>JALAZF010000644.1:0-2906551 GCA_022829125.1 Lathyrus tuberosus
GTTACAAAGTGGTCTTTATATAGAGACCAAGGATAGGAGAGATAAATATTACACTAATAAATATTACATTAAATGTAGCTGGGTCTCAAGAAGACTTATTCATTTCCCAAGAGAATCTAACTTTTTCACTACCCAATAATTTAAGTTTAATCCCAACACCACATGCCATTGTCTATCACTGCTGGTAGTGGTTTCTGATTTCTATCTGCCATTAAAATGCTACTGGTGATTGACAATTATCAGTAAATTCTGCCTCTATCTTTGACCACCGTACCAGTAAATTCTGCCTCTATCAGTAATGTGGTATGTCAAATATTAAACAATTGGTTAAAGGGGGTAATTAGAAAGAAAAAAAATAAGAACATAATTTTCCTACAAGAGGGGGCCTACGGCTCAAGAGAGTAGAAAAGAACAATGAGAAACAAGGATGAGGAATATACTGAGTTGAGGGGAAAAAGAAAATCTGAAGCATCAAACCATGCGTACATACTACCAATGGCCATGATGAAAACCAATCCGTGGAGCCAATTTTATAGTACCAATATTGTCATCAAACAGGTAAAATCATATACATATAAAGCCTATTAATTAAAACACACATAAAAAATATCAAATAGCAGTAACCAAAAACACCTATGCATTGAAAGTTTTTTTCTGCTAGAAACCAAAGCATCCTACCTCATTATCAGTAAATTCATGTCAAACAAACATGCCATTGAAGTCCATATTAAACTAATGGTTACCTTGCAAATTATTGATGCATTGACATTGGAAGTTTCATAATCGGTGTTAGCTTGAATTAAAATTTTGTCCTGAAAAACCATGAGCCTGGATGGTTTCACAAGGCTTTTTTTGGCTGAGTTTATTTCATTGAGCCACTGCAGAAAAATTGTATTAATCCAATATAGTAAAAATAAAACTAACAATGTAAATGCTTGTTTGAGTGAATTGCGTTTGTCTTCTGTCATCGCAGAGTCTGACACTGCTTTCTTCCATATATTGTATAATGACAGCTACCTGTGTGAAGAATGGAAAGAGAGACACCCCAATATGGTGGATGACGTTTCTTCTAAGTTTTTACAGCGGCGGTTCATCTCATGGCTGTGTGGAATGTTTTCTGGAGGGAAGCTCCTATCAAATTTAACCCTTTCAATATAGCGAAAGTACTCCAATTTTGTGAGTGACTTTGTATTGGACTAAAACTTGAATCTATGTGATATAGTCTCATTTTGAAATTTCGACTCTTCATTTTAATTTTATATTTCAAGCATCACTATTGTTATTGGTATCTACCATCCATGATTTTCTAATCCAATTCCGGCTAGTGCTTCGGTTCCGGTGAGTGCATATTCTCCCTCTTTCTTCACTCTCTTAGCTGCCTAGGTGTGAGATGAGTGTGTTGGAGTAGAGATTGAGGCCTGAGCTTTAGTGAGATTGTACTCTGAATTCGCTTTGTTATGATACTCTGGCAAGAATTCTGCAGCGATATCTTGGCTTTTCAAAAGCTTCCCTTTGGAGAGAGTGATAGCTCCTATTTATAGGAGAGTTCCAATGCAAGACGTGTGAGTGAAAATCCGATAAAACTCTCATGGAAAAACTTGCGTGACCTTACAAGAAGTTACAAGAATCTAAGAAGCTGTCTTTGTTTTCAAAGGATAGAAAAAAAAGAGGAACAGAGGAAAAGAAGAAGATGATGTTTTCAAATCCATGTCAGCTGCCACATAACTAAGAATAAACGGAAGTTTGAACCAACTAACGGCAAGGACAACTTTGACACAATTTTAAAAGTTAAGGGACGAACTTGCCACTTTTTAAAGTTAAGGGACCAAACTGAACCTTAAGGTAAAGTTAAGGGACGAAAAAATGTTATTTTGCCTATCTTTTATGAAGATCAATATATCAATTAGGTTAATCTATTTTATTGTTATTCAATTACAAATATCATAATATCCATCTTATTTTTTTTGAAAAGATAATATCCATCTTATTTAATAGGGTAGAAAAAAAAGATAATATCCATCTCATTTTAAGGGCTAATAATTTTTTGTAAGATGACAAATATGACAATTTACAAACATAGCCAACATTTTGGTTTCACTAAATTTTTTTATGTTATAATCACTATAAATAATAATTGATTTGCAGTTAAGATACTATTTGATTTTTTTTTAAATTAACATCACAAATACGTACAATCGCGTGTAAAATAAAAAATAATAGTTGTTTTTATTTTTATTTTATATGACATTATGAGTTGATAGGAGAATCACACATTTCATTGGCGTCAAATTTTTTAATGTATATAGGCAGAAGATAATCAATTTATATAATTAAAAAAATAATTATACAAAAATTTTTGGGTCCAAAATAAGCATACGATTTAAATGAATTAAATGAACTTCAATTTAAATACTAATAGAACGAAACATAACTAATGTATGAATAAATAGTATCAAAATTCTATGATATTTTTTATTAATCATACAATTTATTTGTCATTTATAAAATTTAAAATTTTAACGGGACAAGTTCATCAATGATCATTTTATATTTATCTATATATCATATGAGAATCTTAACTTTTTTTGGATTATAATTTTATTTAATAAAAACATTAACTACAATTTTATTTGATTTTTTTGAACACACGGGGTAGTGATTTCAGGCCAATTATTTTGTATTGTAAATTGTCAATATAATTAGGTCAATTATTTAATAAAAAAAAATATTGATTTCTAATAATGATATATGATAAATATTTATTGATTTTTGAGTAGATTAAACAATATAAAATATTATTTGGTCCTACTGTAAAAAAAAAAAAATCATTAACCCTTACCGTCATTTTATGCTCCAAATATAATTAAAAATATGTTTTTTTTAAATAGTAAACTTTCAGGGTTAAATAATTTTGTCTTTCTACTTTTTTCAGTCTTATTACATTTTAGAAACACATCAGTACTGTGTGGTACTGTGTGAACGCACGGGTAATACATCAGTACTGTGTGAACGCACGGGTAACCAGGCCAAAATCGTTGTGAACGCATGAGATATTACATTTTTTTACAATTAAATAAAATAAAAGTAAATATGTTTAAAATAATGTATGAATACAAACTAGGAATGTCAACGGGGTACAGAATGTTCGGAAGGATGCTTATCCGCTCCTCCGCCCCGCCCCCCAATATTATTCCTCATCCACGACCCCAATCCCCGCCACTAGGAAATATTTTTCCCATCCTCATCCCCACCAGACCCCCACATAGATCCACAGAGATCGAATCTTAAGAAAAATTTTATACTTTTAATCTCAATTACTTTTTTTTAAAATGTTTTTTTATTTTTATTTTGTCTCTTTTTAAATATCATCTACACTCATTATTATAATTACTACTCTATATGAAATAACTTTATTTTTTAATCGTTTTTAGCACAATTTGTTTTTTTATTAGGTGTATCATATTTTTTTTTTTAAAATTTAGAACTAAATTTTTATATTTTTAATTTTTTTTTTTATATTTCTTAACTTAACTTGTGACATATCCGCAATCCACACCAGAACCCCGTACGAACGCATGAGTTTTCCTACTCATTAGTCTAAAAACTGCAATTGAAAGATGGCTGTCACACTAGCATCACATGTTTTTTTTTTTCATCGCTCTTTTCTTTTGGTACTTGAAATGGCAAGTGGAAAATATATTTTAAAACTAAATGAATGGAGTTTAAAATATGTGTAATTCGATTTCGTTTTTTATTTGATAGAGATATTATCGATCTCATGAAGGAGTAGTTTACTTTCTTTAGTTATTTAATTTAATTTAATTTTCGGTAATATAAAATAAAAAATTTAAGAATGATAATAAAAATGTTTAAAGATGAGTTAACACAATATAACTATTATTAAATTTTAAATTGAATATGCTATTTAAAAAAAATAAAAATTCACTTAAAATTCAACATGTATATGTATAAATTCCAAGAAAATATAGAGACTCAATTCCAACATTCAATATAAAATCATTTGTAAATCGAATCACTTGAAAATTATTTATATAAACAACTTATTTTCAGCCAATATATAATTGCATAGTTAATTTTACAAAATATTTTTAATTAATTTATTAATTATCAATCATCACTTATCATTAATAAATTATAAACTATCTGATATTAAGTATTAACAGGACTGACGACAACTAAGTCCACGTCCTATACCTCAAAATTTTGAGAGCCTCAACATAAAGAAAAGAGATAAAAATTTATAATAAATAATAAATATTTTTTCCAATTTTTTTAATAAAAAATACTTTTACATTTTTAAATTTATTAAATAACTAATTTACCTAATTTGCATTATAAATCAGATAAATTAATTATTTAATAAATTTAAAAAATAAAAAGAACCGGACGAAATAATAAACACATTTTGCTAAAAAATAAACAAACAAATAACTTTGCAAGAGTAGCCCAACAATAACATTCCGGTCTTTGCACTATTATAGGTTGTGATTTTCGAGTTAAACATTTTAATAATTCTTTTTTTTATTTTATTTTTATTGACATAACTAAAAAAAATGTTCGAATCAGTAAAGCAGTTTATACAATTTATTTTTTTATTAAAAAGGTAACTTATATATATATATATATATATATATATATATATATATATATATATATATATATATAAAAAGGTATTCTATAAGAGGTGTTATTTTTTATGTGAAAATATAAGAATGAATTTGAAACATTAGCTTTAATATAGACGGATGAGGTTATGTGTCATTTTTTATTCTCAATTAATTTTCTCTCTTCTCCATTATTAAAATAAATTACTTAAATTAAAATATTATATTTTTGACTTTATTAAATAATAATATTAAAATATCACATAAAAATAACATTCTCTCTCTCTCTCTCTCTCTCCTCTCTCTCTCTCTCTCTCCTCTCCTCTCTCTTCTCTCTCTCTCTCCTCTCCTCTCCTCTCTCTCTCTCTCACTCTCTTCTCTCTCTCTCTCCTCTCTCCTCTCCCTCTCCTCTCTCTCTCTCTCTCTCTCTCTCCTCTCTCTCCTCTCTCTCTCTCTCTCTCTCTCTCTCTCTCTCTCTCTCTCTCCTCTCTCTCTCTCCTCTCTCCTCTCTCTCTCCTCTCTCTCTCTCTCTCTCTTATATAAGGAATTAGTTGAGAAACTAAACTAAATATGTTAATAATTGACAATGGCAAGGATTTTGTTTCAGATCACTTTAATGAAGCTTTACAAGTGTTATACCCCAAATTTTACCCTCAGATTCGTTGACCTTTGTCATATCATCATAGGTCATCCTTTTCGCATTTTTAGCAAACGTCTCATTAATCATGCATTTTTTATCATTTCATATCATTCTTGATTCTTTTTTATTTTAGTTATCTTAGATTTATTTAGGATTTATTTAGTTTAATTTTAATTTAGTTTAACTAATTTCTTTATCATTGTTAGTTTAATTTTAATTTAATTATGGTTTAAGTTAACTTTTAAGTTTAATATTTTTTAATTTATTTGGTTCTCATTTTATTTGTTTTATTTTGTTGAAAAAAAAATCATTTAAAAATATGTATAGTCCAATTTCTTTAATTTAGTAAATTTTAGTCTAATTCTAATTAGTTTAAATCTTATTAATCTAGTTTAATTTTATTTTAATTTTAATTTTAATTTTAGTTTCTATTTTCTTTCTGGCTTTTAAGTTTAAGTTAATTTAGTCATTTTTTTAAGCTTTACAAAAGACAAAAAAAGAGAGCACCAACTTTGACCAAAATCCACCCTCATCTCCTATGCTTCACCGTACCATGCTTACACCAAAATTCACAACAAGATAACTTGCAAAACAACCTGCTGAACCTGTATCTACACAAAATAACGAAACCTGTTGCTCCCTACATCACTGATCTCTATTGAACACACAGACCTGCATTATCACAGCCTACACCAACAAGCATCCCAGACCTGCACATACAAAGACAGGACAACAACAAGAATCAAAACTGACACTTTTGAAAACAACATTCTGAACTTGATGGAGAGTAAAAAAAAAGCATAAGAAGAGAAGAGGGTGAAACGTCTTAAGGGGGGACAAAAAAAAAAGGAACTCTATTGAAATCACCTCTTCGGTCTGAAAGAAAAGAGCTCACATATTCACTCTTATGACTTGAAAACCGTCACCTCCAAACTTTTCAAAAAGAATTTCAGATTCAACAAACTCCCGGCCCGTTCAACACACGATCGAAAAAGATCATCTCCTTGAACTTTCAAAACCTGTAAAACTAAACCTTCAAATCCTCCATTTGCGCTTACTCCCAAAACCAACTCAACGCAACCGCACCCTCCATTCCTTATTCAGGACCTTCATCGCCATTTCACAAAAAACCATACACAAATATGTGCAAGTAGCAGCAACATGAACCTGTTCTCAGAACCCTTGCTCGCAGCGTTACAGACGTTTTTCCACTCTCTTTTCTTCTGCTAAAACTCTCCGATTGCAACATCCTTCTCCAATTCCTTCAATCCACATCGCATCATCCTTCTCAAAATAGAACAACATCCTCCAACCACCCCTCTTTCAAACAGAAAAACTCATCTTTGAACCTTAACTCATTCATCAACTTCTTGACAACATTCATCAACTTCTAGACAACATCATCATCTTCATTAATAGATCACCATTGAACACCACGACTTTCACCATCCACCTAACTCACATTGTTCTCACTTATATCACCTTTAACCAATTCAAACCCACCGTTCAATATCCAACAACTCAACCGCTTGCCACCGTGAATCGAGAGGGATGAAGGAAACACAGAAAGAGATTTGAGAATCGCGAGAGAAAGAGCGATTGGAGAAGGTAAAGACGAGAGCAGAGGTCGAAACCACAGAGCGAAGACGGCGAGGGCAGTTCGAGAGCGTGAAGCAGAGGTAGGAGGAAAGTGTTTCACGATTTAGGTATTCTGAAGCTTTTCTTATTTTCTTTTTATTTTATATTTTATTGTTTTAAGCTAGGATTGGGCTCTTGAGTTATTTTAGGCCCTTCGTATTTTCTGCACCCACCATGAGTTTTTGTTTAATTTCTTTTTCATAATTTAGTTTATTATTACTCTTTTAATCTAATTTGTTTTGTGGTATCACTACTGGACCCTAGGCCCATACGGATTGGGGTCTATTGGTAACATCCCGTGCCTTTTTTTATTCAGATTAGACTTTAGTTTAATTTAGTTTAATTTAGTTTTAGTTATAATTTGAATTTGTTTTAGCTAGAGTTTAATTAGGTTTTAATTTTAATTAGAACTTATTTTTATAGTTGGAATGTAATTAGGTTTTAATTTATTTAATTTTAGCTACAACTTATTTTTAATTAGAATTTGATGAGGTTTTAGTTAGGATTATCTAGCTGTTAAGCAGAATTTGCTTTGTCTTAGATTTTGTCTATTTAGATTTTTAATTCTTAATTTTTATTCTGACATTTTCTATTAATTCCTAATATTCATTTAACTCTCATTATAGTTGCTATATATTTCTATTTTTGATCCTTGACACTCACTGTACATATTGCTGTTTATCGTACACTTGTCCATCTGTTTGCCTGTTTCTTATATTTCCTTCCAAAGGAAAAGTCTCTCTATTGACTTCATGTCATAGATAGCTCAAATACCCTGTTAACCTCAAACCATTTCACAAGATATGGCCATTAATCTCTTCTCCCTTATGACTTGGCCTTCCCAAAGAGATAGCCATTAATCTCTGCTCCTTTAAGACGGTCCAACCTTTCACAATCCTTTCAAGAGATAGCCATTAATCTCTTTCTCCTAAACAATCAATTCTTACAAGCTTTGCTTTCAAGTTTTTCACCCTACTTTCCCTTGGAACCTTGACCACAGTCAAGAGTTCCTCACCCCCATTGAGGGGAACTACGATTGCTCTGATTTCTCAAGTTCACCTTGAGAATACGTAGGCATAGGATTGCGAGATCCTAGCGAGCTACCTTTTTCTTTTTCCATCTTTTTCCTTCACATCCGATGCCTTCTCGGATTCCACATTTTCTTTTTACACCTTTAGACCATACTAGTGTACATACCTTTAGTCATTACCTTAGTACAGATTTCTTAGCAAGCAAACTTTAACATAACACAATACTAACAAGAGGTTCCCGTAGAGTACTACGGACGTTTAGGGTGCTAATACCTTCCCTAGGCGTAACCAACCCCCGAACCTTAGATCTCCCCCCTTTAGGTTTTTCTAACGATCTTGAACCTTTCCTTTGGATAAATCAAAGTCGGTTGTAAAAGAAATACGATGCAAGTTAATTCATAGCTTGTTATCCAATTTTCACCGCAACAGAAATGGCGACTTCACTGGGGACTCTCCCTAAGAGGGTTAAGCCTATCTTGTTTGTATCTGTGTTATTTATATGTTTGCTTGCTTGTACATTTGTATATTTATATCTGTATATATCTGTATACCTGTTTTGCTTGGGATTTTCTGTATGCAGGGTTGCTACTATTGAGTGGTGAGATAAATCCTACACCCGGATTTGAGTGTACACTTATTATAGATCGATGGTATTCAAGGAAGCTTTGAGGGAGTCGAATCCTGAAAGGTCGAATTGATAAACACCATCACTCAGTTGAGGCCCTCTCGAGTCTAGCTATGTTGAACGAATTCGTTCGTGAAAGCTTGCTACCCTCGACCTGGGTGCCCGGGATACTGAGAACCGTAGTTACCAAACCCAACTTAAGCCTTTTAGATGTAGTGCGGTGACCATGATGGAGTCTATTTCTGACTTGGTTGTCACGCGATACTACACTCAGACGAGATCCTCTTGAGAATTTTATCGACTACCAAGTTATCTGGGAAATGTTTAAAATCCGAAAGATGGATTGTAGACTCTGGGAACTTCTTAGAACCCTGTTCTGCAGATGAAAACCCATAGTACACACCTTTTGGGATGGGTAGACCATGGCTCCATGCTCGTGATCTTCAATCCTAAGCCCTCATTTGTTTCCCTGTATATATGTGTGAATATGTGAATACCTGTATATGCGTGTTTGTGCATACATTTATGATAGCCCTCTGGTTTCAAGGAATTCATGCGCTTTTTCTTTGTAAAGATCAATAAAGATCATGGTTTTAAAGCAAAACTCTTCAGCTTTCAAAAAAATGTTTGCAACTTGCTTTTGCGTTCCTTGAAACCAATTGGTTTGCATTGCATTGCATATCATTTGCATCTTTACATGATTCATTGCATGCGTTTGTCGGTCCAGTTACTCATCTCCAGTTGTCTCCATCTTCTAGTATCACCCGTGAATCGTCAAACTGATTCCTCGACACTGATACCGGACTAGAGCTAACTACAGACGAAGAATGTCAGAGCAAGAGATACACAATGTTGAGGTCCGAATGGAGATCGATGAACTTAAGTCAAGCATGACTAAACTCACTGAGATGCTCCAAGTTTTGATTGCTAGGGGAGAGCCTCCCCAAAGGACCGTCATCCAGGAAGTTTCAAGTGCTGATCCACCACCCGTTCAGTTACCACCATCAACTTGGCCAGAGTTTGGTTTGCCACACAACTACTCTCCACCTCTTGCATCTACTGCTAGGGTTGGTCAGAATGTTATGCCAGTGTTTCAAGCTCCTGTTTTCACCCAGCCCAGACCTGTGGTTCATGCTGTTCCACAGACTGTTCGAGCTTCTTTCGAGAATCCCCTTTATGAGTACAATGCTGCAAGTGCTCAAGGTGAAGACCATGAAGACTTTGTTGAACCTGAAGTTGTTCGAGAGCAGTTTCAGAGCATAGAGAAGAGACTCAAAGCTGTTGAGGGTAATGACTTCTTTAATGTGGACGCGGATAATATGTGCTTAGTGTCTGACCTTGTTATACCTCCTAAGTTTACAACTCCAGATTTTGTGAAGTACAAGGGCCACTCTTGCCCAAGAGCTCATGTGGTCATGTATCTCCGTAGGATGACTGCTCATGCCAAGGACCAGAAATTGCTAATCCATTGTTTTCAAGACAGCTTGAGCGGAGCATCGCTCAAATGGTACATGGGTCTTGAGCAAAACTCTATCCACAGCTTCCAAGATCTCACCAACGCCTTCATGAAGCAATACAAGTATAGCCTTGACATGGCTCCTGATCACCGTTAGCTGCAAAATATGAGTCAACATGAGAAAGAATCGTTTAAGGAGTATGCTCAGTGCTGGAGAGAATTGGCTTCTCAAGTTGAACCTCCTTTGGGTGAGAAAGAATTAACTGGAATGTTTATGGATACCTTGTCCCCGTTCTATTGGGAAAAGATGGTTGGAAGTGTTTCCTCTAATTTCACTGATTTGGTTACTATTGGCCAGAGGCTCGAGGAAGGTCTTAAGAAAGGAAAAATATCCAAGGCTGCTGAATCTTCCAATGCTGTAAAGAAATCCTTTGGGAACTTTCAGAAGAAGAAGGAAGAACAGACTAATGCTGTAATGTTTGAAGTGAGAAGGCCTCGTCCTCAACCTCGGTATGCTGTTCACCCTACTATTTCTGCTGTTACTCCCGTGGTTACTGCTCCACAACCAGCTCAAGCTCCTCAACGTTCATTTGTTGGACAAACTCAGTACCGTAATAATAATTTTGACCCTATCCCCATGACATACACTAAGCTTTATCCCGGTCTGGTTGAGCAAGGTTTGATTACCACAAGGCCTTTGCCTCCTCCTCCAAATCCTCTTCCAGTCGGCTACAGGGCTGATCTCCATTGCCAATACCATCAAGGTGGTGCAGGTCATGACTTGGAAAATTGCTTTGCATTGAAGGCTAGGGTACAAGAGCTGATGAGGAACAAAATCCTCTCCTTTAAGGACAATCCCAATGTTCAGAACAATCCTCTGCCAGGGCACGCCAAGTGAAGCTTCAGTCGACTTCAGCAGATTATCCCCCTAAAAGCCAGTGTTTCAGAAAGGACAGCTCATCCTTGTGTTGATAAGTCACTAGGCCTTGTTTCTTATTGTTTGCATTTTCCTTATTTTGTAATGGCTGTTTGCTTTCAATTATGTTTGTACTTTCACAATTAATGAAATGAGCATTGCAACTTTTTGAGTCAATTCATTTATGTTTGCTATTTACATCTTTATGCTTTCTTTTTTTAAAATACTTGATCTCTTTTCCACTTTCCTTTTGATTATGCAAAGATTGGAGGGAGGATGATGAAAACGTCATACTCATAATTGCTGTTGGCATGCTTTCAAATCAAAACTTTGCTGACGATGTAAGGCATTGTTTCAACTCCTAAACACTGGAGAAATAAGGAAGTTAACCCCTCTTTAACCCCTTCGAGCCTTGAAGTAGGAGTTTCTTTTCTTTACAAATAAAAACCCGCAATCTTAACCTGGGGCAGGGTAGTTCTCAGTTAGCTTGATTGTGCATTCAAATACAAGAATAGCATTCAAAACCCCCTTCAACAAAGTTCACAAATATTCCTTCGCACACAGCAAGCAAGTGTCGAAGATGTCTTTCAAGTCAAACGCCAATGATGATTCACTGTAATCCTTAAGCCAGGCAGTCACTAAAAAAAAAAAAAAAGCTTGTATGACAACCAAAAGTTGTAAGGAAGCAGTGACCGCCATCTTAAGACCATTGACTTCCGAACCATCATCGTTATCATCAGTGCAATTCCTAACCTATGGGAATTTGAGCACAGAGTCTGAGTTAACTGAGCATAGGATTGGAAGTTCATCACGTAGATTGGGTGGGTCGCAAATAAATTTTGAGCCTTTATCCTTGTTTCTTAAACCGTGAACCAGACCATATTACAACCCTCAAAGGACCTAATTGAAGCAAGGTTATTTTGAAGGCATACTACAGCGAGGTTGCGTAAACTGACTCCAAAAGATCTTTGCAGATCATCTGTTTTGGCATCACGCCTTGTGCTTTACCTTCCACTTTTAAATATCTTGAACCACCGTGTTCTGACTAATAACTCATATACTTTGCATCTTTAGAAAATGATTGATTTCAAAAGTTGCATGAACTTTGCATTTACCATGTTTGTACAAGTACTTTTGTTTGCAAACTAGTTTTCCTCTTAAGGAATTTTCAAACAGTAAAGAAACTTGGTCGGTGATCCAATCAGGGGCAAGTTCCTTCCATATCCTGTTGAGGATCAGCTCAAGATTTGTGGTTTAATGGCGACTTCTCAGATTTGGCTTATCCAGAAAACCTTTCAAGAGTCAGGCTGGGGCAAGCTTTCCCAGTGTACAGTAAAACAATCACCTTTCAAGACTCAGATTGGGGCAAGCTTTCTAAGAGCACCATGAAACAGTCATTTCCAGACTCACACAAACTGAAGCAATGATCAGTTCATCTACAACAGTCAGCTAATTTGGGGCAGTTTACTTGAAGAATCCCCGAGCAGCTCTCCATCCTTCCTACAAGGATCATCACTTGATACAGTTTACCAGTGTGGCAGAGATATGTTCAGCAATAACATCTATAGTCCCCAAGGAGAATGGCAGTGATCTCCGTGTTGAGGAATCAGTTTTCCAGTCTTGTCTTCTTACCAAAGGAGTCTAGCTGTGTCGTCGACATTACATTCACATTTGCATTTGATCATATCATCTGCATAATTCATATACATATGCATAGCATGAGTGTTTCATCCTCATTTGCATTTCTCCCGAGGTCGTGTTGTTATCCACATCTTACCTTGTGGTCAAAGTCCAACTTACTTGGCGCCTACCAAAACATTACTTGTCCATTCCATTCCAGTGCTATTCCTGGATTTTTTTTTACATTCTTCCACTCCAATACCATTCTTGGTTGTCTCTTTCTGATAATTTTCAGATCGAATCTTTGTTCACATTCGTCTAAAACCTTGATTAGATATTGTGATTGTGCCTTTCATTCAAAACCTTGATTGGATGTTTGGTTTTCTCTCTTTCTGATAATTTTCAGATCGAATCTTTGTTCACATTCATCTAAAACCTTGATTAGATGTTGTGATTGTACCTTTCATTCAAAGCTATTATTGGATGTCTGGTTTCTTTACTTTGTTCACATTCGTCTAAAACCTTGATTAGATGTTGTGATTGTACCTTTCATTCAAAGCTATTATTGGATGTCTGGTTTCTTTACTTTGTTCACTTTCATCTAAAACCTTGATTAGATATTGTGATTGTGCCTTTCATTCAAAACCTTGATTGGATGTTTGGTTTTCTCTCTTTCTGATAATTTTCAGATCGAGTCTTTATTCACTTTCATCTAAAACCTTGATTAGATGTGGTGATTGTATCTCATTCAAAGCCGTTATTGGATGTCCGATTTCTCTACCATCTGATGCCTATCCAGATGTGTCTCTTTCTGATAATTTTCAGATCGAATCTTTGTTCACTTTCATCTAAAACCTTGATTAGATATTGTGATTGCGCCTTTCATTCAAAACCCTGATTGAATGTTTGGTTTTCTCTCTTTCTGATAATTTTCAGATCGAATCTTTGTTCACTTTCGTCTAAAACCTTGATTAGATATTGTGATTGCGCCTTTCATTCAAAACCTTGATTGAATGTTTGGTTTTCTCTCTTTCTGATAATTTTCAGATCGAATCTTTGTTCACTTTCGTCTAAAACCTTGATTAGATGTTGTGATTGTGCCTTTCATTCAAAACCTTGATTGGATGTCCGGTTTCTCTACCATCTGATGCCTATCCAGATGTGTCTCTCTTTCTGATGTTTTTCCAGATTGAGTCTTTTGTTCTGATGTTTTTCCAGAACTTATCTGATGTTTTTCCAGATAGCCCTTTGCTTATTCTGATGCTTTTCTGGAATTTCATTGTTTTTACCATCTGATGCCCTTCCGGATGTGTCTCTCTTTATGATTTTTTTTTCCAGATCGAGTCTTCTTTGTTCACTTTATCTAAAGCCGTTATTAGATATTGTGATCTATACCTTTCATTCAAAGCCGTTATTGGATGTCTGGTTTCTTTACCATCTGATGCTTATCCGAATGTGTCCCTCCTTCTGTTGTTTCTTCAGATCGAGTCCTTGTTCACTTTATCTAAAGCCGTTATTAGATATTGTGATTTGTACCTTTCATTCAAAGCCGTTATTGGATGACTGGTTTCTTTTACCATCTGATGTTTTTCCGGAGGTTTCTTTCCCTATCTTTTCTGGTTTTTCTTGAAGATCCCGTTTGAACTCTTCAGTATAAGAAAATTCCAGAAAATCTTTTTTTGATGTCTATCCTTTCATTTCAAATTGATCCCCAGTGGAGATCGTGTCTTCTTTCTGGCTCCATGCCCAGTAAGAGTATCTTCTATTCCCCCAGTGTCACCCGGTCACGCTTGAACCAGTTGTTTCATCACCTTAGATTATTCCCCAGTGTTGTTGTCATCCCCAGTGAGTGATTGCTCATTGTGTGGACTTTGGCCCCGTCTGCTTTTGTCTTCGTCTGCATTTTGCACTTATCATTATATCATTTCCATCATACTAGAAATTCATGGCATGTCTGCATTTGTATGTCTGTTAGCTGTCCTTAGCATCTGCATTCCATCTAAGGGCAAAATTTTCGGTCTGCTATATTTAAATACCTTTCACCTTGATGTCTCGAGGATTTCCATCCCTCGTACCATCCGGTAAAGCTATTTAAATAGGGGCAACTGTTATACCCCAAATTTTACCCTCAGATTCGTTGACCTTTGTCATATCATCATAGGTAATCCTTTTCGCATTTTTAGCAAACGTCTCATTAATCATGCATTTTTTATCATTTCATATCATTCTTGATTCTTTTTTATTTTAGTTATCTTAGATTTATTTAGGATTTATTTAGTTTAATTTTAATTTAGTTTAACTAATTTCTTTATCATTGTTAGTTTAATTTTAATTTAATTATGGTTTAAGTTAACTTTTAAGTTTAATATTTTTTAATTTATTTGGTTCTCATTTTATTTGTTTTATTTTGTTGAAAAAAAAATCATTTAAAAATATGTATAGTTCAATTTCTTTAATTTAGTAAATTTTAGTCTAATTCTAATTAGTTTAAATCTTATTAATCTAGTTTAATTTTATTTTAATTTTAATTTTAATTTTAGTTTCTATTTTCTTTCTGGCTTTTAAGTTTAAGTTAATTTAGTCATTTTTTTAAGCTTTACAAAAGACAAAAAAAAAGAGCACCAACTTTGACCAAAATCCACCCTCATCTCCCATGCTTCACCGTACCATGCTTACACCAAAATTCACAACAAGATAACTTGCAAAACAACCTGCTGAACCTGTATCTACACAAAATAACGAAACCTGTTGCTCCCTGCATCACTGATCTCTATTGAACACACAGACCTGCATTATCACAGCCTACACCAACAAGCATCCCAGACCTGCACATACAAAGACAGGACAACAACAAGAATCAAAACTGACACTTTTGAAAACAACATTCTGAACTTGATGGAGAGTAAAATAAAGCATAAGAAGAGAAGAGGGTGAAACGTCTTAAGGGGGGACACAAAAAAAAGGAACTTAACTCTATTGAAATCACCTCTTCGGTCTGAAAGAAAAGAGCTCACATATTCACTCTTATGACTTGAAAACCGTCACCTCCAAACTTTTCAAAAAGAATTTCAGATTCAACAAACTCCCGGCCCGTTCAACACACGATCGAAAAAGATCATCTCCTTGAACTTTCAAAACCTGTAAAACTAAACCTTCAAATCCTCCATTTGCCCTTACTCCCAAAACCAACTCAACGCAACCGCACCCTCCACTCCTTATTCAGGACCTTCATCGCCATTTCACAAAAAACCATACACAAATATGTGCAAGTAGCAGCAACATGAACCTGTTCTCAGAACCCTTGCTCGCAGCGTTACAGACGTTTTTCCACTCTCTTTTCTTCTGCTAAAACTCTCCGATTGCAACATCCTTCTCCAATTCCTTCAATCCACATCGCATCATCCTTCTCAAAATAGAACAACATCCTCCAACCACCCCTCCTTCAAACAGAAAAACTCATCTTTGAACCTTAACTCATTCATCAACTTCTTGACAACATTCATCAACTTCTTGTTAACATCATCATCTTCATTAATAGATCACCATTGAACACCACGACTTTCACCATCCACCTAACTCACACTGTTCTCACTTATATCACCTTTAACCAATTCAAACCCACCGTTCAATATCCAACAACTCAACCGCTTGCCACCGTGAATCGAGAGGGATCAAGGAAACACAGAAAGAGATTTGAGAACCGCGAGAGAAAGAGCGATTGGAGAAGGTAAAGACGAGAGCAGAGGTCGAAACCACAGAGCGAAGACAGCGAGGGCAGTTCGAGAGCGTGAAGCAGAGGTAGGAGGAAAGTGTTTCACGATTTAGGTATTCTGAAGCTTTTCTTATTTTCTTTTTATTTTATATTTTATTGTTTTAAGCTAGGATTGGGCTCTTGAGTTATTTTAGGCCCTTCGTATTTTCTGCACCCGCCATGAGTTTTTGTTTAATTTCTTTTTCATAATTTAGTTTATTATTACTCTTTTAATCTAATTTGTTTTGTGGTATCACTACTGGACCCTAGGCCCATACGGATTGGGGTCTATTGGTAACATCCCGTGCCTTTTTTTATTCAGATTAGACTTTAGTTTAATTTAGTTTTAGTTATAATTTGAATTTGTTTTAGCTAGAGTTTAATTAGGTTTTAATTTTAATTAGAACTTATTTTTATAGTTGGAATGTAATTAGGTTTTAATTTATTTAATTTTAGCTACAACTTATTTTTAATTAGAATTTGATGAGGTTTTAGTTAGGATTATCTAGCTGTTAAGCAGAATTTGCTTTGTCTTAGATTTTGTCTATTTAGATTTTTAATTCTTAATTTTTATTCTGACATTTTCTATTAATTCCTAATATTCATTTAACTCTCATTACAGTTGCTATATATTTCTATTTTTGATCCTTGACACTCACTGTACATATTGCTGTTTATCATACACTTGTCCATCTGTTTGCCTGTTTCTTATATTTCCTTCCAAAGGAAAAGTCTCTCTATTGACTTCATGTCATAGATAGCTCAAATACCCTGTTAACCTCAAACCATTTCACAAGATATGGCCATTAATCTCTTCTCCCTTATGACCTGGCCTTCCCAAAGAGATAGCCATTAATCTCTGCTCCTTTAAGACGGTCAAACCTTTCACAATCCTTTCAAGAGATAGCCATTAATCTCTTTCTCCTAAACAATCAATTCTTACAAGCTTTGCTTTCAAGTTTTTCACCCTACTTTCCCTTGGAACCTTGACCACAGTCAAGAGTTCCTCACCCCCATTGAGGGGAACTACGATTGCTCTGATTTCTCAAGTTCACCTTGAGAATACGTAGGCATAGGATTGCGAGATCCTAGCGAGCTACCTTTTTCTTTTTCCATCTTTTTCCTTCACATCCGATGCCTTCTCGGATTCCACATTTTCTTTTTACACCTTTAGACCATACTAGTGTACATACCTTTAGTCATTACCTTAGTACAGATTTCTTAGCAAGCAAACTTTAACATAACACAATACTAACAAGAGGTTCCCGTAGAGTACTACGGACGTTTAGGGTGCTAATACCTTCCCTAGGCGTAACCAACCCCCGAACCTTAGATCTCCCCCCTTTAGGTTTTTCTAACGATCTTGAACCTTTCCTTTGGATAAATCAAAGTCGGTTGTAAAAGAAATACGATGCAAGTTAATTCATAGCTTGTTATCCAATTTTCACCGCAACAACAAGAAATAAGATATTAAGAGGCATAAAATCATTGTTGGAAAACCTTAATGAAATTCCCTAGTTGAATGAATGAATATGACCATTTTGGAGAGTGTAAGGTTCATGTTGCTAGAAGTTGGATTACCAAAGATTTTATAGGGTGAAGCTATTTTCACAAAACCATACATGATCAATAAATGTCTATTCATAGGAATATGATTCAAGACACCTATGGAGTAGGAAACCACTAGACTACTCTAATTTGAAGGTTTTTCAGAGCTTTGATGTTTGTGCGTATAAAAGAAGACAAGCTTTATGCTAGAGCTATGAATTATATCTTTATTGTTTATCATAAAGGTGTGGGGGTACAACTTTTTTGGGAGATGAAACCTGGAGTATCAAAATTTATCATAACTAGAGATTCTAATTTTTATGAGACCTATACGAGGATGAAGTGCAAATACCTAAAAGTGAAAGAAATACAAATTATGGTTGATAAAACCTAGTTTCTGATGGAGATTCCTACTAGTAAGACTAGAGTTAAGTATAGATTTAAGGATCTAGCTTCTAATTCTAGTGAGGGGTATCTCACAGTGGTTCCAAACTATTAGTTGACACACGATAGAGTAAGGAGGGAAATTATACCAACTCAAAGATGCATTTATGCTAATATTATTTATTATGCTTTGATTGTGGTTGAAGGGTTGCATGACTCTGAACCAAAGACGTTCAGGGAAGTATTCAAAATAAAAATAGTCAAAGATGGTGGTAATGGTGAATAATAAGACACACTCAATGATAAAGAACCAAAACTTGTGAAACTACCTAAGAAACAAAGGATGGTTGAATGCAAGTGAATCTTCAATAATAATGAAGGTATTTCATGGATCGAAGAACCAAGGCTTAAGATAAGGATTGTAACATTTTTAAGGTGTATTTATTGAAAAAAAATGTTTGTATTAGTTGAATTAGAGCCCAATGCAACAATATTATCAATTTAATGGATTTCTTCTGAAGAATGGTTGTAAGAAGTGAATATGATAGTTTTGTATACATATTGAAAAGGAATGAGGAAGTTATTCTATACCTCCTTTTATGTTAATGATATCTTGATGGCAAGCTCTAGGAAGGAAGAGATCGATAAGCGTAAGGAGACTTTAAATAGAGAATTTGAGATGAAATATCTTGGTGAAGTTAAGAAGATCTAATGGATGGATATCATGAGAAGCCACAAGAGTATTGAATTGTTCATATCTCAATCTAGTTACTTAAAGAAAGTAGTGAATTGGTTTCGAATCCAAGATGTTAAAATCGTCAACACTGATTTGGTTCATCATATGAACTTCCGGTCATCCAATGCCCTTAAACCAAATAAGAAAAGAATATTATGGAGAGTACTCCTTATTCAAGTGGAGTTGGAAGTATTATGTATGGTATCATTTATAGTATATCAGACTTAACATATGCAATTAGCATAGTAAGTCACCTTATAACCAATCTAGTAAATTTCATTAGGAAGATTTGAAATGGGTGCTAAGATATTATTATACTTCATTAAATAATAATTTAAAATGCACAAAGGTTGTTTAAGAGGAAGACCCTTTTGAGGGTTTTATGGACGAGGTGTATGTGAGAAATATAGACACTAGAAAGATCATTAACAGGTTTTGTATTTATGTTGTTTTGAACAACAAAAACTTAAAAGGAAAATTAACAATATGATATCCGAAAACATGCTCGATTGTGGACTCATAGGTCTCACCAGAAAATTTGGTGAATTTGAGGACCTTTCATCCCCTGGGGAGTTCGGTCAGTAGAACATATTTTGACAGATGAGGCACATAATTAGGCCTATGAAGACCAACATTAAGGGCATTTTGGCCCAAAATCTGTTCGACCACATTAGTTATATTATTCTGCCATCCGAAGTTGTTTTGTTGGACATTCCTAAGTACTTGGTCGACGTCTTAATCTCTTGGCACCATAACTATTTCAGGACCATTACGGGCTTAGTTTGCGTCGCCTATCCTAGGTGGAGGTTTTTCGACGAGGATCTGATTAATAGGTGGTGGTATAATTGGCGTCGGAGTTGCCCTAAAAAACTAAGAAATTCTACCCGTATGATGGGCTAACTGGTGGTAACTTTGGATGGTGTTATAAGTCAAGAGATTAAACATCGTACATATTTTTTACATCAACATATTGACCATCTCATGGTTACTTTCGTCAATTTGTTTCCTCATGGTCGCTATAGAATCAATAGTCAAAGTTGGCATTATAGGCAGACCATATCAGAACCCCCCTTGTGGTTTCCAAATTTGACCAGGGTTGCTTATGGTAAATCCTAACGCCAAATGTGGATTGAGGGGTGACACTATTGTTGCGAATTTATCCATAAACGTCAAAGCGTGACTCTGTAACTCTGTCATCACAGAAGTTGGTACGCCATATGGGTAATCCCTCGTAACTAATGGCATAATAAAACTTGGGACATATAGGGGATTATGGTCCCCCACAACTGTCGAAGTAGGTCTGGGAGAGGATGATACGCTTGTTGCCGAAGGTAAGGAAACCCCCACTCCTGGCATCGACGTAGAAGTCGCTTCTGGAGATAGAATAGGGCTTGTGACTCCGATAGTATTTGTTGTCCCTATTGTACCAACCGTCGTAATAACTGTTAGTTCAGGGTTTGGAGCATCATTTCGGGCACAAGATGTGTTCTTTGGGTTAAAAATTTATTCTAAGATCATACCACTCCTCAAATGCATATGACCCCGGACATTGAAAATATTTCAAAAACAAAGTAAATAATACAACTGTTTCTTGTAAAAGAAAATTAATTTTTTACACAAAACGTGTTCCATTGGGCGTGCCAATTTTTTCACGGGTGTTTTTAGAAAACAATCATGAGTTTGAAAGTCTTTGAGATTAACTTGAAAAATCTTGGGGATAACTTTGCGTAAAAACTTTTACAAGAAAGTTTGTGTATGATGTGACTATGAATGTCTGGGTGCGGACAGTGTAAAAGTATACTTTAAAGATAATAAGGCTTGAATTAAAGTAAACGAAGTTTAAAATAAAGAACATTAAATAAACGCAATAAAATGACAAAGGAAAATGGTGTTTCAATTAAGGAAACATAAAAAGTAAAAAGAAAAAGGACGCAGACTCACATATTACTCATAAACAGTTTCACGCTTTAGCTTGGGCACTCCATATGAGCCTTCTATATATACTAAACAAAAAATAACTTATTCCGACAGTTTACTCCAAGAAAATTGACACGTCTTCGAATGCATACAACTTATCTTCCAACGTACTGCCATGCCGTCAACACTTTAAAACTGCTGAAACCATTATCCCATGTTCTCTGATTGCTTTTAAAAACTAAGAAGATACACGCCTCATGTTAGATCTTGTTTTGGGAGTCTACTGCAAAACATTAACAAGAAGAAAAAAATAGTCTGATGAAAGTTGCAGAAAATATTTTCTAAAGATTCTCCCCCCACAAATTTAGGCAAATTGGATGCAAATCGGTAAATTGACGATTCTCCTTCACGATACTTTGGAAACCTTAACATGAATTGACCATTCACATTAAGCATACCAATCAACGATATTTTACAAAATAAACTTCCCTCATTTATTCTTATGCACTAGAAAAATAAAGGAATGACTTATATATGATATTTTACTTTTGAAACATGTAATTTTCATGTGTATTTTTCAGTTTGCACAATAACTTTATTTATAGAGAAAGTCGCGTCAATTGGTGAATCAAAACATCTTTTGAATATTAGGATATTGTAACTGATATATATATATATATATATATATATATATATATATATATATATATATATAGCGTTCATGATATATCAAAACATTGTGTTGGCCCAGTGGTGCCCTTTCACGTCCACACGCCTAGTAAGTAGCGTGACATTGGTTTGAATTTGAACACGTACATGTCTTGGATTTTGTTTTTTCCATTAATTTGTTAAAGTAACAAATAAATTCCCAAAAAATTAATAAACCAAGATTCAAACTCATGACATTTGAATCAAAATTCAAAATCATAACCACTACATCAACACAACCATATATGATATAAACTTTTCCTTCAATGAATTTAATCATTATCATTCATCAAATAAATATTTAGGGAACTTCACCAACACCTCATCACAAAAAATAATGATAAAGTACAACAAATATTATACAAGTTATAGAACAGGCCAAAGTTTACAATCCACAGTTCAAAATAAAAATTAAAACTAGGAACAACCTTCCACAATCTAAAAAGAAGAAGACAAAAATAAGGACATCATTTGAGGAAGTATAAACTCCCCGAGACCCCGGGGTTGAGAAATTCAACTTGTTTCATGACCTTGTTAAAAGATTATTAAGCTGTATCCAAGACATCATCGATCATGAAAAACTTCTCCTCCACAAAGGTATTTCTAAGCTCCTTAAAGGTATTTTTTCTCCTCAATTTTGGAGCTTATGGTCCCTACTTCCCATTTAGCTTCCCTAAGCTTCTTCTTTATAGATGTTTGACTCCTCTTAGGTTTCGGCAGATCCTCGGTCAAGGTTGCCACATTCCCATTCAAAGTTAATACATAATTTTTCTGTTGTGTCTCTGTGGTCTTTAACATCCATTTAAGCGTCTCTAGGTCCTTCTGTCGAGAGATAGGCAAGAAGGCTCTGCCAAGTCTCAAGTCATTTTCATCTTTTCCCCTAAAAGGTTTATCTCAAACCGCAACCTCTCCTCCCTAGTTTGGAACTCATGGTTTGTAGTAAACATGGAGTTGGCGAGGGTTATTGCCTTTCCAGATAAGGCACACACTCAATGAAAGCCTTCTGATTCCCCTATGAACCCGTTCAAAACTAGTTAAATGTTGTTCTTTATCAGAAATATGTGGAAAAAGCTTTTATAGAGAATAAGGGACGAGTATGACCAGAGCTCACAAAAACCTCCCTTGTTCAAAGCCATCATCACTAGAGGGCCATTTTTTCTTTTTAGAAAAGGGATAAAGTTGTTGAAGCAGGAAGAATAGTCATCACTGATGCTCCATTTAATTCATCCATCACTCCAACCGTGTAGGTAACACTTCTGGGGATACCACCATCTTCAACCAAAATAGCACTTTGGCTTGGGCCAACCTTTGCAAGAACAGTTTGAGCAACAATCGAGCCTTTGATTTTTTTTTGTAAGCCATGAACTTATCCTCAATAGTCATATATCAATAAAAAAAGAAAGTTAACAACCCATAAGAAATAATATATACACCAAAACATCAAAGAATTGTAAAATACACCATATAACCCATACACACATTCCTAGTTGGGGGTTGTAACTACAGACTACATATCTATGTATTGATGTTTCATTTTCTAATATTTTGTTTTTTGATCAGTATAACTTGAACCAATTCCCTAATAGCTTGAATGTATTTCCTCTCAGAATTATAATGGTTCGCCATCTTAAAAACTTGGTCCACCTTCACCCTTCCAAAATGTTATTATTTCTAGCAACGAGAAAATAACAAATCACACATAACATTATCAACCTCCTCCCTAAAACAACACACACTTTGGTGAACATTAATAGTACACGACTCAACGATGATATACCAGAACTTGAAATTCTTAAGAGACTTCGTGAAGGTCATAAACAATTTGGGGAATTGATCAACTGAATCAATCGAAGAGAGTCTTAAAGCCTTCATAAGCAAGGGGAAATATGGAAAAATAAGATTTTGAGGGATATCTCATGATTCAAAGAACTACACACCGACTGAAATACCCTAATCAAGGCCCAATAGTTAGGGTGTATCTGTGACGGTGACACCGCAAAATATCAAAGAATCTCTTGTTTGAATTTAGTAAAAGGAAGAAAGAATCCTATTTCTCGAAACACCATGTCTAACATGGGGAAATTCGTATAGTGTAAATCCTGGTAGATTCAACCAGAGAAGGTTGGAACCACGTCTACCCTATCACCGATGACTCGTACAATTTAGTTAACCATCTCATACTTTTTTCAATTCGAAGAAGTCAAAATACACGAAAGGAGTTCTCAGATAGGTGTTATATACGAAAATGTGTAAACAAATCACTTCATGATCAATCATAAGTTTAGAAGTAGCATACTTAATGACATACACCATAGTACCTGTTTACAAAGAGAAATAGTAAGTTTGAGAAAGTTAGCCCCACCTCTTCACCCTTTTACTTTGCATGGAAAGAAATAGGGCTATAAACATTGTTGCATCAATAATCACCCTAGAGAAAGGGTTAGGGGTGGAAATAGGTCAGACCGGCTAACAGGGGCGTACGACCTAGCCTACATAGGCTTAGGCCATATTAGATTTATTTTTTTAAAAATAGAAAAGGCTTAGACTTTTTTATAGGCCTATTTAGTTAAAAAGGCTAGACATCAGACCATAAAAAATCTTTTAATTCTATCAGGCCGACCTATTTAAATAAATATGAGTAATTTTTTATTATCATTATATTATGTTTTGTACTTTGAATTAAAATATATAATTAAAACTTGGTTATCTTAGAGAATTTATGAAAATTATATGAAAACACCTTATGAACAATGTCATAAGTTGTATTCATAAGTTCTCTTAAATAAATAGTCTCACAAAACTTGTTATAATAGGTAAGTTAAAATATGTCAATGCAAACAAACTTTTAGTCTCATTGATCTTTTAGTTTGTTAGTCTATTTAAACATTATTTGAATTGCTTATTTACATATGCCTAAAATAAATAAGCTTTTATATAGGCTAATGATAAGTGTCATTTTGTAGTGCTTTTGTGTATATAGTTTTGTGACACTTATCGAACTTTAGTGTAATTTCAGTGAATAATTCTCCAAATTTGTGTATAAATACATTAGTTAGTGTATACTTGTGTTTTTGATTCATTTATGTAACGATTAATAGTTTTCCATTCATTTTGTAGGTAATTAAGCATTGTTGGAGAAACGAGTAATAAAAGTTCCAGGATGCACCATTTGGATCAATAAAAGGAAATGAAAGAAATAAAAAAACTTCAGAAAGGTCGCTTTGCAAACTTTCCAGTGAATGTTCGCTTTGCAAACTTTCCGGCGAATACTCCCAGACTTGAGGCAGTAGAAAAAGGCACCAAAGTTCGCATTGTGAACTTTCCAGCGAATGTTCGCTTTGCGAATAAAAGTTCGCATTGCGAACTTATGCAGAATCGCAGAGGTGGTTTAACTGTTCCTGAGGCACATCAGGTGTCTATTTTGATGCCCGCTTTGTGAATAAAAGTTCGCATTGCGAACATGACAGATTTTGTAAATCATATATAAGTCATTTCATTCATTTTTTAGGTTATGGTTTTGGGGGATTTTTGCTCCCAACTCCATCAAACTCATATTTCAGTAGGATTAGCTTAGAAAACAACATTGAAGCTTGCACACGGATGATCCGGGGTGGATTTCTCATCGACGGACGTTGACAAATCGCGATATGTTTGGTTTATTTCTTTTCTTCTTTGTGTATTTCTTTTTTATTGGGTTATTGTATATGTATTTACTTTGAACTCGTGTATATTTGTCGCCCATGGCGTTGTATCTAATTTGCTTTACAAATCTTTATCGGTGATTGTCCTTGATTTTGATTTATGCTCGGGGTTTGGGTTATGTTAGAGATAAACATCGCAAACTTTGATTAGGGATGATTATCTGTTAGTTTCTGAATGCTAGAGATAGATTTAGAGTTAACAATCTTTATGGGTGTCGGAGCTTAATGCCTCAGTATCTCGAGTCGGGTGCGAGAACGTCGACGAGGGTAACACGGTTGTTCTCTCAGCTCAGTGTGTCAGAGATGGACATTGTTGTGAGCGATGCTGGATGATATTGAGGAGTATTGTAGGTTGAGTATAACTAGTTGGTAAATTTAAGTTTGTGAGGAGTAGATTACAAGCATGTTTTATCATTTTTTTTGTTTCGTTATTACTTTTTCATTCTAGCTTAGGTAGTATGGTGAACTTTCATTAAACAAGTTGTACTCGGATTGTTCGTAAAATTTTCAAATCTTCACTTTACAACTTGCTTATTCCAATTTCACCTGGTATTTTAGTTTGTTTATGTTATAGTTTTTGTATTTGTCTAAGAGCTTGTTTTGAGTAGCTTGAGGAAATTTGAGGTGATGTTCCAAGTTTGATCGTTTCAACTTGCGGATGTATGGTAATGATATTGTTAATTTTTGTACACGTCCAAGGTATGTGTTTATCACGTTCTAGACTTTAGCATATTCATGATACTTAGGCTTTTTACAAACTTTCATGCCATTCATTCTTTTGTATACTTGTTCTTGATGTGAATCACTTTAGTTCTCACCCTTTTTGTGAGGTAGCCTTCCATTGTTCATATATTCGCAGAGTACCAACATTCTTGTTCTAACTAGATTTTATTATGCTGAATCTTTTGTTTGTATTGATTATATGAAAGCATTAAAAGGATCAAGGCATTTTGTTTCATTTTGAGCACAACTACTTAACCAAATAGTCATTCACCTTGTGAGTGTGTGATCATTTGTAACCCCTTTGTGCCTTTCTATCGTTATCCATGTTGTTTAAACTTAATGCTTGTCTATAAGTATTGAATTCACTTTTTGTATGGATTTTGATTATTTTTTTTCCTTGAACCCTCGACTTTGTGTTGTTGTATGAATTTTTACCTTGCCATAGAAAGTAGGTAGTATTCACATGATGATGTGGTTGAATTCAAGTTGGGGAGACAATGATTGTTTACTCATTGGTTGGTTTCTATGAGGTTGAGAAAAGAAAAGAAAAAAGAGAAAAATATGAAAAAGAAAAGAAAAGAAAAAAAAAGAAAGAAAAAGAAAGAAAAAAAATCCTTGTGAAAGGAAACAAAAAGAGTTGATATAATTATGCTAAATAAGTATTGTGTTTTGTGTAACACTTGGGATTTTGGAAGAAGTTGATTAGAATTTTGTGTTTGAGAGGTTTAGACAAGTTTTTGTTTCAATTACCTTTAGAAATTTCCCCTTGTTTGTTTACCCGACCACGCTACAACCTTGAAAGCCCATGTGATTCTTGCTTTTATGTTTTCAATATGATTTTTGGATGAATGCATAATTTAGTCTTTTGTTTGCAAGATTGTTGTGTGAGTGAAAAGTACCTCATTTTGTGTTTTTCATCTACCGATGATTGTTTTTTCTAGGTGTGATTCACGTTTGAACTTTTGTTGTTTTAGGATGTATGACATGATTTTTGTATTTAGTATTTGTTTTGTGCCAATGTTGTCGTTGTAGTTTAGTGGTAAGTAATTACTTTGTGTGTACCGTTTTTCATTTGAACCATTCATTTGTTTCCGTTTTTCAAAACCTGTTGATTCGTGATTCTTTGGTTGTTACTCTGTTTCTTGAGCTAGTTGATTCTTGTTTAGGACAAACAAGTTTAAGTTGGGGAGAGTTTGATAAGTGTCATTTTTTAGTGTTTTTGTGTATATAGTTTTGTGACACTTATCGAACTTTAGAGTAATTTCAGTGAATAATTCTCCAACTTTGTGTATAAATACATTAGTTAGTGTATACTTGTGTTTTTGATTCATTTATGTAACGATTAATAGTTTTTCATTCTAAGCATTGTTGGAGCAACGAGTAATAAAAGCTCCAGGATGCACCATTTGGATCAATAAAAGGAAATAAAGGAAATAAAAAAACTTCAGAAAGTTCGCTTTGCAAACTTTCCAACGAATGTTCGCTTTGCGAACTTTCCGGCGAATACTCCCAGACTTGAGGCAATAGAAAAAGGCACCAAAGTTTGCATTGCGAACTTTCCAGCGAATGTTCGCTTTGCGAATAAAAGTTTGCATTGCGAAGTTATGCAGAATCGCAGAGGCGGTTTAACTATTCCTGAGGCATATCAGGTGCCTAATTTGATGTTCGCTTTGCGAATAAAAGTTTGCATTGTGAACATGACAGATTTTGTAAATAATATATAAGTCATTTCATTCATTTTTTAGGTTATGGTTTTGGGGATTTTTGCTCCTAACTCCATCAAACTCATTTTTCAGTAGGATTAGCTTAGAAAACAACATTGAAGCTTGTACACAGATGATTCGGGGTGGATTTCTCATCGGCCGGCGTTGACAAATCGCGAGATGTTTGGTTTATTTCTTTTCTTCTTTATGTATTTCTTCTTTACTGGGTTGTTGTATATGTATTTACTTTGAACTCGTGTATATTTGTCGCCCATGGCGTTGTGTCTAATTTTTTTTTCAAATCTTTATTGGTGATTGTCCTTGATTTTTACTTTATGCTCGGGGTTTGGGTTGTGTTAGAGATAATCATCGCAAACTTTGATTAGGGATGATTATCTGTTAGTTTCTGAATGCTAGAGATAGATTTAAAGCTAACAATCTTTATGGGTGTCGGAGCTTAATGCCTCCGTATCTCGAGTCGGGTGCGAGAGCTTCGACGAGGGTAACATGGTTGTTCTCTCAGTTCAGTGTGTCAGAGATGGACACTGTTGTGAGCGATGCTGGATGATATTGAGGAGTATTGTAAGTTGAGTATAACTGTTCGGTAAGTTTAAGTTTGTGAGGAGTGGATTATATGCATACCGGATAAGTTTCTTCTCTCTGATTGATGAATTCTTTTCATATTCATATTTACTTTTCTGCTTTTACTTTAACCAATTTAATCCAAACTCGTAAATGTGAGACTTGTCGAACGACAGTTCAATAGCACCGATCTCTGTGGACACGATAAATTCCTGGAAAAATACTTCCAAAACTTTATTTGCTTGCTGCTTTACCACACCAAAAGCTAACAGGATAACCAGGCTTCGAAAAGGTCGGGCTCAGGCCTAAAAATAAATCTATGACAAACTACAGGTCAGACTTAGGCTTCAGTCTTTTAGGCAAGTCAAACTTAGGCTTGCAAAGCCTAACTCGGCCCATCCTATTTTCACCCCTAGCAAGGGTAACTTCACCAAAAATCTAGGAACATGAAGACTGACAGGTCGCAGATGGCACGATCCAGATTGCAAGCCATGCTTCAACTATGTTAGACCAAGCTTTAGGGGCTACTTTTCTCGCATGGGCCAACGAGTTTATTTTATGCCTAAATAAGTGTATTGACAGGTCGCAGAGGGCACGATCCAGTTTGATGTAAAATAACGGTAATCAAGCATAATTACGACTATTTACTATTTGGGTTACTAGCATTTAATCCTTTAAAGTGTGAAATTTTAGAATGTTGGAATTACTGTGCAACATGATTTCAAATAGGTATGTAAAATGTGTTTGGAAATTTTATTACTAGAGTTGTTATGATGTATCTTTTATAGGTTAGCAAACTACATTTTGGTGACTGCAATTCTAATATCAGCTTATATTTATGTTTTTGCAGGATTATACTATTAGACTTGATGATTATGCTTTTGCATGATTATAATTTATTCTAATTTTAAATTATAACTAAAAAAGACACTCTTTCTGAATTTTTTTACGCATATACCCCTAATTTTTGAAAAAATTCCCAAAATATCCTACGTTTCAGAAAAATTCCCAAAGTACCCCAGTTAGGGTTTGGGTTTGTATATGGCCGCAATATGAATTGGCGAGTCTTCCTTAAGGCATACAAGCTGTCTCCAATTGAACTGGAGACTGCTTATCAAGTCGCCAATTCAATTGGCGACCTAGTGTAAAGGCAATAACCCTGTCGCCAATTGATGTGGAGACAGGGTGTGTGTTATTTTTTTTTCATAGTGAAATATTACATTGATTTTGTTTACACGATGATATAAAATTTTCATTAATTTAATAAAATATTACATTAATTAATGTTGGTGACCGAGTGCATCCAACCGGCCACCAGTTCCACATCCCCTAGGGACCCTCACTCGTTGCACTCGTTGTACTCGGCCCCCCTGTTCCCCTTGTTGTTGATTCACGCCTGGTGTTTGAGGAGTTGAAGTCTCAGGAACATTCCGAGATGGTTCCCTTAGGATGTCTTGCATTCCCGTGAAGTCTTGGGGACTGAAACTGAGCGTGCGACCCATGCCAGGGTAGTTTGAGGGGGTGATCGGTGTGCGACCAGGACGATTGAAGGGAGACATTGGTGTGAAGGATTCATTGGTGAAAGGTTGAAATGGTGTTTGAAAGCCATAAGGATGTTGAGAAGGTTGATTGTGTTGGCTAGGGTATGATGTCTGGGCGTTAGGGCTATGAAAAGATGTTTGCCCAATTTGGCTATGGTATGATGTACCCTCGTTTTGGATGTATCTTGGTGCTGTGTTGGGGGCATAGCTATATTGAGTCTCTTGATAGTAATCATTTTGTTAAAGATGGTATGGGGGACACTCTTGGTATTGTGGTTGGGTGTATGACATGTTTGGATGGATAATGGGTTGGTAATTTTGTCGGGTAGGGGGTTGCGAGTAACATGGCCTTGGAGGTGGGTTAGACGTTGAGGCTTCTAGTGTGTAGTTGGTCTGACGTGGGTCGTATAAATACCTGTCTTCGGAGACGAACCCAGTTGCAACCAATCTGTACCAAGCCATGTAATTATTTGTTGGTATAGATGGGGTTGGCATCACCGGCTCACGTAAGACATAGTGGCTGCGGTTCATCCATTTACGACGCTCAGTCTTTGCAAAATCCTTCCAGTCGTCAAAGTCCCATTGATCATTAACTCTTTTTAGATGCTATTTACTGATGTCAACAGGCGGATCTGGGATGTCTTGATGCATTCCAAATTGCAGTTTGACATGGTAATTATTGTGCTGCTCCACAGCTGTGAATCTGATGATCGGTACACATGCAGTCCAAATGGCAACATCTTCCTCGCTGACTTCATGTAGGTCTTCCATGCCTAGATATGGACGCCATATGAACTGAAGAATAGAAAAATATTAGATAGTAAAATATATGATATAAAAGAAGAGAAATGTTTAGGCGGACTTACATCTGCGGGTGTTAGGTGATCCAAAAGATTACGTTATTGAATGATACAATGTTTGGGACATTTATTGTAACTCATACCCTTAGCCGACCATCTAAAAAAAAAGATTTTTTAGTTGAGAATGTTAGACACAATAATTTTTAAGGATAAAAAAAGTATTAAGTTATTAACTTACTTTTGTGCATACGAGAAGGAAAAGTCGTTGTGGTTGACAGGCACAAGACGGCAACAGTAATGCCTTTCCTATAGCATTTACTTTGGTTGAGGGTGAGACCACTTCTACTTGGAGTTTCTTCCTTAAGAATCTAAGAACACATGTCGCTCCATAATCCAACCTCAGTTTAATTTCTGACAGGCCTGCTGCTATAGAGAGTGCTTATAATAACCATGATAACGGGTGGCATAATCCTCCTTCTACTCATGTATATTGCATTAGACATATTTCACAAAACTTCATGCGTGCAATCAAAGACAAGTACCTTAGCAAACAGGTTATGAATGTTGGTTATGCGCTAACTCAACCAACATTTCAATACTACCTTAACGAAATAAGGATGTCAAATGCAGATGTGGGAAGCTGGTTGGATAACATTCTACTAGAAAGGTGGACAAGATCTTTTGATGGTGGCTTTCGATGGGGTCACATGACAACAAACCTTGTGGAGTCCATGAATGGGGTATTCAAAGAAATAAGAAACCTTCCAATCACTGTTTTGGTGAGATCAACCTATTATAGGTTGGCATCACTTTTCGCAACAAAAAGCGAAAGATGGAGTGCAGTGTTAGCGTCTGGTCAAGTATACAGTGAGAGCGTTATGAAATTGATGAAGGATGATGCTATCAGAGCCAGCACACATGCAGTTACAATCTTTGACCGACATAGGCAATCATTCAGTGTACAAGAAACAATGGATTTTAATGAGGGGAGGCCCAATTTATCGTATGCTGTTAGGCTAAACAGATGTTGGTGTGATTGTGGCAAGTTCCAGGCCCTCCGTGTACCTTGCTCACATGCCATTGCAGCATGCGCACATGCTCTTCAGGATGCTTATGCTTATCTATCTGATGTTTACAAGGTGGTTAATGTTATGAATGTATACAGCGAAGGCTTCGCAGTGCTACCAATGGAGGATTATTGGCCTCCATACCAAGGTGACATAGTTTGGCACAACGATGAAATGAGAAGAAAGAAAAAAGGGTGCCCAAATAGCAAGCGTATAAGAACCAAAATGGATACCGCTGATAAAATGATAAGACTATGCAGTATCTGTCGTCAACCGGACCACAAAAAAAAACATTGTCCCAACGTTGGAGGAACATCTGCATCATAATTTAGCTTATCTTTTCATTTGTTGTAACCAAATATTTTCATATATTGATGGGTCTTTGTTACAACAATTTTAAAAATAAACAACACTAACACAAACAACTGTAATAACAAACAATAGTGTTAACAACAAACAACACAAACAACTTAACACATTCCTAACAGATTATAACAATCAAACTAATCATTCGGTCCAAACATGACTTCCCTCGCATCTTTGTCAGTCTTCACACGAACCCATCCACGTAGCCGATCAAGTCTCTCGATACTTCGGATTTTCTCCCCTTCACCAATGTCTCCCTCCAACCACCGATTCAGCTCTCTCTTAAGTTGATTGAAACCTTGTATGTTCCAAAACAGCATGTCGATCGGTGGCTTGTCTCCCGAAAAGACAACTTTTCCCCAACGACGACGATACATTTTCTGAGTAGAACAAAGTTGTGAGAAGAGATGTGGAACAAACTAAGTTGAACACCCCAATTTATAGGGAAAAAATCAGTTACTAGGGAGTCTCCACATCAATTGGAGACTCCCTTGTTGCCTTTACACTAGGTCACCAATTGAATTGGCGAATTGATAAGCAGTTTCCAGTTCAATTGGCGACAGCTTGTATGCCCTTAGGAAGACTCGCCAATTGATATGGCGACCATGTACAATCCCAAACCCTAACTGGGGTACTTTGGAAATTTTTCTGAAACGTAGGGAATTTTGGGAATTTTTTCAAAAATTAAGGGTATTTGGGTAAAAAAATTCACTCTTTCTTCACACTAAACTCACCGCCAGCCAACATCTCTACCAATTTCAACTAACCGCTCTATCATATTGTGAAAATAACTTATTTATAGTTTTACACAAACAAAACTATAAGATTAAAACACATTCAAAACCTTAATATATATATATATATATATATATATATATATATATGTTGTGTAAAACGATATCTTTAAGCAAAGTATAAAACAGTTTCTTGATGACCAAGAACCAAACAAGGGTTAACGGAAAACCAAGAAAGAAAACACAAGAAGAAGAAGAAGAAGAAGAAACAACAAGGATTGGGCAAATATAAATTCTGTTTACTATTCACTTTCTCATTAAAGTCACAAATGATTACAAGTGAATATCCCAATTTGCCACACTCAACAAACTGAGTGTACTAACCTATTTATAGACTAACTAGGTAACTTGCAGTCCAAGAAACCTAAACAATTAGATCCTTAACACAAGGCCCAATTCGACAGAATAATTCAATAGTACATATTAGACCAGACTTCGACTACAATATGTAACAATCAGGCATCAGTATGTGAACAAGCTTCGACTGCATGCTTCCCTCCTGTCGAACCATATGAAAGCTCTCCTTCGACACAACATGAGTTTGACCCAAATATCACAAATCTCCACCTTGGATCTAACTCAGCAACAAGGGAATTAACTAGCTTTCATCATGCAGCTTTATCAGCCGCATACAGTGGGAAAACTTGTAACTTGGCAACGTCTTGGTGATCATATCAGCAACATTGTCTTCAGTCGAAACCTTCAGCACCTGGACTTCACCATGCTCGACTATCTCTCTGACGAAGTGCAACCTCACATCGATGTGCTTAGTTTTCTCATGATAGGCTGAATTCTTTGACAAGTGTATTGCACTTTGACTATCACATTTAACAGTGATACTTCGACCTTGAAGTTTCAGCTCCTTTGCAAAACCTTCAAGCCACAATGCTTCCTTCACAACTTTAGTGAGGGCAATATATTCAGATTCAGTGGTTGATAAGGCAACAACCTTCTAAAGCGTTGCTTTCCAACTTATTGCTGTGCCAAACATTGTGAAAACATATCCAAAAATAGACTTTCTGGAATCCATACAACCTGCATAATCAGAGTCAACAAATCCTTCGATTTCGACTATGTTATCACCACCACAGGCTTCACCATAAATCAAGACTCTTTTCAGAGACCCATTTATGTACCTAAGAATCCATTTTACAGCTTGCCAGTATGCCTTTCCAGGATTGGCCATATACCTGCTCACAAGGCTCACTTAATATGCTATATCTGGCCTCGTACAGACCATAGCATACATCAAAGAACCCACTACACTAGCATATGGAATGCTATTCATATAGATTCTTTTAGCTTCAGTACTCGGACTTTGAGTAGTACTAAGCTTAAACTGAGGATTTGTAGGTGTCACAACAGGCTTTGAATTCGACATACCAAACTTGTCGAGAAGCTTCCGTAGATATGTCTCTTGAGGTAAGCACAACTTCGACTGCTTTCTATCTCTCAGGATGTCAATCCCAAGAATCCTGGCTGCAGCTCCCAGATCCTTCATTTCGAACTCCTTACTAAGTTCAGCCTTCACCTTCGTTACATCCTCAACACTGTTGCTAGCTATGAGGATATCATCCACATATAGCAGCAACATAACAAGTGAGTTTCCAGGTCGAAATTTGAAGTAAACACAGTGATCGAACTGACTTCTAGTGAAACCAATGTGTGCCATGAACTTGTCGAATCTCCTATTCCACTGTCAAGGAGATTGTTTCAGGCCATACAAAGACCTATTCAGCTTGCACACATAATCTTCTTTTCCCTTTTCTGCATACCCTTCAGGTTGACGCATCAGGATCATTTCATCTAGATCACCATACTGAAATGTTGTCTTCACATCCATTTGCTCAAGTTCCAAGTCAAACTTTGCCACCATGGCCAACAACATTCGAATGGATCTATGCTTTACAACAGGTGAGAACACATCATAGAAGTCGACTCCTTCTTTCTGAGTGAACCCCCTAGCAACCAGCCTCGCCTTAAAGTGCTTTGACATCACTCCTTCGATTCCTTCCTTGACCTTGAAAATCCACTTACAACTGACTAACCTTGCTCTTGTAGGTTTCTCAACCAGCTCCCAAATGTTATTATCATGAAGAGATTTCATCTCGTCATCCAAGGCTTTTCGCCATTCAGTCTTGTTTTGACTCTTTATAGCTTCCTTGTAATCTCTAGGTTCTTTGTCAAGTACCTCACTTGCAGAGATTAAAGCAAAAGCTATAAGATCTGCATAACCAAGTCTCTAAGGTGGCTTGATGACTCTTCTCGACCTATCTCTTGCCAGTAGGTAGTCATCGACAGTTTCCTCAACCTCTTCAACATCTTGCTCTTCTTCTTCGACTTCATTTGGGCTATGCACTTCAGCATCACTATGCTCCACCTCAACAAGCATCTCTACCTGTTCCAGCTCCTCTTCTGAGACTTCTGCACTTTGACTAACATCACCAGTTTTCTTGAACGCCATTTCAACTTCATTGAAAACTACATCACGACTTGTGATACATCTTCTGTGACCTGGTTCTAGGAACCACAACCTATAACCCTTGACTCCCTCAGGATATCCAAGGAACATGCATCTCAGAGCTCTAGGTTCGACCTTGTCTTGCCTAATGTGAGCATAGGCTAAACAGCCAAATACGCTCAGTTTGTCGAGATCTGGTGGATGACCCGACCAAACTTCTTCAGGTGTCTTCATTCCCACCGCAGTAGAGGGACATCTATTTATCAGATAAGCTGTTGTCGAAACAGCCTCTGCCCAAAACACCTTCTTCAATCCAGCACTAATCAACATGCATCTAACCCTTTCAAGGATTGTTCGATTGAATCTCTCAGCTAAGCCATTTTGTTGAGGAGTAACTGCTACAGTCTTATGCCTTGCAATCTCAGGCTCAACACAGTAACTGTCAAACGCTTCCTTGCAGAATTCAAGGCCATTATCGGTTCTCAACCTCTTAACCTTTCTGCCAGTTTGAGTTTCGACCAGAACCTTCCAACTTTTGAAATTCTCAAAAGTTTCATCCTTCGTCTTCTGAATGAATACCCATAGCTTTCTGGAATAGTCATCAACGATGGATAGAAAATACCTTGCACCTGAGTGTGAAGGATTCCTTGCAGGCCCCCAAAGATCAGCATGAATATAATCCAGGGATCCATGTGTTCTTTGATTGCCTTTGTTAAACTTTTCCCTATAGGATTTACCAAATACACAAGATTCACAAAACTCCAGCTTTTCGACTTTGTCTCTACCTAGCTGTAGCGAGCAATTTTGGACGCGGTTCTTAAGCGCTGGTCGCTCTCTGCGGTTTGAGCTTAAACTACAGGTCGATTCATTTTTTATCCTATTGTGAGCTTAATAAGGAAGGGAAATAGATTTCTCCAATTAACCCTGCTTGCATACTGAGTTTAAACAGCGGTCTGTTAAGTTACGAATGCTATCAATGTGGGGGGGGGGCTTTGTACTGGTTATTTGTATTTTCACCAGTACTGTTTTCTTTCTTTCTAGGACTTTCTAGCGGGGAACAAGGATTAGGATGTTAGGACTGATGCTTTGGAATTACTGATTTTTGATTGATGGAGATATGGGATTTAGGTTTTTTGTTGATTGTGCTCGCTAAGGTCTTTTCTTTCGATCTTATGCCTACGTATTCCTGTTTACCGAAACAGGGAAATCAGAGCGTTCGTAGTTCCTCCTATTCTATGGGAGGAAATGGGTGTTTTGGTGTCTTGTTCAAAGCCCAAGACGTGAAGCTAAAGGTGGTTTGTATCTTGTTCAAAGCCCAAGATGTGAAGCTGAAAGGTCTATTTGTGTCTTGTTCAAAGCCCAAGACGTGAAGCTGAAAGATCTCGACTTTAGAGAGAATTTGTCATCTCTAAAGAGGGGGAAGGAGAATTACTTTAATTGGGATACGCGGATCCGAGCAATGCCATAATTTCCGAAGAAAGGGTTTTAACCTGAAGGAGAAGACTTTAACTAAGTGTAGAGCAATGCCATCTTTCCTTAGGAATTTCTCATGCTAAAAGAGGGACAGTGGCATGGATATAGATGATCCAGAGGCTTGCCGCTTACAGCGAATAGATGAAAGGAAAGGAGTTGTTGATGTTTGTGTACTGTGAACGAGGCACAACTTTGATGCTAAAAGGTTGATTGGATCAACCAGTGGTTTTCTTATACAAAAGCCTAAGAGGAGGCTAATTTCCGCTAGGAAAATCATTATACAAAGCCTAAGAGGAGGCTATTTTGTGTCTCGTACAAAGCCCGAGAGAGAGGCTAAAAGTTTTGACCCGACGATAGAGTCTTTGTGTCTCGTACGAAGCCCGAGATAGAGGCTATTGTTTGTTTGACTCTACGAGGGAGTCTTTGATACTCAACAAGAGAGTGTTTTTGTATCTCGTACGAAGCCCGAGATGGAGGCTAAAGGTTTGTTTCAGTTGAGTGACAGATCCAATATACTGATTTTAAAAGAGAAAATCAGTTCTTATATGAGCAACACTGTACTCAGGGATTTGATCTGAGGATCAGGGATATTTCCTTCTCTTTGAGGAAACGGGAAATCCAAAGGGTATTGAGACTGTCCGAGTCTGCGGGTTTCCTTCCTATTTAACGAAGGGGTCACTTGAGAATGTCATTGAGACTCAAGGAAGTTAGACTGTCCAAGTCTAGAGTTTTTTTCTTTTGTACTATGCTTTGAGAAACAGTAGTAGACTCTATGAAAGGACTGTTCTATGGAGATGACTAAGTTCTGTTCCTATACCTCTAGGAGGTCGTCGGGACAATTTGTACGAAGCCCAAGAGGAGGCTGGAAACTTTTAAGAAGCCTACGGGTCCTTGTACGAAGCCCAAGAGGAGGCTATCATTCCCGAAGGAAGAGATCATTATACGAAGCCTAAGAGGAGGCTGTGAATACTTCTAAGAAGTCATAGTGTCCTTGAATAATGCCCAAGAGGAGGCCGATGCTTTTAAGAAGCCCGTGGGTCTATCATCTCCTTTCCATTAGGAGATATAACTCTTTTAAAGATAAAAGCCACTGGTAAACGTGCGAGGTTTACTATCCAGCAATTTTTAGCTTTTAAAGAGGGTTCCTTAGTTAAGGTCCAAGATTATGACCGTAGTGGGTACCGAAACCCCGAGACATTCAAGGCAAGCTATCCACAAGGAATAGATCAAGTCAGGAAAGTTCGAGAATTTGGAAGAAACTCAAAGATGTCATTCACGGAGAATACATTCATCTTGAGGAGTAGAGCTTCTTGACGATTCCTAAGGAGGACAGCCGAAGAGAAGACTGTATCTGGTGCTCCTATTGGGGATCTATGCGTCTATTTCTACGAATAAATGAAACGGCGTCACCTAGTTCTAGACGTAGTTGCCGGGGAAACTCGAAATATCTATACTATTATTACACAGTAGATATGAGTTTATGAAAGGAGACTTACAGTGAGCAGCCCCACAATACAGTTTATAATATGAAAGCAGTAAATGAAAGCGATAACCACTTACTCGGTTGTAGTGCTTCCATGCTGTTTGGTTAGTTGTTCAACAAAGAAAGATTGAAAACAATAGTATATTCAAAATCAAAGGAGAAAGTGATTTGAAAAAGAAAGATTTGGGGCTTACAGCTCAAGGAGAGGCCCAGGGTTTTATCAGTGAGCGCACTGTTTGACTTTGTACAGCGGGACTTATACAAGTGACTAGGGCCCAAAAAGGTTTTCTGTACAAAGGGAAGGGTCTTACACTCTCTTAAGAGGCCCAAAAAGGTTTAAAGAAAAGAGGGATTGGGTCTTACACTCTAATAGAGGCCCAAAGTGTTTTGAATGGGTCTTATAGCTCGAGGAGAGGCCCAGATGATTTTTATTTTTAAACGGGCGACGATCGCGCCGTTTACTTGTACAGAGGGACTTATACAATGAGTGAGGCCCAAAAAGTTTTTGTACAAGGGGGGATGGGTCTTACACTCTCTCAAGAGGCCCAAAAAGTTTTGAAAATGATTTATGAGGGTTGAATTAATCCAAAACCCTAATTTGTTTTCAAAATGTATTTAATTGAATAAAAATTCAATTAAAATGATCAAAAATTGTTTAACACATGGAAAACAAATTGTGATCTTGGATTAATGCTTCAAAAATTAAGTATTGACCTACAAAATAATTAGAAAGCATTAAAAGTTGCAAAATCAATGTAGAAAAAATATTTAAAATGTCAAAAACAATTAAAATATTAATTCTTTGCAAAAATATCAATTATATGAAATAAATAATATTTTTGGGATTTTTTGTGAAAATAAAATATTTTAACATTTTTGTGAATTATTAAAAAAAGAATCAACTCAAAATCATTAAAACTCAGAGAGAAATTAATTTTTGAATCAATTAAACAAAATCACAAAATTCAAATATTTGAATTTCTAAAAATGGCGCCAAGAACAAGCTGAAGAACACGCGCGTGTTCTTGGTTTCTCAGATTTGCATTTTCTATCCAATCTCCATGAATACGTAATCATATCATGCAATCCACATATCATTATGCTCGCCTCAACCTCACGATCATGTCTATGTACTTTAATTTCATTTAAATTAAACAGACAACAAGAAATCACGAAGAAACCTCAAGAACCCTAATTTCTGCATGAAGGCTAGGATTTTTGATACACGATTCAAACAATGCAATTAATTGAGGGAAAACATTCCATGCATGATTATGAACATATGGCCAAATTATTGTGCGAGGAAATATGCATAGATTGAGATATGACCAAGTATGTGCTTACCTCCAAGTCGTGACAGCAAGTTCAAAGTGATTTTTGATTTGGAGGTGTTACAGACGAGTGGTGATGATCTGAACAGCTTCCCTACACCCTATGGATTGTGTTTGGATGGTTGGACTTGATTGAAATTGGTTGGATCATTTTGTGGTACCTCAGCTGCACTTTGGTTAAAACCTTGAGCAACCAGCTGGTGATTTTGTGAAATTGATGTTTCAGAAGTAATCTAAGTGTTTGATCAGCTCATATGTGATGTATGTGAGGTGTGTGAGTGATTGGTTTGATTGGAATTGCTCTCAAACTCAAAACCCGATAGTGACTTGCCTTAGAAGGCAAAATTGGAGTGAAAGAAGAGATTTTGAGGAAAGCATCTGTTAGATGGCTTTGGTGTACTCAAACTGACCACAATTGAGCTCTATTTATAGTAGAGCATGTTTGTTTTGCAAGGAATAGTGCATGGCAGCTGGTAAGTAGGTTTGGCCAATGTTGGCAAATGAAAATCCAAGTCTCCTCTAGCCATTGACTAGAGGTTAGGGCACAGAGCTTTGGTCCCCTTGGTCTTGGATAAGTCTTGACTAATTTCAGATGAGAATGGCTCAGTCCATGCCACCTTGATGGTTTCATTGAATGCCTCATTCCAAATTTGAAGTCTTGTCCCTATTTTGGCCATTCTAGGTTTAACATGCTATTTCTTGTTCCATGGACTTTGGAGGCTTGGCTCAGTGATTGTCCCCTTTAGATTCAATCCTCTGAGGTGTCCAAGTGGATAGGAGCAATTGAATTTGGCTGATTTTGGCAAATCGACCAAAGTTGCAAATTCTGCCTTGCCTTGACAGATTTCAGCAAGGCAACTTGGCAATGTTGTATCTCATGGTGTAGGTTGAATTTGGCAATGTTCTTGGCCATTTTGGAAAGCTCTTACATGATATAACAACTGTTTGAACAAGTTTGGTTTTGATCTCTTTTGATTCCAAGTGAAAAATCCCCCTACATTTGGCAAAAAGTGAGGCAGAATCTGACTTAGTGAAAATTTCACTAAGTGTTGGAAAAAGTGACATTTTCACTTTTCAGCCACTTTGATCACTCCATAACTCAAAATCCTTAATGAATTGGAATGACTTGTAGTTGAAGTTTTTGTAGGTGATAATGAGGGCTACAAATCCATATTTGGATGAGAAAAAATGGCCTTGTGGTTTAGGAGTTATGGTCCTCCAAAGTTGGTACCTTTGCCACTTTATTTTTAACTTAGAAAAATTTCTAAGTTTTATGGTTACCCCTTTTACAAGTTATCTCACTTTTCTTGATTTTTCTTGATGAATGATGATTCAAATCATACATTAACATCATTTTAGGGTTAAAAATCCATTTTGGTGAAAAACCTCAAAAAGTCAAAGTTGACTTTTGTGCACAGTTGACTTTTTATGAGATGAATTCCAAACTGTGCAATTCTTCAGGAAATCATGTCCTTGACCTAAATCAAACTTGATGGACATGTTCCATGGGTGTCATAGGGTATATTCAATCATGTATTAGGGTTTGGGAGCATGTTCTGGTCAAAAGTCAAAGTTACAGTTGACTTTTCTCTTAAAACCCTAATTGTGGTGCAGATGAAATTGAGACTTGTTGCTCAAACTTCTTGGATCAATCCATTGTTCCAAATGGATCAATATGGTATATTAGAGACCCTCAAATCATGTCTTGAGGTCTTGGCTCATGGTTTGTCCCAAAAGTCAACTTAGGGGTGAATTAGGTCAAGAAACCCTAATTCCTGATTTTTGATGAATGCATCCCCTGAGGCAAAATTGACTTGATGCATGGGTTCATGAGGTTCCATGAAGTATATTAGGTCATGTTTTGGATCATTGCCTTGTGCCCAGATGAAAATTTTCCATCTGGAGGCCCTGGTCGACCAATACCCTAATTTGGTGACGCTGGCGATCTTGAGGCTTGATCCACCTAGAAGGGAGCATCCTTGTGCTTAATCCTTGAAGTGGGAGTCCTTTTGATCCTTTGTAGTTACTTGGGAGGTTAGACAAGTTGAAGATCATGTCATTTCTTGATTGATCCTTTGTCTGAGAACTATGAGAGGGCTTGAAACCCTAATTTTGATTGTATTGGATGCTCACCCATCTTTGGGGAGACTGATGAAGCATGATGGTTCATCCATATTGTGATGATGATTTTCACAATGATGGGAAATCTAAGTGGTCAAAATTTGGGGTATTACAGATGCCCCTATTTAATCTTCTTGGACCCGAAGGTGTGAATGACGAAGGGATTCGGGCATTCGGGGTGCAAGAGGATTAAATATCGGAATACCCGAAATTTTGATGGTGGTTATGAATGGTAGCTTACGCATTCATCTTCTTTAGCTAAGCAATGATGCTTAGAAAAGGTAAACTTCCCCTCGATCCTGGTCTCCTACCAAGAACTGGTCTCAGTCTCTTTTGAAATAAACTTCCCCTCGATCCTGGTTTCCTACCAAGGAACTGGTCTCAGTTGTGGAAACAAACTTCCCCTCGATCCTGGTTTCCTATCAAGGAACTGGTCTTAGTTTCTGATTTAAACTTCCCCTCGATCCTGGTTTCCTACCAAGGAACTGGTCTTAGTTTCTGATTTAAACTTCCCCTCGATCCTGGTTTCCTACCAAGGAACTGGTCTTAGTTTCTTTTGTCAATAAACTTTACTGACAAGGGACACTATTCGTAGCGGCTTTCCTTCAAAATTCTCGCCGAATTTTCCTAGGGAGATGCCATTTGAGTGGAAAAAGTTTTGATGTCAGACTTGCTGGGGAACCCATTCGTCTGAGTTGTAGAGGTACACAAACTTCTCTGTTTTGGAGACGCCATTTGTCGATTCTACTGGGGAAAGCGAGTCTCTTGAGAGACTGTTTTCGTTTGGGGTTACATCATACTTTTCTCGGGAACTTCCCGGAGAAATGCCATATGATGGGATCCAATTTTGAGGTGCCGATGACCTTCTCATCAGTGGTTTTTCGGAGCAAAACTGGCGTACTGCCGAATCTCTGATCACGAGGCTTTCTCTGTGGATTTTCCTTAATTCGGGAAAGCAAGGATATCATCTTCAATGGCGAAGAGTGATGCTTATTGAAAGTTTTCTCTGGCTTTTCAGAGGTTCAAGTTATCAAAGTGGTCAAGGACCAACTTCTTTCCAGAATTAACTGGAAGCGAGGTTGTTCAGACACAGTATTTCCTGACGAGGCAAGAACTGACAACTCGATTGAGAGGACTTCTACCACTAGGGGACAGGACCGACTAGAGTGATAGTGATGCAATATGAAATGTGAATGCAAATAAAAAATGCATGATGTATGTATGTATGTGCTAACAAAACAGACGCAACATACAGACTAAGAGATGGACACAATTGGATACTCGGCCATCGCAGGGCGAAGAAGTACCGTTGATTCAAAATAGCAATTCCACCTTGCTTAGGAGAGATAGTCCCGTTGGGAGCTATGTTGATCGGGCTTAGGAGATGAGAACTCGACCGAGGATATCAGACGAAACAAGGTCTCTGACACAGTTGATCCCTTCATTCAGGCGAACTGGTTTAGAAGGAGTACTTTGATTCTGCACTTTGAAGTTCGCTTACTTCGGGAGAAGCGATCGATGTTCTTCTGATGTTCAACAGTCAAAAGAAATGCCATCTTTAATTTAAAAGCAGAAAAAGTTTAACAAGTAAATTTATTTTATTTCAAGAATCGCTGATTAAGTTTAAACAACGTCGTTCTGTAAAGCTAAAACAAGTAAAGAATTACAAACAAAAGCACAAGGGCTCAAATTTTATTGATAAGATGGAGATCAGCCAAACGCGTGATTCCAAAGAGTATATACAAAGTTAGAAAATGGTAATTTACAGGGAAAAGGGCTACGTTGAAACATAACGACCACTATCCTTCTACCAACTTTGAGTTCGGGACATCCTGAGCTTCCGTCGAAGATGACCTTTGACTGGAGATTTCCTCCGATAGATGATGCTGTAACTGCTGCTGAGGGACTTGCCTCTGTTGAACATAGTTACTTGCCATTATCCCTAATTTTTGCCTGGATTGTACTATGAGATTTCCAATCCATCGGGATGATTTTTTTTCATGTCTCTAACTTTTGCCTGGACCGCCCTTTCAGGTTTTCAATCCACCAAGACGTTTTTTTTTAGGCGAAGTATTTCTTGACTACATCAACATTCGTGGGGTAGGCAAATTCCTCTCCGTCCATGGTGGAAAGTCTCAAGGCGCCGCCTGAGAAAGCTTTCGTGACCACATAGGGGCCATCATAATTTGGGGTCCATTTGCCCCGAGAGTCAGTGAGAAATGATTGTATCTTCTTGAGCACGAGGTCTCCTTTTCTGAAAATACGAGGTCGGACCTTTTTGTCGAACGCCCTTTTCATTCTCTGTTGATATAACTGACTGTGGCATAGTGCCGTGATTCTCTTTTCTTCGATCAGGTTCAGTTTGTCGTGTCGACTTTGACACCATTTAGCTTCGGTGAGCTGAGCTTCCATCAATACCCGGATTGATGGGATCTCTACTTCTATGGGGAGCACTGCTTCCATGCCATATACTAGAGAGAAAGGGGTTGCCCCTGTTGAAGTGCGGATAGATGTTCGATAACCGTGAAGAGCAAAGGGTAGCACTTCGTGCCAATCTTTATAGGTTACAACCATCTTTTGAACGATCTTCTTGATGTTCTTGTTAACCGCCTCTACCGCTCCGTTCATCTTGGGTCGGTAGGGAGATGAGTTTTGGTGTTCGATCTTGAACTCTGCACACAACTCTTTCATCATCTTATTGTTCAAGTTAGATCCATTATCAGTAATGATCTCGCTTGGAACACCATAACGGCAGATGATATTATTTTTGATAAATCGGACCACCACTTGTTGGGTTACATTGGCGAATGACGCTGCTTCGACCCACTTGGTGAAATAATCAATGGCTACCAGGATGAACCGATGTTCGTTTGAAGCCTTGGGCTCAATCATACCAATCATGTCGATTCCCCATATGGAAAAAGGCCACGGGGAAGAAAGAAATTTGAGATGTGATGGCGGTACATGAATTTTGTCGGAGTATATCTGACACTTGTGACACCTCCTCATGTACTTGTAGCAGTCGGATTCCATGGTCAACCAATAATACCCGACCCTGAGAATTTTTCTCGCTATTGTGTGTCCGTTGGCATGAGTGCCAAAGGATCCTTCATGAATTTCTTTCATGAGCATGTCTGCTTCTGGTCTATCGACACATCGGAGCAAGACCATGTCAAAATTTCTCTTATAAAGAGTGTCACCGCTTAGGAAGAAGTTTCCAGCCAATCTTCTGAGGGTTTTCCTGTCTTTTCTGAGTGCCCCAGATGGGTACTCCTGTTTCTGAAGGAAGCATTTGATATCTTGATACCAAGGTCTGTCGTCTATGACTGCTTCAATCGCGAAGATGTAAGCGGGCCGTTCAAGGCGCATGATGTCGATCTTAGGTATGTCATTCCATCGACCTACACTAATCATGGAAGAGAGAGTGGCTAATGCATCAGCCATGTGATTCTCATCACGAGGGATGTGATGAAAGTCGACTCTGTTGAAGAAGGGTAACAACCTTCTTGCATAGTCTTTGTAAGGAATCAATCCTGATTGGTATGCGTTCCAATCTCCTTTTATCTGGTTAATAACCAGGGCTGAATCGCCGTATACGTCCAAGTTTTTTATCCTTAAATCAATCGCTTCTTCGAGACCCATAATACAAGCTTCGTATTCGGCCTCGTTGTTCGTACATTTGAACGTAAGTCTGGCAGTGAAAGGAATATGGGTACCCTGAGGGGTAACAATGATTGCCCCAATTTCGTTTCCATAATGATTGACTGCTCCGTCAAAGATAAGTCCCCACTGGGAACCTGGTTCTGGCCCTTCACTGGGTAGCGGTTCATCGCAATCTTTCATCTTTAGATACATGACATCTTCGTCTGGGAAGTCAAACCCGATTGATTCTTGATCGTCAATCGGTTGATGAGCCAAATGATCGGCTAAAATACTTACTTTAACGGCTTTCTAAGCATGGTACTCTATGTCATATTCTGATAGTAACATCTGCCAACGGGCAATCCTTCCCGTGAGAGCAGGTTTTTCGAAAACGTACTTGATTGGATCCATTTCGGAGACCAACCAAGTAGTATGACGAATCATGTACTGGCGAAGACGTTTGGCTGCCCAAGCCAAAGCGCAACAAGTTTTCTCAAGCATTGTGTACCGAGTCTCGCAGTCGGTGAATTTCTTGCTTAGATAGTAAATGGCAGACTCTTTCCTTTTAGTTTCGTCTTGTTGGCCAAGTACACATCCCATTGAGTCCTCTAGGACTGTGAGGTAAATGATCAGTGGTCTTCCTTCCACTGGAGGTGATAGAATCAGAGGATTCAACAGATATTCCTTGATACTGTCGAAGGCGGTTTGGCAATCTTCTGACCAAATGCAATCCTGGTTCTTTTTGAGTAATTTGAAAATCGGCGCACATGTCGCGGTCATAAGGAATATGAATCTGGAGATGTAGTTCAAACGTCCCAGGAATCCTCTGACTTGTTTTTCAGTTTTCGGAGAAGGCATTTCTTGAATGGCCTTGACCTTGTCAAGATCAACTTCAATTCCTTTCTGGCTGACGATGAACCCTAGTAATTTCCCCGAACGGACACCGAAGGTGCACTTGTTAGGATTCAAGCGGAGCTTGAATTTTCTTAGACGTTCGAACAATTTTGACAGATGTTCAACGTGCTCATCCTCTGTTCTTGATTTTGGAATCAAATCATCGACATATACCTCGATTTCTTTGTGTATCATGTCATGAAACAGAGTAGTCATGGCTCTTTGATAGGTTGCCCCGGCATTCTTCAAACCGAACGGCATTACCTTGTAACAAAAGGTACCCCATGGGGTAATGAACGAAGTTTTCTCCATGTCTTTCGGCGCCATTTTGATCTGATTATAGCCCGAGAATCCATCCATGAAGGAGAATACTTTGAACTTTGCTGTGCTGTCAACCAGCATGTCAATGTGTGGTAAAGGAAAGTCGTCCTTTGGACTTGCCTTGTTTAGATCTCTGTAATCAACACACATTCTGACCTTTCCATCCTTTTTGGGAACGGCTACGATGTTGGCTAACCATTGAGGATATTCAGATGTAGCGAGGAAACCCGCGTCGATCTGTTTCTGTACCTCCTCTTTGATCTTGATGGCCATGTCCGGGTGAGTCCGTCTCAACCTTTGCTTTACTGGCGGACATTCCGATCTTAGTGGTAAGTGATGTTCCACGATGCTGGTATCCAACCCTGGCATATCCTGATAGGACCAAGCGAATACATCGGGGAATTCTTTGAGAAGCTTTATCAAACTTTCTTTGACGGTTGGACTGAGCAGTGCTCCGATCCTGATTTCTTTTCTCTCTTTTTCTGAACCCAAGTTTACCATTTCCAACGGCTCTTTGTGAGGTTCAATGGACCTTTCCTCTTGTCTGAGTAGTCGGGAGATCTCTTCTGGAATTTCGTCGTCATTTTCTTCTTCAGCCTCGAATACCGGGAACTCAAAGTTGGGAGAAGGCATCGGATCGTATGTTTCAACGGGGTATAAAACAAGCAATCTGCATGACGTGATGATTCGTGTTTAGAAGAGATAGAGAAAATATAAGTGTGTGCAGTGTATTTATTTTACTGCTTGTTTTTATTTTTGAATGTTTTTTTTTAGGATTACCATTTTCTGAAAAAGCAAAAAGAGAAAACAGCAATTAATGCGGAAATTACAGAACAACGTTATTTTATTAATGTACAAGTCGATTCTTGAAACTACAACCCTATAAAACAAAACTCTGTCGCTTTGGGCAAAGCGAAGAGGGAAATTTACAGAAAGCGAGCCCTATCAAAACATCCGTTTCACCTGGGCAGGGTGAAAGGCTTAAAGATGGCAATTACTTTGACTAGTGAACGACCTTCGGAACATCGACAGCAACCCATTGGCAGCGAAATCCTCGGTGAATCACAAAGTCTGGCACCTTCCTTGATTTGTCTTCAGAAATAACGCTGATTTCTGGTGGAGCAGGATCATTGGAATCTGTCTCCCAAGCAGAATTATCGTAGGAGGATTCCTCTGTTGCACTTTGCTTAGCATTGGTGCTCTCAGCTGTATCTCCCCATCCAGTTGACTGGATATCTTCGAGCCTGATACGAGAGCTTTCGGGAGCAGTGTACTTGACCATAAAGTCATATTTTCCACTTGGTTATCCCAAAGTGTCCCAAACTTCTTTGGAACTGGAGAAGTCATCCCTCTCGATGACGTTGACCTCAGGAAAAGCATAGTTGATGAATTCTAGTCCTGCAAACGTTGCGAATTCATCTTCATGTTGAGTAGTTTCCAAATGACCTGAGTGTTGATCCCATGACATGGCGGGGACACAGGTATTCTGTTCAATGACGCTCAGCTGAGTTTCATTACTCGGCTGACTTTCTTGCCCCAAGTTTCCTGGGTAAGGCTGCCACATTGGCAGACCATCCATCGGGCCATAGTAATTGTGATCAAAGTTTTCTTTCATCAGAGTGTCTTCCTCTAATGAATTTGGCGGAGCACAGCATCCTTCCGGATCACAATCTCCGTAGATCATTTCGACATCTGATCTTGGTATAAATCTCGGACTTTCTGTAGGAAAGAAAAAAGGCATAGGCACCTCTTCCTGAGACATATAGTCGTCCTTGTTAAGGTAGGACTTCCATTCTTCATCTGTGTCAGAGGGATCTTCCTCATTGATAGCATGAACTGTCTAAGACACTGGGTGAAGAAAACCTCCACTGTGGAAGAAGTTTTGAAGGGGATATGAAGACTTTCATCGTTGGCAGTTGTCTGAGTACAGGTCGCAGAAAAACCAAGACCCTTCTTTATTTTATTGTCAGTGGGAATGACAAGCTGTCCCCATCCTTTTGTATCGGTACTCCCGACCGCTTTGATAGCATCTTTGTATGAAGAAATTGAAGTTCCTTCTTCGGATTGATCGTTCTTGCTCACCGATAGTGCTTGGAACTGAGTTCCAATAACCTCCTCGGGTTCCACACAAATAGATGATGATATGTTACTCACAAGCAAGGCTTGTTCCCCACAAACCGTGACAAGTTGATCGTTCTTGACGAACTTTAGCTTTTGGTGGAGGGTCGAAGTGACCGCTCCAGCCTGATGTATCCAAGGTCTTCCTAATAAACAACTGTATGTTGCCCGGATGTCCATGACCTGGAAAGTGATTTGGAAAGTGTGAGGACCAATATTTATGGGAAGATCAACTTCGCCGATAACTGTTTTTCTGGATCCGTCGAATGCTTTGACGACGACCTCGCTGACTCTTATCGGAGGGCCCTTAAATGATAATTGCGTCAAAGTGGACTTCGGCATAACATTCAGGGCTGACCCTGTGTCTACCAGTACATTGGCTAAAGCATCGCCCTGGCAGTTAACTGTAATGTTGAGCGCCATGTTATGACGACGACCCTCTTCAGGTAATTCCTCATCACTAAATCCCAAATTATTGCAGGAAGTGATGTTAGAGACAATGCTATCGAATTGTCTGATTGTTACATCCTGTTCCACAAAGGCTTGCTCCAAGACTTTCTGTAGAGCCTCTCTGTGTGCTTCTGAACTGAGTAACAGTGATAATACTGAGATCTTTGAAGGATTCTGTAACAGTTGATCAACAATGTTATATTCACTCCTTTGGATGAGCTTTAGCATCTCATCTTTGTCTTTTGAAAAGTCGGGATTACCAGATTGACTGACTGGTGGATCAGGAATTTCCGCCGGAAGTTCCTTTTCTTTGTTGGATTCTCCAACCCCTCGGTTGAAGATTCGACCGCTCCGTGTTACACGACTAATGTCTTCAATATTCACGACGGAGGGTAATGGAATTTCCTTTCCATTCTCGATTGTTGTTGCACCGTATTTGTAAGGGATTGCCTTAGCTGATTCATACGGTAGTGGCCCCGGTAGATAGATGACTATGGGAACCTTCTGATTTTTCTGACCATCATAAGTAACCTTGATCCGTTCCCGGTTGGGAACTCTAGATTTGTCAAGTAGAGGGATGATGGCAAAAACATCCCTGGTCCTGTGATGACCAGAGATCGTGACAACATCCTCAACTTGCTCGGCAAGGTAGTTCGGCGACCAAATGATGGGTCCTGAACCGGGATATGGACGAATTTCTCCATGATCGACCTGACCCTGAAGAGCTGCTCTCACAAGGTAACACCCTTGGTTACTTTCTGCACAGATGCTACAACTGTCATAGTTGTGTGGTGGCACCTGGCCACGCCCACTTTGAATACAATGTAACCTCACTAGGTTACCTTCCATTGATCGGACATGCTGACTTTGACGACGAGTAGGATTCCTGTTATTGATACTAATCTGCTGAGTATCTTCGTCCATATAGATTGGCATCCACCAGTGATTTAACAAGTGCTGAAGTGCCTCATGGACAAGGGTACAACCTCGATCGTTTTCGCAACCCGCTTTACAATTTTGATAGTCATGTGATATTAAGAATCCAAGTCGGACCTGCTCAGCATGTAACTCTACCAGGTTGGTATCCATTACGCGGATGTCGAAGATCTGAACCATGTTGATTTGATAGGAGTTCCTATCATGGTAGTCTTGGATCCATCCAAGATCCATCTGACGCTGAAGGGCCTCTTGTATGAAAGAGCATCCCTGTTTGTTTACCGAGCAAATCAGACAGGAACTGTAATCGTGCCGCGGCAGATTATGATACTGGCTTTGCCTTGAGTGCATCGCCACTAAGTTGACATTCATCGCACGGATGTCGTGGTTTTGAATGACGTTGGAATTCGTGTAAACCATTTTAACTCCACGAACTCGGTGCTCTTGGATCCATCCAAGATCCATTTGTTCCTGTAGAGCTGCTTGCACTACAGAACACCCCTGGTTGTCTTTAGAGCAGATATCACACTGGTGATAATTATGAGGTGGCACATGGCCATATCCACTCTGTCTACAATGCATCTTGACCAGATTGGTCCCCAATAAGAGTACATCGTGAATTTGATAGACATTGTTAGTCTCTTTCTCAATCAGATTGACTGCAGCTTTCTCGTGTTGAGGCAGCGGGTTCGTAAGAACATTAGGATTCGTATCTTTGAAAGATAAGAGCCCACTCCTAACAAGCTTTTGCACGTCAGATTTGAAATTGAGACAAGTCTCAATGTTATGCCCTGAACCTCCTTGATGATAAGGGCATGTTTGATCCGCTTTAAACCAAAAAGGCAGATTTTTCGGTACTGTAAGAGGAGACTTAGTCTAGATGTGCCCCTTAGCCAGCAGTAACGGAAACAGTTCTGCGTACGTCATGGGTATAGGATCAAATCCTGGTGGTCGTATTGTACGGTTGTTGTTATATGGAGGACGAGCCCGCTGAAGAGGCTGTTGTGTCCTTTGTTGGTTAGGTTGGCTCTGCGCAACCTGAGGTTGATACATAGGAACAGGCGAGGGGCCGATAGCAGGAGTAACAGCTGCTACTGGCTGATAACGTCGCCTTTGCTTTCCGAGAGAGATATTCCCAATATCTTGCTCTTTTTTCTTAGGGAGAGCACTACCATATTTTTTAGTACCGCTCGTTGATCCAGTGTCTTTTACCAAACGTCCTTCTCGGACGGCTTCCTCAAGACGTACACCCATGCCGACCATTTCGGTGAAATCACTGGGTGTACTGGCAATCATTCGGTCATAGTAAAATGAGCTTAAGGTCTTTAAGAAGATTTTTGTCATCTCTTTTTCCTCAAGAGGTGGACAAATTTGAGCGGCAATTTCACGCCACCTTTGAGCATACTCCTTAAAGGTTTCCTTTTCCTTTTGCGACATTGATCTGAGTTGATCTCTGTCGGGTGCCATGTCCAAATTGTACTTGTATTGTTGGACGAAGGCAGTACCAAGATCTCTGAATGTACTGATCGTAGTACGGTTTAAACTCATGTACCATTTGAGTGCGGCACCGGTTAAACTATCCTGGAAGTAGTGAATCAGCAGGTCCTGATTCTCCGTCTAAGCTGACATCCGCCGAGCGTACATCACCAGATGGCTCTGAGGGCAAGAGTTACCCTTGTATTTTTCAAAGTCGGGCACTTGGAACTTGTGCGGGACTTTCACATTTGGGACCAAGCAGAGGTCTGCGGTGTCCTTTCCAAATAGATCCTGACCGCGAATGGCTTGCAGCTCTTTCTGCATTTCCAAGAACTGCTCCTGGAATTCATCCATTCTATCGAACATAGTTTCCTTCTTACCAGAAGGTGTTGGCGGAATCTGTCCTTCCGGGACAGTGTGCACCACAGGGGGTGGTACCGTGACTACGGCAGTAAGTCTTGGCGTTTCCTGAAGTTTGTAACCTTCAGGAGTCTTCAGTATGCCCCTGGCATCTTCACTTTCCCGAAGTTTGTAACCTTCAGGCCCAGCAGCTTCTGTTGCGATTCCCTGATCTTCAGTGATCGGCGGAACATATCCTTCCGGGATATAGTTAACAGGCATGCTCCAAGGACGATCTTTCGGCATCTGATACCTAGGATCATACTTTTCTATGATAGGCGTTGAGGTGATCTCTGAGATCACAGTTCTTTGTAGCTGAGCTTCTGCCATGGCTTGCATGTCGTTACGAAGCTTTCTCATATCCTCTCTCAGAGCGTCGATCTCTTCTTTCAACTCTCTGTTTTCTTCCTCAAGATCATCCATCTTTTTCTGACGATTGGCCCGAGTATTATACGAATGAGACAGTTTGACTCTAGAATCGAGACACAAACGTGAGATTCGTAGGGAAGAAGAATACGCGATGTGAGAATGATGAATGCAATGATTATATTAATTGTTTAATGGTTTAAGCAAAATAAACTTCGACAATTAGATTGCAAATATCAAATGGTTGGGAAACCCCTTTTTATTGAAATTCAAAGGATTAAAGAAATGGAAATACAGTAGATTACAAAGTGCAGAAACAGAAACCTAAACTAATGGGTCCCGAGTCCTCTCTGAGGAGAAACCGGGTGCTGATTCTGCTATCTTCCTTTTCTTTGACCGGGGCGCTTGGGCCGTTGTCGGGTTGTCATTCCTTTGCCAAGTGAAAGGAGTGAGCAAATTCCTTTGGTCATCTTGATTCTCTACAGCATGCTGCTCCAAAATTTCAATCAGAGCATCTTTCTCTTTTAGTAGTTGCTGTATTTGGATACACTCTACGTCGAGGGTGCGGTACTTGTTCTTCTAAGATCTTCTTTCCTTTTGAACTTTGTTGAGAGTAACCTGAAGCTTTTCAGTTTTCGTCATGAAGTACATGACAGATTCTCTCGGCGGAAGAATTCCGTAACGAGGATAAGGCATTTTTAGCTTGAGAGCTCTGGTTTGTACCCAATGGAGATAAGGCTCCACCGAGACACAGTCCGGTTTTCCCAGAGACTCTCGTCCTTTCTTATGAACCCGTTTCCAAGCTTGCACTATTTCCATCTTTAGAGCTCTGTCATTTTCTCCTTCTTTGAAGAAAAGACCTTCCAGATGAACACCCAGTGGGATGTGTCGCATCGGGTATCCAAATTGACGAAGAACCAATATCGGATGATAGTTGATTCCTCCATTAGTTCCTATGAGGGGTACGCTGGGGAAGTTTCCACAACGGTCAATGATTCTGATTCCCTCATAAATCCTATTACACAAATCTATATCGGAATTGGTGAGAGACATGATCTTCTGCGACCAACGTAAGACACTCTTGCAATCCCAAAAAGCAGCAGACTTGGGCAAGTGAGAGATAAACCATTTGTAGAGAAAAGGTACACAGCATGTGATCTCCCCTCCGCTGTACAAATTTCCCAAGTGTACAGAATGATACGCATCTGCGAGCAAAGTCGGCACAGGGTTTCCAATGAGAAAAACCTTAATAGTGTTGATATCGACGAAGTTATTGATGTTGGGAAACAAAAATAATCCGTAGGTGAGCAAGACAAAGATGCTTTCAAAAGCAGTCCCGTTCCCTATACTAGAGAATTATAGAGCCTTTTTTGTCAAGAACTGGGCTGGCAAACCTTGGATGCCACCCTTAGTAATCATGTGAGTCTTGACCTCAGACTCGTCCAAATGAATTGCTCTTGCAATAGTCTGATTCTTTGGAATTTCTTCCAGTCCAGAAAATGGAGCTCGATCAGTGATATGTAAATCAGCCAGATGAGAATACTCCTCCAGCGTTAGCGATAGTTGGTAATCCAGGAATGTGAAACAGTGATAAACCGGATCGTAGAACTGAATGAGCGCGTCCATGATCCCCTCAATCACATGGACTCTTAACAGTGGTAGCAAACCACCGTGCTTGGCTCTGAAAGCCTCTGGGTTAACGATCATCCTTGCTAACCTTCTCAAATCCCCTAATTTTGGAACCTTGAAGGTATACTGGCGAGTTCTCCTTCTACCGAAATCCATTAGCGTAATCTTTTTCTCTGATATTTGCAATCACAGTCTTAGTTTAATTTGAAAAACAGAGAGACTAGAAGAGAAAGTTTTTTGAATGTTTTAATGTTTTATTAAATGGATGCATGAATGCATCACACAAAAACATAGAAAAAACATGGGGTCAGAGGGTCGTTGTCATGAAGTCAAGGCTCTACCCATCCCCAAAGGTTTATACTAGGGTGATTTTTGTACCTGTACTCATTATCATCAGCTCCTCCTAGGAAGGCAGACAACAAGCGGATCGCCAGCGAGTTGTGTGCAATCTTAGAGTAAGTGCCATTCACCGAGAATAGATCACCAGCCTCAAATGAGGGTAATATCGCGTAACAACTATTTCCAATAGTTTCCGCACTACGAAAGGGTTGGCTTTTCTAGGTGTATACTCAATCTTTCCACATACGGCATCACCCGCATTCCCATTAGCAGAAAAATAAACACGTATAGCATTTAGGAAAAGCAGTATATATATTTGTCCTAATCATCCTAGACTTATAAAGCTATGATTCCTAAGTTCCTGACAGAAATGGGTTCCCCGGCGGAAGCCCCAATCTATGGTTCTCAGCCTAAGAGATGGACCAGCATAGGTCAATCTTTCTCCTCAGCAGAGTTCCCATTTTCCGTGGAAAACGGGGATGATGCCTTAAGGCAGAAAATGACTCTGGCAAGGAATCCCCAGCAGAGTCGCCATTTTACAAGGAAAACAGAAAGAAAGAAAGTTAGGCCCCACGGTGGGCGCCATTTTTCTGTAGCGAGCGATTTTGGACGCGGTTCTTAAGCGCTGGTCGCTCTCTGCGGTTTGAGCTTAAACTACAGGTCGATTCATTTTTTATCCTATTGTGAGCTGAATAAGGAAGGGAAATAGATGTCTCCAATTAACCCTGCTTGCATACTGAGTTTAAACAGCGGTCTGTTAAGTTACGAATGCTATCAATGTGGGGGGGCCTTTGTACTGGTTATTTGTATTTTCGCCAGTACTGTTTTCTTTCTTTCTAGGACTTTCTAGCGGGGAACAAGGATTAGGATGTTAGGACTGATGCTTTGGAATTACTGATTTTTGATTGATGGAGATATGGGATTTAGGTTTTTTGTTGATTATGCTCGCTAAGATCTTTTCTTTCGATCTTATGCCTACGTATTCCCATTTACCGAAATAGGGAAATCAGAGCATTCGTAGTTCCTCCTATTCTATGAGAGGAAATGGGTGTTTTGGTGTCTTGTCAAAGCCCAAGACGTGAAGCTAAAGGTGGTTTGTATCTTGTTCAAAGCCCAAGATGTGAAGCTGAAAGGTCTATTTGTGTCTTGTTCAAAGCCCAAGACGTGAAGCTGAAAGATCTCGACTTTAGAGAGAATTTGTCATCTCTAAAGAGGGGGAAGGAGAATTACTTTAACTGGGATACGCGGATCCGAACAATGCCATAATTTCCGAAGAAAGGGTTTTAACCTGAAGGAGAAGACTTTAACTCAGTGTAGAGCAATGCCATCTTTCCTTAGGAATTTCTCATGCTAAAAGAGGGACAGTGGCATGGATATAGATGATCCAGAGGCTTGCCGCTTACAGCGATTAGATGAAAGGAAAGGAGTTGTTGATGTTTGTGTACTGTGAACGAGGCACAACTTTGATGCTAAAAGGTTGATTGGATCAACCAGTGGTTTTCTTATACAAAAGCCTAAGAGGAGGCTAATTTCCGCTAGGAAAATCATTATACAAAGCCTAAGAGGAGGCTATTTTGTGTCTCGTACAAAGCCCGAGAGAGAGGCTAAAAATTTTGACCCGACGATAGAGTCTTTGTGCCTCGTACGAAGCCCGAGATAGAGGCTATTGTTTGTTTGACTCTACAAGGGAGTCTTTGATACTCAACAAGAGAGTGTTTTTGTATCTCGTACGAAGCCCGATATGGAGGCTAAAGGTTTGTTTCAGTTGAGTGACAGATCCAATATACTGATTTTAAAAGAGAAAATCAGTTCTTATATGAGCAACAGTGTACTCAGGGATTTGATCTGAGGATCAGGGATATTTCCTTCTCTTTGAGGAAACGGGAAATCCAAAGGGTATTGAGACTGTCCGAGTCTGCGGGTTTCCTTCCTATTTAACGAAGGGGTCACTTGAGAATGTCTTTGAGACTCAAGGAAGTTAGACTGTCCAAGTCTAGAGTTTGTTTCTTTTGTACTATGCTTTGAGAAACAGTAGTAGACTCTATGAAAGGACTGTTCTATGGAGATGACTAAGTTATGTTCCTATACCTCTAGGAGGTCGTCGGGACAATTTGTACGAAGCCCAAGAGGAGGCTGGAAACTTTTAAGAAGCCTACGGGTCCTTGTACGAAGCCCAAGAGGAGGTTATCATTCCCGAAGGAAGAGATCATTATACGAAGCCTAAGAGGAGGCTGTGAATACTTCTAAGAAGCCGTAGTGTCCTTGAATAATGCCCAAGAGGAGGCCGATGCTTTTAAGAAGCTCGTGGGTCTATCATCTCCTTTCCATTAGGAGAGATAACTCTTTTAAAGATAAAAACCACTGGTAAACGTGCGAGGTTTACTATCCAGCGATTTTTAGCTTTTAAAGAGGGTTCCTTAGTTAAGGTCCAAGATTATGACCGTAGTGGGTACCCAAACCCCGAGACATTCAAGGCAAGCTATCCACAAGGAATAGATCAAGTCAGGAAAGTTCGAGAATTTGGAAGAAACTCAAGGAGTAGAGCTTCTTGACGATTCCTAAGGAGGACAGCCGAAGAGAAGACTGTATCTGGTGCTCCTATTGGGGATCTAGGCGTCTATTTCTACGAATAAATGAAACGACGTCACCTAGTTCTAGACGTAGTTGCCGGGGAAACTCGAAATATCTATACTATTATTACACAGTAGATATAAGTTTATGAAAGGAGACTTACAGTGAGCAGCCCCACAATACAGTTTATAATATGAAAGCAGTAAATGAAAGCGATAACCACTTACTCGGTTGTAGTGCTTCCATGCTGTTTGGTTAGTTGTTCAACAAAGAAAGATTGAAAACAATAGTATATTCAAAATCAAAGGAGAAAGTGCTTTGAAAAAGAAAGATTTGGGGCTTACAGCTCAAGGAGAGGCCCAGGGTTTTATCAGTGAGCGCACTGTTTGACTTTGTACAGCGGGACTTATACAAGTGACTAGGGCCCAAAAAGGTTTTCTGTACAAAGGGATGGGTCTTACACTCTCTCAAGAGGCCCAAAAAGGTTTAAAGAAAAGAGGGATTGGGTCTTACACTCTAATAGAGGTCCAAAGTGTTTTGAATGGGTCTTATAGCTCGAGGAGAGGCCCAGATGATTTTTATTTTTAAACGGGCGACGATCGCGCCGTTTACTTGTACAGAGGGACTTATACAATGAGTGAGGCCCAAAAAGTTTTTGTACAAGGGGGGATGGGTCTTACACTCTCTCAAGAGGCCCAAAAAGTTTTGAAAATGATTTATGAGGGTTGAATTAATCCAAAACCCTAATTTGTTTTCAAAATGTATTTAATTGAATAAAAATTCAATTAAAATGATCAAAAATTGTTTAACACATGGAAAACAAATTGTGATCTTGGATTAATGCTTCAAAAATTAAGTATTGACCTACAAAATAATTAGAAAGCATTAAAAGTTGCAAAATCAATGTAGAAAAAATATTTAAAATGTCAAAAACAATTAAAATATTAATTCTTTGCAAAAATATCAATTATATGAAATAAATAATATTTTTGGGATTTTTTGTGAAAATAAAATATTTTAACATTTTTGTGAATTATTAAAAAAAGAATCAACTCAAAATCATTAAAACTCAGAGAGAAATTAATTTTTGAATCAATTAAACAAAATCACAAAATTCAAATATTTGAATTTCTAAAAATGGCGCCAAGAACAAGCTGAAGAACACGCGCGTGTTCTTGGTTTCTCAGATTTACATTTTCTATCCAATCTCCATGAATATGTAATCATATCATGCAATCCACATATCATTATGCTCGCCTCAACCTCACGATCATGTCTATGTACTTTAATTTCATTTAAATTAAACAGACAACAAGAAATCACGAAGAGACCTCAAGAACCCTAATTTCTGCATGAAGGCTAGGATTTTTGATACACGATTCAAACAATCCAATTAATTGAGGGAAAACATTCCATGCATGATTATGAACATATGGCCAAATTATTGTGCGAGGAAATATGCATAGATTAAGAGATGACCAAGTATGTGCTTACCTCCAAGTCGTGACAGCAAGTTCAAAGTGATTTTTGATTTGGAGGTGTTACAGACGAGTGGTGATGATCTGAACAGCTTCCCTACACCCTATGGATTGTGTTTGGATGGTTGGACTTGATTGAAATTGGCTGGATCATTTTGTGGTACCTCAGCTGCACTTTGGTTAAAACCTTGAGCAACCAGCTGGTGATTTTGTGAAATTGATGTTTCAGAAGTAATCTAAGTGTTTGATCAGCTCATATGTGATGTATGTGAGGTGTGTGAGTGATTGGTTTGATTGGAATTGCTCTCAAACTCAAAACCCGATAGTGACTTGCCTTAAAAGGAAAAATTGGAGTGAAAGAAGAGATTTTAAGGAAAGCATCTGTTAGATGGATTTGGTGTACTCAAACTGACCACAATTGAGCTCTATTTATAGTAGAGCAAGTTTGTTTTGCAAGGAATAGTGCATGGCAGCTGGTAAGTAGGTTTGGCCAATGTTGGCAAATGAAAATCCAAGTCTCCTCTAGCCATTGACTAGAGGTTAGGGCACAGAGCTTTGGTCCCCTTGGTCTTGGATAAGTCTTGACTGATTTCAGATGAGAATGGCTCAGTCCATGCCACCTTGATGGTTTCATTGAATGCCTTATTCCAAATTTGAAGTTTTGTCCCTATTTTGGCCATTCTAGGTTCAACATGCTATTTCTTATTCCATGTACTTTGGAGGCTTGGCTCAGTGATTGTCCCCTTTAGATTCAATCCTCTGAGGTGTCCAAGTGGATAGGAGCAATTGAATTTGGCTGATTTTGGCAAATCGACCAAAGTTGCAAATTCTGCCTTGCCTTGACAGATTTCAGCAAGGCAACTTGGCAATGTTGTATCTCATGGTGTAGGTTGAATTTGGCAATGTTCTTGGCCATTTTGGAAAGCTCTTACATGATACAACAACTGTTTGAACAAGTTTGGTTTTGATCTCTTTTGATTCCAAGTGAAAAATCCCCCTACATTTGGCAAAAAGTGAGGCAGAATCTGACTTAGTGAAAATTTCACTAAGTGTTGGAAAAAGTGACATTTTCACTTTTCAGCCACTTTGATCACTCCATAACTCAAAATCCTTAATGAATTGGAATGACTTGTAGTTGAAGTTTTTGTAGGTGATAATGAGGGCTACAAATCCATCTTTGGATGAGAAAAAAAGGCCTTGTGGTTTAGGAGTTACCCCTTTTACAAGTTATCTCACTTTTCTTGATTTTTCTTGATGAATGATGATTCAAATCATACATTAACATCATTTTAGGGTTAAAAATCCATTTTGGTGAAAAACCTCAAAAAGTCAAAGTTGACTTTTGTGCACAGTTGACTTTTTATGAGATGAATTCCAAACTGTGCAATTCTTCAGGAAATCATGTCCTTGACCTAAATCAAACTTGATGGACATGTTCCATGGGTGTCATAGGGTATATTCAATCATGTATTAGGGTTTGGGAGCATGTTCTGGTCAAAAGTCAAAGTTACAGTTGACTTTTCTCTTAAAACCCTAATTGTGGTGCAGATGAAATTGAGACTTGTTGCTCAAACTTCTTGGATCAATCCATTGTTCCAAATGGATCAATATGGTATATTAGAGACCCTCAAATCATGTCTTGAGGTCTTGGCTCACGGTTTGTCCCAAAAGTCAACTTAGGGGTGAATTAGGTCAAGAAACCCTAATTCCTGAATTTTGATGAATGCATCCCCTGAGGCAAAATTGACTTGATGCATGGGTTCATGAGGTTCCATGAAGTATATTAGGTCATGTTTTGGATCATTGCCTTGTGCCCAGATGAAAATTTTCCATCTGGAGGCCCTGGTCGACCAAAACCCTAATTTGGTGACACTGGCGATCTTGAGGCTTGATCCACCTAGAAGGGAGCATCCTTGTGCTTAATCCTTGAAGTGGGAGTCCTTTTGATCCTTTGTAGTTACTTGGGAGGTTAGACAAGTTGAAGATCATGTCATTTCTTGATTGATCCTTTGTCTGAGAACTATGAGAGAGCTTGAAACCCTAATTTTGATTGTATTGGATGCTCACCCATCTTTGGGGAGACTGATGAAGCATGATGGTTCATCCATATTGTGATGATGATTTTCACAATGATGGGAAATCTAAGTGGTCAAAATTTGGGGTATTACACTAGCAGGTTCTGCTTCCCCAATTCGACCAAGCCTCTTTCGCTGACATGGCCCAATTTCATGTGCCATAGTTCTGTCTTCGACACAGGTTTCGTGGATACAACATTTATCGAACCACTTACAACCTCAGCCTCAAGGGTATACAAGCCTTGGTTTTTCACTCCTCTCAAGACTTCCTTCGACCCTTTCATGACTTTCAGGATACCTTGCTCTCCTTTGAAAACATATCCCTTTCTGTCGAATTCACCAAGAGAAATCAAATTCCTCTTAAGATCAGGTACATACCTAACCCCAATCAATAGCTTTATTGACTCATCATGGAGCTTGAATCTAACAGATCCAATACCTGCAATCTTGCAAGCTTTATTAATCCCCAGCAGCACTGATCCACCATCTTGATCACACAATTCTTCAAACACATTCTTGTTTGGAGTCATATGCCAAGTACATCCAGAATCCATAATCCACTCTTCGCAAGAGTTGTTGCTCGATAGCACAAGGACATCAGATGATTCATAACCATCTTGCACTACAGCTGCATTCCCATTGTCCTTACCTCCATAATTATTCAGGCGCTCAGGGCACACCTTTCTTGTGTGACCCTCCTTCTTACAATGATAACATTTGATACTAGACATATCACCACCATAAGACTTCTGCTGAGCCTTTCCTTTCTTCTTGTCAAACCTACCATCTTTCTTTGATGATCTTCCTTTCACGGACAACCCTTCGCCAACTGATGAAGGTTTCTTCTCCTTTCTTTCATTCAAATCCTTCGAATACAAGGCTGCTTGAACTTATTCAAAGGTCAGGGACTCTCTTCCATACAACAGTGTCTCTTTGAAGTGAGCATGCGATCTGGGCAAAGTACACAACAACAACAGTGCTTGATCTTCATATTCGACCTTCACATCAATGTTTTCAAGATCAAGAATCAGCTTGTTGAACGAATCCAACAGCTCAATCAAAGCTTTGTCTTCACTCATCTTGAATGAATACAAGGCTTGCTTCAAGTAGAGACGATTTACCAGAGATTTGGTCATATACAAACTTTCAAGTTTAACCCATAATCCTGACGTCGTAGTCTCCTTTGATACCTGCCGGAGAACCTTATCACCAAGGCACAACAAAATCACGTTGTGGGCTTTCTCGATCATTACTGTCTTTTCTCTTTCCGTCAAAGTAGCATCCATGGTTGACTGTCCCTTCAACGCTTCCAAACATCCCTGCTGTACCAGTAGGGCTTTCATCTTCAAGCGCCACATACCAAAATTGTTCACTCTGGTGAACTTTTCAATCTCATACTTTGTTGAAGACATCTTCTCACTACAAGAAATATGGCCTACGGCCACGCTAAATTTTTCCACAACTCAAAAACTGTGGCCACATACAAGCTTTGGCCAGGGTTTTCAAATCGTAGACATATGTTTAGAAACATTGAATCCGGAGTGTGAAACTGTGGCCTTTTCTTCAATTGCCACGGTTACAAAATCACACTTATATTTAAGCCACAGTCAGAAAACTGTAGATATTTTAAGCCACAAAGAAAAACTACGGAATTATAATTTTCACTACCCCGCCAAAATTTCCCTCTCGTTTTTTAGTTTCCCTCTCGTTAATTATTTTCTTTTCTATTTTTTTTTTAGATTAAAAAAAGAAAAAAAATTGAAAAAGTAAATTAGGTTAGAAAAAAACCTCACGTCACTCATCTCTCTCTCTGATCCTCTCACGTCTCAAACCCTTTTCTCTCTCTCACGGCTTGTCGCGGTCACCATCAATCCTCGCCTACACGACCTTCTTCCTCCGTCTCCAACTTCAAAAACTCATACCACTTTCATTCCAGAAACCAAAATGAAACCCTCTTCCCCAAACTAAACTCTAATGGTGAAATTAAGAACAATCGATGGAAACATGCAACACGGCAAACGAGGTTTCAGAAATGCATAGCGATTCAAACACATACATGGGAAAATGAAAGCAAAAGAGTAAAAAAAAAGGCGATTTAGGGTTACCTATCGGAGACACTCCGATGGTGCTTCACAGCGACGGGACGTCGAAGTCCGGTAATATCCTTCCTTGCTCCTACGTGTGTGTATGTTATGAGTTCTCTGATGTATTCTTCTTTCTCTTCTGCGGTTGGGCGATTGGATGGATTTGATGGATGATTGGTTTGATTTGATTGAATGTATGGCTCTCTGGTATGGATGCAATGAAGAAACTCTCTATTGAGATTCTGAGCTTCCTCAAATTATGTATCGTTGCATTTTTTTGGTTTATTGATTGGTGTATGATGGGGAGATGAACTTTGGTGTATTATTCTTTGTGATGGTTGTGGTGTATTATGATGTTGTTTGGATGTGTGATGATGTTTGGTTTCACAATGATTTTGAGGTTTTTGTTTCTGGTACGGTGAATTGGTGTTGGTTTTGTATCATTTTTTGTGTGGTCCTTTTTGTTTTTGGAAATCTCTTTACTGCTGTATTAAAAACGTGATTCTAATTTGTTGCAAGCTTTTGATTTTGTCTGATGCCTGTTTTGGGAATGAATCTTTTTTGAAATTTTGTTCTCTACTGCTGCCGCTGTGTCTTTGATTTGTTACAATCGTGTTGTGTTTGTGTGAATGATGATACTCGTGTTGTCTGATGCTTTGCTACGTTGCGTGTATTCTCTCTCATTGAGTTCTCTGTTGCATGTGCATTTTGCGATTCTCTGACTCGCCTCTCTTGATCGCGATATTCTGCTATCTCACCTTCTGTTCTCACTAAGTGCTGCTATTTTCTTTTTTGCGGCTGCTGTATATTTGCGGTGTGTTTTTGAAAAAAAGTTGTTGTGTGTTTTTTCTCGTATGTATTGATCGCCACTGCAGGTGTGTATGTGTTTTATGATCTTGAGATTTTGTTGTATGATCTCTTTTTGACTCACTGCTGCCGGTTTGTGTGTATCTGCCCGCTGTATGAATCTGCTATCTGTGATGTGTTGTGTTCTGTCCGCTGTATGAATCTGATGTTTGTGAATGCTGAATATGAAATTTCTCTATGAATACTGTGTCGTGAAATATGTATGTAGTTTCGGATCAAGCTTTTGATAACTCTATATACTTCTTGTATCGTCTTTTTTTGCGTGAATGTATTGGTGATGATGAGGAACAAAAGTATTGGCAGATATGAGGATTTGGTAGATTGTAATGTTTAGGAAAGAAATTTTGGTAATCACTGTGATGTTATTTCAAAATAAGAGTCAATTTTTTATATTTGCTTCATATTTTAGGAGTCACGTAAACCTTCGGTTACTACCACAATTTTCTTCGGTGCGAATGACGCATCTTTAATCGGAAGAACCCGTGAAAGACTACATGTACCTATTCCAGAATACAAACAAAACCTCCAAAAAATTGTCAATCACTTGAAGGTTCAATTTTGTAGCATTTAATCTTGATCATTTTCTCTTAATTACTTGTTCAACTTTTTATTTACAATTTTTGTTTGCATTATAAATGCCAATTACATTATGAGTTATTGATTGCAAAAACAAAAATATGATTTCAGTCAATCTCACCAACTATGCTTATTGTGCGTATTACTCCACCTCCAATTTGTGAGGAAGGGCGCCGTGCATCGGCCAGGTAAGATAAAGTCTGAGAAATAGTTGTAAATTATTCATCATTTTATATTAGTTTCATGTTTGAGTATTTTTAAATCTACTTCTTTCTGGAGTTAATGTATTAATTTTGGTTTCATGGAAATTTCAGTTTGTGAGGAATTGCTACATTTATTTTTCTTTCAAATCTACTTCTTTCTGGAGTTAATGTAGTGATTTTGGTGTTACTTGTAGCAGAATTTCCTGCATTTGACAATTGATAGCGACGAATTTGTGATTACAAATTGCTAACAACTACGTGCACACACAGGAATTGATATATGTTCTTTGATCTGTCTGCATGCTGATAACTGTTTTAGCACAAGAAATTTGAGCTAAACTGAAAATGGGTTGGGGGTTGTGATAGCTAAGATATTAAGAGGAACGAAATGTTTTAATTTGTTTGTGAGAGTTGGATGATTTAGGGTTTTCAGATTCTTCTAATATTTGTGCTTGATTACACCAATTTTGACTTCATGTGGTGTTCTTTATTCATATATTATTGATTTGGAATTTGTTTTTTGATCTGATTGCAAGCTGACAACTATTTATTTTGATTCTTGTTGCCAGCAATTGAGTCTCTGCCTGATGTGATTCTTCAATACATATTGTCGCATATCAGTAACGGACGTGATGTGGTGTATTGCAATTGTGTTTCTAAGCGATGGAAGAACTCGTTGGCTTATATCAGATCTCTCTGTTTTACTCGCAACGCGTTTGATAACCCTCCTCATGATGAAGATTCTGACATCATTGTGAGAAGAATGGTATCAGCTATTGAGCGATTAGAGGAGTTAATTGTTTTATGCCCTTTCACCCCTTCCAACCTTGCTTCATGGCTAGCACTTGCAGGTCCTTCTCTTTCTTATCTTGAGCTTCGAATGGACAACCTTGGCGACAATGCGATTATTCATGAGAGCTCGTCAAAATTGGATTGCATTGGTGCAGCAATGAATTTGGAAATTCTGAAACTGTGGGCGTCTTGATTGAATGTATCCCTAAATGGGATGAGTTCCATAATCTTAAAATCCTTGAAGTTGTTGGGGCAAGATTGGAGGATGCTGCAGTGAATGCAGTGATTCGGTCATGTCCAAATCTGACAAAGTTGTTGCTACTTGGGTGTGAAGGCGTCCAATCAATTTCAATTGACCTGCCATTTTTGGAGGACTGTAGGCTGGATTTTTATGGTCTTGGAAACTGTTCGCTTTCGTTCACTGCCCCTAAGATTGAATCTTTTGAGGTACAAGGCTGTAGCTGGATTAGGGTCCCTGAAACCAAGCATTTGAAAAAGCTTTCAATTTCCAATAGTGCAGGTAGTTGAATTGAATGGTTAAAGTGATTCTTATACTTTTGAATTTCTTACTGGCCTTTGGTTTTTCTATTGCTCCTGTGTAATTTACTAAATTATCATCTTTGTCAGTGTCAGCTCAATTTAATTTCTTTCTTGTCAATTTCTTCTAGGGAGAGTTTACATGATTGATTTTGGAAAGCATACAACCCTGGAGACCCTATCGATGCGGGGCATTCAGTGGTGTTGGGATGCAATATGTAAGATGCTGAGATTGGCAAGTGATGTGAAACATCTTTTTATGAAGGTGGAATTCACTGGGGACTATGATGCTCTTCAACCCTTTCCAGAGATTGATTTTGTTGACTTTTTCAACAACCATCCCAAGCTGCTCAAGTTTGATATCCATGGAGCCATGTTTGCAGCACTATGCCAGAAGAACAGTCTAAAACATGTAAGCTTATGTTTGGAAACTTAATTTCCTGCACTCAAACATATTATAACTGTGATTTCATTGAATCTACAAACTGCAGTTTCTGGAAGGATGCGTGTTGAAAATGAAATGATTGAAAACAAACAGGCTTTAAATTCATAATAGCTTTAATCTTTAAAATCTGTGTGTGCACGTATGTGTGTATGTGCTATGTTCTATAAAATCTTATCTAAATAATGCATTCTTTTATTATATGCTTTATTATATGAATCATGATCATTCACGCCGATTTGACATTTGACACTAACAACTACGTTTGTATTGTACTGATGCACTTTGTTCATATGTTTGCTGCTGTGATACCAGTTTCTTGAAATTGGTTGTTGCAGGTTTTCCAATCAAGCTTTAAGAACCGCGGTGGGACGTGAAGGGATATTACATGTGTCGGCATCTTTCTTGGAGTTTCTTACCACTCCTTGAATGCTCATTAAGATGATAAAGTGCAAAGACCGACAACTCCGAAACAACAGTAGGAGGCTGACAACTCTGTATATAAGACAGCAAACCATGTATTTGCCTTGGCATGGATCGCATTCTGCCGTCATAGACGATGGCTCGAATGCACTGTTGGTGACTTTAGGAACAACTATTGATCAATAGAAGGTTTAACCATTCTACTACAGTACATTATGTATCCATATTGCATTCATCTTTTATGTTGCCATAAACTTTGAAACAGGATGATAGAATGGATGTGTGTTGGTTTGTTGACAACCTTGCTTACTTATGATGAATACATGAAGCTTTTTGGAGAGTTTTCAAGATGGAAGCAAAATGGAAGCAAGTGTTCTTGTTGTATGACAATAAAAATTGTACAGCTTGAAAAGATTTGGGATGAATAACATTGTACCGGAACTTTGTTTCCTTTTTGTATAATTGTAAGCTTTTTGCGACTTATTAGTCGGTAGCGTCACTTGATGTAGACTTACTTATTTCTTAATGAATATTTTGACGTCGTGGCTTAATATTTTTTTTGTATAATTAGATTTTAATTTTTTTAATCAATATCTACAAAAATGAGTATTCTTGTTGGAAGACATTATATTGATCTAGAATGGTTCTTTATGCCATGTCATGAAGAACAACATGGTTACAACTATGCGGCACAAAAAGAAAACGTGACCTACTTAAATGGTGTAAAACCATGAGCAAAATGTAGCCGCGGTTTTAATTAGTGGCCATAAATTAAAACCCTATACATTAAATAAGAACCGTGGCTAGATTCGACCACTGTTAAGAACCGCGGCGCATGATAAACCGTAGCCTTAACCTAGATACCTAAACCGTAACCTATTCAAGCCACAGATGTATATAAAACGTGGCCCAAACACGAAAACCGTGGCTTATAGTTTAGGCCACGACTGCATATCCCACAATCACTTATTCGTGACCAAACCGTGGCCAAAGCTTTCAACCACGGTTATTTTTCATATAACCGAGGTTTTCTGGCCGTGGCGGATAACCTTTTTTTTTTGTAGTGTCTCCACGCTCACCGCACCAATTTGTTGTGTAAAACGATATCTTTAAGCAAAGTATAAAACGGTTTCTTGATGATCAAGAACCAAACAAGGGTTAACGGAAAACCAAGAAAGAAAACACAAGAAGAAGAAGAAACAACAAGGATTGGGCAAATATAAATTCTATTTACTATTCACTTTCTCATTAAAGTCACAAATGATTACAAGTAAATATCGCAATTTGCCACACTCAACAAACTGAGTGTACTAGCCTATTTATAGACTAACTAGGTAACTTGCAGTCCAAGAAACCTAAACAATCAGATCCTTAACACAAGACCCAATTCGACAGAATAATTCGACAGTACATATTAGACCAGACTTTGACTACAATATGTAACAATCAGGCATCAGCATGTGAACAGACTTCGACTGCATACTTCCCTCCTGTCGAACCACATGAAAGCTCTCCTTCGACACAGAATGAGTTCGACCCAAATCTCAATATATATATATATATATATATATATATATATATATATATATATATATATATATATATTGTCGTCAAATTACATGACAATAGAATATAAACATAAAATAAAAGTGCAGAATATCATTCATGGTGAATAATTTCATCAGCATCATCATTAATTAGTTGGAAGCTCATTCAAATCAAAGTTATGAACAACTCTTGGCTCCAATTCTTTTTCAATATCATTCGCTAGGAGCTCATTCAAATCAATGTTTCGAACAACTCTTGACACTGCCGTTTCACCTTCGCTCAGGTCCTCCTTCTCCATCTCCACTGTTTCATCAATACCATCACTTGTTAGCGGCGTAAATGGTTTCTGCATCTTCTCAGTATCATTCCCATTGCTTCTGAGTTTATGAAACGAAGGAGGTGAACAAGATTCGGCCATGATGATGATGATGTAATAGCAGGAGGGTTTCAAACTTTGTATATATAGAAACAAGAAAGTGTTGTGTGTAAGCGGTGGAGACTGTGAGAGATAGTCAAAACTGAGATAGATAGATATATATAAGAAAACACAAAGCGTCTTTAAATTTTAGGGTTTTATAAATCATTTTGAATATCACTCTAAATTATATTTAAGATATTCATTACATATCGTTAACTAAGATTTGATGGAAGTTACAAAGTGGGTTAAATATACAATGTTAAATATTCATTTGACAATATAATTTAAAAAGATTCCGTTAACATAATCCCTAAACTTAAGCCTCAAATTTTAATACATATCCAAATAAAATTAGATATAGTTAAAATTAACAAGATATACTTCAAAAGTTTCGATTAAACTCCGAGTTTTAAAAATCGGACCGGACCGGCCGGTCGGACCGGGAACCGGCCAGGTAACTGGCCGGATTTGCTTGCTCGATCGCCTATGTTTTCGAACCGGTGGGAACCGAAAAAATCGAGAAAACTGGCGGTTTTCACAAACCGGTGGTTCAACTGCTTATTTTAAAAAAAAAAAATTTTTTAATTTAAAAAAAAAAATTTTTTTTTTTAAATTTTCTACTCAAATACATAGGAATTTTTCTCCAAAAATAATAGTGATCACTCATTTGATTCAAGTGATACACAAATTAAGTTTCGTAATATCCACAAAACTATTTTTACTATTTTGTATTTATATTGATTGAAAAACCATCATACAAATATTTGTATAGAAATTTAAGAACACATATTAAGAAACTAAATATAATATAATTTTAGAATTAACTGATTTCCATTATATATATATATATATAGACTTGAAAAATTTATTGTTTAGAATAATGTTAATATTTATATTGCTTTAATCATTAACATTAAAACTGATTTTCTATTAACATTAAAACTATGAATTTAAATTAGACTCTGTTTAAAATTTACAATTAGACTCTATTTAAAATTTGAATTTAAATTATGAACCTGTGAATTTATAATATAATATTTTCAAAAAATTTAAGTGCTAGTTAAATTTTTTAGAGACTGAATCATCCGGCTCGACCGATTTTACCGGTTTTATATCATTATAATGACAGGTTTATTCAACCGAGTTATCCGATTTAATCCGGTTTGGTCATGCGGTTCGACCAATGACTCAGTGGTTCGACAGATAAACCAGTGACCCAGTACTCTCACCGGTTTGATGATCAGTCTGGTTTTTAAAACACTGGTGAAACTATTTGAATATATTTTTTCAAAAATTCATATTTTTTAAGAAATATCTTTTTTTTAATATTATTTTTTAAATCATTTAGAACATATCAGATTATTTTTAAATTTATTTTGAATATATCAAATTATTTATTAATTTATTTTGAACATATCTTAATTAAAGTCATTGTGCAGACTATTCATCCTACCTATGCTATGAGTGTTTTCAAATTCACAAAAAAATTGATGCGATGAACGACGATCTATTACACAGTTTCTCTACCACACAATGTTTTCTCTTACACAATGTTTTTTCCCTCTTTCGCCAAGTGTGTGAACCGATTGATTTCTGGACCTTAGACTGGGCCTTGTTAAATTTTTTTATAAATTATTTTTTTTCGTTTTGTTTTCTATTTTAGACTTTTACTTACATAAAATATAATTAATTGTTTATCCTTTTTTATTTTTAAATTAGTCTAGAAATTTTATCATAATGAAAATTAGTATGAAAAATTTAAACATGTTATAAGTAAGTTTTACTGAGACCATTTGAAAAATATAAATCTCATTTAGAAAATTATATATATATATATATTGTCGTATCCTAAATTTTGACCACCTTTTCTTTTTTCACACTTTTATTGCTTATATAAATAAAAAATATAGTGATAATAAGTAGTTTATTTTTTAATTTTTTTATTTTAAAAAATTAGATACTATTTCTATAAATTAAAAAAAAAAAGGGGAGAGAGAAAATAAAAAAAATATAGTATAGGTATCTGATCGTGAAGGCTGAATCAGATCTTGTTGAAGTGGACCACCAAGTACGTCTGAGATGTTGGGCGTGTGAAGAGGAGGAGGGGGTGTACCTGCAAGGCACTCCGACGCTCAAGTAAGAAAGGGTCAGAGAAAATGGGCAAGTACAAAATATTAGTTCGTAGGGTGAATATTTGATACCTGACCCTCTCAAGTGAGGGGGTTTATATAGTGCCCCCAGCGCGTGGCCAACGGTCCTATTTTCGGGGCGAAATAACCGTTTTCCCGAAGAATATGTAACTGCCCAAACTAGTCGTTATGTCGGGCAGGGTGCCCAAAACTAGCCGTTATGTCGGGCATATGCATAGTTTCGGGCACATGCCCTTAGCTGTTCGAGGGGGTGAAGACGCCGTGCGGAATGGACAACATTTTCGGGGAGGAGCTATGCAGTCCTTGCCCGGTTAGAGGGGAAAAAAGGTCACTTTTGCCCCTTTGTGGATTGGACTTAGGCAATTAAGCCGTTCTGGGAGCAGAAATGGATTAGGTCGTGCCTGGCCATCGGTCCAGTCCAGAATAGGAGCCCCCCAAGTCGTTGCTCCCGAGCATGAGAGTGATGACTTAAGGACAGCTCGTGGCTCCGGGGAGCTAGCGTGAAGTCGTCGTTTGGCGACGGAGAAAGTTGTCTCGTGGTGCCCGTGACCCCTGAAGTTCGTGACATCCGTGGGCGTGACTGGACTACCCGTCGTACGGGGAGACTAACGGTCTGGAGGAATTGAAACGTTGGGGCGCCATGTGCGCCTCGAGCCTTGTGCAACAGTTACTAGGCAATGATGGCTTGTTAATAGCCATGTGATGCGTCCGCAAGTACAAGGAAATATCGAAGTAATATAAAAGATTGTCGAACCCACAGAGACCAATATCAACCTACCGTTATCTATCGTTGCTTTGTAAAGCTAAGGCTAATGAATGATTGATTAAGGGGAAACTAAGACTAAAACTAAAAATGAACTTAGAAAATATGATAATAAAGAGAGGCCGGAATATGGATTCTGCGTTCCTAAAGGACTTTGTAGAATTCGGGTACTAATTACAACTATAATTTAGTTCCGTAGAATATACCAACTTAAAGACTTCGCCTCACGCTCTCGCGGTATTAACTAAAGTCATGTTCCCTAATCCCAAGATTTTTCTCTCGCTCGCCCAGTAACTAGGAAATATATTTTGAAAGCTAATAATATCCTAAACGTATCTAAAGCGCTCTCGCTGTATTTAGATATGTTGCCTAATTTCCACTATCCGGTTCGACCCCCACGCTCTCGCAGTGCCGGCTCTATAACCTTAATTAATTTCTCACTCTCGTAACAAAATCGTGTTAAATAACCTCTCACTCTCATGACAAAGCTATTTAAATTAGACTTGGAAATTAAAACCAAAACATAATTTTAATCATACCTTCGCACCTATTATTTTGGCAAAATACCCTTTTTGGTCCCTTAAGTATACCCTCTAGTTCACTTTGGTCCCTTAAAATTTTTTCGTGCCAATTTGGTCCTTTAATTGTATAAACGTAGCCACGTTAGTCCTTCCGTTAATGGAAGGTTAGAGAATTTTAAAAAATAGCCTCCAGCTGGCAGTTTGTATGCTTAGGTGGATAAGTGACTTCCAAGATTGCATTTGACCACAAGTGATACAAAAATATGTTGAAGCCACTGTAGTCAAATTAGTTGCGAAGAAGACGAAGGAGCTGCGAAGTGGAAGACGAAGGAGTTGCGAAGTGGAAGACGAAGGAGCTGCGAAGACGAAACAAGTTTGAAGAAGAACGATTCCAAGTAAGTGTTCGCTCCATAAACTGTGTTAGAGTTTGTTTCGATTTAGGGTTTAGATAGATTTAGGGCTTTCTGTAGAAATTAGGTTGAAACTATCTTATTGAACTGTGTTAGGTCTAAATGGAAGAGTTTTTGGAGCTTACTATTCACCACAGTGGTGTATTCGTTAAACCTGAACTTAGTGAGTATGTTGGAGGAACAGAAGTTCAACTGAGAGTGGATGTTGATAGGTGGAGTTTTTTTGAGTTAGTAGGTGTTTTGAAGGACTTAGGTTATACTGACTTTGAAAAGATGTATTACAAGGATCCACAATTTGGGATGATGGTCCTACTTGATGACATAGGGGCTTCAGATATTGCAGACCTTTATAGGGTGCACAGAAGTGTTGACATTTACATTTAACACACTGTGTCTCAGCCTGATTATTTTGATGGACCAGTGGAGACACAAGTTGAAGAGCCTGAGATAATTGTAGATGAGGTTCAAAAGTTGCTTAAAAAGTTGACTGAAGAGGTAATTGATAAGGATGATGAGTCTAATATTGTTGTGGAAGAAGGAGGTGCTGGGGTGAGTGATACTAATGTTGTTGTAGAGGAAGTAGGTGCTGGGGTGAAGGAAACCAATGTTGTTGTGGAGGAAGTAGGTACTGGGGTGAAGGAAACCAATGTTGTCGTGGAGGAAGGAGCAACAAGGTCTAGTCATGGTAATTTTGGTGAGGTACATGAAGAATCTAATTCTGATGATAGTGAGGATGGAAGCTTCCATTATGATAGTGCACTTGATATAGAATTTAATGATGAATCTGATGGTTATGATGAAATGGATGAAGATGAACTTGATGATCTCATTGCATTTGAAAGTGAAGGAAACTCATTTGTGAAAAAAAAGAGGACACAAGATATATGAGATCTTAAGGGGAGTGATAATGACAGTGATGATCTTCAAAGTGGCTGTGATAGTGATGACAGTAGTGTGGTTAATAGGAAGAAGTACCCAATTTTCAAAGAAAGGAAAGATATGTCCAATTACAAATGGGAGCTTGGTATGTATTTCACTTCCAAAAGTGATATAAAGGATGCAGTTGCCTCATATGCTGTACAAAATGGTAGAGACTTGAAATTCAAAAAAAATGACAACAAAAGGGTAAGGGTGAGGTGTAAGGATGGTTGTGATTGGGAGCTGTATTGTGCCAAGCTACCAAATGAGGATTCTTGGCAGGTAAGAAAAGTAATTAACAAACACAACTGTAGTAGGGAGTTCAATGTGAAGATGCTGTCAACAAAATGGTTGAGCAAAAGGATACAGAATGCACTGAAAAACAATCCTAGGTTGAAGGTTAAGGATATAAAAGAAAAGGCTTTAAGGAAGTGGAATGTGGGGCTAAACAAGACTAAGGCAATAAGAGCAAGAGTGGCTGCCAGGGATAAGGTTGATGGGTATTTCTTAGGGGATTTTACTAGGATATACGACTATTGTCATGAACTCCTGAGAGCTAATCCAGGTTCAACAGTTAAGATGAATGTCGAGCCTGTTCCAGAAGGTGTTGCTGACCAAAGACCACATTTTAAAAGACTCTACATATGCTATATAGCTTGTAAGGAGAGTTTCAGACTTTCTAGACATGTTATAGGGCTAGATGGTTGTTTCTTGAAGGGACTTTGTGGAGGGCAAATTTTGGCAGCTATAGGAAGGGATCCAAATGATCAGATGCTTCCTATAGCATTTGCAGTGGTGGAAGGTGAAAATAAGGAAAGCTGGACTTGGTTCTTGGACTTATTGATTGCTGACCTAGGTGGTACTACTGAGTGTCTAACATACAATTTCATTTCAGACCAACAAAAGGTACTTGTATATAAACAGCTTGTAAACTTATTATTTATGTTGCTATTTTATGTTTTGTAAACTTGTTAATTGTGCTACATTGCTATTGCAGGGGCTGTTACCAGCCATGGATGAGTTGTTGCGCAATGCTGAACAACGCTTTTGTGTTAGACATTTGTATAACAATTTCAGGAAAAGGTTCCCTGGTAAGCTGTTGAAGGAAATTATCTGGAAGGCTGCTAAGTCAACCTATGCTCAAGCTTGGGAAAAAGAGATGAGGAGAATGAGATTGGCAAATGAAGAAGCATATCTCCATATGATGAAGACACCACCAAGATTTTGGAGTAGAGCATATTTCAGGACATCCAATAAGTGTGATGTTGTGTTAAATAACATGTCTGAGTCATTTAACAGTGTCATTGTTGACTCTCGAGGAAAGCCACTTGTGACAATGCTGGAGGAGATCAGGACTTACATTATGGAGAGATGGGCAAAAAATAGAATGAGGTTCCAAGATGTATCTGGTAATGATATTTTGCCCAACATTAGAAAGAAACTTGAGATAACTAGCAATTTTACAAACTTTTGGCTGGTCAGGTATTGATGACATTTTAGTATTGGTTGTTGATTTTCATGAGAATATACAAAGTTATGGCTTATAGTTATTGATGGGCTTCTTGTTATTGTAGAATGGTAGATGAGCATATATTTGAGGTAAGACATTTGGAAAATCCAGCTGAGACATTCACTGTGAATTTGAAGGACTTCCAATGCTCCTGCAGAAGATGGGATCTAACAGGACTTCCTTGTGTCCATGCAATGGCATCCATGAAGAGTAGGAACTTTAAAGTTGATGACTACGTTCTTGAATATTATAGAATATCTACTTACAAGGCAGTGTACAAGCCTGTTCTATACCCTGTGAATGGATCCAATTTGTGGGTCAAGACTCCATATCCAGATGTTTAGCCACTCAAGTATAGGAGGATGCCTGGGAGACCGAAGAAAAGGAGAAATCTTGAGCAAGGGGAGGTTGATGGAAGTGACAAAAAAATGAGAAAAACTGGTTTTGTTGTCAAGTGCTCTAGGTGCAAAAAGGTAGGACATAACAAATTAACCTGCAAGGACATTACCAGTCAGGCCACAACTAGCAATGTAGCACCATCTCAGGCTAATGCCAGTTAGCCCATAGCTAGCAATGTTGCACCATCTCAGGCTAATGCCAGTCAGGCCACAACTAGCAATGTAGCAACATCTCAGGTAAATGCCAGTCAGACCACAGCTAGCAATGTAGCACCATCTCAGACCAATGCCAGTCAGCCCACAGTTAGCAATGTAGCAGCAGCTCACACCAATGCCAGTCAATCATCAGCAACACAAGGTTACAAGGTTACCACCAAGTCTTCTAAAGGAAAGGCTGTATTAAGACAGTGCTCAAGGCCATAGAAGCTTGGTGTAAGAAGGCCATTTGTAGCACCAGGACCAACAACAAGATTGTCTGCTTCAAAGAATTTGGTTGGTCCTACAACCAGAAGGACAACCCCAACCAAGAGGATCACACCAAGGAGAAACATCTAGTATTAATTAGGCTTGATTTAGTATGTTGTTTTAAGTCGTTTTTGAACCATTTGGTATTATGTAATGTTGTTTTAAGTCGTTTTAAACTGTATCTGGTAGTGTATTTTGAAGTCAGTTTGAACATGTCTATGTAACATGTCACTACATTTTGGAACCTCTGTAAAACTATTTGTATGTTTTTCTTTGACTGATATCAATCAAACTCAGTTTGTGTTCATCTTTGACTAATGTAATCATTTTTGCCAATTTGATATATGTTTGACCAAAAATTGATATCAACCAAATAACATGGTGCTAGAAATTAACATATACCAAACAAAATAACTCATAACATTCATTAAATTGTCATCTGTTACAAATTTCAATACAGCCTATCTGTCACAAAGACACATAACAATACATCCTAGATTCACTTCTAAAGCATCCTAAGAAACCATACACATAACATTACAACATACAACATTTCCCACCACCACATCTTGTTCAGTTCAACTTGAATTTCAGTCACAACCTTTCTTAGTTCTTCATTTCCACACTTCAATTTTTCAAAATCCTTTGATAACCTTTCCAATCTATTCACCAAAACTTGATTTGTGTCTTCCACTTTTTCTTCATGGAACCAAATGAAAAAACCACATCCTCTTTGCAACGACCCCTGCAAAATAGATATGGATCAAAATCAGATTTTTACCATAATTTAACTCAAACAACATTTAGGGTTTACCTTATAATTGGGACAACCCCAAAATTTCTTTCCGAAATTCTTCTCGGTGTTTGCCCTGCGAAGCACTGCCTTGTCTCCACAAAGATACAACGGTACATCTCGCGACGAACTTTGCACACAAGAATGCCCACTTTCAGATTTGTTCTCCTTCAAAATAGACTGGCCATGGCTAACCTTCATGTTGAAGCAATTCAAGCGGGAACAAGAAGAAGAACAAGATGAATGGAACGATGGAGAAGATGAAGATGAATGGAACGATGAACAAGAAGAAGACGACTAATAGAGGGACGAAGATGAACATGAATGATACTGAAAACGGTGAAGGATAAAGATGATATAAACATGAACGTGCCAGCTCAGAAGCCAGATGGACAAAACAAACGTCCGTCTACATCCAATTGACGGAAGTGGCTATTTTGCAACTTTTATACAATTAAAGGACCAAATTGGCACAAAAAAAAATTAAGGGACCAAAGTGAACCAGAGGGTATACTTAAGGGACCAAAAGGGTATTTTGCCTATTATTTTCTACCGAGTCCCGTCGGTAACGACGGTCCTCATACGCCGGACTCTAAACTATTTAGCCAAACATGGAATTAAATGAAAACAACATAAACATGGTAAATATAATCAATGACAGCATGCTTAAACAATTATGAAATGCAATAACAATAATAATAATAATAAAGCGATAAAATAAAGAACCTGTAAATACGATAAAATAAATGGAGACTTGAATTAAACGAAACTGGAAATAACTTCAATAAAATGATGGCAAGATTGTTGATCCAAGCAATTACACAGATTACATGCCTAAAAACTAATGAGGGAGTAATTCCTCGATGTGAGAAAATACTCTTTTTACAATTGTAATTTTCTGCCTAAAACTACGAACAGCGCTTTCGGGCCCAAAACTTGGATGCCCCAAAACTAAGAAAACAAGGTCTATTTATAGGAGGAAATTCATTCACTAACTTCCATCGATCATGTGTGAGTAGTGGAGAAAGTGGGGGAAAACTTCCAAGTAGTGCTATTAGTGGGCGGTTACTTGACCAGGCGTGGAGAGAAATAAGGAAAGTGGCTTCGTGGAGAAGAATCAGGAAGACTGGGCAGAAGGAGAAAATGTAGGATCAGTTGCTGAGGTTACTGAGTGGTTTGAGTGGTCCACGCTATCAAAATATTTAACCTGTAAATCTAGCTGTGCTGGTCGCCATAGTCTTGTGACGAGGGTCACAACTTTAAGTTCTGTGACGGTCACCATGGACCTGTGACGGTCGCCATGGACCTGTGACGGTCTTCATGTGCCCTTAGTCCAGAATCCTTATTTTGCTATCAAACATCTTCTTTTCTTCTCTTTTCTTCTATTTTCTTCCTTCTTTCTTCATGCAGGTTGACTTAGAGAGAATACCTGAAAATGAACTTAATACTCACAAATAAAACGTGAATAAACAAAAAAATGATAAAATAATTCATGCAAGTTAAGTCAATTTAACGATATAATTTCGCGTTATCAAACTCCCCCAAACTACCTTTGGTTGTCCTCAAGCAAACCATGACTCGCGAGAAAAATAGTGAATACGGATACTCATCCTAGGCTACCAACTCTACTTCGGTTAAGTTTGTGTCGATAGGTATTTGCTCACACTCTAAGGACATCGTAACAACACGATTCCGCTTTGGCGGTCATCAACATCCCTCCTATACAAACCAATCCGAATCATGTCATTATACCTAAGCCTAACTCACTCATCCTTCTTTTATCCCTTTTCATTCTGGCACAATCACATTAAGCCCGTTATCCTTTCACACTCATGGTAGGATAGCCTGTTAGTGACTATGACCTCATTATCATCATTTTTTTTTCTTTTTGCACATTGGCTTAGATATCAATAGAATAAAGAAGTTTGCACCGTTGGGCTAAATGATCGGGTGAGGATCACCTAACTTAGAAGGAACATTTCTTTTCATTCATTCATTTTTTTTCTTAATTTACCTTTTTAAGCCTGAGATCATACACTTATTTGCATCGGCTTCCTACTTAGTGTGTGCATAGGATGGTGCTGACTACTAAATAAACTAATTAGGGACCACTAAAGGGGTGAGAACTTAAGGCTATGGCATAACAAGTACTCAAATTGATTTCCATAATTTAGAGGCTCACGGAGTTAAAACGATACCGATCTTGCGGAATTTTCCCAAGTTTCACAATCTAACCTCAATTTCGTCTGTAACCTAAGATTTTCAAAGGAAACACTGCTTTTAACTCAAAAATTTTCAAAATATTCGGTATGGCTAAAGAGAATGGGGAGATCGATAGACAACATAAAATCACCATAAAGACTCGACAGCACATGCACAGACGGACGAAACATTTAAAACAGAAAAAATTTTAAAATCATGCTGGAAAACAGTAAATCTAATTAGAAAGCGGTAAAATGAAAGCGGTAAATGTTCCTCCCCCACACTTAAACCAAACATTGTCCTCAATGTTTTGATAAAATGTGGTAGAGGAAAGATAAAACCTGTATGAATGCCACGACCAAATTCGCTCTGATTCTTCCCATGTTGTCCCTGTCTTCGCTGGCCTCTTCTACTCCGACGTCTTGTACTACGAGTTATCTGAATTTGCTGAAACTTCACTTTACTGAAGCCGCTCATCCTACTGCCTATTTCCGAAGGAAGTACCTGCAAAAATTGTTAGAAAAATACGGTACGGTGTGTGCAGGTGGAACCTGACCATGCAAAAAGACAAGGAGAAGGTGAGTTACGAACGGGAGAGATATGCCCTCTCCTATCATACTCAACATTGGTGTCACCACCAGCAGCGACATTCGTAGGAATGCCCGTGGACACCAGGTCATTTTAAGGGATTGTCATCTAGAGATCTTTCGCCTAAATGTAGCTATGACGTGACAAGCGATACAATTCTTTATTTTCTGCAAACACAAACAATAAAAGGAAAACATTAAATTAAAATCTCATGGGTTGCCTCCCACGCAGGGCTTTGTTTAACGTCGATAGCTCGACGGCTAATAATTTTCGGTTTCCATGGCCACTTATCAAGCCATCTCACATATCCCTCACCTTTTCTTTTCTTCCTTCTGTGGGGTGGTTCATTCTTTCAAACTTGTGGTGGTGGTTCTGGATCTATCCTAAGTATTAGCTTTTCGAGTTTGGGCTTAGTTATCTCATCCACCATCTCAAAGTCTAACCTTACCCTCTTAGCAGTAATGATATCCATAGTTTCATGGTCCTCGAATTTTCTCTTTTTATGCGTGACCTCAAACAAAGATGCATCGATGTGGATATTTTCCAATACCTCCGCATACGTTTTGGATTGGGATTCTACCTTAGCTTCCACAAACCTTTGCAAGAAAGGAATTGGTGGGGTATATAGAGGAGGAACGACATTAGGTGCTTCCTTCGCAACCTCTTCGACAACCTCCCTTTCAGATGGTGTCAGTATATTTTTCTCAATCTCTAGTTCTTCCTCACCAGAACTCTCCTCAACCTCAATATCACTCTCCTCAACCTCATTATCACTCTCCTCAGGATTCTCGATTTGTTTTTCATTAATGGTTGTTACAACATCCACATGCTCCTCAGGGGAGGGTCCTATAGGTGTCTGTGCAAGCAGGGAGATTTGAGTCTCCAATGCCTCAGTGTGAGTCGCGAGGGACTCGACTATTGTGTTTATCTGCCTAAGGGTTTCATAAGTATCGAGATGTTGTTTTCTAAGCTCTTCATTCTGGAGAGTTCGTGTCTCCACAAAGTGCTCCATCATAGACTCTACCTTAGAATTAGTTGTTGTTTCAATGAAGTCCTCCATTAATGCTTCGAGGTTGGAATTAACAAATTCTTGTGGTTCCTCGAAATATTGGGAATGGTGATCGTAGAGGAAATTTTGGTGCGGTTCCTCGAGATATTGGGAGTGAGTCAGTGTCGCATTGAAATCCTGCATTAATATTTCTAGGTTGGAATTATGAGATTCTTGCGGTTCCTCGAAATTTTGGGAATGGTAATCATAGGAAAAGTTTGGTTGCGGTTTCTCAAAATATTGGGAGTATTGCGGTTGGTAATTGTAGAGAAAATTTGGGTGCGGCTCCTCAAGATATTGTGAGTGGTTATCATAGAGAAAATTTGGGTGATACATAGTTTTTAATTTTTTAATTGTTTTTATTATTTTTTTTATGGGAGTGCCTTAGTCTATATGGTGCAACAACGGAATTATAATATTGACTGTTGGTCCCAGACAACGGCGCCAAAAACTTGATGCGTCCGCAAGTGCACGGAAATATCGAAGTAATATAAAAGATTGTCGAACCCACAGAGACCAATATCAACCTACCGTTATCTATCGTTGCTTTATAAAGCTACGGCTAATGAATGATTGATTAAGGGGAAACTAAGACTAAAACTAAAAATGAACTTGGAAAATATGATAATAAAGAGAGGCTGAAATATGGATTCCGTGTTCCTAAAGGACTTTGTAGAATTCGGGTACTAATTACAACTATAATTTAGTTCTGTAGAATATACCAACTTAAAGACTTCGCCTCACGCTCTCGCGGTATTAACTAAAGTCATGTTCCCTAATCCCAAGATTTTGCTCCCGCTCGCCCGGTAACTAGGAAATATATTTTGAAAGCTAATAATATCCTAAACGTATCTAAAGCGCTCTCGCTGTATTTAGATATGTTGCCTAATTTCCACTATCCGGTTTGACCCCCACGCTCTCGCAGTGCCGGCTCTAACCTTAATTAATTTCTCACTCTCGTGACAAAATCGTGTTAAATAACCTCTCACTCTCGTGACAAAGTTATTTAAATTAGACTTGGAAATTAAAACCAAAGCAGAATTTTAATCATATGTTCGCACCTATTATTTTCTATCGAGTCCCGTCGGTAACGACGGTCCTCATACGCCGGACTCTAAACTATTTAGCCAAACATAGAATTAAATGAAAACAACATAAACATGGTAAATATAATCAATGGCAGCATGCTTAAACAATTATGAAATGCAATAACAATAATAATAATAATAATAATAAAGCGATAAAATAAAGAACCTGTAAATACGATAAAATAAATGGAGACTTGAATTAAACGAAACTGGAAATAACTTCAATAAAATGATGGCAAGATTGTTGATCCAAGCAGTTACACAGATTACAGGCCTAAAAATTAATGAGGGAGTAATTCCTCGATGTGAGAAAATACTCCTTTTACAATTGTAATTTTCTGCCTAAAACTACGAACAGCGCTTTCGCGCCCAAAACTTGGATGCCCTAAAACAAAGAAAACAGGGTCTATTTATAGGAGGAAATTCGTTCACCAACTTCCATGGGTCATGTGTGAGTAGTGGAGAAAGTGGGGGAAAACTTCCAAGTAGTGCTATTAGTGGGCGGTTACTTGACCAGGCGTGGAGAGAAATAAGGAAAATGGCTTTGTGAAGAAGAATCAGGAAGACTGGGCAGAAGGAGAAAATGCAGGATTAGTTGCTGAGGTCACTTAGTGGTTTGAGTGGTCCACGCTGTCAAAATATTAAACCTGTAAATCAAGTTGTGCCGGTCGCCATAGTCTTGTGATGAGGGTCACAACTTTATGTTCCGTGACGGTCGCCATGGACCTGTGACGGTCGTCATGCGCCCTTAGTGCAGAATCCTTATTCTGCTGTCAAACATCTTTTTTTCTTCTCTTTTCTTCTATTTTCTTCCTTCTTTCTTCATGCAGGCTGACTTAGAGAGAATACCTGAAAATGAACTTAATACTCGCAAATAAAATGTGAATAAACGAAAAAACGATAAAATAATTCATGCAAGTTAAGTCAATTTAACGATATAATTTCGCGTTATCACCATGATGACCTACGAGGGCGTGCCACTGCACGTGCCCCTCAGTATAAAAGGGGGGAGACTCAGTTCATTTGGAACTTTTTCTTTTTCTTCTCTTCGTCTTCCTCAGAGCTTCTGTCCGTTGCCATCGTTCGCAGCTCCGGCCGCCGTACCAGTTTCCGAGCAACCGCTTTTCATCTTTCTAACCAAGTAAGTTTACTGGTTTCGTGCTTTTTTATCCATTTGATGGTCATTTGTAGATTGCATGCGGTTAGGTTTAGGTTTAGAAGATGAAATAGATTCGTTTCCGGTGGTTGTTGGTGGTGGACGGCGGTTATGCCATTTTCCGCCGCCGACGAGGCCGCTGGGTTTTTAGGATATTCTTGTGAGTCAGGCAGTTTTCGGCATCATTGCAATGATGATGCATGCGTAACCGTCGTGATCGTTCAGATTCTGGAGTAACGATGAAGTTTCCGACGAGCCTTTGCAGTTTCTGGTGAAGATTTGCAGTTTCCGGTGAAGCTTCAAACGAAAACTGGGAAGTTGCTCGAGGAGGTTCCTCGTACGGGAGTGGTTCGTTTCGGGCGTCTCCTCGTGGGAGACTCTTGATTTTTTCGCAGCTGCACCCGAACTCGCTGGCTTTCATTCGGGCATTTGAGCTGACGTGCGAGTATTTGAGGATAGGGGCTACTCTCCCTTTGTTTTTCACTGACTTTCATCTTCAACGGCAGTTGATGGGGAGGAAGTATGGTTGGGTTTCGTTGAAACAGCCTCGCAAGCTGATCAAGCCCTTTTCAGAGTCGATTCAGACGTTTAAGGAATGGTTCTACATTATAGAGCCTGTATCGGAAGTCGTCCAGGATAACACGTATGCCTGGGCGATTGAAGTTGACGAGGAGGGCAACGACGTGCGCGATGAGGCTGGGAGGTTTATCGTGGAGAGAGTATTCAAGTTCCCTTTTCACTGGGGACATGGCCACTTTACAAAGGAGCCCAACGAGTATGTTCTCTAGCCGTACAACCTGGACGGGCAGGATGATGTTGCTTACAATATGCTGGTGAAGTATGTTAACTCCTTCCAGCTTGCTGAATGCTGGACGAAGAGGGGTGACCCCATCTTCGAGGAGGATGGTAACTAGAGGGTGGAGTATTGTTTCATTAACACCAAGGCGCATTTGGAGTGCAAGACTCCCGCGGAAGCTTACAAATTGCTCGGTAGTCTTAGTTATTTTAACTTATCCGACTTATGTTTCCTTCCTTGTCTAACATGTTTGTTTTTTGTTTGTGCAGGTGAGATGCCTCTTGCTCACAAAAGGATGGTAAAGAATGCTCTCGCGAGGAACAAGCCCGGGGTGGCTACTCCCAAGTCTCGATTTGCCCAGCGTGCTCCTACTCCTCCTCATCCTGCCGCGGGGACCTCTTCTCCCACTCCTGCTCCCCAGGGATCTCCCTTGCCTTTGGCCTCACGGCCCAAGCGGTTCAGGGCCACTGAAGGGGTAGATCTCAGCCTGGCACCAGAAAAGAGGAAGTTCGAACTCCCTCCACGTATTCTTGACAGAAGGTTCTTCAGAGGGACGTCGTTGGTCATGCGGCGGGCAGAGTCTCTCCGGCTGGAAGGCATGGATCGCCCGAGCAAGAGGGCGCTGGTGGCCCAAGATGCCTCTGCATTGGTCAGAGTTTTGGAGATGGCGGCCATCTATGCTAAAGGGGACTCTGCAACTGAGTCTGAACTGAAGGCTGCCCGGGCTTCCATGGCATCTCTTGAAGAGACGGAGAGGAAAGCCAAGGAAGAGGCTAAGAGTGCTGACGATGCCCGAAAGAAGGCTGACGAGGAGGTGACCGGGCTGAAGGGGGAGGTTTCTACGCTGGCTGCGGAGAAGAAGGCGACTGAGGAGCTGGTCCAACAGCTGAGGGCAGCCAATGCTCCGGGCGAAGATGAACCCGAGGACGTGAAGGATCTAAAGACAAGGTCTGAGATGGTTGCCCGTATGCTGGCGGCCGAGGATGACAACATCCTCATTCCTGACAAATTCTTCAGGATTGTCGTGTCTCAACTGCTGGTGGTGAACCATGAACTTGACATTTCCACTGAGGGTACCCACTATCTGGCGCAGGTCGAAGACGGCCGAATAATTAGACCGGACTCCCTCCTCGAAGAGCATGTCGAGAATCAGCCCGTGGAAAGCCAGGAGCCTTAACCTAACGCCGAGCAGACTGACCAGATGGATGAGTGAAGGCTTTTGTTGTCGTTGTAATTTTATCCGGCCTGCGTGCCGTGTAATTTATTGTAACTTATTTTGGATGGGGGGCATGGCCCCCGGTTTATGTAATTCAGCACAATTGTGGTCCTTGAGGCCACCTACTACTTTTAGTTATGAGTCCGGTCCTTATGGCCGGTTTTATAACTTGCATGGCTTTATCTGCTTTAAATTTCGCTAAGTGTTGTACTTATGCTCGTTCGTGCATGTATGCCCGTAATAGGGATTACTTGATTTTCTCTAAGTTTAGGGAATTGCTCGTTGTAGATGTGTTCGGCAGTGAGGGGTATTCGTCGAACGGCCAGGGAATGTCCGGGCGAGAGAGTGGAGCTTAGGTCGCGTTTGAGGTCTGAGTTCACGGCGTGAACCTCCCATCGCGAGCTAGGTGTTCTGCCTCTCGTGGTACTTTGACGACGGCGGTGCTCAATCGAGGGACCGCTGTCGAGCAGGGACCAGGCTCGTTCCTGAGCGGGGTTCTGCTTTATTGGCATGCGACGCTTGTACCTAGGCGTACATCGTGGTCGGTAGGCGACACTCGTCGTCGTGATGGATCGAACTGATAATTAAGGCCTTAGCTATAGTATTGTTTAAGCTTTTCGGCGTTCCATGGTCGAGCAAGTTCTTCCCCATTGAGATGTTCTAGGTAATAGGCCCCATTTTCTATTTTTGTTCGGACACGATAGGGTCCTTCCCAGTTAGCGGCTAGTTTGCCTTCGCGAGAGTCTTTATGGTTTCTTCTTAGGACGAGGCTGCCCACGTTGAACTCTCGTCGTATGACTTTGGCGTTGTGCCTAATGGGAATTTTGTTTTAAGGAGGCTTTGCGGAGGGTTACCCCTGTTTGGATTTCTTCGATGAGATCGAGCTCCTCTCTTAGTGCCACTTCGTTCATTTCTTCGTCTAGGGGTGATTCTGTCCGCCTAGAGGGTATGTGAACTTCGACGGGGATCACGACCCCGGTCCCATAGGCTAGTCGAAAGGGTGTTTCCCCGGTTGAAGAGTGTGGAGTTGTGCGGTATGCCCATAAGACGCTGTGCAGCTCCTCGACCTAAGCTTTCTTCGTTTTGTCTAGCCTTCGTTTGAGGCCTCGAAGGATGACTCGGTTCGCCACTTCAGCTTGCCCGCTTGTTTGAGGATGTTCGACGGATGCGAAGTGTTGCTTCGTGCCTAGCTGGGCGACGAAGTTTTGGAACTTCCTGTCTGTAAACTGTGTCCCATTTTCCGTGACTATCGCCTGGGGGATGCCAAAATGCGCGAGGATGTTTCGTTTATAGAAACGCAGTATGTTAAGGGCAGTTATCTTGGCTAGAGCCTCCGCTTCTATCCATTTTGTGAAGTAGTCCATGCCTACTATTAAGTATTTGTTCTGGTTTGATCCTACCACGAATGGTCCCAGTATGTCCAGGCCCCACCAGGCGAATGGCCACGAGGAGGACATAGCCTTGAGCTCGTTAGGTGGAGCTAGGTGCATGTCCCCGTGCCGTTGGCATTTATCGCATTTCTTCACGTGCTCTTTAGCGTCATGCTGCATGGTTGGCCAGTAATATCCTGCTCGGAGGGCCTTTCAGGAAAGGGACCTTCCTCCGAGATGTTGGGCATTGATTCCTTCATGGATTTCGCGCAAGATATGGGCGACCATTTCTTCCTCGACACACTTGAGCAGCGGGATGGAGAATCCTCATGTGTAGAGTTTATTTTCGACCAGGACGTAGGAGCAGGCTCTTCGCCTGACTACGCTGGCTTCTTTGGGGTCGGACGAAAGTTCATCTTTAGCGAGGTAGTTGTAGACGGGGGTCATCCAGCAATTGCTGTCACCGATCACTTGTACGTTGAGGGTCGGGGAAGCTTTCTCAATGCTGGGTCGAGGAAGTACCTCTTGTATGACAGACTTGTTTCCACCTTTCTTCTTCGTGCTGACTAGTTTGGACAAAACGTCTGCCCGAACATTGGTTCGCGAGGAACATGTTTTACCTCTATTGTTGCAAAATTCGTCATCTTTTTCTTGACCAGGGCTAAGTATTCGGTCAGGTTGTCGTTTTTGGCTTGATATTCTCCTCGGACTTGGAGGGCCACGAGTTGTGAATCTGTGCAAATGACGACTTCTTCTGCGCCAAGGTCTTCGGCCAAGCGTAACCCGACGAGGAAGGCTTCGTACTCAGCTTGGTTGTTAGATGTGGGGAAGGACAGGGTGAGTGAAACTGAACGATGATTCCCTCGTCGCTTTCCAGTATGATGCATGCCCCGCTTCTTGTGACGCCCCCAATCTATACCCCCAATTAACACGCAATTAAAGCGGTAAAAAGAAAATTCGAAAATCGATCAGAGTATGTTTGAAACATCATGGCATAGAAAGGGAGAATCACATCAAAGAAGCCAAACACACACATAACATGCAACACCTGCTCATTTTAGATATGCAACGTGGGGTAACAATCATATAGAGGAAACTTCGTTCCTTACACCCACTTTTCAGAAATTAGAATTAAAGCGGAAAGATCTAAAATCTGAATAACACATATACATATATACATATAAACTTGGCTGTCATACATCAAGTTATAACTGTACAACCAAAATATAATCATCAGATATACAAAACAATCACAAACGGCCACCCTATGCTACCCGGAGTCACATATCAGAGCCGACCGACCAAAATAATAAAGACGCAACGCTTCACAAAAGAATACCTCCAGCAACTCTAATCTGTAACGCCTCATAGAGCGTTATAAAATAGCAGAAGGGTGAGAAAAACAACCATAATATAATTGCATAAGATTATATATTAACACCAAAAATGCACAAGTAACGTATTCTCACCACCAAAGCACACAGATAAATTATAAAAACACACAGTACAATTCACACGTATCAATTACCACTGCACATCAATCATTCACAATACAATCACACATATTCCATTTCATTACTCACATTCACAATTCCATGCACAAATGACTCATGATGAATGCAAATGCACATAGATCGACACAACGACTCTATGCACATGCCATGCGGTACCGACTTCCATTGTCTCATGTCTCATCATCAGCTCACTCAGGAACTATTGGAATCATCGCTCGTTACTGAGACTTAGTCAAGTAACTCCCCGTCGGGCCTACGATGTTCACCCCGTCGCTTTAGGTCCTCAGGCATCGCCTCATATTTTCGAGGCACACGACGTTAAGGATTGCTTTAAGTCTCTAAAGGAGCCCACAATCGTCTATACCCATCGCTTTAAGTCCTCAGGCATCGCCTCATATTTTCGAGGCACACGATGTTATAGCATATTTCCCTCGGGAATCAAACCGTCTCTCAGGACGTTTCCACAATGCACATTATGATGCTTGGCATACAATGACTCATGACACTCACATTGCATCCATGCACACATTCATAATCATGCATAAATCATCAAATACAACACTTAGCATTTCTTGCCTTTCGGCCACAACTTATCCTCACAACAGCATATAAGGCATACATATCCAAAGCGCAACATATAGCATAATACATGACAATTATGCACCATTAAAACGACAAAATTCGACCATTGATACTATTCACATTTACCGAAAAAATAAAATCGGCCAACAAATTCTAAACCATCATAATAAGAAAGTACAGCTCAATGGCTTTCCAACGCATCAAATCACGCCTCAAACCGAAACACAAATCAAAAGTTATGCAGAAAACAAAATTACACGAACAGCTCTGTTCGCTGGGCGAATCTCCCTCGCGAGCATTCGCTAGCTGCTTCGCTAGGCGGACATCCCTCGCGAGCATTCGCTAGCTCCTTCGCTAGGCGAATGTTCCAGCGAACCAACTGTTAGCTAAAAACAGACACAAAGTTCGCTAGGCGAGTACTTGGCGAACCAAGTCAGAACCAAACAGAGCCAAAAACACCCAAAGTTCGCTAGGCGAACACTCTAGCGAACCTTCGCTAGGCGAATACCCGTAGCGAACCTTCGCTACCCTTCGCTGAATGGTTCGCTAGGCGAACCTGCAAAAACTCAGAATCCTTCAGCGCTGTTGAAAACCCAAAAATGATATTTTCCAACCCAAACCATTTCCAAATCAACATATTTCAATCATAACCTATTCTAATCATGTCAACAAGCAAACTACCACCTTTACATCGATTTCCAACCGTTAAACCATCGATTCTACTCATTTTATCGTTTCGACCTAAAAGTGAAAAACATGGAAAGCAAGAGAATCATCCAAACACATTCATACATAATCATATACAAGCATAGTATAATCGAGTTTCGCACCCTTACCCGATTTAATTCGATTCTAGGAATTGATCTTGATGATTTTCACACTTTTTCTCCAATTTTCTCCCTTCTCCTCTTTTCTTCTCTTTTCCCTTCTTTCTTCTTTCTTTCTCTCTATTTTTCTTTCCCTTTTCTTTTCTATTTTAATTTCTTACTAACTTAGTAAAAATATCTATGAAATGTCCAAAATACCCCCACACTCAAATATCTCACAAACGTTCACAAAACGCGATAAAATATAATCACGACGAAAAATAACATATTTTCACACAAAAGTTGAAATTACAATAAAATAATAATAAAATAATAAAAAACGACTCAATAAAATAAAATTGGCAAAACGGGGCGTTACAATTCTCCCCCACTTAGAAATTTTCGTCCTCGAAAATCTTACCTGATACAAACAACTCCGGATACGACTCCCGCATCCTACTCTCCAATTCCCACGTCAAATTACCCTCAGCAGCGCCTCCCCACGCCACTTTCACAAGTGCAATCTCTTTGCCCCTCAACCGCTTCACCTCGCGATCCAAAATCCTAACTGGTAATGCCTCGATCGTAAGGTTATCTCTTACCTCAACCTCGTCCATCGGAATCACATGTGAAGGGTCCGGAACATACTTCCGAAGCTGTGAAACATGAAAAACGTCATGCAAATTCGACAGATTCGGCGGTAACGCCACACGATACGCTACAGCACCCACTCTCGCAGATATCTGGTAAGGACCAATAAATCGAGAAGTAAGCTTCTTAGATTTTAAAGCACAACCAACACCCGTTACCGACGTAACCCTCAGAAATACGTGATCACCCTCTTGAAACTCAAGATTCTTACGTCTCCGATCATGATAACTCTTTTGTCTATCCTGAGAAGCCTTCATTTTCTCACGAATAAACTTTACCTTTTCCGTCGTCTGTTGCACTAATTCTGGTCCAACCACAGAACTCTCACCAGTTTCGTGCCAACACAACGGCGTTCGACATCTTCGTCCATATAAGGCCTCAAAAGGTGTCATTCCGATACTAGAATGGAAACTGTTATTATACATGAACTCAATCAAAGCAAGATAACCGTCCCACGCACCACCTTGTTCCAAAACACACGCTCTCAACAAATCCTCCAACGACTGAATAGTTCTTTTGGTCTGACCATCTGTCTGCGGATGATAAGCCGAACTCAACCTCAATTTAGAACCCAAAGCCTTCTGTAAACTTTCCCAAAATCTCGATGTAAACCTAGGATCTCGATCCGAAACAATACTTAAAGGAACCCCATGCAATTTCACCACCACACTGATATAGATCTCAGCTAACCGTTCTAAAGAAAAACTGATGTCAATCGGAATAAAATGCGCCGATTTAGTCAGCCTGTCCACAATCACCCAAATAGCATTATGCCCACGCTGAGTGTTCGGTAATCCCGTCACAAAATCCATCGAAATGCTATCCCATTTCCACTCAGGAATATCCAACGGTTGCAACAAACCACTAGGTCTCAAATGTTCCACTTTCGATTTCTGACAAGTCAAACAAGCATACACAAACTGAGCCATATCTCTTTTCAAACCAGACCACCAGAAAATCTTCTTCAAATCTTGGTACATCTTATTCGCACCCGGATGTATACTTAAATTACTCCGGTGTCCTTCCTCCAAAATCATTCTTTTCAACTCCGCATCATCAGGTATACAAATACGACCACGGAATCTCAAAACACCAAAATTATCCACCTTGAAATCCACATTCTCATTCCTCATCAAATCAACGAATTTCAAATCCAGCGTTTGTTTCTCACTAACCGACATCAAAAATTCATTCGTAACTTTCAACATTCCAAGCCTCACACTAACCGATGTCACTTCACATACCAAACTCAAATCTCTAAACGATTCCAAAAGTTCCAACTCTTTCACCATCAATGCGGACATATGCAACGATTTCCGGCTCAATGCATCGGCTACCACATTAGCTTTACCAGGATGGTAATTCAAGCCAAAGTCGTAGTTTTTCAAGAACTCCAACCATCTCCGCTGTCTCATGTTCAACTCTTTCTGATCAAATAAATATTTCAAGCTTTTATGATCACTAAAGACTTCGAACCTTGCACCATAGAGATAGTGCCTCCAAATCTTCAACACAAAAACTACCGCCGCTAACTCAAGATCATGAGTAGGATAGTTTTTCTCATGAACTCTTAACTGCCTTGAAGCATAAGCTACAACTTTACCTTCCGGCATCAGAACACCACCCAAACCAATTAAAGAAGCATTGCAATACACAACAAATGGTTCATTAGGATTAGGTAAAATCAGAATAGGAGCTGTCGTCAATCTCCTCTTCAGCTCACAAAAACTTTCTTCACATTGATTATCCCAAATGAATGCTTTACCCTTACAAGTCAACTGCGTCAAAGGAAGAGCTAGCTTAGAAAAACCTTCAATGAACCTCCGGTAATAACCAGCCAAACCCAAAAAGCTTCGAATTTCAGTAACGGATCTAAGAGCCTCCCATTGTAGAACTGCTTCTACTTTAGATGGATCCACAGCAATACCATTACCTGAAATTACGTGCCCAAGAAAACTCACCTCAGACAACCAGAATTCACACTTGGACAATTTGGCAAAAAGCTTCATTTCCTTCAAAACCTGCAAAACAATACGTAAATGCTCTGCATGTTCTTCACGAGACTTAGAATAGATTAAAATATCATCAATAAACGCCACCAAAAAACAATCCAAATGCTCGTGGAAAATCCGATTCATGTATTCCATAAACACACCAGGCGCATTAGAAACCCCGAACGGCATCACTGAATATTCATAATGACCGTAACGTGTTCTAAAGGCCGTCTTCTGAATATCCTCTTCCTTCACCCTTATCTGATGATACCCCGGTCTCAAATCAATCTTACTAAACACACAAGCACCAACCAACTGATCCATCAGATCATCAATCCTTGGAAGCGGATATTTGTTCTTGATCGTCACTTTGTTCAACTGGCGATAATCAATACATAATCGCATACTCCCATCTTTCTTTTTCACTAACAAAACTGGAGCACCCCAAGGAGAAACACTTGGCCTCATGAACCTCTTTTCCAATAACTCACTTAACTGCTTTTTCAACTCCACCAATTCAGATGCCGACATTCTATAAGGTGCCATAGAAACAGGTCTAGTACCAGGAACTAGATCTATAGAAAATTCAACCTCTCTCACCGGCGGCACATCTGAAATATCATCAGGAAACACCTCAGGAAATTCGCACACAACAGGAAACACATCAAGAGAAACTTGACTATCCACAGTCAATGAAGCAAACAAACCAAACAACTGAGCTTCATCCGCTAAAAGTCTCTTCAACTCTTTAGTAGACAAGAAACTCGAGTCTTCATCTTCCTCAAGAGAAGGAAACCTTACAAGCTTATGATAACAACCAATGTGCACCCGATTGAATTGCAACCAATTCATTCCCAACAACACATCTAAACCTTCCAATGGTAAACACACCAAATCCATCACAAAGTCTTTACCATAAATGATCAAAGGACAACTCAAACACACCAAAGAAGTAGTTACTGACCCCATCGCTGGAGTATCAATAACCATCTCACCATCCATCGAAGACAACCCAAGATTCAAACGTTCCGCGCACTCAGACGAAATAAACGAATGAGTCGCTCCAGTATCAATAATAGCAATTAAAGGCATATTATTAATAAAGCAAGTACCTCTTATCAGACGATCAGCACTTGAAGTCTGAGTTCCTGCCAACGAAAACACCTTCCCACTAGTCTGAGCCTTCTTCGGATTAGGACACTTCGAACTAATGTGACCAGGTTCCCCACAGTTATAACACTTCACTACATTCTTCCTTTTACAATCAGCTAAAACATGTCCGATACCACCACAATTAGAACACTTATCCACTTTCTTCCTACATTCCATCTGGCGATGACCCAATTCACCACATTTAAAACACCTAGGAGCATTAGACATACCTCCTCCACTTGACCTTCGATCAAAATTACCCCTTTGTTTACCTTTATCAGCCGGTGACACATACGGACCACCACGGAACTGTTGTTTCCCTTTCCTGTCACTTACACTTTTATAGTGAGCTGAACGAGCCTTACTATCTTCATCATAAATCCTACAGCATTCCACCAAATCAGCAAACCTTCGAATCCTCTGATATCCAATAGCCTGCTTTATCTCAGGACGCAAACCACTTTCATACTTCACACACTTTGAAAATTCAGCAGTCGCTTCCACATAATGAGGGTAAAACTGCACAAGTTCCACAAACTTGGCAGTATAGTCAATAACTGACATATTACCTTGTTTTAACTCTAAAAACTCAATCTCCTTCTTTCCTCGGACATCCTCGGGAAAATAATTCCTTAGAAACTCTCGGCTAAACATCTCCCAAGTAATCTCTTCTTCCTCCTCCTCAGCTTCCAACACCTGACGAGTACTGACCCACCAGTCATCAGCCTCTTCGTGTAACATATGAGTGCCCAGCCTCACCTTATCATCATCGTCATCACAATCCATTACCCTAAAAATCCTCTCAATCTCTTTCAACCACAACTGCGCACCATCCAGATCATGTTTCCCTTTAAAGACCGGTGGCTTATTCTTTCTAAACTCATCATTTCCTGCAGCATTCGGTGCCCCCTGCACAGCTCGTGCCATCGCTTCCATCGCAGCAGCCAAAGCAGCATCATTACGACCAGCCATATTCTGTTCGTCCAAAACAGTAACTATGGTTAAACAACAACTCGCTCAACACAACTCGCCCAATATGCCAGACACAACAGACACAAACTACACAGTTGACACGGACTGGCTCTGATACCACTTAATGTGACGCCCCCAATCTATACCCCCAATTAACACGCAATTAAAGCGGTAAAAAGAAAATTCGAAAATCGATCAGAGTATGTTTGAAACATCATGGCATAGAAAGGGAGAATCACATCAAAGAAGCCAAACACACACATAACATGCAACACCTGCTCATTTTAGATATGCAACGTGGGGTAACAATCATACAGAGGAAACTTCGTTCCTTACACCCACTTTTCAGAAATTAGAATTAAAGCGGAAAGATCTAAAATCTGAATAACACATATACATATATACATATAAACTTGGTTGTCATACATCAAGTTATAACTGTACAACCAAAATATAATCATCAGATATACAAAACAATCACAAACGGCCACCCTATGCTACCCGGAGTCACATATCAGAGCCGACTGACCAAAATAATAAAGACGCAACGCTTCACAAAAGAATACCTCCAGCAACTCTAATCTGCAACGCCTCATAGAGCGTTATAAAACAGCAGAAGGGTGAGAAAAACAACCATAATATAATTGCATAAGATTATATATTAACACCAAAAATGCACAAGTAACGTATTCTCACCACCAAAGCACACAGATAAATTATAAAAACACACAGTACAATTCACACGTATCAATTACCACTGCACATCAATCATTCACAATACAATCACACATATTCCATTTCATTACTCACATTCACAATTCCATGCACAAATGACTCATGATGAATGCAAATGCACATAGATCGACACAACGACTCTATGCACATGCCATGCGGTACCGACTTCCATTGTCTCATGTCTCATCATCAGTTCACTCAGGAACTATTGGAACCATCGCTCGTTACTGAGACTTAGTCAAGTAACTCCCCGTCGGGCCTACGATGTTCACCCGTCGCTTTAGGTCCTCAGGCATCGCCTCATATTTTCGAGGCACACGACGTTAAAGATTACTTTAAGTCTCCAAAGGAGCCCACAATCGTCTATACCCATCACTTTAAGTCCTCAGGCATCGCCTCATATTTTCGAGGCACACGATGTTATAGCATATTTCCCTCGGGAATCAAACCGTCTCTCAGGACGTTTCCACAATGCACATTATGATGCTTGGCATACAATGACTCATGACACTCACATTGCATCCATGCACACATTCATAATCATGCATAAATCATCAAATACAACACTTAGCATTTCTTGCCTTTTGGCCACAACTTATCCTCACAACAGCATATAAGGCATACATATCCAAAGCGCAACATAGAGCATAATACATGACAATTATGCACCATTAAAACGACAAAAGTCGACCATTGACACTATTCACATTTACCGACAAAATAAAATCGGCCAACAAATTCTAAACCATAATAATAAGAAAGTACAGCTCAATGGCTTTCCAACGCATCAAACCACGCCTCAAACCGAAACACAGATCAAAAGTTATGCAGAAAACAAAATTACACGAATAGCTCTGTTCGCTGGGCGAATCTCCCTCGCGAGCATTCGCCAGCTGCTTCGCTAGGCGGACATCCCTCGCGAGCATTCGCTAGCTCCTTCGCTAGGCGAATGTTCCAGCGAACCAACTGTTAGCTAAAAACAGACACAAAGTTCGCTAGGCGAGTACTTGGCGAACCAAGTCAGAACCAAACAGAGCCAAAAACACCCAAAGTTCGCTAGGCGAACACTCTAGCGAACCTTCGCTCATGCCTTCGCTAGGCGAATACCCGTAGCGAACCTTCGCTACCCTTCACTGAATGGTTCGCTAGGCGAACCTGCGAAAACTCAGAATCCTTCAGCGCTGTTGAAAACCCAAAAATGATATTTTCCAACCCAAACCATTTCCAAATCAACATATTTCAATCATAACCTATTCTAATCATGTCAACAAGCAAACTACCACCTTTACATCGATTTCCAACCGTTAAACCATCGATTCTACTCATTTTATCGTTTCGACCTAAAAGTGAAAAACATGGAAAGCAAGAGAATCATCCAAACACATTCATACATAATCATATACAAGCATAGTATAATCGAGTTTCGCACCCTTACCCGATTTAATTCGATTCTAGGAATTGATCTTGATGATTTTCACACTTTTTCTCCAATTTTCTCCCTTCTCCTCTTTTCTTCTCTTTTCCCTTCTTTCTTCTTTCTTTCTCTCTATTTTTCTTTCCCTTTTCTTTTCTATTTTCTTTTCTTACTAACTTAGTAAAAATATCTATGAAATGTCCAAAATACCCCCACACTCAAATATCTCACAAACGTTCACAAAACGCGATAAAATATAATCACGACGAAAAATAACATATTTTCACACAAAAGTTGAAATTACAATAAAATAATAATAAAATAATCAAAAACGACTCAATAAAATAAAATTGGCAAAACGGGGCGTTACACTTCTCGCTGAACTGGAGGCCCCGTCTACGAAAATGGTCCATTTGCATGCTCTGCAAGTGGGGGAGTCTGCGAACTTCATCTCTGCGACGAAGTCGGCCATGGCCTGGGCTTTGAGGGCTTTCTTGCTCTCATACTGGATGTCGAATTCGGACAGCTCGAGTGACCAATTGAGCATTCTACTGGCCATATCTGGTCGTCCCAGTAGCTGCTTTACGGGTTGATCTGTTCGAACCACAATCGTGTGGGCTAGAAAGTAGTGTCTCAGTCTTCTAGCTGCGTTGATGAGGGCCAGCGCCACTATTTTCAATCTGTTGGCATCTCAACTCTGGTCCATTCAGTGCTTTTCTCGTGAAGTATATGGGCTTCTGCCCGTCAGGGGTATCACGGATAAGAGCGGCGCTTACTGCCTCGGTTGCTACGGCGAGATACAGGTACAAAGTTTCACCGTTGTTTGGGCGAGTGAGAACGGGTGGTTCTGAGAGTGCTTGTTTCAGATGGAGGAGAGCCTGGTCACATTCCTCGGTCCATTCGAATGCTGCCTCCTTGCAGAGGAGTTTGAAGAATGGTAGGGCGTGTTGGGCAGACTTGGCCACGAAACGGGATAATGACGCGAGCATCCCATTGAGGGACTGGATGTATTTCTTCGACTTGGGCATTGGGAACTCGAAGAATGCCCGACACTTATCGGGGTTGGCCTCGATTCCCCGTTCCGTCAAGTAGAAGCCGAGGAATTTGCTTGCCCGGACACCGAACGTGCACTTCTCCGGGTTGAAACGCATCTGGTACTTTCTGGCCTGTTCGAAGACTTTTCTTAAGTGGGCGGTGTGATCGGTTTCCTCGTGGGATTTTACGATCATGTCGTCCATATAGACTTCGAGCATGTCGCCTATCTTTCCCCGGAATACCTTGTTCATCATTCTTTGATAGGTCGCGCCGGCGTTCTTCAGGCCAAAGGGAATTACGTTGTAGTAATAGTTGCCCGATTCGGTCATGAAGGCCGTGTATTTTTTATCGCTCATTGCCATTGGAATTTGATTATAGACCGAATAGGCGTCCATGAATGATAAAATTTTAAAACTGGCAGAGTTATCAACAAGTTTATCAATATTGGGGAGGGGGTAGGCATCCTTCGGGCATGCCTTATTAAGATCGGTATAGTCAATGCACATTCGCCATTTGCCATTAGATTTTTCCACAAGTACAATGTTGGACAGCCAAGTGATGTACTTGGCCTCCGAGATAAATTTGGCCCCGAGGAGGTCCTTTACAGCTTTTTCCGCAACCTCTGTTTTCTCCGGGGATTGCTTTCTCCTACGCTGTGCTACTGCTTTGACGGCTGGGTCAATTGTGAGCTGATGGCAAGTGACGGAAGGGTCCAATCCAGGCATATCTGCGGCGCTCTAGGCGAACAAGTCAGCGTTCTCACGGAGGCAGGCTTTGAGTTGCTTCCTCGCGATGTTGGGGAGATCCGCTCTAATCTTTACTCCCCGGTGGGGGTCGTCGCCGAACAAAACGAGCTCGAAGTTGCCATCCGGGATTGGGCACATCGGATGGGAGCTGCTGTTGGACGGGGCAGACGAGCTGGTTGAAGCTGCTTGGTCATCCTGCTGGTCTTCTTCGGGGAAGCAGCTGTTAAGGTCAATGAAGTCGACCTGAGGTAGAGGCTTGGCTTCCTCGTAACTGCTGGGCAAGGCCGGCTTGTTCGAAACCTTTGGCTTGGACGCGATGGCGTTGAGTCCCTTTGTGGCTGCTTCGAAACATCGTTGTGCGGCTTCGATGTCTCCGTGGAGGGTGGCGACCATCCCCTTTGAAGTGTAATACTTCATTTTGAGGTGGACGGTTATAGGCACAACTACCAACTCGGCCAATGTTGGTCTTCCGAAGATACACTAGTACAGTGACGGGCAATCGATCACCAGAAACTGCACTTTGACGGACCTGGCCATCTCTGCTGATCCAAAGGTTACGATCAGTTCGACGTACCCCTAGGGTTTGGTCACTGATCCATTGAATCCTTGCAAATCAGACCCCACATAGGGGGTGGGGTGTGATTCGTCCAGCTGAAGTGTTGAAAATAGCTGGGAGTACATAATGTCGACCGAGCTGCCTTGGTCGACGAGGATTCTGCGAACGTCGAAGTTCGCCATTCGAGCTCTGACGAGTAAGGGTATGCTCGAGTTTGGAGATCCTCCGAGGAGCTCTTCCCGGTAGAAGGAGATGGGGACAGAGCCCTTCTGGGCTTGGTCGAGCGTGGTCACTGTCACACCCCCAAGCTATTAAAGCAGTAAAAGAAAATTCAAAATTTCATCAGAGTATAATTAAACATGCACGGCATAGACCGGGGGGTCACATCAATTTGAAACAAACATACAACACCTGCTCATACAGATATGCAACTACTCAGGTAGTAATACACCCACAATCCAATTACAGAATAAAGCAGAAAATCCGTAACTGAATATCAACATATATATATATATATCATGAAAGTTTGTCATACATCAAGTCATACATGTACAATCCAAAAGGTACATATACATAATCCAAAAATATCACAACGGCCTCCCTAACTACCCGGTGTCACATATCAGAGCCGACCGACAAAAAGATGAAGACGCAAAGCTTCACAAAAAGACCTTCAGCAACTCTAATCTGCAATGCCTCATAGAGCATTATAAAATAGCAGAAGGGTGAGAAAAACAATCATATTACAGTTGCATATAAATATATATTCACACATAAATACACAGGTAAAACATTCTCACCACACATGCACCACAATCAAATACAACACAACACAGTACAATTCTCAAGTATCAAATACCATTACACATCAATCGTACATAATACACTCATCATCAATACAATTACACATATTCCACCTCATCAATCACATTCACAATTCCATGTACAATTAACCATGATTTATGCAAATGCACAGAGACCGACACAACGACTCTATGCACATGCCATGCGGTACCGACTTCCAATATTTCTCATCACTAGTTCACTCAGGAACTCTGCTGGAACCATCACTCGTTACTAAGTGTAACTCCCAGTCGGGCATACGATGTTCCCCGTCGCTCACACCCCACATGGGCACACGACGTTTATGGATCTCTCACACCCCACACGAGCACACGATCCGATCGCTCACACCCCACATGGGCACACGACGTTATAGCGGATTCCCTCTGGAACCAAACCATCACTCAGGACGTCACAACAATGCATATCGTGATGCTTGGCATACAATGACTCATGACATTCAAATACACATGTAAATGCATTCATCTCCATCAACAAAATCACACTTTGCACTTAAGCCCAAAACAATGCAATTAATTTCCATACGGCCACAAATCATCAGAACACCATCTAAACACAGGCATTTACATCATACAACAGCACCTTGCATGATACCCATCAATTACGCACAATTACAACAACAAAAGTCGACAAACTGACAATATTCCAAATTTCTACCATAATTAAATCGACGAACAATCTTGAAACCATTACAATAATAAAGATTACTTCACAAGCTTTCTAACGCATCAAACCACGCCTCAAACTGACTCACGGATCAGAAGTTATAAGGAAAACAAATTGGGAAAAACTGTCATGTTCGCAGTGCGAAGCTCCTAGCGAGTCCTTCGCTTCTCCATTCGCAGTGCGAATTTCCTAGCGAACAGTGGCAGAATGAAAAATAGCCTAGAAAATTCCCAACGTTCGCAGTGCGAACCATCCAGCGAATGCTCGCTACCCCATTTGCAATGCGAATCCTCCAGCGAACAGTGGCAGAATGAAAAATAATACAATGTTCGCAGTGCGAACATCACGCGAACGCTCGCCACCCATTCGCAGTGCGAACCGGCGATTTCAGCAAAACCCAGCAGCGCACCAGTTCATCCAAAAATGATAATTTCTCAACCAAAACATTTCCAAACCAACATATGATAATCAAAACATAACTCAATCATGATAACAAGTATTCTACTACGTTTACATCGATTTTCAACCGCGAAACCATCGATTTCTAACAAAATTCTCATTTCCAACCTAGACTCAAAGCTATGGAAAAGAAAGAAAACATCCGAGCAAACACATACATAATCATACACAAACATAGTATAATCGAGTTTCGGACCCTTACCCGATTTAATCGCGTTCTAGAAAGTCGGTTGATTAATTTCTTCTTTCTCAAGTTTTTTCTCTCTTTTCTTCTTTCTCTTCTCTTCTCTTCTTTTCTCTTTTTCTTCTTTTCCTTACTATTTTCTCTCTTTCTATTTATATTATCTTCTAACTTAACAAAATAAATTAAAATGCCCAAAATACCCCCACACTCAAATATCTCGCAAACGTTCTCAAAACCCGATAAAATATATTCACGATGAAAAATAACATATTTTTACATAAAAGTCAGAAATAAAATAAAATAATAATAAAATACTCAAAACGACTCAAATAAATAAAACTGACAAAACTGACTGGACTGATCAGGGCGTTACAACTCTCCCCCACTTAGAAATTTTCGTCCTCGAAAATCTTACCTGAGACGAACAACTCTGGATACGACTCCCGCATCCAACTCTCCAACTCCCACGTCAAATTGCCCTCAACATTGCCTCCCCACGCTACTTTCACAAGTGCAATATCCTTGCCCCTTAACCGCTTCAACTCGCGATCCAGAATACTAACTGGTAAAGCCTCGACCGTAAGGTTCTCCCTTACCTCTACTTCATCCATCGGAATCACATGCGACGGATCTGGAACATACTTCCGAAGCTGTGAAACATGGAATACATCATGCAAATTTGACATATTCGGCGGCAACGCCACCCTATAAGCCACAGCACCCACTCTTGCGAATATCTGGTAAGGACCACTAAACCGAGAAGTAAGTTTCTTCGATTTCAATACACGACCCACACCCGTTACTGGCGTAACTCTCAAAAATACATGATCGCCCTCTTGAAACTCAAGATCTTTCCGTCTCCGATCATGATAACTCTTTTGTCTACTCTGAGAAGACTTCATTTTCTCACGAATAAACTTCACTTTTTCCGTAGTCTGCTGTACCAACTCCGGTCCAACCACCGTTCTCTCACCAGATTTGTGCCAACACAAAGGTGTTCGACATCTCTGTCCATACAATGCTTCAAACGGTGCCATTCCAATACTCGAATGGAAACTTTTATTATACGTGAATTCAATCAACGCAAGATAACTATCCCACGCACCACCTTGTTCCGAAACACACGCTCTCAACAAATCCTCCAAAGACTGAATTGTTCTCTCCGTCTGCCCATCCGTCTACGGATGATAAGCCGAACTCAATCTCAATTTAGAACCCAAAGCCTTCTGTAAACTTTCCCAAAATCTCGAGGTAAACCTTGGATCTCGATCCGAAACAATACTCAATGGAACCCCATGCAATTTCACAATCACACTGATGTAAATCTCCGCTAACCTCTCCAAATAAAAACTGATGTCAATCGGAATGAAATAAGCCGATTTAGTCAGCCTATCAACAACCACCCAAATAGAATTATGCCCTCGCTGTGTATTCGGCAACCCTGCCACAAAATCCATGGAGATGCTATCCCACTTCCACTCAGGAATATCCAACAGTTGCAACAAACCACTAGGCCTCAGATGTTCCACTTTCGACTTCTGGCACGTCAAACAAGCATACATAAACTGAGCCACATCTCTTTTCAATCCAGACCACCAGAAAATATTTTTCAAATCTTGGTACATCTTATTCGCTCCCGGATGTATACTCAAATTACTTCGGTGTCCTTCCTCCAAAATCATCTTTTTCAACTCCGCATCATCCGGAATACAAATTCGACCTCGGAACCTCAAAACACCATTAATATCCACTTTAAAATCACTATTCGCATCTTTTTCTCCCACCAACATTAAATCCACAAATTTCACATCCAGCTTCTGTTTCTCACTAACAGTCATCAGAAAATCATTAGTAACCTTCAACATACCCACCCTCACACTATCCGATGCCACTTCACATACCAAACTCAAATCTCTAAACGATTCCAAAAGCTCCCACTCCTTAACCATTAAAGCGGACATATGCAACGATTTCTGGCTTAATGCATCGGCTACCACATTAGCTTTACCAGGATGGTAATTCAAGCCAAAGTCGTAGTCCTTCAAAAATTCCAACCATCTACGCTGCCTCAATTTAACTCCTTCTGATCAAACAAATATTTCAAACTTTTATGATCACTAAAGACTTCAAACCTTGCACCGTAGAGATAATGCCTCCAAATCTTCAACACAAAAACCACAGCCGCTAATTCCAAATCATGCATAGGGTAATTCTTCTCATGCACTCTCAACTGCCTCGAAGCATACGCCACGACCTTACCGTCTTGCATTAGCACACCACCTAGACCAATCAAAGACGCATCACAATACACCATAAACGGTTCATTAGGATTCGGTAAAATCAAAATCAGAGCTGTCGTCAATCTTCTCTTCAGCTCATTAAAACTTTCCTCACACCGAATATCCCAAATGAACGCTTGCCCTTTACAAGTCAAATGGGTCAAAGGAAGTGCTAGCTTAGAAAAACCTTCAATAAACCTTCGATAATAACCGGCCAAACCCAAAAAGCTTTGAATTTCAGTAACAGATCTCGGAGCCTCCCATTGTAGAACTGCTTCTACTTTAGATGGATCCACAGAAATACCATTACCTAAAATTAAGTGTCCCAGAAAACTCACTTCCGACAACCAGAATTCACACTTAGACAATTTGGCAAAAAGCTTCTTTTCCTTCAAAACCTGCAAAACAATACGCAAATGCTCTGCGTGCTCCTCCCAAGACTTAGAATAAATCAAAATGTCATCAATAAACACAACAACAAATCGATCCAAATGCTCGTGAAAAATACGATTCATGTATTCCATAAACACACCTAGCGCATTAGAAACGCCGAACGGCATCACAACATATTCATAATGACCGTAACGTGTCCTAAAAGCCGTCTTCTGAATATCTTCCTCTTTTACCCTAATCTGATGATATCCCGATCTCAAATCAATCTTACTAAACACACAAGCACCAACCAACTGATCCATCAGATCATCAATCCTTGGAAGAGGATACAACAGGAAACACATCAAGCGAAACTTGACTCTCCACAGTCAACGATGCAAACAACCCAAACAACTGAGCTTCATCCGCCAAAAGTTTCTTCAACTCTTTGGTAGATAAGAAACTCGAGTCTTCGTCTTCCTCAAGAGAAGGAAACCTTACTAACTTATGATAACAATCAATATGAACCCGATTGAATTGCAACCAATTCATTCCTAAAACCACATCCAAACCTTCCAAGGGCAAACACACTAAATCCATCTCAAAGTCTTTACCATAAATGGTCAAAGGACAACTCAAACAAACCAAAGAAGTAGTTACTGACCCCATTGCTGGAGTATCAATAACCATCTCACCATCCATCAAAGACAACACAAGATTCAAACGCTTAGTGCACTCAGACGAAATAAACAAATGAGTCGCTCCAGTATCAATAATAGCAACTAAAGGCGTACTATTAATAAAACAAGTACCTCTTATCAGACGATCTGCATTTGAAGTCTGAGTCCCCGCCAATGCAAACACCTTCCCACTAGTTGGAGCTTGCTTCGGTTTCTGACACTTTGTACTAATATGACCAGGTTCACCACAGTTGTAACATTTCACACATTCTTCCTGGCACAATCAGCAGCAACATGTCCTAAACCTCCACAATTAGTACACTTCCACAAATCTTTCTTACATTCGGATTGACGATGTCCCACATCACCACACCTATAACACCTCAGAGGACTAGACATACCTCCACCACCTAATCTCCTCTCAAAATTCCCCCTTTGTTTACCCTTATCAGCTGGTGTTACATACGGGCCACTACGGAACTGTTGCTTCCCTTTTCTGTCACTCACACTCTTATAGTGAGTAGAACGAGCCTTATTATCCTCTTCATAAATCCTACAACATTCCACCAAATCAGAAAACCTTCTTATCCTTTGATAACCAATGGCTTGCTTAATCTCAGGACGCAATCCACTCTCAAACTTCACACACTTAGAAAACTCTGCAGTCGCTTCAGCATAATGAGGATAAAACTGCAAAAGCTCCACAAATTTAGCAGTATATTCAACAACAGACATACTACCTTGTTTCAGTTCCAAGAACTCAATTTCCTTCTTTCCTCTTACATCTTTGGGAAAATACTTCCTCAGAAACTCCTGGCTAAACAATTCCCAAGTAACTTCTTCATCCCAGCTTCCAACACCTAACGAGTACTAACCCACCAGTCATTAGCTTCTTCCTGTAACATGTGAGTTCCCAGTCTCACCTTACTGTCCTCAACATAATCCATCACTCGGAAAATCCTTTCAATCTCTTTCAACCAAATTTGTGCACCATCAGGATCATATCTTCCTTTGAAGACAGGCGGTTTGTTCTTCCTGAACTCATCATTACCAGCAGCATTAGGTGCACCCTGCACAGCCCGAGCCATAGCTTGCATCGCAGCAGCGAAAACAGTATCAATCTTACCAGCCATATTCTGTTCATTTCCAATAACAGCAAATATGGTTAAACAAACAGCTCACCCCAAACACCAAGACCGACAAGGACTGACACAAACAGACACGAACTGACACGGACTAGCTCTAATACCACTTAATGTAACACCCCCAATCTATACCCCCAAACTATTAAAGCAGTAAAAGAAAATTCAAAATTTCATCAGAGTATAATTAAACATGCACGGCATAGACCTAGGGGTCACATCAATTTGAAACAAACATACAACACCTGCTCATACAGATATGCAACTACTCAGGTAGTAATACACCCACAATCCAATTACAGAATAAAAGCGGAAAATCCGTAACTGAATATCAACATATATATATATATCATGAAAGTTTGTCATACATCAAGTCATACATGTACAATCCAAAAGGTACATATACATAATCCAAAAATATCACAACGGCCTCCCTAACTACCCGGTGTCACATATCAGAGCCGACCGACAAAAGGATGAAGACGCAAAGCTTCACAAAAAGACCTTCAGCAACTCTAATCTGCAATGCCTCATAGAGCATTAAAAAATAGCAGAAGGGTGAGAAAAACAATCATATTACAGTTACATATAAATATATATTCACACAGAAATACACAGGTAAAACATTCTCACCACACATGCAATACAATCAAATACAACACAACACAGTACAATTCTCAAGTATCAAATACCATTACACATCAATCGTACACAATACACTCATCATCAATACAATTACACATATTCCACCTCATCAATCACATTCACAATTCCATGTACAATTAATCCATGATTTATGCAAATGCACAGAGACTGACACAACGACTCTATGCACATGCCATGCGGTACCGACTTCCAATATTTCTCATCACTAGTTCACTCAGGAACTCTGCTGGAACCATCGCTCGTTACTTAGTGTAACTCCCCGTCGGGCATACGATGTTCCCCGTCGCTCACACCCCACACGGGCACACGACGTTTATGGATCGCTCACACCCCACACGGGTACACGACGTTATAGCGGATTCCCTCTGGAACCAAACCGTCACTCGGGACGTCACAACAATGCATATCATGATGCTTGGCATACAATGACTCATGACATTCAAATACACATGTAAATGCATTCATCTCCATCAACAAAATCACACTTTGCACTTAAGCCCAAAACAATTCAATTAATTGCCATACGGCCACAAATCATCACAACGCCATCTAAACACAGGCATTTACATCATACAACAACACCTTGCATGATACCCATCAATTACGCACAATTACAACAACAAAAGTCAACAAACCGACACTATTCCAAATTTCCGCCATAATTAAATCGACGAACATTCTTGAAACCATTACAATAATAAAGAACACTTCACAAGCTTTCTAACGCATCAAACCACGCCTCAAACCGACTCACGGATCATAAGTTATAAGGAAAACAAATTGGGAAAAACTGTCATGTTCGCAGTGCGAAGCTCCTAGCGAGTCCTTCGCTTCTGCATTCGCAGTGCGAATGTCCTAGCGAACAGTGGCAGAATGAAAAATAGCCTAGAAAATTCCCAACGTTCGTAGTGCGAACCATCCAGCGAATGCTCGCTACCCCATTCACAATGCGAATCCTCCAGCGAACAGTGGCAGAATGAAAAATAATACAATGTTCGCAGTGTGAACATCACGTGAACGCTCGCAACCCATTCGCAGTGCGAACCTGCGATTTTAGCAAAACCCAGCAGCGCACCAGTTCATCCAAAAATGATAATTTCTCAACCAAAACATTTCCAAACCAACATATGACAATCAAAACATAACTTAATCATGATAACAAGTATTCTACTACGTTTACACCGATTTTCAACCGCGAAACCATCGATTTCTAACAAAATTCTCATTTCCAACCTAGACTCAAAGCTATGGAAAAGCAAGAAAACATCCGAGCAAACACATACATAATCATACACAAACATAGTATAATCGAGTTTCGCACCCTTACCCGATTTAATCGCGTTCTAGAAAGTCGGTTGATTAATTTCTTCTTTCTCAAGTTTTTTTCTCTCTTTTCTTCTTTCTCTTCTCTTCTCTTCTTTTCTCTTTTTCTTCTTTTCCTTACTATTTTCTCTCTTTCTATTTATATTATCTTCTAACTTAACAAAATAAATCAAAATGCCCAAAATACCCCCACACTCAAATATCTCGCAAACGTTCTCAAAACCCGATAAAATATATTCACGATGAAAAATAACATATTTTCACATAAAAGTCAGAAATAAAATAATATAATAATAAAATACTCAAAACGACTCAAATAAATAAAACTGACAAAACTGACTGGACTGACCGGGGCGTTACAGTCACCTTGTTGGAGCTTGTGCTGATAAGGTGCTCGAATTTTCTTTTCACGGACCCCACCATGACTTTATTGAAGCCTCTGCTAGAGATGACCATAGCGGAGGGGAACGTTTCCCACGGGCTATGGGTCACGAAGTAGGCAAGAGCACTGAGCCCATCCGGGACGTAGAAGTCCTCTGGTCGTAACACGACCATGGCTACCTGGATGTTGGCTTCTTCCGAGGAAGGTACCTCTTCCTCTATCTTCTTGGACTCCTGGGCGTCTTTCTGAGGAGCATCTTTCTTCTTAGTGAACTGTTTCAGGTGGCCATCCCTGATCAGTATCTCGATAGCATCCTTCAAATGGATGCAGTCTTTGGTAGTGTGGCCATGACTCTTATGGAAACGGAAGTACTTTGATTTGTCGGCATTGGGTTTTGCCGGTATTTGTTTGGGGAAGCGGACCCCTGCTTGTTTGAATTCCGAATTCGCACATTCGGACAATATCTTCTCCCTCGAGACGGTCAAGGGGGTGTAGTCATGGAATCGTCCAGAGGGTCCCTTGCTGTCGCGGGAGTCCTGTGGACGGTCCTCGCGCTTCCTTTCTCCTCGACGGGACATCGAGGCTTCTTCGCCTCTGGAGGCCCGAGCGTTCTCCTGGTGGCGGGAGGCTCGGACGGAGTTGGACACTTCCTTCTCCTCGTACTGAATGTACGACTATTCCTTGAGGAGGAGGGCGTCCAGGTTCCTCGGAGGTGCGAGGCCGACGAATTTATAAAATTCTGAGCCCGGGCGGAGTCCTTGCTCGAGCAGAAATTTTTTCATTTCGTTCATTGTAGGGACCTGTACCGCTTCTTTGTTGAACCTTTCGATGTATGCTCGGAGAGGTTCGTCCTTTCCTTGGATTATGGCCCCAAGGGAGGCTTCAGTCTTGGGGTGACGGCGCGACGCAGTGAAATGTCAGGAGAACATTCTTCCCAATTGCTTCCACGACCTAATAGATTCTTTAGGCAACTATTTGTACCATGTCATTGGGGTCAGTTGTACCATCGTACGTGCCCAATGTTGGGGGTTTCTCCAGGCCCTTGGGGAGGCGTGTTGCCAAGATTTCTTGGGATAATGGTCCGTGAGGCTCATCATTGCTGTTGGAGCTGGTTACTGACGGGGATCAGGCGACTCGCTCGTGGCGACGACTTCTTCGGGGGGAAGGTGTACGTGCCCGGCCTTTTGCCCTGACCGGGGGGGATTGTTTGTCCCTCCGGGTTCTTTTGTGACCGGGAGAGTTCTGGTTTCGTGGGGAAACATGGTCACATTTCCGGGCAGCGTGAGACTCTGGTTCTTGGCGTAGGCTTCGGTTAACTTCTTGCCGTGGTTGCGGGCTCTTGGACCGTCGATGGCTTTTCCTCGGAGGAGGGGACCTTGGACGGGCAGTTTCTTCCAATGCCCGTATCCTTTCGTTCTGCTGTAGGATCAGGAAGTTGCTTTTGTTGATTGCCTCAAGAAGGGCCACCACGTCCGGATCGGCGTTGGGTGGAGCAGGAATGGGCTGGATAGCCAGCGAGGGCTGACCGTTGTCGCAGTCAGCAAGAGTGGGGGAAGGAGGAGTTGTGGCCCCGTCTCTCAGAAAGCGGGGATCTCCGGGGAGAGAAGATGGACCGTCAACACCAGTCTTGTTGACGGGGAGGACAGCAGATTAGAGAGCACCTTTGGGGTGATCTTGAGAGGCCATGATGATCTTGGAAATTTGCTTTGATCTTTGGTTTCCGGGGAAAAAAAGAAGGGGAGAACAAGAATCCCCACAGTCGGCGCCACTGATCATGTAGGCTGGATCAGATCCTGTTGAAGTGGGCCACCAAGTACATCTGAGATGCTGGGCATGCGAAGAGGAGGAGTGGGTGTACCTGCAAGGCACTCCGACGCTCAAGTAAGAAAGGGTCAGAGAAAAGGGGCAAGTACAAAGTATTAGTTCGTAGGGTGAATATTTGATACCTGACCCTCTCAAGGGGTTTATATAGTGCCCCCAGCGCGTGGCCAACAGTCCTATTTTCGGGCGAAATCACCGTTTTCACGAAGAATAGGTAACTGCCCAAACTAGCCGTTATGTCGGGCAGGGTGCCCAAAACTAGCCGTTATGTTGGGCATAGGCATAGTTTCGGGCACATGCCCTTAGCTGTTCGGGGGGTGAAGACGCCATGCGGAAAGGACAGCATTTCCGGGGAGGAGCTATGCAGTCCTTGCCCGGTTGGAGGGGTAGAAATGTCACTTTTGCCCCTTTGTGGATTGGACTTAGGCAATTGGGCCGTTCTGGGAGCAGAAGTGGATTGGGCCGTGCCTGGCCATCGGTCCAGTCCAGAACAATATCATTTGCAAGAAGAGTGCAAATTAGAAATTAGGTTTTAATTAGTATGTAACTCTTTAGGTGTAATTTCATTTTGAACAAACATACTAGTCCATTTGGTAGAGGAGTAGGCCTAAGGAATGTAAGGGAGAGAGTGCATGAGATTAAATCCTACCTCTTCCACTTTTAGTTATTTTTTCCTTTATTACTAACTTTTTCTATTTTACCTTTAAACCATAAAAAATCATAAAAATAATATTTTTTATTATTTAAATATTAATTTTCGTATTTATATTTAAGGCATTTTTAAAAATATGATTTTTTCAATAAAATCATTATTTTATGGAAAAAATCTCAAAAAATCATATAAATCAAAATAAATAAAAATCTTTTTTGTTCTGGACTGGGTCGTGATTTCCTACAATCAAGCAGGCCCAATCCATACAACTTGAAGAAGCCCAATAAAGTCCTAGAGAAAGACACATGACTGCCATACGTGAGGCCAAAGGCATGTCGGGCACCCTGAGGATCCGAGGACACTTGAGCACCCGAGGACAAAGGAAGACATCACACCATGATGAAATGGACCTCCTCGATAGATTAGCTTCTCCCCGCGAGAGTACTCCTAATCTTGTTGACTCATAGGTCCTCGACAAGAATGATTCTCCCCCATTAGGTCATGTCCAGACCACGACCACCATATTTCCCCAACATCGTAGACTCTCCCCCGAGGAGTCTACTAACGGTCTTATCTATGCAGACACATTTCATGTAACCGTCTACTAATGGCATTAAAGGAACGGTTACACTAGGGTGTTGACCACGAGCTGGTCATTATTACTACACGTAAGCCCTAGCAGTTACTTGGAACGGGTCACACGTTGGTCCCACCCGTTGCATGTAATCATTGGCCACGCGCTGGGGGTCTCCTATAAATATCCTCTCACTTGAGAGGGTCAGATAAGTCAACTTCTTACTCTCACTCATTTTATCCGTATTTGTTGTGCACTCACTGACTTAAGCATCGGAGTGTCCTGTAGGTACACCCCCTACCGTCTTTCATCATCATTGAAGTAACTACAAGTCCAGACGTCGTTGGCCATCCTCAAACTGTCTGATCCAGGTATGATCAGTGGCGCCATCTGTGGGAACTTCATAAGTTTCCCCGTTTTCCTCACGATAAATCAAACTTTCCTCATTCAACTACCAGCAATGGCCAACCCGTCAGCGAATCAAGCTGTCGACAATGTCATCACACAACTTGGTGGTAACACCCATGGCGACAACGATGTTCTTTAGCCTGTCATGGAGAATAATGTCAGAGATGGAATCACCGCCTCCCCATCTTTCGATGAGGTGGAATACGAGACTGCTCAACAAGATGGACAGGAAGCAATCTTCCAGCCCACCTACCATCCCGTGGATCCACCACCAAATGCAGATCCGAACACTGTTGCCTTGTTTGCGTTGGTCAATCAGACCAATTAAATGATCTTCAACCAAGGCTTACGGATCGAGAAGCTGGAAAAAGGCCGTGGTCGAACTTCCCCACGAAGACATCCACCACCTCCTTATCCCGGACATCCACAATCTCCAGTGGAATCTCGCAGCCCTCCCCAGTAAATAGAGGTCGCAGGCCACGTTTGGAGCGTAACCAGACTGAGCATCCACAGAAGCGTCATCGCTCCCCGCCACCTAAAGGGCCCACTCGTCCCTTGAAGACTAAGAGGAATAAGCCTGATGTCGAGGAGCCAAGAGGCTGTCATAAGGAAAACTCCCCGAGACGTCACTATGTTCGTGCTCATAACTCTCCTTCTGTATCCCTGGGAGGCAGCGATGATGACGACTACCGGACTCCTCTATCCAGACAAATAATGGAAGCTCCTATTCCTAAAGGCTTGGAGAGACCTCCATCCTTGGGGACTTACGATGGAACATCTGATCCGGACGACCATGTCGAGAGCTTCGAGGCTCTTCTCGACTATAGAAACGTCTCCGGCGCTATCAAATGTCGATTATTCCCTACGACTCTTCGGAAAGGGGCCATGGCTTGGTATAAAAACCTGGAACCTGAATCAATAACGTCGTGGAAAGCTCTAAGAGAACGTTTCAGGAAGCATTTTACAGCTTCTCGAAGACATCCAAAAACTATATCATCCTTGGAGGCCATTTTCCAAGATAAGAAAGAATCTCTCCGGAGCTACATAGAAAGATTCAACAAAGAAGCGGTCGAGGTCCATACGATCGACCATATAAAATTATATCTCATTATCAAAGGACTGCGAGTTGGTTCCAAGTTCGCAGAATCTGTCGGATTACACCGTCCTCGCAGCTTCGAAGGTTTCCTCGAACGAGCTCAATCACACATTGAGTTCAAGGAAGCGGAAGCAGCCCAGATTGCCCTGGATTTAAGAAGCAGAGAAGGCCCCCGCGGCCAGAACAGGGAAGACTCCCCTCCACCTAGGAGATGAGGGGATATGAGAAGAGAAGACTCCCCTCCACCTAGGCGAGGCGGGGAGAGGAAAAAAGAAAATCAGAATAAAGACTCCCGCGAATCTCGGGGACCTACCGGTTTTTTCAAAGACTACACTCCACTTAACGTGTCCCGGGCACGCATTTTTAGTGAATGTGCAAATTCGGAGTTCGTGAAAGGGGGAATCCGCTTCCCAAAACCAACAGCTCCCAAACCAAATACGGATAAATCCAAGTACTGCCGGTTCCATCGCAGTCACGGGCATGTTACTGAGGATTGCATCCACCTTAAGGACACAATCGAAACGTTGATTAAAGAAGGCTACCTGAAAAAATACGCCAAACAAGACGAGCCTCCACGTCCCACCGACCAAGAAGCTCTAAATACCGAGGAGTCTAGCCCTCCGGACACTGGAAAACTGCAGGTTGCCTTAAGTATCACACGACCTGAAGACTTTGTTTTCAAAGAAAATGTTAGATATGCCGAAGCTGTTCGAAACATGTGGAAGAGCTTCCCGACAGAAGACCTAGTAAGTGTTCACAGCACCTGGGAAAGTTTCCCCCAAGCCCTAGTCATATCGGGCGGAAACCCTGAACGAGCGACCGTCGGTTCAATAAAGAGGAAATTTGACGAGCTAAGGACATCCACTCCTCGAGACCTAACTCTCAGCTTATCTCACGGAAAATCATGTCCTATAAGTTTCTATCTCGAGGAATTACCAGGTGGATCCCCGAATGCTAATATACCCCTCCTAATTCGGGCACAAATGGCCAACTTTGATGTGCATCGGATTTTGGTCGATCAGGGAAGCTCGGTGGACATCATGTACACTCACCTCTTCGACACTCTCCAGCTGACAAAACATCACCTGTCCCCATATGTGGGATCTGATCTGCAAGGCTTCAACGACGCATCTACTAGGCCTCGAGGTTATGTAGAATTGTTGGTCACATTCGGAGTAGATGAAACAGCTCGACAGGCGAAGACGCGTTTTCTAGTGGTCGACTTCCCTTCCCTCTACAACTGCATATTGGGAAGGACCACTTTGGCTGAAATAACAGCTGTACCATCCACTGTCCACCTAAAAATGAAGTATTATACGACACGAGGATGTGTGGTTACCCTCCACGGGGATATTGAAGCAGCTAGAAGGTGTTTCGATGCAGCGATCAAAGGTCTAAGTGTTGTCGGTGGCATCCACCCCAGAAGAGCAACTTCAGATGTCGCACAAGTTCCGCTACCGCCGGTCAGCGCGGTCGACCTTGATAGCAAGATCACCGGGGAACAGGAAGAAGTTGCAGGCAAAGACCTCCCAGTTGAAGTCAACGGACAACCTCCCTACCCAACACGCCTCATCCCAGACGGAGATTTCGAGCTGATTCCTCTTGGCGACGACCCAGAGCGAACTGTGAAGGTCGATCGTGGACTCCCCGACCTGGCAAGGAGGCAGCTGAAGGCATGTCTCCGAGAAAATGCAGATTTGTTTGCTTGGAGCGCTGCGGAGATGCCCGGATTAGATCCTCAAGTGGCTTGTCACCAGCTGACTATAGATCCAAATGCTAAGGCTGTAGTTCAACGTAGGCGTAGGCAGTCTCTAGAAAAAATGGAGGCTGCTGAAAAAGCTGTAAAAGACCTCCTAGAGGCAAACTTTATTTCGGAGGCCAAGTACACCACTTGGTTGTCCAATGTTGTACTTGTTAAAAAATCTAATGGAAAATGGAGGATGTGCATTGACTACACGGATCTTAATCGGGCATGCCCGAAAGACTCTTACCCACTACCTAACATCGACCGACTGGTCGACAACTCTGCAAGATTTAAACTGTTGTCTTTCATAGACGCTTATTCGGGATACAACCAAATTCCTATGGATGAGGCCGACAGAAAGCATACAGATTTTTTGACTGAGTCGGGCAATTACTATTACAATGTAATGCCCTTTGGTCTGAAGAATGCTGGCGCCACCTACCAATGAATGATGAACAAAGTCTTTCGAGCAGAAATTGGTGACATGCTCGAAGTCTACATGGACGACATGATCGTCAAATCCGCAGAAGAAGTCGACCACGCTGCTCATCTTAAAAAGGTGTTCGACACGGCGAGGAAATATCGCATGAGGTTCAACCCAGAAAAGTGCACTTTCGGTGTCCGAGCGGGGAAATTCCTTGGCTTTTACCTTACGGAGAGAGGAATTGAAGCGAATCCCGACAAATGTAAGGCCTTTTCCGAGATTCCTACTACGAAGTCAAAGAAATCGATACAATCACTTAACGGGATGTTAACTGCCCTCTCTCGTTTTATCGCTAAATCTGCCCAATACGCACTCCCATTTTTCAAACTTCTCCGACAGAAAGCAACATTTGAATGGAGTGAAGAATGCGGACAAGCCCTCCTCCATCTAAAACAAGTCTTATCACAAACCCCGGTCTTGTCCCGACCAGATAACGGGGAAACACTTTTCTTGTACCTGGCCATCGCCAGCGAAGCGGTAAGTGCTGTCCTCATACGGGAGACCCCCAACGGACAAAAACCAATTTATTTCACGAGCAAAGCTCTTCAGGGTCCCGAGCTGAGATATCAACAGATTGAAAAGGTCGCCTTAGCCCTCGTAACTGCAGCCAGAAGATTACACCATTACTTCCTGGCTCACACAGTTGAGTAAGAACTGAGCAGCCTATCAGACAACTCCTTAGTCGGCCAGATATGGCGGGGAGAATGCTCCGGTGGTCTCTCGAGCTATCCGAGTTCGACGTTCGATACGAAGGAAGAAAAGCCTTAAAAGCTCAGGTACTGGCCGACTTCGTAGCGGAAATGACAGTCCCCGAATCTTCGACCAATGGCTCCCAAAAATGGACAATTTACGTCAACGGAGCCTCCAGTGCAAAGGGCAGCGGGGCAGGCATTATCCTTGAAAACGAAGAGGGCATCCTGATAGAAGTCTCACTAGAGCTATCTTTCAAAACATCAAATAACCAAGCTGAGTATGAGGCATTCCTCGCAGGAATTTGACTTGCAGAAGACCTCGGCGCAAAAGAAGTCAAAATCTTTACAGACTCTCAGCTCGTAGCATCACAAGTTCGGGGAGAATTTCAGGCCAAAAATGATAATCTCATTGAATACCTAACCTTGGTACAAGAAAAGTTGAAGAAATTTGTCTCCGCAGAGGTGGCTCACATCCCGCATGAGCATAACACTCGAGCAGACGTGCTCTCCAAGCTAGCGAGCACTAAGAAGAAAGGAGGGAACAAATCAGTGATCCAAGAGATACTGACCCATCCGAGCATAAGCAAACCTACCTCGACCACAGAGGTGAACGTTATCGAGGACACAAACTGTTGGATGACTCCAATTTACGAATACCTGATGACGGGCATACTGCCCGACGATCCTAAAGAAGCTGGGATAGTTAGGAGGCGAGCATATGCTTACACCATAGTCAACGGTAAGCTATATCACCGAGGATTCTCCATCCCTCTACTCTGGTGCGTCGAGGAAGGTAAAGTTTCTAAGATTCTCCAGGAAATTAATGAAGGAATCAACGCGCAACATCTAGGCGGAAGATCTTTGGCTCGAAAAGCCCTCCGAGCAGGATATTACTGGCCCACTATGCAACAAGACGCAAAGGAACACGTCAAAAAGTGCGACCGTTGTCAGAGGCATGGAGACATGCACCTCGCTCCTCCAAACGAGCTTAAATCATTGTCTTCCCTGTGGCCCTTTGTGTGGTGGGGAACGGATATCCTCGGACCTTTCGTCGTAGGATCGTACCAAAATAAGTACCTCATCGTCGGGGTAGATTACTTCACAAAGTGGATCGAGGCGGAAGCATTAGCCAAGATCACTGCTTTCAACATATTATGTTTCTACAAGAGAAATATACTCACCCGATTCGGCATGCCCCAGGCCATTGTCACAGACAATGGGACACAGTTCACCGACGGAAACTTCCAAGACTTCGTTGCCAAGCTAGGTACGAAGCAACACTTTACGTCAGTCGAACACCCACAAACCAACGGGCAAGCTGAATCCGCGAACAGAGTAATACTTCGAGGACTCAAAAGAAGAATCAGAGAAGCCAAACAATGGTGGGTCGAGGAGTTACACAGCGTCCTCTGGGCATATCGAACTACCCCTCATTCCACGACCGGGGAGACCCCGTTCCGGTTAACATATGGAACCGAGGCAGTAATTCCCGTGGAAATCAGGGAACCTTCGAGAAGGACAGAAGCTCCTCTTGACGAAGAAGCGAACAACGAAGCCCTTCGCGAGGAACTCGACCTTGTCGAAGAAATAAGGACGGGCGCATCCCTCAAAGAAGCCTCTTTAAAACAAAAAATAACTTTGCGTTATAATGACAAAGTCATCAAACGAGATTTCCAAGTAGGCAGTCTCGTCCTACGGCGAAATCAGAAAAAATTCACGTGAAGGAAAGCTGGCCGCAAACTGGGAGGGCCCCTACCGCGTCATTGCAAAGACGGGGACAGGTGCTTATTACCTCGAAAACCTCCAAGGTGAACAACTTGCTCGACCATGGAATGCTGAGAAGCTTAAACATTATTACAGTTGAACGCCACATGTAACTATACAAAAGTTGTCGTTACGGGGAGCGTGCCATGGTACAAGCATGAACCTCTATATGCTAACGAAGGTCAAAAGTCACGTTGTGTGTGCGTTGAATTTTGGCCCGACGAGGAGTACTCTATCGAGCTCCGTCATCGACGTACCTTGTAGGCAGAACACCCAGCTCGCGATGGGAAGTTCACGCCATGAAACTAAGACCTCGATCGACCTCTTAGCTTCATTGAAGGTCGGGGTACTACCCCTGACCACTCGACCAGCTCTCTTCACAGTCGAGGATCATTAGAGTCGAGCAAACTCCCAAGTATCCAGCAATTTCAAAATAACTTAGATAAAAATACGCAAAATACCACACACAGAGCAGATAAAGAGGCAAAATGGAAACACTAAGTCGGGCAAGCCCATTGTAAAAATATTACATAAAGCCCTGGCTCTTAGACCGGGCAAATAAAAAAGTATGGCACGCAGGCCAGTCAATACAAAAAATTGGCACGCAAGCCAAACTGACTACACTATCGCTCCGCAGCAGCATCAGCTGCCTCAGGATTCTCCTGCTCCCCGTTTCCCCCTTCGGCATTCACTATTTGTCCGGGCAACACAATCGCACCGTCGACCACCTCAAACTTGGAATCAACTCCATCAGTTACAAGGTCCGGATTCAGGAGTTTAGGTTGCGCCACAGCGTTCTGGAACCCGACATCTGCAAACTCTAGAGCATCATCTTCAGCCAACCGAAGATCCTTCTCGACTTCCCTGAGCTTGGCTATCAGGGCTGCTCGAGAGGTTAATAGTTTGTCCTCCTCAGTTTCATCTTCGGCTGGCCGAACAGCCTCTTCCAGTTCGACAATCCCGTCCAACCAAACAAAGTACCCCTCAGCCGACCTCTTCTACGATAGTGCCCGAGAATGCTCTCTCTACCGCAGTGCCCGAGGGTTCCGAGCAATCTTATACAGTGTTAACCTCAACTGTGACCTCTGAGGATCAGTCCCCGGGGGCCCAAAGGACACCTAAGCGGGCAAGGATTGCTGGGGTGCCCATTGTCCTTAAGACGCTGCCCTTAGCCTCGAGTATCTTTCTACAACTTTGACCATTTTCCCTACAAAAAGAAAGAAAAATATTAGTAAAACAAGATACACAAACATAAGAGAAATTTAAGTCGAGGATCTTTGCACCACCTAAGAGCTCGATAGCCTCCTCATCGGAGAAAGTCTCGAGCAGAACACGAGTATTAATCAAGCGCCGAGTCTTCGTCACCGGCTCTTTCCCACCTGTCGAGGTCTCTCTGTCCTCGGATACGCTTGGAATTTTATTCAAACTCTCCACGTACTCGACGATCTTTCCATAAGCATCGCGATCCTCGACACTGAGCTTATTATGTCTTACTTTATATTTGTCTACCCCCTCTTTGTAGTGCTCCTCTGTCCAATAGAGGGGGAATTTTGGCTCCATCACCTCGGTAGACAGCCCATCCACTTCTTGAGTCACCCTTTCATATATTGAATTAATAGCCTCGGGAGTGACCGGCTTCACAAAATAATAACGCCACTTGAAGTCTCGAACAGAGTCCAAGTAGGTGTGGAATAAAGCTTTATTTTGTTTGAACGACACCCAGCCGTGTCGACCATCGCTTGTAGACCGCTGCAGATGAAAAATTCGGAAGAAAAGGGACACCGTTGCCCTGATGTCCAAGTATTTACAGACGAGGTCAAAAGCCCGGAGAAAGGCCAATGAGTTCGGATGGATTTGAGACGGAGCCAACTTTAACCATTTGAAGACCCCCTCTTGGAAGTCTGTGAAGGGGAGCCTCCACCCCGCCTCTTGAAACATAAACTCATACACCGAGAAACGCATTCTCATATAAGGTGTACATATACGCTGGTCCTCGTTGGGGCGGTACACTTTCCAGGATTGCTCTGAACCAAGCAACCTATGCTCGACAGTACAGAACCCATTTTCGTCGGGGAATGTGAAAACGGACGACATAGTGAGGGCCTCATCGCACACCTAGTCCTCAAGCGGACACTCTTGTCTAAAAGCCATATGGGCCATCGAAATTTCAGTTTGGTTGTCCTCTTCGAATTCACCCACGGCCACTTCAGCAGCCAATCTGTCCATCAACCTGAAAAGCAGAAGGGAACAGGTGAATTCGACGAGTCATACCAAACTAGCCAGTCGGAGACGAATAACGGATGTCCCCGAGAAACTCATCGCTTCCCCGGAAAATCTTGCCCTCCTTTTCCCATGAAATCAACGAAAAAGAGTAATTGCTGGGGACCCAAAACATTATCAGGTCCCCGCGATATACATCACGCTCCTCGGAAATTTTCTACAAGTCCCCGGCAGTTCCTCGGTTTTGTTCAACAAAAACGGAAACTGAGAAAATTTCATACGCTCTTTCTCTTAAAACAGCCAAAGATCCCTGCCGTATTCGCCAGGAATCCTTCCATTTCTCATGAGAACTTCATCAGTTCATCAAAGAAACGATTTCAAGCAAGTTAAACTTAAAGGAAATGCCAGAAAAAACAACAGTGTTGAAGAAAATACCTTGTAAATGGTGGAATAGGGTTCAGGCACGGCGTAGTGCGGCGGTTCACGGCGAACTTGCGGTGGTTGACGGCGGCAAACGGAGGATGAGAAAATGGAGAAAGAAGAGGAAACGATTCTTGAACGAAAGAGCGAAAAATGAGAAATGAAGGGAAGGGAGAGTATTTATAGATAAATCACGAAACTCGAGAAGCCTGCGGCACTCGAGTACTCTACCCTAGGCAGCCACCCTATGCAATGATGACTAGTGACACATGGCACACTGACATCGGTCAAAAAATCCACGCGTGTCCTTTTGTCATCCCATCGCTTCAAAACAGAAACTTCTCATCTCCCCAACACTTCAACCATATGCAACTCTTCGTTGACCACAAGCTGTCAGTGCCTGCCTCGCGATAATTGCCCGCATGATATCAATGCCCGACGTCATGATAATCACAGAAATTTTGACTATGCTGATATCCTCCTCGGATCATCCCTTGGCATTTCCCCGACACGATTATTGACCCTCAAGTCATTACTCTGATACCTCAAAGCAACGACTTGGGGGGGGGGTCCTGTTCTGGACTGGGCCGTGATTTCCTACAATCAAGCAGGCCCAATCCATACAACTTGAAGAAGCCCAATAAAGTCCTAGAGAAAGACACATGACTGCCATACGCGAGGCCAAAGGCATGTCGGGCACCCTGAGGATCCGAGGATACTTGAGCACCCGAGGACAAAGGAAGACATCACACCATGATGAAATGGACCTCCTCGACAAATTAGCTTCTCCCCGCGAGAGTACTCCTAATCTCGTTGACTCATAGGTCCTCGACAAGAATGATTCTCCCCCATTAGGTCATGTCCAGACCACGACCACCATATTTCCCCGACATCGTAGACTCTCCCCCGAGGAGTCTACTAACGGTCTTATCTATGCAGACACGTTTCATGTAACCGTCTACTAATGGCATTAAAGGAACGGTTACACTAGGGTGTTGACCACAAGCTGGTCATTATTACTACACGTAAGCCCTAGCAGTTACTTGGAACGGGTCACACGTTGGTCCCACCCGTTGCATGTAACCGTTGGCCACGCGTTGGGGGTCTCCTATAAATATCCTCTCACTTGAGAGGGTCAGATACGTCAACTTCTTACTCTCACTCATTTTCTCCGTATTTGCTGTGCACTCACTGACTTAAGCATCGGAGTGTCCTGCAGGTACACCCCCCACCGTCTTTCATCATCATTGAAGTAACTACAAGTCCAGACGTCGTTGGCCATCCTCAAACTGTCTGATCCAGGTACAATCATTTTTCATTATCAATATATGACTATTATTATTCAAATTTTTATTTTATGTTATTATTATTCAAATTCATCAAGCCATAAATCCATTCAGATTCATTGGCTTGGGCTTTTAAAAATAAAATAAATCCGGTTGATTCAATCAAATTTATTTTTTTTTACCTAATTTTTCCTTATAAATAGAGCATTTGTCTCTCATATTAGAGGATCCACAATTTACAAACCTATTATCTCTTAAGTCGTGGTTCTTCACACATCGAAGAACAACAACACTAAAACCCTAAACCCTCAACAACGCTAAAATCTTAAACCTTCAACAACCCTAAACCTTCAACATCCCTCCGAGTCAAAAAAGGAAAATGAGATCTCACGCCAAAGGAGAAGGAAAAAAGCACAAAGGGAGAGAGGGGAAAAGGAAAAAAATCACAAAGGGAAGAGAAAGAAAGAGAGTAGGAAGCAACTTAAGTGGGTCACGACACTCCAGGTTGGTGCCTTCAAACTTTCGATTATCATCTATATATTTGTTATTAAATTCTTGTTTGTTAAAAAATATATAGAAAGGGAGCAGGAAGCAGCTTAACTGGGTCACGACACTCCAGGTTGGTACCTTCAAACTTTCGATTATCATCTTTATATATATATTTGTTATTGAATTCTTGTTTGTAATATATATATATATATATATATATATATATATATATATATATATATATTTGCTGCTGGTTTGTTTCGATTGATTGTTCAAATTTTGCGATTCTTGGGTATTAAGTCTAGGATACGAATTGTTTCGAATGAAAGGATTAAAATAATAATAATAACATACTTATTTCAAAATGTAATTACAATAGTGGATCGTTTTTTAACTAGTATTATAAATTCCTAAGTTTTATTTCTGCGCGGATTTTCTTTTAACAAGAAAATTCAGTTTTTTTAATTAATCAGACAATAATCAAAGTCAGTCTCAAATTAAAATATTACTAAAACTTTTTTAATGGATTTTTTAATATAACATGTTCTAAATTTAACCAAAATTTCTACTAACAGTGTTCTTCAAAAATAAATAAATTATTTTTTCATAAATAAATAAATAAATAAAGTAACTATTTTTTAATGGATTAAAATATGCATTAATGTTTGGTTTTGTTAATAGTTAACTATTTCATAAATAAATAAAGTAATAATAGTAAATAAAATATGTCTTTTAAATAATAATTTATTATAAGAATATTATAAAAAGAAAGAACAAAAATATATAATCAAATAAGGGATATTAGTTAATAAAATTATTAGGGATAATAACTATTAGGATTAAGAATTAAGTTAATTAAAACGTTTTTAATAATTAAGGGATTGATGGAATATATAATTAGGATTAGGAAATAGTATAATCACTTAAAATACTTTAGCGATTTAGGGATTAATAATATAGGATTATGGAAATAATATATTGATCAATCAAAACTTTGTAAAACAATTAAAGAATAATTTAAGGGTTACAAATATTTTATTGGAGTATTAATAATTAGATGTTAATAAAATATTTAATACGAAGGGTTGATTTAATAACATTAAGTTATAATTTTGGGTTTAATTTATATTTCTAGTTTAATTTCTAAATTGGGGTCTATTTATATAATGTGGATTTTATTTATATTTTGGAATTTTGGGTTTAATTGATATTTTGGGATTATTATAAAGTGAGGTTTTATTTACATAATTTTGGGTTAATTTATATTTTAGAGTAATGTGGATTTTATTTATATTTTGGAATTTTGGGTTTAATTGATATTTTAGGATTATTATAAAGTGGGGTTTTATTTACATAATTTTTGGTTAATTTATATTTTAGAGTATTTGGATTTAATTTATATTTTGGAATTTTGGGTTAATTTATATTTTGGGGTTATTATAATTTGTTAGGGTTATTTAACTTATTTTTATAATTAAAAATGGTTAGGGTTATTTTATAAATTTAGGTCTATTTATTATGATTAATAAATTTGGGTTATTTAACTTATTTACTTTATTTTTATTACTAAAATGTGTGTTTGATATTTTATAGAATTGAGTTTATAAATTTGGGTTAATTTATAATTTATTAATAGAAAGTGGGTTTATTATAATAATTAAGTATTTTTTTTGGAAATAAAAAACTTTATTAATCAAAGTATGGAAAATACAAAAGGACTACAAAAGAACCAGAGGCAAACTCCAAAATTAAAACTCTTCTAGCATAAGGTTAGCTAAGTGTTTTCTTAGGCTATGATTATTCCACCCTCTATTAGTAATCATATGAATTACTATACTCTTTATATCTATGTTATCCACAAGATTGCCAAAACTAATGTTGTTCCTATAATTCCAAAATTACATATACGGTTTCTGCCACAATGCTACGGAGGATACAGGCTCTCCAACCTTTCCCTTTCCCCTTATTAATCAACCACTTAATCTCTTCTTTCCATCCTCGTGGTTCCCGAATAATACCCATCCACCGCAAAATGTTCTTCCAAATTTCCTTCAACTTCTGACACTGAAAAAATAAGTGGTTCGTTGTTTCCGGTTGGTGGCAAAATGAGCACATATCATCCATGATCATATCAAATCTCTTCATTCTCTCCCTAGTGGTTAGCTTTCCATGGCATACCAACCACAGTATGAACAAGGACCTCGGTCTAGCCACATTCCTACGAAAAAGACAATTCCAATCAACCTTGTAGTCATCTCCAAGAAGCTGCATATAGACCTTTTTTGTGCTAAATTTCTCATCCATCGTATGCCAACATTCCATATTTTTAACAGTATCTCGTTCTTTTAGAATTGCTTTGAGAACCCATGACATGTTCTGCTTAGGCTGCACATCATCAACGGTCACACCTTTAAAGTAAAATGAGTGAATCCATTTTACCCACAGGGTGTCCTTCTTCTTGCTCAAGTTCCACAACAGTTTTTCCATACTCGCATGATTCCAATCTGTAAGAGATATAATATTCTAACCTCCCTTTTCCTTAGTCGTACAATTTTTTTTCCAAGCCACAAGAGATTTCCTAGAAGGAGTGTCTCCACCTGTCCAAAGAAAAGTTCGACAAACGGCCTCAATAGAATGGATAACTTTCTTTGGGAATGGGATACATTGCATCCAATAGGAAGTCATAGACGTAAGGATGATATTTATGAGTTGAACCCTACCTGCATATGTAAGAAGCTTGGAGCTCCAATGTCTTATACGACTTACAATGTGATCCACAAGGCCCATATAGTGGTGCACTGACAATTTCCTACTTGTGAGAGGCACACCAAGATAACGAAAAGGAAGGACACCTTCTGAAAAATTTGTGATGTTTTGTATAGCCTCCTTTACCTCATCATGAACTCCACCATAATATGCTTTGCACTTGGTAGGATTTACCACCAATCCAGTAGCTCTTGAAAAATCATTGATTTTGTGCATGAGAAGTTTTACTGATCCAGCATCACCCCTAGAAAATAGAAGCAAATCATCAGCAAATGAAATATTAATAATCTGGAGTTTTTCGCACTTTGCATGATAGTTAAAGTCTGGAATTTTATTTAGAGTGTGCAAGCTTCGGTGAAGATATTCCATCACAAGCACAAAGAGGAGGGGGAGATAGGGTCCCCTTATCGAAGTCCTCTCTTTGCCTTCAATATCTTTGAATATCTCCCACAAATGTTGAAACGGTAAGATACCGTAGTAACTGCCGACATTATCCATGATGTGAATTTATGAGGAAAGCTAATTTGTTTGAGAATACATTCCAAGCTAAACCAATCTATGGTGTTGTACGCTTTTTGTATGTCTAGTTGAAGCAAGCAACGCGGAGTTCCACCTTTTCTACTATAACCTCTTATTAACTCATACGCAATTAGGATATGATCATGTATATTCTGCCCGGGAATGAACGAAACCTGGCTTTGATTGATGATACTCGGCAGAATCCTATCCATTCTAGTAGATAAATTTTTTGAGATAATCTTGTATATGGCAGTACAACACGAGATATGACGACAGTCTTTAACCGTTTTCCCAGCATTGCCTTTGGGAATAAGGGATACCAATGTTGCATTGATAGCTGGATACATGTAGTTCTGCTCAAAAAATTCCTGCACAACACTGATAACATCATATTTGACTGTACTCCAAGTTTCCTTAAAGAATTTTGCCCCGTAACCTTCAAACCCAGGGGCTTTTAGATTTCCTACGCTATTCAGAGCCTGTATAATTTCTGCTTCCATAACAAGTCCTTCTAACATTCTTTTTTGCTCAACACTCACTTGCGGTCCTTCTCTCATAGCCACTATATTTATACCAATTAGACATTCATTCGTTGTGCCCAATAAGTTTCCATAAAACTTCAGGATTTCTACTTCAATTTCCTTAGGTGTGGTTATGAGCCTGTCATCATCAGTGAGAAGTTCCCTGATTTCATTTTGTCCCTGCCTGGCCCTCACATAGGCTTTGAAAAAACTATTATTTCCATCTCCTAAACGCAGCCAGTTCACTTTCTCCCTTTGTCGCAGGTTCTGCTCCTCAATGGTGCTCCACTTGAACACCTCTGCAGTAGCAACATTTATCTCATTTATCAGTTCAGGATCCTCCCTATCTCGAGACAGGTTTTGTTGCAATTCTAGCAGCTTTTGCCTGGCCATTTTCAAGGAATGAGAGGCGCCCATGATGGGATTACTCAACCTTCTGATGTCTTTCTGCATTCGTAACAGTTTGGTCCATAGGGCGTTCATTGGTCGACCCTCAATGGCACCACTCCAACTCTGGTGTATAGCCTCCTGAAATCCATTTAATTCAGTCACACTATTGAGGAATTTGAAGTGGTACTGTCTCCCATTCCTATCCTCATTATTCAGTTTCAACAACAGCAAATTATGGTCAGATATACTGGGTGGAAGGTTATGTAAGGACATGTCCAAGTGTTGTTGATACCACTCCACATTTGCCATCATGTGATCGATTCTTGAGTAGATAATATTACCACTCTGTTTGTTAGACCAGGTGTAGTACTCCCCATTGTTTGTCAATTCAGTTAGCTGGGCACTATCCATAACAGCCCTGAGGTCCTTGTACTCGTGTTTAGTTACTAAGTTACCCCCTCTTCTATCCATGGATTTGATTACATTATTAAAATTACCAGCTAACAACCAAGGGCCTTGCTGGGTGGTATGAATATGGAGCAGTTCTTCCCATAATCGCCTCCTTTGGTCAAGTTGATTGAACCCATATATTGCAGTGAACCAAAAAAAGAAATCACCATTAGTATTATATGTGCCGCAGTGAATGAATTTTGCCCCAGTTTTCACTTTCCTAACATCAATTTTTTTTTATTCCACCAAATCCACAATCTACCATTAGAATGATCCTGATAATTATCCATGAAACTACCCTTATGCTTGAACTTTTGTCTAACATTCACAGCCTTGTCTATTTTCACTCTAGTCTCAATCAAAACAACAATCATAGGATTAAGATTTTGAAGGCGAGAGCTTACCTCTTTAATCTTAATCATTTTATTCAGCCCCCTTATGTTCCATGCTACTATCATGGCACCTTGGTGTGACTTCCTGAGGCATCATTCAAAATACCTAGAAGTCGAAACCCATTCTGGCACGAGATGTCTGGTTCACTAGTGACAGCCTGCTTTCCTCTTTCTTTTTTGCTTTCTGAGACAGTTTGCCAAGTATCCTGTTCCATAGTGTGTTCTCGAATCACCCTGGTAGGTTCAGTATCTTTGATCACACCATTAGTTTCAGCTCCTTTAGGATTTCTGTTCAATACATGCTCCGCTGTAGTTGATTTTTTTGTTGCAGTTTCCTTGTGTTCCAAAATTTTTGGCCTCCATTCCTTTTGCGGTTTCCTCATTTTATCACAATTATGCTAAACTTTGTGGCATCTATGGCAGTATAACGGTTTCCATTCATATTCAACTTGTTGCTTCATACGATTACCTGCGGCATCCTTTATCATAATTTCCATTTTTAGTTCTTGTGTAATATCGACTTCCACAAGAATTCGAGCATAAGACACGTGAAGCTTGTTTGCTGTGCATTCGTCTGTGACCAACGGCGTTCCAATGGCGCTTTCTATTTTACTCAAACTTTGAGCTCCCCATAGATGTAGAGGCAATTGTGGCAACTTCACCCACAACGGTATTATTCTCAACATGTCCCTCTGTAAATTGAAATCAGGCTTCCACTCTTGAAGCATCATTGGTCGATTGTGTATCGTATAGGGGCCTCTCATCAACACCAGATCTTTATCCTGAAAGGAGTGAAACCTCAAGATGAAGAAACCCTCTTCATAGTAGAACATATCAGGGGCTTTTACAAAGTTTCATTGCTTCAACATGTACTGTTTGACTGCGTTCATACTGAGATCATCTCCCAGAACATACATGATTAACGCACTCTCCCAAAATTTGATTTCCATTGCAACATCAGACTCTTCAATTTCAATCTCAATTTCGCCATTTATGACTTTTGGTGCCACAAATTCCATTGTTAAACCTTTTGCTGGATTCTTGTTGTCGTTGATGATATCCACCTATAGTTTCTGTGCTTTGTCTCCTTCATTTCTCGTCTCATTCCCTTCAATTAGGGTTTTCGTTTTCGTCTTCTGTGCTGCACCATCTTGTTCCGATTGCTTCTCACCATCGCTTTCATCTCATACCACCCCTTCCGGTTGTAGGTCAGGCGTATCATCTTCAATGTTCATGGTACCCGCCGTGGGAGTCGTCGCGGCCGTAGGCACCTTTAGGGGCCGCCCTCGTCCTCGCCCCTTCCCTCTCGTCACCATGGTTCTTTTTATTTATTTGGGGTTATTAATTAATTAATTTATTTACTTTGATAATTAAATAATTGGGATTTTAACTTAGTTAATTAATTTTTATAATATGCTAAATAAGTGATAGAGAATAACTTATTAGGGATAAAAGGTGTCTATTGAATATTAAATTAATCTTCTTTAATTAATTTAAGTTCTCTACATCTAAGGGATATAATTTAGATTAATTAGGAATAATTCAAGTTAATTAACGTATTTAGAGGAGGGTAATCTAATAATGGGATAATTGATTATTTTATAATGGAATTAAAATTTGTTAATAATTACAATTAGGGATTAAGTGGGAATAGTTGGGATTTAATAACGAGGATTAATTCCAATAATTGGGATAATTTTGTATTTTTGGGATAATTGCGATTAATTCAATGTTGGGATATTTTAAGATTTAATTTATATTTTTGGGATATTATATATTATTCATTAAATAATTATAATTGACAAAATATAATAAAGTTAGGGATTAATTATTTTAAAATAAATGACATAAGGGATATAATTTGGGATAAAAAACTAAAGATTTTGGATAAAACTCTTAGGGTCCAAAGAGTATATAAATTAGGATTGAGATAAAGGTTATTTATAAATCTTTATAATTAATTTATTTTCAGTCAATTAAAGGGATATTGTTTAATAAAATCAATGGATAAAAGGGATAAAGATTTTGGGATTAGACTCTTAAGTTCCAAGAGTATAAATATAGAAAAAGGAATTAGGAGTTTCGGATTAGACTCTTAGGTTCCAAGAGTATAAATATAGGGCAAGGAATTAGGATTTTGTGATTAGACTCTTACGTTCCAAGAGTATAAATATAGGACAAGGGATAAATGTTAGATGATTGCTAGGATCTAGAAGGGGGGTTGAATAGATCCCACAAGTTTATACACGCAAATGGTTACCAAAAATTTGTTTTAAAAGTTTTAACGGAAGCAACCACTGAATCACACGGCTACAACGAACCTCTACTAAAAGGATCGGATATGCACGACAATATTAGGAATGAATTATGGATGAGAAAAATTCATATTGATTAACACAATTTAAATGCAATCAACAATGTTTTATTTGCTTAATATTTAATCCAACCCAACGAGATAAATCGACAAATAATTAATTGCAAATGCGTTCGATTTTGCGTTGAAACAAATTATCGAACACTTGGTGTGCGCAAACACACTAAGTGCAGATTTCCAAGTAATGAAATGTTAAGCTGATCCTAAATACAATCCAAGGGATTGTATCAAATTTCCAAAATAATTTATCAGCTAAATACAACACTAGCTCAGAAATTTCGATCAATTTAAACTTCGCAAATTCGAATGTTATCAAAAAGTAAAGATATAAAGGAAAGAGATGACAAAAACGATTTGATTAGGCAGTTCCCTAATCGTCCTCGCTATGGGTACCTGTAACACCCCCAATCTATACCCCCAAAGCTATTAAAGCGGTAAAAGAACATTCAAAATTTCGTCAGAGTATATTTAAATTATCATGGCATAGACAGGGAGAGTCACATTATATTGGAACAAAACATACAACACCTGCTCATAAAGATATGCAACAGTGGGGTAGTAATCAACAGAGGAACTCAGTTCCTTACACCCACATTTCAGATTTTAGAATAAAAGCAGAAAATCTAAAACTGAATATCAACGTATATATATCCTGGAAGTTTGTTTGTCATACATCACGGTATACATGCACAAGCCAAAAGATATATATATATATATATATATATATATATATATATATATATATATATATATATATATATATATATATATATAATACACAATAATCGCTAACGGCCTCCCTAACTACCCGGTGTCACATATCAGAGCCAACCGACAAAAGAATGAAGTCCTAAGCTTCACAAAAAGACCTCCAGCAACTCTAATCTCCAATGCCTCATAGAGCATTATAAAATAGCAGAAGGGTGAGAAAAACAATCATATTACAGTTGCATATAAATATATATATATATATATATATATATATATATATATATATATATATATATATATATATATATATATATATTAACACAGAAATGCACAAGTAAAACATTCTCACCACAAACGCACCACAATTAAATATAACACAACACAGTGCAAGTATCAAGTATTCATCACCAATGCACCTCAATCATACACAATGCACTCATCATCAACCTAATTACACACATTCCATCTCAATGCTCACATTCACAATTAACATACACAATTAATCCATGATTTATGCAATACACAGAGACCGACACAACGACTCTATGCACATGCCATGCGGTACCGACTCCAACATTTCATGTCTCATCACCAGTTCACTCAGGAACTATTGGAACCATCGTTCGTTACTGAGGGTCGCTCAAGTAACACCCCGTCGGGCCTACGATGTTCACCCGTCGCTTTAGGTCCCCACATGGGCACACGGCGTTTATGGATTGCTTTAGGTCCCCACATGGGCACACAATCCGATCGCTTTAGGTCCCCACATGGGCACACGATCGTCTATAACCATCGCTTTAGGTCCTCTATATTTTTAAGGCACATGATATATCAAATCGCTTTAAGTCCTCTTATGTTTAAGGCGCAAGATGTTATAACAGATTCCCTCTGGAACCAAACCGTCACTCAGGACGTCACAACAATGCATAACATGATGCTTGGCATACAATGACTCATGACATTTAATATGAACACATATATGCCACCATCTCACTTAGCATAATTCATGCTTTGCAATTCAAGCCCAAAACAAGGCATTTATACCAGACAACCACAAGCAATCATACCATATTAATATCAACAGCATATTGCATGAAACCTACCAATTACACACAATCAAAACGACAAAAGTCGACAAAATGACACTATTCCAAATTCCCGACATAATTTAATCGGCCAACAATTCTCAAAACTATTATCATAAGCAAGAAAATTTTATACGCTTCCCAACGATATAAAGAACACCTAAATCGGAAATACGGTTCAAGAGTTATGAATTTTTAAAGAAAAAAAAATTATTTGGAAACTCTCACCACCGCCCAGCGAAACACTCCAACCGCCCGGCGAAACACCCTTCGCCGCTACTTCGCCCAGCGAAGCACAGGCGACACTACTTCTCCCAAAATGACTCAAAGAGTCAGGAACTTGTAACCTCTGCGCCTCTCAAAACCGCCCGGCGAAAGAAGCACACCGCCCAGCGAAACAAGCACACCGCCCGGCGCTTCACACCAGAAGTAGAATTTTCTGCTTGCGTTTACACTGTTCCTCATCCCCAAAAATCTCATTTTTCCACCCAAATCACTACCAGCAGCAAACCAGTTAATAGCAATGGTTCCTAAACACATAGAGATCATACAACACAAATTATATCGATTTCCTTCCGTGAAAACATCGATTTCTACTCGTTTACGCGTTTTCGCCATATAACCGAAATCTATCGAACAAGACAATACAACACACATACATAATCATACACAACGATAAGATAATCGAGTTTCGCACCCTTACCCGATTAAATAACGCGTAGAAAAGTTGGTTGATTGATTTCTTCTTTCTCAAGTTTTTTTTTTCTTTTCTTCTCTTCTCCTCTTTTCTCTTCTTTTCTCTTCTTTTCTCTTCTTACTATTTTTCTCTCTTTTTTTTTCTTTCTATTTCTCTTCTTAACTTAACCCAATAAATCAAAATGCCCAAAATACCCCTACACCCAAATATCTCGCAAACGTTCCCAAAACCCGATAAAACATATTCACGACTAAAAATAACATATTTTCACATAAAAGTCGAAAATAAAATAAAATAATAATAAAATAATCACAAACGACTCAATTAAATAAAAATACTAAAACTGGGACGTTACAACACTCCCCCACTTAGAAATTTTCGTCCTCGAAAATATACCTGAGACGAACAACTCTGGATACGACTCCCGCATCCGACTCTCCAACTCCCAAGTCACATTGCCCTTAGCAGCGCCTCCCCACGCCACTTTCACAAGTGCAATATCCTTGTCCCTCAACTGCTTCACTTCGCGATCCAAAATCCTAACAGGTAAAGCCTCAACCGTAAGGTTCTCCCGTACCTCAACCTCGTCCATCGGAATCACATGTGACGGATCCGGAACATACTTCCGAAGCTGTGAAACATGAAACACATCATGCAAATTTGACAGATTCGGCGGCAACGCCACCTTATAAGCCACAGCACCCACTCTCGCGGATATCTGGTAAGGACCAATAATCCGAGAAGTAAGTTTCTTCAATTTCAATGCACGTCCAACACCCGTTACCGGCGTAACCCTCAAAAATACATGATCGCCCTCTTGAAACTCAAGATCCTTCCGTCTCCGATCATGATAACTCTTTTGCCTACTCTGAGAAGCCTTCATTTTCTCTCGAATAAGCTTCACTTTCTCCGTAGTCTGTTGTACCAACTTCGGCCCTACCACCGTTCTCTCACCAGATTCGTGCCAACGCAACGGTGTTCGACACCTTCGTCCATACAATGCCTCAAACGGTGCCATACCAATACTAGAATGAAAACTGTTATTATACGTGAATTCAATCAATGCAAGATAACTATCCCATGTACCACCTTGTTCCAAAACACACGCTCTCAACAAATCTTCCAATGACTGAATCGTCCTCTCCGTCTGACCATCCGTCTGCGGATGATAAGCCGAACTCAATCTCAACTTAGAACCCAACGCCTTCTGTAAACTTTCCCAAAATCTCGAGGTAAACCTTGGATCTCGATCAGAAACAATACTCAATGGAACCCCATGTAACTTCACAATCACACTGATGTAAATCTCAACTAACCGCTCCAAAGAAAAACTGATGTCAATCGGAATAAAATGAGCCGATTTAGCCAGCCTATCTACAACCACCCAAATAGCATTATGCCCTCGCTGCGTATTCGGTAACCCCGTTACGAAATCCATCGAAATGCTATCCCACTTCCATTCAGGAATATCCAACGGTTGCAACAAACCACTAGGCCTTTGATGTTCCGCTTTCGATTTCTGGCAAGTCAAACAAGCATACACAAACTGGGCCACATCTCTTTTCAATCCAGACCACCAGAAAATCTTCTTCAAGTCTTGGTACATCTTATTCGCTCCCGGATGTATACTTAAATTACTCTGGTGTCCTTCTTCCAAAATCATCTGTTTCAACTCCGAATCATCCGGAATACAAATTCGTCCACGGAATCTCAAAACACCATTAAAATCCACTTGAAAATCACTATTCGCATCTTTTCCGCCAACCAACATCAAATCCACGAATTCCACATCCAACTTCTGTTTTTCTCTAACCGTCGTCAGAAAATCATTAGTAATCGTTAGCATTCCAAGCCTCACACTATCCGAAGTCACTTCACATACCAAACTCAAGTCTCTAAACGATTCCAAAAGTTCCCACTCCTTAACCATTAAAGCCGACATATGCAACGACTTTCGACTCAACGCATTGGCTACCACGTTAGCTTTACCAGGATGGTAATTCAAGCCAAAGTCATAGTCCTTCAGGAATTCCAACCACCTACGTTGCCTCATATTCAGTTCCTTCTGATCAAACAGATATTTCAAGCTTTTGTGATCACTAAAGACTTCAAACCTCGCACCAAAAAGATAATGCCTCCAAATCTTTAGCACAAAAACCACCGCCGCTAACTCAAGATCATGAGTAGGATAATTTTTCTCATGAACCCTTAATTGCCTTGGAGCATACGCCACGACCTTACCTTCCTGCATCAAAACACCACCTAGACCAATCAAAGACGCATCACAATAAACCACAAATGGTTCATTAGGATCCGGTAAAACCAAAATCGGAGCTGTCGTCAATCTTCTCTTCAGCTCATTAAAACTTTCCTCACACCGAATATCCCAAATGAACGCTTGCCCTTTACAAGTCAACTGAGTCAAAGGTAATGCTAGCTTAGAAAACCCTTCAATAAACCGTCGATAATAACCGGCCAAACCCAAAATGCTACGAATTTCAGTAACAGATCTCGGAGCCTCCCAATGTAGAACTGCTTCTACTTTAGATGATTCCACAAAAATACCATTACCTGAAATCACGTGTCCAAGAAAACTCACTTCCGACAACCAGAATTCACACTTGGACAATTTTGCAAAAAGCTTCCTTTCCTTCAAAACCTGCAAAACAATACGCAGATGTTCTGCGTGTTCCTCGCGAGACTTAGAATAAATCAATATGTCATCAATAAACACAACAACAAATCGATCCAAATGCTCGTGGAAAATACGATTCATGTATGCCATAAACACACCAGGTGCATTAGAAACCCCAAACGGCATCACAGAATATTCATAATGATCGTAACGTATCCTAAAGGCCGTCTTCTGAATATCTTCCTCCTTCACCCTTATCTGATGATATCCTGATCTCAAATCAATCTTACTAAACACACAAGCACCAACCAACTGATCCATCAGATCATCAATTCTTGGAAGAGGATACTTGTTCTTAATCGTCACCTTATTCAACTAGCGATAATCGATACACAACCGCATACTTCCATCCTTCTTCTTCACCAACAAAACTGGCGCACCCCAAGGAGAAACACTAGGCCTTACAAACCTCTTCTCCAACAAGTCATTCAACTGCTTCTTCAACTCGACCAACTCAGGTGCCGACATTCTATAAGGTGCCATAGAAACAGGTCTAGTACCAGGAACTAGATCTATAGAAAACTCCACCTCTCTCTCTGGTGGCAAGTCCGAAATATCCTCAGGAAACACCTCCGGAAATTCACACACAACAGGAAACACATCAAGTGAAACTTGACTATCCACAGTCAAAAATGCAAACAACCCAAACAACTGAGCTTCATCCGCCAAAAGTCTCTTAAACTCTTTGGTAGATAAGAAACTCAAGTCTTCGTCTTCCTCAAGAGAAGGAAACCTTACCAACTTATGATAACAATCAATATGAACCCTATTGAATTGCAACCAATTCATCCCCAAAACCACATCTAAACCTCCCAACGGCAAACACACTAAATCCATCTCAAATTCTTTACCATAAATGGTCAAAGGACAACTCAAATAAACCAAAGAAGTAGTTACTGACCCCATTGCTGGAGTATCAATAACCATCTTACCATCCATCAAAGACAACACAAGATTCAAACGCTTCGCGCACTCAGACGAAATAAACGAATGAGTCGCTCCAGTATCAATAATAGCAACTAAAGGCATACTATTAATAAAGCAAGTACCTCTTATCACACGATCTGCACTTGAAGTCTGAGTCCCCGCCAATGAAAACACCTTCCCACCTGTTAGAGCTTTCTTCGGATTAGGACACTTCGTGCTAATGTGACCAGGTTCCCCACAATTGTAGCATTTCACCACATTCTTCCTTTTACAATCAGCTACAACATGTCCGACACCACCACAATTAGAACACTTATCCAAATTCTTCCTACATTCTGACTGACGGTGTCCCAATTCACCACATCTAAAACACCTCGGAGAATTAGACATACCACCTCCACCTGACCTTCGATCAAAATTACCCCTTTGTTTACCTTTATCAGCCGGTGCTACATACAGACCACTACGAAACTGTTGCTTCCCTTTTCGTTCACTTAAACTTTTGTAATGAGTAGAACGAGCCTTACTGTCCTCCTCATAAATCCTGCAACAATCCACCAAGTCTGCAAACCTCCGAATCCTCTGATAACCAATAGCTTGCTTTATCTCAGGACGCAACCCACTTTCGAACTTAACACACTTAGAAAACTCCGCAGTCGCCTCCGCATAATGTGGATAAAACTGCACCAGCTCAACAAATTTAGCAGTATAATCAGCAACAGACATACTACCTTGTTTCAATTCCAAGAACTCAATTTCCTTCTTTCCTCTCACGTCCTCGGGAAAATACTTCCTCAGAAACTCCTGGCTAAACACTTCCCAAGTGATCTCTTCCTCCCCCTCCTCTGCAGGTTCCAATACATGACGTGTACTAACCCACCAATCGTCAGCTTCTTCCAGCAACATGTGAGTACCTAGTCTCACCTTCTGATCTTCATCACAATCCATAACTCGGAAAATCCTTTCAATCTCTTTCAACCAAATCTGTGCACCATCAGGATCATATCTTCCTTTGAAGACAGGCGGCTTATTCTTCCTGAACTCATCATTACCCGCAGCATTCGGTGCACCCTGCACAGCCCGAGCCATAGCCTGCATCGCAGCAGCTAGAGCAGCGTCGTTCCTTCCAGCCATATTTTGTTTATTTCCAATAACAACAACTATGGTTAAACAAACAGCTCACCAAACCACAAGGACCAACAAGGACTGACACAACTGACACGAACTGGCTCTGATACCACTTAATGTAACACCCCAAATCTATACCCCCAATCTATACCCCCAAAGCTATTAAAGCGGTAAAAGAAGATTCAAAATTTCGTCAGAGTATATTTAAATTATCATGGCATAGACAGGGAGAGTCACATTATATTGGAACAAAACATACAACACCTGCTCATAAAGATATGCAACAGTGGGGTTGCAATCAACAGAGGAACTCAGTTCCTTACACCCACATTTCAGATTTTAGAATAAAAGCGGAAAATCTAAAACTGAATATCAACGTATATATATATCCTGGAAGTTTGTTTGTCATACATCATGGTATACATGCACAAGCCAAAAGATATATATATATATATATATATATATATATATATATATATATATATATATATATATATATATATATATATATATATAATACACAATAATCGCTAACGGCCTCCCTAACTACCCGGTGTCACATATCAGAGCCAACCGACAAAAGAATGAAGTCCTAAGCTTCACAAAAAGACCTCCAGCAACTCTAATATGCAATGCCTCATAGAGCATTATAAAACAGCAGAAGGGTGAGAAAAACAATCATATTACAGTTGCATATAAATATATATATATATATATATATATATATTAACACAGAAATGCACAAGTAAAACATTCTCACCACAAATGCACCACAATTAAATATAACACAACACAGTGCAAGTATCAGGTATTCATCACCAATGCACCTCAATCATACACAATGCACTCATCATCAACCTAATTACACACATTCCATCTCAATGCTCACATTCACAATTAACATACACAATTAATCCATGATTTATGCAATACACAGAGACCGACACAACGACTCTATGCACATGCCATGCGGTACCGACTCCAACATTTCATGTCTCATCACCAGTTCACTCAGGAACTATTGGAACCATCGCTCGTTACTGAGGGTCGCTCAAGTAACACCCTGTCGGGCCTACGATGTTCACCCGTCGCTTTAGGTCCCCACATGGGCACACGACATTTATGGATTGCTTTAGGTCCCCACATGGGCACACAATCCGATCGCTTTAGGTCCCCACATGGGCACACGATCGTCTATAACCATCGCTTTAGGTCCTCTATATTTTTAAGGCACACGATATATCAAATCGCTTTAAGTCCTCTTATGTTTAAGGCGCACGATGTTATAGAAGATTCCCTCTGGAACCAAACCGTCACTCAGGACGTCACAACAATGCATAACATGATGCTTGGCATACAATGACTCATGACATTTAATATGCATACATATATGCCACCATCTCACTTAACATAATTCATGCTTTGCAATTCAAGCCCAAAACAAGACATTTATACCAGACAACCACAAGCAATCATACCATATTAATATCAACAGCATATTGCATGAAACCTACCAATTACACACAATCAAAACGACAAAAGTCGACAAAACGACACTATTCCAAATTCTCGACATAATTTAATCGGCCAACAATTCTCAAAACTATTATCATAAGCAAGAACATTTTATATGCTTCCCAACGATATAAAGAACACCTAAATCGGAAATACAGTTCAAGAGTTATGAATTTTTAAAGAAAAAAATATTATTTGGAAACTCTCACCACCGCCCGACGAAACACTCCAACCGCCTGGCGAAAGACCCTTCGCCGCTACTTCGCCCAGCGAAGCACATGCGACACTACTTCTCCCAAAATGACTCAAAGAGTCAGGAACTTGTAACCTCTGCGCCTCTCAAAACCGCCCGGCGAAAGAACCACACCGCCCGGCGCTTCACACCAGAAGCAAAATTTTCTGCTTGCGTTTACACTATTCCTCATCCCCAAAAATCTCTTTTTTTTTCCACCCAAATCACTACCAGCAGCAAACCAGTTAATAGCAATGGTTCCTAAACACATAGAGATCATACAACACAAATTATATCGATTTTCGTCCGTGAAAACATCGATTTCTACTCGTTTACGCGTTTTCGCCCTATAACCGAAAAACTATCGAACAATACAATACAACACGCAAACATACATATATAATCATACACAACGATAAGATAATCGAGTTTCGCACCCTTACCCGATTAAATAACGCGTAGAAAAATCGGTTGATTGATTTCTTCTTTCTCAAGTTTTTTTTTTCTTTTCTTCTCTTCTCCTCTTTTCTCTTCTTACTATTTTTCTCTCTCTTTTTTTTTTCTTTCTATTTCTCTTCTTAACTTAACCCAATAAATCAAAATGCCCAAAATACCCCTACACCTAAATATCTCGCAAACGTTCCCAAAACCCGATAAAACATATTCACGACTAAAAATAACATATTTTCACATAAAAGTCGAAAATAAAATAAAATAATAATAAAATAATCACAAACGACTCAATTAAATAAAAATACTAAAACTGGGGCGTTACAGTACCTCTGCCCCCAATTCCACAAATGGAATTGATATATATATATATATATATATATATATATATATATATATATATATATATATATATATTACCGTTGCAATTGAGTTTATACGAGAGAAAAACAATGAACATCCAAACTTTCAAACGTCTTTGATTGTTGATGCAGAGTCTTCTCTTCCCTTTATTCAAGACGAATCAAGTGCCTTGAATTTGGTTGAACAAATCACCGTCTCACGCTACTAGACTGCAAAAAACCATTGTTCTTCAGTCACCTTCACTCGGTCGATTTCGATCCACCACAATTCTATCCCCAAACCTTTCTTCTACGATCCTCCAACTGTAGCTACTAAACCAAACGAACACTCTGTTCTTCGGTTACCTTCGCACGACTGAATCTTTGTAGAACGAAACGGTTTGTGCAAAAATCCCCAAAATCTCCTTGATTCTTGGAGGACAAAACCTAGGGTTTTATTCAAGAAACACCCATTGATTCTCAACTCAGCACGAAGGATCCACGCACCTAGACCTGAACGTTATCACTTTAAAAATACGCAACACTAACAAAAATGGTTATGTGTAGATGTTAGAGAATGTAAGGTTGAAGATGAAGATGAAGAGAAATATCAATGTAAATTTTCACGTTTCTTGTTGTGTGTAAAAAATAAGCTAAAATGATATATATATTAAGCTTGAAAATATAACAGGAATAACAGAAATTTGAAGTAAACAACACAGTAGAAAATAGGTACAAAACAACGAACGGTCGACCTATGGAGGTAAGGAGGTCGAACTAAGCAAGGCAGTCAGAAAATCTGCGCAAAAAACAGCCTTTGCGTCGACCTAAGCAGGGGTATGCGTCGACGCATTGCCCCCAGTTTTTGATAAACACAAACGCATGTTGCATGAGTCGACCGGAGGGTCGATGCGAGCATTCCAGCTGCTGACACTAAAAAATATTACATGTCTGGGTCGACCAGAATAAGGTTGTGAGTCGACTCACACCCTTGAAACATTCAAAAATCATCATTTTGACTTTCCTAAAGGTTTTCAACCATATCTAATGCACCTAGAACATTTACAACATGATCAAACACATTTAGAACACCTAATGTGTATTGCATATGATATTCTTCATGTGAATTATATATATGCTAAGCATGATAGTTTTGACATCATTAAAATCAAGTGTAGAGAGAACTTCCCCTCACAATAAAGACTTTGGAATTAAACTCTTAAGTTTTAAGAGTATAAATATAGGGCAAGGGATTAGGATTTTGGGATTAGACTCTTAATCTCCAAGAGTATAAATATAGGGCAAGGGATTAAGATTTTGGGATTAGACTCTTAAGCTCCAAGAGTATTAATATAGGACAACAGACTAAGATTTTGGGATTAGACTCTTAAATTCCAAGAGTATAAATATAGGGCAAAGGATTAGGATTTTTGGGGATTAGACTCTTAAGTTCCGAGAGTATAAATATAGGGAAAGGGATTAGGATTTTGGGATTAGACTCTTGTAATCCAAGAGTATAAATAAAGGATTAAGGATTAAGGATTAGGGATGGGGATAGGGATAGGGATATGGGATAGGGAAGGTGAACTACGAATACTCTGATACTTCAATTAGGATATGGGTTTTATCATTATTTTTCGTTCCTTAGGACGAATTAAGGATGATGGCGACTCTGTCATTTTTGTCGGCCGCGATAGCTAGCGACTGTGCTGAGGATTCTCACTTCCCTGAAGAGAGTACGTCCTAACCTTGGGTTTTAGGGTTCTTGTTTGTTTTCCTTGCTTGTTTACTATTTTTAAAATATATATCTTCAATGTTTTTATATATATTTTTGTTTATGTTATTATATATATATATATTTATTAATGTTTATTATATATTTATATCATATATTATTGTCATCATACATTGGTTTGGATATGATTATGTGTGAAGCTAAAACCCAAGCTTGGAGTACAACCCTAGATTAGGACGTAGAACGAAAATGTTTTGGGGGGATGTGACATCCCTACAATTCATTGATGCTACACTCAAAAGAGATCCTCCAAAGGTGTCTTCATGGTAGGGCTAGCCCCTAACGTAGATGATGATTTGGATGTGGTCTATGACTCTGGGAACTTTTAGCCTACCCTTATCAACTCATGGTGACTTTAAGTATTCAACCCCCAAGGGTTGTTACTCGGTTCCCTCCTAGACAAGACTTATCCCGAAGGATTACCGTAGGAAGGCGTGCTCCTTCTTATGGTAAAACAAGGGTATAATCTGTAAATTCTATGGCTGCTATACTGCCAAAAACTATATATCCTACATGTGAGGGGATTGGGTAGATAAAACTTAGATCTAGCCAAATTATAGGGAGCCTACCTAAGCTAAGGCATGCTTGCATTTTACCTTACACATCCCTAAACCCATTTGGGTTTCCCATGTTGCTCCTTATCCATATCTATAAGGAGCCCTCTTAAACAAGGTATCCTTATATTCGATATTATCCTTAAATCAGTATGTGGGTTTTATATCCATCATTATTCTAAACCTGTGGGGTTTCCCATACCTATCATTATCCCTAGGGAACCTTCCCAGATAGGGGTTTCCTATGTACATAACTATCTTAAACACGTAAGGGTTTCCTTTTATCTGTCACTATCCTAATGTGACACTTGCATTGCATCTAAAATTTTTTTAGTATACCTTAAATAGAAAATCTTTTTGCATACCCCGTAAGTTTTCATGCATTTGCATACATACACTTACAACTTCATATCCTTTCTGCTTTCGCCCTTATCTAACTACCAAGAGCTAAGAGGTTTCCCAAATTCACAAATGAACTTAAAGGAATTTTCAAGAAGCTGTAGAGAAAATCAAGGGGAGAAAGTTTAATTAAAGAGAGAAGGTAACCCTTCACCATGCCACCCCGAGGCCTACCTAGAACCTCAAATACAACAACCCTGGATGATGCCACCACAATAGAGTCTGCAATAATACCTATTTTAGTAGCAGCCTCATGCGCTTCAAAAAAGGAAGTTTGGAAAGGAACTGAATCCTACACCAATGTCTCATGACTTACTCGGAGGTGCCTTAGTGAAGCTGTAATTACTTGGCCCTACTCAGACCCCACAAGTTTTGAGTACAAAGTACAAGACTGACAGTTGACTTTCAAAGGAAGAGTCCCATTGGTAATCGGTAACCTTTACTTTACGAGTACAAGAACTTCAAGATGCATCCCCTAAAGATGGTGGGTCAACAATGAAGCTCGTCCCTGGGATCAATAGAATTCATCATTTCCAGTTGTAATTTCTTTTTTGCTAAGTATTGTTTGTATTTAAAATTTGTATTATTTAAGAAGTAATTTTAATGAAACGAGCATGCATATTTTTGGAATCAATCAATTCGTTTACACTCCCTTTCTTATGCCATAAAATTAAAAAAAATCAAATCTTTTCCATTTCACTTCTTCACCATTTACAAACTTAGGAGGAGAAGGATGTAATAAACAAACGAATTTGCTGATGCATGCTTTAATAGTAAGACCCGGCTGACGATGTAAGGCATTGTTTCACTTCCCAAACACTAGAGGAATAAGGAGATAATCCGTAGTTAACCCCCTCGAGCCAGAAGTCGGTGTTCTTTCTATTTTCAAAAAACCTTAATCTTAACCCGGGGCAGGGTAGATTTCAATTAACTCAATGATGAATTCTAATCTCAAGAGAATCAGTCTATCTAAGCAAGGGGTTTAAGCACATCCTCTTTCTCAAGTACCTCATCAAATATCGAGGAAGCAAAAGTTCACCACATCTTCCTTACATCATTCAATATCGAGGAAGCAATGGGGATAAAACTAACAATAGCTAACATGGCAGTTACAACTTTCGAAATCAAAAGCAAAATCACTCAAGAATTGTTCCAAAAAAAAGGAGAAAAAACCCACTAAGTCAAAAAGAAAAAACTGAAAAAGTTGACTTTGACTTAGGCAAAAATTAGGGTATCCCGATGGACCACAAACTCAAAAGAATTGGTCCATGCAAAAATAAGGGATTAAAAGCAAAGAAAAGGGAAAAAATGGAACAATCTTATAAACAGGAGTGGGTGATTGCCACCTCAAAGATCTCATCAAGTGCTTAAACCTTTATCACCATGTCTGAAGAAATTCTCTTGTAAGATGAACGCATCTGTTGGGTTAATTGGATTTAGGAATGGAGAACATCAAGGAAAATGGGGTGGGTTAAATTTAAAATTTTGAGCCTTGTATCCTTTGTTTCTTAAACCGTGAACCAGGCCACGTTACAACATTTAAAAGTCCTAATTGAAGCTAGGGGGACTATAAAAGCGTACTCGGCAAAGTCATTGTTAAATTGACTCCGAATCCGAATGTTTGTTTGAACATCGCTAACCATATTTTCACATATTCATTTGTGCCAAACTCATGGCCAAATATCATCTATCATATATCTCGTCTAAATTTTTGATTTCAAAATTTGCATGAACATGGCGTTATAATTACTTTTCAAAGGGAACATTTTTCTCACAAATTAATACTTAGCACCAAGGAAATATCAACAAAGGTCTGATCAGGGGCACACTATTTCGAGACATTCCTGACTAGGGGCAAGCCACCTAAGGATCCTTCTAATTAAGGGGAAAATTCTTATGATCCTATGAGCACATCATATAAGGATCCTTCCAATCAATGGGAAAATCCTAATGATCATAGGGGCACATCATCTGAAGATCTTATTGATTATGGGCAAGACATTTCAAGATTTGACACACCTATGTCCAAATACCTCCATGAATTTAATAATATGTGGTAGACCTTTCAAGAGGCTCATACTAGGGAAGGCCACCTCAAGAGCACAGTTAACCAACCACTCCAAGAGTCAATCTAATCAGGGGCATACCTTTCACAGATTCAAACACTGGGACACACTTTTCAAGATTCAAATATTGGGGCAGTCCATATAAGGGTCATATCGTAGCACAGTGGGGTCCAAGCTTCTTTTCAGTCTATTCCTCGATACCCAATTAATCAAGGGGCATGCCTTTCGAAAATTCCAACACTGGGGCATACTTTTCAAGATCCAAATACTTGGGCAGTTCATCTCAAGGTCGTATCAAAGCATGGAGGGATCTAAGTTCCCTTTCAGGCATACCCTCCGAAGCTCAATCAATCTGGGGCAGAGCAGTGCAAGGCTTGATCAAAAGAAACCGCTTCAAGAAAAAGGGTTCATCAGGGGCATATCATTCTAAGGGTATACTGCTACAAGGCTAATACAACGCCAGGCCATTTCAAGTACGTAATAAAGACAAGTTGTTTCAAAACTCCTATTGAGGCAAATTTCTTCAAAGACCCAATAGACTGGGGAAAATACATGATACTGCAAGGGCACGCCATATCTCAATACTTTCGAGATACACATATGAGCTCTTACACACATCAATAATTATCGAGTTCAAAATGAGTATCAGGAGATCATGCTAGATTAAAAACCTACCACTTTTGACAAATAACCTTGTTACACAAGCAACCTCTCTAGATCTTAACCATTCCATTGCTCACCAGAGGGGAATTTCTTGAAACATTCAAATCATTGTCATGCATTAATCATGTCGCTACGCTCTAGCATCTAATAATGCATATATAACTTAGCATCACATGCATACATGAACATACATACATACATAACATATGATTTGTGACCGCTCTTAGAGGTCTAATCCCCAGCTATACCAGTACAGCTCCTAGGTAGGAACACTTATTAGCCTTCCCCAATAAGTAACCTCTCATAAACACCTTTCAATAAAGGACTTCACCAACAATCTCACTCACCGTGAGTCTTCAAAGGAATTTATCCAGTTGTCAATCATCCTGAATGATCGTTATCAACCAGTGAACATGTCTTCACCTATCACATCCCCAACTTAACAACCTATCCCTCGTATGGGATAAATTCTGTCAATATCTAGGGGTTTTTATTTAGGGTTTTTATCAAGGGGTTTCATTAAGGATTTATCAAAGGGTTTCAACGGAATTTTCTATCAAAGGGTTCCACAGGGATTTTATCTAAAGGATTTCATTAAAAGGGGTTTCATCGAGAATTTCATCAAGGGATTCTTTCAGGTTTCTCTTTAGAAATTCCATCAAGGGGTTCTACCAAAATATTATCAAAGGGTTTTATTAAGGGGTTTCACCGGGGTCTTATCAAGGGGTTTTCTATCAATGGATTTCGTAAAAAGGGATTTTATTCGAAATTTCATCCAAGGGATTTACCAAAGGGAATTCATTAGGGGTTTTATCAAGGGTTTATCAAGTGTTGTCAAAGAACTTTAAGGGGTTTCATGAAATGGGGGTTTTATCAAAGAGGTTCTATCAATGGGTTGTCATCGGAGCATTATCCACCAAGGATTCATTAGGAGTTTCACCAAAGTTTCATCAAAGAATTTCATTCGGGGTTTCATCAAGGGCTTCTATCAAAGGGGTTTTATCGTGAGTCTCATCAAGGGATTCATCAAGGGGTTCTACAAAAATGTTATCAAGGGGTTCTATCGGATTTTTATCTAAGGGGTTCTATCAAGGGATTTTCATCTTAAAGGGGTTCTATCGGAATTTTATCAAGGGGTTCTACCGAATTTTTAACAAAAGGGTTTTACCAAGGGGATTCACCAAAGGGATTCTACCAGAGTTTTATCAAAAGGGTTCTATCAAGGGATAGCTGGCGAATTAAGGATTAAGGATGATGGCAACTCTGTCATTTTTGCCGGCCGCGATAGCTGGCGACTCTGCTGAGGATTCTCACTTCCCTGAAGAGAGTCCGTCCTAACCTTGGGTTTTAGGGTTCTTGCTTGTTTACTATTTTTTAAATATATATCTTCAATGTTTTTATATATATTTTTGTTTATGTTATTATATATATATATTTATTAATGTTTATTATATATTTATATCATATATTATTGTCATCATACATTGGTTTAGATATGATTATGTGTGAAGCTAAAACCCAAGCTTGGAGTACAACCCTAGATTAGGACGTAGAACGAAAATGTTTTGGGGGGATGTGACATCCCTACAATTCATTGATGCTACACTCAAAAGAGACCCTCCAAAGGTGTCTTCATGGTAGGGCTAGCCCCTAACATAGATGATGATTTGGATATGGTCCATGACTCTGGGAACTTTTAGCCTACCCTTATCAACTCATGGTGACCTTAAGTATTCAACCCCCAAGAGTTGTTACTAGGTTCCCTCCTAGACGAGACTTATCCCGAAGGATTACCGTAGGAAGGCGTGCTCCTTCTTATGGTAAAACAAGGGTATAATCTGTAAATTCTATGGCTGCTATACTGTCAAAAACTATATATCCTACATGTGAGGGGATTGGGTAGATAAAACTTAGATCTAGCCAAATTATAGGGAGCCTACCTAAGCTAAGGCATGCTTGCATTTTACCTTACACATCCCTAAACCCATTTGGGTTTCCCATGTTGCTCCTTATCCATATCTATAAGGAGCCCTCTTAAACAAGGTATCCTTATATTCGATATTATCCTTAAATCAGTATGTGGGTTTTATATCCATCACTATTCTAAACCTGTGGGGTTTCCCATACCTATCATTATCCCTAGGGAACCTTCCCAGATAGGGGTTTCCTATGTACATAACTATCTTAAACACGTAAGGGTTTCCTTTTATCTGTCACTATCCTAATGTGACCCTTGCATTGCATCTCAAATTTTTTTAGCATACCTTAAATAGAAAATATTTTTGCATACCCCATAAGTTTTCATGCATTTGCATACATACACATACAATTTCATATCCTTTCTGCTTTCGCCCTTATCTAACTACCAAGAGCTAAGAGGTTTCCCAAATTCACAAATGAATTTAAAGGAATTTTCAAGAAGCTATAGAGAAAATCAAGGGGAGAAAGTATCATTGAAGAGAGAAGGTAACCCTTCACCATGCCACCCCGAGGCCTACCTAGAATCTCAAATACAACAACCCTAGATGATGCCTCCACAACAGAGTCTGCAATAGTACCTATTTTAGTAGCAGCCTCATGCGCTTCAAAAAAGGAAGTTTGGAAAGGAACTGAATCCTACACCAATGTCTCATGACTTACTCGGAGGTGCCTTAGTGAAGCTGTAATTACTTGGACCTACTCAGACCCCACAAGTTATGAGTACAAAGTACAAGACTGACAGTTGACTTTCAAAGGAAGAGTCCCATTGGTGATCGGTAACCTTTACTTTACGATTACAAGAACTTCAAGATGCATCCCCTAAAGATGGTGGGTCAACAATGAAGCTCGTCCCTGGGATCAATAGAATTCATCATTTCCAGTTGTAATTTCTTTTTTGCTAAGTATTGTTTGTATTTAAAATTTGTATTATTTAGGAAGTAATTTTAATGAAACGAGCATGCATATTTTTGGAATCAATCCATTCGTTTACACTCCCTTTCTTATGCCATAAAATTAAAAAAATCAAATCTTTTCCATTTCACTTCTTCACCATTTACAAACTTAGGAGGAGAAGGATGTAATAAACAAATGAATTTGCTGATGCATGCTTTAATAGTAAGACCCGGCTGACGATGTAAGGCATTGTTTCACTTCCCAAACACTAGAGGAATAAGGAGATAATCCATAGTCAACCCCCTCGAGCCAGAAGTCGGTGTTCTTTCTATTTTCAAAAAACCTTAATCTTAACCCGGGGCAGGGTAGATTTCAATTAACTCAATGATGAATTCTAATCTCAAGAGAATCAGTCTATCTAAGCAAGGGGTTTAAGCACATCCTCTTTCTCAAGTACCTCATCAAATATCGAGGAAGCAAAAGTTCACCACATCTTCCTTACATCATTCAACATCAAGAAAGCAATGGGGATAAAACTAACAATAGCTAACATGGCAGTTACAACTTTCGAAATCAAAAGCAAAATCACTCAAGAATTGTTCCAAAAAAAAGGAGAAAAAACCCACTAAGTCAAAAAGAAAAAACTGAAAAAGTTGACTTTGACTTAGGCAAAAATTAGGGTATCCCGATGGACCACAAACTCAAAAGAATTGGTCCATGCAAAAATAAGGGATTAAAAGCAAAGAAAAGGGAAAAAATGGAACAATCTTATAAACAGGAGTGGGTGATTGCCACCTCAAAGATCTCATCAAGTGCTTAAACCTTTATCACCATGTCTGAAGAAATTCTCTTGTAAGATGAACGCATCTGTTGGGTTAATTGGATTTAGGAATGGAGAACATCAAGGAGAATGGGGTGGGTTAAATTTAAAATTTTGAGCCTTGTATCGTTTGTTTCTTAAACTGTGAACCATGCCACATTACAACATTTAAAAGTCCTAATTGAAGCTAGGGGAACTATAAAAGTGTACTCGGCAAAGTCATTGTTAAACTGACTCTGAATCCGAATGTTTGTTTGAACATCGCTAACCATATTTTCACATATTCATTTGTGCCAAACTCATGGCCAAATATCATCTATCATATATCTCGTCTAAATTTTTTATTTCAAAATTTGCATGAACATGGCGTTATAATTACTTTACAAAGGGAACATTTTTCTCACAAATTAATACTTAGCACCAAGGAAATATCAACAAAGTTCTGATCAGGGGCACACCATTTCGAGACATTCCTGACTAGGGGCAAGCCACCTAAGGATCCTTCTAATTAATGGGCAAATTCTTATGATCCTATGAGCACATCATATAAGGATCCTTCCAATCAAGGGGAAAATTCTAATGATCATAGGGGCACATCATCTGAAGATCTTACTGATTATGGGCAAGACATTTCAAGATTTGACACACCTATGTCCAAATACCTCCATGAATTTAATAATATGTGGTAGACCTTTCAAGAGGCTCATATTGGGGAAGGCCACCTCAAGAGCACAGTTAACCAACCACTCCAAGAGTCAATCTAATCAGGGGCATACCTTTCACATATTCAAACACTGGGACACACTTTTCAAGATTCAAATATTGGGGCAGTCCATATAAGGGTCATATCATAGCATAGTGGGGTCCAAGCTTCTTTTCACTCTATTCCTCGATACCCAATTAATCAAGGGGCATACCTTTCGAAAATTCCAACACTGGGGCATACTTTTCAAGATCCAAATACTGGGGCAGTTCATCTCAAGGTCGTATCAAAGCATGGAGGGATCTAAGTTCCCTTTCAGGCATACCCTCCGAAGCTCAATCAATCTGGGGCAGAGCGCTGCAAGGCTTGATCAAAAGAAACCGCTTCAAGAAAAAGGGTTCATCAGGGGCATATCATTCTAAGGGTATACCGCTGCAAGGCTAATACAACGCCAGGCCATTTCAAGTACGTAATAAAGACAAGCTATTTCAAAACTCCTATTGAGGCAAATTTCTTCAAAGACCCAATAGACAGGGGAAAATACATGATACTGCAAGGGCACGCCATATCTCAATACTTTCGAGATACACATATGAGCTCTTTCACACATCAATAATTATCCATTTCAAAATGAGTATCAGGAGATCATGCTAGATTAAAAACCTACCACTTTTGACAAATAACCTTGTTACACAAGCAACCTCTCTAGATCTTAACCATTCCATTGCTCACCAGAGGGGAATTTCTTGAAACATTCAAATCATTGTCGTGCATTAATCATGTCGCTACGCTCTAGTATCTAATAATGCATATATAACTTAGCATCGCATGCATACATGAACATACATACATACATAACATATGATTTGTGACCGCTCTTAGAGGTCTAATCCCCAGCTATACCAGTACAGCTCCTAGGTAGGAACACTTATTGGCCTTCCCCAATAAGTAACCTCTCATAAACACCTTTCAATAAAGGACTTCCCCAACGATCTCACTCACCGTGAGCCTTCAAAGGAATTTATCCAGCAGTCAATCATCCTGAATGATCGTTATCAACCAGTGAACATGTCTTCACCTATCACATGCCCAACTTAACAACCTATCCCTCGTATGGGATAAATTCTGTCAATATCTAGGGGTTTTTATTTAGGGTTTTTATCAAGGGGTTTCATTAAGGATTTATCAAAGGGTTTCAATGGAATTTTCTATCAAAGGGTTCCATAGGGATTTCATCTAAAGGATTTCATTAAAAGGGGTTTCATCGAGAATTTCATCAAGGGATTCTTTCAGGATTCTCTTTAGAAATTCCATCAAGGGGTTCTACCAAAATACTATCAAAGGGTTTTATTAAGGGGTTTCACCGGGGTCTTATCAAGGGGTTTTCTATCAATGGATTTCGTCAAAAGGGATTTTATTCGAAATTTCATCCAAGGGATTTACCAAAGGGAATTCATTAGGGGTTTTATCAAGGGTTTATCAAGTGTTGTCAAAGAACTTTAAGGGGTTTCATGAAATGGGGGTTTTATCAAAGAGGTTCTATCAATGGGTTGTCATCGGAGCATTATCCACCAAGGATTCATTAGGAGTTTCACCAAAGTTTCATCAAAGAATTTCATTCGGGGTTTCATCAAGGGCTTCTATCAAAGGGGTTTTATCGTGAGTCTCATCAAGGGATTCATCAAGGGGTTCTACAAAAATGTTATCAAGGGGTTCTATCGGATTTTTATCTAAGGGGTTCTATCAAGGGATTTTCATCTTAAAGGGGTTCTATCGGAATTTTATCAAGGGGTTCTACCGAATTTTTAACAAAAGGGTTTTACCAAGGGGATTCACCAAAGGGATTCTACCAGAGTTTTATCAAAAGGGTTCTATCAAGGGATTTTCATCCGAATAAGGGGTTCCATCAAGGGGTTTTACCAGAACTTTAACGAAGCGAGGTTTCACCAGGGTTTTAGCAGAGGGGCTTCATTCAGAGTAATCGGGGTATCACTAAAGTCGTACTTGATTCCAATATCATGAGCGGAGGATCATAGGAATCATAGGCAAATTCCACCCGAAAGGGTTGAAACTTATCATCAAGGGTTAATCAAGGTGTTCCATTAGGAATTTGTCAGACGATTTCGTCGAGGGTTTACCATCAAGGGTTAATCATAGGGTTCCATCAGGGGTTTGCCAGACAATTTTTGTCACGGTTCTTATTATCGAGGGTTCCACCAAAAGATGTCACAGGGGTTTTATCAAGATTTTACCAAAGATTCTTATCAGGGTTTCTAATAGGGTTTACCAAAACGGAATCGGAGGATCGTTAAAATCCTACCAGACTTCTGCAACCAGGGATATTACACAGGGATATTGGGATATTAACGGAGAGTCAGGGATTGGTCCACGCTGGCTCTAAACCTATCACCTTCGCGGTCAAAATTAGGGTTCCTCTTGTATTTAATCGTCTCCTTCTCAAAAAAGAGAAAGACTCATCGACATCATCATTTTGATTCGAAGACGATTAAACAGGGGCAGCTGTCGTACCCCAAATTTTGATCACCTTTCTTTTCTTTTTTCACACTTTTATTGCTTATATAAATAAAAAGTATAGTGATAATAAGTAGTTTGATTTTTAATTTTTTCTTTTAAAAAATTAGATACTATTTCTATATATTAAAAAAAAAGGAGAGAGAAAATAAAAAAATATAGTATAAGTATCATTTGCAAGAAGAGTGCAAATTAGAAATTAGGTTTTAATTAGTATGTTACTTTTTGGGTGTAATTTCATTTTGAACAAACATAATAGTCCATTTGGTAGAGGTGTAAGCCTAAGGATTGTAAGGGAGAGTGAATGAGTTCAAATCTTACCTCTTCCACTTTTAGTTATTTTTTCCTTTATTACTAACTTTTTCTATTTTACCTTTAAAGCATAAAAAATCATAAAAATAGTATTTTTTATTATATAAATATTAATTTTCGTATTTATATTTAATGCATTTTTAAAAATATGATTTTTTTCAATAAAATCATTATTTTATAGAAAAAATCTCAAAAAATCATATAAATCAAAATAAATCAAAAACTTTTTCATTATCATTATATGACTATTATTATTATTCAAATTTTTATTTTATGTTATTATTATTCAAATTCATCAAGCCATGAATCCATTCAAATTCATTGGCTTGGGTTTTAAAAAATAAAATAAATTCGGCTGATTCAATCACATTTAATTTTTTTTGACCTGATTTTTCCTTATAAATAGAGCCTTTGTCTCTCATATTAGGGGACCCACGATTTATAAATCTACTATCTCTTAAGTTGTGGTTCTTCACACATCGAAGAACAACAACATAAGGAAAAAAACACAAAGGGAAGGGAGGGGAGAAGGAAAAAAAAACACAAAGGGAAGGGAGGGGAGAAGGAAAAAAATCACAAAGGGAAGGGAAAGAAAGGGAGTAGGAAGCAGCTTAAGTGGGTCACGACACTCCAGGTTGGTGCCTTCAAACTTTCGATTATCATATATATATATATATATATATATATATATATATATATATATATATATTCAAATTTTGGGAATCTTGGGTATTAAGTCTAGGATACGAATTGTTTCGAAAGAAAGGATTAAAATAATAAAAATAACATACTTATTTCAAATTGTAATTACAATAGTGGATCGCTTTTTTAACTAGTATTATAAATTCCTATGTTTTATTTCTGCGTGGATTTTCTTTTAACAAGAAAATTCAGTTTTTTTAATTAATCAGACAATAATCAAAGTCTGTCTCAAATTAAAACATTACTAAATTTTTTTTAATGGATTTTTTTGATATAACATGTTCTAAATTTAACCAAAATTTCTAGTAACAATGTTCTTCAAAAATAAATAAAGTAACTATTTCATAAATAAATAAAGTAACTATTTTTTTAATGGATTAAAATATGCATTAATGTTTGGTTTTGTTAATAGTTAACTATTTCATAAATAAATAAAGTAATAATAATAAATAAAATATGTCTTTTAAATAATAATTTATTATAAGAATATTATAAAAAGAAAAAACAAAAATATATAATCAAATAAGGGATATTAGTTAATAAAATTATTAGGGATAATAACTATTAAGATTAAGAATTAAGTTAATTAAAACGTTTTTAATAATTAAGGGATTGATGGAATATATAATTAGGATTAGGAAATAGTATAATCACTTAAAATACTTTAATAGTTTAGGGATTAATAATATAGGATTATGAAAATAATATATTGATCAATGAAATACTTTTGTAAAATAATTAAGGAATAATTTTAGGGTTAAAAATATTTAATTGGAGTATTAATAATTAGATGTTACTAACATATTTAATACTAAGGGTTGATTTAATAACATTAAGTTATAATTTTGGGTTTAATTTATATTTATACTTTGATTTATAAATTGGGGTCTATTTATATAATGTGGATTTTATTTATATTTTGTAATTTTGGGTTTAATTGATATTTTTGGATTATTATAAAGTGGGGTTTTATTTACATAATTTTGGGTTAATTTATATTTTAGAGTAATGTGGATTTTATTTACATTTTGGAATTTTGGGTTTAATTGATATTTTGGGATTATTATAAAGTGGGGTTTTATTTACATAATTTTTGGTTAATTTATATTTTAGATTATTTGGATTTAATTTATATTTTGCAATTTTGGGTTAATTTATATTTTGGGGTTATTATAATTTGTTAGGGTTATTTAACTTATTTTTAAAATTAGAAATGGTTGGGGTTATTTTATAAATTTAGGTCTATTTATTATAATTAATAAATTTGGGTTATTTAACTTATTTACTTTATTTTTATTAGATATTTTATAGAACTGGGTTTATAAATTTGAATTAATTTATAATTTATTAATAGAAAGTGGGTTTATTATAATAATTAAGCATTTGGGGTTATTAATTTATTTATTTATTTACTTTGATAATTAAATAATTGAGATTTTAACTTGGTTAATTAATTTTTATAATATGCTAAATAAGAGATAGATTTTAACTTATTAGGGATAAAAGGGGTCTATTTGAATATTAAATTAATTTTCTTTAATTAATTTAAGTTCTCTACATCTAAGGGATATAATTTAGATTAATTAGGAATAATTCAAATTAATTAACGTATTTAGAGGAGGGTAATCTAATAATGGGATAATTGATTATTTTATAATGAATTAAAATTGGTTAATAATTACAATTAGGGATTAAGTGGGAATAGTTGGGATTTAATAACTAGGATTAATTCAAATAATTGGGATAATTTTATATTTTTTGGGATAATTGCGATTAATTCAATGTTGGGATATTTTAAGATTTAATTTATATTTTGGGATATTATATATTATTCATTAAATAATTATAATTGACAAAATATAATCAAGTTAGGGATTAATTATTTTAAAATAAATGACATAAGGGATATAATTTGGGATAAAAAACTAAAAGATTTGGAATAAAACTCTTATGGCCGAAAGACTATATAAATTAGGATTGGGATAAAGGTTCTTTATAAATCATTATAATTTATTTATTTTCAATAAATTAAAGGGATATTTTTTAAATAAAATTAATGGATAAAAGGGATAAAGACTTTGGGATTAGACTCTTAAATTCCAAGAGTATAAATGTAGGGTAAGGAATTAGGATTTTGGGATTAGACTCTTAGGTTCCAAGAGTATAAATATAGGGCAAGGAATTAGGATTTTGGGATTAGACTCTTACGTTCCATGAGTATAAATATAGGACAAGGGATAAAGACTTTGGGATTAGACTCTTAAGTTCCAAGAGTATAAATATAGGGTAAGGGATTAAGATTTTGAGATTAGACTCTAAGCTCCAAGAGTATAAATATAGGGAAAGGGATTAAGATTTTGGGATTAGACTCTTAAGCTCCAAGAGTATAAATATAGGGCAAGGGATTAAGATTTTGGGATTAGACTCTTAAGTTCTAAGAGTGTAAATATAGGGCAAGGGATTAGGATTTTTTGTGATTAGACTGTTAAGTTCCGAGAGTATAAATATAGGGCAAGAGACTAGGATTTTGGGATTAGACTCTTGTAATCCAATAGTATAAATAAAGGATTAAGGATTAAGGATTAGGGATAGGGATAGTGATAGGGATAGGGGATAGGGGAGGTGAACTACGAATACTTTGATCTTTCAAATTTGAGGGTTCGTAGGCATAGGGTTGTAAACCCTTGCGAGTACAATAATAATAAAAAACTTAGGACCCCCCTCTTACATCTAAGTCTTATCTTGTATGGTAATAGGATTTTTGTAAATAAATATAAACAGTCAAACATTCAAGTAATAACCAAACATATCCTAAAATTTAAGGAGGATCCCATTGAATACAATGGAGGTGAGGGGTGCCTAACACCTTCCACTCACTTAACCGACTCCCGAACTTAGTGTCTTTCCATTAGGATCTGGATTTTATCATTATTTTCCTGTCCCTTAGGACGAATAAAGGATGATGGTGACTCGTTCATTTATATCGGCCGAGACATATATATATATATATATATATATATATATATATATATATATATATATAACGTTTGTATACAACATTCGAAAAATTTATCGTTTAGTTGAGAATTTAGTTGAGAATAATGCAACAATGTAAAATTGTTTCCAAAAGTCTTTAAGGGGACAATTATCAATTATTGCCAAATATAAATTATAGGAACGCTTGAAAATCGTTTCCAAACGTATTTTAGGGAACATTTGTGAGGTGTTGCAAGAATTGTCTTGAAAATATTCAAAATTTGTTGCCTAATCTTTTTGAAGGCAACAATTTACACATGTTTCATAAAAAAGTGTTGCTATAAGCAATATATATTATAGTGGTAGAGAAAGAGGTCGAGCATCGACACCCTTGTCTAAAATGCGTCCTTGCAAGAAGATACACGCCTCATGTTAGTTCTTATTTTGGAGCCTACTGCAAAACATTAACAAGAAGAAATAAATGGTATGATGAAAGTTGCACAAAATATTTTCCAAAGATTCTCCCCCACAAATTTAGGCAAATTGGATGCAAATGGGTAAATCGACGATTCTTCTTCAGGATACTTTGCAAACCGTAACATTAATTGAACATTCACATTAAGCATACCAATGAACGACATTTTACAAAATAAAGTTCCCTCATTTATTCTTGTGCACTAGAAAAATAAAGGAATGCCTTATATATGATTTTTGACTCTTGAAACATGTAACATGTGTCTTTTTCAGTTTGCATAATATCTTTATTTATAGAGAAATTCGCGTCAATTGGTGAATCAAAACATCTTTTGAATCTTAGGATATTTGTAACTGATATATATATATAGTTCATGATATATCAAAACATTGTATTGGCCCAGTGGTGCCCTTTCACGTCCACACGCCTAGTAAGTAGCGTGACATTGGTTTGAATTTGAACACGTGCATATCTTGGATTTTGTTTTTGCCATTAATTTGTTAAAGTAACAAATAAATTCCCAAAAAATTAATTAAATCAAGATTCAAACTCATGACATTTGAATCAAAATTCAAAATCATAACCACTACATCAACACAACCACTACTACAAAACGAGCAAACAACAACGCCCAAGTCACCACGGTTCTTCCAAAAACCGTAGTGATATATCTAAACTCAGGTGCTAACTTTATATTATATTTTTTAATTAAAATTTTATAGGGTATAATAACGGTTGTAAGTATAACCGATATGATAGAATCAATCTTTCATGTGTTCAAATCTCAGCTGTGGCAAAAAAAATTCATTTAACGTTAAGACGCTCCTTTCTTTTTTATTTATTTTTAAATAAGGGATATCACTACGGTTATTATGGGTAACCGTCGTGATATAGTTTTCTATTATTTTAAAATATAAAATATAATTACGGTTATAGTTTTAAATCGTAACGAAAAGTGATATTTTTAATATATAAATGAAACTATCTGTTGCCCAGTTCATAACAGTCGTTTCTCTCTAAAGAAAACCCTAACACAATCCCTTCTCTCATGAATTTTAATAAATACTATTACAAGTGAATGGAGAAAATAAGCTTAAAGGATATCTGACGGGAGCAACGTCCGATACAAACTCCTACGGCGGCGAAGATGGTATATTCTCCTGCTCTCTTCTTTCTACTCTTCTTCTGGATGCTGTTAATGTTTAGAATTTAGGATTATTGTTTTAGGGTTTGGTTTTAGGATGTTGTGGAAAAAATTATGTTATTGATGTTTTAGGTTTAAGTTTGATTTTTGTTGTGTTTCCTTATAGATACATGTTATTGACTTAATGTATCTTGATTTGTTACAGTCCCACTTGGGGTTTTGTTGCTTAAATAATGTATGTTTTTTTTACTGTGTTGCATGGATTTCTTATATGTTGTTGTTGACAAATGTTCTCAAAACAAGAATAAAACATTGCTAAGTCACAAGATAGAGGCTTCTTGTGACTTAGCAATGTTTTGTTCTTTAAATTCTTATATATGTTGACTAGTTTAGTTTATTATATACTATGTATATTGTTTGTTTCACTTACCTTTTAATGAAAATGCAATCATTTATATTGACATAGAAACTTATATTTTGAAAATTAAGATGTATTTGAAAACCAACCTATATCAATCAATGTTTTTCGAATCGCATCCGTCTCATTCAACACATTTTATGTTCCTTAACACATAATATATGGTTCAATGGTTTGTTTGCTTCAATTCATCAATATAATTTACAATCGCGTTGATAAGCGACGATGATGAGGTAAACTATAATAAAAGATATCGATGCATTGAAGGAATCATACCATTGAATCGTATATTATGTGTTAAAGAACATAAAATGTGCTGAATAAGACGGATTCAATTCGAAAAAATTTGGGTTGTTTAAGTTGGTTTTCAAGAATAGTTTAATTTTCAGATTATATATTTCTTTGCCAATTTGAATGGTTGTATATATTTAAATAGGTGTATGGTAAACCAAGCAATATACATTTGTATATAATAAACTATGGGTACTTTCCACGACGGTTGTCTACATTAACCGTCATCTAATGTAATTAATTTGCTGATGTTGGGTTTCAAATTCATTACCTTATCTATCACAACGGTTGTTAAGCATAACCGTTGGATATACCGCGCGTTTTCCAGAATACAACAACGGTCCCAGGATCGTGATTATAAGTAGCGCATTTACCACAACACTCTACATAACAACGCCTTGATCTGCATTAATATATGTATTTTTCAACCGTTGTTAAAGGGGTTTTACGTAGTAGTGAACCATCTATGATATAAACTTTTCCTAAAATGAGTTTAATCATTATCATTCATCAAATACATATTTTGGAAATTTCACCAACACCTCATCACAAAAAAATAATGATAAAATACAACAAACATTATACAAGTTATAGAACGGGACAAAGTTCACAGTCCACAGTTCAAAATAAAAATTAAAACTAGGAATAACCTTCCACAATCTAAAAAGAAGAAGACAAAAATAAGGACATCATTGGAGGAAGTATAAACTCCCCGAGACCCCGGGGTTGAGAAATACAACTTGTTTTATGACCTTGTTAAAAGATTATTGAAATTTTGGTATCAGACGTGTGATGTTAAGTGCGATGTCACAACAACACACTCTGCACAATGGACAAAATAAAATAGCAGAATAACACACCAAATTGTTCACCCAGTTCGGTCTAACTACCTACGTCTGGGGGCTACCAAGCCAGGGATGAAATTCACTACTTGTAGAATTAAATTACAGACTCAACAACCCAGTTGACAATCTCCTAATCTTAATTCCTACTAGTGACTTTCTACCTAAGAAACCACTTAGATATGAGAACACTACTCAATCCCTAAAACCTCTCAAAGAACAACCTCTTTGAGAAACCTTGATTCTGCTTCACAGCTTTGATCAAGTTACACAACTCTCTTTCGCTTCACAGCTTCTAAGAGAGGACAGAAACCAACTCACCAATTCAACCTAGAACGATGTATACAAAACTCGTACAAAATACTTAAGACACTCAGCCTATGCTCTTGATCTCCTATCTGTATTTCTGTACCTTTTCCTTTGGTCTTGTGCGCTTTATATAGCAACCTGAATTGGGCTTGGACTCCTGCAATATCTGACTTGATTTGTTATTTAAAACTGAATCTTCAAAACAGATTTTCTCCTAAAATCTTTTCAAATCTTCAACCTTTTAAATCTCCTACAAATCTGCACCAGATCTCCTATGCAGCGAAGAATATCTATCCCAAGATATTCGCATCCAATGAGACTACCTGCTCTCCACAATTCCAGCTAACACGCAAACCCTAACAACATCACAACCCAATGTTATTAATTCTGCAGATCTAATGTCACAACATCGCTTGTGACATCAGACATCCAAACTTCAGTAACTTAAACACTTAACACAGCCCAGTGTTAAGACTCAATGTTGTGACATCACCCATATGACATCAAACATTGAACAACTTCACTACTTAACACAGCCCAGTGTTAAGACTCAATGTTGCAATATCACCACCTTGACATCAACACTGAACATACTTTGTTTTACCAAAATTCTAGCCAATCCAAGAAACTAACAATTATTAAGTCGTATCCAAGACATCATCGATCATGAAAAACTTCTCCTCCACAAAGGTTTTTCTATGCTCCTTAAAGGTCTTTTTTCTCCTCAATTTTCGAGCTTATGGTCCCTACTTCCCCTTTAGCTTCCATGAGCTTCTTCTTTATGGATTTTTTACTCTCCTTAGGTTTCGGTAGATCCACAGTTATGGTTGCCACATTCCCATTCAAAGTTAATACATAATTTTCCTATTGTGTCTCTGTGGTCTTTAGCATCCATTTGACCGTCTCTAGGTCCTTCTGTCGAGAGAGAGGAAAGAAGACTGTGCCAAGTCTCAAGTCATTTTCATCTTTTTTCCTAAAAGGTTTATCTCAAATCGTAACCTCTGCTACCTAGTTTGGAACTCGTGGTTTGTAGTAAACATGGAGTTGGTGAGGGTTATTTCCCTTTCCAAATAAGGTACTCGCTCAATGAAAGCCTTCTGATTCCCCTATGAACCCGTTCACAGCTAGTGAAATATTGTTCTTTATCAGAGATCTGTGGAAAAAGCTTTTACAGAGAATAAGGGACGGGTATGACCAGAGCTCACAAAAACCTTCCTTCTTCAAAGCCATCATCACTAGAGGGCCATTTTTGCTTTTTAGAAAAGGGATAGAGTTGTTGAAGTAGGAAGAATAGTCATCATTGATGCTCCACTCAATTCATCCATCACGCCAACCGTGGAGGTAACATTTTTGGAGCTACCACCATCTTCAACCAAAATAGCACTTTGGCTCGGGCCAACCTTTGCAAGAATAGTTTGAGCCAACAATCGAGCCTTTTTTTTTGTAAGCCATGAACTTATCCTCAATAGTCATATATCAATAAAAAGGAAAGTTAACAACCCATAAGAAGTAATGTAAACACCAAAACATCAAAGAATTGTAAAATACACCCTATAACCCATACACACATTCCTAGTCGGGGAATGTAACTACAGACTACGTATCTATGTATTGATGTTTCATTTTCTAATCTTTGGTGTTTTGATCAGTATAGCTTGAACCAATTCCCTAATAGCTTGAACATATTTCCTCTCAGAATCATAATGGTTCGCCATCTTTAAAACTTGCTCCACCTTCACCCTTCCAAAATGTTATTATTTCTAGCAACGAGAAAACACTAAATCACACATAACATTATCAACCTCCTCCCTAAAACAACACACACTTTGGTGAACATTAATAGTACACGACTCAACGATGATATATCAGAACTTGAAATTCTTAAGAGACTCCGTGAAGGTCATAAACAATTTGGGGAATTGATCAAATGAATCAATCGAAGAGAGTTCATAAGCAAGGGGAAATATGAAAAAAAAGATTTGGAGGGATATCTCATGATTCAAAGAACTACACACCGACTGAAATACCCTAATCAAGGCCCAATAGTTAGGGTGTATATATGACGGTGACACCACAAAATATCGAAGAATCTCTTGTTTGAATTTAGTAAAAGGAAGAAAGAATCATATTTCTCGAAACACCATGTCTAACATGGGGAAATTCGTATAGTGTAAATCCTGGTAGATTCAACCAGAGAAGGTTGGAACCACGTCTACCCAATCACCGAGGACTCGTACAATTTAGTTAACCATATCATACTTTTTTCGATTTGAAGAAGTCAGAATACACGAAAGGAGTTTTTAGATAGGTGTTATATACGGAAATGTGTAAACAAAACACTTCGTAAGCAATCATAAGTTTAGAAGAAGCATACTTAATGACATACACCATAGTACCTGTTTACAAAGAGAAATAGTAAGTTTGAGAAAGGTAGCCCCACCTCTTCACCTATTTTTTTTTTTGGAATAAAAGACTTTATTAATCCAAAAAACAGTCAAAGAACACGCCGATCCAAGATCCAGGCCTCCAAAGGACTATACACAACAATCACAACCTATTACAATAATCTATGAGCTTCTTATCTTTATCAATGCACCTATCTATCATCTCCCTAATGCTATTACACTGGAGATCTTGACTACAAGTTTGGAAAATAATTTTGTTACGCATATTCCAAAGGTAGTAAACCGTCTCGGTGATAGCAATTTTCAGAATTTTACTCTTTCTTCCCTTACTCTTGCATTGCTGGCTGATCCATCTCAGTTCGTCATTCCAATCAACGGGATCGCGATTAAAACCATACATTCTGAGCACTTGTTTCCACACTTGGTTTGTTCTAGGACATTCAAAAAATAAATGTCTGCAAGACTCCATTGCATCACAAAGAACACATTTACCATCTGTAATCATACCAAGTTTCATCATCCTATCTTTGGTGAATAATCTTTGATGACAAGCTAACCACATAATGAAAACAACCCTGGGTCTCGCTAGATTGCCATAGAAGATAGAACACCACTCAACTCTTGGTTTGTCTCCCCGCAGCATGTTATATATACTCCTTATCTTGTACCTGTCCTTTGATTGGAAATCCCGTCACACATTCGAATCAACAAGCAAATCTTGATGTTTGAAAATAGCTCTGATTAACCAAGAACAGCCTGCACCAGGGATAAAATTCCTAAACTCAGACCTTTTCATATAATACTCATGGATCCATCGAATCCATAAACTATCTTGCTTCTTCCAAATGTTCCAAAGTAATTTCCCTATAGAAGCTATATTCCACTCCCTCAATGAAATAACATTTCGTCCACCTGCTGCTATGGAATCACAGACCTTATCCCACGCAATTGGTGCCCTTTTTCTATTGCTATCTTTATCGGACCAGAGGAAACTCCTGCACATACTCTCAATATGGTGAATGAGTTTTTTAGGCAAAGGAAATATTTGTAGCCAATACTTAGCAATGGAAAACAAAACACTTTTGATCAGTTGAAGTCTTCCTGCGAACGACAATAAACGGGTACTCCAATGTTTAAGTCTTTGTAACATTCTATCACATAGTGGTTGACAGTTATGGATAGTTAGCTTTTTGCTATCCAGTGGAACACCAAGGTATCTAAATGGTAGAGAGCCCATATCAAAACCTGTTTCCATCTAGATCTGCTTCCTGGTACAGTCATCCAACCCTCCACATTACAGTTTGCTTTTAGGGATACTCATCATAAGACCAGTAGCACGCGAGAAGTCCTTCACCCTAGCCATTAACAGTTGCATTGAGATAATATCTCCCCTGGCAAAGAGCAAAATGTCATCTGCAAAACACAAATTTATAAGATTCAGATTAGCACACTTAGGATGGAAATTAAAATTGGGATTCTCCTTAAGACCCATGAGCAGTCTATGCATATATTCCATCACCATAACAAAGAGGAGAGGTGATACAGGTTCACCTTGTCTCAGGCTACGTTTCGCTATAAGCACTTTAGAAGCAGAACCGTTGATGGAAAATCTATAGGAAACAGTGGTAACACAAGCCAAAATCCAATTAGTGAAAATTTGAGGAAAACCCAGTTCTTTCATAATCTGAGCAAGGGCATTCCAGTCAACTGTGTCATATGCTTTTTGTATGTCCATTTGGACCATACATCTAGGAGAGATGTGCTTCCTACTATAGCCTCTAATTAGCTCATGAGCAAGGATAATATTCTCTTGTATATGTCTGCCAGGAATAAAGGCTGTTTGGGATTGATCAATAACAGAGCCAATTACCTTTCCAAGCCTAAAAGTGAGGATTTTTGAGAGAATTTTGTAAAAAGTACTACAACACGCAATAGGTCTCCAATCCTTAATGGTCTTTGCTGCATCAGATTTGGGGATGAGAGTTATCAGGGAGCAGTTCAAAGCTTTATACATCCTACTAGAATCAAAGAATTCCCACAGTGCATCTTGGACATCTTTTTTCACAATGGACCAAGTAGCCTTAAAGAAGTAAGCATTGAAGCCATCCACCCCAGGGGCTTTGTTGTTTCCAATGCTATTAAGGGCTTCCCAAATTTCTTTCTCAGTAATGGGTCTAATAAGTATTTGGGCATCTTCTCTAGCCAAGGTCCTACCATTTCTCATACAAGTAATATCAATCCCAGTCAAACTAATTTGTTTAGAGCCAACGAGCTGAGTGTAAAACTGCATGATCTCTTGCTCAATGCTTTCTTGATTGGTCAGAAAATCTCCATTCAAGACTTCAAGAGATGTTAAGCTATTCTGCTTATGTTTCTCTTTGACAGAGGCATGAAAATAGGCTGAATTGTTGTCCCCATATTTCAGCCAATTGATTTTTGCTTTTTGCATCATAATACTCTCTTCCGTCTGATTCAAGTAGAGCAGATTATCATTGTGAGTCTTCACTTGCTCAATGAGGAGGGGATCAAAAAGATTGTGTTGAAGCTTCTCCTGAGCACTGCTAAGATCAAGCCTAGCCTGCACAATCTTGCAGTGGATATCTGTAAAGTTCCTATTCATTTGTTTCATAACAGGTTGAAGTCTTTTTAATTTAGTCCACAATCTGTGCATAGGTCTTCCAATAACATCCTGTTGCCAACTTTGAGCCACAACCTGTAAGAATGAAGGATCAGTAGTGCTACAATTCAGAAACTTAAACATGGATCTGGTTTTTGGTTTCTGGGTTGCAACATCAATTATGACAGGATTGTGATCAGAGATATTAGGGGCAAGTTTTTTCACAACAGCATCATTAAATTTCTGAAACCAATTGGCATTACCAATAACTCTATCTATCCGAGAATATATCACCCCACTAGAATGTTTGTTGGTCCACGTATAATGATTGCCCTTAGCACATGCTTCAAATAACCCTACTGCTTGCATCATATCCTCCAAGTCTCTATATTCTAAAACATGAACAGGATTGCCTCCAATTCTATCCTGGCTTGTAAGCACATTATTGAAATCCCCCATTACAATCCACGGGCCATTAATACCTGTGCCAAGATTACTAATATCATTCCATAACCTTTTCCTGTGGTCTATTTGGTTCAGAGCATACACCACAGTTGCTTCATATTGAAGAATCCTATCCACCCCAAAAATACCAATATGAATAAATTGCTCATGACTCCTAAGAACTCTAATATCAATCACCTGCTTATTCCATAAAATCCAAATTCTTCCATTGGCATGTTGATCATAGTTATCAACAAAATGCCATTTATTACCAAAAGCTTTCCTTACTTTATCTACATTATTTCTCTTCACTCTAGTTTCAAGTAATGCAACAAGGGGAACTTTAAAAGTAGCAATGTAAGCACTGACCTCTCTATGTCTGGCTTCTTTATTAATGCCCCTTACATTCCAAGTGGCCATCATTTAACAACTAGATTCTCCCCTGTAGGACTATCTCCAATCCTTAAGGGCGTGAATGAATTTTGAAACGGCATGAAAGCAGACTTTGGGGTTGGGCTAAGATCATTCTTCCCTTTATCTGCTTTTCCATTTGTAACCACCTTCCAATCATCATCTTTCTTTTCTGGCTCAAGACTGTTCTCCTCCTGTACATTAGCAGTGCTACCTATTGTGTTAGAACCTTGCCCTGTGACTTCAGTCTTTTTCTCCTTAATAACCTCAATAAGCTTCCAAACTCTCTTTTCGTTTTTCTTCTTTTTAGCACAATCATGCCCTATCCTTAAGCAAGATTGACAATAACTTGGCATCCATTCATATTCAATCTTCTGCTCAAAGCTCTTACCATTGTGATCTCGAATGTTCACTGAGTCTTTAGGTTTCTGCATGATATCCACCTCAACCAATACTCTAGCATACGAAATACGCAGTTTCCTTGCTGTACATTCATCAGTTGTTATGGGCTTCCCAATGGCACTTTCTATCTTTGAAATACTTTTCTCTCCCCAAAGATGCAGAGGAAGATTAGGCATGGTGATCCATAAGGGCAAGACACGCAGGATATCTTCCTTGATTTCAAAATCCACACTCCACTGTCTAATGAAAATTGGCTTTCCAAAAATGAAATAGGGTCCCTGAGCCATAACATTATCCCTATCCTCACTGTTTTTGAACCTAACAATGAAATACCCTTCCTCATTATAGTACAAATCAGGCAGAGCAACAAAATTCCAAGACTTCTCCATGAATTTTTTCACTGAATTCATTGATAGAGAATCACCTAAAGCCAGAAGGATCATTACATTTTCCCAGTATTCTATTTCATCTACAACGTCTGATTCATCAATTGTTATTTCCATTTCACCATTAACGATTGTAGGAGCAACAAATTCAATTGATATACCTCTGTTCAAGTTCCGATTTCCACGTATGATTTCGACCCAAGGTTTGGGGGATGCTTCGTGATTCGCCTCTGGAGTTTCTTCGATTATTGTCTTCTCTTCTTGTACCACCTCCGGTATCACTAGGGGTGGTTGATTGATCTTCGTATTTGAATCCACTTGGTCCTCATCATCTTCAGTAGTGGTTTCCGCCACAGCCTGTGTAATTATTGTCCTCTCCGCCCCTTTCCGGAGGGGTACCACCTTGGATTTTGGCCGGCCAATCCCTCTTTTCCCCATGGTTCGCAAACCCTAGCAGAGCAAAAGAGAGAAACGAGATTTGTTATCTTTTAATATCCTCTTCACCCTTTTACTTTGCATGGAAAGAAATAGGGCTATAAACATTGTTGCATCAATAATCACCCTAGAGAAAGGGTTAGGGGTGGAAATAAGTCAGACCGGCTAACAGGGGCGTACGGCCTAACCTACATAGGCTTAGGCCAGATTAGACTTTTTATTATAATAGAAAAATCTTAGACTTTTTTATAAGCTTATTTAGTTAAAAAGGCTAGGCATCAGACCATAAAAAAAAACCTTTTAAGTATATCAGGCCGACCTATTTAAATAAATATGAGTAATTTTTTATTATCATTATATTATGTTTTGTACTTTTAATTAAAATATATAATTAAAACTTGGTTATCTTAGAAAATTTATGAAATTAAGATGAAAGCACCTTATGAACAATGTCATAAGTTGTTTTCATAAGTTCTCTTAAATAAATAGTCTCACAAAACTTGTTATAATAGGTAGGTTAAAATATGTCAATGCAAACAAACTTTTAGTTTCACTGGTCTTTTAGTTTGTTAGTCTATTTAAATATTATTTGAATTGCTTATTTACGTATGCCTAAAATAAATAGGCTTTTATGTATGCTAACAGGATAACCAGACCTTCGAAAAGGTCGGACTCCGGCCTAAAAATAAGCATACGACAAACTACAAGTCAGGCTTAAGCTTCAGCTTTTTGGGTAAGTCTATCTTAGGCTTGCAAAGCCTAGCTCGGCTCATCCTATTTTCACCCCTAGCAAGGGTAACTTCACTAAAAATCTAGGAGCAAGAAGACTGACATGTTGCAGAGGGCACAATCCAAATTACAAGCCATGCTTCAACAGACCAAATTTTAGGGGTTACTTTTCTCGCATGGGCCAACGAGTTTATTTTATGCCTTAATAAGAGTATTGACCCATGATGAAGAAGTTCCAAAACAACTCTAAAATGTCAAGGGCAGTTGGATTAAGAGTAGAAACTAACAAACAAGACCTCTCGAGGTCATTTGTTCTAAAACAAAAGGTTAGAGGGACTTAAATCCTTAGATTTGGACTAAAAAGCTTAATGTATGTCTTAGAATTGAGATATACACTTTTTAATCCTAAAATACTTCTAACTTAAACTAATCACTAATTTGAACGTCAGAATATTTATAAGGATTATCTCCTACACTGAATTGAGACTTCGGTTCTTCAACCACAAATCTATCCAAAATTAAATTTTATTTTCTTAAATTATCCCGCCGACACAATTGATTCTCCATATATAAATAACTAGTAACTAACCCGTGCGTTCGCACGGGCCTGTCTGTTCGAGAATTTTATGTGATGGACGCGTATTTGTTAATCAAATTGAAAAGAAAAATGGTAAAATTATAAAAACAAATATGATTGAAATTACAAATTTGTATTGGTAAGTATTAGAAAATGTTGCGGCGGATTATAACATGTAGCATTTATTTTGTATATAAAAAAATTTGAATCAAAATTAAAGTTATTCTCACTTATAACAATAGTATTTTTGCGTATATAAAAGTATTTGAATCAAAATGATAGTTGTCCCCGTTTATAAGAGTAGTTTTTGATGTTATATAAAAACTTTAAAAGAAAATAAAAGTTATGCCCTTTGAAAACAACAATATTTTTTTATGTTGAATATAAATTTAAGTTGTGTCCGTTTAAATGAATAGTACTTTTTTCATATATAAAAAAATTTGAATCAAAATTAAAGTTGTGTCCGTTTATAACAATAGTATTTTTTTCGTATAGAATAACATTTGAATAAAAATTAAAGTCGTGCCATTTTATAACAATAATATTTTTTTGTTCTGTACAAAAAAATTGAATCAAAATTAAAGTTATGTCCGTTCATAAAAAAATTGATAAATTTCTATTTTTCAATATTTGCATCAGTAGTTAAGTAATATCCGTTTATAAAAATAGTATTTTTTTTGTCATGTATACAAATAATTGTATGTTCTTTTTTCAAATCTATTAAATATTTTAGAAAGTTAATTATCGAGTTATTCAAACATAAGTTAAAAGAAACGAATTTTTAAAATTGTCAAATTATAATTTTCCCGATGCATTAATTTTTTAAAATTTCAAAATATTATATCAATTGTTCAAGATCTTTTTTTTTTTTCATATAATTTTTATTTGTCTATTGATAAATTTTTATTTTTTAGACGTCAATTAAGTAAAATAGTCGATTGTTAAAAATATTAACTTTTATAATTTTATAAATTTAAAATGAAAAAATTGTCCTTATAAAACCTTGGTTAAAAAAATGTTACAAATTTTACACTCTTTTTTATTCATTTTATTCAATTTTTATTGAATATTTATAATTAAATACTTACAATAATATTTAATTTTAAAGAATTAGAATTTAATAATTTATTCAATTTGTATAGAATATTTATAATTAAATACTTACAATAATATTTTATTTTAAAGAAATAGAATTTAATAATTTATTTTGTAACGTGTTGAGATTATAAGCAGCATGTTAAGATGACTCTGTAATGGTATTTTAACTTTTCTCTCTTCAGTACTTCAAGCAAATCAGTACATGCATAAAATGTTTAGTCTTTGTAATTTTTTGTTCATCAAATGTACCGAAACAAAACATTAATCAAAAAACCAACATTACACATAACAACACCCCACCTATTTCATAAAATCAAACCAAAACATTATTGCAAATTCAAACCAGGTTCAACTACAAATACAAAAACAAAACAAAAGCTGCACCACCTATTCATCAACTGCTACACATTAGTTCTTTCAAGACCATCAACGGTTTAACAGACATACATACATGGTTTCTGGACAGACAATATGTATCGAAAAACCAAGCTTATCACCTCTTCGTAATTTCTTCTTTTTAGCATACTCATACCACCCGGTCCCTATAAAATTTTCCTTTTTCAAGTTTTTTCCGTTTCGCTTTGCACATTGAATGTTTCCTGAGTAAGTATTAGCAGTATCTTCATCAACTATTAATATTTCTTTTTGATCCCAAAATAGACAATTCATTGTGACCTCCCTTGGAAAATATTGTACAATTTAAATTTAAAACCACTCAATATTAATTTTGTAACATACATATGATTTAGAAAATAGGTTGAGTTAGGTGGTCTTACAAGAACATTTTTCTGAGCCTTATAACCAAAAGAAATTTCCCTTTCCCAGTAAAATACCACTTCTTTTTCATCTTCAGATTCTTTCTCCAAGTCTTCCTCATTTGAGTCGTGATCATCAGACTGGTCTTTCTCACCGTTGTGTTGTTCGCTTTTCGATTCCTCATTTTCTTCATCAACTATGTTTCCTTCCCTTCAAAACATTCAGAAACAAATTACAAAACATAACATTCAACATGCAGAACTAATAATAACAAAGTAAATAACCCAAACGCAAAACGAAAATGTCATTGATAAACATAACCCTAACGAAAATGTCATTGATAGATGCAACATGACCAAAACGAAAATGTATCATGAAATACTGCACGCATTTACAAAACCTAACCCTAACGCAAAAATAACATGGTACCTGTTAAACTTGTTTTCAGCAAACTCATTAACTTTAGAACTTTCACCAAAGGATGATTTTTTCAAAATAATGTCTTTGTTCACACCCCTTTTAGCAGCCTTGCGTACTTTCCATATATCAAGAACAGTTGCATGTGCTTTTCCATTTTTTTCATTTCTCGATGCAACTTCTACCTCTTGACGCACTTCAACAACTTTGTCAACATACTGTTCAGTTCGTTCCTCTGTTGCTGAGATATCTGAGGAAGATCTGAAATAAAAAACAAATGTCATACTTTGAAACATTGATGAGGTATAAAAGAAAAACATTTTTTTTATAACTTGACAGGAAAATCAAGAGCTTACCGGCTTGAAGATGAAATGGGTTTCGCTGTTTCCATGGAGTGTTTGTTTAATGTACAGTTCCAACAAATGCCCCTAACCATACCTTGTTATGGTTTTCTTTACTATGAATGAATACCAATTTATACTACATAAAGTTGGGCCTTTGTCCAACTCAGCCCAATATTACTTTTAACTTTATTATGAAAAACAAATTTGATAGAATACTAAAAATAAGTCTAACTAATGACTATATTTATAGATTTTTATTATATTATTTAATATTTAATATTAATTATTTGATATTAATTAATATTTAATTAATTGAGGTCTTAATTCATATTTATTGATTTGACTATTATATTATTTGATATTTATTGAAATAACTATTATATTATTTGATATTTATTGAAATGACAATTATATTGCATGATATTACCTTTATTCTTTAATATCTTATGACACTATGTTTTTAAAAACCCTTCAGATTAGACCAGTCTTTCCTTGGCTTTATAACCTACCTAGCCTGCATCATTATTGTTCATGATTAGAGAACTCTTTCTTATCATGAACTGTAGCTAATGGGGGTAGGTATTAGAACATAAATAAATTATTATAAAATTAATGAGATGAGAGAGCAAGAATAGTTAGGGCAGGTACCTGATTATTGTACAGTTCTGATACATTACTCTTTTGATGTACAAAATCCCATCAAATGGAGATCCAAGTAAAATCAAACAAACAACCTGTTTTGAAAAGTGAAGCTTTGCATTTGACTGCACCAATTTGAAGGCTCACACATATCTACGGTTGGAGATAACTGCTGTAGTTGATTTTTGCAAGACTGGTGAATTGAATAAACTATTGTTAACATTCTACAACAAATTATTTTAATCGGTTGAATTTCTTCAGCAAAGTAAAAACTCAAATAAAATGTATCTATAATTGATCTAACAGAAAAAATATAATGGGAACATAAATAAAATCATATACCTCTTTTCTCAGGTCCACTTTTTTCCCACACATTTGTTCCACTACTAAGACAAAAAGAATACGGTTAGCCATTAAGACATGTATATTTGTTCTCAAACTATGAAATGACCTCAAATAAACATAACATCAAGAAGCAGTTTAACATAACCAGTATTTCGTAAGGACATTTGCAAACATCATGTAGTTGTACCACAAAATCTTCTTCAAAACAGAAAATGAAACAAAAGTTAACAAAAACAATTAATATCAAACTAAATTTCCAAGACAAATGAACAAAGGAAGGCTCAGATTCACATATCCTCGCACATTCGAGAGAACAGGCTCCAATTGGCTGCGTCTTGCATCTGGAAGAAATACAACAATTGTTGTTCAATAGATACTTTATCGCCTTGCCATGAAACAACTCTTCCCCCAATGTTCGAATCAAATATATAAAAAATCATCACTGCATTGTTAAGTGATTCTTGCTTCACTAAAGGGACAAACAATTGTAATTCTCTCGCAACACCAATTCTCCCTATTATAATCACTTCATTAAAATATCAGACATTTCAGAAAATACTTCTTTCACTTTGGCTTACCTCATATGATTTAGTACGTATGGAAAAAATAGGGGTTAAGTGCTTCATTACATAAAGATGACATTGTCTCATATAGAAGTACAAAATCCCATCAAATGGAGATCCAAGTAAAATCAAACAAACAACCTATTTTGAAAAGTGAAGCTTCACATTTGAATGCACCACTTTGAAGGCTCATACTTATCTAAGGTTGGAGATAACTCCTGTAGTTGATTTTTACAAGACTGGTGAATTGAATAAACTATTGTTAACATTCTGCAACAAATTAGAAAGTATCTATAATTGATCTAACAGAAAAATATAATGGGAACATAAATAAAATCATATACCTCTTTTCTCAGGTCCACTTTTTTCCCACACATTTGTTCCACTACTAAGACAAAAAGAATACGGTTAGCCATTAAGACAAATAAACAAAAGAAGGCTCAGATTCACATATTGTAGGCGCACATCCCTAACGCAAAACTCCTAACATGAATCAGATTTCTAAATTAATATCAGGTTAGATGTGCCTTAGAAAATCAAATAGAATACAATTTGTTGTATCACATTACCTTAGAAATACGGTTATAATCAAAGGCGGCAAGTTATGTCACTTTTAATTGGATTCTGTAAGGTGTTAATATTAGTGTAATATCATTGAAATACTAAATGTCACCTTGAATGAGTTCATCTTCTTGAGCATTTTCCACAAGATGTAGCATTGCCTCAACCATCAACATTTAACCCTATACCACCTGAAACAAAGCAACTAATTAGCATCACTTTCAAACAAATTAAATAGACAATACTTAATTAGTTCACAAAACCCTTCATTAAAATGTAACCAATCATTATAGATCACTTCATTACAATATCATACATTTCAGAAAAAACTTCATTCAATTTAATGACCAAAACCAAATTGAGAGGAGGGAGAAGAACGGTGTTTAGAATAACTTTGTAAATCACTTGATCTTTTTTAACAATTTAATGACAACAACTTTAGAACTTTGTAAATCCTTCTTCAAACACATTATAACTTCAATATTTCATACTTATTGGTGTTAGTTATATGAGATACTTTGAACTTGTTAACATGGAAGCACATGCATACGTTCAACAAACTCTTCCCCAGAATCAGTTAATGATGTAACAGTCAAATTTTTACACAGACGATTAAAACTATATAACACATAAATGGAAATCATAAAAGCAACGATAATTTCATTAAAATAAATTGAAATCCATATCATTCAAACTGCTCAATTCATAAGCCAAAGTTACAAGTAAAAATAAAACTCCTAATAGTCAAATCTAGAAGGCCTGAACGACATGAAGTTGCTCCAACCAATTGGTGCTAAGTCTTCATCATCTGAATCGAACGTACGTTTCTTCCGCATCCTTCTTGATATGTTATTTCTCCTCCTGGTCCGTCTTATTTGAACTACAACCGTGTGTAGACTCTGGACAACTTCCTCGGCCTGGACTTGTTGCGCCTCAAATGGTTGTTGAACATGTGAAGTTGGTTGTTGAACATCGGAAGTTGGTTGTTGAACATCTGAAGTTGGTTGTTAGACAACTGAACTTTGTTGGGTACGGACAACATCATTCGAACTCATGTTGGTTTTCCTTCTTCAATGATGTCGGATGTGTGAAAATAAGAAGAGCAAAAAAAGGTTTATATAATGATTTATTTGATTTCTCGTCTTCTGTTTACATTGAGATTCTAAATGTTTTATTTGGGCTGTCATTATTGGTTGGGTAGTTCAATAACCATTGCTGGTTATTGAATACTAATGCTATTGAATACTAATGGTCAAGGTTATCATTAATTTTGAAATACATTATTATTTAATATCGGGCATTGGGAAGCAAAACATTGTATATAGTTATTATGGGCCCAAAATCATATTTACATTATAACTGGTAAATAGATTTCAAAGGCATAAATCATATTGAATATTATATATATATATATATATATATATATATATATATATATATATATATATATATATATATATATATATATATATATATATAAGTACAAATTAAGAATCTCAAAATTCTCAATTAATGGGATAATGAAGACTAAATTGATCAAGGTTTTGCAGAAATATGATTTACCTGCATTCCTAAATTTAGGGATATTTCAACATCATTCTTTGTAGTAGCATGACTACAGGAGAAGCCTCAATAGCAGCTGTAAGAGCACCAACCATGTATCATCAACCGTGAATCATTTGGAATCTGCTTGCAGCCTCAAACTGCACTCAAACACCCACAAAGACATAATTCAACATAATTTACCAACCATACATTATAAAGAAACACTTCTTTGAATCACAAGAGACACACTTGCACATAATTTTCATAAAACACATTCTTTAAAAGACAAACGTTGAACCGGAAAAACTCTGAAGTCGACTCATTTGATGAACCTATTCATATCATACAATGGACATGATGTTGTCGACTTGTTTCAGTAAATGGAAATTAAACACAGCAATCTAAATTCTAAAAATACTACTAATAAACAAATACCTCTGTTGGACCAACCCTGACGCATATTAAGTCCTAATGCTTCTAATAACCCCCAGGATAATAACCATGCTAAAATAGGCACATTCCACAATAGCTCTGCAGATCACGTTTCCAACTCTGACGGTTCCAAAATACAACTATATGTATGTCCATCTGGTTGTTTGCAAAACACAAATATATCCACGCAGGCCTCTAAGAACCAGTTGCTTGCATCTCTGCTGATGGCCATTATGTTAATCTCAAGTTCGTATCACAAAAATAACCTTTTTAGCGCTTCAAAATTTACAAACAAAAAACCATTTATATAAAACAAATTTTTCTAGACGAATGATCAAAAGAAGGCTCAGATTCACATATTTTCGGACATGCGAGAGAAGAGGTTCCCAATGGTTGCGTCGTGCATGTGGACGAAATACAACATATGTTGTTCGATAGATACATTATCGCCTTGCCATGAAACAACTCTTCTACCAATGTACAAATCAAATATACAAAAAATCATCACTGCATTGTTATCGCCTTGCCATGAAACAACTCTTCCCCCATTGTCATCACAGCCATGAAACAACTTTTCTCCCAATTAGGCCAAATTTGTGATTTCCAGAACATGTACCTAACTACAAAACTTCAAGTTTGTCATCAGTGCAAAACCAAAAAATGATACCAAGAAATCTAACCAATCATTATAAATAGGGGTTAAGTGCTTCCAAGACCTATAACACCATCATTAGATATAGATGACATTATCTCAAATGATCAATAGCTCTGTAGATATTGTAGGCGCACATCCCTAACGTAAAACTCCTATGCATGAATCACATATCCATATTAATATCATGTTAGATGTGCCTTAGAACATCAAATACAATACAATATGATGTATCACATTACCTTAGAAAGACGGTTATAATCAAAGGCGGCAAGTTATGTCTGTGTAGTCACTTAATCCAATCTATCAACTTTCTGAAATATATTATATATCATCAATAAAGTGTAGTTATAATACAATAGTCATTTCTAATCTGAAAGTTGTATTGTTTCAACAGTAGTTGTAACATACCTGCATGTAGGCCAATACTTCAAATACAGACAATAATGTGTTGCGATACTCCGGTCGACTCTATTGGTATGGTCTGGGATTTCCGATCACGAAAGTTTCACAACTTGGTCTCATATAAGGAGAAATGTCACAATATATTAAATTCAATAGAACTATACAAACTATGAACAATATAATAAATTCAATAGAACTATACAAACTATGAACAATATAATAAATTCAATAGAACTATACAAACTATGAACAACCAACAATGGAAATCACTCCATCGTAATCAAATAATAATTGTCACAATATATTAAATTCAATAGAACTATACAAACTATGAACAACCAACAATGGAAATCACTCCATTTTCCTTCTAACAAACATCTGAATGCTGTAAGCAGGTTAAGCCATTAATATTAGAAAAAATCTATTCACATTGAATTGAGATTTTAAGTGAAATACGTGACGTATACAATCCTTCAAGATTAATGACTATGTTACAAACACAAAATTAGACTAATAACATTGAAATACTAAATGTAACCTTGAATGAGTTCATCTTTTGGAGAATCTTGTTGCACATTTTCCAGAAGATGTCGCACTTAATCAACCATCAACATTTCACCCTATACCACCTGCAACAAAACAACTAATTAGCATCACTTTCAAACAAATTAATTAGAAAATACTTAATTAGTTCAAATTTCAAGCCAAATTAATAAGACTAAAAAATACAATACTTACAGATCTAGGGTTCTTCATTCAGATTTCGTGTCAATATAGGGTTTCACCTTCAAATATTTTACCCTATCACTTTCAAGCCAAAATAAGTACAAATCTAGGGTTCTTCGTTCAGATTTCGTTCAAATCAATTACAGATTTAGGGTTTCAAAATTTACAAACAAAAAACCCTAAATATCAAACAAATTTTCCCAGACGAATGAACAAAATAAGGCTCAGATTCACATTTTCTCGAACATGCGACAGAAGAGGTTCACAATGGCTGCGTCTTGCATCTGGACGAAATACAACTAATGTTGTTCGATAGTTACAATATCGCCTTGCCATGAAACATCTCTTCTCCCAATGTTCGAATCAACAATATAAAAAATCATCACTGCATTGTTATCAAAGAAGATGAAGAAAGAACATGACCTTCTGAAGAAGACGAAGAAGAAAGAAAAGAGACGACGAAGAAGACGCCAGACCTAGCAGATGGTCGAAGAGAGAGAAAAACATTCACGAAATGAAAATCGTGGCACATGTTTTGGGGAAGCACATGCAAAGAGAGAGAAAAAAATAAAAAAATTAAATTTTGGACATAGTTAGTTTCCAATGAATTTTATGTTGTGACATCATCATCCCATTACATTATACTTTATTCTAGAAACTTCAAGTTGCATTTGAACAATATGACATCACTGGTTACAAAAAGTAAATTTTGGACACAAAATACCCCTAAAATCATGATGTGGCAAAAAACCAAGTTAGGGCAATGTTGTGAATTCCAGAACAACAAATTTTCTTATATTATAAATGACAAAATTAAAAATTAAAAATTAAAAATCATACTCAGCAAAGTAACTCATATAGCAACAAAGGTTTTTTCATTAAGCGGCTCTCAAGCTATATACTTTACAAACACACCTCAATACTTAACACATGAACTTTCCTCAATAATGTGTGTGATTTAGCTAGCAAGCAAGCTACACTAGAGAATAAGTTAATCCTTCAAAAATTTCTAAGCTAGATATTACTTCTTCCTTTACATTATGAAAAGAATAACCGAGATATTAGGGGTGGTAAAATGAATGGATTAGATGGATATGGATTAGACTGTAAATGGATAGATCAAAACAATTCATTAATCTATTAACAATCTTTTAAAATATTCTTAAAATTATTCAATCCAATACATCCGTTAAGAATAAAATTCATCCAATCCATTCATCCAACTTTTTCATTTTGAGAAAACAAATGTATTTTTTTTTAAAAATCCATTTTATTTTATTTTTGAAAAATTCATTTTTTGTATTTAAAAAAAACTGTTTTTTAATATATTCATGAAAAATTGAATTTTTTGTTTTAAAAAAAATCATTTTTTTCTAATTTCAAAAACAAAATTTGCATTTTTAAAAAAAAATCAAATTTTTGTATTTTCAAGATAAAAAATCTATTTTTTGTATTTTCAAAAAAAATAAAAAAAATTTTCGAGAAAAATCGACTTTTTGTGTTATTTAAAAAGTCAATTTTTTAATTTTTGAAAAAAAAATCGGTTAGTTTTTAAAAAAAAAATCGTTTTTTTCGGAGAAAAAAATCGGTTTTTCTTTTCCAAAAAAAAGTCGGTTTATTTAGGAAAAATTCGACTTTTTTGTATTTTCCAAAAAATCGATATTTTAATTATAAAAAAAATCGTTTTTTTTTTCGAAAAAAAATCGGTTTTATTTTCGGCAAAAAGATTGTTTTCTTTCGGGAAAAAAAAATCAGTTTTTGATTTTGGAAAAAAAATTGTTTTTTTTTTCAAAAAAAAAATCGATTTTTTTCGGAAAACAATTCAGTTTTTTTTTAGAAAAAAATCCGGTTTTTTTTTAGAAAAAAATAAATTCTTTTCTTAAATTAAATCCATTTTTAATTATTGTTTAAAAAATAAGTCTAACGGAAATAAAAATAATCCATTAAATTTTTAAAATATGTTGGATGAATTGATTCAATCCATGCATATAAATGAATGAATTTAATCAAATTCATTGACTTACTTTTTATGTGGTGGATGAATTAGGTAGATTTTTTGATGGATGGATTTGATGAATTTTGTTTTAATGGATCCAACTGCCACTCCTACTAGATATTACTTTTAATATTCATTAAGGCATTCTACTCACGAGTGCACATACATATTTTTTTTCTTTCATTTTTCAGATTTTACCTTTACATTTCTTCACTTCCATAAAATTAAAAGTTACCTCTTTGATTAGCCCAAATAATTTCTAAAGATTATTCCAAACAATGTGTAACAGCTAATATGCACTTTATTTATTTATGTGAGAATCATTCTAAGTTCATGTTTCACACTCAACAATCATTTCTTTCCATATTGGCTCTTATTGCACAAAATTACGCAGAGCACTTGCACAAACTTACAGAAAGCACTAATTGTAGATTAAAAATAGTAAGTAATGCAAAGTTCACACAAAAACAAAATAAGGTTCATATACAAACAAGTCCATTCATCTCAACCAAGTTACATCATTTTTCTAAAACTTGCAAAAGCTTACATTTATTATTCTTTTCCAAATATGTCAAACCCGCGTTTGCATTATTTACATCATCTCATCCAAGTTACTTCATTTTTATTCATTCATCATACTCAAGAACTACAAACAAGTCCATAATCTCAAAGAACCAGTAGCGGTGATGGATTCAAACAAAGTTCAAATCAAAATGCCGGTTGTTTACACTCCTCCTCCTCCTCCTCCTCCGTTCAAGTGGTGGTTCCCACTCCCAGTGCTGATTCCGATGATTATGGTGGTAAATGTGATCTTGTTTTTGGTGACAATGTATGTCAACAATTGCCCAGACCTTTCCATTCCTCCTGGTTCATGTTTTGCTTCATTTCTTGGTCGATTCTCGTTTCAGCCACTCGAACAGAACTTTCTCCTTGGTCCTTCTTATTATCCGTGAGTGTTTTTCTTCATTTCTCATTTCCTTTGCTTGATCACTTCTTTTCAAAGCAATCTATTACCTTTCAGCTTAAAAATTACTAATTAATCAAGTTATGATAGCTATTGTTTTTTTTTAGGTTTAGTATCTATAATTGTTGTTGCTTTATTATATTTTACTTCAGATTTTTATTATTTTGTTTTAGATGCAGTACATTTTGTTTATATTGAAATTGGTTTATATAATGTGTAATATTTGATTTAGATTAGCACTCATAGCTTCCAACACTCGCAATTTCTATATAAGAAACTGATCATGTCATATACAGAATTGCAGACCGTTCGATCAAACTTTGAAGCTTATACATTTCAGCAATGTATTTTGACTCAACTGTATTGAATCCAAATATGTGTTAGAAATGTGTATGTTGTTCTCACGGCTGTTTAATTTTCAGGTTAATAAAGATGGGTGCTCTACATGCGGACAAACTGGTTCATATTCACCAGGCTTGGCGCCTATTCACTTCTATGTGGTTGCATCGAGGGGTTATCGATTTGCTTTCTAACACGTTGTTTCTTGTAATCATTGGAATTCCTCTTGAGAAGGAATTTGGATCTGGTAAGGTTCTGGTTATTGGCCTTTGATTTCTTCTATGTGCCAATTTTGAATATGATAACAGTTTTACTTGTTTTCTTTGTAGTTCGAATTGGATTGGTATATGTTATATCTGGTTTGGGAGGAAATTTGCTATGTGTTTTATTCCTCCATTCAATCATCTACGTTGGTGCATCTGGCGCAATATCAGGCTTACTAGGATTGATACTATCAGAGATTTTAACAAAATGGAGAATACATACTCATAAGGTAATAAATAAGCTCAACGATACTAATGCCACAGAACAGATATTTCTTAGTTATATTTTTGTTTTTGTTTTGCAGTTTGTTATGCTGTTGATTCTTATTTTGCTCATTATTACCGACTTAGCTCTTGGAACCATTTCATATGAAGATAATTTTAGTAACATTGGAGGGCTTACATCCGGAATTTTTCTTGGATTTGTCATTTTGATTCATCCTCAGTTTAATTCTTCCCCGAAGCAAGAGTCTTATCAATATGCCCTTCGGATTATCTCTTTCGTGCTACTAAGTGTTGGGTAACAGTCTCTTGCCTTTTTTGTTGTTGCTGTTGGGTGAATTACATTGTTATGTACTTGTGTCTCCAAATGTGAAAGTTGGTTAGTTTACAGATTGGTCGGCGGTCTCGTCTTATTCTTTAAAGGGGTGGACTTGAATGATTACTGCTCTTGGTGCCATTATATAACTTGTGCCCCTCCCAGCTGTAAACCAGGCTACATTTCTTGTGAGGTGAGTGATGCTGCTACTTTCTTATGTATTCGTTTGATCTATGCAGCTTCTATGAAGCACCTACACAGAAGTGATTACAACTGATATAACTGATCTATAGTTCTGTAATCTGTTGACACATATTAAAAGAACCAGTCTCGATTCTGTATATATGGTTAATTTATTTGCCAAACAAATTTTCTTATAATGATTTAATGTTTGAAAAGTTGAACAATTAAACTTGACTTGTTACTGATGCTAACATTTTTGTGATGTAATTCTGCAGGATTACCAGATCGGAAATCAACTTAACGTGACATGCTTGAACAATGGAAGAAATGCCATTTTTCATCTGTCAAACCGTAACCCTGACGAGCAGGCTGAAGAGCTATGTTATCGCCTTTGCGGTAAATAGCCACACAGAATTACAACATCTCTTAGGAAGATTCCATTCAATAAACTTATAGATATATGATTTGTTCTTACTAATGTTGCTGACAATAAGAATGAATCAGTATGGTTGTTGTCTCTACTATCATTAGTAGATATATCATCAATACATAAATTATAGCTTATATTACAATCTTATAGCTACGAAATTACTCAGCATGATATATATTTCATAAGTTTGTGTGAATGAATGTCACTGAATCTCCTCATATTACAATATTTCACCTATTTTGTAAAATTATTTACAATGCATAAATTCTATTGCTTTAGATTTTGCCAAAGATTTTCATTTTGATATGTCTCCTAGATGCGATTTAAAAAGTAAGTAAATAAATTGTGTAATTATGACAGACTCAAAAGGCTTAATACAATACTTTGCATGTCAAAAATTAGGTGACATTAGTTGTGTTCGTTCTAATCAGCATAACTGCAATATATATGAAGGGGAAATATAGCAAATAGTGACACTATTGTCTTGTAAGGCTGAGTTTAGAATCAAGGTTATCATTCATATTGTATATTAGTAATCAGATTATTATTGATTCATCATTCTATTTTTCTTTTATTTATTATTATTAATTTTTTTTTTGTTCTTCTTTGATTCATCATTTTGCTTAGTACCCTATTAGCTATATGTGTTAGAAAAGGGATCACTATTGAAGATTAAATATAAATGAAAATAAAATATAATGAACATGATTGATCATTATTGACCTAGTTCGGTCAACGATGCCTATCTTTGTAATTATAGAGCACTTATTGTTCACTAGATTTTTGTTTTATGAATTAACTTGGATTCTATTTTTACAAGTCATAGGGTTTAATTTATCTAAACCCTTATCTCTAGTTACCCTCAACAAATAATTATTATTACCCATAATTATCTCAGTAATATGAGATGTACTAAAAACCCATAATAATTTCAACTATATGAGTTATGTTCAATAACCCATAATAATCTCAAAAATATGAGTCTTACTCAACGATCTCCACCTTGACAAATATCAAATCCCTTTGAAGACGTCATGCATGACGATTTATCCTGGCAATTGGAGATGTACACCTTCTGCATAACACTAAAAAACATGTAACAAGTCTAACTAATGTCTGCACTTGTCACTGATGTATATATTGGTCAATATATCAGCTGCATTCTACAAAGTATGAACCTTTTCAAGCAATATCTGTCCAGATGCAATATGTAACACCCCAATTTAAATTATTTGATCGTTGTGTTATTTTTCCGTTGTTTGGCCTTGTTAAGGGTGTGAGGTTGAGCGCGTAGGCGTGGAGCCCTTAGTGGGACGAGTAGACTAGAGATATCGAGAATAATTGTGAGTATGAGTAGTAATAGTATTATTATTATTATTAATAATATTATTATTATTATTATTAATATTATTGTTATTATTATTATTAATATTATTACTAGTAGTATTATAATTATTATGTGGGTATCATTACTTGTAATATTATTACTTTTATTAAATTAAAAATCTGATTTAATTAAATGGATAATGGGCTATTGGAGAAAAATAAGGGCAGTTTGGTCATTAAGCGGAGATTAGTGAGGATTAGTGAGTAGGGTTAGTCATAATCAGAATTTCACAAAGAGAAGGGCTAGGGAGAGGAAGAGCAAGGAAGAGCTGGGGCCTTGCATCATCAATTTTCGCGGGAATTTTTTGAGTAATTTCGAGGTAAGGGGGAGAATGGGTTCAATATAGGTGGTAATTGCATGAGAGGGTAGTGAGGGGTCCTTTCCCTCGTAGGAATTTGTGTGTATAAATTCTGTTTTATGAATCTGTTGTTGTATGGTTGAAATTATGATGAACATTGCATGAATCGATTTATTCTGTCATGATTTGTGTGTAAATACATGATGTTGTTGCTGCTGTATGAATGTGTATGTTGTAGAACTGGTTTTTGTGCAGGGTGAGTGGACGAAATTAGATCTAAGACCTGTAACTTTGGTTAGTAATGATAGGTGAAAGATGTAAGATGAATGATAGGGCCTAAAATTGATGTAGAACTAATTTTAGGACTGTATTGGAGTGAAAAAGTGAGGATCCCGTAGCAGAACTCAGACTGGTGTGGGGAAATGCAGTTTGCGTAACAGATCTGGCCATACACGTAACAGGTAATGCGTTACACGTAAGGCTATGGGAAATACGCGTAATGGAGGGCCAAAAAGGAGGCTTTGGCACGACCCTCTGCCCGTACGCGTAACAGTACGCGTAAGGAAGCTTGACATTACGCGTATGAGAGGGACTACGCGTAATGGGATCTGAAAGTAGAATTTCTGGGAATGAAACGTCTCTGCCCATACGCCTAATAGGCATGGCAATACGCATATGGCAGGGCGGGAGAAGAGGAAATACGCGTATGATACGCAGCAGGATGGGCGAGTGAGCTGGGCAATACGCGTACGACCCAGGGCAATACGCGTATGACCAGCGAGAGTGGAGAATTGTGTCGTTTCGCGATTTCTTTCCCGTTTTCGCGTACGAAGTGATTTCTTTTGGTTTGAGAGGTTAGGGATAGATGCCAGAACCTGAGAATTGTAGAATTGGTGATAAAAATAATCGATTTAGTAATTTTGGTGGATTAATTAGATAATTAGCTAATTGAACGTTATGTGAGGAATTTCTTGTTGTGATGTATGTGATGGTGAGCAGGTATGTCACGTGTGATCAGGAGGATCGTGAAGATGTATGATTGTTGTCATACATGTGTGTTGTATGGTGTCGGTGGTGATGAATCATTGCTCAGGAGGAGTGTATGTGATTCATCCGAACTCCAATGTGGAGTGTGGTGGGGATAAATCATTGCCAAGTAGGGGCGTATGTGATTTATCCGGGTTCGATTGAATGAACCATGGTGTTTTGGTACCATATGCCTTGTGTCGATGTTTTTGAGTCGCATTGCATTTTTATGTGTTTGGTGAAATCTGAATGGAAATGACAAGTATGTCGTGATGGTGTATTTCTGATATATGATTGTGTGAGTACTACCTTTAGCATGTATTATACACCGTTATTTATTGAATGTGGTTCTCACCCCTTTGTTGTTTGTTGCGTCTGTGCTTCTTCGGAAGTACAGATAATCCAGGTACTTGAGTGTGCATGGAGTGTGTGTTGCTAGATCGAGTCCTAGGAGTCGCTCTGATATGTAACACGGGATTTTGGGAGTTTTTCATCATTTGTTATTCTTTATTGTTTTGTTACGTATCATTCTTTATTTGAAGCTTTGGTGGACCACGATTTATGTGGATTTTTGGTGTTGGTGGCAAATTGCCGTATTTTGAATAAAACAATTATTTTCGCTGCTTATTAATGAAAGGGAGTTTTGTTGTTGGTTTTAATGATGTGACATCCTACTGTTGTCGTAAACTCTGATTATTTTTGTAGTATTTACTTATTTTGTAAAATGGGAAAGTTGGGTGTTACACAATAACTCTCTGATCTTATGAAACCTCACGTAAATATGTTTGGTCCCGACAAAACCATTTTTATTTTTGGATTTTTTTTTTAAATTCAGTAGTTCATATTTCTTTGTTTTTTAAAATTTAGTGAGGATCAAAGGAAGAGACGACTCGATTGCTTTTAGAGAGAGAGAGAGAGAGAGAGAGAGAGAGAGAGAGAGAGAGAGAGAGAGAGAGAGAGAGCGGTTGCAGAGATCTCTCGTGTAGAGACAGATGACTGAGATGATTTGCATATCCAGGAGGGTAGAGTAGTCCCCATCGATTCTCACAAAAGGAGGATTGAGAAGTCATGCACACCTCGTACTTTCCAGCGTAGAGGAGGTAGAGTTGGAAAGGGAAGAGATCTTGATGAAAAGCCTGATGCTCAGGAGGATATATTGAGGTGGAGGCTCGGACTAACATAATGGTGTCTCCTCAGATTGACACGGAGGTGCATGCTCAGGCTGACATAAAGGTGCCAACTCTAAGTGATACAGAGAGCTTCCCTAGAGGTCCTAGTGACCGTACCTTGTTCACTGTGTACAGGGCCGGTTATACCCCTGTGCAGTCTGGTCCACTGCACAGGGCCTCTTAAAATACAAGGGCCTCCTAATTTTAATAAGTATATTTAATTTATAAATAAAAATAAAAAGAAACAAAGTTATAGATATACAGAAAATTAATTTTGACTTTCAGTATTACCTGTGATTAAATAGCAGTATATAGTAAAACATATACACGTATCATCCATCAATTTTTTATTAAGAATTTCTAAATAAAAAAATTCATATAATTAATTATTATTATTATTATTATTATTATTATTATTATTATTATTATTATTATTATTATTATTATTATTATTATTATTAATATTTATATGTATAACAGATTGTGAATTGTAATAATTTAAAGATCACTATATTTTAATAATTTAAAAATCACTATCTTTTACTTATTTTTTAAGGATATCAATACAATATCTTAATTATTTACTTTCTATTAATTAATTAATATATCATACCTTATTCAAATTAATTTATTAATATGTTTTCAAATTTGAATATTTAAGTTGAATTGTGTATTTTTGCTACAATATAAAGGTGTTCCTATAAAATATTAATCTTTTATATTTTTTAATATTATATTTTTATTATTTTGTGTGGGTTTCTTAATTTAAAAATTGAGGTGTATATTATATATTATAATAGAATTTTCAATGTTTCTATTTATAAATTTATTCTGTAATTGTTATTTCTTCTTTTTTATTGTTAAATTTAATTTTTAGTTTTATTTGCTTATTTTTAATTATTTCTTAAGTTTAAAAAATTTAATTTGAAATATGAGAAGAAGAAAAAGAATGGATTAGTTAACTTAATCTCAAAAAATGTTTTTGATAAAAATAACAATTGATTTGGTTAAAATTTTGAATGTTGTTAATGTAAATGTAGAATTAATTTTATTAGAGATCTTTTTTTAATATTAGAACAACGCCTCTAAATTGTTTGAGACGACCCTGACTGTGTATGTCAATTATGTGAGATTTAACAAGAAAATAACATTGGAACTTAAACACTACTAGATGATTCAAGACATTTCCATATTTTGATAATATCGTCGATAGATCTGGAAATTGTTGCATTCATCTCGATCGGACCCTTTGTTTCGTATAAATGATATGTGCTCCATATGGATTTTAAATCATTATTTGTCTTCAGAATGCTATGACTAACCTATTTTACCTCGATTGGGAAAAGGTTATTAACTAAATTTTTAGGGTGACGTTATGAAGGGTGTCGTAGTAAGTCATCACTTTTCCTATCGCTATACATGTAATTGAGGGGAAAGGTGGACCTTGTATTATGTTTGATCCTTTACAACTATATATTCGTTATCCCTTGTTTTATTAAAATATAAAGTTTCTTAAATTGTTTTGGTTTCAATCTACATGTACAAATTTTGGATGAATCTGGTTCATCATCATCACTGTCAATCTTGGAGAAGAACAAATGTCGGATTTTGCTGCATACCAATTTCTTTTCAAGTTCAAAGATTTTTGCACACATGCAATATATTCTCAATGAATTTTGCATGTATTTGTTTCTGATATAAAATAAAAAAAAGGTTAGATAAATAACAGAAAATTTCAATTAAAAGATAAGATATTATGTAAGAACACCAAACTCACACCAAATTTTTTCCACACTTGCAATCAATCCTACAGATATTTTTCAAGTTCTCCAAGAATATGATTTGGGAAAACTGGTACAGTTTCATCATAGTAGTTCCACTCATTCAGCTTCTTCTCCCATTCAAACTTTTCCTTTGAAAATTTATAAAAATATATCTGGTCCTTTTACATCTGGAACAACATTTTCCACAAAATCTTATCTGTCTCAAAGCTTGCTTCACCTGCTGACTCCTGTATTGCCTCCGGTTGCCTTGTCCTTCCTTTAGGTTTCATAAGAGTTTGGATGGCATCCTTATCAAAGGCAGCCTGGGGATAACATATTTCATCTGTCGCCTTTTGAGGCACACGATGCCTCTTGCAGAGATTGGAGATCAAGCATGGAAAGTAAAGAATAACTTCCTTTTTCTTAGAACAGGCTTGAATCTCTTGCATAATAATATTTCCTACATTAATTCATTCTCTACAAGTAATGCAGTGAAGCAAAACAAACCTTGCTCTATTGACAATCTCATTGTGTGTTGTTGGCCTAAAAGAATGCTTGATAAATTGGTACCATACCTTGGATTCTGATCTTAAGTCCATCCTTTTCACAATTTTCTCTCCTCCAGTTTCCACCCACTTAGTATCTGGGTTGCAAAAGGATTCCATGACACACATCACAATCAGCATCATCAGATGCCAGCAACAGGTCTTGATATCTGTTCTCAACTGGTCCGAATTTGTATAGCATGTGGATGGTTCCTCAGAGTAAGATACCTTCACACCTCTAACCACTACCTCAACTTTCTTGTTGTTAGTATTAACCAGATTTGCATAAAATTCCTTCACAATCTGATTATTATAGGTTTGTGGTTGCTGATAGAATCTAGTCCACTTCATGCTTTCAATTAAATTTCCCATATCACCTAGAAGACCTATATTTTCAGCCTGCATGTCAAAAATGAATCCTCTCTCTGAATGCATTCTTATTCTTGAGAAATAATCAGTAAATTGCTAGCTGGCATCGCTATTGATGAAGGTTTCTCCATCAAACATGTCATCGTCAGAGTATTCCACCACTGGCATGGCATTTTTGAGAGCAACTGTCTTGAAACGACATTGGGTGTATGCGGGCTTCATGTTGAAGTTAGGGTTTGGCATTGGTTTTATGTGTTTGGTAAGAATTGAGAATTTCTAGGTTTGAGGGAAACAAATAGGTTGGAGAAAATCTTCAAGAGAAGGTTTTGGGAAGAAGAAGAGGTTAGGAGGTAATGATCTTTGGGAATTGAGGGAATATAATGATGGGAATGTTGGGGATTGCACATTTAAAAAGAGCATGGAGGAAAGAGAGGGAAAATAAAGGTACGGTTATAAAAATTTTGAAACTGCTCAGAGAGAGGGAATAACAACTAGTTAGGTTAATAAGAGGTTACTTGTAGTCGTACCCCTAATCATGAAGTAATGAGGCATCACAATTAATGGGCCAGTCTAGACGTGATGTCACACACAGGGCTCAATAGTCTGTCTATGCGAGTGGCTTCAATTTATCTCTCTTGCATTCTATTTTTGTCTTATTAGCACGTTCCCTTTTTCTAGCAAAACCACTACCTGTCTTACTTCATTGAATTCAAAGAGACAACAGTTGCCTCCTTTTTTATGTTCAACCCCAGCTTATAGACATGACACCACTTGAATCTGATCCTTCCCACTTTTCTTCATCAATCACAATCAACTGAAAATTAAACACACTAACAAACACAAAAATAACAGTTAAGTCGAGCTACCTCCCAGTAGCACTATTTTATAGTCTTATAGCCTGTCTACAATAAGATCAAGAAGATTCATGCAAATCCAAAGTGATCTTTTTGTTGTGCAAGTATTCACCATAATATACCTTAAATCTTTGTCCATTCACCATGAACTCTTCATTTGTTCTTTCATTTAATGAGTCTACTGCCCCGTGAGAATAAATTTTAATCAATTTGAAGGGGTCAGACCATCTGGACTTAAGTTTTCCTGGAAAAAGTTTAAGCCTAAAACTGAATAAGAGAACTTGTTGGCCTTCCACCAATTCTCTTTTTTGACATTTACTGTCGTTCCACCTCTTTGTCTTTTTCTTATACATCTCAGCATTCTCATAGGAGAATAGCTTATGCTTCTTTAGTTCATTAAGCTAGAGCATTTTGGCTTGGCCAGTATTTTCTAGATTAAAGTTCAAAGTTTTGGTAGCCCAAAATACTTTTTTCTCCAACTCAATTGGTAAATTGCAAGCCTTACCATAGACAAGTTTATAAGGAGACATGCCTAGAGGAGTTTTATAAGCTGTCATATAAGGGCTTAGACCAGTCCTTCCTTGAGGGGTTCACAACTTTTTCCAAAATCCTTTTTATCTGTCTATTGGAAATTTCCGCTTGTCCACTACTTTGTGGATGGTAGGCCGTAGCAACCTTGTGTTTGACTCCATATTTTTCCATCAAATTTTCAAATAACTTATTGGAAAAATGGGTACCCTCATCATTAATGATTTCTCTAGGGGTGCAATGTCTAGTGAAAATGTTTTTAATAAAAAATTTGGTTACCACCCTAGCTTCATTAGTTGGGGTTGCTACTGCCTCTATCCACTTAGAGACGTAGTCTACAACTACCAAAATATACACATTTCCAATGGTTGCATTACCATTATCCTTTCCACCATGAATGTTCAGTCGACCAGGACATACTTTTCTTGTATGAAACTCCTTCTTACAAAGATAACACTTAATAGTATGAGCATTGCCACCATAAGAATTATGTAGAAATTTACCATTCTTCTTCTCAAACCTACCATATTTCTTCAAGAATTTTTCCTTAACAGACAAACCTTCACCAAGTTGATGGCTTGTGCTCCTTTCGTTCATTCAAATCCTTAGAGTACAAGGAAGATTCTCGATCATCGTTGTCTTCTCCTTCTCCGATAGGGCATCGTCCATCTTATATGATCATTTCAATGCTTCTAACAAATCCTATTAAACAAGAAGGGCTTGCATCTTTAAGCGCCACAAACCAAAATCATTCACACCGGTGAATTTCTCAATCTAGTACTTTGTTGAGGACATCTTCTCCTCCACGCTCACCGCACCAGTTTGTTGTGAAACGATGTCGTAAATAACAAAATAAAGTTATGAGATAAAGATTGAGTTTCTTGAACAAACACAATAAATCCTATTAGGATTTACGAAAGAGAGAGAAGAGGGAAGAAGAAGAATAAGAATTGGTTAAAACTGTTTTACTCTTCACTTTCTCAATAAGGGTTCACAGTTTACAAGTGAATACCAACAATTTACCTGTCTCAACAACCTGAGAGAACTAGTCTATATATAAATTACTAAGCTAACTTAGGCTACAAGCTAACTTAGCAATTGGGCTTACAAGCAAGGTCCAGTTCGACATGCTTTAAAACAAAACATATTTCGACAGCATGTTTGAACAGATTTCGACTACATGATACACAACTCTTGTTGAACCATGAAACTACCCTTGTCGACACCAAAGTTCGATCTAAATACCACAATTACAAAGTAAAAGAGTGGAAGAATTAAATTAATTGGGGTCCCTAAAATACCATCTCATATATGTCTATATGGAAAAAAAAATTGCCAAAGACAAAGTTACTCACAGACAAAAACACCTCATTTGGAAAACCCATTGACAAAATTCATGTTTATATCTTGGAACTTGGAAGGACAAGGCACGATTATGTTGATGGGTTCAAATATTGGCCTCTATAGTGTAAAAAATGGTTAATACATGGTGTAGAAGAATTACATAAACCCAAGTCCTTCCAATACCAACTCTTATTATGTATATATGTAAATTTATATTCTAATTAATAGATTTATATTACAGACGTTTGAGGTCACAGTGAATGGGGCCAGTTTTAATCAAAATATATAATACCTTCAATCAAAGTGTTGGTAGAACTAATATATAAACTATTACTCAAGGGACAAGAAAAACTGATAGAAGGAGTGGTAAACAATATAAGGAAAAAAAAACTTACTCATAACTAACAATTGTTCCCATAAATGGTAAATGAAAAAAATAAACCAAACCAATTGGAGTCATCCTAATTTGAAAAACAACATAGAGATCGATCATAACAAAAGAAAAAAGAGGAAAACAGTTAAGAGGATAATGTAAGGATATATGTGCAAATTCATAAACAAAGAGACATGAATAAAATATGTGGACTATGTGAAACAAAAAAAAGACTTAACTAAAGCTTGGATTTAACACTGAAATAGAATCAACTAAAAAGAAAAAGCAAAGAAAAAATATGATAATTGGGATCACAAACACTACAATTTAACAATCATATGAAAAATCTGAGCATTCACATTAGAACAATAGACATACAAGTTCAAGAAACTAACAATCATTTCTAGGAAAATGGGAAGAATTGGATCTGTAAAACTAATGTGTCACCCATACAACAAATTTCATAAACAATATCCTGAACCTGAAAAGAGATTTAATTTATTCGTCCCAGAAAGTTAAAAATTCTTTCAAGGTTAGGGTTTTGGTTGTCCAAGACGTGATGAAGGGGTATCGGGAAGGAATTTAGCGAACAAGCTATGTCACTTGAGAATGAAGGGGGAAAAGCCACAACTGGATGATAACAAGCCTGGGCTTACGTTAGGAAAAAGAGCGCTGCAGACATATTTCTTTTCTCTTCACACTATTTTTTATTTTATTGTATTTATAAATTATCTAGCATAATTCTTACAATGCATATTTTTTAAATATAATTATAGTTTTTATTAATCGTAAAAGTCTAAGTATAAATTAAATTTAAAGGATCAACGTTATTTATTCAAAAAGAGATATATCCTACCTTTTAAATTATACTTTACACCATTTGTATATTTTTCTAATTTTATATGAATAGCAAAAGAGTTTTTTAAGTATTAATCAATAAATTTTATTCAAATTGAATTCTAAAAGTTTATGATTTTTTTAAATGTTTTTGTAATATAAACCCCAACCTATTGATTTTTTTTGAAAAAAGGCTAAAGAAGAATTATCATTAACTTGCTAGCATAAGAAATGCTAGAGCCAAATTACAAGCAGAACAAAACACCAGCAACTAAAAGAAAAAAACACAAAACAAACTGAAGAGAAAATCAAATAGCAGCCTGCTATAAAATACCCCAATGACAATCAGATAAATCGAAAGCAGAATTAGAAACCAAATCCCTATGAAGATCACCAACAAACTAAACACCCAATAAAACTGCTCACAAGAATCCGAGTCGATCACCTACACCAACTAAACAACGGCGGCAACTGTAACACCCCAATTTAAATTATTTGATCGTCGTGTTATTTTCCATTGTTTGGCCTTGTTCAGGGGGTGTCTGAGTGCGAAGGGGTAATGTAGTGATAAGGTGGGGGTGTGTCCATTAATAGTAATATAGAACTTATTGTTATTAATATTATTATTATTATTATTATTATTATTATTAGTATTATTATTATTATTATTATTATTAATAGTATATTTCATATTATTATTATTATGGTTATTATTATTATTAATATTACTAGTAAATTAAAATCTGATTTAATTAATTAGATAATGGGCTGATAGAAAATAGGAAGGGCAGTTTAGTCATTAAGCTAGTTTAGTGAGAATTAGTGAGGGGTTAACCATAGTCAAAATTTTAGAGAGAGAAGGAGAAAGGCTAAGGAGAAGGGAAGAACAAGGGAGAGCTAGGGCACCCATCTTCATCAATTTTCGCGGGAATTTTCTGAGTAATTTCGAGGTAAGGGGGGAGAATGGGTTTAATATTGGTGATATAATCATGAGAGGGTAGTGGGGATTCCTTAACCCCGTAAGAATTCGTATGTATAATTCTGTTTGAATTTATCTGTGGTTGTGTGTACGATTGCTGTGAAATCCTTGTTATGATGCCATGTTGGATCTGGAATTCGTACGATTCTTGGTGAATAATTCTGTTGTTGCTGCTGTATAAATTGTATATGTTGCTGAACTGGTTTTGTGCAGGTGAATATGACAGATAATTAGATCTAAGAATCGTAAATTTGACTAGTAAGGATAGGTAAAAGGAGAAAGATGAAGAATAGGACCTAAAACTGGTGTAGAAACAAGTTTAGGACTGAATTAAAGTGGAAAAGTGAGGATCCCGTAGCAGAACCCAGACTGGTGTGGGGAAATTGAGTTTACGTAATAGATCTGGCAATACGCGTATCAGGTAAGGCAATACGCGTACGGCTGTGGTCATTACGCGTATGGGAGGGCCAAAAGGAAGATTGGCACGGCCCTCTGCCCGTACGCGTATGGAGCTTGGGCATTACGCGTAAGGGAGAGGCATTATGCGTATGGTTGTGGCAAGCGAGCTGGCAATATGCGTATGGCACAGGGCAATACTTGTATGGCCAGCGAGAGTGCAGAATTTTTCCGTTTCGCGATTTCTTTCTCGTTTTCGCATCCGAAGTGGTTTCTTTTGGTTTGAGAGGTTGGGGATAGATGTCGGACCTGGAGAAATGTAGGATTAGCAATAAAAATAATTGATTTAGTAATTTTGGTGAATTAATTAGTAATTAGCTAATTAACGTCGTGTGGGGTGTTTTCTGTGGTGTTATGTATTGATTGTGATCAGGAGGATCATGGAAATGTATGACTATGATTATACATGAATTATATGCATATTGATGTCATGCATTCATGGTGTGTCGGTGGTGATGAATCATTGCTCAGGAGGAGTGTATGTGATTCATCCGAACTCCAATGTGGAGTGTGGTGGGATAAATCATTGCCAAGTAGGGGTGTATGTGATTTATCCGGGTTCGATTGAATGAACCATGGTGATTTGGTACCACATGCATTGTGTCGTTTGTTGAGTCACATTGCATTGTCATTACCTGTTGATTGAATTAATTGAAAAGACAAGTACGTCGTGATTATGTGATTGTATGATTGACTGTGAGTAACTACCCTTAATATGTATTATTCACCATTTATTATTGAATGTAGTTCTCACCTCTTTGTTGTTGTTGTGTCTGTGCTTCTTCGGAAGTACAGATAATCCAGGTACTTGAGTTGCTTGGAGTGCGTGTTGCCTGTTCGAGTCGTAGGAGTCGCTCTGATACGTAACACGGGAATTTTAGGGATTATATTAATTGTTATTTTGTATTGAATTTTGTTACGTATCTCTTTTAAATTCAATATTTTGCGGACCACGAGTTTAATGTGGAGGTTTGGAGTATGTTGGCAAGTGTGCCGTGAACTTATGAAATGATTATTCAGTTGTTTTATTTCATTTAATGAAAAGGAATTTTGATGTTGATTTTATTGGTGTAGCATCCTACTTGTAAAAGTTGAAAACTCTGATTTTATCTGTAATATTCCTATATTTTATAAAATGGGAAAGTGGGGTGTTACAATTGGTATCAGAGCAGGTCGGTCCGTCCGGCCAGGTTGAGTAGTAGAGTCTGTCCTTAGAATAGGAGTGAGTTATGTGTTCTGACCATATGTTGTTTGTTGAACAGTATGGCAGGAAGGAATGATGCTGCTCTTGCTGCTGCTATGCAAGCCATGGCACAAGCGGTAGAGAACACTAATCAGGCTGGAGGTGCGCAGTTCCGTGACTTAGCTCAGTTTCAGAGCAATAAGCCGCCTACATATGAGGGAGGTATTTTGGACCCAGAGGCTGCACAGAAATGGCTGAAGGCCGTTGAAAAGATCTTCAGAACCATGGGATGCAGTAATGCTCAGAAGGTACGGTTTGGCACTCATATGCTGGAAGGAGAGGCTGAAGCTTGGTGGGACAATAGTCGTCAGAGGTTGGAAGCTGCGGGGACTGAGATTACTTGGACATTGTTTCAGGCTGAGTTTCTGGAAAAAGTACTTTCCGAAAGATATTCGTAGTGCAAAGGAGATTGAGTTTCTAGAGCTGAAATAAGGAAATTTGACTGTCGCTGAATATGCTGCTCGGTTTGAGGAATTGGTTCAGTATTGTGCTCATTACAATACAGAAGAGGCAATGACTTCTAAGTGCTTAAAGTTTGAGAATGGGCTGCGTCCCGAGATCAAACTGGGCATTGCTTGTCAGAAAATAAGAAACTATCCAGAGCTGGTAAGCAGAAGCAGAATCTATGACAATGATAACAGAGCCAGGATTGCTCATTACAAAGTGGTGAATGAGAAAAAGGGTAAGCAGAGGTTTGGAGGTACTCCTTACAGTGCTCCAGCTGATAAGGGGAAACAGAAAGCGGCAACAGGAAAGAAACCTAAGGAGGGAGGGGTGGCTCCTGATACTCTCTAGTGTTTCAGATGTGGTGGCGCGGGTCACCGTGCTAATAATTATCCTAATGAAGTGAAGAAATGTTTCAAGTGTGGTCGACCAGGTCATGTTATAGCTGATTGTAAAGCCACTATGCCCACCTGTTATAATTATGGAGAGAAGGGTCATATCAGCACTCACTGTGAGAAGCCAAAGAAGTCTCAGGCCGGTGGAAAGGTGTTTGCCTTGGTGGGAGCCCAATCCACCGATGAGGTGCGTCCCGTCAAAGGTACTTGTTTTATTAATGACATTCCTTTGATTGCTATCATTGACACGGGTGCAACCCACTCGTTTATTTCTGTTGACTGTGTGAAGAGATTAGGGATTGTGCCGTCTACTCTAGATCAGAGGATGACGATTGAAACTCCATCTATTGGTTCTGTGGTTACTTCCTTGGTGTGTTTGAAGTTTCCGCTGACTATGTTTGGTAGAGATTTCAGAGTGGACTTGATTTTTTTGCCACTCGGTAATCTCGATGTTATTTTGGGAATGAACTGGTTGGAGTTCAACCGAGTTTATATTGATTGCTTCCGAAAGACGTTAATGTTTCTTACTCCTGAAGAGGAAGCATTAGCAGATTCATTATCTAGTAGGGAGTTGAGGACGTTGTTGGAGGATGAAGCAAAGATGTTTGCAGTGTTTGCCTCGTTATCTGTTGAAAGCAAGACTTCAGTTAATGAATTACCAGTGGTGAATGAATTTCCTGAAGTATTTCCAGATGACATCACAGAATTGCCTCCGACAAGGGAAGTTGAATTCACTATTGATCTTGTACCGGGTACAGAACCTATCTCTATGGCACCGTACAGGATGTCTGCATCAGAGTTGGCAGAGTTGAAATCTCAGATTGGAGAGTTGCTCGATAAGAAGTTCATTAGACCGAGTGTGTCGCCGTGGGGAACTCCAGTGTTGTTGGTGAAAAAGAAGGATGGTAGTATGCGTCTGTGCATTGATTACCGTCAGTTGAATAAAGTGGCCATTAAGAATAAGTATCCACTTCCGAGGATTGATGACTTAATGGATCAGCTTGTAGGAGCTCGTGTGTTCAGCAAAATTGATTTGAGGTCGGGTTACCATCAGATTAGAGTAAAAGAAGGTGATATTCAGAAGACGGCGTTCAGGACCCGCTATGGACATTATGAATATGCAGTAATGCCTTTCGGAGTGTCTAATGCGCCGGGTGTGTTTATGGAGTATATGAACCGTATCTTTCACTCTTATTTAGATTAGTTTATTGTGGTATTTATTGATGATATACTGATTTATTCTAAGACTGACGAGGATCACGCAGAACATTTGAGGATTGCATTGCAGGTGTTGAAGGATAATAAATTGTTCGCAAAGTTCTCAAAATGTGAATTCTGGTTGAGGACTGTGAGTTTCTTGGGTCATGTTATTTCTGGTGATGGCATAGCGGTGGATCCATCTAAAGTAAGTGCAGACTTCAGTGGGAAGCTCCGAAGACAGCAACGGAGATTAGAAGCTTTTTGGGTTTGGCAGGTTACTACAGAAGATTCATTAAAGGGTTTTCTAATTTGGCGTTACCATTGACTCAGCTAACCAGAAAGAATCAAGCTTTTGTTTGGGATGCTGCTTGTGAGGAAAGTTTTGAGGAACTGAAGAAGAAATTGACTACAGCGCCAGTGTTAATTCTACCAAGTCCAAATGATCCTTTTGTAGTGTATTGTGATGCGTCTAAGATGGGATTAGGCGGTGTGTTAATGCAAGATGGCAAAGTGGTGGCATATGCTTCATGGCAGTTGAGGGTGCATGAGAGGAACTATCCTACTCATGATCTTGAACTAGCTGCAGTGGTTTTTGTATTAAAAATTTGGCGACATTATTTGTATGGATCGAGATTTGAAGTGTTTAGTGATCACAAAAGTTTGAAGTATCTATTCGATCAGAAGGAGTTGAATATGAGGCAGAGGAGGTGGTTAGAGTTCTTGAAGGATTATGATTTTAATTTGAGTTACCATCCAGGAAAAGCTAATGTTGTAGCAGATGCTCTCAGTCGGAAGACAATTCAAATGTCTGCATTGATGGTGAAAGAAATGGAGTTAATTGAACAGTTCAGAGACTTGAGTATGGTTTGTGAAACTACATCGGAGAGTGTTAGATTGGGTATGCTGAAGGTGAATAATGACTTTTTGGATGTAATTAAGGAAAATCAGAAGCTTAATGTGAAGCTGGTGGACTTGATGTCTACAGGAAGCAATGATTCCGATAGTGACTTTAAAGTGGATAATGTTGGAGTATTGAGATTCCGGGGCAGAATTTGTGTACCGGATAATGCGGAATTAAAGAAAGCGATCTTAGAGGAGAGCCACTGGAGTAGCTTGAGTATTCATCCGGGAGCTACGAAAATGTATCATGACTTGAAGAGGTTGTTTTGGTGGTCCGGTATGAAGAGGGACATAGCTCAGTTTGTCTATGCTTGTTTGACATGTCAGAAGTCGAAAGTAGAGCACCAGAAGCCTTCGGGATTAATGCAGCCGTTAGAGATTCCGGAATGGAAGTGGGACAATATTACTGTGGATTTTGTTACTGGTTTACCAAATACGGCGAGAGGCTTTGATGCTATTTGGGTAGTGGTGGATCGACTTAAGAAATCCGCACATTTTATACCAATTAACATCAGTTTCCCGTTGTCAAAGCTGGCGAAGATTTATATCAGGGTAATTGTGAAGTTACATGGTGTTCCATCGAGCATAGTGTCGGATAGAGATCCGAGGTTTACCTAGGAATTTTGGAAGAGCCTACAGGAAGCCTTGGGTTCTAAATTGAAGTTGAGCTCGGCTTATCACCCACAGACTGATGGTCAGTCAGAGAGGACTATTCAGTCGTTGGAAGATTTGCTGGGAGCCTGTGTGTTGGAGAAAAGTGGTGCGTGGGATACTCATATGCCATTAATCGAGTTCACGTATAACAATAGTTACTATTCTAGCATTGGAATGGCACCTTTCGAAGCTTTATATGGTAGGAGGTGTAGGACGCCTCTGTGTTGGTACGAGACCGGTGAGAATGTGATGCTTGGACCTGAGATTGTGCAACAGACTACTGAGACAATTAAAATGATCCACGAGAAGAAGAAAATGTCTCAGAGTAGGCAGAAAAGCTATCATGATAATCGGAAGAAAGACTTGGAATTCAGTGAAGGTGATCATGTGTTCCTGAGAGTTAACCCAGTGACTGGTGTTGGACGTGCATTGAAATCAAAGAAGCTGGATCCTAAGTTTATCAGACCGTATCAGATCTTGCAGAGAGTTGGTGCAGTTGCTTATAGGGTGGTGTTACCGCCCGAACTTTCGAACTTGCATGACATGTTTCATGTGTCACAACTTCGAAAGTATGTATCTGATCCATCTCATGTTATCCCGAGGGATGAGGTGCAGATCCGGGATAATCTTACTATGGAGGCGATGCCGATAAGGACCGAGGATCGCAAGATGAAACAACTCAGAGGAAAGGAGATACCCCTGGTGAGAGTAGCTTGGGGAGGAGCTGCTGGAGGAAGTGTGACCTAGGAGCTGGAGAGCAGGATGCGAGAGTCGTATCCGAAGGTATTTCCATCAGGTACATTTTCGAGGACGAAAATAATTTAAGGGGGGGGAGAGTTGTAACACCCCAATTTAAATTATTTGATCGTCGTGTTATTTTCCATTGTTTGGCCTTGTTTAGGGGGTGTTTGAGTGCGAAGGGGTAATGTTAATAGTGATAAGGTGGGGGTGTGTCCATTAATAGTAATATGGAACTTATTGTTATTAATATTATTATTATGGTTATTATTATTATTAATATTATTAGTAAATTAAAATCTGATTTAATTAATTAGATAATGGGCTGATAGAAAATAGGAAGGGCAGTTTAGTTATTAAGCTGGTTTAGTGAGAATTAGTGAGGGGTTAACCATAGTCAAAATTTTAGAGAGAGAAGGAGAAAGGCTAAGGAGAAGGGAAGAACAAGGGAGAGCCAGGGCACCCATCTTCATTAATTTTCGCGGGAATTTTCTGAGTAATTTCGAGGTAAGGGGGGAGAATGGGTTTAATATTGGTGATATAATCATGAGAGGGTAGTGGGGATTCCTTAACCCCGTAAGAATTCGTATGTATAATTCTGTTTGAATTTATCTGTGGTTGTGTGTACGATTGCTGTGAAATCCTTGTTATGATGCCATGTTGGATCTGGAATTCGTATGATTCTTGGTGAATAATTCTGTTGTTGCTGCTGTTTAAATTGTATGTGTTGCTGGACTGGTTTTGTGCAGGTGAATATGACAGATAATTAGATCTAAGAACCGTAAATTTGACTAGTAAGGATAGGTAAAAGGAGAAAGATGAAGAATAGGACCTAAAACTGGTGTAGAAACAAGTTTAGGACTGAATTAGAGTGGAAAAGTGAGGATCCCGTAGCAGAACCCAGACTGGTGTGGGGAAATTGAGTTTGCGTAATAGATCTGACAATACGCGTATCAGGTAAGGCAATACGCGTACGACTGTGGTCATTACGCGTATGGGAGGGCCAAAAGGAGGATTGGCACGACCCTCTGCCCGTACGCGTAACGGTACGCGTATGGAGCTTGGGCATTACGCGTAAGGGAGAGGCATTACGCGTATGGTTATGGCGAGCGAGCTGGCAATACGCGTATGGTACAGGGCAATACGCGTATGGCCAGCGAGAGTGCAGAATTTTTCTGTTTCGCGATTTCTTTCCCGTTTTCGCATCCGAAGTGGTTTCTTTTGGTTTGAGAGGTTGGGGATAGATGTCTGACCTGGAGAAATCTAGGATTAGCAATAAAAATAATTGATTTAGTAATTTTGGTGAATTAATTAGTAATTAGCTAATTAACGTCGTGTGGGGTGTTTTCTGTGGTGTTATGTATTGATTGTGATCAGGAGGATCATGGAAATGTATGACTATGATTATACATGAATTATATGCATATTGATGTCATGCATTCATGGTGTGTCGGTGGTGATGAATCATTGCTCAGGAGGAGTGTATGTGATTCATCCGAACTCCAATGTGGAGTGTGGTGGGATAAATCATTGCCAAGTAGGGGTGTATGTGATTTATCCGGGTTCGATTGAATGAACCATGGTGATTTGGTACCACATGCATTGTGTCGTTTGTTCAGTTACATTGCATTGTCATTACCTATTGATTGAATTAATTGAAAAGACAAGTACGTCGTGATTATGTGATTGTACGATTGACTATGAGTAACTACCCTTAATATGTATTATTCACCGTTTATTATTGAATGTAGTTCTCACCCCTTTGTTGTTGTTGTGTATGTGCTTCTTCGGAAGTACAGATAATCCAGGTACTTGAGTTGCTTGGAGTGTGTGTTGCCTGTTCGAGTCGTAGGAGTCGCTCTGATACGTAACACGGGAATTTTGGAGATTTTATTAATTGTTATTTTGTATTGAATTTTGTTACGTATCTCTTTTAAATTTAATATTTTGCGTACCACGAGTTTAATGTGGAGGTTTGGAGTATGTTGGCAAGTGTGCCGTGAACTTATGAAATGATTATTCCACTGTTTTATTTCGTTTAATGAAAAGGAATTTTGATGTTGATTTTATTGGTGTAGCATCCTACTTGTAAAAGTTGAAAACTCTGATTTTATCTGTAATATTCCTATATTTTATAAAATGGGAAAGCGGGGTGTTACACCAACAGCAGAACCTTGACTTTAGAAACGCCGCAAAGAGAAGCAGGACTACCACACAACACCGCAAACTGCAGCCCGCCCTGCTACTAAAAGACTCCGATCAGGAACACACAACGCAACAGAGGAAGAAACTGGCAAACTGGACTGGAGAACCGGAGAAGAAATCAGAAGATCAGCGTCTGCACTTACCACTCAAAAGAACTCTGCTGAAACACCAAGGACAAAGTGCAGCCCAAAATAGGCCCTCACACACCAAGAAAACTCAAAGGATGAGACTAAAACAGCCCAAACTCTCCTAAACAAAGTATATGACAACCCATACTCTCATTCAGAAAGCCCCTGCAAGACACTAGCAGAAACCGTTAAACTACCATGATTCCAAGACAAGTTGCGGGATTCAAACTCCATACACCAATATTATCCGATGTCAAGTTTGATTTTAATCTGAGTCACTTCCAAGCCAGAATAATTGCCTCTTCTACAATTTTTTCAGTGCGAATTTCTTCATTTCAGAAAATTCTATGGTTCCTTGATTTCCAAATACTCCAAATGCACGCGAACCAGAGTACTGACAATTTCTTTATTAGGGATTTGTCTCTACCTAATAGGCTTTCGAATTGATCCATATGTTTCCACTCTTCATTGTGTAGAACCGATTTAACTCCAATCCACTTACAAATGTACCCCCACACACCTGTGAGAATTGGACACTAAAAAAAAAAGTGAGAAACTGTACCCTAAACCCAACCTATTGATTAGCGAGATGATTTGATTTGAGTTTAGTCTTAAAAATACGAGTTGAACACTCAATCCAATCCAAAAAAATATTGATCCGGTTCGAATATTTGATTTAATCAAATTAGATCCAATTCAATCAGCGAACACTTCCTAATTCCTTGATGTTAATAATAAATAGAACGACAGCCTCAAACCCTACTTTAATTAGCACACAAAATAACAATTTAACTTTCCAGTGTTTCTGTGTTTATGAGATTGAAGAAGAAGAAACGGCGGCGCGGAAGGTCTCTGCAATTCGCTCTTCGCAGTCGAGTTGAATCCTGCAAATCAAAGTTCAAAACCGCCGAAGAAATCGTGGATCATCTTCGTTTAAATTACCCAGAATACCGCCGAACTAAGGATCAAACCCTAATTAGATTTGTTGAGGATGCTATTCAATTTTCCAACAATACTCCTACACGAAACCATAACCAAAACAACAATGCAGAGGAAGATGACGAACAAGATGAGAATCGAAGTGCTTCTCGAAAGAGACGTAAGGAAATTAACGACGAATCTAAAGAGAGATTGCAAAAGATGAATACACGCATAGCGTATGCCCGTGATATTTATTTTTTCTCATTATTTAATTTTGAGTAAAATTTATAGTTTTCTCAAATATCAATATAATATGTTTATGAATTTTAATTTTTTTATTTTATTATATTTTAACATTATTTTTTTATCTTCTAAAATTTTTATAATAATAATATATTATGAATCTGTTAAATTTAATTCTCTTTGTTCATCCATTTTATAAAAAATTCTTATTTTTATATTAACCTGCCCCTACCTTCGATATTTCTAAAAACATGTATCCTGTATAACTATCATAGCTATTATTGAATCCTTATAACCATACTACAACTAATGTAACCTAATTTTTGACATGCTGACTATTGTATTAAGTCATAATTTCAGAATTCATTCACTTATTTTTCAAATCGCATATAGAGGACATAATGACTCAAGACATATCAAAATGATGAAATATTTAATATGAGAAGATTCTGTAACATTCATTTACACAAACTTATGAAATATATATCCTGCTGAGTAATGTCATAGCTAAGAGATTCTAATATTAGCTATAATTATTGTATTAATGATATATCTACTAATGATAGTAGAGACAATAACCATACTGATTCATTCTTATTGTCAGCAGCAGCAGTAAGAACAAATCATATATGTATAAGTTTATTTAATGGTATCTCCCTAAGAGATGTTGTATTTCTGTGTCTGGCTAGACACCGCAAAGGCGATAACATAGCTCTTCAGCCTGCTCGCCAAGGTTATGGTTTGACAGCGGAAAAATGCCACTTCTCCCATTGTTCATGCATGTCACGTTAAGTTGGTTACCGATCTGGTTATCCTGCAGCATTACATCATATAAATGTTAGCAGTAGTAACAACTCAAGTTTAATTGTTGAACTTTTCAAACATTAAATCATCATAAGAAAATTTGTTTGGCAAATAAATTAACCATATATGTAGAATCGAAAGCGGTTCTTTTAATATGTGTCAGCAGAACTAAAGATCAGTTATATTATATAAGTTGTAATCACTTCTGTGTCCGTGTTTCATAGAAGCTGCATAGATCAAACAAATACATAAGAAAGTAGCAGCATCACTCGCCTCACAAGAAATGTAGCCTGGTTTACAGCTGGGAGGGGCACAAGTTATATAATGACACCAAGAGCAGTAATCATTCAAGTCCACCCCTTTAAAGAACAAGACGAGGCCTCCGACCAATCTGTAAAGAAACCAACTTTCACATTTGGAGACACAAGTACATAACAATGTGATTCACCCAACAGCAACAACAAAAAAGGCGAGAGACTGTTACCCAACACTTAGTAGCACGAAAGAGATAATCCGAAGGGCATATTGATAAGATTCTTGCTTCTGGTACGTTTTAGACTTGGTTAGATTAAGCCCATTATACTGAGAACGAATCAAAATGGCATATCCAAGAAGAAATCCTGATGTAAACCCTCCAATGTTACTAAAATTATTTCCAAATGGAAAAGTTCCAAGAGCTAAGTCCAATAAAATGATCACAATAAGAATCAACATCTCATCAAACTGCAAAACAATAACAAAAATATATTTATTAGGCAGCATCATTTAGCTTAATAATGTATAAACTTATTTATTTACCTTATGAGTACGCATTTTCCAATTTGCTAAAACCTCTGATAGCATCACTCCTAGTAAGCCGAATATTGCACCAGATGCACCAACGTAGATGATTGAATGGAGGAATAAAACACACAGCAAATTTCCTCCCAAACCAGATATCACATACACCAATCCAATTCGAACTACAAAGAAAACAAGTAAAACTGTTATCATATTCAAAATTGGCACATAGAAGAAACCAGAGGCAAATAACCAGAACCTTACCAAAACCAAATTTCTTCTCAAGAGGAATTCCAATGATTAAAAGAAGCCATATGTTAAGAAGCAAATCGAGAACCTCATGATGCAACCACATAGAAGTGAAAAGGCGCCAAGCCTGGTGAATATGGACCAGTTTGTCCAGATGTAGAGCACCCATCTGTATTAACCTGAAAAATAAACAGACGTGAGAACAACATACACATTTCTAACACATTTGAATTGATTACAATTGAGTCTGTGAGATTTGGGTCGAAACTCAGCTGTGTCGAAGGTAGCTTTCATGTATTCCGACTGAAGGCAAGCGTGCTGTCGAAGCTTGTTCACATGCTGATGCCAGATTATTACATATAGTAGTCGAAGTCTGTTCTTATATGTATTCTGTCGAAATAGTTTATTCTGTCGAATTGGACCTTGTGTTAAGGATCCAATTGTTTAGGTTTCTTGGGCTGCAAGTTACCTAGTTAGTCTATAAATAGGCTAGTACACTCAGTTTGTTGAGTGTGGCAAATTGTGATATTCACTTGTAATCATTTGTAAACATTAATGAGAAAGTGAATAGTAAACAGAATTATATTTGCCCAATCCTTGTTGTTCCTCTTCTATTCTTCTTCTTCTAGTTTTCTCTTTTCCGTTAAACCCTTGTTTTGGTTCTTGATAATTCAAGAAACCAGTTTTTATATTTTGATTAAAGTCATCGTTTTTCACAACAAATTGGTGCGGTGAGCGTGAAGAAGATGGCTTCAACAAAGTATGAGATTGAAAAGTTCACCGGAGTGAACGATTTCGGTCTGTGGCGCTTGAAGATGAAAGCCCTACTGGTGCAGCAGGGATGTTTGGAAGCGTTGAAGGGAATGGCAGCCATGGATGCTGCGTTGACGGAAAAAGAAAAGATGACAATGATCGAGAAATCACACAGCGCAATTCTTTTGAGCCTTGGTGATAAGGTTCTCCGGTAGGTATCAAAAGAGACGACGGCGGCGGGATTATGGACGAAGCTGGAAAGTTTGTATATGACCAAATCCTTGGTGAATCGTCTTTACCTGAAGCAAGCCTTGTATTCATTCAAGATGAATGAAGAAAAGGCTTTGGCTGAGCAGTTGGATTCTTTCAACAAGCTGATTCTTGATCTTGAAAACATTGATGTGAAGATTGATGATGAAGATCAAGCATTGTTGCTGTTGTGTGCTTTGCCCAGATCACATGCTCACTTCAAAGAAACTCTCTTGTATAGAAGAGAGTCCCTGACCTTTGAAGAAGTTCAAGCAGCCTTGTATTCTAAGGATTTGAACGAAAGAAAGGAGCAGAAACCTTCATCAGTTGGCGAAGGGTTGTCCATGAAAGGGAAATCGTCGAAGAAAGATGGTAGGTTTGAAGAGAAGAAAGGAAAGGGTCAGCAGAAGTCTTATGGTGGTGATATGTCTGGTATCAAATGTTATCACTGTAAGAAGGAGGGTCATACAAGAAAGGTGTGCCCTGAGCGCCTGAATAATCATGGAGGTAAGGACAATGGGAATGCAGCTATAGTGCAAGATGGTTATGAATCATCTGATGTCCTTGTGGTGTCTAGCAGCAACTCTTGCGAAGAGTGGATTACGGATTCTGGATGTACTTGGCATATGACTCCAAACAAGAATGTGTTTGAAGAATTATGTGAACAAGATGGAGGATCAGTGCTGCTGGGGGACAATAAAGCTTGAAAGATTGCAGGTATTGGATCTGTTAGATTCAAGCTCCATGATGAGTCAATAAAGTTATTGACTGGGGTTAGGTATGTACCTGACCTTAAGAGGAATTTAATTTCTCTTGGTGAATTCAACAGAAAGGGATATGTTTTCAAAGGAGAGCAAGGTACCCTGAGAGTCATGAAAGGGTCGAAGGAAGTCTTGAGAGGCGTGAAAAACCAAGGCTTGTATACCCTGGAGGCTGAGGTTGTAAGTGGTTCGACAAATGTTGTATCCAAAAAACCTATGTCGAAGACAGAATTATGGCACATGAGATTGGGCCATGTCAGCGAAAGAGGCCTGGTCGAATTGGGGAAGCAGAACCTGCTAGGTGGTGACAAAGTCGAAAAGTTAGAGTTTTGTGAATCTTGTGTACTTGGTAAATCCTGTAGGGCGAAGTTTGACAAAGGCAAGCAAAGAACACATGGATCCCTTGATTACATTCATGCTGATCTTTGGGGGCCTGCAAGGAATCCTTCATACTCAGGTGCAAGGTATTTTCTATCCATCGTTGATGACTATTCCAGAAAGCTATGGGTATTCATTCAGAAGACGAAGGATGAAAATTTTGAGAATTTCAAAAGTTGGAAGGTTCTGGTCGAGACTTAAACTGGCAGAAAGGTTAAGAGGTTGAGGACTGATAATGGCCTTGAATTCTGCAACGAAGCGTTCGACAGTTACTGTGTTGAGTCTGGGATTGCAAGGCATAAGACTGTAGCAGGTACTCCTCAACAAAATGGCTTAGCTGAGAGATTCAATCGAACAATCCTTGAAAGGGTTAGAAGCATGTTGGTTAGTACTGGATTAAAGAAGGTGTTTTGGGCAGAGGCTGTTTCGACAGCAGCTTATCTGATAAATCGATGTCGCTCGACTGCGTTGGGAATGAAGACACCTGAAGAGGTTTGGTCGAATCATCCACCAGATCTCGACAAACTGAGAGTATTTGGCTGTTTAGCCTATGCTCACATTAGGCACGACAAGGTCGAACCTAGAGCTCTGAGATGCATGTTCCTTGGATATCCTGAGGGAGTCAAGGGTTATAGGCTTTGGTGCCTAGAGCCAGGTCACAGAAGATGTATCACAAGTCGTGATGTAGTTTTCAATGAGGTCGAAATGGCTTTTAAGAAAACTGGTGATGCTGGTCGAAGTGCAGAAATCTCTGAAGAGGAGCTGGAACAGGTAGAGATGCCTGTTGAGGTGGAGCATAGTGATGCTGAAGTGCATAGCCCTGATGAAGTCGAAGAGCAAGATGCTGATGAGGTTGAAGAAACTGTCGATGACTACCTACTGGCAAGAGATAGGTTGAGAAGAGTCATCAAGCCACCTCAGAGACTTGGTTATGCAGATCTTATAGCTTTTGCCTTAATCTCTGCAAGTGAGGTACTTGACGAAGAACCTAGAGATTACAAGGAAGCTATAAGGAGTCGAGACAAGACTGAATGGCGAAAAGCCATGGATGACGAGATGAAATCTCTTCATGATAATAACACTTGGGAGCTGATTGAGAAACCTGCAGGAGCAAGGTTAGTCAGCTGTAAGTGGATTTTCAAGGTCAAGGAAGGAATCGAAGGAGTGATGTCGAAGCGCTTTAAGGCGAGGCTGGTTGCTAGGGGGTTCACTCAGAAAGAAGGAGTTGACTTCAATGATGTGTTCTCACCTGTTGTAAAGCATAGATCCATTCGAATGCTGTTGGCCATGGTGGCGAAGTTCGATTTGGAACTTGAGCAAATGGATATGAAGACAGCATTTCTGTATGGTGATCTAGATGAAACGATCCTGATGCGTCAACCTGAAGGGTATGCAGAAAAGGGTAAAGAAGATTATGTGTGCAAGCTGAATAGGTCTTTGTATGGCCTGAAACAATCTCCTCGACAGTGGAATAGGAGATTCGACAAGTTCATGGCACATATTGGTTTCACTAGAAGTCAGTTCGATCACTGTGTTTACTTCAGATTTCGACCAGGAAACTCACTTGTTATGTTACTGCTGTATGTGGATGATATCCTCATAGCTAGTAACAGGGTTGAGGATGTAACGAAGGTGAAGGCTGAACTCAGTAAGGAGTTCGAAATGAAGGATCTGGGAGCTGCAGCCAAGAGTCTTGGGATTGACATCCGGAGAGATAGAAAGCAGTCGAAGTTGTGCTTATCTCAAGAGACATACCTACGAAAGCTTCTCGACAAGTTTGGTATGTCGAATTCGAAGCCTGTTGTGACACCTACAAATCCTCAGTTTAAGCTTAGTACTACTCAAAGCCCGAGTACTGAAGCTGAAAGAATCTATATGAATAACATTCCATATGCTAGTGTAGTGGGTTCTTTGATGTATGCTATGGTATGTACGAGGCCAGACATAGCATATGGAGTGAGCCTTGTGAGCAGGTATATGGCCAATCCTGGAAAGGCGCACTGGCAAGCTGTAAAGTGGATTCTCAGGTACATAAATGGGTCTCTGAAAAGAGTCTTGATTTATGGTGGAGCCTGTGATGGTGATAGCATAGTCGAAATCGAAGGATTTGTTGACTCTGATTATGCAGGTTGTATGGATTCCAGAAAGTCTATTTCTGGATATGTTTTCACAATGTTTGGCACAACAATCAGTTGGAAAGTGACGCTTCAGAAGGTTGTTACCTTATCAACCACTGAAGCTGAATATATTGCCCTCACTGAAGCTGTGAAGGAAGCATTGTGGCTTGAAGGTTTTGCAAAGGAGCTGAAACTTCAAGGTCGAAGTATCACTATTAAATGTGATAGTCAAAGAGCAATACACCTGTCGAAGAATTCAGCCTATCATGAGCGAACTAAGCACATTGATGTGAGGATGCATTTCGTCAGAGAGATAATCGAGCGTGGTGAAGTCCAGGTGCTGAATTTTTCGACTGAAGACAATGCTGCTGATATGATCACCAAGACGTTGCCAAGTTGCAAGTTCTTCCACTGTATGCAGTTGATAAAGCTACATGATGAAAGCTAGTTGATTCTCTTGTTACTGAGTTAGATCCAAGGTGGAGATTTGTGAGATTTGGGTCGAAACTCAGCTGTGTCGAAGGTAGCTTTCATGTATTCCGACTGAAGGCAAGTGTGCCGTCGAAGCTTGTTCACATGCTGATGCCAGATTATTACATATAGTAGTCGAAGTCTGTTCTTATATGTATTCTGTCGAAATAGTTTATTCTGTCGAATTGGGCCTTGTGTTAAGGATCCAATTGTTTAGGTTTCTTGGGCTGCAAGTTACCTAGTTAGTCTATAAATAGGCTAGTACACTCAGTTTGTTGAGTGTGGCAAATTGTGATATTCACTTGTAATCATTTGTAAACATTAATGAGAAAGTGAATAGTAAACAGAATTATATTTGCCCAATCCTTGTTGTTCCTCTTCTATTCTTCTTCTTCTTCTAGTTTTCTCTTTTCCGTTAAGCCCTTGTTTTGGTTCTTGATAATGCAAGAAACCAGTTTTTATATTTTGATTAAAGTCATCGTTTTTCACAACAAATTGGTGCGGTGAGCGTGGAGAAGATGGCTTCAACAAAGTATGAGATTGAAAAGTTCACCGGAGTGAACGATTTCGGTCTGTGGCGCTTGAAGATGAAAGCCATACTGGTGCAGCAGGGATGTTTGGAAGCGTTGAAGGGAATGGCAGCCATGGATGCTGCATTGAAGGAAAAAGAAAAGATGACAATGATCGAGAAAGCAAACAGCGCAATTCTTTTGAGCCTTGGTCATAAGGTTCTCCGGCAGGTATCAAAAGAGACGACGGCGGCGGGATTATGGACGAAGGTGGAAAGTTTGTATATGACCAAATCCTTGGTGAATCGTCTTTACCTGAAGCAAGCCTTGTATTCATTCAAGATGAATGAAGAAAAGGCTTTGGCTGAGCAGTTGGATTCTTTCAACAAGCTGATTCTTGATCTTGAAAACATTGATGTGAAGATTGATGATGAAGATCAAGCATTGTTGTTGTTGTGTGCTTTGCCCAGATCGCATGCTCACTTCAAAGAAACTCTCTTGTATGGAAGAGAGTCCCTGACCTTTGAAGAAGTTCAAGCAACCTTGTATTCTAAGGATTTGAACGAAAGAAAGGAGCAGAAACCTTCATCAGTTGGCGAAGGGTTGTCCGTGAAAGGGAAATCGTCGAAGAAAGATGGTAGGTTTGAAAAGAAGAAAGGAAAGGGTCAGCAGAAGTCTTATGGTGGTGATATGTCTGGTATCAAATGTTATCACTGTAAGAAGGAGGGTCATACAAGAAAGGTGTGCCCTGAGCGCCTGAATAATCATGGAGGTAAGGACAATGGGAATGCAACTATAGTGCAAGATGGTTATGAATCATCTGATGTCCTTGTGGTGTCGAGCAGCAACTCTTGCGAAGAGTGGATTATGGATTCTGGATGTACTTGACATATGACTCCAAACAAGAATGTGTTTGAAGAATTATGTGAACAAGATGGAGAATCAGTGCTGCTAGGGGACAATAAAGCTTGCAAGATTGCAGGTATTGGATCTGTTAGATTCAAGCTCCATGATGAGTCAATAAAGCTATTGACTGGGGTCAGGTATGTACCTGACCTTAAGAGGAATTTAATTTCTCTTGGTGAATTCGACAGAAAGGGATATGTTTTCAAAGGAGAGCAAGGTACCCTGAGAGTCATGAAAGGGTCGAAGGAAGTCTTGAGAGGCGTGAAAAACCAAGGCTTGTATACCCTGGAGGCTGAGGTTGTAAGTGGTTCGACAAATGTTGTATCCAAAAAACCTATGTCGAAGACAGAATTATGGCACATGAGATTGGGCCATGTCAGCGAAAGAGGCCTGGTCGAATTGGGGAAGCAGAACCTGCTAGGTGGTGACAAAGTCGAAAAGTTAGAGTTTTGTGAATCTTGTGTACTTGGTAAATCCTGTAGGGCGAAGTTTGACAAAGGCAAGCAAAGAACACATGGATCCCTTGATTACATTCATGCTGATCTTTGGGGGCCTGCAAGGAATCCTTCACACTCAGGTGCAAGGTATTTTCTATCCATCGTTGATGACTATTCCAGAAAGCTATGGGTATTCATTCAGAAGACGAAGGATGAAACTTTTGAGAATTTCAAAAGTTGGAAGGTTCTGGTCGAGACTCAAACTGGCAGAAAGGTTAAGAGGTTGAGGACTGATAATGGCCTTGAATTCTGCAACGAAGCGTTCGACAGTTACTGTGTTGAGTCTGGGGTTGCAAGGCATAAGACTGTAGCAGGTACTCCTCAACAAAATGGCTTAGCTGAGAGATTCAATCGAACAATCCTTGAAAGGGTTAGAAGCATGTTGGTTAGTGCTGGATTGAAGAAGGTGTTTTGGGCAGAGGCTGTTTCGACAGCAGCTTATCTGATAAATCGATGTCGCTTGACTGCGTTGGGAATGAAGACACCTGAAGAAGTTTGGTCGAATCATCCACCAGATCTCGACAAACTGAGAGTATTTGGCTGTTTAGCCTATGCTCACATTAGGCAAGACAAGGTCGAACCTAGAGCTCTTAGATGCATGTTCCTTGGATATCCTGAGGGAGTCAAGGGTTATAGGCTTTGGTGCCTAGAGCCAGGTCACAGAAGATGTATCACAAGTCGTGATGTAGTTTTCAATGAGGTCGAAATGGCTTTTAAGAAAACTGGTGATGCTGGTCGAAGTGCAGAAATCTCTGAAGAGGAGCTGGAACAGGTAGAGATGCCTGTTGAGGTGGAGCATAGTGATGCTGAAGTGCATAGCCCTGATGAAGTCGAAGAGCAAGATGCTGATGAGGTTGAAGAAACTGTCGATGACTACCTACTGGCAAGAGATAGGTTGAGAAGAGTCATCAAGCCACCTCAGAGACTTGGTTATGCAGATCTTATAGCTTTTGCCTTAATCTCTGCAAGTGAGGTACTTGACGAAGAACCTAGAGATTACAAGGAAGCTATAAGGAGTCGAGACAAGACTGAATGGCGAAAAGCCATGGATGACGAGATGAAATCTCTTCATGATAATAACACTTGGGAGCTGATTGAGAAACCTGCATGAGCAAGGTTAGTCAGCTGTAAGTGGATTTTCAAGGTCAAGGAAGGAATCAAAGGAGTGATGTCGAAGCGCTTTAAGGCGAGGCTGGTTGCTAGGGGGTTCACTCAGAAAGAAGGAGTTGACTTCAATGATGTGTTCTCACCTGTTGTAAAGCATAGATCCATTCGAATGCTGTTGGCCATGGTGGCGAAGTTCGATTTGGAACTTGAGCAAATGGATGTGAAGACAGCATTTCTGAATGGTGATCTAGATGAAACGATCCTGATGCGTCAACCTGAAGGGTATGCAGAAAAGGGTAAAGAAGATTATGTGTGCAAGCTGAATAGGTCTTTGTATGGCCTGAAACAATCTCCTCGACAGTGGAATAGGAGATTCGACAAGTTCATGGCACACATTGGTTTCACTAGAAGTCAGTTCGATCACTGTGTTTACTTCAGATTTCGACCTGGAAACTCACTTGTTATGTTGCTGCTGTATGTGGATGATATCCTCATAGCTAGTAACAGGGTTGAGGATGTAACGAAGGTGAAGGCTGAACTCAGTAAGGAGTTCGAAATGAAGGATCTGGGAGCTGCAGCCAAGATTCTTGGGATTGACATCCAGAGAGATAGAAAGCAGTCGAAGTTGTGCTTATCTCAAGAGACATACCTACGAAAGCTTCTCGACAAGTTTGGTATGTCGAATTCGAAGCCTGTTGTGACACCTACAAATCCTCAGTTCAAGCTTAGTACTACTCAAAGCCCGAGTACTGAAGCTGAAAGAATCTATATGAATAACATTCCATATGCTAGTGTAGTGGGTTCTTTGATGTATGCTATGGTATGTACGAGGCCAGGCGTAGCATATGGAGTGAGCCTTGTGAGCAGGTATATGGCCAATCCTGGAAAGGCGCACTGGCAAGCTGTAAAGTGGATTCTCAAGTACATAAATGGGTCTCTGAAAAGAGTCTTGATTTATGGTGGAGCCTGTGATGGTGATAGCATAGTCGAAATCGAAGGATTTGTTGACTCTGATTATGCCGGTTGTATGGATTCCAGAAAGTCTATTTCTGGATATGTTTCACAATGTTTGGCACAACAATCAGTTGGAAAGCGACGCTTCAGAAGGTTGTTACCTTATCAACCACTGAAGCTGAATATATTGCCCTCACTGAAGCCGTGAAGGAAGCATTGTGGCTTGAAGGTTTTGCAAAGGAGCTGAAACTTCAAGGTCGAAGTATCACTATTAAATGTGATAGTCAAAGTGCAATACACCTGTCGAAGAATTCAGCCTATCATGAGCGAACTAAGCACATTGATGTGAGGCTGCATTTCGTCAGAGAGATAATCGAGCATGGTGAAGTCCAGGTGCTGAAGGTTTCGACTGAAGACAATGCTGCTGATATGATCACCAAGACGTTGCCAAGTTGTAAGTTCTTCCACTGTATGCAGTTGATAAAGCTACATGATGAAAGCTAGTTGATTCTCTTGTTGCTGAGTTAGATCCAAGGTGGAGATTTGTGAGATTTGGGTCGAAACTCAACTGTGTCGAAGGTAGCTTTCATGTATTCCGACTGAAGGCAAGCGTGCTGTCGAAGCTTGTTCACATGCTGATGCCAGATTATTACATATAGTAGTCGAAGTCTGTTCTTATATGTATTCTGTCGAAATAGTTTATTCTGTCGAATTGGGCCTTGTGTTAAGGATCCAATTATTTAGGTTTCTTGGGCTGCAAGTTACCTAGTTAGTCTATAAATAGGCTAGTACACTCAGTTTGTTGAGTGTGGAAAATTGTGATATTCACTTGTAATCATTTGTAAACATTAATGAGAAAGTGAATAGTAAACAGAATTATATTTGCCCAATCCTTGTTGTTCCTCTTCTATTCTTCTTCTTCTAGTTTTCTCTTTTCCGTTAAGCCCTTGTTTTGGTTCTTGATAATGCAAGAAACCAGTTTTTATATTTTGATTAAAGTCATCGTTTTTCACAACAGAGTCAGAGAATACAATGCTGAAATGTATAAGCTTCAAAGTTTCGTCGAACGATCTGCAATTCTGTATATGCCATGAACAGATTCCTATATAGAATTGTTAGTGTTGGAAGCTATGAGTGCTAATCTAAATTAAATATTACACATTATATTAACCAATTTCTATATAAACAAATTTTACTGCATCTAAAACAATATAATAAAAATCTGAAGTAAAATATAATAAAGCAACAATTATAGATACTAAACCTAAAAAACAGATTTATGCTGGAAAAAAAAAACTATTGCTATCATAACTTGATTGCTTTTCAAAAGAAGTGATCAAGCAAAGAAGATAAAAAATGCAGAAAAACATTCACGGGTAATAAGAAGGACCAAGGAGATAGTTCTGTTCGAGTGGTTGAAACGAGAATCGACCAAGAAATGGAGCAAAACATGAACCAGGAGGAATGGAAAGTTCTGGACAATTGTTGACATACATCGTCACCAAAAACAATATCACATTTACCACCAGAATCATTGGAATCAACACTGGGAACCACCTGTTGATCGGAGGAGGAGTGTAATCAACTGGCATTTTGATTTGAACTTTGCTTGAATCCATCACCTCTACTGGTTCTTTGAGATTATAGACTTGTTTTTGGTTCTTCATTATTATGCTGAATGAATAAAAATGAAGTAACTTGGTTGAGATGATGTAAATAATGCAAACGCGGGTTCGACATATTTGGAAAAGAATAATTAGCGTAAGCTTTTGCAAGTTTTAGAAAAATGAATGAGACTTTGCACATTATCAACTCTAGCTTTGCGTGTCTTCGATGTGTATTACTTGCTATTTTTAAGCAACAATTTAGTGCTAGTAAAAAAATATCTGTGCCAATGCTTTATGTAGTTTTGTGTAGCAAGAGCCAGTGAAGAAGGAAATGCTAGTTGAGTGTGAAGCTTGAACTTAGCACACTAAAAGATTATTTTTACAATATAGACAAGAGATTGCTGCACTTGAGGGGCCACTCAACTGTACAATGAAGTTGGTAAAATTTTAAAAGAATTTATGTTTTATTGTTATTATAGTGTTATTGTATAAGTCTATGGTGTAATCTTAAACTCGGTTATTGAATTAAGTTAATGGATGAAGTTCTGTTTGGTTGTAAAATGATGTTGTGGTTTTTAATGAAAAGATGTTGTTGTTTGTGAATTGATGTTAAAGAATGGTGTTGTTGTCTTATGTTGTGAAATTATTTTGTTGTTACGTCAACACAGCATAATTAGAGAAGCATACTGTGAGATTTGGGTCGAAACTCAGCTGTGTCGAAGGTAGCTTTCATGTATTCCGAATGAAGGCAAGCGTGCTGTCGAAGCTTGTTCACATGCTGATGCCAGATTATTACATATAGTAGTCGAAGGCTGTTCTTATATGTATTATGTCGAAATAGTTTATTCTGTCGAATTGGGCCTTGTGTTAAGGATCCAATTGTTTAGGTTTCTTGGGCTGCAAGTTACCTAGTTAGTCTATAAATAGGCTAGTACACTCAGTTTGTTGAGTGTGGCAAATTGTGATATTCACTTGTAATCATTTGTAAACATTAATGAGAAAGTGAATAGTAAACAGAATTATATTTGCCCAATCCTTGTTGTTCCTCTTCTATTCTTCTTCTTCTAGTTTTCTCTTTTCCGTTAAGCCCTTGTTTTGGTTCTTGATAATGCAAGAAACCAGTTTTTATATTTTGATTAAAGTCATCGTTTTTCACAACAAATTGGTGCGGTGAGCATGGAGAAGATGGCTTCAACAAAGTATGAGATTGAAAAGTTCACCGGAGTGAACGATTTCGGTCTGTGGCGCTTGAAGATGAAAGCCATACTGGTGCAGCAGGGATGTTTGGAAGCGTTGAAGGGAATGGCAGCCATGGATGCTGCGTTGACGGAAAAAGAAAAGATGACAATGATCGAGAAAGCACACAGCGCAATTCTTTTGAGCCTTGGTGATAAGGTTCTCCGGTAGGTATCAAAAGAGACGACGGCGGCGGGATTATGGATGAAGCTGGAAAGTTTGTATATGACCAAATCCTTGGTGAATCGTCTTTACCTGAAGCAAGCCTTGTATTCATTCAAGATGAATGAAGAAAAGGCTTTGGCTGAGCAGTTGGATTCTTTCAACAAGCTGATTCTTGATCTTGAAAACATTGATGTGAAGATTGATGATGAAGATCAAGCATTGTTGTTGTTGTGTGCTTTGCCCAGATCGCATGCTCACTTCAAAGAAACTCTCTTGTATGGAAGAGAGTCCCTGACCTTTGAAGAAGTTCAAGCAGCCTTGTATTCTAAGGATTTGAACGAAAGAAAGGAGCAGAAACCTTCATCAGTTGGCGAAGGGTTGTCCGTGAAAGGGAAATCGTCGAAGAAAGATGGTAGGTTTGAAAAGAAGAAAGGAAAGGGTCAGCAGAAGTCTTATGGTGGTGATATGTCTGGTATCAAATGTTATCACTGTAAGAAGGAGGGTCATACAAGAAAGGTGTGCCCTGAGCGCCTGAATAATCATGGAGGTAAGGACAATAGGAATGCAGCTATAGTGCAAGATGGTTATGAATCATCTGATGTCCTTGTGGTGTCGAGCAGCAACTCTTGCGAAGAGTGGATTATGGATTCTGGATGTACTTGACATATGACTCCAAACAAGAATGTGTTTGAAGAATTATGTGAACAAGATGGAGAATCAGTGCTGCTGGGGGACAATAAAGCTTGCAAGATTGCAGGTATTGGATCTGTTAGATTCAAGCTCCATGATGAGTCAATAAAGCTATTGACTGGGGTCAGGTATGTACCTGACCTTAAGAGGAATTTAATTTCTCTTGGTGAATTCGACAGAAAGGGATATGTTTTCAAAGGAGAGCAAGGTACCCTGAGAGTCATGAAAGGGTCGAAGGAAGTCTTGAGAGGCGTGAAAAACCAAGGCTTGTATACCCTGGAGGCTGAGGTTGTAAGTGGTTCGACAAATGTTGTATCCAAAAAACCTATGTCGAAGACAGAATTATGGCACATGAGATTGGGCCATGTCAGCGAAAGAGGCCTGGTCGAATTGGGGAAGCAGAACCTGCTAGGTGGTGACAAAGTCGAAAAGTTAGAGTTTTGTGAATCTTGTGTACTTGGTAAATCCTGTAGGGCGAAGTTTGACAAAGGCAAGCAAAGAACACATGGATCCCTTGATTACATTCATGCTGATCTTTGGGGGCCTGCAAGGAATCCTTCACACTCAGGTGCAAGGTATTTTCTATCCATCGTTGATGACTATTCCAGAAAGCTATGGGTATTCATTCAGAAGACGAAGGATGAAACTTTTGAGAATTTCAAAAGTTGGAAGGTTCTGGTCGAGACTCAAACTGGCAGAAAGGTTAAGAGGTTGAGGACTGATAATGGCCTTGAATTCTGCAACGAAGCGTTCGACAGTTACTGTGTTGAGTCTGGGATTGCAAGGCATAAGACTGTAGCAGGTACTCCTCAACAAAATGGCTTAGCTGAGAGATTCAATCGAACAATCCTTGAAAGGGTTAGAAGCATGTTGGTTAGTGCTGGATTGAAGAAGGTGTTTTGGGCAGAGGCTGTTTCGACAGCAGCTTATCTGATAAATCGATGTCGCTCGACTGCGTTGGGAATGAAGACACCTGAAGAAGTTTGGTCGAATCATCCACCAGATCTCGACAAACTGAGAGTATTTGGCTGTTTAGCCTATGCTCACATTAGGCAAGACAAGGTCGAACCTAGAGCTCTGAGATGCATGTTCCTTGGATATCCTGAGGGAGTCAAGGGTTATAGGCTTTGGTGCCTAGAGCCAGGTCACAGAAGATGTATCACAAGTCGTGATGTAGTTTTCAATGAGGTCGAAATGGCTTTTAAGAAAACTGGTGATGCTGGTCGAAGTGCAGAAATCTCTGAAGAGGAGCTGGAACAGGTAGAGATGCCTGTTGAGGTGGAGAATAGTGATGCTGAAGTGCATAGCCCTAATGAAGTCGAAGAGCAAGATGCTGATGAGGTTGAAGAAACTTTCGATGACTACCTACTAGCAAGAGATAGGTTGAGAAGAGTCATCAAGCCACCTCAGAGACTTGGTTATGCAGATCTTATAGCTTTTGCCTTAATCTCTGCAAGTGAGGTACTTGACGAAGAACCTAGAGATTACAAGGAAGCTATAAGGAGTCGAGACAAGACTGAATTGCGAAAAGCCATGGATGACGAGATGAAATCTCTTCATGATAATAACACTTGGGAGCTGATTAAGAAACCTGCAGGAGCAAGGTTAGTCAGCTGTAAGTGGATTTTCAAGGTCAAGGAAGGAATCGAAGGAGTGATGTCGAAGCGCTTTAAGGCGAGGCTGGTTGCTAGGGGGTTCACTCAGAAAGAAGGAGTCGACTTCAATGATGTGTTCTCACCTGTTGTAAAGCATAGATCCATTCGAATGCTGTTGGCCATGGTGGCGAAGTTCGATTTGGAACTTGAGCAAATGGATGTGAAGACAGCATTTCTGTATGGTGATCTAGATGAAACGATCCTGATGCGTCAACCTGAAGGGTATGCAGAAAAGGGTAAAGAAGATTATGTGTGCAAGCTGAATAGGTCTTTGTATGGCCTGAAACAATCTCCTCGACAGTGGAATAGGAGATTCGACAAGTTCATGGCACACATTGGTTTCACTAGAAGTCAGTTCGATCACTGTGTTTACTTCAGATTTCGACCTGGAAACTCACTTGTTATGTTGCTGCTGTATGTGGATGATATCCTCATAGCTAGTAACAGGGTTGAGGATGTAACGAAGGTGAAGGCTGAACTCAGTAAGGAGTTCGAAATGAAGGATCTGGGAGTTGCAGCCAGGATCTTGGGATTGACATCCGGAGAGATAGTAAGCAGTCGAAGTTGTGCTTATCTTAAGAGACATACCTACGAAAGCTTCTCAACAAGTTTGGTATGTCGAATTCGAAGCCTGTTGTGACACCTACAAATCCTCAGTTTAAGCTTAGTACTACTCAAAGCCCGAGTACTGAAGCTGAAAGAATCTATATGAATAGCATTCCATATGCTAGTGTAGTGGGTTCTTTGATGTATGCTATGGTATGTACGAGGCCAGACATAGCATATGGAGTGAGCCTTGTGAGCAGGTATATGGCCAATCCTGGAAAGGCGCACTGGCAAGCTGTAAAGTGGATTCTCAGGTACATAAATGGGTCTCTGAAAAGAGTCTTGATTTATGGTGGAGCCTGTGATGGTGATAGCATAGTCGAAATCGAAGGATTTGTTGACTCTGATTATGCAGGTTGTATGGATTCCAGAAAGTCTATTTCTGGATATGTTTTCACAATGTTTGGCACAACAATCAGTTGGAAAGTGACGCTTCAGAAGGTTGTTACCTTATCAACCACTGAAGCTGAATATATTGCCCTCACTGAAGCTGTGAAGGAAGCATTGTGGCTTGAAGGTTTTGCAAAGGAGCTGAAACTTCAAGGTCGAAGTATCACTGTTAAATGTGATAGTCAAAGTGCAATACACCTGTCGAAGAATTCAGCCTATCATGAGCGAACTAAGCACATTGATGTGAGGCTGCATTTCGTCAGAGAGATAATCGAGCGTGGTGAAGTCCAGGTGCTGAAGGTTTCGACTGAAGACAATGCTGCTGATATGATCACCAAGACGTTGCCAAGTTGCAAGTTCTTCCACTGTATGCAATTGATAAAGCTACATGATGAAAGCTAGTTGATTCTCTTGTTGCTGAGTTAGATCCAAGGTGGAGATTTGTGAGATTTGGGTCGAAACTCAGCTGTGTCGAAGGTAGCTTTCATGTATTCCGACTGAAGGCAAGCGTGCTGTCGAAGCTTGTTCACATGCTGATGCCAGATTATTACATATAGTAGTCGAAGTCTGTTCTTATATGTATTCTGTCGAAATAGTTTATTCTGTCGAATTGGGCCTTGTGTTAAGGATCCAATTGTTTAGGTTTCTTGGGCTGCAATTTACCTAGTTAGTCTATAAATAGGCTAGTACACTCAGTTTGTTGAGTGTGGCAAATTGTGATATTCACTTGTAATCATTTGTAAACATTAATGAGAAAGTGAATAGTAAACAGAATTATATTTGCCCAATCCTTGTTGTTCCTCTTCTATTCTTCTTCTTCTAGTTTTCTCTTTTCCGTTAAGCCCTTGTTTTGGTTCTTGATAATTCAAGAAACCAGTTTTTATATTTTGATTAAAGTCATCGTTTTTCACAACACATACAACATACTAGTTAGAATACCTTACTACCCCTTTGTTGTTGTAGTTTTTAATTCTCTCAATCCTATAAAAAAAAGTAAACAAGTAAGACATCCTAGTTAAAATATATACCAAACAACATAAAGAGCATAAGAATCAACCAACATACTGAAAACAACGTAAGAACAAACAACATCTATACCAAAAGCATAAGAATCAAACAATATACCTTTTTAAATGTTGGGTAAAATGTCATCATTATAATACAAATAGTAACTATAAATTCACTTTGTTAGGCTTTTATACATTTGTAATAAAATCAAAGTCTATTTGTAGCTCACATTTCCATTATATACGTTCTTATTGTTGGAACTAGGGTTCAAGAAAGATGGGATTTTTAAAGAAGAAGAAGAAGAAGACGAGAGAGAGAGAGAGAGAGAGAAAACTATGTTGCAGAATTGTGTAAAATTGTATTAACTGTGTAAAAACTGTATGAAGCTGTGTGTAAAAATTACAAACTAGGAAACCCTTTATATAAGCCATCACGGCCCAGGCCCAAACTACATTTCGACACAACTCTTTATCAGCTATATTCGACTCTGTCGAATACAGCTGACTTACAATGTATTACAACTATTCGACTAACATACACTACTTCGACCAAACCTATAAACCTTCGACTTCGACACAACACTGAATTACAATTTCAACACACCCCCCTAATTCATGTTGTCGAGACTTCTCATCCCGATGCTTCTCTTCAATTCGTCGAATCTGACTCTTCCCAGAGGTTTGGTGAGTATATCAGCTAGTTGAACTTCTGTCTTGCAATACTCCAGTTTCAGCTTCCCTTTGTTGACTTGATCTCTCAGGAAATGATACCTCCTCTCAATGTGTTTGCTTCGACCATGGCTCATTGGGTGATTCGCCAGGTTGATAGCTGACTTGTTGTCTATTAACAACTTTACTTTCTTCGATTCCATTATCTTGAGTTCTTCAAGCAACATTTCGATCCATGCTGCCTGGCACGCAGCATATGATGCAGCTACATATTCAGCTTCACATGAGGACAAAGCCACAATGCTTTGTTTTCTTGAGCTCCAAGATATTGGGGCTCCTTCGATCATGAAGATGTAGCCTGCAGTACTCTTCCTTTCGTCTTGATCTCCGCTGAAATCAGAATCAGTGAACCCATAGACTTTTGCCTTTGTATTATCTTTCAACTTCCTTGGCATCAACACACCATGATCAATCGTTCCCTTTATGTATCTCAGCACCCTCTTCACAGCAATGAGATGACATTCTTGGGGTTTCTCCACAAATCGACTTAACACTCCAACACTTTGACATATATCAGGTCTAGTGTTGCACAAATATCTCAAGGAACCAATGATTTGTTTGTACAGAGTTGCACTTACAAACTCATCATTAGTTTCCTTCTTCAACTTTGCTCCAGTTTCTAATGGTGTGGTTGCTGTATTACAGTTGCTCATCTTGAATCTTTTCAAAATGTCTTGAGCATACTTCTTCTGGTGTAAAAATATTCCTTCACCTGTGTCCTTAAATTCCATCCCTAAGAAATATGACAACTTCCCTAGGTCGGACATTTCAAACTCCTGCATTAGCTTCGACTTGACTTTCTTTATCTCAGCTTCGTCTGCTCCTGTGATTAACAAATCATCGACATAGAGACATAGAATGATTCGACTGACACTGTCAACATCATTCATGTACACTCCATGTTCAGAGACACATTTTGTGAAACCTGCTTCATTCAGAAAACTATCTATTCGTTTATTCCAAGCTCTAGGAGCTTGTTTCAAACCATAGAGAGCCTTCCTTAATCTGTACACCTTCGACTCCTGCCCTTTGATGTCGAATCCTGGTGGTTGAGTAACATAGACCTCTTCTTCTAATGGTCCATTCAGAAATGTTGACTTTACATCCAACTGATGTATCTTCCACCCTCGATAACATAGACCTCTTCTTCTAATGGTACAGTTGACTTTTTATCAGATGAATTCCAAACTGTGCAATTCTTCAGGAAATCATGTCCTTGACCTAGATCAAACTTGATGGACATGTTCCATGGGTGTCATAGGGTATATTCAATCATGTCTTAGGGCTTGGGAGCATGTCCTGGTCAAAAGTCAAAGTTACAGTTGACTTTCCCCGCGAAACCCTAATTGTGGTACAGATGAAATTGAGACTTGTTGCTCAAGCTTCTTGGATTAATCCATTGTTCCAAATGGATCAATATAGTTCTTTAGAGACCCTCAAACCCTCTCTTGAGGTCTTGGCTCATGATTTGCCCTAAAAGTCAACTTAGGGGTGAATTAGGTCAAGAAACCCTAATTCCTGATTTTTGAAGAATGCATCTCCTGAGGCAAAATTGACTTGATGCTTGGGTCCATGAGGTCCCATGAAGTATATTAGGTTATGTTTTGGATCATTGGCTTGTGCCCAGATGAAAAATTTCCATCTGGAGGCCCAAGTCGACCAAAACCCTAATTTGGTGACACTGTCGATCTTGAGACTTGATCCACCTAGAAGGGAGCAACTTTGTGCTTAATCCTTGGAGTGGGAGTCCTTTTGATCCATTGTGGATGTTCGAGAGGTTAGACAAGTTGAAGATCATGTCATTCCTTGATTGATCCTTTGTCTAAGGCTCTGAGAGGGCTTGAAACCCTAATTTTGATTGTAGTGGATGCTCACCCATCTTTGGGGAGACTGATGAAGTATGATGGTTCCTCCATATTATGATGATGATTTTCACAATGATGGGAAATCTTAGTGGTCAAAATTTGGGGTATGACAGATGCCCCTATTTAATCTTCTTGGACACGAAGGTGTGAATGACGAAGGTATTCTTGCATTCGGGGTGCAAGAGGATTAAATATCGGAATACCCGAAATTTTGATGGTGGTTATGAATGGTAGCTTACGCATTCATCTTCTTTAGCTAAGCGATGATGCTTAGAAAAGGTAAACTTCCCCTCGATCCTGGTCTTCAGCCAAGGAGCCGGTCTCAGTTTTCTTTTGAAATAAACCTCCACTCGATCCTGGTTTCCTACCAAGGAACTGGTCTTAGTTTCTTTTGTCAACTTCCCCTCGATCCTGGTTTCCTACCAAGGAACTGGTCTTAGTTTCTTTTGTCAACTTCCCCTCGATCCTGGTTTCCTACCAAGGAACTGGTCTAAGTTGTTGTTGTAAACTTCCCCTCGATCCTAGTTTCCTACCAAGGAACTGGTCTAAGTTTCTTTTGTCAATAAACTTTCTTGACAAGGGACGCTATTTGTAGCGGTTCTCCTCAAACTTCTCGCCAAATTTTCCTGGCGAGATGCCATTTGACGAAAAACTTTTGATGTCAGACTTGCTGGGGAACCTAGTCGTCTGAGTTGTAGAGTTGCACAAACTTCTCTGTTGGAGACGCCATTTGCCGACTCTATCTGGGGAAAGTGAGTCTCTTGAGAGGCTGCTTCTGCGTGGGATCTTACATCATACTTTTCTCGGGATCTTCCCGGGGAAATGCCATATGATGGGGTTTAATTTTGAGGTGCCGATGACCTTTTCATCAGCGGGTTTTTTTTTTGGAGCGAAACTGGCATGCTGCCGAATCTCTGATTACGAGGCTTCCTCTGTGGATTTTCCTTAATCCGGGAAAGCAAGGATATCATCTTCAATGGCGAAGAGTGATGCTGACTGAAAGTTCCTCTGGTTTTTCAGAGGTTCAAGTTATCAAAGTGGTCAAGGGCCGATTCTGATCCAGAACTAAACTGGAGGAGAGAGATTGTTCAGACGCAACCTTTCCTGACGAGGAAAGAACTGACAACTCGATTGAGAGGACTGTTATCACTAGGGGACAAGACCGACGGGAGTGATAGTGATGCAATATGAATGTGAATGCAAAACAATAATGCATGATGTATGTATGTATATGCTGACAAAACTGACGCGACATACAGACTAATTGATGAACATGACTGGATACTCGGCCATCGCAGGGCGAAGAAGTACCACTGGTTCAAGATAGCAATTCCGCCTTGCTTATGAGAAACGGTCCCTGTTGGGAGCGACGATGGTCGGCTTTAGGAGATAAGAACTCGGCCGAGGCGTGTCAGACGAAACAAGGTCTCTGACACAGCTGATCCCTTCATTCAGGCGTACTGGATTAGAAGGAGTACTTTGATTCTGCACTTTGAGGTTTGATTACTTCTGGAGAAGCGACCGATGTTCTTCTGATGTTCAACAGTCAAAAGAAATTGCCGACTTTATTAAAAAGCAGAAAAAGTTTTAACAAGTAAATTCATTTTTGTTTTATTTCAAGAATCGTTAATCATGTTAACAACGTCGTTCTGTAAAGCTAAAACAAATAAGAATTACAAACAAAAGCACAAAGGCTCAAATTTTATTGATAACATGGAGATCAGCCAAACGCGTGATTCCAAAGAGTATTTACAAAGTTAGAAAATGGTAATTTACAGGGAAAGGGCTACGTTGAAACATAACGACCGCTATCCTTCTACCAACTTTGAATTCGGGGCATCCTGAGCTTCTGTCGAAGATGACCTTGACTGGAGTTTTCTGACGGATGATGTAACTGCTGCTGCTGAGGGACTCGCCTCTGTTGAACATAGTTACTTGTCATTATCCCTAATTTTTGCTTGGATTGTACTATGATGTTTCCAATCCACCGGGATGAATTTTTTTTTATTCTGTCTCTAACTTTTGCCTGGACCACCCTTTCGGGTTTTCAATCCACCGAGACGTTTTTTTTTTAGTTTAGGCGAAGTATTTCTTGACTACATCAACATTTGTGGGGTAGGCAAATTCCTCTCCGTCCATAGTTGCAAGTCTCAAGGCGCCGCCTGAGAAAGCTTTCGTGACCACGTAGGGGCCATCATAATTTGGGGTCCATTTACCCCGAGAATCAGTGAGAAATGATTGTATCTTCTTGAGCACAAGGTCTCCTTTCCTGAAGATGCGGGGTCGAACCTTTTTGTCGAACACCATCTTCATTCTCTGTTGATACAACTGACCGTGGCATAGTGCCGTGATTCGCTTCTCTTCGATCAGGCTTAATTCGTCGTGTCGACTTTGACACCATTCAGCTTCGGTGAGCTTAGCTTCCATCAATACTTGGATTGACGGGATCTCTACTTCTATGGGGAGCACTGCTTCCATGCCATGCACTAGAGAGAAAGGGGTTGCCCCTGTTGAAGTGCAGACAGATGTGCGATAACCGTGAAGAGCAAAAGGTAGCATTTTGTGCTAGTCTTTGTAGGTTACAACCATCTTTTGAATGATCTTCTTGATGTTCTTGTTAGCCGCTTCTACCGCTCCGTTCATCTTTGGTCGGTAGGGAGATGAGTTATGATGTTCGATCTTGAACTCTGCACACAACTCTTTCATCATCTTATTGTTCAAGTTAGATCCATTATCGGTAATGATCTAGCCGGGAACACCATAACGGCAGATGATATTGTTTTTGATAAATCGGACCACCACTTGTCGGGTTACATTAGCGTATGACGCTGCTTCGACCCATTTGGTGAAATACTCAATGGCTACCAGGATGAACCGATGTCCGTTCGAAGCCTTAGGTTCGATCATGTCGATTCCCCAAATGGAAAAAGGCCACGGGGAAGAGAGAACTTTGAGATGCGATGGCGGTACATGAATTTTGTTGGAGTATATCTGACATTTGTGACACCTCCTTATGTACTTGTAGCAGTCGGGTTCCATTGCCAACCAATAGTACCCTGCTCTGAGAATTTTTCTCGCCATTGTGTGTCCATTGGCATGAGTGACAAAGGATCCTTCATGAATTTCTTTCATCATCATGTCTGCTTCTGGTCTGTCTACGCATCGGAGCAAGACCATGTCAAAATTTCTCTTATAGAGAGTGTCACCGCTCAGGAAGAAGTTTCCAGCCAATCTTCTGAGGGTTTTTCTGTCTTTTCTGAGTGCCCCAGATGGGTACTCTTGTTTATGAAGGAAGCATTTAATATCGTGATACCAAGGTTTGTCATCTATGACTGCTTCGATCGTGAAGACGTAGGCAAGCTGTTCAAGGCGCATTATGTCGATCTTAGGTAGGTCGTTCCATTGACCTACACTAATCATAGAAGAGAGAGTGGCTAATGCATCAGCCATGTGATTCTCCTCACGAGGGATGTGATGAAACTCGATTCTGTTAAAGAAAGGTAACAACCTTCTTGCATATTCTTTGTAAGGAATCAATCCTGATTGGTATGTGTTCCAATCTCCTTTTATCTGATTGATAACCAAGGCTGAGTCGCCATATACGTCCAAGTTTTTTATCCTTAAATCAATCGCTTCTTCGAGACCCATGATACAAGCTTCGTATTCGGCCTCGTTGTTCGTACATTTGAACGTAAGTCTGGCAGTGAAAGGAATGTAGGTACCCTGAGGGGTAATAATGATTGCCCCAATTCCGTTTCCATAATGATTAACTGCTCCTTCAAAGATAAGTCCCCATTGGGAACCTGGTTCTGGCCCTTCACTGGGTAGCGGTTCGTCGCAGTCTTTCATTTTTAGATACATGACATCTTCGTCTGGGAAGTCAAACCTGGTTGATTCTTGATCTTCAATCGGTTGATGAGCCAAATGATCGGCTAAAATACTCCCCTTAACGGCTTTCTGAGCATGGTACTCTATGTCATATTCTGATAACAACATCTGCCAACGGGAAATTCTTCCCGTGAGAGCAGGTTTTTCAAATACATACTTGATTGGATCCATTTCGGAGATCAACCAAGTAGTGTGACGAATCATGTATTGGCGAAGACGTTTGCCTGCCCAAGCCAAAGCGCAACAAGTTTTCTCAAGCATCGTGTACCGAGTCTCGCAGTCGGTGAACTTCTTGCTCAGATAGTAGATGGCAGACTCCTTCCTTTTGGTTTCGTCTTGTTGGCCAAGTACACATCCCATTGAGTCCTCTAGGACTGTGAGGTAGATGATCAGTGGTCTTCCTTCCACTGGAGGTGATAGAATCGACGGATTCAACAGGTATTCCTTAATACTGTCGAAGGCGGTTTGGCGATCTTCTGTCCAAAAGCAGTCCTGGTTCTTTTTGAGTAATTTGAAAATCCGCGCGCACGTGGCGGTCATAAGGAATATGAATCTGGAGATGTAGTTCAAACGTCCCAAGAATCCTCTGACTTGTTTTTCAGTTTTCGGAGAAGGCATTTCTCGAATGGCCTTGACCTTGTCAGGATCAACCTCAATTCCTTTCTGGCTGACGAAGGTGCACTTGTTGGGATTCAAGCAGAGTTTGTACTTTCGCAAACGCTCGAACAATTTTGACAGATGGGTCACATGCTCCTCCTCTGTCTTAGATTTTGCAATCATATCATCGACATACACTTCGATTTCTTTGTGTATCATGTCATGAAACAGAGTAGTCATGGCCCTTTGATAGGTTGCCCCGCGTTCTTCAAGCCGAACGACATCACCTTGTAACAAAAGGTACCCCATGGGGTAATGAACGAAGTTTTCTCCATGTCTTTCGGCGCCATTTTGATCTGGTTATAGCTCGAGAATCCATCCATGAAGGAGAAAATTTTGAACTTTGTTGTGCTGTCTACCAACATGTCAATGTGTGGTAAAGGAAAGTCGTCCTTTGGACTTGCCTTGTTCAGATCCCTGTAATCAACACACATTCTGACCTTTCCGTCCTTTTTGAGAACGGGTACGATGTTGGCTAACCATTGAGGATATTCAGATGTAGCAAGGAAACCTGCGTCGATCTGTTTCTGTACCTCCTCTTTGATTTTGATGGCCATGTCCGGGTGAGTCCGTCTCAACCTTTGCTTTACTGGCGGACATTCCGATCTTAACGGTAAGTGATGTTCCACGATGCTGGTATCCAACCCTGGCATATCCTGATAGGACCAAGCGAATACATCGGGAAATTCTCTGAGAAGCTTTATCAAACTCTCTTTGGCAGTTGGACTGAGCAGTGCCCCAATCCTGATTTCTTTTTTCTCTTTTTCTGAACATAAGTTTACCGTTTCCAATGGCTCTTTGTGAGGTTCAATGGACCTTTCCTCTTGTCTGAGTAGTGGAGAGATCTCTTCTAGAATTTCGTTGTCAACTTCTTCTTCAGCCCCAAATACTGGGAACTCAAAGTTGGGAGAAGGCATCGGATCGTATGTTTCAACGGGGTTTAAAATAAGCAATCTGCATGACGTGATGATTTGTGTTTAAAAGAGATAGAGAGAATGCAAAAGTGTGTGCAGTGTTTTATTTTACTGCTTGTTTTTATTATTGAATTGTTTTTTAGGATTACTATTTTCTGAAAAACGAAAAGAGAAAATACCAATTAATACAGAAATTACAAAACGACGTTATTTTATTAATGAACAAGTCGATTCTTGAAACTACAGCCCTATAAAACAAAACTCTGTCACTTTGGGTGAAGCGAAGAGGGAAAATTTACAGAAAGAGAGCCCTATCAAAACATCCATTTAACCTGGGCAGGGTGAAAGGTTAAAGATGGCAATTACTTTGACCGATGAACGACCTTTGGAGCATCAACAGCGACCCACTGGCGGCGAACTCCTCGGTGAATCACAAAGTCTGGCACCTTCCTTGATTTGTCTTCAGAAATAACGCTGATTTCTGGTGGAGCAGGATCATTGGAATCTGTTTCCCAGGCAGAGTTGTCGTAGGAGAATTCCTCTGTTACATTTCGCAGAGTATTTCTGCTCTCAGCTGTATCTCCCCATCCAGTTGGCTGGATATCTTCAAGCCTGATACGAGAGCTTTCGGGAGCGGTGTACTTGACCGTATAGTCAAATTTTCCACTCGGTTGTCCCAAGGTGTCCCACACTTCTTTCGAACTGGAGGAGTCATCTCTCTCGATGACGTTGACCTCGGGAAAAGCATAATTAATGAATTCTAGTCCTGCAAATGTTGCAAATTCATTGTCATGTTGAGTAGTTTCTGAATGACCTGAGTGTTGATCCCATGACATGGTGGGGACATAGGTATTCTGTTCAATGACGGTCAGCTGATTTTCATTATTCGGCTGACTTTCTTGCCCCAAATCTCCTGGATAAGGTTGCCACATTGGCAGACCATCCATTGGGCCATAGTAGTTGTAGTCAAAGTTGTCTTTCATCAGAGTGTCTTGCTCTAATGAATTTGGCAGAGCACGACATCCTTCCGGATCACAATTTCCATATATCATTTCGACATCTGACCGTGGTATAAATCTCGGACTCTGTGCGGGATAGAAAAATGGTATAGGCACCTCTTCCTGAGACATATAACCGTCCTCGTTAAGGTAGGACTTCCATTCTTCATCTGTGTCAGAGGGATCTTCCTCATTGATAGCACGTACTGCTTGAGACACTGGGTGAAGAAAACCTCCACTGTGGAAGAATTTTTGAAGGGGATGAAGACTTTCATCATTGGCAGCTGTCTGGGTACGGGTTGTAGAAAAACCAATACCCTCTTTGTTGTACTGCCAGTAGGAATGACAAGCTGTCCCCATCCTGTTGTATCGGTACTCTCGACCGCTTTGATAGCATCTTTGTATGAGGAAATCGAGGTTCCTCCTCCGGATTGTTCGTCCTTACCCACCGACAGTGCTTGAAACTGAGTTCCAATAACCTCCTCGGGTTCTATACCAGTAGATGACGATAAGTTACTCACGAGCAAGGCCTGTTCCCCACAGACCGTGACAAGTTGATCGTTCTGAACGAACTTTAGCTTTTGGTGGAGGGTCGAAGTGACCGCTCCAGCCTGATGTATCCAAGGTCTTCCTAATAAACAAATGTATGTTTCCCGGATGTCCATGACCTGGAAAGTGACTTAGAAAGTGTGAGGAGCGATAGTTATGGGAAGATCAACTTCGCCGATAACTTTTTTTATGGATCCGTCGAACGCTTTGACGACGATCTCGCTGATTCTCATCGGAGGGCCTTTGAATGATAGTTGTATCAAAGTGGACTTCGACATAACATTCAGGGCTGACCCTGTGTCTACCAGTACGCTGGCCAACGCATCGTCTTGGCAGTTAACTGTAATGTTGAGCGCCATGTTATGACGGCGACCCTCTTCAGGTAATTCCTCATCACTAAATCCCAAATTATTACAGGAAGTGATGTTAGAGACAATGCTATCGAACTGTCTGATTGTTACATCCCGTTCTACGAAGGCTTGCTCCAAGACTTTCTGTAGAGCCTCCCTATGCGCTTCTGAACTGAGTAACAGTGATAACATAGAGATATTTGAAGGAGTCTGTAACAGCTGATCAACAATGTTGTATTCACTCCTTTGGATGAGCTTCAGCATCTCATCATTATTTTTCGAAAGGTCGGGATTACTGGATTGACCGACTGATGGATCGGGAGCTTCTGTCTGAAGTTCCTTTTCTTTGTTGGACTCTCCAACTCCTCTGTTGAAGATTCTACCACTCCGTGTTACACGACTGATGTCTGCAATATTCATGACAGAGGGTAATAGAATTTCCTTTCCATTTTCAATGGTTGTTGCACCGTATTTGTAAGGGATTGCCTTAGCTGATTCATACGGTAGTGGTCCCGGTAGATAGATGACTATGGGAACCTTCTGATTTTTCTGACCATCATAAGTAATCTCGATCCGTTCCCGGTTGGGAACTTTAGATTCGTCAAGTAGAGGGATGATGGCAAAAACATCCCTGGTCCTATGATGACCAGAGATTGTGACAACGTCCTCAACTTGATTGGCAAGGTAGCTCAGCGTCCAGTTGATGGGTCCGGACCCTGGATATGGGCGAATCTCTCCACGATCCACTTGACCCTGGAGAGCTGCTCGTACAAGGTAACACCTTTGGTTACTTTCCGAACAGACACTACAACGGTCATAATTGTGTGGTGGCACCTGGCCACACCCACTTTGAATACAATGTAACCTCACTAGGTTAGCTTCCATTGATCGGACATCCTGACTCTGACGCCGAGTAGGATTTCTGTTATTGATACTAATTTGCTTAGTATCTTCATCCATATAAATTGGCATCCACCAGTGATTTAACAAGTGCTGAAGTGCCTCCTGGACAAGAGTACAACCTCGATCATTTTCGCAACCCGCTTTACAGCTGTGATAATTATGTGACACCAGGAATCTGAGTCGGACCTGTTCAGCATGTAACTCTACCAGATTGGTATTCATCACGCGAATATCAAAGATCTGAACCATGTTGATCTGATAAGGGTTGCTATCATGGTAGTCTTGGATCCATCCAAGATCCATCTGACGCTGGAGGGCTTCTTGTACAAAAGATCAACCCTGTTTATTTACCGAGCAAGTGAGACAAGAACTGTAATTATGCCGCGACAGATTATGATACTGGCTTTGCCTTGAGTGAATTGCCACCAAGTTGACATTCATCGCATGGATGTCGTGGTTTTGAATGACGTTGGAATTCGTGTAGACCATGTTAACTCCACGAACTCGGTGCTCTTGGATCCATCCGAGATCCATTTGTTCCTGTAGGGCTGCTTGCACCACAGAACCTCCTTGATTACTTTTAGAGCAGACATCACATTGATGATAATTATGAGGTGGCATATGGCCATATCCACTCTGTCTACAATGCATCTTGACCAGATTGGTCTTTAACGAGAGTAAATCGTGAATTTGATAGACATTGTTAGTCTCTCCTTCTATCAAATTGACTGCAGCCTTCTCATGTTGAGGCAGCGGGTTCGTGAGAACATTAGGATTTGTATCCTTGAAGGATAGGAGCCCGTTCCTAACAAGCTTTTGCACGTCAGATTTGAAATTGAGACAATTCTCTATGTTATGCCCTGGACCTCCTTGATGATAAGGGCATGTCTGATCCACCTTAAACCAAAAAGGCAGATTTTCCGGTACTGAAAGAGGAGACTTAGTCTGAATGTGCCCCTTAGCCAGTAGTAACGGAAATAGTTCTGCGTACAACATGGGTATAGGATCAAACCCTGGTGGCCGTGTTGTACGGTTATTGTTGTATTGAGGACGAGCCTGCTGAAGAGGCTGTTATGTCCTTTGCTGATTAGGTTGGCTCTGCGCAACCTGAGGTTAATATGTAGGAATAGGCGCAGAGCTGATAGCAGGAGTTACAGCTGCTACCGGTTGGTACCGTCGCCTTTGCTTTCCGAGAGAGATATTCCCAATATCTTGCTCTTTTTTCTTAGGGAGAGCACTACCGTATCGTTTTGTACTACTCGACGATCCAGCGTCTTTTGCCAAACGTCCTTCTCGGACGGCTTCCTCAAGACGAACTCCCATACCCACCATCTCGGTGAAATCACTGGGCGCACTGGCAACCATTTGTCGTAGTAAAATGAGCTTAAGGTCTTTAAGAAGATCTTTGTCATCACTTTTTCCTCAAAAGGTGGACAAATTTAAGCGGCAATTTCACGCCATCTCTGAGCGTACTCCTTAAAGGTTTCCTTGTCCTTTTGTGACATTGATCTGAGTTGATCTCTGTCCGGTGCCATGTCCAAATTGTATTTGTATTGTTGGACGAAGGCAGTACCAAGATCTCTGAATGTGCTAATTGTAGTACGGTTTAAACCCATGTACCATTTGAGTGCGGCACCGGTTAAACTATCCTGAAAGTAGTGAATCAGCAGGTCCTGATTCTCCGTCTGAGCTGACATTCGCCGAGCGTACATCACCAAGTGACTTTGAGGGCACGAGTTACCCTTGTATTTTTTAAAGTCGGGCACTTGGAACTTGTGCAGAACTTTCACATTGGGGACCAGACAAAGGTTTGCAGCGTCCTTTCCAAATAGATCCTGACCGCGGATGGCTTGCAGTTCCTTTTGCATTTCCAAGAACTGTTCTTGGAACTCATCCATTCGGTAAAACATAGTTTCCTTTTTACCAGAAGGTATATGTGGAATCTGTCCTTCCGGGACAGTGTGCACCACAGGGGGTGGTACCGTGACTACGGCAGCGAATCTTGGTGTTTCCCGAAGTTTGTAACCTTCAGGAGTCTTCAATATGCCTCTGGCATCTTCGCTTTCCTGAAGTTTGTAACCTTCAGGACCAGCGGCATCTGTCGCGATTCCCTGATCTTCAGTGATCGACGGAACATATCCTTCCGGGATATAGTTAACAGGCATGCCCCAAGGACGATCTTTCGGCATTTGATACCTAGGATCATACTTCTCCACTATGGGCGTTGAGGTGATCTCTGAGATCACAGTCCTTTGTAGCTGAGCTTCTGCCATGGCTTACATGTCGTTACGAAGCTTTCTCATATCCTCTCTCAGAGCGTCGATCTCTTCTTTCAACTCTCTGTTTTCTTCCTCAAGATCATCCATCTTTTTCTGATGATTGGCCCAAGTATTATACGAATGAGACAGTTTGAATCTAGAACCGAGACACAAACGTGAGATTCGTAGGTAAGAAGAATACGCGATGTGAGAATGATGAATGCAATGATTATATTAATTATTTTTTGGTTTAATCAAAATAAACTTCGACAATTAGATTGCAAATATCAAACAGTGGGGAAACCCCTTTTTATTGAATTCCAAGGATTACAGAAATGGAAATACAGTAGATTACAAGGTGCGGAAACGAAAACCTAAGCTAATGGGTCCCGAGTCCTCTCTGAAGAGAAACCGGGTGCTGACTCTGGTACTTTCCTCTTCTTTAACCGGGGCTCTTGGGCCGTTGTCGGGTTGTCATTCCTTTGCCAGGTGAAAGGAGCGAGCAAATTCCTTTGGTTATCTTGATTCTCTACAGCATGTTGCTCCAAAATTTCAATCAGAGCGTCCTTATCTTTCAGCAGTTGTTGTATTTTGATGCACTCCACGTCGAGGGTGCGATACTTGTTCTTCCAAGACCTCCTCTCCCGTTGAACTTTGTTGAGAGTAACCTGAAGCTTTTCAGTTTCCGTCATGAAGTACATGACAGATTCTCGGCGGAAGAATTCCGTGACGCTGATAAGGCATCTTTAGCTTGAGAGCTCTAGTTTGTACCCAGTGGAGATAAGGCTCCACCGAGACACAGTCCAGTTTTCCTAGAGACTCCCGTCCTTTCTTATGAACGTGTTTCCAAGCGTGCACTATTTCCATCTTTAGTGCTCTGTCACTTTCTCCTTCCTTGAAGAAAAGACCTTCCAGATGAACACCCCGTGGGATGTGTCTCATCGGGTATCCAAATTGACGACGAACGAGAACTGGATGGTAATTGATTCCTCCCTTAGTTCCTATAAGGGGTATGTTGGGGAAGTTTCCACAACGGTCAATGATCCCGATTCCGTCATAAATCCTATTGCACCAATCTATATCAGAGTTGGTGAGAGACATGATTTTCTGCGACCAGCGCAAGGTACTCTTATGATCCCAGAAAGCAGCAGACTTAGGCAAATGAGAGATAAACCATTTGTAAAGCAGAGGTACACAGCATGTGATCTCCCCTCCACTGTACAAATTCCCTAAGTGTACAGAATGATACGCATCTGCGAGCAAAGTCGGTACAGGGTTTCCAATGAGAAAAACCTTAATAGCGTTGATATCGACGAAGTTATTGATGTTGGGAAACAAAAATAATCCGTAGGTGAGTAAAACAAAGATGCTTTCAAAAGCAGTCCCGTTCCCTATACTAGCGAAGTACAGAGCTTTCTTTGTCAAGAACTGGGCTGGCAAACCTTGGATGCCACCCTTAGTGGTCATGTGAGTCCTGACCTCAGACTCGTCCAAATGAATTGCTCTTGCAATGGTCTGATTCTTTGGAATTTCTTCCAGTCCAGAAAATGGAGCTCGATCAGTGATATGTAAATCGATAAGATGAGAATACACCTCCAGCGTTGGTGCGAGCTGGTAATCCGGGAATGTAAAGTAGTGATAAACCGGATCGTAGAATTGAACGAGCGCGTCCATGATTCCCTCAATCACATGGACCCTTAACAGTGGTAGCAGACCTCCGTATTTGGCTCTGAAGGCCTCTTGGTTTGTGATCATCCTCGCCAAACCTCTTAAATCCTCTAGTTTTGGAATCCTGAAGGTGTACTTATGAGTTCTCCTTCTACCGAAATCTATTAGCGCAATCCTTTTCTCTGATATTTGCAATCACAATCTTAGTTTAATTTGAAAAACAGAGAGACTAGAAGAGAATTTTTTTGAATGTTTTAATGTTTTTTAAATGAATGCATGAATGCAGCACAGAAAAACATAGAAAAAACATGGGGTCAAAGGGTCGTTGTCATGAAGTCAAGGCTCTACCCATCCCAAAGGTTTATACTAGGGTGATTTTTGTACCTGTACTCATTATCATCAGCTCCTCCCAGGAAAGTAAAACAACAAGCGGATCGCCAGCGAGTTGTAGAGCAATCTTAGAGTAAGTGCCATTCACTGAGAATGGATCACCAGCCTCAAATGAGGGTAGTATCGTGTGACAACTATTTCCGATAGTTTCCGCACTACAAAAGGGTTGGCTCCTCAGCTTCTCAGACATCACAATCGGCCCATTGCCTATGAGAGGGAATGGGTTGCATTGGTCAGCCTCCACTGAGGTTGATGGTCGACCTCGTCGCCATCACTTATCTTAAGTGTATACTCAATCTTTTCACATGCGGCATCACACGCATTCCCATTAGCAAAAAAATAAACAGGTATAGCAATTAGGAAAAGCAGTATATATATTTGTCCTAAACATCCTAGACCTTTAAAGCTATGAATCCTAAGTTCCTGACAGAAAATGGGTTCCCCGGCGGGAGCCCCAATCTGTGGTTTCATACAAGAGAAAAGAAAAAAGGGTAGAAGAGCCCCACGGTGGGCGCCGCTTATAAAGTTTCTACCTAATAGATGAAAAGAGAACAAGATCTTGCTACAAAGGTGAGATAGATCCTAATGACAAATACCCAGCAGAGTCGCCAGCGTCCCCAGTGGAGTCGCCATTTTTCTGTAGCGAACAATTTTGGACGCGGTTGCGAAGCGCTATCGCTCTTTGGTGTCTACAGCTCGATTCATTTTTTATCCTATTAAAGCTGATGAAGGAAGGGAAATAGATGTCTCAAATTAACCCTGCTTGCAAACTGAGGTTAAACAACGGTCTGTTAGGTTACAGATGCTACAAAGATTCGGGGTCTCTATTGGGTGTATTTTTTTAAAAGTGGTGTTCGGTTTAGATGTTAGGACGGATGCTTCTTGATAGATATGTGAGAGTATGGGATTTTGTTTAGTGTGCTCGCTAAGATTTTTCTTTCAATCTTATGCCTACGTATTCCCATTTACCGAAACAGGGAAATCAGAGCGTTCGTAGTTCCTCCTATTCTATGGGAGGAAATGGTTGTTTTGGTGTCTTGTTCAAAGCCCAAGACGTGAAGCGAAAGGTAGTTTGTATCTTGTTCAAAGCCCAAGATGTGAAGCTGAAAGGTCTATTTGTATCTTGTTCAAAGCCCAAGATATGAAGCTAAAAGGGTGTTGACTTTAGAGAGAATTTGTCATCTCTAAAGAGGGGGTTGTATGTCACAACTATTTATAAAGGAGAATTACTTTAACCGGGATGTGTGAATCCGGCAATGCCATAATTTCCTTTAAAGGGGATTTTAACCTGAAGGAGAAGACTTTAACTCAGTGTAGAGCAATGCTATCTTTCCTTAGGAATTTCTCATGCTAAAAGAGGGACAGTGGCATGGATGTAGATGATCCAGAGGCTTTCCGCTTACAGCAATTAGATGAAGGGGAAGGAGTTGTTGATGTTTGTGTACTGTGAACGAGGCACAACTTTGATGCTAAAAGGTTAATTGGATCAACCAGTGGTTTTCTTATACAAAGCCTAAGAGGAGGCTATTATGTGTCTCGTACAAAGGCCGAGAGAGAGGCTAAAAGGTTTTGACTCGACGATGGAGTCTTTTGGTATCTCGTATAAAGCCCGAGATGGAGGCTATTTGACTCAACAAGAGAGTTTTTTTGTATCTCGTATGAAGCCCGAGATGGAGGCCGTTGTTTGTTTAGCTCAATAAGAACCTTTTTATATCTCGTATAAAGCCCGAGATAGAGGCGAAATAGGTGATTGACTCAACGAGGGAGTCTCTTATGTGTCTCGTACAAAGCCCGAGAGAGAGGCTAAACGATGTTTGACTCCGCTGGGGAGAATCATTGTACAAAGCCCAAGAGGAAGCTATGGTGACTGTTTCAGTTGAGTGACAGGTCCAGTATACTGATTTAAAGAGAAAATTAGTTCTTATATGAGCAACACTGTACTCATGGATTTGTTCCAAGGATCGGGGTTATTTCCTTTTCTTTGAGGAAATGGGAAATCCAAAGGGTATTGAGACTGTCCGAGTCTACGGGTTTTCTTTTGTACTATGCTTTGAGAAACAGTAGTAGACTCTTTGAAAGGACTGTTCTATGCAGATGATTAAGTTCTGTTCCTATACCTCTAGGAGGTCGTCGGGACAATTTGTACGAAGCCCAAGAGGAGGCTGGAAACTTTTAAGAAGCCAACGGGTCCTTGTACTAAGCCCAAGATGAGGCTATCATTCCCGGAAGAAGAGATCATTATACGAAGCCTAAAAGGAGGCTGTGAATACTTCTAAGAAGCCGGCGGGTCCTTGTACTAAGCCCAAGAGGAGGCGAGGAAGCTTTAAGGAAGCCTGTGGGTCCTTGTACGATGCCCAAGAGGAGGCCGATGCTTTTAAGAAGCCGATGGGTCCCCAAACCCTGAGAAATTCGAGACAGACTATTCACGAGGAATAGATCAAGCCAGGAAAGTTCGAGAATTTGGAAGAAACTCAAGAGATGCCATTCATAGAGAAAAGATCATCTCTGGGGAGTAGAGTTTCTTGACAAGTGCTTTTAAGAAGCTTGTGGGTCCCCAAACCCCGAGAAATTCAAGACATGCCATTCACCGAGAATAGATCAAGCCAGGAAAGTCCGAGAATTTGGAAGAAACTCAAGAGATGCCATTCACGGAGAAAAGATCATCTCTGGGGAATAGAGTTTCTTTGACAACTTCTACGAGTGACAGTCTATGAAAGGGTTCACAGAGAATGCTGCCTTTCATATCTCCATATTGTTTAACCCTAAGAGGAGGGAAGACTGTGTCTGGTAATCCTATGGGGATCTAGTTTTGACTATTTAAGAGTGATCAACGGGCTTAATGCTAGACGTAGTTGCCGGGGAAACTCTAAATATCTATACTATTATTACACAGTTGATATGAGTTTATGAAAGAAGACTTACAGCGAAACAGCCCCACAATACAGTTATATGTATATGAAAGCGATAAATGAAAGCGGATAAACACTTAATCGGTTGTAGAGCTTCCATGCTGTTTGGTTAGTTGTTCAACAAAGAAAGATTGAAAACAACAGTATATCCAAAATCAAAGGAGAAAGTGCTTTGAAAAAGAAAGATTTGGGGCTTACAGCTCAAGGAGAGGCCCAGGGTTTTATCAGTGAGCGCACTGTTTGAATTTGTACAGAGGGACTTATACAAGTGACTGAGGCCCAAAAAGGTTTTCTGTACAAAGGGATGGGTCTTACACTCTCTCAAGAGGCCCAAAAGGTTTAAAGAAAAAGAGTGGGGCTTATAACACGAGGGTAGGCCCAAATGATTTTTCGTTTAAAATGGCGATCGTGGAAAGATTTTCTTTTAACGCAAAGGGGCTTATACAATATCTGAGGCCCAAAGTTGTTTTTAGTTAAAAGGGGGTTGGGCCTTACACTCTAATAGAGGCCCAGATGGTTTATCTTTAAACTGGCGTCGATCGTGCCGAATTTAAAAATGTACAGAGGGACTTATACAATAAGTGAGGCCCAAAATATTTCTGTACAAGTGGGTTGGGTCTTACACTCTAATAGAGGCCCAAAAAAGTTTTAAGAAAAGAAATGGGTCTTACTACTCGAGGGTAGGCCCAAGGTTTTTTGTTTTGAAAAGGCGACGATCGCGCCGTTTGTTTTTGACGGTATCGGGACTTATACAATATACTGAGGCCCAAAAATGATTTGGTCAAAAAAGGATTGGGTCTTACACTCTATTAGAGGCCCTAATAGTTTTTAAAATGATTTATGAGGGTTGAATTAATCCAAAACCCTAATTTGTTTTCAAAAATGTATTTAATTGAATAAAAATTCAATTAAAATGATCAAAATTGTTTAACATATGGAAAACAAATTGTGATATTGGATTAATGCTTCAAAAATTAAGTATTGACCTACAAAATAATTAGAAAGCATTAAAAGTTGCAAAATCAAGGTGGAAAAAATATTTTAAATGTTAAAAACAATTAAAACATTAATTCTTTGCAAAAATATCAATTATACAAAATAAATAATATTTTTGGGATTTTTTGGGAAAATAAAATATTTTAACATTTTTGTGAATTATTAAAAAAATAATCAAATCAAAATCATTAAAACTCAGAGAGAAATTAATTTTTAAATCAATTAAATAAAATCACAAAATTCAAATATTCAAATATTGGAAAATGGCGCCAAGAACAAAGGCAAGAACACGCGCGTGTTTCAGTTTTGCCCAAATTTGCATTTTCTCTCCAATCTCACTGAATACTTAATCATATCATGCAATGCACATACCAATCAACTCGTTTCAACCTCACGATCATGTCTATGACAATTAATTTCATTTAAATTAAGCATAAAACAAGAAATCACGAAAAATCCTCAAGAACCCTAATTTCTGCATGAAGGCTAGGATTTTTGATACACGATTTAAACAACGCAATTAATTGAGGGGAAACACTCCATGCATGATTATGAACATATGGCCAAATTATCGTGCAGCAAAAATTGCATGGATCATAGAGTTAGAAGAGATCATGCTTACCACTTGCAGCTGGTGAGCGTGATTTGTGTTGGAGGTGTTACAGCTAGGTTCCAATGATCTGGATAGCTTCCCTAGGTGCCATGGAGTGTGTATGAATGCTTGGAATGGATTGAAATGATCTGGAACTTGAGATGGTACCCCAACTGCAAATCTGTCAAGAACTTGAGCAATTGGCTGGTGATTTTGTGAAATCTGTGTTCCAGATGTTATGTGAGTGTTTGGATCACTTCTATATGATGTATATGAGGTGTGTGTGTGATTAGTTTGATTGGAAAAGCTCTCAAACTCAAAACCCGATAGTGACTTGCCTTAGAAGGCAAAATTGGAGTGAAAGAAGAGATTTTGAGGAAAGCATCTGTTTGATGGCTTTGGTGTACTAAAACTGATCACAATTGAGCTCTATTTATAGTAGAGCAAGTTTGTTTTGCAAGGAATAGTGAATGGCAACTACTGAGTAGGTTTGGCCAATGTTGGCAAATGAAAATCCAAGTCTCCTCTAGCCATTGACTAGAGGTTAGGGCACAGGTTGCTGGTTCCCTTGGTCTTGGATAAGTCTTGACTGAATTCAGTTGAGAATGGCTCTGTCCATGCCACCTTGATGCTTCCATTGAATGCACCAATCCAAAATTGGATTCTTGTCCCTATTTTGGCAATGCTAGGTTCAACATGCTATTTCTTGTTCCAAAGACTTTGGAGGCTTGGCTCAGTGATTGCTCCCTTTAGATTCAATCCTCAGAGGTGTCCAAGTGGATAGGAGCATTTAGATTTGGCTGATTTCGGAAAATCGACCAAAAGTGTAAAAATCTGCCTTGCCTTGGCAGATTTCAGCAAGGCAACTTGCCAATGTCATATCTCATGATTCAAATTGAATTTGGTAATGTTCTTGGCCATTTTGGAAAGCCCTTACATGATACAACAACTGTTTGAACATGTTTGGTTTTGATCTATTTTGAATCCAAGTGAAAAATCCCCCTACATTTGGCAAAAAGTAAGGTAAAATCTGACTTATTGAAATTTTCACTAAGTGTTGGAACAAAGTGACTTTTCTTGATTTTGATCACTCCATAACTCAAAATCCATGAGGAATTTGGACATAGGTCAGTATGAAGCTTTTGTAGAGGGCAATGAGATCTACAAATCAAGCTTTGAATGGGGAACAATGGCCTTGTGGTTTAGGAGTTATGGTCCTCCAAAGTTGGCACATTAGTGTCACTTTTTCCATAACTTAGAAATTTTTCTAAGTTTTTATGGTTACCCCTTTTACATGTTATCCCACTTTCTTTGGTTTTTCTTGATGAATGATGATTCAAATCATACATTAACATCATTTTAGGGTTAAAAATCCATTTTGGTGAAAAATCTCAAAAAGTCAAAGTTGACTTTTGTGTACAGTTGACTTTTTATCAGATGAATTCCAAACTGTGCAATTCTTCAGGAAATCATGTCCTTGACCTAAATCAAACTTGATGGACATGTTCCATGGGTGTCATAGGGTATATTGAATCATTTCTTAGGGCTTGGGAGCATGTCCTGGTCAAAAGTCAAAGTTATAGTTGACTTTCCTCGCGAAACCCTAATTGTGGTGCAGATGAAATTGAGACTTGTTGCTCAAGCTTCTTGGATTAATCCATTGTTCCAAATGGATCAATATAGTTCCTTAGAGACCCTCAAACCCTCTCTTGAGGTCTTGGCTCATGATTTTCCCTAAAAGTCAACTTAGGGGTGAATTAGGTCAAGAAACCCTAATTCCTGATTTTTGAAGAATGCATCCCCTGAGGCAAAATTGACTTGATGCTTGGGTCCATGAGGTCCCATGAAGTATATTAGGTTATGTTCTGGATCATTGTCTTGTGCCCAGATGAATAATTTCCATCTGGAGGCCCTGGTCGACCAAAACCCTAATTTGGTGACACTGTCGATCTTGAGACTTGATCCACCTAGAAGGGAGCAGCTTTGTGCTTAATCCTTGGAGTGGGAGTCCTTTTGATCCATTGTGGATGTTTGAGAGGTTAGACAAGTTGAAGATCATGTCATTCCTTGATTGATCCTTTGTCTAAGGCTCTGAGAGGGCTTGAAACCCTAATTTTGATTGTAGTGGATGCTCACCCATCTTTGGGGAGACTGATGAAGTATGATGGTTCCTCTATATTGTGATGATGATTTTCACAATGATGGGAAATCTTAGTGGTCAAAATTTGGGGTATGACACCCTGCTGTATAAATGGTTCATTTCTCATTTGCCAAAGTCTGCTGCATTTTGGGATCAAAAGAATACTTTACGTTGGTCGCAGAGAATTATGTCTCTTTCCAACTCTGACATCGATTGGTACAATCGAATTTATGACGGGATCAGGATCATTGACCGTTGTGGAAATTTCCCAAATGTACCCCTCATAGGAATTAAAGGAGGAATCAATTATCATCCAGTTTTAGTTCGTCGTCAATTTGGATACCCGATGAGGCATGTCCCGCGTAATGCTCATCTGGAAGGTCTTTTCCTCAAGGAAGGAGAAAATGACAGGGCACTAAAAACAGAAATAGTGCATGCCTGGAAACATGATCATAGGAAAGGAAGAGAGTCTCTAGGAAAACCAGACTGTGTCTCGGTGGAACCTTATCTCCACTGGGTACAAACTAGAGCTCTCAAACTGAGGATGCCTTACCCTCGCCTGGAAGTTCTTCCGTTAAGGGACCCCGTCCTTTATTTTATGTCTGATATGGAAAAACTTCAGGTTACTGTCAACAAAGTTCAACAGGAGAAGAGGTCTTGGAAGAACAAGTATCGTATTCTCAATGTGGAGAGCAAGAAAATACAGCAACTGTTAAAAGAAAAAGACGCTCTGATCGAGATTTTAGAGCAACATGCTGTAGAAAATCAGGATGACCAAAGGAATTTGCTCGCTCCTTTCACTTGGCAAAGGAATGACAAACCGACAACGGCTCAATAGCCCCTAGTCAAAGAAAAGGAAAGTTCCGGAACCAGCACCTGAGCCCTCCTCAGAGAGGACTCAGGATCCATTAGTTTAGACATTTCCTTTTGCAGCACTATGTAAATTACTGTATTTCCATTTCCACAATCTTTGAATTCAATAAAACGGGGTTTCCCCCCTGTTTGATATTTATAATCAATTGTCAAAGTTTATTTTGATTAAACAAAAAAAAAAAAATATATATATATATATATATAATCAATGCATATCATTCATCATTCTCACGTAACGCATTCTTCTTACCTACGAATCTCACGTTTGCGTCTCGATTCTAGAGTCAAATTGTCTCAGTCGTACAATACTCGGGCCAATCGAAAGAAAAAGATGGATGATCTCGAGGAAAAGAACAGAGAGTTAAGGGAAGAGATCAACACTCTGAAAGAGGATCTGATAAAGCTTCATAACGACATGCAAGCTCTAGCAGAAGCTCAGATGCAACAAAAAAGGACTGTGATCTCAGAGATCACATCAACGTCTATAGTGGAAAAGTATGATCCTCGGTATAACATGCTTAAAGATCGTCCCTGGGTCATGCCTATTAACTATATCCCGGAAGGATATGTTCCGCCGATCACTGAAGATCACCGCAGCAGGAGCCGCTGGGCCTGAAGGTTACAAACTTCAGGAAAGCGAAGATGCCAGGGGCTTGACGGCAACTCCCGAAGGTTACAAACTTTGGGAGAGGGAAGGACCTAGAGTCACCGCTATGATGATTATACCACAACCCGTGGTACACACTATCCCGGAAGGACAGATTCCACAGATACCTTCTGGTAGAAAAGAAAGTATGTTTGACAGAATGAATGAGTTCCAGGAACAGTTCCTGGAGATGCAGAAAGAACTGCAAGCCCTTCGCAGTCAGGATTTATTTGGAAAGGACGCCGCAGACCTTTGTTTGGTCCCCAATGTGAAAGTTCCGAACAAATTCAAAGTGCCCGAATTTAAAAAGTACAAGGGTAACTCTTGCCCTCAAAGCCATTTGGTGATGTACGCTCGGCGAATGTCAACTCAGGCGAAGAACCAGGAGATACTGATTCACTATTTTCAGGATAGTTTAACCGGTTCCGCACTCAAATGGTACATGAGTTTAAACCACACTAAGATCGGCACTTTCAGAGATATTGTTGATGCCTTCATTCAACAATATAAGTATAACCTGGACATGGCACCGGACAGAGATCAACTCAAAGTCGTGTCAAAGAAGGACAAGGAAACCTTTAAGGAGTACACTCAGAGATGGCGTGAAATTTCCGCCCAGATTTGCCCACCTCTTGAGGAAAAAGAGATGACAAAGATCTTCTTAAAGACCTTGAGCTCATTTTACTACGACATAATGGTCGCCAGTGCGCCTAGTGACTTTACTGAAATGGTGGGCATGGGAGTTCGTCTTGAGGAAGCAGTCCGAGAAGGACGTTTAGTTAAAGACGCTGGATCATCAAGTAGTACAAAACGATACGGTAGTGCTCTCCCTAAGAAAAAAAGAGCAATATATTGGCAATATATCTCTCGGAAAGCAAAGGCGAAGGTACCAACCAGTAGTAGCTGTAACTCCTGCTATCAACTCTACGCTTATTCCTACTTATCAACCTCATGTTGCTCAGAGCCAACCGAATCAACAGCAATATTAGCAAAGGACACAACAGCCTCTTCAGCAGGCCTGTCCTCCATATAACAACAACCGTACAACGCGACCGCCAGGGTTTGACCCTATACCCATGTTGTACGCAGAATTGTTTCCACTCTTACTGGTCAAGGGACACGTCCAAACCAGGGCTCCTCTTACAGTACCGAAAAATCTGCCTTTTTAGTTCAAAGCGGATCAGACTTGCCCTTACCATCAAGGAGGACCAGGGCATAACATAGAAAACTGTCTCAGTTTCAAATCCGATGTGTAAAAGCTTGTTAGGAGTGGGGTCTTATCTTTCAAAGATACGAATCCGAACATTCTCACGAACCCGCTGCCTCAACACGAGAAAGCTGCGGTAAATTTGATAGAATGAGAGTCTAACAACAGCTATCAAATTCATGATGTACTCTTATTGAGGGCCAACTTGGTCAAGATGCATTGTAGATAGAGTGGATATGGCCATGTGCCACCTCATAATTATCACCAGTGTGATTTATGCTCCAAAAACAATCAAGGATGTTCTGTGGTGCAATCAGCACTACAGGAACAATTAGATCTCGGATGGATCCAAGAGCACAGAGTTCGTGGAGTTAATATGACGTATACAAATTCCAACATCATTCAGAACCACGACATCTGTGCAATGAATGTCAACTTAGTGGAAATGCACTCAAGGCAAATTCAGTATCATAATTTGCCGCGGCGTGATTACAATTCCTGTCTGATTTGCTCGGTAAACAAACAGGGATGCTCTTTTGTACAAGAGGCCCTCCAGTTTCAGATGGATCTTGGGTGGATCCAGGACTACCATGATAGAAATCCTTATCAGATCAACATGATTCAAATATTCGATATTCGTTTGATGAATACCAGCTTGGTGAAGTTACACGCCAAGCAAGTCCAGCTCGGTTTTCTGACTTCGCATAATTATCAGAACTGTACAGTATGTCGTGTGAGTGACCAAGGGTGCGCTCTCGTTCAAAGAACCTTACAACACTTGTTAAACCATTGGTGGCTTCCGATCTATTTAGACGAAGACACACAATAAGCCAACATGATTAACGGGAACCCTACTAGACATCAAATTCAAGATGTCCAATATATGGAAATAGACCTAGTAAGGTTGCACTGCATTCAAAGCGGACATGGCCAGGTGCCACCACACAATTACGAGCGCTGTAGAGTCTGCTCGGAAAATAATCAAGGATGTTACCTCATGCGAGTAGCCCTTCAAAGTCAGTTGGCTCCCAAGGAGATTCAACCGTGTTCAAGTTCTGGATCAATCAACTGGATGCCAGACTATTTCGCTGATCAGATTAAGGATGTTGTCGTGATCTCTGATCATGAAAGAACCAAAGATGTTTGTACCATCATCCCTCTATTTGAAGAATCGAAGGTTCTTAACCAGGAATTGATTGAAGTTACTTACGACAGTCAGAGAAATCAGAAGGCTCCTGTAGTTATCTATCTACCGGGATCAGTGCCGTACAAATCCGATAAGGCGATCCCTTACAAATACGGTGCAACAACAATTGAGAATGGAAAGGAAATTCCATTACCCTCCGTCGTGAATATTGCAGACATCAGTCGAGTAACATAGAGCGGTCAAATCTTCAACAGAGGAGTTGGAGAACCCAGCAGAGAAAAGGAACCTCAAACGGAAGTTCCCAATCCACCAGTCGGTCAATCCAGTAATCCCGACCTTTCAAAGAACGATGATGAGATGCTGAAGCTCATCCAAAGGAGTGAATACAACATTGTTGATCAGCAGTTACAAACTCCTTCAAAGATCTCTGTGTTATCTCTTTTACTCAGTTCCGAAGCCCACAGAGAGGCTCTACAGAAAGTCTTAGAGCAGGCCTTTGTGGAACAGGATGTGTCGATAAGGCAATTCGACATTATCGTCTCTAACATCACTTCCTGCAACAACATGGGGTTTAGTGACGAGGAATTTCCAGAAGAAGGCAAAAGTCACAACATGGCGCTCAATATAACAGTTAACTGCCAGGACGATGCCTTAGCCAGCATACTGGTGGATACCGGATCAACTCTCAATGTTACGCCGAAGTCCACTCTAATGCGACTATCATTCAAAGGATCTCCGATGAGATGCAGTGAGGTCGTCGTCAAAGCATTTGACGGATCCCGAAGAACGGTTATCGGCGAAGTCGACCTTCCTAAAACTATCAGTCCTCACACTTTCCAAGTGACTTTCCAGGTCATGGACGTCCGAGCAACTTACAGCTGTTTGTTGGGAAGACCTTGGATACACCAGGCTGGGGCAGTCACTTCGACACTTCACCAGAAGCTGAAGTTCGTCAAGAATGACCAAGTCGCCATGGTCTGTGGAGAACAAGCCTTAATCGTGAGTAACCTATCATTGTCCACTTGCGTAGAACCCGAGGAGGTTGTTGGAACTCAGTTCCAGGCACTTTTGGTAAGCAGTGAGAACCAATTAGAAGGAGGAACGTCGATTTCCTCGTACAAAGATGCTCTCGAAGTGATTAAAAATAACAACGCAAAAGGATGGGGACAACTTGTCATTCCTACTGATAATAAAATAAAGAAGGGTCTTGGTTTTTCTGCAACTTGTACCCAGACTGCCGCTAACGGTGAAAGTCTTCATCCCATTAAGAACTTCTTCCATAGTGGAGGTTTCCTTCACCCAGTGTCTCAAGAAGTACATACCATCAACGAGGGTGATTCCTCTGATACAGACGAGGAATGGAAGTCCTATCTTAACGAGGACGGTTATATGTCTCAGGAAGAGGTGCCTACGCCATTTTGCTATCCCGCACAAAGTCCGAGATTTATACCAAGGTCAGACTTCAAAATGATATACGGAGATTGTGATCCGGAAGGATGTCGTGCTCCACCAAACTCATTAGAGGAAGACACTCTGATGAAAGACAACTTTGACCACGACTATTATGGCCCAATGGATGGCCTGCCTATCTGGCTGCCGTACCCAGGAGACTTGGGGCAAGAAAATCAACCGAACAATGAAAATCATCTGAGCATCATTGGAAAAAATACTTGCGTCCCCACCATGTCATGGGATCAACACGCAGGTCATTCAGAAAATATTCAGTGCGATGATGAATTTGCAATGTTTGCAGGACTAGAGTTCATCAACTACACCTTTCCGAGGTCAACGTCATCGAGAGAGATGACTCCTCCAGTTCCAAAGAAGTGTGGGACACCTTAGGACAACCGAGTGGCAAGTACGATTACTTGGTCAAGTACACTGCTCCCGAAAGCTCTCGTATCAGGCTCGAGGACATCCAGCCAACTGGATGGGGAGATCTACCTGAGAGCACCGATACTATGCAAAATACAACTGAGGAATCCTCCAATGACAACCCTGCCTGGGAGACAGATTCCAATGATCCTGCTCCACCAGAAATCAACGTTATTTCTGAAGACAAATCAAGGAAGGCACCAGACTTTGTGATTCACCGAGGAGTTCGCCGCCAATGGGTTGCAGTCAATGTTCCGAAGATCGTTCATAAGTCAAAGTAATTTCCGTTTTTACTTTAACCTTTCACCCTGCCCAGGTGAAACAGATGTTTTGATAGGGCTCACTTTCTGTAAATATCCCTCTTCGCTTCGTCCAAAGCGACAGAGTTTTGTTTTATAGGGCTGTAGTTTCAAGAATCGACAAGTTCATAAATAAAATAACGTCATTCTGTAATTCCCGCATTAATTGTTGTTTTCTCTTTTCGCTTTTTCAGAAAATGGTAATCCTAAAAAACAATTCAAAAACAAGCAGTAAAAAAATACACTGCACACACTCTTGCATTTCTCTCTATCTCTTCTAAAAAACAATCATCACGTCATGCAGATTGCTTGTTTTAAACCCCATTGAAACGTACGATCCGATGCCTTCTCCCAACTTTGAATTCCCAGTATTTGAGGCTGAAGAAGAAGATGACAAAGAAACTCCAGAAGAGATCTCCCGATTACTCAGACAAGAGGAAAGATCCATTAAACTTGACAAAGAGCCGTTGGAAACGGTCAACTTGGGCTCAGAAGCAGAGAGGAAAGAGGTCAAGATTGGGGCACTGCTCAGTCCAACTGTCAAAGAAAGTTTAACAAAGCTTCTCAAAGAATTTCCCGATGTATTCGCTTGGTCCTATCAGGACATGCCAGGGTTGGATACCAGTAGCGTGGAACATCATCTACTGTTAAGATCAGAGTGTCTGCCGGTAAAATAGAGGTTGAGATGAACTCACCCAGACATGGCCGTCAAAATCAAAGAGGAAGTATAGAAACAGATTGACGCGGGTTTCCTCACCACATCAGGATATCCTCAATGGTTAGCCAACGTCGTACCAGTTCCGAAAAAGGACGGAAAGGTCAGAATGTGTGTGGATTACAGAGATCTAAACAAGGCTAGTCCAAAGGGTGACTTTCCTTTACCACACATTGACATGCTGGTTGACAGTACAGCAAAGTTCAAAGTCTTCTCCTTCATGGATTTATTCTCAGGCTATAATCAGATAAAGATGGCGCCGAAAGACATGGAGAAAACTTCGTTCATCACCCCATGGGGCACTTTTTGTTACAAGGTAATGTCGTTCGGCTTGAAGAACGCCGGGGTAACCTATCAAAGGGCCATGACTACTCTGTTTCATGACATGATACACAAAGAAATCGAGGTATATGTCGATGACATGATTGCTAAATCTAAGACATAAGAGGAGTATGTGACCCACCTGTTAAAACTGTTCGAGCGTCTGAGAAAGTGCAAACTCTGCTTGAAACCCAATAAGTGCAATTCGGTGTCCGTTCAGGGAAACTTCTATGGTTCATCGTCAGCCAGAAAGGAATTGAGGTTGATCCTGACAAGGGCAAGGCCATTTAAGAAATGCCTTCTCCAAAGACTGAAAAACAAGTCAGGGGATTCCTGGGACGTTTGAACTACATCTCCAGATTCATATTCCTCATGACCGCAACATGTGCGCCAATTTTCAAATTACTCAAAAAGAATCAGGATTGTGTTTGGACAGAAGACTGCCAAACCGCCTTCGACAGTATCAAGGAATACCTGTTAAACCCACCGATTCTATCACCTCCAGTGGAAGGAAGGCCACTAATCATTTGATCAACAGTCTTGGAAGACTCCATGGGTTGTGTGCTTGGTCAACACGACGAAACAAAAAGGAAGGAGTCTGCCATCTACTATTTGAGCAAGAAATTTACCGACTGCGAGACTCGGTACTCTATGCTTGAGAAAGCTTGTTGTGCTTTGGCTTGGGTAGCCAAATGTCTTCGCCAATATATGATTCGTCACACTACTTGGTTAATCTCCGAAATGGATCCAATCAAGTACGTCTTTGAAAAGCCTGCTCTCAAGGGAAGGATTGCCCGTTGGCAGATGTTGTTATCAGAGTACGACATCGAATACCACGCTCAAAAAGCCGTTAAAGGAAGTATTTTAGCCAATCATTTGGCTCATCAACCGATTGACGATAAAGAGTCAGTCGGATTTGACTTCCCAGACGAAGATGTCATGTACTTGAAAATGAAAGATTGCGATGAACCGCTACCGAGTGAAGGGCCAGAACCAGGTTCCCAATTGGGACTAATCTTTGACGGAGTTGTCAATCATTATGGAAACATAATTGGGGCAATCATCATAACACCTCAGGGTACCCACATTCCTTTCACCGCCAGACTGACATTCATGTGTACAAACAACGAGGCCGAATACGAAGCTTGTATCATGGGTCTCGAAGAAGCAATTGATTTAAGGATCAAGAACTTGGATGTATATGGCGACTCAGCCCTGGTTATTAATCAAATCAAAGGAGATTGGAACACATACCAATCAGGATTGATTCCTTACAAAGATTACGCGAGAAGGTTGTTACCCTTCTTCAACAGAACCGAGTTTCATCACATCCCTCGTGAAGAGAATCACATGGCTGATGCATTAGCCACTCTCTCTTCCATGATTAGCGTAGGTCAATGGAACGACTTACCTAAGATTGACATAATGCGCCTTGAACGACCCGCTTACATCTTCGCGATTGAAGCGGTCATAGACGACAAACCTTGGTATCACGATATCAAATGCTTCCTTCAGAAACAAGGGTACCCACCTGGGGCATCCAGAAAAGACAAAAAAACCCTCAGAAGGCTGGCAGGCAGTTTCTTCCTGAACGGTTATACACTCTATAAGAGAAACTTTGACACGGTCTTGCTCCGCTGCGTAGACAGACCAGAAGCAAACATGCTGATAAAAGAAATTCATGAAGGATCCTTTGGCACTCATGCCAACGGACACGCAATGGCGAGAAAAATCCTAAGAGCAGGGTACTATTGGATGACAATGGAATCCGATTGCTACCCGTACATGAGGAGATGTCACAAGCGTCAGATATACTCAGACAAAATCCATGTACCGCCAATGCATCTCAAAGTTCTCTCTTCCCCCATGGACTTTTTCTATATGGGGAATCGACATGATTGTCATGATTGAGCCCAAGGCTTCAAACGGACATCGGTTCGTCCTGGAAGCCATTGATTACTTCACCAAGTGGGTCGAAGCAGTGTCATACGCCAATGTAACCTGACAAGTGGTGGTCTGATTAATAAAAAACAATATCATCTGCCGTTATGGTGTTCCAAGCCAGATCATTACCGATAATGGATCCAACTTGAACAATAAAATGATGAAAGAGTTGTACGCTGAGTTCAAGATCGAACACCATAACTCATCTCCCTACCGACCTAAGATGAACGGAGCGGTAGAAGCGGCTAACAAGAACATCAAGAAGATCATTCAGAAGATGGTTGTAACCTACAAAGACTGGCATGAAATGCTACCCTTTGCTCTTCACGGTTATCGTACATCTCTCCGCACTTCAACAGGGGCAACCCCTTTATCTCTAGTATATGGCATGGAAGCAGTGCTCCCCATAGAGGTAGAGATCCCATCAATCCGGGTATTGATGGAAGCTAAGCAAACAGAGGCTGAATGGTATCAAAGTTGACACGATGAACTGAATCTGATCAAGAAAAGCGAATAACGGCTCTATGCCGTGGTCAGTTGGATCAACAAAGGATGAAGAAAACGTTTGACAAAAAAGTCCGACCTCACGTCTTCAGGAAAGGAGACCTCATGCTCAAAAAGATACAACCATTCCTCACTGATTCCCGGGGCAAATGGACTCCGAATTATGACGGCCCTTATGTGGTCAAGAAAGCTTTCTCAAGCGGCGCCTTGAGACTCGCAACCATGGATGGAGAGGAATTTTCCTACCCTAAAAATGTTGACGTAGTCAAGAAATACTTCGCCTAAATTAAAAAAAAAATCGTCTCGGTGGATTGAAAATCCAAAAGAGCGATCTAGGCAAAAATTAGAGACATAAGCAAAAATCATCCCAATGGATTGGAAACCTCAAAGTACAATCCAGGAAAAAATTAGGGATTAATGGCAAGTAACTACGTCCAACAAATGGGCAAATCCCTCAGCGGCAATTACACCATCCGTCAGGAAAACTCCAGTCAAAGTCATCTTCGACAGAAGCTCAGGATGTCCAGAATTCAAAGTTGGTAGAAGGATAACGGTCGTTATGTTTCAATGTAGCCCTTTTCCCTTAAATTACCATTTTCTAAACTTTGTAAATACTCCATGGGATCACGTGCTTGGCTGATTTCCATCCTATCAATAAAATTTAAGCCCTAGTGCTTTTGTTTGCAATTCTCATTTGTTTTAGCTTTACAGAATGACGTTTTGAAATGATTAACGATTCTTGAAATAAAACAAAAATGAATTTACTTGTCAAAATTGTTCTGCTTTTCGAAATAAAGATGGCAATTTCTTTTGACTGTTAAACATCGAAAGAACGTCGATCGCTACTCCAGAAGTAATCGAGCTTCAAAGTGCAGAATCAAAGTACTCCTTCTAAACCGACACGCCTGAATGAAGGATCAGCTGTGTCAGATGTGAATATTCCATCTGATACCCCCGACAGAGTTCTTATCTCCTAAGCCCGACCAACGGTTTTCCCCGCAGGGTCTATCTCTCCTAAGCAAGGCAAAATTGCTAGTATCCAGTCGTGTTCATCTACTAGTCTGTATGTCGCGTCAGTTTTGTCAGCATAAACATACATACATCATGCATTATTGATTTACATTCATATTCATATTGCATCACTACCACGCCAGTCGGTCTTATCCCCCTAGTAATTAAAGTCCTCTTGTCAATTGAGTTGTCAGTTCTTTCCTCATCAGGAAGTGAATCATCTAAGCAATCTCTCTCCAGTAGAGACGGTCCTTGACCACTTTGATAACTTGAACCTCTGAAAAGCAAGAAAAAGTACGACAAACATCACTCTTCGCCATTGAAGATGATATCTTCGCTTTCTCGGATTAAGGAAAATCCCCAGAGAAAACCCCTTAATAAAAAATTCGGCAATACAACAGTTTTTTCCGAAAGATTTGCTGATAATAAGGTCATCAGGACCTCAGGGTTAGATTGCAACACATGGCATTTCTCCGAGAAGATCTCGAGAAAAGTATGATGTAATATCCCTAAGCAGACAACAATCTCTCAAGAGACTCGTTTTTCCCAGTAGAGTCAACAAATGGCATCACCAATAGAGAAGTTTGTACGCCTCTACAGCTCAGGCCAATGGGTTTCCCCAGCAAGTTTGACATCAAAACCTTTTCCCATCAAATGGCATCTCCCTAGGAAAATTCGGTGAAAAGTTTGAGAAAAGCCGCTACGAATAACGTCCCTTGTCAAGAAAGTTTATTGACAAAAAAACTGAGACCAGTTCCTTGGTAGGAAACCAGGATCGAGGGGAAATTTATATCAGAAACTAAGACCAGTTCCTTGGTAGGAAACCAGGATCGAGGGGAATTTTATATCAGAAACTGAGACCAGTTCCTTGGTAGAAAACTAGGATCGAGGGGAAGTTTATATCAGAAACTGAGACCAGTTCCTTGGTAGGAAACCAGGACCGAGGGGAAGTTTATATCAGAAACTGAGACCAGTTCCTTGGTAGGAAACCAGGACCGAGGGGAAGTTTATCTTTTCTAAGCATCATTGCTTAGCAAAATAAGATGGGTGAGTAAGCTGCCATTCATAACCACCATCAAAATTTCGGGTATTCCGATATTTAATCCTCTTGCACCCCGAATGCCCGAATACCTTCGACATTCACACCTTCAGGTCCAAGAAGATTAAATAGGGGCATCTGTCATACCCCAAATTTTGACCACTAAGGTTTCCCATCATTGTGTAAATCATCATCACAATATGGATGAACCATCATACCTCATCAATCTCCTCACAGTTGGGTGAGCATCCACTACAGCTAAGAATTAGGGTTTCAAGCCCTCTCGGAGCTCTTAGACAAAGGATCAATCAAGAAATGACATGATCTTCAACTTTTCTAAACCCTCAAACATCCGTAAAGGGTCAAGAGGACTCCCACATTAGGAATCAAGCACAATGTTACAACATTCCAAGTGGATCAAGCCTCAAGATCGCCAGTGTCACAAAATTAGGGTTTTGGTCGACCAAGGCCTCCAGATAGAAATTTTCCCCTGGGCATGAGCCAATGCTTCAAAGCATAACCCTAGATACTCCAAGGGACTTCATGGACCCAATCATCAAGTCAATTTAACCTCAGGGGATGCATTCATAAAAAACAGGGATTAGGGTTTCTTGACCTAATTCTCCCCTAAGTTGACTTTTGGTACAAAACATGAGCCAAGACCTCCATACATGATTTGAGGGTCTCTAACAGACTACATTGATCCATTTGCAACAATGGATTGATCCAAGAAGCTTGATTCACAAGTTTCAAGTTCATCAAAACCACAGTTAGGGTTTCGTAGAAAAAGTCAACTGTGCCTTTGAATTTTGACCAGGACATGCTCCCAAACCTTGGGACATGATTCAATACACCCTATAAAACCTATGAAATCAATCCATCAAGTTTGATTTAGGTCAAGGACTTGATTTCATAGAGGATCGCACAGTTTGGAATTCATCTGATAAAAAGTCAACAGTGCCCAAAAGTCAAAGTTTGACTTTTTGATTTTTTGATCAATTATGGTTCCTGTAGCGAGCGATTTTGGACGCGGTTCTTAAGCGCTGGTCGCTCTCTGCGGTTGAGTTTACTACAGGTCGATTCATTTTTTATCCTATTAAAGCTGATGAAGGAAGGGAAATAGATGTCTCCAATTAACCCTGCTTGCATGCTGAGTTTAAACAGCGGTCTGTTAAGTTACGAATGCTATCAATGTGGTTATTTGTATTTTTGCCAATACGGTTTTCTTTCCTCTTTCTAGGACTTTCTGGCGGGGAACAAGGATTAGGATGTTAGGACTGATGCTTTTGATAGATACATGAGAGTATGGGATTTTGGGTTTTTGTTTAGTGTGCTCGCTAAGATTTTTCTTTCAATCTTATGCCTACGTATTCCCGTTTACCGAAACAGGGAAACCAGAGCGTTCGTAGTTCCTCCTATTCTATGGGAGGAAATAAGTGTTTTTGTGTCTTATTCAAAGCCCAAGACGTGAAGCGAAAGGTCTCACCTTTAGAGAGAATTTGTCATCTCTAAAGAGGGGTTTGTCTGTTACGACTGTTTACAAAGGAGAATTACTTTAACCGGGATTTGTGAATCCGGCAATGCCATAATTTCCTTTAGAGGCGATTTTAACCTGAAGGAGAAGACTTTAACTCAGTGTTGAGCAATGCTATCTTTCCTTAGGAATTTCTCATGCTAAAAGAGGGACAGTGGCATGGATGTAGATGATCCAGAGGCTTGCCGCTTACAACAGTTAGATGGAGGGGAAGGAGTTGTTGATGTTTGTGTACTGTGAGCGAGGCACAGCTTTGATGCTAAAAGGTTAATTGGATTAACCAGTGGTTTTCTTATACAGAGCCTAAGAGGAGGCTAATATGTGTCTCGTACAAAGCCAGAGAGAGAGAGGCTAAAAGGTTTTTGACTCGACGATGAAGTCTTTTGGTATCTCGTATAAAGCCCGAGATGGAGGCTATTTGACCCAACAAGAGAGTTTTTGTATCTCGTACAAAGCCCGAGATGGAGGCGAAAATTCGTTTGGCTCACCCTTTTATATCTCGTATAAAGCCCGAGATGGAGGCGAAAAGGGTAATTGACTCGACGAGGGAGTCTTTTGGTATCTCGTATGAAGCCCGAGAGAGAGGCTAAATGTTGTTTCAGTTAAATGACAGGTCCAGTATACTGATTTTAAAGAGAAAATCAGTTCTTATATGAGCAACACTGTACTCATGGATTTGATTCAAGGATCTGGGTTATTCCTGTTCTATAAGGAAGCGGGAAATCCGAAGGGTATTGAGACTGTCCGAGTCTACGGGTTTTCTTCCTATTTAACAATGGGTGCTTGAGAATGTCTGGAAAACTCAAGGAGATTAGACTGTCCGTGTCTAGAGTTTCATCTTTTGTACTTGTTTTGAGAAACAGTAGTAGACTCTTTGAAAGGACTGTTCTATGCAGATGACTAATTTCTGTTCCTATACCTCTAGGAGGTCGTCGGGACAATTTGTACGAAGCCCAAGAGGAGGCTGGAAACTTTTAAGAAGCCGATCGGTCCTTGTACGAAGCCCAAGAGGAGGCTATCATTCCCGGAGGAAGAATCATTATACGAAGCCTAAGAGGAGGCTGTGAATACTTCTAAGAAGCCGACGAGTCCTTGTACTAAGCCCAAGAGGAGGCGGGGTTGCTTTTAGGAAGCCTGTGGGTCTCCAAACCCCGAGAAATTCAAGGCAAGCTATTCACAAGGAATAGATCAAGTCAGGAAAGTTCGAGAATTTGGAAGAAACTCAAGAGATGCCATTCACGGAGAAAAGATCATCTATAGGTGTCATACCCCAAATTTTGACCACTAAGATTTCCCATCATTGTGCAAATCATCAGCACAATACGGATGTACCTTTATGCCTCATCAATCTCCTCAAGGAATTGTTGAGCATTCACTACAATCAAGCTTAGGGTTTCAAGCCCTCTCAGAGCCTTTAGACAAAGGATCAATCAAGGAATGACATGATCTTCAACTTGTCTAGCCTCTCAAATATCCACAAAGGATCAAGAGGACTCCCACGTCAAGAATTAAGCACAAGAGTGCAACATTTCAAGTGGATCAAGCCTCAAGTTCATCTAATACAAAGTCAACTGATGCAAAAAGTCAAAGTTTGACTTTTGGTCAACTTTGAGCTTCACAAGCCATTTCTCAAGAAAATATGATGGATGATTTAATTTGATCAAATTTAAATCAAGAAATCATGCAAAATTGCAAAATTGATCAAATTGAAAGAAACTTAGAAATTTTTTCTAAGTTAAAATCATGTTCAAGTGCACAACTTTTCAAGGTTGTAACTATTGATCCAAACATCCATTGATTTTGAGTAAGAGCTACTTTTAAAGAGGGTATTTAATACTTCAACATTGTAGAAGGAATCAACTCAAAATATCATAAGGATTGAAAGATATAAGTGATCAAAGTTGGGAATTCTTAATGTCCAATGTTCTGACATTGCATAGGGACATCATTAATATTTTTTCAGCAAGAATGCCCCAACTTTAAGGACGTTTTTCTCCATGATCCAAGTTGAACCAGGTCTGGAGTCAAACATGAAAGTTGAAGTACGTTGTCTCAGCTTTCCAGAAAGGTGTAGAATGTCCTTGTAGCATACTCGAGCAGGGAGATATGATTTTCGCAAGAAACAGTGATAAAGTAGAATTTTCATGACAGCTTTTGGGACAGATTTGACTACACAAGTTCAAGACCATTTTTGATGACTTTGCAAGCTGAACCAAGACCAAAGTCAAACATCAAAGTTAAAGTATGTCATTAGGGATTTCTAAAATGTATTAGAACTCCCATTAATTCAACTTGAGCAAGGAGTTATGAACCTCACAACAGGCCTTGCTCGAGCTGATTTTTTAGGACAAATTTTGTGCACTTTTCTTGTGCCACCCAATTTTCAAGTTTTGTCACCATGCAAGACAAGCATCAAAGATGCAATTCACTTCAATTCAAAATATCATAGTGGATTAAAATATACAAGCGATTAAAGTTTGGAATTATTAATGATCAAAGTTGTCAAATGTTTCAACATTTCATGGGACATCATTAATATTTGTCCAGCAAGAATGTCCCAACTTCAAGGATGTTTTTCTCCATGATCCAAGTGGATTCAAGCCAAACCTTGAACATCAAAATTGAAGTACGTTGTCTCAGCTTTCCAGAAAGGTGTAGCACGTCCTTGTAGCATACTCGAGCAGGGAGATATGATTTTCGCAAGAAGCATTGATAAAGCAGAATTTTCATGACAGCTTTTAGGACAGATTTGACTACACAAGTTCAAGACCATTTTTGATGACTTTTCAAGCTGAACCAAGACCAAAGTCAAACATCAAAGTTGAAGTACGTCATCTAAGCTTTCCAGAAAGTCCTAGAACGTCCATATAGCATACTCGAGCAGGGAGTTATGAATTTTACAATAGGGCTTGCTGCAGCTGATTTTTAAGACATATTTTAATACAGGTTTGCACACTTCTTGTGCCACACGAATTTCCAAGCCTTGTCATCACTTTGAACACCTCTGAGGATCAAATCTAAAGGGGACAATCACTGAGCCAAGCCTCCAAAGTCCTTGGAACAAGAAGTAGCATGTTATTCCTAAAAATCCCTAAAAGAGGGACAAGACTCCAATTTTGGATTGGAGCATTTAATAGATGCTTAGAGGTGGCATGGACTGACACATTTGCAACTGAATTCAGTCAACATTCCTCCAACAAGTAGAGAACCAAAGCTCTGTGCCCTAACCTCTAGTCAATGGCTAGAGGAGACTTGGATTTTCATTGGACTACATTGGCCAAACCTTTGCTGCAGTTGCCATTCACTGTTGCTGCGAAAACAAACTTACTCTACTATAAATAGAGCTCATTTGTGCTCAGTTTGAGTACACCAAAGCCATCAAACAGATGCTTTCCTCAAAATCTCTTCTTTCACCTCAAATTTGCCTTCCAAAGTAAGTAATTCTGAGTTTTTGAGTTAGAGAGCAATTCCACTCAAAATAATCACACACACACACCTCATATATATCATATGTAAGCTGTGCAAACTATCACAAGTGACCTGTAATCACAAAATCACAAAGTCACTTCTCAAAACCTCAAAATGGCACTTTTTTGAATTTTTCAAGCCATATCTTGATTCAGTCACTTTCCAAACCAGATAAAACCTCAAACACACTCCAAATATCATCCTTGAACTGTCCCAAATGGTTCCCAACATCTGGAACACCATTTGAGGGAGTTGCTATTTTGGTCACTTTTAACCCCTTTTGCAAGAAAGGGACAGTTTGTGTTTTTGCAGGTACCAGTTGATTCCAATCATCCTAAAAGCTTCTAAGGGATCATTTGAGTGTGTCTAAAGCATCAAATCATTTCTGGAACAAGAGGCTTGACAGATTGCACAAAAACTCCAAAAAGCTCAAAAAGAGGTAAGCATCACAACTTGGAATCCTTGAAATCATGCATTGCTTTGAAGTCCACTGATCATACACATCTCATGCATGTTGTATATGTCGCATTGGGCTAATTCACCATGTAATCCATGCCTGTATCAAAGTGTAGCACAAAAAATGCAATTATAGGTCCTTTTCAAAACCACTATCCGGTTTTGTGAATAAATTCCTTTTTAATGTTTTTTAAAGCATTTTAAAAGTGAATTCTCATATTGAAAATCAAGACCAAATGAATTTTATTTCATCTTGTGATTAAAACATCATTTTTCAAACCCCAACCAAAAATCACAAGTTGCTTATTTGGTATTTTTATCATTTTGTATTGATTTTCTTTTAAGAATTTACTTTTAAAATGATAAAATTAGAATTTCTTTGATTTTCACCATCATAAAACTTTTTCAAACACTTAGGGCCTCTAATAGAGTGTAAGACCCAATCCTTTGTAAATACCACCCATATTGGGCCTCACTTATGGTATAAGTCCCGTTGTATTTCAAAAAGTTCGACGCGATCATCATCCGTTGAAAAACAAACTTTGGGCCTCTCCTTGAGCTATAAGACCCATTCAAAACACTTGGGCCTCTAATAGAGTGTAAGACCCAATCCTTTTTTGACCAAATCATTTTGGGCCTCATTGTATTGTATAAGTCCCGATACCATAAAAAACTAACGGCGCGATCGTCGCCTTTTGAAAAATAACCTTGGGCCTCTCCTCGAGCTATAAGACCCATTCAAAACTCTTTGGGCCTCTAATAGAGTGTAAGACCCAACCCCTTTTGAAAACCAAATTATCTTGGGCCTCAGTCATTGTATAAGACCCACTGCGTTTTCAAAATCTCGGCGCGATCGCCATTTCAAACGAAAAAAATCAATTGGGCCTACCCTCGTGTTATAAGCCCCACTTTTTTTCTTTAAAACTTTTTGGGCCTCTTGAGAGAGTGTAAGACCCAACCCCCTTTGTACAGAAAACATTTTGGGCCACAGTCACTTGTATAAGTCCCTTTGTACAAATTCAAACAGTGCGCTCACTGATAAAACCCTGGGCCTCTCCTTGAGCTGTAAGCCCCAAATCTTTCTTTTTCAAAGCACTTTCTCCTTTGATTTTGTATATACTGTTGTTCCCAATCTTTCTTTGTTGAACAACTAACCAAACAGCATGGAAGCTCTACAACCGAGTAAGTGGTTATTGCTTTCATTTACCGCTTTCATATACATATAACTGTATTATGGGGCTGTTTCACTGTAAGTCTTCTTTCATAAACTCATATCAACTGTGTAATAATAGTATAGATATTTCGAGTTTCCCCGGCAACTACGTCTAGAACTAGGTGACGCCATTTCGTTTATTCATAGAAATAGACAGCTAGATCCCAAATAGGATCACCAGATACAGTCTTCTCTTCGGCTGTCCTCATTAGGAACTGTCAAGAAATTCTATCCCCCAGAGATGAATTATTCTCGGTGAAACTTCTCTTTAATTTCTTCAAACCTCAGAACTGTTCACTAAATGAATTATTCTCGGTGAAACTTTTCTTGAACTTTTCTTTGGTTTGGGACCCACGGGCTTCCTAAAAGCATCGGCCTCCTCTTGGGCGTCGTACAAGGACCCACAGGCTTCCTAAAAGCAACCCCGCCTCCTCTTGGGCTTAGTACAAGGACCCTACGGCTTCTTAGAAGTATTCACAGCCTCCTCTTAGGCTTCGTATAATGATCTCTTCCTCCGGGAATGATAGCCTCCTCTTGGGCATCGTACAAGGACCCACAGGCTTCCTAAAAGCAACCCCGCCTCCTCTTGGGCTTAGTACAAGGACCCTACGGCTACTTAGAAGTATTCACAGCCTCCTCTTAGGCTTCGTATAATGATCTCTTCCTCCGGGAATGATAGCCTCCTCTTGGGCTTGGTACAAGGACCCGTCGGCTTCTTAAAAGATTCCAGCCTCCTCTTGGGCTTCGTACAAATTGTCCCGACGACCTCCTAGAGGTATAGGTACAGAACTTAGTCACCTTCATAGAACAATCCTTTCATAGAGTCTACTACCGTTTCTTAAAGCATAGTGTAAAAGAGGACACTCTAGACTTGGACAGTCTAATCTCCTTGAGTCTCAAAGACATTCTCAAGTGACCCCTTCGTTAAATAGGAAGGAAACCCGTAGACTCGGACAATGTCAATACCCTTCGGATTTCCCAATTCCTTAAAGAATAGGAATAACCTGGATCCTTGGATCAAATCCTTGAGTACAACATTGCTCATATAAGAACTGATTTTCTCTTTTAAAATCAGTATACTGGACCTGTCACTTAACTGAAACAATTACCCTAGCCTCCTCTTGGGCTTTGTACAAATGATTCTCCCCAGCGGAGTCAAACAACGTTTAGCCTCTCTCTCGGGCTTTGTACGAGACACATAAGAGACTCCCTCATTGAGTCAATCGCCCTTTCGCCTCCATCTCGGGCTTTATACGAGATACAAAAAGGTTCTTATTGAGCCAAACAAACAACAGCCTCCATCTCGGGCTTCGTACGAGATACAAAAAAACTCTCTTGTTGAGTCAAAACAGCCTCCATCTCGGGCTTCATACGAGATACCAAAAGACTTCATCGTCAAGTCAAAAAACTTTTAGCCTCTCTCTCGGGCTCTGTACGAGACACATATTAGCCTCTTCTTAGGCTTTATATAAGAAAACCACTGGTTAATCCAATTAACCTTTTAGCATCAAAGCTGTGCCTCGTTCACAGTACACAAACATCAACAACTCTTTCCCCTTCATCTAATAGCTGTAAGCGGCAAGCCTCTGGATCATCTACATCCATGCCACTGTCCCTCTTTTAGCATGAGAAATTCCTAAGGAAAGATGGCATTGCTCTACACTGAGTTAAAGTCTTCTCCTTCAGGTTAAAACCCCCTATAAAGGAAATTATCGCATTGCTAGGATTCGCGTATCCCAGTTAAAGTAATCCTCCTTTATAAACCAGTCACCCAACAGTTGTGACAGACAAACCCTTCTTTAGAGATGACAAATTCTCTCTAAAGTCGAGGTCCTTCAGCTTCACGTCTTGGGCTTTGAACAAGACACAAATAGACTTTTCAGCTTCACATCTTGGGCTTTGAACAAGATACAAATCACCTTCAGCTTCACATCTTGGGCTTTGAACAAGATACAAACCACCTTTCGCTTCACGTCTTGGGCTTTGAACAAGACACAAAAACACCCATTTCCTCCCATAGACTAGGAGGAACTACGAACGCTCTGATTTCCCTGTTTCGGTAAACGGGAATACGTAGGCATAAGATTGAAAGAAAAATCTTAGCGAGCACACTAAACAAAAAACCCAAATCCCATATCTCCATCAATCAAAAGTAGTAATTCAAAAAACACCAGTCCTAACATCCTAATCCCTGTTCCCCGTCAGAAACCTTCTGCCCAGGTAAAAAGAAAGAAAACCAGTATTGGCGAAAATACAAATAACCAGTACAAAGGCCCCCCCACATTGATAGCATTCGTAACCTAACAGACCGCTGTTTAAACTTAGTATGCAAAGCAGGGTTAATTGGAGACATCTATTTCCCTTCCTTATTCAGCTTACAATAGGATAAAAAATGAATCGACCTGTAGTTTAAGCTCAAACCGCAGAGAGCGACCAGCGCTTAAGAACCGCGTCCAAAATCACTCGCTACAGAAAAGTGGCGCCCACCGTGGGGTCGGGTCTTTCTAAAACTTCTTTTTCCTTTTTTTCTCTTCACTTATGTGAAAGCCACAGATTGGGGCTTCCGCCGAGGAACCCATTTTCTGTCAAGAACTTAGGATTCATAGCTTTTAAAGGTCTAGGATGTTTTAGGACAAATATATATACTGCTTTTCCTAATTGCTATACATGTTTATTTTTCTGCTAATGGGAATGCGGGTGATGCCGTATGTGGAAAGAATGAGTATACACTTAAGATAAGTGATGGCGACGGGGTCGACCATCAACCTCAGTGGAGGCTGACCAACGCAACCCATTCACTCTTCTAGCCAATGGGCCGGTTGTTAAGTCTGAGAAGCTGAGGAGCCAAACCCTTTCGTAGTGCGGAAACTATCGGAAATAGTTGTTACGCGATACTACCCTCATTTGAGGCTGGTGATCTATTCTCGGTGAATGGCACTTACTCTAAGATTGCTTTACAACTCGCTGGCGATCCGCTTGTTGTTTTGCTTTCCTGGGAGGAGCTGATGATAATGAGTACAGGTACAAAAATCACCCTAGTATAAACCTTTGGGGATGGGTAGAGCCTTGACTTCATGACAACGACCCTTTGACCCCATGTTTTTTCTATGTTTTTGTGTGCTGCATTCATGCATTCATTTAATAAAACATTAAAACATTCAAAAAAACTTCTCTTCCAGTCTTTCTGTTTTTCAAATTAAACTAAGTCTGTGATTGCAAATATCAGAGAAGAGGATTACACTAATGGATTTCGGTAGAAGGAGAACTCACCAGTATACCTTCAAGGTTCCAAAACTAGAGGATTTGGGAAGGTTAGCGAGGATGATCACTAACCCAGAGGCTTTCAGAGCCAAGCACGGAGGTTTGCTACCACTGTTAAGAGTCCATGTGATTGAGGGAATCATGGATGTGCTCATTCAGTTTTACGATCCAGTTTATCACTGTTTCACATTCACGGATTACCAGCTAGCACCAACGCTGGAGGAGTATTCTCATCTGATTGATATACACATTACAGATCGAGCTCCATTTTCTGGACTGGAAGAAATTCCAAAGAATCAGACTATTGCAAGAGCAATTCATTTGGACGAGTCTGAGGTCAAGACTCACATGACTACTAAGGGTGGCATCCAAGGTTTGCCAGCCCAGTTCTTAACAAAGAAAGCTCTGTACTTTGCTAGTATAGGGAACATAACTGCTTTTGAAAGCATCTTTGTCTTGCTCACCTACGGGTTATTTTTGTTTCCCAACATTAATAACTTCATTGACATTAACTCCATTAAGGTTTTTCTCATTGGAAACCCTGTACCGACTTTGCTCGCAGATGCGTATCATTCTGTACACTTGGGAAATTTGTACAGCGGGGGAGAGATCACATGCTGTATACCTCTTCTTTATAAATGGTTTATCTCCCACTTGCCCAAGTCTGCTACTTTTTGGGATTGCAATAGTGCCTTACGTTGGTCACAGAAGATCATGTCTCTTACCAACTCTGATATAGATTGGTGTAATAGGATTTATGAGGGAATCAAAATCATTGACCGTTGTGGAAACTTCCCCAACGTACCCCTTATAGGAACTAAGGGAGGAATCAACTATCATCCAGTTCTCGTTCAGCGTCAATTTGGATACCCGATAAGACACGTCCCACGGGGTATTCATCTGGAAGGTCTTTTCTTCAAAGAAGGAGAAAACGACAGAGCACTAAAGATGGAAATAGCGCACGCTTGGAAACATGTTCATAAGAAAGGACGAGAGTCTCTAGGTAAACCGGACTGTGTCTCAATGGAGCCTTATCTCCATTGGGTACAAACTAAAGCTCTCAAGCTGAAGATGCCTTATCCTCGTTACGGAATTCTTCCGCCGAGGGAATCTGTCATGTACTTCATGACGGAAACTGAAAAGCTTCAGGTTACTCTCAACAAAGTCCAGAAAGAGAGAAGGTCTTGGAAGAACAAGTACCGCACCCTCGACATAGAGTGCATCAAAATACAACAATTACTAAAAGAAAAGGATGCTCTGATTGAAATTTTGGAGCAACATGCTGTAGAGAATCAAGATGACCAAAGGAATTTGCTCGCTCTTTTCACTTGGCAAAGGAATGACAACCCGACAATGGCCCAAGAGCCCCGGTCAAAGAAAAGGAAGATATCAGAATCAGTACCCGATTTCTCTTCAGAGAGGACTCGGGGCCCATTAGCTTAGGTTTCTGTTTCTGCACCTTGTAATCTACTGTATTTCCATTTCTGTAATCCTTTGAATTCAATAAAAAGGGGTTTCCCCACCGTTTGATATTTGCAATCTAATTGTCGAAGTTTATTTTGATTAAACCTTAAACAATTAATATAATCATTGCATTCATCATTCTCACGTCGCGTATTCTTCTTCCCTACGAATCTCACGTTTGTGTCTCGATTCTAGAGTCAAACTGTCTCATTCGTATAATACTCGGGCCAATCGTCAGAAAAAGATGGATGATCTTGAGGAAGAAAATAGAGAGTTGAAGAAAGAGATCGACGCTCTGAGAGAGGATATGAGAAAGCTTCGTAACAACATGCAAGCCATGGCAGAAGCTCAGCTACAACGAATTGTGATCTCAGAGGTCACCTCAACGCCCATAGTAGAAAAGTATGATCCTAGGTATCAGATGCCGAAAGATCGTCCTTGGGGCATGCCTGTTAACTATTTCCCGGAAGGATATGTTTCGCCGATCACTGAAGATCAGGGAATCACAACAGAAGCCGCTGGGCCTGAAGGTTACAAACTTCAGGAAAGCGAAGATGCCAGGGGCATACTAAAGACTTCTGAAGGTTACAAACTTTGGGAGACGCCAAGACTCACTACCGTAGTCACGGTACCACCCCCTGTGGTGCACACTGTCCCGGAAGGACAAATTCCACCAACACCTTCTGATAGGAAGGAAACTATGTTTGACAGAATGGAGGAATTCCAGGAGCAATTCTTGGAAATGCAGAAGGAGCTACAAGCCATTCGCGGTCAGGATTTATTTGGAAAGGACGCCGCAGACCTCTGCTTGGTCCCCAACGTGAAAGTCCCACACAAATTCCAAGTGCCCGACTTTGAAAAATACAAGGGTAACTCTTGCCCTCAGAGCCATCTGGTGATGTACGCTCGGCAGATGTCAGCTCAGACGGAGAATCAGGACCTACTGATTCACTACTTCTAGGATAGTTTAACCGGTGCCGCACTCAAATGGTACATGGGTTTAAACCGTGCTACGATTAGCACATTCAGAGATCTTGGTACTGCCTTCGTCCGACAATACAAATACAATTTGGACATGGTACCCGACAGAGATCAACTCAGATCAATGTCGCAAAAGGACAAGGAAACCTTTAAGGAGTATGCTCAAAGGTGGCGTGAAATTGCCGCTCAAATTTGTCCACCTCTTGAGGAAAAAGAGATGACAAAGATCTTCTTAAAAACCTTAAGCTCATTTTACTATAACCGAATGGTTGCCAGTGCGCCCAGTGATTTCACCGAAATGGTCGGCATGGGTGTACGTCTTGAGGAAGCTGTCCGAGAAGGACGTTTGGTAAAAGACACTGGATCGACGAGCGGTACTAAAAAATACGGTAGTGCTCTCCCTAAGAAAAAAGAGCAAGATATTGGGAATATCTCTCTCGGAAAGAAAAGGCGACGTTATCAGCCGGTAGCAGCTGTAACTCCAGCTATCAGACCATCGCCTATTCCTACATATTAACCTCAGGTTGCGCAGAGCCAACCTGATCAGCAAAGGACACAACAACCTCTTCAGCAGGCTCGTCCTCTATATAACAACAACCGTGCAACACGGCCACCAGGATTTGATCCTATACTCGTGACGTATGCAGAACTGTTTCCATTACTACTGGCTAAGGGGCACATCCAGACTAAGTCTCCTCTTACAGTACCGGAAAATCCGCCTTTTTGGTTTAAGGTGGATCAAACTTGCCCTTATCATCAAGGAGGTTTAGGGCACAACATTGAGAACTGTCTTAATTTCAAGTCTGACGTGCAAAAGCTTGTTAGGAGCGGGCTATTATCTTTCAAGGATACGAATCCCAATGTTCTTACGAACCCGCTGCCTCAACACGAGAAAGCTGCAGTCAATCTAATTGAGAAAGAGACTAACAATGTCTATCAAATTGACGATGTACTCTTGTTGAAAACCAATTTGGTCAAGATGCATTGTAGACAGAGCGGATATGGCCATGTGCCACCTCATAATTATCATCGGTGTGATATCTGCTCTAAAGATAGCCAAGGATGTTCGGTAGTGCAATCAGCTCTACAGGAACAAATGGATCTCGGATGGATCCAAGAGCACCGAGTTTGTGAAGTTAACACGGTTTACACGAATTCTAACGTCATTCAAAACCACGATATCTCTGCAATGAATGTCAACTTGGTGGCGATGCACTCAAGGCAAAGCCAGTATCATAATCTACCGCGGCACGATTACAGTTCCTGTCTGACTTGCTCGGTAAACAAACAAGGATGCTCTTTCATACAAGAGGCCCTCCAGCGTCAGATGGATCTTGGATGGATCCAAGACTACCATGATAGGAACCCTTATCAGATCAACATGGTTTAGATCTTCGATATTCGCGTGATGAATACTAACCTGGTAGAGTTACATGCTGAGCAGGTCCGACTCGGATTCTTAATATCACATGACTATCAAAGCTGTAAAGCGGGTTGCGAAAGCGATCGGGGTTGTACCCTTGTCCAGGAAACACTTCAGCACTTGTTAAATCATTGGTGGATGCCAATCTACATGGACAAAGATACTTATCAGATTAGTATCAGTAATAGAAATCCCACTCGGCGTCAGGGTCAGGATGTCCGATCAGTGGAAGCTAACCTAGTGAGGTTACATTGTATTCAAAGTGGGCGTGGCCAGGTGCCACCACACAACTATGACAGTTGTAGTGTCTGTTCGGAAAGTAACCAAGGGTGTTACCTTGTGAGAGCATATCTTCAGGGTCAGGTCGATCGTGGAGAAATTCGTCCATATTCGGGTTCTGAACCCGTCAACTGGACGCCAAATTACCTTGTCGAGCAAGTTAAGGATGTTGTCACAATCTCTGGTCATCACAGGACCAGGGATGTTTTTGCCATTATCCCTCTACTTGACGAGTCTAAAGTTCCCAACCGGGAACGGATCGAGATTACTTACGATGGTCAGAAAAATCAGAAAGCTCCCGTAGTCATCTATCTATCGGGACCATTACCGTATGAATCAACTAAGGCTATCCCTTACAAATACGGTGCAACGACAATTGAAAATGGAAAGGAAATTCCATTACCCTCTGTCGTGAATATTGGAGACATCAGTCGTGTAACACGGAGTGGTAGAATCTTCAACCGAGGGGTTGGGGAAGTTAACAAGGAAATGAAACTTCAGACGGAAGCTCCCGATCCACCAGTCGGTCAATCCAGTAATCCCGACCTTTCGAAAAATGATGATGAGATGCTGAAGCTCATCCAAAGGAGTGAATACAACATTGTCGATCAACTGTTACAGACTCCTTCAAAGATCTCGGTATTATCACTGTTACTCAGTTCAGAAGCCCACAGGGAGGCTCTACAGAAAGTCTTGGAGCAAGCCTTTGTGGAACAGGATGTAACAATCAGACAATTCGATAGCATTGTCTCTAACATCACTTCCTGCAACAATTTGGGATTTAGTGATGAGGAATTACCTGAAGAGGGTCGCCGTCATAACATGGCACTCAATATCACAGTTAACTGCCAGGACGATGCTTTAGCCAGCGTACTGGTAGACACAGGGTCAGCCCTGAATGTTATGCCGAAGTCCAATTTGATGCAATTATCATTCAAGAGCCCTCCGATGAGAATCAGCGAGGTCGTCGTCAAAGCATTCGACGGATCTAGAAAAATAGTTATCGGCGAAGTTGATCTTCCCATAACTATCGGTCCTCACACTTTTCAAGTCACTTTCCAGGTCATGGACATCTGGGCAACGTACAGTTGTTTATTAGGAAGGCCTTGGATACATCAGGCTGGAGCGGTTACTTCGACCCTCCACCAAAAGCTAAAGTTCGTCCAGAACGGCCAACTTGTCACGGTTTGTGGGGAACAAGCCTTGCTTGTGAGTAACTTGTCATCATCCGCTGGTATAGAACCCGAGGAGGTTATTGGAACGCAGTTCCAAGCACTGTCGGTGAGCAAAGACAATCATTTCAAAGGAGGAACCTCGATTTCCTCATACAAAGATGCTATCAAAGCGGTCGAGAGTACCGATACGACAGGATGGGGACAGCTTGTCATTCCCACTGCCAATAAAACAAAGAAGGGTCTTGGTTTTTCTGCAACCTGTACCCGGACGGCTCCAACGATGAAAGCCTTCATCCCCTTCAAAACTTATTCCACAGTGGAGGTTTCCTTCGCCCAGTGTCTCAGACAGTTCATGCTATCAATGAGGAAGATCCCTCTGACACGGATGAAGAGTGGAAGTCTTACCTTAACAAGGACGGTTATATGTCTCAGGAAGAGGTGCCTATGCCTTTTTTCTTTCCTACAGAAAGTCCGAGATTTATACCAAGATCAGATGTCGAAATGATCTACGGAGATTGTGATCCTGAAGGATGTCGTGCTCCGCCAAATTCATTAGAGGAAGACACTCTGATGAAAGACAAATTTGACTACAACTACTATGGCCCAATGGACGGCCTGCCAATGAGGCAACCTTATCCAGGAAGTTTGGGACAAGAGAGTCAGCCGAACAATGAAAATCAGCTGACCGTCATTGAACAGAATACCTGTGTCCCCACCATGTCATGGGATCAACACTCAGGTCATTCAGAAACTACTCAACATGAAGATGAATTCGCAACGTTTGCAGGACTCGAGTTCATCAACTATGCTTTTCCCGAGGTCAACGTCATCGAGAGAGATGACTCCTCCAGTTCCAGAGAAGTTTGGGATACTTTGGGACAACCAAGTGGAAAATACGACTATATGGTCAAGTACACTGCGCCCGAAAGCTCTCGTATCAAGCTCAAAGATATCCAGCCAACTGGATGGGGAGATACACCTGAGAGCACCAACGCTATGCAAAATACAACTGAGGAATTCTCCTACGACAATCCTGCCTGGGAGACAGATTCTAATGATCCAGCTCTACCAGAAATCAACGTCATTTCTGAAGACATATCAAGGAAGGTGCCAGACTTTGTGATTCACCGAGGAGCTCGCCGCCAGTGGGTTGTCGTCGAGGTTCCGAAGATCGTTCATCAGTCAAAGTAATTACCATCTTTTAACCTTTCACCCTGCCCAGGTGAAACAGATGTTTTGATAGGGCTCGCTTTTTGTAAATATCCCTCTTCGCTTCGCCCAAAGCAACAGAGTTTTGTTTTATAGGGCTGTAGTTTCAAGGATCGACTTGTTCATTAATAAAATAACGTCGTTCTGTAATTTCCGCATTATTTGCTGTTTTCTCTTTTTTCTTTTTTAAGAAAATGGTAATCCTAAAAAACAATTCAAAAATAAAAACAAGCAGTAAAATAAAACACTGCACACACTTGCATTTTCCTCTATCTCTTCTAAACACGAATCATCACGTCATGCAGATTGCTTGTTTTAAACCCAGTTGAAACATACGATCCGATGCCTTCTCCTAACTTTGAGTTCCCGGTATTCGAGGCTGAAGAAGAAGTTGACAACGAAATTCCAGAAGAGATCTCCCAATTACTCAGACAAGAGGAAAGGTCTATTGAACCTCACAAAGAGCCGTTGGAAACGGTAAACTTGGGTTCAGAAAAAGAGAGAAAAGAAATCAGGATTGGGGCACTGCTCAGTCCAAATGCCAAAGAGAGTTTGATAAAGCTTCTCAAAGAATTCCCCGATGTATTCGCTTGGTCCTATCAGGATATGCCAGGGTTGGATGCCAGCATCGTGGAACATCACTTACCGTTGAGATCGGAATGTCCGCCAGTAAAACAAAGGTTGAGACGAACTCACCCGGACATGGCCTTCAAAATCAAAGAGGAGGTACAGAAATAGATTGACGCGGGTTTCCTCGCCACATCTGAATATCCTCAATGGTTAGCCAACATCGTACCCGTTCCCAAAAAGGACGAAAAGGTCAGAATGTGTGTTGATTACAGAGATCTGAACAAGGCAAGTCCAAAGGACGACTTTCCTTTACCACACATTGACATGCTGGTAGACAGCACAGCAAAGTTCAAAATTTTCTCCTTCATGGATGGATTCTCGGGCTATAACCAGATCAAAATGGCGCCTAAAGACATGGAGAAAACTTCGTTCATTACCCCATGGGGCACCTTTTGTTACAAGGTAATGCCGTTCGGTTTGAAGAACGCCGGGGCAACCTATCAAAGGGCCATGACTACTCTGTTTCATGACATGATACACAAAGAAATCGAAGTGTATGTCGATGATATGATTGCAAAATCAAAAAAAGAGAGTGAGCACGTTGAACATTTGTCAAAATTGTTCGAACGTCTAAGAAAATTCAAGCTCTACTTGAATCCCAACAAGTGCACCTTCGGTGTCCGTTCAGGGAAACTACTAGGGTTCATCGTCAGCCAGAAAGGGATTGAAGTTGATCCTGACAAGGTCAAGGCCATTCAAGAAATGCCTTCTCCGAAAACTGAAAAACAAGTCAGAGGATTCCTGGGACGTTTGAACTACATCTCCAGGTTCATATTCCTTATGACTGCCACTTGTGCGCCAATCTTCAAATTACTGAAAAAGAACCAGGACTGCGTTTGGTCAGAAGATTGCCAAACCGCCTTCGACAGTATCAAGGAATATCTGTTGAATCCTCCGATTCTATCACCTCCAGTGGAAGGAAGACCACTGATCATTTACCTCACAGTCCTAGAGGACTCAATGGGATGTGTACTTGGCCAACAAGACGAAACCAAACGGAAAGAGTCTGCCATTTACTATCTGAGCAAGAAATTCACCGACTGCGAAACTCGATACACGATGCTCGAGAAAACTTGCTGTGCTTTGGCTTGGGCAGCCAAACGTCTTCGCCAGTACATGATTTGCCACACCACTTGGTTGATCTCAGAAATGGATCCAATCAAGTATGTATTTGAAAAACCTACTCTCAGGGGAAGGATTTCCCGTTGGCAGATGTTGCTATCAGAATATGACATATAGTATCACGCTCAGAAAGCCGTTAAGGGAAGTATTTTAGCCGATCATTTGGCTCACCAACCAATTGACGATCAAGAATCAATCGGGTTTGACTTCCCAGACGAAGATGTCATGTATCTAAAAATGAAAGACTGCAATGAACCATTACCCAGTGAAGGGCCAGAACCAGGTTCCCAATGGGGACTAATCTTTGACGGAGCAGTTAATCATTATGGAAACGGAATTGGGGCAATCATTGTTACCCCTCAGGGTACCCACATTCCTTTCACTGCCAGACTTACGTTCAAATGTACGAACAATGAGGCCGAATAAGAAGCTTGTATCATGGGTCTCGAGGAAGCGATTGATTTAAGGATCAAAAACTTGGACGTATACGGCGACTCAGCCCTGGTCATCAATCAGATAAAAGGAGATTGGAACACATACCAATCAGGATTGATTCCTTACAAAGACTACGCAAGAAGGTTGCTACCTTTCTTCAACAGAGTTCAGTTTCATCATATCCCTCGTGAGGCGAATCACATGGCTGATGCTTTAGCCACTCTCTCTTCCATGATTAGTGTAGGTCGATGGAATGACCTACCTAAGATCGACATAATGCGCCTTGAACGGCCCGCTTACGTCTTCACGATCGAAGCAGTCATAGATGACAAACCTTGGTATCACGATATCAAATGCTTCCTTCAGAAACAAGAGTACCCACCTGGGGCACTCAGAAAAGATAGAAAAACCCTCAGAAGATTGGCTGGAAACTTCTTCCTGAGCGGTGACACTCTCTATAAGAGAAATTTTGACATGGTCTTGCTCCGATGCGTAGACAGACCAGAAGCAGAAATGTTGATGAAAGAAATTCATGAAGGATCCTTTGGCACTCATGCCAATGGACACACAATGGCGAGAAAAATTCTAAGAGCAGGGTACTACTGGTTGACCATGGAATCCGACTGCTACAAGTACATGAGGAGGTGTCACAAGTGTCAGATATACTCCGACAAAATTCATGTATCGCCATCACATCTCAATGTTCTTTCTTCCCCATGGCCTTTTCTATATGGGGAATCGACATGATTGGCATGATTGAGCCCAAGGCTTCAAATGGACATCGGTTCATTCTAGTAGCCATTGACTACTTCACCAAATGGGTCGAAGCAGCGTCATACGCCAATGTAACCCGACAAGTGGTGGTCCGATTTATCAAAAACAATATCATCTGCCGTTATGGTGTTCCAAGCGAGATCATTACTGATAATGGATCTAACTTGAACATTAAGATGATGAAAGAGTTGTGTACTGAGTTCAAGATTGAACACCATAACTCATCCCCCTACCGACCCAAGATGAACGGGGTGGTAGAAGCGGCTAACAAGAACATCAAGAAGATTGTTCAAAAGATGGTTGTAACCTACAAAGACTGGCACAAGATGCTACCCTTTGCTCTTCACGGTTATCGCACATCTGTCCGTACTTCAACAGGGGCAACCCCTTTCTCTCTAGTATATGGCATGGAAGCACTGCTCCCCATAGAAGTAGAGATCCCGTCAATCCGAGTATTGATGAAAGCTAAGCTTACCGAAGCTGAATAGTGTCAAAGTCGACACAACGAGATGAATCTGATCGAAGAGAAGCGAATCACGGCACTATGCCATGGTCAGTTGTATCAACAGAGAATGAAGAGGGTGTTCGACAAAAAGGTCCGACCTCGTGTTTTCAGAAAAGGAGACCTCGTGCTCAAGAAGATACAATCATTTCTCACTGACTCTCGGGGCAAATGGACCCCAAATTATGATGGCCCCTGTGTGGTCACGAAAGCTTTCTCAGGCGGCGCCTTGAGACTTGCAACCATGGACGGAGAGGAATTTGCCTATCCCACGAATGTTGATGTAGTCAAGAAATACTTCGCCTAAGCTAAAAAAAAAACGTCTCGGTGGATTGAAAACCCGAAAGGGCGGTCCAGGCAAAAGTTAGAGACATGAAAAAAAAATCACCCCGATGGATTGGAAATCTCATAGTACAATCCAGGAAAAAAATTAGGGATAATGGCAAGTAACTATGTTCAACAGAAGCAAGTCCCTCAGCAGCAGCAGTTACACCATCCATCGGAGGAAAACTCCAGTTAAGGTCATCTTCGACAGAAGCTCAGGATGCCCCGAATTCAAAGTTGGTAGAAGGATAGTGGTCGTTATGTTTCAACGTAGCCCTTTTCCCTGTAAATTACCATTTTCTAGCTTTGTATATACTCTTTGGAATCACGCGTTTGGCTGATCTCCATCCTATCAATAAAATTTGAGCCTTTGTGCTTTTGTTTGTATTTCTTATTTGTTTTAGCTTTACAGAACGACATTTTTAACATGATTAACGATTCTTGAAATAAAACAAAAAATGAATTTACTTGTTAAAACTTTTTCTGCTTTTTTAATAAAGATGGCAATTTCTTTTGACTGTTGAACATCGAAAGAACATCAACCGCTTCTCCAGAAGTAAGCGAACTTCAAAGTGCAGAATCAAAGTACTCCTTCTAACCCAGTACGCCTGAATGAAGAATCAACAATGCCAGAGACCATGTTTCGTCTGACATCCTCGGCCGAGTTCTCATCTCCTAAGCCCGACCAACATAGCTCCCAACAGGGACTATCTCTCCTAAGCAAGGCAGAATTACTATCTTGAACCAGCGATATTTCTTCCACGCCCCGCGATGGCCGAATATCCAGTCATGTTCATCTTTTAGTTTGTATGTCGTGTCAGTTTTGTCAACATAAACATACGTACATCATGCATTGTTGATTTGCATTCACATTTCATATTGCATCACTATCACTCTAGTCGGTCTTATCCCCTAGTGATAAAAGTCCTCTCAGTCGAGTTGTCGGTTCTTGCCTCGTCAGGAAATGTTGCGTCTGAATAATCTCTCTCCTCCAGTTTATTTCTGGAATGGAGTCGGCACTCGACCACTTTGATAACTTGAACCTTTGAAAAGCCAGAGAAAACTTTCAACAAATGTCGCTCTTCGCCATCGAAGACGATATCCTTGCTTTCCCGGATTAAGGAAAATCCACAGAGAAAGCCTCGTAATCAGAGATTCGGCAACGCGCTAGTTTCGCTCCGAAAAGATCACTGATGAAAAGGTCATTGGCACCTCAAAATTGGACCCCATCATATGGCATTTCTCCGGGAAGATCCCGAGAAAAGTATGATGTAAGATCCCAAGCGACAACAGTCTCCCAAGAGACTCGCTTTCCCCAGTAGAATCGACAGATGGCGTCTCCAAACAGAGAAGTTTGTGTACCTCTACAATTCAGACGATTGGGTTCCCCAGCAAGTCTGACATCAAAACTTTTTCCGCTCAAATGGCATCTCCCCATGAAAATTCGGCGAGAAGTTTGAAGGAAAACCGCTACAAATAGCTTCCCTTGTCAAGAAAGTTTATTGACAAAAGAAACTAAGACCAGTTCCTTGGTAGGAAACCAGGATCGAGGGGAAGTTTAAATCAGAAACTTAGACCAGTTCCTTGGTAGGAAACCAGGATCGAGGGGAAGTTTAAATCAGAAACTAAGACCAGTTCCTTGGTAGGAAACCAGGATCGAGGGGAAGTTTATTTCAGAAACTAAGACCAGTTCCTTGGTAGGAAACCAGGATCGAGGGGAAGTTCATCTCAAATGAAAACTGAGACCAGTTCCTTGGCTGAAGACCAGGATCGAGGGGAAGTTTACCTTTTCTAAGCATCTTCGCTTAGCTAAAGAAGATGAATGCGTAAGCTACTATTCATAGTCACAATCAAAATTTTGGGTATTCCGATATTTAATCCTCTTGCACCCCGAAAGCCCGAGATGGAGGCGAAAATTCGTTTGGCTCAGTAAGAACCCTTTTGTATCTCGTATAAAGCCCGAGATGGAGGCGAAAAGGGTAATTGACTCAACGAGGGAGTCTTTTGGTATCTCGTATGAAGCCCGAGAGAGAGGCTAAATGTTGTTTCAGTTAAGTGACAGGTCCAGTATACTGATTTTAAAGAGAAAATCAGTTCTTATATGAGCAACACTGTACTCATGGATTTGATTCAAGGATCCGGGTTATTCCTGTTCTTTAAGGAAGCGGGAAATCCGAAGGGTATTGAGACTGTCCGAGTCTACGGGTTTTCTTCCTATTTAACGAAGGGTGCTTGAGAATGTCTGGAAAACTCAAGGAGATTAGACTGTCCATGTCTAGAGTTTCATCTTTTGTACTTGTTTTGAGAAATAGTAGTAGACTCTTTGAAAGGACTGTTCTATGCAGATGACTAATTTCTGTTGCTATACCTCTAGGAGGTCGTCGGGACAATTTGTACGAAGCCCAAGAGGAGGCTGGAAACTTTTAAGAAGCCGATCGGTCCTTGTACGAAGCCCAAGAGGAGGCTATCATTCCCGGAGGAAGAATCATTATACGAAGCCTATGAGGAGGCTGTGAATACTTCTAAGAAGCCGACGAGTCCTTGTACTAAGTCCAAGAGGAGGCGGGGTTGCTTTTAGGAAGCCTCTGGGTCTCCAAACCCCGAGAAATTCAAGGCAAGCTATTCACAAGGAATAGATCAAGTCAGGAAAGTTCGAGAATTTGGAAGAAACTCAAGAGATGCCATTCACAGAGAAAAGATCATCTCTGGGTGTCATACCCCAAATTTTGACCACTAAGATTTCCCATCATTGTGCAAATCATCAGCACAGTACGGATGTACCTTTATGCCTCATCAATCTCCTCAAGGAATTGTTGAGCATTCACTACAATCAAGCTTAGGGTTTCAAGCCCTCTCAGAGCCTTTAGACAAAGGATCAATCAAGGAATTACATGATCTTCAACTTGTCTAGCCTCTCAAATATCCACAAAGGATCAAGAGGACTCCCACGTCAAGAATTAAGCACAAGAGTGCAACATTTCAAGTGGATCAAGCCTCAAGTTCATCTAATACAAAGTCAACTGATGCAAAAAGTCAAAGTTTGACTTTTGGTCAACTTTGAGCTTCACAAGCCATTTCTCAAGAAAATATGATGGATGATTTAATTTGATCAAATTTAAATCAAGAAATCATGCAAAATTGCAAAATTGATCAAATTGAAAGAAACTTAGAAATTTTTTCTAAGTTAAAATCATGTTCAAGTGCACAACTTTTCAAGGTTGTAACTATTGATCCAAACATCCATTGATTTTGAGTAAGAGCTACTTTTAAAGAGGGTATTTAATACTTCAACATTGTAGAAGGAATCAACTCAAAATATCATAAGGATTGAAAGATATAAGTGATCAAAGTTGGGAATTCTTAATGTCCAATGTTCTGACATTGCATAGGGACATCATTAATATTTTTTCAGCAAGAATGCCCCACCTTTAAGGACGTTTTTCTCCATGATCCAAGTTGAACCAGGTCTGGAGTCAAACATGAAAGTTGAATTACGTTGTCTCAGCTTTCCAGAAAGGTGTAGAACGTCCTTGTAGCATACTCGAGCAGGGAGATATGATTTTCGCAAGAAGCAGTGATAAAGCAGAATTTTCATGACAGCTTTTGGGACAGATTTGACTACACAAGTTCAAGACCATTTTTGATGACTTTGCAAGCTGAACCAAGACCAAAGTGAAACATCAAAGTTAAAGTATGTCATTAGGGCTTTCCAAAATGTATTAGAACTCCCATTAATTCAACTTGAGCAAGGAGTTATGAACCTTACAATACGCCTTGCTCGAGCTGATTTTTTAGGACAGATTTTGTGCACTTTTCTTGTGCCACCCAATTTTCAAGTTTTGTCACCATGCAAGACAAGCATCAAAGATGCAATTCACTTCAATTCAAAATATCATAGTGGATTAAAATATACAAGTGATTAAAGTTTGGAATTATTAATGATCAAAGTTGTCAAATGTTTCAACATTTCATGGGACATCATTAATATTTGTCCAGCAAGAATATCCCAACTTCAAGGATGTTTTTCTCCATGATCTAAGTGGATTTAAGCCAAACCTTGAACATCAAAGTTGAAGTAAGTTGTCTCAGCTTTCCAGAAAGGTGTAACACTTCCTTGTAGCATACTCGAGCAGGGAGATATGATTTTTGCAAGAAGCATTGATAAAGCAGAATTTTCATGACAGCTTTTAGGACAGATTTGACTACACAAGTTCAAGACCTTTTTTGATGACTTTTCAAGCTGAACCAAGACCAAAGTCAAACATAAAAGTTGAAGTACGTCATCTAAGCTTTCCAGAAAGTCCTAGAACGTCCATATAGCATACTCGAGCAGGGAGTTATGAATTTTACAACAGGGCTTGCTGCAGCTGATTTTTAAGACATGTTTCAGGACAGATTTGCACACTTCTTGTGCCACACAAATTTCCAAGCCTTGTCATCACTTTGAACACCTCTGAGGATAAAATATAAAGGGGACAATCACTGAGCCAAGCCTCCAAAGTCCTTGGAACAAGAAGTAGCATGCTATTCCTAAAAATCCCTAAAAGAGGGACAAGACTCCAATTTTGGATTGGAGCATTTAATAGATGCTTAGAGGTGGCATGGACTGACACATTTGCAACTGAATTCAGTCAACATTCCTCCAACAAGTAGGGAACCAAAGCTCTGTGCCCTAACCTCTAGTCAATGGCTAGAGGAGACTTGGATTTTCATTGGACAACATTGGCCAAACCTCTGCTGCAGTTGCCATTCACTGTTGCTGCGAAAACAAACTTGCTCTACTATAAATATAGCTCATTTGTGCTCAGTTTGAGTACACCAAAGCCATCAAACAGATGCTTTTCTTAAAATCTCTTCTTTCACCTCAAATTTGCCTTCCAAAGTAAGTAATTCTGAGTTTTTGAGTTAGAGAGCAATTCCACTCAAACTAATCACACACACACCTCATATATATCATATGTAAGCTGTGCAAACTATCACAAGTGACCTGTAATCACAAAATCACAAAGTCACTTCTCAAAACCTCAAAATGGCACTTTTTTGCATTTTTCAAGCCATGTCTTGATTCAGTCACTTTCCAAACCAGATTGAACCTCAAACACACTCCAAATATAATCCTTGAACTGTCCCAAATGGTTCCCAACATCTGGAACACCATTTGAGGGAGTTGCTATTTTGGTCACTTTTAACCCCTTTTGCAAGAAAGGGACAGTTTGTGTTTTTGCAGGTACCAGTTGATTCCAATCATCCTAAAAGCTTCTAAGGGATCATTTGAGTGTGTCTAAAGCATCAAATCATTTCTGGAACAAGAGGCTTGACAGATTGCACAAAAACTCCAAAAAGCTCAAAAAGAGGTAAGCATCACAACTTGGAATCCTTGAAATCACGCATTGCTTTGAAGTCCACTGATCATACACATCTCATACATGTTGTATATGTTGCGTTTGGGCTAATTCACCATGTAATCCATGCCTGTATCAAAGTGTAGCACAGAAAATGCAATTATAGGTCCTTTTCAAAACCACTATCGGGTTTTGAGGAGGGAGTGTGTTTTGAAAAAACTACCACCACCATTGGATTCCTTGTGAAATTCTGGGCCGGATGCATATAAATTTTGTCTCAAACCATTGAGATTTGAGAAAGTTATGGGTGTTGGAAGTTTGATAAAAAAGATGTTGAAAAACTCATGAAAGATGTCGAATGAGATGTTGTGACATCTTTCCTCTTTTTCTTAGTTTATCTTCAAAACTCAACCAATTCTTTCACATAGCAAAAATTATCATTTTCCAAATCTGTTTTACACACTTTTTATTCATACTCCAAAATATTTTATTCCACAAAAAAATTAGTTTTATATTATTTATTTAATATAATTAGTATTTTTGTGAATAAATTCCTTTTTAATGTTTTTTAAAGCATTTTAAAAGTGAATTCTCATATTGAAAATCAAGACCAAATGAATTTTATTTCATCTTGTGATTAAAACATCATTTTTCAAACCCCAACCAAAAATCACAAGTTGCTTATTTGGTATTTTTATCATTTTGTATTGATTTTCTTTTAAGAATTTACTTTTAAAATGATAAAATTAGAATTTCTTTGATTTTCACCATCATAAAACTTTTTCAAACACTTAGGGCCTCTAATAGAGTGTAAGACCCAATCCTTTGTAAATACCACCCATTTTGGGCCTCACTTATGGTATAAGTCCCGTTGTATTTCAAAAAGTTCGACGCGATCATCATCCGTTGAAAAACAAACTTTGGGCCTCTCCTTGAGCTATAAGACCCATTCAAAACACTTGGGCCTCTAATAGAGTGTAAGACCCAATCCTTTTTTGACCAAATCATTTTGGGCCTCATTGTATTGTATAAGTCCCGATACTGTCAAAAACTAACGGCGCGATCGTCGCCTTTTGAAAAATAACCTTGGGCCTCTCCTCGAGCTATAAGACCCATTCAAAACTCTTTGGGCCTCTAATAGAGTGTAAGACCCAACCCCTTTTGAAAACCAAATTATCTTGGGCCTCAGTCATTGTATAAGACCCACTGCGTTTTCAAAATCTCGGCGCGATCGCCATTTCAAACGAAAAAAATCAATTGGTCCTACCCTCGTGTTATAAGCCCCACTTTTTTTCTTTAAAACTTTTTGGGCCTTTTGAGAGAGTGTAAGACCCAACCCCCTTTGTACAGAAAACATTTTGGGCCACAGTCACTTGTATAAGTCCCTCTGTACAAATTCAAACAGTGCGCTCACTAATAAAACCCTGGGCCTCTCCTTGAGCTGTAAGCCCCAAATCTTTCTTTTTCAAAGCACTTTTTCCTTTGATTTTGTATATACTGTTGTTCCCAATCTTTCTTTGTTGAACAACTAACCAAACATCATGGAAGCTCTACAACCGAGTAAGTGGTTATTGCTTTCATTTACCGCTTTCATATACATATAACTGTATTGTGGGGCTGTTTCACTGTAAGTCTTCTTTCATAAAATCATATCAACTGTGTAATAATAGTATAGATATTTCGAGTTTCCCCGGCAACTACGTCTAGAACTAGGTGACGCCATTTTGTTTATTCATAGAAATAGATAGCTAGATCCCAAATAGGATCACCAGATACAGTCTTCTCTTCGGCTGTCCTCATTAGGAACTGTCAAGAAATTCTATCCCCCAGAGATGAATTATTCTTGGTGAAACTTCTCTTGAATTTCTTCAAACCTCAGAACTGTTCACTAAATGAATTATTCTCGGTGAAACTTTTCTTGAACTTTTCTTTGGTTTGGGACCCACGGGCTTCCTAAAAGCACCGGCCTCCTCTTGGGCATCGTACAAGGACCCACAGGCTTCCTAAAAGCAACCCCGCCTCCTCTTGGGCTTAGTACAAGGACCCTACGGCTTCTTAGAAGTATTCACAGCCTCCTCTTAGGCTTCGTATAATGATCTCTTCCTCCGGGAATGATAGCCTCCTCTTGGGCATCGTACAAGGACCCACAGGCTTCCTAAAAGCAACCCTGCCTCCTCTTGGGCTTAGTACAAGGACCCTACGGCTACTTAGAAGTATTCACAGCCTCCTCTTAGGATTCGTATAATGATCTCTTCCTCCGGGAATGATAGCCTCCTCTTGGGCTTGGTACAAGGACCCGTCGGCTTCTTAAAAGATTCCAGCCTCCTCTTGGGCTTCGTACAAATTGTCCCGACGACCTCCTAGAGGTATAGGAACAGAACTTAGTCACCTTCATAGAACAGTCCTTTCATAGAGTCTACTACCGTTTCTCAAAGCATGGTATAAAAGAGGACACTCTAGACTTGGACAGTCTAATCTCCTTGAGTCTCAAAGACATTCTCAAGTGACCCCTTCGTTAAATAGGAAGGAAACCCGTAGACTCGGACAGTCTCAATACCCTTCGGATTTCCCGATTCCTTAAAGAATAGGAATAACCTGGATCCTTGGATCAAATCCTTGAGTACAACATTGCTCATATAAGAACTGATTTTCTCTTTTAAAATCAGTATACTGGACCTGTCACTTAACTGAAACAGTTACCCTAGCCTCCTCTTGGGCTTTGTACAAATGATTCTCCCCAGCGGAGTCAAACAACGTTTAGCCTCTCTCGCGGGCTTTGTACGAGACACATAAGAGACTCCCTCATTGAGTCAATCACCCTTTCGCCTCCCTCTCGGGCTTTATACGAGATACAAAAAGGTTCTTATTGAGCCAAACAAACAACAGCCTCCATCTCGGGCTTCGTACGAGATACAAAAAAACTCTCTTGTTGAGTCAAAACAGCCTCCATCTCGGGCTTCATACGAGATACCAAAAGACTTCATCGTCAAGTCAAAAAACTTTTAGCCTCTCTCTCGGGCTTTGTACGAGACACATATTAGCCTCCTCTTAGGCTTTGTATAAGAAAACCACTGGTTAATCCAATTAATCTTTTAGCATCAAAGTTGTGCCTCGTTCACAGTACACAAACATCAACAACTCTTTCCCCTTCATCTAATCGCTGTAAGCGGCAAGCCTCTGGATCATCTACATCCATGCCACTGTCCCTCTTTTAGCATGAGAAATTCCTAAGGAAAGATGGCATTGCTCTACACTGAGTTAAAGTCTTCTCCTTCAGGTTAAAACCCCCTATAAAGGAAATTATGGCATTGCTAGGATCCGCGTATCCCGGTTAAAGTAATCCTCCTTTATAAACCAATCACCCAACAGTTGTGACAGACAAACCCTTCTTTAGAGATGACAAATTCTCTCTAAAGTCGAGGTCCTTCAGCTTCACGTCTTGGGCTTTGAACAAGACACAAATAGACTTTTCAGCTTCACATCTTGGGCTTTGAACAAGATACAAATCACCTTCAGCTTCACATCTTGGGCTTTGAACAAGATACAAACCACCTTTCGCTTCACATCTTGGGCTTTGAACAAGACACAAAAACACCCATTTCCTCCCATAGACTAGGAGGAACTACGAACGCTCTGATTTCCCTGTTTCGGTAAACGGGAATACGTAGGCATAAGATTGAAAGAAAAATCTTAGCGAGCACACTAAACAAAAAACCCAAATCCCATATCTCCATCAATCAAAAGCAGTAATTCAAAAAACACCAGTCCTAACATCCTAATCCTTGTTCCCCGTCAGAAACCTTCTGCCCAGGTAAAAAGAAAGAAAACCAGTATTGGCGAAAATACAAATAACCAGTACAAAGGCCCCCCCACATTGATAGCATTCGTAACCTAACAGACCGCTGTTTAAACTTAGTATGCAAAGCAGGGTTAATTGGAGACATCTATTTCCCTTCCTTATTCAGCTTACAATAGGATAAAAAATGAATCGACCTGTAGTTTAAGCTCAAACCGCAGAGAGCGACCAGCGCTTAAGAACCGCGTCCAAAATCGCTCGCTACACTAGGGAGTAGAGTTTCTTGACAAATGCTTTTAAGAAGCCTGTGGGTCCCCAAACCCCGAGAAGTTCAAGACATGCCATTCACCGAGAATAGATCAAGCCAGGAAAGTCCGAGAATTTGGAAGAAACTCAAGAGATGCAATTCACGGAGAAGAGATCATCTCTGGGGAATAGAGTTTCTTGACAACTTCTATGAGTGACAGTCTATGAAAGGGTTCACAGAGAATGCTGCCTTTCATGTCTCCATATTGTTTAACCCCAAGAGGAGGGAAGACTGTGTCTGGTAATCCTATGGTGATCTAGTTTAGACTATTTCTAAGAGTGATCAACTGGCTTAATGCTAGACGTAGTTGCCGGGGAAACTCTAATTATCTTTACTATTATTACACAGTTGATATGAGTTTATGAAAGAAGACTTACAGTGAAACAGCCCCACAATACAGTTATATGTATATGAAAGCGGTAAATGAAAGCAATAACCACTTACTCGGTTGTAGAGCTTCCATGCTGTTTGGTTAGGTGTTCAACAAAGAAAGATTGAAAACAACAGTATATTCAAAATCAAAGGAGAAAGTGCTTTGAAAAGGAGAGATTTGGGGCTTACAGCTCAAGGAGAGGCCCAAGGTTTTATCAGTGAGCGCACTGTTTGAATTTGTACAGAGGGACTTATACAAGTGACTGAGGCCTAAAAAGGTTTTCTGTACAAAGGGATGGGTCTTACACTCTCTCAAGAGGCCCAAAAAGTCTTAAAGAAAGGAAATGGGTCTTACTACTCGAGGGTAGGCCCAGATGATTTTTTCGTTTAAAATGGCGATCGCGCCGAGGTTTTCTTTTAACGCAGAGGGACTTATACAATAAGTGAGGCTCAAAATGTTTTGGTTAAAAGGGGGTTGGGTCTTACACTCTATTAGAGGGCCAAAGTGTTTTGAAAATAATTTATGAGGGTTGAATTAATCCAAAACCCTATTTTTCTTTCAAAAATGTATTTAATTGAATAAAAATTCAATTAAAATGATCAAAATTGTTTAACATATGAAAAACAAATTGTGATCTTGGATTAATGCTTCAAAAATTAAGTATTGACCTACAAAATAATTAGAAAGCATTAAAAGTTGCAAAATCAATGTGGAAAAAATATTTAAAATGTCAAAAACAATTAAAATATTAATTCTTTGCAAAAATATCAATTATATGAAATAAATAATATTTTTGGGATTTTTTGGGAAAATAAAATATTTTAACATTTTTGTGAATTATTAAAAAAAAGAATAAACTCAAAATCATTAAAACTCAGAGAGAAATTAATTTTTGAATCAATTAAATAAAATCACAAAATTCAAATATTAAAATTTTGAAAAAAAGGCGCCAAGAACACACCAAGAACACGCTCGTGTTCTAGGCTTGGCCAGATTTGCATTTTCTCTCCAATCTCACTGAATACTTGATTATAGCATGCAATCCACATATCATTATGCTCGTCTCAACCTCACGATCATGTCTATGTCAATTAATTTTATTTAAATTAAACATATAACAAGAAATCATGAAAAATCCTTAAGAACCCTAATTTCTGCATGAAGGCTAGGATTTTTGATACACGATTCAAACAATGCAATTAATTGAGGGGAAACATTCCATGCATGATTATGAACATATGGCCAAATTATTGTGCAGCAAAAAATGCATGGATCATAGAGTTAGAAGAGCTCATGCTTACCACTTGCACCTGGTGATCGTGTTTGGTGTTGGAGGTGTTACAGCTTGGTTCCAATGATGTGGATAGCTTCCCTAGGTGCCAAGTGATGTGTCTGAGTGCTTGGAATGGATTGAAATGGTTTGGAGTTGAAGATGGCACCTCAACTGCAAAACTGTCAAGAACTTGAGCAATTGGCTGGTGATTTTGTAAAATATGTGTTCCAGATGTTATGTGAGTGTTTGGATCACTTCTATATGATGTATGTGAGGTGTGTGAGTTATTGGTTTGATTGGAAAAGCTCTCAAACTCAAAACCTGATAGTGACTTGCCTTAGAAGGCAAAATTGGAGCGAAAGAAGAGATTTTTAGGAAAGCATTTGTTTGATGGCTTTGGTGTACTCAAACTGATCACAATTGAGCTCTATTTATAGTAGAGTAAGTTTGTTTTGCAAGGAATAGTGAATGGCAACTGCTAAGTAGGTTTGGCCAATGTTGGCAAATGAAAATCCAAGTCTCCTCTAGCCATTGACTAGAGGTTAGGGCACAGAGCTTTGGTTCCCTTGGTCTTGGATAAGTCTTGACTAATTTCAGATGAGAATGGCTCATTCCATGCCACCTTGATGCTTCCATTGAATGCTTCAATCCAAATTTGGAGTCTTGTCCCTATTTTGGCCATTCTAGGTTCAACATGTTATTTCTTGTTCCATGGACTTTGGAGGCTTGGCTCAGTGATTGTCCCCTTTAGATTCAATCCTCAGATGTGTCCAAGTGGATAGGAGCATTTGAATTTGGCTGATTTTGGCAAATCGAGCAAAAGTGCAAATTCTGTCTTGCCTTGACAGATTTCAATAAGGCAACTTGACAATGTCATAACTCATAGCCCAAATGGAATTTGGCAATGTTCTTGGCCATTTTGGAAAGCCCTTACATGATACAACAACTGTTGGAACATGTTTGGTTTTGATCTCTTTTGAATCCAAGTGAAAAATACTCCTACATTTGGCAAAAAGTGAAGACAGATTTGGACTTAGTGAAAATTTCACTAAGTGTTGGAAAAAGTGACATTTTCATTTTTCAGCCATTTTGATCGCTCCATAACTCAAAATCCTTAATGAATTGGGCTTAGGTCTAGTTGAAGTTTTTGTAGAGGGTAATTAGGGCTACAAATCCATATTTAAATGAGGAAAATTGGCTTTGTGGTTTAGGAGTTATGATCCTCCAAAGTTGGTACCCTAGTCACTTTATTTTTAACTTAGAAAATTTTCTAAGTTTTTATGGTTACCCCTTTTACAAGTTATCCAACTTTTCTTGTTTTTTCTTGATGAATGATGATTCAAATCATACATTAACATCATTTTAGGGTTAAAAATCCATTTTGGTGAAAAATCTCAAAAAGTCAAAGTTGACTTTTGTGCACAGTTGACTTTTTATCAGATGAATTCCAAACTGTGCAATTCTTCAGGAAATCATGTCCTTGACCTAAATCAAACTTGATGGACATGTTCCATGGGTGTCATAGGGTATATTGAGGTATGTCCTAGGGTTTGGGAGCATGTCTTGGTCAAAAGTCAAAGTTACAATTGACTTTTTCCTTAAAACCCTAATTGTGGTGCAGATGAAATTGAGACTTGTTGCTCAAGTTTCTTGGATTAATCCATTGTTCCAAATGGATCAATATAGTTCACTAGAGACCCTCAAACCCTATCTTGAGGTCTTGGCTCATGGTTTGTCCCAAAAGTCAACTTAGGGGTGAATTAGGTCAAGAAACCCTAATTCCTGATTTTTGATGAATGCATCCCCTGACGCAAAATTGACTTGATGATTGGGTTCATGATGTCCCTTGGAGTATATTAGGTTAGGTTTTGGATCATTGGCTTGTGCCCAGATGAAAAATTTCCATCTGGAGGCCCTGGTCGACCAAAACCCTAATTTGGTGACACTGTCAATCTTGAGACTTGATCCACCTAGAAGGGGGCAGCCTTGTGCTTAATCCTTGAAGTGGGAGTCCTTTTGATCCATTGTGGATGTTTGAGAGGTTAGACAAGTTGAAGATCATGTAATTCCTTGATTGATCCTTTGTCTAAGGCTCTAAGAGGGCTTGAAACCCTAATTTTGATTGTAGTGGATGCTCACCCATCTTTGGGGAGACTGATGAAGTATGATGGTTCCTCCATATTATGATGATGATTTTCACAATGATGGGAAATATTAGTGGTCAAAATTTGGGGTATGACAGTTCCCTAACCCTAAAATGATGATAATGTGTGATTGGAATCATCATTCATCAAGAGAAATCAAGAAAAGTGGGATAACTTGTAAAAGGGGTAACCATAAAAAACTTAGAAATTTTCTAAGTTATGGAACAAAGTGGCTAGGGTACCAACTTCCAAGGATCATAACTTGAGATCCAAGCAACCATTTTGGTTGATCCAAAGATGGATTTGTAGCTCTCATGGCATACTTTAAAAGTGTCAACTACACCTCACTCCAATTCTTCATGGATTTTTAGTTATGGAGTGACCAAAATGACAAAAACATGAAAATGCCACTTTTTCCAACACTTAGTGAAATTTTCACTAAGTCAGAATCTGTTTCACTTTTTTCAAAATGTAAGGGAATTTTTAACTTAGATCCAAAAAGTGTCAAGACAAACTATGATCACCCACATGTTGTATCATATGAGAGCTTTCCAAAATGGCCAAGAACTCCATCAAATCCCATTTGAGCTAAGAGTTATGACAATGGCAATATGCCTTGCTGCAACTATCATGGCAAGGCAGATTTATGCATTTTGCTCGATTTGATCAAATTGTGCAAATGACAAACAAGTTTATCCATCTGAACACCTCAGGGGGAGACCAAGGAGGAACAAACACTGATCCATAAGCCTCCCAAGTCTTTGGAACTACAAATAGCATGCCAAACCTAAAAACCCTAAAAGGGGGACAAGACTCCAATTTTGTTTTGGGGCATTCAATGGATGCACCAAGGTGGCATGAACCGACCCTTTTCCAACTGAATGAGTCAAGGATGATCTCTAAACTAGGGAACCAAAGGCCTGTGCTCTAACCTCTAGTCAATGGCTAGAGGAGACTTAAGATTCCAAAGTGATGCAATTGGACAATGATCTGCTGCAGTTGCCATTCACTATTGCTTGCAAAACAAACTTGCTCTACTATAAATAGAGCTCATTTGTGCTCAGTTTAAGTACACCAAAGCCATCAAACTGATGCTTTCCTCAAAATCTCTTTTTTCACTCCAAAATTGCCTTCCAAAGCAAGTCACTATCAGGTTTTGAGTTTGAGAGTCATTCCAACCAAACCAATCACACACACACACACGCACACACCTCATAAACATCATATAGAAGTGATCCAAACACTTAAACCACAACTGGAACATTGATTTCTCAGAATCACTAACCAATTGCTCAAGGTTTTAACCAAGTTGCAGTTGAGATACCATGAAGTGATCCAGCCACTTACAATCAAGTCTAGACATTCAAACACACTCCATATGGTGTAGGGAAGCTGTTCAGATCATCACAACTCATCTGTAACACCTCCAACTCAAAAATCACTTTGCTTTTGCTGTCACGACCTTCAAGTAAGCCTAAACTTGGTCATCTCTTAATATATGCATATTTCCTCGCACAATACTTTTGCCAAATGTTCATAATCATACATAGAATGTTTCTCCTCAATTAATTGCTTTGTTTGAATCGTGTATCAAAATTCTCAGCCTTCATGCAAATCTTAGGGTTCTTGAGGTTTTGTCTTGATTTCTTATTCCATGCTTAAAATAAATGAAATTAAAGACCATAGACATGATCGTGAGGTGAAAACGAGTATATTGATATGTGGATTGTGTGATTTCATCAAGTATTCAGTGAGATTGGTGAGAAAATGCAAATCTGCTGAAACAGAGGGGTGGCGCGTGTTTTGGTGTGTTCTTGGCGCCATTTTTTTAATATTTGAATATTTGAATTTTGTGATTTTATTTAATTGATTCAAAAATTAATTTCTCTCTGAGTTTTAATGATTTTGAGTTGATTCTTTTTTTAATAATTCACAAAAATGTTAAAATATTTTATTTTGCCAAAAATTCCCAAAAATATTATTTATTTCATATACTTGATATTTTTGCAAAGAATTAATCTTTTATTTGTTTTTTAACATTTAAAATATTTTTCCTCCTTGATTTTCCAAATTTAATTTGTTTCCAATCATTTTGTGGATATAAACATGATTTTTCAAACATTAATCCAAGATCACAACTTGTTTTTCACACATGTTTGATAATTTTGTTCATTTTAATTAAATTTTTATTTAATTAAATTCATTTTGAAACTAATTTAGGGTTTTGATCTTAATCACCCTAAACAAATCATTTTAAAACACTTTTGGGCCTCTAATAGAGTGTAAGACCCAAATCATAGATATATCATTAAGAGAAAAGGTATTCATAGTACATTGATCATCAACATGTTCACATACAAAAGATTAAAGAAAATACATACAAGCTTAAGGAAGACTACATCTACCCTTGATACAAATGATTTAGCTACCAAAAACCATGGTATCTTGCTTCATAAGGAAAGGAAGGAGATGAATGTTCATCCAAGATGAAGAATCAATAATGGATGCCAATCCAACTCCTATTTGATGAAAATCACCTTTGGGATGAAGAAATGACGTTTATATGGTTTTTGTGCTCTAAGGAAATGTTGTGTGTGAGAAGTATCTTCTAAAAAGCAAGAAAAAGTACTTAAATAACATTCCAAGTCTGCACTAGCACACACAGCGAGCTCCTCCTCACACAACGATCTCCCCTTTAAGTACTTCAAGTTCCTGATAATAGTTAAACCGCCCTTCAAGAAACATCTGAGCTCGCACAATGAGATATCTCGCTCAGGCGTCGTACAACGACCACAACGCAATTTAGCTACTACCATATCTCTGTTTTTCCTCGCTTTCACTTCGCCAGAGGTCGCACAACGACCTCGTTTTCCCTTCGCTGAGAACTCGCACAGCGGGTTAGATGAATTTTCTCTTCTTTTATTTGGCTTCCTTTTCCATTCTTTTGTGCCTCTTTCTTTGATATTCATGCCTAATTCCTGCACATTAACACTCAAATAAAGAAATCCAAAAGACAATGCAATTTGCTAGCAATTCACACAATACCATGGAATAAATCATCTAAAACACAATTAAAGAATTGAAAAATGCTTAGAAAATTAGTTCAATGTAAGTCATATTTGGCATTCAACAGCATAATACATTGATTAATGGTGAATATCATTGTACACGTTGTGGTTGTTGCAGGTATTGTATGAATCATGCATCATGGTGTCTGGATGGTGGTCCGATTTTGGGGAGCCTCAATCCTATGGTGGGGATAGGGTGCGAGTAGCTGGTTCCATGTGAGACTCAGTGAAGCGTTACCTATGGTGATTGTACGTATTTTTGGTGTGCTCTGATCCTATGGTAGGGATCGGAGCTAGTGAACCAGAGAGTTCACATTTGGTACCACATGCCTTAAGTTGTGGAGTTGAGTCTCATTGCATTGTATACATGTTGTATTATTATTTCTGGATTGTGTGGATTATGAATTGTTGAATGAGTGATTATGCATATGTTGATGGTGTTATGACATATTATTATGCATTTCTTTATATGATTGTGATTTCTCACCCCTTCTATTTGAATGTTGCCTTTGCATGGACATCGTGCATATAATTCATAATAGAGGCGTGGATGTGAATGGAAGAGAGTGCTCTTCTTTATGCTTTTGTTGAGTCGGTGTCTGCTCTGATATGTAACAGTGGGGGATGAACGCTTGTGTTTTTATTTTATGTCCTGGCATTTTCTTATAATTACTATATGTTATGATTATGTTTTGAAATAATAAAATAATCGATTGTTGATGTTTTCTGCTACTATTTATATAAAAGTGAAGTTCCGACTTGTTTATTATTATTTCTATACTTTTCAAAAAAATGCATGTGTTACATATCCAATTGCATGAGCTGTTATGGTGATAAAGTAGTGTCCTAATTGTTGTTGATTTATATTACTCTGATTTTAATTATAATTATTCGGGGAAAATTAGGGTGTTATAGTTAATGCGACTGCCCCAGCAGCATGGATCCATGGTCGTCCAAGTAGACAGGTGTATGAAGGTGTTATATCCATAACCTAAAAGGAAACACATAACGTATGGGGCCCTATCTTTATAGGAAGGTCCACCTCCCCAAATACAGAGCTTTGAGAACCATTAAAGGTTCTAACTATAATTGAACTTGGCTTTAGTACGACACCTTTTATTGTCAATTTCATCAAATTAGTCTTTGGCATTACATTCAGGGATTATCCATTATCAATTAAAACTCTGAATAAGTGAATGTTCATACACTTGATTGAAATATGAAAAGCCTTATTGTGGGCTCTTCCTTGGGGAGGTAGCTCATTATCGTTAAAGCTTATGCATGCCCCTAAGGTCAAATTGGCTACCACTCCATCAAATTGGTCAACAAGGATGTCCTTTGTTACATGGGCAACACTTAAGATTTTCATTAGTGATTCTCGATGCGCCTCTGAGCTAAAGGGTAAATACATGATTGAGATATTTGAAGGAGTCTGATTGAGTTGATCCACTACACTATAGTTATTTTTCTTGTTCAATCTCAAGATTTCTTTAGCATCTTTCTCACTAATAATTCTCTTCGTGGAACTTTGCCCCTGGTCTGTTTCTGCCACCGTCTTCCCTTTAGCATTAGCTAGGGCCTCACTCCATTTCTGTTGTACCGGGGTAGATTATAACACACAACCTCTGTGAGTCATACCTTCAGTGCTTGTTATAGTTGTTATTGCAAGTTCTTTGATCAACAAAGGATGATTGTCTTACCTATGCCCATTGGTATAAACTGTGGGATCATACTTCTAAGGCACTACTTTCGCGTCTTCATAAGGGAAAGGAGATGGGACCTCAATCACCATTGTGTTCTTTGGAGGCACTGGTATCATAAAACTTGGATTTTGACAAGGAATAGCTAGAGGCTTTATTGTATTTCCATTTCTGTCAATAGCATGCACACATTCTTCTTTAGAGAGGCGTCCAATTTGGACTACTCCTTGATTCATGATGTCATACCCCAAATTTTGACCACTAAGATTCCCATCATTGTGAAAATCATGATCATAATATGGGTGTATCATTATGCTTCATCAGTCTCCCCAAAGATGGGTGAACACTTACTACAGTCAAAATTAGGGTTTCAAGCCCTCTCAGAGTTCTTAGACAAAGGATCAATCACGGAATGACATGATCTTCAACTTGTCTAAACCTCTCAAACATCCACAATGGATCAAAAGGACTCCCACGGCAAGGATTAAGCACCAGGATGCTCCCTTCTAGGTGGATCAAGCCTCAAGATCGCCAGTGTCACCAAAATAGGGTTTTGGTCGACCAGGGCCTCTAGATGAAAATTTTCCTCTGGGCATGAGCCAATGCCTTAAAGCATAACCTAAAATACTCCATGGAACCTCATGACCCCAATCATTAAGTCAATTTGACCTCAGGGGATGCATACATCAAAAATCAGGAATTAGGGTTTCTTGACCTAATTCACCCCTAAGTTGACTTTTGGGACAAATCATGAGCCAAGACCTCAAGAGAGGATTTGAGGGTCTCTAATACACCACATTGATCCATTTGCAACAATTGATTGATCCAAGAAGCTTGAGCAACAAGTCTCAATTTCATCTGAACCACAATTAGGGTTTCGCGAGAAAAGTCAACTGTAACTTTGACTTTTGACCAGGACATGCTCCCAAACCCTAAGACATGATTCAATACACCCTATAACACCCATGGAACATGTCTATCAAGTTTGATTTAGGTCAAGGACATGATTTCCTAAAGGATTGCACAGTTTGGAATTCATCGGATAAAAAGTCAACTGTGCACAAAAGTCAACTTTGACTTTTGAGATTTTTCATAAAAATGAATTTTTAACCCTAAAATGATGTTAATGTATGATTTGAATCATCATTCATCAAGAAAAATCAAAGAAAGTGGGATAACTTGTAAAAGGGGTAACCATAAAAACTTAGAAAATTTTCTAAGTTATGAACAAAGTGGAAAGGGTACCAACTTTGGAGGATCATAACTCCTAAACCACAAAGCCATTTTTCCCCATCCAAAGCTTGATTTGTAGATCTCATGGCCCTCTACAAAAACTTCAACTAGACTTCATTCCAATTCTTCATGGATTTTGAGTTATGGATTGATCAAAATCACAAAAAGTGAAAATGTCACTTTTTTCCAACACTTAGTGAAATTTTCACTAAGTCAGAATCTGCCTTCACTTTTTTCCAAATGTAGAGACATTTTTCACTTGGATCCAAAGAGTATCAAAACCGCCAAAATGGCCAAGAACATCACCAAATTCAACTTGGGCCATGAGATATGACATGGGCAAGTTGCCTTGATGAAAACTGCCAAGGCAAGGCTGAATTTTGCATTTTTGGTCGATTTTCCAAAATCAGCCAATTTCAATAGATGCTTAGCGGTGGCATGGACTGACACATTTGTAACTGAATTTAGTCAAGATTCCTCCAACAAGTAGGGAACCAAAGCTCTGTGCTCTAACCTCTAGTCAATGGCTAGAGGAGACTTGGATTTTCATTTGCCAACATTGGCCAAACCTCTTCTGCAGTTGTCATTCACTATTGATCCCAAAACAAACTTGCTCTACTATAAATAGAGCTCATTTGTGCTCAGTTTGAGTACACCAAAGCCATCAAACAGATGCTTTCCTCTAAATCCCTTTCTCTTGGCAAAAATGCCTTCTTTAGCAAGGTAACTCTGAGTTTTTGAGTTTGAGAGCTTTTTCAATCAAACCAATCACACACACACACCTCATAAACATCATATGTAGGTGATCCAAACTCTCACAAGTGACCTGTAATCACAAAATCACAAAGTCACCTCTCAAAACCTCAAAATAGGCTTTTTGTGCATTTTTCAAGCCATGTCTTGATTCAGTCACTTTCCAAACCAGATAAAACCTCAAACACACTCCAAATATCATCCTTGAACTGTCCCAAATGGTGTCACACGTCTGGAACACCATTTGAGAGAGTTGCTATTTTGGTCACTTTTAACCCCTTTTGCAAGAAAGGGCCAGTTTGTGTTTTTGCAGGTACCAGCTGATTCCAATCATCCTAAAAGCTTCTAAGGGATCATTTGAGTGTGTCTAAAGCATCAAATCATTTCTGGGACAAGAGGCTTGACAAATTGCACAAAAACTCCAAAAAGCTCAAAAAGAGGTAAGCCTCATGACTTGAACTTTCCAAAATATGCAATGCTTTGAAGTCCACTGATTATGCACACCTCATACATGTTATATATGTTGTGTTTGAACCAATTGATCATGTAATTCATGCCTGTATCAAAGTGTAGCATAGAACATGCAATTATAGGCCTTTTTCAAAACCACTATCGGGTTTTGAGGAGGGAGTGTGATCTGAAAAAACTACCACCACCATTGGTTTCCTTGTTAAATTCTGGTCCATATGCATATAAATTTTGTCTCAAACCATTAAGAATTGAGAAAGTTATGACCTTCACGTTTTTGAGCCAAAACTTGCCTTGCCTTGCCTTGGGCCAGGCCTAAAACCAAGGCATGACTTGTATATTTGTGTTTTCACTTAAAACAATGGATGTATCACCACCCTAGTGGTAAGGCGCGCGCCTTGTGACCTTGAGGTCGTGGGTTCAAACCCCACCCATGCCATTTTGTGTTTTTTCACATTTTGCCATTTTTTTTCCAATATTTCATGTTTTATTAATTAATTGGAAAATTAATAACTCTTTCAATTTTAATAATTTTTTATTGGTTCTTTTTGCAAAAATCACAAAAATGTTTAAATATTTTATTCCACGAAAAAATTAAGTTTATATTATTTATTTAATATAATTAGTATTTTTGTCAATAAATTCATTTTTATTTGTTTTTAAACATTTTAAAATGAACATTCATCTTTAAAAATCAAGATCAAATGAGTTTTAATATCTCTTGTGATTAAAACTTCATTTTTCAAACCTTAAACAAAAATCACAAGTGGTTTATTCAAATTCATTTGGTATTTTTCATTGATTTTCTTTTAATATTTACTTTTAAAAGAAAACAAATTAGGGTTTCTTTGATTTTCACCCTCACAAATCATTTTCAAACACTCATGGGCCTCTATTAGAGTGTAAGACCCAATCCTTTATAAATACAAACCTTTTTGAGCCTCACTTATTGTATAAGTCCCGTTGTATTTCAAAAAGTTTGACGCGATCATCGTCCGTTGAAAAACAAACCTTGGGCCTCTCCTCGAGCTATAAGATCCATTCAAAACTTTTGGGCCTCTATTAGAGTGTAAGACCCAATCCCCTTTTAACCAAAACAATTTTGGGCCTCAGATATTGTATAAGTCCCTCTGCGTTAAAAGAAAAGTTCGGCGCGGTCGTCGCCCATTTAAAAATAAACCATTTGGGCCTCTCCTCGAGCTATAAGACCCATTCAAAAACGTTTGGGCCTCTATTAGAGTGTAAGACCCAACCCCCTTTGAAAACCAAACCATTTTGGGCCTCAGTCATTGTATAAGACCCACTACGTTTTCAAAAATCTCGGCGCGATCGCCATTTCAAACGAAAAATCATATGGGCCTACCCTCGTGTTATAAGCCCCATTCTTTTTCTTTAAACACTTAGGCCTCTTGAGAGAGTGTAAGACTCATCTATTTGTACAGAAAACCTTTTTGGGCCTCAGTCTCTTGTATAAATCCCTCTGTACAAAATGACAGTGCGATCACTGATAAAAACCTTGGGTCTCTCCTTGAGCTGTAAGCCCCAATCTTTCATTTCAAAGCACTTTCTCCTTTGATCTTGAATATACTGTTGTTTTCAATATTTCTTTGTTGAACAACTAACTAAACAGCATGGAAGCTCTACAACCGAGTAAGTGGTTATATGCTTTCTTTATCCACTTTCATATACATATAATTGTATTGTGGGGTTGTTTCACTGTAAGTCTTCTTTCATAAACTCATATCGGCTGTGTAATAATAGTATAGATATTTAGAGTTTCCCCGGCAACTACGTCTAGCACTAAGCCCTGTTGATTACTCTTAAAATAGATAAAACTAGATCCCCATAGGATTACCAGATACAGTCTTCCCTCCTCTTGGGGTTAAACAATATGGAGACGTGAAAGGCAGCATTCTCGGTGAACCCTTTCACAGACTGTCACATTTAGAAATCGTCAAAGAAACTCTATTCCCCAGAGATGATCTTTTCTCCGTGAATGGCATCTCTTGAGTTTCTTCCAAAGTCTCGAACTTTCCTGGCTTGATCTATTCTCTGTGAATAGTCTGTCTTGAATTTCTCGGGGTTTGGGGACCCACAGGCTTCTTAAAAGAATCCTCGCCTACTCTTGGGCATTGTACAAGGACCCGTCGGCTTCTTAGAAGTATTCACAGTCTCCTCTTAGGCTTCGTATAAATGATTTCTTCCTCCGGGAATGATAGCCTCCTCTTGGGCTTCGTACAAATTGTCCCTCGGCTTCTTAAAAGTTTCCAGCCTCCTCTTGGGCTTCGTACAAATTGTCACGATGACCTCCTAGAGGTATAGGAACAGAAATTAGTCATCTTAATAGAAAAGTCTTTCAAAAGATCTAGATCTTGCTACTGCTGTTTCTCAAACGTAGTACAAAAGAAGAAACTCTAGACTTGGACAGTCTAATTCCCTTGAGTCTCAAAACTAGAAGATGAAACCCGTAGACTCGGACATTCTCAATACCCTTTGGATTTCCCATTTCCTTAAAGAACAGGAAATAACCCTGATCCTCGAATCAAATCCCTGAGTTCAGACAGTACTCATATAAGAACTGATTTTCTCTTTAAATCAGCATACTGGACCTGTCACTCAACTGAAACACGGTTGGAAAAATTACAGATTTGCCACCATATTTTATTCATTCATGAGGAATATGGGAAATAATGATAAAACCTTAAAGGAAAAAGATAAGATGGTCATCGCAACCAAATATAGGTTCGAGAGTCAGTTAAATGAGGGGAAGGTGTTAGGCACCCCTCATCTTCGTTGTACTCAACGAGAACCTTCTCTAGCCTAGGGTTTAGTGTGTTTGTCTAAGGGAATGTTTACATGTATCGCTTATATTTCTTGCTTAAATGATTTATTTATCTAGTTACAAAGGAAGAGACTTGTACAGCGAGAAAGAATTAGTTAAAGTTAGTGGACTGACCAAGGCTTCGCGGCCTTATGTTTACATATTCTCATAAAGTGATGAGAAAATCAGAGTCATCGTAGTTCGTAGTTTTTTAGCTGATTAATTTTATGGAACGATGTAAGGTCACCTTCGCGCGATAAACATATGCTTGTAACTTACTCTTACAAACGAGGTTTAAGCTTGTTTCTTGTTCGCATTTAAGTGGCCAGATCATTCCTTTTTTTTTTGAAAAAAAAGTCCTTGTTTATATTAAGTTAGATAAACAAGGTTTGATTGGTTAGCTATTTTTCATTCTTTTTGTTTTTTTTATTAATTGAGAAAATAAGTTTAAAAGAAAAGAGACATGTTTTTTGTTATTTTGAATATTTGATACTAAATAAAAGGATTTTTTTGGCATTTTATAATTTTATGACCTAATTAAAAAACTAAAATTAAGTTAAATTAAACCCTAATTAAATCACATTAAAATCAAAGCCTAATTAAACTAAATAACAAACTAAGAACTATTTAGGATTATGGAACTGAAAAAGTTAATTAACTAAAAAAAATAAAACAAATTAAAACACATGAGAAAAGAAATAATAAAACATGAAAATAGACATGTGGGTGTGAAAAACAATTAGGTTGGATGTTATGGTGTTGTTTTTCAATGTGTATTTCTTTTGGATTTTAGGTTTTTAAAACTAAAAATTAGAATTAAATTAAACTAAAAAAATAAATAAATAAATAAAAAAGAAAAAACCTACATTATATTAGTTAAAAACAAATTATTTGGATTTAAAAAGACTCATAAAACAACAAAGACTAACAAGCAAGGTGGTCATGAACCATAACAGTAAATATCATAGCTAAAGTTCAAACAAGAATCTGAATATGAAAACAAACAAAGATTTGAATTACAAAACTCGAATTCGAATTACAAAACATATGAAGTTACCAATCTGGAGTGTCGTGACCACAATAAGCTGCTTCCTCCCTTCTTTTCTTTCTCTTCTTTGTGCTTTTTCCTTTTCTCCTTCGGTGCAGAGTTTTCTATTCATATTGATGGAAGCTTTAGGGTTTAGTATTTGTTGTTTTTCAGTGTGAAGAGCAACAATTTTAGGGACTAAATTTGTGAATTGTGGATGATGAAAAAAGTGTAGAAAAGAGGTCTATTTATAGATGAATTTTAGGTCAATTATTTATGTCTGATTCATCTATTTTCAGCAAGATTTGTAGATTGAAATTTGATTCATGTCTTGGTGAGCAAGTTTATGAATCTGGATAAATTTGTGACTTTTTTCAATCTTCTGTATCAATTTATGCATGATTTGATTCTTTCTTTGTTTGATTTTGGATTTTTTTTGTCGTTTTTGAATTTTTGACAATTTTGTGCATAAAAATAATGATAAAAAATACAAAAAAATAAATTAAAAAAAAAAACTAAAACTATAAAATGAAAATATTATTTAAATAATTAAAAATAAACCAACATTAACTTTTGAATCTTTTTTAAGATAAATTGACCAATAATAATAATAAATAATAATCTAAATCTAAATCTAAATAAATATAATAATAGTATAAATCCGAAACTTAATAATAACATAACTCTAATCTAATTTAAAAATTAAATCCACTAAATAAAAAACTAAATATAATAGTGTCAAAAAATAATAATGGTAAAAATAAAAATATAATATAAACCTGAAAAACAAAATAATAATGATGGTAAAATAAAATGTTAATAATAATGAAAGAAAAATAAATCTAATAATAGTAATGACAATATAATAATAACCAAAATATTACTACTATTAATAATAATGAATATCCAAAAATTCTAATTTTAATAACTAAATAATATCTAATGTTAATAGTGAAAATAATAATAATGATAAAAATCTAAAATAAAATTAATCCTAATAACTATAATAATAAAATTAAAATCTAATAACAAAATAATATTAATCATAAAAAAATAAAAATCTGAAAAATGTGACAAAAAGAGAAAAGAAGAAATGAGATTCGAACTCAAGACCTCAACTCAAAACCTCACCCTCTTATTCCTTACACGTGCTCTTCTACTAAATGTATCATTTCATTTCTTCAAAATAAAGTGGCACTTGAAAACATATGAAAGGTGGGCAAATTTGGGGTATGACACTTAGTATATTAATAAAATACTCATTATTATATATATTTTTTAATGCATGACATCTTCCTCAAATTTCATGTATCTTTATTTGGTAATTTTCCATAATAAGTGATCGTACCTGGATCAGACAGTAGGACAGTGGCCAGCAGCGTCGTGAAATCTTCAGCTCCGGTGTGGATGATACGGCGGCAGCGGGGGGGGGGGGGGGGTACCTGCAAGGTACTCTGACGCTCAAGTCAGGAAAGGTTAGAGAAAAGGGCAAGTACAGAAAGCAGGTGTAAGTTAGAATGTAATGTAACCTGACCCTCCCAAGTGAGAGGGTGTTTATAGAGAGTCCCCAGCGCGGGGCCAACGGTTATCTGCACTGGGCTGGATTGCAAGGTCCAATCCAGGAAACTGCCAAGGCTTACGTGGCGTAGGGAAGACCAACACGTGGTCTTCGCCTTGGGGTAACGGTCCCGAGATCTCCGAAAGGTGGGCAGACCGATTCCTTCGGAGGCGGGAGGTTACAAGGTGACGTGTCCTCGCGGGGAGGAGCTCTTGGGTGTCGAGGAGAGACGTGCTTTGCAAGGCTCGCCGCCCCTGCTCGACAGTGTCTGCTGCACGTGCCCGACATTGCTGGAGGCTGGCACGTGCTCGACGCAGGTGTGGATATGGGCCTTGTTGGGCCATCCCAGATCATGGGGTTTGGGCCTGCCCGACTGAAGGGCAGGCGCTGGCCCAGTCCATAATAGGAGCCCCCCAAGTAGTTGCTCTGAGGTGTCGGAGCAATGACTTAAGGGCCAACAATCGTGTCGAGGACGTACTGAACATGCTCGGATAACCGAGATGATGATAGTCGTCAAACGGGGAACTCTCCGATATTGACGGGTTTACACCACTACGAGCGAGGAATGTCAGACGGGCAGAAATCTTGAATTCTGCTCGAGTTTGATAGGCCGTTGCTGGGCGACTCCGCGGGAATACGAGAAGTTGTGGAGTCGAGCATCAAAGCAAATGGAATGACGCGTGTGGGAGAACGAAAGGACGTACGTGGGAAAGTGTGTGCCACGTGTCACGTGTAATCATTACCTAGGGCGGCTAGGCTAGGATTTGTGCACTTGAGTGCCTAGGGGCGCCTCGAGTCCCGTGATGGCCTTATAAATAGAGGTCAGCCCGCGTCATTTGCACGCTTCCTTTATCTCTGCTCAGATTTTCTCTCCTCCTCTCTTTGCTTTTGCCACCGTTTCGACGCCGAACGCCGCCGTACCGGACCTCATCAACAGCCATTTTCAAGTAAGTTTCTTGATCCTTTCTCTTCTAAATGTGTTTCCTACGGTGGTACTTCGGGGAACTGATGAAGTTCCCGGGGAAACCATGAAATTTCTGGCAAAAACGACGGAGTTTCTCTATGTTCTTGCTGAATCTCGCGGGGAGATGGGATGCGTCCCACGGGGACAAGAAGAATGTCCCGAGGACACGAGATGGATATCTTGGAGACCTCAATAATATCCCGAGCTATGGGATGAATCCCCTAGGGAGATGTACCGGTGACCTGAGGATGGTCACGGGGACGCTCGTCGGATATCCCGAGGACGTTGGGTGAGCACGATTGTCCCGTGATCCCGACCCTTCTTCTTCGCCCTTTCACTTGATCAGCGGTGGAGGGGTGAATTTGATATGGACCATCGAATTCACCGCTTCCTTCTGATTTTCAGGTAAATGGAAGCCTTGTCCGTGGTTGTGGGATCTATAGACATTGACGACTAACTTGACTCCCCGATGGCGCCGATCACCAGCGTCGAGGGACGGACGCCCGAGGAGTGGGTTAGCGAAGAGCCTCTGAATATGGTCTCCCAGTTCGTCGATGGTGATGAGGACGACATCTTCTATACCATCGAGCATCGCTTGGAGGGCTCCGTGAAGACCTGGAAGGTGTTCAGACCTCTGGCGCACCATCGCATCTGCTCGACGTACCGAGGGATGAGGTTTCCTTTGTACGAGTTTATGTTCGACGAGGCGGGGTGGCGCCTTCCCTTCACTGATTTTCAGCAATCGGTGTTCGTTTGGCTGCGTCTGGCACCCTCACAGCTCCATCCCAACTCTCTCGCTTTTCTCCGTGCCTTCGAGCTAGCCTGCAAGTACCTCAAGATCGAGGCGACTGTGCCCCTGTTCTTCTGTATTTTCCACTTACAGAGACATGCGACTGATGGCAGACACGCCTGGGTGTCCTTCAAACAGGTGAGCAGAGTGTTCCAGACCTACATGGACTCTGTTTGCACCTTCAAATACCGATACTACATCGTGAGACCGGTCTCGTTTGAGGCCGTGGAGTCAGTGTATAGACGGGTCATCCGAGAAGAAGACGGCCAGCAGGAAGAAGTCCTTGAGCCGAGGTTCCCCCTATTCTGGACGGAGGAACATTTTAAAAGGGGTACAGACAGTTACATCGTCAGTCCTGGTCGACTTTGCAAAGGGGACCGTCTGGCCTACGAGGAAATAGTCAAATTTGTCGCCGGATTTTCCCCAGCCGTACGGGAAATTTATCCGGGATGATGACAGGCAAATTTTGACAAAACGCCAGTTGATCAATACAAGGGCCCTCCTCAAGACATTTTCCGATGAGGATGCCCTTGTGCTGTTAGGTGTTGGAATCTTCCTCGACTTACTCTTTCCTCCCGTTCTGGGTTTCAATTGACTGACGCATTTCTTTCTCTTTGCAGGTAAATTGTCGAGTGCGGAGGAGTGCATCAAGAAGCTGGCGGCTGCCCGTAATTCGAAGAAAACCAGGAAAAGTCGTGTCGAACAGATCCGTTCTCAGCACCCAGGCTCCACTTCAGCACCTGCGGACTCTTCCAGCTCTCCCCAGGGTAGTCAGTCTCCCAGCAGTCAGGGGTCCCCGAAGAGACAGCGCTTGGATGGGCGGTGCACGTCGATCTGACAATGACTGATAGTCCTCCCTCAGAGAAATTCTTGCTTCCACCCTCTCACTCGAAGCCTCATTTCTTTTCGGATGCCAACTCTCTGGGCATCACTGCTGCTGAGTGTCGCTCCCGAAAAGATTCGCATCCAACGATACAAACGCGAGAGTGGCGCAAAAGAACACAGAGTCGCCAGCAAAGTGTATTTATCCCAAGGGAGGGAAAGGAAACACTGCGTAAACCTGAAAGAAGGGAAATAGCATGGTCTCACGACCAAGAGAACGGGTACGGGTGTCGGTTACGCGAAGGGAAGGTGTTAGCACCCAACACGTCCATCGTACTCGATGGGATCCACGCTTGTCGTCTGCATCAAAGGGTGTCGTCGTCTGGAACTCCACTGCTACTGGATCGGAGATGAAACGAGAACGGAAAGAACGGAGAAACGAAGAAGAAAAGAAGAAAAGAAGTGACTCGATAGGACGGTATCGCTCGTCCTATGCCTACGTATTCCCTCGTGCAATGGGAAAGTCAGAGTCAACGTAGTTCGGACACGAACTAAGGGGGAAAGTTGCTCGCCAAGACAATCGCTGTCTTGTGCCTACGTATCCTCAATCGGACGAGAAAGAGGAAATCAGAGCAGTCGTAGTTCGACCTACGGGTCGAAAAGAGACAAAGAGGTGATAAAGAAAGGTTGTGAAAGAAATGTGCTCGGAGAGATCTCGCACGATCTCCTGCCTACGTATCTCACTCGCTCGTGAGAATCAGAGCGACGTAGTTCCCCTAACTAGGGGAGAAAGGAAAGGTGGAAGGGTCTCAATCGCATGGGTGCGAGAGAAGGGTCTCAATCGCATGGGTGCGAGAGAAGGGTCTCAATCGCAAGGGTGCGAGAGAAGAGTCTCGATCGCAAGGGTGCGAGAGAAGAGTGCTCGCCAAGGATAGGGATCCTCGTGCCTACGTATCCTCAATCGGACGAGAGAGATGAATCAGAGCTCACGTAGTTCGTGGGTACGACCACGAAACAAGGGGAGGAAATTGGTGAAAAAAATGGAGAAGGTAACCCGCCAAGATCTACGCAATCTTGTGCCTACGTATCTTTACTCGGACGAGAATAAAGAATCAGGGCAGTCGTAGTTCGTGGGTACGACCACGAAACAAGGGGAGGAAATTGGTGAAAAAAATGGAGAAGGTAACCCGCCAAGATCTACGCAATCTTGTGCCTACGTATCTTTACTCGGACGAGAATAAAGAATCAGGGCAGTCGTAGTTCGTGGTAACGACCACGAATTGGGAAAACGAGATCGGTCTCGATCGCACGGGTGCGAGAGAAAAGAGTCGGGACTAACGGAAAGCCTAAAGGGGAAACTGAATCCTACAAGTTATCATGCAAAATGGCCTTAAGGTCAAGGATTAGAAGGGAGCTCTACCTAATGTTATCATGCTTGGATTGAGAGCCTAATGTCTATCCTACTCCGAGCTTAATCAAAAATTAAGTCGGACTAGGAGCCTTAAGGGAGCATGCAAATATAGAGTAATCAACAAGTAAACACCAAACAGCTCAATCACAAAGAGAGAATCACACAAGAGACAAGTCAAGTATTTAATCAGAATATGCATCAAAAATCAAGATCAAGAATATCCAAGATAAAATAAAGTGCAAATTAAAATCAAGATCACCAATTAGTCAATAATTATCCTAAGATTAAGAGTTAATCAAGATTAGCGTTAAAATCAAAATTTAGTTAAAATTAGTGATTAATCATCAATTAAAAAAAAAAAAAAAAGGTTAAATGCTAATGAGAAAAAATAACTTGAACTAAGATTAAAAAACTAAATTCTAAAATTAAAATCTAATCCTAAAATTAAAATCTAGTAAAATCTACTTAATCCAAGATTAACTTTTTAACAAAATCTAATCTAATTATCCTAATTCAAATATCCTAAGTTAATCAAAACAATTAGCCAAGACCAAAATCCAACTCCTAATTAAAATTAACACTAAAACAGAGACGGGGTGCAACAGTAAATTGATGGTGAAAAAAGAAAAAAACGACAAGCGCACGGGCCTGAGGTGCCTAAGCCCATGAATTTGAGAACCAGCCAAAAGGGGGGACGGAGAGTGAGAATTTGGGTGTTGAAATGAAAAACAACAAGAGTATAAGGCCCTATTGTGAATCCGGGGCGCAAGAAGTGTTTTGGGGGTGTACATTGAAAAGAAAACCAGTTAAAAGTCTTAGGCCCAAATTACATTAGGTTTAACATCAAACCACCTTCAGTCTCTTCTTTCTCTTCCTTGTTCTACTTCCCTCGCCGCCATCACCTTCATTCTACGCCGGAGCTCTCTCCTCTCAATATTCTTCGCCGGACTCAAACCTTCCACCACGCTGTTCACAAACGTCACTCGCTAACATCACCATCTCCATCTTTCTTCTACTTCATCCTCTCCAAATCGCCTCACCGAAATCTTCCCCGCCGGCACGACATCACCACCTTCCTCGTTCGCTAATCCCCTTCACCTTTACCGCCGCGCCAACAGCCTCCCTCTGTTCGCCTCTACTTCTATGCTATTCAAATCATCGTCTCCAACCTTCATCACCTTGCGAATCAACCTCCGGTAACCAACTCGTTCTTTCCACAACATCGCCCTCATCACTCTCGATCAAACGCAAACCTCACGGCAAAGCAACGCTCAAACATCGATAACAATTGCAATGGAATACAAGCTTCGAGTTGCAGAATCGGAAACATTAAACACACGAACAAATATCGCATACGAGAGCAAATTCATCCAAGTTTTAGGGACGAGATAAACGTACCTATCGGAGTCACTCCGATGCCGCTTCTGGTACGACGAGGATGAATCAAGGTCTCGCGGCTCAGGTATATGTACTTTCACTTTATCGTGCTTGATTCGGTTCCGCTTACGTTCCTTGCATCTTCCTCTTTTTCTTGACTTTACTTCTGCTTCATCTCTTTTCTGCTGCGATTCTGAGGACGTTGTGAACCATTGTTGTTGTGATCTTGATTGTTTTTCTTCTGCTTGCTTCTGGTTCTGAAATCACTTCTCTGATCTGGTTGTTGTGCGATTCGTTGAGAATTCTTCTTGCTGAATTGGTGTTGCTTTGAATTATGCAGGTGGTTTTGTGGATTGAACAGTGAAAATGATGCTGGTTTATTGTGGTTTTTCTGTCAGTTATGGATTTGAGGAGAGAGCTAGAGAATTGATGATGATTAATGGGTCGCGGAGGTCCGTAAGGAGTGAAGATGATGCTCAGCCTTATACCAAAATTAGAGAGGGGTAGGATTGGAATTCATCTTGAAATTCTGTTATGCAAATTTGTGTGTGATTTTTGAATTTTTGGTGAGCTGTGAAATGATGTCACGAGTTTGTACGTGAAATTTGTTTTTCATCAGTCATGCTGTTGTGGACTGTTACGAGTTTTCACCTCTCTTTTTTCAATTCTGTTATGAATTTATTGCCATTTTATTTTCTGAACTGAACCTGTTATCCTTTATTATTGAAGCAGCTTTGCAAAATTGTTTGGTTACACATGAGATAGGGGATTAAATCAAAAGTTGATATCCCTACATGTACCTTCTTGGCTTCGTCAATCAGCTCCGCTTTTATGAAGAGCAAAAATTATTAATATAAACTCGTGATGGCGCAATGCTCTTGCTGCGTATCACCTCCTCAACTCTGAGTAATTTAGGCTCTTTTTTTTTATATATGTTAGGACTAGTGAAAGATAGTTGGAAGAATCAGGCTTTGGACATTCGGTTGGTTCAATTGAATTGGAAAAAGAATGTGGCTTATTGAATGTGATTTTGAATTAAATTTGGAATGGGGAAATTGGTTAGAGAATGGATTTAGAAGTGGATAATTGATTTATGGTTTGGATGAATTAAATTGGTGATGGATTTAAAATGGATAAAAAATGGGACTAAATGGATATGGGTTAAAAAAGTGGTTTAATATGGATTATAAACAATAGATATTGGAAATGATTTGGTTATGATGGATATTGGATATTTGGTTAAAAATATGGAAATAATAATGAATATGGACATAATTTGGATAATGAATATGATTAAAAAAATAAAAATGGTTTATGAAGTGGATGTGGATTAAAAGTGGATATTCAAAATGATGTAGATAAATTGGTTTAGAAAAATGGATAGCCAAATGAATCCAAAACCAATCCAAAACTTTTTCACAAGCCTCTGATAAAGTGAATGAAGCACAACTACCACTAAACAATCTGGCCATTCACATGATCCACTGAAGAATCTCAACCGATAACTATCCACCAGCTCAACTGTAAACAAGAACTCCAATTCTCCCTGGTATGCTGATAAATCTCGAAGAAGATGATTTGAGCTGAGAAGAAATTAAACCCTGATTCACACCAATGAACCTCTGACCCAACGCCTTTGATGAATCCTCTGGATAAGAGAACCCTGAGAACCATGATCCCACGTCATAAGAACCAATGCGGATGATATGATTATGAGTATGAATATGGCCTACTGAATGCAAAAATGAGAAAGAAACATAAGCCAGAAAAAGGCGGGGCAAATTTTGGGGTGCTACAGCTGCCCCTATTCAATCGACTTGAACCTGAAAGGATGAAAGCAACGGCTTTCAGACATTCAAGGTAGAAGGTGATTGAATACAAAAAGAACCCGAAAATTTGCAATCCGTGCCAAGGAGAGACGACTCCACTGGGGGACAAGTAATAAACATTGCACCATCACAACACGTACGAGTGTTGGAAACTAATACAGACGATGTATTGAAATGTCTTGAAATAAACACGGACGAGTGTTAGCTACGTTGGGGATAAAGTGAAACAAACTCTCCCAGGTTATGTCATCTCTGCAGATAAGAGAACTGACAAAGGAATCTCGAAATATGCCATCCCTGCTGATAAAGGGAACTGGCGAAGAAAATCTTCAAAAGATTGCTATCTCTGCTGATAAAGAGAACTAGCAAAATAAATGCCTTCCCTACTGATAAAGGGAACTGGCGAAGAAATTTCTCCAAGATAATAACTTCACTGGGGATGAGAGAAATCCAAACAGACAAATCTGCGGGGAAGACAGCTCAACATCGTCGAGAAATTGACGAAGATAACACATTGTCATAAGGATGACAGGAAGAAGATGGAACCCAAGAAACACCTCGTCAAAGGGTTGACGGAAAGAAAACCTAACCGAAGAGAACGTATTGTCATAGAGATGACAGGAAAAAGATGAAACCCATAGAAAGAAAAGTGAACCCCAGAACTGCACCGATTATTTATCCGAAGAACCACATTGTCATAGAGATGACAGAAAGAGAACGAAAATCTGACCGAAGGGACACATTGTCATAGGGATGACAGAAAGAAGATGAACCCCAAATCTGAAGAAACACCTTGTCATAGGGATGACAGAAAGAAAATTCCACCGTAGGAACACATTGCTATGGAGATGACAGAAAGAGGATGAAACCCAAGAAACACATTGTCATAGGGATGACAGGAAGAAAATTGAAAACATCCGAAGGTACAAAACCTGAGCTCGGAACACATCGTCAAAGGGTTGACGGAAAGAAACTGAAAACATCCGAAGGTACGAAACCTGAGCTCGGAACACATCGTCAAAGGGTTGACGGAAAGAAGCTGAAAACCTCCGAAGGTACGATACCTGAGCTCGGAACACATCGTCAAAGGGTTGACGGGAAGAAGATGTCTGCTGAGGAATGGTTCAACATTCTCTCTGGAGATAGGTCACTGTCCTGACTGAAATATGATTCGGGCTTCTGTACGAGGTACCAAATCTGGCTTATGCTTCGCATGCATATGTTTGAATTTTCTTTCTATGGCGCAATGCTCCATACGAAATGGAAATGCTACGCGTTTTGAGGATGAAATGCAAAATGCTTACTATATGCAAAAGGACCCCTCAAGCAAAATAAATGCTGAAGAGAAGAGGCCAACTCCACTGGGGATGACGAACTGAACTGTCTCCGAAGTTACGAACCCTGCCGAGGAAGTTACACTGACCGGCCTTCCTGGTATAACCATTGCTGAAGATGAAACCCGAAGAGAACTCCCACTCCGTTGGGGATTACGAATAAACCTTGAAGATGGACCCCAAAGATCTGTTACGGAAGAGGTGCCAATAACCATTGGACTCTGAATCTGGTGGGGATGTCAACCACTGTTGATCAAGCCATTGAGATGACTACCACCTGCTTGGGGAATGAAGTCAATAACAGCGAACCTGCTGGAGAATATCATTGAACTTAGCCTATGGTCGGGAAACGCCCTTAACCTGCTGGAGAGTACCAGCCATCACCAAGTAATCTGCTTGGGGAACGACGGTTGATGATATCCACTCTGCTAGGGGACAACATTGAGCTTACTCCTCTGCTGGAGACTTACTTTCTACCCTTACTCTGTTGGGGAGAGAAACTCTACTGGGGACGTCACGTGTCGACCACCAACATGAACCCTGCAGATGTGATATGACCAAAAGATGCCCTAATACAGCATGGCCCATAAAGGAACTTGTCTTCGAGAGGTCTCATGAAGATCTTATATATCTTGCCCCATGATCTTGATTAACCGTTCTCCTGAGAAAAACCCTTTTGCTCTTGGGGTGACCTGCCCCAGCCTTGAAGTGATTTTGCCCTTAACTGGCTGATCTGTGAAGGAGTACCTCTGACTGACTGACCTTCGAGAGATTTGTCGAATCTCGACCTGATTGCCCCAGATTGGCTGAATCTTGGAATGAATTGCCCCTTTGATATGACTTGCCCCTGCTCAACGGAGTACTCGGGCACTTTGCAATTATATTGATCAATCTCTTCATTGCAGAAACTTCCCTGATCAAGCACTTACTCGCAAGTAAAACAATTCATTTTGAAAATGACAATTTTAATGCAATGCATATGACAGTTTTGAAATCCAAGTCTGTTCACTGGAAAAAAAGTTGTGACATATAGTGAATGAATCACTAATCAAAGTGTCGCTGATACCAACATAAATGGTAAGAAGATCCTTTTAGGAGTCAGGTTCGACGCGATCTTTACCATAGTATGCTTTCGAAACAACCCTGCTTCAATTAGGTCTTTTGAAGGTTGTAACGTGGCCTGGTTCACGGTTTGAGAAAGAAAGGATATAAGGCTCAAAGTTTTATTTGTACCCACCCAATCTCCTTGATGTTCTCCAGTCCTACGTTCAGCTAACTTGACACAAGCGCTCACCTATCAAAAAGGGTAATGAATGGTAGGAGGATAGAAGGACCCACACGGTTTTTGGAGTGACAACCACCCCTTTTGCCTTTGGTGTCTGTAAACACACGACTTGTTCTTTATTTGAGGATTTTTCTTTTCCATTTTTTTCGCTTTTTATTCTTTTGCTTTTCCCTGATTTTGCCTGGACAAACTCTTTTGAATTTTTCGATTTTGAAGTCCAGCGGGATGCCCTAACTTTTTCCTAAGTCACTTGTTTTCAAGTTTTGACTTAGCGGCCTTTCTTTTTTCTTTTGATTCTTTTTCTCTTTTGTTTTTCGAACAAATCGTGTGACACTGGCTTGTCTGACTTGTTTGCAAGGGTTGTGACTGTCTCACTCTTCGGTTGGTGAGGGATAACCGTTGTGATTTGATCTTCGAATGGGACACTCCTTTGAAATTTTGAACGCTTGATCAAATTAACTGACACCTACCCTGCCCCAGGTTAAAATCGAGGGTTTTCTCGTTTTCAGAAAGGAACTCCTACTTCTAGGCTCAAAGGGGTTTACAAGGGATTATCTTCCTTATATCTCCGGTGTCTAGGGATTTGAAACAATGCCTGTACATCATCAGCAAGGTTTTGTCCCAAAAGCATACCATCAGAAGATATGCGTCTTTGAGTTTCATCATCCTCCCTCAGATCCTGCTTAAACAAGGGTTAGATATCAATAAAGAAAATATGAGTGAGCACAGATGGATTTAATCAAAACATGCATATTCATTTCATTATCATTATCAACTGAAAACAGACGAGTTTTACAAATGAGTTTCCACTTTAACAGAAAAGAAACTACAAATGCAAAGAAATGACATGATCTAAAAGATTGCCAGCTTCGGGGAACCGGGCTTTCCAAGCTTGACTTGCTACTGAACTAGCCATCTTCAGAATTGCTCATCAAAGTCAGTCTGATAAGAATTTGCACAACTGCTCTCGGTGTCTTCTTCCATGACCTGAACTGATGAACCCACCTGACTGGATGAAGGAGAATTGTGGATTTGAATACCCTGAGGCGTGAATGAGAACATATTGGAGTCAAGAAGTGTCTGGACCTTACTCCTAAGCACCTTACAATCTTCAGTTGAATGCCCATGTGCCCCAGCATGGTAGTCACAGCGGGCCTTGACATCAAAACCTGGTGGATACGGAAAAGGCACTGGCTTTACCCCCTTTGGCACTATAAGTCCACCTCTGATTAAATCTGGCAACATCTGACTCAAAGACATTGGCAACTGAGTGAAATTCCTCTATGGCTTCCTAGGTCTTTGGCGGGCGTGATGACGCGACTGACGGCGATATGACCGTTGATTCTGAGATCCAGAAGATCGCTGACTCTGAACAGTTGATGCATCTGAATATTGAGGATGAGATGGTGGATGTTCCCAGATGGAATTACTTTCTTCCTCCCATTCCTCTTGAGAACTGACAACTGATTCACTTTCACTAGCCGGGAAATTCGAGGCGCTTTGAATCTTTCCACACTTAATACCGACCTCAACGCGTTCTCCAAGTATTACCAGGTCAGAGAATTTTGATACAGTAATCAACTTTTCGAAGTATGGTCTTTGCAAAGTATCCTTGAACATATCAACCAATTCGCTTTCTGAAAGTGGTGGTTGAACGCGAGCAGCTAACTCTCTCCATCTCTGAGCATACTCTCTGAATGATTCATTATCCGCTTTAGATAAACCTTGCAACTGCAGGCGGCTAGGAGCCATGTCAATATTATAACTGTACTGCTTTACAAAGGCATTGGCTAGATCTGACCATGATCGGATGCTACCACTTTCCAAGTGCATATACCAACCCAAAGATGCCCCACTTAGACTGTCTTGGAAACAGTGAATCATAAGCTTGTCATTATAGACATGAGAGGTCATTCTTCGACTAAACATCACCAAATGTAGCTTCGGACAGCTATCCCCTTTGTATTTCTCAAAATTCGGCATCTCAAATTTTGGAGGTAACACAAGACCAGGCACTAAACACATGCTTGCAGCATCCAAATCAAGAGTATCACGCTTCATTAAGGCATCAAGCTTCTCTTCCAACACATGACATCTTTCATCAAACGCAACAGCCCTTGGATCCTTAGGTTTAATCTTTGGAACTACCCCTTGGAAATCTGGCACAGAGAAGGCAAAGTTTTGATAGTCTGTGGCATTAAGAGAAGAAGAATGTCCATCTCGGACGATGGTACGCTCCTGTATAACTTGATCCTCAGCAGGGATTCGTACATGCTGAGCTTGAGCAACATTGTTCACTGGAGGTGGAATGACATTCCCAGTAACTGAAGTCCTCTGAACATTGGCCTCTCCCCTATTCATGGCTGCCATAGCTTCCACAAGTTGGTCCAACTGACTCTTCATCAATTCAACATCGGCCCTCGTTACAAACTGATTCTGTTCCCCTGAGTTCATGATGATCTCCCCAAAAGCTGATTCAAGTCCGATGAGAAAGTCTAGAAATCAACTGCGGTTCAGACAAAGGATGGATGAGCTCTCTGATCAGGCCGGAGACAGATATGCAAAAATGATGCAAGATGCAAATGCAATGCAATATGAATGCAGCAGGCATGGGATCAAAGCTTCCACAAATTCTGAATAACTGTTGTGCTGCTGACTGAATAAGTTCGAGGGTCTACTCTGAAGAGAATACCAGAATACCAGAATACCGGATGATCAGAATACCAGAATACCAGGCTGATAAGTCCACACTGATAAGAGAACCAGAATACCAGGTAGGATGAAAGTCAAGGTTACCTGCAAACCTGTAAACAACCTGCCCTTCTCACATGTGGGTACTAGGATGTTCAGTATCCCGGGCTCTCAGGTCGAGAAATGATGATACGTTCACCATTTCTGGTTTGGCATCATCATCCATCGAGGAGGCCTCAACTGATTCTCCAAAAACGAAAGATCATCAGCTTCAGAGGTTTGAGAAGCAATAGCACATTCAGCCCGAAGGATACAATGCTACCGCCAATCAAAAAGGTCGTCCGCTGATTCTCTATCAAAAAGAAGGATCCTATGGCAAGTTCCCAGCATTGGGTCCTCGGATCGAGAGTGTGCAATGGGTTTGCCACAGAAAGTGGGCTGCCACTGTCACATCCCGGGAGGTGTGCCGCAACTGAGTCCTCGGGAATGGTCATCAGAGTCGACGATTCCTCCAGAGAATAACTACTGGCCTGTATCAACATACAGTAGCAGAAAGCTCCGAATAGAACCTCGTCTGATTGTGAGGATCGTGAACACCCACACGTGGCCACCACCACAGGAGCGTCACGCCTGCCCACGCTAAAACCTAGGTGTATGGTCGAGCCTTGGTAGTGGGCTCATCTCTCAGAACATCCCAATCCGCCAAACAGAAAAAACAACCAGCACAGCACAGTAATATCCAGTATGACAATAATAAAATGCAATGCAGTAAAAAATGTAAAATAGTAAAGTAGTAAAGCAAAAATAAAAAAAAAAAGCAATACAACAATACATAACAAAGCACCACAAAAACACCCAAAGAAAACAGACAAACAAGCGCTAGGATCGACTCACTAAAGGGGAAGGACCAGCGTAGGTCAACCAGAATCCCCAGCAGAGTCGCCAGCTGTCACTCCCGAAAAGATTCGCATCCAACGGTACAAACGCGAGAGTGGCGCAAAAGAACACAGAGTCGCCAGCAAAGTGTATTTATCCCAAGGGAGGGAAAGGAAACACTGCGTAAACCTGAAAGAAGGGAAATAGCATGGTCTCACGACCAAGAGAAGGGGTACGGGAGTCGGTTACGCGAAGGGAAGGTGTTAGCACCCAACACATCCATCGTACTCGATGGGATCCACGCTTGTCGTCTGCATCAAAGGGTGTCGTCGTCTGGAACTCCACTGCTACTGGATCGGAGATGAAACGAGAACGGAAAGAACGGAGAAACGAAGAAGAAAAGAAGAAAAGAAGTGACTCGATAGGACGGTATCGCTCGTCCTATGCCTACGTATTCCCTCGTGCAATGGGAAAGTCAGAGTCAACGTAGTTCGGACACGAACTAAGGGGGAAAGTTGCTCGCCAAGACAATCACTGTCTTGTGCCTACGTATCCTCAATCGGACGAGAAAGAGGAAATCAGAGCAGTCGTAGTTCGACCTACGGGTCGAAAAGAGACAAAGAGGTGATAAAGAAAGGTTGTGAAAGAAATGTGCTCGGAGAGATCTCGCACGATCTCCTGCCTACGTATCTCACTCGCTCGCGAGAATCAGAGCGACGTAGTTCCCCTAACTAGGGGAGAAAGGAAAGGTGGAAGGGTCTCAATCGCATGGGTGCGAGAGAAGGGTCTCAATCGCATGGGTGCGAGAGAAGGGTCTCAATCGCAAGGGTGCGAGAGAAGAGTCTCGATCGCAAGGGTGCGAGAGAAGAGTGCTCGCCAAGGATAGGGATCCTCGTGCCTACGTATCCTCAATCGGACGAGAGAGAGGAATCAGAGCTCACGTAGTTCGTGGGTACGACCACGAAACAAGGGGAGGAAATCGGTGAAAAAAATGGAGAAGGTAACCCGCCAAGATCTACGCAATCTTGTGCCTACGTATCTTTACTCGGACGAGAATAAAGAATCAGGGCAGTCGTAGTTCGTGGGTACGACCACGAAACAAGGGGAGGAAATTGGTGAAAAAAATGGAGAAGGTAACCCGCCAAGATCTACGCAATCTTGTGCCTACGTATCTTTACTCGGACGAGAATAAAGAATCAGGGCAGTCGTAGTTCGTGGTAACGACCACGAATTGGGAAAACGAGATCGGTCTCGATCGCACGGGTGCGAGAGAAAAGAGTCGGGACTAACGGAAAGTCTAAAGGGGAAACTGAATCCTACAAGTTATCATGCAAAATGGCCCTAAGGTCAAGGATTAGAAGGGAGCTCTACCTAATGTTATCATCCTTGGATTGAGAGCCTAATGTCTATCCTACTCCGAGCTTAATCAAAAATTAAGTCGGACTAGGAGCCTTAAGGGAGCATGCAAATATAGAGTAATCAACAAGTAAACACCAAACAGCTCAATCACAAAGAGAGAATCACACAAGAGACAAGTCAAGTATTTAATCAGAATATGCATCAAAAATCAAGATCAAGAATATCCAAGATAAAATAAAATGCAAATTAAAATCAAGATCACCAATTAGTCAATAATTATCCTAAGATTAAGAGTTAATCAAGATTAGCGTTAAAATCAAAATTTAGTTAAAATTAGTGATTAATCATCAATTAAAAAAAAAAAGGTTAAATGCTAATGAGAAAAAATAACTTGAACTAAGATTAAAAAACTAAATTCTAAAATTAAAATCTAATCCTAAAATTAAAATCAAGTAAAATCTACTTAATCCAAGATTAACTTTTTAACAAAATCTAATCTAATTATCCTAATTCAAATATCCTAAGTTAATCAAAACAATTAGCCAAGACCAAAATCCAACTCCTAATTAAAATTAACACTAAAACAGAGACGGGGTGCAACAGTAAATTGATGGTGAAAAAAGAAAAAAAAGACAAGCGCACGGGCCTGAGGTGCCTAAGCCCATGAATTTGAGAACCAGCCAAAAGGGGGGACGGAGAGTGAGAATTGGGGTGTTGAAATGAAAAACAACAAGAGTATAAGGCCCTATTGTGAATCCGGGGCGCAAGAAGTGTTTTGGGGGTGTACATTGAAAAGAAAACCAGTTAAAAGTCTTAGGCCCAAATTACATTAGGTTTAACATCAAACCACCTTCAGTCTCTTCTTTCTCTTCCTTGTTCTACTTCCCTCGCCGCCATCACCTTCATTCTACGCCGGAGCTCTCTCCTCTCAATATTCTTCGCCGGACTGAAACCTTCCACCACGCTGTTCACAAACCTCACTCGCTAACATCACCATCTCCATCTTTCTTCTACTTCATCCTCTCCAAATCGCCTCACCGAAATCTTCCCCGCCGGCACGACATCACCACCTTCCTCGTTCGCTAATCCCCTTCACCTTTACCGCCGCGCCAACAGCCTCCCTCTGTTCGCCTCTACTTCTATGCTATTCAAATCGTCGTCTCCAACCTTCATCACCTTGTGAATCAACCTCCGGTAACCAACTCGTTCTTTCCACAACATCGCGCTCATCACTCTCGATCAAACGCAAACCTCACGGCAAAGCAACGCTCAAACATCGATAACAATTGCAATGGAATACAAGCTTCGAGTTGCAGAATCGGAAACATTAAACACACGAACAAATATCGCATACGAGAGCAAATTCATCCAAGTTTTAGGGACGAGATAAACGTACCTATCGGAGTCGCTCCGATGGCGCTTCTGGTACGACGAGGATGAATCAAGGTCTCGCGGCTCAGGTATATGTACTTTCACTTTATCGTGCTTGATTCGGTTCCGCTTACGTTCCTTGCATCTTCCTCTTTTTCTTGACTTTACTTCTGCTTCATCTCTTTTCTGCTGCGATTCTGAGGACGTTGTGAACCATTGTTGTTGTGATCTTGATTGTTTTTCTTCTGCTTGCTTCTGGTTCTGAAATCACTTCTCTGATCTGGTTGTTGTGCGATTCGTTGAGAATTCTTCTTGCTGAATTGGTGTTTGCTTTGAATTATGCAGGTGGTTTTGTGGATTGAACAGTGAAAATGATGCTGGTTTATTGTGGTTTTTATGCCAGTTATGGATTTGAGGGGAGAGCTAGAGAATTGATGATGATTAATGGGTCGCGGAGGTCCGTGAGGAGTAAAGATGATGCTCAGCCTTATACCAAAATTAGAGAGGGGTAGGATTGGAATTCATCTTGAAATTCTGTTATGCAAATTTGTGTGTGATTTTTGAATTTTTGGTGAGCTGTGAAATGATGTCACGAGTTTGTACGTGAAATTTGTTTTTCATCAGTCATGCTGTTGTGGACTGTTACGAGTTTTCACCTCTCTTTTTTCAATTCTGTTATGAATTTATTGCCATTTTATTTTCTGAACTGAACCTGTTATCCTTTATTATTGAAGCAGCTTTGCAAAATTGTTTGGTTACACATGAGATAGGGGATTAAATCAAAAGTTGATATCCCTACATGTACCTTCTTGGCTTCGTCAATCAGCTCCGCTTTTATGAAGAGAAAAAATTATTAATATAAACTCGTGATGGCGCAATGCTCTTGCTGCGTATCACCTCCTCAACTCTGAGTAATTTAGGCTTTTTTTTTTTATATATGTTAGGACTAGTGAAAGATAGTTGGAAGAATCAGGCTTTGGACATTCGGTTGGTTCAATTGAATTGGAAAAAGAATGTGGCTTATTGAATGTGATTTTGAATTAAATTTGGAATGGGGAAATTGGTTAGAGAATGGATTTAGAAGTGGATAATTGATTTATGGTTTGGATGAATTAAATTGGTGATGGATTTAAAATGGATAAAAAATGGGACTAAATGGATATGGGTTAAAAAAGTGGTTTAATATGGATTATAAACAATGGATATTGGAAATGATTTGGTTATGATGGATATTGGATATTTGGTTAAAAATATGGAAATAATAATGAATATGGACATAATTTGGATGATGAATATGATTAAAAAAATAAAAATGGTTTATGAAGTGGATGTGGATTAAAAGTGGATATTCAAAATGATGTAGATAAATTGGTTTAGAAAAATGGATAGCCAAATGAATCCAAAACCAATCCCAAACTTTTTCACAAGCCTCTGATAAAGTGAATGAAGCATAACTACCACTGAACAATCTGGCCATTCACATGATCCACTGAAGAATCTCAACTGATAACTATCCACCAGCTCAACTGTAAACAAGAACTCCAATTCTCCCTGGTATGCTGATAAATCTCGAAGAAGATGATTTGAGCTAAGAAGAAATTAAACCCTGATTCACACCAATGAACCTCTGACCCAACGCCTTTGATGAATCCTCTGGATAAGAGAACCCTGAGAACCATGATCCCACGTCATAAGAACCAATGCGGATGATATGATTATGAGTATGAATATGGCCTACTGAATGCAAAAATGAGAAAGAAACATAAGCCAGAAAAAGGTGGGGCAAATTTTGGGGTGCTACACTGAGTTCCAGGCCATCCTCGGTGCTAGTCAGGCTTCGTGGAGGAGGACTTTGCTTGAGGACCTATATGCCGTGATGCGAGTCTGTTTGGCTGCTCTGGTCCTAAACGACGAGACCTGCCCAGTAGCTGAACTGACCAGGTTACAGGAGAACTTCAAGTTTGTTGCCGCTGAGATGGAGAAAGTGAGTAAGGAGCTATCCGAGTGCAAAAACCAGAATAAGGCACAGGCCGAGCTTCGGGAGAAGTTGGAGGAGAGGCTGAAGAAAGCTGCCGAGGAGAGGAAGGGTCTCTTGGCAAGGATCGCCGAGTTGGAGGAAGCCATTCGCCCGGGTGAGGAGGAAACCGAGGAAGACAAACTGTTGACCTCTCGGGCATCTCTGATAGCGAAGCTCAGGCAATCCGAGCAGGATAGCCTCTTTGCGGCCGACATTAGTTTCAACAACATCGTGCAGCAGCTTCGGGTCCTCAACCCTAGCCTCATTACTGAAGGGGCTGACCCCAACTACGAGGTGGTCGAGGGTCAGATCGTGCAGCCAATGCAGGAGGAGGAGGTCGACAGAGGGGCTACGGGAAATGAGCAGCCAGAGGGACCTACCTTCGACTAGGTTTTTACTTGTTCATTTTGTTTGGCCTGCGAGCCATTTTCTTTTGATGCCTTTTGCCCGGCCTGCGCGCTAGGGGCTTTTTGACATGTTTGTAATATTTGCACAATGGGCTTTTGCCCGGTTTTAATACTTTTCTTGTTGTGCTTATCTGTGTATGTGATGCTTGTGTATTTGATATACTTTACTAGTTTTTGTCTAAGTAATTTGGTGATTTTGGGAGTTTGCTCGACTTTGATGATCCTCGACTGCGTGGAGAGCTGGTCGAGTGGTCGGAGGTGTATTCCGACCTTCAACGAGGCAAAGAGCTCGGTCGAGGTCTTAACTTCGTGGCGTGAACTTCCCATCGCGTGCTGGGTGTTCTGCCTAATTGGTACGACGACGACGGAGCTCAATCGAGGTATCCTCGTCGGATCAAAAGTCCTCACGCACACACAACGCGGCCTTTGACCATCGTGTTTCATATAGAGGTGTCGCGCTTGTACCCTAGTACGCCCCCATAATCACGACGTTGCCGTGTCGCGGGCAGTGTCTTACTGTAATATTGCTTAAGTTTCTCAGTGTTCCATGGTCGAGCGAGTTCCTCCCCGTGTAGATTTTCGAGGTAGTAGGCTCTTGTCCCTGTTTTTGCGCGGACGCGATATGGGCCCTCCCAGTTCGCGGCGAGTTTGCCTTCTCGCGAATCTTTCTAGTTTCTTCATAGGATGAGGGTGCCTATGTGAAAATCTCATTTAATAAATTTGATGTTATAACGCAGAGTTATTTTCTGCTTAAGTGAGGCTTCCTGGAGGGATGCGCCCGTCCTTATCTCCTCGACGAAGTCGAGCTCTTCTCTCAGGGCCTCACCGTTCGCGCCCTCGTCGAGGGGGGACTCCGTCCTCCTCGAGGGTTCCCTGTTCTCCACGGGGATCACCGCTTCTGTTCTCTAGGTCAAACGAAAGGGGGTGTCCCCAGTCGTGGAATTTGGGGTTGTTCGGTAGGCCCAGAGGACGCTGTGTAGCTCCTCAACCCATCGTTGCTTGGCGTCGCCAAGTCAGCATTTCAATCCTCGAAGGATCACTCTGTTTGCTGCTTCGGCCTGCCCAATCGTTTGAGGGTTCTCGACCGACTTGAAGTGCTGCTTCGTGCCCAGTTTGGTGACGAAATCTTGGAAGTTCCTATCGGTGAAATGCGTCCTGTTGTCGGTGACAATCGCTTGGGGCACGCCGAACCGGGCGAGGATGTTCCTCTTGAAGAAATGGAGTATGTTGAAGGCCGTGATTTTGGCCAAGGCTTCCGCCTCAATCCATTTCGTGAAATAATCTACCCCGACGATGAGGTATTTGTTTTGGTATGACCCTACGACGAAGGGCCCGAGGATATCCATTGCCCACCACGCAAACAGCCATGGGGACAATAATGTCTTGAGCTCGTTAGGAGGGGCAAGGTACATGTCCCCGTGTCGTTGGCATCAATCGCACTTCTTGACGTGCTCCTTGGGCCTGCCCGACTGAAGGGCAGGCGCTGGCCTAGTCCAGAACAATAAGCATACCACGAACATCCATCTTTCCATATAAACCTCACCATTGTTTTGTCATTTGTTTGACTTAATACTTCTTACAAAATGCACTATATATGTTGTTATAGATTTCTATAAAATCATTCTTTGTGGGGATCTTTGTGATTGCAGGTAGTGTCAAGGTGATCCAAGATGGTGAAATTTATGGATAACAACGTTGTAAGTCAACTTAGTTTTTTTTAGTTTTGTTGATAACAACACTAAGTATCAAATGATATCTAGTGAAGTCGTGTATCTTTCAAAGATAGATCAAGCGATCAAAGATGCACAAGATGGTTGATTAAGTTATCCTCCCGAATCAAGCTATGCTCTGTAAGATTAAGATATATATTTAAAGTCAACACAGTGGTCAAACGACTTTCAAGTGAAGAGTTCTCTTTGGTGGTATGACTTCTCAACTCTCAGATGATGGTAATCTACATGAAGATATCTCAAGCCTCATCATTAATATTAAATGCTTTTATTTGATGCTAAAGTCAAAGACAATGATACAAATACTTGAAGCAAAAGAGTTGTGAAAGAGAGAAAGTTGAAAGGTCGTCTAATCGTGTCGGTCTGTGTTACTAATGTCTTGTAAAGACATAAGGGTATTTTTAGAAATATTATGGATAAATCACACACACTAAAAACTTTTGAGAAGCTTCTTGTGTTTTGTTTAAACGACCAAAAATGTTTTTGGGGCCTAGTCAGTTGATTTGAAGAGTCTCTGATTTATTGGAAGACCTTTTTTAATTAAATAATTGATTAAAGTATTAACCTAATCTATTAGATGTTGCTTGGTTAAGTCTAAAATCGATTGGCACATTTTTTTAATGATTGATAATGACTATATATATTAAACCTTCTATTTGTGTCTTGTGTAATCGATTATTGGAAGTAAATAATCAATTAGCCTAATTTATTAGAGCATTTATTTGGCTCATGGATTGTTTCCAAATTTATACCATGCCTTTGCCCATAAAAGGAGAGCTTCTCTATCACTTTTTCACATCTAGAAAAACGTGTTTAAATATCACTATTCATTTCACTCATCGTTTTACTAAATCTCTCATTTTATCACATATTTTTAGCCATAGTGCTTTGAGAGTAGTCTTGAGTCTAAGTGAAGATCTTTGTTCTATGCGAAGGCAAAATTATAAATTTACCAAGAGTGTATCATCTCTTGAGTAAATAATTCTTTTGTAGGAAGTTAATATTTTGGTTCTGAGCTAAACCACTCAAAATATCTTGTTTGGTTAGAGGATTGTCTTAGGTAAACTCTGTTTGGTTCATGAGTTTTGCCTTGAAGAAAAAGCTATATTTTTGTTCATGAAGATATCCCATTAAAATCTCCACATCGGTTCTTGAGCTCAGTATAATTAAAAGCTCTATCATTTTGAGATCAAACATGTTAAAATCTTATTGTGTTCTTTAGTCCAGTATGGTAAAAACTCAATTTGTTCGAGAACAGCCCGGTTAAAATATTGTCTCGATTCGTTTTCAAAACCTCGGTTTGGTTCGAAGGATAGCCAAATCAAAACTCCATCTTAGTTTTATATTAGCCTTGGAAAATCTTTGTTTGGTTTGGAGACTAATCGCTCTAAGCTTTGCTCACTGTTTAGTTAGAAGTTAGCCTAAAAACTTCATTCCCTTATATAATGAGGTTCGCGGGAAAAACCTTTTAAAAGCTCTCATGTTTATTAGATACTCTCAAGAATAATTCTTGGGGATAGGAGTAAGTCATCTTAGGATGAACCTGTATAATTCTCTGGTGTTCTTTCTTCTCATTTATCTATTTTATTTCTAGTTATTTTTTTCCTTTGTTTTTCTGTTGCTTATTTACTCGCGATATTGTTTTAAACCAAAAAATTTCAAACATATACAATTCACCCCCCCCCCCCCCCTCCCTCTAGTGTTTGGATTCACGTGTCCTACAAATGGCATCAGAGTGTAAATCATGTTTAAAGACTAATCTTCTCATGAGGAAGATGACTTCCAACATTTCTTTTAGCAATAAGACTTTCATATATACACCTTTAACATTTAATGGTGATAGGTTTGAATTGTGGAAAGTTAGAATTAAAATCTCCATTCAAATTTTTGAACTTGAATTGTAGGAAACAATAATTAATGGTCTGTTTATCCCTATTCACTGTACTAATTGTGAAGTAGTAGATAAACCTAATTTCCTTTGGACGAAAGAGGACAAGATAAAGTTTAGAATTTATTTCAAAGATAAAAACTTTTTAGTTTATCCCTACTCAATTTCTTTATGCCCTTAATGTTATTCCAGCTAAGGAAATGTGGGACACCCTTGAATTGATCAATGGAATATCTCTATGTATCTAACAAGAGGGAACGAGAACATGAGGCAAATACGTTGAACCACCATATGAATGTGAATGTTACTTTCACATGTGGTGTTTAGCCTTTAAAAATCTTGGAAGCCATGTTAGAACTTCCGTCACTAAAAAATATCTAAGAGTTAAGAATTAGAATCAGAAACCTGAACCAATTCTTAAGTTGAGAAATGTAAATGTTTGTAGTTTTCACGAAAAATCTAACAAGGAATTCGTCGAGAAACTTATTGAGTTAATTTAACTCTTAAAAGATGAAGAGATGAGCTCAAACCTAGAAGAATCTCTAGCAAATTCATGTAAGAACTCTTTTAGAGATGAAGAAGAAAAGTCGGCTCCAGTAGTTTCCTTTGGAAGAACAATCTTGGTGAATGAACGATCCTCAAAAAATTCAACGACCAATGGAGAAACTCATCAATAAATGAACATAAAGAAGAAAAATAAGTTTCATACTTAATCCAATGAAGAAAATGAACAAGTTTCCTTGAAATTTTCTTACGAAGAAGATGATTGTGAGGTGACAAGTTTATCATACAAGCAACTGTTCAAATTAAATGCTAAGTTAACCAAGGGGCGTGATAAGATTGAAAATCATAACTTAGATTTTAAAGACTACATTAAGTTTCTAGAGGATATTAATTGAATGCTAAGATATAAAATGGTTAATCTTAGAAATTAAGCTAGTAAATGTGAAAGATATGTCTTGATAAAAACGGAAGTGAAAGATTTGCATGAAACCCTAAGTCAATTTACTTAGGGGAAAGAAAACCTAGATTCAAATCTATCAAATCAAAAGCCTTCCTTGAATAAAACAGGATTAGGTTTTAAATTAAGTAGATCACTTAGTAAAAGCTTAAATTAGAAGAAATGGAATCTCCACATTTATAAATGCTCATTTTTTAGTAGGTTTGGTCATTTGGAGGCTTTATATTATGTTCAAATAAGAAGGTATAAAGTTAGTAACCCTAGAACTCTTATAACTCTTAACGCACTAGGACCCAAAAAGATTTGAGTGCCAAAAGTGAAAACCTGGTTTTTTTTTCATATATGCTTTACAGCTTTAATGAAGCCTTAGTGCATATTAAATTAAGTTGTGCAAAGAAATATGTATACCTTGAGTGTACAAAGGGAATATCTCACCTGATGGAATTTGATGATTATGATTCTTGTGATCCAAGGATGTTTGCTGATGGTTTATTTCAATGAACATGATCAAAGCACTTTTGTTGAAGATGCTTGTCAATATGATTTGTGATGATCATTTAACCTCTTAGTAGGTTGTGGTGATATTTTGTAATGGATTGAACAACCCTATAGTTTGAACCAACTCTCATGTCAAATGATTCACATAGAAGGATTCATGACAATGTTTTGTCGTTCCCTCGAAAGGATGTGTTATCTCAAGTCTACTTGAGATTTTAAGGTGGTATATTTTTTAGAGGTTGAAAAATTGAACAACTCTGACTAACCTTCTAAATAAGTGATTTATTATTTTCTCAATTATTTTAAATTTTTATTGCTAATGAAATATTTGAGTTTTTAGTATTTTTGGAGAAAGGGGTGCAATCTGAACGAAAAAGAGTGTCAAAAGTAGTCTACCAACGCTACGTCTCAATGCAAGGCCTAAAAGACCAAGGAGGCTGGAACCAAGGAAAATAATTGATTAGCCTTAAATATTATATGCCCTATGTGTTTAAAATTCCATTTGAAATCAGATTGTATCTTCGCCTCCAAGCAAATCAAATCAAAGCACTTATGGAAAACGTGTGAAATCTTCAAAATCATAATAAATTAATTTATCTGGTCCATCAAATAATCGATTATGAGGCATATTTTGGAAAGTATTGGTTATGATATTTTTTGGGCCAAATATTCAAAGATTTTGTGGAATTTTTGAATGCCTAAACCGTCAAAAGAAACCCTATAAATTGATATTCATACTCCTTTCTTTTGCATCATCTTTTTCTCTCTTCCTTCTCAATTATTGTTCTTTCTTTGTATGTGTAAGAATATTACTTTAGTATTCCATCATCATCATCATTATGAAACCTAATAGATTAATACTCCCATCTCTGGCTTATCTCTCTAATGACTTCTCATCTCAAGAACAAGAAAGGAGATTCTTTCAAGAATACGTAAATAGGGTGGTGTTAGGCATTCATACCTTTGAGGCTAAAATATTTTTAGAATGTGAATTCTTAAATACCTTTGAAGAAGTAAATTTAAAATTATTCATATGAAACCCTCAAAGAGAAGTGTATCTATCATTAGTTAAGATGTTCTATTCAAATATCTATTTCACCTATGGGATTATCTATTCCAAAGTTAGAAAAACAATATATCTCTGTCCTTGGAGGAATTTGCTGATATTTTGGATCTACCCTATGATGGACCTCGCTTCAAGCCATATAAACAAGAAGAATGTGACAATTATATGTGAAGATGCCTGGTTTATACCTGAGTGAATCGCACACTCAAAGATACAACAGAGTCACCACCGAACTTTATTTAGTCCCAAAGGACAGGGAAAATATCGATAAAACCCAAGGGGGAGAGAAACGGGAACGGGGGTCGGTTATGCAAAAGGAAGGTACTAGCACCTTACGCATTCGTCGTACTTGACGGGAACCATTTCGCTTGCTTCTAGGCTTGGATGGGTTATCTATCTAAAGGCTTCTAGCTAAAAGAAAAGGAGATAGAAGAGAAAAGAGAAGAAGAAAGAAAGGAAGAAGAGTGCTCCCGGAGGATTAGGGCCCTCGTGCCTACGTACCCTCATAATGCAATGAGGAAATCAGAGCTCCGTAGTTCAGAGGAACCAGGGAAAAGAAAGAGGAAAATGGAAGAAGGTGGGAGGGTGGAAGTGTGCTCGCCAAGATCATTGCAATATCGTGCCTACGTATCATACATTCGAACGAATGCAGAATCAGAGCTTCCGTAGTTCGGGGAACTAAGACAGAAAACCAAACAAAGAAAGTAAAGTGGTGTCAAAACCAAAAGCAAAAGAGGTAGAGAAAGATCCGCTGGGGATGCCAAAAGAATTGGTGTCGAAACCAAGAAATGAGTGCAGAGGAAAAAACAATAACTGTGCTGAGGATAACGTGCAAGAATGGTGTCGAAACCAAGAAGGTAAAAGAGCAAAAGTAAATAAAAGAGACTCCATTGAGGAGGTAAGAGAACAAAGGATTGTGCTGGGGACCAGAAGGTAGCGACCCTACTAGGGAACAAACAAAGGTGAAGGTGTTGAAACCAAAAGAAAAGGGGTTTGATGTAGCACATAACTGGCAATGGTTAACCAAAGAGAGAGAGTAGGACTCTGTAGGGAAAAGGTTTTAACTGATAGACTGTGATAAACCAAAAGAACGAGTGTAGAACCGGATGAAGGTTATAACCCAAAGGACGGGTGTGGAACCAAGCAAAGGTTGTGACCCACCGGGGATGTTGGTACTTGTAATACCCCAAATTTTGACCACTTATATTTCCCATCATTGTGAAAATCATCATCACAATATGGATGAACCATCATGCTTCATCAGTCTCCCCAAAGATGGGTGAGCATCAAATACAATCAAAATTAGGGTTTCAAGCCCTCTCTGAGTGCTTAGACAAAGGATCAATCAAGAAATGACATGATCTTCAACTTGTCTAATCTCTTAAACATCCACAATGGATCAAAAAGGACTCCCACTTCAAGGATTAAGCACAAGGCTGCTCCCTTCTAGGTGGATCAAGTCTCAAGATCGACAGTGTCACCAAATTAGGGTTTTGGTCGACCAGGGCCTCCAGATGGAAATTTTCATCTGGGCACAAGGCAATGATCCAAAACATGACCTAATATACTTCATGGAACCTCATGAACCCATGCATCAAGTCAATTTTGCCTCAGGGGATGCATTCATCAAAAATCAGGAATTAGGGTTTCTTGACCTAATTCACCCTAAGTTGACTTTTGGGACAAACCATGAGCCAAGACCTCAAGACATGATTTGAGGGTCTCTAATATACCATATTGATCCATTTGGAACCATGGATTGATCCAAGAAGCTTGAGCAATAAGTCTCAATTTCATCTGCACCACAATTAGGGTTTTAAGAGAAAAGCCAACTGTAACTTTGACTTTTGACCAAGACATGCTCCCAAACCCTAATACATGATTGAATATACCCTATGACACCCATGGAACATGTCCATCAAGTTTGATTTAGGTCAAGGACATGATTTCCTGAAGAATTGCACAGTTTGGAATTCATCTGATAAAAAGTCAACTGTGCACAAAAGTCAACTTTGGCTTTTTGAGATTTTTCACCAAAATGGATTTTTAACCCTAAAATGATGTTAATGTATGATTTGAATCATCATTCATCAAGAAAAATCAAGAAAAGTGAGATAACTTGTAAAAGGGGTAACCATAAAACTTAGAAATTTTTCTAAGTTAAAAATAAAGTGGCAAAGGTACCAACTTTGGAGGACCATAACTCCTAAACCACAAGGCCATTTTTTCTCATCCAAACATGGATTTGTAGCCCTCATTATCACCTACAAAAACTTCAACTACAAGTCATTCCAATTCATTAAGGATTTTGAGTTATGGAGTGATCAAAGTGGCTGAAAAGTGAAAATGTCACTTTTTTCAACACTTAGTGAAATTTTCACTAAGTCAGATTCTGCCTCACTTTTTGCCAAATGTAGGGGGATTTTTCACTTGGAATCAAAAGAGATCAAAACCAAACTTGTTCAAACAGTTGTTGTATCATGTAAGAGCTTTCCAAAATGGCCAAGAACATTGCCAAATTCAACCTACACCATGAGATACAACATTGCCAAGTTGCCTTGCTGAAATCTGTCAAGGCAAGGCAGAATTTGCAACTTTGGTCGATTTGCCAAAATCAGCCAAATTCAATTGCTCCTATCCACTTGGACACCTCAGAGGATTGAATCTAAAGGGGACAATCATTGAGCCAAGCCTCCAAAGTCCATGGAACAAGAAATAGCATGTTGAACCTAGAATGGTCAAAATAGGGACAAGACTTCAAATTTGGAATGAGGCATTCAATGAAACCATCAAGGTGGCATGGACTGAGCCATTCTCATCTGAAATCAGTCAAGACTTATCCAAGACCAAGGGAACCAAAGCTCTGTACCCTAACCTCTAGTCAATGGCTAGAGGAGACTTGGATTTTCATTTGCCAACATTGGCCAAACCTACTTACCAGCTGCCATGCACTATTCCTTGCAAAACAAACTTGCTCTACTATAAATAGAGCTCAATTGTGGTCAGTTTGAGTACACCAAAGCCATCTAACAGATGCTTTCCTCAAAATCTCTTCTTTCACTCCAATTTTGCCTTCTAAGGCAAGTCACTATCGGGTTTTGAGTTTGAGAGCAATTCCAATCAAACCAATCACTCACACACCTCACATACATCACATATGAGCTGATCAAACACTTAGATTACTTCTGAAATATCAATTTCACAAAATCACCAGCTGGTTGCTCAAGGTTTTAACCAAAGTGCAGCTGAGGTACCACAAAATGATCCAGCCAATTTCAATCAAGTCCAACCATCCAAACACAATCCATAGGGTGTAGGGAAGCTGTTCAGATCATCACCACTCATCTGTAACACCTCCAAATCAAAAATCACTTTGAACTTGCTGTCACGACTTGGAGGTAAGCACATACTTGGTCATCTCTCAATCTATGCATATTTCCTCGCACAATAATTTGGCCATATGTTCATAATCATGCATGGAATGTTTTCCCTCAATTAATTGCATTGTTTGAATCGTGTATCAAAAATCCTAGCCTTCATGCAGAAATTAGGGTTCTTGAGGTCTCTTCGTGATTTCTTGTTGTATGTTTAATTTAAATGAAATTAAAGTACATAGACATGATCGTGAGGTTGAGGCGAGCATAATGATATGTGGATTGCATGATATGATTACGTATTCATGGAGATTGGATAGAAAATGCAAATCTGAGAAACCAAGAACACGCGCGTGTTCTTCAGCTGTTCTTGGCGCCATTTTTAGAAATTCAAATATTTGAATTTTGTGATTTTGTTTAATTGATTCAAAAATTAATTTCTCTCTGAGTTTTAATGATTTTGAGTTGATTCTTTTTTTAATAATTCACAAAAATGTTAAAATATTTTATTTTCACAAAAAATCCCAAAAATATTATTTATTTCATATAATTGATATTTTTGCAAAGAATTAATATTTTAATTGTTTTTGACATTTTAAATATTTTTTCTACATTGATTTTGCAACTTTTAATACTTTCTAATTATTTTGTAGGTCAATACTTAATTTTTGAAGCATTAATCCAAGATCACAATTTGTTTTCCATGTGTTAAACAATTTTTGATCATTTTAATTGAATTTTTATTCAATTAAATACATTTTGAAAACAAATTAGGGTTTTGGATTAATTCAACCCTCATAAATCACTTTCAAAACTTTTTGGGCCTCTTGAGAGAGTGTAAGACCCATCCCCCCTTGTACAAAAACTATCGGGCCTCACTCATTGTATAAGTCCCTCTGTACAAGTAAACGGCGCGATCGTCGCCCGTTTAAAAATAAAAAAATTATCTGGGCCTCTCCTTGAGCTATAAGACTCATTCAAAACACTTTGGACCTCTATTAGAGTGTAAGACCCAATCCCCCTTTTAACCAAAACATTTTGGGCCTCACTTATTGCATAAGTCCCTCTGCGTTAAAAGAAAACCTCGGCGCGATCGCCATTTTTAAACGAAAAATCATTTGGGCCTACCCTCGTGTTATAAGCCCCACTCTTTTTTCTTTAAACATTTTTGGGCCTCTTGAGAGAGTGTAAGACCCATCCCTTTGTACAGAAAACCTTTTTGGGCCCCAATCACTTGTATAAGTCCCGATGTACAAAGTCAAACAGTGTGCTCATTGATAAAACCCTGGGCCTCTCCTTGAGCTGTAAGCCCCAAATCTTTCTTTTTCAAAGCACTTTCTCTTTTGATTTTGAATATACTGTTGTTTTCAATCTTTCTTTGTTGAACAACTAACCAAACAGCATGGAAGCACTACAACCGAGTAAGTGGTTATCGCTTTTATTTACTGCTTTCATATTATAAACTGTATTGTGGGGCTGCTCACTGTAAGTCTCCTTTCATAAACTCATATCTACTGTGTAATAATAGTATAGATATTTCGAGTTTCCCCGGCAACTACGTCTAGAACTAGGTGACGCCGTTTCATTTATTCGTAGAAATAGACGCCTAGATCCCCAATAGGAGCACCAGATACAGTCTTTTCTTCGGTTGTCCTCCTTAGGAATCGTCAAGAAGCTCTACTCCCCAAGATGAATGTATTCTCCGTGAATGGCATCTTTGAGTTTCTTCCAAATTCTCGAACTTTCCTGACTTGATCTATTCCTTGTGGATAGCTTGCCTTGAATGTCTCGGGGTTTGGGTACCCACTACGGTCATAATCTTGGACCTTAACTAAGGAACCCTCTTCAAAAGCTAAAAGTCGCTGAATAGTAAACCTCGCACGTTTACCAGTGGTTTTTATCTTTAAAAGAGTTATCTCTCCTAATGGAAAGGAGATGATAGACCCACGGGCTTCTTAAAAGCATCGGCCTCCTCTTGGGCATTATTCAAGGACACTACGGCTTCTTAGAAGTATTCACAGCCTCCTCTTAGGCTTCGTATAATGATCTCTTCCTTCGGGAATGATAGCCTCCTCTTGGGCTTCGTACAAGGACCCGTCGGCTTCTTAAAAGTTTCCAGCCTCCTCTTGGGCTTCGTACAAATTGTCCCGACGACCTCCTAAAGGTATAGGAACAGAACCTAGTCATCCTCATAGAATAGGCCTTTCATAGAGTCTACTACTGTTTCTCAAAGCATAGTACAAAAGAAAAAAACTCTAAACTTGGACAGTCAAACTTCCTTGAGTCTCAAAGACATTCTCAAGTGACCCCCTTCGTTAAATAGGAAGGAAACCCGCAGACTCGGACAGTCTCAATACCCTTTGGATTTCCCGTTTCCTCAAAGAGAAGGAAATATCCCTGATCCTCAAATCAAATCCCTGAGTAGAGTGTTGCTCATATAAGAACTGATTTTCTCTTTTAAAATCAGTATATTGGATCTGTCACTCAACTGAAACAAACCTTTAGCCTCCATCTCGGGCTTCATACGAGATACAAAAACACTCTCTTGTTGAGTATCAAAGACTCTCTTGTTGAGTCAAACTTTTAGCCTCTATCTCGGGCTTCGTACGAGACACAAAGACTCTATCGTCGGGTCAAAAATGTTTAGCCTCTCTCTCGGGCTTTGTACGAGACACAAAATAGCCTCCTCTTAGGCTTTGTATAATGATTTTCCTAGCGGAAATTAGCCTCCTCTTAGGCTTTGTATAAGAAAACCACTGGTTGATCCAATCAACCTTTTAGCATCAAAGTTGTGCCTCGTTCACAGTACACAAACATCAATAACTCCTTTCCTTTCATCTAATCGCTGTAAGCGGCAAGTCTCTGGATCATCTATATCCATGCCACTGTCCCTCTTTTAGCATGAGAAATTCCTAAGGAAAGATGGCATTGCTCTACACTGAGTTAAAGTCTTCTCCTTCAGGTTAAAACCCTTTCTTCGGAAATTATGGCATTGCTCGGATCTGCGTATCCCAGTTAAAGTAATTCTCCTTCCCCCTCTTTAGAGATGACAAATTCTCTCTAAAGTCGAGGTCCTTCAGCTTCACGTCTTGGGCTTTGAACAAGACACAAATAGACCCTTCAGCTTCACATCTTGGGCTTTGAACAAGATATAAACCACCTTTCGCTTCACGTCTTGGGCTTTAAACAAGACACCAAAAACACCCATTTCCTCCCACAGAATAGGAGGAACTACGAACACTCTGATTTCCCTATTTCGGTAAACGGGAATACGTAGGCATAAGATCGAAAGAAAAGATCTTAGCGAGCGCAATCAACAAAAAACCCAAATCCCATATCTCCATCAATTAAAAGCAGTAATTCAAAAGCATCAGTCCTAACATCCTAATCCTTGTTCCCCGCCAGAAACCTTCTGCCCAGGTAAAAAAAGAAAGAGAACCGTATTGGTGAAAATACAAATAACCAGTACAAAGGCCCCCCCACATTGATAGCATCCGTAACCTAACAGACCGCTGTTTAAACTCAGTATGCAAGCAGGGTTAATTGGAGACATCTATTTCCCTTCCTTATTCAGATCACAATAGGATAAAAAATGAATCGACCTGTAGTTTTAAGCTCAACCGCAGAGAGCGACCAGCGCTTAAGAACCGCGTCCAAAATCGCTCGCTACAGTACTGACCGAACAAACGGTACTTGACCAACGAAAAGGGTATTGGAACCAAAAGAAGGTTACTAACCCAAGGGAGCAAGTATTCGAACCAATAAAAGGTTGCTAACTGCTGGGGATTCGGTTTTAACAGAAGAACTGTGATTAACCGAGAAAGAAATTAGTGATTAACCAAGAGAAAGTGATTAACTCAAAAGGCTCAGTATTTTAACAGGCAGTCCGTGGTTAACTGAAAAATGGGTGATTAACCAAGAGAAGGTGATTAACCCGAAAGGCTCAGTATTTTAACAGACAGACTATGGTTAACTGAAAAATGGGTGATTAACCAAGAGAAGGTGATTAACTCAAAAGGCTCAGTATTTTAACAGACATGTTATGGTTAACTAAGAAGACGCGCAAATTGGTGTTTTAACTGACAAGTAGTGGTTAACCAAACAAAGCGAGAAGAACCAAGAGGAGGTTGCGAACTCCTAGGGATACAGTTGTAATAGGAATAATGTGTTTAACAGAAGGAAAAGGAATTGAGACTCTTCTGGGGAATCGAGAAGCAATGATTGACTGCAAGAAGATAACAGGGTATGGAACAAAGAGAGTTTGCTACCCAAAGGAGTAATGATCTTAACCAAGAAGAAGGGTGATTGACCAAAAGAGAGAGATTGAAAGAGATAAGAGTGATCAAGAATCGACTCGACTGGGGAAGAAGGTACACTACCACCTGGATATAGAGGTGACTAAGCCAAGCACAGAGTCATTCGTCCCCTACCTAAAGTAATCAGAATGAGAGTAGGAATTATCATTTCTCATTCCTTCTCTAACACACAGGGTGTAGTCTAGAAGTTGAAACGGACAGCACAACAGCTCCAAGTTGTACAGTGCTCCAATGCAGTGCGTAGTGCGAAACTTCAACTCTGCGGGGGATCCAGAAAGAGAAGCTCTAAAGAGATCCTAAAGAGAGGGAAGGGGAAGATCAACTAATCGAAACATGGTTTCGATCAATTAATCAAAGGGAAATGATATGCTAACAATTTTCCAAAGAGAATGAAAAATCATTGAAGCAAAAAGGTGTGAATTATTGATTATACAAAATTAAATTTGCTGAATCAAGAACAAACTTAATGCAAAGCAAGAAATGAAATGCAAAAATAGTACCAAATGATAATTAGTATGCATTGCAAAGCATGTTAATAAGTGATCAAATGGAATGCAAGATGTTCATGAACAAACATTGCCAAAGTTGCAAATAATCGATAAATGAAAAATCGAGTATCGAAAGTTGACAAGCATGCTTCAAACAGAAGTTAAACAACACTTAAAACATCCACAAATAGCAAGCATATCGATCCATGGAAGTTAGAGGAAGAAAGGATGTCAAACAAGCTTGAAAAAAACTCAAAAATGGCCATTCTGTACAGTGGTAACCGGTTACTCACCACAAGGTAACCGGTTACTTACTTGAAAACTGCATTTTTTGGTGAAAAATACACTGAGTAACTGGTTACTCACCACATGGTAACCGATTACTACTGTGACAGTGGCAAAAATAACAGCAAAAACAGCTTTTTCAAAGTGATTTTCAGCACTTAATCACTTATACCAACCACCACATGCTATGGTATGAACTTGTGCATGAAAATTACATCATGTGAGAGCAATTAAACACAAATTACAAGCATTAATCATGGAGATCCAAGATCAAGAAAATGTATGGAAAATCAAACCGAAAAACAATCAAAATTACATCGTAAACGCGCGAAAACGATCGAAACAATGAGTAAAGTAAGATCTAACAACCTATAAGCCGGAGAATTGGCTTGGTAATTGTTGCAAAGTGATCTTGATGAAGATAGACAAAGAAAACCAGAGGAATCTTCAATTGGAGCCCAATCGTACCGAAACCGAGCAAATTGTGATGAAACTCCGAAATACGAATTCGAACCGTTGAATCTTGAAGTAAACACTTGAGATGAATCCAAAAGCCAATAGAACTCCAGAAACTCAAGCATAAATTGCAATGTGATGAAGGTTAAGCTCAATAAATAATCACTTCCAATGTAGAAGTGATTAATCTTCAATGGAGAAGAGCTATGGTGCGGTTTGGGAAGAAAATTGAGATGAATATGAAGTAGTTGTGGAAAAATGCAGAGAGAAATTAGAGAATTGAGAGTGAATAAAGTGTGAATTTTTCTGAATGATTGTGGAGTAGTTGCAAAATGGTGAAGCTTTGTTTATATAGAGTTTTGGTTTGGGGTGTGAGGGGTTTAGAATTTGGTTTGGACTTAGCTTTGGGTGGTTTGGAACTAGGCTAGGAGTTAGTTAGGCTTGACTCACTGAGTCAAACGGTTAACTCGGTTAGTTAGAACCAACTCAGTAACAATCCCAATGTGAGCTCCAATATCCAAAGGTCCACATACTTGGAAATCAAGGAACATGGTGCACTTAATTTAGAGTGAGGCATTGGAATAAATGCACTTGGAATGTCTTGGATAGTCTTGAAATGTCTAGAGATGTCTAGAATATTCCACCTGCTGCTAGAACACTCTAGGACCAAAGACCAAAGAGTGTACATAGCTGTTGTCCCAAAAATGCAGCAGGAACTGCAACTTTGTACAGATTAACCGGTTACTCACCATAGGGTAACTGGTTACTTCAGCCAATTTTGCCCAAATTTGCTTGGGAAATGATACTGAAGTCCTGGTTTCGGTTTTCCAACTCTTGTTTTGATGAGTAAACATGGAAACCTTTATTTTGAGCTTGATTTGATGATGTAATGCCTTTGTGAGGATGTGATTAATCGGACAAAAAAACCTGAAAATCCTGCAATAAGAAACACATAGAGAAAAGTGTGGATGCATATGCCAGCGATGCGAATGTTCGTGCTTATGCAAAAGGCAAAAGAGGGAGGTTAAATTTTGGGTTACGACAATATGGTGACTTAGTCATGAAGATCTTGGAACATGTTAGGTAAAACTTTGAAGGGGAAGTATCAATGCAAAATGTAACAAAAATACCAGTGGCATCATTAGGATTAATGCGGTATGAAATTTCAATGAGAAAGTATTTAAAAAACCTCCCAAATGAAAGAAAATGTCTGCGGAACAACATAAATCTCCTCAACAAGAATCTTTTGTAAATCTAAAAGACTATGACTATGATATCCCTGCAACACCCTTGATAGAAGACATACTCAAGGACATAAGTGGATTAGTGTGCTTGTAGGTATAAACGTAAAAATCTCGCAGAAGATTCATCTGAAGTTTTGATGACGATAATGATGATTAAAGTCGGTGACAATAGCTTTCAACCTTGATGATGGTGATATAACCAAAGAAATATCTCATACTTTATCAACAAAATGAGAATAAAGGTCAATTTGCTTATATTATCAGAAGCAATCTAGCAAAGAGTCTTGAAGCCTCGAACAAGGTGTAAAAGCTCGCCATGTCATGTTTGTTTGTTTGTCTAAGTGACCTAAGTATTGTAACACACACACACATACACACACACACAAACAAACACACACACAAACACACACACATACACACACACACACACAAACACACACACACACACACAAACACACACACACACACACGCCTAAAAATATCTTTTCAATTTTTTTTTGAAAATCATTTTCCAATCCAATCCAAGTGATTAAAAAGTTGTCCAAACCTTTTCCAAACTATTTTTGAACTAACCAGTTGATTGGTAAGTTGTGCCAATCGATTGGAAAAACTTTTCTAAGCTAGCAAATCAATTGGAGCATTAAGCCAATCGATGGGGAAGATCTAATTAATTAACCAAGCAATTATGACAACACATTAGTGACTTACAACAGTTCTATATCTAATATTTTCTAATTAGGATTACTAATGGATTTGAAATGCTTTGGCCAATAGATTTGAGCTTTGTGCCAATCGATTAGATCATTAAATCAACCCATGGATAATTTCCTTTTTTAGTGTTTCCAACTCCTATATAAAGGAGGCTCGCCTCCACTTCATTTCACGCTAATTTCCAATAATTCACATTTTCTTTGGAGTTTATCTCTCTAAGTTTTCTCTCTCTATCTATCTAGAAAATATTTCTCTCACTTAATATTGCCTTAGTGCTTGCGAGTGAAACTTTACTTGTGAGGAATAGTTCTGGAAGTCGTCGTGTTGTTTGCTTAACTCTTAGGAGTGTGATACTCTTGAGAAGAATTATTTTGGTTTGTGAGATAAAGCAATCATAAAATCTATGTCGTGGTTTATTGAAATTTGCTAGAAAAGTTCTTTTTTAGTTATTGAGAACAGCCTGAAAATCTCTAAGGTTTTAATTTAGCTTGTGGTAAAAGCTATCTGTAGTCGGGGATAATCTTGTAAAAGTATCAAGATCAAATTCTATAAAGGTTCGTGGGCGTATCCTAAAAATCTCACAAGTTTATACTCAAAATCTCAAAAAGGCCTCTTGGAGACAGGACCATGCCAACATTCGGCCAAACGTGGATAACTCTTTGGTGTAATCTCTCTAACCTTATCCTCTTTACTTTCTAAAATTGACTTTTTATTATTTATCTCCTCTTTGATATACTCAAACAAAATTACTAACACAATCTTAACCGAGAAAAGTATAAAACTAATCACGAATTTTAAATACCACAATCCACCCCGCCCCTCTGACTAATAAGTAGATCAACTTCTTGGCCCATCGCTTTTATCAAGACATATGGCATATACCACGAGGTTTTTTCACTGATGATGATGAGGATACTAAAGAGTAGTCCCACCAATTTGTTTAAGTTTTAACTATTGAGTGTGTTTTAAAAATGTTGCATTTTCCTATTTTCTATAATTTGAACTCTCAATTAATAAAGTATTGTTTTCCCTTTGTTAAATCATGCTTGATCTATGTGAATTATGTGCTTGCATATTTCAAATTACCATCTAGCATTTTCTTCCCGCCTTTTTGATTATGCCAAAGGGAGAGGAGTATACTCTCATAAGGAGTAGAGTATACTCTCTACTCATGTGAAAGGGAGTTTAACCACTCCAAAATTTATTTATTTGTTTTCTCTTTTACCACCTCCCGGATTGATTGGAAGACCCTTTTTTAAATAAATAATGGATTATACTATTAACCTAATCGATTAGATGCCTTTCAAGGGGCTCTTCAAAGAATCATGTATGTTTGTTTTAGATTGTGTCTTTGATTGGAGCATTGTTGATATTTGTTTCCAACAAAATTATACTAATTGTTCTCGAAAATGCCTATTCATTTCTAAATTAGAGAGTGAACTTAGATCTTATGGTGAACTCTATGGAAGGTTTTGATGCCTTTGCTTTTTGGTCCGACAATGGGGACTTCCTGTAAACACTTTAACGCCCAAGTACGTGAAGAAATAAAATGGGAAGTATTTAGGGTTAGAATAATATGTATCTGAACATGGATCCTTCATTAGGATTTATAGTAAGGTTCTAGGGGTTATGAGATCTTGAAATGGTTGAATATTAATCTTGATTGTTGAATTAATATTTGATCTTAAACGCTCATGGGAGTAGTCATAAATTATAGTGTACTGTTGAATAACTTATCTACCATGTATTTAGCATTGCACGTGTCATATTTACACCTACGCTCCATTTTTTTAAAATATTTTGTCTTATGTCCCTAATCTTGATCTTTAAATATTCTTTCAATGACTTTTATATCTTTCTACTTAGCCATGTTGTACTTAGCATATTAACAAAGTAATATTTACTGTATTTCTGAATGTATGGCATCTTCCTTAATTTTCATGTATCTTTATTTGGTAATTTTCCTAAATAAGCATACCACTAGCATCCATATTTTCATATCAACATCACCTTTGTTTTGTAATTTTCATAACTTAATATTTCTTACATAATGCAATTTGTATGTTGTTATAGCTTTCTCTAATATCATTCTTTGTTTGGATCTATGTGTTGGCAGGTATAGTCAAGGTGATCCAATATATTGAAGCTTATGGATAGCTTTCTATAAAATCATTCATTGTTTTGATCTGTGTCCTTGTAGGGATGTGGGTGTTTACAAATTTTTTTCGATTTCTATCCAGTGACGACGCGTCCGGCCTTATCAGTAAGACCATGGTCTTCATCTTCCATGTGAAATATGAATCCTCTGTCAGACATCACATTTCATGAAGCAAATAACTTAGTGTATCTTCTCTGAGCATTGTTATTCATACCTAAACATGGTTGTTGTATACCATATTCTATACCTTGAATTGTTTTAATATTAATCTTGATTTTTGAATTAATATTTAATCTTAATTGTTCACGGGAGTAGTCATAAATTTAGTGTATTGCTCTATGAATAACTTGTCTACCATGTATTTTTGGCTTTGCACCTTACCCTAGCATCTTTTGTCTTATTAACACCAACATTTCATTTTTTAAGGCCTTTTCCTTATGTCCTTAATCTTGATCCTTAAATTTTATTTGAAAGACTTTTGTATCTTTCTACTTAGCCATGTTGTACTTAGCATATTAACAAAGTATTATTTACTATATTTTTTAATATGTACCATCTTCCTTAATTTTCATATATCTTTATTTGGTAATTTCCTAAATAAGCATACCACTAGCCTCCATATTTTCATATCAACATCACCTTTATTTTGTAATTTTCTTAACTTAACATTTTTTACATAATACAATATATATGTTGTTATAGCTTTCTCTAAAATCATTCTTTGTTTGGATCTATGTGTTGGCAAGTATAGTCAAGATGATCCAATATATTGAAGCTTATGGATAGCTTTCTATAAAATCATTCATTGTTTTGATCTATGTCCTTGTAGGGATGTTGGTGTTTACAAAAAAAATTTTTAATTTCTATCCAGTGACGACACGCCCGGTCTTATCAGTAAGACCATGGTCTTCATCTTCCATGTGAAATATGAATCTCCTGTCATACATCACATTTCTTGAAGCAAATAACTTGGTGTATCTTCTCTGAGCATTGCTATTCATTCCTAAACATGGTTGTTCTACACCATATTTAATACCTTGAATTGGTTTAATATTAATCTTGATTTTTGAATTAATATTTGATCTTAATCGTTCATGGGAGTAGTCATAAATTTAGTGTACTGCTCTATGAATAACTTATCTACCATGTATTTAGCTTTGCACCTTACCCTAACATCTTTTGTCTTATTAACACCTACATTCCAGTTTTTTAAGGTCTTTTCCTTATGTCCTTAATCTTGATCCTTAAATTTTATTGGAAAGACTTTTGTATCCTTCTACTTTGCCATGTTGTACTTAGCATATTAACAAAGTAATCTTGATCCTTAATTTTCATGTATCATTATTTAGTAATTTTCCATAATAAGCATACCACTAGCATCCATCTGTGAGGGCAAGGTTCCTTAGTCCTAGTTTTAATGATGTCAATATTAGTATAATATTGTACTTGTACTTTGGACGGTATCATCGCGTCTTAGATTGCATTCATTCTTTAACATGTCTATGCATAAAATGTTTCGTAGAAATGTGTCTATGGATATAGGAGCATCCCATGTGTTGAATTTGTGTATTAGAGTATGTTGGATACCTTAGGTCAACCCAAGAAGGGGTTTAGGTCGACCAAAATACACACAAAAAAGTGTTTTTGGCTGTTTGGAAACCTTGCGTCGACTCACAACCATGTGGAGGTCGACGCATGCTATGGAAATAATCATTTGTTGCTCTCGGGTGTCCATGCGTCGACCCACATGTATACTGTAAGAAGAGCATTTCTGATTTTAAAGGGTGTTTTACGTCAACGCATGACCATGTTTCGGTCGACGCATATTGTAAGAAGAACATTTCTGATTTTTAAGGGTGCTTTGCATCGACGCATGACCATGTTCCAGTCAATGCATCGCTGGCATTTTTACGCAGGTTTTGCATTCGGGTGTGCTCAGGTCAACCCCCCTAGTGCTATGGTCGACCGTTCACGCCCTAAAGCTAATTTTTCTGATCTTTTGTGTTTCACAAAGCTGTTATTTTCTGTTATTGGGTCATTGCATCATATATATTCATTTGTGTCATTATTATACATACATAGAACAAAAAAAGTGAAAATAGACAGTGAATTTTTGCTCACCATCTTCACTCTCAATCTTGCATTCTTCAACAATTACACATAGCAATTTTTGTTGATCTTTTGCATTGTCGAGGTGATAACGTCCAAACGTAGGATTGTGTATCTAGTTTGGGTTGAGAATTCGGGGGATTTTTCTTGAATAAAAACGTTAGGGTTTTTTTCTCCAAAATCTTGAGGATTTAGGAGTTTTTGTACAAATCTTTGCTTCACAGATTCAGCTGAGTGAAAGGTTTGAAGAACGGTGGGTTCGTTCATACAAGTAGCGGTAACCGGAGGATTGTGTAGAAAGATTTGGGTTCGAACGTTGTGTGATCGAAATCAGCCGAGTGAAAGGTTTAAAGACCGATGGGTTGGTTCAAACAAGTAGCGGTAATTGGAGGTTTGTTTAACACATTTGATGCACTTGATTCGACTCGAATCAAGGGGAGAGAAGGGAATAATATCAACTTCAACAATTAGGCTTGAGTGTGTGGTGACTATTGCTTCTCTTGTATAAACTTTGCAACTTGGTAATACATATCTCAATTCTAGTTTTTAGAATTGGGGGGGAGACGTACCCGAAGCGAGGACAAAAGGGGAACTGCCTAAACAAATCTGGTGTTGTTCTCTCTTTTTCTATCTTTTTAATTTGTGTTGTTCACGTTTGTGAAATATCAATTACTCGATAAATTTCTGTTGTCGTGTAGTGCTGAAATTCTGTTTCGAAAACTCATTACAATCACTTGGATTGTAATTGAAAAAAAATTATGCACTAACATTACATAGGAAATTCAGCTTGGGGTGTTTTGCACACCAAGTGTTCGACGAATTGATCGCACACAAACTGTTTGTGATATTGTCAAATTAAGTTTACATTTCACAAGTCATTGGAAATTAGATAAACTAAAGTGACATTACTTGTATTGATTAATTCTCAAATTATTGATTCATTTTATCATTAAATTCATTTCCATTCGGTTTCGCATATCCGATCTTACCAATAACGGTTCGTTGAGACGAGTTAATTCCTCGTCCGCTTCTGCAAGTTTTTTAAAACCCATTTTTTAAGCGTCGAACTCTTTTTAAAAATTAGTGATCTATTAAACCCCCTTTTAGATCATTGCCATCGTTTAAAAAGTGGTATCACGAACACCGGTTCATCTAGTGCTTCGCATGTAAATTTTTAGAAAATGGCTAACGAACCGATAGGGGCGTACAATAGAGCACCGGTTTTTAACGGTGAGAACTATAGTTATTGGAAAGATTGTATGCGCATTCATATCAATTTTATTGATAGAAAGGTATGGAACGTTATACAAAATGGTCCTATGGAAATCACTATGACCAATGCGGATAGCGTTGTTGTGCCTAAGCCGTAAGCACAATGGAACAAAGAAGATGAGAAAAAGTATAACTACGATTGGAAAGCTAGAAATATTCTTATCTCTTCTTTAGGTGTTGATGAATATTATAAAGTTTCACATTGTACTACTGCTAAAGCTATGTGGGACGGATTGCAAGTTGCCCATGAGGGAACTAATGACGTCAAACTAGCTCGAATCAAAACTTTGACACAAGAGTTTGATCTCTTTCACATGAAGCATGGTGAAACCATTGCTGATATGCAAAAGAGATTTACTCATTTAATCGATCGACTAAACTCACTTGGGAGATCGATTTCCAATGAAGTTGCTACTAATAAAATTTTGAGGTGTCTTATTAGGGAATGGAAACCAAAGGTTACAGCCATAAAGGAAGCCACTGACCTCATGACTTTGGACATCACAACTTTATTTGGCAAGCTTGAGGAACATGAGCAAGTGCTCATTAGTCTTGACCAACATGAGAAAAAGGAAAAGAAAGAGAAGACCAAAGATGCGGAAAGGAAGTCAATAGCTCTAAAGGCTTCTAGCTCAAAGTCCTCCACAAAAGAGCTAAGTGATAGTGAATTGAGTGATGATGATGAAGATATGAATGAAGATATGGGGCTGTTTGTGAAGCGATACAATTTTTATATAAGGAAAAATGGCATTCAACATTCAGACAAGAATCTCATCAACTTTCGACGACAAACAAGGTCTGTAACACCCTAAATTTCCCCGCGCTATTTAATTAAAATAATCAGAGTAAAACAATACGAAACAAAAATAAAGGATGCTACATCCAAATTATCATTTGCTCATAAATAGACATGTAACATATAAATGACATTTTCGGAAATCACACCACTTTAATCCAACAAAATAACCTTTATTACGCAGTGGAAAATTATTTATTTCAATCAACAAAATATAACAATTTCAATTAACTAAAGATACTAGTTTTCATATCAGAAAAACAACTAAGAATTCTTCAACAAATAAAATCATATAAAGGCGTTCCCGGCTCCCAATGTTACATATCAGAGCTGACGCCAAACTAAAAGAATAAACCGAAGACTTCAACTTCTACTCACACCTGAGCTCCTACAGCGGAATATTTGCACGTTACCCACGTAGAGGCAACATTCAAACAGAAGGGGTGAGATTCTCAAATCAACAAAAGAAGAAGATGATATAAATATAAAAGTATAAATCATCAAGTAATTCACCCATATCGCAACTATCAACAAGCATCACACTCTCCAACACACACACAGATAACCAAGCAAATCATAATGCCACACAACCAATACAAAATGCAATGAGACACCAACTAGACTCAATGCATGTGGTACCAATTTCGATCCCTGTTTCATGATCACAATTCCCGTCGGAACGTCTATTTAGTCGCTCACACCCCACATGGGCACACGACAATCGTGATTGCTCACACCCCACATGGGCACACAATCACCTCAACAACAACATTGATTCCATTAAAAGGAATCTGGATAGACGTTTACACCCCACATGGGCACACGTCTTCCCTCAACTCATGCATCATGCTATGCACCTTCAACGACAACATGCAACAACGAAACAAATGCATCAACATAGCATAGCATCATTACTTGATTCATTAATTCACAACAACACACATACACCTATCCAAGCATGCATATTCATAAAAATTTTCAAAAATACATCATCTAAGGAAATTGTCAATGAAGCAACAGGAAACCACGGGAAGCCACCAGAAAACAGCAGAGAAACAACAAAAAATTGTGTAAGCAGCATTGTTGTGCCTCATCACACCGCCCGGCACAGTAGGGGCGTTGTTGCGCCTCTTGCACATCCCGGCAGCACACAGGCATAGCTCCTCAACCCCTCAATTCCAACCCTTCCAGTAGTGTTCCATGCAACGCCTCCTGGTCACCGCCCGACACAGCATTGTTGCGCCTCGTCCCACCGCCCGGAGGCGCACGGGCGTAGTTTCCCCCTCAATTCTAACAAGTTCCAGTAGCGTTCCAGGCTGTGCCTCTTGAGCACCACCCGGTGGCACACTACACTTCCCGGCGCTACGATCCCTCCGCCCGGCGCTACGTGCATGTAGCAGAGTTCCTGTACTCCAACTTTCTGCTACACCATACCCAATTTTCTCCCATTAACAGTCCTCACAGTGCAAGAAAATCATATCCAATCTCAGCAATATTTAGCAACAATGACATGCATTATTTATAGACGACATCATGAACAAATCTTAACATCCTAACTCATTAGAACCTATCAACAAACATTCAACATTCACATGAATTCAACCTAATGATTCCTACCCAAATACATACATCATCCAACCCTTGAGAGATTAAAGAATTCCCACTCTTACCTTGTATTGATGAGCTTCCTTCTTCTCTAATGGATTCACTCATTCACCTTGCCCTAGCCTCTGCTTCTCGTTCCCTTTTCTCTTTTCTTCAGAATTCGATCGATCACCAAATGATTCTTCTCCTCTAATTTCCTCCTTTTCCTATTATGACCCTTAGGCCCCAAATATGTTTTTCCCTCTTTATCCTTACTAATCCTCATGAATGGACCACCTTGCCCTTGTCATCTCTCCACTCATATTATCCAATTTTTAATTAAATAAATAAATTAAACTAATTATTTTAAATTTAATTAATTTCCACTAAATTATTTAATTTAATAATCACTTACTAACCACACCACATATTCCATCCCAATAGTCACAGACCCTCCAATATTTTATTTTCTATAATTCTAAGGTCTCTACTCCATACTAAGCCAACCCAACCTCACCCAAAACACACATAATCATACACAAATACACAACATCATTCAATTTAATTACGAAAAATTAATTAAAATAAATCGGGGTGTTATAACTCTCCCCCACTTAGAATATTTTCGTCCTCGAAAATTTACCTGATACAAACTACCCCGAATACGACCTCGCATCCAATATCCAAATTCCATGCCATGAAAGGCAACACCACAAATAACACAAAACAACAATACACCTTACCAAAGACAACAACAACAACAAGATGCAATGCTCATGCAATGCACTCGATGACCAACTCAAGACGCAAAGAATAACCAAGTTACGAACACACAGGTTCACTCTAGAACTGGAACATAACACGATCGTTATCATCACCATAGGTAACGAGGCAACAGCAAAGGTAAGAACACAAAGTTCCATAACACACATAGTCTTAACCACATCAACATAACCCTATTACCAACATCGCTGTCACATTACACTGATGCAACAGTGCTACTATCCACCAATTAAACATGTAAGCTAATACATCCATCTATATAGTAATACATGAACAATATTTAGACCTTTCACCTATCACTTCTATCCTGGAATGTCTAATGGTTTGCATCAGCCTTGCAGGCTCTATCGTCCAACCCTTGCACTCTTACAAGTCACACACACGCATGTAAGAACTGCGCCATATCATACTTCTGTTGCGCACTCTGATTACTCGCAACTATCGAATCTACCTGTAATACCCCAAATTTTGACCACTTAGATTTCCCATCATTGTGAAAATCATCATCACAATATGGATGAACCATCATGCTTCATCAGTCTCCCCAAAGATGGGTGAGCATCCAATACAATCAAAATTAGAGTTTCAAGCCCTCTCTGAGCTTTAGACAAAGGATCAATCAAGAAATGGCATGATCTTCAACTTGTCTAATCTCTCAAACATCCTCAAAGGATCAAAAGGACTCCTACTTCAAGGATTAAGCACAAGGATGCTCCCTTCTAAGTGGATTGAGCCTCAGAACCACAAGTGATCAAAACTCGATTGTGTTTTCACTTCGTGTCATCTGCATATCATATCATTTGTTTTTGTCATGCATATTGTTTGAATTTTCAGTCGAAATATATACGTTGAAATTTTTGTCTTTTTTGGTTAATTATGCGAAAACCGATGAACGAACATGTTTTTCAATTAAATTTACAAATGTTCATTGTTCATCTATCTTTCGCACGATTTAATCGATTTCTCATTTTTATTTTATTTTTACATATATAAAATAAAAATGAAAATAAAAAAAATAATAATATAATAATAATATATATATATTTTCCGTATTTATATATATATATATATATATATTTGTTTTTTTTGTCTTTTTATTTTTTATATATTTTTTATATATTTTTCATATTTTTTATGTATATATATATTTTATATATATATATATATATTGAAAATATATATATTTATAAATATATATTTACATTATTTTTTAAAATTCATATATTTTGATTTTTTATATGTATTTTGTTTTTTTTATGAATTTTTGTTTTTTATATATTTTGTTCTAAAAAAAAAAACTTTTGTTTTTAATACAATTTTGTTTTTTTATTATTATAGTATATAATTGTTTAAGTTAGCTTAAAATTTAAGCTAGCTTAAAAAATTATTTAAGTTAGCTTAAAATTTAAGCTAGCTTAAACTAAGTTAGCTTAATTTTTAAGCTTGGTATCTTGTTCTCCAATGAATTTTTTTCCTATAAATACCACTTCATTTCTCATTCCAAATCACACCAAAACAATCTCTTATATTGTTTTCTCACTTCTCTCCCACATATTTCTTTCTTTCATTATTCTTTCTTATTTCAAGTTTTATCTAGGAAAGGTAAAAATATTGTTTAAGTTATTAATTAATTTAGATATTTCTATTTAATTTTGATTAATTAAATTATTAATTAATCATATTAAATACTAATATTTAAGTTATTAGTTAATTTAGATATTTCTATTTAATTTTGATTAATTAAATTATTAATTAATCATATTAAATACTAATATTTAAGTTATTATTTAATTTAGGTATTTCTATTTAATTTTGATTAATTAAATTATTAATTAATCATATTAAATACTAATATTTAAATTAATTGATAAAACTCTTTGGGCCTCTTGAGAGAGTGTAAGACCCATCCCCCCTTGTACAAAAACTTTTTGGGCCTCACTCATTGTATAAGTCCCTCTGTACAAGTAAACGGCGCGATCGTCGCCCGTTTAAAAATAAAAAAAATCATCTGGGCCACTCCTTGAGCTATAAGACCCATTCAAAACACTTTGGGCCTCTATTAGAGTGTAAGACCCAATCCCCCTTTTAGCCAAAACATTTTGGGTCTCACTTATTGTATAAGTCCCTCTGCGTTAAAAGAAAACCTCGGCGCGATCGTCATTTTAAACGAAAAAATGATTTGGGCCTACCCTCGTGTTATAAGCCCCACTCTTTTTCTTTAAACCTTTTTGGGCCTCTTGAGAGAGTGTAAGACCCATCCCCCCTTGTACAAAAACTTTTGGGCCTCACTTATTGTATAAGTCCCTATGCGTTAAAAGAAAACCTCGGCACGATCGCCATTTTTAAACGAAAAATCATTTGGGCCTACCCTCGTGTTATAAGCCCCACTCTTTTCTTTAAACCTTTTTTGGGCCTCTTGAGAGAGTGTAAGACCCATCCCTTTGTACAGAAAACCTTTTTGGGCCCCAGTCACTTGTATAAGTCCCGCTGTACAAAGTCAAACAGTGTGCTCACTGATAAAACCCTGGGCCTCTCCTTGAGCTGTAAGCCCCAAATATTTCTTTTTCAAAGCACTTTCTCCTTTGGTTTTGAATATACTGTTGTTTTCAATCTTTCTTTGTTGAACAACTAACCAAACAGCATGGAAGCACTCCAACCGAGTAAGTGGTTATCGCTTTCATTTACTGCTTTCATATTATAAACTGTATTGTGGGGCTGCTCACTGTAAGTCTCCTTTCATAAACTCATATCTACTGTGTAATAATAGTATAGATATTTCGAGTTTCCCCGGCAACTACGTCTAGAACTAGGTAACGCCGTTTCATTTATTCGTAGAAATAGACGCCTAGATCCCCAATAGGAGCACCAGATACAATCTTCTCTTCGGCTGTCCTCCTTAGGAATCGTCAAGAAGCTCTACTCCCCAAGATGAATGTATTCTCCGTGAATGGCATCTTTGAGTTTCTTCCAAATTCTCGAACTTTCCTGACTCGATCTATTCCTTGTGGATAGCTTGCCTTGAATGTCTCGGGGTTTGGGTACCCACTACGGTCATAATCTTGGACCTTAACTAAGGAACCCTCTTCAAAAGCTAAAAGTCGTTGGATAGTAAACCTCGCACGTTTACCAGTGGTTTTTATCTTTAAAAGAGTTATCTCTCCTAATGGAAAGGAGATGATAGACCCACGGGCTTCTTAAAAGCATCGGCCTCCTCTTGGGCATTATTCAAGGACACTACGGCTTCTTAGAAGTATTCACAGCCTCCTCTTAGGCTTCGTATAATGATCTCTTCCTTCGGGAATGATAGCCTCCTCTTGGGCTTCGTACAAGGACCCGTCGGCTTCTTAAAAGTTTCCAGCCTCCTCTTGGGCTTCGTACAAATTGTCCCGACGACCTCCTAAAGGTATAGGAACAGAACCTAGTCATCCTCATAGAACAGTCCTTTCATAGAGTCTACTACTGTTTCTCAAAGCATAGTACAAAAGAAAAAAAACTCTAGACTTGGACAGTCTAACTTCCTTGAGTCTCAAAGACATTCTCAAGTGACCCCCTTCGTTAAATAGGAAGGAAACCCGCAGACTCGGACAGTCTCAATACCCTTTGGATTTCCCATTTCCTCAAAGAGAAGGAATAATCTCTGATCCTCAAATCAAATCCCTGAGTACAGTGTTGCTCATATAAGAACTGATTTTCTCTTTTAAAATCAGTATATTGGATCTGTCACTCAACTGAAACAAACCTTTAGCCTCCATCTCGGGCTTCGTACGAGATACAAAAACACTCTCTTGTTGAGTATCAAAGACTCTCTTGTTGAGTCAAACTTTTAGCCTCTATCTCGGGCTTCGTACGAGACACAAAGACTCTATCGTCGGGTCAAAAACTTTTTGTTAATTCTTGTAGTTGGCTAGAATTTTGGTAAAACAATGTTGATGTCATGGTTGATGTTTCAACATGAGTTTTTAACAGCCTTGTTATGTTGAGTTAACATTCTGGTTATGTTAAGTTTTTAAGGGTTGCAGTTTTGTGCTGATGTCAAACCCGATGTCATAACATCAGATGACAGAACATCAGAAAACCATCTGTGTGGTTTGTGGATTGCAGAATGTTAAGGTGTTGAAGAGTTATAGTGCTGAAAAGTGATGTCACATGCGATGTCTTGACATCACTATACCAGAACATCAGTCTGCTGTGTTTTTAGGACTGCGCGTGTTTCTGTTATTGGAGAGATATTCTACTGAAGAGAGTGAGAGATTGTAGGCGAATATCTTGGTAAAGATATATTCTGGTGCAATCATAAGTGGAGCAGATCTTGTTGCTATTTTTAGGGCTGAAAGATATGAAAAGATTTGAAGATAAAATCTGGTTTTAAATTCAAATCAAATCAGATATTTGGAGAAGATCTTGCAGCTGAATAATGAAGATTTAAAAGATACATAATAACCTGGAAATATTATGTGGAGCTGAATTTAATGCATAAAGATATGGAGAATATTTAGAGTTAATGATTGAAGATTTAATTGAAGATTTGATTGAGGATTTAATTGAAGATCTATTTAGTAGCAGAATCTTTTGGAGATTTGGAACAAAAGATTTGATATGATTTGAAGGCCCAAATCCAGTTGGGAAATAGGTTATAAATAGAAGCATTGTAACCTTGTTTTAGTAAGCCAGCCATCATGTAGATTATAAGGGCTGTGTTGGTTGATGAACCACCCGGTTTATGGGATGGTCATCGTGTTTATCTCGAAGCCTGTAGGTAAGAGATGTATTGTTCTTGGAGGAAGCTGTTAAGCAACTCTAAGAATTGTTCTTAGTCATGAGGGTCATGTCTAGGTATTGTCATGGAAGTGTGTCTTCCAAGGATATGTGTGTGAATGAATACATTTAGGAAATCAAGCTGTTGATGCAGTAACGGTGTAGTTGACTGCTAGACATCATCGAGATGATTGGAAGTGAGATGGAGTCTCTTACCTAGGGAGGACTTAGGTAGAAGTGTCATTGGGTAGGGATTAAATTAGGTAGATTGTCAACTGGTCTGTTGAGTCTGTAATTTGATACTACTAATAGTGGACTTCCTTCCTGGCTTGGTATGCCCCCAGATGTAGGTTGGTTGAACCGAACTGGGTGAATAATTGATTGTATTCATATTCTATTTTTATTGTCTTGTTCATGCAACAGAGTTTGATGTTGTGACATTGCACCTTAACATCACACATCTGTACCAGAATTTCAATTGGTATCAGAGCAGGCATCCTGTCTGTTTCTGGATGAGATCTAGGGAAGATATTTTCTGGTTCATGGGAAAGGTAGGTGGTATCTACTGAAAAGGTGTTTGAACATGGAGAAGTTCATATTGTTGTTTGAATGGTCCCTTGAAGTGGAGGATGGACTATTCAGGACAGAGTATGTATTGGACCTATCTGGTGATCTCAGGAGAACTGCTGTTATGAGTTTGATTTGTTGGCACTTGGTTTAAGGTGATGGTATGCAAGGATTATTGAGTAGTGCCTGAAGGTTGTTGAGGAGTTGTTGTGTGTTCCGCTGCATGGTATCTGATGTAACCCTGATTGGTTCTTGTATCTCTGGTGGTGAGATTCTAGGAAGGTATGCTCTTGGAAATACATTAGGGTTTGGTTTCCTCAGCAGGATATTCTATGATGTTGCAGTTTGCATGGGGATTATCTCTTATCTGTGTTTTGGGAAAGAAGTGATCAAAAGGTGAATAGGGTGGAGACAAAGCAAAAGAGTATCACTGTCAAATCTTTCATGCGGGAGTGAAGATCTTGATCAGTCATCTCTTAAGCTTATTGGTGGAAGTTGAGCTTAATATGTCAATTCGGATGTCTCGACATCGTGCTTCACATTAGCAGTTTATGGTAAATGCTAAGTCAAGACCTATTAGAATGTAGCTACTTAGAAGGATCACGGAAGCTGTGAAGTTGAACAATTGTTGAGATGCTGTTCAGCAGGAGCTGGTTGAAGTGAAGGGAAAAGGCATCCAAGAGTTGGTGTGCAGTAGCAGGGTAATTCAGCCAGTGGTCAATTGGTGTTTGCTTGAGCTCTTTCTGTTTCGTGCCTTAAAGGATTCAAAGTAGCAGACTGTCTATGGTATGTTTCTGCAGAAGGATGGCAGTTATTACTCTTTGGTTAGAAGGTCTGAACCTTGTGCTTATTAGAAGAAGCCTCTGGAAGAGTGTGTTATGCAAGTTACTACAGTTTTGTTGGTCTAATCTTGAAAGATACTGATATGCTCTCTTATGTTCCCTGCAAGAGTTATGTATGATTAGGAGTTGTGATTAAGACTAATGTCAGAACTGATGTTGAAACATCAAGTCAGTTCTTTGCTCAGGGTGGAGTGAAAGATCAAGACACTGACCTAACCTGGAAGGCTTTGTGGTATAAGTGGTTTGGATCAGCAGATGGCGGTTGTGTGATAGGGGTTGAGTATTTATCTGCTTTTGATAAGGATGTGCATTCAACTAATGACAAAATACATTGACGGGAGACTATGTATATGTCTGATGTAAAAGTGCAGGACTGTTGAATTGTTGAGAATATACTTTTCTCTGTGTGGCTCTTTATTTCTCTTCGTGGTGTGTTGGTGCTGTTGAAGATAAAGATGGGAGCATGGTGTTTGCTCTAGTTGTGAAGGTCGAGGATAAGTGGCAGTTATCTCTGGCTTTCTACTATCGGCTCTACTAAGGGAAGTGACTTTCTTTAAGTATTGCTATGGGGTAGTCTTGGACTACTTATTTTCTGAAGATTCAGATGTGGTAGGTTTGAAGTCTTTGGAGTTTCAAAGCAGGATGGAGGTTGTCTACTCAAACTTGAGTGTTGAATCAAGTCTATGAGAGCATGGAAATCTGTTTCTGCAAAGGGAGGAGGTTCTTCTAAGTGGTAGAAGGAGGAGCTGAATTCAACAGTTGGATGTCATAATGTTCTGACATCTAGCTTAACATCAGGAGTCTCAGCTAGTGATGTGATCTACAGGAATGAACGATAGGATGCTTCAAAAGATCGTTCTTATGGCAGTTTGCCGGAGCTGCAGGAAGGAGAAGATGTTACATGACCATGGCTTAGGGAGTCTAAGTGTGTTTGCTTTTGAGCAAGTGGAACATGTGACTTGAAGATCAAGTTTTCTTGGTGGATAAAGATATCTTTGTGAGAGTTCTGACAAATGTGAGGATTCATGTATGAGGTGATCAAACTGTGGCATTTGGTTGATCTCAGAAGTGGATTCGAAGAATCAAGATAATCAGAGTGTGGCAGCTGATTATTATTGAGGATTGTCTTGGAACAAGTTACTCTTGGGCAGAAGGGTGATGAGTTGAAGACTCAAGGAGATTATTCTTCTTGAAGGTGGATGAGAGTTTAATTCTCTAGCTCTTTGGATTACTATGCTATAGTAAGTCCAGTTGGTAGAACATATCAAGAATCATGGTGATGATGTCTTGGTGTGTGGCAGATGTTCTAACTTGTGTTGGGACATTATCTGGTTGGATATCCTTGGTGAAGGATGTTTATGCTCTGGTTCAGGAGCTTGGTGCCTACATTATGCCTAAGGAGCGTCTACATAGTCATACGGGAGAATGATGAAGTAGAAGGTCTACCTTGGATGGAGAATGTAGAGAAGACTGTAGTAGATCAGGTATTGATTGATTGGAAGCCTGATGAGAATGGTCATATTTAGGAGATGATTGCTCCAGCATTATTTCAAAAGAGGTGTTTCTGACGTTGTGGATTAGAATGTGGAGATTCTAATCTTGGTTTGTTGTAGTATGTTCTGGCAAAGCATGTCTACTATTTTTTAAGACCTCACTAGTGGATGTAATGGCAGAGGAACTGTGTCAGATGAGGTGATTGGATCAGAAAATTTTGAAGAGATTGGATCTCAGTAAAGCTTTTAAGTAATCTGAGATTTCGTGGAGTTTGTGAGCAGTGTCATACCAGTCAGGATAATTGAATGTGTTCTCCAAGAGTGAAAGTACAATATGTGAAAGTGCTCAGCAAGTGTGCTCAATTGTTCATCTCCATCTAGAGCTTTAGTTAACCATGACAGGGGGAGTAATTGTCTATGGATTCTACAGCAAAGGTGCATATATTGTGAAGCTTGCATGCTGATCAAGCTTGTGGAGATTGGTTGCCTCTTGTGAGGAGATAATGTCAGATAACATGTTATGACATCAGACTGTTGGATGACGTGTTGGTGTGGACATGAATGGTTTTAGCCATGTGGAGCCAATTGTTTGAATCATATGCGCACATGCTTCTGTGGAGGAGTCTGAAGGACGATTTTATTTGTGCAGATGTTGGAATTACTTTGTGAGGGTCTTTGTTGATGGGAGATGTCACACTTGTCTAGGTGTGTGGTTTTAATTCAAAGTAAGAAGACTTGACTTAAAGTGTAGTGGAAGGCAGTGTATTTGTGGATGTATGAAGACTATGATCAAGAAATTCATTCCTGAGAGAAGTTGATCAGCTTGGCAAGATGTGAGTTTTGGAACATGAGAAGATAACCACTTAAGAGGGAATTATGTGATTAAGCACTAAGTGAATGCGTTCAGCAGGTGAGTTGAACAGAGAGTGCGCTCTTGAAGACATGAAGATGAGTCTTATGTTTTCCATTCATTTAAGGTGTTCTTTTTGCAAAGGTGCACTGGTTATCTTAGATAGGGGGAGTTGATCTTTTCTCTGTTGATCATTGAAAGTAGTAGCTGCTGAGTCTGGGTTTTGTTCTAAGTTTATTGGTTGGATGATTCAGAGTTTGCCTTTGGAATTTTTTTTGTGCTTGCTGCTATGTTCAGAGTTTGTCCAATTAAGGCTAAAAAGGGGGAGAGTTAGCCTAGTGGTTGCCAAGGTGTGGTTGTGAAGCCTTTTCTGATATGGTGCAGCAGTTGAGGGGGAAAGTGTTTGAACAGCTGTGATCTGGTTATGCTGATGTGAAAGTGTTCATTTCTGCTGCAAGTTGTTCTGATGTAGGCTGAAATTGTTTTAGCCAAAATTAGCCAAAGGGGGGGATTGTTAATTCTTGTAGTTGGCTAGAATTTTGGTAAAACAATGTTGATGTCATGGTTGATGTTTCAACATGAGTTTTTAACAGCCTTGTTATGTTGAGTTAACATTCTGGTTATGTTAAGTTTTTAAGGGTTGCAGTTTTGTGCTGATGTCAAACCCGATGTCATAACATCAGATGACAGAACATCAGAAAACCATCTGTGCGGTTTGTGGATTGCAGAATGTTAAGGTGTTGAAGAGTTATAGTGCTGAAAAGTGATGTCACATGCGATGTCTTGACATCACTATACCAGAACATCAGTCTGCTGTGTTTTTAGGACTGCGCGTGTTTCTGTTATTGGAGAGATATTCTACTGAAGAGAGTGAGAGATTGTAGGCGAATATCTTGGTAAAGATATATTCTGGTGCAATCATAAGTGGAGCAGATCTTGTTGCTATTTTTAGGGCTGAAAGATATGAAAAGATTTGAAGATAAAATCTCGTTTTAAATTCAAATCAAATCAGATATTTGGAGAAGATCTTGCAGCTGAATAATGAAGATTTAAAAGATACATAATAACCTGGAAATATTATGTGGAGTTGAATTTAATGCATAAAGATATGGAGAATATTTAGAGTTAATGATTGAAGATTTAATTGAAGATTTGATTGAGGATTTAATTGAAGATCTATTTAGTAGCAGAATCTTTTGGAGATTTGGAACAGAAGATTTGATATGATTTGAAGGCCCAAATCCAGTTGGGAAATAGGTTATAAATAGAAGCATTGTAACCTTGTTTTAGTAAGCCAGCCATCATGTAGATTATAAGGGCTGTGTTGGTTGATGAACCACCCGGTTTGTGGGATGGTCATCGTGTTTATCTCGAAGCCTGTAGGTAAGAGATGTATTATTCTTGGAGGAAGCTGTTAAGCAACTCTAAGAATTGTTCTTAGTCATGAGGGTCATGTCTAGGTATTGTCATGGAAGTGTGTCTTCCAAGGATATGTGTGTGAATGAATACATTTAGGAAATCAAGTTGTTGATGCAGTAACGGTGTAGTTGACTGCTAGACATCATCGAGATGATTGGGAGTGAGATGAAGTCTCTTACCTAGGGAGGACTTAGGTAGAAGGGTCATTGGGTAGGGATTAAATTAGGTAGATTGTCAACTGGTATGTTGAATCTGTAATTTGATACTACTAATAGTGGACTTCCTTCCTGGCTTGGTATGCCCCCAGATGTAGGTTGGTTGAACCGAACTGGGTGAACAATTGATTGTATTCATATTCTGTTTTTATTGTCTTGTTCATGCAACAGAGTTTGATGTTGTGACATTGCACCTTAACATCACACATCTGTACCAGAATTTCACTTTTAGCCTCTCTCTCGGGCGTTGAACGAGACACAAAATAGCCTCCTCTTAGGCTTTGTATAATGATTTCCCTAGCGGAAATTAGCCTCCTCTTAGGCTTTTGTATAAGAAAACCACTGGTTGATCCAATCAACCTTTTAGCATCAAAGCTGTGCCTCGTTCACAGTCCACAAACATCAACAACTCCTTTCCTTTCATCTAATCGCTGTAAGCGGCAAGCCTCTGGATCATCTATATCCATGCCACTGTCCCTCTTTTAGCATGAGAAATTCCTAAGGAAAGATGGCATTGCTCTACACTGAGTTAAAGTCTTCTCCTTCAGGTTAAAACCCTTTCTTCGGAAATTATGGCATTGCTCGGATCCGCGTATCCCAGTTAAAGTAATTCTCCTTCCCCCTCTTTAGAGATGACAAATTCTCTCTAAAGTCGAGGTCTTTCAGCTTCACGTCTTGGGCTTTGAACAAGACACAAATAGACCTTTCAGCTTCACATCTTGGGCTTTGAACAAGATACAAACCACCTTTCGCTTCACGTCTTGGGCTTTAAACAAGACACCAAAAACACCCATTTCCTCCCACAGAATAGGAGGAACTACGAACGCTCTGATTTCCCTGTTTCGGTAAACGGGAATACGTAGGCATAAGATCGAAAGAAAAGATCTTAGCGAGCGCAATCAACAAAAAAACCCAAATCCCATATCTCCATCAATTAAAAGCAGTAATCCAAAAGCATCAGTCCTAACATCCTAATCCTTGTTCCCCGCCAGAAACCTTCTGCTTAGGTAAAAAGAAAGAAAACCGTATTGGCGAAAATACAAATAACCAGTACAAGGCCCCCCACATTGATAGCATCCGTAACCTAACAGACCGCTGTTTAAACTCAATATGCAAAGCAGGGTTAATTGGAGACATCTATTTCCCTTCCTTAGTCAGCTCACAATAGGATAAAAAATGAATCGACCTGTAGTCAAAGCTCAAACCGCAGAGAGCGACCAGCGCTTAAGAACCGCGTCCAAAATCGCTCACTACAGAAAAGTGGCGCCCACCGTGGGGCCAATTCGTCTCTGTTTTCTTTCTTCTCTTCACTTGTGTGAATACCACAGATTGGGGCTTCCGCCGGGGAACCCATTTTCTGTCAGGAACTTAGGATCCTTAGCTTTATAAGTCTAGGATGATTAGGACAAATATATATACTGCTTTTCCTAATTGCTATACGTGTTTATTTTTCTGCTAATGGGAAAGCGGGTGATGCCGTATGTGGAAAGAATGAGTATACACTTAAGATAAGTGATGGCGACGGGGTCGACCATCAACCTCAGTGGAGGCTGACCAACGCAACCCATTCACTCTTCTAGCCAATGGGCCGGTTGTTAAGTCTGAGAAGCTGAGGAGCCAAACCCTTTCGTAGTGTGGAAACTATCGGAAATAGTTGTTACACGATACTACCCTCATTTGAGGCTGGTGATCTATTCTCGGTGAATAACACTTACTCTAAGATTACACACAACTCGCTGGCGATCCGCTTGTTGTCTGCCTTCCTGGGAGGAGCTGATGATAATGAGTACAGGTACAAAAATCACCCTAGTATAAACCTTTGGGGATGGGTAGAGCCTTGACTTCATGACAACGACCCTCCGACCCCGTGTTTTTTCTATGTTTTTGTGTGCTACATTCATGCATCCATTTAATAAAACATTAAAACATTCAAAAAAAAAAAAACTTTTTCTTCTAGTCTCTCTGTTTTTCAAATTAAACTAAGACTGTGATTGCAAATATCAGAGAAAAAGATTACGCTAATGGATTTCGGTAGAAGGAGAACTCGCCAGTATACCTTCAAGGTTCCAAAACTAGGGGATTTGAGAAGGTTAGCAAGGATGATCGTTAACCCAGAGGCTTTCAGAGCCAAGCACGGTGGTTTGCTACCACTGTTAAGAGTCCATGTGATTAAGGCGATCATGGACGCGCTCATTCAATTCTACGATCCGGTTTAGCACTGTTTCACATTCCCGGATTACCAGCTATCACCAACGCTAGAGGAGTATTCTCATCTGATTGATCTACACATTACAGATCGAGCTCCATTTTCTGGACTGGAAGAAATTCCAAAGAATCAGATCATTGCAAGAGCAATTCATTTGGGCGAGTCTGAGGTCAGGACTCACATGACCACTAAGGGTGGCATCCAAGGTTTGCCAGCCCAGTTCTTGACAAAAAAATCTCTATACTTCACTAGTATAGGGAACGGGACTGCTTTTGAAAGCATCTTTGTCTTGCTCGCCTACGGGTTATTTTTGTTTCCCAACATCAATAACTTCGTCGATATCAACGCTATTAAGGTTTTTCTCATTGGAAACCCTGTGCCGACTTTGCTCGCAGATGCGTATCATTCTGTACACTTGGGAAATTTGTGCAGCGGAGGGGAGATCACATGTTGTGTACCTCTGCTTTACAAATGGTTTATCTCTCACTTTCCCAAGTCTGCTGCTTTTTGGGATTGCAAGAGTGTCTTACGTTGGTCGCAGAAGATCATGTCTCTCACCAATTCCGATATAGATTGGTGTAATAGGATTTATGAGGGAATCAGAATCATTGACCGTTGTGGAAACTTCCCCAGCGTACCCCTCATAGGAACTAAAGGAGGAATCAACTATCATCCAATATTGGTTCTTCGTCAATTTGGATACCCGATGAGACACATCCCACTGGGTGTTCATCTGGAAGGTCTTTTCTTCAAAGAAGGAGAAAGTGACAGAGCACTAAAGATGGAAATAGTGCAAGCTTGGAAACAGGTTCATAAGAAAGGACGAGAGTCTCTGGGAAAACCGGATTGTGTCTCGATGGAGCCTTATCTCCATTGGGTATAAACCAGAGCTCTCAAGCTAAAAATGCCTTATCCTCGTTACGGAATTCTTCCACCAAGGGAAACTGTCATGTACTTCATGACGGAAACTGAAAAGCTTCAGGTTACTCTCAACAAAGTTCAAAAGGAAAGAAGATCTTGGAAGAACAAGTACCGCACCCTCGACGGAGAGTGTATCCAAAAACAACAACTACTAAAAGAGAAAGAAGCTCTGATTGAAATTTTGGAGCAGCATGCTGTAGAGAATCAAGATGAACAAAGGAATTTGCTCACTCCTTTCACTTGGCAAAGGAATGACAACCCGACAACGGCCCAAGCGCCCCGGTCAAAGAAAAGGAAGATACCAGAATCAGCACCCGGTTTCTCCTCAGAGAGGACTCGGGACCCATTAGTTTAGGTTTCTGTTTCTGCACTTTGTAATCTACTGTATTTCCATTTCTGTAATCCTTTGAATTTCAATAAAAAGGGGTTTCCCCACTGTTTGATATTTGCAATCTAATTGTCGAAGTTTATTTTGATTAAACAAAAAAAAAACAATTAATATAATTATTGCATTCGTCATTCTCACATTGCGTATTCTTCTTACCTACGAATCTCACGTTTGTGTCTCGATTCTAGAGTGAAACTGTCTCATTCGTATAATACTCGGGCCAATCATCAGAAAAAGATGGATGATCTTGAGGAAGAAAACAGAGAGTTGAAAGAAGAGATCGACGCTCTGAGAGAGGATATGAGAAAGCTTCGTAACGACATGCAAGCCATGGCAGAAGCTCAGCTACAAAGAACTGTGATCTCAGAGATCACCTCAACGCCCATCATAGAAAAGTATGATCCTAGGTATCAGATGCCGAAAGATCGTCCTTGGGGCATGCCTGTTAACTATATCCCGGAAGGATATGTTCCGCCGATCACTGAAGATCAGGGAATCGCAACAGAAGCCGCTGGGACTGAAGGTTACAAACTTCGGGAAAGCGAAGATGCTAGGGGCATACTGAAGACTCCTGAAGGTTACAAACTTCGGGAGGCGCCAAGACTTACTGCCGTAGTCACGGTACCACCCCCTGTGGTGCACACTGTCCCGGAAGGACAGATTCCACAGACACCTTCTGGTAAGAAGGAAACTACGTTTGACAGAATGGAGGAATTCCAGGAATAGTTCCTGGAAATGCAGAAGGAACTGCAAGCCATTCGCGGTCAGGATCTATTTGGAAAGGACGCCGCAGACCTCTGCTTGGTCCCAAATGTGAAAGTCCCGCACAAGTTCCAAGTGCCCGACTTTGGACCTGCTGATTCACTACTTCCAGGATAGTTTAACCGGTGCCGCACTCAAATGGTACATGGGTTTAAACTGTACTACGATCAGTACATTCAGAGATCTTGGTACTGCCTTCGTCCAACAATACAAGTACAATTTGGACATGGCACCCGACAGAGATCAACTCAGATCAATGTCGCAAAAGGAAAGGAAACCTTTAAGGAGTATGCTCAAAGGTGGCGTGAAATTGCCGCTCAAATTTGTCCACCTCTTGAGGAAAAAGAGATGACAAAAATCTTCTTAAAGACCTTAAGCTCATTTTACTATGACCGAATGGTTGCCAGTGCGCCCAGTGATTTCACCGAAATGGTCGGCATGGGCGTACGTCTTGAGGAAGCCGTCCGAGAAGGACGTTTGGTAAAAGACACTGGATCGACGAGCGGTACTAAAAAATACGGTAGTGCTCTCCCTAAGAAAAAAGAGCAAGATATTAGGAATATCTCTCTCAGAAAGCAAAGGCGTCGTCATCAGCCAGTAGCAGCTATTACTCCTGCTATCGGCCCCGCGCCTGTTCCTATGTATCAACCTCAGGTTGCGCAGAGCCAACCTGACCAACAAAGGACACAACAGCCTCTTCAGCAGGCTCGTCCTCCATATAACAACAACCGTACAATACGGCCACCAGGATTTGATCCTATACCCGTAATGTACGCAGAGCTGTTTCCGTTACTGCTGGCTAAGGGGCACATTCAGACTAAGTCTCCCCTTTCAGTTCCGGAAAATCCGCCTTTTTGGTTTAAAGCGGATCAAACATGCCCTTATCATCAAGGAGGTTCAGGGCATAACATTGAGACTTGTCTCAATTTCAAATCCGACGTGCAAAAGCTTGTTAGGAGCGGGCTCTTATCTTTCAAAGATACGAATCCTAATGTTCTTACGAACCCGCTGCCTCAACACGAGAAAGCTGCAGTCAATCTGATTGAGAAAGAGACTAACAATGTCTATCAAATTCACGATGTACTCTTGTTAAAGACCAATCTGGTCAAGATGCATTGTAGACAGAGTGGATATGGCCATGTGCCACCTCATGATTATCACCAGTGTGATATTTGCTCTAAAGATAACCAAGGATGTTCGGTAGTGCAATCAGCTCTACAGGAACAAATGGATCTTGGATGGATCCAAGAGCACCGAGTTCGTGGAGTTAACATGGTTTACATGAATTCCAACGTCATTCAAAACCACGACATCCGTGCGATGAATGTCAACTTGGTGGCGATGCACTCAAGGCAAAGCCAGTATCATAATCTGCCGCGGCACGATTACAGTTCCTGTCTGATTTGCTCGGTAAACAAACAGGGATGCTCTTTCATACAAGAGGCCCTCCAGCGTCAGATGGATCTTGGATGGATCCAAGACTACCATGATAGGAACTCCTATCAAATCAACATGGTTCAGATCTTCGACATCCGCGTAATGGATACCAACCTGGTAGAGTTACATGCTGAGCAGGTCCGACTTGGATTCTTAATATCACATGACTATCAAAATTGTAAAGCGGGTTGCGAAAACGATCGAGGTTGTACCCTTGTCCAGGAGGCACTTTAGCACTTGTTAAATCACTGGTGGATGCCAATCTATATGGACGAAGATACTCAGCAGATTAGTATCAATAACAGGAATCCTACTCGTCGTCAAAGTCAGGATGTCCGATCAATGGAAGGTAACCTAGTGAGGTTACATTGTATTCAAAGTGGGTGTGGCCAGGTGCCACCACACAACTATGACAATTGTAGCGTCTGTTCGAAAAGTAACCAAGGGTGTTACCTTGTGAGAGCAGCTCTTCAGGGTCAGGTCGATCATGGAGAAATTTGTCCATATCCAGGTTCTGGACCCATCAATTGGACGCCGAACTACCTTGCCGATCAAGTTGAGGATGTTGTCACAATCTCTAGTCATCATAGGACCAGGGATGTTTTTGCCATCATTCCTCTACTTGACGAATCTAAAGTTCCCAACCAGGAATGGATCGAGATTACTTATGATGGTCAGAAAAATCAGAAGGTTCCCATAGTCATCTATCTACCGTGGCCATTACCGTATGAATCAGCTAAGGCAATCCCTTACAAATACGGTGCAACAATAATCGAGAATGGAAAGGAAATTCCATTACCCTCCGTCGTGAATATTGCAGACATCAGTCGTGTAACACGGAGCAGTCGAATCTTCAACCGAGGGGTTGGAGAATCCAACAAAGAAAAGGAACTTCAGGCGGAAATTCCTGATCCACCAGTCGGTCAATCTAGTAATTCCGACTTTTCAAAAGACAAAGATGAGATGCTAAAGCTCATCCAAAGGAGTGAATATAACATTGTTGATCAACTGTTATAGACTCCTTCAAAGATCTCAGTATTATCATTGTTACTCAGTTCAGAAGCACACAGAGAGGCTCTACAGAAAGTCTTGGAGCAAGCCTTTGTGGAACAGGATGTAACAATCAGACAATTCGATAGCATTGTCTCTAACATCACTTCTTGCAACAATTTGGGATTTAGTGATGAGGAATTACCCGAAGAGGGTCGCCGTCATAACATGGCGCTCAACATTACAGTTAACTGCCAGGGCGATGCTTTAGCCAATGTACTGGTAGACACAGGGTCAGCCCTGAATGTTATGCCGAAGTCCACTTTGATACAATTATCATTCAAAGGCCCTCCGATGAGAGTCAGCGAGGTCGTCGTCAAAGCATTCGACGGATCCAGAAAAGCAGTTATCGGCGAAGTCGATCTTCCCATAACTATTGGTCCTCACACTTTTTAAGTCACTTTCCAGGTCATGGACATCCGGGCAACATACAGTTGTTTATTAGGAAGACCTTGGTTACACCAGGCTGGAGCGGTCACTTCGACCCTCCACCAAAAGCTAAAGTTCATTCAGAACGATCAACTTGTCACGGTTTGTGGGGAACAAGCCTTGCTTGTAAGTAACTTGTCATCATCTACTAGAATAAAACCCGAGGAGGTCATTGGAACGCAGTTCCAAGCACTATCGGTGAGCAAGAATGATCATTTCAAAGGAGGAACCTCGATTTCTTCATACAAAGATGCTATCAAAGTGGTCGAGAGTACCGATACGACAGGATGGGGACGGCTTGTCATTCCTATTGACAATAAAACAAAGAAGGGTCTTGGTTTTTCTGCAACCTGTACCCAGACAGCCACCAACGATGAAAGTCTTCATCCCCTTCAAATCTTCTTCCACAGTGGAGGTTTTCTTCACCCAGTGTCTCAGATAGTTCATGCTATCAATGAGGAAGATCCCTCTGACACAGATGAAGAATGGAAGTCCTACCTTAACAAGGAAGGCTATATGTCTCAGGAAGAGGTGCCTATGCCTTTTTGCCTTCCTACAGAAAGTACGAGATTTATACCAAGATCAGATGTCGAAATGATCTACGGAGATTGTGATCCGGAAGGATGCCGTGCTCCGCCAAATTCATTAGAGGAAGACACTCTGATGAAAGAAAACTTTGATCACAATTACTATGGCCCAATGGATGGTCTGCCAATGTGGCAGCCTTACCCAGGAAACTTGGGGCAAGAAAGTCAGTCGAGTAATGAAACTCAGTTGAGCGTCATTGAACAGAATACCTGTGTCCCCACCCTGTCATGGGATCAACACTCAGGTCATTCGAAAACTACTCAACATGAAGATGAATTTGCAACGTTTGCAGGACTAGAATTCATCAACTATGCTTTTCCTGAGGTCAACGTCATCGAGAGGGATGACTTCTCCAGTTCCAAAGAAGTTTGGGACACCTTGGGACAACCGAGTGGAAAATACGACTATATGGTCAAGTACACCGCTCCCGAAAGCTCTCGTATCAGGCTCGAAGATATCCAGTCAACTGGATGGGGAGATACAGCTGAGAGCACAAATGCTATGCAAAATGCAATAGAGGAATCCTCCTACGACAACTCTGCTTGGGAGACAGATTCCAATGATCCTACTCCACCAGAAATCAGCGTCATTTCTGAAGACAAATCAAGGAAGGTGCCAGACTTTGTGATTCACCGAGGAGTTCGCTGCCAATGGGTTGCTGTCGAGGTTCCGAAGGTCGTTCGTCGGTCAAAGTAATTGCCATCTTTAACCTTTCACTCTGCCCAGGTGAAACGGATATTTTGATAGGGCTCGTTTTCTGTAAACTTCCCTCTTCGCTTTGTCCAAAGCGACAGAGTTTTGTTTTATAGGGTTGTAGTTTCAGGATTCGACTTGTTCATTAATAAAATAATGTCGTTCTGTAATTTCCACATTAATTGTTGTTTTCTCTTTTTGCTTTTTTCAGAAAATGGTAATCCTAAAAAACATTCAATAATAAAAATAAGCAGTAAAATCAAAACACTGCACGCACTTACATTTTCTCTATCTCTTCTAAACACGAATCATCACGTCATGCAGATTGCTTGTTTTATACCCCGTTGAAACATACGATCTGATGCCTTCTTTCAACTTTGAGTTCCCGATATTCGAGGCTGAAGAAGAAAATGACGACGAAATTCCAGAAGAGATCTCCCGACTACTCAGACAAGAGGAAAGGTCCATTGAACCTCACAAAGAGCCGTTGGAAACGGTAAACTTGGGTTCAGAAAAAGAGAGAAAAGAAATCAGGATCGGAGCACTGCTCAGTCCAACCGCCAGAGAAGATCTGATAAAGCTTCTCAAAGAATTCCCCGATGTGTTCGCTTGGTCCTATCAGGATATGCCAGGGTTGGATACCAGCATCGTGGAACATCACTTACCATTGAGATCAGAATGTCCGCCAGTAAAGCAAAGGTTGAGACGCACTCACCCGGACATGGCCATCAAAATCAAAGAGGAGGTACAGAAACAGATCGACGCGGGTTTCCTCGCTACATCTGAATATCCTCAATGGTTAGCCAACATCATACCCGTTCCCAAAAAGGATGGAAAGGTCAGAATGTGTGTTGATTACAGAGATCTAAACAAGGCAAGTCCAAAGGACGACTTTCCTTTATCACACATTGACATGCTGGTTGACAGCACAACAAAGTTCAAAGTATTCTCCTTCATGGATGGATTCTCGGGCTATAACCAGATCAAAATGGCACCGAAAGACATGGAGAAAACTTTGTTCATTACCCCATGGGGTACCTTTTGTTACAAGGTAATGCCGTTCGGTTTGAAGAATACCGGGGCAACCTATCAAAGGGCCATAACTACTCTGTTTCATGATATGATACACAAAGAAATCGAGGTATATGTCGATGATTTGATTGCAAAATCAAGAACAGAGGAGGAGCACGTTGAACATCTGTCAAAATTGTTCGAACGTCTAAGAAAATTCAAGCTCCGCTTGAATCCCAACAAGTGCACCTTCGGTGTCCGTTCGGGGAAATTACTAGGGTTCATCGTCAGCCAGAAAGGAATTGAAGTTGATCCTGACAAGGTCAAGGCCATTCAAGAAATGCCTTCTCCGAAAACTGAAAAACAAGTCAGAGGATTCCTGGGACATTTGAACTACATCTCCAGATTCATATTCCTTATGACCGCGACATGTGCGCCGATTTTCAAATTACTCAAAAAGAACCAGGATTGCGTTTGGTCGGAAGATTGCCAAACCGCCTTCGACAGTATCAAGGAATATCTGTTGAATCCTCCGATTCTATCACCTCCAGTGGAAGGAAGACCACTGATCATTTACCTCACAGTCCTAGAGGACTCAATGGGATGTGTACTTGGCCAACAAGACGAAACTAAAAGGAAAGAGTCTGCCATTTACTATCTGAGCAAGAAATTCACCGACTGTGAAACTCGGTACACAATGCTTGAGAAAACTTGTTGTGCTTTGGCTTGGGCAGCCAAACATCTTCGCCAGTACATGATTCGTCATACTACTTGGTTGGTCTCCGAAATGGATCCAATCAAGTACGTTTTCGAAAAACCTGCTCTCACGGGAAGGATTGCCCGTTGGCAGGTGTTACTATCAGAATATGACATAGAGTACCATGCTCAGAAAGCCGTTAAAGGAAGTATTTTAGCCGATCATTTGGCTCATCAACCGATTGACGATCAAGAATCAATCGGGTTTGACTTCCTAGACGAAGATGTCATGTATCTAAAGATGAAAGATTGCGATGAACCGCTACCCAGTGAAGGGCCAGAACCAGGTTCCCAGTGGGGACTTATCTTTGACGGAGAAGTCAATCGTTATGGAAACGGAATTGGGGCAATCATTGTTACCCCTCAGGGTACCCACATTCCTTTCACCGCCAGACTTACGTTCAAATGTACGAACAACGAGGCCGAATACGAAGCATGTATCATGGGTCTCGAAGAAGCGATTGATTTAAGGATCAAAAACTTGGACGTATACGGTGATTCAGCCCTGGTTATTAACCAGATAAAAGAAGATTGGAACACATACCAATCAGGATTGATTCCTTACAAAGATTATGCAAGAAGGTTGTTACCCTTCTTCAACAGAGTCGACTTTCATCACATCCCTCGTGATGAGAATCACATGGCTGATGCATTAGCCACTCTTACTTCCATGATTAGTGTAGGTCGATGGAATGACATACCTAAGATCGACATTATGCGCCTTGAACGGCCCGCTTACATCTTCGCGATTGAAGCAGTCATAGACAACAGACCTTGGTATCACGATATCAAATGCTTCCTTCAGAAACAAGAGTACCCATCTGGGGCACCCAGAAAAGACAGGAAAACCCTCAGAAGATTGGTTGGAAACTTCTTCCTGAGCGGTGACACTCTTTATAAGAGAAATTTTGACATGGTCTTGCTCCGATGTGTCGACAGACCAGAAGCAGACATGCTCATGAAAGAAATTCATGAAGGATCCTTTGGCACTCATGCCAACGGACACGCAATGGCGAGAAAAATTCTCAGGGCCGGGTATTATTGGTTGACCATGGAATCCGACTGCTACAAGTACATGAGGAGGTTTCACAAGTGTCAGATATACTCCGACAAAATTCATGTACCGCCATCACATCTCAAAGTTCTTTCTTCCCCGTGGCCTTTTTCCATATGGGGAATCGACATGATTGATATGATTGAGCCCAAGGCTTCAAACGGACATCGGTTCATCCTGGTAGCCATTGATTATTTCACCAAGTGGGTCGAAGCAGCGTCATTCGCCAATGTAACCCGACAAGTGGTCGTCCGATTTATCAAAAACAATATCATCTGCCGTTATGGTGTTCCAAGTGAGATCATTACAGATAATGGATCTAACTTGAGCAATAAGATGATGAAAGAGTTGTGTGCAGAGTTTAAGGTCGAACACCATAACTCATCTCCCTACCGACCCAAGATGAACGGAGCGGTAGAAGCGGCTAACAAGAACATCAAGAAGATTGTTCAAAAGATGATTGTAACCTATAAAGATTGGCACGAAATGCTACCCTTTGCTCTTCACGGTTATCGAACATCTATCCGCACTTCAACAGGGGCAACCCCTTTCTCTCTAGTATATGGCATGGAAGCAGTGCTCCCCATAGAAGTAGAGATCCCATCAATCCGGGTATTGATGGAAGCTCAGCTCACCGAAGCTGAATGGTGTCAAAGTCGACACGACGAACTGAACCTGATCGAAGAAAAGAGAATCACGGCACTATGCCACGGTCAGTTATATCAATAGAGAATGAAAAGGGCGTTCGACAAAAAGGTCTGACCTCGTATTTTCAGAAAAGGAGACCTCGTGCTCAAGAAGATACAATCATTTCTCACTGACTCTCGGGGCAAATGGACCCCAAATTATGATGGCCCCTATGTGGTCACGAAAGCTTTCTCAGGCAGCGCCTTGAGACTTGCAACCATGGACGGAGAGGAATTTGCCTACCCCATGAATGTTGATGTAGTCAAGAAATACTTCGCCTAAAAATAAAAATAAAAAAAAACGTCTTGGTGGATTGAAAACCCGAAAGGGCGGTCTAGGCAAAAGTTAGAGACATGAAAAAAAATCATCCCGATGGATTGGAAATCTCATAGTACAATCCAGGAAAAAATTAGGGATAATGGCAAGTAACTATGTTCAACAGAGGCAAGTCCCTCAGCAGCAGTTACAGCATCATCTATCGGAGGAAATCTCCAGTCAAAGGTCATCTTCGACGGAAGCTCAGGATGTCCCGAACTCAAAGTTGGTAGAAGGATAGTGGTCGTTATGTTTCAACGTAGCCCTTTTCCCTGTAAATTACCATTTTCTAACTTTGTATATACTCTTTGGAATCACGCGTTTGGCTGATCTCCATCTTATCAATAAAATTTGAGCCCTTGTGCTTTTGTTTGTAATTCTTTACTTGTTTTAGCTTTACAGAACGACGTTGTTTAAACTTAATCAGCGATTCTTGAAATAAAACAAAAATAAATTTACTTGTTAAACTTTTTCTGCTTTTAAATTAAAGATGGCATTTCTTTTGACTGTTGAACATCAGAAGAACATCGATCGCTTTTCCCGAAGTAAGCGAACTTCAAAATGCAGAATCAAAGTACTCCTTCTAAACCAGTTCGCCTGAATGAAGGGATCAACTGTGTCAGAGACCTTGTTTCGTCTGACAACCTCGGCCGAGTTCTCATCTCCTAAGCCCGATCAACATAGCTCCCAACGGGACTATCTCTCCTAAGCAAGGTGGAATTGCTATTTTGAATCAACGGTACTTCTTCGCCCCGCGATGGCCGAGTATCCAATTGTGTTCATCTCTTAGTCTGTATGTTGCGTCTGTTTTGGCAGCACATACATACATACATCATGCATTTTTTATTTGCATTCACATTTCATATTGCATCACTATCACTCTAGTCAGCCCTGTCCCCTAGTGGTAGAAGTCCTCTCAATCGAGTTGTCAGTTCTTGCCTCGTCAGGAAATACTGTGTCTGAACAACCTCGCTTCCAGTTTAATTCTGGAAAGAAGTTGGTCCTTGACCACTTTGATAACTTGAACCTCTGAAAAGCCAGAGAAAACTTTCAATAAGCATCACTCTTCGCCATTGAAGATGATATCCTTGCTTTCCCGGATTAAGGAAAATCCACAGAGAAAGCCTCGTGATCAGAGATTCGGCAGCACGCCAGTTTTGCTCTGAAAAACCACTGATGAGAAGGTCATTGGCACCTCAAAATTGGATCCCATCATATGGCATTTCTCCGGGAAGATCCCGAGAAAAGTATGATGTAACCCCAAACGAAAACAGTCTCTCAAGAGACTCGCTTTCCCCAGTAGAATCGACAAATGGCGTCTCCAAAACAGAGAAGTTTGTGTACCTCTACAACTCAGACGAATGGGTTCCCCAGCAAGTCTGACATCAAAACTTTTTCCACTCAAATGGCATCTCCCCAGGAAAATTCGGCGAGAAGTTTGAAGGAAAGCCGCTACGAATAGCGTCCCTTGTCAGTAAAGTTTATTGACAAAAAAAACTAAGACCAGTTCCTCGGTAGGAAACCAGGATCGAGGGGAAGTTTAAATTAGAAACTAAGACCAGTTCCTTGGTAGGAAACCAGGATCGAGGGGAAGTTTGTTTCCACAACTGAGACCAGTTCCTTGGTAGGAAACCAGGATCGAGGGGAAGTTTATTTCAAAAGAGACTGAGACCAGTTCTTGGTAGGAGACCAGGATCGAGGGGAAGTTTACCTTTTCTAAGCATCATTGCTTAGCTAAAGAAGATGAATGCGTAAGCTACCATTCATAACCGCCATCAAAATTTTGGGTATTCCGATATTTAATCCTCTTGCACCCCGAATGCCCGAATCCCTTCGTCATTCACACCTTCGGGTCCAAGAAGATTAAATAGGGGCATCTGTAATACCCCAAATTTTGACCACTTAGATTTCCCATCATTGTGAAAATCATCATCACAATATGGATGAACCATCATGCTTCATCAGTCTCCCCAAAGATGGGTGAGCATCCAATACAATCAAAATTAGGGTTTCAAGCCCTCTCTAAGCTTTATACAAAGGATCAATCAAGAAATGACATGATCTTCAACTTGTCTAATCTCTCAAACATCCTCAAAGGATCAAAAGGACTCCTACTTCAAGGATTAAGCAAAAGGATGCTCCCTTCTAAGTGGATTGAGCCTCAGAACCACCAGTGATCAAAACTCTATTGTGTTTTCACTTCGTGTCATCTGCATATCATATCATTTGTTTTTGTCATGCATATTGTTTGAATTTTCAGTCGAAATATATACGTTGAAATTTTTGTCTTTTTTGGTTAATTATGCGAAAATCGATGAACGAACATGTTTTTCAATTAAATTTACAAATGTTCATTGTTCATCTATCTTTCGCACGATTTAATCGATTTCTCATTTTTATTTTATTTTTACATATATAAAATAAAAATGAAAATAAAAAAAAAATAATATAATAATAATATATATATATTTTCCGTATTTATATATATATATATATATATATATATATATATATATATATATATATATATATATATATATATATATATATATATATATATATATATATTTGTTTTTTTTGTCTTTTTATTTTTTATATATTTTTTATATATTTTTCATATTTTTTATGTATATATATATATTATATATATATATATATATATATATATATATATATATATATATATATATATATATATATATATATATATATATCAAAAATATATATATTTATAAATATATATTTACATTATTTTTTAAAATTCATATATTTTGTTTTTTTATATGTATTTTGTTTTTTTTTTATGAATTTTTGTTTTTTATATATTTTGTTCTAAAAAAAAAACTTTTGTTTTTAATACAATTTTGTTTTTTTATTATTATAGTATATAATTGTTTAAGTTAGCTTAAAATTTAAGCTAGCTTAAAAAATTATTTAAGTTAGCTTAAAATTTAAGCTAGCTTAAACTAAGTTAGCTTAATTTTTAAGCTTGGTATCTTGTTCTCCAAGGAATTTTTTTCCTATAAATACCACTTCATTTCTCATTCCAAATCACACCAAAACAATCTCTTATATTGTTTTCTCACTTCTCTCCCACATATTTCTTTCTTTCATTATTCTTTCTTATTTCTAGTTTTATCTAGGAAAGGTAAAAATATTGTTTAAGTTATTAATTAATTTAGATATTTCTATTTAATTTTGATTAATTAAATTATTAATTAATCATATTAAATACTAATATTTAAGTTATTAGTTAATTTAGATATTTCTATTTAATTTTGATTAATTAAATTATTAATTAATCATATTAAATACTAATATTTAAATTATTATTTAATTTAGGTATTTCTATTTAATTTTGATTAATTAAATTATTAATTAATCATATTAAATACTAATATTTAAATTAATTGATAAAACTCTTTGGGCCTCTTGAGAGAGTGTAAGACTCATCCCCCCTTGTACAAAAACTTTTTGGGCCTCACTCATTGTATAAGTCCCTCGGTATAAGTAAACGGTGCGATCGTCGCCCGTTTAAAAATAAAAAAATCATCTGGGCCTCTCCTTGAGCTATAAGACCCATTCAAAACACTTTGGGTCTCTATTAGAGTGTAAGACCCAATCCCCCTTTTAGCCAAAACATTTTGGGCCTCACTTATTGTATAAGTCCCTCTGCGTTAAAAGAAAACCTCGGCGCGATCGCCATTTTAAACGAAAAAATCATTTGGGCATACCCTCGTGTTATAAGCCCCACTCTTTTTCTTTAAACCTTTTTGGGCCTCTTGAGAGAGTGTAAGACCCATCCCCCCTTGTACAAAAACTTTTGGGCCTCACTTATTGTATAAGTCCCTCTGCGTTAAAAGAAAACCTCAGCACGATCGCCATTTTTAAACAAAAAATCATTTGGGCCTACCCTCGTGTTATAAGCCCCACTCTTTTCTTTAAACCTTTTTTGGGCCTCTTGAGAGAGTGTAAGACCCATCCCTTTGTACAGAAAACCTTTTTGGGCCCCAGTCACTTGTATAAGTCCCGCTGTACAAAGTCAAACAGTGTGCTCACTGATAAAACCCTGGGCCTCTCCTTGAGCTGTAAGCCCCAAATCTTTCTTTTTCAAAGCACTTTCTCCTTTGATTTTGAATATACTGTTGTTTTCAATCTTTCTTTGTTGAACAACTAACCAAACAGCATGGAAGCACTCCAACCGAGTAAGTGGTTATCGCTTTCATTTACTGCTTTCATATTATAAACTGTATTGTGGGGCTGCTCACTGTAAGTCTCCTTTCATAAACTCATATCTACTGTGTAATAATAGTATAGATATTTCGAGTTTCCCCGGCAACTACGTCTAGAACTAGGTGACGCTGTTTCATTTATTCGTAGAAATAGACGCCTAGATCCCCAATAGGAGCACCAGATACAGTCTTCTCTTCGGCTGTCCTCCTTAGGAATCGTCAAGAAGCTCTACTCCCCAAGATGAATGTATTCTCCGTGAATGGCATCTTTGAGTTTCTTCCAAATTCTCGAACTTTCCTGACTCGATCTATTCCTTGTGGATAGCTTGCCTTGAATGTCTCGGGGTTTGGGTACCCACTACGGTCATAATCTTGGACCTTAACTAAGGAACCCTCTTTAAAAGCTAAAAGTCGCTGGATAGTAAACCTCGCACGTTTACCAGTGGTTTTTATCTTTAAAAGAGTTATCTCTCCTAATGGAAAGGAGATGATAGACCCACGGGTTTCTTAAAAGCATCGGCCTCCTCTTGGGCATTATTCAAGGACACTACGGCTTCTTAGAAGTATTCACAGCCTCCTCTTAGGCTTCGTATAATGATCTCTTCCTTCGGGAATGATAGCCTCCTCTTGGGCTTCGTATAAGGACCCGTCGGCTTCTTAAAAGTTTCCAGCCTCCTCTTGGGCTTCGTACAAATTGTCCCGACGACCTCCTAGAGGTATAGGAACAGAACCTAGTCATCCTCATAGAACAGTCCTTTCATAGAGTCTACTACTGTTTCTCAAAGCATAGTACAAAAGACAAAAAACTCTAGACTTGGACAGTTTAACTTCCTTGAGTCTCAAAGACATTCTCAAGTGACCCCCTTCGTTAAATAGGAAGGAAACCCGCAGACTCGGACAGTCTCAATACCCTTTGGATTTCCCGTTTCCTCAAAGAGAAGGAAATATCCCTGATCCTCAAATCAAATCCCTGAGTACAGTGTTGCTCATATAAGAACTGATTTTCTCTTTTAAAATCAGTATATTGGATCTGTCACTCAACTGAAACAAACCTTTAGCCTCCATCTCGGGCTTTGTACGAGATACAAAAACACTCTCTTGTTGAGTATCAAAGACTCTCTTGTTGAGTCAAACTTTTAGCCTCTATCTCGGGCTTCGTACGAGACACAAAGACTCAATCGTCGGGTCAAAAACTTTTAGCCTCTCTCTCGGGCGTTGTGCGAGACACAAAATAGCCTCCTCTTAGGCTTTGTATAATGATTTTCCTAGCGGAAATTAGCCTCCTCTTAGGCTTTTGTATAAGAAAACCACTGGTTGATCCAATCAACCTTTTAGCATCAAAGTTGTGCCTCGTTCACAGTCCACAAACATCAATAACTCCTTTCCTTTCATCTAATCGCTGTAAGCGGCAAGCCTCTGGATCATCTATATCCATGCCACTGTCCCTCTTTTAGCATGAGAAATTCCTAAGGAAAGATGGCATTGCTCTACACTGAGTTAAAGTCTTCTCCTTCAGGTTAAAACCCTTTCTTCGGAAATTATGGCATTGCTCGGATCCGCGTATCCCAGTTAAAGTAATTCTCCTTCCCCCTCTTTAGAGATGACAAATTCTCTCTAAAGTCGAGGTCTTTCAGCTTCACGTCTTGGGCTTTGAACAAGACACAAATAGACCTTTCAGCTTCACATCTTGGGCTTTGAACAAGATACAAACCACCTTTCGCTTCACGTCTTGGCCTTTAAACAAGACACCAAAAACACCCATTTCCTCCCACAGAATAGGAGGAACTACGAACGCTCTGATTTCCCTGTTTCGGTAAACGGGAATACGTAGGCATAAGATCGAAAGAAAAGATCTTAGCGAACGCAATCAACAAAAAAACCCAAATCCCATATCTCCATCAATTAAAAGCAGTAATTCAAAAGCATCAGTCCTAACATCCTAATCCTTGTTCCCTGCCAGAAACCTTCTGCCTAGATAAAAATAAAGAAAACCGTATTGGCGAAAATACAAATAACCAGTACAAGGCCCCCCCACATTGATAGCATCTGTAACCTAACAGACCGCTGTTTAAACTCAGTATGCAAAGCAGGGTTAATTGGAGACATCTATTTCCCTTCCTTAGTCAGCTCACAATAGGATAAAAAATGAATCGACCTGTAGTCAAAGCTCAAACCGCAGAGAGCGACCAGCGCTTAAGAACCGCGTCCAAAATTGCTCGCTACACTACCGAGTTCACATCCAACTTCTGACTCTCTTTAACAATCACCAGAAAATCGTTGTTCACTTTTAATATGCCCAACCTCACACTCTACTGCGTTATCTCTCACACCAGGCACCAATCTCTGAACTGCTAACTCAATTCTAATTCTCTGACCATCAAAGCAGACATATGAAAAGATTTTCGACTTAACTCATCAAGAATTCCAACCATCCTTGTCGTCTCATACTCCATTCCTTCCGACCCCACGGGTATTCTACACTCATGTGATTACTAAACACTTCGAACCTAGATCCATAAAAATAATACCTCCAGATGTTCAACACAAATACAACCGTAGCCAATTCCAAATCTTGAACAGGATAGATACTTTCGTGACTCCTCATTGGTCGTAAAGCATAAGTTGCGACTTTACCCTCTTGTATTAACACACTGTCTAAACTCATCTTAAACACATCTTAATACCTCCACAAGCGGTTCATTAGGATCAGGAAGAATCAAAACTGGAGCCATAGTCAACTTCCACTTCAGCTCTCTATAACTTTTCTTACCACAAGCATCCCCTAACAACCGACTTACCCTTCACAAGTCAACTGAGATAACGGAAATGCTAACTTGGAAAAACCTTCCATAACCTGCGGTAATAACCAACTAAGTTAAAAAATATTACAATCTCCTTAACCCACTCCAGGGCTTTCTCGTTGTAGAACTACATCTACTTCTGATGGATCCAAACCATTACCCTCGTCTGAATTAACATAACCAAGCAAACTCACCTCTACTAACCAAAAGTCACACTTTGATGACTTAGCATATAACTTTATCTCTTTCAATACTTGTAACTCAATTCTCCAATACTCTACACGTTCTTCTTCCGATTTTATAATAGATCAGAACATCCACAACGAACACCACTTCGAACTTATCCAAATAAGTATGGAAGATACGATTCATACTCTCTACATACACTTGAAGGCATACTAGCCACTACCATCCTCTACCCGACATCCTTGGTCAAATCATGGTCTCACATTCCCATTTACTTCCTCCTTGGATTATCTTTTCAATGCTTCAAGTCCCATGTCAATCGGATTCTCGATTCATCACAAATCAAAACCCAAGCTATCCAGAACACAACTATGAGTTTCTATACTACTCACCGATCAACACGCAACCTCATGCTACCATCCCTTTCTTTACCAATAATAATGAAGCTCTCCAAGGCGACACTCATGGCATATCACTAGTCAGTACATTATCCTCTACTCCTGATAAGTAACTATCAACAACATCTGATCGACATACAAAAGCCTCGAATCCGTCTCATCCTCAGATATAGGAATCTGCATCGACTAGTCAAACCAATCCGTAAGCACTTGGTTCAACTCCAAACAATTCATTGTACATACCATCCCATTTTGCAAGACACATCTATTCCATCCAACATGATCCCGTCTACTATCAACAAGAGATTAAGGGTGATCACTTCCTCAATTTGTCAATAGGTAGCTGGCAACCACATCGGTAGCATAAATCATCATTGCCTAACCATAATAGCATCCTTACTTTTTGCCCAAAGTCCATTACATAATCTCCTATACAACTCATAGCACAACACAATTGTTACATATTCTCCCGATACCGGAAATGCTACTACACCAAGCACAATTCAAATTGGTCCGCTCCAAATGAAACATTTATCCAAGTAGAGAACTTTAACAACACTAGTAAATCCTTCGTCTTTCCTTTAATTTCATAATCTCGATGATCCATATAGTTTCACATTTAGGTCTCATTCTAATCACAATCTCAATAGTACCATCTCATCATCTGGTTGGTGATAGAAACTGTCCAAAATATTCCTGACCCATGTCAACATCATGTCATCAATGACACACAATCCACTTTACTTTTTAACCTTCTCCCTTCCTCAAGAATATCTCCACTCTAATCGTTCTCAATTGGAATATGCCGCACCTCCATGTGCTTCCCCAATACCCTCACCTCCATCCAATTACTAAACATTTTATACCTGACCTCATCTTACCCATTTTCAGCAAGAATCTCTTAACTTCAAAAATGATTATCTCCTTCAATACAGACCTTCTTGATACAAAATTATATGCTAAAATGAAGGGAATTTCCTGTAGATTCTAGAAATTCAAGAATCGCTTAAATCCGAGTTACGAGTAAAAAGTTATCACTTGTGTAATGGAGGCTGGTCAAGAAATCCCGTATACCTGCTTTCTCCAAAATCAGCTTCAGACCCAAATCTTCCAATGCGTTCTTCTCTCTCGTCAAAAACATGTAGAAGACAAAGTTTATATGAAAAATGTAGGGAATTTCACAAGCTTTCCAAAAAGTCCATAATCGCTCCCATTGGAGTTACCAGAGAAAAGTTATCACCTGTTTAGTGAAGACTGTTCCATAAGTGCGAAAATGAAGATTGGAAATGGTGAACATGAGTTCCACCCTTTTCTCTTACTTCCAAGCTCCCCCAACTATCCTCACTCTTCACCCAAATCTGAAGGTAATCCGACCTCAATTCAATTATACTGAAGATACACTAGCATAACAGTTGGTCCATCCAATCATCAATCCCGTTGAAGTGGATATTTATTCTTAATCATTACCTTAAACACTGTCGGTAATCCACGCACAATCTCATACCACCTTCTTTCTTCTTAACTCATAACACCGGAGCTACACTTGTCTCAACAATAACATCATCTTGTTCCGACTAAAGACAACATGTGCCCATCCTTAGGAAATACGTCAGGAGATCGCTAGCCACAACATCGCCTTCCCCCTCACAAGGAAGCGAACAACGAGAACACATGACCGTCTTCCCTCAAGGATCACACCATTCTCAAATAGTTGGACAATCCAACACTGCACTCCCTCATGTAGCAACATGATATCCAATTTCTCAACAACTGGAATATCCAAGAGAAGCAGACACCTCTCCCCCACTTGTTTCATTCCCACCCTGCAAATGGAAAACAAAACAAGCACCAACAGTGTTTTCACACATAAGTTGCATACTAGGGAACCACATAATTAGACAACCTGTCCGAACGGACCGACCTGCTCTGATACCACTGTGTAACACCCTAAATTTCCCCGTGCTATTTAATTAAAATAATCAGAGTAAAACAATACGAAACAAAAATAAAGGATGCTACTTCCAATTTATCATTTGCTCATAAATAGACATGTAACATATAAATGACATTTTCGGAAATCACACCAATTTAATCCAACAAAATAACCTTTATTACGCAATGGAAAATTATTCATTTCAATCAACAAAATATAACGATTTCAATTAACTAAAGAAACTAGTTTTCATATCAGAAAAACAACTAATAATTCTTCAACAAATAAAATCATATAAAGGCGTTCCCGACTCCCAATGTTACATATCAGAGCTGACGCCAAACTAAAAGAATAAACCGAAGACTTCATCTTCTACTCACACCTGAGCTCCTACAGCGGAATATCTGCACGTTACTCACGTAGAGGCAACATTCAAACAGAAGGGGTGAGATTCTCAAATCAACAAAAGAAGAAGATGATATAAATATAAAAGTGTAAATCATCAAGTAATTCACCCATATCGCAACTATTAACAAGCATCACACTCTCCAACACACACACAGATAACCAAGCAAATCATAATGCCACACAACCAATACAAAATGCAATGAGATACCAACTAGACTCAATGCATGTGGTACCAATTTCGATCCCTGTTTCATGATCATAATTCCCGTCGAAACGTCTATTTAGTCGCTCACACCCCACATGGGCACACGACAATCGTGATTGCTCACACTCCACATGGGCACACAATCACCTCAACAACAACATCGATTCTACTAAAAGGAATGCGAATAGACGCTCACACCCCACATGGGCACACGTCATCCCTCAACTCATGCATCATGCTATGCACCTTCAACGACAACATGCAATAACGAAACAAATGCATCAACATAGCATAGCATCATTACTTGATTCATTAATTCACAACAACACACATACACCTATCCAAGCATGCATATTCATAACAATCTTCCAAAATACATCATCTAAGGAAATTGTCAACGAAGCAACAGAAAACCACGGGAAGCCACCAGAAAACAGCAGAGAAACAACAAAAAATTGCGTAAGCAGCATTGTTGCGCCTCATCACACCGCCCGGCACAGCAGGGGCGTTGTTGCGCCTCTTGCACCGCCCGGCGGCACACAGGCATAGCTCCCCCCTCTTAATTCCAACCCTTCCAGTAGCGTTCCATGAAATGCCTCCTGGTCACCGCCCGACAGAGCATTGATGCGCCTCCTCGCACCGCCCGACGGCGTACGGGCATAGTTTCCCCCTCAATTCTAACAAGTTCTAGTAGCTTTCCAGGCTGTGCCTCTTAAGCACCGCCCGACGACACACAACACCGCCAGGCGCTACGTGCGCGTAGCAGAGTTCTTGCACTCCAACTTTCTGCTACACCAGACCCAATTTTCTCCCATTAACAATCCTCGCAATGCACGAAAATCACATCCAATCTCAGGAATATTTGGCAACAATAACATGCATTATTTTATAGACAACCTCATGAACAAATCTTAACATCCTAACTCATTAGAACCTATCAACAAACATTCAACATTCACATGAATTCAACCTAATGATTCCTACCCAAATACATACATCATCCATCCCTTGAGAGATTAAAGAATTCCCACCCTTACCTTGTATTGATGAGCTTCCTTCGTCTCTAATGGATTCACTCCTTCGCCTTGCCCTAGCCTCTGCTTCCCGTTCCCATTTCTCTTTTCTTCTGAATTCGATCGATCACCAAATGATTCTTCTCCTCTTATTTCCTCCTTTTCCTATTATGACCCTTAGGCCCCAAATATGTTTTCCCTCTTTATCCTTACTAATCCTCATGAATGGACCACCTTGCCCTTGTCATCTCTCCACTCATATTATCCAATTTTTAATTAAATAAAATAATTAAACTAATTATTTTAAATTTATTTAATTCCCACTAAATTATTTAATTTAATAATCACTTACTAACCACACCACATATTCCATCCCAATAGTCACACACCCTCCGATATTTTATTTTCTACAATTCTAAGGTCTCTACTCCATACTAAGGCAACCCAACCTCACCCAAAACATACATAATAATACACAAATACATAACATCATTCAATTTAATTACGAAAAATTAATTAAAATAAATCGGGGTGTTACAAGGTCCTCCAAGAATGAAGGAAACAAGAGTGGTAAAACAAAAGGGTCTTGCTACAATTGTGGAAAAGTCGGCCATTATAAGCCGGATTGTCCATTGATGAATAAGGACAAGGGGAAGGTAAAGAATCGTCAACAAAAGAAACAAAGTAAACCTAGAAGAGCTTACATTGCTTGGAAAAGTGATAGTGAGTCATCTAGTGAAGATAACTCAAGTGACGAAGAAGAGTTCGTCAACCTTTGTCTCTCCTCTCATCAAAAGAAGAAGAAAAGGTCAGACATGCTAAATATGAACACTCTAATAAAATGTCTCATTCTGAATTCCAACATGCTTTTGATACTTTACACCATGAGGTTAAAAAATCCTTTAAACGTTTAGTTTAAAACAAAAAAAAATTCTCTCACTTGGAGAAAAAGATCTTCTATTCCGAAAAGGAATTAAAGGCTCTTAAGAAGTCTATGGGGGAAGCAACAAAAGCAAAAGTTGAGGAGGACAAGAGTATTTGGTTAAATTGGGGTTGTGAAACTTGTCATATTTGGAAAATAGAATTGAGAACTCTTAAAGCCAAACTTGACAAGGCTTTAGTGTAACACCCTTCTAAACCCCGCAGAATATATATAAATAATCAGAGTAATTGTCATGCATCTCACATAAGGGTGTCACATATAATTTCAAAACATCACACATACACCTGTCATGCTCATTAACACTTAAAATAATTTCATGGATTTCACATCCTTTCACTTAGCATATAACAACGAAATTACTTCAATCATAAATGAACATAAAAAAAGTCTCAAGATTAACTCATTATAAATCATCACTTAGGCATAAAAGCCAATACTCAACAGAATTCAAATAACAATAACAACATAAAGAAGAGTACATAAATTATCTCTCAAAACATGAAATTGAAATATCCCAGTGTTACATGATCAGAGCACGACTTGACCCAAAATAAATAAGGACAATAAACAAGCTACTCCAATGGCTACCTCATGCTAGAAGCAACTCTACTCCTCGGTACCTGAGCGATGTCGTACAAAACATCATTCCAACAGAAGGGTGAGAATTCACATAATTATCGAAATCATAAGATAATATATAATATATAACATACAAGCATAACATAATGATTCTCACACTTCAAGAAGCTTCATCAACATATTATCACTCGAGTAGCCATACTATTCACAAATACATACTCACAATTCCATAATTTCACCAATTCATCAATTTCACATATTGCACATAATCTCATATCGCAAACATATACACAATGTGACTCAATGCAAGACTCAAATGCAACTCATGCATGTGGTACCAATCACTTGTTATTATTTTTAGGTTTTTACATTAAACCGGGTCCATTCACACACAAAAATCCCGTTCCCTAAGCTTTCAAACCCCGCTCTAGGTTTGGGACAAGTCACTAGTTCCCACGGAACTAACAAGCATTTCCTCTTGACAACAAATGATGCATGTGCAAGTTCAACAACCATATGCAATTAAGACTATTCCCTAATCTTAACATTCATGCATATCTTCAATAATTCATCACACTTGAATTACCACACAATTACACATACTTGCACATTTTTATGAATCATCCACACATAATTCACTTTCAAATGGTATACAACACATTTTACAATACAATCACAACTGTATTATCATTACAACAAGCAACAACTATCATACATTTCATGTTGTCACACCCAAAATATACTTATACAAACACACCCACAAGTATTTGATAAATTATCCACAAATAATTTCACAACCGGCAGCAAACAGCACAACAATCCATTAATATAACATATACACAATGGGCACCCCAAACATATTAGATATAAAAATACTGGGAAAACAATTATATTATCTATACTATGTTATAGCTTTATTCATTAGCTATCCGACGCTTCGAACGGAGACCAAAACGGACTTACGGATCAAAAGTTATGATCAAGACAATCTCGGGGATAAAATCCAGCAAGCTGACACGACCGCCCGTGTCAGGGGACACGGCCCGTGTCACTCCAAAGTCAGAAAATTAGGTTTTTGAACTCCAAAACAGGGGGCTGACACGGCCATCTGTGTCAGGTGACACGGGTCGTGTCAGAGCCCAAAAAAACCCATTTTCACTGTCGGAGGCCTTCCGGACCTCCGATTTCGATTCCGTAAAAAGTTTCAGTTCCAGAATTCGAAATACTACCATTATATGACAATTATAACAGTCCACAACACATATTTGAGGATCCTACCATCATTTATCATGTAATCATCAATTTTAAAACCATGGAAATTAGGGATTTTGATCCTAAATATGATACTACCCATCAAACACTATCATACAATCCCAATAATCATATAAAAACCTACCCTTACCTTGATTCCTTGGATTCTAGAGCTCTTGCTCTTGGGGTTTTCTCCTCCTCTTCTTCACTTCTCTCTTTTCCTCTTTTCCTCCTTTCTAACTTCTAACCCTAATCTATCTCTTTCTCTTATTTTATCAATCTCACAATTTTCTCATTAGTCTATTGGGCTTATTAACCCACTCTCTCACTTTATATTCACACTCCCAATCTAGGCCCATTTACTAATTCTACGAATTCTATATTTATTCCACCAAATCAAATAAACAAAATAAATATATTAAATCAAATAAATCAATTAATTCAAATAAATCAATTAATTCATATAAATTAAATAATTCAAATAAATCCAATAAATCAAATATGCACAAAATCACTTAATTAATTAATTAATATAGTATAAATAAATATATAATTACTAAAATTGGAGTGTTACAATCCTCCCCCACTTAAAATATTTTCGCCTTCGAAAATTACCTCAAACGAACAACTCAGGATAAGACTCCCTCATCTGACTCTCAAGTTCCCAAGTCACATTTCCACCAGTTGGTCCTCACCAAGCTACCTTCACCAAAGCAATCTCTTTACCTCAAAGTTGCTTTAACTCACAATCCTCTATCCACATAGGTGATGTCTCCACAGTCAGGTTATCTCTCACCTGTACATCATCTACTTGGACTACATGAGACGGATCCGCAATGTATTTCCTCAACTGAGATACATGGAACACATCATGGAGATTAGCAAGAGACGGTGGCAAAGCAACCTGATGGGCTACCTTTCCCATCCTCTGTAAAATCTGATAAGGACCAATAAAATGTGGCGTCAACTTACGCGACTTTAATGCCCGACCAACACCAGTTATCAGAGTAACTCTAAGAAACACATGATCTCCTTCCTGATATTCAAGTGTTTCCTCTTCTTGTCATGATAACTCTTCTGACGACTCTGAGAAATATTCATCTTCTCCTGAATCGTCTTAATCTTATTAGTAGTCTATTAGATTATCTCAGGTCCAACCACAACACTCTCTCCCGACTCATACCAACACAATGGCATCCTACACCTCCTACTATACAATGCCTCAAACGGTGCCATTCCAATACTCGAATGAAAATTGTTGTTATAAGTAAACTCAATTAAAGGCAAGTAGCTATCCCAAGCACCTCTTTTTTCCAACACACAAGCTCTATAAAGATCCTCAAGTGACTGAATCGTCCTCTTCGTCTGACCATCTGTCTGTGGATGAAAAGCCGAACTTAACCGCAACTTCGTACCTAAAGCACTTTGCAAACATTCCCAAAATCTTGAAGTAAACCTCGGATCTCTATCTGACACAATGCTAGACGGAACACCATGCAAACTGACAATCCTCTCAATGTACAACTTTGCTAACTTCTCCAATGGGTAATCCATTCTCACTGGAATAAAGTGAGCAGATTTCGTCAATCTATCCACAATAACCCAAATAGCTTCACAATTACTCGGTGTTCTAGGTAAGCCAGACACAAAATCCATCGATATGTTATCCCATTTCCACCCAGGAATAGATAACGGTTGCATCAGATCTGACGGTTTTTGATGTTCAATTTTTGACTTCTGACAAGTCAAACAAGAATACACAAACTCTGCAATTTCTTTCTTCATACTAGGCCACCAAAATATTTTCCTCAAATCATGATACATCTTAATAGCACCCGGATGAATACTCAATCTACTACAATGCCCTTCCTCAAGAATACTCTTTTTCAGCTCAACTATATCCGTAACACAAACTCTATCAAGACATCTCATGATACCATTTTCATCAATCCGAAAATCACCACCTCGACCTTGATTGATCAAAGTCAACCGATCTACCAAACTCAAGATTTTTGACCTTCTCGAATCTCAGCATGAATACCACTAGTAAGCTTCAACATACCAAGCTTAAATCCATAAGAAGTCTCTTCACAAACCAAACTCATATCTCGAAATTTCTCAATCATTTCCAACTCTCTCACCATCATCATCAACATATGTAAAGATTTCCGACTCAATGCATCAGCTACCATATTTTCTTTATCCGGATGGTAATTCAAACCAAAATAATAGTCCTTCAGGAGTTCCAACCATCTCCTTTACCTCGCATTCAACTCTTTCAGATCAAAGAGATACTTCAAACTCTTATGATCACTAAACACCTCAAATCTAGATCCAAATAATTAATGCCTCCAAAGCTTCAATACAAACACAACAGCAGCCAACTCTAAATCATGCGTCAGATAATTCCTCTCATGCACTTTAAGTTGCCTTGAAGCATAAGCTACAACTTGCTGATGTTGCATCAACACACCTCCCAATCCCATCAACCAAGCATCACAATATACAACAAACGGTTCTGCCGGATTAGGCAAAATCAAAACAGGAGTTGTCGTCAACCTTCTCTTAAGCTCTTGAAAAATTTATTCACACTTTGCATCCCAAACAAAAGCTTGACCCTTCCTAGTCAACTACGTCAACGACAAAGATAACTTGGCAAATCCTTCAATGAATTTCCAAAAATAACCTGTCAACCGAAGAAAACTTCTAATCTCAAAAACTGATTTCGGAGCTTCCCACTGCGATACAGCTTCAACCTTAGACGAATCAACTACAATACCTCTACTCGAAATCATATGGGCAAGGAAACTCACTTCCTTCAACCAAAACTCGCACTTAGAAAGTTTAGCATACAATTGTTTCTCTTTCAATACAGATAACACAATCCTCAGATGCTCCACATGATCCTCTTCACTCTTCGAATAGATCAAAATATCATCAATGAACACAACCACAAAGTTGTCCAAATACGGATGGAAAATCTTGTTCATGTACTCCATAAATACACCTGGTACATTAGTCACACCAAACGGCATCACAAAATACTCATAATGACCATACCTGATCCTAAAAGCAGTCTTATGAATATCTTCAGCCTTCACACGAACCTGATGATACCCAGACCTCAAATCTATCTTACTGAACACACTTGCACCAACCAACTGATCCATCAGATCATCAATTCTCGGAAGTGGGTATTTATTCTTAATAGTCACCTTGTTGAATTGTCTATAGTCCACACAAAGCCTCATAGAACCTTCTTTCTTCTTTAGCAACAAAACTGGTGCACCCCACGGTGACACACTCGTACGAGTGAATCTCTTCTCAAGGAGATCTTCAAGTTGGCTCTTCAATTCTTTTAATTCCTATGCGGGCATACGATATAGAGCCATCGATACCAGACTAGTTCCAGGAACTAAGTCGATCGCAAACTCCATTTCACGTTCCAGCGGTAAATCACTTATCTCATCAGGAAAAACATTCGGAAAATCACAAACAATTGGCAAAACACCAACTACCCCACTTTCACTAACACTCAAAGTTGCCATCAACATAAACATCTCAGCACCATCCTGCACTGACTCATCAAAAAAATCTGTAAGCACTTGGCTTAACTCCAAAAAATTCACTGCACACACCATCTAAGCTCGCAAGACATGTCTATTCCATCCAACATGATCCTGTCTACTATCAACAAGAGATTAAGGGTGATCAGTTCCTCAATTTGTCAATAGACAACCGACAATCATGATGGGGCATGAAATTCTGGCCTATGCAGACAACAGATGTCCTAACACATGTCAAGACATTGTGCTACATAATCATTTAAACTAGGAGGTGCAACAGCAGACTGATATCTTGAATATCAGAACTGCACACTCATAGATGTCACGACATCTGATCCAACATGTCAGTCAAGAACATTTACAAAACTGTAAATTGCAGAATGTTAAATAAGACATTAATTGTTAACCCAGTTCGGTGCAATTAGCCTACATCTGCGGGATACCAATCCAGGATGAAGACTTCACTATTTGTAGAACTGTTACAAAGCTAAACTCCCCCGTTTACAACTTTATACCTAACATCTACCCAATGAACATCTTTATCAAGGCTAAACTCAACCGTTTACAACCTTGATATGAGATACCCCACTCACATCCCAATCACAACTTGTGATATCTCTGTCGTCTGCCAATTCAGAACTGTCGTGGTTTCTTGACCTTCAAGTTATCTTGGACTTGCTTCAAAGCTTCGTCCAAGAACAATACACCAACCATTACCTACAGGTTTCTGGTTGTGTCCCTGTACATATGCCTTCCACCCTGCATCCCATAATACAGAGTGGAGACTTACAACTCCTAAGAGAGCCAACGAATCTCAACTAAACCCTTATTCAACACAAAGGAACTAGGTTACAAAGTTCTTGCACCGCCACTGCTCGAATGAACCCAAAACATAGAATAAAATTCTTCTCCCCCTTTTTAGCCAAAACTTGGCAAAAGTGACCAAGACAGCTCCATATCCAGACGCAACTCATCCAGATCTTTGAAGAGAAAGAATTATGAGCCCAAGAAGTGTCACAACAATCCTATTTATAGCAAGCAGTCGCCTTTGAAAGAAACGAACCATCGAACAAAACGCTGGTCAATTCAAAGCGCCAATAACTCTACTACATGCGCATCGGCCAAGACTGTTGACTATTTCTTCTTTTGAGACCACCAACCAAAGAATCAATAACATGCAGACATGTTGTATAACAATGCCCTGACATCTTGTCAGACATTGTCTATTCTTCCCAGATTCTTCTTCTGATAAGACATTACAGAGAAATCTTCACAGCATTGTGAGTAACAGTTTGCAGAGAAAAATAAATTCCCCAGACTCAACAATGATTCTTAAGCATCCAATAAGAACCATTCAAGTATGCATTGCCAAGTTTCCCTCAACTTGCAGCAACACTCTAATGTCAAGACATCCTCCTTGACATCTCAGTTTGCTTGACGCACAAATGCAAACTGGAACTTCAACAATAATGTCAAGCCATCTTGACATCTCAGTTTACTTGGCGCACAAATGCAAATTGGAACTTTAACAATAATGCCAAGCCATCTTGACATCTCAGTTTGCTTGACGCACAAATGCAAACTGGAACTTCATCTTAGATCAAGAGGCCTCTCCCCCTGACTAAGGTAACTGGTGCTCCTCCACTGAACACCCAAGCTAGTGACTGGAAAACATAAGACGCATCTTCATGTCTTCAAGAGCGCACCCTCTGTTCAACACACCTGCTGAACGCAACCATTAACTCTCTTATTGTTCCCTATGACAAGAAACAATAATCACTCACACATGATCACCATCATGCTACCTGTGAGAAAGTGTATACCAACCATAACAAACTCTTGGCTTAAGTTCAAAGTCCCATTGATCCCCCTCATCCTACAACCATCTACACACCACACGAACTCCTCTTGAATTCTCATGTATAGACCTCCAGCTACTTGAGTTACAAACCAATTGAATCAGAATGCTTCACATTCCTCAAAGACACGCACAGGGCCCCTTAGTTTGTTATAACGATGTCAGCTATCGTATGCATGCTCCAAAACTTCACAGCTGCTAAACTGATCCACTACTAGCATGACTTGCTCCAAGGGATCCAATGCCGTATACAAGATTTTCCACTGACCTCACCCAGCCAACATTAGAGAAAAACACCCCGCAATCCAAGACAGTCATTCCTATCATTCTCCCGTATGATAATCTGGAATACTTCTAATTTATGGTGAATCTCCACTTCTGAACGCATTCAGGAGCCAGACTTCCATGCAATCAACACATGATTCACTTCAGTCTTCACAAACACTTACATCCTCCTTCCAAGGAACCATTCTACTCCATCATTCTCCCGGATGATCATGTAGATACTTCTTGGACACAATGCAAGTAACCAGTTCATCACAGAACCTGAAATCCTTTACCAGGATATCCAACCCAAGGATGTTCTAACATCAATTAGGACATATTCCACACATCACAGACACCACACACCATGGTTCTTGATATGCTCCACCACTGGACTTACTATCATTATAGTAATCCACACTGAAGATCTTCAAAAAACACTGCGCCACCAGCTTGAACAAAGAAAACTTCAGAAACCCAGAGAGAAATAAACTCTCAACCACCAAAGAAGGTATGATTCCATTCTCAACCCAGAACTTCTGCCACAAGCTCCCAAAGAACCAGAACCTTCAAAAAAATTCAACTAACTACTCTTGTACACAAGAGCAATCAGTTTCAAGCATCCTGCTTGAACGCACTTTATGAAACCAATCAAATGCCACCTTTTGATTGACCTCACTCATCTTCAGAACTCCCACAAGATACCCTGATCTACTAATGAAATCAGATCTTCAAGTCACATGAACTACTTGCCCTATAGGAAGACATCTTGGATTCACCAAGCCTCTTAGTCATGTAACATCTTCTCATCCACAGCTCCCGCAAACTGCATGAGATAGACCTTTTTGAAGAATCCATCACTCCCATTCTCCTGTAGATCACCTTATCTTAAGCTGATGTGCCACATCACCAGCTGAGACTTCTGATGTCAAGTTAGATGTCCAAACATTATGACATCCAACTGTTGAATTCATCTCTTCCTTCTGCCACTTAGAAGAACCTCATTCCTTTGCAGAAACAGATTTCCATGCTCTCACAGACTTGATTCAACAACCAAGTTTTGAGTAGACAACCTCTATTCTGCTTTGAAACTCCAAAGACTTCAAACCTTCCACATCTGAATCTTTAGAAAATAAGTAGTCCAAGACTACCCCATAGCAATACCAAAGAATACCACTTCCCTTAGTAGAGCCGTCAGTAGAAAGCCAGAGATAACTGCCACCTATCCTCGACCTTAACAACCAGAGCAAACACTATGCTCCAAAGCACCTAGATCAGAAATAAACTGATCCAAGCTGTAACCATCAAGATTATGATGTCTTCATCTTCATCTCCATCTTCAACAGCATCACCATCTGGACAAGTCATTCAAAATACATTCCAGGAAACAGACGCTAAGCCAATAATCCCAGGTCAACACCTAGGAGACTTTTGAGCGAATGCAGAACCCCTCCCATGATTCTACAAGCCTCTGATAAAAAGATGTTAGAACATTTGACAGGACATCCTCAATCTTGACTTTCAAGGATAATCAATTAAATACTTGTGGATTCCACAAATAGCAATTGATCTTAAATCCTTGTACCATAACCCTTCTTCACTGTTGTAGCTGAGCTCCACCAGATCATGTCATGAACACTTATACAGTATTCAATCTTATTGCAAGTATCTTCTTCAATGACAATTTTGAGATACCAAGGCAGTCGCCCTTGACTCAAGTAACTAAGACTTTCTATGAACAAATCTTATTTACCTCAATAATTCTTCAATCAGATTGGATCAACTTTTAGGGTCAAGAGAGATGAATCATTCCTTGCTGTTTTTGGATGGTGAAAATAAATCAACTCCACGTTCTTCAGATTGTGTCTCAAGGAAACACCTTTTAGTCAGAAGAGTAACTAGAAGACTCCAGATACATGACATAGATGTCTTTATGAGTGTACTTGAGAGAATTCTCAAGTATCTTTGACAACCTAGCCGACCAAACATTTATCAAACTCCTAGAGCAGGAACCTGATAAACTTTAACTCAACTCCTCTCCTCTTCAACTGATTCCAAACTGCACTATGAAACCAAGCTTTCAAGTACCAAGTCACCATTCCAGATATCTAACCACAACTCCCTTTACTCCATCACTCCCGACTTTGGAATAAAAGAATGCAGATATCTTCAGATATAAAGAGGCCGACGATTGAGACCTTCCACCAACTGTCTTCAGTAACAACTCCAGAATCCCATAATTCTATAGTTCTTCCATCAGAAACACATGTAGCGGAACCACCAAGGAACAAATCCTGCTTTCCCTAATAAGATGTCATAACATCTTATAAGACACACCAACAAGAGAACTAGCCACTTCTCCTGTAGTTGTTGTAGAATCTCCTCAGCAACATGAACAACCTCCGGGTTGCTCCCTTTGATCCAGAACATCCATCTCATCCATTAATACCCTTGAGTATGTCTGAGTTGATTGATCTGATCTTTAAACTCCTCCTTAATTAAAACGCCAGAAAGTATCTCCCAAAGATCTCATCCAGAACCAGACAGGATGCCTGCTCTGATACCAATTGAAATTCTGGCTTATCCAGACAGCAGATGTCCTAACACATGTCAAGACATTGTGCTACATAATCATTTAAACTTGGAGGTGCAACACCAGACTGATATCTTGAATATCAGAACTGCACACTCACAGATGTCACGACATCTGATCCAACATGTTAGTCAAGAACATTTACAAAACTGTAAATTGCAGAATGTTAAATAAGACAGTAACTGTTAACCCAGTTCAGTGCAATTCACCTACATCTGGGGGATACCAATCCAGGATGAAGACTTCACTATCTGTAGAACTGTTACAAAGCTAAACTCCCGCATTTACAACTTTATACCTAACATCTACCCAATGAACATCTTTATCATGGCTAAACTCAACCGTTTACAACCTTGATATGAGATACCCCACTCACATCCCAATCACAACTTGTGATATCTCTGTCTTCTGCCAATTCAGAACTGTCGCGGTTTCTTGACCTTCAAGTTATCTTGGACTTGCTTCAAAGTTTCTTCCAAGAACAATACACCAACCATTACCTACAGGTTTCTGGTTGTGTCCCTGTACCTATGCCTTCCACCCTGCATCCCATAATACAGAGTGGAGACTTACAACTCCTAAGAGAGCCAACGACTCTCAAACCCTAAACCCTTATTCAACACAAAGGAACTAGGTTACAAAGTTATAAGCGATACAACAGTTACATTCCCCTCACTACCCTAGGTCTAAGTCTTCATATATATAGTCTTCTATCTTGGGCTTTCTATCTCTGTCTTTGATCCAGTCTTTAGGAGCAAAACAAATCTTGAAAAGATTTGTTACTGAATTAAACTTGCTGAAGTAATAGTCAGGATGTCAGGACATCTTCTTCGACTTCTTTGACTTCTGCAGTTATTTCTTTAACGTTAGGTTTTACCAAAATTTTGTCAAACATTAGGAGTTTTCAGGGCATAAACCATTTTTACCAAACTATAATAGCAATCAACGACACACTGAGCCACCACTCAACACTTGAAGCATCTTGGAGAAGCACAAGATTCTCCCCCACTTGTTTCAATCCCTTTCCTACAGACAAAGGTTAGAAAAACAAACGTGTACCGACAGTGTTTTGACACATATGTCGCATACTAGGGAACAAACAACATTAGACAACTTGGCAAGATGGACCGACCTGCTCTGATACCACTAATGTAACACGCTTCTAAACCCCACGGAATATATATAAATAATCATAGTAATTGTCATGTATCTCACATAAGGGTTTCAAATATAATTTCAAAACATCACACATACACCTGTCATGCTCATTAACACTTAAAATAATTTCATGGATTTCACATCCTTTCACTTAGCATGTAGCAACGAAATTACTTCAATCATAAATGAACATAATAAAAGTCTCAAGATTAACTCATTATAAATCATCACTTAGGCATAAAAGCCAATACTCCACAGAATTCAAATAACAATAACAACATAAAGAAGAGTACATAAAGTATCTCTCAAAACATGAAATCGAAACATCCCAGTGTTACATGATCAGAGCACGACTCGACCCAAAATAAATAAGGACACTAAACAAGCTACTCCAACGGCTGCCTCATGCAAGAATCAACTCTACTCCTCGGTACCCGAGCGATGTCGTACAAAACATCATTTCAACAGAAGGGTGAGAATTCACATAATTATCGAAATCATAAGATAATATATAATATATATAACATACAAGCATAACATAATGATTCTCACACTTCAAGAAGCTTCATCAACATATTATCACTCGAGTAGCCATACTATTCACAAATACATACCCACAATTCCATAATTTCACCAATTCATCAATTTCACATATTGCACATAATCTCATATCGCAAAGATATACACAATGTGACTCAAATGCAACTCATGCATGTGGTACCAATCACTTGTTATTATTTTTTGGTTTTTACATTAAACTGGGTCCATTCCCTAGACCAATAACACACAAAAAGCCCGTTCCCTAAGCTTTCAAACCCCGCTCTAGGTTTGGGACAAGTCGCTAGTTCCCACGGAACTAACAAGCATTGCCTCTTGAAAACAAATGATGCATGTGCAAGTTCAACAACCATATGCAATTAAGATCATTCCCTAATATTAACATTCATGCATATCATCTATAATTCATCACACTTGAATTACCACACAATTACACATACTTGCACTTTTTTATGAATCATCCACATACAATTCACTTTCAAATGGTATACAACACATTTTACAATACAATCACAACTGTATTATCATTATAACAAGCAACAAGTATCATGCATTTCATGTTGTCACACCCAAAATATACTTATACAAACACACCCACAAGTATTTGATAAATTATCCACAAATAATTTCACAACCGGCAGCAAACCGCACAACAATCCATTAATAAAACATATACACAATTGGCTCCCCAAACATATTAGATATAAAAAATACTGGTAAAACAATTCTATTATCTATACTATGTTATAGTTCTATTCATTAGCTTTCTGACGCTTCGAACGGGGACCAAAACTGACTTACGGATCAAAAGTTATGATCGAGACAATCTCGGGTATAAAATCCAGCGAGCTGACACGGCCGCCCGTGTCAGGGGACACGGCCCGTGTCATGGGACACGGCCCGTGTCACTCCAAAGTCATAAAATCACGTTTTTGAACTCCAAAATAGGGGGCTGACACGTCTACTCGCGTCAGGTGACACGGGCCGTGTCAGAGCCTAGAAAAACTCATTTTCATTGTCAAAGGCCTTCCGGACCTCCGATTTCGATTCCGTAAAAAGTTCCAGTTCCAGAATTCGAACTACTACGATTATATGACAATTATAACAGCCAACAACACATATTTGAGGATCCTACCATCATTTATCATGTAATCATCAATTTCAAAACCAAGGAAAATAGGGATTTTGATCCTAAATAAGATACTACCCATCAAACACTATCATATAATCCCAATAATCATATAAAAACCCACCCTTACCTTGATTCCTTGGATTCTAGAGCTCTTGTTCTTGGGGTTTTCTCCTCCTCTTCTCCACTTCACTCTTTTCCTCTTTTCCTCCTTTCTAACTTCTAACCCTATTCTATCTCTTTCTCTTATTTTATCAATCTCAGGATTTTCTCATTAGTCTATTAGGCTTACTAACCCACTCTCTCACTTTCTATTCACACTCCCAATCTAGGCACATTTACTAATTCTACCAATTCTTTATTTATTCCACCAAATCAAATAAACAAAATAAATAGATTAAATCAAATAAATCAATTAATTCATATAAATTAAATAATTCAAATAAATCTAATAAATTAAATTCGCACAAAATCACTCAATTAATTAATTAATGTAATATATATATATATATATATATATATATATAATTACTAAAATTGGGGTGTTACATCTAAAGTCACTTTTGCTATTGATCGATCACGTTTTAGAAAAAGCATGAATAATCCCTACCAAAAATACACTTATGTGATTAGAGATCAAGTTAACAAAAGTGATACCAATGTTAATCTGACTTGCTTGTATTGTTGCAAGAGGGGTCATACCATTGTCAAATGTCGCTTTAGGAGGTTTTTAGTTCCTAAAGGAATTTACCTTCCCAAATGAAACCAAAGATTCACTCACAACCAAGGACCCAATAAAAATTGGGTACCTATTTCCCTTGTTTGATTGTGTAAGTACAATGTCTTGAGTCTACAGAGAGAAGATGAGTTCTCGATAGTGGATGCTCAAGACACATGACGGGAGACATTTCCCTATTCATTGACTTTGTGACAAAGAATACAGAGACAACAACAAGGGGGCAATACTCAGCAAAGGTAGTGTAGGTAATCCCTCTTCTACTACTATCTCAGACATGATATTAGTTGAGGGTCTTAAACACAACCTAATTAGCATGAGTCAATTATGGGACAAAGGTTATAAAGTCTCATTTTCAAAATATTGCTGCATAATTGAAAATAATGATAAGAAGAAGGATGTGCTTAAAGGCCTGAGGGTTAACAACGTCTATATGCTTGACTTGAGTGAGGTATCGTTAAGTAGCAATAAATGTCTTATCACCATGATTGAAAATTCATGGTTATGGAATAGTTGTATAGCACATGTCAATTTCGATTTTCTCAATAAAGTAGTCTCTAAGGATCTAGTGGTCGGCTTACCCAAAATCAAGTTTTCAAAGGATCACTTATGTGAAGCGTGCCAAATGGGGAAGCAAACAAGGATCTCGTTTAAGTCTAAAAATATTGTTTCAACCACGAGACCCCTTGAACTCCTCCATATAGACCTCTTTGGATCATCTAGGATTAAAAGCATAGGTGGTAACTACTACGGTTTTGTGATTGTAGACGACTACTCTAAGTTTTGCTAGACTATTTTCTTAGCAAGCAAGAGCGATACTTTTTATGCTTTTGAGAAATTTGCCAAGCTCTATCAAAACAAATTGAATATGAGTATTGAAACAATCTGAAGCAATCATGGAGGTGAATCTGAAAACCACCTCTTTGAAGAATTTTGTGATAAGAACAGGATTCAACATAATTTTTCCACACCACGTACTCCTCAACAAAACAGGGTAGTGGAATGTAAAAATTGAATTTTGGAAGAATTAGGAAGAACTATGATCAATGAGAGTGGCCTTCCTAAATACTTTTGGGACGATGCCATTAGTACGGCTTATTATGTTTTGAATAGGGTGCTCATCCATCCTATTCTCAACAAAACTCCGTATGAGCTTTTGAAAGGAAGGAAGCCCAACGTATCACACCTTCACGTTTTTGGATGTAAATGCTTTATGTTGAATAATGGTAAGGAGAACCTTGGCAAGTTTGATTCGAAGGCCGATGAAGGTATCTTTCTTGGATACTCTCAAACTAGTGAGGAATATATAATATATAATAAAAGGTTACTTACTGTTGAAGAATTTGCACATGTTACTTTTGATGAATCTTATCTGAAAAACATCGGAAAAGGTATTTCTTTTCATGGTGCAGGTGTATCTTCAGAAGAGATACTCAAGGACACTGAAAAAGGGACTGGTCAACCTGAATCGGTGAATGTTGAGGAGGAGAAAGATCACCATCCTGAAGAGATTGAGGTGGCCAATCCAATTAACAACGATGACCTTCCTCTAGCTTGGAAGTGCTCTAAGGATCATCCCATCGACAACATACTCGGAGATATTTCAAAGGGAGTAACTACGAGATCCAAGCTAAGTAACTTTTATTATCACTTTCCTTTCGTCTCTCATATTCAGCCTAAAAACTCTAAAGAGGCCTTACTCGATGAACATTGGTTTTTATCAATGCAAGAGGAATTAAATTAATTTAAAAGGAATGAGGTTTAGGACCTTGATCAGTAAATAACAAGTGTACTATTTAACAATGTAGTAATAATTGGGATTATCCCCAGAGTCGGTCTCTCGAGGATTGCGTATAATATGTAAGTGTCGGTGTTATATCAATTAAACAAAAATTACTTTTGGGGTTTGTTTGGGTTGACAAAAGTTATAATAACAATATAAAATAAGCAGAACAATAAAAAGTGCTTTTAAGGAATATGATGAAATATGCTAGGGAAGGTGTATAAATTGCTCAGTAAGAACCCGAAATAATCATCAGAGATATATGCCTCAAAACCTTAATTTTACTGACCCTCAAATATTTTTCTTAAATTCCTTAACCGAAAAACCTTTGATATTCTCCCTTGACCCTAATTCCTTAGCAGTCAAGAAAGAACATCAAGCAATAGTTCTGACAAAGTTTTTTAGTCACTAAGGGATATCCCTATTCCTAGGCAATATCTACCGTAATGTTATTATGCAAAATCAATAGATTGGTTTTTAAGGCCAAATCCCTAAACGTAAATCGTTCCCAATTTAATCGATCGATAAATGTTAAATAATTTGCATAACAAAAGATTAAGGCAAGAAAACATAATCTCATCAAATAATTTAACAAAGGTTCATTACATCACAATTCAGGGACACCCCCCTAGCATTGGGGGGTTTAGCCTCTCATAATATTCAAAATAAAAACTACAATCAAATTAAAGGAAGACATTACACTTTGATCGGAGTAAAATTGATTCTTCAATCGCTTCCGCTCATGAACAATCCTCTGGTTAAAATCTCCTTGATCGCATAAAACTATCGTAAATTTGTTTCTGAAAGTAAAAGTGTCTTCTCTCTTTTTCCACCTAGCCTAAGTAGTTCCAACTCAACTAAAACAGTACGAAATTCCCAGAATACCCCTCAGAGCACTACACTTAGAAAGTATGAAAAAATCATAAAAATTTCCTCTCCCAGGCTTCCTGACACGGGTCGTGTCAGCTCACACGGGCACCCGTGTCAGCCCTCTGTTTCCTCTGTGCGAACACTTTCACTCCAGGCCTACTGACACGGGCCGTGTCAGCTGACACGGGCACCCGTGTCAGCCCTCTGACTCTTGCCCCACTTCTTCATTTCATAGCTTCTCCTGATACGGCCCGTGTCAGGCAACACGGGGGGCCGTGTCAGGCTTCTGGCTCCTTCAAAAATGCATTCGAAACGCTCTGAACTTTTCCTTTCTTTGCGTAAGTTTTCCGGGGCTTCCACACTGTGACCTGAAAACAACAGAACTACCAGACCATGACTTCGAAAGTACTTTATTTATCATATATTTAAACTAAAGCAAGACAAGCAAACAAGATGCGAAAACTAAAATAGTTAAGGGTTAAATAGTGTTTACCCCCTGCCATATAGGCGTGTTTTGATTTACCCCCCCTTAAGAATTTTTTTTTTATTCCCCCCTCAACTTTCCCAGATTCCATTTACATACACCCTCATACACCCATTGGTCAAAGATTCTGCTGACTGGGCACTTGGTCTTGCTGACTGGGCCGTTGGTTGACTGCCACGTGTGATTCATAATTAGGTTAAAGTAGCACCATCATCTTCTTCGTGTAAGTAGCATCATATTCTTCTTCTTCTTCATTCGTGACAGCACCATCTTCTTCTTCTTCTTCTTCGTTCCTAACAGTTGCTCTTCTCCTTCTTCGTTGTTCCACTTGAACTCAAACCGTAAACCTAAATGGATAGAACTCAAAGCGTTGATAGCATCAATTCGTGTGAAAACCCAACCGGTCCTTTGTGTGGCTGTCGTCGTCCGATGAAGATGTTGGTGGCGAAGACCATACAAAACCGCAATAGGAGGTTTTGGAAGTGTCGAAACACAGGGGTGAGTGGAATTCCTCGAAACACGGTTTGTTCTTCTTTTTGGATAATGCTTCATTAATGTTGTTGGTATTTGCAGATGGGTGGTAGCTGCGAGCTTTTTATTTGGGATGATGAAATAGACAACTCCATGAATGGCTTGTCAAACAATGGTAGCTGTTGCAAAAACTGTGATGTGGTATATTTGAAGTTGGATATGACTGCAAATAAGCTCCAAAAAGCCAAGTTGAAGATAGCTGTCTTGAAGAGGAAAAATTGGCAACTAAAATTGGTCATTTGGGTGTCTGTGATTATGTTCGCAGCAGTTTACAAGGCCATGTATTTGTAGTTGTTCCTGTATTGGTCTGATTTTATGTACTGTCATTAGTATGTGCTATAGGATTTTAGTTGTTTGTATCAGTGTATGAATTGGTTGCAGCCATGTACTAAGAAGCTTCATTTTATGTAATGAAATCTTGAGTTAAATTAGTAAAGCTTCATTTTAGGTAATGTGTACAAATTGTTTTCCCAAAACATTGGATTTCATGTCTTTCAAAATAGGCCATAACAAAATGGCATTGTCAATACAAAAAGGCACTAGCCATAACAAAATAATGTTGTCATTACATAAAAAGGCCATAACAAATTGGCATTGTACTAACTTAAAGGTTCCAAGATAACTAATAACTAATAACTAAGTCCTAGATTGCAACCATCAAAACAGCCCTGAAACTATTTCCTCAATTTCTTCTTGCCTCTAGAAGAACCACCTTCTTCTTGTGTTAAAACCCCTCCCTCTTGTTCTGGTACACAGATAGGCTGGTTAGAATTTGAACCAGGTCCTATGATTGGTTTCTGAAACCACTTCAGCTTGATTCTTTCACTTGACCTCTTCTTGATTGACATGATCTCTTTCCCCTTCTTCCTAACTTTACCCTTGGCAGCAGGTGCATTTCCTTGAATCACCTCACTTTGACTTGCAGCAGGTGGGTGTGTCTGAGTTACATCAGGTATGCTTGAAATAAGCGCATCAGAAATGTCACCAAAATAGTCACCTGGTTGATCATTTTGTGGTACAGTGGGAGCATCACCTTGAGCATTATCTGGTACAGTGGGAGCATCATTTTGCTCTGTTGCAGCATTAGATGCCTTGACTTTTTTCTGCAAAACAAGACATATACCATATCAGACATATACCATACCAAGACATATACCAAGACAGATACCATATCAGACAGCATGACATACCTTTCTTTTTAGCCCTTTTGGATCTTGTGTTGGGCTCTTGCATGTTTGAACATTGTGATCAAACTTGTCACACCTTGTACACCTGTAGGACACACCAGGCAACCTCCTTCTAGCACCATCTTCACCACTCTCTCTAATCCTCAACTTTTTAGGCCTACCTGGTCCTTTCTTGTATTTAGGTGGTAACAGTTCCTCACCCTCAACTTCTGGCCACATTTCCTGGCCATTAATTGGACTGACAGCAAAACCATAACACATTGCATACTTCTCCCTTGAATAACACTCATCCACAAATTCCTCTGGATTTTGTTGCCTAAACCCAAGAGCTGCTATAGCATGCCTACATGGAATCCCAACCAACTCCCAGAAATTACAACTACAAGATTTTTTAGCAATGTCTACTATGAACTCCTGAGTGTTGGAAGAATGGGTGACTTGAAATTTCTCATCCATTGCCCAAGTGGGCAGCCAATGGCCACTCAATACAACCTCATTATCAAGTCTCTTCCTAGGAATAGGCATAACTTTATGGTGCCACTTGTCTAGTTTTAGGGTAGATGTGGAGCACCTATTCATTAGATACTTTCTTATCCACTCACACATAGACAAAATAGGCTTGTCCCTAGCAACTAAGATTGTGGCATTAAAGGATTCAGCTATATTGTTCATAAGAACATCACATTTAGGGTAGAAAGAGAAAGCATGCTTACACCAACTTTTTGGAGGAATTCCCATTAACCAAGCCCATGCTTTAGGATCAACTTGTTTTAGCTCAGTCATCTTTTGCAACCACCCTTGGTAGTAAGTTGATTTTGCAGCCCCCATCATCAGATCTCTAATTAAACTGCCACCACCAAATCTTTTTTTGAAATTTGAATAAAGATGCCTTAGACATAGCCTATGTTCAATTGTTTCAAACATTTCCTCAAAAACTGCTACCAAGCCCTGCATCATGAATACATATCAGCAAACATAAACATGTTAATAGGATTAAATAAAAACTGACAGAGTTATGTTACCTTCTGTTGATCAGAGATAAAAACATATCTCTTGTCTTGTCCAATATCTGCCATTAACAACTCAAGAAACCACCTCCAGTTGTCCTTTGTTTCTGTCTCAACAACTCCAAAGGCCAATGGAAAGTATTGATCATTAGGATCCCTTCCCACAGCAATCAATAACTGACCTCCATAATTTGTTTTCAGATGACAGCCATCCACTCCCACAAAAGGTCTACAACCATTAATGAACCCCTTTTTACAACCATCAAAGCAGAAATAGAAAGCACCAAACCTTGGTTGAATGGAAGCACTTGGTCTCTCCACTGTGACACTTAGAGTGTTGCTAGGATTCACTCTATGTAACTCAGCCACATATCTTCTCAGATTTGCATACTGTTTGTCAGCATCTCCCTCTAAGATCTTCTTTGCTATGAGTTTAGCCTTCCATGCCCTCCCCACAGTGATTCCCACAGAATAGTTTTGTCGCATATCCTGAACTATGTCACAGATCCTAACATTTTCTGATGTTTGCATCTTCTTCAATACAGCCTTAGCCACCCACCTAGAGTTGGCAGATTTGTTTTCCAAAACCCTAGCACGTGTATGTTTGTCCACTATGGTTTTAATAGCAAATGTGTGCTTGTGGCCCACTTTAGAGCAAAGTACCAAAAAACCACACTTGGCCCTACACTCAACCCTAACTCTGTATGACTCATTTTTAATGAAATTTATTTCCCTCCCATTTAATACGGACCACTCACGTATTGCTTCTCTAAAGTCATCAAGGGTATTAAATTCCATACCCCACTCAAATTTAAAATTCTTATTCAAATGCTCCTTTCTAAACTTTTCAAACCTTGGCCCTTTCTCATCATCACTTATATCAGGATCAGAGCTATCAAGCTCATCACTCACATACTCATCATCCTCCTCCCATTTCTTCTTATTGGAGCCACTAATAAATCCACCAATTTAGGGTGATGCATTAATAGGTACAGTGACATCAATACCTTCAAAGCCATCCAGATTTGCAGTTGCTCGTTCATCCTCACTATCATCTAGTCTTTCCACTGCCTCTTCATCACAAACCTCCAGTTCGACAATCTCATTGACACACCTAGGATACCTTACTGAGTCGCTTATATCAACTACATCATGCTCAACAAACATTTCCCCTTCTACTTGGGTTGCACAAGCATATGCTGCAAAATCGTAGCAGTCATCATCGTTCTTAAGCTGGAAAAAGTTTTCATCAATTTCAATAATCTTTGTCCATGTTCTATAACTCCCTACAACATAACCCCACCCGGTCACCAACCTATGAACACAATCCATTCTCCATTTATCAATTTCTAACCCAGACACTAATGTGGATACACCTCCCCTGTAAATGGTAACCCCACCACTTAACTTTACAAATTCACCTCCATGGTGAAATACGGCTTTGAACACTTGCATGTTCTAAAAATCAAAACAAACGAGCTAAATACCCTAAAAAAACCATAAGATATCAGACACGACATTGGAAGGTTTGAAAAAATACGAACCTTGTCAGCTTTAGCTTGAGAAACGCCATCGCCTTCATTGTGCTTCTCAGGTTCCACACATTGGTTGATGACGGTGGCTTCAGTCGGTTCACGGATTTTCTTTGATTGCTTCCCTTGTTTCCGTTGCTTACGGCTCTTCTTCATCGCCTCTTCGTCTTCCTTCCTAATTCTGGGACTGAATAAACCCTAATTATTCTAGGGGGTAGATGCAGAAATGATTTTTGAAAAAAGTCTTTTCATGTTAATATAATTCACTTATCACACGTGGCAGTCAACCAACGGCCCAGTCAGCAAGACCAAGTGCCCAGTCAGCAGAATCTTTGACCAATGGGTGTATGAGGGTGTATGTAAATGGAATCTGGGAAAGTTGAGGGGGGAATAAAAAAAAAATTCTTAAGGGGGGGTAAATCAAAACACGCCTATATAACAGGGGGGTAAATACTATTTAACCCAATAATTAAATGAAAATGATAAAAACAAACCAAAGTGTTACCGATAGAACGGAATTCTTGCCGAATAACTGACGGAAACTAAGTAGAATAGGTGACTGATCACAACCCCAAACTTAGCTCATTGTTTGTCCTCAAGCAATGTATGAGACAAAACGAGGTCACCCCAAATTTCCTTCTTACCACAATACAACCAATGTCTTTCGCAACTCGTTTTCCACCATTTGGTCAAGTTTCAAGTTTTCCCGATACAAACTGTCTGTTGCACTTCCATATCAAAGTATTTCTTCGCCTGCAAGCTTTTCACACTTCTCACCAAATCTCTCGGGGTTAAAGTGTTTTTCACTAATAACTCAGCATAAGCAATACCAACTCTTAAATTTGTATAAATTCTACCTTCATTACACAGACAGATTACACACACTGTTTGAGGTCTTTGGGTTGTAATGGGGCTGAGGTACGGTGGTATAAACAAGGAAACGGATACAAAAAGGTTTTGAGGCTCATCATTCGTGATGTTGTTTTTTTGCTGTGCTTATTTTATTACCATGGGGATTCAATCACTCCTTTTATTTGTGACTCATTGACGCTTAGGCAAGTTCTTTTTCTTCTCTCTCTTTTTTTTTAAGACATGTTAGTGTCTCCACATTTTTTTTCACTTGCCTTTCTGAATGTAGGAGTACTACCCCAAACTTAGAATTTTTGCACATATTCAACAACTACAACACGTATGCCGAGCAGGGTAGGGAGTACTTGGCTAGGGTTTAACATTGGTGGTTATAACAAACAAATGGATTCAGGCTCAACAGGGGGTAACAATGGATAAACATAATTAAGGGAAGGCTGGAAAGGCTCAGGGTAATAAAAAAATGTGCCTCAGTGTGTGTTCTCATGTAGTACTATGTGAGTAGAACGTATGCAAATTCAAAGCGATAAAGTCATACCTGATTCAACTCTCATGATGATGTAATATTTGGCTTATTGTGCGCTCACCATGTTGGGTAAAACTTACAGGCTCCAAAGCACTTCTCATGTAATGCAGCTTCTTTTCTGATCTGGGTCAACCTTCCACTCTCGGTCTGGTGTCATCAAGCTACGTCCAACAATTGTTTTTGGTTGTATCAACTTCCGGGGTGCCTTGGTAGCAAGTTCGGGTTTGACTCTTTCATCCTCTAACTACTCGTTCATCATTCATCCGGCCGAATCCAATCCATTTATAACACACAACATTAACAAAAATAACAAAAGGACTTAAACAGAAAATAAAACACACAAAAAGCAAATAACCCCCCCCCCCCCACACTTGAACCAAACAGTGACCTCACTGTTTTAGAACAAACATAAGAGGGGACTCACATAGCCTCACTGAGGAGGAGGATGAGGAAATCACAACATCATCTGCTGCATCATGATTTACATCTCATCCAAGATATCACCCTATCGGGTCTGCTCACGTCCTTGACGCGCCTGCTCATCCCTAATTTCCCCAATTTCAATTTTTATCCACGACCATTGGTCCGGTTCCATGGAGAATGTCCCGGTGCCTGTGGATGAGGTTCCCGCATGAGGCGGAACAGTTTGATGCGGCTCTGGCTCTGTATGGAAATCATCATTACCTGCATCCAAATTTTCCTCACCCTGCTCGTCCACCACATCAAGGACGGCACTCCCATAAAGCCAATTATCATCATCATAAATCCTTATTCTGTTGGGGTTAGGCAGGGTCATAAGATATTGCTCAGAACACAAATAGCCATAGAACCCTCAACATATGCAACATTCTTTGCTGGACCAGAGCATTCATGTCTAGATGTGTCCTACCTGACATCGGCGTGTCATTATGCTCAGCAGGGTCATAGCCAAAGTGTTCAGCTATTTGGGTGATCATACCCCCAACAGAAATACCGCCAGAATTGGCACGGCCAACCCTTCCCAGATAGTCAGCTGCAAAAGCCGCCACATTAATTAATATCTGGTTTGCCATGGCGTATAAGAAATAAATCTCTTTCTGGGAAGCAACCTCGGTATTGTCTCCTCTACCGAACAGAGTATAAGCCAAAACTTTCTGAGCATATCTGAAACAAGGATTTTGAATCCCTGAAGCTTTGGCTCCCTTAGCCACATACTTTGTGTGGCCTGTTATTGCCGTCCAGAAAGTTCCAGCATCAAATGATTCCGGAACGGCTCCAGGACCATCAATTGGGAGGTCTAGAATGCTCCCCAGCTCTTCCACCGTCAGCTTGTGATCATTATTGTGTAACCTCAAACTCATAGTGCCATAAAAATAATAAGCGGTACCTGTCCATTTCTTTTTTAGCTTAAAATCAATAATGCTAAAAAATTTGAGAGTAATGCGCTCATAAGTCGGCGCCTCATACATTATAAATTTCAGCATTCCTAAAGAATGGAACATTCTATTCACCTCTCTAGACAGACCTAACTGAGATAAGGTTTCAGAACACACGTACCTCGTCGGTGTGATTTTTCTTTTTACATGCATGGAGTATCTTTTCTCATGCTCGTCATTGTCAAAAATAATCACGTGAGCATTTGGTCGGCGGATAGTGCGCTTCCTTGTTCGGGATGGTTCAGCCGCCGGTTGCTTTCCTCTATCTGCATGCTTTGGGGGCATAGTGGTCACCTGAAAAAGACGTAAAAATTGAAAACAAAAATTAGGAGAAAAATCTACCGTAGAGAGGTAGAGGAGGACAAGCAGAGCAACTTTTGTGAAGCGGGATGATGGTTTTGGTGAGTGGATGAGGCAAAGAGTGAAGCTTTGTGGAGAGTGACAATGGAGTTCTTTAGGTTTTAGTGGAAGGAAGAAGGTTAGAAGAAGAAGAAATAGTGAAAAGATAATGAATATAGATATAATGAGTGGTTAATAAAATATTAAAACACTAAAAAAAATGCGTGGGCCCCACCACATTAAGTAAAAAAATTTGAAAATTTTTGAAAACATGGTGGTCGCGCTGCCTAACACGGGCCGTGTCAGGTCCCTGTCTCTCCACAAAATCCACATTATTTTTTTTCAACCTTCAGGAGGTCTGACACGGGCCGTGTCAGCTGACACGGGCGGTCGTTTCAGCCCCCTGGAATCCCATTTTCCTCAAGTTTCAAAAAGTTTATTTTTCGCCCTCCTGACACGGGCCATGTCCGGTGACACGGGCACCCGTGTCAGGCCCCTGATTTCCACATATTAGCCAATTTTTCACTTTTTCTTTGATTCCTCCTCTGAACAACTGCAACATACGTGAGTACCTACACAACACAAAACAAACAAACGGTGAGTAAAAACGCGTGGGTTGCCTCCCACAAAGCGCTTCGTTTAATGTCGCATGGCTCGACGGTCGCCCATCCTACCCTGTAAGATGAACGACTTCAATTCTTTCACTTGGTTGTCCTTGAAAATAAGGTTTCAACCTCTGCCCGTTCACTTTAAATGTGTCTCCACTCGTTGAATTCTTCAACTCAATAGCACCATGGGGAAACACTTTGTGAACTACAAACAGCCCTGACCATTTAGACTTCAACTTTCCCGGGAATAGTTTCAACCGGGAATTGTATAAAAGGACCAGCTGCCTTCCCAAAACTCTTTCTTTTGAATCTTCCTATCATGCCATTTCTTTGTTTGATCTTTATAGACTTTGGAATTTTCATGCGCCCGATTCCGAAATTCCTCTAACTCATGGAGTTGAAGAATCCTAGAACTTCCAGCTTTAGATGGATCCATGTTGAGGGATTTTGATGCCCAGAGTGCCTTGTGTTCCAACTCTAACGGCAAATGGCAGGCCTTTCCATAAACTAATTGGTATGGAGACATACCGATTAGCGTTTTGAACGTCGTTCGATACGCCCAAAGAGCATCATCCAATTTTGTTGCCCAATCCTTCCGAGAGGAACTAACCTTCTTTTCAAGAATTTGCTTTAGTTTCCGGTTGGACACTTCTACCTGGCCACTTGTTTGAGGATGGTACGGAGTGGCGATCCGATGCTTCACATTATACTTCTGGAGTAACCTTTCCATGAGATGATTTAGGAAATGTGTTCCTTCATCACTTATAAGTGCTCTCGGTACTCCAAACCTAGCAAAAATGTTCTCTTTCAAGAACTTCGCCACTACTTTTGCATCATTGGTGGGAAAAGCCATGGCTTCCACCCATTTGGAAACATAATCCACCGCCACTAAAATATAATTTTTTCCGAAGGACGGTGGAAATGGCCCCATAAAGTCTATGCCCCAAACATTAAACAACTCAACTTCCAACATGGAATCCTGCGGCATTTGATTCCTCTTGGATATATTCCCCGTTCTCTGACATTTGTCACACTCCTTCACCATCTCTTGGGCATCTTTGAATAAGGAGGGCCAGTATAACCCTTACTGAAGGAGTTTGGCTGCTCTTCTATCACCACTGAAATGCCCTCCATAGTCTGAGTCGTGACATGTTTTCAACACATCTCTCTGTTCTTCCTCAGGTACACACCTTCTAACTAACCCATCAACTCCTCTTTTGTACAAGAATGGATCATCCCATAAATAAAACCTGCAATCATGTAAAAACTTTTTCTTCCGGTTAGAATCAAAATCATCAGGGATAATACCACCTACCAGATAATTCGCATAGTCTGCGAACCATGGCACACCAATAACAGCAAGGATGTGTTCATCAGCAAACTCATCCTTTATTGGGTGTTTTTCTTCTGTTTCTTCGATAGGTGACATCCGAGAGAGGTGATCAGCAACAATATTTTCACACCCTCTCTTGTCACAAATCTCAACATCGAACTCCTAAAGGAGTAGAATCCATCTCAAGAGTCTTGGCTTAGAATCCTGCTTAGCAAAAAGATACTTTAACGCAGCATGGTCAGTATAAACAATGACTCTTAAACCCAACAAATATTGCCTAAATTTGTCAAAGGTATACACAACATCTAACAACTCCTTTTCGGTAGTTGTGTAGTTCATCTGTGCAGGGTTCAACACATGACTAGCGTAGTAAATAACATGCAATAGCTTATCTCTTCGATGTCCAAGAACAGCCCCTACTGCAATATCGCTAGCATCGCACATGATCTCAAACGGTAGAGACCAATCGGGGGCAATAACAATAGGTACCGACACTAATTTATTTTTCAATGTCTCAAATGCATCGGCACACTCTTTATCAAAAACAAAAGCTCTATCCTTAACTAAAAGAGTAGTTAGAGGCTTGGCTATTTTAGAGAAGTCTCTTATGAACAGGCGGTAAAAACCCGCATGGCCTAAGAAACTCCGTATACCTTTTTCATTCACCGGAGGTGGAAGCTTTGAGATTACCTCCACTTTGGCTTGGTCTACTTCAATTCCCTTGTGGGAAATTTTGTGACCCAACACTATACCTTCACGGACCATGAAATGGCACTTCTCCCAGTTGAGGATTAAATTGCTTTCCTGGCATCTTTCTAAAACAAGATAAAGGTTAATTAAACAATTATCAAAAGAAGAACCAAATACCGAGAAGTCATCCATGAAGACTTCCATATGCTTTTCAAGCATATCAGCAAAGATGGAAGTCATGCATCTCTGAAATGTAGCAGGGACGTTACATAACCCAAATGGCATCCTTCTGTAAGCAAAAACACCATATGGGCATGTAAAAGCCGTCTTCTCTTGATCTTTCGGAGCAACCGCAATTTGGTTGTAACCGGAGTATCTGTCTAGGAAACAATAGTAATCATGACCCGCTAGCCGTTCTAACATCTGATCAATGAACGGAAGTGGAAGTGGTCCTTCCTTGTGGCAAGATTTAACCTTCTGTAGTCAATACACACCCGCCACCCTGTAATCGTCCTCGTAGGAATCAACTCATTTTTCTCATTTTTTATGACGGTGGTTCCCCCCTTCTTGGGCACTACATGGACAGGACTCACCCATGATCTGTCAGATATCGGGTAAATCAGACCCGCATCAAGCAACTTCACCACTTCTTTTCTTACAACTTCTTTCATAGCTGGATTAAGTCTTCTTTGAGGTTGGACAACTGGTTTATGATCATCCTCCATGAGAATTTTGTGCATACACACAGTGGGACTAATACCCTTCAAATCCTCAATTTTCCAACCCATAGCCCCCTTGTACTTTTTGAGAACTTCAATCAACTTATCTTCTTGGATAGTTTTTAGGCTAGCACTTATGATGGATGGACATTTACCTTCGGTGTCGAGGAAGACATACTTGAGGTTTTCCGGAAGTTGTTTCAATTCCGAACTCTTTTTCGTCTCTTCTCTCCCCTCCACCAATTGAGGTTGACTTAGATCCTCCCACCGGTGTGGTCGATATCCCTTCCAAGGAGGTAGAGCTTCCATCATGGCTAATACTTCCAACTCTCCCTCACCCACTTCTTCGCTATCTTCGAAAATTGACAAACTTAACACTTTTTCTAGAGGCAATTGGGTAGCACTTTTAAGATTTTCATTTCAGCAACTTGGTCAATCACCCCAATATTATTGCTTGTGCCAAAATCACTTTTGTGCTTCATTGTACTTCTCACATCAATCTTCACCTCTTCATCATAAACCTTCATAGAAATGGTTCCCCCTTCTATATCTATCATGCATCTCCCGGTTTCCAAAAATGGTCTTCCAAGAATAAGGGGAATCTCTTCATCTTCCGGCATTTCAAGAATCACAAAATCCACCGGGAATACAAACTTGTCAACTTTCACTAGAACATCTTCCACGACCCCATAAGGCCTCTTTACCGAGTGATCCGCGAATTAAAGTGTCATCCTAGTGTCTTTTACTGCACCTATACCCAACTTTCGGTAGATGGATAAGGGCATTAGGCTCACACTAGCACCCAAGTCAATACGAGCTTTTTGGAATGATCTATCCCCAATTGTGCAAGGAATAGTGACAGCACCTCGATCTTTCTTCTTTACTGGAATATTCACACCCTGGAAAATAGCACTACAAGTTTCGGTTAGGATAATAGGATCCGTGTCAACGGTTCACTTCTTTGAAATGATATCCTTCATGAACTTTGCATAAGTGGGCATTTGCTCGAGTGCCTCCAAAAATGGAATATTGAGCTCAAGCTTTTTGAACATCTCCAAGAATTTTTCGAAGTTCTTCTCTTGCTGCCCCTTCTTCTTGTTCCTTTGAGGATAAGGAAGCTTAATGACCGGTTTGGGCTCAATAACCTTTTCTTTCACTACTTGTTCCGGTGACACCACCTTTTCAGCTACTACTTCATTTTCTTTTATCTCAAGATCGACCTCCGACAATTGGTCTTCCAATTCATAATTTTTCTCAGGAACCTCAATAGATTTACCACTCCTTGTGGTCACAACACTAACATTATTATGATCCTGCGGGTTGGGCACAGTGGCACTAGGGAGAGCACCTGGTGCTTGAAAATTTGCTAGTTGTTGTGCTATTTGGCTCACCTGGACTTCAAGGTTTTTTTATCGAAGCACCTGTGTTCCTAAGATTGCTTCGTGTCTCTTCTTGGAATTGGGAGCTCTGAGCGGCCATCTTTTCAATGGAGATTTCCCAATCAGCTTTTCTAGGTGCTTGTTGCTGAAACTGTTGTGGGTGTTGTTGAAATTGTTGCTGGACTTGTTGAGGATACGGCGGCTGAAGTTGTTGTTGTTGAGGACGATACTATTGTTGTTGCGGTTGGTTCTGAGGTGGAGCTACCCCTTGCTTGGGAACATTCCCTTGCTGATCTTTCCATGAGAAGTTTGGATGATTCCTCCACCCTGGATTATAGGTGTTGGAATAAGGGTTATTTTTCTTCAAAAATTTGATGGCTTCCACTTGTTGCGCGGTGGCAACACAATGCACAGTAAAATGTGGCCCCCACAGATTTCACAATTGACCACCTGAACTAGTTGAACCTGTGCTACAATTTGGGTATCAAGACTCATCTTTTTAAGCCTTCTTTCTACTTCAGCTGCAATCTGGTCTTCCATTTTTACCACTTGTTCAGTAAGCTTCAAATCAATGGTCTTCTCAGGTTGGCTTACACTGCGATCGTATAACTCCAGGTGCTCATTTGCTGCAATAGCCTCAATGATTTTTTTGATGCCAGTGGCTGTTAAAAAGTTGGTTGAGCCACCGGCAGCTGTATCGAGCTGCTTAGTCTTCATCTTGAGACCATTCACAAAATTCTGCATTTGTTCGGTTGCGTCCATATTATGAGTGGGACATGCAACCAAACACCTCTTAAACCTCTTATATTCATCTCCAAGTGACTCTCCCTCTTTCTGCTTGAAATTAACGATGTCGTACCACTTTCGGATGTACACAGAAGCAGGGAAATATTCATTTAGAAATGTAGTTTCCATCTCTTGCCAAGTAGTTATACTCCCAGCAGGTAATGTGTAAAACCACTCTTCGGCTTCATCGAATAGAGTAAACGGGAACATCACCAGCTTCTTCGCTTCTTCAGAGTGTCCCTCAATTTTTAAGGACGTACTCATGGTAAGGAACCTTTGTAGGTGCTTATTGGCATCTTCATTGATCCTTCCTGAAAATGGCCTACTCTGAAGCTGTCGGATGGTGCACAGATGCAGCTGGAATTGCGCAACAGTAACAGGTTGATTAACAATTGTCAACCGCACTGTTGGAGCATTCGCCTTTCCATAGTCACCGAGAAGTCTTTCTGCTGGTGGATCGCCCGCCATAATAAGATTCTCCGGCTCTGAGTCTATGTCGAAATCTGTGTGCTCGGAATGTCCTGAAACTGATTCTTCCTTCTCTTGCTAAGAAATAATTGGTTCTGAACCCGAGGCTGCCAGTCTTTCTAGTCTGGCTTCACGGCGTCTAGCGTGCAAAAATCTTTTGGTTCTGCGTCAAAAGAAAATTCAGCTGAGGTCTTACCTCGCATACACAGGTTAGAGAAATATTCGTAATTATAAAAAAAATAACAGGAAAATAAAATAAAAATTTTAGTAACAGGGTGACAAAATTTCAATTGAATTAACACAACACTTAGAATTTGGCAGTCCCTGGCAACTGCGCCAAAAACTTGATCGGTAAATAGCAAGTGTACTATTTAACGATGTAGTAATAATTGGGGTTATCCCCAGAGTCGGTCTCTCGAGGACTGCGTATAATATGTAGGTGTGGGTGTTATTTCAATTAAACAAAAATTAATTTTGGGGTTTGTTTGGGTTGACAAAAGTTATAATAACAATATAAAATAAGCAGAACAATAAAAAGTGTTTTTAACGAATATGATGAAATATGCTAGGGAAGGTGTATAAATTGCTCAGTAAGAACCCGAAATTATCATCAGAGATATATGCCTCAAAACCTTAATTTTACTGACCCTCAAATATTTTTCTTAAATTCCTTAACCGAAAAACCTTTGATATTCTCCCTTGACCCTAATTCCTTAGCAGTCAAGAAAGAACATCAAGCAATAGTTCTGACAAAGTTTTTTAGTCACTACGGGATATCCCCATTCCTAGGCAATATCTACCGTAATGTTATTATGCAAAATCAATAGATTGGTTTTTCATGCCAAATCCCTAATCGTAAATCGTTCCCAATTTATCCGATCGATAAATGTTAAATAATTTGCATAACAAAAGATTAAGGCAAGAAAACATAATCTCATCAAATAATTCAACAAAGGTTCATTATATCACAATTCAGGGACACCCCCTAGCATTAGGGGGTTTAGCCTCTCATAATATTCAAAGTAAAAACAACAATCAAATTAAAGGAATACATTACAATTTGATCGGAGTAAAATTGATTCTTCAATCGCTTCCGCTCATGAACAATCCTCTGGTTCAAATCTCCTTGATCGCATAAAACTATCGTAAATTTGTTCCTGAAAGTAAAAGTGTCTTCTCTCTTTTTCCACCTAGCCTAAGTAGTTCCAACTCAACTAAAACAGTATGAAATTCCCAGAATACCCCTCAGAGCACTACACTTAGAAAGTATGAAAAAATCATTAAAATTTCCTCTCCCAGGCTTGCTAACACGGGCCGTGTCAGCTGACACGGGCACCCGTGTTAGCCCTCTATTTCCTCTGCGCAAACACTTTCACTCCAGGCCTGCTGACACGGGCACCCGTGTCAGCCCTCTAACTCTTGCCCCACTTCTTCATTTCTTAGCTTCTCCTGACACGGCCAGTGTCAGGCAACACAGGGGCCCGTGTCAGGTTTCTGGCTCCTTCACAAATGCATTCGAAACCCTCCAAAATTTTCCTTTCTTCGCGTAAGTTCTCCGGGGCTTTCACACTGTGACCTGAAAATAATAGGACTACCAGACCAAGACTTCAAAAGTACTTTATTTATCATAAATTTAAACTAAAGCAAGACAAACAAACAAGATGCGAAAACTAAAATACTTAAAGGAAAACGATAAAAACAGACCAAAGTGTTACCGATAGAAGGAATTCTTAACTGACGGAAACTAAGTAGAATAGGTGACCGATCATACCTTGTCCCTCCTCCGCGAGGACATCGAGTAATTGGCACCAGATGGGTATTTAGGAACAAGCTTGACGAAAATGGAGTCATAACAAGGAACAAAGCGCTTAGTGGCGCAAAGGTATAACCAAGAGGAGGGCATAAACTATGAGGAAACTTATGATCCTGTTTCCCGACTCGAGGCTATACGTATTTTGCTTGCTTACGCATGGTTTAAAAATTTCAAATTATTTCAAATGGATGTAAAGAGTGCTTTTCTGAACCGGTACATTAATGAAAAGGTCTATGTATCTCAACCTCCTAGTTTTGAATCTCATGAGTATCCTAATCATGTTTATAAGCTTAAACGCACTTTGTACGGTCTCAAGCAAGCTCATAGGTCTTGGTATGAGCGTCTTAGAAATTTTTTACTAGACCAAGGATACTCAAGAGGGAAGGTTGATACAACTATCTTCATTAAACGTCAAGGAAAACACTCCATTTTGGTACAAGTATATGTAGATAATATAATATTTGGATCTACTGACATGAATATGGTCAAGGAATTATATAAGTTGATGCAGGGTGAGTTTGAGATGAGCATAATGGGGGAGCTAAACTACTTCCTCGGATTTCAAATTAAGCAGCTCGAAGAAGGAACGTTCGTGAGCCAGATGAAGTATTGCAATGAGCTACTCAAGCGCTTCGACATGGCTAACTCTAGAGCAATCGACACTCTAATGCCTACTTGTGTAAACTTGGATAGAGATGAGAATGGTAAGGTTGTTGATGTAAAGAAATATAGAGGTATGATAGGTTCTCTCTTCTATCTTACCGCATCTCGACCGGATATCATGTTTAGTGTATGTATGTAATCTAGGTATCAATCATGTCCTAAGGAATCGCATTTAAAAGCCATCAAGTGCATACTTAGATACCTATGTGGCACTCCAAAGTATGGGATTTGGTATTCCAAGGGAAGTGATTGCTCTTTGGTTTGCTATTCTGATTCTGACTTTGCCGGTTACAAATCAGATAGGAAAAGCACTAGTGGCACTTGTCATTTCTTCTCAAATTCCTTAGTGAGTTGGCATAGCAAAAAGCAAGTTTTCGTTGCTTTGTCAACAGCCAAGGCGGAATACGTTGCATCCGGTAGTTGTTGTGCCCAAATCTTGTGGCTCAAGCAACAATTACTCGACTTCAATGTTTAACTTGAATGTATTCCCATTTTGTGTTATAATACAAGCGCCCATTAACTTAACCAAAAACCCTATACTACATTCACGCACGAAACATATTGAAATTCTCCATCATTTCCTTAGGGATCATGTAGAGAAAGGTGATGTCGTGTTTGAGCATGTTGATACCAAGAATCAACTTGCTGATATTTTCACAAAACCACTTGCGACCGAACCTTTCTTTAACATCCGTAGGGAACTTGGTGTTCTCGATATCTCAGATCGTGTTTAAAATTGAATGGTTGCATGCTCTATATCTATGCTTGTCTATATTTTGATTAACTATATTTAGAAGCTCAAGCTATGTGAGGGCATTCATCATCATCTTCATTGGAGGTAATATCGTTCCTAATTATTTGACTTATCTTGATCATATCTATATGAAATTGTGTTATAACTAGTGTCATCTTGGTGTTTATTTGATGGTTTAGATACATTTATGGTCCATTTTTATGTTTGAAATATGTGTGGGCTTGTTATTTATTCTTGTGTAATGCATACATAACAAAATTTGTCATTTTTCTATGATTACACTGCATGCGTCGACCAAAACAGGGCATAGGTCGACTCATGCCATTTCATTTGTGATAGGATTAGATTCGGGTCTGTATGCGCCAACCCTTGCGTCGACTCATACTGAAGGGTGTCCAAAATTTGAATTTTAAACGTGTGTGCGTCGACACATCCTAAGCTTAGATCGACGCATCGCTGCGAAACCCAGAAAAAAAATTCTTGGAAAATGTAGTTTAACTAATTTTTTTCTTGGAAATTATGATCATTAAATGCACCTTTTCAATTTACAATTGTCATTATCATCGTCATTAGCATCCTTTCATTTCATTTCCTCTCATTAGCACCAATTCTCTCTCTCTCTCTCTCTCTCTCTCTCTCTCTCTCTCTCTCTCTCTCTCTCTCTCTCTCTCTCTCTCTCTAATTTCTCCACCAAACCTAAAATCCATTTCCAAAAATTCTCTCAAATCACAAATCTCAATTACAAATTAGTGAAGAAACTTGGTTCTTCATCATCAATCACTCTTTGGGTATTGTTTATCTCTTGGAAAAACAGAGCTTCCATGGCTTCTTCACGAGTTACAGGCAAGAGAACTACTAGGGGTTCAACTTCAAGAGCAAAAAAATTCACAACCTCCATCTCAACCTCCGTCAAACATTCCGGTAAATGCTATGTCTCTACTTTCTGATGAATTAGCTAATGTTTTTTAGAAGAAGTTTAAGAAAAGGTCAGTCATCAAACAGTTTGTTTACTATCCGAAAGTGGCTGAACGTATGCACATTCCAGAAATTATAGAGTTGCTTGATTTTCAAAAGTTCTATAACTTCTTAGAATGTGGTACAAACTAGAATGAAGACATGGTTAGGTTGTTCTATACAGGTATAAAGGGAAAGTTTCTTGATCTTGAAATTTGTTACAAAATTGGTGGTAAGATGTTAAAGGTTGATGGTAAAATTTGGGAAGAGTTGTTTAGTATGTATCCAGTTGAGTATCCTTACTTTAACATAACCAACACCAAATTGGCACCGAATTATGAATTCAAGATTGCTCTGAATTCAATGTTGAAGGATCCTTATCCTGATGACATTGTTGCTAGCGATTTATACCCTAAAACAGTTACTACAGGTAGGTTGAAGCCTATTGGCAGGATTTTGCAATGGATTATGGCTCACATTCTCTGTCCCAAGAAGGGAGGTTACCCAAGGGTTGACCAAGCTGAGGTACGCTTAGTCTATATGCTGAAAAATAAGAAAATAGTTAATTGTCCATACTACATTGCAAGCAGAATTTTTACTCTAAAGGAATCAGGTAGAGGGACAGCTTTGTGCTATGGTTCCTTCATTCAAAGTGTTCTTGATAAGGCTGGAATTGTTGTCCAAAATATCCCATACCTCTCCATTACTAATGATCAAGAATTTAACCAAAAGACCATGACTTTGATGGGTTACCTTTGGGATCCTCAAGGGCAAAGGTACATGTTAAGACAAAGAGCTCGGGTGCAAGAGTACAGAATCCAGATGAGGATGAAGAAGAAGAGGAAGAGGAAGATGAGGAAGCTCATCAGATGGAGACTGACCATCATGATGATGATCGTGATGACAATGATTGGTTGGGTCACTCACCTGTGCAGGATCCTTATGCCAATCAAGTCTAGGGTGAGTGGAAACACACAGGATGGATGACTCTAGGCTCATCCTACATGCCTCTTACCACTGACTGGCCAAATAAAGATTCATCCTACTACATGCCTCCGTCTCCACCTCGACCTCCACCCAACAATTCTAAAGTTCTTGAGATGTTGAGGAATATGCAGCTACAACAACAAAACTTTGCTAATCTTCAAGAGGAAAGGTACACAGCTTTGCAAGGCCAGCTCCAAGCTCAAAGTGACAACTTTGATTTGTTTGCTTCTACTGTTTTGCAAAGGTTTGATACTATGGCTGAGACAGCTGACGGCCAGGCTCGCTCTCTTACAAATAGCTTCAATACTCTCAACAGGGTTGTCTTGGAACTCACTGAACGCATAGATGAGCAACAAGCACCACCTCCATATTACTACTTTAGAGGGAGGGGTCACCTATATAGGGGGCGGAGACCATAGAGGATTGATCTATGTTGGTGTTGTGCATGTCATGTTTCATTTTGCGTATTTTATTATTATGTTTTGTTATGTGTTTGCTTTTGTTGACTTGGAAATTGTACTGAACTAATTTGGTTTTGTAATGCACTAAGTTTCTTTTGTTATGTTCCTTGTCTTATTTATCTTTCTATCTCTTGCGTTAACAACATTTTATGTGAATCATTGTTGATGCTTTATCCGTTGCAAAGAGTATAATTGTGTACACGTGAATATGTTTGATTACGATTGACCTATTGCTTTGCTCTTTTTGATGTTGTCAAAGGGGGAGAATGCAAAAGCAAGTGCTTCACAAAGTTTGATCATATTTTTTTGAGAAATGCATAAAGTCAGGGGGAGAATGCTTCACAAAGTACTCGATATGTCAAAGATTTTTGTTAGATGTCAAACATGCTATATATTTGTATATGATCCTTGGCATTTTTTAACACTTTTCTATGTGTAATTGTGGATTTTAGGAGTGAATTGTTGTTGTTCTTCATGCATTGTATTTATACCTTTGGTGCTTGTAATGTGTGTGTTATTGTGCAGAAAAGTGCACTAATTGATCAAAGAATTGAGACACAAAGAGATGATACAAGCTGCCAAAGAAAGAGGAAAACAACAGAGTGTTCACTTTGCAAACTCTAGCGAAGGTGCCAGCGAAGGTTCGCTTTGCGAACAACAGCGATTCTCCCAACAAATAGCTCCAGAATGTGGCAGAGGGAAAAGAACCTAAAGTTCACTTTGTGAACTCCCAGCGAATGTTCGCTGGTTAGCTCGCTTTGCAAAGGACCTGGCGAATGGAGGCAGTGGAAAAAGGACCCAAAATTCGCTTTGCGAATGTGCTGGCGAATGGTTCGCTTTGCGAATGAATGGTTCGCAGTACAAACCCGCGAAGACATCCTAGGGCGGTTTAACTCTCAAAGGCACTTAAGGTTGCATTTTCTTTCATTCGTTAGGCGAATGATTCATTTGCAGTGCGAATGTAGTAGATCCCAAGTGTATTATAAATAGATTTTTACTTTTTCTTGGGAGGAGAACTTGATATTTTCACACCAAAACATATTTTTCTGAACTTTGATCATCCAAGAGGGAATTTTCACATAGAGAAGCTGAAGTCACATCCAATCTCGATTATTCGACTCGGATGTTCTTTCATCTCCTCTTGAAACTTGTCATCCAAGCTACCATGAAAATGAGTAGCTAAGCACCTCTTGTGTTAAGGTTTGATGTAGTTAATCTTGATCATATGTATTTCTTTTGATCTTTTGTATATGAACAAGGTTTATGATCAATATAGATGAAGTTATTTGTCCTTAATGATGTATGTGTGGTTTGTATCACTCTAGACATAGATTTTCCAAATCATGACCTAATATTTTCATCTCTTAAAAACCAAACTCTAGACATAGATTTGGGATTTATGATTCGCTTTGTATTGATCTTAACGATTGTTGTTTCGATTGTTAGCGTGAGACATCATCTATCAATTTAAACAATGATACTCACGAATTTGCTTTAGACATAAACTTATTCGCGAGGATACGCGGGTGTATTGATCGAAACTAAGTTCATATGCTTAATTAATCGGATATGTATGAAACAGATTAACGAAATCTAATCTTAACATGTTTTTCTCAAAAACCTAAAACCAATATTTTTACCGTTAATTTATAAATTTCATGCAAACGATTCGAAACTAAACAAAAAACCTTTGTTACATTAAAGTTTGAAACGCTTTTGACTAGTGAACGGTGGTAATATACACAATCTCTGTGGATACGATAGAAACACCCCCACATATACTGTTTCAATAAATTGGCAAGGATTTTTCCATCATCAAAAAGGGAAAGTATGTGAGGGCAAGGTTCCTTAGTCCTAGTTTTAATGATGTCAAAATTAGTATAATCTCGTACATGTACTTTGGATGGTATCATCGTGTCTTAGATTGCATTCATTCTTTAAAGTGTCTATGCATAAAATGTTCCATAGAAATGTGTTTATGCATATAGAAGCATCCCATGTGTTGAATTTGTGCATTCGAGTATGTTGGATGCCTTAGGTCACCCCAAGAAGGGGTTTAGGTAGACGAAAATACACACAAAAGAGTGTTTTTGGCTGTTTGGCAACCTTGCGTCGACTCAAGGCCATGTGGAGGTCGATGCATGCTATGGAAATAATCATTTGTTGCTCTTGGGTGTCCATGCGTCGACCCGCATGCAAAAAGCAGTCAACGCATATTGTAAGAAGAACATTTCTGATTTTTAAGGGTACTTTGCGTCGACGCATGACCATGTTCCGGTCGATGCATTTCTGGCATTTTTACGCAGGTTTTGCTTTCGGGTGTGCTCAAGTCGACCCCCTAGTGCTATGGTCGACCGCTCGCGCACTAAAGCTAATTTTTCTGACCTTTTGTGTTTCAAAAAGCTGTTTTTTTTTTTTGTTATTGGGTCATTGCATCATATATATTCATTTGTGTCATTATTATACATACATAGAACAAGAAAAGTGAAAATAGACACTGAATTTTTGCTCATCATCTTCACTTTCAATCTTGCATTCTTCAACAATTACACATAACAATTTTTGTTGATCTTTTGCATTGTCGAGGTGATAACGTCCAAACGTAGGGTTGTGTATCTAGTTTGGGTTGAGAATTCGGGGTTTTTTCTTGAATAAAACCATTAGGGTTTTGTCCTCCAAGATCTTAAGGATTTGGGAGTTTTTATATAGATCTTTGCTTCACAGATTCAGCCGTGTGAAAGGTTTGAAGAACGGTGGGTCCGTTCGAACAAGTAGCGGTAACCAGAGGATTGTGTAGAAAGATTTGGCTTCGAACATTGTGTGATCGAAATCAGCCGAGTGAAAGGTTTGAAGACCGGTGGGTTGGTTCAAACAAGTAGCAGTAACCGGAGGTTTGTTCAACACATTTGATGCTCTTGATTCGACTCGAATCAAGGGGAGATAAGGGAATAGTATTAACTTCAACAATTAGGCTTGAGTGTGTGGTGACTATTGCTTCTCTTGTATAAACTTTGCAACTTTGTAATACATATCTCAATTCTAGTTTTTAGAATTGGGGGAAGACGTACCCGAAGCAAGGGCGAAAGGGGAACCGCCTAAACAAATCCGGTGTTGTTCTCTCTTTCTCTATCTTTTTAATTTGTGTTGTTCACGTTTGTGTAATATCAATTGCTTGATAAATTTATGTTGTCGTGTAGTGCTGAAATTCTGTTTCAAAAACTCATTACAATCACTTGGATTGTAATTGGAAAAAAAATTATGCACTAACATTACATAGGAAATTCAGCTTAGGGTGTTTTGCACACCAAGTGTTCGACAAATTGATCGCACACAAACTGTTTGTGATATTGTCAAATTAAGTTTACATTTCACAAGTCATTGGAAATTGGATAAACTAAAGTGACATTACTTGTATTGATTCTCAAATTATTGATTCGTTTTCTCATTAAATTCATTTCCATTCGGTTTCGCATATCTGATCTTACCAATAATGGTTCGTTGAGATGAGTTATTTCCTCGGCCCCTTCCGCAATTTTTTTAAAAACCATTTTTAAGCACCGACTCTGTTTAAAAATTAGTGACCTATTCAACCCCCTTTCTAGATCATTGCCATCGTCTAACATCATCTTTGCATATCAACATCACCTTTGTCTTTTCATTTTTTTAACTTAATATTTCTTACATAATGTATTATGCATATTGTTATAGCTTTATCTAAAATCATTATTTGTTTAGTTCTATCTACTTGCATGTATAGTCAAGGTGATCCAATATGGTGAAGCTTATGGATAGAAAAGCTTCTAGTCAACTAAGTAGCTATTTAGATTTGATGATGGCAACACTTAATATTAAATCATATCCAATGAAGTAAAGTATATGCTGAAGATTTCTCAAGCGGTCAAAAAAGCACAATATGTTTGATTAAGTCATCCTCTTGAATCATGTTATGCTCCTGAATATCAAGACATCTATTTAAAGCCAACACTGTGGGCAAAGGACTTTCAAGTGAAAACTTCTATTTCAGGGATCGCCAATGGTTTGAATTCTCAACACTTAGATGATGGTAATCAACATGAAGATATATAAAGCTTAATAAAGAATATTAAAGGCTCTTATATTATGCTAAAGTCAAAGATAATGATGCCAAGACTTGAGGGTTCCGAGTTTTGAAAGAAAGAAAGTGTGAAAGCTTGCATGGTCGTATCTCTCAGAGTGACCCATGTGATGTAAAGACACAAGGGTATTTCTAGAAATGTTATGGCTAAATCACACACACACACACTAAAAACTTTTGAGAAGTTTCACACATTTTATGTAAACAACCAAAAAATGCTTTTATATCCTAGCCAATTGATATAGGAGTGTCTCATATATTGGATGACCCTTTTTAACTAAATAATGGATTAGACTATTAAACTAATCGATTAGATGTCTCTCAATGAGTTTTTCAAAGAATCACCTATATTTCTTTTATATTGTCTTTTGTTGGAGAATGTTTGATATTTGTTTCCAACAAAATATGCTAATTGGTCTTCAAAATATTTATCCATTTCATAACGAGGGAGTGAACTTAGATCTAATGGTGAACTCGGTTGATGTTCTTGATGCATTTGTGCTTCAGTCAACAATAGGGGTTTCTTACAAACACTTTAACACCCGAGTCAGTGAAGACAGTAATTGGGAAGTATTTAGGGTTAGAATAATATGTACTTCAACATGGATCCTTCAATAGGATTTATATTAAGGTTCTAGGGATTAGATCCCTAGAACCTTCTATCAGGGAAACTTGTCTTAGAGGACATGTGTTATGAGATATTTATTTTCCTTGATCACACAATCATGCATGCTTTGCAAAAAAATTAAGCCTTTCATTATAGGGGCGGTCTCCCTTATTATGCCTTCAAGGATTGGGCATCACCTCATTATGTAATTGTTACCTTTGTTGATCATAAGGAAATGTGTATGTATGACTATGACTCCTTCTTTCAATATCATAAATTAGAAGTTCAAGAACTAATTACCAACTATCTTTTGTTTCCCCTTCAATCTCTGCAAAATCTATTGGCAACATATGATCATTTAGATCTTTTCGTATAGTTTCCAAAGTTTGTCCTCCACACTTACATTTTAATCAACCATCTAAGCTTATGATAGGTTCTCAATTCTTAAACCTTTATTTACATATTGCATAACATATTTAAATTCTTTAGAAATGAGGAGTCATACATAAATATGGTTGTTCTATACCATCTTCTATACCTTAAACTGGTTGAATATTAATCTTGATTTTTGAATTAATATCTGATCTTAAAGTTTCATGAAAGTATTAATAAATTATAGTGTAATGATCTATGAATAATGTATCTACCATGTATTTAGATTTGCACCTTTCCCTAACATCCTTTATCTTATTAACACCTACATTCCATTTTCTATAAGGATTTTTTAATATGTCCCTAACATTGATCTTTAAATTTACTATAAAAGGATTTTGTATCCTTGTACTTAGCCATGTTGTACTCAGCATATTAACAAAGTAAACTTTATTGTATTTTTTAATGTATGCCATCTTCCTTAATTTTCATGTAGCTTTATTTAGTAATTTTCCATAATAAGCATACCACTAGCATCCATCTTTGTATATACATAACCTTTATCTTTTCATTTTTAACTTAATATTTCTTACATAATGCACAATATATGTTGTTATAGTTTTCTATAAAATCATTCTTTGATTGGATCTATGTGCTTGCAGGTATAGTTAAGGTGATCCAATATGGTGTAGCTTATGGATAGCAAAGCTGCAAGTCAACTCAGTAGTTGTTTAGTTTTGATGATGGCGAAACTCAATATGAAACGATGTCCAGAGAATTCAAGTATCTATAGAAGATAGCTCAAGCGCTCAAAGATGCACAAGATGTTTGATTAAGTTATCCTCCTAAATCAAGTTATTCTCTTGAAGATCAAGACATCTAGTTAAAGTTAACATTATGGTTAAACAACTTTCAAGTGAAGACTTATGTTTCAAGGATCGTCGATGGTTTGAATTCTCAACTCTCAGATGATGATAATCAACATGATGATATCTCAAGTCTTATAAAGAATACTCAAGGCTCTTGTGTGACACTAAAGTAAAATATAATGATGTCAAGACATTAAGCTTCAGAGTTGTAAAAGAGAGGAAGTGTGTAAGCTCATCTGATCATATCTTTGTGAGGGACCAGTGTCTTTTAAAGGCACAAGGGTGTTTTTTTGAAATATTATGGCTAATTCACACACACTAAAAACATTTGAGAATCTTATCATATTTTCTTTAAAACATATACAAATTTAGGGGCTTAACTAGTTGATTAGGGGAGTGTTTGATTAACTGCAAGACTCTTTTCAGCTAAATAATTGATTAGACTATTAACCTAGTCAATTAGATGTTGCTTGGTTCAGTCAAAAATAGATTGGGACAATATCTTAATGATAATGAATGGCAATATTTCAAAACATTCCATTTATGGTTTGTGTAATTGATAATTGAAAGTAAAAAATCGAATAGCCTAATCAACTAAAGTATTGATTTGCCTCGTGGATTGTTTCCAAATTTATACCATGTTTTGGCATATAAATTGAGAGCTTCTCTATCACTTCTTCACATCTAAAAAATGATTTTAAATATAACTATTAATTTCTCTCATCATTTGTCTAAATCTTTCATTTTTCTCATATATTTAACCATAGTGCTAAGAGTGCTCTTGAGTCTAAGTGAGGATCTTTGTTCTATGTGAGGGCAAAATTGTAAATTTACCAATAGCGGATTATCTCTTGAGTAAATAATTCTTCTACAGGACGTTATTATTTTGGTTGTGAGATAAATCAATTAAAAGCTCTTGTTTGGTTTGGGGATTGTCTTAGGAAGTCTTTGTCTCTTTTTTGGTACGTTCATATCAGCTAGTAAAATCTCGACAACGGTTATTGAGCTCAACAAAATTTAAAACTCTATCGTTTTGAGATCAACCAAATTAAAATCTCACTTGGTTCTTGAGTTCATCGTGTAAAAAACTCAGTAGATTTGATATCAGCCTGATTAAAATCTCGACTTGGTTCGTAGTCAGCCTGTTTGAAACCCCAGTTCAGTGGATAGAAAACTCAAAACTCCCTCTTGTTTTGAGATCAAACATGGAAAATATCTATTTGATTTGGATACTAACCGCTCCAAGTCTTTTTTGTAGTTTGGTTTGAAGTTATACTTAAAACTTTATTTCCTTGTGTAAAGAGGTTCATGGATAAATCCTTCTAAAAGCTCTCAAGTTTATTGGATACTCTCAAAAATAATTCTTGGAGACATGAGTAGATCATCTTAAGTTAAACCGATATAACTCCATGGTGCTAGTTATTGTCTCTTATCTCTTTTATTTCAAGTTATTTTCTTTCCTTTGATTTTCTGCTTCTTTTTTACTCGCTTGTTTTACAAAATGTTTTCAAACACTAATTTTAAAAATGATTTTGTTTTAAACCAAATTTTTTCAAACCTCCACCCCCTCTCATGTGTGTGGAGTCACATGTCTAACAATTTGTACCAAAATAGACTCCTAATTTCCACTTGTAATATCTCATATTGTCATGCATCTTAAAAGTGTGGTAATTATTTTTCTTTTGTATAGAGTAATAATCACTCTCACATCCATTGTTCAATTGTTCACTTTCAACTTCATTCTAATGTAAATATGATGTATACTTTAGTTTTTTACTATGTCTTTTTGTATCTACATCAGTATCTAAGTTATTTTGTGTTACAACTTCTAAAACTTAATTGTTGTATGTATTAGAATATTTAGATCTTACATCAAATGGAATGTCTTCTTTATAACTCTCGTCTATGTCAAGTTACTCAAACACAAGTGGGGTAAATTTTGATAAAAAAAGATTATTAGAACTTTTAAGAAATTTGATTGATTTTAAAATTGATTTTAAGAAAGGATTTATATGAAAAGAGTTATGCGGAAAAAGTAGTTAAATAAAATACAAGAGAAAGAAAAGAACACACCTGAAGTTATACTAATTCAGCCTAATACCAGGAGGCTTACTCTAGTCACTAAGGATCAGTTCTTGAGATTTCCACTACAACAAAGCTTTTAATGCAAGTTCGACCCTCAACCTTCTGACACCAATATTTTATCTTAGGTTCATCTTGCAACCTTTATAACTAATTAGAGTTCAAGAGAGCATTCTATATTGTTTTATAATTTTAGATCCGAATGATAAAAGGAGCGATTATAAAAAAAACCCACTAAATGTTTGCTCTCTCAACACTAATATTATTTTAAGTGAATCTAAAAATTCTAAGAGTAAGGGTGAGAGTAGAAGAGAGGTAATATTCACAATTCTTATGTATTTTTAAATGAACACAAGTCATCCTTATATAGTAAAACATTTAGCCAATGAAGGAAACACTTTTAGGGATGGATTCGCTTCATAATCAATTACTTACGTCCATAATCGGTTATGACCTAACAAATTAGGAAAGGTTTTGCTAGATTTGAAACATAATCGATTATATGGCTTCCAATATTGATTATTAAGCGAGTTTTCCCCATAATCAATTATACAAGTGCCATAATCGATTAGAAGGTGAGTTTCGCTACATGATTGATTAAGTAAAAATCATAATCGATTATAATTTAGTTTTAAAGAGGTTTTCCAAAACCAAATTGACTTTAAAAGAAATTTTTTTAAACATATGAAGTTTAAAAAAGAAGTTTTAGTGCTTGCGTGTTTATAACTTTAGTACTTTGAAAGTGACACACTTAATATTACATTTTTATCTTAAAAAAAGATAAAACAATTGAGCAGGAGATCTTAAGGGAAGCTTTTAGAATATACATCTGTTTTTATGTTGTTTTTTAGAATATAATTCTCACTAGTGTAAAAACGAGATTTAACACCTATTTTTTAGAAATTTCACATCTATTTTTTTATCGGTGTTATTGCCACCGGTATGTTAAGTAGGAACATATGACATCGATTTTAAAACTGGTGTAAAAACCCCATGTTTATTCTACACACGAACATTTAAAACCTACTTTTATGGAAAACAGGTGTTACTGTTGAGATTCAACACGTGATATGGGAAGAAACAGGTGTTACATGTACATAATTAACAACTGTTTTATAAAAATCGGTATTAAATCGTAACATTTAATATTTGATTTTAGTTGAAATTTGGAGTTGAATGTGAACATTTAAAACCTGCTTTTAACAGAAAACCGATGTTAAAAAACCTTTCCTATTCTTTATTTTAAAATTGTTCTTCCAGCATTCATATTTTTTTTCAACAATTGGCACTATAGAATGTATAAACAAAGCATGTTAAAAAAAAGTAAATATTTTATACATAGAGAAGTCACAACAATGAATATTTATGCCAACATCATCAAGAACTTTATCTTACATTGTTTCTTGTAGAACAACTAGAGTAGTTATAAGCATGCCTGGTGCAACCTATTTTGCACTGAACACAAACTTTGAGATTGATAAACAATTCTCTAAGATCTAGAAGTAACATATTTTGAGAAACAAAAATTTTTATACTGTACGACTTACTCTAAAAACAAAATTACATATGTCATGAATAAAAATTATTTATCATAATATGATTATTGTAACGTGAGGATTTATAATGCGCGTGTAGTCGTTGTTGCCTGAGGATTTATGATTATCTTGTAGTTGTTATCGTCTGAGATGCCAAATGATTAGTAAAATATAAGTTACTCTCTTTCCAGAACCTCTCTTATCACATATGATACATGACTTTCTTCTATCTAAAACTCTTCTCATAACAACTGTGTATCTTCAACTTACCTCATAAAATATGAAAACATTAAGGACATATACTAAGTTGTAAATATGAAAGAACTTTACAAACCTCTGATGTAAAAATCTAGCTTTCCAATGGAAAATATTTAGCTTGGTACTCATCGAAAACAAATGACAAACACCAATTCTGCAGTTTTATATGTTAAACATAATACACAAGTTCATGGGTTATAACTTATGGCAAAAAGCTCTACAACATCCATGCTACAGTGTCTTGGCAGAATAAAGTGTTGGCATTATTATCTCCACATGCAAGTAGGGCGGGAATAGACTGGGCCGAGCTAGATTTTACCAACCCTCAACCTGGCCTGCTAAAAAATTCAAAGCTAAGTCTTGTCTGTAGCCTATCATAGGCTTTTTTTTAGGCTTAAGCCTGACCTTTTCGAAGGTCTGATTGGCTTACTAGCCTATTTAAAAGTCTACTTCATTTGAACATCTGTGAATAAGAAATTCAATTAATGTTAAATAGACCAACAAGTTAAAAAATCAATGAAATTAAATGTTTGTTTTAATTGTCTCGTTCAAGTTTTCTTATTAACTTAAGTTTGGTGATACTATTTGTTGAAGAGAATTTATGAGAAAAACTTATGACATTGTTTATAATGTTTTTTCAACTTATTTTCATAAGTTTTTCAAAATAACTATGTTTTATTTTAGTATTTTAATTCAAAGTACAAAATAGAATATAATAATAATAAATTTATTAATTTTTTCTTAAATAGGTCAGCCTGATAGGCGTAAAAGACTTTTCTTATGTTAGTTGGCCTAACCTATTCCGACCCCTACATGCAACTCAGTGTCCAACACGCTTATTACCCCATAATTTCAATTTACAAGGATGTAAAAACAAAAGATAATCATAATAATAAGTAGTGTGAGAAACATTAAAATATGACATTAATATGATATTACCTTAACTATTTCTGTCACGCCATTTGGGATGTAATTTGTTGGACGACTAATACAAAACCAAGTTTAAAGAAGGTTTTTGGCCTCTCTTGTATCATCTTTAAACTGAAATAAGACGCTCCTAAATTAATTATAAAATTGCACTTTCAAGAAGGTAATGCATTAGTTATATAAAGAGTTGATATAGTTTATAATAAGTTATGAGCTTAAGATGTAAGAGCAATGATTTTGATAAGAGAAAACAATACAAACAATTTTATTAGCTATTCTATATAATCTTCTAGTCTTATAATATAGAATCCAAATGAACCCACATGATAAAAATCACAGTGATCATCAAAGTCAAATACTCTGTACAATGCACATTATTCTTAATTCACAAGAATAACAAAGACACAAGTGAGCCTTACCGCTGGTGTGATTTTAAATTGTAGCATGATGGAACCACAAGAATCACATATCTCAGGAAGAACCAACAACTCACGGGCTTAAGCATAACTATACACCAATATAAACTTCCACCAAATGCACATTGCCAATTTCTAGCAATATAATTTTACAGGGAAAATCCAATCAATTAGTGACCAGCAACACTCTACCAACAAAGGTACACTAAATAGAAGACTCCATATCACAAAGTGTTATCAAGCTACTTTTTTATCAAGCCATCACCTTACAAATTACAACAAGCTACATGTATAAAAATAATGATTGTTTCACATTAAAGGTAAAATGTAAAATATTTCAATAATAGAATGAGATTAGAAGGAAACCTCATTAAACTCAAGTCTTTTGTTTGTTGCTTTGAATAGAAAAGGACAAGTTTTACATTTTCTATTAGTTACCTAATGCTCATGAAGTTACTAATATTGCAAATTATATAACAGTAAATAATATTCCAGATCAATTCAATATTTGTATTGCTAATTTTTTATGTGATTAAATAATTAATCTTAGTATCTCGCCATCTAGGTTATTGAACAAATTATTTATGCAGACATGGCCTTAAGATTATCTTAAAGAAATTTCACTGTTGTTGCATTCTTTGCATCTGAAATTGTTGGCAATTTTTAAGGATCTTAACCTCATATAAAATAAATATTTTTGCAGAATTTTAGTTTAATCGGATTCTCATAAACTTAAAACAAAGTATGACAATAACAATTTTTTAACACCAACTTAAAATAGTAAAAAAAATGTGTATATTATTTCTAATATTGGTTTCAAAAATTGGCTTCCATAAATTATATTATGAATAAGTTCATTTTTTCTTAGAGAAGAGTAATTCATTCTAAAATCACATAGTTAAGTCATAATAAAATGGATTTTTTTAAAACTAACATACTTTTTTAAGAAAAATACCAAAAAAAACCAACTTTTCAGGATAATTACAGAAATGACTGTGTTTGAGAAACCGGTACAAGGGTGGCGCCATTTGAAATGGCGCCTCAGTTAGAGGCCATAAGTCATTTCAAATGGCGCCTTAGGCCATTGGTTTTTCCTAGAAAAAGCTCCTGAGGATGAGCCATTTGAAATGGAGCCTCAGGGCTTTTTCCTTTTTTTTTTTAATTTTTATTTTATTTTTTTAAGTTTACTTTAAATTTTTTTTAATTTACTAAAAATTATATTATTTTATAGGTTATCCTTAGCTTATAAATAAGGGTTGTCCCTCACTCGTTCGGGTAGTATCTGAACGTAGGTTCCGTAAAGGCATATCCCGCGTTGGTAACCAGCTGCTTCAGGACCTTGTCTTTGAACGTCCGAAGGACATTCTGCCCGATGTGTCTAATGCAATACACATGGCAAGATGGAGGATCCTGCCAGCCGTTATCAGGATTGTTGTAAGCACTATCGATTGAGGGATGCCTATCGGAGATCAGACATACGTCAGGTTGGGGGGTAACATATTGTCAGAGATTTTTTAAGAAAAAACTCCAACCTCCAACAGTCTCCCCTTCAACTAGACCCAATGCGATAGGGAAAATGTTGTTGTTGCCATCCTGTGCCACGTCCATTAGTAGCGTGCTCTTATATTTGCCGTACAATCACGTTCCATCAATTTGAATTATAGATTTACAAAACGTAAATCCTTTGATGCATGGTTCAAACAAGCATGCCTACACTATTGACAAGTTCACACTCTGCATACCTACACTCTGCTTCTACTGTTCGTAAGCATGCTTATGCACTAAATTAAAAAAAACACTTTTTTTTTTATTTTAGATTAAAAAAAAACAAAAAAAAATTAAAAAAAAAAAAAAAAAGCCCTGAGGCGCCATTTCAAATGGCTCCTCCTCATGAGCTTTTTCTAGGGAAAACCAATGGCCTAAGGCGCCATTTGAAATGACTTGTGACCTCTAACTGAGACGCCATTTCAAATGGCGCCACCCTTGTACCGGTTTCTCAAACCCAACCATTTTTGTAATTATCCTAAAAAGTTGGTTTTTTTTGGCATTTTTTTAAAAAAAGTATGTTAGTTTAAAAAAAAATCTAATAAAATAACTAACAAATGAAATAAACTTTATTTACATACAACAACAAAAAAAACCAAGGACACTTGTACAATCAACTTACTAGACATCCTAATATCAAAAGTCTAGTCTTGTTTTTTGTTCCAAAAAAACGAGTTATTCATGTTCTTGCAAGATGTGCATCAAGTGTTTGAAAAACGAGAATCTAAACATTCAACTCCGAATGTGTTTTGACTGACAACTTCAGAAACCAAATTTTCGCCGTAGAACAAAACTAAGAGGCAACCTGATCAAATTCCTTGCAATAAAAAAGACAGGAAATTTATATCGGTTGAAATAACAGAGTTTTAAGTAGCGGAGTTTTAGGTAGCTTAATCAGAGGGAATATTCTAACAGAAATCACAAACATTGGAAATTTTCACTCCTATTATGATTAATTAACATAATACAGCCATAAACAAATAAGAGGAACCCTTGGAATACTTCAAAAAAGAACATGAAAAGTCAATATATGCAATGAATCCTTAAAAAAACACCAAAACTGTGGAACTATATAATGGCCATCATACGAAATCAGATAAACACAAGATAAACAAAACTAACAAAACTAGAGTAACGGTTTAACGGACAAAAAAAAGTTAAAGTCCATACCACTAGGATCTCAAATGCTTGTTTAGATGAATAGGACAGCCTGACCTGCGTTACAAGATTGAGGGGATACCGGATCTGAGAGAAACAAATCGAGATATGAAGTGAGATTGAATCTAAATCAAGAGTGAGATTGACAAGAAATTTCAATTTAGATAAGGATTGAATCGTTGAAATGAGAGTTTGTGAACAAGTTTGTGGTTCGAAATAGGTTTTGAGAGAGTTTTTTATTTTGAACACATTTCGATTAAGAGAGAGTTTTTCCGCACTCAATTAAGAGAAGGATTCTCAATTAAGAGAGGGATTGAGAGAATAATTAATAGGGAGGGAGGAATCATGAATCGAATGACCGAATAAGGATTTTTCTGTGAAGCATGAGTTTTCGTGTTTGATCGAGGGAGTTTTCACCGAGAGGAAGAACAAAACCGTTATCAATAATTTATTTAATAATGGGTTAATAGTCATTTTGGCCTCTGTCATATAGGTGTTTTTCGAAAAACCTCCTATAAAAAAACTTGTAAAAAATACTCTAACATTTGAAGATGCTCTCAATTTTGACCTTCATCAGGTCCAGTCACTGGTTTATTTTTAAGATGGGAATAGAACCAATGACCTCTCATTACCAACCAACACTCAATACCACTAGGCTATGTTATGTTTCATGGTACTATTTGCAACTATAAAATATATAATACATAATTAACTAGTTAATAATCTATTAAACCTATAATATACATAAATCATAATTAACTAGTTAATAATTTTTAATTAACTAAAATCTATTTAGAATGCTTATGTTATAATTTTGTTTCCATTAATTGATGTTAATACATATTTTTCGTTATTTTACCTTTAATTGATGTTAATTGATGTTAATATATTATAACTAAATAATATATTTAATTTTAATTTTTTTTAATGTTAAATATACTGTAGCAATTTTGGTTTATTAAAATGCTACAATTATTAATTTTTCAAATTAGTGTATTTTTACCTTTAATTTCGTTTTTAATTATATAAACTATATAAACTAAATAAACTAAACTATTTAGTTACAGTATTATTTAAACTATATAAACTATATATTTAATAAAACTATATAATCTATACTATTTTATATAATTTAGTTACAGATTATTTAAACTAAACTATTAAATTTACCTACAATATTTATTAACTTAGAAACTAATAAACTAATTTATTTCAAAATTATTTTAATATTATTTTATTAATAATTCTAGTTTATTAATAACGTTATATATTAAAATGTATATATTAAAACGTAAGAATTTAATTCATTAATAACGTTATAATAAATTATAATATATTAATTTATACTAATTATTTACTGTAAATATTATTTAAACTATTTTAATATAAATTATTTAATTTATTAATAACGTTATAATAAATTATAATATATTAATTTATACTAATTATTTACTGTAAATATTATTTAAACTATTTTAATGTTAATAATTTAATTTAATTTAGAAATATTAATATTTAATTTAGTAATATTGTTAATAAATTACTAAAACCTACAGTAATAACGTTAATAAAGTACTAAAAGCTACAGTAATTTAGTAATATTAATATTTAATTTAGTAATATTTAATTTAGTAATAGCGTGATAATAAATTATAAAAGCTACAGTAATAATGTTAATAATTTAATTTAGTAATATTAATATTAATCTAAATTATTTTATTGTAAATATTAATTAACTAAACTATTTTATTAAACTATTCTATTTTATTAAACTATTTAATCTATTTAATTATTAGATAAAATACCCTTTTTGGTCCTTTAAATTTACCTCGGAGTTTATTTTGGTCCCTTAACTTTAAAAAGTGTCATATTGGTCTCTTAACTCTTCAAAACGTTCAAAATTAGTCCTTTTCGTCTTATTAGTGACGGAAAAATTCAAAAATTAGTCGCTAAATTCGTCGCTAATAAGACAAAAGGACTAATATGGAACATTTTAAAGAGTTAAGGAATCAAAATGACACTTTTTTAAAGGACCAAAAAGAGTATTTTGCCTAATTATTATGTTTTAATATTAATATTAATTTAATCTAATTAAAATGTTACAGCATATTACGAAAAAAGATTAAACAGTTTAATAAAAATGGCTTAAAAGATTTTAGTTTAGTTAAAATTATTAACTAAGTAATTGTGTATTATGTATCTTATAGTTGTAAATAGTACCATGAAACATAACATAGTCTAGTGGTATTGAGTGTTGGTTGGTGATGAGAGGTCATGGGTTCTATTCCTATCTCCAACATATTTTAAACATTTAACATATTTTTTAAAATAAATAAAAAAATAATTGAAAAACAAAATGCCAACGTGGCATTTAAATAAATAAATAAAAAAGCCAACATGGTCTTCCACATCACAAAAAATAAAAATAAAAAACGTTGTCACATCAGCTTTTTTAGTGACTGAATGTGATGAAGATGAGAGAATCTTTAAATGTTAAGATATTTTTTGTAAGTTTTTTTTATAAGGGAGTTTTTCGAAAAACATCTATATGTGAGGGACAAAATGATTATTAACCTTTTAATAATTTATTTGTTTTCATACATGTTTTGACACTTATATATTATATAAGTTTTTTTTTTTGTTTTAAAAATTGACTCACATTAATTACCCGTTTTTCTAAAATTTGGTGTCAATAGTTATCACTAAAATTAAAGTGTTTATCTTAATTACAAAATTGCCACTACATATAAGTTTAATATCTTTTTTTAATGAAATAGGTGTGATAGCAATAATTTTAAAGTTATTCCTCCACTTCCAATATTGATTATTAAGCGAGTTTTTCCCATAATCAATTATACAAGTGCCATAATCGATTAGAAGGTGAGTTTTGCTACATGATTGATTAAGTAAAAATCATAATCGATAATACTTTAGTTTTAAAGAAGCTTTCCAAAACCAAATTGACTTTAAAAGAATTTTTTTAAAACATATGAAGTTTAAAAAAGAAGTTTTAGTGCTTGCGTGTGTATAACTTTAGTACTTTGAAAGCGACACACTTAATATTACATTTTTATCTTAAAAAAAAAAAGATAAAACAATTGAGCACGAGATCTTAAGGCAAGCTTTTAGCATATACATCTGTTTTTATGTTGTTTTTTAGAATATAATTCTATTAGACTCATAAGCTTCTTGCTTTTTGATTTGTTTCAACCTTCTTCAATTCATGATGTTTATGATTTTTGATTTGATTCATTTGTCACCATCAAAACCTATTTATACTTGTTCAACACATATTACCATAATTTACATAATCAGCATCACTTTCAACTTTAACATGCGCCTCTTCATCATTTCTTACACCTTCTAGATCATTCATGGAAAATTCAGTTTCAACATATGCCTTTTACATATCCATTTAACCTTTTTTTTTATCATTCATGGTAGTTTCAATTTCGACAGGTGCCTCTTCCATATACACTACACTTTCTTGAGCATATATGGAAATTTCAGTTTTAAGTGTCTTTTTCATATTCACGCCTTCTTGAACATTCATGACCACTTCCTCATATAATTTTGAAACATGATTGTCTATCTCAAGATTACCAACATCCACAAGTTCTGCCACTATAAGTCCATAAAAAAACTTAGGTTGTGACAGCGAATGTTATACAAATACTTCATACTCAAATGATATTTTAATAAACCAACAACGTCTTGAGTACATTTGTCATAACTCAACATATTCATATCAACTGTATGATAATTATATCATATAGTTGAAGGTGGAAAAAAACACAAGAAATGGGGGTTTGAATTGGGTTTCTAAGATTAAAACTTTTTAGTACCCAAACACTCAAAGTAGATACGAGAGTAAAAATAAATGAACACAATTATTTTTATACCGGTTCACTGTTAACAAAGCTAATCCAGTCCACCCGCCAAGGTAATTTTGCCTTCTCAATATGGACTAATCCATTATAGCTAACCTGATTACAGACACATAAAGACTACCCATCTTTGTCTTCTCGAGTATCCTGACTAAACCCTAGTCACTCAAGGAAAATATTCTCAAACAAAGAGATACAAGTATTGTTTTTACAAAGTTGCTTCAAAAAGAATATTACACAAAGTATAAGTATAATGAAATAATCACACAATAACGAACAAAATCTTTATGTGTGTTTTTTATTTATATTCACATGAATAATATTTTCAGCAAAATCGTTGTAGCATGAATAGTACATATACTTCGTGAACTAGTAGCTTCATTTATTCTTCCAGGTCTCATTTATATAGGCATGAAAAGATCTGTTGGATGGTAGAATGGACATCTTCATAAATGAGATGTCACCTTGCATAACGGCCTGCAGAGGTGGGAGAAAAAATGGTACAATAGTACAGTCCTTACTCCAAGAAATCAGCGTAGTGGATGGAATATTTGATCTTGTATTGTGTACCATTTTTCTCACGTAAAACCTTTTAATCTTATCTTCTAATCTTCAGAGGGTTCTGAGTAAATGTTATTGAAGCATGTTTAGAAGGACCAAGAGTCTGGTTGAAAGATGCTTCAAAACCTTGTCTTTAGTGTCTTGACACAGTTCCTCAGAACCTGGTCTTCCGAGTCTTTCGAACTTGTTCTGCAGAATATTAAGAGCTTGATAAACCTTCAGAGGCTCTTCTATCATAGTCGCAGTCATAAGCTTTAACACAAACGTTCAATCAGAACCCTTGTCTAAGAGCATTCTAGAATTTGACGTAATCGGTGAAGCACGCTTTTGTATCTCTTCATAGCCAAATTGTGTTGAGTTCACAATCTAATAAACAAAACTACATTGGTTTATAATATAAACATAATTGAATAAATTTCATTATTATCAAATATGTTTCGTCTATTGTTTCCCATTTTCCCTTTTACTCTTTTAAAATTAATTAGTTGTTGTTATACAACTTCTAACCTTTCTATCAATGTCTTTAAAATGTTGATTAGCATTTCACAATGGCGAAGCTTCACCTACTTTTAATCTTGCATGTATCATGAGGGATTACATTAGTTACGTAGAAATATGATTTAAAATCTTTGATCAATAAAAAGGAAGAAAATATATTTTGAGATTGTCAGATATTTGAAAGTCAAAAATACAATAAAAATATTATAAGACATAAAGAGATACAAATAGATAAAAGATATTATAAGACACAGGGTATTTCAAAATATATAAAAGATATTGAAAGTCATAATATTCAAAATTAATATAAAATATATTATAAGATATCTTAATTTTTTTTCTAAAAAATAATGGTTGAGTTTTTGTCGTATTTCTAAAAGATTTTATCTTATACCCCTACAATTTACCTTCATTCCTACAAAATTTGAAAAATGACAAATTTATCATTCTTAAAAAATTTACCGCGACTTATTCGTAGATAAATTTATGTTATCATGAGAACATAGAATTACCTAAGAACAAATCGCAAGTTAATTTTCAAAAATCTTTTCTACATCTTATACGGTAAATAAATTTACGTATGTATAAGTTGTGGATATGTTTTCGGAATTTTTATCATGAGAACATAGATTTATCCAAGAATAAGTCGCAGATAAATTTTTTGAATTTTTTTACTAGTTATCTAGCAAATAATTTTGAAAACTTGCTAGTCTAATAAAAAATTGACTTAAATACACTTTTGATGTCTTATTTTGAAGCTTTTTAAAATTTAGTCCCTCATTTTAAAAATTAGTTTTTTGGTCCCTAAAATTTACTTCCCTTAGAATTTGCATAATCCCCCTCCATTTGACATTCTCATTAATGACATGACATATGTGTTATACATTCACGTCATATTTAATAAATGTTTTATTTCACAATATTTAATTTTAATATTAAAAATAATTTTAATCTGAATAAGCTAATAAGACGAAAAGGACTAATATGGAACGTTTTGAAGAGTTAATGGACCAATATGACACTTTTTAAAGTTAAAGGACCAAAATAAACTCCGAAGTAAAGTTAAAGGAGCAAAAAAGGATATTTTACCAAATAATTACTACGATAATTTTTCATCATTAATATTAAGTTTTCTTAGAATTAATAAATTTACAAAATTAATATTTGGGCATTGGGTATTTCAAAACATGCCTTTGGAATTTTTCATGCTAATGATGTCACTCACTCTCTCTCTCGTCATTTCATGTTACACACATAAAGTATATTGTGATTTATAAACACTATTTCTATTTCTACTTAAATCGATGTGGGACTTTATTGGTCACTCAATAAGCACCATTGTTTATTTCTTCCTTCCTACAACCATATCTTGTTGTTATTAGGCGTCAAATATCCCAACTTATGGGACTTACAATGTCTAATAATAAAATACCATTGAACAACTCTCTGCAACCATATCCCTTACAGTCTCTAATAATAAAACACTGCATTAACATTACTATTTCTTTCTTTTCGAACTTCAGGTACACCACTGAACAACTCTTTAATTGAACTAACAACACAACACCAATAAATGAATTTCAATAAAAACTAACTGCATAAATAAATGAATTTCAGTAACAACACAACTCCCTATATCTTCATTCACCTGCAGCAAGGGATGACAGAAGCAATGCAAATTGTCAAGTATTTTACATAATAAATGAATTTCCACATGAGCTTATATTCAGGAAATATTCTACACATCATCAAAATCATAGCACATGTCTAAGAGAACAAAACCCAACTCATTATATTTCTAAAAAAATTAACTAATTATACCAAGGAGATTAAAATATTGAATGGTCACATACATTCAAGCAAAAAAACACAAATTTTAAAATAAAAAATATATATAAGGCTTGCTATGAACAGCATCGTGAATATCGTTTATCATTGTTTCGAATGATAACCAGTATTATTAAGTTGTGCTGGAAACCTTGATAAAAGAATACTAGTGTAAAAAGGATAAGAGATGATGACAACATATATCTGGAATTAGTTGAGTTTGCTAAAATTAAAGGTGTGTGCTTACTTAAAGGTTCGTGTTTTCATTTGCTGCTTAAAACTTCTTCCAAATCAAAGGCGTGTGCTTACTTTTCTCTTTACTCTTTCAATCTTTTAATTGTTAATATGTTATTTATTGAAGAATAAAATTGGAGATGGCTTCATAGTATACTTCATAGAAAGAATAAATTATTTCTGCAATTAGATTGAAAAGAAACAAAGTTTGGAGGAGTTAGGTTATCCCTCCTATTTGGAGAAGCCCAAATTGATGTGGGTTAGTGGCCCATTTATTTTTATGCCTTTGTTATTACCTAATAAAGAGAATTAGGTTAATTTTATCTATTGTGTGTGAAAGACAACAAGAAAAGTATAAAAAAGAGTGAAATCCCACAACCCTATTTCAGCACAGAGCAGTTCTACTAAATTGGAGATTGCGCAAAATCCAACGGTCGGATCGTCCTGAAATTTTGACACAATGTTCATGACTCATAGAAACACATTCTGAGCAATTTTCATTGGATTCGGAGCTTTCTAAGTCGGTCTATCATGTCCATCTTTGAGGCCTGAATTTCTTTGTGTTTTTGGGTTGTTTTTGTCTCTCTTGATTATTGTTGTATTCCAAAATTGATTGCAAATATTGATGATGTTTATGTATGACTCTAACTAGTGTTAGAGAGAACCTTGCTTGTACCCATTGATAATAATGGAGGATTTAAGTGGCCCACGGGTCCTGTGGTTTTTTACTCCTAGTTAACGGAGGTTTTTCCACGCTAAAATCTTGTTGCATGTGTTGTTTTATGTGTTTTATTGATTGTTGTTGCATTTGGTATTTGGGAGAGATTGTCTTGTTGGTTTACTCTATTGCGTTTGTGGATTTCCTCCCAACAAGTGGTATCTAAAATTGTGGTTTGATTTGTGTAACGATGGAGACGAACACATCTAGGATGGTGAGTTTGAATGGATCTAATTATAATGTTTGGAAAGGAAAAATGGAAGATTTGCTTTATGTGAATGGTTTTCACTTACCGGTTTTCTCTAATGAAAAACCCGATGAAATGAGTGATGAAGAATGGACATTGTTGCGTAGACAAGTTTGTGGTTATATTCGTCAATGGGTAGATGATAATGTTTTAAATCATGTGAGCTCGGTGACTCATGCTATCTCTCTTTGGACCAAACTTGAGGAGTTACATGCAAGAAAGATGGGAAATAATAAGTTGTTCTTGTTCAAGCAATTAATGTCATTGAGGTATGGTGATGGTTCACCGATGACCGATCACTTGAACATTTTCCAAGGGTATCTAAATCAATTGTCGGAGATGAATCTTATTTTTGATGATGAAATTCAAGGTTTATGGCTTCTTGGTACTTTGCCTAGTTCTTGGGAGACTTTTAGGACATCCTTGTCTAACTCTGCTCTGAATGGTATCATCTCGATGGACTTGGCTAAAAGTAGTGTGTTGAATGAGGAGTTAAGGCGTAAGTCACAAGGTTCTTTTTCACATTCTGAGGTGTTGATTACCTAATCAAGGGGGGGAAATCAAAGTAGAGGTTCAAGTAATCGTGGAACTTCACGTGGTAAATCACAAGGAGGCTCTAATAGATTCTCTCATATTGAGTGTCATCATTGTGGAGAAAAATGACACATAAAGAGGTATTACCGTAAGTTGAAAAGGGAAAACAAGAAGAAGAGCTACAACAACGATAAAAAGGAAGGTAACAATAATGAAGATGTTGTTATTGTTGATGATTTCTTTATTGTTTATGATAGTTGTATTGAGAATGTCAATCTATCATGTGATGAGATGGATTGGGTGGTTGATAGTGGTGATTCTACTCATGCAACCTCGAGACGTGATCTTTTTTCAACTTACGAGACCGGTGACTTTGGGGTTGTTCGTATGGGAAATAATTGGCAAGCTAATGTCATCGGAATTGGAGATATTTGTGTCAAAACTAGCCATGGGACAACTCTAGTTCTCAAAGGTGTGAAACACATTCCGGAACTTCGATTCAATCTTTTATTCGTTGGAAAGTTGGATAACGAAGGATATGATAATTCTTTTTCGGGAAATGAGTGGAAGTTAAAGAAAGGATCAATGATGGTTGCTAAAGGAAAAATGAATTCAAACTTGTATGTCGTCCAACTTGGGGTTTCGAAGTGCTACAACAACACTTGTGACAATGATAGCTCATCAAAATTATGGAACAAACATTTGGGTCATATGAGTGAAAAAGGTTTGAGAATTTTGGCAAAGAAGAATGTATTGAATGGTGTTTCCGATGCAAATTTGAGAAAGTGTTCACATTGTTTGGCAGGTAAGCAAAGGCGAATTTCCTTTATGTCATCTGAACCAAAGAGGAAATCAGAAGTGTTGGATTTAGTACATTCCGATGTGTGTGGTCCGATGAAGACACGGTCACTTGGTGGTGCATTTTACTTTATGACTTTCATTGATGATTATTCTCGAAAAACATGGGCTTATACATTGAAAATGATAAATCAAGTGTTACATACTTTTAAGTCGTTTCAAGCATCGGTTGAAAGAGAAACCGGTAAAGTGTATCCGAACCGATAACGGGGGAGAGTATATTGGACCTTTAGAGAAGTATTGTCAAGATCAAGGTATACGTCATCAAAAGTCTCCTCCAAAGACACCACAATTGAATGGGTTTGCCGAAAGAATGAATATAACTTTGGTGGAAAGGGTGAGATGTTTACTTTCTCAATCAAAGTTGCCGAAATATTTTTGGGGAGAAGCATTGAGCACGGTTGTACATATTTTAAACCTCACTCCATGTGTTCCGTTGAAGTTTGATGTTCCAAATCATGTTTGGAGTTGTAAAGATGTTATCTACAACCATCTTCGGGTGTTTGGATGCATGGATTATGTGCATATTCCGAAGGATGAGAGAGCGAAATTGGATGAGAAGTCGAAGAAATATGTGTTTGTTGGGTATGGACTTGATGAGTTTGGGTATCGATTCTTTGATCTGATTCAACAGAAACTTATTCGTAGTCGTGATGTCGTATTCATGAAGGATTTTACCATTGAGGACATAGACAAAGTTGAGAATAAATATCTGATTTTTGAAGACGAAGAAATGGTTGATACGGACTCAACTACTATTGCTCTTATCTATATCACTTTCGAAGATGTTCCATTTGAAAGTCAAGGTATGGATTTGAATATTGATAATGTTTTAAATCCTAATGACATTGTTGATGTAGGTGCTACGGAAGATGTTGTTGAAAATGAGGTTGATCAAGAGGTTGAAAGTGTTGAGCAACCGGTTGCTTCTAATGAGTTGAAGTGGTCTATTTGGGATAAAAGGTCTTCTGTTCGATACCCCTCAAACGAGTATGTTTTCCTTACCGATGGTGGAGAACGCGAAAGCTTTAAAGAAGTTTTGGAGGATGAGAACAAAAAGGAGTGGATGAATGCCATAAAGGATGAAATGCAATCACTACGTGAGAATAATACCTTTGAGTTAGTGAAGTTGCCAAAGGGTAAAAGAGCATTGAAGAATAGATGGGTTTATCGAATTAAGCAAGATGAGTGTACTTCTCAAAGAAGATACAAGGCTCGCTTGGTGGTAAAAGGTTTTAAACAACGGGAAGGTGTTGACTTTGGCGAGATTTTTGCTCCGGTTGTGAAGATGCAATCTATTCGAGTGGTTTTAAGGCTAGCCGCTAGTATTGATTTGGAAGTAGAGCAAATGGACGTGAAGACGGCTTTCCTTCATGGTGATCTACATGAAGAAATTTACATGAAGCAACTGGATGGATTCCGAGAGAAAGGTAAAGAAGACTATGTTTGCAAATTGGTAAAAAGTCTTTATGCTTTGAAACAAGCACCTCGCCAATGGTATCAAAAGTTTAACTCGATGATGATTGAACATGGGTACAAGATGACTAAGGCCGATCATTCTGTGTTTTTCCGAAATTTCTCTGAAGGTGATTTCATTATTCTCTTGCTTTATGTGGATGATATGCTAATTGTTGGAAAGAATATTTCAAGAGTTGAAGAGTTGAAGAACACTTTGAGTGAATCTTTTGCTATGAAGGATTTAGGAGAGGCTCGGAAAATTCTTGGTATTGAAATTGTTCGAGATCAAAATGAGAAGAAGTTGTACTTGTCACAAGAAAAGTATGTGGAGAAAGTCTTTCGGCGTTTTAGTATGGATAAGGCTAAAGCGGTGAGCATTCCACTTGCTTCTCATTTCAAGCTTAGTCATAAACTATGTCCATCTACGGATGAAGAAAAGTTGAGTATGAAGAACATTCTGTACTCGTCGGCCGTTGGTAGTTTGATGTATGCTATGGTTTGTACAAGACCCGATATTGCTCATGCTGTGGGAATGGTGAGTCGTTATCTCTCAAATCCAAGAAAAGATCATTGGGAGGCCGTAAAGTGGGTAATGAGATATTTGCGTGGAACTTCGAATTTGAGACTAACTTTAGGATACAAGAAGCCTATGTTGGTTGGGTATACGGATTCGGATCTAGCCGGAAGCTTAGATGATCGAAAATTCACTTCGGGGTATATAGTGACTTTTGCCGGGGGAGCCGTGGCTTGGCAATCAAAGTTGCAAAAGTGTGTTACACTCTCTACTACTGAAGCCGAGTTTGTAGCCGTCGTGGAAGCGTCAAAAGAGTTTTTATGGTTGAGGAAATTTGCAATGGAACTTGGTGTGAAACAAGAAAAGTATATCTTGTTTTGTGATAATCAAAGTGCCATTCACTTATCGAAGAATTCCTCCATTCACTCGAGGTCGAAGCATATTGATATTCGTTATCATTGGATTCGTGATGCATTAGATTCCAAGTTGATGGAGCTTGAGAAGATTCACACCGATGACAATGGTTCTGATATGTTGACGAAGGTGTTGCCTAGAGGAAAGTTTTAGTTTTGTCGTATGGAAGTCGGATTGGTGTTGCCCTTCAACTAGTCGGTCGGGGGAGTTTGTTGGGCTATCTCTCCTATTTGGAGAGGCCCAAATTGATGTGGGTTAGTGACCCATTTGTTTCTATGCCTTTGTTATTATCCAACAAAGAGAATTAGGTTAATTTTATCCATTGTGTGTGAAAAACAACAAGAAAAGTATAGAGAAGGGTGAAATCCCGCAGCCCTATTTCAGCACAGAGCAGTTCCACTATATCGGAGATTGCGCAAAATTCAACGGTCGGATCGTCCTGAAATTTTGACACAACGGTCATGACTCATAGAAGCACATTCTGAGCGATTTTCATTGGATTCGGAGCTTTCTAAGTCGGTATGTCGTGTCCATCTTTGCGGTCTGAATTTCTTGGTGTTTTGGGTTGTTTTTGTCTCTCTTGATTATTGTTGTATTCCAAGATGATTGCAAATTTTGATGATGTTTATGTATGCCTCTAACTAGTGTTAGAGAGAACCTTGCTTGTACCCATTGATTGATAATAATGGAGAATTTAAGTGGCCTACGAGTCCCGTGGTTTTTTACTCCTAGTTAATGGAGGTTTTTCCAAGCTAAAATCTTGTTGTGTTGTTTTGTGTGTTTTGTTTATTGTCGTTGCATTTGGTATTTGTGAGAGATTGTCTTGTTGGTTTATTCTGTTGCGTTTGTAGATTTCCTCCCAACAGGAGGTGTAGTGTGGGTTTTGTTTTTCAGTAAAGTCTCACATTGATCTTTTAACAAATGTGGTTAATGTTTATATTACTTATTAATACTACCACTAGCAAACATGGATATTGGGCTAGTGATGAAACAAGATGGGCTTATGGCCCAAAATACTATTTAAAATTTTAATTAACTAATTTCTAAAAAATTTAATTAATTAATTTTTAAAAAGATTTAATTAAAATAATTAATTAATTATGTAAAAAAATATTAAATAATAAAGCATCATAGTCAGTCATTCCATGTCATTAAAATTAATTTTTTTATCCTAATCATCAATGCCACCTATGCAAAATTGAAAGGAGACCGTGAAAATTTCAAAGGAAATACACTTTAGGGACCAAAAAACTAGTTTTTAAAATAGAGCGACTAAATTTTAAAAAATATCAAAGTAATGGGACCAAAAATGCATTTAAACTTAAACAATTTTAATCACAAAAACTCGGTTAATACCCATGAAAAAGTCATGGGTAAATTTTCAGAAAATCTATAAAAGTAATCTAAAAATCTTGTGTAGAGTTGAAAAAACTCTAAATTCGAAGAATAAATTTGATATTTTTAGATTTTGTAGGGGTACATGTACAATTTATGGGGTATGGGGTAAATTATTTGCATCTATATTATTCTTGTCTTTATAACTTTTAGAATGTATTTGAAAGACAGTCCGAATAGATGGTGGCAATTATCGGTAAACTAAGAAACATAAATGTATAAATCTATAAGATCGTGTTCTTTAGATTTTTGAGAGATTTTCGGGAATATATAAGGGGATTGTAAAACAATTCTAAACACTTTGTACTTGTGTGATTTATATTTAGAGAATTAGGGAGATCGAGAAACATTTGAGTAAAAAATAGAGTTTGTTTTTAGGAGTTTAGTGACTGTTTTCTTGTAACTCATTTTTAATATTTTATAATACCTTTTAAAAGTTTAGTAAATCAAAGAGTTACTCTCTCTTAAAATTAAATCATTTGATCGAATTGCATAAACAAATTTTTGTATTTCTTATCTTTTTATTTTATTATAAATGTACTTTGACTTTTGTTTGTTATTATTGCTTATCTTTTCGCTTTCAATTTGTGTGTGAAATTCAAATAATTCCTCTAAAATGTTTTAATTTATTTTACCAATTTTCACAACAACGTGGATTAACCTAATTGGCCCACGTGTATCATACTGTTTAGAGTTAACTTCAGTCTTCTTTTGTCATGCACGACCTGTGTGGGAAGCACATGGCATTAGGGTGCCTTTGAAGGGAGAAAGCAAGGAAGATATGATAGTGACAGCCCCACCACCAAAGTTACCTAACGCAAGTGCCAAGCACACACCCAGTCATTATCATTTTTTCCACATGATTTAACCTTTTTATTATGGTTGTTGCATTAACACAATTTTTAAGACCATGCATGCGTGATGTCCCCCCAATTTAGTTTAGATTTGTTATTATTACAATTTACAAGCTAACAATATAGTGGCCCAGATTTTATTAAAAGAGAGAGCACAATGAAAAGTGTGTGTGACAAGCAATGGAACCTGTTTCAACCTCCACAAGGGGTCATTACTCAACAATACTAATATTTTGTCTTCAATGGTTATGGTGACGCCGTAATAATTAAGGGCATACATAAAATAAGCTTGTGGTTAGGTTTGACAATTAATATTGTCTTCTTTTAATATGTGACTGGAGTATGAAATACAAACCATATATGGATTTTAGAGCATATTTTCTCATTCTTAATTTCTAATTATGTACGTTTTCAAATAAGCTATTCAATATATATATATATATATATATATATATATATATATATATATATATATATATATATATATATAAGGACGGGATTATTTGACACTGGTGTCAAAATATTAACTTTGACACCAAATCCTAACCGTTTATTATTATTAATTTAAATACATAATTTTTTTAAGGAAATTTATATTAGCTATTGAATGAATAATAATAAAGGGGTATGATTTAGTGTTAAAGTTATTATTTTGACACCGTTGTTAAATTATCCCCTCACACACACACACACACATACATATATATATATATATATATATATATATATATATATATATATATATATATATATATATATATATATATATATATATATATCATTCATTCAATTCTACATTACTTCGACCAGTAGTATATAGTCATTTATATGTGTCTTGCAATAGGTTGAATTATTTGTGAAGGCTTAAAATTTGACAGTGTGCTTCTTAGATTTTAAATTTGAATTTTATTAGGTGTTAGCAATTTTTATGGTAGATCAGTTCAAACGAATTAGTTGATCATATGAGTGGAAATTGAATTTAAAAAAGCCAGTTATGTTGGATTCATTCATTATTATTAAAAACACAAAAGTGTTATAATAAAGGTTGTCCGTTACACCCTACATGTTTTTTACCAAACCATGTGAATTTTTAAAATTACCCCTTTCGCAGATGCGTATAGTAAAATATGAACGAATTTTATATGTTTGTTTGGATAATACTATTTGAACAAATTCAATTTTGAGAATTGTGGCCGGTGAAACTACTATAATATTCACATTTTGACTGCCAAATTTATTGGGTTTTTTTAGTGTTTGATTGGATAATACTTTTTTTGAAAGACAAAATAATATATTAATAATATAGGGTAATAGTCCTGCTCAAAGTTCATATGAAATAAATATATAGCACAAAATGTATCATAAGAAAAAATATAATAAAAAAAACAAGAAAAAAAAACAAATGAAAAAACCCACAACAACAATAACAAAACAATCCACTAACATACGATATAAGAAAATAGAAAAACTATCATCTAAGATCTTTAATTAAAAAATGAAGCAAGTGAGATATGAAGTCAACAACACCACCATCAACAGATCTGAGATCTCTAAGGGAAGAGCGAAGAACCATGAGCAGTCTAAACTAAGTCGCAATCTCGATTTTCTATTAGATAATCCAAAGAATAGAGTTCTACAAAAATTCTGAGAAGGTGCATAAATTCATTGTTGGTCTACCCAAAACCATTTCCAAGCTAAAAAGAGTTTTTTTTTCTCCACTTCTTTCACGTTTGTCATAAAACTAGAGAAGATAATATCATTTTGAGCCCTCCAAATGGTCAAGAGCACAACATGTCAAATCATAGAAAAGTCACCTCCAGTCTTCTCCCCACCTCCTAAAGAAATAAAATTTTAAAAAAGAAGACTAGGATCCTTAGGAAAATTACCTATCACCCCAGTCACTTAAAATTCTAACACCAAACACTACTAACTAAATCACAAGAGACAAACAAATGGGAAGTCGACTCGACCAAATCACCGCAAAGAGAAGAGGTCATATCAATTGGGTTTAGAATCATCTTTCTCTTGATTAGATTATTTTTAAAGAGGAACATATCAAGTAGAAGTTTCCAAGAAAAAAACACCTTAGATGGGTGTTCAACTACATGAAATGAAATGGATGATCAAATTACCAATGAAACAATGGAAGGTGGAAGAATTAGAAGTAGCCAGAAGGGCATGATAAGCATAGGAAACTAAGAAAATATTGTCTCTAGCAAAATTCCAAATCCATTTGTCTCTATCTAAAGAAAAATATGGCATTGAATGGCCGAAAGGAAACTAGCAATAATAGGTTTCTCATGAACGAAGAAAGACATTCTCCACCAGAAATCTCAAGTAAGGGTCACATCTACCTACCTCAACCAGACTCCCTTCAGGATAATCACTGGTTGTAACAACCTAGGAAACATAATATTTATAGGGATACTCCCTACCCAAGGATCAACCTACAAAGAAGTATGAAATCCTGAGCTCGATTTTCTGGTGCACCAACCACAAACCAGTCATAAGGGTCTTCTTTTATAGAGCCAGGAAGGGATACTCCTTTTGATCAAGAGGAAGAGTTATAGAAGCAATGCCACCCTTTAAAGAAAAGACAGTTGATGCACCATATCTATCAACAAGGATATCCTGCCATAAATCATAAGTACTCGAAATAAGTATCCACCTCCACTTAGCCAAAAGAGATAGATTAACCAGACGAGGATCTTTAAATCTCAAGCCACCTTTACTATTAGGCTTACTAACATCTTCTCACTTAACCAATGAGATTTCAGAATCTCCATTAACACATTCTCAATGAAACTTTCTTTAAATGCGAATTATCTTCCTCTAAACCTCTTACTCAATTAATAACATGTTTAGACATAATATTTGACACTAATATGTTTATCAGAATAATACTATATGGACAAATCTCTTACAAAATTAATAACCATATTTAGATTGTGAAACCGCCATAATGTTCACTTTAGACGACCATAATTTACCAATTTTTGTAGTGTTTATTCGGATACTAATATCCAGACAAATTCCTGACTCAATTAATAACCATGTTTATATATTATACTTTTACTGGATTATACTATTTGGATGAGGTGAAAGAGGTATTTTTGAAAATTCATAGGATTTAGGAGAAACACTAAGAGTGTGTTTGGATGAGGTAATTAGAAATTTTGAAGGAATTTAAAATTCTAAGTATTTTAAATTATCAAATTGAAATTCATTCATATGTAAATTCTTTTGTTTGGATAGAGGGTTAAAATTATTATTTGTTAAATTTTTGGGGTCATTTTTATAAAATTTAAATTTTAAAAAAATATGGAGCAATTTGCAATTTTTTAAAATTTAAAGGATCAATTTATAAATTTTGAAAACTATTAAGGACCAATTTGCATTTTTGCTAAATTTTTTAGGTCAATTTTAAAATATGGGGAATTATGATGACCAGCTTACAAAATTTGAAACGATAAAAACAACTAATTTGACATTCATATATTATGGAGCATGAAAGGAATTTCAAATTCTTTGATTTTAGGTGTCATTTCAAAATTATTAAATTTAACTTAGACAAGATACTTCATAGATTTACAACATTTTAACAATTCTTCATATTTTTTATCCAAACAGTGAATTTTGTCCAAAACATTACATTCCCTCATTAAAATGTGTTATCCAAACACACTCTAAGGGTGTATTGAAAAACTTCTATATTAACTTGTGTGTTAGGATTCCATTTATAGGATGTTATGATAAAATGGTTGTCCTTAATTAGACTTATCATTGATAAAATGGTTGTCCTTAATAAAATGATTCCATTTCATTGATTACAAAGAATATTTAAAAATAAAAAAGAAAGGTTCCTGGATTGTTGGTTCCATATTTTTCCCCACGGTTATATGAAAAAACCGAGGTAATATGTTGTTTTTATATTTTAAAAAAATAAAACATCACGCCTTAGAATCATATCACTAGAACAGTAATGGTCATCCATATTCAAAGCGTAACTTATCTTTTAGATTTTCAAGGAGACGTTTGAGCTTCTCTGATTGTATGACTTCCTCTTTTCTAATTTATTTATACACTATTGAGGTCTCACTTTATTTCCATCTCCGTGTCTTCAAATCTAGTTTAAAAGTCTTTTCTTTTTATTCAAAAAATGTCTACAAAATCTTCAACGGAGATGAAAATCTTTTGTTCGTTATCAATGAAAAGTTTGTTGATTTCGATGAGTTGAAAGACCAAGATTTTGATTTAATGAAAACTATTTCCAAACATAAGTTGAAAGGTTACTTTGACATGCTTCATGGACCCATCTACACTAATCTCGTAACAGAGTTCTGGTTAAATGTATGTGTTAGGAAATCTGGTAAGGATGTTAGTCAATATATTCCAATGTATATGGCTTTCCTATCACCATTACCCCACCCGTTATTGCTCAGACAATAAAGTGTGAAGAGAAAGGTAGTTGTGTTAAATAGTATAGATTCAACAATGTCTTCTCAAACCACCTTCTCCTAATTTATGCCAACTACAATAACCTCACAAGTCCTACTACTCTCATCCAAATTGCAAAAGTTTGGCATCAATTCTAGTGTCAAATCTCCTTCCAAGAGCGAAACAACTAGAAATGCTTACTTCATATGACAAACATCTTTTGTACTTCCTTATCCACAACGTCAAAATTAATCTTCCTCTTACTATATTTAACTTCTTAATGGAAATGGTTGTGACGTCACGTGAGAAATACTAATTATATTACTGAGGTAATAGGTTATATTAAAAATAAAATAGCGTTCCTTATAGACATATTCCCTCGGTTTTATGGATAACCGAGGTGAAAGGTTGGTAGCATGACGCTACCAAGAATAATACTCTTGGTTTTTAGCATTTTGAAGTGAAAGTTTCGTCATGAAAAATGTTATTTATAGTAGTGTTAGTTTTGTAATCAGCATTTAACTTATTTATTTGTACATTATGGATATGCACAAAGGATAAGCAACCAAATATTCTAAAATAATGCACGTATGGTTTTACATCACTCCATTCTTCTTTTGGATTAACATCCTTCACAGACATGGTAGGACTCCTAGTGAGCATATATGCAGCCCATTTCACTACTTCAAACCAAAACTTTGTAAGTACACTTTTTCTAGTCAACATGTTTTTAATTATGTTCATTATTCTCTTAATATTTCTTTCTGACATTCTATTTTGTTGTGGAGTGTAAGATGTACTCAATTCCCTTTTAATCCCATAAAGGCTACAAAAATAATTAAATGCAGCTAATGTAAATTCACATTCTTTATCTGTCCTATGACATTGGATATGATGACCTGATTCTTTTTTCACCAAGGCTTTGAATCTTTTGAAAATATAAAATGCACCAACTTTTTCACGCATGAAATAAATCCATGTCTTTTACTAAAATCAATTGTGAAGGTTATGAAATACAAGTGTCCACTATTAAATTAAGGTTTGACGGGTCCACAAACATTTGGATGGAAGTGCTACAACATCCTCTTGGCTTTCCATAATGCTTTCTTGGGATGGCTTTTCAATGTTGTTTTTCCATCATGCAGTGTGTGCAAGTTTCCTTCACTTCTTTTAGTTGATGCAGGCTTTTCACCATTTCATTTTTAATCAAAGTATTAATGCCTTTAAAAAGGACCATATGTGCAGTGCCATAATTGTGTGTCATCTTCTGTTGCAACTTTCAAACACATAAGAATGATCACATGGGAAATATAACAAACACTTAATTATATGACATTTAAGTAGACATAATCAATCCATTGTCATCATGAAACACCTTGCATACACCATTCTTAAAAACTATGGTCAGCTTATTCTACAACAACTGACCAATACTTAAGATATTGTTCTTCAAAGTGAGAAAGTAATACACATCAGTGATGACTTGAGTAATTTCTATTATGTATAGTTTCAAGTTACCTTTCTCTATAAATAGATTTTTTTAATCATCTTCTAGCCTGACAAGTTCTCTGAACCCATTATCCAAATCAGGTAGTCATTCTTTTATTCTTATCATGTGATTGATCACTACTGCAACTAACACATCTAACGTCACCCGCGAAACGCATTTAACCTTGGCAACACAGGAGAGGTAACGAAGGAGACATGAAAAGCAATCACTTGTCACCTTGGTGTTTGTAAAATCAAGGTTAGAAATTAAAAAGCCGTGGGTTCGATCCCTGTCATCAACATTTTTATTATTTTTAGAACTGGATGGCGCAACCAATATTAACACTCGTTGTTTTGTAGAACTGGGGTAATACCTCAATGTTATTACCTCGGTTTTATGTAAACAGCGAGGGGATAATTTTTTGTGCTTTCATTTGCACATGTATTACAAAACCATATTCCTGAATATAGAACCATATTTTGCATATTCCTGAAACAGAAACATTGTACATTTTCCTAATTTCTCAATCTGAAACATTGTACCATAAATATTCATAGATTAAAACAAATGCAAACCCAAAATGGCACACACTTTATAATTTTACATCAAAACTAAAACAAAGGATTATGAAATAAAAGCAATAACCAAAATGGAAATTTTTGCAAGTTGTTCAATAAAATTTGTCACTATTCCTTAAGCACCTATAGTTTGAACAACATTTGAAACTAAATAGGTCAATCAACAACAAGTTTAAATATATAATACAATGATTAAAAGGATTAAACCGATTAATTATAAATTTTAAAGGGATATAAAATATTTACTTACTAATTTTCCCATATCCCCTCTTCATGATTACGACGAATAACATGCACATCATATGAATCATTTTCTTCAGATGCTTGACGTACATGTGTTGCTAAATAAGTCGTATCATTGTTAAAATTTTGATTTTCATCAGTATTATCGGGAAGATGTTTACCTTGAAGAACAATTGGCCATCTAATGTTAGAAAGATCAATGACATAAAAAATTTGTTTCCTTGTGTTGTTATGACGAAAGGTTCGTTCTTACAAGTTGCCTTACAAATATCAAACCGTGTGAATCTCAATTCATCGGTTTCTACACCATTGTTACTGTCAATCCACTTGCACTTAAATAAAGGCACTTTAAAATAAACATAGTCAATCTCCAAAATCTCCTCAATTACCCCAAAGTACGCTCTAGATGATAGTACAAGATTGTTATTTTACATGGTGCTATGATCATCCTTTGATTTTTAATAGAATTAATATTTAGAAATGTCGTATGCACTCCAAGTAATTACATTAAACTTAGGCATACGTGACAACCATTTGCAAAGATCTAATGCACTACTCTCTTTAGAAATACTTTCATTAAACCAATTTATGAAAGTTTTGTTATCCTTTGTCAACAACTATTTCTCATTCATCCAGGGGAATTTTTTCTTTATAAAGACTTTTGTGAGCGGTTAAGTAAGGTTGAACTTCACTATGGTTATTCAATATATGAGAATATGCTTGAAGAACTAATTCTGGGGAAAATGTCTTAACATTTAAACCTTTAATACCTTTACCATCATAAAATCCATCTTAACGAAACTCAAGAATTCCTATATGTCGTAACCCGAAATTTGACCTCCTTTTTTTCTTTTTGCATAAGCATGAGCATGAGCATCGCCGGCATACGCACTTGTACTTTTTTCTCTTTGATTTTGTTGCAGAAATGTTCAGGTTTTCTGATCCAGATTAATCGCATCCTCACCAAGTCATCACATCATCAACACAAGCACAAAACAAGGGTTTCTATACCTATTCATCAAAGCAAGAGGTTGAAAATTGAAACCGTAGCCAAAACACCTTTTTCAAGCAAATTGGGCACTTTTTGGCTTGGTTAATCTATTAACACTTTATAGTGCAAAAAGTGTTAATAGATTAACCCTTGTAAATTTGGCAAATTTTGCTACTTTTTATGACATCCACTTTTCCTCTACATTTTGGGGTATACTTGGTGCTAGCATTGTGTGGAATATTCTAGACATTTCTAGACATTTCAAGACTATTCAAGACACTCCACTTACATTTATTCCCATGCTTCACTTTAAATTAAGTGCACCATGTTCCTTGATGTCCAAGTATGTGAACCTTTGGATGTGAAGCCTACATTGGGATTGCTACCGAGTTAACTTCCTAACTAACTGAGTTAATCGCTTGACTCGGTGAGTCAAGTGTAACTAACTCCTAGCCTAATTCCAAACCACCCAAAGCTAAGTCCAAACCAAATTCCAAACCTCTCATACTCCAAACCAAAAGTCTATATAAACAAAGTTTCACCATTTTGCAACTCCTCCACAACCTTTCACACAATTTCACACTTTCTTCACTCTCAATTCTCTCATTTCCCTCTGCATTTTGCTGCAAATTCTACACATTCATCTTCATCTTCTTCACCAAACCACACTAAAGCTCTTAATTCACCATTGAAGAAAAGCTACTTTCACCTTGAAAGTGCTTTTTCTTGAGCTTAACCTTCATCATCTTTCCATTCTACTGGATTTCGTGGAGCTTCAGTAGCTTTTGGATTCATCTCAAGTGATCACTTCAAGCTTCTTCAGGGATAATTCTCATTTCGGAGTTTTCATCGAAATTTGCTCGGCTTGGCTACGGTTCGAAGTGCAAGTGTAGGATTCTCTGGTTTTCTCTGGTTTTCTTCACTTATCTTCATCACATTCCACTTGCAACAATCACCAAGCCAAACCTCCGGCTTGTAGGTTGGTCAATTCTCACTTATTTATCGTTTCGTTCACTTTTTGCGCTTTTACGATATGTTTTGACAGTTCTTTTGTTTTGATTAATCATGCGATTGTTTGATCTTTGATCTATATGTTCATGCTTTCAATTGATGATTAATTGATCCTAATTCCTATGATTCTCGTGCACAAGTTCATACCATAGTATGTGGTAGTTCAAATAAGTGATTAACTGCTGGAAGCACTTTTGGAAAACTGATTTTTTGCCACTGTTGCAGTGTTAATCGATTAACACTTTTTGGTGCAAAAAGTGTTAATAGATTAACCAGTGTAATTTTGTTGTTTTTTAAGTGTTAATCGATTAACACTTTGCAGTGCAAAAGTGTTAGTCGATTAACTAGTGTAATTTTGCTGATTTTTGTGCTGTTAATAGATTAACCAATTTTGCACTGTAAATGGTTAATCGATTAACACTGAACCAGAATGCCATTTTCATGCTTTTTCAAGCTTGTTTGACATCCTTTCCTCCTCTAACTTCCATGGATCAATATGCTTGATATTTATGGATGTTTTAAGTGCTGTTAACCTCTGTTTAAAGCATATTTACATTAATTCAATGATTGATTTATCAATTTTTGCAATTAGGTGTGTTCTTGATATTTGTTGGAACATGCTAATTCTTTCACAATCTTGGATCACTTGACACATGATTTGTGATACATGCTAATATTTGTTTGGCACTATTTTGCACTCTCATTCATTGATGGAATTAAGTTTTTTCTTCAAGGAATAAGCTTAATCTTGCACAATCAATAATTTACCCTTGTTTGCTTTAATGATTTTTCATTCTCTTTGGAAAAGTATTTGCATATCAATTCCCCTTGATCAATTAATCGAAACCTTGTTTTGATCGGTTAATCCTTCTTTTACTCTTCTCTTTAGGCTTCCTTTAGAGCTTTCTTTCTCTTTCTCTCTTGCTGAGTCGGAGATTCGCACGACGCACTGGAGCACTGTACAACTTGGAGCGATTACACTATCCGTTTCAATTTTTGCGCTACACCCTGTGTGTTAGAGAAGGAATGAGAATGGAGAATTCCTACTCTCATTATGACTACTTTAGGTAGGGGACGAATGACCCTGTGCCTGGTTTAGTCACCTCTATCCCCAGGCAGTAGCGTATTTCCTTCCCTAGTTGAGTCGATCCTTGATCACTCTTACCTCATTCAATCAGTCTTTTGATCTATCACCGTCCCCTCGGTTCACGATCATTTAGCAATCTTCAGAGATCTAATCTCTTGATCTTATTTCAATACCTCTCTTTTGTTCTCTTCAAGAGAATTTCGATTACCTTTTCTTGTGGTTAGTCACTTCTTTTGCTGATTCCCTGTGAGGTTCGTAATTATTCTTCATTCGGTTGATCACAATCGTACTGTTAAAACCAATTCTCTTTGTTCCCTTCCAGTTGCACTCTTTCTTCGATTAAACACAGTTTTCCTGTTAAACACCGAAACTCTTGCAGAGTTCGCAACCTTCTCTTGGTTCTTCTCCCTTTGATTGGTTAACCACTGTCTGTCAGTTAAAACACCAATTTACGCGTCTTCTCAGTTAATCACAGTCTATCTGTTATAACTGAATTCTTCTTGGGTTAATCACCTTTTCTTGGTTAATCACCCATTTTCTTCAGTTAACCACCGCCTGTCTGTTAAAACACTGAGCCCCTCTCAAGTTAATCACCTTCTCTTGGTTAATCACTCGTTTCTTTTCGGTTAATCACAGTCTTTCTGTTAAAACCGAATCTCCAGCAGTTAGCAACCTTCTCTTGGTTCGAATACTTGCTCCCTTGGGTTAGTAACCTTCTTTTGGTTCAAATACCTTTTCTTCGGTCAAGTACGGTTTATTCAGTCAGTGCACCGAAGTTCTTTCGGTCACGACCTTCGCTTGGTCCCACACCCGTTCTTTGGGTCACGACCTTCGCTTGGTCCCACACCCGCTCTTTGGGTTACGACCTTCGCTTGGTCCCATACCCGTCCTCTAGGTCACGACCTTCGCTTGGTCCCACACCCGTCCTCTAGGTCACGACCTTCGCTTGGTCCCACACCCGTCCTCTAGGTCACGACCTTCGCTTGGTCCCACACCCGCTCTTTGGGTCACGACCTTTGCTCAGTCCTACACCCATTCCCCAGTTAAGCATTGCTCATCAGATCACTCAGTTTTGCCTCTGTACGTTGATACCTATACTTTAATCCCCACAGAGTCAATCTCTAGCATTTCGCTTCTTTCTATCCCAGTGGAGTTTCTATTGCTCTTTATATCGATCTCTCTCTCTTGGTTTTGACACCAATGCTCTTGCTTTTCTCTCTTGGTTTTGACACCACTCCTTTACCTTGCGCTCTTGGTTTTGACACCATTCCTTATTTTTCGAGCTCTTTTCCTTTTATCTCCTAGCGGAGTTTCTTTCTTGGTTTCGACACCACTCTTGCACTTTATTCTCAATACATTTATCTTTTCCTTTGCATTCCTTTCTTGGTTTTGACACCATTTCTTTGGATCCCCGACGGATTTTGTCTCTACTCTTTTGCTCTTGGTTCTGACACCACTTTCCCTTTCTCTTTTTCCGTCTTAGTTCCACGAACTACAGAAGCTCTGATTCTGCATTCATTCGAATGTATGATACGTAGGCACGAGATCGCGATGATCTTGGCGAGCACACTTCCATCTTCTTCCATTCGTCATTTCTCTGTCCTTGGTTCCTCTGAACTACGGAGCTCTGATTTCCTCATTGCACTATGAGGGTACGTAGGCACGATGGCCCCAATCCTCAGCGAGCACTTTCTTTCTTTCTTTCTTTCCTTTTTCTCTTTTCTTTCTCCTCCTTTCTTTTAGCTAGAAGCCTTTAGATAGATAACTCATCCAAGCCTAGAAGCAAGTGAAATGGTTCCCGTCGAGTACGACGGATGCGTAAGGTGCTAGTACCTTCCTTTCGCATAACCGACCCCCATTCTCGTTTCTCTTCCCCTTGGGTTTTCTCGATATTTTCCCTGTCCTTTGGGACTAAATAAAGTTCGGTGGCGACTCTGTGTTATCTTTGAGTGTGCAATTCACTCAGGTATAAACCAGCCATCTTCAACTGGCGACTCTGGTGTGGAGTCCTTGCGCTCTTGCGAGTTGGGGTCTCGCCTAGTTTTGTTTGTTTTTCTTGCTTGCTTGGGTGTTTATCTTTTGCGCTTTACTCGCTTTATTTTATTTAGCTTTATGTTTATTTACTGCATTTCTTTACTGCTTTGAATATTCATATGCGATATACTCTAGATATCTGCTATTTTCTGCTGTTGTTGGGGTGGGTAGATATTATTGGAGAGAAAAGTCCTAACACCGGGCTTAGCATAAACATAGGATAGAACGTGGATAGTCGTGAGGCCTGCGTTTTGCGCGTTGGGTTACCATGAGAGCCACATCCCAGATTGTGATTTGCTTGAGAATATTTCCGTCCTGTGAGAATTCACTATGGCGGGATGTTTTCACTCTGAGTCTTATGGTTTGGGCGACCTTTCTAGGGACCACCTTATTGTGTTTAGATCACACATGTGAGGGGGATATGGGTTTTTGCAGGAAACCAAGCCACTTCATACCTTTGTTCTCTCATGCGCGTCAGATCTTCCCATCTACACAGATTTACATGGGCAGATTATCCAGAAGATGTTGCATCTCTAACTTACATTATTGCATAATGTTATTGCATAATGTTATAGCATAATGTTATTGCATCATCATGTATGATGAACTTTTGAACTTGAGTTTTTGCATCATCATATGTGTGTTGAACTGTTACATCATCTAACCTTTGCATCATTGGGTGTTGCATATCTCATTTGCATTCCACCTGCATAAACAACATATGCATACATACATTTGCATCGCATACATACAAACCAGAAAAAGCTCACTTTTTTCCCTTCATCAGCCCAAAGACAATGATTCTCCGACGCCGAAAGCTAAAGAATCATGGAACAGGTTGGGTATGAGAACACAATACGCAAGGAAGGAAAGGTTGACATGGTTGTGGAACTACTTCAGGACAGTATGACAATGAACTTCTCGGATCAGGTTGTGATTGATGAGCAAGCCCAGAATGGAACAAAGGTGGATAAGATCATGAATGTGGATGCAAGCAATCTGCCAGTTTACCCCTTGTCTAATCAGAAGACCACTGAAGGCAATCAGAAACAAAAGCGTAAGCAAATCAGCAAAGGGAACAATAATTAAGGGAGGAGACGTCCCCGTCTTGATCCAATTCCCATGACTTACACGCATCTACTGCTTGTATTGATTCATGCTGGGGCAATAGTTCCTAAAGAGATCACGCCAGCTAAGTTTCCTTATCATCCTAAGCATGATCCTAATGCCACATGTGGATACCATGTTGGATATGTGGGGCATTCTACAGAAGCCAGTGTCATCTTTAAGAACAAAGTCCAAGAGCTCCTTGATCAGAAGTTGCTTTGCTTTACAGAGAAGCCTTGCCAGATGTCTGCACCTGGGATTGCTGAAACATTTGTTGAAGCTAAGAATAGAGGTCCTCCTACTCATGTGTAGATTCCTCCAGTTGTTTAACCTGTTGGGCAATACCCCTACCAAGGTTTTCAGTCTGCTAACTCTGGAATGACTTTTTCCTATCCTGGGGCACCCTCTGCTGTTGCACTTCCAGTTGCTTATCCTAGGGCACCCTACGCACCGTATGGGATCCCATTTGGTCAGACTGTTAATCGGATGGGTAATCCTGGTTTGATGCACCCTGCTCAAGTGTTCCCGCAATACGCTACTCGTCAGCTTCATCCTCAAGCACCTCAGGCTCATACGCCGTACTATTCCTTCTCGCATGTTTCCTCAACCCAACATCAACAACCTCCTCAGGCTCATAATCAGCAAGCCCAAGGCCGAGAGCACCAGAATCAGCACAAGCCCTGGAACAATCTAGAACGAAGGAATGCTCCTCTAGATCCGATTCCTGTGACATACAGTCAACTTCTGCCACATCTGGTTCAGAACTCGTTGGTGGTGCCCAAAGCTCTGAGGCCTCCACCTGAACCATTCCAACCTGGGTATGATCCCAATGTGCAATGTGGATATCATGTTGGGTCGACTGGATATTCGACTGAGGAGTGTAACTCTTTCAAAGCTAAGGTCCAACAGTTGATTAACAAGAAGTACTTAACCGTTCAAGGTGAGAATCTGTGGGTGAACGGAAATCCTATGTCCGTGTAAGGGCCAGATTGCAAAAGCATCCTTTAAAATAGTTGATCAAGCCTAAGAGCACTTTCTCAATATCGGCAATCATCATGTCATTCCATCTTTTCCATTTGTAATCTTTTTGTTTGTTAAGCACTGCTCATTTGTAAAACTTGTTTGTTTCAGATGATAATAATAATGAAATGAATATGCATGTTTTGAATAAATTCATTTGTGTTCACTCATATTTTTTTATCAATATCGCACATTTGATCAAGCAAAATTAAAAAGAGAATGATAAAATCAAAAAGACATGAGATCACTGTCTGTATGCTTTTGAATAAAACCCTGTTGACAGTGTAAGGCATTGGTTTTATTCCCAAACACCAGAGTTATAAGGAAGATAATCCCTAGTCAACCCCTTTGGGCTTTGAAGTAGGAGTTTCTTTCTGTATACATAAAACCCTCAATCTTAACCAGGGGCAGGGTAGTCTTCATTTAGTTTGACTATGCGTTCAAATTTCAAAAGAGGAGTACCCCATTTTGAGGATCAACCACATCCTATCCCTCATGCGAGGGTGGAAAGTCACAAATCCACAATGGTTATCCCTCGCCGATCAAAGGAGCGAGGCATTCACAACTCACCCTTACAAATCAAACAAATACATGTCACACGATTTTGTTCAAAAAAAAAATAATCAAAATCACAAAAGAAAAAGCAAAAAAAAAAGAGACAAAAAATCCCGCTAAGTCAAAAACAAATGACTTAGGAAAAAATTAGGGGATGCCGGTAGACTGCAAATTCAAAATAATCAGTCTACGCAAAAATTAGGGAAAACAAAAAAAACAAAACAGAGAATCAAAAGAAAAATCCTTAACAAGAACAAGTTCGTGTGATCACATGTGACAAAACAAAAGGTGAGTGACTGCTGCTCCAAAAACCCTCGTCGGTTCCTTTACCGTCACTTCCATCATTCAAAACCCTCTTAGAAAGGTGAACGCTCATGTCAAACTAGCTGAACGTAGGACTGGAGAACATCAAGGAGAATGAGTGGGGTAAAATAATTTTTGAGCCTTATATCCTTTCTTTCTTAAACCCTGAACCAGGCCATGTTACAACCCTCAAAAGACCTAATTGAAGCAGGTTTATTTCAAAAGCATACTACAGTGGGATCATGTCAAAGCTGACTCCCAAAGATTTGCTTATCATTTGTGTCGATACTGACATGGCATTCTAAATGGTGATTCATTCACTATATGTCATAATCTTAGTGAACACACTTGGATTTCAAAACTGACATATGCATAGCATTAACATTATCATTTTCAAAACAAACACTTTTTATTTGCGAACAAGCACTCGACATCAAGAAGGTTTCCACAATGGAAAGTTTGATCACCTCAAGGGGCAAAGCGCCTGAAAACTTCGTTGAACAAAAGGGCATGTCGCTCTAAGATTCAACCAATCTAGGGAAATCACGTCGAGATTCGGCAGATCTCTCAAAGATCAGTTGGTCAGGGGCATTCCTCCAAAGATCGATCAGCCAGGAGTAAAATCACTTCAGAGCTCCTACCGGGGCAGACCATCTTAAGAGCACAAGAAATCAACCTCTCCAAGCGATGGTTAATGAGAGGCATACTGTTCTGATACACTGGGGCAAGTCAAATCAAAATCTCATTATGGCAACTGTTTCCTAACTCGCAACTGGGGCAACACATGCAGATACCCAACGGACTGAGGCAGAGACAGTCTACCAAAGTACAAATTCTCTCCCTATTTTGGGGCAAGAACAATAGTGCACCAACAATTACTGATCCTGAAGTAGGTGTCGGGGAATCACGTCTTTATGGCTTATACCCTAACCTCAACTCTTCCTCCTCCCACGACAAAAACACTTGGTAGATTCTCAAGAATCATTGCACAGTCCAGTCTCATGCATTTATCATGTCACTTCACTCATGCATATCATTCATTTGGCATGAAGCCTTGACATAAGCCCGACCACACTTGACATCTCTTCAAAACTTGATCACTAACATTCTGCATATAGTAATCATCATCGCATAGCATTGCATCCTCAAACACATAGCATATTCATCAAGTTGGAGCATTACGCCATGTAAATTCAAACAAGCGTCCTAATCAAAACCCAGTTCTCGTCTGGTAATCAGTTCTCGTCTGACTTGTCTCTTTAAAACCCAGTTCTCGTCTGGTAGTCAATTCCCATCTGACCTTGCCCTTCAAATTCCAGTTCTCGTCTGGAAAATTTTTCGAGTTCTCGTCTGGCACACTTTTCCAAAAGTCCAGTTCTTGTCTGGCACACCTTTTTCAAAGATCGGTTCTCGTCTGGCACACTTTTCAAGTCCAGTTCACGTCTGGAAAACTTTTTCAAAGTCTCTCCCTTTCCTTTGGTTCATCCAAAGACCTTTCCTTATTCTTTGGTCCGTCCAGAACCTGCCAGCTTGCGACATTGTACCTTAACCAGCACCGTTGCGTAACATGATATCAAGCATCATACATCACATACATAGCATATGCATTAGCATACCTCCCTTTGTCTGATTCATCTCCCAGCAGATATTCAGCCTAACTTCGCACTTATCAACCTTCATAACATTCAACTCTTCTTTTGTCGTCGTCGGTCAAATTTTTGAGCTACTCTTGTATTTAATCCCCTTCTACCTCGAATCATCGAAAAGCTGGCGCAATTCGAACATTCAGGTCCAAGAGGATTAATTAGGGGCAGCTGTCGTAACCCGAAATTTGACCTCCTTTTTTTCTTTTTGCATAATCATGAGCATGAGCATCGCCGGCATACGCACTCGTACTTTTTTCTCTTTGATTTTGTTGCAGGAATGTTCAGGTTTTCTGAACCCGATTAATCGCATCCTCACCAAGTCATCACATCATCAACACAAGCACAAAATAAGGGTTTCTATGCCTATTCATCAAAGCAAGAGGTTGAAAATTGAAACAGTAGCCAAAACACCTTTTTCAAGCAAATTGGGCATTTTTTTGGCTTGGTTAATCTATTAACACTTTACAGTGCAAAAAGTGTTAATAGATTAACCCTTGTAAATTTGGAAAATTTTGCTACTTTTCATGACACCCACTTTTCCTCTACATTTTAGGGTATACTTGGTGCTAGCATTGTGTGGAATATTCTAGACATTTCAAGACTATTCAAGACACTCCACTTACATTTATTCTCATGCTTCACTTTAAATTAAGTGCACCATGTTCCTTGATGTCCAAGTATGTGAACCTTTGGATGTGAAGCCTACATTGGAATTGCTACCGAGTTAACTTCCTAACTAACCGAGTTAATCGCTTGACTCGGTGAGTCAAGTGTAACTAACTCCTAGCCTAATTCCAAACCACCCAAAGTTAAGTCCAAACCAAATTCCAAACCTCTCATACTCCAAACCAAAAGTCTATATAAACAAAGTTTCACCATTTTGCAACTCCTCCACAACCTTTCACACAATTTCACACTTTCTTCAATCTCAATTCTCTTATTTCCCTCTGCATTTTACTACAACTTCTACACATTCATCTTCATCTTCTTCACCAAACCACACTAAAGCTCTTAATTCACCATTGAAGAAAAGCTACTTTCACCGTGAAAGTGCTTTTTCTTGAGCTTAACCTTCATCATCTTTCCATTCTACTGGATTTTGTGGAGCTTCAGTAGCTTTTGGATTCATCTCAAGTGATCACTTCAAGCTTCTTCGGTGATAATTCTCATTTTGGAGTTTTCGTCGAAATTTGCTCGGTTTCGCTACGGTTCGAAAGTGCAAGTGTAGGATTCTCTGGTTTTCTCTAGTTTTCTTCACTTATCTTCATCACATTTCACATGCAACAATAACCATGCCAAACCTCCGACTTGTAGGTTGGTCAATTCTCAATTATTTATCGTTTCGTTCACTTTTTGCGCGTTTACGATATGTTTCGACAGTTCTTTTGTTTTGATTAATCATGTGATTGTTTGATCTTTGATCTACATGTTCATGCTTTTAATTGATGATTAATTGATCCTAATTCCTATGATTCTCGTGCACAAGTTCATACCATAGCATGTGGTAGTTCAAATAAGTGATTTACTGCTGGAAGCACTTTTGAAAATTGATGTTTTGCCACTACTGCAGTGTTAATCGATTAACACTTTTTAGTGCAAAAAGTGTTAATAGATTAACCAGTGTAATTTTGTTGTTTTTCAAGTGTTAATCTATTAATACTTTGCAGTGCAAAAGTGTTAATCGATTAACCAGTGTAATTTTGATGATATTTGTGTTGTTAATAGATTAACCAATTTTGCACTGTAAATGGTTAATCAATTAACACTGAACCAGAATGCCATTTTCATGCTTTTTCAAGCTTGTTTGACATCCTTTCCTCCTCTAACTTCCATGGATCAATATGCTTGATATTTATGGATGTTTTAAGTGCTGTTAATCTCTGTTTAAAGCATATTTACATTAATTAAATGATTGATTTATCAATTCTTGCAATTAGGTGTGTTCTTGATATTAGTTGGAACATGCTAATTCTTGCACAATCTTGGATCACTTGACACATGATTTGTGATACATACTAATATTTGTTTGGCACTGTTTTGCACTCTCATTCATTGATGGAAATAAGTTTTTTCTTCAAGGAATAAGCTTAATCTTGCACAATCAATAATGCACCCTTGTTTGCTTTAATGATTTTTCATTCTCTTTGGAAAATTGTTGGCATATCAATTCCCCTTAATCAATTAATCGAAGCCTTGTTTCGATCGGTTGATCCTTCTTTTACTCTTCTCTTTAGGCTTCCTTTAGAGCTTTCATTCTCTTTCTCTCTTGCTGAGTCAGAGATTCGCACGACGCACGACGCACTGGAGCACTGTACAACTTGGAGTTGTTACGCTGTCCGTTTTAATTTCTGCGCTACACCCTGTGTGTTAGAGAAGGAATGAGAATGGAGAATTCCTACTCTCATTCTGACTACTTTAGGTAGGGTGCAAATAACCTTGTACCTGGCTTAGTCACCTCTATCCCTAGGCAGTAGCGTATTTCCTTCCCCAGTTGAGTCAATCCTTGATCACTCTTACCTCCTTCAATCAGTCTTTTGATCTATCACCGTCCCCTCAGTTCACAATCATTTAGCAATCTTCAGAGAGCTAATCTCTTGCTCTTATTTCAATACCTCTCTTTTGTCCTCTTCAAGAGAATTTCTATTACCTTTTCTTATGGTTAGACACTTCTTTTGCTGATTCCCCGTGAGGGTCGTAATTATTCTTCCTTCAGTTGGTCACAGTCGTACTGTTAAAACTAATTCTCTTTGTTCCCTTACAGTCGCACTCTTTCTTCGGTTAAACACAGTTTTCCTGTTAAATACCAAAACTCTTGCAGAGTTCGCAACCTTCTCTTGGTTCTTCTCCCTTTGATTGGTTAACCACTGTCTGTCAGCTAATACACCAATTTACGCGTCTTCTCAGTTAATCACAGTCTATCTGTTAATACTGAGTTCTTCTTGGGTTAATCACCTTCTCTTGGTTAATCACCCATTTTCTTCAGTTAACCACAACCTGTCTGTTAAAACACTGAGCCCCTCTCGAGTTAATCACCTTCTCTTGGTTAATCACTCGTTTCTTTTCGGTTAATCGCAGTCTTTCTGTTAAAACCGAATCTCCAACAGTTAGCAACCTTCTCTTAGTTCGAATACTTACTCCTTTGGGTTAGTAACCTTCTTTTGGTTCAAATACCCTTTCTTCGGTCAAGTACTGTTTGTTCAGTCAGTGCACCGAAGTTCTTTGGGTCACGACCTTCGCTAAGTCCCACACCCGCTCTTTGGGTCACGACCTTCGCTTGGTCCCACACCCGCTCTTTGGATCACGACCTTCGCTTGGTCCCACACCCATCTGTAGCGCGATTTTTATGGTTTCGAATCACTATCTCTTTGGTACTACAGTTTGATTTATTTTTTATCCTATGAAGCTGATTAAGGAAGGGAAATAGATGTCTCCAATTAACCCTGCTTGCATACTGAGGTTAAATAGTCAAAACTGTTGGTTTACAGATGCTATCAAAAGGGGGGTCTGGCTCAGGTTATTTGCTTAAAAACAGTGTCTGGACTATTTGCGAGGTTTTTGGTAAGGTGTTAGGTCTGATGCTTCTTGATTGATGTATGGAGTTACTGGACTTTGAGTTTTTTTTATTAGTATGCTCGCTAAGATTTTGCAATCTTATGCCTACGTATTCCTGTTTAACGAAACAGGGAAATCTGAGCGATCGTAGTTCCTCCTATTCTATGGGAGGAAAGGGATTGTTTTGGTGTCTTGCTCAAAGCCCAAGACATAAAGCTAAAGGTGGTTTGTATCTTGTTCAAAGCCCAAGATATGAAGCTAAAGGTTTGACTGAGAGATAATTTGTCATTTCTAAAGAGGAATTGTTGATGTTTGTATGCTGTGAGCATGGCACAAATTTGATGCTAAAAGGTTGCTTGACTCAACCGGGGTTTCTTTATTCAAAGCCTAAGAGGAGGCTAGAAGTTTTACTTTTCCGAGGAAAATTTCCTTTCTGTCTTGTACAAAGCCCAAGATTGAGGCTAAAAGGGATTTTGACTCTGTTGGGGAGAATGTATCTTGTATAAAGTCTAAGATGGAGGCTGAAATGGTTTGACTCATCAAGAGAGTACTTTTATCTGTCCTGTATAAAGCCCAAGACGGAGGCTAAAAAAGGTTGACTCAACAAGAGAATCTTGAACAGATGCTTGACTCAACAAGGGAGTTTGAAGGTTGATTGACTCAACAAGAGAGTCTTTTATACTCAACAAGAGAGTGATTTGTTGTCTCGTACGAAGCCCGAGATTGAGGCTAAAAGGAGATTGACTCAACAAGAGAGTCTTTTATACTCAACAAGAGAATGCTTTTTTTCTATCTCGTACAAAGCCCGAGATTGAGGCTTAAAAGAGATTGACTCAATAAGAGAGTCTTTTATACTCAGCAAGAGAGTGATTGACTGTCTCGTACGAAGCCCGAGATTGTGGCTAAAAGGAGATTGACTAAACAAGAAAGTCTTTTATACTCAACAAGAGGGTGTTTTTTCTATCTCGTACAAAGCCCGATATTGAGGCTAAAAAGAGATTGACTCAATAAGAGAGTCTTTTATACTCAACAAGAGAGTGTTTTTATATGTCTTGTACAAAGCCCAAGACAAAGGCTAAAAGTGGTTGACTCAACAAAAGAGTCTGAAAAGGTTAGCTCCGCTAGGGAGTTTCATTGTACAAAGTCCAAGAGGAGGCTAACTCACTGATGAGGATTATCGAGATCCTGAAACGGGTCCAAGTGTGGGGAACTCTCATGAGAGAGACCGGGTTTTTGCTGGAGATTGATCCAGAGTGATCAGTGTTTTTTTCTATGTTTGAAAGGAACTTGAGAATGTATTTGAGACTCAAGAGGTTTAGACTGTCCAAGTCTAGAGTTTTATCTTTTGTACAATGCCCAAGAGGAGGCGCGGTCATTAAGGGATGGGTATCAACCCTACAACGGCCGAAGTTTTTGACACGGGAAAGACTGCTCTAGCAAAGGATGACTAAGTTTTGTCTTATACCTTTAAGAGGTCGTCAGGGTCCTTGTATTAAGCCCAAGAGAAGGCATGAGAACTTCTAAGAAGCTGAAGGGTCTTGTACAATGCCCAAGAAGAGGCGGGGATGCTTTTAGGAAGCCTATGGGTCCCCAAACCAAGAGAAGTTCAAGAAATGCAATTCACAGAGAAGAGATCATTCCAGGAAAGTTCGAGAATTTGGAAGAAACTCAAGAGATGCCATTCACGGAGAAAAGAACATCTCTGGGGAGTTAGAGTTTCTTTGACAATTTCTAAGGGTGACAGTCTGAGAAAAGGTTCACCGAGAATACTGCCTTTCTCTTTGTTCCATATTGTTTAACCCTGAGAGAAGGGAAGACTGTATCTGGAAATCCTATGGGGATCTAGTTTTGTTTGTATTTAAGAGTGACCAACAAGGCTTTACCTAGTGCTAGACGTAGTTGCTGGGGAAAACTCTAAATAACTATACTTGTATTACACAGTGGATATGTGACAAGTATATAAAAGGATGTGAAAGAAGACTTATAGTGAAATAGTCCCACAATACAGTTATGTACATATAAAAGCGGATAAACACTTACCCGTTGTAGAGCTTCCATGTTGTTTTGTTAGTTGTTCAACAAAGAAACTAAAGAAAGTTTTGATGAAAACATATATTTGAATTCAAAATCAAAGGAGAAAATGTTTTGAAAAGATTGTTGGGGCTTACAGCTCGAGGAGAGCCCTAAGTTTTAATGATGATCGCACCGTTGTTTTGAAAATTGTACAGAGGGACTTATACAATATGTGAGGCTCAAAAAGTTTTTATGTACAAGGGGATGGGTCTTACACTCTATTAGAGGCCCAAAGATTTGTTTTTGTACAAGAGATGGGACTTACAGCTCAAGGAGAAGCCCAGGGTTATTTGTTTGAAAACGGCGATTGCGCCGAGGTTTTTGAAAACACAGTGGGTCTTATACAACATCTGAGGCCCAAATCATCTTGGTTTCATAAAGGGGTTGGGTCTTACACTCTATTAGAGGCCCAAAACAATTTAAAGAAAAGAAATGGGGCTTATAACACGAGGGTAGGCCCAGGGTTATTTGATTTTTGAACAGGCGATCGCGCCGAGATTTTTCTTTTAACGCAGAGGGACTTATACAATATCTGAGGCCCAAAATTGTTTTGGTTAAAAGGAGGGTTGGGTCTTACACTCTATTAGAGGTCCAAAATGTTTTTGCTTTTTGAAAAGGAATGGGACTTATAGCTCGAGGAGAGGCCCAATTGGTTTTGTTAAAAAGGCGACGATCGCGTCGTTGTTTTAGAAAATACAGTGGGACTTATACAATGACTGAGGCCAAAAAAGTGGTGTATTTACAAAGGGGGTGGGTCTTGCACTCTAATAGAGGCCCATGAGTGTTTGAAAATGATTGATGAGGGTGGAATCGATCAAAACCCTAATTTCATCATTTTTAAAAGTGAATTAAATAAAAAATGATAAAACACCAAATAAGCTTGAATAAACAACTTGTGATTTTTGGTTAAGGTTTGAAAAATGAGGTTTTAATCACAAGATGAATTAAAACTCATTTGGTTTTGATTTTTCAAGATGAATATTCACTTTTAAAATGTTTAAAAATAATTAAAAATGAATTTATTCATAAAAATACCAAATATACTAAATAAATAATATAAATTTGATTTTTTTGTGGAATAAAATATTTCAACATTTTTGTGGTTTTTTGCAAAAAGAACCAATAAAAAATAATTAAAATTGAGGGAGTTATTAATTTTTCAAATCATTAAAAATAATAAGAAAAATAATAGAAAAATGGAAAAAAACATTAAAAAGGGGTCTGGGGCGAGGGAGATTCGAACCCCAGACCTCTTGTGTGCAGTGCGCGCCTCCTACCACTGGGGTGGTGATACATCCGTGTATCAAAACCACCCTAGAAGTACATAAGGCATGGTGTGTTTTTGGCCTGGCCAAGGCAAGGCAGGGCAAAGTTTTGGCCAAAAACGTGAAGCTTGTAACTTTCTCATTTCTCCATGGATTGGGACAAAATTTAGGTCTATCCTGCCTAGAATTTCACAAGGATTCCAATGGTGGTGGTGGTTTTTTCATAAAATAAATCCTCCTCAAAATCCGATAGTGGTTTTGAAATAGGCCATAGTTTGCATTTTCTGTGCTACCTCTTATTGCAGGCATGAATTACATGATGAATTGGTCCAAACACAACATATATAACATGTATGAGATGTGCATAATCAGTGGACTTCAAAGCAATGCATATTTCTAAGAGTTCAAGTTGTGATGCTTACCTCTTTAGGAGCTTTTTTGGGCAATCTGTCAAGTGCTTTGTTCCAGAAACAATTTGATGCTTTGGACACCCTCAAATGATCCCTTGGAAGCTTTTAGGATGATTGGAAATAGCTGGAAACCTCAGGAATGGAAACTGGCTCTTTCTTGCAAAATGGGCAAAAGTGACCAAAATAGCAACTCTCTCAAATGGTGTTCCAGATGTGGGGAACCATTTGGGACAACTCAAGGATGATATTTGGAGTGTGTTTGAGGTTTTATCTTGTTTTGAAAGTGACTGAATCAATACATGGCTTGAAAAGTGCAAAAAAAAATCCTATTTTGAGGTTTTGAGAAGGGAATTTGAGGTTTTGGTGTTACAGGTCACTTGTGAGAGTTTGGACAGCTTAGATATGACATATTGGATATGTTTGGATCATGATTTGTGATGGAATTGCTCTCTAACTCAAAAACTCAGAGGCACCTTGCTAAAGAAGGCATTTTTGCCTAGAGAAAGAGATTTTGAGGAAAGAAAGTGTTGTAGTGCTTTGGCGTACTTAAACTGAGCACAAATGAGCTCTATTTATAGTAGAGCAAGTTTGTTTTACAAGCAATAGTGAATGGAGGCTGCTGCAGACCTTTGGTCAATTGGAGCATTTTGGAATCTCAAGTCTCCTCTAGCCATTGACTAGAGGTTAGAGCACAGACCTTTGGTTCCCTAGTTCAAAGATCATCCTTGACTCATTTAGTTGGAAATGGCTCAGTTCATGCCACCTTGGTGCATCCATTGAATGCTCCAAAACAAAATTGGAGTCTTGTTCACTCTTTAGGGTTTTTTAGGTTTGGCATGTTATTTTTAGTTCTAAAGACTTGGGAGGCTTATGGATCAGTATTTGTCCCTCTTTGGTCTCTCCCTGAGGTGTTCAGATGGATAAACTTGTTTGTCATTTGCACAAATTGCTCAAATCGAGCAAAATGCACAAATCTGCCTTGTTATGACAGTTGCAGCAAGGCATATTGCCACTGTCATAACTCTTAGCTCAGATGGGATTTGATGGGGTTCTTGGACATTTTGGAAAGCCCTTATATGATACAACATATGTGTGATCATAGTTTGTTTTGAAACTTTTTGGATCCAAGTGAAAAATGCCCCTACATTTTGAAAAAAGTGAAACAGATTCTGACTTAGTGAAAATTTCACTAAGTGTTGGAAAAAGTGACATTTCATGTTTTCAGCCATTTTGATCCAACCATAACTCAAAATCCATGATGAATTGGAATGAGGTGTAGTTGACACTTTTAAAGTATTCCATGAGAGCTATAAATCCATCTTTGGATCAACCCAAATGGTTGCTTGGATCTCAAGTTATGATCCTTGGAAGTTGGTACCCTAGCCACTTTGTTCCGTAACTTAGAAAATTTCTAAGTTTTTTATGGTTACCCCTTTTACAAGTTATCCCACTTTTCTTGATTTTTCTTGATGAATGATGATTCCAATCACACATTAACATCATTTTAGGGTTAGGGAACCATAATTGATCAAAAAGTCAAACTTTGACTTTTTGGCACAGTTGACTTTTTATCAGATGAATTCCAAACTGTGCGATCCTCTATGAAATCAAGTCCTTGACCTAAATCAAACATGATGGATTGATTTCATAGGTGTTATAAGGTGTATTGAATCATGTCCCAAGGTTTGGGAGCATGTCCTGGTCAAAAGTCAAAGGCACAGTTGATTTTTTCCGCGAAACCCTAACTGTGGTTCTGATGAACTTGAAACTTGTGAATCAAGCTTCTTGGATCAATCCATTGTTGCAAATGGATCAATGTAGTGTATTAGGGACCCTCAAATAATGTCTTGAGGTCTTGGCTCATGTTTTGTCCCAAAAGTCAACTTAGGGTGAATTAGGTCAAGAAACCCTAATTCTTGATTTTTTATGAATGCATCCCCTGAGGCTAAATTGACTTGATGATTGGGTATATCATGTCCCTTAGAGTATTTTGGGTTATGCTTTGAAGCATTGGCTCATGCCCAGAGGAAAATTTCTATCTAGAGGCCCTGGTCGACCAAAACCCTAATTTGGTGACACTGGCGATCTTGAGGCTTAATCCACTTGGAATGTTGCAGCCTTGTGCTTGATCCTTGATGTGGGAGTCCTCTTGATCCATTGTGGATGTTTGAGAGGTTTAGACAAGTTGAAGATCATGTCATTCCTTGATTGATCCTTTGTCTAAGGCTCTGAGAGGGCTTGAAACCCTAAGTTTGATTGTAGTGGATGCTCACCCATCTTTGGGGAGACTAATGAGGTATGATGGTCCATCCATATTGTGATGATGATTTGCACAATGATGGGAAATCTTAGTGGTCAAAATTTGGGTTATGACAGAGTCCTCTGGGTCACGACCTTCGCTTGGTCCCACACCCGTCCTATGGGTCACGACCTTCGCTTGGTCCCACACCAGCTCTTTGGGTCACGACCTTCGCTCGGTCCTACACCCGTTTCCCAGTTAAGCACTGCTCATCAGATCACTCAGTTTTGCCTCAGCACATTGATACCTATACTTTAATCCCCACAGATTCAATCTCTAGCATTTCACTTCTTGCTATCCTAGTGGAGTTTCTATTGCTCTTTCTGTCGATCTCTCTCTCTCTCTGGGTTTTGACACCAATGCTCTTGCTCTTCTCTCTTGGTTTTGACACCACTCCTTTACCTTGCGCTCTTGGTTTTGACACCATTCCTTGTTTTTCGAGCTCTTTTTCTTTTATCTCCTAGCGGAGTTTATTTCTTGGTTTCGACACCACTCTTGCACTTTATCCTCAATACATTTATCTTTTCCATTGCACTCCTTTCTTGGTTTTGACACCATTTCTTTGGATTCCCAGTGGATTTTGTCTCTACTCTTTTGCTCTTGGTTCTGACACCACTTTCCTTTTCTCTTTTTCCGTCTTAGTTCCACGAACTACGGAAGCTCTGATTCTGCATTCATTCGAATGTATGATACGTAGGCACGAGATCGCGATGATCTTGGCGAGCACACTTCCATATTCTTCCATTCCTCCTTTCTCTGTCCCTGGTTCCTCTGAACTACGGAGCTCTGATTTCCTCATTGCACTATGAGGGTACGTAGGCACGAGGGCCCCAATCCTCAGCGAGCACTTTCTTTCTTTCTTTCTTTCCTTTTTCTCTTTTCTCTCTCCTCCTTTCTTTTAGCTAGAAGCCTTTAGATAGATAACCCATCCAAGCCTAGAAGCAAGCAAAATGGTTCCCGTCGAGTACGACGGATGCGTAAGGTACTAGTATCTTCCTTTCGCATAACCGACTCCCGTTCCCGTTTCTCTTCCCCTTGGGTTTTATCGACATTTTCCATGTCCTTTGGGACTAAATAAAGTTCGGTGGTGACTCTGTGTTATCTTTGAGTGTGTGATTCACTCAGGTATAAACCAGCCATCTTCACTATAAGGCAAGCTTCTGACAAATAGTTTGTACCAAACTCAATAGCTTCTTCTTTTATGTAACTTTCGACGATTGAAGCTTCCGTACGGTGATGCTTCTTTGTATACCCTTTAAAAATCTTCATGTAACGCTCTACCGGATACTTCCACCGTAAATAAACTGGACCACAAATTCAAATCTCTCTTACTAGATGAATAACTAAATGAACCATAATGTCAAAGAATGATGGAGGGAAAAACATCTCTAATTGGCACAAGATAACTCCACCCACCTATTGCCTTAAAATTAAATAGTTTTAACACAGCTGACAATCTAGTAAAAAATTTACATCCTGGATACAACGAATCTTCCATGTCTCTTCGCAAAGTATCTACCACATTAGCATTCTTGAAAGAATCAACTCCAATATCATGAATGATGTCTTCTAGAGTATCATTCATAACTTTATCATCTTCAACTGTATGTGACAGATGTCTCTTTTATGTCACTTCACCATGACATACCCATTTTGTGTAATTTTGAATAATTCCATCATAACCACAGTGATTGAATATAACATCCCTATGATGTTTTTCGTATTAAAGAAGTTTTTACAAGGAGCCAAAAAATCCAATTATTGTCAGGAAGCTTTTTTTCTGCGAAATCAAGAAATTGTTTCACTCCATTATCATACTCTTTACTTAATCTATTGGCTTTCATCCAACTACAATCCATAACCACATAAAGCTTCTGAAAAAAATAGTACACCGCCAACAAAAATAAAGCTTCTCAATAACAAAAACAACTATAATAGAGAATAAAAAGAACAACAGTAATGGATCAAATCAACAACAAGAACAACAAGAACAATAATAACATACCGAAGAATAATGATGAGAGATTTTTTTTTGTTCGCTAGGGCTCCTTGGAGAATAAGTATTCTTTAGTTGGCTGGAGAAGAAGTGTTCTTTTGCTAGGGCTCGAGAAGTGAACAAGGTAGACACTGAGGGAATAAAAAATATAAGGAGAATAACAAGAACAACAATAATGAAGAATAACAAGAACAACGGTAATGGACCAAATCAACAACAACAATAATAACATACCAGAGAATATTGGTGAGAGAGTTTTTTCATTCGCTATGGATCCTTGGAGAATAAGTGCTCTTTCGCTAGGGCTCGAGAAGTGAATGAGGTAGACGTTTAGTGAATAAAAAATATAAAGATTATTTATCGCATTTATATTGAAATCCGAGGTAACACATCCGACATAAATTCTATAATAAATAAATGTTCCTTTTTGGTTCCAAAAAGAATAAAAAAATTAGAGAGTATTTAACTTTTCCGCCTAAAATCTAAAACTACGTTTATTATTCTATGCTAAGATGGATACACACCAGGACCTGGATTAGGCCTAATACCATTTGTGTGGATAAAATGGTTTTCCTTAAGAGAATTTCTTAAGGCACCCTATGTGTTTCTTAGACACCATGCATATATCCTATAATGCCTCTAGTTTCCGGAGATATATCTCCGGGCGCACCCTTTTTACACTCAAGAAAGGCCATTCTGGATGGCACCTCATGCATTTACTAAAGATTTATTCCGGAGATATATCTTTGGAACCATTTGGAGAAAATATGAATATTAATTCGTTCAGTGAAAGTTCCGAAGATATATCTCCAGAAGATGTGGGCGGCAATTTGATTTTTTCTGTCACCTTTGCATGTTAGATTGTTTCGGAGATATATCTCCGGAAGTATCAGATATATTTTTTAGCTGCTTGATCAGTCCTTATTTTTTCCATACTTATATTTCAACTTAAACCCTCACCCCTAAAAACCCTACATTCTCAATCCCATTTTTGACTCCAAATCTCCATCCTTTTGGTTCAACATATCACAGGGAGCAAAAGAAGATCGAATTTTTGGTAAAGATTGTTCATTTCCATCTACATTGCTTAGACTAATCATGAAAATTTCTAGAAAAAAAACTTACGGAGTGTCCGGAGATATATCTCTGAAACGTGTTGAACATGAACTTTTTCGGAGATATATTTCCGGAATGTTTCTGTGTTCATTTTCCATACTTTTCTGCAGTAGTAGATTAATTATTTTTACTGTTTTTATATTTTTCCAATAGATATGGTGCACCCCGATAATATCTCAAAACAAGTAGTTTCTTCGAACGAAGTTTCTCAGAATGTTCAAGGGGTTGTTGTTAAGGTGGTAAATGTTCGCGACAAATTTAATAACAAGTAAGAGTTTGAAAATCGTGATAACATGCTCGCACTACTACGAAAAACCCATTTAACAACGGTTGGAAATGACATATAATGACGGGGGCGAAGGAGTTGTTATGTAGAGTGTTGTATATGAGGTACGTACAATGACGGTCCTGGGACCGTTGTTGTATTCCAGTATGCGCGCACCATTTCACAACGGTTAGTTTACTCAACCGTTGTGATATAACTAAAGGTGATCTGGTTCGATTCTCAGCAACAACATTTTTTATTTATATTATTATGGTCAGCGTTTGACATACAACTACGGTTAGGTTTTATAACCGCTGCCAAAAACAGCCTGTTTTAAATATAAAAATTATCTGCTTATCAAATTCTTCCTATATTTTATCCTGTCAAAACAGCTTCTGTTTACATGCAAACACAATATGTGCATCAAACACAATTCTTCCTATATTTTATCCTTATAAATGAATCAGAGAATTTATATCAAAAGAAATTTACATCAAAAGCTAAATGAATCAGAGATTTAAACTGCTAACATTGTTTAAATCAAAAGTCAATATTATTGATTTCATTATGTGCATCAAAAGCCAAAACTATTGTTCACATTATGTGCATCAAAAGCCAAAAATATGCGCATCAAAAAATGTTGCTGATATATCAAACAGCAGGAGCACCCTTAAGCGCATTGTGGATATACGCCCAACATTTACGAAGATCCACAAAGTCCTCAACGGGGAATGGGGTTTCGTCGTTAAACATCTACATAAGAAAGAGCAAAAAATTGAAGATCATGTATGATAATAATTCAATAGTCAACTTATATATTAATATATGTAAATATTTTATGGCGTGTATACCGTATCCCATGAATCAACAATGCCGGCAAGGACAATGTTTAACATGTGTTTCATGACAAAATACCCACACTCATAAGTCCCGCGTTGTTTCCTCATCTACAAATTACATGAATATAAAAACATGAATACAACCACACATGCATGAATGTAAATGAAATAAACAGGTAATCGGGCCACTTACTTTAGGAGCAAGGTATGTGGGCTTTTTTCTAACATTATTCATTATATTAACTTGCTCCACAATACTGCACATTGAAAATTGAATTAAACATATATTACATGATAAACTAATTACAATTAATGCCAAAGAAAATGATATTAAACAAAGACACTTGCGTTAATACAAGATCTTTCATTGGTTTGTGGAGTAGATCGTGCAAGGAACACAGTAATGTCACCGTATTTGTCCTAAACAATATTATGATCAATTGCCAATGACCACTGAATGAACACGAGAATATATATATATATATATATATATATATATATATATATATATATATATATATTATTAGTTGTTACTAAAACAAAACTAAATATAGAATATAGAAATAAATTACAACAATACTAACCCACAGAGGAATGGTGCAAGGTAACATTCTTTTCCTCCGTCATTTAGCCAGCTTTTCAAGTACTTTTCTCTGATATTTTTATCATTATACGCCCAAGAAATAAAACTTGGCTCCAAGATTCCATAGGTACTTGATTTATTCAATTCTATACAAACACGGTGAATGTACCTAAATGGTCAAAGAAAATGAATAAATTAAGGGAGAAAATACAAAAAATTATAATGTTCTATAATGACATGTATATTTGACTATATACTTACGTGCACCAAACTTGCAAAATAGCTATGTCAAGCCACTTAAATCCTGCGAGAAAATCTCTCACATCTTCAGGAGTGTAATATACTAAATCCAATTTCGGGTAATGTTCTAGCGGGAGAGCTTGCGCAAGGTCTGTTGTTGAAATGGACAAGTATAAACTTGTTATTTCATTTGGACTAGGGTCCAATATCCCATTGCGGTTATCTACAGGGGGAAGCTGTACAATTACTTCCTTTTGTAGAAGCGTGATTTACGACACTTCTACTTGGAGTTTGATAATCACCAACGCAACGTTGATCTTCATTAGTTCGTTGTTCGAGGTTTTCACTTAATCTCTACATCATAACATTCAATTAGAACATAAAACAAAAATAAGCACAATATATTCAATTAGAACATACAATATATATCATACAAAAATAAGCGCGATTTACGACACATACCGAATACAACTCTTGTAACTTTTCCACTTCTTTCTCCCTTTTTTCCCTCTCCTCTTCAAACAGCCTCCTTTGCTCTGCCAATTGCTTCTCAACATTCTCAATCTTTTGTCGTTGAGCAAGAAATTCAGCGGTTTTGGTGCTTCTTCTTTGAGATCCAAAGTATGACCTCAAGCCGACACCATCTCCAACACCACGGACACAACCTCTATGCTCAGCTGTTCCGATAACTTTGACTAATATGTCATGTCGTGCTTTCGGAACAAATGTGCCTTCACGGGCCGCCACAACCAAATTATCCTACACAACATGAGCAACTTACATAAGCAAACGCATTTAAATAACAACTCATGAGCAGTTTACATAAGCAAACGCATTTAAACAAAACATATACTTACAATTTTCTTAGCAACTACTCTTGAAGCCTCAGAGGTGTACTCGCCATTAGGTCTTAATCGAGCCCTCTTCCATTTCTCATGTCTTGAAGGTGGAGATGGGATGTCACCATCTCCTCCTTCTTGTTGTTTTTCCTGTATGATCCTCTTCTCAAGTTTCCTGTAACCCCCACGAGACAATCTATGGGGGTACATATTTTTCGCCTTGTTTTGAATTCCTACTTCGCTTTTAGCCTGTTATTAACATAGTGAAAAATGTGTATGATTAGTATCTATAACTCATTAGCATAATATTATAGGTTACATAAGACTAGTACTAACCTTGAATTCCTCAGAACGACGTTTCTTCGCAAACTTGTGCCACATCTTCTTCGATAAAAAAAACTATACCGAATCCATGGAGGTTGAAGACCGCTCTTAGGCTTCGTAATGTAGTCAGCCGTGAGCCGTGACTTAAATCCCCTCCAACGAACACCGACATAAGTTATCCACTTTCTTTTCAATTTTGAGTCATCGGTAAACTCAAAATTCAACTACATTAAATCAATATATAAGTATGAATTAGAAACTATAGGTAGTGATATCAAATATATGAAAATTATAGTATGATTAACGTCTGTCCATATGCTGTCTTTTACATTAACATCCACTTCTCTCCAATCATCAACTAGTATACTGACTTTGCTACGTGCAAGGAACACAACATAACTCCTAAAAGTAGCGTAATGTGGACAATCCACTAATCTGTAGTGCGAATCAAACTCGATCGGAATTTTTACACCTGATGAGTTGCGGACTGATGTGAATTGGGGCATCATTGTGACACCTCTTTCTGATCTTTTCAATTGAGTATCAATCATTTGAGTTATATTCACAGAACACTCAATCGTTTGAGCATCTTCGCTGCTTCCTGATGTAGAACTCGACAAGGTCGACATCTTTGTTAAAAAACAACAACAACAAGAACGTATACAACAACAACAACATGAATAACAAGAACATGAACAACAAGAACATAAACAACAATAACATGAACAACAATGGCAAATGAGTTTACTGTAGATGCATGGGGAAAATATTTTATGTACCCTAAATGTGACGACTAAGTAAACGATGTTGGTGTTGGTGGTGTTGTTGTCTTCCTTCCTTATGAAAACGACGGTGTTGTTGTTATCTTCCTTCTCGACGGTGACGATGATGACGACGGTGTTGGTAGGTGTGTAATCTTCCTTCCGTAACGATCGTGATGATGATGACGAAAATGACAACAACACGGTGAAGAATGGATACTGATGATGCAAGCTTTGGTTGAAATCGTGTATTGTTTCACAGTATTGAACGTTAGGGTTTATGGTTGAAATCGTGTAACGTTTCGTCTGGTTTCTATTTTCAATGGAAAAATGGATACTGAAGAGACAATGAAACTAGCTAGCTTGGAGAATATTAAAAAGCTACTGCGACGGTCAACATTCTAAACCGTTATGATATATTATTTTCATAATTAAATTTCATATTAAAGTGCCAGAGTTATATTTAGAATTAAAAATTAAAAAACATACAAAATATATCACAACGGTGTAAATAAACAACTGTAGTCATAAATTTTAATTTTTTTAAAAAGTAAATAAAAAAGAAAAGGCGTGCCTTAACATAAAAGGAATAATATATATGATGGCGCTGAGGTTCGAACACATGAAAGCTTGATGGTATCACCACGGTTGGTTTATCAACCGTTATTATATATAGATAATCACCACGGTTGGTTTATGAACAGTTGTTATATACAGATAATTTTTATTCAATAAATAAATAAAATACAACCGCGCCTTAGTTTAGATATGTCACAACGGTGTAGGGATGAACCGTTGTGAGCATGGCGTCGTTGTTTACGCGTTTTGTAGTAGTGTCAAATGGATTCGTATGGTGGCATCTAGACTTAGATTTGGTGTGGTTATCGGAAGGTCAGATAATGGCCCGGATAGAAGAAGCGCATTTATGACTATGTTGTGCGAAAGAAGTGGGAAATATCGAACTCCTCTCCAGAATTTTAAGAGAGAAGACAAGGGTAGTAGAAAATGTGAGTGTCCGTTTAAGCTTCATGGTTACATGTTGGCTAGAAAAAATGGAGATTTAATGTCATTTGTGGTGTGCATAACCATGAATTGTGCTTAAAATTAGCCGGACATCCTAGTGTATGTTGGCTCAAAGAGAAGGTATGTATTAGTGACATGACCTTGCATCTTGTCCAACCGAAAAATATACTTGTAACATTGAAATGGAAGCATACTGACAATATATCAAACATTAAGCTAGTGTATAACATTTGGTACCTCACTAACAAGGAGATTAGGGGAGATATAACTGAGATGCAACAACTGTTGAAACTATTGGACGATAGCTCTTACGTGTCCCGGTACTGAACTTGCGGAGATGGAGTTATTGTCAGAGATATTTTTTGGACTCATCCGGATTCGATAAAGTTGTTCAACACATTTCCATCATTTCTCATACTTGATTCTACCTACAAGACTAACAAGTATAGACTTCCATTATTTGAGATGGTTGGTGTTACCTCAACTGAGAAGACATACTTTGTTGGTTTTGCATTTTTAGAGTGTGAAAAAGAGGACAATTTTACTTGGGCATTAGAGGTGTGTTGATCACTTTTGAAGGATCAATGTGAGATTCCTAAAGCTATTGTTACGGACCGCGATACCGCATTTATGAATGCAGTTGCAAAGGTGTTTCCTTCTTCTTGTACATTACTTTGTAAGTATTACATAACAAAGAATGTGAGAAGTCAGGTTAAACCCGCGGTAGAAACGAAACAAGTAGACTCGGAAGGGGGAAATTTGGTGAAGTCGGGTGTGATTGTGGAGAAAATAATGGATGCATGGAATCGCATAATAAATTCTTCCACAAAAGAATTATATTTCGATTCCGTCATTCATTTCCGGAAAGTGTGAGAAAAGTATCTGACTTTGTTGAAATATGTTGAAAGCACCATTCTTGATCAGGTGAAGTAGAATATAGTTTGCGCATGGGCTGATAATGTCAGACACCTTGGAAATATAATCACCAACAAAGTTGAGTCGGTCCATGCTACTTTGAAAAATTGGTTGGGAAATAGCAAAGGTGATTTGTGTCGAGATTGGGACTCGGTGAACCACATGATTCAAAACCAACATAATGAGATACAAACAAAATTTGGTCGGAGCATCACAATTTTAGAACACCGATTCAAAGACAACATTCTTTATTCTCATTTGGTCGGAAACATTTCTCGGGCGGGGTTGAACTATATTTTTCACGAGGCCAAACGAGCTGATAATGTAGGCTATGATAGTGCAAAGTGAGGTTGCACTATTGTGAAAACATATGGTCTCTCATGTGCTTGTGTTATTTCTAAAAAAGTGAAACATGGTGAACCAATAAGAATGGACGAGGTTTGCTCTCATTGAAAGAGACTTAGTTTCGATGATGATGGATGCATGGATGAAGGTAAATTGAATATCTCTATTTAGACTGAATGGGAAGCGATACAAGAGAGATTTTCGAAGGTCGGTGACAACATGAAACTCCACATCAAAGAACAATTGAGGAAGATTGCCTATCCCGAAACCACCGACATGAAACCGTCTTCTCAACCGGTAAAAACAAAAGGTTCTCCGAAGAAAATGAAGCCTACACTGAATGACGACTCGACTACACGGTCTCCTTCATAATTTGAACACATTGACAAAGTATTTCCCGACTCACCGACTCCAAAATCTCAAAAAATGTGTTGTGAAAGGAGCTCGAATTAGCAAACCACCTCTGACGCCGCTTCCACCAAAGATTCCATTCATTGATGAGATGTCGGCTTTTATGCACAAATATATCGATCGTATCATCAATGTTGAGGGAAACGGTAATTGCGGTTACCGAGCCGTTTCAAATTTACTTGGTTAAGGAGAAGATAGCCATGCGCTAGTCTGTCATGAACTTATCCAAGAGTTGAAGACGCATAAGGAATCATACACGCAGTTATACGGGAAAAAAAGAAAAATTCGATGCAGTTTATGAGTCACTTATTCCTTGCTTGAGCGGTCCGGCACTGGATTCAAAATGGATGAGCTTCCCGGATAAGGGTCACCTAATTGCATCTGCATATGATAGGGTGTGCATTGACCTGACACGCTATGGGTTTTCGGAAACCTTTTTTCTATTGCGCACCGCACCACCCCAAAATCCAAATGATCGCATCATGTGCATTGGATGAATTTCAAAATCAAGTCATTTTGTTCAAGTTTACTTGAAACTGAGATGTCCCATACCACCTACATCACCGGAATGAACGCCTCATTCAACCGCAAATGTTGAGATGTGGCCGAATCATTTTATAAAAAGGATGCAAGAATTTGATAGATTGAACAAAATTGAAAAGGAATCGAATGCACAAAAGTCTAAAGGGGTGCCACCTATAGATTTATCCGGTGACACATGTTTTGATTTTTTGTGTAATCGGATAAATAATTGTATATAAGTGTGTCTCAATATAAATAAAGTGTTACATATTCACTTATTATTCATATTTGGTCTATATGCATATTTGGTTCATATTTGGTGCACATTTGGTCTTTGTCAACTCTCTGTCATATGATTCTGTTTTGAAAATGTATCAGGAAAAGTTCCAGAGATACATCTCCGGAAGGTTCTTTTATTTGCTTTGTTTTTTAATGGTTCAGGGAAAGCTCCGGAGAAGCATCTCCGGAACAAGATAGTGGGGTGCCATTTCGGAGATATATATATTAGAAGTATGAATAACAGTCAATGAGTGGTCCTTATTGAAATAGGTCTTCTATAAATTTAAGTGTTCTTGTGTTATACTTCACACAAACTCAAAATGTCTCAAATGTGTGAAATAAACATCTGTTGGTATGTCATAAGTGTCTTTTACTCCGGCGCCTCTACACCCGGGAGGACGTTCAAGCTCACTGATCTCACCTCCCTCGACGATATCATAGACGAAATTCACTATCTCTTACCTTACGGAGACACACGAAGGGTTGTCAAGCTTGAGTATCGTTCACCCTTGGTTGATAACGAAGGGAACATTGTGTTCAGCAAATTTGAGTTCAAGACTCGAGCGGATGTTATGGCGATGTGACGAACATTTTTCGGTTTCGAAGAGAAAGTTTCGCTCGAGATGGAAGCGACACTACGAAGATCGGTCGAAGATATCTTGGAGATGTGCAAGCGTCCATCAGGACATTGAAAGGTAGTATTTAGTTTTCTGCTGAAATCATCATTATAATTCTTATTTTATGTTATGAATATTCATTTTATGTTTGAAAAATTCATTTTGTGTTGATTCTGTCTCTGGTTTTGTTCAGAAAATCTAACTACGGTATGGTTCTGGAGATATATCTCAAGAATAAATCTTTAGCAAATACATGAGGCACCATCCAAAATAGCCTTCCTTAAATGTGAAAAGTGTGTGTCAGAAAATATATCTCCGAAAATTATTAGTATTGTAGAAAATCCTCGTGATGTCTTAAAAACTAATTGTGGTCCTTAATCTTATCATTATGATTGATAGCAAAATGTCTTTATTTATATAGGCTTATTAAGCACTTACTTTCAATCTCATTACATCAGTTAAGCCTAGCATAGGATTACATGTTAGTTGTTAAAGAATACAACAAAGTTATATTAAAAAAAAATGCAACTTTTAAAACTTCGAAAAAAAAATTGAATGCACATTTTCTCTATAAAAAAACTTAAGATGTTGAAATTTCACACTAGTATTTTTCTTTAGAGTAACTGTATGTTACATTTGTGTTAGCTATACTTCTATATGTACAAAAGAAACAATGAAATAAGAGTACATGAAACAATTTCCCACCAACCTCATGACAAATTGGAGTTTTTGTTTAGAGTTAAATTTCAACTTTTCTTCCAACTTTCTCGTTTAAGTGAGAATCTAAAATTTTCTTCCTTTACATTTCACAGGTGACGTGTGCTATATTAAGAAATTTCCACTCCAAAATACTTATGATGAATAATGACAATATCTAAAAGACAAACAGTAAATAGTCATGTTCAATCATCTTTTCATGTTTGGACTGGAGCATCCAATGTAATTAACTTCAAAATTTGAAATTCATTTATTTTCAAGTTAAATTCTTCTTGAAATCCGACTCAATTATCTTCTTAAAATATATGAAATTTTCACAAGTAAGTCACAATATTCTGGCAAAACAAAAGTGTGAACAGGCTTGTTTGAGCCTTGACTTTAACCATGAAGTCTCATAGTGTGTGTGTGGGGTTTGCTGGATTTTCAATCCTTCACGGAGGACCCATCCTACACGTTGGATTCTCGATGCATCTCTGTCGTTTTGTTGGAATTTTCCTGTACTTTTCTCCGATCTCCAAACTACCCCTGCTGGGTACAATTTTTCCTATGTTGGTTCCTAGGATTTATTATTTGGATGCTTGTAGTTGCAATGTGTGAATTCTTTTACACATATAACCTACTTCTCCAAATTTAATATCATAATACTCACCTTTTCCTCATATTTTTCAATATACATGTTTCAAAAATAAATATATTACAAAACACTTAAGAATCAATTGAGACATGCATTCTAATTACATAAAACACTTAACACTATAGCTGTTAAAATGGGCTTTCCATGGTTCATATGAGTTAGTTCTAATGGATAACGGATTTTTTCTAATATAGGTTCGAAAATTACTATCCGGGTCCGGCCTTAGATGAGTTTCGGATTATCCGACCTTAAACAAGTTTTTTTTTAATAAAAAATAAAAATAAAAATGTCATAATATTTATTATAAATAAAATTAAAAATTATATTATTTTAAACATAATACATTTTTAAGTATTATATTATCTTTTATAAATACGATAATGTGTTTTTAAATACAATACATGTCGAAATTGTATAAAATAATACTCGAATATTTAACATAAGAGAAACTAATAGAATACGAGAAAAAAATGTTGATTATATTAAAGTATAATATTTAAAAGAGAAAGATTGAATAGAATAGAGATAAAATTTAGTGAAGTGAGAAAAATCAATATGTTATTTTGGAGTAAGACAATATAAGTATTAACATATTTATTTTAAATTTAGGCTTAATACCCTTTTTGGTCCTCTAACTATAGGGGTGGGTCCAATTTGATTCTCTTTCTTTTAAAAGTTCCAATTTGGTCCCATACGTTATTAAATAGGTTCACGTTTGTCCTTGCCGTTAGAAAAGTTAAAATTTTACTTAAAATGTTGATGACGTGGATTGGATGTGCTGATGTGTATGTTACTGAATGGGGATGTGGATTAAATTTCATAAACTTTAATATAAAATATTTGGACTTGAAGCCCATATTCTTAATAATAGGCCCAATAGTCAAGTTTTATTTTTATTGTGTGGACAAACTATATAAACACTAAGATTTGTTATTGAATATTCTATGTGGGACTTCACCCAGGCCATGAATGGATTGTTTCAAACTTCCAAGTCCACCTAGAACATAACACAGAACAACAACATAGTAGCTTGTCAGTTAGTTTATGTTGTACAGGTTTGCAATGTGTAACTGACTGAATCCAATCAGTTAAGCTACACTGACCTTGTAAATACTGAAACACAATGAGTTAATATTCATTTGATGTGAAATGGAAGAAAAACATATTGCAAAATTGATTGAAATATACTTGTATGTATATGTGATTCTTCCAATCATTTTCTGATGTAACATTGCATGCCAGAAGATCGTTCCTAGTTGCAGCAATAGTAGGGTTCCCTTTCCAATAAGCATAAGGTACTCTATCCTTCCACTTGGCCCTTTTGTTCCCTTCTTTTATATCTTTCATGATTCTATTCCATGGCTTTATATTTATCTCAGCCCTATTTTACATAAATAACATTAATAGGAGAAATATTTATCAGGCAATGCAAACATATATAGTGCAATTACGTACCATCCCCAAAAAGACCAATCAGGAAAGACAATATCCAAGCTCCATTGATCTGAACAATATCCAAACAAAAGTGGTGGTGTAGCATTTGGCCCTTGAAACTCATTTGACCGAATAACCGGTCTATCTTCGCAATCGAACATTAGTTCCAAATCATGGCTATTTCATTTAGACATGTTACACTTGCACCCATTGTCCTTATTACCTGGGTGATCATAAACTTCCGCTTGCACTTCTGAACTATTTTCAAAAAAGTGTCACAGGCCATATCCTAAAACAATGGAAACAGGATTAATATATATTATCAACAGAATATTACATTATTTAAAGTGTAATGCAGACTATTTTTTAATATTTGACAGAGAGAGACATGCAGATATTATAAGGTAAATATAGATTAGAATAGTACTCTGGCAAGCCATAAATTAGACAGTGTTCACCGGTATATAATATATAATTGAAGTTAAAGCTCAATGATTCGAAGTATACCTGCATGTTGCCAATCAGAAGTGCGAAAAGGATGAGAAATTAAAATGTCATAAAAACTAGAAACTCCATGAAAATCAATTCGGTAACGCCATGAAATTAAAATGTCATAAAGGTGACGAGTATTCTAGATGTAGAAACTAGAAGCTCCATGAAAATCAATTCTGTAACGCCAATTATGAAATATAAATAACTGTTATTTTGCCAGTCACTATAACCTTGTGTGTGCTGGTTCTCATAATACATGTAGTTTTTGTTGCTAATGAAATCCAATAAATAACTGTTATTATGCTGCTGCTACTATCTTGATAAGTTCACCCATCACTAGCATCTAGTGTAGTTGATAAAGCTATTTATGAAATATAAATGTTTCAGAGGAATCTACAAGCATGTTTCTGAGGTGAAGTTTAGCACTTTAGTTAAAGTCCCACATCGAGAATTCTACTGGTTCAACAAGTGTTTATAAAGCATTTCTTCACATTAGAATAATAAATCTTTATTATTGGGTTACTAGTGTAAAAATCGTGGGCTTCAAGTCCAAGTAATGGAAATTAAATTTTTTAAAATTTGTATAAATTTAATTCTATATGAATTTCAAAAAAAAAAATTAATAAAAAAAATTAATTAATAATTTACTAATAAAATGACATGGATAATGAAAAAAAATTATAAATAATAAAAAAATTAATAAATCCTATGCCACGTCATCAAAAATCGCCACCTCAGATACCACGTCATTTATTTCTAACGGCGTTACAAATATTTGACGGAAAAGACCAATTTGATTCAGTTAGATAACGTAAGGGACCAATTTGGAACTTTTAAAAGAAAGAGGACCAAATTGGACCCAAGCCAATAGTTAGAGGACCAAAAAGGGTATTAAGCCTTAAATTTATAGCGATGTAGGTCTAATAGGCTACCCACGACCCATATGGACTAACCCTAATGAATAGTAGACTTTTTAGGGTTGTGTAGCGAGCGATTTTGGACGCGGTTCTTAAGCGCTGGTCGCTCTCTGCGGTTGAGCTTGAACTACAGGTCGATTCATTTTTTATCCTATTGTGAGCTGAATAAGGAAGGGAAATAGATGTCTCCAATTAACCCTGCTTTGCATACTGAGTTTAAACAGCGGTCTGTTAGGTTACGGATGCTATCAATGTGGGGGGCCTTTGTACTGGTTATTTGTATTTTCGCCAATACTGTTTTCTTTCTTTTTTTACCTGGGCAGAAGGTTTCTGGCTGGGAACAAGGATTAGGATGTTAGGACTGATGCTTTTGAAATACTGCTTTTGATTGATGGAGATATGGGATTTGGGTTTTTTGTTGATTGCGCTCGCTAAGATCTTTTCTTTCGATCTTATGCCTACGTATTCCCGTTTACCGAAACAGGGAAATCAGAGCGTTCGTAGTTCCTCCTATTCTATGGGAGGAAATTGGATTTTGGTGTCTTGTTCAAAGCCCAAGACGTGAAGCGAAAGGTAGTTTGTATCTTGTTCAAAGCCCAAGATGTGAAGCTGAAAGGTCTATTTGTGTCTTGTTCAAAGCCCAAGACGTGAAGCTGAAAGACCTCGACTTTAGAGAGAATTTGTCATCTCTAAAGAGAGGAGAAGGAGAATTACTTTAACTGGGATACGCGATCCGAGCAATGCCATAATTTCCGAAGAAAGGGTTTTAACCTGAAGGAGAAGACTTTAACTCAGTGTAGAGCAATGCCATCTTTCCTTAGGAATTTCTCATGCTAAAAGAGGGACAGTGGCGTGGATATAGATGATCCAGAGGCTTGCCGCTTACAGCGATTAGATGAAGGGAAAGGAGTTGTTGATGTTTGTGTACTGTGAACGAGGCACAACTTTGATGCTAAAAGGTTGATTGGATCAACCAGTGGTTTTCTTATACAAAGCCTAAGAGGAGGCTAATTTCCGCTAGGAAAATCATTATACAAAGCCTAAGAGGAGGCTAATTTCCGCTAGGAAAATCATTATACAAAGCCTAAGAGGAGGCTAATTTGTGTCTCGTACAAAGCCCGAGAGAGAGGCTAAAAGTTTTTTGACCCGACGATAGAGTCTTTGTGTCTCGTATGAAGCCCGAGATGGAGGCTATTGTTTGTTTGACTCAACAGGAGAATCTTTTATACTCAACAAGAGAGTGTTTTTGTATCTCGTACAAAGCCCGAGATGGAGGCTAAAAGTTTTGACTCCGCTAGGGAGTCTTTGTATCTCGTACAAAGCCCGAGATGGAGGCTAAAGCGTTGTCTGACTCTGCTAGGGAGAGTCATTATACAAAGCCCAAGAGGAGGCTATGCCAGTTAAGTGACAGATCCAGTATACTGATTTTGAAAGAGAAAATCAGTTCTTATATGAGCATCACTGTACTCATGGGTTAGATCTGAGGATCGGGGTGGTCTCCTTTTCTTTGAGGAAACTGGAAATCCAAAGGGTGTTGAGACTGTCCGAGTCTGCGGGTTTCCTTCCTATTTAACGAAGGGGGCACTTGAGAATGTCTTTTGAGACTCAAGGAAGTTAGACTGTCCGTGTCTAGAGTTTTATCTTTTGTACTATGCTTTGAGAAACAGTAGTAGACTCTATGAAAGGACTGTTATATGAGGATGACTAGGTTCTGTTCCTATACCTCTAGGAGGTCGTCGGGACAATTTGTACGAAGCCCAAGAGGAGGCTGGAAACTTTTAAGAAGCCGACGGGTCCTTGTACGAAGCCCAAGAGGAGGCTATCATTCCCGGAGGAAGAGATCATTATACGAAGCCTAAGAGGAGGCTGTGAATACTTCTAAGAAGCCGTAGGGTCCTTGAATAATGCCCAAGAGGAGGCCGGTGCTTTTAAGAAGCCCGTGGGTCTATCATCTCCTTTCCATTAGGAGAGATAACTCTTTTAAAGAAAAAAACCACTAGTAAACGTGCGAGGTTTACTATCCAGCGACTTTTAGCTTTTGAAGAGGGTCCCTTAGTTAAGGTCCAAGATTATGACCGTAGTGGGTACCCAAACCCCGAGACATTCAAGGCAAGCTATCCACAAGGAATAGATCAAGTCAGGAAAGTTCGAGAATTTGGAAGAAACTCAAAGATGCCATTCACGGAGAATACATTCATCTTGGGGAGTAGAGCTTCTTGACGATTCCTAAGGAGGACAACCGAAGAGAAGACTGTATCTGGTGCTCCTATTGGGGATCTAGGCGTCTATTTCTACGAGTAAACGAAACGGCGTCACCTAGTTCTAGACGTAGTAGCCGGGGAAACTCGAAATATCTATACTATTATTACACAGTAGATATGAGTTTATGAAATGAGACTTACAGTGAGCATCCCCACAATACAGTTTATAATATGAAAGCAGTAAATGAAAGCGATAACCACTTACTCGGTTGGAGTGCTTCCATGCTGTTTGGTTAGTTGTTCAACAAAGAAAGATTGAAAACAACAGTATATTAAAAATCAAAGGAGAAAGTGCTTTGAAAAAGAAAGATTTGGGGCTTATAGCTCAAGGAGAGGCCCAGGGTTTTATCAGTGAGCGCACTGTTTGACTTTGTACAGCGGGACTTATACAAGTGACTGGGGCCCAAAAAGGTTTTCTGTACAAAGGGATGGGTCTTACACTCTCTCAAGAGGCCCAAAAAGGTTTAAAGAAAAAAAAGTGGGGCTTATAACACGAGGGTAGGCCCAAATGATTTTTCGTTTAAAAATGGCGATTGCGCCGAGGTTTTCTTTTAACGCAGAGGGACTTATACAATAAGTGAGGCCCAAAATGTTTTGGTTAAAAGGGGGATTGGGTCTTACACTCTAATAGAGGCCCAAAGTGTTTTGAATGGGTCTTATAGCTCAAGGAGAGGCCCAGATGATTTTTATTTTTAAACGGGCGACGATCGCGCCGTTTACTTGTACAGAGGGACTTATACAATGAGTGAGGCCCAAAAAGTTTTTGTACAAGGGGGGATGGGTCTTACACTCTCTCAAGAGGCCCAAAGAGTTTTGAAAATGATTTATGAGGGTTGAATTAATCCAAAACCCTAATTTGTTTTCAAAATGTATTTAATTGAATAAAAATTCAATTAAAATGATCAAAAATTGTTTAACACATGGAAAACAAATTGTGATTTTGGATTAATGCTTCAAAAATTAAGTATTGACCTACAAAATAATTAGAAAGCATTAAAAGTTGCAAAATCAATGTAGAAAAAATATTTAAAATGCCAAAAACAATCAAAATATTAATTCTTTACAAAAATATCAATTATATGAAATAAATAATATTTTTGGGATTTTTTGTGAAAATAAAATATTTTAACATTTTTGTGAATTATTAAAAAAAGAATCAACTCAAAATCATTAAAACTCAGAGAGAAATTAATTTTTGAATCAATTAAACAAAATCACAAAATTCAAATATTTGAATTTATGAAAAATGGCGCCAAGAACAGCTGAAGAACACGCGCGTGTTCTTGGTTTCTCAGATTTTCATTTTCTATCCAATCTCCATGAATACGTAATCATATCATGCAATCCACATATCATTATGCTCGTCTCAACCTCATGATCATGTCTATGTACTTTAATTTCATTTAAATTAAACATACAACAAGAAATCACGAAGAGACCTCAAGAACCCTAATTTCTGCATGAAGGCTAGGATTTTTGATACACGATTCAAACAATGCAATTAATTGAGGGAAAACATTCCATGCATGATTATGAACATATGGCCAAATTATTGTGCGAGGAAATATGCATAGATTGAGAGATGACCAAGTATGTGCTTACCTCTAGGCCGTGACAGCAAGTTCAAAGTGATTTTTGATTTGGAGGTGTTACAGATGAGTGGTGATGATCTGAACAGCTTCCCTACACCCTATGGATTGTGTTTGGATGGTTGGACTTGATTGAAATTGGCTGGATCATTTTGTGGTACCTCAGCTGCACTTTGGTTAAAACCTTGAGCAACCAGCTGATGATTTTGTGAAATTGATGTTTCAGAAGTAATCTAAGTGTTTGATCAGCTCATATGTGATGTATGTGAGGTGTGTGAGTGATTGGTTTGATTGGAATTGCTCTCAAACTCAAAACCCGATAGTGACTTGCCTTAGAAGGTAAAATTGGAGTGAAAGAAGAGATTTTGAGGAAAGCATCTGTTAGATGGCTTTGGTGTACTCAAACTGACCACAATTGAGCTCTATTTATAGTAGAGCAAGTTTGTTTTGGGATCCACAGTGAATGGCAACTGCAGCAGGTGTTTCCTCAATGTTGGGCAATGGAAATGCAAGTCTCCTCTAGCCATTGACTAGAGGTTAGGGCACAGAGCTATGGTCCCCTTGGTCTTGGATAAGTCTTGACTGATTTCAGATGAGAATGGCTCAGTCCATGCCACCTTGATGGTTCCATTGAATGCCTCATTCCAAATTTGAAGTCTTGTCCCTATTTTGGCCATTCTAGGTTCAACATGCTATTTCTTGTTCCATGGACTTTGGAGGCCTGGCTCAGTGATTGTCCCCTTTAGATTCAATCCTATGAGGTGTCCAAGTGGATAGGAGCAATTGAATTTGGCTGATTTTGGCAAATCGACCAAAGTTGCAAATTCTGCCTTGCCTTGACAGATTTCAGCAAGGCAACTTGGCAATGTTGTATCTCATGGTGTAGGTTGAATTTGGCAATGTTCTTGGCCATTTTGGAAAGCTCTTACATGATACAACAACTGTTTGAACAAGTTTGGTTTTGATCTCTTTTGATTCCAAGTGAAAAATCCCCTTACATTTGGCAAAAAGTGAGGCAGAATCTGACTTAGTGAAAATTTCACTAAGTGTTGGAAAAAGTGACATCTTCACTTTTCAGCCACTTTGATCACTCCATAACTCAAAATCCTTAATGAATTGGAATAACTTGTAGTTGAAGTTTTTGTAGGTGATAATGAGGGATACAAATACATCTTTGGATGAGAAAAAATGGCTTTGTGGTTTAGGAGTTATGGTCCTTCAAAGTTGGTACCTTTGCCACTTTATTTTTAACTTAGAAAAATTTCTAAGTTTTATGGTTACCCCTTTTATAAGTTATCTCACTTTTCTTGATTTTTCTTGATGAATGATGATTCAAATCATACATTAAAATCATTTTAGGGTTAAAAATCCATTTTGGTGAAAAATCTCAAAAAGTCAAAGTTGACTTTTGTGCACAGTTGACTTTTTATCAGATGAATTCCAAACTGTGCAATTCTTCAGGAAATCATGTCCTTGACCTAAATCAAACTTGATGGACATGTTCCATGGGTGTCATAGGGTATATTCAATCATGTATTAGGTTTGGGAGCGTGTCCTGGTCAAAAGTCAAAGTTACAGTTGACTTTTCCCTTAAAACCCTAATTGTGGTGCAGATGAAATTGAGACTTGTTGCTCAAACTTCTTAGATCAATCCATTGTTCCAAATGGATCAATATGGTATATTAGAGACCCTCAAATCATCTCTTGAGGTATTGGCTCATGGTTTGTCCCAAAAGTCAACTTAGGGGTGAATTAGGTCAAGAAACCCTAATTCCTGATTTTTGATGAATGCATCCCCTAAGGCAAAATTGACTTGATGCATGGGTTCATGAGGTTCCATGAAGTATATTAGGTTATGTTTTGGATCATTGCCTTGTGCCCAGATGAAAATTTCCATCTGGAGGCCCTGGTCGACCAAAACCCTAATTTGGTGACACTGTCGATCTTGAGACTTGATCCACCTAGAAGGGAGCAGCCTTGTGCTTAATCCTTGAAGTGGGAGTCCTTTTTGATCCATTGTGGATGTTTAAGAGATTAGACAAGTTGAAGATCATGTCATTTCTTGATTGATCCTTTGTCTAAGCACTCAGAGAGGGCTTGAAACCCTAATTTTGATTGTAGTGGATGCTCACCCATCTTTGGGGAGACTAATGAAGCATAAAGGTACATCCATTTTGTGATGATGATTTTCACAATGATGGGAAATCTAAGTGGTCAAAATTTGGGGTATTACAGGTTGGATTAAAAAAACCCTGAAAAATATGGACTCTAATTTTAAAGCTCAAGTCCTATGATTTTTCGGGTCTGACGGACCGGCCTGTATGAGATAGTCCATTTTGACGGCTCTACTTTAGACTAGTTGGTGCATGCACTGAAAAAAATAGAACACTAAATCAATTGACGTGTGCATTTAATGTATATTAGAGACGTCAATCCAATTGATGTGGTCTCTTTGTGATATTTAAATAGGGAGCAAATTAATACTTTTTATTGAATTTTATTTTATTTTTTAATTTATTTTATAAAATATAATTGTATACTAATTTATATTGTATTTCAGTAAGAAATTTTGTATAAATTGAGGTGTGATATAAACCATTTTGTCACACTTCTTTTTAATTTTTAAATTTTTTTAATTTGTTCTAATATGAGTATTTATGAGCATATGTTTTATTCGAGAATTAAGCTCTCATGAAGATTTGTTTTTTTATGTAACTAGAATTTTAAACAATTGGAGATTAACTTGAATCTTTGGTTACTCTGAGATATTAAAGATGGTGAAAGAGTTAGAAGAATAGACATACTTGTTTCGTACACTGATGAAATCTAGTGTCGTTGGTCTCCAGTTAAGAATGACAACCATATTAGGAATATGATATTTGGAACAAATGATATTGTTTTGATTGTTGTATCTTCTTAGATATTTTGTAGTGATAAGTCTTTAATTTAAATAAATTAAATATAATAATTTAAATAAATTAAATATAATAATTTAAATAAATTAATAATCTAAAATCGGGGTGTTACATTTGCTACCGGATGTAAAAAATGGAGCTTAGTGTGAGAATCAAGGAAATTATTCAGTGAAAACTCCATGAAAGTTATGAAAGAGGAAACTATGAAATCTAACATACATCTGGTCACAAGATTTAATAGTCAAAATTAGAGCTTCAATGTTCAGGAGACAATGGACCACAATGAGGGAGACCAATGATATACTACCGGGTAGAAATACATAAAAGCTGGTGTGACTGCGAAAAATTTTAAGTCTTTCATTTCCCTTGCTCCCATGTCATTGCAACATGTTCTAGGGTTCATCAAAACGTATTCTTGCATTTATCCGATATTTACAAGGTCGTAAACTTATTCGGTGTCTACAATAATAGATTCCTAGCGGTGGTTAGCGAGGAATATTGGCCTACATATCAAGGGGACGTTATTTTTCACAACAAAAATATGAGAAGGAACAAAAAAGGTTGTCCTACTAGCACACAAATTAGAACCGAAATGGATACGATTGACAAAATGGAATGAGAGTCTGAAATATGTCGTCTTACCGGTCACACATGGAAGCATTGTCTCTGTTAGAGATAAATTTAATAGTTTGTTATTAGTTTGTTAGGGTTTGTTAGGTATGTTATTTAAGAGTTTGTTATTAGTTTGTTAGGGTTGATCCTATTTTCAAACTCTAAAAGATAGATCATCAATATATATATATATATATATATATATATAAAGGCATGTCATGTATCATCGAGAACCAATAAGAATACAACATATTTTCAAGTTAACTTACTATTAGTCTCAATGTTGGAACAAGTTCTAGATAATATTTCATTATGTTGTTACACTTTTTGTTATCTTTGCATTTAATTTCGATAAGAATCTTTGTTTTCCCTAAATATGTGTGTTTATCGATGAATTTCCGTAAAACCTTGTGGTCTGATTTCTCAAATGTCGTAAAATGTTAGAAAAGTCAAAAACAAGAAAAACTATAACTTTTATCAAAAAATCAAAAATAGAAAAAACGCAGGTAGACTTAGAAGGGGATTGGTCGTCTTATTTCATGCATAACTTGAGCTTCAAAAGTCTGTTTGAGGTTTCGTGAGTTGCTTTAGAAAGCTAACTTAATAATATTTCTTTTGAAGTAATAAAATTGGATCTAGGAGTAATACAACAATATCAGTTCACTAGTTTTTATACCAGAGGCGTAGTCAATTTCAGTCTTACGTTAGTCATCATGTTTCATGCGTAACTTGAGTTTCATAAGTCTATTTGGGGTGCAGTCAATTGCGTTAAAAAGAGAGTTTAATAAAATTTCAAACTAGAGAGTTTCATAATTTTATCATAAGTATATAATATTCCGTGCTATTTTGAAGTCATAGACTCTATTTTAGAATTTATGCAGGAATTATCACAATAGAGCTGAACTGAAACGAATAGAACTGGAGTTTCATAACTCCACTTGAGGTGCAGTTAAATGCATTTGAAAGAGGGTTTAAAGAAATTTCAAACTAGAGAGTTTCATAATTTTATCATAAGTCTATAATATTTTGTGCTATTTTGAAGTGAGACAATTTTAGAGTTACGTCTAGAGTTTTGGGAAACCCTTTTACCAATTTAAGAAATTAAACATATATAATTATAAATAACTTAAAATTGAGTTAATGATATATTTTAGAGTTGATTAAACTAATGGGGTTAAGTTGTTATGATTTTATAGTTTTTAACAAGTCTAGCGTTGAATTTGAGTTCACATATGTTTAAAATAGTGAGTTAGTGTTGTATTTTGAATTAATGGAATGTTTAGAGCTGAGTATGAAATGATTGAGTTGACTTTAATGTGCTCAGTGAGTTAGTTTGATGTGTTTGAAGTGTTATGTAAATTTCATATATTTGAGTAGTTTTGAGCCAAACTGCAATCCCTTAGAGTCCAATAGAGTTATCTCGTGTGAACAGTTGTCAGTAGAGCATGTTTGAGTACTTTAGAGCTTTTTTTAGTACTCTAGAGTCATTTTGGGGAGTTTAGGAGTTGTTGTAGAGTTTTTTAGAGTTCCTTGAGAACTTTGTTGATTTATATGAATTATTCTAAATTTGGATTAGTTATGATTATAAAATAAAATAATAAAATACTATGTTGAGACGTGTTGATCCTGTTGATGAATTTTGAGCTGACGAGTAATAATACAACTTTACTCAGTTGTTGATGATTTTTTTATTTATCATATGATTATTAAAATTAATTATATTTTGAGTTGAGGAATTTAGAGAAGTTACAGTGAGGCTTGATAATTGGGGAATTTATGGTTAAAGAGTGGAACTTGTTTGAGTATGAAAATTTGAGAATGATTGATGTGGTTTTCTAAGTTTGGTTGTTGTTTTGTGCCATGAATCATGCATGCATATATATTGGTGTTAGGTAGGACTTCGGTCCAGTGAGGTCAGGTTTAGAGAGGAAGCATGACAGTCTCATGTCCAGAGATGGACACAGTTCAAAGAGGAACCAAAGATAGTGATAAATCAGTAATACATCTCTGATGCCAAAAACCCAATACCACATGCATATTTGAGGAGAAGTTGGTGCATTTTGCATTGAATTATAAATTGTATTATTGTTGTTGTGTGAGAACGATTCGTGAATTATTATAATTGTCCTGCTGTTTACTTTCACCGCTAACATTTATAAGGATTATTCTCACCCCTTTTATTTAGTTATGTGTGCCTTTTACGCCCATGTTGTAGATACATATAGCATGTAGTATCGTTGTATGGATGAATTGCGGTTATTGCCTTCTTTATTATTTTTTGTTTTGTTTAGTACCCGTAGTGTCGCTCTGGTATTGTAACACGAGGGATGAGACGTTGTTTCTTTTATTTGGATGATTGTTGAGTTTTATTCGTAACTGTTGTTTTAATTGAGTAATTTTATTATGAGACCATGTGAAGATGTTGTTTAATATTTGATATTTTCGTTGTGGGTTATTTTTAATTCATAACAGGTGTTTTATTTGAGAATGTGTGACACCATTGGGTGAATTATAATCTGAATTATTGTATTATTTTGTAACTGGGGAAATATGGTGTTACAGCAAACAGTGATCCTAACTTATAACAAGTTTCTCTCACCAACACAGTTATTGGTAAGTTTCTAGTGCCTTTAAAAACGTCGTTCATCAATTCTACATGGTTTGTTATCATGTGACCCCATTGTCGACCCTTGTAAAATGCCCTTGTCCATATCTCCCCTAAAATGTTATCCACCCACTTTAATGCCTCTGCATTTGAATATCTCATTTTCTCGTGGTAGTGTCATAATGATGGCTGGTTTAAAGCATACCATGTGTTCACAGCTTTTTTTCAAAGGTTTTATCTTTGATTTCCCGCATGAAATTTTTTGCAAGGTGTCTTATGTAGTAGACATTCACAGAAGGAGGATTTTTCCAACCATTATTAGGATTATTCTACGCACTCTTAATAGATGCATGTCTGTCTAAAATTAAACATATGTTGGGTTGCGGAACGACGTGTGTTTTGAGATTCTTGAAAAAGAAACTCTAACCACCACTAATATCACCTTCAACCAGAGCAAAGGAAATTAGAAAGATATTATTATTTCTGTCTTGTGCCATTGACATTAGTATTGTTCCTTTATATTTCTTGTATAACCATGTCCTTCAATTTGAATAATAGGTTTGCATTATGCAAAACCATTGATGCATAGTTGAAATGCCCAAAAGAGTCGATGGAATATTCTAATTCCATTAACATAAGTTCCATCGTGCGTATATACTTGTAGTGTCCATAATTGTAATCGTTCCGGGAACATATTTCTAAAGTGCCCCTAAATATTGTGGAAGTTCGTTGTACAATTTTTCCCAATTTCTTTAGACATGTTCAACTGCCATAATACTTGCAAACCATGCTTTTCAATATGATGGAGTTTAATTGAATCCTCTAATGATATAGAAGATTATTGTGCTCACATTCACTAACAGGACCTTGCCTACAAGAGGCAAAATATCTTGGTATATTAACTCAGAACTTAGTTTATGATGATCCAGTAGATGATTGGTGGTAGTGCAATTGTGAGGTGGGTTCATATAACTTATCTCTCAAGTATCACTTCTCTTTCGATAAGAGGGTGCTAGCTGAAACGTGAAAAGCTCGTTGCGACAAAGAACCACGTACCTCCATGCATCTGTGCGATCTACAATACAATCAACAGAATTTTCCACATGAATTTTTTTTATAGCTCACACACAATATTCTTTTGTGAGGTACTTGTTTCCCACTTTTAACCCACCCTCCAACTACATAGAATGGTTGTACAAGAGATTCGAGGATGGCTCATCTTCATTCAAATTCAAGTTAGTCATGTGTTGAAGGGGATGATGAACGAATCTTAAAGGTAATAGTTTTTTATCTTCATGTTCATATTCACTATGTGCAAAGTACTCACTGGTCCCGAGCAAATTTACCATATAATCGACATGTGCTTCACTTTCTTCTTTTTTCACATCAACGTCATCAACGAATGTCATTGAAGTTGGTAGTCCAGCTTGTTCAAAAATTTGAGATTGATCAAATTTTTTAGATTGATCTAATATTTGACATTGATTAAATATTTGGGATTTATCAAAAAATTGGGATTATTGAGATTGATAAAGTAAATTGTACAACTCAATATAGTTGAACCCATTATATTCATGTCTAACAAACATGCTTTCAACATCTTCATCATCTCGAACCTTTAGTGGAAAAAAATTGACGTGATTGTTTTAAAAAAAATGAGATTTTGATGTATAATTTGTGATAATGGACCAGACACTAACTATTTCTCTATTCTCTCTTTAAAATGAAAAAAAAATGATTTTCTATTTATTACAAACCGGATAACATCAATATTTTGGAAACTAAACTCAAATACATTAGATATGTGTGTCTCTTTGTTAATGTGAGAGTTAAAAATATAATTTGGTCCAGCAGACATATTTGTAGTGAATTGTCGCAGATGAATTGGTTTGAGTTTGTGTTTGGTTGGAGATTTGTTTGATATATATTCTACAAAATAATTTACATAGAGACACTATTACATTTATTGGGCATATACAAACTTCTAAAAAAAGCATATCCCAAGGCGCCAATTGGACTTTATTGCCATGTACCAAAGCACCAATATGATTAAAGGGGCATGTATCAATGCACCAATGGGAATTAACGGGCCGGTACCAAGGCGCCAATAGGGCCTACATCACCAAGTCAAGGCGCCAATTGGATTTAAGAGGCCTGGAAATCTATAGAAAATGTCAATTAAAGGCCATACAGTGTTGCATGCATGCCTAAGTTTAATGCATTCAAAAATTTAACATATTTTTACTCATATTCACTATTTTCTCACATATACTCCAGTATTTTACTCATCAACTTCACTATAAATATTAATCCATTTATTTTTTTCTCATCAACAAAACACTACAATATTACCACTTTTATTATTCAATTACTCACACTCTCATTCACTTTCTCTTTGGAAAATGGCTCTCTTAGACATGGGAGAATAACATAGACGAACATTCAACAACATTATTTCTTATGTAAGTTGCTATTTTCACTTTGATTGTTTTATAAGTTTGCTAACTGTACATTATAACCAATAATTTATTCATGCTTTCTTTGTAGGATCCAAGCAAATTTTGTACTCACGTCCATGAATATATCCCACGCGACGAATTAATTAAACCTTATTTGGAGCGTGTCGATTTTGGTCATGTTATCAAATTTACCTTCTACTCTGTTAATTCTAAATGTATCATCGCTCTACACAGTAGTATACAATTAACCAAAAACTCTTTCGAACAACATAAAATAATTAAAACTAGAGTTTATATAAGTTTATTTTTATTCCCAGATAGTTTTAATTCTAATATACATATTATGTATTTAACTTTGTTAGAAAATATAGGAAAAACAGGAAAATATAGTTGGGTCCGCTTGTTTAGGGTCTATATATAGATTTTTGTGTAACAACGCAAACAAAGATACATCTACTTTTTTCCAGATGCACCCTCTTGCTCCAAACATTGGGTTGGTCAAGAATGTCATCCATAGTGTCTGTCAACCACGATGACTTTATTTTCCCATACACATCAAAGTAAGTTTCTAACATTATAGATATTTCTATTTACTTAATTTATACTATTAACACTAAAAACTTATTTAAATTTTTTTTGTTTAGGTGGTCCACTCGTTAGATGAACTACACAGATATTCTTGACACTACATCACGACATACTGAAATCTATTGGATCACTTGGGACCAAACTATGTATTACCACTAAACAATTCATTTCATAATAATTCATTTTTAATATTAACATATACTAAACTAATTTATTTTTCTGCAACAGTTTATTTGTGTTGGCCATGTGAATCCACACACAAGAGGGGGTGGATTGTGTGAGATTTGAAAATTTATTGTTTAAAACAAAAGCATTTCATTTTTCAGAGTTTAAAAACATTTTAGGAAAATGTTTTAATAATAGCAGAAAAAAATATGCGAAAAGTAAGAAGTTAAAAGAAAAGAGAAGGCATCAACATTTATAGAGATTCGGTCTAATGAAGTGACTTACTCTTCTCCCCAAGACTTGATCTTGAGAGTATCCAATAATTCTTATAAGTTTTTAGTGGGATGAGCTTACGAACCCCATTACACAACAAACATCACACTGAAGTTGTTATCCTTCCTTCCAAACACGAACTTGAAGCGCTTAGTCCCAAAGCTAAACTGAGACTGGGCAAACTTTTACAAAACACTGATATCTCAGACGTGACTGGGCAAACTTTCCCACTTCCTCTCTTTCACAATTTGAAGCTTCAAGAATTTGTAGAACATATCAATCACATAAGAACTAGATGTTTGTGTAAGCCTTAGAGGCCAATAGTTTTGGTACTTATATCGAATTATTTATTAATAATTAAGAAGGCATTTCTTGATTATAATTATTTTTCCAAATTGATAAAGTCCCTAGAATAGCTAGTACGTTTAATGAAATGATAAGTGTCACTTAACCATGAGATCCCATTAAACATAAGACATTATTCTTAAAGTATCCATAGTCGAACTTTATTGTGAAGTGGGATAACATTAAAGCATTGAGACTATTATGTGGATAGATTGATGATCACATCTCATGGATCATGGATAAAGAGTTATCAAGTCTTCACATAGGTATGAATATTAGGAGTAATATTTATATTGGATTGGCCCGCTATGAGAATACTACATAGAAAGTTATGCAAAGTTTAATAAGTTATTCTCATGGTGATAGTGGTGTATACCACCCTTTGACCTGAAACCACTATAGACCCTTGTCAAATGGCCTTTCAAAAAAACAAGGACCCTAGATGTGGATTCGGGTACTTTATTATTGATCAAACATTATCTGTAACTTGATGACCATAAAGACAGTTGATGGGTACTCCACAAAGTATGTTAAGGAACATGAGTGACCTAGATAGAATTTGTCCATCCTGCATAATAGGATAAATGTTTGAGGGCTCAATATTGAACTGGACAAGGGTGACACGGTCTATGTCTTGTGTTCAATATATACATGAGGGTAAAATGGTAATTATACATAATATTATCATCACGAAAAGGTTTTCTAGATCACATGATATTTTCGTGACTTAGGTAGCAGTGATGTGTTGCTAGATACCGCTCATTGTTTATTATATTAAATGTGTGATTTAATATAATTGTCAACATCATGAGAACCTACAGGCTCACACACATAAGGACAAATTGATGAGAGATAAAATAAATAAGGAACATTGTAAGGTACGTTGTACTTGAGAAAATTATGGAACACCATAAAGTATGGTGTACTTAAGTTAAATATGGAACATCGTATAATATAATAATAATAATAATAATAATAATAATAATAATAATAATAATAATAATATTATTATAGTTATTAAATAAAAATAAAATATGTTTATTATAATAATAGTTATAATAATAATAATAATAATATTATTATTATTGTTATTATCATTATTATTATTATTATTATTGTTATTATTATATGGTACAACCCACACAAGTGGTTCTATAAGTACAACCCTTGTGTGGAATCTTTCTCAGTTGATGAAATTCGATTGGTGAAACCCTGACCGTAATGTATATCTCTCTCTCACTCAATGTCTTCATTCATTGCAGCTAGCACTGAGATTGAAGGCACTCTGTTCGTGTGGACTGAGTAGAGGCGTTGTTATTCATTCAACGCTCGTGATCATTCATCTGAATTTGCGTCAAATTTCTTAATCACCACAAGAGGTAATTGTTTCAATCATTGATCGTGCTCATTCGTAAGGATCAACTAAAGGGAAAATTGTGTTTTCCGTTGCGTTTTGCATCGCTATTTCCCTTCAATGGTATCAGAGCCACTTACAAAACCATGAATCGGGTAGATGTTTATTTTTTTTAATTTTTTATTTAATTTGATTAAAACACCCAATAAATTAAATAATAAAGAAAATTAATTTTGGCACCATGTTGTGTACAATTTGAATGATTTGATGCTGACTATGCTTCAGAATCTGATTTTGTATGGTGAAGCAGCGATACATCGATCATTCATAAGTTACACAAAATTGATCAATCAATTTCATATAAGATATGAAAAATTTGGATTCAACTGCATCCTTTTCTTATGTTTCCTTAATTGAAACACCATTTTCTTGTCATTTACTGCATTTATTTAATGTTTTTTACTTTAAACTTATTTTACTTTAATTCAAGCTTTATTGTATTTAAAGTTCACTTTTACACTGTCTGTTCCCAGACATTCATAGTCACATCACACACATACTTTCTTGTAAAAGTTTTTGCGCAAAGTTATTCCCAAGATTTGTTAAGTTAATCTCAAAGACTTTCAAACTCATGATTGTTCGCTAAAAACACCTGCGAACACGGGGTGACTCTCAAGAATACATAATCTCCCTCTCGAAATTCAAGTGATTTCCTCCTCTTATCATCTTGATCTTCTCAGTAGTCTGTTGAACGATCTCCTGCCCAAGCACTGCACTTTCTCCATAATCATACTAACACAATGTAATACCCCATATTTTAATTACTCTGGATAATATTAGTTGTGATCAACTGAGCTCCAGTGTACTCTGAGAAATTATCTGCAAAGATAATTAGAGTAACGGTTGAGCTCAGAGCAAATCTAATTAATATTATCTGACTCTGAGATATTTTAATATTTGGAACTTTAGAGACTTTTTGGGCAATTAGTAGTATACTAACTAATGATATTTTTCTATATCAATTCTTTCTTCTCATTTTCCAAAGAAGGAGACATTTGGAGTAAGGGAAAGAAAATAGAAGGAAAGGAAAATAGAAGAAAACTTGGAAGAGAAAGCTCAAGAACACAAGATCTTCAACCATCATCCATTCTTCATCGAATCATCTCATCTTCTTCATCATCATCCTCTGTTTAAGGTGGGTTCTAGATAGATGCTCTAGATGTAGAATTCCATGTGTTTTAGAGTTAGGTTGAAATTGTGAGAAAATGAATAATTATGCCAAAATCATGAATTTAACGGATGAAAGGCAATATAATTGTTGTTAAATGCTTGTTGTTATGATCATACTATGTTTTGATGGTTATAATAAGGTTTGGATGTGTTTTGATTGGAAAATTATTGATTTTGGGTGAAGAACAGCGTTGTTGGGAAGTTGGGTTTTCCAGGCTTTGCCTAGCGAACCCGGGGCGAGTCTCAGCGAATAGATTTTCGAGGGTTCGCCTAGCAAACCCGGCAGTGAAGGTCAGCGAATGTTCGCCAACGACGTTCGCCTAGTGAACTTTGTGCCTTTTTAGTGCTGTTTGGTTCTGACTTGCTTCGTTGAGTTGTTCGCGAAGCGAAGGGAGAGGCGAGTGTTCGCCAGGGAGTTCGCAAAGAGAACTTTATGTCTGTTTTTGTTCTGTTTGTTCATTCGCCAGGAGCTTCGCCTAGCAAATTTTCACTGGGACGTTCGCCTAGCGAACATGGCAGGTTATGTAGTTTTGTTTCTCTCATAACTTTTGACTCGTTTATACGTTTTGCGTATTCTTGATATCGATGTGAAACTATGAATATCCTCTATATAATGGAAGGAGAAATACTAGTTTTGATGCCCGATTAAATAAATCGGAGGGAACCGTGAATTCGTAAAATTGGGGATATGTGGAATTATGTGTTTCCATTATGTGATGGATGACTATTTGCCTATGCTCTTATTGTTAAACATGTTTGAATATGTATGCATGTTGAAATACGAAATAGGTAGAGTAAGGAACATTACCGTAAACAATGTAAGAAAGTGTGGAAATGACATAGTGACAGCGCTCGTGCAGAAGAGGCCGAGGCGTGTGTCTAGTAATCATAACCGGTTTATCTTGCGGTGTAGTTTCATGAGACTCGAGCACCTCCTCTGAAACGTATGCACAATTACTTTGCAGGTTTGATTCCCGCGTATAGTACGAATGAAGCCTACGGATAAAGAGACTTGTGACGGTGTACGGGCCGTCTGAAGTGACAGATCACGGTGTACGGGCCGATGATCCCGAATCCATTTTGTATGCCAAGTAAATGCAAGGATCCATGACTCGGGTCGTCTTCTAGACGTAGAAGCGGACGGGAACAGGGGATGCCTTGGGACGGTTATTGATTAGCGAGATTCTTGAGTTAACAGGCTCAGGACTTACTTTGGTACTAGTGTGAGTTAACAGGCTCACGAGTGTGAATGCATATATGGCGTGTGTGTACTTAAAGTCACTTCCCTTCCCTTTTGACTTGAGTTAGGATGTTAGAACCTTGTAAAGCCAAGAGGACTATAAGATAGCGAACTCACTGAGATTTGATGTATCTCACCCCACGTTGTTGTTTACATCACAGGTACTACAGGTTCGGCGAAGGGTAAGGACAAAGTGGTTTGACTTTTCCTTACGGATCGTAGCTTTTGAGATGGCATGGCTTCCGCTATGGCATTTTATTTTGAGATCATTGTATTGATCTAGTTCTTAGTGTATTTTTGGACATCTTGTATATGTTATGCCGTAGGCTTTAGAACTTTGTATTTAGGGCATTCAATGTATATAATGTGTTATCTAGGAACTTATGGTATTTCAGTACCAAATACTTAGACTCATGTATGATATATATGCTTTGATGTATGTTATTATGTATGGGTGTTACAGTTGGTATCAGAGCAGGTCGTATCCTCGACCTAGCCATGAAATAGTATAAGTATTTTCTTTCTGTTTCATATGTGTTGTGTCGCCATTGGTCTTACGTGTTATATTTATGGTATTGAGCCTGATCAACTTAATCCTATCTGTATGACATTTAGGAACATGGCCGATCGGCGCAGAAACAACCGTGGTAGACCGAGAACTACTCCAGCAGGGACAAATCCGCCAGGTCACGAGGAGAATGCTCCTTTGTATCAATTCATGCAACAGATGCAGCAACAGCAGAATCAGTTTGTGCAACAAATGGTACAACAAATGGCTGGTGGCGTGCATCCTTCAGTGGTTGTTCGCGAAGCTGCAGGGGGAACCTTTAGGGATTTCATTCGCATGAAACCTCTGGATTTTCAGGGAGGGTTAGATCCAGTAAAGGCTAATGAATAGGTATCCGGTATGGAATGTATTTTCTTGATAGTTCAGTGCAGTGAGGAAAATAAGGTTGTTTTCGCTTCTCATTTGTTGAAGGGTCATGCCATGAGGTGGTGGGAGAGTGCTTCGGCCTTAATGACAATTCAAGAGGTACCGAAAGTATGGGAACAGTTTAAGATAACTTTTATGGAGGAGTACTTTCCAAGTTCCTTAAGGTCTCAGAAGGAATTCGAATTTCAACAATTGAGACAAGGTAACTTGACTGTGGCTTCTTATGCAGAAAAGTTCGAGGTTATGGCTGCTTATTCTAGACAAGCCATGTATGCTCCTGATGAGAGGTGGAAGATAGATCAGTTTCTTTTTGGTTTGAGGGCCGAAATTTCACATAGTGTGTCTCAGAGGGAATTTACTAGCTATGCTGAATTGTTACGACAGTGTTATGTGGCGGAGCATAGCTTGAAGAAGGTGCAAGCAGAAGGAGAGTTAAGTAGGGTGAATCAAAGTAATCGTGGGCGATCGAATCAACAATTTAGACCGAGACAACAATCTTTCAAAGGGAAACAAGTTCAGAGTTATAGGACTAGTGTGCCTCCGGTATGCCGTAATTGTGGAAAGAACCATTTTGGTAGGTGCAATTGGGAAGGAATAAGGTGTTATCAGTGTAATAAGGTGGGCCATTTATTGAGGGATTGTCCTCAGAAGAGGAATCAGAAGCAAGAAAAGAATACCAGCCGAGTGTATACCTTGGATGCAAGGAAGACAAAGGGTGATAACTCTTTGATTGCGGGTACGTGTTTTGTGAATGGAAATCCTTGATTTGTTTTATTTGATTGTGGAGCTACACACTCTTTTGTATTGATGCAATGTGTAAAGAGGCTTGGGTTGCAAGCGGTTCCGTTGTCTCCACCCATGGTGGTTACTACTGCCATGGATGAGATGGTTGAAACACCTTTAATGTGAGAATTGTGTTTTATCTGTGGATGGAAGAGTTTTCCAGATTAATTTGATTTGCTTACCGCTTAAAAAAGTAGATGTTGTTCTGGGAATGGATTGGCTTTCAGCTAATTCGGTATTTATCGGGTGTGAAGAAAAACTAATCATTATTCCATCTACTGAAGCTACTCTGAAGGATGTGTTAACTACTATTTTAGAAGGTACGGTTGGAATGATTAATTTCTTGTTTGAGGAGGAAAAATCCGTTCTTTTGATTCTTACTAAGGAGGAGGGTGGTAACCGGCAAGTTTTGAGTATTCTGGTAGTTTGTGACTTTCCTGAAGTTTTTCCCGAGGATATCACTTCTCTTCCCCCGGAGCGGGAAGTGGAATTCTCTATTGACCTGATACCGGGAACGGCTCCAATATCCGTTTCTCCGTATCGGATGGCACCACTTGAATTAAGAGAATTAAAGGACCAATTGGAAGAGTTGTTGACTAAGAATTTTGTTCGACCAAGTATTTTGCCCTGGGGAGCTCCGGTGTTGTTGGTAAAGAAAAAGGATGGTGGAATGCAGTTGTGTATTGATTACCGTCAATTGAATAAGGTCACCATCAAGAACAAATACCCATTGCCAAGGATAGACGACCTGTTAGATCAATTGAAAGGAGCCTGTATGTTCTCGAAGATTGATTTACGGTCGGGTTATCATCAGATTCGGGTGAAGAGTTCAGATGTACCGAAGACTGCGTTTAGAACCCGTTATGGTCATTATGAATTTTTAGTGATGCCTTTCGGTGTGACAAATGCTCCAGCAGTTTTCATGGATTATATGAATTGGATATTTCAACCTTATTTGGACCAATTTGTGGTGATATTCATTGATGACATTCTTATCTATTCTCGTGACCCTCAAGAGCACGGAGAACACCTAAGAATCATTTTATCCATCTTGCAAGAGAGATAACTTTTTGCCAATCTAAGTAAGTGTGAGTTTTAGATGCCAGAGGTTAATTTTCTGGGACATGTCATATCTCAAGGAGGTGTAGCGATTGATCCATCAAAAGTTGAAGCAGTGATAAATTGGGAGAGACCGAAGAATGTGTCTGAAGTTAGAAGCTTTTTGGGACTAGCAGGTTATTATAGAAGGTTTATTAAAGGCTTTTCCCAACTGGCTTTACCGATGATGAGACTTACTCGGAAGGATTATTTGTATGAATGGGATTCGGCTTGTGAGGAAAGTTTTATGAGCTTGAAAGAGAGATTGACGACCGCTCCTGTTTTGGTTATTCCTGATCTTAGCAAGTCGTATGAGGTATATTGTGATGCATCGAAGATGGGATTAGGAGGTGTGTTAATGCAAGGTGGACATGTAGTGGCTTATGCTTCTCGACAGTTGAAAGTCCATGAAGAGAATTATCCAACGCATGATTTAGAATTGGCGGCAGTTGTATTTACTTTGAAAGTGTGGCGTCACTATTTGTATGGTGTATGTTTTGAGATGTTTAGCGACCACAAGAGCTTAAAGTACCTCTTTGACCAGAAGGAGTTGAACATGCGTCAAAGGAGGTGGATGGAATATTTGAAAGATTATGACTTGGAGCTAAAATACCATCCGGGTAGAGCGAATAAGGTGGCGGATGCTTTAAGCAGGAAAGTGTTGCATAGTGCCGACTTGATGATGCTAGAGTATGCCTTAATGGAAAAGTTTAGAGATCTAAATCTTCAATTTAATTGGACTCCAAATTGTGTGGTTATGGGAAATTTGAATATCAATTCTACTCTTAAGGAAGAAATCCAACAAGAGCAAGGGTTAGATGAGAAGTTACAAGAAGTGTTAGTGCAACCGGGTTTTGTGCGAGCTACCGACGGAGTTATCATATTTAACCAAAGGATTTGTGTTCCGGATAACACGGAGTTAAAAAGGAGCATTTTGGAAGAAGCGCATAAGGGTGCTTTTACTATACATCCGGGGTCTTCAAAGATGTATCAAGATTTAAAGAGGGACTATTGGTGGTCCGGGATGAAAAGGGATATTGCGGTGTATGTGTCGGAATGTGCGGTGTGTCAACAAGTAAAGATCGAACACCAAAGACCGGGTGGCTTATTGCAACCTTTAGAAATTCCGGTGTGGAAATGGGATAGTATTTTGATGGATTTCGCAGTGGGATTTCCCCGTGCCTAAGGTGGTTATGATTCGATTTGGGTAATTGTGGATCGGTTAACAAAATCTGCGCATTTCTTGGCCGTAAAGACTACCTACAAGGCGAGTCATCTCGCGAGGTTGTTCATTTCGGAGATAGTAAGATTGCATGGTATTCCCACTAGTATCATTTTGGATAGAGATCCAAAGTTTACTTCGAGATTTTGGAGAGCTTTTCAACAAGCTATGGGAATGAAGTTGTGTTTGAGTACGTCGAGTCATCCGCAAATGGATGGTCAGACGGAACGGATAATACATACTATGGAGGATATGTTGAGAGCTTGTGTACTTGAAAGTGGAGGAAATTGGATAGAATTTTTGCCGTTGATTGAATTCTCTTATAATAACAGTTATCATGCAAGTATTGGTATGGCACCTTATGAGACATTATATGGAAGGAAGTGTAGGACACCTTTGTGTTGGGCAGAAGTTGGTGAAGATAGAATGTTGGGACCCGAGATCATTCACGAAACGGAGAAAATTAGGATGATCCGTGATAAGGTCAAACAAGCATAAGATCGTCAGAAGAATTATGCGGATAACCGTAGAAGACCTTTAGAATTTGACGAAGGCGATCACGTGTTTTTGAAAGTTACTCCAAGATTGCGGTTGAAAGGACCGTTTCGGTCGCGGAAGTTAAGTCCGAGATACGTGGGACCGTATCAGATTTTGGAAAGAGTTGGGGAAGTAGCTTACAGATTGGCCTTACCGCCTTCTCTGTCGGAGATGCACGACGTTTTTCATGTGTCTCAGCTTCGAAAGTTTGTCCCAGATCCTCTTCAGCTAATTTTACCAGATACAATTGAGATAGAAGCAGATTTGACGTTTGAGCCTCAACCGAGTCGTATCACAGGAAGAGAAACTAAGGTGTTAAGGAATAAAGAGATTCCTCTCGTTAAGGTCCGGTGGGATGAGACGCATACGGGTGATGCAACTTGGGAATTGGAATCCGAGATGCGGGAGGTCTATCCTCATCTTTTCAGGTAATTGTTTTAAATTCGTGGGCGAATTTCTATTTAAGGGGGGAGGATGTAATACCCTGTATTTTAATTACTCTGGATAATATTAGTTGTGATCAACTGAGTTCCAGCGTACTCTGAGAAATTATCTACAAAGATAATTAGAGTAACGGTTGAGCTCAGAGCAAATCTAATTAATATTATCTGACTCTGAGATATTTTAATATTTGGAACTTTAGAGACTTTTTGGGCAGTTAGTAGTATACTAACTAATGATATTTTTCTATATCAATTCTTTCTTCTTATTTTCCAAAGAAGGAGACATTTGGAGTAAGGGAAAGAAAAGAGAAGGAAAGGAAAAGAGAAGAAAACTTGGAAGAGAAAGCTCAAGAACACAAGATCTTCAACCATCATCTATTCTTCATCGAATCATCTCATCTTCTTCATCATCATCCTCTGTTTAAGGTGGGTTCTAGATAGATGCTCTAGATGTAGAATTCCATGTGTTTTAAGGTTAGGTTGAAATTGTGAGAAAATGAATAATTATGCTAAAATCATGAATTTAACGGATGAAAGGCAATATAATTGTTGTTAAATGCTTGTTGTTATGATCATACTATGTTTTGATGGTTATAATAAGGTTTGGATGTGTTTTGATTGGAAATTTATTGATTTTGGGTGAAGAACAGCGCTGTTGGGAAGTTGGGTTTTCCAGGCTTCGCCTAGCGAACCTGGGGCGAGTCTCAGCGAACAGATTTTCGAGGGTTCGCCTAACGAACCCGACAGCGAAGGTCAGCGAATGTTCGCCAATGACGTTCGCCTAGTGAACTTTGTGCCTTTTCAGTGCTGTTTGGTTCTGACTTGCTTCGCTGAGTTGTTCGCGAAGTGAAGGGAGAGGCGAGTATTCGCCAGGGAGTTCACGAAGCAAACTTTATGTCTGTTTTTGTTCTGCTTGTTCATTCGCCAGGAGCTTCGCCTACCGAAGGTTGGAGCGAATGCTCGCTGGGACGTTCGCCTAGCGAACATGGCAGGTTATGTAGTTTTCTTTCTCTCATAACTTTTGACTCGTTTATTCGTTTTGCGTATTCTTGATATCGATGTGAAACTATGAATATCCTCTATATATTGGATGGGAGAAATACTGGTTTTGATGCCCGATTAAATAAATCAGAGGGAACCGTGAATTCGTAAAATTGGGGATATGTGGAATTATGTGTTTCCATTATGTGATGGATGACTATTTGCCTATGCTCTTATTGTTAAACATGTTTGAATATGTATGCATGTTGAAATACGAAATAGGTAGAGTGAGGAACATTACCGTAAACAATGTAAGAAAGTGTGGAAATGACATAGTGACAGCGCTCGTGCAGAAGAGGCCGAGGCGTGTGTCTAGTAATCATAACCGGTTTATCTTGCGGTGTAGTTTCATGAGACTCGAGCACCTCCTCTGAAACGTATGCACAATTACTTTGCAGGTTTGATTCCCGCGTATAGTATGAATGAAGCCTACGGATAAAGAGACTTGTGACGGTGTACGGGTCGTCTGAAGTGACAGATCACGGTGTACGGGCCGATGATCCCGAATCCATTTTGTATGCCAAGTAAATGCAAGGATCCATGACTCGGGTCGTCTTCTAGACGTAGAAGCGGACGGGAACAGGGGATGCCTTGGGACGGTTATTGATTAGCGAGATTCTTGAGTTAACAGGCTCAGGACTTACTTTGGTACTAGTGTGAGTTAACAGGCTCACGAGTGTGAATGCATATATGGCGTGTGTGTACTTAAAGTCACTTCCCTTCCCTTTTGACTTGAGTTAGGATGTTAGAACCTTGTAAAGCCGAGAGGACTATAAGATAGCGAACTCACTGAGATTTAATGTATCTCACCCCACGTTGTTGTTTACATCACAGGTACTACAGGTTCGGCGAAGGGTAAGGACAAAGTGGTTTGACTTTTCCTTACGGATCGTAGCTTTTGAGATGGCATGGCTTCCGCTATGGAGTTTTATTTTGAGATCATTGTATTGATCTAGTTCTTAGTGTATTTTTGGACATCTTGTATATGTTATGCCGTAGGCTTTAGAACTTTGTATTTAGGGCATTCAATGTATATAATGTGTTAGCTAGGAACTTATGGTATTTCAGTACCAAATACTTGGACTCATGTATGATATATATGCTTTGATGTATGTTATTATGTATGGGTGTTACACACAAAGGTGTCCTACACTTTCTAGTATACAAAGCCTTAAAAAGTGTCATTCCAATACTAAAATGGAAATTGTTGCTGTAAGTAAACTCAATCAATGGAAAGTAAGTATCCCAATTACCTTTTTGCTCCAAAATGCATGCTCTCAGCAAATTCTCTAAAGTTTAGATAGTTCTCTCCGTCTAACCTTCTGTTTGTGAATGGTAAGCAGAACTCAACCGCAACTTTAATCCAAGGCTTCCTATAAACTCTCCCAGAACCTCGAAGTGAACCTTGGATCTCTATCTGAAAAAATACTCGAAGGAATACCATGCAAACTGAAAATCTTCTAGATATAAACCTCAACCAGCTTCTGCAATCGATAACTGATTTTTATCAGAATGAAATGATCCGAGTTAGTCACTTTATCCACCACAACCCAAATCGAATAAATTCCTTTAGAAGTCTTAGGAAAACTAGTCACAAAATCTATAGAAATGATGTCTCATTTCCACTCCAGAATACTCAACAGTTGCATCAATCTAGACAACTTCTAATGCTCAATCTTCGACTTTTGACAAGTCAAACAAGAATAAACAAACTCACACACATCCTTCTTCATATATGGACACCAAAATATATTTTTCAGATCTTGATACATCTTGGTAGCACCGGGATGAATACTCAGATCACTCCTATGACCTTCCTCAAGAATTCTCTTCTTAAGCTCTAGCACATCTGGTACACAGACTCTGTCGCAGAACTTCATAACCCCATTCTCATAAATTTTGAAATCTACCTCTTTACCTTGATTGATCAACACCAACCAGTTAATTAATCTCAAATCGACTGTCTAACCCTCTCAAATATCTTCAAGAATACCACTAGACAACTACAACATACCTAAATTCACATTGTTATGAGTTATCTCACATACCAAACTAAGATCTCGAAAATTTTCAATCAAATCCAATTATCGAACTATAAGCGTCGACATATGCAAGAACTTCCTACTCAAAGCATCTGTTACAACATTGGCTTTACCAGGATGGTAACTCATACCAAAATCGTAATCCTTCAGTAATTCAAGCCACATTCTATGCCTTATATTTAGTTCCTTCTGATCGAACAAATACTTCAAACTCTTATAAATCTAGAGCCATACAAATAATTCCTCCAAACTTTAAGCACGAACACCACAACTACAAACTCTAAATCATGGGGAGGATAATTCCTCTCATGAAATTTTAGTTGTCTCGGAGCATACACAACAAGCTAACCATTATGCATAAGCACACCACCTAAACCCATCTTCTAAGCATCACAATATACCATAAACAATTCATTTGGACTCAGCAAAATCAAAATTGGCGCTGACGTCAACTTCTTCTCGAGCTCTTGAAAACTCTCTTCACACTGAACATCACACACATAAGCCCGACCCTTCCCAGTTAACTGAGTCAAAGGAAAATCCAACTTCGAAAATCCTTCTATAAACCTTTTGTAATAACCATCCAAACCTAGAAAAATTTCGATCTTAGTAATAGACTTAAGAGTCTCCCACTGCAACATGACGTCAACCTTCGACGGATTAATCACAATACCGCCACTAGAAATCACATGACCAAGAAAACTCACTTCACGTAACCCGAACTCACACTTGGACAACTTCGCATATAACACTATTACAAAATATACCTTTGGTAACAATAAATTACAATAGTCTGACAGTTAACCGTGGTAGTACCTCATTTTTGGACGCACTTTTTTTTTATATTTACGAAAAAACATTGCACTATAGTCAAACTAATTAACTATGATTGTATATTCATGGAGTGATAGGGTTCTAATACCAACTCCAACAAATTTTCTACTTTTTCATTACAATGAGTGTTGTCCTTTATATATATATATATATATATATATATATATATATATATATATATATATATATATATATATATATATATATATATATATATATATATATATCACCATGGTTGGTAATGTCAATAGTAGTGAAAGAAATTACTTTTCATCACTGTTTTTGAATACGGCCATAGTGAAATTGTTTACCCATATATAAGCGAATTAACTCTCGCTTCTTGACAATATCGTCGTATCTCTCACAGCAAAACCCTATCACACATTTTCTCTCTTCTTCTTCATCATTAGCTTTCCTATTCTACATAATAACCTCAATATTGTTCTTCATACATAAAGGTATTCTTCTTCTTCCTTATTCTTTCATTTTATGTATATGTTGTTTTAATGTTTCACATGATTTTAAAATGATTTTCTTCTTGTTCGAGAGCTTATGGATTTTTTGTTGTTGTATATTGTTGTTGTTGTTGTATGGTATTGTATGTTATTTTGAAATAGGGTTTCTCTTCTTATTTAAATTTCAGATCCTTCTCTGAACATGAATATTGGAGCAAACTTGTCCTAGAGATTGAGGTTTCAAATGAGGCTATTGATATGGTGGAGTTATGGTTGAACAAAGCCAAGGAAGTTGAATCTGTTAGTGATCACATTAGTGTTGTCGAATCGTCTGTTGGAATAGTCTATAAGAAGATTTTTTTCAAGAACCATAACCCTGAACAGATAAAGAAGGTAGAGGATAATGTGAAGGACCTAATGAATCTAGATGCAATTGATTATAAATCAGATGAAGACTTTGACAATGAAGACCTTGAGAACTGCACGAATTCAACTAAGCATGGAGATTGAAGACCTTGTTATGTTTCACATGTTGTTGATTTAGTTTTTTTTTTGGGATTACATTGTACTACTAGTTAACCTTTTTTGGATCACATGTTAAACTTGTAGGTTGATAAATTTTTGTTAGATTACAATGTACTGTTATGTTAACATGCTAGTTTTTGTTAACCTTTTGTTGGATTAGATTACAATGTACGTCTAGTTTATGTTAACATGATTTTTTTTCATGTTGTTTTCCATGATTTTTGTCAATTAAAGGTATGTATATTGTTGATAAATGTTGTTGCATGTTGTTGATGTTGTAACTAGCAAGTGGTTATGGTTCTTTACTTATCACTGATGTAGCCGGTTGTGTGAACATGAATCTAAGAGTGAACTTGTGTTTGCTATGGAAATATTATATGAGTATTTCTTATAACATTTCCATATTGAACACTTGTTTTCTACTCTCCCTTCTACTTTATCCTTTTCATAGCTTCCAAGAACGGCTAGTTATCAAGTTCTCCTAATCTATTTTAATTAATTGATGTTTTTGTTGATTGTTAAATTGTAATTCATAGTGTCGAAAACTTAGTGTGTCGAAGTCGAAGCAGAAGGAAGCAGTCGAAGTCGAAGTCGAAACATTCATGTGTCGAAGTGTTGTGCTGAACTGTCGAAAGTGTTATGACAGATTCATTTAGATGGGATTCAGATTTTGCTTTTATTAGATTAGATTTGATTTGATATGATTTAGATTAGATTTGATATTTTGGGCTTTTATAGTTTGGGTTTTGTCTTGAGATGCAAGCAAACCTAATTCTATAAATAGGGAGTTTCCCTCATTATTTTGTATCAATTACAACACTTTGTAATTTCTCACAGAATTCTGCAGTTGCAGAGTGAGTAATAAGAAGAGAGAAAGTCCCACAGTTTGTGGGCAGCAAGAACACTATTCATCTTCTTCTTCCCTATTTTCTTTCTACTTTTCTGTATAATTGTTGCGTGATAGTAGGAATTCCCATAGTTTTTGGTTGATTCCAACATCTGGTATCTAGAGCTCCGGTTTAAGAGATTCAAGGGCAAGAAATCGCAAGAACGCGATGGCTACGAATCATCCAAACAACCATTTTCCAGCAAACCTTCCAATTCTCAAGAAAGATAATTATGAGAATTGGTGCAAGCAAATCAAGGTTGTTTTCTGTTATCAAGATTTGTGGGATCTTGTGAAGGAAGGAATAACAACTCTTGAAGAAGGTGCGACGGATCAAGAAAAGGCTGCATTCAAAGAATTGAAGAAGAAAGATTATAAAGCTCTCTTTATAATCCATCAATGTGTTGATGCAGATAACTTTGAGAAAGTTAGTGATGCAGAAACAGCGAAGGACGCATGGGAGATTCTGGAAAAATCGTTTGGAGGCGCAGAGAAGGTGAAAGAGGTGAGGTTACAAACTCACAAAAGGGCGTATGAATTGCTTCAGATGGAAGACAATGAGAGCATAACAGATTTCTTCACAAGAGTTACGAGACTTGTGAATCAAATCAAGGTGTGTGGAGAAGTGTTGACGACGAAAGCAGTTGTCTCAAAGATTTTGAGATCGTTGGCTCCAAAGTTTGATCACGTGGTAGTAGCCATAGAAGAATCAAAAGATTTGTCAAAGGTGACGAAGGAAGAGCTTCAAGGGACGCTTGAATCTCATGAACAAAGAATGGCTGAAAGAGCTGCAGGAAAGTCGAAGAATGATGTGGCCTTGCAAGCTCAATCAGCAAAAGATAAGAAGGGTAAAGAAAAGATGGTTGACAAAGGTAGAGGAAGCTACAACAATTCGACAGGCAGAGGAAATCAACAAGAGGCGAATTGGTCGAACCATAGAAGGACCCAGAACCAAGGAAACCAAAGAGGTGGTGCTGCAGGTAGAGGAAGAGGTGGTGGTCGAAAGCCTGACAAAAGCCACATTCAGTGTTATAATTGTCACTAGTATGGTCACTATTCGACAAAATGTCCTAAAAGAAAGAATCAAGAAGATGATGCAAAGCTGGCGAAGCATGAAGAAGAAGAAGGTATGATGCTGATGGTTACAACCAGAGATAATGAGAGTTTCAAGGACCAGTGGTACTTGGACTCAGGATGCTCATCACACATGACTGGGAGGAAAGATTGGTTTGTCAACATGAAGCCCTCGTCGAAGAACACTGTGAAGTTTGCAAATGACAACACTCTAGCAGCTGAAGGTGTTGGTGATGTTCTAATTATGAGGAAAGATGGCAAAAGGTCAACAATTTCCAATATGTTGTACATTCCAGGCATGAAGAGTAATTTGCTCAGTATAGGGCAGCTTGTCGAAAAGAACTACAAGGTAGTTGTCGAAAACAAGATGATGAGAGTTCTCGACGCAGGTGGTAGGTTGATCTTGAAGGCTCCAATGTCTCAGAATAGGACCTTCAAGATTGAACTCAATGTGATGGAGCACAAGTGTCTAGCAACAGCAGCCAGTAGAGATGAGTGGTTATGGCACTTTCGACTAGGCCATCTCAACTTCAATGACATCAGGGAGCTGAAGAGAAGAAATATGGTGTCAGGATTACCAGAAATCGACATTCCTAGTGAAGTTTGTGAAGAGTGTGTTCAGTCGAAACAACACAAGAATAACTTCAGCAAGGATGCAGGAAGGAAGTCGAAGGAAATTCTTGAAGTCATATACTCTGATGTATGTGGTCCAATCCAGGTGGATTCGATTGGTGGCAACAGATACTTTGTCACGTTTATAGATGACTTCAGTCAAAAATTATGGACTTATCTCATCAAGAAGAAAAGTGATGTGTTTGAGGTATTTGTCAGATTCAAATCCATGGTCGAAAGACAGAGTGGTCGAAGGTTGAAAACTCTGAGAACTGATGGTGGTGGAGAATATGTGTCGAAAGAGTTCGATGCATTATGTAGAAAAGAAGGGATTGTGCATGAGGTGGTGCCACCCTACACTCCACAGCAGAATGGGATTGCAGAACGCAAGAACAGAACCATCATGAACATGGTAAGAAGTATGTTGAATGGAAAGCATCTACCCAAAGAATTATGGGGAGAAGCAGTTTCGACAGCAACATATCTTTTGAACAGGTGTCCGACAAAGAAGCTTGAAGGAATCACGCCAGAAGAATGTTGGTCTGGTGTGAAGCCAAGCTTAAGTCATCTTAAGGTCTTTGGATCGATTGCACATAGGCATGTGCCAGATCAGTTGAGACAAAAGTTAGATGACAAGTCAAGTCAAATGATCCTAGTGGGATATCATTCGACAGGTGGATACAAGTTGTTCGACCCAGTGAACAAGCAGATTGTGATCAGCAGAGACGTGATCATTGATGAGCTTAAGGAGTGGGACTGGATAGAAAATGTCAACAAAGATTCAGTAAGAATCAGTTGTGAAGAACCAGCTAGAGAAGCTGAGAGAGAAGTTCGACAAGAAAGTGTCGAAGACCAAGCAGGACCAAGTAGACCTCGTCGAACAAGACAAATGCCAGCAAGGTTGTAGGAATGTGTGATTACATCAGATGATGTTGTCGATGAAGAAGGTGAACTGATACACTATGCTTTCTATGCAGATGTCGAACCTGTCAATGCAGCTGAGGCATTGAAAGATTCGAAGTGGGTGAAAGCAATGAATGAAGAAATAGAATCCATCGAAGTCAACAACACCTGGTCACTTGTCGAATTGCTTGAAGGCAAGAAGGTAATTGATGTGAAGTGGGTTTACAAAGTAAAGTTGAATCCAAAAGGTGAAGTAGTTCGACACAAAGCAAGACTCGTAGCGAAAGGATTTCTTCAAAAGGAAGGAATTAATTATGACGAAGTCTTTGCACCAGTTGCTAGGATCGAAACAATCAGGTTGGTTGTTGGTCTAGCAAATATGAATAATTGGCACACATGTCAGATGGACGTGAAGTGTACATTCCTGAATGGCCCTTAGACGAAGAAGTTTATGTTGCACAACCAGTTGGGTTTGTGAAACAAGGCAAAGAGAGAAAGGTGTACAGGCTGCATAAAGCCCTGTATGGACTTAAGCAAGCTCCAAGAGCTTGGAATAAGAAAATCGACAGCTTCTTAAGGGAGAAGGAATTTGTGAAGTGCACAACTGAGCATGGAGTATATTTAAGAAGAAGCAATGGCGAATTGCTTATACTATGTCTCTATGTCGATGATCTGTTGATAACAGGAAGTTGCAAGAAGGAGATCGAAGATTTCAAATGTAACCTGAGTGAAGAGTTTGAAATGTCAGACTTGGGAAATCTCTCATATTTCCTTGGCATCGAATTCTACAAGAGTAGTAGAGGTTTGATGATGCATCAAAGAAGATATGCAGGCGAAATATTGAAGAGATTTGAGATGCAAGATTGCAACCCAACTTCGACTCCAGCTGAGCCCAGACAGCAACTGTCGAAGGATCCAGACGAAGACGATGTCGACCCAACCCAATATAGAAGACTTATTGGGTCACTTAGATACCTCTGTCACACAAGGCCTGACTTAGCATACAGTGTGGGTATGGTAAGTAGATTTATGCAGAAGCCAAAGGTATCACACCTAGCAGCGGTGAAGAGGATACTAAGGTATCTGAAAGGGACTCTCGACTATGGCATTTTATTTCCTGCAGCTGATGAAGGGAAAGAATGCAAGTTAGTGAGATACACAGACTCTAGCTGGTGTAGTGATGCAGAGGATAGAAAATCCACAGCTGGATATGTGTTTATGTTAGGTGGTGCACCAGTTGCTTGGAGTTCGAGAAAGGAGCCAGTAGTGGCATTGTCATCATGCGAAGCAGAATACATTGCTGCTTCTCTTTGTGCATGTCAAGCAACATGGATGGTGAATCTGGTCGAAGAGATTACAGGGAAGAGTCATGGAGCAATTACCATGAAGATCGACAGCATGTCAGCTATCAATTTGGCGAAGAATCCAATAGCTCACGGTCGAAGCAAGCACATCGAAATGAGGTTCCATTATCTTCGAGAGCAGGTAGCAGAAGGGAAGATGAAGTTGGAACACTGCAGAACTGAGAATCAGATTGCAGATATCATGACGAAGGGAGTGCAGGTCGAAGCCTTCAGAAGACTAAGATCGATGATGAATGTAGACAGCTTAGACACAATGAATTAGGTGGTGTGTTAAATTGTAATTCATAGTGTCGAAAACTTAGTGTGTCGAAGTCGAAGCAGAAGGAAGCAGTCGAAGTCGAAGTCGAAACATTCATGTGTCGAAGTGTTGTGCTGAACTGTCGAAAGTGTTATGACAGATTCATTTAGATGGGATTCAGATTTTGCTTTTATTAGGTAGATTTGATTTGATATGATTTAGATTAGATTTGATATTTTGGGCTTTTATAGTTTGGGTTTTGTCTTGAGATGCAAGCAAACCTAATTCTATAAATAGGGAGTTTCCCTCATTATTTTGTATCAATTACAACACTTTGTAATTTCTCACAGAATTCTGCAGTTGCAGAGTGAGTAATAAGAAGAGAGAAAGTCCCACAGTTTGTGGGCAGCAAGAACACTATTCATCTTCTTCTTCCCTATTTTCTTTCTACTTTTCTGTATAATTGCTGCGTGATAGTAGGAATTCCCATAGTTTTTGGTTGATTCCAACATTGATAAATATTGTTAGGGAGTTTGGTATATTATATTTTATTGCTTGTTTCACTATTCCCTCATTGAACTTACATTCATTTAAATAGAATTTTTAGATAATAATTAGAAAAATTAAATTATTCTTGTAAAACAACTTAGACGATCTAATGTTTATCGAATTGTATGCATCTTATAATTCATGATTTCCTCTTTAGCCTATAGAATTGATTCAATGCCACAAATTCTTTAAAACAATGATGATAAATGGGTGCAAGTCTGAGTCTTTCACACAAAATTTGATGTTTGCATAAACTAGAAAAAAGAGGAAATCAAATTTTGTGTGAAAGACTAAGAAGACATCCATTCATTATATTTACTTTGAAGAATTTGGGATTTAATAAAATTATATAGGTTAATGAGGAAATCATGAATTACAAAATGCATACAATTCGATAAACATTGGAATGTTTAAGTTATTTTTCAAGAATAATTTAAATTTACTATTTATTATCTCAAAATTCTATTTGAATGGTTGTATATGGTTAATGAGGGGCAGGGAAAAACAAGAAATCCCATATTTTATAATAAACTCTTACACATACCACCATGGTTGGAACATATAACCGTTGTGAAATGTTATTTTTAATGCGCTTTAATTTGGTTGTAGTTGGGCATCAAACCCGTGACTTATAAATTATTTCACAACTGTTATTTGACTTAACCGTTGTTATAAGTAGCGCACTACCTAATTTATAACCATCGTCATTATATGTGTTTTATAGCCTTCATTATATGTGTTTTCCATAGTAGCGTAGCTTTTTCTCTTGCAAGATCCATAACACAACTTTCAGATGTTCTGCATGCTCTTCATCTGACTTGGAGTACACCAAAATATCATCGATGAACATAACCACAAACTGATCCAAGTAAGGATGGAAGATCCTATTCATATACTCCATGAATACACATGGCGTATTCGATACACCGAACGACATCACCAAATAATCGTACTGGCCATATTGAGTTCTAATTGCAGTCTTCGGAATATCTTATTGCTTCACACGAATCTGATGATAACCCGATCGCAAATCAATCTTACTGAACACGCAAGCACCAACTAACAAATCTATCAGATCATCAATTCTCGAAAGATGGTACTTATTCTTGATAGTAACCTTATTCAGTTGTCGATAATCAACTCACAACCTCATGCTGCCATCTTTCTTCTTAACCAACAACACAGGCGCTCCCCACGGCGAAGCACTAGGTCGAACCAACATTTTCTCAAGCATATCCTCTAACTGTTTCTTCATCTCACTCAGCTTTGAAGCGAACATTCTATAAGGCGCCATTGACATAGGACTAGTACCAGGTACTAAATTTATAGCTAACTCAACCACACTCTCTGGTAGCAAATCACTAATATCATCTGGGAACACCTCTGGAAATTCACACACAACTGGTAGATAATCGATCACAGCTTTAGTTTTAACCTTCAACGAGGTAAACATAAAAAACACTCAAGCGTCATCCTTCAAGGACTCCTCCACTTGATTAGTAGACATAAACATCAGATCTTCACCTTCTCCGATCTCTAGAAACAACATGGACTTGTCGAAAAAGTTTATATGAATACGGTTGAAATACAACCAGTTAATCCCTAGGATAACATCAAGTTGACTTAACGGTAAGAAGACTAAGTCAATACCAAAGTACTTACCATAGATAGTCAAAGGGAAATTCAAACAAACCCACGAAGTAGCTACCAAACCATTAGCAGGAGTATCAATGACTATAATCTCAACCATAAAAGACACTTTAAGATTCAACTTTATAGCACAATCAAGAGATATGAACGAATGTGTTGCACTCGTGTCAATCATAGCAATCAGAAAAACACCATTAATAAAGCACGTACCTCGAATCAAGTTATCAGATATAGTAGTCTCTGCTCTACTCAAAGCATAAGATTTTGCTTTAAAGTAAGCTTTCTTAGGTTTTCGATACTAAGTACTAATGTGACCTGGTTCCCCACAATTTAAGCAAATCATCAAATTACTCTTACAATCAGCAATATAGTGTCCTAGCTTCCTACACTTGAAAAATTTCTTACCATAACTCTTGCATTCACTAGCACGATGACCCATCCCTCCACAACTAAAACATATGACATAAGTAGGAATACCTCACCCACTTGTGTCTTTCCCACCTGAAGCCTTCCACTTTCCTTTATCAGCTGGAGCCCCATAAGGTTTTCAATGGTTTTGATTTCCAATTTTCTTCTCACTAATACTCTTATAGTGAGCAGATCTAGCACAACTATCTTCATCGTAGATTCTACACTTATAGTAAAAAGAACTGACGAATCTCCTGATACCTGATGAATTACTTGATCTCTGGATTCAACCCACTTTCAAACTTGATACATTTAGAACCCTCAACTCCTACCCCATTGTAATGCGGGCAGAATCTAGACAATTCCTTAAACTTTACAGCATAATTAGCAATCGTCATATTTCCTTATTTCAACTCAAGGAACTCAATATCCTTCTTGCTATGAACATCTACAGGAAAATACTTCTAAAGGAAATCAAACTTGAAATTCTCCAAAGTGATCTCAGTACCTGCAGCTTCAAGTCTTTGACGAGCATTGTCCCACCAATACTGTGCTTCCTTAGCCAGCAGATGAGTACCAAATAGGACCTTCAACAATATACTTGGGGTGAAATAATAATCTAAGTAGATACTCCTATCTAATGGGTCCAATCGGTTCTAAAGGGGTTACTATACGATAGTCTACCTTAAATCATTCAAATTTATCCTACGTGTATACATTCCAATGATACAATAAAAACTTGAGTATTAATGGAATTTCACATCGTATGGAAACATATAAAATTGAGTCCACATAGCCCAATAAACCATTACTCGGGAATGCAACAACAAAGTATCTTTCCCTCATCGATCCCACGTCTGAGACTATGGATACGACTCACAAATCTCTATCACATCAAACATCTTTCCCTGGCCTATCCTACTTTTGGGAAATGGGACACGGGTCACAAATGTCCACTCTCTAAGGAATCCCTTTCCCCAACAAGCGCTGCTCACATAGGCCAAGACACAAGTCTCAGACATCCTATAATAATCATAATACTTTATCCGGAAAACACCTCTTACACAGGCCAAGACATAGGTCATGATATCCATTAATCAGAATATTTTCCCCAGAAAGTACCTATTATATGGGTCAAGACTCTGGTCACAATATCCATTTCAATGATTCGTCTTTCCCACTGTGACATGCGCTCCTCCATAGGACTCTAACCCACGTTGAGGTTCATTCCTCTGTGAGACTCTAACTCACTTTAAGGTTCACTTCTCTATGGGACTCTAACCCAATTTGAGGTTACAGATCAATGGGTTATCTATTCCAATCACTACTTTACATAAGAACCAGATTCGAGACAAGCACGGATATGGGTTATTCCTGAATACATGATTATTTTCATCAATCCCTATGTGGTTATACTCATCAATCACTACGCGATCATTCTCATCAATCACATTATCATAATATCTTTCCATACAAAGCCCATTAATGTACAACTAAATTGTTGTTCACCATCCATGCCATTTGGGCACTCTCGTAGATAGAACGATTCATATCAAGTGCTACTTGCTCATGGGTACACACCATGGTACCTTTCACGACCGAGCATCACAACTAAAGTTATTCATCATAACCTAAGTGTATCTTTACTAATCATCTTCACTTAGCTATGATCCTAGGTTTAATATAATTTATTATCATAGAATTTAACCAATTATTATTTATGTTGAGTCCCTGCTTTTGAGATTGGCATTAATTTTGGTAAAACTAACTTAGCAGAAAGATGTTGGACAAGATGTCCTAACATGCTAGACTAACTGCGGGTTGAGATGTTTGACAAGATGTCCTATCAGGAGGATTCGACATCTTTGTCTGTACAATTTTGAACTAACTGTTTGTGGTAACAGGTGTGATTGGAATATGACTAGGATTCCAGGTGGCATCTGAGATTGTGGAATCAGAGATTCTGATTCTAATTAGATTTGCAGTTTCCTTGTGAAGGAGACATTTTTGGTAACTTGGGATTGAAGAAAGAATTAGGTCGCTAATTCTGAGGAAGATTTCTGCTGCGTTTTAGAAGCCCAAGTCCAGTTGCGGTTTTCAATATAAATAGGTTAGAATTAACCTAGTTCAGTGTTGGTTGTTGCAGCTGTTTAGAAGTACTAGGGTTTGTACTTGTGAGCCTCTCGTGTATTGTGTGAATACTTGAGAAGGACATTCTTATTGAGTTGTAATATTTTCAGTCACTGTTGTGATTGAAAGGGAATTAAGAAGGGTCTCATACCTAGGAGTGTCTTAGGTAGAAATCTAGGAAGGGTAGTTTCTAGGTACTAAGTTGTAAATGTTTGAGTTTAGCTTAGAACCAATTCTACTTAGTGATTTCATTCCTGGCTTGGTAGCCCCCAGACGTAGGTGTTGTTGTTCACCGAACTGGGTTAACAATATCTGGTGTTATTTATTTTCTGCTATTTACAGTTGTTCTTCCTTAGATCCTTGTGAGAAGCAGAGATCAAGTGTCACAACATCTTGGCTGACATCTTCATGATCTGCTTAACCAGAATTTCAATTGGTATCAGAGCAGGCATCCTGCTCTGTATCTGGGTGAGATTCAGGGACGATACTTTCTGGTACTATGGATAAAGAAGGAGGAATACTAAATAGACCACCAATACTTTATGGTTCCAATTATGATTATTGGAAAGTTCGCATGGTGGCGTTTATCAAGTCTATGGATGGAAAGGCTTGGAAGTCTGTGGTCAAGGGGTGGGATTCACCAAAGATCAAAGACAACGATGGGAAGCTCACTGAGGAGCTAAAACCTGAAGAATATTAGGACGATGAAGATGATAAGCTTGCTTAAGGAAACTCTAAAGCCTTGAATGCCTTCTTCAATGGGGTGGACAAGAACATCTTCAGACTCATAAAGAATTGTACTGTTGCAAAGGATGCGTGGGAAATCCTGAAGACTGCGCATGAAGGGACCTCTCATGTCAAATCCTCAAGGCTTCAACTTCTCACTACTAAATTTGAGAACCTGAGGATGAGATAAGATGAAAGTATACATGACTTTCATATGAATATTGTTAATATTGCCAACACATCTAGTGATTTTGGAGAGAAAATTCTTGAAGCCAAGTTAGTCAGGAAGATTCTGAGGTTTCTCCCCAAGAGGTTTGATATGAAAGTGACGGCTATTGAAGAAGCTCAGGACATTAATACCATGAAGTTAGATGAGCTTATGGGATCACTCCAAACCTTTGAGATGACAATTAGTGAAAAAGAAGAAAAGAAGAAAAGTCTTGCTTTGGTGATCAACCAAGAAGAGGGAGACACCAAAGAGGACTTGTCCAAAGCTGTAGGATTCTTGGAAAAATAGTATCATCAATTGGCAAAGCAATTGGATGAGAAGTCTAAGATAAATGTCAAGTCTCAGACTTCTGACATCTACAGATCTAGAAACTTTGGGAGAAGACCTAGTTATGACAAGAAACTCGACCGAGGGAAGGGAGTTCAGCGTTTTGAGTGTGGAGGTTTTGGACACACAAGAGGTGAGTGTCCCACATACCACAAGAAGGAGAAGAAGAGTTTGTTCACTTTATGGTCAGAGGATGACTCCTCAAGCAATGGAGAGACTACTAAGAAGGTGTCTGCAATAACTGGAGTATATGATTCTGACAAGGAGTCAGACAATGTATCGGTCAACTCAAATGGCTTGGCTTATCTGTTTCAACTAGGACAAGATCAGCAGAATCTTATCTCACAACTGTGTGATGAAAGACGGAACCATTTGGTAACGATCTCAGAATTAGAGGATAAAGTGGAGTGGTTAAACTCCAAACTCAATAACCTAACCAAGTATATAAGGATGATGAACAATGGTTCAGACATGCTAGATGAAATCCTTATGCCGGGAAGAAATGCCGGATGTGGAAAGGGTCTGGGCTATAATGATCAAGTTGAGATCAAAGGATATAGGACTGGAGGGAACTCAGCCCAAGTGATGTCAAGAAGGATGTCTCAACATCATCAAAGGCCTCATAACAGCTCTCCAGGAAAACAAAAATAGGACAAACAGTGCTACTACTGTAGGAAGTTTGGTCATATACAGGCTCACTGCTACAAGTTGAATGGATATCCTAAATCTTCAAATCAATCCAGAAGAAGAAGAAGGAAGACTCCCAAAGGAAAGAAGAAATGGATACCTAAGGGTCAAACTGTAGCCTTCATTGCCCATACTTCTCTTAGAGCCTCAGCCAAAGAAGACTGGTACTTTGACAGTGGGTGCTCCAGACACATGACAGGTGTAAAGAAGTTCTTGGCTGACATTAAACCTCATCCCACTGGTCATGTCACCTTTGGAGATGGCTCAAAAGGAGAAATCAAAGGTGTTGGCAAACTGAAGTATGAAGGTCAGCCTTGCCTTGATAAAGTTTTGTATGTTAAGGGATTGACTGCTAATCTTATAAGCATCAGCCAACTGTGTGATCAAGGTCTTAAGGTAAACTTCTCTGAATCTGAGTGCCTGGTTACAAATGATAAAGAAAAACTCATTATGAAAGGTGCCAGATCCAAGGATAACTGCTATTTGTGGGCTCCTCACGAAACTCAGAGTCCCTCCACCTGTTTAGTGTCTAGGGAGGATGAAGTAAAGTTGTGGCATCAGAAAATGGGGCATTTGCACTTAAAAGGAATGAAAGAAGTCATATCCAAGGAAGCTGTCATAGGAATTCCAAATCTTAAGATAGATGAGGGAAAGATATGTAGAGAATGCCAAATTGAGAAGCAAACTAGAATGTCACACAAAAGGCTTTAACAACAAACCACATCAAGAAACTTAGAGCTTCTTCATATGGATTTAATGGGACCTATGCAGGTTGAAAGTCTTGGAGGAAAAAGGTATGCTTATGTAATTGTTGATGATTTTTCTAGATACACTTGGGTGCACTTTATCAAGGAGAAATCAGAGGTGTTTGAAGTTTTTAAGGGATTATGTCAGAGACTTCAAAGAGAGAAGGACTGTGGTATAATCAGAATCGGAAGTGATCATGGGAGGGAATTTGAAAACAGTAAGTTTGACGAGTTCTGCTCCTCAGAAGGAATTAGTCAATAGTTATCTTCACTACTACGAAAAACCCATTTAACAACGGTTGGGAATGACATATAATGACGCGGGCGAGGGTGTTGTTATATAGATTGTTGTTGTATATATGATACTTACAACGACGGCCTTGTATGTGTTGTAATAAACAGGAAAGCGCGCTAACTATCACAACGGTTTTACATTACACCGTTGTAATAAATATAATTGTCCTCGGTTCGATTCCCAACAGCACAATTTTGATATTTATTTTTTGCTGGACAGCGCGCCAGATATTATAACGGTTAGGAAATATAACCGTCATTAAAGTTTCTGCAAAATTAACAAATATCATCCTGCTTTTATAATTAATCCCATTTTTTTACCTGTATTATTGTTCTCCATATCTCAGCACATCAGAAAAATACAATTCACATTTTGTGATACAGTTTTCATAATAATATTAATCGTATCATATTCATAATATCACATATACCAGATTACAGTTTATCAGAACAAACAACCTACATAAATAAAATATCACATATACCATATTACAGTTTACACACATTACATAACTTCACATAATTGTAACTTGGTGTATTGGTATTTTGTCTCTTGGTGTCTTGTCTCCTGGCCTGGTGTCTGGACTCAAAATACCTATGATTTCAAATAATTATACTTGTTAGTAAAAATACTTCTAAACTATAACATACAATTAATATATTATGAATAAATAATAAATTACGTACTTGTTAATTTTCCCATATGCCTTCTTCATGATCGAGTCGTATAGCATGCACGGCATCTCCATCAACTTCATCATATGAGGTAGGAACTTGTGTAGTGTATGAAGGTGTGGACGGAATATCAAGACTTTCATCACTAAGAGGAATGTATTTTCCTTGGAGAACGATTGACCATTTCCCCAATTTGTCCGATGGATCGGAAACATAGAAAACTTGTTTTGCTTGAGAAGCCATGATGAATGGTTATGTATTAAAAGATGCCTTGCCAAGGTCGACCCGGGTGAATCCTAAGTCATCAATGTCTACACCATTACTATTATTGGGAACCCACTTGCATTTAAATAAAGCCACTTTGAAAATAACATAATCAATCTCACAAATCTCATCAATGACACCATAAAACGCGGTAGTTGCCAATACCAGATTCTTATCTTTCGAACTAGAGAAATACATCGATTCGGCTTCAACCATAACCCCACTAGTTTGCATTGTACTAAGATCATCTTTTGATTTTGTATAAAAGGTATAATGACCAATGTCGTATGCACTCCAGGTAATGACACAAAATTTTGGCCCGTACGATAACCATCTAAGTATCTCGGATGCACTAGGATTATTAGATACACTTTTATTAAACCAATCCATGAATCTATTGTTATGCTCTATCAACAACAACTTGTCATTCATTCGGGGATATTTTTTCTTCATAAGTCTTTTGTGAGTATCTATGAAAGGTTGAACCTCATCTATATTATTAAATATATAGAAATGTGATTGAATAACTACATCTCGAGCCATTGACCTAACATTTAGACCTTGTACCTCTTCTGTATGTGTCAGCATGACGAGACTTTGGAATTCCTATAGAATCTGCATCCGACAAATAGTTTGTACAAAACTCAACAGCTTCTTCTGTGATGTACCTTTCAACAATCGAAGCTTCCGGTCGGTGATGATTCTTCGTATATCCTTTAAAGATCTTCATATATCGCTCTATTGGATACATCCACCTTAAATAAACTGGACCACAAATTCGGATTTCTCTTACGAGATGAACAAGTAAGTGAACCATAATGTCAAAAAATGATGGCGGAAAATACATCTCCAATTGACACAAGATTATGGCAGCCTCATCTTCTAATTCATCCAATTTTTTGAAATCAAGAACTTTATTACATATGGCATTGAAGAATAAACACAGTCTCATTATAGTAACTCTCACATTTTTTGGAAGGATCCCACGGATAGCCACTGGTAGAAGTTGTTGCATCAATACATGACAATCATGAGATTTTAAACCAATTAACTTGAGATCTTTCATTGATACAAGTTTCTTGATGTTTGATGAGTAACCTTGCAGAACTTTAATACCTTGCAAACACTCGCAGAACATCTTCTTTTCCTTTTTAGATAGAGTGTAACATGCTGGAGGCAGATAAGTTCTTTTTTCCTTTCACTATTGGAGCCAACTGTTTTCGTATACCCATCTTCTCCATATCAAGACGGGAAGTCTTACTATCTTTAGTCTTGCCCTGAATGTTTAGAAGTGTGCCAATCAAACTATCACACACATTTTTCTCCACGTGCATCACATCAAGACAATGTCTAACATCAAGACTTGACCAATATGGAAGATCAAAGAAGATGGACCTCTTTTTCCATATATTTTTCGCAACTGCCCCTTTTTCTTTTCCTCTCTTCCTGTCGCGGTGAAAATTGGATACCATAGTTATTGGTTAACTAGGATCGTGTTTTTAATGTCACCACCGGTCTTTGATTTTATCCAAAGGAAGGGAGAAAAACCGAATTCCCACAATGCAATGCAAATGCACTAAGATTCTAAGTTCGGGGGTTGGTTATACCTAGGGAAGGTGTTAGCATCCTAGATATCTGTAGTACTCTACAGGAACTTCTTGATTCATTTATGTTATTTGTTATCTGTTTTGCTAAGGGTTAAGGGTAGGTAATTTACAATTCCTAAGTGTGCTCGACAAGATATCGCATCTTATGCCTACATATCCTGTCAGGAGGGAATCAGAGCACTTGTAGTTCTTCATTAAAGATACTAAATGTCTTGAAGGTTTAGGAAAAGAAGATGAGTCATCATCTTAAGAAAGACCACCACAGTTTTTTTTGAAAATGCGTGTATGTTGTGGGGCATGGGATTGTATGTCCCTTTCTTTGAGATGATTAACATCTAATTCTCTTGTATGGAGAATTTGGTAGGCTAAAGTTTGATTAAAGAAATCAAAGTTTGTGGGGGACTAACCTAGAAAATCTATCCTAAGTTGTCTAATTGCCTTATCTTAAGGTGACGATTATGGATGCAAATGATATGCACCATGCACAATAACATGGTCATCACGCATGGGATTTTCCTTTGGATATTAATGCGATTAAATTATGTTATTTAGGCGAGGGTGCTAGCAGAGTGATGCTAGACTTGTGTCTGGTGACCAAAAGGTTGAATGCGATGCACGAAGGCGATCGACTTACATGGGTAGAAAATGGGCTCGACGTTGGATCGAGAATTTTGATATTGTTTTGAAAAGGTTTAGACAATAACAAATAAGCATACAAATGGAAGTAAGTCATGATAAATATATAAGTGATGAAATAACAATAGGTAGACATGATACCAGTTAGAACCTTGATGTGAGATATCATAATGGAAGTAACATAAGCATGAGGATGGCAATATGTTTCATGATAAGATATGGATAAGATGAATATGCTTCAAGTAGAATGATTAAAATGATATCAACATGCTTCAATCTTTAAGAAGACAAACATGTAGAATGATAATTAAAGGATGATAATAAAGAAGAGTGATATTCGTGTAAAAATTTAGCATGTGGTAAATTAACATGGATATATTAATTCAAGAATTAAACAAATCAATTAATGAAATGATGCTTCAAGATTAACTCAGGCACTCATAGATGACACTAAGAAGTAAGCCAAAATTGATAATTAATTGACAATGCAATTACGATTAACAATTAACAACACAAAAGGTAATTAAAAAAACTACATATGGATAATTAACATTTAAGAATCAACAATTAACCATACCTTTTAAAGTTAGAAAGTGGCAAATTCAAAATCAAAACACAAATTGGTAATTTAAGAATTAACAACATGATTAAAAAAGACAATTAACATCACAATTAGAAATTAACAATGCAATTCAAGACATAATTAATAATTAAAATTAAAAAACTAACACAACAATTAGCAACTAGAAATATAATTTAACCATAATAAAACATCACATTTTAATTAATGATAAATAAGTAATTAAGGGACAAACTATGAAAATAGATATTTTTAGGTTTTTTGAATATATAAAATATTTTAAGTAAGATAAATAAAAGAGGTTTCAAAGAAAAGAAAGGATTTTGGAGTAAAAAAGTTGAAATAAAATGCAGAGGGGGTGTATTAGTGATTTGGTTCAGCTAAGAATAATAAAAGAAAATAAATAGGCCAGAATATGAGGGTGTTAATAGTGAAAGGCGCGAGGCCCAGGAGGGAGAGGAAAAGCTTTCAGGCGAAAAATGAAAAAATGCCCAAAAGGTTGATCCGCTGGATCGAACCTGGGACATTGTGGTGAAAGGCAAGGCATATAGTGAACCGTTGGGACGGCGTTTACATCCGATATATAATACGCATCCATTAATATATAAGCCAAGACAATCCATAAAATAATATTAAATGAAACAAAAGCAATACGCACGTACATGTGCTGGTGGTGTAGTAAGGTCATCAACTACTCATGGTTCACAATACACGACAAACACACATGACCAACCAACCTATAACGCGCAAGGATTAAGGAACAAACAGTATCAACATATTTCAATCGAAACCTCATTAAAACATTACCAATCTTTGAACTCTCATAAAACCTTCAAATCACAACCAAACCTCATGAAATAAGCTATCATTTTAAAGCATTCAAATCGTATAATAGCTATAAACCCTCATCTGAACAATATAATGATCATATTCAGAGCAAAACCCAAGGAAAAAAAGAGTGCAAGATGAGACTCCGTTTGAGATAAACACCTTTTATTACGAATCAGAATCATCATTACTTAATAGACAGCGTGTGATACGAAACTTTCTGAACCAAACAACAAAGCACGCTATCAATTCAATATTTCAACGACGCACGAAGCAGGCATGGTGAGTAGGAAAAGCAGAGGTAAATCATTATTCAAAAATGCAGACACAAACTGTGAGGAAGCTCATGCATAGCCAACATACACATAAGATGTATAACCAAAGACTCATACATACCATATTAGGTGGCAATATAATGACATAGTAATTCTAATCAATAACCACTGCATTCTTGAAAAATAATATTTGGTGCCCAAAATCCAAACAGCTTCCTTCATGGATTCAAGAAAATATTTACGACAATCACTTAAAGTAAAGCAGCACGCATCAAAGAACATATACATTAATATCAACCACATAACTCGTGACCAACCACTCAATATGCTTCCAAAACTAACTCACAAATGATAATGGATTTAAGTCATTAGCAATGATGGGTCAGAGTTTTTCAAGACAAACTCAACATGGGGTTCGAAATAACATGATACGTGCCCAACACCTTAGACATTAAAACAGCAAGGGAAATGATCTAATAGGTGGATACAATGCAGTTAGCATAATACGATGCACATGGTAAAAGAGAGTTTGAACAACTTACCTGATTTCCAAAACAAATAGCAGAAATTTCTCCTCTTTCTCAGCTAACTCGTGCTCCAAAGGAATGAAATTTTTTTAGAGATTTTGTGTTGTTGTTTTTGGTTGTGTGTCGTGATCTTATTTCTGTGAAAGCTTGTTGGTTAATGAATAAGAACAATGCTCCTTTTATAGGTGAGCTGGTGTGTTGCTGTCTTGGATACAGTAGAGGCATGCCTCATGCAGGATACTACACGCATGGCATCATTCTTGAGCCAAGTGAAAGTTGGCCATGCAAATCTGTCCCAGAAGCAGCAGCTATAGTGTAGGCTTGTGACTTTGGTTTAAGGATGTACATGAGGTAATGTAGGTGGTAGCTTGTAAAGGTTATCATGAAAGTACAAAAGCAAGAGCAAAGGTAGCGTGCTTTTAGGATAAAGTGGAGTTGGGAGAGGATTGGTAGCTCTGCAGAGAGGATAAGATTTGAAATCCAAAATTGATGTGTTCTTGGTACAAAATATAATTCGTATGGCCATGTTCCTCTCATGATATCTCCTAACTTAATGATCCAAATTTCATGCTCTTGAGTTTAAATGAAAGTTCTTGGATAATACTACAAGTTTGATGTTGGAAAGTAATTGAAATGAGGCTTGTAACAATAAGAAAATGGTCCATAAAGTCGTGCACATGAGAAAACGAAAAAGGACTTAGAAAAATTTCTAAGTTATTGAATTTTGACATTTTAAGATACCTAACTTCAAAGCATCATAACTTGAGTTTGGCTTATCCTATTGGGATGTTCCACATATGGTTGGAAAGCTCTCAACAAGCTCTATAACTTTCATTTGGGACTCAAGTCTTGAATCCAAGTAGAAATGGGTGAAAAATGAGGTCAAAGTTGGAGAAAAATGTGGAGGAAAGTGCTGAAAAAAAATTTCTAAGTGTTTGGCCAAAATGTCTTGTAAGCTTCATAACTCAAAATCTAAGCATTTTTAGACAAAAAGTCATATGGAATGAATTAAATATCTTGATGAGAGCTTTCCAATGAGCTTTGAGTCGTTTAATTTGAGTGCACGGTTTAGGAGTTATGGTTATTCCAAATCGGGCTATTAGGGGAAAAATGCCATATACGGAGTCTTTCGCGACCAAAACCCTACTTATCTTGCAAGAAATCTCACGAAACTTTATATGGATGCTTTGGATACTTCATGAGACAATATATGATGATTAGAACCATTAACACTTCATTTGACCCAAGATCCCAAAACGTTAGGGTTTCAGCCAAATCCTAATTCTGATTGCGAATGCACTGAGGCCGAATCTTGTAAGTTTGCTTCTTACTTCCCATCTAAAGGTCTTAGGAGACTCTTGAGGAAGTTGATAAACTAAGGGAATCAATAATTAGGGTTTAGGAGATCGTCTTGATGAAGAACCAAAGTTGTTGGCTGATAAGCGTCACAGGAACCCTAATTTTGAAGTATAGTGGGATTGAGGCTCAAATTCTTCCTGTTGAGGATCAATGAAGCATGGATTCTTGTTGAGTGGAGTCTCTTGAACATAAATGACCTCAAGTGGTAGGTGGACCACACAAATCTTGACTTGATAGGGCTAATTTCTCAATGATTTCTTCAGAGCAAAATCCTAATTCCAGAGTTCTTGTACTGGAGATCTTTTGTTGATTTGACTTGCTTCAAAATAGCTTGTGGAGCTTTATGATGATATGTGAACCTAATTTGAACACAAATAAACAAACTACAAGATATGGGTTAGCTCAACCAATGCAGAGATGCTTGACCTAAGATGCACAAATGAAGATGACATCTTAGGGTCAAAAATTAGGGTGCGACAGATGCCCCTATTTAAGTTTCTCCTATTCGGAGATATGGAGATTGGAATCTTCGTCTCGACAAGATAGGAGAGGCTTAAATATAAACATGCACAAAAATTTTGGCCCTAAGATGCCGCCAAATGCGCATGATATGGAATGATGCAAAACGAAGGAAAAAAAAGGAAACCCGACAAGGGACGACTCAACGAGATATGACTCAAACGGGAAAAGATCTAATTCCACTGGGGGGAAAGAGACTACCAACTGACAATCACATGGTAGCTTAAGCACTTGGCGAGAACTTGCAAGGAACAGGATAACTTACCACCACCTGCTGGTAGCCTAAGCCAAGGTATCCAATTGCAACAAGGGCGTACATTACCTACTATCACACACGATAGCCTAAGCGAGGTAAGCACAAAAGGAAAGATAACCTACTACCACCACGGTAGCCTAAGCGAGGCATCTGACCAAAATACAGACGTATTACCTACTATCCCACGATAGCCTAAGCAGAGGTAATAGGCTGAAAGGGGAGATCACCTACTACCAAACACGGTAGCCTAAGCAAAGTTGTCCGACCCGAAGAAAAGTGTATTACCTACTATCAAATATATGATAGCCTAAGCAAAAGGTAAACACAAAAGGAAAGATGACCTACTACCAAACACGGTAGCCTAAGCAAAGGTATCTGACCAAAAAGATATGGTATATTACCTACTATCAAACATATGATAACCTAAGCAAAGATAATAACCAAAATAAGCTTCCAATGATCAAAATATGATTCAGCTTCTCTTTTAACTAAATATTCCATTCAGAAAGGGTAAATAAACTTCCTCAACGCTTCAAGGTTGTATGCCATGAACGGGTTTTCAAATAAAATGATGTGAGGTTGTATGTCGCGAGCAAAGTCTCGAAATACAAGGTACGAGGTTGTCTGCCTTGAGTAAATCTTGAACTTCCCACCTGAGAAAGACGAATACCTGTTGGAAAATAACTTCACAGGGGATTGGAATTTTCCTGGAGATTGAAGACTTTAGTGGGAATCCACAATTCATTGGAGATTAAGAAATTTCCTGGGGATCTTCAAAAAAAGGATGCAGGTCGGCTGACTTGCAAAATACTGTCTTCTCACACAAAGAGAAAGATCATCTGAATCTTCACCAAACTTCTCGGAGAGGTGCCATCTGATGGGAGGACAAGTTGATGACCTTGATAACTTCTGGGGATAGACAAACTGTCTAGAAAAGATACCGCCATTTGTAGTAGAAATCTTTGATAACGGAACTGCTCAAATAAAGAGCAGCTACTTGTCGTCTGGGTGTAAATCCCTTGAAAGTGTAGTAATCATCAGAGAAATAATTTGTGTCTTCCATAGAGATCTTCAAGTAAACTCTTCTTGGGAAGACAAAGTGCAAAATAAATGCACGCTTAATCCAGATTCAATATCTCAGAAATATCCAAAATTGTGATTGTCAGGGACCCAAAGTTCAATCTAGGAAATAACTGGAAAGAAACGGTCAAACAAGAACCCATCCAGTGAGGAATGAACTCAACTGGGGTTTTATCTTTATCCAAATATGGAAAAGAGAGCTAAAGCAACCACCTCCCACGAGGATCGGACTTAGCGGGGAATTAGAAAGTATGCACTTTTTCTGCCTAGGGCTGACGATTCTACTTGGAGGGGGCAGACAAACCCGATCATTTGGGGGATAAACACGACCAAAGTGACAGAACAAAACAAACAACACAAAATGCAAGATGCAAAAAGGCCACATGCCATGAATCTAAATGCAAGGATGTTATGCCATGCTCATGCCCATGCTTATGCTTATGCTGACGACGACACGAACGGCAAACGGGAGATGAGAACAAGCAATTCGATACAAATACTCGACCAATCTTGGCAATACAGAAGCATCGCTGGGGATGAATGACAAGCCCTTCCCTGGGACCGAATCCTGCCTCACAGCTTCTCTGGGGAAAAGAGAACACTCCGCTTGGGACGAGCATCACGACTTCGCTCAGGATATCCAAGATGAATCTTAGATTCCACTGAGAACGAATTAAACTCATGATCGAAGAGGCTTTACGGGGGATAAAATAAATATCCATTGCGAGCTGAAGCAATTGGAATGAGCGTTGTAACTGGATAAAATAAATATCCACTTTATCGGGGAAGTTGGATCAATATAGTAGTTGGAAATGTCGAACCTAAAATTCTGAGGGGGAGAAATAAACATCCACCTTCACTGGAGAAGATTAAGATAGTAAGAAAAATTCCAATAATGAGTGAAATAAACACTCGCTTCGCTGGAGGAAGCTCACGATAGTAAGGAAAAAATCTGATAATGAGTGAAATAAACACTCGCTTCGCTGGAGGAAGCCGAAAATAAGATTCCGAGGAGATGAAATAAACATCCACCTTCACTGGAGAAAATTACGATAGTAAGAAAGATTCCAATAATGAGCGAAATAAACACTTGCTTCACTGGAGGAAGCTTACAGTGGTAAGAAGAAAATCCGATAATGAGTGAAATAAACACTCGTTTTGCTGAAGGAAGCCGAAAATAAGATTCCGAGGGGATGAAATAAATATCCACCTTCGCTGAAGAAGACTATGATAATCAGAAAAATCCAATGACGAGTGAAATAAACACTCGCTTCGGAGAAGCTCGGGTCAGAGTCGCGAGCCGGAGACGTCGGAGTTGAGACTTCGTGGGGATAAATAAGTATCGCCGCGAACTGAAGTAGTCCTGAATGAAAGTTGTAGCCGGATAAAATAAATATCCATTTCGTTGAGGAAATGTCGGAGATAAAGATTTCTTGGGGATGAAATAAACATCCACTTTCACTGGTGAAGATCGAGATAGTTCACGAGGAGTGAAATAAACACTCGCTTCGCTGGGGGGAGGTCGGAGACCGAAGAAACTTAACGGGAGAGTTGCGATTACCTTGAGCAGAACTTACTGGGGTATGGCCACATTACCTGGGATAAATACCTTTTGATCCATGGCCTATGGAGACTGTTAATATCCCTTGTTGTGTCTATAAATCAAAGTAATCCGCTTATAAGACAAATTTGAAGTTTATTATCAAAGATAAAAGTCATTTTGCAAGATGAAAACAATTTGCCAACAAGTGAAAAGATCGCAACTTTATTTCATAAAATGGTGATCAGCAAATTGCGTGATCCCATATGTTATAACAATGTTGGAAAGTGGTAATAACAGAAATTACATCAAAACAAAACAATGCTATTTCTTGAGTTCCTATGTTCTAGGCCTCCTGAAGGTCTCGACTTTACTTGTCGCAGTAGGCTTCGATGAACCGAACTCAGCCTGCCTTTTCTTCATCTCTAAGTATAATATTTCTTGACTGCGTCCACGTTCACAGGACGAGTAATCTCTTCCCCATCCATAGTTGCTAACATCACAGCGCCCCCTGAAAGGACCTTCTTGACGACATAAGGACCATCATAGTTGGGAGCCCATTTCCCCTAGAATCGGTAAGGAAAGATTGGATCTTCTTAAGCACAAGGTCTCCCTCTCTAATCTCACGAGGTAGAACTTTCTTATCAAAAGCCTTCTTTGTCTTCCGCTGATATAGTTGTCCGCGACACAAAGCCACCAACCTCTTTTCTTCAATCAGGTTCAACTGGTCATACCGGTTCTGACACCACTCAGCCTCGGAGAGTTTCGCTTCCATTAGGACTCTCATGGAAGGGATCTCTACTTCCACGGGGAGTACAACTTCCATACCATAAACAAGCGAAAAAGGTGTTTCCCCTGTTGACGTGCGCACTGAAGTACGGTACCCGTGTAGAGCAAATGGGAGCATCTCATGCCAGTCCTTATAAGTGACTACCATTTTCTGGATAATTTTCTTTATATTCTTGTTTGCTGCTTCAACCGCCCCATTCATCTTTGGCCGATACGGAGAAGAGTTGTGATGCTCAATCTTGAATTCCTCGCACAATTCCTTCATCATTTTATTATTTAAGTTCGAACCATTATCAGTGATGATTTTATTTGGCACACCGTACCTACAAATAAGTTGTTTCTTGATAAACCTGACGACCACCTGTCTGGTAACATTTGCGTAGGAAGTGGCTTCAACCCATTTGGTGAAGTAGTCAATTGCGACCAATATAAAGCGGTGTCCATTAGACGCTTTCGGCTCTATCATACCGATCATATCAATGCCCCACATGGAGAAAGGCCATGGAGACGAGATAACATTCAGAAGAGTCGGTGACACATGAATTTTGTCGGCATAGATTTGACACTTGTGGCACTTCTTGGCAAACTTGTAACAATCAGATTCCATCGTTATCCAATAATAGCCTGCTCTCAGGAGTTTCTTTGCCATAGCATGTCCGTTAACGTGGGTACCAAAAGATCCTTCATGAATTTCGGTCATTAATGTATTCGCTTCTCGCTTATCAACACATCTCAACAAGACCATGTCGAAATTCCTCTTGTAAAGCACATTATTGTTCAAGAAAAAGTTGCCAGCTAATCTTCTCAAAGTTTTCTTATCTTTGTTAGATGCCCCAAGCGGGTATTCTTGCTTCCGGAGAAACAACTCAATATCGTAATACCAGGGTTTTTCATCAATAACTTCTTCCACTGAAAACACATAAGCTGGCCTGTCAAGGCGCATAACATCAATCTTGGGGCAATCGTTCCAATGGTTCACCACAATCATAGAAGCCAAAGTTGCCAATGCATCTGCCATCCTATTCTCGGTACGAGGGATGTGGTGGAACTCGACTCTGTTGAAGAACGGAAGTAGTCTTCTTGCATAATCTCTGTACGGAATCAAATTGTCTTGTTGGGTCACCCATTCTCCTGTAATTTGGTATATCACTACAGCAGAATCACCATACACGTCTAAATTCTTGATTCTTAAATCCATTGCCTCTTCCAGGCCCATGATACATGCTTCATATTCGGCTTCATTATTTGTACATGGAAAAGTCAATCTTGAAGTGAAAGGGATGTGAGATCCATGAGGAGTCACAATAATTGCCCCAACCCCTTTTCCGTAGCTATTGACAGCACCGTCAAAAATCAAACCCCACTGAGAATCCGGTTCAGGCCCTTCATCTGGCAATGGTTCTTCACAATCCTTCATTTTCAAATACATCACGTTCTCATCAGGGAAATCATCTTCCGCAGACTGATGGTCTTCAATGGGCTGGTGAGCTAGGTGATCCGCTAAAACACTTCCTTTAATTGCCTTCTGAGTGTGATATTCGATATCGTATTCGGATAACAGCATCTGCCATCTGGCAATCCTTCCTGTCAGGGCTGGTTTCTCGAAAATGTACTTAATGGGATCCATCTTAGAGATTAGCCAGGTGGTATGATTTAGCATGTATTGGCGCAAACGTCGAGCAGCCCATGCTAAGGCGCAGCAAGTCTTCTCTAGCATTGAGTATCTAGATTCACAGTCGGTGAACTTTTTGCTGAGGTAATAAATGGCATGCTCCTGCTTCCCGGATTCGTCTTGTTGACCGAGCACACATCCCATAGAATCTTCTAAAACAGTCAGATACATGATCAAAGGTCTGCCCCTAACCGGAGGAATCAAAATAGGAGGCTCCAGGAGATACTCTTTAATACTATCAAACGCTTTCTGACATTGTTCACTCCAGACATAACCTTGTTCTTTTCTGAGAAGCTTGAAAATGGGTCCACAAGTAGCGGTCATATTAGAGATGAATCGAGAGATGTAGTTCAAACGCCCCAGGAACCCTCTGACCTATTTTTCCGTAGTCGGAGCCGGCATTTCTCGTATGGCTTTAAATTTACTTGGGTCCACTTCGATTCCCTTTTGGCTAACAATGAAACCTAGCAGTTTTCCTGAGCGGACACCAAATGTGCACTTGTTAGGATTCAAACGTAGCTGATACTTCCTCAAATGCCGAAACAACTTTAACAGGTGTTCGACATGGTCTTCTTCAGTCTTGGATTTGGCTATCATGTCGTCTACATAAACTTCGATTTCTTTATGCATCATATCATGGAAAAGAGTAGTCATAGCCCTTTGATATGTAGCACCAGCGTTCTTCAAACCGAATGGCATAACTCTGTAACAAAAGGTGCCCCAGGGCGTGATGAATGATGTCTTCTCCATGTCTTCGGGAGCCATCTTGATTTGATTGTAACCTGAAAATCCGTCCATAAAAGAGAAGACCTTGTACCTTGCGGTGCTGTCCACCAACACGTCAATATGAGGCAATGGAAAGTCATCCTTTGGACTTGCTTTGTTCAAATCTCTGTAGTCAACACACATTCGAACTTTACCATCCTTCTTCGGCACAGGCACAATATTGGTTAACCACTGCGGATACTTAGATGTAACGAGAAAACCCGTATCAATCTGCTTTTGTACCTCTTCTTTAATCTTCAAGGCCATATCAGGGCGAGTCCTTCTGAGCTTTTGTTTGATCGGCGGACATTCTGGCTTCAAAGGTAGACGATGCTCCACTATAGCAGTGTCAAGACCAGGCATATCTTGGTACGACCAAGCGAACACATCAACATATTCCTTGAGTAATTCAATCAACCTTGCTTTCACCTCAGTCACAAGCAAAGCTCCAATCTTCACCTCTTTACGGAATACCTTCGTACCTAAGTTAATAAACTCCATCGGCTCTTCGTGAGGCTGAATAGCTTTGCCTTCATTCTCGAGTAGACGGGATATTTCCTCAGGGATCTCTTCTTCTTCTTCTTCGGCTTCGAACACAGGAAACTCAAAGTTCGGAGAAGGCATTGGATCATTGTTTTCGATGTTCAGTTCGTGCAATAGTCTGCACATGTGATGTGATTTCATTTTAGATATTAAGCAAATGAAAGTGCGCACGAACGTGCACAGTGATTTTTTTAGAAAAATTATGATTACCACTTTCCTTAGAGTAATACCAGATGGGAACAAAAAAATAGGAATGCAAAATGATAACTTTATTAATGATAATGATTTCAAATAGAAGCCCTAACACAAAATCACCTTTGCCTTGGGCAGAGCAAAGGGAATTATTTATAGTAGAGCCCACACACAAATGTCATCGCCTTGGGCAGAGCGAATATACTAAAAACAAACAACAAAACAATTACCTTGATAATGGGATCACAATAGGAATGTTGACAGCACTCCAATTTCGGGCCATTGCCCCATGCGTCACGAAATTAGGCTGATCTTCGGCAGACTCGTCTTCAAGGATGGCACTGGCTTCATATTTAGGTCCTTGGTCTCCTGGTGGAGGAGGAAAGAGAGGAATGATGGCATCTTCAGAGTCTTCCTCCACAATATTTACCCTTGGTGAATGGATAGTCCCTCCACTGTGAAACGCATTCTTGATGGGGAGAATAACCATATTTCCTGTAGGGGTCTTCTCAGAATTGTTACCTTTGCAACCTAAACCTTTCTTGTTCTTATTTTTGGGCAACTCCAATACTTGTCCCCACTTCCCTTGAGAGCCACTTTCCACAACTCGTTGTGCATCCTTAAAAGATGCCATGGAAACTCCATTATTCTTAGTATTATTAACAATCAAAAGGGCTTGAAATGGAGTCCCTACCTCCTCGTCCGCATCAACGTAGGAAAAGGAAGAAAGATGGCTTACCACCAAAGCCCTTTCCCCGCAAACTGTGACTAACTGCCCATCGCAAACATATTTCAGTTTCTGGTGGAGGGTAGATGTGACAGCTCCGCATCATGTATCCATGGCCTGCCTAATAAGCAACTATAGGAGGCATGAATGTCCATGACCTGGAAGGGAACCTGAAAAACTCTGAGCCCGATAGTCATGGGCAAATCCACTTCTCCAATCACGGTTTTCCTCGAACCGTCAAAAGCTTTGACAACAACACCACTTGGCCTCATGGGTGGTCCCTGATAAGTCAGCCTTGCGAGAGTTGTTTTTGGCATCGCGTTCAATGAAGAACCAGTATCAACCAAAACTCCGGATATCATGTCATTCATGCAGTTTATGGAAATGTGCAGAGCTAAGTTATGTTTCCTTCCTTCTTCGGGTAACTCTTCTTCGCAGAATCCCAGATTGTTGCATGCAGTAATGTTACCCACTATTCCACTAAATTGTTCCATAGTCGTATCGTGGTCAATGCATGCCTGCTCGAGTACTCCTTGCAACGCCTGCCTATGGGCCTCAGAATTCATCAACAGTTGTAGCACATATATTTTGGATGGTGTCTGTAGCAACTGATCCACCACCTTGTATTCACTTCTTTTGATCATTTTTAGGACCTCATCCGATTTGTCTACAGAATCATTCTTACCGGACTGCCCCAGGGTAGCGTCCTTCACAACTGGTTGTTCAGAAGGAACCTCCTTAGTTGGTGCAGTGAAAACTCGACCACTTCTCGTAATCCGACTAACATCAGCGATATTGACTACAGATGACGGATTAGACAAAGGCACCTCCTTACCGTTTTTAAGCATAGTGGCATTATATTTGTAGGGAATAGCCTTGCTGGAAGTGTAAGGAACTGGACCAGGTACATTAATGACTAGAGGAGTTGTAGCGGTCTTCCGGCTGTCATAAGTGAACTCAATTCGTTCCAGCCCTTGGATATGGGGAACTATTACAAATACTTCTTCAATTTCTTCTGCGGAACATTCTTGGATCATGTTTATATTGGCAGCCCCGTGTGGTGGTAGGGGATTATTCTGCACATTCGGGTTCGAATCCTTGAAAGTTATAACTCCGCTCTTGACCAATCTTTGAACATCGGCTTTCATTCCATAACAATTCTCAATATTATGGCCCGGCGCTCCCTGATGATAGGGGCAAAATTGATCTCCTCTATACCAATAAGGAGGGTCCTTGGGCACTGCTGGCAGTGGTTTAGTCTGGATATGGCCCTTTTCCAACAATGCTGGAAAAAGTTCTGCATAGGACATAGGAATTGGGTCAAAATTTGGCTTCCTCACCATACGATTCGGGCTATTGAATGGCTGTCGGGTTTGCTGAGAAGACGGCTGATTTTGCTGACGGTATTGTTATGGCGAAGCAGATGGAGTTTGAGGTGGTGGTTGGTAAGGTCGTGCAAACTGTGGCTGGTAAGTTGGAGCATTAATAACTGGGGTCACAGCAGCGACATGCGGGTGTTGCTGATACCTTCCTTTCGTCCGTCCTTGGTGTACAACACTTACTTCTTGTTCTTTCTTTTTCCCGAAAGTACTTCCATACTTCTTGGCATTGCTGGAAGTGCTTCCTTCTCTTACCAATCTTCCTTCACAAACGCCCTCCTCCAAACGCATTCCCATGTTCACCATCTCGGTAAAGTCATTAGGGGCGCTGGCTACCATTCTTTCATAGAAAAACGGGCTCAGTGTTTTCAGGAAAATTCTAGTCATCTCATTTTCCTCCAGAGGTGGAGTAACTTGAGCGGCAAGTTCACGCCAGCGCTGGGCATACTCCTTAAAACTTTCTCTTTCTTTCTGGGCCATAGCTCTCAACTGGTCTCTATCTGGTGCCATGTCGACATTATACTTGTACTGTTTGATAAAAAGCTCACAGAGATTGTTAAAGCTGCGGACCTTTGAACTATCTAACCCCATGTACCACTTAAGGGTTGCACCAGTCAAACTATCTTGGAAGAAGTGTATCAATAGGGGATCATCGTCCTTATGAGCCGACATTTTCCGGGCATACATAACTATGTGACTGTGTGGGCAAGAGTTCCCTTTATACTTCTCCAAATCAGGGAGTTTGAATTTTGGAGGAATCTTGACATTGGGAACCAAGCACAGCTCAGAGGCGCTCTTCCCGAACAACTCTTTTTCACGAAGGGCCTTGATTTCCTTCCTCATTTCTAGGAACTGATCTTGGAAACCGTCCATTCGTTCTTCCATTCCGGCATTCTCACTAAAGTCAGCATGGAACACGGGCTCTTCCAGATGAAACGGAGTAGCGTTTACCACGGGTGGTGGCGTAGTCATCACAGCAGTTGTAGCAATAACTTGAGAAACAGTCGGGTGATATCCAGCTGGAGTAAAGTTAGGAGGCATACCCCACGGATAACCAGGAACTTCGTTTGTAGTGGGCACTACTGGGATCGGTGCTGATATTGTCTCAGAGATAACAGTGCTGTGTGATGGCTGATTCTGAGCAGCCATCAAAGCTTCCATTATTCCGTTGATCTTTTCTAGACTTTCTTTCAATGTTGAAACCTCCTCCCAGAGTGCTCTGTTTTCCTGTTCGAGTTGATCCATTCTTTTCTTCCGATTGGCTCGAGTATTGTATCGGGGCTTCAGCTTGTCTTTCTCTTAACAACAACTGTTAAGGAGAAACACGGGTGAGGACTCAGAACACAAAAGGAGTGCGGATGCAAATGCTAATGATGCGTATGATGCAGCATGATGCAACATTCACTTCAAGGAACTCGAAAGTGTAATTAAATATCGTAATTGGAAACTTTTTCATTGAAATTTTAAAGTTTTTGTTACAAATGGTACACCCTCAGGGCTTTTAGTACAATAAACAACAGGATACAACAAAGAGGAACTAGGGCTTCGATCCGCTGGATGATGCCCCCTTTTCTTCACTGAGTTCGTCCATCAACTTGTCAATCCTTTCCTGCAATATGTACTTGTCTAGTGTCATTTTCTCCACTTCTGCTTTTAGCCTTGAAATTTCATCTGGTTCCACTACAGGAGGCTTAGGCCGAGGGTACGGCATTGTCAGAGCAAGGGCCCGCTTGCGTGACCACTCCAAGCAAGATTTTGTAACTGTGCAGTCAGGGTTTGTTACTGCAGTCATTCCTTGTCTGTTGATTTGACGCCAAGCAAATAGAATCTGCATCTTCAGCTGGAGGTCTTCTCCTTCATAGAGAAAAATTCTTTTCAGGTTTCCCGGGTCGGGTATCTCAGCCATTGGATGTCCAAGCTGGCGACGGGCGAGAATAGGGTTGTAACTGGTGCACCCTTTCGTGCCAAGAAGAGGTACATTGGAAAAATCTCCGCAACTGTGAATCATGGGAATTCCTCTGTATATCGGATCATGCCAAACGATGTCCGAATGAGTGAGAGCCATGAGTTTAACGGGCCATTCAGAACCATCCCTCACATCCCAGAAGGTCGTGGTCTTTGGTAGGTGCGAAATAAACCACCTATAGAGGATAGCAGTACAGCACACAATCTGACCTTCTCCTTTCAGGATCTTTGAATGAATCGAGTGGTATGCATCGGCCAACAGTGTAGGGACAGGATTCTTGAGCATGAAAATCCTGATAGCATGAACATCAACGAAATTCTCAACATTCGGAAACAAAAATAGACCATAAGCCAGTAGCGCAAAAAGGTTCTCGAAAGCCCTAGTTTTTCCTTTCTCAGCGAACTCCCGAGCTTTCTCGAATAAGAATTGAGCAGGTAAACCGTCGATTCCTCCTCTGAACATCATGTGGGTCTGGATCTCCAACAGCTTGATGCGAGTCACTCTCGCGATGTCTTCCTGACTGGGTCTTCCTTCTCCACCGTAGAACGGGGGTGAATCTTTGACGGGGATTCCCAATAGAGCAGAATACTCTTCTAAGGTGGGCATCAACTGGAAATCTTGAAAGATGAAGCAGTGGTAGATTACATGGTAGAGTTGAACCAATGTCTCTAATAAACCCTCAGCTACTTGTACCTGTAATAAAGAGAGAATATGCCCGTGTTTTGTGGCGAAGGCATCTGGATCCCTTATCCGACCTCCTAGTTCCCTCAACTATTCCACATCAAAAACCCTGAAGGTGTATGGTACCGTTCCTTTCCTTCCATGATCCATTTTGCGATATCTAAAAACAGCAAACTTTGAGTTCTTTGAAGTGAATGAGAATGAGAATGCAAATGCAATGAGATGCAAAAGTTCGTGGAATTTGAGTATTTATAATCGTCATAGAATACCAACGGACATGATTTCATTAAATGTACAAAATTTGTTACAAGTGAAAGAAACGGGAATTAAAAATTCGTAAGGAAAACATTACAACCGTTGATATTCTTACAAGAGTTTTTAACAATAATTAAATAAAGGCTAATAAAAGGCCTAAGGAGATTCCCCCAATAATCTTAGCTTATACTTCTTAATCTCTTCTTCCATTCGGGACTTCTCGAGAACCAGCTCATCTATTATCGCTTCCCACGAAGTAGACTCAGGGTTTGAGGGACTCGGGTCTTCTTGTAACTTCCTCCTTTTGCAAGAGAGAACTTCCTCACTTTTTGCCTCTAGTTGTCTTTGAAGCGCTTCATTTTCTTCCACAAGCACCTCACACTTATCCTTCCAAGCATTCCCTATCTGCTGAGCTTTCCTTAAGGCGGTCTTTAATTCCTCTGTCTCAGATGCAAAGATGAAGACAGGTTCTTCATTCAAGACCATAGGCTCTTGGCGATCATAGGGCATCCTTAGCTCAATAGCCCTTCTTCTGACCCATTGTAGGTAGGGGTCCATGGAGACACAATTATGCTTCCCCAAAGCATTCCTATCTTTCTTGTGTTTGTCCCTCCAGGCTTCTAAAATCCTGCTTCTCAATTCCTCTTGCTTTTCGTAATCCTTGGAGAAAAATCCTTCTGTATGAATACCAAGAGGCTTGACCTTCAAAGGGTAACCGAACTGTCTGCAAGCTAAGACCGGATTGTAACTGGTTATTCCTTGTATGCCAAGAAGAGGCACATTCTCGAACTTTCCACAGCTATCAATGATCGCAACATCCTCGTACCTATAAGGGTTATACCAATCAACGTCAGAATGAGTAAGGGCCATGATCTTCTTAGACCACCATCCCTTTTTAAGGTCCCAGAAAATGTTAGCCTTGGGTAAGTGCGAAGTAAACCACTTGTACAATAAGGGTACACAGCAGGTGATCTGTCCTCCTTTGGCATGCTTCGAATGTATGGCGTGATAAGCTTCAGCTAACAAAGTAGGGACAGGGTTCTTCTTCATGAATATCTTGATAGCATTGAGGTCCACATAGTCCTTGAGATTGGGGAACAGAAAGGTACCATAAATCATTAAGGCATATATAGCCTCAAAGGCAGCCATGTCAGAACGCCTGGCATAATGATAAGCTTTCTCCACCAGAAATTTCATAGGCAAAACAGAAATCCCTCCTTTGGTAGTCATATTCCCTCGTATGTCTGCTAACTCCAAATGTGTCGCCTTAGCAATCTCTTGTTCCTTAGGGTCCTTACCAAAAATGGGAAAAGGAGACTTATCCAAAATAGGTACACCGGTCAGACATGCATATTCCTCAAGAGTCGGCACCAGTTGGTAATCAGGGAATGTGAAGCAATGATATACCGGATCATAAAACTGAAGTAGGGTGGAGAGAAGTCCTTGATCAACCCTCACCTTCAACAAAAACAAAAGCGCCCCATATCTACGCTCGAATCCTTTTGGATCAACCAACAGAGTCTCTAACCTCCTTAGGTCACTTGTGTCAAAACTCTTGTAAGTATACTTCACGGTGTTCCTTCTTTTATTGTCCATGGTACCCTACGACGTAAATAAAAGACTCAGACTCCACGAACTTGAACGAAAATGATGCTTATGTATGCATGTATGCACAAACACACAAACAAAAGGGCACACAAACAAGCAAACAAAGAGTCCTAGGTTCAAAGGAGCATGAGTGGAGTCAAGGTCTACCCATCCCATAGGGTGGCGTGGTTTCAGAATGTACCTGCCGAACGGGTTCTAAGAGTTCCCAGAGTCTACGACCCATCTTTTGGATATTATCGACTTCCCAAATTACTCGGTTAGTCAATAATATTCTCAAGAGAATCTCGTCTGAGTGTAGTATCGCGTGACAATTATTTGGAAATGGACTCCCGCATAATCACCGCACTACGTCCTAAAAGGCCAAGTTGGGTTAAAGGTGCTAAGGTCCTCAGTCTTAAAGGTCCTTGGTCGAAGTTAATACCGTTTTCACGAATGTACTCGTTCAAACAATATTAAGTTCAAAAGAACCTAAACTGAGCGATGATTTTCTCAATTCGACTTTTCAGGAATCGACTCCGTCAAAGTACCCTTGACCATATCATCTCCTATAATTATACTCATGTCCGGGTCTAGGACTCCTCACCACTTAAAGTGACAACCCAAGCAAGCAGATAAACAAATATATACAAGTAATGAACAAACAACATAAAAGAAGTAAGTTAGGGGGAACCCTCTTATGAGAATGTCCCCAGTGAAGTCGCCATTTTTGTCGCGGTGAAAATTGGATACCATAGTTATTGGTTAACTAGGATCGTGTTTTTAATGTCACCACCGGTCTTTCATTTTATCCAAAGGAAGGGAGAAAAACCGAATTCCCACAATGCAATGCAAATGCACTAAGATTTTAAGTTCGGGGGTTGGTTATACCTAGGGAAGGTGTTAGCATCCTAGATATCTGTAGTACTCTACAGGAACCTCTTGATTCATTTATGTTATTTGTTATCTGTTTTGCTAAGGGTTAAGGGTAGGTAATTTACAATTCCTAAGTGTGCTCGACAAGATATCGCATCTTATGCCTACATATCCTGTCAGGAGGGAATCAGAGCACTTGTAGTTCTTCATTAAAGATACTAAATGTCTTGAAGGTTTAGGAAAAGAAGATGAGTCATCATCTTAAGAAAGACCACCACAGTTTTTTTTGAAAATGCGTGTATGTTGTGGGGCATGGGATTGTATGTCCCTTTCTTTGAGATGATTAACATCTAATTCTCTTGTATGGAGAATTTGGTAGGCTAAAGTTTGATTAAAGAAATCAAAGTTTGTGGGGGACTAACCTAGAAAATCTATCCTAAGTTGTCTAATTGCCTTATCTTAAGGTGACGATTATGGATGCAAATGATATGCACCATGCACAATAACATGGTCATCATGCATGGGATTTTCCTTTGGATATTAATGCGATTAAATTACGTTATTTAGGTGAGGGTGCTAGCAGAGTGATGCTAGACTTATGTCTGGTGACCAAAAGGTTGAATGCGATGCACGAAGGCGATCGACTTACATGGGTAGAAAATGGGCTCGACGTTGGATCGAGAATTTTGATATTGTTTTGAAAAGGTTTAGATAATAACAAATAAGCATACAAATGGAAGTAAGTCATGATAAATATATAAGTGATGAAATAACAATAGGTAGACATGATACCAGTTAGAACCTTGATGTGAGATATCATAATGGAAGTAACATAAGCATGAGGATGGCAATATGTTTCATGATAAGATATGGATAAGATGAATATGCTTCAAGTAGAATGATTAAAATGATATCAACATGCTTCAATCTTTAAGAAGACAAACATGTAGAATGATAATTAAAGGATGATAATAAAGAAGAGTGATATTCGTGTAAAAATTTAGCATGTGGTAAATTAACATGGATATATTAATTCAAGAATTAAACAAATCAATTAATGAAATGATGCTTCAAGATTAACTCAGGCACTCATAGATGACACTAAGAAGTAAGCCAAAATTGATAATTAATTGACAAGGCAATTACGATTAACAATTAACAACACAAAAGGTAATTAAAAAAACTACATATGGATAATTAACATTTAAGAATCAACAATTAACCATACCTTTTAAAGTTAGAAAGTGGCAAATTCAAAATCAAAACACAAATTGGTAATTTAAGAATTAACAACATGATTAAAAAAGACAATTAACATCACAATTAGAAATTAACAATACAATTCAAGACGTAATTAATAGTTAAAATTAAAAAACTAACACAACAATTAGCAACTAGAAATATAATTTAACCATAATAAAACATCACATTTTAATTAATGATAAATAAGTAATTAAGGGACAAACTATGAAAATAGATATTTTTAGGTTTTTTGAATATATAAAATATTTTAAGTAAGATAAATAAAAGAGGTTTCAAAGAAAAGAAAGGATTTTGGAGTAAAAAAGTTGAAATAAAATGCAGAGGGGGTGTATTAGTGATTTGGTTCAGCTAAGAATAATAAAAGAAAATAAATGGGCCAGAATATGAGGGTGTTAATAGTGAAAGGCGCGAGGCCCAGGAGGGAGAGGAAAAGCTTTCAGGCGAAAAATGAAAAAATGCCCAAAAGGTTGATCCGCTGGATCGAACCTGGGACATTGTGGTGAAAGGCAAGGCATATGGTGAACTGTTGGGACGGCGTTTACATCCGATATATAATACGCATCCATTAATATATAAGCCAAGACAATCCATAAAATAATATTAAATGAAACAAAAGCAATACGTACGTACATGTGCTGGTGGTGTAGTAAGGTCATCAACTACTCATGGTTCACAATACACGACAAACACACATGACCAACCAACCTATAACGCGCAAGGATTAAGGAACAAACAGTATCAACATATTTCAATCGAAACCTCATTAAAACATTACCAATCTTTGAACTCTCATAAAACCTTCAAATCACAACCAAACCTCGTGAAATAAGCTATCATTTTAAAGCATTCAAATCGTATAACAGCTATAAACTCTCATCTGAACAATATAATGATCATATTCAGAGCAAAAGCCAAGGAAAAAAAAGAGTGCAAGATGAGACTCCGTTTGAGATAAACACCTTTTATTACGAATCAGAATCATCATACATGTTTTAATACTTAATAGACAGCGTGTGATACGAAACTTTCTGAACCAAACAACAAAGCACGCTATCAATTCAATATTTCAACGACGCACGAAGCAGGCATGGTGAGTAGGAAAAGCAGAGGTAAATCATTATTCAAAAATGCAGACACAAACTGTGAGGAAGCTCATGCATAGCCAACATACACATAAGATGTATAACCAAAGACTCATACATACCATATTAGGTGGCAATATAATGACATAGTAATTCCAATCAATAACCACTGCATTCTTGAAAAATAATATTTAGTGCCCAAAATCGAAACAGCTTCCTTCATGGATTCAAGAAAATATTTACGACAATCACTTAAAGTAAAGCAGCACGCATCAAAGAACATATACATTAATATCAACCACATAACTCGTGACCAACCACTCAATATGCTTCCAAAACTAACTCACAAATGATAATGGATTTAAGTCATTAGCAATGATGGGTCAGAGTTTTTCAAGACAAACTCAACATGGGGTTCGAAATAACATGATACGTGCCCAACACCTTAGACATTAAAACAGCAAGGGAAATGATCTAATAGTTGGATACAATGCAGTTAGCATAATACGATGCACATGGTAAAAGAGAGTTTGAACAACGTACCTGATTTCCAAAACAAATAGCAGAAATTTCTCCTCTTTCTCAGCTAACTCGTGCTCCAAAGGAATGAAATTTTTTTAGAGATTTTGTGTTGTTGTTTTTGGTTGTGTGTTGTGATCTTTTTTCTGTGAAAACTTGTTGGTTAATGAATGAGAACAATGCTCTTTTTATAGGTGAGCTGGTGTGTTGCTGTCTTGGATACAGTAGAGGCATGCCTCATGCAGGATACTACACGCATGGCATCATTCTTGAGCCAAGTGAAAGTTGGCCATGCAAATCTGTCCCAGAAGCAGCAGCTATAGTGTAGGCTTGTGACTTTGGTTTAAGGATGTACATGAGGTAATGTAGGTGGTAGCTTGTAAAGGTTATCATGAAAGTACAAAAGCAAGAGCAAGGGTAGCGTGCTTTTAGGATAAAGTGGAGTTGGGAGAGGATTGGTAGCTCTGCAGAGAGGATAAGATTTGAAATCCAAAATTGATGTGTTCTTGGTACAAAATATAATTCGTATGGCCATGTTCCTCTCATGATATCTCCTAACTTAATGATCCAAATTTCATGCTCTTGAGTTTAAATGAAAGTTCTTGGATAATACTACAAGTTTGATGTTGGAAAGTAATTGAAATGAGGCTTGTAACAATAAGAAAATGGGCCATAAAGTCGTGCACATGAGAAAACGAAAAAGGACTTAGAAAAATTTCTAAGTTATTGAATTTTGATATTTTAAGATACCTAACTTCAAAGCATCATAACTTGAGTTTGGCTTATCCTATTGGGATGTTCCACATATGGTTGGAAAGCTCTCAACAAGCTCTACAACTTTCATTTGGGACTCAAGTCTTGAATCCAAGTAGAAATGGGTGAAAAATGAGGTCAAAGTTGGAGAAAAATGTGGAGGAAAGTGCTGAAAAAAAATTTCTAAGTGTTTGGCCAAAATGTCTTGTAAGCTTCATAACTCAAAATCTAAGCATTTTTAGACAAAAAGTCATATGGAATGAATTAAATATCTTGATGAGAACTTTCCAATGAGCTTTGAGTCGTTTAATTTGAGTGCACGGTTTAGGAGTTATGTTTATTCCAAATTGGGCTATTAGGGGAAAAATGCCATATACGGAGTCTTTCGCGACCAAAACCCTACTTATCTTGCAAGAAATCTCACGAAACTTTATATGGATGCTTTGGATACTTCATGAGACAATATATGATGATTAGAACCATTAACACTTCATTTGACCTAAGATCCCAAAAGGTTAGGGTTTCAGCCAAATCCTAATTCTGACTGCGAATGCACTGAGGCCGAATCTTGTAAGTTTGCTTCTTACTTCCCATCTAAAGGTCTTAGGAGACTCTTGAGGATGTTGATAAACTAAGGGAATCTATAATTAGGGTTTAGGAAATCGTCTTGATGAAGAACCAAAGCTGTTGGCTGATAAGCGTCACAGGAACCCTAATTTTGAAGTATAGTGGGATTGAGGCTCAAATTCTTCCTATTGAGGATCAATGAAGCATGGATTCTTGTTGAGTGGAGTCTCTTGAACATAAATAACCTCAAGTGGTAGGTGGACCACACAAATATTGACTTGATAGGGCTAATTTCTCAATGATTTCTTCAGAGCAAAATCCTAATTCCAGAGTTCTTGTACTGGAGATCTTTTGTTGATTTGACTTGCTTCAAAACAGCTTGTGGAGCTTTATGATGATATGTGAACCTAATTTGAACACAAATAAACAAACTACAAGATATGGGTTAGATCAACCAATGCAGAGATGCTTGACCTAAGATGCACAAATGAAGATGACATCTTAGGGTAAAAAATTAGGGTGCGACACTTCCCACCTTTTTCTTTTTCTCTCTTCCCACCTTTTTCTTTTTCTCTCTTCCCAAGGACAACATTAATGTATTCCTGCCGTTGATAAACTTCATCCCCGGTTAAAGGTTTAGGAGCCTCACCAAACTCTTGCTCTCCATTAAAAGCCTTTCGCAATCTACAATAAGGATGGCCCGGTTTTAGAAATTTTCGATGCCCAAGGTAAACGGTCTTTTTTCCAAACTCAAGTTGGTGATAACAAGTATCATCTTCACATATAGGACACGCTTTATGTCCTTTGACGCTGTATCCCGCCAAGTTACCGTAAGCCGGAAAATCGTTAATTGTGTAAAATAACATTGCACGCATATTAAACTTTTCCCCAGAATATGCATCATCAACTTCAACGCCTTCATCCCACAAGAGTCGTAAATCATCAATTAATGGACTAAGATAAACATCTATGTCATTACCAGGTTGTCGTGGTCCAGAAATCATCATACTTAACAGTATATACTTGCGCTTCATGCACAACCAAGGAGATAGGTTGTAAATAGTGAGAAGAACAGGCCATGAAGTATGATTAGTGCTCATATTACCAAAGGGGTTCATTCCATTGGTGGCAAGCCTAAGCCTAAGATTTCTTGGCTCAACTCCAAAATCCGGAAACAACGAATCAATTTTCTTCCATTGCAAAGAATCAGCTACATGGCGAATGTTTCCATCACGAATCCTTTCATCTGCATGCCATCTAACATTCTTTGCGTCATTCAAATTAGCAAAAAGTCTCTTTAATCGTGAAAGTATTGGCAAGTACCATAACACTTTAGCAGGAGGATGCTTCCTACTAACATTGTCATAGTGATCATTGTCATCACCATTGCTAGCCTTCAACTTGTAACGCGACACACCATATTTCGGACATTGAAACAAGTCTTCATACTCTTTCCGGTATAATATGCAATCAATAGGGCAAGCATGTATCTTGATATACTCCAGACCTAGTGGACACAATATCTTCTTGGCCTCATAGCAACTATCCGACAATTTGTTATCTTATGGTAACATTTGCTGTAGCAATTCAAGTAATTCCGTGAAACTTTTATCCGACCATCCATTTTTTGCCTTCAGATTAAACAACTTTAACACAGCCGACAATCGTGTGAACTCTGTGCATCCCTTATATAAAGGGGTGTCTTTATCATGACATAAATTATCATAAATATGAGCATTCATAAAAGAAGATTCCCCAATATCACGGAACATATCCTCTAGGTGATATTCCATATATTCATCTTCCTCCACTCTTTGACTTTGTGACGCCAGACTTTCCTTATTATCCACCCCACCATGCCACGTCCATATTATATAATTTTGACATATACCATCACAACAAAGGTGATTGTGTATTTCTTTCTTTGTACCCTTTTTGATATTAGCGCAAACAACACAAGGACAATAAAAGATACCATCATTGTCGGGAAGATGTTTATCAGCGTATTCAAGGAATTCACAAACTCCGTTCTCATAAACCGAATCTAATCTATTGGCTTTCATCCAACTACGATCCATTACAACTTCTGAAATTTATACATGTATATAATGTGAATGACACACCAAAATCTAATCCAAAAAACTCAAGCATATGCATATACAATATGAACAAAGAAAAAATCAATGAAGATGTACTCTCATACTAAACGTAAAGCATATGAAACATCTCATTCTGACTTGAACATATACAATATGAACAAAGAAAAAAGGAATGAAGATGTTGAAGAGAACCTTAATTCGAAGCTGAAGAAGCAAATGAATGATGAAGACGGTCAATATTTGAGCATAAACCAAGAAAAAAGGAATGAAGATGTTGAAGAGTACCTTACTTCGAAGCTGAAGAAGCAAATGAATGATGAAGACGGTCAATATTTGAGCATAACCCAAGAAAAAAGGAATGTAGATGTTGAAGAGTACCTTATTTGAGCAATATTTGAGCTCCAAGTGAATGGATATGAAGAGGGTAAAGGTTATGGCGTCTCTGGCTCATTTGTTCGATCAAGGCGTCTTATGAAAGAAATACATAATAAGTTTTGTTTTAATTTATCAGTAAACCTTTTCATTTCGGTTGGAGAAACAAACCGTCGTGGAATCTTAAGTGACACACGTTAAATGTATCCTAAAAAAAGGAAAAAATGTGTTGCAGGGAATCGAAGCTTGTTACATTTCATTTATTACTACGGTTGTTCATCTTAACCGTTGTAAAGTAATTTACAATTTATTTTTAAAATAATGGACTTAATTGTCACACGCTGAATGTACTCTAAAAAATGGAAAAAATGTAGTTGCAGGGAATCGAAGCTAGATACATTTTATTTATTACTACGGTGGTTTCATTCAACCGTCATTAAATGACTCAGCTTTTACATGGGCAAGAAATTTTTAACCTATTACAACGACATAAAAGGATGCGTTGTAAGCCTAATGTTGTTGTTTTAGCGTTTTGTAGTAGTGCTTCACCCATCACTCCTCAACAGAATGGTGTGGTTGAAAGAAAAAATAGAACTATTCAAGAGTGTGCAAGGGTCATGCTCCATGCAAAGAAACTTCAGTAACATTTTTAGGCTGAAGCAATGAACACAGCCTGCTACATTCTAAACAGGGTAACCATCAGGTCGGGAACTTCTGCTACCTTGTATGAATTATGGAAAGGTAGAAAACCAACGGTGAAATACTTCCATGTCTTCGGAAGCAAATGTTACATTCTAGCAGACCATGAGCAGAGGAGAAAGATGGATCCCAAGAGTGAGGAAGGAATCTTCCTAGGTTACTCCACAAATAGCAGAGTATACCGTGTCAATAATCCAAGAACTCAAGTTGTATTGGAATCCATAAATGTTGTGGTTGATGACTCTCCTATGGAGGTTGAAGCTACAAATGACATTGGAGCATTCTTCCCAATGGAGGATGAATATGTCACAGAAGATGTTGAAACACCTCAAGACGACATTGAAGATATTATAGCACCCATTGAAGATATTGTATTGAAGATGTCACAGAAGATGTTGAAACACCTCAAGACGACATTGAAGATATTGTAGTACCCAACGATGACAATCATGAGTCTATTGTGTCCGAGAGAGCTGACAAAGGACCTTCCATCAGAATACAGAAGGATCATCCCAAGGAACTCATAATAGGGGATCCAAATGGAGGTAGGATGATTAGATCACGTGATGTGGTGGCAAGTGTCTGCTTTGTGTCAAAGATGGAACCAAAGAATGTTAAGAAAGCCTTGACAGATGAATTCTGGATTAATGCAATGCAAGAAGAGCTTGAGCAGTTTAAGAGACATGATGCTTGGGATCTGGTACCCAGGCTCGAAGGATTAAATGTGATCGGCACTAAGTGGGTCTTTAAGAACAAGTCTGATGAACATGGAGTTGTCACAAGAAACAAGGCCAGACTCGTCGCACAGAGATATACCCAGATAGAGGGAGTGGACTTTGATGAGACTTTTACAGCTGTAGCCAGACTAGAATCTGTACGGCTGCTCCTTGGAATAGCTTGTCTTTTGAAGTTCAAACTCTTTCAAATGGATGTCAAAAATGCCTTCTTGAACGGATATCTCAGCGAAGAGTTCTATGTGGAACAACCTAAAGGCTTTGTTGATCCAACATTTCCAGATCATGTTTACAAGCTGAAGAAAGCCTTATACGGGTTGAAACAAGCACCAAGGGCCTGGAATGAAAGGCTGACTGAGTTCCTTGTTATAAATGGCTACAGAAAGGGAGGAATTGATAAAACTCTCTTCGTCAGAGAAAAGGAAGGTAATCTTATGATAGCTCAAATCTAAGTTGATGACATTGTTTTTGGTGGAATGTCGGAAGAAATGGTCCAACATTTTGTTAAGAAAATGCAGTTAAAGTTTGAAATAAGTTTAGTAGGAGAATTAACCTACTTTCTTGGTCTCCAAGTCAAACAAATGGAAGACTCCATTTTTCTCTGTAAAGGGAAATATGCCAAGAATATTATCAAGAAGTTTGGCTTGGAAAATGTAAAACACAAGAGGACTCCTACCCCTACACACTTGAAATTGACAAGAGATGAGAATGGTGTAAACATTGATCAGAGTCTCTATAGAAGCATGATTGGAAGTCTCCTATATCTTACAACCAGTAGACCTGATATAACGTTCTCTGTAGGAGTCTGTGCAAGGTATCAAGCTGAACCCAAACAGGTCATATTAATCAAGTTAAGAGGATTCTGAAGTATGTGAATGGGACATACAACTATGGTTTACTCTACAGACAGAGCTCTGACTCTGTATTAATAGGATACTATGATGCTGACTGGGCTAGGAATGCAGATGATAGAAAAAGTACCTCAGGGGGATGCTTCTTCTTAGGAAACAATCTAATTTACTAGTTTAGAAAAAAGCAAAAATGTGTTTCCCTGTCCACATCTGAAGCTGAGTACATTGCTGCAGGGAGTAGCTGCTCTCAAATGATGTGGATGAAACAAATGCTGATTGAATACAATGTCCCACAAGATGTTATGACACTCTTCTGTGACAACTTAAGTGCTATAAATATTTCTAAGAATCCCATTCAGCACAGCCGAACTAAACACATTGACATCAGACGTCGTTTCATTCAAGATCTGGTGGAAGATAAAGTCATCACTCTGGAACATGTGGCCACAGAAAATCAGTTAGCTGACATCTTCACTAAAGCTCTGGATGAAAATCAATTTGAGACATTGAGAGGAAAGCTTGGCGTTTGCCTTTCTGATGAGGCATAACTTTCTATTGGTTGGGGTGGGAATAATATTCTGGTCTCTGAATATGTATTCTCACCATAGTGAGAGGATTTCTTCAGTATTCTCTCTTATTCTTGCTTTGTTGTTTCTTTTTGGTTTTGTAAGGGCTGAATGCCCAAGATTTTTTTTTGGTTTTGTTGGGTGTGTAAACTTTTACTTTGAACTGGTTTATTGGTTTTTGGGTTAGTCTTTCTACCTTTGTCATATTGTGGCTAAAAAGGGGGAGAATTACTAACATCACTAACCACTGCTGACTGCTGATGATCTACTAACTACTGATGGGGGAGTAGATCTGAACTGATTGAGGGGGAGACATGTTTTGCTTTTGATTCCGCTGCTGCTCTGTTTGTGGTCTCCCTGATTTGTTTCTGCAGGTGAATGGAAGTTAGTTTGACCCAAAATCTGCCCAAGGGGGAGATTGTTGAGTCCCTGCTTTTGAGGTTGGCATTAATTTTGGTAAAACTAACTTAGCAGAAAGATGTTGGACAAGATGTCCTAACATGCTAGACTAACTGCAGGTTGAGATGTTTGACAAGATGTCCTATCAGGAGGATTCAACATCTTTGTCTGTTACAGCTTTGAACTAACTGTTTGTGGTAACAGGTGTGATTGGAATATGACTAGGATTCCAGGTGGCATCTGAGATTGTGGAATAAGAGATTCTGATTCTAATTGGATTTGCGGTTTCCTTGTGAAGGAGACATTTTTGGTAACTTAGGATTGAGGAAAGAATTAGGTCGCTAATTCTGAGGAAGATTTCTGCTGCGTTTTAGAAGCCCAAGTCCAGTTGTGGTTTGCAATATAAATAGGTTAGAATTAACCTAGTTCAGTGTTGGTTGTTGCAGCTGTTTAGAAGTACTAGGGTTTGTACTTGTGAGCCTCTCGTGTATTATGTGAATACTTGAGAAGGACATTCTTATTGAGTTGTAATATTTTCAGTCACTGTTGTGATTGAAAGGGAATTGAGAAGGGTCTCATACCTAGGAGTGTCTTAGGTAGAAATCTAGGAAGGGTAGTTTCTAGGTACTAAGTTATAAAGGTTTGAGTTTAGCTTATAACTAATTCTACTTAGTGATTTCATTCCTGGCTTGGTAGCCCTCAGACGTAGGTGTTGTTGTTCACCGAACTGGGTTAACAATCTCTGGTGTTATTTACTTTCTGCTATTTATAGTTGTTATTCCTTAGATCCTTGTGAGAAGTAGAGATCAAGTGTCACGACATCTTGGCTGACATCTTCGTGATCTGCTTAACCAGAATTTCAATTTATTCAATGCATACACATCATAGTATAAGTTATAAGGCATTTATGACATCTTAGAATCATCAAACAAGTGATATTTGGCATAAAACAGAGGAAACAATCAATTGTCCTGGGGAACAATCGATTATTCTGAACATTTTGTCCAAGATTTTTCACCCAAAGAAATATAACAATCGATTGGTATCAGGGTGACAATCGACTATCACCTGGAATTTCCATATTTTTTTCATACTTTAATTATGGGAATAAGTTGTTTCTTTAAGCCAATCGTTTGTACTATGCAATTCTTCAAAAAAAAATCTCACTTCTAAACAGATATTCTTCAATATTTAACCATTCTAAACCATATCTAATCATGTTCTAACATACTCAAGTACTTAAAACCATGAATTCAACATCATACAAAAATATATAGACAACTATACTTTCAACACTTCTTAACCTCATAAATCTCTAACCATAACAACATAACTCATCTTATCAATATTCCATAGGATCTTACCACAACAACCACGACATAAATTTAACACAAACTCTCATAACATCAACACAACATCAATACACAATAACACAACATGACATACAACATCAACACAACATAACATCATGGATTAGCAACAATAATACAAAACATAGCAAGAATCATGTTTCAATTATCAATTTCACAACCAAGCAAGAATTCATCAAAACTCTAAACCCAATTTTATGCAATATTTCCCCCAAAGGCTATACTAATTAAGAACCCACCTTAATAGAACCTTGAATTGAGCTTCAAGATATAAATTTAATGATGGTGATAATTCCTCAATCTCTTTTAAGTGTTTCCTCCATGAGTTTCTTCTTCTTTCTTTTCCTTTTCTTCCTTTCCTTTCCCTCTTCTCTCTTTTCTTTCTTTACTAACTTTGGCAAAAATGAGGAAAATGAATGAAAAATATAGTGGATAATGATATTTAGTAATCTTCTTTGTCTTTTAGTGGATCCAATTTGAGCAATTGTCATTATACCCTTGCCAAATCCTTCAAATATAAAAAAAATACAATTCTTTACTAATTAGTAAGGATTAGGAACTTGATTAAGGTTTAATATCTTTTTAGTACACTAATTACTCATTTTGTTCCACTTAATAAAGAAATAAGCATTTAAGAGGATATGGGGTATTACACTCACCAAAGATCTCTTTCCTCTCTGCATGATCGACCACTAACAATGGCGCAGATATCAATTTGTTTCTTCCTCTGTAGAGAAGAAGACACTTCACCAGGCATAAGCCCCTATTCATAACCATGTCCCTGAAATAGATAATGTAAGACCTCCATCATTGTAACCTCTAAAGCGGAGATGAGACCTAGTTTGAGCGGGTAAGAATTGACAATAGAACGGAACTGGGGTCAAGACCAATACTTTAGGAATTTACTCTTACAGAAGCGAGAAGACCCAGGCAGGTCATAACATAAGGCAAGATTGGCCTCCAGAGTAAGGGGTTTCACCAGTACAAAACACCTCAAAAAATTTCCCTAGTCGTTGATGAAAGGGCTTAACCAAGCATAATCCGGATGAAAGGCAATTAACCCTTGATCATGAAGGTCGTTCTTAGAGTTACGCACAACGTAAAACAAGTCAAAGAAAAAATAGAGGGAATGATTGTGCTCAGTCCAAAATTGGAACAACTTTATGTAACCCCAAGACCCCGGATGAATCTGGGAGGGAGCAACCTTTAAGTTTTTTCGGACGCCCACCTCAAATTCACAAAAGGGCAACTGCAGTCCTATTTTGGTGAACACACACTCATAAAAAGAAACCAAACACCCGTCAAAGGAGCTACATATCATTTTCTCTGAATCCATGAGAAGGACCGACCAATCCAACGGGTCACCGACCATGATGCCGAGAGCATCTATGGTCATTTTGGTATTCATAACGGACGAGGTTCCCATAACTTTTACACCCACTCATCCATATTTACTCGTGTCGGTCGACTCCAATAATGTAACACTCCTTTGGGATAGCTTGTCAACTTTAAAATGCTCACCTGGCTTAAGCCAAGAAACTACATCTAGTCTATCCTTATGTTTCATGTACGTCTTAATTTTAGCATCACTAGGTTCACGGTTGTAGGTCCTCTGGCAAGTCTGAACGAAATCCCTAACGCGTTCTTTCCACAACTTAGCAGCGGTATTTTCGTAGCAGAAAAAATGATAGGGGGCATATGAACAACAACATGACCCTCCTCAGCGTCATCATCTGACAAGAGGGTAATGAGATAATCCAGGGCGGAAGTCTTCTTATCAAAGGAGTTCACAGATACCCTTTCTGAATCAGAATCATCGGTCAAGCACACAATTATGTGGCCCATGCAACCATGGGCAAGGGAAGGGGGAATTGAGTCAGAAGATATCCATGTTCCTATAATAAAAGAAACATCACTCTCATAATCACTATACGAATAAGACTATCACTCATATTGACCAAAGAATATAAAATGCTAAAGGTAAAAATTTGAGTTAAGAAGGGTACCTAATAAGGCGAAGTCGGTGAAACAAATGTAATGGAAAATGGTAGAAGCTTTAAGCAAATAGTTGCAACTATTCTGGTAAGTACTTTAAGGAAGGAAGAGAGAAAGACACTAGCTAATAAGAAACGTTTGTGAATGGACACTGACTTTCAAGGATTGCGAAAAGTTTCCTCCACGGTCAATAACCCATTATATATATGTAAAGGTGAGTAAACGACCCAGATCAGCGATAGAGGGAAGTTACAAAATCAATGATGGATTTTCCCTTGGAAACATAAACAAACTTGAATGCACTATAAGCAGCGTCATACCCTAACTAGTCACTTTAGCCAACGTGTCAGAAAGAAGTAGTGAAATGTTTCAATGATGGAAATGCATTTGATGCACTAGTTCCCCACTACTTTTTCAACTGACTCCAAGTGTTTCCACTTCTATTTTGAAGCAAACGAAATCCTCAAAGGCCGACCACGACCGCTAAAGACTTCCCTGACTTCCAAAATACCGACAAGCCTTGAGGGCAAGTGTTTTGGGCCGACCAAACGCCCAAATTACTAAGGCTTAAATTCGTCAATCTACTCCAGGTGATTCAAGGTATAAAAATCACTTCATGCAAAATATAAGATACATTTCTTTAATCTCTATTTTTCACTACACTCATTTTAAATCTTGAACTGACTTAGACGTGAGAATGCTAACTTTACCGATGCATTTCACGCCACCGATCAACACTACGAATTTAGGATTACACGTTACCAACTTATACCTATATAATCTATTAAATCTGAAGCGGCGGATAATATGACGACACATATTAACGTTTCTATTCCATTTGTGCCACATCATCCCATAGTCTTATGTGGCACATCTAAAATGTTATTTTCATTTTTTAAATAGACTAATGCTATATTTTTTTCTCTATTAGAGGTCACGAGTTCGAATCTTGACGAAAACGAAAAAATCTCATTTTTAATAAAATTGATCTAACAAGACAACTACTATTCCAACTATCTATATTCTTCTGAATATTAAAATTAAAATTATGTCTTATTTGAAATCATAAATAATATGAACACTTAAAATACTTAAAATAATTGTTTTTAATCTCAAAGTAATTATAGTAAAATCTATATAATCTATTAAATCTGAAGCGACGGATAATATGACGACACATATTAACATTTCTATTCCATTTGTGCCACATCATCCCATAGTCTTATGTGACACATCTAAAATGTTATTTTCATTTTTTAAATAGACTAATACTATATTTTTTCTCTATTAGAGGTCACGAGTTCGAATCTTGATGAAAACGAAAAAATCTCATTTTTAATAAAATTGATCTAACAAGACAACTACTATTCCAACTATCTATATTCTTCTAAATATTAAAATTAAAAAGATGTCTTATTTGAAATCATAAATAATATGAACACTTAAAATATTTAAAATAATTGTTTTTAATCTCAAAGTAATTATAGTAAAAAATATATTAATATATTAACCTAACAATTAATTACTAACTTAGATAAATATATTATTTTCATAAATACATATTACCAAAGTGAATTATGCTTTATCTTTTCTTTTATAATAGTGACCATAGAAAGTATGATAAAAATATTGAGAATAATGTCTAAAAAAAGAACAATCATGTTTTAAAACTTATATAACATTATTTATTTTTCATAAAATAATTTTTGAATTATAAAAAATGTCAAAGTTGAAGCAAATGTCTTTAGTGTCAAAATAGTTATTACACAAATCTTAAAGACTTGTCACTATTTGTTGATATTGAAATATGATAGAGTATGCAAAACTTTATAATCATATTTATATACTTTATTATTATAGTTTTCATATTATGACATACCAGAAAATTAATGACAAATAATAAAATTATTGATTTTTCACATATGAATGTAAAAAAGAATGAGGATAAAAATATAAAAAATTACCACAAAAAATATATTTTAGAGTTTTATTAAAATTTGTAAAAACTAAATTCTTAATAACGTTGTCAAATTACAAATATATATTTTTTCTTTCAAGTAAAATGTTTCTTTTTCTATCATATTATTTTCTATATTATAATTCATAATAAATTATTATAATATATCTTTTTAACTATATATTTATAAAAATATAATTAAAATTCAATATAAATCAAATAAAACTTTATTTACAACCGCGCATCGCGCGGGTGTTAATCTAGTTTAATTTTAATTCCAAAACAAACACTAATTATAATTATAAAATCTAGCATTCACACACACACAATTATAAAAAACCAATAACTATTCCTAAAAAACATAGAATATCAATAAAATCGTTGGCCCCGCCCTACTTCCCTCAATTACACCCGCTAATCACGCCTCAACAGCCCCCTTTAAATCTTAGGTCGGTTTAACTTTTAAGTTTTAACCCTCCCCATTTTCTTCCTTTAACTTTCTTCTTTTGTCGCTTTCTTTTACTCTTACTTTTCTTCTATCAATAATCTATATACTCTACGATTCAGTTACAACACGAAGGAGCATTTTCCTTTTCCCACTTTATCCCCAGGTTTTGCTTTCTGACGTCACCCAACCTCACCGTAGTACGCAATATTTTCCAAGGACACTTTTGTCCATCCACCTTAAAGCTAAATACTTAAACTTTCATTTATTAATTTGTCCCTCTCATATTATATGATCTACCCCTTTTAAAGTTTTTTTTTTCTATTTTATTTCTTTTCTCTATTTTCCTCAATTATTATATGCAAATGGCTTATCGATACACCACGCGCATGAAAGAGCGTTAGTAACAATCTCAAACAAATATAGTGTAAATCGAACACAATTGGATAGTGGTGTATACGTGTTCAAAATTAGAGTATCTAAACTAAGCAACTATTTTTCTTTCTTCATTTTTCTGAGTACTATTAATTAAATTAGATAAGAGTAGCATTAAAATTAATAATGGTAGAAAATAAAAAAAATATTAAAAAATTCCAAAAATTACCCCTGCAAAGCAAGTTGCTGTAACCAGCACTTCCCCACTCCATAAGTACTCCACCCTCCCTCTCCCACTCTCCAATCAACTCTCACCTCTCAATTAATCTCTAGGCTACTCTGTTTCTTACTTAAATCTCTCATTCTTGAAGAAAATAAAAAACCTAGGAATAACCATGGTGGCCAAAATCCTCTACATTGCCTTCGTCATCTACACAATGTCGATTGTTGAAGCCAGAATTCCAGGAATTTACTCTGGAGGTCAATGGCAAACTGCTCACGCTACTTTCTACGGCGGATCTGATGCTTCCGGCACCATGGGTATGTACAATACAATATAATGTACCTAATTAAACATTAAAAAACAGTAAAATATTACATAATTATATTTTTGTTTACTTATGTTGTGTTAATTTGTTAAATTGGTGTTTGTTTAGGTGGAGCATGTGGTTATGGAAATTTGTACAGTCAGGGCTACGGAGTGAACACGGCGGCATTGAGCACTGCTTTGTTCAACAGTGGTCTGAGCTGTGGTGCGTGTTTTGAGATAAAGTGTGCTAACGACAGAGAATGGTGTCATTCGGGAAGTCCTTCCATTTTAATTACTGCAACTAACTTTTGTCCTCCTAATTTTGCTCTTCCAAATGATAATGGCGGTTGGTGTAACCCTCCTCGGCCTCATTTTGATCTCGCCATGCCCATGTTTCTTAAGATTGCTGAGTATCGTGCCGGTATCGTCCCTGTTGCTTATCGCAGGTTAGTAACTTAGTATAGTCTCTGTTTCCATTAATCTCTCGATTTTATTTTTAATTTTTAATTTTTAATTTTTAATTTTTAGTTAATGCTGCTTTAAAGTTAGTTGTACTAAAATAGGTAAAATAATTAGTAAGAGTTAATGAGAAAAAAAAAGTTGACATTATAAACCATAGTTACTTCATTCATTTCCGTATATGGTTGCTTGAGTCAAATTGATGGCATTTTGGACTTTTTATGGTTATGTAAAAAACTCTGCAGTTCACACATGATCTGTGTCTGATTCATGAGGTGGGGTAGGGTTACGAAGCCCTTGAACGAAACTACCCATGTATCTTCTTCCTATTGGTCTATAACTTTTTCGTTGCTTTCGTACTAAATTAATTGTATAGATTTAGCATAAGGAGATTAAGTGATAGCCTGATAGGGCTGTTTGTTCATTTTTTCCTAGTTTGTTATTGTACTTTTGAATTCATACTTTCCTACTTTTTTAGTTACTTTCGTTTTTTTTTTTTGCTTTTTACTTAATTCACCCATTCCTATTTAATATGCACATCTACTCAACCATAAAAAAAAATTGTTAATTTTAGATAAGTGATATGGACTGTACAAAAAAAGTTGAAATTGGTATTAATTATGGTAGGGTATAGAACATGTGTAAAAATAAAAAAGTTTTTTTTTAAGATGTGAAAAGTCAAAAGAGGTGACGAAATTGGTTGTTATTTACGCAGGGTGCCATGTAGAAAGCGCGGGGGAATAAGATTCACCGTGAATGGATTCCGTTACTTTAACCTGGTGCTAATTAGCAACGTGGCGGGTGCTGGTGATATCGTGCGCGCGTACGTGAAAGGAACCCGAACCGGGTGGATGCCACTGAGCCGAAATTGGGGTCAGAACTGGCAATCGAACGCGGTTTTGGTGGGCCAGGCTTTGTCTTTCCGTGTCTCGAGCAGTGACCGTAGATCTTCAACTTCTTGGAACATTGCTCCTCCTAATTGGCAATTTGGTCAAACTTTCACCGGAAAGAATTTTAGAGTCTAATGATGATTCACATCAATGACACCTTCCTAATTTTTTTACTGTTGTTTTTTTACTGTAATGCATGGTGAATGAGATGGAGATAGAGAATGACAATTTAATTGTGACTAGGTGTGATTTGTCTTTCTGGTTATTGGTAGGGTTTGATATGATAATTATATTAGTATAGTGAAGGTGCAAGAGTAAGATTGTACTTTGAATTTGTATGCTACTACTAGAGAGGTTAACAGGAAGTGAAAAGGGAAAGCGAAATCTAAAAGGGTGAAAGGAAGGGTAGGAAATGCTGAAGTGGTTAATAAAAATAGTAACCCGCAGCTAATTTGTATTTTAATACAATGATCATGATAATGATGGTGTAATATATAAAATATATTGCCATTTGCTTATAACCTTTTTTTTTCATTTGCTTATAACTTTAAGTGTATGATATGATGTTTTTTTTTTTTACAAAACTAAGCGTATTCTCTTTTAGTTTACTTTGAAAGAAAATGTGTGTTCAAATTAAACAAGTTTAATTAAAAATAAAAATTGTATATGTTGGACAAGGGTTGTAACTTACAATACATATCTTCTCTACAATTAGTGTGCAGTGAGTTTTGGCGTCCAAAAATACATAAAAACGAATATAAATGTGATTTTATAAATAACCAATCACTTTTTTTTATCAATTAGAAAACATAAATAAAATTTTCTTTCTCCTACACTATCACAATCATCCCATAAATTCAATTAAATTAAAAATTAAATTTTAAATGAATTTAAAATATATTCTCTTCTTATTGAATGTTTTTAACAATATAAATTTAGTATTGTTTTCATGCCAATACTTTTCTTTGTCGTCAGGCTTTTTAAAATTATAAAAAAAAAACTTAATTGACAAAATTTTATTTTATTTTTATTTATATTATTATTTTTAATTTAATTTAATTTTTTGTCAATGTTTAATCGCAACCCCCAATTAGTGGAATCTATTTTACCTCATTAATGTATCACAACCTTTTATTTATTGTAAAGTATATTTACATAGTCAATATGTATTGATTAAAGCCTTTGTCTTTCCGTGTCTCAAGCAGTGCTCCTCCGATATGTATATATAGTTAAGGGTTAAATATGTTTTTAGTTCCTATAAAGTTTGAAATTTCATTTTTAGTCTTTTCCTATCTTTTGGCAACGGTTTTTATAAAAAAACCGTTGCCAAAACCAGCTAAAACCGTTGCCAAAACCCAGGAGGGACTAAAAATGAAATTTCAAACTTTATAGGGACTAAAAACATATTTAACCCTATAGTTAATATGTATTGATACATATTTTTACATAGTCAATTTGTATTCTAAAAGATTAAAATAAAGGATGTAGTTTCATACATCTCATAATTTTTTTTCATGGACAATGCTAACCAGTGCTCCTGTGTTGGACCCTAATTTGTAACCCTCTAAGATTTCACATATCATTCACATCTCATTTTGCATCTTATACCACAAACAAGATCATGCTTTGGTTCCTTTATCCCTCTCTTCTTTGGGTTTATGCCTTGCAGGGATCACTGAGCATCTGTGTCTTTCTTATTTGCCTTTATTTGTTTATGTTTACTAACCCTTTAATCAAAATTCAAAAATATTTTGTTTTTCTCTTTATTGACATTTTCAAGGAAGAACAGGTTAAAAATGCCAAAATAACAGTCCCTCAGCTCGAATGAATTTCATCTGAACAATGTCAAAGTTGATTTGCAAACAATTCAAAAATCATCTGATCAAGAGTTTCCAAGATTTAATTGATTTTTATTCAAGAGACTCAAAGGTTCATGTGTTTATGTCCATGCATTCTTTGACAAGCTAGAAAAATCGAGGCAGAACCAAGATAGCACATCAAAAACCCATTTTTCTCATTTTTTTCATTGTGTTAATCGATTAACCTAATTGCATTGTGACATGGTTAATCGATTAACACGTGCAATTTTTGAAAAAATTTGCCAAATTCAAGTTCTGCAACAATTGGCACCAATTTTCACCATTTGGATCACATGTGGAATATTCTAGATCACTTCCAATTAATCCCCTACATCATTTTGATCATTTCCTACCATACACCTTCACTAATCACCACTCTTTTATGAATTTCCCTCCAAATTCAAATTCAAAGCCTAATTTTATTTCCAAACCAAATTCCAATCCACCAAATTTTTCAAGCCTAAACTCTATAAATAGAGCCCTCTTTTCATTCATTCTTCAAGCTTTTGAGAGGCAAATTCACCTTGCTAAATTTTCATTCAAGCTTTTGATAGCCAACAAACCTCTTGCAAACTCTCTTCCCAACCACCAAAATTCACCAAAACTCACTTTTCTTCTTTTGAAAGTTAACAAGAATTCACATTAAATCTTGTTCAACTTTGAGCTAAACCTTCATCCAAACTTGTTTTCTTCATCAATTCTCATAGATCAAGGCTTTGGAGTTTGGATCTTGGAGTAATTTGAAGCAATTTTCAGATTTAGAGTGGTAATCTTATTTTCCACCGTTGTTGTTCTTGATTCATCTTCCACAATGTAGATCCTTTGTTGATCTTGTTTGCTTGATCTTTGGATCTTGCAATTTGTGTTGATTACTGGTTTTTGCTGCTGTTTTACTCAAAATTTCGTGCACAATTGCATCCTTGAGCATGAGGTGTTTGAATAAAGGATTGATCAAGGATTATGCAATTTTCAAATTGATTTTCTGCTGTTTTTACAGTGTTAATCGATTAACCAAAACATGCACGAATTGGTTAATAGATTAACAGTTGAATTCTGCGCAAAAAACTGCAAGTTTGCACTGGTTAATCGATTAACCTAATTACATTGTGAAATGGTTAATCAATTAACCAGCATCCAGTATGTGAAAAATGCTTGTTTTTGGGACTATTTTGGTTTTTTTTTTTGCCATTTTCTTCCCTTTCCTTTGTTCTTAGCCTTAGATCACATATTTTTGTGGTTTAATTTGGCTTTCTCTTCATCTATTTCTATTTTATTTGGATCGATGAAAGTCTTATGGATCATTAGAATTTCTTTGTCGAATTCTTGATCAAGACGAAATCGTTACCTTCTTTTCTTTTCGTGCGGTATTGCTTTCGGATGACGATCTACATATCGTTCATCTAGCATGCATTAGCACATAGATCTATTGACCGACCTCATTGTAGGGTAATTACTCCGTGATTGCTTAACATAGCGCAACATATGTCCCTCTTTATCCAATTCGGAATTTGAACTTTCGTGGTCCGGACCTTGATTGGTCGCGTCAACACAATGTTGGTTAATCTTTTGTATTAGGTTCAAAATCTTTGAAGCTTGTTGTTGTAGAGGCTTTGATTCTATCAATCTTCTAACAAGTCTTCACTAACCTTGACCTAAGTACATTGTTTAATCACTATAGTTCAAGACGCGAAACGGAATAATCGGTGAAGGCTTATGGCACTAGAGCCTTGTGCTACTAATCACTAACTTCTAACTTTTACTTTTATGCTTCCTTCTCGCTCCATATCTCTCTTTTACTTTTATGCTCCATTATTATCATTTCATATCATGTTTATGTTTCCGCAATTTTTCCTTTGTCCGTTGGACACATGTTTATGCTTATGCCTTTTTCTCTTTGTCCACTTGGACCAAAAACATTAATAAAGGCCAAAACCTCTAAAAAACTTGTGTTTCTAATCTTGGACTATGGTTACTATCCTTTGCAATGGACATGGAGTTTTGCACCTAGACCTTGGACTCCAATGCAATTCTTGGAACCTTGGACTTAGAACTAGGACTTTCTCCCTTTGCTTTGGAATTATGGTTCGAAGACATAGGACTCCAATGCAATTCTTGGAACCTTGGACTTAGAACTAGGACCTTTTCCCTTTGCTTTGAAATTATGGTTCGAAGACTTTGGAGCTTTGCTTGTGTGGTTAGGCTATTCTTATCCTTAGCTTTTACTTTATGCTTTAGGATAGTCACTTCTTCTCCAATCATTCTTCAATTTTCAAAACTCTCTCCCTTTTTCAAAACATTCTTGATTTCAAACTATCACCTCTTTCATAATCAAACCTTGACTTTGTCAAGTGATTTTACTCTTTTCTTTTCATTTCTTAACAAATGCTAAACTACATAACCATATTGACACCTTTTTCAAAAAGACTTAAAAAAACATCAAACTCATCAAACCCTCTTTTTTGTGCCCTTGTGCACTTTTCCTTTAAAACTTTTTCATAAGTTTAGACATGATTCATTTCTTTAATCGGAATTATTCGCTTGGAAATGACAATTTGTCTTTACATTTAAAATCAACCAAAACAAACAAATTTCATTCTTTGTACCACGAACTACGGGGTTTTGATCCTACATTGCACTCTGTGGGTACGTAGGCATGAGGCGACAAGTCTCTCCAAACACAAAAATCTTAAAAACAATTTCTCTTCTCATCTCCTCAATCACTTTTCAAGCAAACATTTTCAGACCAAAAGCGGTAGATATTTCAAAGGGTTCCTATAGAGTACTATAGACGTTTTGGGTGCTAACACCTTCCCATTGCGTAACCAACCCCCTTACCCAGTCTCTGTTCACTTGTTCTTGTTTTAGAGCTTGTGCAGGTTTTGTTTGCTCTTTTTTCCTTTCCTTTTTGGATAAAATAAAAGTGCGGTGGCGACTCTTGCTTTACGAGTTAAGTTAATCAGTAGCTTACACTCACGATTTTGCCGCTACAGAAAAAGTGGCGACGTTGCTGGGGAGATCCATTCCCTTGAGGGGTTTAGCCTACTTTGATTTATTTACTGCTTTTCGTTTGATTTGCTTGTTACTTGATTGTTCTGTTTGGGAGTTCCTCTGTGTGCGAGATAGGTCCTATACCCGAACCAGAGTGTACTTTGAGATAGGAGGATGGTATAGTCAAGGGACCTTTGAGGGAGTCGAATCCCGAAAAAGCAGAACTTGAGAATCCATCCACTCAGTGGTTGCCTCTTTGGAATTATTGATGCCGATCGAGTGATCGTGAAGGCATTACTTTTTCCATAGAAGCCTATAACAGTGAGGACCATAGTAACCCTTAACCCATCTTAACCATTTTAGGATCGTGGCGCGGAAGCTATGAAGATGCAAATCTGACTTAGCTGTCACGTGATGCCACACTCAGGTTAGACTCTCTTGAGGATAACTACCAACCTCCGAGCAAATCGGTGCGCTGGTGTGTCTGATAGTGGATTGTGGACCCTGGGCACTCTGTTAGAACCGCTGTTTTCTGTAGGTACAATGAAGACAAACCTTAGTACATACCTTTGTGGGACTGGTACTTAACCTTGACTCTATGATCGTGACTCAGACCTTTGAGCCTGTGTGTTTTGAGTGATCTTGTTTGTGGTTGTTGCATCCATGCATTCTTGCATCCATGAGCATACATATGCATTCTTCCAAGTTGTCTCAGAAACTCATTTCAAATGTCTCCTTCTCCAGTTATCTGTTCACCGTCAAGCTATTTCCTCAAAACAACTACGAAACTAGAGCTGCTATTGAGAATGGAAAATAAAGAACAACACAACGCCGAAGTCAGAATGGAAATTGATGAGCTGAAGGTCAGCATGACCAAACTCACAGAAATGCTGCAAGTTCTGATTGTTAGAGGTGAACCACATCAGAGGACTGTGATCTCTGAAATCTTACCTGCTGCTGTTAACCCTCCACTAACTCAGCAACCAACTTCTACTTGGCCAGAATTTGGGTTACCTCCGAATTACTCGCCACCCTTTGCAACTACTCCTGTGTTTGTCTCGCCAGTATCTTTAGCTTCATTGTTCACTGAACCTCAGCCTGTTGTGTATTCTGTTGCTCAAGCTATTCCTGAGAATCCTTTCGTGTACCATGCTGCTGGTCCACAATCTGAAAGTCAAGGAGAACCTGGATACATTGAAGAAGTCAGAGAGCAATGGCAAACTCTAGACAAAAGGATAAGAGTCGTGGAAGGAAGTAATGTCTTTAGTGCTGCTGCAATAGACATGTGCTTGGTTTCAGACTTGGTTCTGCCTGCAAAATTCAAAACTCCTGATTTTGAGAAATACAAGGGGCACACCTGTCCCAGAAGCCACTTGGTGATGTACTGCCGCAAGATGGCTGCTCATGCCAAAAATGACAAACTGCTCATTCACTGTTTCCAAGACAGCTTGAGTAGGGCTTCAATGAAATGGTATATGGGACTTGAGAAGAACTGTATCCAAAGCTGGAAGGACTTGGCTGATGCTTTCTTAAAGAAATATAAGTATAATCTGGACATGGCACCTAATCGTCGTCAATTGCATAATATGTCTCAGAAAGAAAAAGAATCCTTTAAGGAGTACGCTCAGTGTTGGAGAGAGCTAGCTTCTCAAGTGGAGCCACCCTTGGCTGAAAAAGAATTGACTGGATTGTTCATGGACACTCTTCATCCACTCTTTTGGGAAAAGATGATAGGCAGTGTATCATCTGGTTTTGCTGATCTAGTCACTATTGGAGAAAGACTAGAAGAAGGTATCAAGAAAGGAAAGATTGCCAATGCTGAAGCCTTTAGTGGTGCTAAAAAGTATGCTGGGAATTTTCGAAAGAAAAAGGATGGTGATGCCCATGCTGTTTCAGTTGAAGGGAAACCTCGTCGCAGGCAACAACAATATGTAGCTGCAGTTGCTCCCGTTGTTAATGCTCAACCAGTTCAAGCTCCTCGTCAAGCTGTTAGACAAAATCAGAATCGCAATAGGGTTAACTTTGATCCTATCCCAATGTCCTACACTGAGCTGTATCCATGTCTTGTTCAGAGAGGTTTGATTACAACGAGGGATCTACCTCCTCCTCCAAATCCTCTCCCAGCCGGCTATAGGGTTGATCTTCACTGTGAGTTCCATCGAGGCGGGGCAGGCCATAACTTGGAAGGCTGCTATGCATTGAAAGCTAGAGTGCAAGAATTGGTGAACTCAAAGATTCTGACTTTTCTTGATGACAATCCCAATGTTATCAACAATCCCTTGCCAGAGCATGCTAAGTGAAGTTTGAGTCAGTTCAGACGGATCATCTCCTAAAGCCAGTGTTTCAGACAGGATAACTCATCCTTGTTGCTGATTAGTCACTAGGCCTTGTTTCTTTCTGTTTTCATTTTTCTTTGATTGAATTGACTGTTTGCTTTCAAACTTTATTTGTACTTTCATGGTAATTTCAATGAAATGAGCATTGCAATGTTTGATTCAATTCATTTATATCTACTGTGTGCATCTTTATGCTTTCTTTTTCACAAAACAAAAATATATTTCCTGTTCACTTTCTTTAACAAGCTTTTGTTTATGCAAAGATTGGAGGGAGGATGATGAAAACAAAATACCTAAAATTGCTAAGCTGTATGCTTTCAATTAAAACTTGGCTGATGTTGTACAGACATTGTTTCAACTCCCAAACACTGGAGGAATAAGGAAGTTAATCCCTTGACAACCCCTTTGAGCCTAGAAGTTGGAGTTTCTTTCTATACGAAAAAACCCGCAATCTTAAACTGGGGATGGGTAGTTCTCAGTTAATTTGACTTTGCATTTAAACACAAGAGAATCATTGCAATCACAAGCTTTCCTTCGCACACATCAAAGAAGTGTCGAAGATGTCTTTCAAATCAAAAGCCAATGATGGTTCACCGTAATCATTAAGCCATACAGTCATTATCTTTCAAAAAAAATAAAAAAAAATCAAAAGAAAAGCCCGCTAAGTCAAAACCTATGAAGGAGACTTAGGCAAAAATTGGGGAATCCCGCTGACTGTAAGCTCAAATGACACAGTTCAGGCAAAAGTTAGGGATAACAAAAGAAAAATCAAGAAGTTACCAAAATCCTCAGAGACAAAACAAGTTGACTGAGGTCCTCATAAAAAACAACAAAATGTTGTAAGAGAAGTGACTGCCATCTCAAAAATCCTTTGGTCCTTGAGCCATCATCATAACAGTGTTGCAATTCACAAATCTCCTGGAACCTGAATGCATAGTTTGAATTAACTGAGCATAGGACTGGAGATCACCATGAAGAATGGGTTGGGTGCAAATAAACTGTGAGCCTATATCCTTTGTTTCGAAAACCGTGAACCATACCATGTTACAACCTTCAAAAGACCTAATTGAAGTCAGGTTTCTTTTGAAAGCATACTACAGCAAGGTTGCGTAAACTGACTCCTATGTTTGTTGCCAATCATTTGCTTTAATGTCATACCTTTGCTTTCTCCTTCATTTTGAATGTCTAAACCGCCGTGTTTTGACAAGTGATTCATTTTGCTTTACATCAATAATATCATTCCAAAAATGATTTTTGATTTCAAAATTGCATGAGCTTTGCATTAAAATTACCATGTTTGTTTGAATAATCCTATTTGCAGACAAACTTTCCTCATCAAGAATTTCAAACAGTTGAGAAACTTGGTCAGTGATCCTATCAGGGGCACATTACTTCCAAATCCTATTGTGAATCAGTTCAATATTTGTTGCTCAGTGCAAGTTATTCTCATATCTGGTTAGCCAGAAGATCTCTTTCGAGACCCATACTGAGTTTAGCCTTCTCAACAGTCATTCCAAGAACTGCATCCATGATCAGTTCATCCCCAGCAATAGTCAAGCTGAAGCGATGATCAGTTTGTCCTTAGCATTCATTTCAAGAATTGAAGCCATGATCAGTTCGTTTTTCCCCTACAACAGTCAAACTGAAGCTATGATCAGTTTATTTTTATCATTCAATCAATCCGGGGCAATTTTCTTTAAGAATCCTCAAGATGTCTTTCCTCAAAAGACCATCAACCTGATATAATTCATAAGTGTAACAGAGATGTGTTCAACATTTTCTCTCCAAGCAGAGTGGGCAGTGTTCCTTGTGTTGAGGAATCAGAAGTCCATTCTTCCCTCACAAAAGAGTCTATCTCAGTTGTCCCAATCATTTGCATTGCATACATAAATTATTCATATATCATACATAGAAATATTTTCATAGCTCGAAGTGTGCTTCGCGCTCATATGCATTTCCTGAGGTCCTGTTGCTGTCAACATCTTACCTTGTGATCAAAGTCCAACTTACTTGGCACCTACCAAAACATTACCTGTCTTTTCACCCAGTGCTATTCCTGGATGTCTTTTTTATCTTCTTTCTTTCCAGTGCCATTCCTGGATGTTGTCGTTTCCTTATGTATCTATTGTTGTTGTTAGACGTTTGTTTTCTTCCGTTCCAGTGCCATTCCTGGATTTTTGTTTTTCTTCCATTCCAGTGCCATTCCTGGATCTTTGTTTTTCTTCCATTCCAGTGCTATTCCTGGATCTTTGTTTTTCTTTTGCTCCAGTTCCATTCCTGGATGTCTGTCTCTTTTGATCTCCAGTGTCATTCCTGGATATCTTGTTCCTCTTGTTTATTCCAATGCTATTCCTGGAAGTCTTTTCTCTCTTCTGTAATCCCCATCAGATTTGCTTGGATATCTTTCAGTGTCATTCCTGAAAGTTTTATCTATTCATTCAGTGTCATTCCTGAATGAGTTTTCTCCTTTGCATTCAGTGCCATTCCTGGATGTCTTTCTCACTATCATTCAATGCCATTCTTGAATGTAGTGATTTACCTTTACCTTTCAGTGCCATTCCTAAAAGCTCTTTCTCACTTTATTCAATGCCAGTCTTGGATATCGTGAACTCTTTTTTATCTAATGCCATTATTGGATGTTGAGATTTCTTTTGTCCAATGCCATTCTTGGACACCTTTTCCCCAGCTAAGTCCAACGCTATTCTTGGATATCTCTGATGTTTAACCTTGCCATCCAATGCCATTATTGGATGTCCCCAGTGAAGTTTTAAATGGAAGTTTTATTTACATCCAATGCCATTCTTGGATATATTTTCCTCAGCTGAGTCCAATGTTATTCTTGGATGTTTCTGATGTTTACTGTTGCCTCATTCAATGTCATTCTTGAATGTTGTAGTGCCTTTCATCCAATGCCATTCTTGGATATCTTACCCCTAATAGAGTGTTTTTCACCTTCATCCAATGCTATTCTTGGATGACGTTGTTGTTTTTACCAGAAACTTTCTTGTTATTTTCCAATGCCATTCTTGGACATCTTTTGACATACCTTTTGTCTCGTTCGTAGTTTCCATCCAATGTCATTCTTGGATGTCACTACTCGTCTTCCAGGGTCTTGCCCATCTGTTTCCAACTATTGATGGATACTTCTTGTCACCATGACACATCTCCAGAAATAGCTTGTGTTCCCCAGCGTGTCTTTTCATGTTGTCTCTCTCAATTTGCTGTAAATCCCTTGTTTCAAGTTTCCCCGCAGGGTGTTTTATCCTTTGCATTCATATCATTCTTATGGCGTCTTAGGGCTAAAAAAATGTCACTTTTTGTATTTAAGTATCTTCAATCTTATCGAGACGAAGTTTTCAACCTTCATATCTCCTGATGGAAGAGACTTAAATAGGGGCAGCTGTTGGACCCTAATTTTTAACCCCCTAAGATTCCACATATCATTCACATCTCATTTTACATCTTAAACCACAAACAAGATCATGCTTTGGTTCCTTTATCCCTCTCTTCTTTGGGTTTATGCCTTGCAGGGATCACTGAGCACCTGTGTCTTTCTTATTTGCCTTTATTTGCTTATGTTTACTAACCCTTTAATCAAAATCCAAAAATATTTTGTTTTTCTCTTTATTGACATTTTCAGGGGAAGAACAGGTTAAAAATGCCAAAATAACAGTCCCTTAGCTCGAATGAATTTCATCTGAACAATGTCAAAATTGATTTGCAAACAATTCAAAAATCATCTGATCAAGAGTTTCCAAGATTTAATTGATTTTTATTCAAGAGACTCCAAGGTTCATGTGTTTATGTCCATGCCTTCTTTGACAAGCAAGAAAAATCGAGCCAGAACCAAGACAACACATCAAAAAGCCATTTTTCTCATTTTTTCATTATGTTAATCGATTAACCTAATTGCATTGTGATATGGTTAATCGATTAACACGTACAATTTTTGAAAAAATGTGCCAAATTCAAATTCTGCAGCAATTGACACCAATTTTCACCATTTGGATCACATGTGGAATATTCTAGTTCACTTCCAATTAATCCCCTACATCACTTTGATCATTTCCTACCATACACCTTCACTAATCACCACTCTTTTATGAATTTCCCTCCAAATTCAAATTACAAGCCTAATGTTATTTCCAAACCAAATTCCAATCCACCAAATTTTCCAAGCCTAAACTCTATAAATAGAGCCCTCTTTTCATTCATTCTTCAAGTTTTTGAGAGCCAAACTCACCTTGCTAAAATTTCATTCAAGCTTTTGATAGCCAACAAACCTCTTGCAAACTCTCTTCCCAACCACCAAAATTCACCAAAGCTCACTTTTCTTCTTTTGAAAGTTAACAAGAATTCACATTAAATCTTGTTCAACTTTGAGCTAAACCTTCATCCAAACTTGTTTTCTTCAACAATTCTCATAGATCAAGGCTTTAAAGTTTGGATCTTGGAGTAATTTGAAGCAATTTTCAGATTTAGAGTGGTAATCTCATTTTCCACCATTGTTGTTCTAGATTCATCTTCCACAATGTAGATCCTTTGTTGATCTTGTTTGCTTGATCTTTGGATCTTGCAATTTGTGTTGATTACTGGTTTTTGCTGTTGTTTTACTCAAAATTTCGTGCACAATTGCATCCTTGAGCATGAGGTGTTTGACTAAAGGATTGATCAAGGATTATGCAACTTTTAAATTGATTTTTTGCTGTTTTTACAGTGTTAATCGATTAACCAAAACATGCACGAATTGGTTAATAGATTAACAGTTGAATTCTGCGCAAAAAACAGCAAGTTTGCATTGGTTAATCGATTAACCTAATTACAATGTGAAATGGTTAATCGATTAACCAGCATCCAGAATGTGAAAAATGCTTGTTTTTGGGACTATTTTGGTTTTTTTTTTTTCCATTTTCTTCCATTTCCTTTGTTTTTAGCCTTAGATCACATATTTTTGTGGTTTAATTTGGCTTTCTCTTCATCTATTTCTATTTTATTTGGATCGATGAAAGTCTTATAGATCATTAGAATTTCTTTGTCGAATTCTTAATCAAGACGAGATCGTTACCTTCTTTTCTTTTTGTGCGGTATTGCTTTCGGATGACGATCTACATATCGTTCATCAAGCATGCATTAGCACATAGATCTATTGACCGGCCTTATTGTAAGGTAATTACTCCGTAAATTACTCGGCGAATGCTTAACATAGCGCAACATTTGTCCCTCTTTATCCAATTCGGAATTTGAACTTTCGTGGTCCGGACCTTGATTGGTCGCGTCAACCCAATGTTGGTTAATCTTTTGTATTAGGTTCAAAATCTTTGAAGCTTGTTGTTGTAGAGGCTTTGATTCTATCAATCTTCTAACAAGTCTTCACTAACCTTGACCTAAGTACATTGTTTAATCACTATAGTTCAAGACGCGAAACGGAATAATCGATGAAGGCTTATGGCACTAGAGCCTTGTGCTACTAATCACTAACTTCTAACTTTTACTTTTATGCTTCCTTCTCTGTCCCTATCTCTCTTTTACTTTTTTGCTCCATTATTATCATTTCATATCATGTTTATGCTTCCGCAGTTTTTCCTTTGTCCGTTGGACACATATTTATGCTTATGCCTTTTTCTCTTTGTCCACTTGGACCAAAAACATTAATAAAGGCCAAAACCTCTAAAAAACTTGTGTTTCTAATCTTGGACTATGGTTACTATCCTTTGCAATGGACATGGAGTTTTGCACCTAGACCTTGGACTCCAATGCAATTCTTGGAACCTTGGACTTAGAACTAGGACTTTCTCCATTTGCTTTGGAATTATGGTTCGAAGACTTTTGACTCCAATGCAATTCTTGGAACCTTGGACTTAGAACTAGGACCTTTTCCCTTTGCTTTGGAATTATGGTTCGAAGACTTTGGAGCTTTGCTTGTGTGGTTAGGCTATTCTTATCCTTAGATTTTACTTTATGCTTTAGGATAGTCACTTCTTCTCCACCCATTCTTCAATTTTCAAAACTCTCTCCCTTTTTCAAAACATTCTTGATTTCAAACTATCACCTCTTTCATAATCAAACCTTGACTTTGTCAAGTGATTTTACTCTTTTCTTTTCATTTCTTAACAAATGCTAAACTACATAAGCATATTGACACCTTTTTCAAAAAGACTTTAAAAAAACATCAAACTCATCAAACCCTCTTTTTTGTGCCCTTGTGCACTTTTCCTTTAAAACTTTTTCATAAGTTTAGACATGATTCATTTCTTTAAGCGGAATTATTCGCTTGGAAATGATGATTTGTCTTTACATTTAAAATCAACCAAAACAAACAAACTTTATTCTTTATACCACGAACTACGGGGTTTTGATCCTACATTGCACTCTGTGGGTATGTAGGCATGAGGCGACAAGTCTCTCCAAACACAAAAATCTTAAAAATAATTTCTCTTCTCACCTCCTCAATCACTTTTCAGGCAAACATTTTCAGACCAAAAGCGGTAGATATTTCAAAGGGTTCCTATAGAGTACTATAGACGTTTTGGGTGCTAACACCTTTCCATTGCGTAACCAACCTCCTTACCTAGTATCTGTTCACTTGTTCTTGTTTTAGAGCTTGTGTAGGTTTTGTTCGCTCTTTTTTCCTTTCCTTTTTGGATAAAATAAAAGTGCGGTGACGACTCTTGCTTTACGAGTTAAGTTAATTAGTAGCTTACACTCACGATTTTGCCGCTACACCCTGGGGCACTGGTTAAGGATTATTAATTACATATTAATATGTATTATATGTGAGAGAAATAAGTGTATTGTATTTATTATACGAGAGTAAAATGGAATATATTATATGAATTGTATGAGAGAGAAAATGAATGTGTTAAATTTATCTAAGATAATTAGTAATTAAGTATATTTAATTATACATTTTCTAAAAGAATTAAATGTGATCAAGGACAATTTAATACTTCTTATCCAGTGCCCCTGGGGCACTGGTTAGCAAAACCCTTTTTTTATTTGAATGCTTAAGTTCTATAAAGAATACTTAATGAATTTTGCGACCCTTGTTTACGTGACTGAACTTGTCTTATGTACTATTACAATCTTAACTGTCGACAATGGTTATCATCGCATAATTCAACAAGTACTCCCTTACATGGGCTTCATCCTTCTAGTCTGCTTCCACGTGTCTTCGACATTTGAACTGCTCTGAACTGCTCTTACTGTTTCAAACTGTCTTTTAAATCTTCTAACTGCTTATGTCGAAAGTTTCTTCTGTCGAACATTGGAGCAAATCGTCGAAATGCTTAGCTAACTGTACTTATTCTGTGAATTTACCTCACTTCTACTTCTACCAAATATGCCAAATCACCATAAACCTTTTCGAGATTTGAACATGTTTTGAAGAGAGAACGATCATAATCTTGTGGATTTGTTCTTGAGACTCTTCCAAAGCAGGTTTGGCAGATTTCTAGGTTATCTAAACCATGAAATAAAAAATATACTAAATCCCAAAACATCAAATAAGCGAGTTGAATTCACCATTTTAGTTGAAGTTATCAAAATTTTAAAATCATAACTAGGTTATTTTATACTTAGTAATCTTATAAAAATACTAAATGAAAATTCTTAATGATGACTTCTCGGCAAATGTACCGATAATGTCACAATAATAAAAAGATATTGATTCCACATGGACTGCTAATTAACAAAACAATAGTTGTACAATTATAAAAATTAACAATTAGGTGGGGGTTTGAGTTTGAATGCGAGAAAAGAAAAGTTGTTCTAAATAATAAGAAAGCAGTCATGTTTTGTATATAATCCCTTATTTCTCCCCTGTTGATGTCTATTGCATTATATAAATGAGAATGTTATTATATTTTCACAGCAAATTAACATAATCACTATACCCAATTCTTTGGTGTATATCTCACTAATTATCACTCGGGGTCTCCTATCCCTATTCAACCAGTGTAAGTGAAATTAGGCGATGCACAAAACTTTAATTCAACAGCCACTACTCGGGATCTACTATCCCTATTCAACCAGCATAAGTAGAACAATTTCCTTAGTTCCAACACATAGACTAATGGTTAGTATTCTCGAAGTGCCCAAGATCAGATTAAAAGAGTATCTCTCATAAAAAGCATCAAGCAAAAGAAACAATTGAATAGAAATATAACTCCAATTTTTCATGCAATTACAAATTAAACATATCTCCCAACAAGTTCAAAATAAGTTCATTAAACAAAACCTAACTTAGAGATATTTAGCTACTCATAACGATACAATCAAATACCAATTGTTTAGATGAAAATTGCATTTGAAAATCCTTGAAGAACTGACCTCCAATGACTTTCAATGCTCTTAAAACCACCATCTTGGTGCTCTTTACTGCCACTTTCAGTCTAAAAATGCAGAACCCTTGAAAAGATGTCAAAAACCCATTTTTAAAGCAGTCAGAACGGGCCAGAAATGCGTCAGAAAAAGGTACAATAAAGTACCATCACGTGCGTTATAAGATGCATCACGCGATGCAGCTGTTACACTTTTATTACGCTCCCGTCGTGCGCCATCATGTGTGTGATTGCTTTCAGTCGTGTGCACGATACTTTTTATCGCGCGCCTGATTATTCTAGAATATAGATCTCCTTTTTAGATTTCTTTTTCAAAAAACCTCGTCTAAAAACGAGTTACAGAACTCCAGATATAATCAAATTACTAGACAGACGTCAGGATGTAGATTGTGCTGAAAAATACTCATTTCTTCATAATCTCTTCACGATTTCTCGGCTTTGCTATGTTTCTTTGACTTATTTACTTTAATCATATTTCTTATTATTTAGCCCATCTTGAACTTGAAATTCCATCAATTTTTTCGCAAATACTCATAAAATTCATGTAATGACAAACTGTCATCACAACCCCAAACTTACTCTGTTGCATGTCCTTAAGTAACTTGCCTGCAACTGAGTGTTTCAACAGAAAACAACATGCATACCCTTACTAATATACATATCCTTTGTTTCTTTATTTTATTTTACATGGTAATCACTTTCTCTCCCCACTCCAATCAAGATAAATCGGAAAATTTCTTCCAACACAATAAGTACTCAACCTGTCTCTCATCTCACTATTATTTCACTCGCATTGACAGGGTAATCACATAATCAACATACAAAAACATTTTACCATAAGTTTGCAAAATTTCTAACAAAATCAATCAAAGTCATCTAAACACACACTTTTGGAGGGCTTTTAAGGTTGTAATAGGGCTTATGTCAAGGTGGGATAATTTGGGAGACTAGGCTTAAACCTTTGGAGTTAGGTACCTAGTTTTCCTTATGTTATCATATTCCTTTTCATATCCACTTTTGCTTAATTAATTGGTACTAGAGATTAACATTTTATGGTCCTTATCATTATTTTTCTCTTTTTTTTTTGAAGAAGTTATTTTTAACTTCTTATTTTCTCAATTTTTTTTTAAATTTTGACCATTTTTTTCTCTAGTACCCCAACCCAAACTTAAACTTTGTTCACTTCCAAGAGAAACCCCAAACTTATTCTTCTTCATATGACAAAGGAACTAAATTTTATATCTAACTCCATAGAGAGGGTGGAAATATTTAATCTATCAAGTCAATTGACTAATAGATGTGGCTATGTCACCGAAAGAAAGAGTTTAGACTCAAAGTGGTTAGCAAAGGATATAAACATAATATCAGGGCTAGTTTGAAAAGACCCAGAGTTTACCACAAACAAGTGCCTCAGTGTGTATTCATCAAACTAATAGATTAAATAAAAAATAATGCAAATTCTAGAAAATAACAATTATACGGATACTCTCATAAGAAGGAAAAGTAAATAATGGAATTTTTTACTTGAACCTTACTAGTCGAGATATCTAGAAATTAAGTATAAGTTAGTTAGTTGTTCCTTTCTTCATCAACTCACAATGTGCAATTGGAACTTCTATGATGATCACTATTTTCTTATTATTTTCTTTTTGTTCATCTATTCACTAGTAAGGTAGCAAATTATTAAGTGCAAGAAACAACAGTCACAAACTCATTTGTTAAGTAAAACATTAGAGAAGTGGTACAAAAGAGAACCAAGTATTGTAGCTATTACTCTAGATTGACTTGAGAAATTGACTTGTAGGATATAAAAGCAAATTGGAGAAAATAATACAAATTCTAAAAACTCCACATTCACATGGCATTAGAGCACAAAACATCTTGCACGTCATGCATGGTGTTGTTAAAGTCTTGGTTCTGTTTGGTTCACTCTGCCATCGCCTGATCGATGATGATGCTCGAGAGGAGTGACTTCACTTTAGACCCATTCCCTGAAACAAAAACAACAATACTAGAAAGTGCAAAGAGATTAGAAGAAAAAAAATTAGGATTTGAGAGAGTTTGTAATCTCTCTTTCTTATTTCAATCCCTTTCTCATGTCTCTGTCCTCATATTCCTTAATACGACATGCTATACAATAAAAATGATTAATTGAAATAAAATGAAATTTAAAATTGCAAATGAAATAAAAAAAATTATCTGATGGGTTATCTCCTATTAAGCGTTTCTTTAAGGTTCTAAGCTTGACCTTTCGATTTTTGTGTTAGGGCGACATATATGACAAGAAAAACACATCATCATTCTTCTTCCTTGTGTTTGGTAGGAATTCTATTACTTTCAGGAATTGAAGTTTTTTCTTCCATATTCTCCTTAGCTTGATAATATCGAACAAGGCATAAATCTTACCTAATATTTCATCTATTTCTCCTTTTTTATCAGCCTTGTTGCTAGGTGTAGGACTACTCTTTTGTTGAAGATATTGTAGTTGGATATCTAAATCTGAACGAATTATTGAAATTTAAGTGTCCTCCAAAATGATACACTATTCATCTTGCATTCTTGCTCTTGTCCCACATATCTTATTCACCTTTGTTGCTTCTATTTTTGCTTCCATCTCTTTATCAGGCGTTGTACATTTTTCTTCGTATTTCTATTTTTCAACTCATCCTTCATCGGATACCTCACATTCCTATTTGACTTCTATTTCAATTTCCTTATCTCTAAGACTATCTAACATATTTTCATAGAAATATCCATTAGTTCTCAGTTTTAATGCTAATTAGTTAGATACTTGACCAAGTTGCACCTCTAAATTCTCAAAGGATATTTCCATGTCACTTCGCACAGTTTCTTGATACTTGTTGATTTTCTCGAAATTGACTTGAGTCACCTTTATAAACTGAGTCAAGGCTTCTTTAAGTTGAGATGATGAATCCTTTTCCCATGAATGATGAGTATTAATGTAAGGTTCTGGCTCTGAATAATTTCTAACATTTTCCAAAATGAGTGTTTTTGCTGCAAGCTCCTTTGAATAAGCTTCAAACTTTGCCAAGCTAGCATAGTTGTCATCTTGCATGACTGTTTTGACTTCACATAAAAGAAGAATACCTTAGTAGCACTGCACTAGATAAATTTTTTCTTAACAAAAATAAAACTAAAAAGAAAAACAATAGAAAAGAAAAATTAAGGAGAAATAAAAATAAAATATTCACGAGAAAACAAAAAATAACTTAAATTAAAAAACTAAATTAAACGTTGCACATGCATTGCCTTGTTGAAATTATCAGCAGTCCCCGACAAATGTGCCAAAAACTTGATGACTTCTCGGTAAGTGTACCGATAATGTCGTAGTAATAAAAAGATATTGGTTCGACTGAGACTACTATTTAACAAGGCAATAGTTGTGCAATTATAAAAAGTAACGATTAGACGGGGGGGGGGGGTTGAGTTTGAATGCGAGAAAATAAAAGTTGTTCTGAATTAATAAGAAAGCAGTAAGGTTTTGTATAGAATCCCTTATTTCTCCCATGTTGATGTCTAATGCATTACATGAATAAGAATGTTATTATATTTCCACAACGAATTAACACAACCACTATACCCAATCCATTAGTGTAGAGCTCACTAATTACCACTTGGGGTCTCCTATCCTTATTCAACCAGCGTAAGTGAAATTAGGCGATGCACAGAATGTTAATTCAAATGCCATTACTCGGGGTCTCATATCCCTATTCAACCAACGTAAGTACAACAATTGCCCTAGTTCCAACACATAGACTAATGGTTAGTATTCCTTATGTGCCCAAGATCAGATTAAAAGAGTATCTCACATAAAAAACATTAAGAAAAAGAACCGATTGAATAGAAATATAACTTCAATTATTCATGCAAAGACAAATTAAACATATGTCCCAACAGGTTCAAAATAAGTTCATCAAACAAAACCTAACTTAGCGGTATTCAGCTACTCATAAGGATACAATCAAACACCAATTGATTAGATGAAGATTCCATCTTAAAATCCTTGAATAACTGGCCTTCAATGGTTTCCAATGCTCTCAAAATCATCCTATTGGTGCTCTTTGTTGTCACTTTTAGTCGAAAAATGCAGAACCCGTGAAAAGATGCCAAAAACCCCCCCTTTAAAGCGGTCATAACGAGTAGGAAAAAGTCAGAAAAGGCCCAAAAAGGTACCATTGCGTGCATTATAAGATGCATCGCGCTCGCGATGCAGCTGTTACACTTCGATTATGCACCCATCGCGCGCCATCGCGCGCGTGATTGCTTTCCATCTCACGCACAATACTTTATATCGTGCGCGTGATTATTTTGGAATGTAGATCTCCTTTTTAGCTTTCTTTTTAAAAAATCCTCGTCTAAAAAATGAAGGTGAAGAAAATACACAAGAAGGGGGTGGGGTTGAACTGTGTATTCCAAACATTGTTTCACTTCTGATTTAAGAACTTCAGAATCTGAACCACGTTCAGAGTCTGATATCATAATAAGTAATAGTAGTAGAAATGAAATGATCAAAAGTAAATGCAAGCAACACACTAAGATTATCCTAGTTCCTCTTCTCAACTGAGAGTAGTCCAATCCCCTTGCCTCAAACAAATCTTTTCACTATAACCAAACAGATTACAAATTGCTAAAGCACACTTGCAAGAGACTTCAAAGCTCAATCAATGTAGAAAGAGACTTCTGCTCAAGCAAGCTTGCAAAAGACTTCTGCTCAATCAACCTAGAAAAAGGTTTCACTTGCTCAAGTACATAGACACGAGACTTCAATGCTCAAGCATGCAGGCAAGAGACTTCCTCTACTTTAAACAAATAGTTTAGTAGAAAAGGTAACTACTATACTTTGACACAAAATTAGAAGCATAACAATTTTCCAACAATCACAAAGGTTCTCAACCTTTCTAAGATTTCTAAGATAATCTAAGATAAGAAATCTTAAGATCTTATGCAATAACAGTTACAAATATAACAGCTCAGAGTTATTCCAAATGTCTTATAATGTGTTGTGATGTTGTAACCTTCCTTCAAGTATTCAACTTCCTTTTATAGAGATAAAACGTTGTTGGAGGTTTGAACAACAATAAACTTAGTGAAGAAATATGTCAAGAGAGCCGTTGGAGACTAGCATCTAGATAAAATTATTGTCCACTGGATAATGGCATTGTTCACAACACCTTTCGAAGTAATAGGTATCTACCAACATGTAGAACAGACTAAAGAGGTTGCATCACCATCCCTCGAGCCTTGCAAAACCAAACCCTAGTGGAATCTTCCTAGAAATCTGGCGCTTGACAAGACTTGACTGCTTTTGGTGCAGAGTACAGACCAGAGGCACCTTATTCCTCCAAGGACTGAGTTGTGACCATAGGTTGGAACAGTATACCAGAGTTCGATCCTTTAGATGTTGATGAACATAATCAGAGTCACCAGATTTTGATCATCCAGAATCTGAGTAACATTACTTCTCCACTTATGCTTTCAACATGATTAATTCATGGTGAATTCTTAGCTTGTGATCCTGCACACTTGAACATATGTTAGTATACCCATTTCTTCTCTAAATACTTTGTTATCATAAAAACCCAAGGGGTATGAACAATCTTGTTCCAACAAAAACGAGTTACGAAATTCCAGATATGATCAAATTACCGGACAGACAGCAAGATGTAGATTGTGCAGAAAAATACTCATTTCTTCATAATTTTTTCACGATTTCTTGGCTTTACTTTGTTTTTTCGACTTATTCACTTTATTCATATTTATCTCATCGTTAACTTGAAATTCCATCGAATTCATCGCAAATACTCATAAAATTCATGTAATGACAAACTGTAATCACCCAGGCTAACAGATGCCCCCCCCCCCCAAATACCACTTTGATCATCAGCAAAAAATGGAAGAAATGTGGCATTTTTAGTAACTGCTTGACACTGTTCAAGGTGGTATGCATACAACATAGTTATCATGAGCACTTTACCAAACCATCACGTTACTGAACGTGCGTGCATTCCGTCATCATCACTCCAATTTCCTTGAATATCGTGGGCCACAAGATTAAATCATAATAAATAAATCATTTAATTTATTTTTAAATAAGAAAAATCAAACACCATTTTTTCAGATTCGATAGAGACACTGGAACGTTTTATTCTACTATATATACACCCTCATTCTTTCATTTGTCCTTTTTCACAACTTCTTCTTTAGAACCCTAAAAGTCTTCAACTCCTACAAAACTCACATTCTTGTACCTTCGTCAAACTTTAGAAAACATAGCTTTTTCTTCTGCTTCAACACAATAGCTTCCAATCCTGCTTGTCTCTGAAGTTACTGCTCTTAATTTTCTTGGTAATTGTACCTACATTCCTAAACAACCAATGTAGGAAGAAAAAGCCATGATTTGGGCATTCTTGGGTGTATTTCCCGGATCTTCTGCAAAATATGAACAACTAAAGAAGTTTTTCCTTGCTACCATTGATGCAAACCCCGAGCTTTTCAAGACAAAGCATATGAGTTAGGGTTCATGAGTTCACCACAACATGTTTTTCGTTCCTCTCCCACTACTAGAAATGAGGCTTACATCAATTAGTTAAATAAAGTAGAAAAGAAAAAGGAACAATTCTGGAAATACCAAGGTATCTATGATCTTATTAAAATGTCCAGAGTTGTCCCCAAGTATAACGCCAACATGCTTATTTTAACCCTTTTCTTTTGGGAAAGCTCGATTAACACGTTTCACCTCCGTTGTGGAATGGTGACTCCTACCCTCTTCGATGTGGCTACCATTACCGGCCTTCGATCCACCGGGGAAACCTTCGACCCTACCCTCATGAATAGAACCAAACCAAACTTATCTTTTACCTTCCCAAGCTATAGTAACTTTATCGAAGACCACCATGAAGACCATCATAAGGAAGTCTCTAGCCATGCGCATATTGCTTTCCTCACTTTTTGTCTATCTCATTATGTCTTCTGTTCTAGCTCTTTGTAGGTATCCAAAAAGTTTATTCCTTTAGAAACCCAAATCTATGAGGGGCGGAACATCTTCCATAGCAAAATGAGTTTAGGCTCCCTGTATGAAGCTCTTGGACTTTCTGCATCTGACCTAAAGTCTATAATTGATTATGATCAAACGTTTATGATCTTTTACCCTATGTGGCTCCTACAACTAATTAGCTTAATGCCACTTTTGAACATTCTCTAAGATTTACCATCCCTTTCAACTTAAAAAATAGATTAAAGTAAGACGGTTCGAATCCACTAGGCTTGTTTTACTTATTCCAAAAGATTTTGGCCTTTCGACCGACGCAACCTTCAAGGAATACTTCCTCATGTATGTAGATTGCACTACCTTTGATTCTTATATGGCCCATTTCGTCATTCAAAGTCACAATCCAGATTGGTTTAAGATATGATTTCCACCTTTTTCTCTAGAACAATGTTTTGAGGCTCTCGACATCTGGAAAGCTTTTCTCAAGCCTAATGTTCTGTCGAGCAAACTTTTTTTTGGAAAGAGGTGTCCTGGGACTTGTTACCTGGTGTCCAGACAATTTGGCTTTAACCAATTCTTACCAAAGTCCCTTCTCCTCAACAGAGTCGAAATCATCATGGCCACTACTAAACTGTCAGAAGAAGAATATCAAACATGTCTCAACTTTCTTACTAAAGAATTCGTCACTCTAACCCCCTTTAAATTTCAAGATTCCTACCTATGTACCCAACAATTTAAAGAATGGTGGTCATTTTATTATCTTGCCCTTTCTCAAGACCTTTCTCTTATTCTTCAATATTTAACATATGCTTTTTCAGCTCTATAGACTAAATTCAAGAAAAGTTGGGGTACACACATCAAGGAAATTCAAGCTTTCTAAAAATACTTCGAAACCGTGTATAATCCATGTGAACTTCATTGAACTATCTATGATGCAGCCCTTACTTTAAAACATAAAGGTACTGAAAACCCCCCACACTTGAAAATCCACCTTATGTAAAAAATGTGTATGATTTTGCTTTAAAATTTTAGTTTTCCAAACCTTCACCATTGCCAACCTGTGAATTTGGTTTGGCTTTTCGTCTGCCATTTCCAGACTAGTTTATTTGTGTATCTTCGTCATCTTTAAATAATGAACTGAAAAACCTCATCATAGAGTAATTTCGACTAAGTATAACATAGACAATTATAGAGGCCATCTCTATATCGATATTAAACATTTTTAAGTCTTGCCCACCATATCAACATGTGAGATACATGACACTAAGAATTTCTTACCTTTCTTTATATTCCTATTTGCTTACTTGTGTTAAACGTTTGTAGCTTCACACCTTGCTTCAAAAGAGTCGAAGAAGAAGCAAATAGAAATAACCAATGATGGTGAGAAGTTTGACCATCCACAAGAAACAAAAAAGGTAAACCTTCTCGACCTTCATTCTTTCTCTCGACAATAGGCTTTGCTTTCACTCTTTCTTATCCTTATTATTTTTCAAAATCAGAAAAGAGGAAGTAGTGCCACTACTGTCACCCAAAAAAGAAATCCAAGAAAGACAAAGCCATTGTCGCTCTTGATGGTGAAAAAACACAAGTCTTACTTACTCTCAAACTCTCCTATATTTTCTCACATCCATTCTTTATGATACTAATATTTACCAATACTTTAGTCTCATTCAAGAGCTCAAGAAGAAAAAGAAGTTGAGTCTGCTGACGATAGTAATAAAATTTTGGTTTCTACTCAAACTACTTCTACTAAGCATCAGAAGGACTTGGCAGAGAAAGTTCCCAAGAAGAAAAAGGCTTTTGTCGGGACTTCAAAACTTCAACAAGCCAACAAGAAGAAAACCAAAAGACAGGCTCTTTAGGCTAATCCATCCAAATAATCAAAAGAGGAACCTCTCATCACCATTTATGAGGACGAGGAAGAAATCGTAGATGACCGTATGATAAAAAAGAAACCAAGACGCCCAACACCAATCATTCCTAACGAGAGTTCAAAATGCAAAGATTCAAGCCCCGACTTCTGGACCTCTATGGTACTTTAAATTTCAATCTCTATCTCATTTTTAATATGTGTCTTATAATCTCACTATATCATTTGACTGTTTTCTTTACAGGAAAAACCTATATATGTTGTACTTCCTACAACAAATGTCAATTCAAGTATCCATTGGTCGATTCCTTTAACAACAAGTTCGCCATAAGTCCAACCAACAACAACTGTCAATCCGGTCGAGGAACCTATGCATGAACATAATGCTAAAAAAAGACATGAGCCCAACCATCCTCCATAGGATAGTTAACCAAATATTCCCACAAGACACATCCATCTATATGGATAAAGATGGGGTTGGAATTCTTCTTTAAAAATTACGGAAAGTAGAGGCGAAGCCATAACTAAAGAAACCATATGGGAGTGACCAATGTCGTGATGTCTTTCTCGTTGCTCATTCATTCCAATATGTTGAAGAACTAACAGTAAAGTTAGAAAAAAAAAAGGAAACTCAAACAATATTCATTTTTTAAACAATAAAGTAATTTAGAGTTGTAATTCTAGGACTACTCCACCAGAACCAGTACATTCAGAGAACTTGCTAAACCAATATTGTAAGAAAACATGGTGCTATTTATTTGTGAACATGCTTGTGTTCTTGGCATTTGCAACTAAAAACCTGAAATGACAAGAAGTAATTGCAAAGAAGGGTATTCAATGTTGGGGAATGAGAGCATCATGGGCTACTTGAGCTCCTCTATGAATCGGCAAGCCAATAATGGATACTAAATAAAGGAGGGTAAGTGTTACCATACATCCGGGGAAGACAAAAATGTTAACACTTACATACCAATAACGAAGAAGTGGTTCATCTCAAACTTCATGTATTTAGAAGAAAGTTTGATCATGTTAAATATTCCCTACTTCTTAAAATATTGACCTTTGGCTATCTCCATCTGAGATAACCAAGTAACATAGTTACTTGTTGGATGAAAAAAGTTTTGAAATAGCATAAAACAATAAAGAAATAATATCGACTAAGGCTATTTATGAGAAAAATCCAAAGAGTTAAATAATTTAATTGCTTGAGGAGTTTAAAAAAATCTAGGTGATTATTGTGTTAGCCTGAGAATTTTAGCTTGACATTTTGATATGAATGTATGATATAATATATGTAAAAATGCTAAGTATAGATGACCAAGTCATATTTTCGACGAAAAGTCACATACTCGATAGGTTAATTTTATCGACATGTGTGGTTGAAAGACTTACAGACATTTTCGACAACAGTAGCGGTTTGAAGTGGTTCAAGTTCCAAGGACACGTGGAAATAGTTCAAATGACAAAAGCCCACGTAGTAGTATATATATGTTGAGAGATAACTGTTGCTGGAAGTAGATAATGTATCTAGTATATAAGCAAATTTCGACTCTGTAATCAGGGTTCACTTTTCATTTTGTTCTCTTTAGAATTCATACATCTGATTCACTAAGATAACAAATTTGCGAAAAATGTATGAACGTGTTCCATTTTTAATTCAAGCATCCCGACTACTTTGTTATTGCTTACTTCTTTACTTGTTTCTGTTTTTTTATAGGCAATGATTCAATATCAAAATAGAGTACAAAGTATTCTCTAACCCTTACAAAAGCACATTATGATTATCTTGATTATCTTCTGCTCAAACAATATAAAACAATATAAAGGAGTCGTAAACCAATCATACAAACTACAGGTACTAGAGAAATTACTGCCTTACTTTATTTCTCTTGTTTTTTGCAATTAGAAATTCTTTCAACACTATTACTTTAACATCTCAAAACGTTTTACACAAAGTATTGTCTAGAATTTTCGAGTTTGATCCTATAAATGAACTAAAACGCGTGATTGTTTATTAAAAACATCAGTAAACATATTGAACAATAAAACATATCTGATCTTTATCCTTATGTAAGCCAAAAAGAGATTTACAACAATTAGTTTTCTATTCTTATGGTCCAATGATGATATTATATTCACGCACAATCTGACCTATTTATTTTGTACCGTCTCAAAGACTTTTAGTTATTTAACAATACAACACAAAGATGCATTTGTTAACATCAAAAAATAATTGAAGTGTTTATCAAAATTGATAAACAGACGATTTTAGTATTAACTAGCATAGTTAGACAAGTGAAATTGGAGGCGAATTAGGCAGAATCCAGTTTTTTTTTTTCAAATTTATTTAAGCCATGAATGGCGTGAAGCGAAAAAAAGAAGTCAAAGTCTAATAAAATTTGGCATTGATCAATTAAAATTGTGTTCTATAATTTTAGACGTCATTAACCTTATTTGACAAATAACACCGAAACACAATCTTAAAATTAAAGCACACTCGTAAAAATGACAATAAATAATACCTCAGAAATAGAAAAATCGGTTAAACATAGGTCACTACAAATCTCAGTAAGAGAAAACATTATATGGATGTATATGGATGTCGTTATTATATGGATGTTGTTCTTAATTTAGTTAGTGGAAATATGAATATTTCAATTTAGTACAACAAGTCATGCAAAAGATTTTTAAAATTCATCATTCTAAATATAGAAGCTAACGATTGTAGAGTTTGCCGGACGCACATTTTCACACAGTGAAACATACAAACCTTTTGAAATTATAAATAAAAAGAACAGTTATGTACAAATAACTCTTATGTGTGTTTCCTTAAACAGTTAATTCAAAATCATAATTTATTTACTTAAACAGTTAATTCAAAATCAATTTGTTTCCTCTCATAACCAAATAGACACTTATTCTATTCAATTAAAAATTAATTAATTAATTTCAACCGGTGGAGTTTCACATCATAGCATTTGAAGTTGAATCAAAGATGCACATGGGTGGGGCTTGATTGTTAATGCAATCCAACAGCCACGTACACCAAAGCGACCTATAGTGTAGTATTACCCTGCAACTGCTGCCATCCACCTCTTAATTTTACTAACAACAAAAAGATTGAGAGGAGATATGGATGCAGAAAATAACTTTGGATACCTACCAGCTCCTCTCCCACAAATAGCTTTGGATACCCAACTTCACTTGGTTAAAAGCTAAAAACAAAAAGTGTGATGCATGACCATACATATCGAATCATCGATTGTTGAGTCTTAAAAGCATGCAAGATGGGGTTATTTTTAATCAATCTATTCTTCAAAACAAGAGGGAATTAATCAAGTTTGACAATAAATGTTTTATTTAACTATTTAAGTAATCTTTGTTGGAAAAACTATCTAGGTATCAATCTATAGTATCTAAATAATTTGATTATAAACTCTTACGCCATCAGATGTTTTTGTGTATTAGTGAGAAGGAAAATTAAATATGCATTTGTAAATTTGATTGAGTTTTCTTCGCTGAGAGGATTGAGGATTGAAGGTTTTATTGTGGATAGGTACAACTCTCAAAGCCGCTTCAAGCAAAGTGGCCAAGAAAGAAAAAAAGGTGTTCCGACAATCAACAAACTTGTATACCATTTGCCTTTGAAACATTTGCTTTTCTAACACCTGAAGCAGTGGATCTTTTAAAGAGAATTCAAAGGCTCATACATAACAATGTTGTGTCTCATAAAAAAATGAATATAGTTTTAAAGAGAATTGATTTTGTTATCCAAACTGGAATTGTGGTGTAGCTAGTTACACGTTTGCCTCCTACTTATGTATAATCTTAATTATATATAATATATTTAAGCTAAATTACACTTTTGGTTCCTCTATTTTGTCTGATTCACGTAATTAGTCCCTCTATTTTAAATTCAAACAGTTTTGACTTCTCTATGTTAAATTCAAACAATTTTAGTCCCACTATCACGTTTTTTACATAGAGAATTGATAAATTTTTTGTTTTTTAACTTATATTTTTATCTACAAAGTTCAATAATAGGTTTATATACGATTATTTGTCATGTTTTACAAGTAACTTATAATTTAAAAAATGAAAACATCGTTTATTTTAAGTGGAAAAGTATGAGAGGGCGACCAAAATTGTTTAAATTTAAAATAGTGAGACCAAAATTGTTTAAATTTATAATAGGGGGACCAATTTCGTTAATCAGATAGGATATGGGGAGCAAAATTGTAATTAAACCCAATATTTATAATATCAAAAAATACTTGAAAACAAAAAGGCTAATTATCTGTTTGGAATGTAAATATCGTAAAATAAAATATTTATACAGAAAATTAAAAAATAATTTGCTAGTAAAAAAGGAAACCAGAACATAACAATTTATAAAAAATAATAACGTCAATGGTGGACACTCAACAATATTATTTCACCTAAGACATTTAAAGTTAAAAGTTAATAAAATGCAATGATCAAATTAAAACTTTAAATTATATTAAAGAATCAAAAGATGCATTATGCCTAAAACTTTAGAAAATAGAGGATTTATGTCTAGGATGAGAGATTTTTAACTACATAAAATAATTTAGAAGTGAGTAATTATAGAGATTGCCTTGAAAATATATTGCAAAGATGATGTCTAGTTTGCGTTAACAATTTTGTCACACTCGTGAGACGCATAATAGTGTCTGTGAGTTGAATATTGAACTCATCCGCGAGGCGGATGATGTGAGGCATGAGGTGATTGGGCAAGAGCGCGGAGCATTTGTCTCGATCTTTGTGTTATACTTAAGTATTTTGATGTCATTTGTAAGGGAGATATGGTTTTTTATAGATAAACTTAAAGAGAAGGAGATAGATTCTTATAATTTCTAATAATAAATGGGTGCGTTAGATTTTAAAAATAAAAAGTACTGTACATAACAATATTAGATAGTACAAAACAGTATAAGACAACTTTTTATAATGTATTGTATGTGTTTGATGATTGCTGCACTGGATAATTTTTTTTTTCTATTTTGTTTGATATGTCTATGCACCAGACTAAATTATATAACTTTTAATATAATATTCTTTAATGATATACACAATATTAATATTTATGAATCAAAATATTAAATAATGAGAAGAAGGTGAAAAGGGATGAAGAGAAAGATTTTTATTACTTTACATTATTTGATATATTGATGCATTATACAAAAATAATATAACTTTGACTATAATATTCTTTTTTGAAATATAAAATGTGTGTGTGTGTGTGTGCGCGCGCGTGTGTGTGCGTGTGTGTGTGTAAGTGTGCGCGTGTGTGCGTGTGTGTGTGCGTGTGCGTGGGTGTGTGCGTGTGCGCGTGCGTGTGTGTGTGTGCGTGTGCCTGTGTGTGTGTGTGTATGAGAGAGAGAGAGAGAGAGAGAGAGAGAGAGAGGTGTAAAAAATAAAATTTGATATTTTGACAATTTATGTTTAGGACAAAAAATTGTCCCATGGTTTAGTGAGAGACAAAAATTTATGGTTTTGTGCATTCTCTTATCATAAGTTTTGTCCAGTTCCATGATTAATTTTTGTATAAAACAAGGTACAAAAAAATTGTCTTGTCTAGTTCCTCATTTTTTATCAAGTCAAACGCACCCATTCGGTGATCTTTTGCTTGTAAACTAAGGGTTATTAAACATGTTAAAATACTTTAGAATTGAGTGATTCATATATTGAGAGATTGAGAAACTGAATCTTAAAGGGTATAAAGCAGGTAGTGTTCTAATGAACTTGTTAAGCTAATTTCCTGTAACTCATTTGTAATGTCTTGTATAAAATTTTGACTGGAGTGGACCAGAGAGTTGTTCTCTCCATCATAGAAGATCATTTTAAATTAAACTAGGTAAATATTTTCTTAATGTGTTAATTCTTTAGTTTCATCTTTATTCTTGTTAGATTGTGAATTTGCATATATTCGTTGGGAAATAAGTGTGAGTTGTGTGGAGAATCAAGTGTGAGTTCTAAGTCCCACATCGCTTAGAAAAGTGGAGGTTAAGCACTTTATAAGTAAGAGGACCCATACACCTATCACCTTAAAGTTTTGGGTGAATATGTGGTGTCTCTCTCACTTATTTGGGTGAGTCTTTGACCTTTAGGTGAGTGTTGGATCCAATGTGTATGCTTCCCCCTCATTTACGACCCATCAGTGGTATCAGAGTCTGGTTCGAGTAAGGGATCGACTCCTTGTGTCGAAAGTCTTCCTGACATGTTGGTCAGGCGGCGTGTTTCGTTGAAGTTCCCATGACGAGATAAGGGCGTCTCTCAACGGCGGTACAAGCATGTTGATGAAAGAGCTTCCGCTTGAGGGGGAGCATAGTGGATGAACTCACACTTGAGGGGGGCATTATTGGGAAATAAGTGTGAGTTGTGTGGAGAATCAAGTGTGAGTTCTAAGTCTCACATTGCTTAGAAAAGTGGAGGTTAAGCACTTTATAAGTAATAGGACCCATACACCTATCACCTTAAGGTTTTGGGTGAATATGTGGTGTCTCTCTCACTTATTTGGGTGAGTCTTTGACCTTTAGGTGAGTGTTGGACCAATGTGTACGCCTCCCCTCATTTACGATCCATCATTGGTATCAGAGCCTGCTTCGAGTAAGGGACCGTCTCCTTGTGTCGAAAGTCTTCCTGACATGTTGGTCAGGCGGCGTGTTTCGTTGAAGTGCCCATGACGAGATAAGGGTGTCTCTCAACGGCGGTACAAGCATGTTGATGAAAGAGCTTCTGCTTGAGGGGGAGCATAGTCGATGGACTCACACTTGAGGGGGAGATTATTGGGAAATAAGTGTGAGTTGTGTGGAGAATCAAGTGTGAGTTCTAAGTCCCACATTGCTTATAAAAGTCAAGGTTAAGCACTTTATAAGTAAGAGGACCTATACACCTATCACCTTAAGGTTTTGGGTGAATATGTGGTGTCTCTCTCACTTATTTGGGTAAGTCTTTGACCTTTAGGTAAGTGTTGGACCCAATGTGTATGCTTCCCCCTCATTTACGACCCATCAATATTAAGTTAGTAGATTTTTTTTTGCTTGAGATATTTAGTTTGATTGTCATTGTTCTTTGTACCACACATCATATTTTATTGATGTGTTTGAATTCTTCAATTTTTTACAAAAAGTGGGTCCCACCGTGGAGAAAAGGGTTTAAGTTTACAAATGGGAGTTGTGGGTTATAAATGGGACACACACACACACGCGCGTTTTTTTAATACAATAATTTTGGATTGTGGAAGGTAAAGATGTAAGTAATTTGGATTCAACAAAAATATGCAGATGCATTTAAATGTGATACAATGATGCCGACACACCTGAAACAAGCTAATATAACCGAGATGGTGGATAAGTCCAAGAGTGTCATTATCGTATGCCTGTAGGCTCCTAATTTCGACGCCTGAATTTCATTCAAGAGATAAAAGTTTAAGATTTGCCAAAGCATTTCGACAGCAATTCATTTCCTGTAAAGAGGATCAGTCGAAAATGGGGGATAAGTTGGAGTAGAAGAGCTGGGGATTTTTTCTAAGTGTTAAAACTATTTCGACATAATTCTACGAAGACCTCGTTTCGACGGATATTTTGAAATTTAAATAGAGGATGGAATTTTGATTTGAAAGCAAGACGCGTGGAATGCATCTAAGAGGTGAAGGCATGCTGAATGCCATTTGTCTTCGTTAGAAACGGTGACCGTTAGTGGCGGTTATTTCGACTGTATATAAATAGGGAGTCGTAGTGTTAGATTTCCGTGTGTGTATTCAAAATTTGTACAAGTTATTCAAAATACTCAAAGTATCGTGTGAGAGAAAAGAGTTAGCATTGACAAAATGTACGTTTGGAAAAACACCAGTTTCATTTTTTATATTTCAATGAAGTTTTAAGTTATTTATTTGTAATTCATTCTACATTTCTGCAATTTCATTCCTGCACTTTTATTACATTTTCGTTATTTCTTTTAAGAACCAACTTTATCATTTCTGTCCAAACCACATCAATTTATGAAAAACAATGATGAACATAATGAATAAAAGGTTTGATTTCTATACAAATTGTTGAAACTCTTAAAGCACATTGTCCTAGGATTTGTATGGTCGATCCTACAAGTAAACTAATTTTCACAAATTAGGAGACCATCAGTTGTTTGCTAATTTTCAAGGCAAACAAATTGGCACACCCGGTGGGACGTTGTGCTATTGACAATTTAAAACCTTTATTTTTACATTATTCTTACAAAAGCCTTCTTCACTTCGTTGCACGAGACTAAGGAGTGGTAAGATAGCCATAAATAACGAAGAAAGACCTAGAAGAAAACGAGTAAGGAGAATGGCGAATCCAAATCCGCCAAACAATCAGAATTCCACAAATGATGGAGTGTCACCCCCTATCCCTTCGACTGGGGGAAATACGGCCTCAATATCAGTGTCAGAGGCCATACCATCGACAGCGGGTTCGACACCAGCGTATTCAATCCCCCAGAATGCTCCTAGTTTCTCTACCATAGGACCCCAAATTTCTCAAATGACCCCTCCCTCTTCAGGGAATATGTACAGGCCTTTTATATCCGGTTTTTCCACGCCTCCACTAAATCGAGAACAACCGTATGGAATGCCAACATCAGTGATGGCAAGTTTACATAATGCGTCATCAGAATTTACAGATCCAACGGTTAACGTAACTTCGCCTCTACAAGGATCCCGTTCCGGTATAAACCATATGGGTAGGATTAGCCAACCTTTAGGAACGGGATATCAAACATATATGCCAAACATTACTAATAATTCTGCAGCAGTAATCAGGCAACAAATCGACGAAAGCAACCATGATATGGTTCAGATGCTAGCCCAACAGATGGGGGTTATATTTAACCCTTTGATTCAAAACACTACATAAACAAACCAGCAATTGGCAGCGCAAATGACGCGTATTGCCGATTTCTTTGGTGTCCCTCAATCTCCCCAAAGGGAACGTGTAATCCATAATCCAGGAGTAGCCGTTGAAGAAGAACCTACCATAAATCAACGACAACCAAATATCCCTCAAGCAGACGCGTTGAACCAAGGAGGAGTAATCGAATGGCCAGAAGTCGAAATTCCTATCCAACAAGAACCAAGGGTAGTATTAGTTAATAGAAACCAAAATGCTGATAATGTTATACAACAAATGCGACATAACGATATTCTTGCGGAAAATAATTTGGCAGCCATGGTCGAAAGAATTATGGTACGAAATGGGATGAATGTGGGCCTGTAAAGGCCCAATTATACTTCTCCTTTATCTGAATATATTTTGCAGCAAGATTTACCCCCAAGGTGGAAGGTTCCCAAGTTTACAAAATTTTCAGGAGATACTAGTAAATCGACGGTCGAACACGTGGCACGATATTTGATAGAAGCGGGCAAAATAACAAATAATTAAAATTTAAAGATAAAATATTTCCTAAGTTCGCTAACAAAAAACGCTTTTACTTGGATTACTACTCTGTCTGCAAATTCGATACATACTTGGACCCAATTGGAGAGATTGTTCCATGAACAATTCTACATGGGACAAACAAAGATAAGTTTGAAGGAATTGGCTAGCATCAAGAGAAAGTTCTCAGAGCCAATTGATGACTACCTGAATAGGTTTAGGTTGCTCAAGGCAAGGTGTTTTACACAGGTTCCTGAACACGAGTTAGTCGAAATGGCTGCAGGAGGCCTCGACAACTCAATTAGAAAGAAATTAGATACCCAGTACTTAAGAGACATGGCCCAATTGGCTGATAGGGTTAGGCAGGTCGAACGACTAAAAGCCGAAAAAAATAGGGCTAACAAGAATAAAAAAGAAAGAGTAGCCTATGTCGGAGTTTGTTAGGAGGATGACGAAGACGAGTCATTGAATTTCAACGAACTTGAGGTCGATTTGGCGGAATTAAAGCAGGGTCCGCCATATGCTTGCAAAGTTTTGGCTCCGTCGAATGGGAAAAACCCAGTCGAATCAGAAAAAAATGACAAGTTCCCCAAAAGAACTTATACGTTCGACGTCACCAAGTGTGACAAAATATTTGATTTGTTAGTCAAGGATGGCCAAATGATAGTGGCACCTGGTACTAAAGTGCCTCCTTTAGAACAGCAGAAAAAGAGAGGTTTTTGCAAATACCATAATTTTTTGGGTCATAAAACGTCTCAATGTTTCCTTTTTAGGGATCTAGTGAAAAATGCAATCAGAGATGGAAGGCTCAAATTCGGCGACAAGTCGAAGCCCTAGATGAAGATAGATTCGAACCCTTTGCAGGTGACGGAAGCCCACTACGTTGAGCCATCCGTGGTGAACATGGTCGAAGTTGCTGAAGGCTTCGACAATAACATGGATATGATCGAGGCTGCTGATGGCTTCGACAGTAATGTGAACATGGTGGAGATTACCGAGGATCATGCCGACAAAAGTGACATGATCGAAGTTACTAATGACTTAGTAAACTAGGTTGTGATGGTTAAGGTTACTGAAGACCTTGACGAAAAGATTATAGAGAATTACATTGGTGAGGCCGTTGATGGCGTCAACCACGAAGCTACTGAGGGTTTCGCCAAAATCAACAACGAAACCACTGATGATTTCGTCCAAATTGATAACGGAATCGCTGATGGTTTCGTCCAGGTTAACAAAGGGACTACTGAGGGTTCCTACAAACAGGTTGTTGTTGGCTTCCTTCGGAGAACCATGGAGGATCCAAAGGAGGAGGCTGTCAGATTCACCAGCCAACAGGTTACCAAGGGTCTGCGTCCAAAGGTACCAACAAAGGAAACCACTGAGGGTTTCAACCATGTCAAGAAGGAACACGAGGTCAATGAAGGCCTTAGTTTGAAGTTAAACAAATTAAGCATTGCAACAGAGACAACTGCCAACATGAACATGGTGGAGGTGTCTCAGAATGTTTCGATGCAAGTCGACGAAGAGCGCCGACATGAGGAATACCACAAATTAGCATACCCTAAAGAAGAAGAAAACTTGGCAGATTTCATCCACAGATGCCAGAGAAAGAGGTCTGAAATAATGCTCTCTCCTTGTTGTAGTGCCGTCTTTGACAAAAAGGCAACATAGAACCTAGAAGGAGTGGAGAGAGCAAAAAGAAGGGGAAATTGGAAGCCTTCACAACCAGCGGGAGGAGAAAGATTCGACCCCAGAAGAGGAGACCAAAACAAGCAGAAACTAGGAGGAAGGTACCCAAACACATTCAAGCCTACGAATAAGGCTCCAGATGACAAATGGGTCAATCCAAACCGGCAAGCCTAAGGGCAAGGGAAGTGGAAAGATTTTGAAGTGCAGAGGGGATCTTCCTTATCGTATAGGAAAGAGTTCTAAAAATCCAAGAGGATGACTTACCCATCTGAAAACTACAAGGGTAAGAACCCCATGACAAAGTCACAATGGAGAAGGTATCAACGTCGAAAGAAAGCAGAGAAGGATGCTGCAGGAATGGCTAAACCAGAAACTAGCAGTAATGTTCAAACCTCGAACCAGAACGAGGAATTAAAGGATAGAAAGCCGTTCGTCGCTCCAGAAAAAGCGTCTTCGAAGGAGGACGTAGCTAGAGATGATGAAATGACTGATGATTTCAATTCAGGGTCGGAAGCATCTTTCGACGTGATGTGCAACATTGTGTCAGTACTCCCCAGAGAGTATGACCAGATAATGGAAGTCGAAGATGAGGAAGAGGCAATGGAAGTCGAAACGGCCAGGCACAAGCCTGTTTGTTTATTACATTATGAACAATGGATGCGTGGAAGAACAAAACACATTTTTTGAAAGACCAGATGATTCGATGAGGAGTCACTTGAAACCCCTGTTCAATAAAGGAAAGGTGGGCAACATAGGGATAAACAAGATTCTGGTTGATGGAGGAGCGACAGTCAATTTGATGCCGCATTACATGCTCAAGATGATTGGAAAGGATGATTCTGACACCAAACCTCATAACATGGTGTTGTCGAATTACGAGGGTAAAGTGGCAACCACCATGGGTGTAATACAAGTGGATCTAACTGTCGGAACCATCACAAGGCCGACAATGTTTATGGTAATTGCCTCAAAGGTAAATTACAACCTGCTTCTAGGCAGGGAATGAATACACGGCATAGGTGTCGTCCCTTCGTCGATGCACCAAAGAATAACGATATGGCGTGCCGACGGGATTGTCGAGAATATAGAGGTTGACCAGAGCTACTTTCTGGCCGAAGTAAACCAGGTTGACAAGCGAAGCTTTGACAGAAATCTGGCTTATATTACCCCTTGTAGTCCTGCAACATTTGATATGACGCCAACCGACAATGCCTTCTGCTCACTATACCTTTATCCCACCCACGGGTTTCAGTGGGATAGAGAGGTAGTTGGCGAAGAAAATTATATTTTTGGATTCTCACACATCCAGCCAACTGGTTGGGGCAACGAATTTAGTGACAATGAGTGAGTCACTAGTTCTGAAGAAGATTACGGCTTATATAGCCGAGAATAAACTCAAAGCGGCCTTAGAGACCGAAGTAAAGTATATGGCTGTCGAAGCCAATGAGATCGAAGCAGATCAACAAGGTCCTGGAAAGGACTTTAATCCGGATCTACCTGACAAAGATCTGGGAGAATTGCAAAACCAGAGGCTCGACGCAATTTATGATGATGAGCCTTTGGATTTTGAGAAGGATCCATTAGCACCAGACATCAAGATGACGACACATGATCCACTCAAAGAAATTGACTTGGGGTAGGGGGCATAAAAAAGACCAACCTACATCAGTGCAAAAGTCAGCCCCCAACTCAGGGTCGAAATAGTCCAGTTGCTGAAGGAGTTCAAGGATTGCTTCGCGTGGGACTATGACAAAATGCCCGGCCTGGATAGGAATTTGGTCGAGTTAAAGCTGCCAATAAAGCCTGGGAGGAAACCTGCTAAGCAAACTCCAAGGTGATTCGCACCAGAGATCCTTTCAAAGATTAAAGAAGAAGTCGAAAGGCTCCTCAGATGCAAGTTCATCCGCCCGACCAGGTATGTCAAATGGATTGCCAATATAGTTCCAGTGATAAAGAAAAATGGCAAACTAAGGGTATGCATAGATTTTTGAGATTTTAATTCTACTACCCCAAATGATGAATATCCTATGCCAGTGGCGGAAATGCTTGTCGATTCTGCCGCAGGTCATGAGTACTTTAGTATGCTCGATGGGTACTCTGGTTACAATCAAATTTTTATTGCTGAGGAAGATGTTCCTAAAACAACATTTCGATGCCCTGGAGCCTTAGGCACCTACGAATGGGCGGTGATGCCTTTTGGCTTAAAGAATGCTGGGGCAACATACCAGCGAGAAATGAATTCGATTTTTCACGATTTCATTGAGACTTTTATGTAGATTTATATTGACGATATTGTTGTTAAGTCTGTTTCAAGAAAAAGTCACATAGACCATCTTCGATAGTCCTTTGAAAGGATAAGGAAGTTTGGTTTAAAGATGAATCCTCTCAAATGTGCGTTTTGTGTGCAGGCGGGAGATTTCCTAGGATTTGTGGTCCACAAGAAAGGGATCGAAATCAATCAAAACAAGGCCAAGGTAATAATGGAAGCGAAAGCACCATCTACAAAGAAGGAATTGCAGTCTCTACTTGGCAAGATCAAATTTCTCAGAAGGTTCATCTCCAACCGTAGTGGCAAGACACAAGCCTTCTCCCCTCTACTTCGACTGAAAAAAGAAGACTTCAAATGGGGGCAAGTGCAGTATGATGCCTTCGACAAGATCAAGGAGTACCTGGCGCATCCTCCAATTTTGATGTCACCTTGTAGAAGTAGGAGTATGAGGCTGTACATATCTGCGTTGGCCAAGACATTAGGGAGCACGTTGGCTCAAGAGGATGAGAATGGTGTCGAAAGAGCCAGTTATTACCTCAGTAGGGTCTTGAACGATGTGAAGACTAGATATAGTGTAGTCGAAAAATTATGTTTATGTTTATACTTTTCATGTATGAAATTGAAGCACTATATAAAACCAGTGGATGTTTTCGTTTCTTCTCATTTCGATGTTATAAAATACATATTATTCAAACCAATTTTACATAGTCGAATTGGAAAGTTGGCGTTAGCATTAACTGAGTATTCTTTGACATACTTACCTCTAAAAGCTGTCAAAGGACAAGCGGTGGCTGATTTCATAATCGACCACGCTATAAATGAAAAGTCTTTGGACTACATTGAACTAGAACCATGGAAGTTATACTTTGACGGCTCTAGTCATAAAAATGGAACTGGTATAAGAGTTCTAATTATTTCTCCTAATAAAATTCCAACAAAATTCAAGTATAAAGTCGAAGGCCTATGTTCAAACAATGAGGCAGAATATGAGGCTTTAATAGCTGGACTTGAAATTTTATTGGAATTGGGGGCAACTCGGGTCAAAATAATGGGTGACTCAGAGTTAGTCTTAAAACAAATAACAAAGGAGTACAAATGTGTCAAAGAAAATTTGATCATGTACTTTGTAATAGCCAATCGACTCTTGAAAAGATTCGATATGGTAACAATTTGACATATCCCTCGAATAGAGTACCAGGAGGCAAATGACTTAACACAAATTACTTTTGGCTATAGAATATCAAAGGAAAGTCTGAAAAAAGCCATTGAAGTCAGAGGTAGAGTCATGTCGACAAGATTATCACCATCAAACTTACCCTGATAAGGAAAATTTTGAAATTTTGGCTGTGGATAGTTTGACGGACGAAGATTGGAGGAAGCCAATAGTGGAGTATTTGCAAAATCCAACAACATCCATAGAGTATAAAACTAGGTATCGTGCTTTGAGCTATGTTCTTTTGGGTAATGAGTTGTTTAAAAAGACCCCTGAAGGGGTCTTGCTTAAGTGCCTTAGTGAATCTGAAGCATATTTTGCCTTTTCGACTGTCCATGGTGGGGCATGTGGGGCACATCAGGTAGGCCACAAGATGAAATGGCTCTTGTTTCGACAAGGCATGTACTGGCCTACCATGTTAAAAGACTGTATCGAATTTGCTAAAGGCTGTCAAGAATGCCAAGTGCATGCAGGTATACAACATGTTCCCGCAAGCGAATTACACTCCATAGTCAAACCATGGCCCTTTAGAGGTTGGGCTTTGGATTTGGTTGGCGAGATTCGACCAGTATCATCAAAAAATCAGAAGTTTATTTTGGCGGGTGTTGATTATTTCACAAAATGGATCGAAGCCATACCTTTAGTAAATGTGGATCTAGAAGCTGGGATCGAATTTATTAAAAAACACATCATCTATAGGTTTGGGATCCCAGAGACTATAACAACGGATCAAGGATCTGTTTTTACTGGTAAAAATATGCAAGCTTTTACGAAAGAAACGGGGTTCAAACTTCTCACAACAACGCCTTACTATGCTCAAGCCAACGAATAAGTCGAAGCAGCAAACAAGGTTATAATTGGTTTGATAAAGAAGCATGTGGGAAGAAAGCCAAAGAATTGGCACAAAACTTTGGACCAAATTTTGTGGGCCTGTCGAACCTCTCCTAAGGAAGCTACAAATGCTACGCCTTTTCGATTAACATACGGTCATGATGCAGTTCTTCCGGCGAGATATATTTACAGTCAACAAGAGTCCAAAGGCATCATGAAATTCCATCAGACTCATATTAGAATATGGTGATAGATAAGTTGTAACGCCCCAGTTTTTGTCTAATTTATTTAATCGAGTCGATTTAATTATTTTCTTTTTATATTATTTTATTTTTTACTTTTATTTGACAATATATTATTTTTTCATCGTTGTTTATGTTTTATCGAATTTTGAGAGCGTTTGGGAGATATTTGAGCTGAGGGGTATTTTGGTCATTTGGGTAGTTAGATATTATAAATAGAAATGGAGAGAGAGAAATAGAAAGAAAAGAGAAAGAAGAGAAAGAAAAGGAAAAGAAGAGAAAAGAGAGGAAAGAAAAGGGAGAAGAGGAAAAAGAAGGAAAATCAGGAATTCATCCGTTTCAAGCGCGAATAATCGGGTAAGGGTGAGAAGTTTCAATTATATCTTGCTTGTATATGTATATGTGTATGTTTTCTTGGATTGTTTTGGTGATTTTCTTCTAGTTTCCATTCTAGGTCGAAATGAGAAAAATGGTTAGAAATCGATGTTTTCACGGATGAAAGTCGGAATAAATCGCGTAGTAGAGTCGTGTGATGTTGGGTCGTGATTTAGCGTGATCGTTTGATTGAATCGAGTTGAATTTGTAACTTTTGAGTTTTTGATATATATTGAGGTTTTTGTGCAAATTGATGTTGTGATCGAGTAAAAGTGTTTGGATATGTCTGGTAATATTGGTATAGGTTGATATTTAATCGGTGAATGGTTGTTGGTGTGTTTTCGAGTGGTTTTGATCGAGTTTGGAATCGGGTTAAATTGATAAAATTATGTTTCAAAATATTTAAAAAATGGAAAATATGTTGGATGGTCTTTTAATGGTAAGAATATTGTAGTACGCTGAATTCTGAGACCGGGGCTTTTTACGGAATCGAAATCGGAGGTCCGGAAGGTTTCCGACGGTAAAAAAATGCATTTTTCTGGGTTCTGACACGGGCCGTGTCACACAACACGGGCGGCCGTGTCAGACGTGTCAATTTGCGGCCATTTGGGATTTTTGGGTGACACGACCGTGTCACGCAACACGGGCGGCCGTGTCAGCTCTGCTGTAGGTTTTCTTTCAAAATTTTTTCGATCGTAACTTTTGAACCGTAAGTCCGTTTTGACCCCCGTTTGAAGCGTTGAAAAGCTAATGAAAAGTTCTTTCTATTAAAAATGGTTTGGAGAGTAAAATATGAATTAATTAATTCGTGTTTTTGGAAAAATAGTCGGGTTGTCGGGTTTTTATCGCGTACAATGTGTGCAATTGATGTGTTATCATGCTATATGCTTTTGTTATGTAACGTGTAGCTTGTGTGCTGTTATATGATGTGAATATATGTGATGAAATGTTGTGCATGATTGATACACATTGGTGATGGATGTATGATATTTGAATGGTGTTGTTTTGTCGACTTTTGTCGTTGTAATTATGTGTAATTGATGTGTATCATGCAAGGTGCTTTTGATATGGATATTGTATGACTTGTGTGATGTATATGATGTGAATGCATGTGATGATGATGATTTGTGGCCTTACGGCAAGAAATCGCAATGTGTTGTAATGGTTGAGTTATGCATGATTATGGATGAGTAAATGTGTGCATATGAATGTTATGAGTCATTGTATGCCAAACATCATAATATGCATATTGTGAAGTCGGGTACCATGAGGGTACGAGCGACGGTTTTATTCCAGAGGGAATCTGCTATAAGATCGTGAGCCTAAAAAATATGAGGTATGAATCGCCTGAGGACCTAAAGCGATGGTTATAGACGATCGTATGCCCATGTGGGGATCTGTGGCGATCGGATTGTGTGCCCATGCGGGGACCTAAAGCAATCCATAAACGTCGTGTGCCCATGCGGGGACCTAAAGCGACGGGGAACATCGTATGCCCGATGGGGAGTTACACTAAGTAACGAGCGATTGTTCCAGCAGAGTTCCTGAGTGAACTAGTGATGAGAAACATTGGAAGTCGGTACCGCATGGCATTTGCATAGAGTCGTTGTGTCGGTCTCTGTGCATTTGCATAAATCATAAATCACGGATTCATTATGTGTGAGAATTATGAATGGATTGCTTATGTGATTATGTGTGGGAAATTGTGAATTGATTGAATATGTGTTGAGATTTATGATTGGATTGGTGAATTGGTGTGCATATGTGGATAATATGTTTTATGTATAGACATATGTTTTGTGGTGATGTGGTGGTGTGGTTCCATGTGTCATAACTTTGGTGTGCATTATGTGTGAATATGTTAGTATGTGGGCATAATTGATATATACTATGTGTTCGGATTTGTCTGAAATATGTTATGCATCTGTGGCTTGCTATATGTATTGGTATGTGGTGCGTGAGGTGAGAATAACTGTGTATGTGATTTTCATGTGTGTTTGCATATTATTATGCAATCTTGACTTAGTTGTTATTTCTCACCCTTCTGCTGTTTTATAATGCTCTATGAGGCATTGCAGATTAGAGTTGTTGGAGGTCTTTTTGTGAAGATTAGTCCTCCGTTCTTTTGTCGGTCTTGGTGTCTGCTCTGATACGTAGCACGGGAGTCGGGGAACGATTATGGTATATGTATACTCTTGTTAGATTTATTTTGTATTAACTTTGTAGAAATATTTTGATGTTATAAAACAGTTTATGTTGTAAAACAATTCAGTTATGGATCTTCCGCTTTATTCTATAATTGAACTTAATTTTGTTGGAAAAAGTTTCCCCTTTGAGGGTATTCTATTTTATGCTATGTATCAAGTATATGAGCAGGGATGATGTTTTGTTTATTTAAATGTGACATCCTTGTTTCTGTCGGAAAAATAAATTTTTAGTTACTCTGATTTTATTTATGTATTATTTATTCGCGATGGGAATTGGGGTGTTATATAAGTGGTATCAGAGCAGGTCGGTCCGTCGGGGCAAGTTGTTGAGTCAGTTGGTGTGACAGTTGAATACTGTCGTTGTTGTTTGTCCCTTAGTACATGATATGCGTGTGAAACACTGTCAGTACTTTCTGGTTTTCTAATCTTTTGTCTTCAGGATTGAGAATGAGATAAGTGGGGGAGAAGCTGGTACTTCTCCATGTTGCTTCAGGTGTGGAGCGCTGGCTCAGTGTGTTGTGAATTGCAAGATTGTAAGTGTTGTTTCCGATTCCGGAGCGAATGCGGAGGTAAGGTTTATGTCAACTAAGGATTTATGCCTTAGGTAGTTTTGTGCACAAGATGCAAGAAATGCTATTATAGCTTGGCAAAGACGGTTTATGCCCCATCATGATTGTCGGCTGTCTATTGACAAATTGAGGAACTGATCACCCTTAATCTCTTGTTGATAGTAGACAGAATTATGTTGGATGGAATAGACGTGTCTTTCCGGCTTTGATAGTATGTGCAATGAATTGTTTGGAATTAAGGAAATGGTTACGGATTGTTTTGATTGAGTCGATGAAGATTTTAATATCGGGAGATGAGGCGGATTAGAGATTTTTCTATGTTGGTCAAGTTGGGAAGTCATTGAGAGAAAACGATTGGGCATCGTTATTGGGTGTTCTCACAGAGAAGATTGTGAACTCAAATTGGACGAAGGTAAGGATTTGAGGTTTGGATCTGCTAAGTAAGTAGAAGAACTTTTAGGAAGTGAAACTCAGATGGAAAGAGCGGTTGGAAGATTTACTGGAAAAGGGATTTGTGAGACCAAGTGTGTCGTCTTAGAGAGCTCCAGTATTGATAGTAATACAAGGGAATGATGATTGAATGGAATAACAAGCATGATGTGTATGACGATATTGAGACTATGGAAAGCAAAACTTAGAGTTCTGGTGAGGTTTGAAGTCTTGGGAGTTTTAAGGCATTAATGGAAATTTTGAGAGAACCCTTAGGTATGGATGTAATATTTAAGAGTTCTTTTTGGTTGGTTGTTGCTACATGTTGGGAGTTATGGAATTTGGACGGTTAAGAGAAGGACTTGTGTATGGATTACTAACAGTGGGGTAAGGTAACTATTGAGAATAAGTGTCCACTTTCATGGTTAGATAACTGGAATGGTTTGGTTGGGTTAGAGTGAAATTACAATTGTTTGGCACGTTTGACAAGGATAGTGAATTGTGTAAGTTAAGGCTTTGATCGATTTGATGTGACTGGTTAGGTTTGTTATCATCGGAATAGGCTGTTATTTACTCGGTTAAGCTTGTGTGTAAGTAACCAGTTACCCAGGGAAAAGAATTTATATCTTTTGGAATTTGGTTGGGCATTACAACGTACGGTGATGTTGCTTGGTGTTCGTAATGCGCTCGTAATGTTTGTGGAGTATATGAAACGTATCTTCCATATTTAATTGGATAAGTTTGTAGTGGTTTTAATCGAGGATATTCGGATCTGTTATAAACTCAGAGGAAGAACATGTAGAGTGTTTGAGAATTGCATTACAAGTGTGGAAAAGAGACAAAGTGGTATGCTAAGTTATTCAAGTGAGAATTTGGGTTGGAAAAAGGTTAGTCTTCTTGGATATGTTATTTCAGGTAATGGTATTGTTATGGATCCATCGGAAGTAGATCTTGTTTTACAAGGAGAGGCTCCGAGGTTGATTACGGAGAATAGAAACTTTTTGGACCTTAGTTGGTTATTACCGGAGGTTATGGAGGGTTTTTCCAAGTTAGCATTTTCGTTACTTCGGTAGACTTGCAAAGGGTAAGTTGTTGGCTTTGGATGTTCATTGTGGAAGAAGTTGAGAGGGTTAAAGTAGAAGTTGTCTACGACTTCAGTTTTGATTATGTGTGATCCTAATCAACCATTTGTGAGGTATTGTGAAGTGTCTCTGAAGAGTGTAGTCAGGTGTTAATGCAAGAGAGTAAAGTCATGGCTTATGCTTTACGACAATTGAGGATTCATAGAAGGATCTATACTATTTTGGATTTGGAATTGGTTGCGGTTGTATTGTGTTGGAATATTTGGAGGTATTATTTTTATGGTTCTCGGCTCGAAGTGTTTGGTAATCGCAAGAGTTTAAAGTACTTGGTTGGTTTGAAGGAATAGAGTATGAGACGACGAGGATGGTTAAAATTTGTGATGAGTTATGAATTTGGTTTGGATTATCCTTTGGGAAAAGCCGAGGTTGTGCCGGATGAGTTAAGTCGAAAGTTTTTATACATGTCTGTTTTGATGGTCCGAGAATTAAAATTATTCGAGCAGTTCAGAGACTTGTGTCTGGTGTGTAAGCTGACACAGTAGAGTGCGAGGTAGGGTATATTAAAAGTGAACTGTGAGTTTTGGCGAATATGAGAAAGAGTTAGACTTTGGTCGTGAAATTGGTAGTTTTGATGGTTACGAGTAATCAGAGTGCGCAGTGGAAGCGTGATGTGGCACATTTCGTATATGCGTGTGTGACTGGTAAGTGTTCTTAGGTTGAACATTGTGGACATGTAGGAATGATGGGACCATTGGACGTTTCAGAATGGAAGTGTTAGGTGAAAGGTTTAGATATTATCCATGGGCTACTATGTAGATGGATGTTTTGGTTATATGTTCGATTGGTGAATTGTAGCATTGTTGTAATAAGGTTGTGTGACAAGGATGTTGGTATCGTGGTTATGTAGAGGTTGTGAATCGATGTTGTGTCGTGTAACTTGTGTTCTTGTTGTGTTTCGGTTCAAGAGTGAACCTGTGTGTGTTCGTAACTTGGGTTTTCCTTGAGTTGTGAGTTGGTCGTCAAGTGCATTGTATGGGCTTTGCATCTTGTCGTTGTAGTTGTCGTTGTTGTCGTATCCGTTGTTGTTAGTATCGGTTATATTTTCGAGGACGAAAATGTCTAAGTGGGGGAGAGTTGTAACGCCCAAGTTTTTGTCTTATTTATTTAATCGAGTCAATTTAATTATTTTCTTTTTATATTATTTTATTTTTTACTTTTATGTGACAATATATTATTTTTTCATCGTTGTTTATGTTTTATCGAATTTTGAGAGCGTTTGGGAGATATTTGAGCTGAGGGGTATTTTGGTCATTTGGGTAGTTAGATATTATAAATAGAAATGGAGAGAGAGAAATAGAAAGAAAAGAGAAAGAAGAGAAAGAAAAGGAAAAGAAGAGAAAAGAGAGGAAAAAAAAGGGAGAAGAGGAAAAAGATGGAAAATCAGGAATTCATCCGTTTCAAGCGCGAATAATCGGGTATGGGTGAGAAGTTTCAATTATATCTTGCTTGTATATGTATATGTGTATGTTTTCTTGGATTGTTTTGGTGATTTTCTTCTAGTTTCCATTCTAGGTCGAAATGAGAAAAATGGTTAGAAATCGATGTTTTCACGGATGAAAGTCGGAATAAATCGCGTAGTAGAGTCGTGTGATGTTGGGTCGTGATTTAGTGTGATCGTTTGATTGAATCGAGTTGAATTTGTAACTTTTGAGTTTTTTATATATATTGAGGTTTTTGTGCAAATTGATGTTGTGATCGAGTAAAAGTGTTTGGATATGTCTGGTAATATTGGTATAGGTTGATATTTAATCGGTGAATGGTTGTTGGTGTGTTTTCGAGTGGTTTTGATCGAGTTTGGAATCGGGTTAAATTGATAAAATTATGTTTCAAAATATTTAAAAAATGGAAAATGTGTTGGATGGTCTTTTAATGGTAAGAATATTGTAGTACGCTGAATTCTGAGACCGGAGCTTTTTACGGAATCAAAATCGGAGGTCCGGAAGGTTTCCGACGGTAAAAAATGCATTTTTCTGGGTTCTGACACGGGCCGTGTCACACAACACGGGCGGCCGTGTCAGACGTGTCAATTTGCGGCCATTTGGGATTTTTGGGTGACACGGCCGTGTCACGCAACACGGGCGGTCGTGTCAGCTCTGCTGTAGGTTTTCTTTCAAAATTGTTTCGATCGTAACTTTTGAACCGTAAGTCCGTTTTGACCCCCGTTTGAAGCGTTGGAAAGCTAATGAAAAGTTATTTCTATTAAAAATGGTTTGGAGAGTAAAAGATGAATTAATTAATTCGTGTTTTTGGAAAAATAGTCGGGTTGTCGGGTTTTTATCGCGTACAATATGTGCAATTGATGTGTTATCATGCTATATGCTTTTGTTATGTAACGTGTAGCTTGTGTGCTGTTATATGATGTGAATATATGTGATGAAATGTTGTGCATGATTGATACGCATTGGTGATGGATGTATGATATTTGAATGGTGTTGTTTTGTCGACTTTTGTCGTTGTAATTATGTGTAATTGATGTGTATCATGCAAGGTGCTTTTGATATGGATATTGTATGACTTGTGTGATGTATATGATGTGAATGCATGTGATGACATGTGATGATGATGATTTGTGGCCTTACGGAAAGAAATTGCAATGTGTTGTAATGGTTGAGTTATGCATGATTATGGATGAGTAAATGTGTGCATATGAATGTTATGAGTCATTGCATGCCAAACATCATAATATGCATATTATGAAGTCGGGTACCATGAGGGTACGAGCGACGGTTTGATTCCAGAGGGAATCTGCTATAACATTGTGAGCCTAAAAAATATGAGGTATGAATCGCCTGAGGACCTAAAGCGATGATTATAGACGATCGTGTGCCCATGTGGGGATCTGTGGCGATCGGATTGTGTGCCTATGCGGGGACCTAAAGCAATCCATAAACGTCGTGTGTCCATGCGGGGACCTAAAGCGACGGGGAACATCGTATGCCCGACGGGGAGTTACACTAAGTAACGAGCGATGGTTCCAGCAGAGTTCCTGAGTGAACTAGTGATGAGAAACATTGGAAGTCGGTACCGCATGGCATTTTCATAGAGTCGTTGTGTCGGTCTCTGTGCATTTGCATAAATCATAAATAACGGATTCATTATGTGTGAAAATTATGAATGGATTGCTTATGTGATTATGTGTGGGAAATTGTGAATTGATTGAATATGTGTTGAGATTTATGATTGGATTGGTGAATTGGTGTGCATATGTGGATAATATGTTTTATGTATAGACATATGTTTTGTGGTGATGTGGTGGTGTGGTTCCATGTGTCATAACTTTGGTGTGCATTATGTGTGAATATTTTAGTATGTGGGCATAATTGATATATACTATGTGTTCGGATTTGTCTGAAATATGTTATGCATCTGTGGCTTGCTATATGTATTGGTATGTGATGCGTGAGGTGAGAATAACCGTGTATGTGATTTTCATGTGTGTTTGCATATTATTATACAATCTTGACTTAGTTGTTATTTCTCACCCTTCTGCTGTTTTATAATGCTCTATGAGGCATTGCAGATTAGAGTTGCTGGAGGTCTTTTTGTGAAGATTAGTCCTCCGTTCTTTTGTCGGTCTTGGTGTCTGCTCTGATACGTAGCACGGGAGTCGGGGAACGATTATGTTATATGTATACTCTTGTTAGATTTATTTTGTATTAACTTTGTAGAAATATTTTGATGTTATAAAACAGTTTATGTTGTAAAACAATTCAGTTATGGATCTTCCGCTTTATTCCATAATTGAACTTAATTTTGTTGGAAAAAGTTTCCCCTTTGAGGGTATTCTATTTTATGTTATGTATCAAGTATATGAGCAGGGATGATGTTTTGTTTATTTAAATGTGACATCCTTGTTTCTGCCGGAAAAATAAATTTTTAGTTACTCTGATTTTATTTATGTATTATTTATTCGCGATGGGAATTGGGGTGTTACATAAGTTGGTGGATTTAGACGAAGAAAGGTTAAATGCGCTAGAGTTATTAAAAAGGCAGAAAGAAAGGGTGGAAAAATCCTATAATAAAAGAGTAAAAAGCAAGGTATTTTCGATTGGTGACCTTGTTTGGAAAGTTATTCTTCCCATGGATCGAAAAGACAGATTTATGGGAAAATGTTCCCCTAAATGGGAAGGGCTCTTTCAAATTATTAAAGTGTTTTCGAATGGCACATATGAAGTTGAGGAAGTAGATAAAGATAAGCGAGTGCTAAAAATCAACGGGAAATATTTGAATAAATATAAGCCCATATTGCAAGAGATAAAGATAGAAGTCGAATAATCATGCAAAGAAAACAACTGACTTGGTGAATTAAAATTCTTTTCGCCAAACATATGGCTTAAAGTCATTACAAAATTAGGCCTCAAAAGGCCAAATAAAATTACAAGTTTCAAACTCGGAAAGATTGCTTCAATTTCTCAAATTTGGACCTCTGAATCTGAAGGAGACGTTCGCAGAGGGCCTTGCTAGTCGAAAGTACTTCAATTTCTTTGCCAAGCTTTTGAGCTCTTTCGACATGATGCACCCCAACTTCAAGCTCTTTAGCTATCTCCTCTTGGTTGATTTGTTGCAATTCTACTTTGCGCTTTTTGGCCTGAGAAATTTTATCTTGAAGGGCAGTGATTTGTTTCTCCCATTTGCGAATGTTTTCGTCACAGTTCGCCGCCTCTTTCTTGTTCTGTTCAGAGTTCTTCTCCAATTCAGTCACCTTGATGGTAGAGTTTGAGGCGACATCCCATTCAACAAGTTGAGTTCTCGACTTGTTTTCAAGTTTTTTCGAATAATCTCGAAGTCGGTTAAAATCTACCACCACAAGGTCAATCAGTGTGGTCAGATCCACAACAACGTCAGTCACTTCAGGGGAAGCTTCCAAAACATTGATTTGTTTTAGGATCTTTTTAAAGTTGAATTGAGTGGAGGAGTCTTTCTCTAGGAGTTGAAACAAATCTATGTGAGGATTTTCCCATCATTGTGCAAATCATCACCACAATATGGATGAACCATCTGTGAGAGCAAGAATTGTCTCTACAAGTCAATCTATGTTTTGATGATAACATTGAGTATTTGTGAAAGAACCATTTATGGTGTAACGTGTGTTGTGTGCAGATCATAAGAACTAAAGACATCAGAACCAACATACACTAGCTAGATGTACTATGATTGAATATATATATATATATATATATATATATATATATATATATATATATATATATATATATATATATATATATGCAAAGTTACTATGTGTGACTAAAGTCGCGAGAAGCAAGAACACTTGTTTATCTAGTCATGATCAGTCAGATCCAAGGATGCCAAGATTGCTGTTGCAATGCTCTTGTGGATGCTCTCTGAAAGTGATTAAGATTCTGAAGATAGCGAAGCTTCTGAAGAAGTACACTTAGAAAGAACTGAAGTTCTGAAGATTCCTATGACTTGAAGTTCTGATGGCTGAAGGCGCTGAAGACCAAGTGCAGAAAGAATCTGAAGACTGACGAGTTCTGAAGATCAAGGTTTCGAACAAGAAGTTCTGAAGACTCTGAAGACAGGCTCTGAAGATTCGGAAGACTTAAAGACCAAGTGCTGAATTTCTGAAGACTGATTCCTAATGAACTTCTTCAATCAACGGAAGACTTGAAGCATCAGATATTCTGCTATAAAAACTCCACTCATGCTTCATCAAATTAACATCAGAAGCCACCGAAGTTTCAAAGTCTAAATATTACTATTGTGAGTTAAATATACACACTGCCCAAGAAAAGATGTCTGGTTACTTCCTCCACTGCAAACAGAAGATGTGTCAGTACAACTCATTATATCACAAAGTCTCCTTTCCAAACAGCCAACAGTATTCTCTAACGACTATATTTCTACTGGCTATTTAATGGAAAGAGTTTTTGCTTCTGATGTGTCGATCACTTGTAGAATTACGAACTGAATGTTCATCTACAAAATTGACCAAGTCATTGTGTGAAGATAGCAACAACGATGAGTTCTCGTTGTAACACTTAGAATATTCAAAGCTGTCATTATTTCACTCATGGCAATTGTTGTTGAATCTCCAAAGAACAAATCAACACAACAACAACAATCAAACAGAAGCTGTTGATGAAGAAGACAACATTGAAGATCAGTCAAGTCATCAACCTACCTTCTCGTCAAAGCTACATTGAAGATCTGAAGCAAGGAGTTGCTGCTCAAAGCTTGCTCAACAAGAAGACAAAGAAGAAGAAGATCTACAAGATGTCTACAATCATAATATCAAATACATCTTTGTAGTTTCTTAGGAAAGCAAGGAGCTGATTGCTCAAAACCTGCTTGAACACATGTGTGTGTTCTTTGTACTTAAACCTAGGAGAAACTTGCTTATTAAGAAACACAATTTATAATCTCCAGTCTGCCAATTCAACTAAATGAATTGAGATTCCTCAAGTGAACATTATATCCTGATGGGATCCCTGAACGGTTCAGCTGTGAGTTGAGGCCCTTGAGTAGATCACGTGGTGATCAGATACTTGAGATGACAATGGCTGAGGGTCATTATGGAAAATCATGAAATATGGTCAGTAGCGTTATATTCATTGTGATGAATCCCTGAACGGCTAGCTGTGAAATCCCAGGAGTGGGTCTGCTCGGTCAATGAACGTTATATCCTGTTGGATCCCTGAACGGTTCATTGGGTTGTTAGTCATAGTGCGGCTGTGCAAGTGGTTAGTCACCGGCTGTTGCCCGTGCAAGTGTAATCATGATTTGGTTATAGTGGATTAAGTCCTTGTGTTCAAGGCAAAATCACCTGAGGAGGGTGGACTGGATTAGCCTACGTGGTGAACTAGGATATATCGTGTGTCCTTTACTCTCTTGCTTAGTATCTCTATTTATGTTTCTGCATTGAATATCAGAACCTCATATTAAGCAAAGTCAGAACCTTACAGCCTATCTCTGATAAGCTTCCGCACTTCAAGTTCTGAGTATCGTATCTTATGATCAGAACCTATACGGTTCTCATACTCTATAGTTAATAGATCAGAATCTCTCAACGAACATTGAAGGTTCTTGAGCGTCAAATTAACAAGATGTGAAAAGTTACAGAAAGAGTAAATACACAATTCAAACCCTCCTTTCTTGTGTCTTTCTCGCACCTTCAATTGGTATCAGAGCTCCGGTTCTGTTATTGATTTACATCAAACACTTAACAGTGTCAGAAAAAGATCCAGATGTGGTGCGTAGAAGTACTCTTGGTGAGATTGAAATCCACTTACAATTTCTGATTACTTCGTGAGCAATTCACTGATTCTAGATGAAGCCTCACTAAAGACTGAAGAATCAGTTGATAAGATAAATTCATCAGATGAAAGGTAGTATCTGTTGAATGCTCATTCTGGAAAATACGTGTTGATAAAACCACGTATATGATTAAAAGATGAATCATCAGAAAGCAAGAAATCTTATTTGCTGAAGATTAATACTTTATGAGTTTTTGAGATGTTTTCAAGAAATGGATTAGGTCCACCCTTGACTTTCTCGTTTAAAAAACTCATTCTGGATCTCTTCATGTAAAGAAGGAAGATTGCTGTTCTAAGACTTTGAATTTCAGAAATAAATCTGTTAAACTCATAATCTGAAAAATTCAAACTATTAGAATTGATTCAATGTCAGAATCTGGAATAATCAAAAGATTCATTGGAGAACTAAATCCCAAAGATTCAGTAATTACTTGATTCTGAACGAACTCTTAAGATCTTAACTGGTTCAGTGATCAAGCTCCAACAACCTGAAATCATCCTAGTAAAGATCAAATGTTGATAATCTGATTTTCAACAGATCAAGTGTTCTCAGAACCACTTGTGCTATGAAATTAGATGCTATCATTTCAGGTATCTAGGTTCTCCAACTAAGATGACGTTAATGATGTTTGTTTGAAGAAATTAGTCAACTCATAGATATGTGTGAACAACCCCAAATAAGTTGATCATCATTGTTAGAATAAGAGGTTCATGCAAATCATGTCTAGTGATGTACACATGGGGCATGATGATGTTTTGGTTCTGAAAAAGTTTTGAAACAACCTTGAGGAACAAGTCAGATGCTGATATGATAATTCCTCCTCGTATAACCTCTAAAAGGTTCTCACTGAACTGATGAAATCAGTCATCTTACAAAGAAAAGAAACTCTCACAAACGCAAATTGAATTCGGGCTATGAAAGGAGAACTCAACCAATTCTCAAAGTTTGTCGTTTAAGATTCAAATCCATATCTTAGGAACTGTATCGGAACTAAACAGGTTCTATGGATCAAGGAAATGAGAAGTGAGAAACAATCAAAAACAGATGTAATCTGTTGTTTATGAATGGGGTCATCAAATGAAATCTACTGTTCACTCAGTAATGCTCCCACGCATATGAGTGTCGCCTTATCAAACAAGATTGCATGTAATTTGCTAAGTTCGAATAAAATGGTCACTCTGATCATGCTAAGTCCTAATCTCGGTTATTGTAACCTATAGAACTAAAGAACAAGTTGAACAGGAAAAGAGAGAAAAAGCTATAATCCAACTAGGATCACTTTCCAAGAAAATATTCTCTTCAGAAGTCAGAAGACAAGCTTATCTTGAAGAACCCAAGAAACATCCGCAGCTTACTCGGAAATAGGTAGAATCAGAAAGATGCTCAAAGCTCCAGGAGTCTGAAAGGAATGATTTCACGAAAAGTCTTAGCTAAAAGATTTTCTTCAAAGAGGTTAAGCATCCCTAAGGTGTATCTTGAAGAATCTCAGAACCTTCAACTCTCTCTCAGAAGCAAGCCAAGTCTGAAAGAAGTTGATCAAAAGCTCAGAAGAATGCACTCATGTAAAAATACGAAGATTTCAAAAATCATCAGAATGAAGACCAAAGTCAAGACAAAAAGCACTCAGTTAAGTCTGAAAAATCTAAGGTACACTTTTCTTTTCACTAATAATCTGTTAAACTCATGAGATGCCTTAATTAGAATTCTTTCAAATTTATCATAACATGTTTTACTAGGTAATTATTTAGGAATCCTTACATGTTTCTTTAGGGAAATATTCAACCAATAGAAAATTTGTTAAGCATAGATGAAAGAAATTGTTAAATACAAGAAAACCCTTTAACAAAAACTACACGCAAAAGAATAGAATAATAATCACGAATCTATTGAAACCACAACATATCTCCGACAACTTAATAAGATCTTACTAAAATCTTTTGAACTGTCCTATATCTTCCCTAGACTAGGCATAATTCAATCTACACACTTACTCTATAAAGTCACGTCTTCCTTTCATACTCCTATACTCAAAACCTTAAAACTCTAAGCCTCTTTGTCCATCCACTATCATGCCTCCACTAACCTTTCTCGGTAATCCAAATCTTCTTGAACTTATTCCTGAGAAACGATTCTCATTCAGTACTCCTTCACTCTCAAGAGACACTGCATGTAGTATAGCAGATATTTTGTATACTCAACAATGGACTAGGTACTCCATGATGCTAGAAAAGCCTATCTATGTAAACCTGGTCAACGAATTTTGGAAACATGCCAATCTTGATGTTGAAAGAAATTGCATCACTTCCTATGTTTTTGAAATCCCTATTAACATCAACCTATTCTCAGTGATCCTTACAACTGGATGTGAGGATGCTGGAATTCATGTCAATTTTGACAAACACAATTTCTTTCCTGCAAGAAATTTTGCATCCCTTCACAACCTATCTTCAAGATACATACCCTACAATCCTGAGAATCTCCTACCTACTCCCAAGGTCTGGTACAAACTCATGCTGTCAAAATTTCTTCCCAGAATAGATAGCAATAATCTAATTCGATTTCACGACCATAAGTTCATTTATTTACTAATGAATGACTTTCGGATAAATCTGCCACACTCAATCTTCAACTGCCTTTGGAAAACCATCCTTGAGTCTCGAAACCTCACAAAATCCTACATTCCTTATGGAAGAGTATTATCTGATATTTTCTTCATAGATGGAATTATAGACATGATCAAAGAAAGAATTGAAGAAGACGGTCCTGATGAGTTTCCAGAAAACTGTCTGTTGAAGATAAAATGTGAAGTCTTTAGTGACTAGAGAAACTATGCTAACTATGCTTTAAATTTTTTTGTTAAGAAAAACGTATTGTCAAATCTATAATCATTAATTAAAGTCTCTCTTTGAACAATAAAATGTTACATAGATAATAAGCTTTGTTAGAATTTTACAGCTAAAACTTAAGAATATTAATTCATTAAGGATTTTTCTGCGATTCGGATTTATTACCATCATTAATGTACCCGACTCATTGACCACTCACCAAAAAGCCATCATTAATTCTAGTATCCTTTCCAATAAATAAACAACTAACTAGTCTCTGTAGCTACACGCCTCTACATCTCTCCATATACCCAAAAATTTAAATATCTAGGAAATAACAAATCAAATCCTATCCCCAAAAGCAATCATCACACTTCATCCTAACTCACCCATAAAAGGTAGGATTCCTCTCTCAATTACAAAATTCTAAACTCACTAAGAACAATGAACTCTCAAAGGATTGGACCAACCTTCCTTGGAAACAAAGAAAATCTACACCTTATTCCCGAAAAGAAACTCGATCTTGCCCATCCCGGAGACAATGGATTGGAGATACTTAGAAGCATGCAAGCCCAATCTTGGCAAGGCTATTACGCTCTCCTATATGGTCCCATCTTTCCAAACCTAGTTAAAGAGTTCTGGAAATTTGCCAGAATTAGTAACGATGGAAAAACCATATGGCCGGAAGTCTACCTTCAACCCATTGCTGTCTCTGTCTCCTCGATAGAGAAAATCACTAGTTGCATCTCCTCCGGAGTTACGATTGATGACTATCAATCAAATCTAAGTCTGGTGGATCAGTGCAAAATCTTATTTGATGACTCAGTACCTTACGAACCAAACAACCCTGAGAGACTTCTCCCCTTTCCAAAAGCATGGTTCAAATTTTCTCTGACCAACCTTCGTCCTCGTATGACTCCCGAGAACATCCTAACGCACAACGACAAAATCCTTATCTTTCTTCTAATACATCATGTTACAATAGATCCCCCTAAACCATTTTTAATCATATGAAACATTCTATCAAAATCTCGAGAAATAAAGTACAAGCTTTCATCCCATACGGAAGAATAATTTCGAAAATACTTCTACAAGAAAAGGCATGGGATTTAATTATCAGGCTTGAACCTCGTACTTCTCATGTCGAAATCAGTTGTGAAACTATGAACAGTGTTGAGGATTCTGATGATTAAGATGGTGATGTTCATTTAGCAGTTGCTATGTTTTGTCTTTAATTCATTATGTACAATCACCATTGAATTAATGAAAATGTCTTATTTGTCTCTTAGATAATTTAACCAGTATTAGAAATCAAAATGGCTAAATTAAAAGAAACTCATTAATTTATCCCATCTAGGAAATTGCGTACAAAAGGATATTTCCCTATTTCTTACTAGAAATTTCTCAGCTGTTCAACTCTCTTGAAATACGCATACAGTCTTTCGACTAATAAACTAGTAAGGAACATCTCAATCCTTCATAACACGGAAATACGTAACTCTAAAAGTTTTTCTCTTATAAGAACCTGTTTTTGTCGAGTCCAAATCTGTATCTATATGTTTGTGTTTAAATCCTTATCTAATCTATGTTTGACTACAGTTAGCCGGTTTAATGAGCTTCTTATTGGTTTCTCGTCTCTCACAATTGGTCACCATCCTTCAATTAAATACATACTGAGTATAGACGTGTATCCCTAAAATGAGTCTAAATGCTTCTAAATATTTAAATGACTCTATATCTGAATATAAATGACTCCATGCTTAAATTGCTCATATGCCCTGACACTTTTTGATGATGTCAAAAAAGGGGAGAAATATATTGATTGATTTTGATTGAGAGAAGGAAATCTGAAAGAATGCAGACCTCAAACAAAGTACTCTTATAAAATGCGTTACTACTAACGTTTGTTGTTTGATGTTATCCGAGGAACTCTAAACAAGTTCACTAGGCATTCTAAAGACAGGATAAGAAGAAGAACTACGATCATAGAATAAAAGCTGTCTAAGAAGAATCAGAATCAGGAAGAAAACTCTGAAAGCAGTCAAGGCAAAGCCTACATTTCAAGATGCTCACTCAGAAGATCTGTGCAAATCAGAAGTCAAGAACTATCTGAAGATCCGAATTAAAGATCCAAGCAAGAAACCATTCTGATGTTTATCAGGAACCATTTGTAATAAAGACGATTTGGTATCAGACTAAATCATCAATTGGAAATCAGATTCAGTACACAAAGATTAGTATCAGACTCTCAATCAAAGCAAAGCTGTGGATTACTGTCAAAGTACCTTCATTGGTATCCTATCAGCACACAAAGGAAATACTCTTCAAAGTAATATCAAAAGAACTCCTTCAGCATCAGAATCAACAAACTCTGGTATAAGAGTCAGCACATCATTTTTACATCCGACTAAAATAAGATGTACCAGATTCAGAATCAAGTGTTGATTGATCACAAGTTTTAACCTTCATTTGGTATCTGATAAAAAAATCAAGCTTTGATAATTCAACTGAGTTGTGACAATAACAAGGTCTGAAATAAACCTGTGTTCAAAGTCAAACTCTGAAAAGTCATGATCAACACTGGTGATTAAATTTAGAAACTCTGAATTGCGATTCTGAAAGATCCCAATATCTTACTTATGGAAATTAGGGGGAAACTACCCAGAAGATTAAAATGCAAAATCTAAAATCTTCTTATAGCCTGAAACTCAGGGGGAGTGTCTCAAAAGACAGTTTCTGATATACAACGAAGCTATGTTTATCAGTCAAAGAACTGCTCTAATTCTGTGCTCAATTGAATCTACTGAAAAGTAGAAATGCTTCAGACGACTCTGAAGATAACAAGCTCTGATATGACAACAAAAGAAACTGAGTTCTGAAGATCTGAAGATGGAAGTTCTGTTGAACTAGTCCAGATGCTAAAGACTCTTCGTTTTCCTAAAGACAAGATAGAGAAGTAACTCTTTTCTATTTCTGTTCTGGTAACTCAAGTTGTTACTATGTATATCTTTGGATTATATAAAATCCTAGATGATCTCAGATAAAGCTTTGAGGATAACTCATTCAGGGGGAACTGTTGTTCCATACTCTGAATTTGTTTGCTTTGGTGATTACCTTGTATAAAATGTTCAATCAAAATACTTAGTTTTGTCATCATAAAAAAGGGGGAGATTGTGAGAGCAAGAATTGTCTCTACAAGTCAATCTATGTTTTGATGATAACAATGAGTATTTATGAAAGAACCATTTTATGGTCTAACGTGTGTTGTGTGCAGATCATAAGAACTAAAGACATTAGAACCAACATACACTAGCTAGATGTACTATGATTGAATATATATATATATATATATATATATATATATATATATATATATATATATATATATATATATATATATATATATATATATATATATATATATATATGCGAAGTTACTATATGTGACTAAAGTCGCGAGAAGCAAGAACGCTTGTTTATCTAGTCATGATCAGTCAAATCCAAGGATGCCAAGATTGCTGTTGCAATGCTCTTGTGGATGCTCTCTGAAAGTGATTAAGATTCTGAAGATAACAAAGCTTCTGAAGAAGTACACTCAGAAAGAACCAAAGTTCTGAAGACTCCTATGACTTGAAGTTCTGATGGCTGAAGGTGTAACGACCCGAAAAATCTAAATTATTTATTTAATCATTTATTTAATTAATTTAGAAGGAATTAAGGGGGTTTGTAATGATTTTGGAGAATTATGGATTAAAAGATTCATTTTTGAGTAATTTTAATAAAAAGAATAATCATGTATTATTTATGTTATTATTGTCATTATTAAAATTTAAAATAAAATGAGGAAGGACAAGGTGGTCTTATTGGAGAATAAGTGAGGATAGGATGGGAAGTTCATAAACTGGGATATATGGCTAAAAGAGAAGAGGGAACGATCATTCTAACTGATCGTGTTTTGGGTGAAGGAAACTGAAGCATAGAAGAGGAAGAGGAAACCTAAGGGGCTGAGGAATTCTCGAAGAATCTTGAAGAAGGAAGGAAAAGCTTCGGATTATTCTAAGGTATGGGGAGAGTTCATAATTTCTTATAGTTTTATAGGAATTGGAGATGAAATAGATTAGGGATTGTATGAGTTGTGTTGATTTAGATGATTTGGATGTAGAATGAGTAATTTGATGAAAATATGATGAGTTTGAATGATGCATATTATTATATGTGTGTTTTGTGAGTGTTTTTGATCAATTTTCGTGTAGAACATTGGTTTTGGGGGTTATGAGAATCAAAATTTCAGAAAAATAGGATTTTTGGAAAAAGTGGGTTTTGTCGCGCTCTGACACGGGCCGTGTCACACAACACGGGCACTGTGTCAGCCTACTGGTTGGTAAAAATAAAATTTGTGTGTTGCAGGGGTCCTGACACGGGCCGTGTCACAGGACACGGTGGCCGTGTCAGCTTGCTGGTCGTGAATGAGAAAAATTGTTTTTTTGGAAATTGGTCCCAGGGGTTCTGACACGGGCCGTGTCACAGGACACGGTGGCCGTGTCAGGCTGCTGACTTGCTATTTTTTTTTGATGATTTGGAATCGTGTCCCAGTTCTTCTGACACGGGCAGTGTCACAGGACACGGTGGCCGTGTCAGACTACTGGTTGTCTCATATTTTGCTGTTTCCTTGCAGTCTCTAGCTGTTTTCTCGTGTTGTTTCTTTAGGGTCGAAGTATTGATGATAATTGATGAACTATGATTTTTATGATGAATGTTGTTGAGATGAAGTGAATGATGCACATGTCGATAATTGAATGAAATGAGGAGGTTAGCATCATTGCATTTCATGGCATATTTTTATGATGGGGCTCCGGCCTATTGGTAGCTTCAATCCCATCATGCGGATTGGAGTGATATGTTGTTATGGTGTGCTCCCATTGTGGAGGGTTGATGGCCAGTGTCCATCGTATGGAGGAAAGTCGGTACCGCATTGCATATGTGCATTTTCATTGAAGTTGACATTGCATTTATCATGAGTAATTATGATGAATCGTATTATGAATTCTAAGTTGATAATGATGTGAATGAATGTGAGTGATGATTTGTTGTTATTGCTGCTTAATTTATTTGATTTCAATGTCTTGTATTACTATATTGAATTATGTTTTCTCACCCTGCCTGCTTGGAAATGTTGCCTCTTATGTGGGTAACTTGCAGATAACCAAGAGTAGCTTCGAGGTGACGAAGGAGGTAGCTTGGAGTGTCTCGTTTATGTCGTTAATTTAGAGGTGTCCTGCTCTGTGTCATGTAACATCGGGTTGGGATGAATTGCGAACATTCGTGTTCTTTTGATTTATTTTGGAATTGTATACTGATGATGTTGTTCTAGATTGGATAAATTTCTCATGAAGTTTTAATTGAGTTTACAATGACAAGTTGATTCCGTTGCAAGATTATGATTTCTTTTGACGATGTTACGAGTAACCCGTGTTACGGGACAGGACTATGAGAATTGTATGATGTGTTGATTATGTACACCCTTGGTTGTGAATTATACTCTGATAACATGATTTATTTCTCTAAAATTGTATGTGGGGTAGAAGGGTGTTACAGAAGGCGCTGAAGACCAAGTGCAGAAAGAATCTGAAGACTGATGAGTTCTGAAGATCAAGGTTTCAAACAAGAAGTTCTGAAGACTCTGAAGACAGGCTCTGAAGATTCGGAAGACTTAAAACAGAAAAAGGATAACGTTCTTAAAGACCAAGTGCTAAAGTTCTGAAGACTGATTCCTAATGGACTTCTTCAATCAACAGAAGACTTGAAGCATTAGATATTTTGCTATAAAGACTCCACTCATGCTTCATCAAATTAACATCAGAAGCCACTGAAGTTTCGAAGTCTAAATATTACCGTTGTGAGTTAAATGTACACACTGCCCAAGAAAAGATGTATGGTCACTTCCTCCTCTACAAAAAGAAGATGTGTCAGTACAACTCATTATATCACAACATCTCCTTTCCGAATAGCCAACAATATTCTCTAACGGCTATATTTCTACTGGCTATTTAATGGAAAGAGTTTTTGCTACTGATGTGTTGATCACTTGTAGAATTACGAAATGAATGTTCATCTACAAAATTAACCAAGTCATTGTGTGAAGATAGCAACAAAGATGAGTTCTCGTTGTAACACTTAGAATATTCAAAGCTGTCATTATTTCACTCATGGCAATTGTTGTTGAATCTCCAAAGAACAAATCAACATAACAACAACAATCAAACAGGAGCTGTTGATGAAGAAGACAACATTGAAGATCAGTCAAGTCATCAACCTACCTTCTCGTCAAAGCTACATTAAAGATCTGAAGCAAGGAGTTGCTGCTCAAAGCTTGCTCAACCAGAAGACGAAGAAGAAGAAGATCTACAAGATGTCTACAATCATAATATCAAATACATCTTTGTAGTTTCTTAGGAAAGCAAGGAGCTGGTTGCTCAAAACCTGCTTGAACACATGTGTGTGTTCTTTGTACTTAAACCTAGGAGAAACTTGCTTATTAAGAAGCACAATTTGTAATCTCCAGTCTGCCAATTCAACTAAATGAATTGAGACTCCTCAAGTGAACGTTATATCCTAATGGGATCCCTGAACGGTTCAGCTGTGAGTTGAGGCCCTTGAGTAGATCACGTGGTGATCAGATACTTGAGATGACAATGGCTGAGGGTCATTGTGGAAAATCATGAAATATGGTCAGTAGCATTATATTCATTGTGATGAATCCCTGAACGGCTAGCTGTGAAATCCCAGGAGTGGGTCTGCTCGGTCAATGAACGTTATATCCTGTTGGATCCCTGAATGGTTCATTGGGTTGTTAGTCACAGTGCGGCTGTGCAAGTGGTTAGTCACTGGCTGTTGCCCGTGCAAGTGTAATCATGATTTGGTTATAGTGGATTAAGTCCTTGTGTTCAAGGCAAAATCATCTGAGGAGGATGGACTGGATTAGCCCGTGTGGTGAACCAGGATATATCGTGTGCCCTTTACTCTCTTGCTTAGTATATATATTTATGTTTCTGCATTGAATATCAGAACCTCATATTAAGCAAATTCAGAACCTTGCAGCCTATCTCTGATAAGCTTCCGCACTGCAAGTTCTGAGTATCGCATCTTATGATCAGAACCTATACGGTTCTAATACTCTATAGTTAATAGATCAGAATCTCTCAACGAACATTGAAGGTTCTTGAGCGTCAAATTAATAAGATGCGAAAAGTTACAAAAAGAGTAAATACACAATTCAAACCCCCATTTCTTGTGTCTTTCTCGCACCTTCACCATCATGCCTCCTCAATCTCCTCAGGAATTGTTAGGCAGCCACTACAATCAAAGAATTAGGCTTCCAAGCTCTCTCAGAGCACTTAGACAAAGGATCAATCAAGAAATGACATGATATTTAACTTGTATAGCCTCTCAAACATCCATAAAGGATCAAGAGGACTCCCACATCAGGAATCAAGCACAATGTTTCAACATTCCAAATGGATCAAGCCTTAAGATCGCCAGTGTCACCAAATTAGGGTTTTGGTCGACTAAGGCCTCCAGATGGAAATTTTCCTCTGGGAATGAGCCAATGCTTCAAAGCACAACCCAAGATACTCCAAGGGACCTCATGGACCCAATCATCAAGTCAATTTATCCTCAGGGGATTCATTCACCAAAAAATTAGGAATTAGGGTTTCTTGACCTAATTCACCCCTAAGTTGACTTTTGGGACAAAACATGAGCCAAGACCTCAAGACATGATTTAAGGGTCTCTAACACACTAAATTGATCCATTTGCAACAATGGATTGATCCAAGAAGCTTGATCCACAAGTTTCAATTTCATCAGGACCACAATCAGGGTTTCGAGGGAAAAGTCAACTGTACATTTGACTTTTGACCAAGACATGCTCCCAAACCTTGGGACATGATTCAATACACCCTATAACACCTATGAAACATAGCCATCAAGTTTGATTTAGGTCAAGGACTTAATTTCATGAAGGATCGCACAGTTGGGATTTCATTCGATAAAAAGTCAACTGTGCACAAAAATCAAAGTTTGACTTTTTGAATTTTTGGTCAACCAAGGTCCCTTAACCCTAAACAATGTTAATATGTGATTTGAATCATCCTTCATCAATAAAAATCAAAGAAACTAAGTTAACTTGTAAAAGGGGTAACCATAAAAACTTAGAATTTTTCTAAGTTATGGAACAAAGTGGCTAGGGTACCAACTTCCAAGGACCATAACTTGAGATCCAAGAAACCATTTTGGATGGTCCAAATCTGGATTTGTAGCTCTCATGGCATACTCTAAAAGTGTCAACTACAACTCATTACAATTTCTCATGGATTTTTTAGTTATGGAGTGATCAAAATGGCTGAAAACACAAAAGTAACATTTTTCCAACACTTAGTGAAGTTTTCACTATATCAGAATCTGCCTTATTTTTTCCCAAATGTAGAGGCATTTTTCATTGTAATTCAGGTTAACTCAAAACCAAAGTTGGACATCATGTTGAAATAGGATATGTCAGCTTTCCAAAGTGACCAAGGACTCCCTCAAACTCCATCTGAGCTAGGAGTTATGACAGCTGCAACATGCCTTGCTGCAAACTGTCTTGGCAAGGCAGATTTGTGCATAAGGGCTCAATTTGATCAAATTGCGCAACAACAAGCATAGTTATCCATCTGCACACCTCAAGGGGGAACAAGCAAGGGACAATAACTGATCTATCAGCCTCCAAAGTCCCAAACTCTACAAGTAGCATGCCAAACCTAAAAAGCCTAAAAGAGGCCAAGACTCCAATTTTGTTTTGGAACATTCATTGGATGCTTAGAGGTGGCATGTATCAGAGCAAAGATGAACACTTCAGTAAAACCTTATCCTTGAATCAAAGAACCATAGGCCTGTGATCTAATCTCAAGTCAATGGCTAGAGGAGACTTGAGATTCCATTTGATCCACATTGGCCAAAGGCTTGCTGCAGTTGCCATTCCCTATTCCTTGCAAAACAAATTTGACACACTATAAATAGACCTCATTTCTGATCAGTTTGAGTACACCAAAGGTCTATAACACTTGCCTTTCTCAAAATCACACTCTCACTTCCAAAAATGCCTTCTAATGCAAGCTACTATCGGGTTTTGAATTAGAATGTGTTTCCAACCAAACCAATCACACACACACCTCATAAACATCATATGTGAGCTGATCAAACACTAAACCAACAACTGGAACACCAAATTCATGAAATCATCATCCATTTGCTCAAGTTTTCAACAAAGTTGCAGCTGAGGCGCCACAATCTGTTCCAGTTTATTTCAAATCAATCCAAGCTTTCAAACACACTCCATATGGTGTAGGGAAGCTATTTAGATCATCACAACTCATATGTAACACCTCTAACTCAAAAATCAAGTTGCTCTTGCTGCCACAACCTTCAAGTAAGCCTAAACTTGGTCATCTCACGATTCATGCATATTTCCTTGCACAATAATTTTGCCATATGTTCATAATCATGTATGGAGTGTTTCCCCTAAATTAATTGCTTTGTATGAATCGTGTATGGAATTTCTTAGTCTTCATGCAGAAATTAGGGTTCTTGAGGTTTCTCTTTGATTTCTTATTCCATGCTTAAAATAAATGAAATTAAAGACCATAGACATGATCGTGAGGTGAAAACGAGTAGATTGATATGTGGATTGTGTGATTTCATCAAGTATTCAGTGAGATTGATGATAAAATGCAAATCAGCCAAGAACAGGGCACGCGGGCAAAACCAAGGTGTTCTTGGCACCCTTTTTCAAATATTTGAATATTTGAATTTTGTGATTTTATTTAATTGATTCAAAAATTAATTTCTCTCTGAATTTTAATGATTTTGAGTTGATTTTTTTTTTTTCAAAATTCACAAAAATGTTAAAATATTTTATTTTACAAAAATTTCCCAAAAATATTATTTATTTCATATACCTGATATTTTTGCAAAGAATTTATTTTTATTTGTTTTTTGACATTTAAAATATTTTTTCCTTCTTGATTTTCCAAACTTAAATGGGTTTCAATCATTTTGTGGATAAAAACATGATTTTTGACAAAGCTACATAGTACAACTGCACCTTAATTCAAGCGAAAATATCTTGGTAACAGTGCAACGGTACAATCAAAGATATTCTGACAAAAAATAGGACGCGCAGCTAGCAAAGCTATTATCTGTCCTCACGCTTCTAGCCGCCAGCCTAGTTAAGCTATCATGATTACATTTCAACGGCTCTTTCTACACGACTATAAAAGGAAGCCAAAGACTTGAAGAAAGATACACACAAACGCCATTGCAATACTCTTTCTATCTGAAATCTTTCTTAAGTCATTCCGGTCGAAAACTTGTTTACGTTATCAGCTTGTATAGAAGCACTTATTAGCAAACGGAATTTTATTCAAACTTAGGTTTGTGTTCCTTGAGAAAGACCTGTGAGGTTGTATTTCTTGAGAAGTCTAAGTCGTGTGTCTTAGAGGTTGTTCCTTGAGTAAGACCCGCGAGGTTGTATTACTTTAGAAGTCTAAAACTTGTGAGTTTTAGAAGTTGTGTTAGTCACTAGCGGTTTGGCTTGTGCATTATACTGATTTGATTGAATAGTGGATTAAGACCTCGTTGAGAGAGGCAAAATCACCTTGGCGGGTGGACTAGACTAACTTAAGGGTTTCTCAAGTGAACTAGTATAAACATAACGTGTTCATCACTTGATTCTCAACAAAGGTCATTACATTAAAAGGAAGGGTTTTATAAAAAGAATTTATTTTTTTTAAACAAGTTTATTTTGAAAAACCAATTCAAACCCCCATTTCTTGAGTTTTTCACACCTTCAATTGGTATCAGAGCCTGGTTCTGAAGTGATAAAAAGATTGAATTTTTATCAAGCACTTAACAGTGTTCAGTACCGATCCAAGTGTGAAAAACAATGTCTATACCAAATGCTGAGACAAGTGTTATTGTAAATGAAAGAGATTCTTATAGTACAAAACCTCCTATCTTTGATGGAGAAAAATTTGACTATTGGAAAGATAGAATTGAAAGTTACTTTTTATTATTTGACTTAGATCTATGGGATCTGATAGTAGATGGCTACAGTCACCCTGTAGATTCTGCATGTAAGAAGATTGAAAGGTGTGCATTTACAGATGCACAAAAGAAAAATTATAAAATTCATCACAGAGCAAGAACTATTCTGTTAAATGCAATTTCCTATACAGAATATGAAAAAATTACGAACAAAGAAACTGCAAAGTCTATCTTTGACTCTCTTCGTATGACTTACGAAGGCAATGCTCAAGTCAAGGAAACAAAGGCTCTTGCACTAGTTAAAAAATATGAGGTCTTCAAGATGGAAGATGACGAAACAGTGGAAACCATGTTCTCAAGATTTCAGATGCTTGTTGCAAGACTCAGAGTTCTGGACAAAGGCTATTCTACTACAGACCATGTCAAGAAAATTATCAGAAGTCTACCTGTCAAATGGAGACCCATGGTGACCGCCTTGAAACTAACAAAGGATCTGAATAGTATAAGTCTTGAGGAACTAATCAGTTCTTTAAGAAGCCATGGAATAGAACTCCAAGAAGATGAACCCCAAAAGAAAAGCAAATCCATTACTCTAAAAGCTAAACCTGAGAAGAAAAAGGTGTATCAAGCAGAGGAGGAAGTAGAAGAATCTGAAGAAGAATCAGACGAAGATGACATATCTCTCATATCAAGAAAAATTAGTCAACTATGGAAATACAAAAGAAATAAGTTCAGAGAACCAAGAAGAAGATCTGAATCAACATATGGTCAAAAGAGAACTTATGGAAGAGATGTTACGTGCTTTGAATGCTAGGAACCTGGACATATAAAAAATGACTGTCCAAAGGTTAAGAAAGATGAAAGACCTACGAAAGCTAAAAGGGTCTTATGGTAACTTGGGATGATTCGGAGCCCGAAGATGATTCTGATGAAGAACGTGCCAATGTAGCATTCATGGCTAAAACCAACGACGTTCTATCAGAAGGATAACCTTCAGACTCCGACGATGAAAGAGAGGTACTTTCTTCCCTATCTCGCTCTGAACTTGAAATAAGGTTATATGAACTTATTGAAAGATATCAAACTCTTTGAAGAAAACACAAAACTCTGAAAAAGACTCTTGTGATTCCTTCAGAAGATCTTACTAAAAGCAAACAAACCATTCTTGAATTAAATGAAAAACTACTTTCTCTAGAAAATTCAAATACTGCATTATAAACTAAAATCTCTAGGTTAGAAGAAGAAATCATATCTAACAAAACCAATACTAATGAGGTAGTTAAGTATGATAGAGCTTTCCAACGCTTTCTCACTAAAAGTATAGACAGAAACAAAATGGCTTCAATGATATATGGAGTCAGCAGAAATGTTAACAGAGGTCTAGGATATTTAGGACCATCACAACCATATGATGAGACCAAAAGTATCAAGATAATACCTCTGTCCAAACATTTTGTACCCTCTGGCACTATCTTAAAATGTTTTGAACAAAAAGGTTCAAAACCGATCACTACACAAACACAGACACTGAAGAAAACTCCTAAACTTCAACATTATGCACAAGTTCCACACTATTATTCCAATATAAGGAAGTCCAAAGGTGTCCGAATCTCTGGAAAGGCTAATGTGAAAGGACCCACAAAATGGGTACCTAAGAATAAGATAATTTATGTCACAGACATCCTTAATGGCACCATTGAAACACCAATCATGGTACCTGGACAGTGGATGCTCGCGACACATGACGGGAGAAAGGCATATGTTCCAAAATCTGAAACTTAAACCCGGAGGTGTCGTCGTTTCAGAGGAAATCAGAAAGGAAGAATCATTGGCTCCGGAACTATTGGAAATGGTAAGCTTCCCTCTATTAATAATGTTCTATTAGTTGAAGGTCTTATGCATAATCTATTGTCAATCAGTCAGCTCAGTGACAATGGTTATGACATTATCTTTAATCAAACATCTTGTAAAGCTATAACTCAAAAGGATGGATCTGTCATGTTCAACGGAAAGAGGATGAACAATACTTACAAAATTAAATTATCAGATTTAAAACACTAAATTGTAAAATGTCTTCTTTCTGTAAATGAAGAGCAATGGGTCTGGCACAGACGCCTTGGTCATGTTAGCTTGAGAAGAATTTCTCAGCTGAACAAGCTTGGTCTTGTCAGAGGCTTGCCAAATCTGAAGTACTTTTCAGATGCTCTTTGTGAAGCATGTCAGAAAGGAAAGTTTTCAAAAAACCTCCTTTAAAGCAAAAAATATTGTTTCCACCTCCAGACCATTAGAACTTCTTCACATTGATCTTTTTGGACCAGTGAAAACTGCTTCGATCAATGGTAAGAAATACGGACTAGTCATCGTTGATGATTACAGTCGTTGGACATGGGTGAAATTCTTAAAACACAAGGATGAGTCACATTCTGTGTTTGCTTCCTTCTGCACTCAAATACAAAATGAGAAAAACTGCAAAATCATCAAAGTCAGAAGTGATCATGGTGGAGAATTTGAAAACAAAGACTTTGAAAACCTTTTTGATTCACATGGGATATCCCATGACTTTTCTTGTCCTAGAACTCCATAACAAAATAGAGTTGTAGAGAGAAAAAACAGAACTTTACAAGAAATGGCTCGCACCATGATCCAAGAAACTAACATGGCTAAGCACTTTTGGGCAGAAGCAATTAACACAACATGTTATATTCAAAATAGAATCTTTATTAGATCTATCTTGAATAAAACTCCTTATGAATTGTGGAAGAATAAAATTCCCAATATTTCCTATTTTCATCCATTTGGATGTACTTGTTTTATGCTAAATACTAAAGAGAATCTTGGCATGTTTGATTCCAAAGCACAGAAGTGTCTGCTGTTAGGATACTTTGAACGCTCAAAGGGATACAGAGTTTATAACACAGAATAACGGATTGTGGAAGAATCAATTCATGTTAGATTCGATGACAAGCCTGACTCTGAAAATTCAGAGCTAGTTGAAAAGCTTGCAGGTTTGGAAATTAGCTTCTCAGAACCTAAAGAAAAAGCAGATGAAGTCAAAGACTAGCAAGATCCTACATCTGATACCACTGATATAACTCCGAATACTCCTCAACAAAAGAAAAGAAGAATGTCTACTTCTCATCCTGAGGAACTAATTTTGGGTAGCAAAGATGCTCCAATCAGAACCAGATCAGCTTTCAGACCATCAGAAGAAACACTCTTAGGACTGGTGTCGTTAATTGAACTAGCTACGGTTGATGAAGCTCTTATGGACAAAGACTGGGTTCTGGCTATGGAAGAAGAACTGAATTAATTCGAAAAGAATGATGTTTGGGATCTAGTTCCAAAACCTAAGAATATTCATGTTATTGGAACCAAGCGGGTATTCAGGAACAAGCTAAATGAGAAAGGCGAAGTTGTCAGAAACAAAGCACGACTTGTTGCTCAAGGATACAGTCAACAAGAAGGAATTGACTACAACAAAAATTTTGCTCCAGTCGCCAGACTTGAAGCAATACGGTTATTAATTTCATTCTCAGTAAACCATAACATCACCCTTTATCAGATGGATGTTAAGAGTGCATTCTTAAATGGTTATATATCAGAAGAAGCCTATGTCAAACAACCTCCTGGTTTTGAAAATTCAGAAAAATCAAATTTTGTATTTAAACTCAAAAAGTCTCTCTATGGCTTAAAGCAAGCTCCCAGAGCTTGGTATGATAGATTGAACAAATTTCTTTTAGAAAATCAGTTCACCGGAGGAAAGGTTGAAATAACTCTCTTCTGTAAAACATATAAGAATGATATTCTTATAGTTCAAATCTATGTTGATGATATTATTTTTGGTTCTGCTAACTCCTCTTTATGTGAAGAATTTTCAAAGTTAATGCAAGCCGAATTTGAACTGAGTCTGATGGGTGAGTTAAGGTACTTCCTGGGAATTCAAATAGATCAGAAACCAGAAGCCACTTACATTCATCAAAGCAAGTACACAAAAGAACTTCTGCAGAAATTCAACATGATGGACTGTAATACAACTAAAACACCAATGCATCCAACATGTGTCATGAGAAAAGAAGAAACAGAAGATAAGGTTTGTCAGAAGCTTTATCGTGGTATTATAGGCTCTCTCTTATATCTAACTGCTTCTAGACCTGATATATTATTCAGTGTACATTTATGTGCTAGATTCCAATCAGATCCAAGAGAATCTCATTTAACTGCAGTTAAACGAATTCTAAGGTATCTGAAAGGCACTACTAACCTGGGCTTGATGTATGAGAAAACATCAGAGTATACTCTTTTTGGTTACTGTGACGCAGGCTATGCTGGAGACAGATTGGAAAGAAAGAGCACATCTGGAAACTGTCAGTTCCTGGGGAACAATCTAATCTCATGGTCAAGTAAGAGGTAATCTACAATTGCTCTCTTTACAGCAGAAGCTGAATGCATCTCCGCTTCTCTATGCAGTACACAAATACTTTGGATGAAAAATCAGCTGGAAGACTATCATATATATGAGAGTAACATCCCTATTTTTTGTGATAATACTGCTGCTATTTGTTTAAGTAAAAATCCAATTCTTCATTCTAGGGCTAAACACATTGAAATAAAACACCATATTATCAGAAACTATGTTCAGAAGGGAACCTTATGCTTAAAATTTATTGATACAGACCATCAATGGGCTGATATTTTTTTAAAATCCTTAGCTGAAGAAAGATCTCTAAATATTTTAAAACATCTGAAAATGGTGTACTGCTCAGAATAAGGTTATTTCAGAACCAAATGTGTTAGTTAGAAGAAATAAGTTTTTTTAAAATCATCAGAACCACTTTTGTGAGAAGTATCTCAGTTCTGATTAATTTCTCTTCTGAGTCAGTTCTGACGTGTCATTTATTTAGAAAATAGTTTTTGCATGTGATTAGATTATATCTAATTCACTATAACTATTCAAATCAAACGAACAACAATTTTCTTGGGAATGACTCAAAACTTTATTACATTTATTCACTTATCTCCTGTACGGTGTTTATCTCTTTAGAATTCAAAAACCTTTCGTATTCCCTCTTTCACTCAAACGGAAACCCTAAAACCCTAATCGCTTTTCCTTCTCTATCTCTTTCAAACCAACTCAATCCTTGTTCTCATCCTCACCGATCCTAATGAATCACATTCAACAAGAAATTGTCAATTTCTTCAAAGAAACAGAAGCATCTTTGAATCCCTCCAAAGGATCATCATCATCGTTAGTAGTGCCGTCTACTACTTCAACAATGTCTACAGCAATTGTGACAGTCACGCCATCTTCTTCACAATCTTCTAAGATAGATAAGAATCATGTAACTCAACGAGAAGCCTCAGTCACATGTACTCTTCAGAATCTACTTGTACTCAACGAACTACATGTAGACTTCGAAAATCTTGCTGAAAATGGATTTAGTCTGATCGATGATGTGAAAGCTCAAGGTTGGAGCAACTTTTTTGATAGGCTTAAAGGTCCAGTTCTTGAAGCACTCGTCAAGGATTTTTGGAGACAAGCTATCTGTGATAAATTCCATGTTGTCTCCTATGTCTTGGGAAGAAAAATTGTCATCATAGAAAAATCAATTGCTAAACTTTACAAACTGGAATTTCTGAAGAACAAAAGAGTCTATGGAAGGGTCAATAAATCTCTGTTCGTGAAAAAGGTAATCAACCCAACTATCTTCACCAACCATCAAGCAAATAAAACAGAATACAGGAGAGAAGACCTGCATATACATCTAAAAATCTGGCACAAGATCATTCTTGGTTAGATCAATCCAAGACCCTCATTATATGCTGCAGATTATTTCAATGCTAACCAGAAGTATATGCTATATTATTTGTTCACCAAGGAAAGGATGTGCTTACCCTTCATCTTATTTTATCATTTGTGAGATATTGTGAAGAAGACAAGAACAACAGGGGAAACAAAAAGTGATATACCCAAGTACATTCCTTTTGGAAGAATGCTTTCAGACATATTCTATGAAAGCGGTATAGTGGACACTCTGGTTACAGAAGTTCAACACACGGAAGATCTAACAACAACTCTTGGAGAGTCAGTCAATGCCACAACACTCAGGTATATGAGAAGTAAGAGTGAAACCTTTTTTTGTCTCTGAGGACTTATTCAAACGCAGGATCACAGTACCAGACTATCCTGCCTATTATAGAAGCGACCTCATTGAAGAAATTGCTGCATCCATAGATGCACTGAAAGCACGAGGATATGATGTATCTAAAGTCAAGGAGGAAGAAATTGAACTTAACAAAGAAGAAGAAGAGCAAACTAAAGAGGCTGATGAATCTGCTCCTGAACTAACTCTTGCAGAATCCTTCAGAAAGAAAAGAAAGCAAGCTACTGTTATTTCTGAGTCCCAGAAAAGAAAAAAGAATGACAAATCAGAAATCTCCAAAACCACTACTCTAACCTCTACTTTAACTAAAACAAGTAAGTCAATTTATGATCCATCTGTCTCTAGAGTTGAAACAGTTTCTACCTCATCTTCACAACAAACTATTTCCATTTCCACTTCACATCCACAAGTCAGTTTTGAACCTCCATCTTTTTAATACCACCATTATCAATCTCTATTCCACAAATCTCCCTTTCATCAATCCAATCCTTAGAAATTCCTACATACACTCCATCAACAACCACCTCAATCATCCAATCAGACATGCCTGTCTCACCAATGTCTTACACTTCTCATCAAACCACTGATTCCTCGACTCAACACTCTGATACTTCACTTCCTTATTCTGAATCTCTAGAGATCGTCACCCCTGAATCTCTCATGGTCTCAGACACTCCAGAAGTGACATCTCCTACTGATTAACAAATCAATAAACATGCTCCTACTGAGATTGGTTCATCTCAGCAAACACCACCGAATTCTGCAAAGCCTGACCTTGCCTTAATCATTTATACTAAACCCCCTCCAACATATTTTGAAGGATGCGCAAGCCAATTTTATAACAAGGCATTAAGCAAGTTTGCGAACCTAAGAGCAGAACTTAACACTAGTACCAGGCCTTTGAAACTTGAAAGATCTTGTCAAAACTTCCAGAAATGGTTGAGCAGTGAGCTTGAAAGAATTGTAAGCTTCTCAGATGCAACCATCACAGATGGAATTCAACGGGCAAAGGAGAGAGCAAAAGCTGAAGAGCGGATCAGGATACTTAAGTTCCTGGCTGCAAAACAGAAAGAAGTTGAAGAAAAGGCTGTTGAGGAAGCAAGACTTCTTGCAGAAAAAGCTGCTGAAGAAGCCAGAATAGCACAAGAAGCTGAAGCCATGGAAAAGGCCAAGCAAGTTGCTACTGTTGTTTCTACATCTGATCCGACTATAAAGCGTTTGGAAGACGCAATTGGAGAAATCAGAGAAGAACAACAAAAGTTCAGAAATAACCTTGAGGAACAAAAGATTGTCAATGCTAACCTTCAAGGCATGCTTCAGAAGATATGGGACAAGATGTCCTCTAGAAGCACCTAATTCTTATGTCTTTGTTGTCCTCAAGTCCTTAGATCTTTGTTTTTCAACCTTGCACCACTAGTCTTTTTGATCAATGACAAAAAGGGGGAGAAGTAATATAAATGTGATATTTTGATTCCATAGTCAAATCTCTGAAAAACGCTGTTTACATGCTAACAGATAAAACTGTTATTTCTATTAGAGTGTTTTTCTTTTTCAGGTATTCTGATCCAAATCAAGCTTTATTAAGAAAAGAAAATCAAAACTCTGCTGAAAAGAGAATCAAGACTAAGAGCTCATGATCTAGTAAAATCAGGGGGAGCCCCAAGCTCAGAAGTTCATCAAGTCTAAGACTCAGGGGGAGCACTTCATACGAAGGATAAGCTATCTTTAGAATCTCTTATTCTCCTGCACTATATATATATATATATCAAAATTGTGTCATCAAAATACATAGTTTTGTCATCATCAAAAAGAGGGAGATTGTGAGAACAAGATTTGGTTATGTAATTTTATCTCTAAGTTTTGATGATACCAAATGAGTATTTTTGTATGAACAATTTTGTACAACTAATGTTTGTTATTTGTGAGAATGTAACAAACAGGTTATGCTTCTGTAAATTGGCGCGAACACAATGCTTAAAGTAAAATACTCCGCCTACACACTCTGATATAAAAGGAAAAGAGAACGGGTTCTGAAGATCTGAAGACATAGGTTCTGATCGAACGAAGTCCAGATGCTAAAGTCCTAAGCTCTCTAAATCAAGGTTCTGAAGACCTAAATCAAGTCTCTACTCATGCTTCAACCAAATACTATCAGAAGCCTCTGAAGATATGAAGACAACGCACCAAGCAATCGAGGTTCTGAAGACCGAGTGCTGAAGACTCTGAAGACGCTACTCTGAAGATTCGAAGACTTAATAATCTCAAGAACCAAGCGATGTTTTCCCTTCTTACTCATGCTCGTAAAAAGCCTTTGAAGTTGAGAAGCCAAGATGACAAAGCTACATAGTACAGCTGCACCTTAATTCAAGCGAAAATATCTTGGAAACAGTGCAACGGTACAATCAAAGATATTCTGACAAAAAAATAGGACGCGCAACACGCAAAAGCTATTATCTGTCCTCACGCTTCTAGCCGCCAGCCTAGTTATGCTATCATGATTACATTTCAACGGCTTTTTCTACACGGCTATAAAAAGAAGCAAAAGACTTGAAGAAAGATACACACAAACGCCATTGCAATACTCTTTCTATCTGAAATATTTCTTAAGTCATTCCGGTCGAAAACTTGTTTACGTTATCAGCTTGTATAGAAGCACTTATTTGTAAAGGGAATTTTATTCAAACTTAGGTTTATGTTCCTTGAGAAAGACCTGTGAGGTTGTATTTCTTGAGAAGTCTAAGTCGTGTGTCTTAGAGGTTGTTCCTTGAGTAAGACCTACGAGGTTGTATTAATTGAGAAGTCTAAAACATGTGAGTTTTAGAGGTTGTGTTAGTCACCAGCGGTTTGGCTCGTGCATTGTACTGATTTGATTGAATAATGGATTAAGACCTCGTTGAGAGAGGCAAAATCACCTTGGCGGGTGGACTAGACTAACTTGAGGGTTTCTCAAGTGAACTAGTATAAACATAACGTGTTCATCACTTGATTCTCAACAAAGGTCATTACATTAAAAGGAAGGGTTTTATAAAAAGAATTTATTTTTTTTAAACAAGTTTATTTTGAAAAACCATTCAAACCCCCCTTTCTTGAGTTTTTCACACCTTCAGATTCCACCCTCATCAATCTTGTTCAAACACTCATGGGCCTCTAATAGAGTGTAAGACCCAATCCCCTTTTAACCAAAACCATTTTGGGCCTCAGATATTGTATAAGTCTCTCTGTGTTAAAAGAAAAATCTCGGCGCGATCGCCAGTTCAAAATCAAATCACATGGGCCTACCCTCGTGTTAGAAGTCCCATTTATTTTCTTTAAATAATCGTTGGGCCTCTCCTTGAGTTGTAAGACCCAACCCTTGTGTAAGTAAACCTTTTTGGGCCTCAGTCATTGTATAAGTCCCGAGACGATATTCAAAACAACGGTGCGATCACTGTTAAACCTTGGGCCTCTCCTTCAGCTGTAAGCCCTAACGATCTTTTCAAAGCAATTTCCCTTTTGATTTAGATTCAAATATATATGTTGTTATCAAAACTTTCTTTAATAACTTTGAACAACTAACAAAACAGCGTGGAAGCATGCTCGCCTGTAAGTTTGAACAGCTTTCATTTACTCGCTTTCATATATATATATATATATATATATATATATATATAACTGTATTGTGGGAAGCTGCACATGGTTAGTCTTCTTTCATACCCTTTTAAATACTTGTCATATATCAACTGTATATATACTAGTATAGTTATTTAGAGTATTCCCCGGCAACTAGGTCTAGAACTAGGCAAAGCCTTGTTGGTCACTCTTAAATACAAGCAAAACTAGATCCCCATAGGATTTCCAGATACAATCTTGCCTTCTCTTGGGCTTAAACAATACGGAACAAAGAGAAAGGAAGTATTTTTCGTGAGCCTTTTCTCAGGCTGTCACCCCTAGAAATTGTCAAAGAAATTCTATTCCCCGGAGTTGATCTATTCTCGGTGAATAGCATCTCTTGAGTTTCTTTAAACCACCGAACTTTCACTAAATGATCCATTCTCGGTGAATAGCATTTCTTGAACTTTTCTTTGTTTGGGACCCACAGGCTTCCTAAAAGCATCCACGCCTCCTCTTGGGCTTTGTACAAGGGCCCTTCGGTTACTTAGAAGTTCTCATGCCTTCTCTTGGGCTTAATACAAGGACCCTAAAGACCTCTTAAAGGTATAAGACAGAAATTAGTCATATTTTGCTAGAGCAGTTTTTCCAGTGTCAAAATTCTGGCCAATTTAGGGTTGATTCACATCCTTAATGCCCATGCCTCCTCTTGGGCATCATAAAAAAGATAAAACTCTTCCCCACCAGTAGACTTGGATAGTCTAACCCCCTTGAGTCTCAAAGAAATTCTCAAGTTCCCTACAAACATAGGAGAAACTCTGGTCAATCTGGATCAATCTCCAGTAGAGCTGAAACCCAGTCTCTCTCTTAAAAATCCCAAATCAGAACCTCAAGGCATCTGATACCTCAACTGTTCTAGAACTCTCAGCAAAAGTTGATTCCCCACTTGGACCTGCCTAGGGATCTCAACAATCCCCAGCAGAAAGATAGCCTCCTCTTAGGCTTTGTATAATGATATTTCCTCAGTGCAGACAACCTCCTCTTGGGCTTTGTACAAATGATTCTCCCCAGCGGAGCTAACCTTTTCAGACTCTCTTGTTGAGTCAAACATTTTTCAGACTCTCTTGTTGAGTCAATCACCTTTCCGACTCTCTTGTTGAGTCAATTACCTTTTAGCAATCTCTTGTTGAGTCAACCCTTTTTAGCCTCAATCTTGGGCTTTGTACAAGATAGATAAAACTAATCTCTTGTTGAGTCAATCTTTTTCCAACCTCGTCTCAGGCTTGGTATAAAGATTTCCCCTAGCAGAAGCTAGCCTCCTCTCAAGTTGGGTAGAATAATTTCTCCAGCTTGTCCAGCCACAATCTTGGGCTTTATACAGGACAGATAAAAGCACTATCTAGTTGAGTCAAACCATTTTAGCCTCAATCTTTGGATTTGTACTGAAGGTGCGAGAAAGACACAAGAAATGGGGGTTTGAATTGTGTATTTACTCTTTTAACAACTTTTCGCTTCTTGTCAATAAGACACTTTACGTTACATCAGAGTTCGTTGAGAGACTATGACTTGCAGAGTTATATTCAGACTTGACAATCCTTAGAACATGAGAACCAATAAGAGTCTGAACGCTATGTACATCATTCAGAGCTTGCAGAGCGGAAGCTTATCAGAGTTGCAAGGTTCTGACTTGCTTATGTAGGTTTCTGATACTCAATATAGAAACATAAACAAAGACATTAAGCATAAGAGTAAAGGACACACGATATATCCTGGTTCACCATAAAGGCTAATCCAGTCCACCCTCCTCAGGTGATTTTGCCTTGAACACAAGGTCTTAATCCACTATAATAAATCTCGATTACATATGCACGGGCAACAGCCGGTGACTAACCACTTGCACAACCGCATTGTGACTAACATGCAATGAACCATTTAGGGACTCAACTTAATAAATATAACAAACATTGACCTGCAGGTTCCAATCTCGCAAGATCTACTGCCAGGCTTTCACAGCTAGACGTTCAGGGATTCATCGCAATGAATATAACGCTACTGACCCTATTTCAGGCTTTTCCCACAATGGCATCTCGCCACTGTCCTCTCGAGTCTCCGGTCACACTGACCACTCAAGGAATCCTAATTCACCAAGAATTAGTTTTACAGGAGATTACAAAGATGCTTCTTAACAAGCAGATCACTCCTAAGTTTAAGTACAAAGAACACACAAGTGTTCAAGCAAGATGTAAGCAACAACTCCTTGCTATCCTAAGAAACTACAAAGATGTATATTGATTTGACAGTTGTTGACATCTTGTAGATCTTCTTCTTCTCCGTCTTCTTGGGTGAGCAAGCTTTGAGCAACAACTCCTTGCTTCAGATCTTCAATGTAGCGCTGACGAGAAGGTGGTTGATGACTTGACTGATCTTCAATGTTGTCTTCTTCATCAACAACTTCTGTACCAATTCATTGTTGTTGTGTTGAATGATGATCTTTGAGCTTTAACAACAATGGCCATGTGTAAATGGTGATAACTTTTGATATTTAAGTGTTACAACGAGAACTCATAGTTGTTGTTATCTTCACACAATGACTTTGATCAATTCTCCATTCATGGGCTCAATCGATACCTTCAGAAGCGAATACTCTTTCCTTTAAATAGCCCAATAGAAATATAGCCGTTTGAAATACTGTTGGCTGTTGGAAAAGAGATGTTGTGTAATAATTAGTTGTACTGACACATCTCCTTTTGCTTCGAGAGAAGTGATGGGATATATCTTTCTTAGGCAGTGTGCACAGTTGTTCACAATGGTAATATTTGACTTCCAAACTTCAGAGGCTTCTGATAGTAATTTGATGAAGCATGAGTAGAGCCTTCTTAACAGGATATCTGATACGTCAAGTCTTCAGTCATTTGAAGAAGTCCATTAGGAATCAGTCTTCAGAACTTCATCACTTGTCTTTAAGAACATTATCCTTTACTTCTTCAAGTCTTTCGAAACTTCAGAACTTTTCCATTAGGAATCCGTCTTCAGAGTCTTCTGCACTTGACTTTTGGAACCGTAAACTTTAGAACACATAAGTCTTCTGAGTCTTTCTGTACTTGGTCTTCAGAGCCTTCCGCCTTCAAAACTTCAAGTCATGAGAGTCTTCAGCACTTCGGTTCTCTTATTCAGAAGCTTCGCAATCTTCAAAATCTCGACCACTTTCAGAGAGAATCCACAAGAGCATTGCAACAACAATATCAACCTCCTTGGATCTGACTGGTCACGATCAGATACAAAAGCGTTCTTGCTTCTTGCGACTTGTTTCACACCTAGTAACTTCGAATATTATCAATTACGCACATCTGGCTGGTGCTTGTTGGATCTGATATCTTCTGTTAATATGATCTGCACACAACACATGTTAGAACATAAAATGGTTCTTTCACAAATATGTATTTTTATCATCAATACATAGATTGACTTGTAGAGACAACTCTTGCTCTCACAATCTCCCCCTTTTTGATGATGACAAAACCAAGTATTTTGCTTGAACATTTTATACAAGGTAATCACCAAAACAAACATATTCAGAGTTTGGAACAACAGCTCCCCCTGAATGTGTTATCCTTAAAGTTTTATCTGTGATCATCTAGAATTTTATATGATCCAAAGATATACAGAATAACAACTTGAGTTTCCAGAACAAAGAATAGAAAAGGACTACTTCTCTATCTTGTCTTTAAGGAGACAAATGTCTTCAGCATCTGGACTAGCTCATCAGAACTTCCATCTTCAGATCTTAAGAACTCAGTTCCTTTGCGGTCGTATCAGAGCTTGTAATCTTCAGAGACTTCTGAAGCATTTCTACTTTTCAGCATATTCATTTAAGCACAAACAGACCAATTCTTATCTAATAACATAGCCTCGCTATTCATTAGAGACAGACACTGTCATTTTAAGAAACTCCCCCTGAGTTTCAGACTTTGTGAAGATTTTGGATTTTGCAGTTGAATCTTCAGGGTAGTCTCCCCCAAATTTCCATAAGTCAGATATTGGGATCTTCAGAATCGTAGTTCAGGAATATGAGATTTTAATCACCAATATGGGTCATGACTTTTTCAGAGTTTGACTTTTGAACACAGGTCTTCATCTCAGAACCTTGTTACTGTCACAACTCAGTGGTTCATCAAAGCTTAATTTTTGATCAGATACCAATTTAAGGTTAATGTTTGTGACCAATCAACGCTTGATTCTGAATCATTTGAAGAGTATTTCCTTAATGTGCTGAAATTAATGCCAATGAAGGTATACAAAACATTTCACAGCTTAGCTCTGATTGATATTACTGAAGACTGAGTCTGATACCAATCTTTGTGTATACTGAGTCTGATTACCATTTGTTGACTTAGTCTGATACCAAATCATTTCTTCTTAATTGAGTTCTTGGTAGACATCAGAACTACTTGTTCTTGGATCTTCAATCTAGATCTCCAGACAGTTCTTTGACTTCTGATTTACACAGTTCTTCTGAATAAGCAGCTTGAGATGTATACTTTGTCTTGTCTGCTTTCATAGTTTTCTTCTTCTGATTCTTACGTTCTGAATCTCATATTCTTAGACAACTTACAGCTTCTGGACCAAGTGAGATAGAGATCAAGATAAACTTTGACTTTCAGACAGTTCTCAACTTCTGAACAGTACTGGGTAGATCTGATTCTGAACACATGTTCACGAAGTGTAGAACTTCTATCATATGACCAACAGTTCATAAGAACTTCTCTGTTCTTCTTTCTTAACCTGTCTTAGAATGTCTAGTGAACTTGTTCAGAGTTCCTTGGTTAAACATCAAACAACAAATGTTAGTAGTAACGCGTTTTATATGACTGATTACTTGTTTGAGTTGCATTCTTTACTTTTCTTTAAGAATTTCTTTCTTTCTTTCTAACCAATATTCATATATTCATCATTCAAAATCATATTCTTTCTCCCCCTTTTTGACATCATCAAAAAGTTATAGAGCATCTGATCATTTAAGCACATGTAGATCAATATGATAGTGAACATAAATAGACTCAAGGGATGTTATCATTTAAGCATTAATCATATGAATAAGCGTTAAACATCGTTAGAGATTATTCATAGCATTTTCTAGATGGAATTTTAACGCAGAGCCACAAAATGATTTAAATATAAGGCATAGGTTAAGCTTAATCCTAAAAGGTCAAGGTAATCAAAACATAGACCTAAGGAGGATAGGTTCCTAAGGATTCGACTAATAGGAGCCTAATGATGATGAGGAAGGTGATAGTAAGCTTTCAGAATCATCAGTTCTTGAGGTGTGCAGCTTTTCTTTTGCTTGAGTAATTGCCAGCCTCTTGCTTTTCACAGTTTCTTCTGAGATCCATTCATGGAACTCAGTCCAGATATTTCTTATTTCTAAGGGTTCTATGTTTGAACTGGAAGCATCTACTAAGCTTTGGATTTTGTTGATGGCATTATTCTTGAATGATGTTAATGCATCATTGACAGTCTAATGATCATCGTTAAATAATGTTTTTAAATGTTTTATTTAAGCAATGTAAGCATCTTAGAGTATGATAAAAATTTAGGTTATGGATTTAATACTGATATGATTATAGATGATAAAATAGGAAACAACATTGATTCATAGATTAAAATGATATAGAACCATCAACACATAACTACACAAAAAAAATTTGAGATTTACTAAGGTTTAAAGCTTAATCATCAAAATCCTCAATTTTATCCACTCGTTCACATCTGGTCTCTTCTGGTGAGGATCCAGGTTCAAGCCTGCTTATTAATCCCCAGGCCTTTTCTTTCCAAATTATCTCAGATATTATTCTCCCATATGGAATGTGGGCATGCATCTGATTCCTTGAGGTTCTGATAGAGTGTCTCACATGGTTAAATATAATCTTGGGAAGGTCTATTATATCGTGATGTGTTAGAAGAAAGACGAAGATTCTGCCGTCATGAGTCATAGGGCTTCTCGCAGACGCGCGTGGACGAAGGTTGGTCAGTGAAAATTTGAACCAGGTTTTTGGAGCGGGAAGGGGTTTCTCAGGATTATTTGGTTCGTATGGAACTGAATCATCAAACAAGATTCTACATCTATCCACCATGCTTAAGTCAGATTGAAAGCGATCAATCGTGACTCCGTCGGAGACACACCCAATGATTTTCTCTATAGAGGCGACAAAGATAGCAATGGGGTGATAATGAACCTCAGACCAGATGGTGTTTCCATCAGTGCTAACCCTAGCATAATTCCAGAATTCTTTAACAAGATTAGTAAAGATTAGGCCATTCAGTTGGGAGTAATAGCACTGCCAAGACTGAGCTTGCATGCTTCTTATTATCTCTAAACCATCTTTTCTGAGACGGGAGATGTTGGGTCTTTTCTCTGAGATAACATGTAAATTTTATTTTCTGCCTAAGAAGGTAGGACCATTTCTTTGAGAGTTCATCATCTTGTTGAAATGAGAGTTTTAAAAAAAAGTTTAGATTTGAGGATGAGTTATGCAAGGGAAACGTCCAACTATTTATAGCGAGTTAGAGTGAAGAGAGTGACTGGTTTGGTGCAAAGGATTTGGTTCACTATTTTCTAGGTAAGGAATGATTACTTAGGGTATACCAAAAGATGTAACCGTGTGACGCAGTTACTAATTTATTTGGGAAGAATTAATGTGTTAACAACTGTTTTGCAGCGAGTGGTCAAGGGGCGAATATAATAATAGTGATGGTTTCTTGAGCCACAAAAAAAATCCTTCAAATGTCTTTCAATAGATAATATCAATTAATGCTTTGTCAGATACTTAATTTTCTTAATTGCAATTTATGGTTAGTCATGAGCGAGAGAATTTCATATTCTTAGAACAACAAAGAAGAGATATTGATTTAGATGATAGGCTTGACATTTTATTTTCCCTAAATAGTTTAGAAACAACCTAAATACAACTACCTAGACAAAATATGATTAAACCAATACATAATAAAATCCAGACCTAGATTAAACAGAGATAGTTTTTCTAGTTGCTAAAAATTCCACATTTAGTCTTCAACAAGCAGTTATCTGGAAGGCTTTCAGGACCATCTTCTTTAATTTTCTCTTTGATCATGTCCACAATTCCATCTCTAAATAAAATCTCAGACAAAACTCTTCTATAAGGAATGTAGGACTTTGTGAGATTTCTGGACTCTGAGATGGTTTTCCAGAGACAGTTGAAGATAGTGTGTGGTAGATTTATTTATAATTCATTCATTAGTAAATAAATGAATTCATGGTCATAAAATCTGATTATGTCATGACTTTCTCCTCTGGGAAGAAAATTGGATAACATGAGCTTGTACTAAGCTTTGGGAATGGGTAGGAGATTTTCAGGATCGAAGGGTATGTATCCTAAAGTCAGGTCATGAAGAGATGCAAAATTTTTGGTAGCAAAGAATTTGTTTTTGTCAAAATCAATAGGAATTCCAACATCCTCACACCCAGTTGCAAGAGTGATTGAGAACAGGTTGTTGATGATTGGGACTTCAAAAACAAAGGAGGTGATGCATTTGCTTTCAAGATCAAGATCGGCATGTTTCCAGAAATCTTTGACAAGATTTACATAGATAGGCTTTTCTAGCATCATGGAGTATCTAGTCCGTTGTTGAGTGTAAAGCACATCTGCTAGACTACAAGCAATGCAACTCGGAAGTGGAGGAGTATTGATTACAAATTGTTTTTCAGGAATGATTTCTAGAAGATCTTAATCTCCAAGAAAGGTCAGTGGAGACAAGATGGCAGACAGAGTTTTGACACTTAAGGCTTTATAATAGAGAACTTTGAGTATGAGGTTGTTTGATAGGGAGACGCGATTTTATACATGTAAATTGGTAGGATGAGTTGTACCTAGTCTAGGAAAATCATAGATCAGTACTAAAGGATTTTAATAAGATTTCAGAATAGATTATGTTGTCAGAGATATGTTGTAATTTCCAAAGATTCGCAATTATGATTAAGGTTACTTTTGACTGCACGCGTAGTTAAGAAGTTTTCTTTTAAGACAGGAATATTTTAGATCATTTATTTCTTCCTACGAACCAAATTCATGCATTATTGTTTAAATATTTAAGATAGAGAAGATCATACCTTACATAGTCTAAAATTTCTATTTTCATACTTTGCATTCAATTCTGACTCAGGACTTCTGATCATCATCTATTTGCTTCTGCTTCCTTCAGAGTGGTCTGACATTGTAATCTGTTGCTTAAAGATACTGAGATCATTTATGAATGCATTCCGTTCCGAGCTCTTAATCATTATCCATCAGATTCTGATTACTTCTCAATGAACTGCTGTGGGTTCCTGGATTCTTCAAGATTCACTTGTATTCTGGTTTCTGAAGAATGTGAACATTTTCTGAACTCTGATTCTAGGTAGAGAGCTGGAACCATTCTACGAAAAAAAATCCTTTCCTTTTCTTATTCAACCTCACTCATCTGATTTCTAAGAACAACTAATCCGAAACTCTAATCTTAATTGTTAAAGTAAAGCTTTTCATAAAGCCTTTTTGGAAGGTCATTAGATTTAAGGCTATATCATGAACGGTTGAAGGGTTATGTGCTGATAGGTTTTGACACCATATAGCATCCTCTGACTTGTTTCTTCAGCCAAATGCAAATCTTCATCAGACACGATATATAGTTCTCATGATATTTTCTTGGTCTCACAATGTTGATCTGACTAGTTTAAAGCTAGTTCATCAGAATTTAATAGCATATCTACTTCTGAAGAGAACGTAAGCTAATTTCTTCATTCTGAAGGACATCAACAACATAACTCAGTTTGACTCAAAGTAGAAGACTTAAGTGCTTCTATTGATATCTTCTGATTCCAGTTTCTAAGAAGTTCTGAGAATCTATCAAATAATGAACTGATTAATAACGTTATTTTCATCTGAGATATTATATCGAGTTGCCAGAACTTAATCAACTGTGAAAATTCAATTAAGACTTAGAATATACGATAGCCAAGTACTTGATGAATCATGGGATTTCTTCTTTCTGAATATTCTTTATGTTTTCAAGAAAACAATATTCGGTTCTTCAATGAATCTTTTTACTCCTTAATTAGTCAATATTCAATTGTTGAATCATTTCTAAGAGTTTGAATTCTTCAGAGTTCTGACTTCAGCAAATTTTTATTCTGAAATTCAAAATCATAGAACAACAATCCTTCTTCATTACATGAAGAGATTCTGAATGAGTTTTAAACGAGAAAGTCAAGGGTGGACCTAATCCGTTTCTTGAAAACATCTCAAAAACTCATAAAGAATTAATCTTCAGCAAACAAGACTTCTTGTATTTTGATGATTCAACTTTGAGCAAATACGTGGTTCATCCACACGTATCTTCCAAGATAAGCATTCAACAGATACTACTCTTATCTGATGAATCTATCTTATCAGCTAATTCTTCAATCTTCATTAAAACTTTAGTGAGGAAGATTTAGTTGTTTTTCAACTGCAAATCATCCAGAATCAGTTATTTACTCAAGTACTCAGATTGATTACAATTTTGTACACAATCATCTTCTAAACTGTTACAGAAATTGTAAGTGGATTTTTCACCCAGAGTATTTCTACGCACCGCATCTGGATCTTTTTTGACACTGTTAAGTGTTTGATATCCATCAATAACAGAAACCGGAGCTCTGATACCAATTAAAGGTGCTAGAAAGACACAAGAAATGGGGGTTTGAATTGTGTATTTACTCTTTTAACAACTTTTCGCTTCTTAACAATAAGACACTTTACGTTACATCAGAGTTCGTTGAGAGACTCTGACTTGCGGAGTTATATTCAGACTTGACAATGCTTAGAGCATGAGAACCAATAAGAGTCTGAACACTATGTACATCATTCAGAACTTGCAGAGCGGAAGCTTATCAGAGTTGCAAGGTTCTGACTTGCTTATGTAGGGTTTTGATACTCAATATAGAAACATAAACAAAGACTTTAAGCATAAGAGTAAAGGACACACGATATATCCTAGTTCACCACAAAGGCTAATCTAGTCCACCCTCCTCAGGTGATTTCTATTTGAGTACAAGGTCTTAATACACTATAATCAATCTCGATTACAGATGCACGGGCAACAGCCGGTGACTCACAACTTGCACATCCGCACTGTGACTAACATGCAATGAACTGTTTAGGGATTCAACTTAATGAATATAACGAACATTGACCTTCAGGTTCCAATCTAGCAAGATCTACTGCTAGGCTTTCACAGCTAGACGTTCAGGGATTCATCGCAATGAATATAACGCTACTGACCCTATTTCAGGCTTTTCCCACAATGACATATCACCATTGTCTTCTCGAGTCTCCGGTCATACTGACCACTCAAGGAATCCTAATTCACCAAGAATTAGTTATACAGGAGATTACAATAATGCTTCTTAACAAGCAGATTACTCCTAAGTTTAAGTACAAAGAACACACAAGTGTTCAAGCCAGGTGTGAGCAATAACTCCTTGCTATCCTAAGAAACTACAGAGATGTATATTGATTTGACAGTTTTTGACATCTTGTAGATCTTCTTCTTCTTCGTCTTCTTGGGTGAGCAAGCTTTGAGCAACAACTCCTTGCTTCAGATCTTCAATGTAGCGCTGACGAGAAGGTGGTTGATGACTTGACTGATTTGCAATGTTGTCTTCTTCATCAACAACTTTTGTACCAATTCATTGTTGTTGTGTTGAATGATGATCTTTGAGCTTCAACAACAATGGCCATGTGTAAATGGTGATAGCTTTTGATATTTAAGTGTTACAACGAGAACGCATCATTGTTGCTATCTTCACACAATGACTTTGATCAATTCTCCATTCATGGACTCAATCGATACCTTCAGAAGTGAATACTCTTTCCTTTAAATAGCCGAGTAGAAATATAGCCGTTTGAAATACTGTTGGCTGTTGGAAAAGAGACGTTGTGTAATAATTAGTTGTACTGACACATCTCCTTTTGCTGTGGGAGAAGTGATGGGATATATCTTTCTTGGGCAGTGTGTACAGTTGTTCACAACGGTAATATTTGACTTCCAAACTTCAGAGGCTTCTAATAGTAATTTGATGAAGCATGAGTAGAGCCTTCTTAACAGAATATCTGATACGTCAAGTCTTCAGTCATTTGAAGAAGTCCATTAGGAATCAGTCTTCAGAACATCAGCACTTGTCTTTAAGAACATTATCCTTTACTTCTTCATGTCTTCCGAAACTTTAGAACTTGTCCATTAGGAATCCGTCTTTAGAGTCTTTTGCACTTGACTTTTGGAACCGTAAACTTTAGAACACATAAGTCTTCAGAGTCTTTCTGCACTTGGTCTTCGGAGCCTTCTGCCTTCAGAACTTCAAGTCATGAGAGTCTTCAGCACTTCAGTTCTCTTCTTCAGAAGCTTCACAATCTTCAGAATCTCGACCACTTTCAGAGAGCATCCACAAGAGCATGCAACATCAATATCAGCATCCTTGGATCTCACTAATCACGATCAGATACAGAAGAGTTCTTGCTTCTTGCGACTTGTGTCACACATAGTAACTTCGTATATTATCAATTACGCACATCTGGTTTGTGCTTATTGGATCTGATATCTTCTATTAATATGATCTGCACACAACACACGTTAGAACATAAAATGGTTCTTTCACAAATGCGTATTATTATCATCAAAACATAGATTGACTTGTAGAGATAACTCTTGTTCTCACATTTTGGGCCTCAGATATTGTATAAGTCCCTATGCGTTAAAAGAAAAATCTCGGCGCGATCCCCAGTTCAAAATCAAATCATCTGGGCCTACCCTCGTGTTATAAGTCCTAATTCTTTTCTTTAAATAATCTTTGGGCCTCTCCTTGAGTTGTAAGACCCAACCCTTTTGTAAGTAAACCTTTTTGGGCCTCAGTCGTTGTATAAGTCCCGAGACGATATTCAAAACAACGGTGCAATCACTGTTAAACCTTGGGCCTCTCCTTGAGCAGTAAGCCCCAACGATCTTTTCAAAGCAATTTCCCTTTTGATTTAGATTCAAATATATATGTTGTTATCAAAACTTTCTTTAATTTCTTTGAACAACTAACAATACAGCGTGGAAGCTTGCTCGCTTGTAAGTTTTAACAGTTTTCATTTACTCGCTTTCATATATATATATATATATATATATATATAACTGTATTGTGGGAAGCTGCGCATGGTTAGTCTTCTTTCATACCCTTTTAAATACTTGTCATATATCAACTGTATATATACTAGTATAGTTATTTAGAGTTTTCCCCGGCAACTAGGTCTAGAACTAGGTAAAGCCCTATTGGTCACTCTTAAATACAAGCAAAACTAGATCCCCATAGGATTTCCAGATACAGTCTTGCCTTCTCTTGGGCTTAAACAATATAGAACAAAGAGAAAGGCAGTATTCTTCGTGAACCTTTTCTCAGGTTGTCACCTCTAGAAATTGTCAAAGAAATTCTATTCCCCGGAGTTAATCTATTCTCGAGGAATAGCATCTCTTGAGTTTCTTCAAACCACCGAACTTTCACTAAATGATCTATTCTCGGTGAATAGTATTTCTTGAACTTTTCTTGGTTTGGGACCCACAGGTTTCCTAAAAGCATCCCCGCCTCCTCTTGGGCTGTGTACAAGGACCCTTCGGCTTCTTAGAAGTTCTCATGCCTTCTCTTGGGCTTAATACAAGACCCTGATGACCTATTAAAGGTATAAGATAGAAATATGTCATCCTTTGCTAGAGAAGTCTTTCCAGTGTCAAAACTCCGGCCAATTTAGGGTTGATTCTCATCCCTTAATGCCCGTGCCTCCTCTTGGGCATCATACAAAAGATAAACCTCTCCCCCTCCAGTATACTTGGACAGTCTAACCCCCTTGAGTCTCAAAGACATTCTCAAGTTCCCTACAAACACAGGAGAAACTTCGATCAATCTGGATCAATCTCCAGCAGAGCTGAAACCCAGTCTCTCTCCTAAAAATCCCAAATCAGAACCTTAAGGCATCTGATACCTCAACTCTTCTGGAACCCTCAGCAAGAGTTGATTCCCCACTTGGACCTGCCTAGGGATCTCAACAAACCCCAACAGAAAGATAACCTCCTCTTAGGCTTTGTATAATGATCTTTCCTCAGCGCAGACAGCCTCCTCTTGGGCTTTGTACAAATGATTCTCCCTTGCGGAGCTAACCTTTTCAGACTTGTTGAGTCAATCACTTTTCAGACTCTCTTGTTGAGTCAATCAACTTTCAGACTCTCTTGTTGAGTCAATCACTTTTTCGACTCTCTTGTTGAGTCAATTACCTTTTAGCACTCTCTTGTTGAGTCAACCATTTTTAGCCTCAATCTTAGGCTTTGTACAAGACAGGTAAAAGTACTCTCTTGTTGAGTCAATCTTTTTCCAACCTCGTCCCAGGCTTGGTATAAAGATTTCCCCTAGCAGGAGCTAGCCTCCTCTCAAGTTGGGTAGAATAATTTCTCCAGCTTGTCCATCCACAATCCTGGGCTTTATACAGGACAGGTAAAAGCACTCTCTTGTTAAGTGAAACCATTTTCGCCTCAATCTTGGGCTTTGTACAAGACACAAACCTTCCTCTCTTAAGCTTGGGACAAATATGTTCCCAAGTAGATTCAAACTCATTTCAGCCTCAATCTTGGGCTTTGTACAAGACAGATAATACTCTCCAGCAAGAGTCAAATCTCTTTAGCCTCAATCTTGGGCTTTGTACAAGACAGATAGGACACTTTCCCCCAAAAAGTCAAACTTCCAGCCTCCTCTTAGGCTTTGTATAGTGATATCCCCAAGAGTCAGTCTCTCCTTTTGGCCTCAATCTTGGGCTTTGTACAAGACACCAATATATACACTCTCTTGTTGAGTCGGTCATATTTAGCCTCCTCTCAGGCTTTATATAAGGAAATCCCCTAGCCGAGTCAATTAACCGCTTAGCTTCAACCTTGGGCTTTGATCAAGGCACACAAAAATCAATAATCCCTCTTTAGAGATGACAAGTTCTCTCTCAAATAAACCTTTTAGCTTCAATCTTGGGCTTTGAACAAGACACCAAAACATCTTTTTCCTACTTTAGAATAGGAGGAACTACGATTGCTCTAATTTCCCTGTTTCGTTTAAACAGGAATACGTAGGCATAAGATTGCGAAATCTTAGCGAGCATACTAATCAAAAACCCTAGGTTCAGTACCTTCACACATCAATCAAAATTGAGGTCCAGTACCTTACCAAAAACATCGGGAAATCCCAAACATCAACAAAAACTCACTCTTTCACTCATATTTCCCAAGAAACTTTCACAAACCCATTAACAGATAAACACTATTAAGTATAAAGCGAAACCTAAAGCTAATATCCTGTGGATAACCACATATAGGATGGATAATTGACAACTCCCCATTGTATAACCTGATCCCGGACCCCCCAATCTCTTTTAAGCGTTTGTTCAGTTACACATTCACGTGCAAGGTTAGTTTTAGACAACGTCTCTTTCCCTTTCAGCTTCATGGGATAAATAAGAAATCAGAAAGTAGCACCCCCCTCCTCCTCATTGCGGTGAGGAAAACCCATCGATAAGGTGGTCGCGTCACCGAAAAAAATCACTCGCTACAGCTGGGTTTAGAAGGTACTGGTTGAATTTTGACCAAGTTTGAGTATTTCGCCAGCAGTTTGGTACACTCAGTTTCGTTATGGGTCATGTCGTAATGTATCAGAGAACCTTTATTTGAAAAAAGGGTTTGGGTTTTATTTGGATTAATCCAAACTGTCGAGAGACCAGATTGGGCTGGTAGTTAACAAGCGAGATTTTTACTTTTGATGGGTTGTTCCTTGAGGCTAAAAGCCTAGGGGTTAGAAAAGATTCCCAGACATTGAGAAATTCCGCCTCTTGGGCTTTCGACTCTAAGGGGAACTTCCTGGTAAACCATTCTGGTCCAATTTTTCTATTTGCAAAAGAGGCCATATTAGAAGTAAAGTTATGACGTTTAGCAAACATCATAACATAGCCAGTGAATGTTTACTGGAGGCTCAAACCTTCGTCATTGGGCGTCAACAGTGCCAACCTAGTGTAATACCCCAAAATTTTCCCTCTCATTTTTCATATCATTTAGCATGTCCCTTCATTTCATTGCATTGCATTCAAGTCATAGAAAAATAAAGCATTCATCTTTGCATTCAGCATAGGGCATGTGATTAGTGGTTTTCAGAGTATTGAGTATCCAAAACAAGAGAACAAGAGCCAAGGGTCTTCAAACAAGCCTCAAAGGTCTCTTATATCATATATTATCTCATTTTGATACCACAAGTCATTGGAAGATGGAATTCATCAAGAAGATTGGACAGTTCATCATCTCCTATCAAAAGCAGTCAAAATTAGGGTTTTGGATTCAAGCAATCTCCTGATGAAATTTTGGTTCAAATTTGATCTCAATGTTTTCTACATGATCTCAAGTATCTAAGGATGGAAGGTTGCCCATTGGCACATTTCAGAAGAGGTTCAATTGGTCAGTTGCTTGAGAATCAAAAAATTTGGGGAAAAGTCAACTATGCAAAGGAAAAAGTCAACTCTTGACTTTTTAAGGTAAAATTCATGAAATTCAAGTCACTTATGTTCATCGGACAAGATTTGATCAAGAAATGTCAAGAGATTCATGGAAAAATCAAGAATTTTACAAAGTTGCCCAAAATAGAAACTTAAGGTTTCTAAAAATGGAAGGTTTTAGGCCATTTTGCACTCTACTTCAAGGCATTCTTTCTCCAGAGTAAAAGCTTCAAACTTCAGGCCCAAGTTGAGCCAATCAAAGATCATATCTTAAGCTTCAAATCTATACCAAGAACTCTTCAATTGGATCAAAATTAAAGGAGTTATGATCAATCAAAGTTTGGTAAAATCAAGGCAAATTTCAAGTCATGGCAAGGCAAGTTCAGGCCTCCAGGCCATAATTTCGTCAAACAGGTGGTGTACCAAATGTCAAGCCAATTTTCTCACTCAAGAAGGCTTCAAATGGAAAATTGTTGAACACCAAAGTTGTTCATCTCCATGTCCTCTTTAACTTTGATGTTGGGCATTTTTTCATTTGAACAAGTTATAGAGATCATATTAGGGCTCAAACATGGTGGTCTCACACCGAAACTCCATAGGCACCAAGGCCTTGCTTTCAGACCAAGTCACATGCCCATACACCAGTTGTGATTCCGTGTTTTCCAAGTATCTCCACCTTTGGATGTTGAAATTCACCTTGGGATTATTACCGAGTTAATCCTAACTAACCAAGTTAACCACCTTGACTTGGTAAGTTGAGTCTAACTAACTCCGACCCTAGCTCCAAACCCAAAGCTAAGTCAAAAGCTAATCCCAAACCTCCCACACTCCAAACCTAAAGTCTATATAAGAAATCCTTCACTCACTTTTAGGGGATTCACCATTTTTCACCAAATTTCTCACATTGCACTCTCAATTCTCTCTTCCAAACCCTCACAAAAAGCTCTTATTTCTTGAAGGATAATCACTTTTCACATTGAAAAGTGATTAATTCTTGAGCTCAAACTCCATCACTTGGCTTTCTTTGGTTGGATTTCTGGAAGTTCAGATTATTCTACTTCAATCCAAGGGTTTCACACCATTTATTTTGGTGCAAGTTCGATCTCGTTGATTTTTCGCGACTTTGCTCGGTTTCGACGCGTTTCGGCTAATAATCGAGGAATCTCTAGTTTTCTTTAGTTTTCTGCACCAAGATCACTTTGCAACAATTACCAAAGCAAATCTCCGCTTTGTAGGTTGGTTTTCCTCAAATCTATACTTGATTTAGCTTATTTGCGACTTATTCGATGTAGATCTTTGGTGATTTTTGATTTGGATCCATGGCGCTTGAATTTAATTCTTGACATTGATGATTGTTGGATCTAATTGATGTTTGATAGCTGTGATTGAACTCAATTTTCGTGAATGATTGTTTACATGATCATTTGGATGTTTGGACAAGTGATTTGCTGTTGAAAAGTGTTTTTCAAAGTTGAATTTTTGCCTCTGTTTCAGTGGTAATCGATTACTCTAACAGGGTAATCGATTACTCTGCCTTATTTTCACGTTTTTAGCCAATTTTCAACTGAGTAATCGATTACCCTATGTGAGTAATCGATTACCACTGAAGCAGATTGTGTTTTTTTTGCATTTTCTTGCTTGTTTGAGATCTCTTGCATGTCTAAACTTCATGGATTGATACGTTGATGATTCGTGGACTATTCTTGAGCTGTTTTACTTCACACTATTGCATGAGCATGATTTTTGGACACGCGGTTCTTGATTGTTAATCGATAAATGTTTATGTTTGCGTTGTTGATTAATTGATGTAATAATCACATAATGCACACACTTTGAGCTTGTTAATTGTTAATTGATGCTTGTGTTGCTGGAATTGTTATGTGCGTGTTCATTTGCTTTCTATTTCAAGAGGTGCATATTTGTTTTAATTTGTTCACATGATTAATAATGTGTATTCTCTTACAATGTGCATCATTCCATGGTGATTTCAAGAATTGTTGACCATGATTTATGGTGTGATGGTGATCATGTTTGATTGAATAATGTGCAAGGCTTAAAGCATATTTTTTCTTTTATGAATGAATCATTTGTGAGTACATGCTGCCCCTGATTTTTCATTGCTGTCTATACACATATATGCTATTGTATGTGCTGCTATTTGCTTTTTACACCCATTTTGTAGGCTAAACATGTGCTGTTAATTGCTGTTTGGTACATGATGATAGATTTTACTGTTGCATTGCACTTATGAGCTGTAATTGTTGTTGTTTTCATTGTTTCCTTCCATTTTATTTTCTTATTTGGATAGCATGATATGTTGTTTTGTGTAGAATTTTCTTCACACCTTTTGGATCCTTCTTTCTTAGTTCCTAGCTCGTTTGATCCTTACTTGTTCTTCTCTCCTTATTTCTTTACTTGTAAGTTGTTTTGCTAACATTTTCAGGGGCTAATGGTAAGTCAAGTGTGTGGGTGTGCTCCCACATACAACCTCTTTTCTTATCTTTTAAAGTTTTCAATGTGTGATTGTGATAAGCATATTATGCTTCTTTGACACTTCACTTCTTTCATCCCTTTGAGTTCTCAACTTAACTTCAATCTTTGAAGTAAGTTAGAACTTGTTCTTCTTCTCTCTTCTTTTAGACTTAGGTTTCTAAACCACACTAAACCATTAGGAACATCCAAGCATGACAGCATTAGGGATTGAGTCTTAGTCCCCTATAGTCTTTGCCTTTGTTTCTTTTGAGTCTCTCCTTTCTCATCTCAAAACAACTTCAAAACACCTAATAAACGTTGAAACATCTTCCTGTGCCATGAGCCTTATTCCATGGGGGGGGGGGGGGGGGGGGCTTGCATGCATTCCATCTTGGAATGTGTTGTAGGTTTTCTAGCATGATGTACAAGTCTTTAACATGAAGTGATTTCACAAACAAAATTAAAAAAAACACTTCTTCATTTAAAAACAACAAAAACATTTAATAAAGGGAATGTGCTAGTGTACTTAAGCCTTTAATCTTGGAAGTAAGTTTGAGAATCTTCCTCGTGCTTAGTGTACTTCATCATCATTTCATTTTGGAATGATGCGTGAGATGCACATTCCATTGAAAAAGACTTAGGTACACTCTCCTATGCGAAACGCTTCAAATAAAAAACTTCTAAAACACTTCAAACAAATAATAACGTCTTTCCCTCGGGAATTCTCTTCTCATCTCACTCACTCTCAACGTACGAACGTGCTTCTCCTAGTTCTCTTGCAATACGCTAACGCACTCGATTCAGCGAGCCTGCAACACCTGAGCTAGAACATTAGCCGTTCCACTAAAAAATACAAACAGGTTTCCCTTAGCTGAGGGGAACTACGTCGCTCTGATTCTCATGTTCCCGATGAGATACGTAGGCAGTGGGGTAGGGCCCATTCGAGCACTTATTTTATTTTCCCTACATTTGTTTCTCGTTCTCTTCCCGTTCCTTTTCCAGCATCTTTTTTTATCACCCTTTGAGCAGTACTTCAAGCTTGGATCCCGTCGAGTACAACGGACGTGAAGGGGTGTGATTAAGTTCCCTTCATGTAACCGACTCCCTTACCCGTTCTCTTTGGTTCGCGAGACCTCGTTCTTTCCTTTCTCACGGGTTTGTGTAGCATTACCTTTCCCTTTCTTTGGGATGAAAATGCCTGGCTGGCGACTCTCTTTCATTCTTCCGCGCCACTTTCGCGTTTGTACCTGGATGAAAATCCCGGGAGCGACAGCTGGCGACTCTGCTGGGGACTTGTTGACCTATTGCTGGTCCCTCCCCGATGCGAGTCTCTCCTAGCGCTTTCTTGTTTTTCTTTTTGGGTGTTTGCTTTTTGTTTGATTTAGTTTAGGTTTATTGCTTTTATTTACAGCTTTATCGCTTTACTTTACCGTCTTTATTGCATTTTATTTATATCATGCATTATATATTCTGGACTGTCTGGTTTCCTTTGGCGGGATGGGTTTGTTACTGTGAGATGAGCCCATTACCCAGGCTCGAGTGTACTTTAGGACTTAGAGTGGACAGTCACAGGGCTCTCATGGTATTTTGCCATGGGGGTAGTTGTGAGTTCCACAGCCAGAGTGCGACTTTCTTAGGATTATCTTGCTTTGAGGGTTTTCCTCATCCAGGGTATGACTTTGAGAGTTATGTGCATCAGGTGACCGATCATTGAGGACCTTAGTGGAAACATCCGTCTTTAGTGGTGACAGTGGCAGACCACATTCTGTGGCAAACCCATTCGCACCCGAGGGCCCACTTTGGAACTTGCATAGGATGGCCTTTATTTTGTGGTGAATCAGATTACGATCTCTTTGTTTGGCGATAGCATTGTATCCTACGGACTGAATGTGCTATTGCTTCTCATTCCAGGATCCGAATCTGAGGATCCTACCTTTTAGAACACACCTGTGAGATGGGGGGTTGTTTACAGGTTTGCAGGTAACCTTGACCTTCTACCTACCCTTGTGTGTGATTCTCATATGATCAGTGATTTGGGTACTTTGTTCTGGTATTCTGGATCTGGTTCTTTACCGGTGCTTGGGTCTGATATTCTTGATATGATGCTACACAGACACTTGGCTCTCCACAGTTATTGCACCGACACTGCAGATTCTGGCTCTGATCACATGCCTAGCTGCATCTCATTGCATACACCATTAACATTTTATGTTTTTTCTTTCCCAGGTCTCAGTATTGTTTCCGATTCCGGTGGGTATTTTCTCTATTTCAGATGGAAGGTCCTCCGAGAAAGAATAATGCGCATTACTGGTTTCCGAAGCCTAAAGTGGAACAGATCAAAGAAGTGGAAGATTTAATGAACAGTAATCAGCTGGATAGTTTCAGAAAGAGGTTTGGGAACATCTTGAGTTATGTGAGCCTTCTTACTCCAGATTAGCATGATACTCTGCACACACTCTTGCAGTTATATGACCCTCAGCTGCGTTGCTTCACATTCAATGATTATCTGCTGGTACCTACCTTGGAAGAGTTCTCTGATATTCTAAAGATTTCTGTCAAGGATACTCCTCCTCACTACAGTTTGAAGAAGGCTATTCCTGACAATGTCATTGCAGAGGCTATTCATTTGAGGGTATCTGTGGTTAAATATAATGTTAAGGAAAAGGAGGGCTATAAAGGGTTCCATCTAGACTTTCTGATTGAAGAAGCAAAGAAGAGTTTCGCTAGTGGTGATTTGGTTACCTCTAATGCAATCTTAGCTCTTTGTGTGTACAAAATTTGTTTGTTTCCGAATATAGCTGGATTTATTGATATGGATGCAATCAGTATCTTTGTCAAGAAGAATCCAATCCCAACTTTGTTGGGCGATGTTTACCATTCCGTGCATTACAAGAATGAAAAAAAATGAGGAAGATTGGTAGTATGTTGTGCTCCCTTATTCCATGCTTGGTTTTATAGACATTTGCCAAAGACAGGAGCTTTTGTGGATCTCAGAGGAACTGTTAAGTGCTCCAAGAGGCTGATGGGTTTGACGGCTGAAGATATAGTCTGGTGGCATCAGAAAGATATGGTGGGTATACCTATTCTTATTAGTTGTGGAGCTTTTCCAAATGTGCCTCTGGTAGGAAGGAGGGGAGGAATCAACTACAATCCTGTCCTCGCGCTGAAGCAGTTTGGGTATGCATTAAAAGAACCTCCTTTGGAAAAAGATGTGGTGGAACCCTTGTTTTATCTTGCCAAAGATGACGAACAGGTGTCATTTTCTATTGCTGAAGCCTGCAACACGCGGGTTAAGAAAGGTAAGATGGAGTTTGGGAGACCTGATCCCACGACTTATCCTCCTTACATTGAGTGGCTGAAGTGCCGGGTAGCCATCACATTGTTGCCATTCTCTATCGAGTCTCCGTTATATCCCAAGGTAGTGGAGCCAAGGACCTCAGTACCAATTAAAGAATTCCAAAAGATGGAAGCTTTAGTTCATGAACTTAGGGTTGAGAATGCAGACGTTACCAGCCTGTACCAGGAAGTTGCATCTGTTAACAGAGGGTTGGAGGAAAGAGTCCACATTGCTGAGAAGATGGCTGAAAGTAGGAAAGAAGAACTCGAAGGGAGGTTGAATTATTTCCAAAGATGGGGCTTAATTGATAAGAATAACGCCAGAGAGCGCCAGAATCTCAAGAAGTCTTTGAAGGAAGCTAATGAGGCTATTACCTTGTGGCAACAAAAATGGGCTGACGACCAGAAGCGCCAGGCCAAGGTAGAGGAAGAGTTTAAAGCTAAGGTTGAAGAATTGGAAGCTAAGGCCAAGACCTCAGATGAAGAATTAAAAGCTACACATGCTCAACGACGGAGTTACCGGGATAGTTTGGAAGAAAGTCAGAAGCTATTACAGGAAGCTCAAGCGGAAATAGCTGATCTCAAGATCCAGGAAAAAGTGAAGAAGTCCATGACAGAGCCAGGCTATGGTAGTACTAATGGGGAAGAATTGTGTCAGAATATCAACACTTTGTACCAATCCTTCAGTTTGAGAGAACGCTTGATCAGAGGCCTGATTGAGGCGCCGAAAGATCCCGAGAATGTTGTGTTATTTGAGGAGGTCAAGAGACTCAGTCTAGGGTTGCAGGATGTGGTGTTTCGTCCGTTTTAGCTTTCATTATGTTGGTGTTATTCGATTATCTACAGAATTATTGTAGGAATCGCTGCTTTAATTTCTGAATTTGGGTTATATGTTTTTAAATACTTGTCCAGACTCAGTCCCTTTGGGTATTCTTCCAGTTATGATATGCTCAGTATTTTCCCCAGTGGCTTTCTTGATATTACATCATTGTTCACTGACACCTGGCTACAACATCACTTCACAGGATTCTACACTTATTTGTGCACTTGTCTGAATGAATATTCTTATCAGCTGCTGTATCTCGTGTGTTATCTGAATGCTGCGGACTTCTGAAATACCGGAATCGGGGCACGAAATGGTTTGGGAATAAAAAACGTAACATTGCATTGCATACATTTCAGTTTTGCATTTTGTTTGCTTAACAGGTAACCAAATCTGAGGGTGTGGATTATCATTCTGACTAGGTATTCTTTGCAGAACGGCTAACATGACTTCTTCCAACTACTCGATTCGCCACAATCAAGGTTCATATATGGAATAACTCCGAGCCGAGGTGACTGAGATGAAGGCCCTACTGGGGCATTTTATGGTGGACATTCAGGCGTTGTCCCGAGGTCAGGAACTGCTGAGAGAAGAAGTCAATCGGATAAAGACTCAGATGGGCCGGGTTATGGAAAGTTTGAATGAAGTGTTAAGAAAGGAAAACAATCAGGTGTCCGCTTCCGTAGCAGAGGTTCTCATTCCTCCTCTCTCTTTGGGGTCTCCTCTAGACCATGGTTTCCTTAGTGAATCCTCTCCACCGTCAGAGCTTTTTCATCACCAACTGTTTCTTGAGGGTCTTAAGCCAGAAAAGACTGAGAAGAAGTTTGATCTGATCCCGATGCCATACGCTCAGTTGCTTCAGCACTTGCTCAAGTTTCAGCTAATTGAATTGATTACTGCGGGACCTCCACACACCAAGTTTCGTATGGGTTCCAATGTCCATGATAGGTGTGAATTCCATTCAGGAGTACCTGGTCATAATGTTAAAAATTGTAAGATGCTCAAGTATAAGGTCCAAGAGCTTATTGATTCAAGGGCAATCGAGTTTGCGCCCATCAGCACTGTCAAGCGAAGAGATGTTCCTCCAACTGCTGCTAAAGAGATGGATTTTCCTCCCTCCTCTCAGGGACCTTCCTCAATCCAGAAGCCTTGGGTTCCGAAACTACAACATCAGCAAATCATAGCTAGGACTCTCCCAGTTGCATCCTTTCATCATCAACAGAAGCAAGAAAGGGTTTTTGATCCTCTACCGATGTGTCATACCGAATTATTTCAGCAACTGCTTCAGTTAAGATTGATTGAGCTCCGGAAGTTGACTCCTCCTATAAAGCTTCTAAAAGGATGGGATGCCAAGGCTTATTGTGATTTTCACTCAGGGGCACCAGGCCATAATATTGAGGGGTGTAGAGCATTCCAGCATCAAGTACAAGACTTAATTGACTCCAAAGCAATCGAGTTTGGACTAGCTGGCTTAAAGTTATTAGGTGATCTTATGCCAGTAGCTGCAAAGGAAGTGAGTATTCCTTCCCCTTCTCTAGGGTCTACCTCAAGTCACAAGTGTATTCCTCAGTTTTAGGTTTCAAAGTCATCACGTCAGCAACCTTTGTTTGATCCTCGGCCAAATGTGGAAAGAAAATTACAGGGGCAGACTAGGCACCATAATCAACATTGGCAGCAAAACCGTCAGCAACAGAGGCAACGAGGACGTAGGAGGTCTGAGAAAGTGTCTGCTCCAGTTCCTATTTATCAAAGCCAGCTTCTTGCTCGCCTTCTCCAAGGCTCTTTGATTCAGCTGGGCAAGGTAGTGCCAGTGTCGTTTCCTTTTCCTCCGGATTATGACATGAATGCCAGGTGCGAGTTTCACTCAGGAACGTTTGGATATACAATGGACAATTGCAGAGTGTTTAAACATAAGGTGCAATACTTGATTGACTCAAAGATTATCACACCAGACGGGTGGCCCATAAATTGAACTTTCTTCATCAGATTGAGCACCCAGTTTGCAAAGACATCTTCAGAATCAATAAGTCCAGACGGAGTCAAGCCTCCTCAACAAGGACAATCATTTAGCTTCTTTACTGCATTCTCATGTGTAGCTTTTTATGTTTGTCAAAACATTTGTATGCATGCATAAAATCTGTTTTTCTTTTTATGTTAATCCTAATAAAGCGCGCATGTTTTTCCTGAAGTAATCCATTTGTATTCACTCATAAGGTTGTATATGTGCATTGTAATACCAACTGTCGTGCTTAAACTCTTGAAGGAGGATGATGAGTTGAAAATGCAAAAATCTCTAATTGTGTGCTTTTGGATAAAACCCTGTTGACGATGTGTAAAGGCATTGTTTCAAATCCCAAATATTGGAGATATAAGGGAGATAGACCCTCGCCCAAATAGGAGCCCTAAAGAAGAAGTTTCTTTTAGTAAAAAAAAACCCTAACATCTAACCCCGGGGCAGGGTAGGCGTCAGTTAGTTTGACCAAGCGTTCAAACCTCAAAAGGAGTGTGCATCTGAGGATCCATTACTTTTCACTCTACCGCATCAAGAGGTCCAAAGAGCGGAAACCACAATGGTTATCCCTCATCAACCGAGAAGTGAAATAGTCATAACCCTTCCAAAGAAATCAAGACAGCTGGTGTCACACGACGTTTTCAAGAAAAAAAATAGAGAGAATAAAAAAAAAAGAGAAATGGAAAAGCCCGCTAAGTTAAAACTTGAAAATAAGCAACTTAGGCAAAAGTTAGGGCATCCCGCTGGACTCCGAAATCAAAGATTCAAAAGAATCTGTCCAGGAAAAAGTTAGGGATAAGCAAAAGAATGGGAAAGCGAAATGTGAACAGGATTACCCAAGAAAGATCCTCAAGCGAAAGAACAAAGTCGTGTGACACAGACACAAAGATGAAAAGGGATGACTGTTACTCCAACAAACTGATTGGTGCTTAAACTGTTAAAAGTCAATGGTTCCTCAACCATCACAAAGGTTTCTTTTGAGAGGTGAACGCTAGTGTCGAACTAACTGAACGTAGGACTGGAGGACATCACGAAGAGTGGGTGGGCACTAATAAATTTTGAGCCTTATATCCCTTGTTTCAATAACCGTGAACCAGGCCCCGTTACAAAACCAGAAGTCCTCAATTGAAACAGGGTTATTTCAAAAGCATACTACCAAGAGATAGCGTTCCTGACTCCTGTGAGTTGTGCTAAAAGATCTTTGTTGGTGTTGCATGTGCATTGCATTCTTTCATTCAAAAATTAATGTCGTATCCTAATTCGTGATCCGCTCACAAATGGTTTGCGACATCATTCCAGTAAAACTTCAAGATTAACATGTGTGTTGCATTAGAATTTTCATTCTCAGACTAAAACATTTTCTGCTTGCATACATTTGTTGGACATTAAAAGAAGTTTACATATGGAAATTCAGTCCAGAAGCTTAATCTTGCCGAGTTAAGAATCCTGAAACTCCCGAAGGACAACCACATCCAGTGGTACTTCCTCAGGAAACTTTGTTGAGCGGGAGCTTTCCCAACAAGTTGTGTTAAGACGTAGCCGATCTGGGGCAATCACGTCGAATCATCTCTTTAAGGTGTAGCCAATCACGTCGAGAAGTCTCTTCAGAGTTCAGCCAAACTGGGGCAATTACTTCGAGATTCAAATCTCTCTAAAGGCAGGTATTCGGGGTCTTCCTTCGAAGATCAGTAGTCAGGGGCAAAACCACTTCAAGGCTCATACTGGGGCAGGCCATCCCAAGAGCACGAGAAGTTAGTTCATCCAGACGACTGATCAGCCTATCCAGGGTTCAGACCGGGGCAGAATATCTCACGGTGATATGAGATTGTTCATGAATCTTCTCAAGGCGAATTCCTCAGTAGACCATACAGTCTGAGGCAGTTACTTCGAGATCCGATGAATCTCTGCAAGAGTTTGAAGACATTAAGGCGTTTTGGATGTCAAGTCTTCTGTAAAATCCTCTTGAGACAATTTCTTTTGGTGGACCATATTGGTCTGGGGCAAGTGAAGAAAAAACTGTTGTTCACGCATATGCAGTCAATCAGCCAAAAGGCTTGAAGAAAAGGGGCATTCCAACCCAAGTCATTTGTGGTCCCTTGTATTTAGCAGACTTCGTTAATCATATTCCCAGCAAGAGATGCATCAAAACCTTTCTCCCCAATGAGTGGTGGTTCAGAGTTAGATTTTCTCAGTTGCAGAAGTCATATCCAGCATGGGGCATACGTGCATATCCTTTTGCTTGCGGGTAGCGGCCTCATACTAGGCTCAAAAGCAAGATTGAAGCCTTTTCAAGAACATGGGCCATTTATTTCAGACAAGTAATACTTATCCCTAAGTTCATGATGCTGGGGCAACCATATTCAGGAAAGGGTTTTCATGTCACCCCTTTGTCACAAATTTTACTGATTCAGTTCACCGTGTGACCGGAGCAACCATATTCAACAAGATGAGATCAACGAAGCAAATCTAATAAGGGATCGTTGGATCTCATTAAGTCGATTCTCCCACTCAATACTTCCAACAACTACAAGCTTTTTTGTGTCGATAACGATTGCAAATTCCTCAGTAGAGTTGATTCGCAGACCTCGCACTTAATGTTCAAGACTCAGTGAGTGTCCAGGAGTCTGAAGATGCCAAATCTTCTGTAAAATCCTCTTGGGACGATTTCTTCAGATCAGCCTTGTAATCTGGGGCAAAAGCGAGTTTGTGACCCTCCCAAGCATGGAGTATCGTGAAATCCCTCCGACAAGATGTGTTCCAGATCTATTATCTCCATTAGAGTGAACTCTCAATTATTGTATTTTTAGCTTAAGTCTCGGCATTTGCTTAAGAATTTGAGGATGCTTGGTCTTCTGTACAATCCTCTTAAGGGGCATCTCCAGCACAAGACACTTTGAAGCGATTTTCCCCAGCAGAGTTTGTTGTAAACTCATTATCCCCAGTGGAGTCGTCAAGCAGAAGGTTTGCCTAGCATGGGGCATTATGGCACTTATTCTAAGCTCGACAGCTTTATTCCTCAACAGACTACCATGGATTTGCTTTGTGTTTTCCCAGCATATCTCTAGGGATTTCTTTCCCAGCATATCGTAATAGAATATCCTCTAACCAGGATTTACGTATCCCCGACGGAATAGTTTCGGTCCCCAGCAAGACCGTATTTCTGGCAGTTGTATCCCCACAGAGTTCAGCGTTGAATCTTGTCAGTAATACTCCTCAGCTGAGTTGTTCTTTCTCCCCACAGAGGTTTATCAGATCAACAAAATCTCTTCCCAAGCAGAGTGTTAGTACATTCTTTCCTCAGCCAAGTCGGAAAGTTGTCATTCCTCCAGCCAAGTTGCTATGATCAGAATTCATCCCCAGACAGATGAAATAATTCCTGGCAGAGTCATCACTTCCCCATATCTCAAAGTCCAATTTATTTTTGGTAAGCGTGGCAATTTGGAGTAGACGCATTGTTCGCTCATTCTCCAGCAAAGATATTATCCTTTCAGGAGCTTCTGCGATCAAATCATTAATCATTATTCCTCAGCAGAGTCAGCAGGGATGTCTGCTATGTATACAGAGCATCATCAAGTGTTGAATTCTTGCAAAAGTCCACCCGCAGTGTGGCCAATCAGAAGTCAACTGACTTCATCCCAAAGGCATCTTTCAAAAGTCCACCCGCAGCGTGGCCCGTCGGCATTTGTCCGGTTTTATTCAAAAGACAAAGCAAAGTCCAACCGCAGATTGGTAAAAGTCCATCTTAGGGTGGAAAATCAGCAAAGTCCAACCGCAGATTGGCAAAAGTCCATCTTAGGGTGGCAAATCAGCAAAGTCCAACCGCAGATTGGCAAAAGTCCATCTTAGGGTGGCAAATCAGCAAAGTCCAACCGCAGATTGGCAAAAGTCCATCTTAGGGTGGCAAATCAGCAAAGTCCAACCGCAGATTGGCAAAAGTCCATCTTAGGGTGGAAAATCAGCAAAGTCCAACTGTAGATTGACGAAAGTCCACCCGCAGTGTGGCAGGTCAGTAGTCGTCTGACTCCATTCAAAAGACAATTTCAAGTCCACCCGCAGTGTGGCAGGTCAGTAGTCGCCTGACTCCATTTAAAAGACAATTTCAAGACCAACCACAGATTGGCGAAAGTCCACCAGTAGTGTGGCAAGCCAGTAGTCGCCTGGCGTCGTACAAAAGACGTTTTCCAAAGTCCATCCGCAGTGTGGCAAGCCAGTAGTCTTCTGGCGTCGTACAAAAGACGTTTTCCAAAGTCCATCCGCAGTGTGTCAGGCCAGTAGTCGTCTGGCGTCGTACAAAAGACATTGTTAAAGTCCACCCGCAGCGTGGCAAGCTAGTAGTCGTCTGGCGTCGTGCAAAAGACATTCTTAAAGTCCACCCGCAGTGTGGCAAGCCAATAGTCGTCTGGCGTCGTACAAAAGACGTTTTCCAAGTCCATCTGCAGTATGGCAAGCCAGTAGTCGTCTGGCGTTGTTCAAAAGACATCTCTTCAGTGTTATGGTTATCATCAGAGTTGTATCCAAGCAGAGTTCATTTGATTGGGTTTATATCCCTTTTCTTCTTCTCCATAGAGTGCAAATTTCTGGTTATTTTCGGTATTCAATCTCTCCATACCTTGAAAGTCTGAAAGCAATTGCTATCATCCATTCAGATCTACAGTGATTGAATAGGGGCAGCTGTAATACCCCAAAATTTGCCCTCTCATTTTTCATATCATTTAGCATGTGCCTTCATTTCATTGCATTGCATTCAAGTCATAGAAAAATAAAGCATTCATCTTTGCATTCAGCATAGGGCATGTGATCAGTGGTTTTCAGAGTATTGAGTATCCAAAACAAGAGAACAAGAGCCAAGGGTCTTCAAACAAGCCTCAAAGGTCTCTTATATCATATATTATCTCATTTTGATCCCACAAGTCATTGGAAGATGGAATTCATCAAGAAGATTGGACAGTTCATCATCTCCTATCAAAAGCAGTCAAAATTAGGGTTTTGGATTCAAGCAGTCTCCTGATGAAATTTTGGGTCAAACTTAATCTCAATGTTTTCTACATGATGTCAAGTATCTAAGGATGGAAGGTTGCCTATTGGCACATTTCAGAAGAGGTTCAATTGGTCAGTTGCTTGAGAATCAAGAAATTTGGGGAAAAGTCAACTGTGCAAAGGAAAAAGTCAACTCTTGACTTTTTAAGGTAAAATTCATGAAATTCAAGTCACTTATGTTTATTGGACAAAATTTGATCAAGAAATGTCAAGAGATTCATGGAAAAATCAAGAATTGTACAAAGTTGCCCAAAATAGAAACTTAAGGTTTCTAAAAATGGAAGGTTTTAGGCCATTTTGCACTCTACTTCAAGGCATTCTTTCTCCAGAGTAAAAGCTTCGAACTTCAGGCCCAAGTTGAGCCAATCAAAGATCATATCTTAAGCTTCAAATCTATACCAAGAACTCTTCAATTGTATCAAAATTGAAGGAGTTATGATCAATCAAAGTTTGGTAAAATCAAGGCAAATTTCAAGTCATGGCAAGGCAAGTTCAGGCCTCCAGGCCATAATTTCGTCAAACAGGTGGTGTACTAAATGTCAAGCCAATTTTCTCACTCAAGAAGGCTTCAAATGGAAAATTGTTGAACACCAAAGTTGTTCATCTCCATGTCCTCTTTAACTTTAATGTTGGGCATTTTTTCAGTTGAACACGTTATAGAGATCATATGAGGGCTCAAACATGGTGGTCTCACACTGAAACTCCATAGGCACCAAGGCCTTGCTTGCAGACCAAGTCACATGCCCATACACCAGTTGTGATTCCGTGTTTTCCAAGTATCTCCACCTTTGGATGTTGAAATTCACCTTGGGATTATTACCGAGTTGATCCTAACTAACCGAGTTAACCACCTTGACTCGGTGAGTTGAGTCTAACTAACTCCGACCCTAGCTCCAAACCCAAAGCTAAGTCAAAAGCTAATCCCAAACCTCCCACACTCCAAACCTAAAGTCTATATAAGAAATCCTTCACTCACTTTTAGGGGATTCACCATTTTTCACCAAATTTCTCACATTGCACTCTCAATTCTCTCTTCCAAACCCTCACAAAAAGCTCTTATTTCTTGAAGGATAATCACTTTTCACATTGAAAAGTGATTAATTCTTGAGCTCAAACTCCATCACTTGGCTTTCTTTGGTTGGATTTCTGGAAGTTCAGATTATTCTACTTCAATTCAAGGGTTTCACACCATTTATTTTGGTGCAAGTTCGATCTCGTTGATTTTTCGCGACTTTGCTCGGTTTCGACGCGTTTCGGCTACTAATCGAGGAATCTCTGTTTTTCTTTAATTTTCTGCACCAAGATCTCTTTGCAACAATTACCAAAGCAAATCTCCGCTTTGTAGGTTGGTTTTCCTCAAATCTATACTTGATTTAGCTTATTTGCGACTTATTCGATGTAGATCTTTGGTGATTTTTGATTTGGATCCATGGCGCTTGAATTTGATTCTTGACATTGATGATTGTTGGATCTAATTGATGTTAGATTGCTGTGATTGAACTCAATTTTTGTGCATGATTGTTTACATGATCATTTGGATGTTTGGACAAGTGATTTGCTGTTGAAAAGTGCTTTTCAAAGTTGAATTATTGCCTCTGTTTCAGTGGTAATCGATTACTCTAACAGGGTAATCGATTACTCTGCCTTATTTTCATGGTTTTAGCCAATTTTCAACTGAGTAATCGATTACCCTATGTGAGTAATCGATTACCCTATGTGAGTAATCGATTACCACTGAAGCAGATTGTGTTTTTCTTGCATTTTCTTGCTTGTTTGAGATCTCTTGCATGTCTAAACTTCATGGATTGATACGTTGATGATTCGTGGACTATTCTTGAGCTGTTTCACTTCACACTATTGCATGAGCATGATTTTTTGACATGCGGTTCTTGATTGTTAATCGATAAATGTTTATATTTGCGTTGTTGATTAATTGATGTAATGATCACATAATGCACACACTTTGAGCTTGTTAATTGTTAATTGATGCTTGTGTTGCTGGAATTGTTATGTGCGTGTTCATTTGCTTTCTATTTCAAGAGGTGCACATTTGTTTTAATTTGTTCACATGCTTAATATTGTGTATTATCTTACAATGTGCATCATTCCATGGTGATTTCAAGAATTGTTGACCATGATTTATGGTGTGATGGTGATCATGTTTGATTGAATAATGTGCAAGGCTTGAAGCATGTTTGTTCTTTTATGAATGAATCATTTGTGAGTACATGCTGCCCCTGATTTTTCATTGCTGTCTATACACATATATGTTGTTGTATGTGCTAATATTTGCATTTTACACCCATTTTGTAGGCTGAACATGTGCTGTTAATTGCTATTTGGTACATGATGATAGATTTTACTGTTGCATTGTACTTATGAGCTGTAATTGTTGCTGTTTTCATTGTTTCCTTCCATTTTATATTCTTATTTGGATAGCATGATATGTTGTTTTGGGTAGAATTTTCTTCACACCTTTTGGATCTTTCTTCCTTAGTTCCTAGCTCGTTTGATCCTTACTTGTTCTTCTCTCCTTATTTCTTTACTTGTAAGTTATTTTGCTAACATTTTCAGGGGATAATGGTAAGTCAAGTGTGTGGGTGTGCTCCCACATACAACCTCTTTTCTTATCTTTTAAAGTTTTCAATATGTGATTGTGATAAGCATATTATGCTTCTTTGACACTTCACTTCTTTCATCCCTTTGAGTTCTCAACTTAACTTCAATCTTTGAAGTAAGTTAGAACTTGTTCTTCTTCTCTCTTCTTTTAGACTTAGGTTTTTAAACCACACTAAACCATTAGGAACATCCAAGCATGACAACATTAGGGTTTGAGTCTTAGTCCCCTTTAGTCTTTGCCTTTGTTTCTTTTGAGTCTCTCCTTTCTCATCTCAAAACAACTTCAAAACACCTAATAAAGGTTGAAACATCTTCATGTGCCATGAGCCTTATTCCATGGGGGGGCTTGCATGCATTCCATCTTGGAATGTGTTGTAGGTTTTCTAGCATGATGTACAAGTCTTTAACATGAAGTGATTTCACAAACAAAATAAAAAATACACTTCTTCATTTAAAAACAACAAAAACATTTAATAAAGGGAATGTGCTAGTGTACTTATGCCTTTAATCTTGGAATTAAGTTTGAGGATCATCCTCGTGCTTAGTGTACTTCATCATCATTTCATTTTGGAATGATGTGTGAGATGCACATTCCATTGAAAAAGACTTAGGTACACTCTCCTATGCAAAACGCTTCAAATAAAAAACTTCTAAAACACTTCAAACAAATAATAACGTCTTTCCCTCGGGAATTCTCTTCTCATCTCACTCACTCTCAACGTACGAACGTGCTTCTCCTAGTTCTCTTGCAAGACGCTAACGCACTCGATTCAGCGAGCCTATAACACCTGAGCTAGAACATTAGCCGTTCCACTAAAAAATACAAACAGTTTTCCCTTAGCTGAGGGGAACTACGTCGCTCTGATTCTCATGTTCCTGATGAGATACGTAGGCAGTGGGGTAGGGCCTATTCGAGCACTTCTTTTATTTTCCCTACATTTGTTTCTCGTTCTCTTCCCGTTCCTTTTCCAGCATCTTTTCTATCACCCTTTGAGCAGTACTTCAAGCGTGGATCCCGTCGAGTACGACGGACGTGAAGGGGTACGATAACCTTCCCTTCACGTAACCGACTCCCTTACCCGTTCTCTTTGGTTCGCGAGACCTCGTTCTTTCCTTTCTCCCGGGTTTGTGCATCATTACCTTTCCCTATCTTTGGGATGAAAATGTCTGGCTGGCGACTCTCTTTCTTTCTTCCGCGCCACTTTCGTGTTTATACCTGGATGAAAATCCCGGGAGCGACACCTAGTTCCTTCGACCCTTCTATCCTTCAAGGCAGCTTCATCCATAGGGTTTTTATTGGAAAGAGAAGCTTCGAATGTGGCATTTGGCCACAGTTGTAGGAGCCAGAATGGTCCCGACAACAGAAGATTTCCCTTATCCTTAATATTTTTCAGTAAAGTAACTCCTTCGCCAAGGGATTCATACAGATTGGCTAGGATGATTTCACTAAGGCACAACTTGTGTCCAGCATAGAGTTGATTCACCATAGTGATATATCTTTTCGCCACCTGGAGAGACCTGGAGCAGAAGACACATCTCGACATCCAGAGAGCTAAGAAGGCCTCGTGCTCTTGGTTAGAGACTTCATTAGTTTCCTTTTCATGATAGTTCGCGATGTAGGAGGTAAAGGTAGCCTTATTGGTGTCGAAACCTATGGAATCGTCAGATAAGAGGTTGGTATCATAATCCACCCCAAGTGGGCTAAGACCAGTTATGGCAGCTATGTCGAAGAGGGTGGGGGTGATCATTCCACAAGGAAGATGAAAAATATTGTATGTGCTATCCCAAAAGTAAAGGGAAGCCAAAAGCATAGATGGGCAATATGCAGGTCCTACTTTCGACAGCTGGATAAGATCGAAAATGCCCATGGTTTTCCAAGCCTCAGATTTGGCTGCCTCTATTTTTGCTAGCCAAGATAAGTAGTCGGATGAGTCTTTCGACAGGGGGAAAGACCTAAAAATCCCAAAGTTATTCATATACTCTAGGTTTATGACATCTCTAGAGGAGGGTGACCCTTGACCATCTACCTTAGATTTTTCATCTATGGCTATTTCTTGCTCAGTCCTAGGCCTAACTCCATTAGCTATTGGTTTGTAAAGATGATAAGCTGGGAAAAATTCCTTTACTTTTAAAGGATCTAACTTTAAATCAGGCAAAGGTCCTAAGATTGCATGGGATTTACCAGAGATGAGAATAGGGATTAATACCTGTGACTGATAAATGTGTCTTTTCTCTTCTTCATTGGGAGGTTCTAGTACGTATTGTTGATTCCCCACAACACTGGGACCAAGGATTCTGTGAACAGGTGGCAAACCTTTGGATTTTTGGGATTCTTTGTTCTTGGTGTTGGTTCCTTGAGGAGCTGTGGAAGGAGACATGGTTGATCTCAGAAAATTCAGAGAGTAAATGAAGAAGATGAAGTTGCGTAAAGTATTTTTTTTTTGAGAAAGAAATGGGAAAAGTGAATTGAGGAAAACTTTCACTTATTTATAAGTGGTAAAAGGGAGACTGAAACAGTTACTATTCAAAGAGGTTTACATTTAATGAGAAAGAATTGTGGGACACGTGTTAGCCATGAATGGATTGATTGGACGGTGGCAGTTATTTTCGACCCACGATATCCTAGGGACTAGGATCGTGATGATTAAAAAATATCTCAGAACATGGGCTGAAGAGACATTTCAGAAAAGTGTAATGATGATTCTGACGTCACATAATGTCAAGTCATATGAACAGACGTTTCGTCGAATTATTCAAGGCATCGAATTATGTTGTCAAAAAATGCTTTTTCTCCTTTGTCGAAATATGCATTTTTTGGGGGGAAATTTGTAGGCTCCTAATTTTGACGCCTGAATTTCATTCAAGAGATAAAAGTTTAAGATTTTCCATAGCATTTCGATAGCATCAGCGTCAAGGAATCATCTTGACGACTCACAGGTGAGATTGGAAGATAAAGACAGCTGGAAATGAGCCACTGGACAAACAAACATATACAATGAAACATGCAAAGATGCAAATGATGTGCAATGCAATGCAACCAGGATGCAAAACACATGCAACAGGATCAAGGGTTAGAGATCACAGCATGGAGTCTGGGTAGAGAACCAACCACAGGGTGTGTACTAGGGTTTATCAGCTGTAGAACAGGGTTCTAAAAGTTCCCAGAGTCTACAACCCATCTTTCGGATATTATCGATTTCCTGAATGACTCGGTAGTCAATAATATTCTCAAGAGAGTCTCGTCTGAGTGTAGTATCGCGTAGCAACCAATTCGGGAATAGACTCCCTTATAGTCCTCGCACTACATCCTAAAAGGCCAAGTGGGGTTAAAGGTGACTACAGTTCTCAGTATCGACGACACCTATGTCGAGAGTAGCACGTTTTCACGAATAGACTCGTTCAACATGACTAGACTCTCAAGAGGGCCTCACTGAGTGATGGTGTCTCAAGTCAACTTTTTTGGGAATCGACTCCCTCAAAGCCTCCTTGAATATACCATCGTCCTATCATAAGTGTACTCTCAAGTCCGGGTATAGGACATATCCTCACCACTCAAAGTAACAACCCTGCATACAGAAAAACCAAGCACAACAGGTATATATACAGATATGTAAATATGTACAGATATACAAGCAAGCAAACATATAAATAACATAAATGCAAACAAGGTGGGCTTAACCCTCTTAGGGGGGTCCCTAGTAAAGTCGCCATTTCTGTTGCGGTGAGAATCGGATATCAAGCTATTAATTAACTTGCATCACAAAACTTTGAAATTCACCACCAAGCTTTGATTTATCCAAAGGAAAGGGTAAAGAACGAAAACCCTAAGTTAAGAGAATCTAGGTTCGGGGGTTGGTTATACTAAGGGAAGGTATTAGTACCCTAAGTATCTGTAGTACTCTACAGGAACCTCTTGTTTGTATTTGTGTTATTCTGAAGTTGGTTGCTAAGGGAAATGTGCTAAGGAAAAGACCTAAGGGTATATACACTAAGTATGCTCGCCAAGACATCGCATCTCGTGCCTACGTATCCTGAAGGGAATGGAATAAGAGCATTCGTAGTTCCCCTCACAGGGGTAAAAGGGTGAGAAATAAAAAGGTGGAAAAAGAAAAGGTGGAATCCAAGAAGGCATTGGATGTAAAGGAAAAAGGCGGAAAAAGAAAAAGGTAGAATCCAAGAAGGCATTGGATGTAAAGGGAAAAGATGGAAAAAGAAAAACGTGGCTCGCTAGGATCTCGCAATCCTATGCCTACGTATTATCAAGATGAACTTGAGAAATCAGAGCGTCCGCAGTTCCCCTCAATGGGGGTGAGGAACTTCTTGACTGCGGTCAAGGTTCCCAGGGAAAGTAGGGGGAAAAGCTTGAAAGCAAAGCTTGTGAGGATTGATTGTTTAGGAGAAGAGACTAATGTCTATCACTTATGAGAGGATTGTGAAGGGTTCGACCGTCTTGAAGGAGAAGAGATTAATGGCTATCTCTTGTGAAGGTTAAAAGAAAGGTTAAGAGTTATAAGAGATTAATGGCTATCTCTTGGGAAGGCTAGATTGAAAGGGAATGAAGTATTTACGGTAAAAGTAGGGTCTGACAGCAAGACGCCTACGTGGAGTACGGCGACTCCAAACCTAAGGCTAGGTTAAGAGGGTAGTGAGCTATCTATGACCTTGCGGTCAATAGAGAGACTTTCCTTTGGAAGGAGGGGAGAATAACAATTCTTATGGACAAGAATGTTACAAGTGAATTGAGATTCATATGAACAATATAAGTTCAACATTCAAAGAGAATGTACAACAGTTAAGCATGAATAAATGGTTAAATAAACAAGACAAAAACCAAAGGCAAAGCATACTTCAAGTTACAATAATTAAGAATGTGAAGTGTCATACAAGGGTGGCACAATGGTACTCTCAAGAATCAAATTCCAAGGTGAGTGACAAAGATTTTAGGTCTAAGAATCGAGGATTGAATAATGCCATAAACCTAAGCAAAAGACCTTTTTAAAGGTCACAAGTTAGTCCTCAAATATCCCTCTAATGTGTCCTAAGACACTTTGGAACTTTAGCTTAAGAAAGCAAAGAGCAAAGGGATTTTTCAAAAGAGGTTCAAAGCTAGTTCCAAATTACTCTTAATTTTATAAAATAAGAAATAATTATTAAAATTAAATAAAAATGAAAATAAAAATATTAGAAAATTAAATTAAACATTGAAGTGTCAACATGAATATATTTGGGATTTTCTATAAATAAAAACTATTTTTACTAAAACAGATTTGAAAAAGGAAATATAATAAAAATGTTTGAAAAGAAACAACAAGGGGGGTGCATTAGTAGAACTAGAATGGACTGAAATTACACAGTTTCACATATGGGCCTCACAAGTGGGGGTGTGAATAACAGGACCACGCTCCCCAAAAGAGTTGAAAATAGGAGGAAAATGAAAACCAAAAGGGGACTGGGGCGAGGGGGATTCGAATCCCAGCCCCTTTGGTTCACGCGCACACTTCTCGCCACTGGGGTGGCCATACATCCAATGTATGTGCCCACCCCATAAATATAAATTTTATGAGCGAAGCAAAATGACCTGGCGAAAATACACATGGAAACGTAACACAAAAATACACCCACAACATGTCTCAACCGGTCACTTAGACTTAAGTCACTACGTGACAAAACACGCACCCGACCACTCACAACACGCCACGCATCTCTCCTCTCCCATGCAACGTGAGGAAACTCACGAATTCAATCGTGAAAAATCCCAGGAAAATAACAAAGCGAACCCTTCTCTTTCTCATCCATGTTCCACCTTATTTCTTCTTCATTTTTCACATGAGCCAAAATAATAATTCAATGGTTCACATGCTTAAACACAATAACAAACATACACCAACATCAAAGAAACAAATCAAATCATGGCATGCTTGTGAGTTTCAAAGTTTTAAAGTATTACCTCTTGGAGAGAGTCCAAGGCTCCTTTTACAACACTTGAAAATGATGCTGACCACCTTCTGCAGCTTTGTTGGTCCTTGGAGAGGAGGTGCAGATGGTTGGAAACTTTGGAATATGCCTGGATAATGCAACCCGACTCCTCTTGCAACTTGAAGTCGAAAAATGGCAGATGATGGTAGGGGTGTTGCAGTTAGGGTTTGAGGGTGTGAAGCTTCTCTATGTGATGTTTAGAGAAGGTTTGCAGAGTTTGGGAGTGAATGCACGAGGGACATGGTTGTTTGAAGTGTTTTTGCAAGTTTGCAAGAAGATGGAGAAGAGAGAATAGAGAGAGGATCAACCTTGGTTTTCTGGTGATTCTGGTGTGTTTTGGAGAGTAAACTGAGGCTCGATTTATAGGAGATGTTGAAGGTTCAAGGCATGGCCAGAATTACACAACTTGCTAACTTTGCCCTTTTTGAGAGATCTCTTCGTGAGTGAGCTGGCTTGGTTCAAAAGTCTTCAAGAGTTCTGACAAATGATCAGGGTAGGGTTTGGTTTGATGTTGTGGGCTAATTTGATTGGTGTGGAGTCCAAGTTTCAAGGAGAAAGGTGGCTGCCATGCTTTTGTGTTGAAAAAAGTTTCTTTTTCATGTCAAGTTGTACCAACTTGCATAATACCTCAATATTTTAATGTCTCAGCTTGGTACAAATCGTGGCAGAGTTTTGAATGTGGTAATCTTGCACTTAAACATCATAAGAGTGAAGGTTTTGGGTGATTAAAAGAGTAATGCACCATTATGCATAAGTTGGTAACTTGAAATTCAAGAAATGGACCCCAAACTTCAATAATTCGAATCTCTCACCTCACTCAATGAATGGAGGAGTTCTGGTGCTTTTTGGAAAGCCCTCAACGCCATCTACAACTTTCATGTTCAAATATTTTTGATTTGAAGCTTGAAACTATATGAAAAATTGAGTTGAAGTTGTGTGAAAACTAAGGTGGAAAAGCTGAAATTTCACTAAGTACTCAAGGGTGAATTGTGTTCCAAGTCTTGTAACTTAAAAACCATGCACTTTTTGGAAGAGGGTCCTCTAATATGTTTTTAAAATCATGAAAAGATCTTCCATTTGAGCTTTGAGTCACTCAATTTGGATGTGTGTTTTGAAAGTTATGACTGTTTCAATTTTGGCACCAATAGTGAAATCTCTATATTTGAAAAGTTTCATGAACCAAACTTTGCTTCCTTTGCAAGAAACTTCTTACAACTTGATTTCTCATACCCTAAATTCTCAATGAGACATGCCATAATGGATTGATGCCTTGGATATTTCATTTTGGATCAAAATCTCAAAGGTTGGAGCCTTAGTCAAAACTCTAATTTCAACTGTGAATGCACTTGAATGATCTCTGATGATCTTGCTTCTTTAATCACATCTAAGGCTCATAGATAGTCTCTGAGGATGTCTACTACCACATGGATTCATGTCCCAAGGCTTGAGAACAACAGTGGATCAAAATCAAAGGCCAGGATTGTCTTGTCATAACAAAACCCTAATTGGAGGCAGGGTGAACTTGTGGCTCAAGGCACTTGCTGATGAAAGCCAGATGACTTAAATTCTTGTTGAGTAGGACCTCTAGGATGTAGGTGTGCTCACATGGTTGCATTTGGAGCCTTAATTGTCCTTTTGAACAGGTACCCTCCCTGATTCACAGATGAAACAAACTTACAAAATGAAATGGTTAGTTAACAATGCATAGATGATTGAACCTAAATGTCAATGCAAGATGTTATGACATCTAAGGGGTAAAATTTGGGGTACAACAGTTGCCTCTATTTAAATAGCTTTACCGGATGGCACGAGGAATGGAAATCCTCGGGGCATCAAGGTGAAAGGTGTTTAAATATAGAAAACCGAAAATTTAGCCCTTAGATGGAATGCAGATGCTAAGGACAAGCAGCAGACATGCAAATGCTGACATGCCATGAACTTCTAGTATGATAGTATGATGATATAATGTCATGATAGATGCAAAGGGTGCAGACATACCAGTCACTAGAGATAAAGAGAAAACCACCACAAAGAGCTTACTAGGAAAGGATGAAGGTTAGTATCCATGAGGAAAACTCACTGGGGAAGATAAAAGCACACTCTTTACTGGGCATGGAACCAGAAAGAAGACATGATCTCCATTGGGGATCAATTTGAATTAAAAGGATAGACATCAACAAAAGATTTTCTGGGATTTTCTTATACTGAAGATTTCAAACGGGATCTTCAAGAAAAGCCAGAAAAGACAGAGAAAGGCACATCTCGAAAAACATCAGATGGCAAAAGAAACCAAGCATCCAATAATGGCTTTGAATGAAAGGTACAAATCACAATATCTAATAACAGCTTTAGATAAAAGTGAACAAAGCAGGGATCCAAGAAAGCATTGGATGCAAAGAAACCAGTCATCCAATAATGGCTTTGAATAAAGGGTACAAATCATAATATCTGAGAAATCATCAGATAAGAATGAGATAAAATGTTAGATGAAAGTGAGCAAACAAGGGTAATCCAAGAAGGCATTGGATAAAAAGACACCATACATTCAATAATGGCTTTGAACAAAAGGTACAAATCACAATATATAATAATGGCTTTAGATGAATGTGAATAGAGACTACATTCAAGGATGGCATTGAATGCAAAGAAACCAGTCATCCAATAATGGCTTTGAATGAAAGGTATAACTCATAATATCTAATAATGGCTTTAGATAAAAGTGGACAAAGACTCGATCTGGAAAAATATCAGAAAGAGAGACACATCCGAAAAAACATCAGATGGTAAAGAAACCAGACATCCAATAATGGCTTTGAATGAAAGGTATAACTCACAATATCTAATAATGGCTTTAGATAAAAGTGGACAAAGACTCGATCTGGAAAAATATCAGAAAGAGAGACACATCTAGAAAAGCATCAGATGGTAAAGAAACCAGACATCCAATAATGGCTTTGAATGAAAGGTATAACTCACAATATCTAATAATGGCTTTAGATAAAAGTGAACAAAGACTCGATCTGGAAAAACATCAGAAAGAGAAAGGCACATCCGGAAAAACATCAGATGATGAAAGCAATGTCATTCCGGAAAAGCGTCAGATAAGTTCTGGAAGAACATCAGAATAAAGGACTCAATCTAGAAAAACATCAGAAAGAGAGACACATCCGGAAAAGCATCAGATGGTAAAGAAACCAGACATCCAATAATGGCTTTGAATGAAAGGTATAACTCACAATATCTAATAATGGCTTTAGATAAAAGTGAACAAAGACTCGATCTGGAAAAACATCAGAAAGAGAAAGGCACATCTGGAAAAGCATCAGATGATGAAAGCAATGTCATTCCGGAAAAGCATCAGAATAAACAAAGTGATTATCTGGAAAAACATCAGATAAGTTCTGGAAGAACATCAGAATAAAGGACTCAATTTGGAAAAACATCAGAAAGAGAGACACATCTAGAAAAGCATCAGATGGTAAAGAAACCAGACATCCAATAATGGCTTTGAATGAAAGGTATAACTCACAATATCTAATAGTGGCTTTAGATAAAAGTGAACAAAGACTCGATCTGGAAAAACATCAGATAGAGACAAATAAACGACATCCAAGAATGGAATTGGATAAAAGAGGAACAAACATATCCGAAAAAACGATCGGATAAGAAAGGTCATATCTGGAAGAACGTCAGATAGACACTACAATATATGTTTGGTAGGTGCCAAGTGAGTTGGATTTTGACCACAAGGTAAAACGTGGATAACGACACGACCTCGGGAGAAATGCAAATGAGGATGAAACACTTCTCACATGCATATGGTATATGAATTATGCCATGCAAATGCAGATGCTGGCGACACATCTCGACTCTTTTGGTGAGAAGACAAGATTGGAAGGCTGATTCCTCAACACGGGGATCACTATGATTCTGCTTGGGGACTAGAGATGCTATTACTGAACACATCTCAGTCATACTGGTAAACTGTATCCAAATTGATGATCCTTGTAGGAAGAGCTGCTTGGGGATTCTTTAGGTTAAACTGCCCCAGTTTAGCTGATTGTTGTAGATGAACTGATCATTGCTTCAGTTTGTCTGATTATGTAACTGACTGCTTTACTGTACACTGGGAAAGCTTGCCCCAGTATGAGCCTTGAAAATGATTGTTTTATTGTACATTGGGAAAGCTTGCCCCAGTACGAGTCTTGAAAGGTCTTCTGTATGAACCAATTCTGAGAAGGACTTGCCCCTGAACAAACAACCCTTGAACTGATTTTTCAACAGGATTTGGAAAGAACTTGCCCCTGATAGGATCACCGACCAAGTTTCTTAATTGTTTAAAAATTCCTTGAGAGGAAAGCTAGTTTGCAAGCAAAAAATGTTAATACAACCGTGGTAAATGCAAAGTTCATGCAACTTTTGAAATCAATCATTTTTTAAAGAGGCAATGTATATGAGCCATTAGTCAGAACACGGTGGTTCAAGACATTAAAGTGAAAAGTTTAAGCAAAAGGTGTGATGCCAAAATAGATGATCCGCAAAGATCTTTTAGAGTCAGTTTACGCAACCTTGCTGTAGTATGCTTTCAAAATAAACTTGCTTCAATTAGGTCTTTTGAGGGTTATAACGTGGCCTGGTTCACGATTTAAGAAACAAAAGATAAAGGCTCAAAGTTTATTTGTTCCCACCCAATCTACGTGATGAACTCCAGTCCTATGCTCAGTTAACTCAAACTATGCACTCAGGTTCCCATATGTTGGAAATTGCACTGATGATAGTAATGATGATGGTTCAAAATTCAATGGACTTGAGATGACGATCACTGCTTCTTTACAACTTTTGGTTGTCATACAAGCTTGTTCTTTCTTCTCTTTGTATAAGGTAAGGTCATGAGCTTCACACCTTTCTTAGCTTTTGCCTCGAAAGGGACTCGACTCATTCTTTGAGTAAGTATTTCTTGATGACCCTTCTTCATTTATCACATTGGGAACAACTTGTACTACATTTATTCATTTAATTTGGAGGAGTTGAAAGGTTGTGAATGTAACGACCGTTTATTTAATTAAGTATTTAATTAAATATAATTGTAGTATGTTGTGTTGATTCGCGTTGATTTGAGTATTTGTGTCGATTTGCGTTGGTTTGTGATATTTGTGTTGATTTAAGTTGATTCCAGAATATCGAAATATTATGCCGATGTTTCTAAGTTAGTTCGAGTTGAATTGATTTAATAAGTTGATTTAAGTTGTGGAAATAATATTGAATATTTTCGGTCTATGGTTAAATGTGTTGATTTGGTGGTTTGGACGATTTATTTGATAGTCGGTAATTAGTCGATTTAGTCGAGCGAAATAATATTAGAATTAATATTATAGAATTATAAGAGAGTGTTTTAATTAAGTGGGCTTAAGTGTTGTGTTGGAAGTAGTAGAATAAGGGGTAAGAAGCATAAGCCCAATAGATATTAGAAATTATAATATTAGGTTTATTAATTAATAGAAATAAAATAAAAAGAAAAGTGGAGGAGGCAGTAAAGGAAGTTAGAGGAAAAAAATACGTGGAAGTTGAGAAAGGAAGAACGAGGAAAAAGTTGGAGAAAGAGAGATACGGGAAGTTGCCGTCGGAAAGCCAAGTCGGAAAAGTCGGTCGGAGATTCGAGCGTTCATCAATTAAGGTAAGGGTGGGGTTCAATCTCTATAACCGGGTATATGGTAGACCGTATGTGGGATTGGGATTTGTATGATTTTCCTACTGTGACTGTATTGATTTTACGATGAATTATTCTGGTTTTATGTGCTTGAACTGTGTTGCTTAATTGTTCGGATGTGAAATGATTTTCTACTGCGATATGTTTTAAGGATTGATTTTGTGAACTGATCCTCGGTGAAGAACATGGAGAATCTTAGATTGAAATTATACACCGAAGATAATACGGACAATGAATTAAGGTTGATCGTTAAAAAAAAAAGAAAAAAAAATATATAAGGGGGGTGGCGGCGCCCGCCACCCCTGTGTGTCAATTACAGGGTGGCGTAAGCCACCACCAACCAAGGAGAAAGGGTGGCGCAAGCCACCACAACCAAACAATGAAGCATGTGGCGCAAGCCACTGTCTCTTTTGTAATGATTTGTTTTGTTTTAGTGGCAGAAGATTGATTAATTAACCATATTTTAGTAATCAATATGTTAGGAATATGTTAATCATGTTGAGAGCCACCAAAGTATTATGTTGAGAGCCACCAAAGTTTCATGTTGAGAGCCACTAAAGTATCATGTTGTGAAGCCACTGTGTCTTTATTAATTTGTTTCGTTTCTAGTGACAGTGGGTTAATTAACTAAGCATATATATTATTAAACCATATATTATTAAATTAGGAATAGTATATAGCAGAAAATAATATAGTCCTATTAATTATGTGTAGCAGAAATCTAATAGATTTTATAACAGGATTTTGACAGAAAATTGAGAAAAATAGTAGTAGCAGTTTTTTTAACAGAAAATGAGAACAAGTAGCAGAAACATGTTTTGACAGAAAATGAGCAGTTTCATGACAGCAAGTTGGGAAATTTTTGGTAGTAGTAATAGTAGTAAAAACAGTACCGATTTAGTCGACCGGGTGAAATTACGCGGTAAAATTAGTTGCTCGGAATTTAACGAAAATTGTCGAGGTAGTTAGTAATAATTAGTAGGTGATTTTAGTCGGTTTATTTTGTTGAATTCGTGTTGTATGTGTGGATTTCTTGTACAGTTGCTTATGTGGTTTTGTCCCGGTTTGTGGGCATTTTTAAGTCGTAGGTCAAAGGACCAATGTTGATGTTAAAGTTGTAGGTCGTATGACCAACGTTGATGTATATAAGTTGTAGGCCTTTGGCCAAAGTTGAATCGTGTTGAATTAAAGTTGTTACATGGTTGTTATATGTTGTTCGGAGTTGGTTGTTGTTTTGTGTTGAGTCGTTGCATCATGGCATTTTCATATTGAGTTGGCCTGGATTGGCAATTTTTAAGTTGGAGCTGATGCTCACCACGTTGGCCTGGATTGGCAAAATTACTAAGTTGAAGGCTTATGCCTTATAGATACCTCGATAACCTGGTATATTTTAAGTTGGGAGTTTTGCTCCGATGGTACCACATGCATATGCATAGTCGAGTCGCATCCTGTGTCACATTATTTATGTTGTTTGTGTTGATTGTGGTTGTTGAAGTTGAGTAAGTTGTTTATGTTGCCCAAGTTGATAAAGTTGTTCATGTTGCTTAAGTTGATAAAGTTGTTCATGTTGTTTAAGTTGATAAGGTGGTTCATGTTGATTAGGTTGATTGTAGTGATTATGTCATAAATATTGATATGTGTAATAAGTCGATAAAGTATGTTGAGGGATTGTGGATTATTGCTAAAGTTGTGGTTGTTGTTGTTAAGTTGTGATGAATTGAAGTTGTATATTATAAGTTGTCATGATGATGTGTTGGTTGATTTAAGTTGTTGTTGTTACTAATTTGTATTGATTTGATTTGTTTGTTGGTTATTGTATAATTGTCGTTGAAGTGGTGAAATTTGTATGATTCTAATCTAATATACTGTTTATCATATACTTGTTTATGTTGGTTGATATCTCACCACTTCTGTTTGAATGTTACCCCTATGTTGGTAACGTGCAGGTTAGCAGAGATGAAGGTCGTTTACCTTCATTAGTTGAGTCGGTGATGTCGCTTTGATACGTAGCACTCAGGGGGGAATGAACGCTTAGTTGCTCTGTTGTTGTTTTAAGTTGTTTCCATGAAAATATGTTGTTACTAAGTTGTTTAAGTTGAACAAATGTTATATCATGTATAGTTGAATATTTGAGAATCCGCTGCGTAGTTGTGAAAATTGTTTTGGTTTCCAAGAGTGAATAAAAGTAGTCATTATAGGTTCATCCGAATTAAAAGTGTTATGTATCGATGTACTATTTGATTTAAATGAATAAGTTTTTAAAATTGTAAAATGTGGCATCCTATTTGTGTACTTGTTGATTGAATTTTACTACTCTGATTTTCAATATATTTGCCGGGTAGAAATGGGGTGTTACAGTGAACGCTTGGCTTAATGATTACGGCGAACCATCATTGGTGTTTGACTTGAAAGACATCTTTGACACTTGCTTGTTGTGTGCGAAGGAAAGTTTGTGAACTTTTGTTGAAAGGCGTCTTGCATGAAACTCTTGTAATTAAATGCACAATCTAGTTAACTGAGAACTACCCTGCCCCAGGTTAAAATTACGGGTTTTTATTTGTAAAGAAAAGAAACTCCTACTTCAAGGCTCGAAGGGGTTAAAGAGGGGTTATCTTCCTTATGTCTCCAGTGTTTGGGGATTAAAACAATGCCTTACATCGTCAGCAATGTTTTGATTTGAAAGCATACTAACAGCAATTTGGGATATAACGTTTTCATCATCCTCCCTCCAATCTTTGCATATTCGAAAAGAAGGTGGACAAGAGAATTTTTTTTTGAAAGAGAAAGCATTAAGAAGTAAATAGAAAACACAAATGAATTGATTCAAAAAGTTGCAAATGGTCATTTCATTAGTCATGAAAGTACAAACATAATTTGAAAGCAAACAACCAGTACAAAATAAGGAAAATGCAAACAACAAGAAACATGGCCTAGTGACTAATTAGAAACAGAGATGAGTTGTCCTGTTTGAAACACTGGCTTTTAGGAAAATAGTCTGCTGAAGTCGACTGAAGCTTCACTTGGTGTGATCTAGCAGAGGGTTACTCTGGACATTGGGATTGTCCTTAAAGGAGAGGATTTTGTTTCTCATCAGCTCTTGTACTCTAGCCTTCAATGCAAAGCAACCTTCCAAGTTATGGCCCGCACCACCTTGATGGTATTCACAATGAAGATCAGCCCTATAGCCAGTTGAAAGAGGATTTGGAGGAGGAGGCATAGGCCTTGTGGTAATCAAACCTTGTTGAACCAAACCTTTTGTACAACAACCAGATGTTGGGGAGCTTGAGCTGGTCGTGGAGCAGCATGAACCACAGGTCTAAGCTCGGAAAAAACAAGAGCTTGAAATTCCGGTCTGACAGTCTGATCAACTATAGCAGCAGATACAATCAGTGGAGAATAGTTGTGTGGCAAACCAAACTCGGGCCAAGTTGAAGGTGGCATTTGAACCGGTGGAGGTTCAGCACTTAAAACTTCCTGAATGACAGTTCTTTGGGGTTGCTCTCCTCTAGCAATCAAAACTTGAAGCATCTCAGTGAGTTTAGTCATGCTCGACTTAAGGTCAACAATTTCCATTCGGACCTCAGCATTGTGTGCCTCTTGCTCTGACATTTTGCGTCTGAAGTTAGCTCTAGTCTAGTATCGGTGTCGAGGAATCAGTTTGACGACTCACAGGTGACATTGGAAGATAGAGACAGCTGGAAATGAGCCACTGGACAAACAGACATATGCAATGAAACATGCAAAGATGCAAATGATGTGCAATGCAATGCAAACAGGATGCAAAACACATGCAACATGATCAAGGGTTAGAGATCACATCATGGAGTCTGGGTAGAGAACTAACCACAGGGTGTGTACTAGGGTTTATCAACTGTAGAATAGGGTTCTAAAAGTTCCCAGAGTCTACAACCCATCTTTCGGATATTATCGATTTCCTGAATGACTCGGTAGTCAATAATATTCTCAAGAGAGTCTCGTCTGAGTGTAGTATCGCGTAGCAACCAATTCGGGAATAGACTCCCTCATAGTCCTCGCACTACATCCTAAAAGGCCAAGTGGGGTTAAAGGTGACTACGGTTCTCAGTATCGACGACGCCTATGTCGAGAGTAGCATGTTTTCACGAATAGACTCGTTCAACATGACTAGACTCTCAAGAGGGCCTCACTGAGTAATGGTGTCTCAAGTCAACTTTTTCGAGAATCGACTCCCTCAAAGCCTCCTTGAATATACCATCGTCCTATCATAAGTGTACTCTCAAGTCCGGGTATAGGACATATCCTCACCACTCAAAGTAGCAACCCTGCATACAGAAAAACCAAGCACAACAGGTATATATACAGATATGTAAATATGAACAGATTTACAAGCAAGCAAACATATAAATAACACAAATTCAAACAAGGTGGGCTTAACCCTCTTAGGGGGGTCCCCAATGAAGTCGCCATTTCTGTTGCTGTGAGAATCAAATATCAAGCTATTAATTAACTTGCATCACAAAACTTTGAAATTCACCACCGAGCTTTGATTTATCCAAAGGAAAGGGTAAAGAACAAAAACCCTAAGTTAAGAGAATCTTGGTTCGGGGGTTGATTATACTAAGGGAAGGTATTAGTACCCTAAGTATCTGTAGTACTCTACATGAACCTCTTGTTTGTATTTGTGTTATTCTGAAGTTGCTTGCTAAGGGAAATGTGCTAAGGAAAAGACCTAAGGGTATATACACTAAGTATGCTCGCCAAGACATCGCATCTCGTGCCTACGTATCCTGACGGGAATGGAATCAGAGCATTCATAGTTCCCCTCAAAGGGGTAAAAGGGTGAGAAATAAAATGGTAAAAAAAGAAAAGGTGGAATCCAAGAAGGCCTTGGATGTAAAGGAAAAAGGTGGAAAAAGAAAAAGGTAGAATCTAAGAAGGCATTGGATGTAAAGGGAAAAAATGGAAAAAGAAAAACGTGGCTCGCTAGGATCTCGCAATCCTATGCCTACGTATTCTCAAGATGAACTTGGGAAATCAGAGCGTCCGTAGTTCCCCTTAATGGGGATGAGGAACTTCTTGACTGCGGTCAAGGTTCCCAGGGAAAGTAGAGGGAAAAGCTTGAAAGCAAAGCTTGTGAGGATTGATTATTTAGGAGAAGAGATTAATGGCTATCTCTTGTGAGAGGATTGTGAAAGGTTCGACCGTCTTGAAGGAGAAGAGATTAATGGCTATCTCTTGTGAAGGTTAAAAGAAAGGTTAAGAGTTATAAGAGATTAATGGCTATATCTTGGGAAGGCTAGATTGAAAGGGAATGAAGTATTTACGGGAAAAGTAGGGTCTGACAGCAAGACGCCTACGTGGAGTGCGGCGACTCCAAACCTAAGGCTAGGTTAAGAGGGTAGTGAGCTATCTATGACCTTGCGGTCAATAGAGAGACTTTCCTTTGGAAGGAGGGGAGAATAACAATTCTTATGGACAAGAATGTTACAAGTGAATTGAGATTCATATGAACAATATAAGTTCAAAATTCAAAGAGAATATACAACAGTTAAGCATAAATAAATGGTTAAATAAACAAGACAAAAACCAAAGGCAAGGCATACTTCAAGTTACAATAATTAAGAATGTGAAGTGTCATACAAGGGTGGCACAATGGTACTCTCAAGAATCAAATTCCAAGGTGAGTGACAAAGATTTTAGGTCTAAGAATCGAGGATTGAATAATGCCATTAACCTAAGCAAAAGACCATTTTCAAGGTCACAAGTTAGTCCTTAAATATCCCTCTAATGTGTCCTAAGACACTTTGGAACTTTAGCTCAAGAAAGCAAAGAGCAAAGGGATTTTTCAAAAGAGGTTCAAAAGCTAGTTCCAAATTACTCTTAATTTTAGAAAATAAGAAATAATTATTAAAATTAAATAAAAATGAAAATAAAAATATTAGAAAATTAAATTAAACATTGAAGTGTAAACATGAATATTTTTGGAATTTTCCATAAATAAAAACTATTTTTACTAAAACAGATTTGAAAAAGGAAATATATTAAAAGTGTTTGAAAAGAAACAACAAGGGGGGGGGGGGGGGTGCATTAGTAGAACTAGAATGGACTGAAATTACACAGTTTCACATTTGGACCTCGCAAGTGGGGGTGCGAATAGTAGGCCCACGCTCCCCAAAAGAGTTGAAAATATGAGGAAAATGAAAACCAAAAGGGGACTGGGGCGAGGGGGATTCGAACCCCAGCCCCTTTGGTTCACGCGCACACTTCTCGCCACTCGGGTGGCCATACATCCAATGTATGTGCCCACCCCATAAATATATATTTTATGAGCGAAGCAAAATGACCTGGCAAAAATACACATGGAAACGTAACACAAAAATACACCCACAACATGTCTCAACCGATCACTTAGACTTAAGTCACTACGTGGCAAAACACGCACCCGACCACTCACAACACGCCATGCATCTCTCCTCTCCCATGCAACGTGAGGAAACTCACGAATTCAATCGTGAAAAATCCCAGGAAAATAACAAAGCGAACCCTTCTCTTTCTCATCCATGTTCCACCTTATTTCTTCATCATTTTTCACAAACTAAAAGCCTAAATTGATCAGCAAAGATCAAGGATCTTAACTATGCCCTTTATTTTACCTAAAATAAAACACATATTTCCTACGAAAGCAAAAACCAGGGCAACAACAACAATATTCAGGAGCCTAAAACTTCAAACACACGAGCCAAAACCATGATACAATGGTTCACATGCTTAAACACAATAACAAACATACACCAGCATCAAAGAAACAAATCAAATCATGGCATGCTTGTGAGTTTCAATGTTTTAAAGTATTACCTCTTGGAGAGAGTCCAAGGCTCCTTTTACAACACTTGCAAATGATGCTGACCACCTTCTGGAGCTTCGTTGGTCCTTGGAGAGGAGGTGCAGATGGTTGGAAACTTTGGAATATGCCTGGATAATGCAACCCGACTCCTCTTGCAACTTGAAGTCAAAAAATGGCAGATGATGGTAGGGGTGTTTCAGTTAGGGTTTGAGGGTGTGAAGCTTCTCTATGTGATGTTTAGAGAAGGTTTGGAGAGTTTGGGAGTGAATGTACGAGGGACATGGCTGTTTGAAGTGTTTTTGAAACTTTGCAAGAAGATGGAGATAAGAGAATGGAGAGAGGATCAGCTTTGGTTTTATGGTGATTCTGGTGTGTTTTGGAGAGTAAACTGAGGCTCTATTTATAGGAGATGTTGAGGGTTCAAGGCACGGCGAGAATTGCACAACTTGCCAACTTTGCCCTTTTTGAGAGATCTCTTCGTTAGTGAGATGGCTTGGTTCAAAAGTCTTCAAGAGTTCTGACAAATGATCAGGGTAGCATTTGGTTTGATGTTGTGGGCTGATTTGATTGGTGTGGAGTCCAAGTTTCAAGGAGTAAGGTGGTTGCCATGCTTTTGTGTTGAAAAAAGTTTCTCTTTCATGTCAAGTTGTACCAACTTGTATAATACCTCAATATTTTAATGTCTCGGCTTGGTACAAATTATGGCAGAGTTTTGAATGTGGAAATATTGCACTTAAACATCATAAGAGTGAAGATTTTGGGTGATTAAAAGAGTAATGCACCATTATGCATAAGTTGGTAACTTGAAATTCAAGAAATGGATCCCAAACTTCAATAATTCGAATCTCTCAGCTCACTCAATGGATGGAGGAGTTCTTGTACTTTTTGGAAACCCCTCAATGCCCTCTACAACTTTCATGTTCAAAGATTTTTGATTTGAAGCTTGGAACTATATGAAAAATTGAGTTGAAGTTGTGTGAAAACTAAGGTGGAAAAGCTGTAATTTTACTAAGTCCTCAAGGGTGAATTGTCTTCCAAGTCTTGTAACTTAAAAACCATGCACTTTTTGGAAGAGGGTCCTCTAATATGTTTTTAAGATCATGAAAAGAGCTTCCATTTGAGCTTTGAGTCACTCAATTTGGATGTGTGGTTTGAAAGTTATGACTGTTTCAATTTTGGCACCAGTAGTGAAATCTCCACATTTGAAAAGTTTCATGAACCAAACTTTGCTTCCTTTGTAAGAAACTTCTTACAACTTCATTTCTCATACCCTAACTTCTCAATGAGACATGCCATAATGGATTGAGGCCTTGTATATTTCATTTTGGATCAAAATCTCAAAGGTTGGAGCCTCAGTCAAAACCCTAATTTCAACTGTGAATGCACTTGAATGATCTCTGATGATCTTGCTTCTTTAATCACATCTAAGGCTCATAGATAGTCTCTGAGGTTATCTACTACCACATGGATTCATGTCCCAAGGCTTGAGAACAACTCTTGATAAAAATCAAAGGCTAGGATTGTCTTGTCATAACAAAACCCTAATTGGAGGCAGGGTGAACTTGTGGCTCAAGGAACTTGCTGATGAAAGCCAGATGACTTGAATTCTTGTTGAGTAGGACCTCTAGGATGTAGGTGAGCTCACATGGTTGCATTTGGAGCCTTAATTTTCCTTTTGAACAGGTACCCTCCCTGATTCACAGAAGAAACAAACTTACAAAATGAAATGGTTAGTTAACAATGCATAGATGATTGAACCTAAGTGTCAATGCAAGATGTTATGACATCTAAGGGGTAAAATTTAGGGTACAACAAGGATCAGTCGAAAATGGGGGATAAGTTGGAGTAGAAGAGCTGGAGATTTTTTCTAAGTGTTAAAACTATTTCAACATAATTCTACGAAGATCTCGTTTCGACGGATATTTTGAAATTTAAATAGAGGAGGGAATTTTGATTTGAAAGCAAGACGCGTGGAATGCATCTAAGAGGCGAAGGCATGCTGAATGCCATTTGTCTTTGTTAGAAACAGTGACCGTTAGTGGCGGTTATTTCGACTGTATATAAATAGGGAGTCGTAGTGTTAGATTTCCGTGTGTGTATTTAAAATTTGTACAAGTTACTCAAAATACTCAAAGTATCGTGTGAGAGAAAAGAGTTAGCATTGAGAAAATGTACGTTTGGATAAACACCAGTTTCATTGTTTATATTTCAATGAAGTTTTAAGTTATTTATTTGCAATTCATTCTACATTTCTGCAATTTCATTCCTGCACTTTTATTACGTTTTCGTTATTTCTTTTAAGAACCAAACTTTATCATTTCTGTCTAAACCACGTCAATTTATGAAAAACAATGATGAACATAATGAATAAAAGGTTTGATTTCTATACAAATTGTCGAAACTCTTAAAGCACATTGTCCTAGGATTTGTATGGTCGATCCTGCAAGTAAACTAATTTTCACCAATTAGGAGACCAGCGGTTGTTTGCTAATTTTCAAGGCAAACAATGCCTAAGAGATAAAGTATTGAGGAAAGTCGCAAGGAAGAAGACCATCACATAAATGTGGGTCAAACTTGAATCATCATATATGACCAAGTCATTGGCTCATAGGTTATGTTCGAAGAAACAACTCTATTCATTTTAGATGGCGGGGACCTAATCTAGTGTGGAGCAATTGACGGAATCCCACAAAATTATTGATGCCTAGAAAAATGTTAAGCTCATTGAATAAATATTTTGAGTATTTCAAGGATGTCCTTATTTATTGTAAAAAGGACATTATTACCTTAAAATAAAGAATCTTACAAAGCTTAATGATTAGGAGGTTGAAGATAGTTGATAATAATTAAATGACACATGAGGGATGATTGGGATTAGAGAAAACCAAAAGGGGGAAGAAATATAGGTCTAAGTCTAAGCCCAAGAGGTGCTACTAATCATAATATAAATGCTTCATTTGTCATAAAATGAGCCACTTCAAGAAATATTGTCACGATATGGGGAGAAAAGGTGATTTCATTGAAATTGATGTTGCCTCATATGAGGATGGTTATGAGAATTGATGACAATTTAACAAGTGTACTAAATATATAGAAGTAAAAAAATCTAATTTCATATTCATAATGATTGAAGTACTTTAACAGGGAAATTTTTTAAAAAATAAACTTGGGGGTTTGCTTGGGAGTTATATTGAAAACATGTTAAGAAAATATCAAATGGAAATACGATCGAGTCTTATTTGAATCCCCTAATTTCAGTGTTGACGACTACACTTATGTGTCTAAAGTTGATTTAATGAATTATGACAAATTAATAAAGCCGCTATATCCAATTCCTTGGTGTATAACTCACTAATTTAAACTACAATTCTCTTATCCCTTAAGCGAGTTGGATTGCAAAATTAGGCAATTTACATTCGTTAATTCCCTAGCCACAACCAATATTCCTTTATCCCTAAATCAATTATATAGCTGAGCAATTACTCTAAACTAGGTTGATAGAGTTTGGGTCAGTAATCCCCACTAAACTAAAATCAAATTGTGAATTTATCAACACACAAGAGGCATTATGCAAAAGAGTAATTGAATAGAAAATATAATATTAACTTATGAAAATAAGTGGAAACAAGTCATATGGTTCAACAAATAAATATTAGCTTCATCTCCTAACACATAGTTGTCATACCCCAAAATTTGCCCTACTTCTTTCCACTTTTCATATGACCTTTGATCCTTAGTTCATCTGTATGCTCATGCCATATTCATTCATGTCATTAATTTATAGTTTCATTTTCAAATAAGAATCATTGATTCAAAGGTTTGCTATTCACGACACAAGTGTTTGGATATTTGGCAAGTAACTTATCAAGCTCCATGAGCTAGGATTCTTCTATGGCATACTTGGGAATCAAGCCTAGGGGATGGTGTTGAACTGGACTTGGGATGCTCATATTTATGGAATCCTAATCTTTGGCCTAGGTTTTTATCATAATGGACTACATCATGGCATTGGAATTGATTATTCATTGCAAGTTTGACTTGGTCAAAGTCAGCCATGAGAAATTGACTCTTGTTGACCAAACTCTTTATGGACTTTTTCACATATTAGTTCATTGGCTACTTGTTCTGGATTCAAGATATATCATGGCAAATAAGAATTCATTCAAGACTCAAGATTCATGTTCAAATTTAAGACAAGTTCAAAGTCAAGAAGCTCACATATTCAAGTTCAAGATTTGGAGGAAAACATCTTTCTTAAAACACAATACACATATTTCCATTACAAAAGTCATTGTTTTGTCTACAAAAACATTCAACGTTTCATTACAAAAGGAGCCAAAACATAAATTACACAACAAAGTACACCTTTGACCTAAACTTGACTTTTGGTCAACTATTGACTTTTTGGTCAAACAATTGACCAAAGTCAACTATTCCTAAACCCTAGTCTACTTTCTTACTCATCCTCAAGACACTTCATTGCTTGTGCATTCAAGTCTCCAAGCCTAAAAAACTTCAAGTCTTCATAGTTCTAGATGTTCCCCAAAGTTTCTTCTTGATTCATATTAGTACATGTAATGCCAATGTCTTGTTCCTACCATATACCAGCCCTACAAACCATACCATACACATGCATAATTAGAATTCATACCAAGACTGCATAATCCATTCATCATATATACAAGATAATGCATCCAAAACATAGAAAAAAACTAAAAAGTCGTGTTGGTAACCAGTTAACCAAAGTGGTTAACCAGGTACACCTATATTTTACAATCCTATCAAGCATATCTTAACACAATTCATGCATGGAATTTCTCATAAGTTCTTCCAAACTTCAAGCATACCATAACACATCAATTAACCAACTGCCATGAAAGTTAGTAACACAAATGCCCTAATGTTTTATAGTCCAGCTTCAACATAAATGATTGAATTAGCATCACTTGATACTAACATCCATCCACCACTTCTTTTTTTGACTAATCCAACATAACCTACAGTCAGCTACACAAGATGTCGTGGTTACACCTAGGGCTATTTTTGGGACAAAAGAATCGAAAACCACCCGAGAACTGGTCCGGCGGAGTCGGACCATTGGACCGACCGGGTTGTCTCTTGGTGTGGTAATGGATGAAATTTTAATCTGTATCCAACATTAAGATCTGGACCAAAATATCCAATAAGTAACCGGTAAGCATTGTTATAAATTGTAAAAAAAATTCATTTCCTCATTTTTTTCCTCTCTCTTTTTTCAGTCACTCTCTCGTCTCTCACTAACTCTTCTCCTCTTCCATTTCGTCTCTCTCTCCTAGGGCTTCCTCTCCTCTTCACCATGTTTACTTTCATTATCTGTTAGAATCATTTGTGTTAGAGGCTAAATGTGAATTTCTGAAGGCTACAATAATCTTGTTCGTGTAATGTATCCAAACTCTATTCTTTTATATTTCTGTTATGATATTGTTTACCTTGTTTGCATCTTTGATTTATCGAGTAGTTCTTTACCTGGTATCAATTTTGACCTGAAGTTTGACCTAAAATGTTTTGATTTTGGAATCGTTCTTGATGATGTTTCATTTTTGAACAAAATTTTGATCTAAAATGTTGGAGTATTTGATTTTTTGTTTATATTGCTTCAGTTTTGATAAAAAATATTTGATTCTGTTGCTGAGTTTTGTTCTTCATTAGGGTTCGGCCTAGGGTTTTGTATTGTGTAAATTTTGTTGATGAGGTAGTATTTTGGCCTAATAATAAATTGTGTTGCTGAGGTTGGATTATTTTACTCGGTTTTGTTCATATCTCGTATTAAATTATTGCTTGATTAATATTTAATTTTGTGTCATGTCTTTTCAAGATTCTTCATTGACTCCAACCATGGATGATCTTATTGATATTAACATGTTGCTTGATGGGGAAGAGGAGACAATGGATGGAGGAAATATAGAGATTGGTAAGATGATTGATATAGAACTTCAAGTTCCACTTCCAACTGACAAAACTACTCAAAATACTTCTACCACTCAAAATACTACTACTACTACTCAAAATACAACTACTGATGATGGAGCAACCCCCCCCCCCCCCCTCCAGTTGACTCAGCTCAGAGTTCACAGAGCCAGATAATGCCTTTGGTAAAGCTCCTCATCCCAAGAAATCTGTTGTTCACACTGAGATGGTACTTATTGAAATGTCTGATGGTACCAAGAAGTGGAAATGCAGATGGTGTGGCAAGCTTTACACTTATGATGTGAAATGGAAAAGTACTTCTAATGGTAAGAAACATTTAGAAAATTGCATTCAAAGAAAGTTGAGGCTGAAAGGTAATACTGACAAAGAGGTTGCACAGTCTAGGTTAAATGTAGGTAGTGATAGTACTCCTAGTTTGGCAACTTGGACATATAATCATGCTACAGTTAGAGAGGTTGCAGCTCATATGATTCTAGGTCATGAATTTCCTTTTTCTGTTATGGAAGGTGTTATCTTTAATGAGTTTCTTAGAGAAATTTATCCATGGTACAAAAAGATTACTAGACAACAGGTTAAGTTTGATTGTGAGACATTTTATGAGGCTGAGAGAGTTAAGATGAAAAAATCTATGTCTTTGATTAACAGGATCAGTCTTACAACTGACCTGTGGTGGTCTGGTGAGCAGAAAATTGGTTATATGACAGTGACTGGTCATTTCATTGATTCAAAATAGTAGCTTCATAAAAGAGTTTTATCTTTTAAAAATGTTCCACCACCACATTCTGGTGAGGTTTTGTGTAGGGAATTGATTAAGGTCATGGATGATTGGGGCATAAGGGATAAGGTTGTTTCAATTTCAGTTTATAATGCTAGTGCCAATGATAATTGCATTGCTAGATTAAAGAGAGATTATTCTGGTAGGAGAAATCTACCATTGGATGGTAAACTGTTTCATGTGAGAAGGTGTGCACACATCTTAAATTTGTTGGTTCAAGATGGTCTTGATATGATTAAAGTGACTGTTGATAAGATTTGAAATGGGGTCAAATACTTGCTGAATTCTGAAACAAGATGCAAAGCATTCAAAAAATTTGTTGATGAGTTGCAACTTGAAGGCAGAATGCAAGTGTTGGATACTAAGACAAGGTGGAACTCAACTTGGTTGATGTTGTCCACTGCATACCACTACAGAGAAGTCTGACCAAGATATGCTAAAGAAAATGGTGCATTTCTCACCTTTTTGCCTGATGCAAATGATTTGGAAGATGTCCATGATTTTTCAAGTTTTTGGAGGTTTTTGCTGATGTTACATCAATTATTAGTGGCACCTCTTACCCTACTGCTAATTTTTTTTTAGCTGAGCTTTACAGGGTCAAGGTTCTACTTGATAAACCTTCAAGCATCTCAAATAATCCTCAACTGCAAGCGCTTGCTAATGAAATGAAGTTGAAATATGACAAGTATTGGTCAGAGTCTAATACATTGATTTCTATTGGTGCAATTCTGGATCCAAGGTATGTACGACTTATAAGTACATTAGGTAGCTACTATTCTGTTTGGTATGTTGCCTTGTGATTAAACCTTGTATATGTACATTAGGTTGCTACTATTCTGTTTGGTATGTTGCCTTATGATTAAACCTTGTTTATGTACATTAGGTAGCTACTATTCTGCTTAGTATGTTGCCTTGTGATTAAACCTTGGCCTATGATGAATTTTATGAAATGGTATTTGAGGCCACTTATATCTGAACTGCTTGTGAATTCTGGTTGATTAATTAAACCTTGTTGTGAGTTGGGATGAAATTTTGCCTATGATGAATTCGGTTACCTTGTTGTGAGTTAGGATGAAATTGTGCCTATGATGAATTTTGTTTCCTTGTTGAGAGTTGTGATGAAATTGTGCCTATGATGAATTCTGTTTGATCTGAGGCTAATTCTGTTTGATCTGAGGCCAATTATGTTTGATCTGCTTGTGAAATGATTCAATTATCTTACCTTGTGAGTTGTGGCTCAATTATGCCTAGGATTAACTTATGTTGCATTGTGAGTTGTGATTTAATTGTGCCTATGATGAATTCTATTTAATCTGCTTGATATGATTATAGTAGTCTCTGCTCTGAGGCCAATTATGTTACCTCCTTGTAACTTTATTTGTGTCTAAGGCCAATTCTGTTACCTCCTTGTGACTTTATGTGCCTATGATGAAATCAAATTCTGAGGCCAAACATGTTGAAAATAAATTATGCAAATAGGTATAGATGAATTTAAGTTTGTTGACAACTCTACTTGTTTAAATAGGTATAAAATGATCTTCATCAAATGGGTATATCCCTTCTTGTATCCAAATACTACTCAAGCCACTGCCTATGAACAAGAGTTGGCAACCAACTTAAAATCTCTCTTCCAATTGTATCAAGATACCTATGGAACCAATGATGAGAATGTCCCTATATCTGAAACTCCAGAAGTAAGATCTAGTTCTGGGTTGGGTAGGAGGAGTTTTGAGAGGTTTTTAGAAACTGTTGTTGGTAATACTAATTCAAAATCTGATCTTGAATTATATCTCGAGGAGCTTCCCTTGAAAGTTCCCCCTAAAGCTAAGTTTGATGTTTTAACATGGTGGATGGGGAATGAAGCCAAGTATCCTGTTCTTAGTAAATTGGCAAAGGATATTCTAACTGTTCTAGTTACAACTATTGCTTCAGAAGAAACTTTTAGTGCTGGTAAAAGGGTTATTGATCCAAAACGATCTTCTATGAAAACTAAGAGAGTTGAAATGGTACTTTGGGGGGTGATTGGGTGAAGGAGAAGTATGGAATTAAAAAGGGTTGCACTGCTAGTATTGTAAGTATCTTATGCTTATGGTATATTTACATTATTCTTTTACATTTATGTTGCCTTGTTTAACTTATGCTTTTACTTTTGTAGCTTGAAGAACCACAAGATGAACCTTTAACATATCATTTTGGTGAGGATCCGGGTGTCGCTTCTTCGACAACAACAACTTTGTAATGTTATTTTGTTGTTTTGTAATGCCAATTATGAGACTGTTCTGAGGCATCATTAATAAATGTAATGTTATTTTGATGTTTTTTAAAAACACAAGTTTCCTAACTTATGTTTGAACATGTTTTATGTTCTTGAACAAGTTTTGTTTTTGAAAACATAAGTATCATAACTTATGTGAATGATATTTAAAATGTAATGTCAAATGCCAGTGAAATTCTGGAATTTTGAATATGAAGTTAAAATATAATCACAATTTATTATGAATATTTGGAATTAAAAAATTTAATTCAATTTTTGCCTTTAAATCGGGTGGGCTGGGTACCCGCACCGAAAATTACCGGTCCGGTCTCGGATATCCATCTATAATTATCCAGTGTCCGGTCCGGTTTCGGATTACCCGAAAGTGTCGGATCGGTGTTGGTCCAAAAATTTAACCAACACTATTTTGGACCGGTTCCGGTTTACCCGATAAGGGTTTCGGTCCAACTCTCGGGACCCTAAGTACCCGGTCCGGACCGGACCGAAAACAACCCTAGTTACACCTGTGTTGTGCCCAGGTCAAACCAAGAGTCGATAATAGTTTTAAGACAAACTCCAATTCACATGGCAGGCTATTCAAAACATGAATAATGCAACAACATCACATAGCAACTAATCTTTAATTCAAAAATTTCGACACTTATGCACTTTAACCAACTGTCATAAGAACTAATCCTAATTCTAACTATTATAACTTAACTAACTATCATTAAAATAGTTTAGTCTACTAACACAATCTACTAACAATTTTTAAAATCACTAATTGTCAAAATTCAAGGTCACTAACAGCAAGCATACAACATTTTTACAAAATCATTGATAGCTAACCAAAAACTCCATGACAATCCAAGTTACATGGCAATGCAATGTTTCCTAACAGTTATAACCAATCAACATTCATTCAAATTCACTAACAAATCAAATAGCATTAATTCACATTAGTTCAATATCCCTAACAATCCAATAAACTAACTGGTTCACAACAGTTTATAACACTTTAGTAGCTAAATTCATTAGCATAATTAGATTCAAACTTACTAACAAATTATAACAATCTAACTAACTAGCTTCACTAACTGTCAAGTGTAACCAAACTAACATCTTCATAATTCAATAACTAACTCTAACAGTCCTAAACTAACTCATCTCAAAATCACAACTAAATACTCCAATTCAATTCTAACAGCTTCTAACATAAACACTTAACAGAGTCAGAATTCCTAACTAACTTCCTTATAGATTCAACTAACTGAAATGATGCCCTAACCTCTAACAACCACTTCCCAAAATAACCTAAACTGCTACACTATCATCCCTCTATATAATCTTCATTTCTTATTCAATCACAAAACAATCAATCACATTCTACAATCATCACTCTCAATCTCTCTTTCTCTCTTTCTTTCTCTCTCTCTCTCTGAATTTATTCACTGCAACTTCACTCACCAATTCCTCAATCACCATACTCCTTCTCTACAATACACATACGCAACATCAACAACAACATTCAATTCCAATCTAGGGACTAAGCACAAGGAGAAGAAGAAGAAGAATTGCTAAAAGAAAAGGTTAAAGGATTCAAAGCTTACCTAATCTTCCTCTAGTTTTTTGTATTCTTCACCATCTTCAAGTTCTAACAATTCCCAGGGAAATCTCCTCCTTGAAGGTTGGTATTTCCTCTTCATATTGCTTCAATTTCGCTACCATAATGTAGTCTTATGATAAACGAACCAAACCCCTAAGGTTTGAGTTTGATTTAGACCTTCACTTCCATTTAATTTGAAATTCATTTGTTAGGGTTCTTAAATTTTTAGGCTCGATTTGGAGAAGGTATTGAGTTTTGGAATGAATGAATTATAGAATTGGAAAAAGGACGTCGAGAGGACGAGTTTGGTATTTGTTTATGGTTGTTTTGGATTGCTCCACCGCCTCCGGCACGGCGGAGAAAAACCAATCACAAGTAACCTTTAGATAATAACACCCATCTGCGTAAGGAATAATCAGAATGGTTCCCGTTGAGTACAACCGAAGTAAGGGGTGTTAATACCTTCCCCTTGCATAACCGACTTCTGAATCCGAATTTGGTTGCGATGACCATTTTTTTCTTTTTGGGGTTTTATCAATATTTTCCCTTTCCTTTGAAATAAATAAAGTTCGGTGGAGACTCTGTATTGTTCGTGTAGCAACAGTTGGCGAATCTGCTGGGGATTTTTCCCTAAGCAAGTCAAACCTAGTTTTTGGTTGTTTCCTTTGGGTGTTTGGGTGTTTATCTTTACTGTTTACTTGCTTTATCTTTATGTTATTTATTACATTTTACTGCTTTAACTATTCTGTCATATTCTGGATACCTACTATATTCTCTATTGTGGGTTGGGATGATGTTACTTGAAAGAAAAGCTCTACACTTGAGCTTGAGTATACACACAGGATAGAATCGTGGATAATCATGTCGACCCGCGTTTCACGCGTTGGGTTCGCACGAGACCCACAACCAAACTAGAGCCATTTGGAAGTACCACTGTCCAGCGAGTATTTGCTATAGCAAGGTATTTTCATTTGGGTCCATGACTCTAGGATGCCTTTTAGGGACCACCTTTTGAATACTAGAACCTTCCTGTGAGAGGGATTTGGGTTTTTTTTTCCAGAAAACCAAGACCCTACATACCTTGATCATCATGTATACATCGGACTTTTGAACCTGCATCAAAAAGTATATATAGATTATCCAAAATATGCTGAACCTTTTAATCTATGATGTTGCATATCATTACATCATATAAAAATTAATTTTTGCATGTGAATTTCTAGGGAGTCTAAGAGCTCAGTCATTGCTGAGTATTCAAAAAGAAAATCAGTACTAGCAGAAGAAGCACTTATAGCTATAAGTTTGTGGAACCCCAGTTGAAGTCTTTGAGAGGATTGGGGACCCGTCTGATTCTTGACAACAAAGATGATTTCTAGAAGAACTATGGTAACCTCCTAAGCATCCTTAACACTGAAGTCAACATAATAGCTATCGATACTCTCGTGCAATTCTACGATCCTCCGATGAGATGTTTCATTTTCCTAGACTATTAGTTAGCTCCTACTCTAGAGGAGTATTCTTATATCTTAGGGGTTGAGATTAAGGATCAAGTTCCCTTTATCAACACAAAGGAACTTCCCAAATTTCACCATATAGTTGAAGCACTCCACTTGGGGAAGAAGGATGTCAAGACCAATCTTAAGCCCAAGGGTGGCACTTATGGTTTTACCATGAAGTTTCTGATAGACAAAGCTACCACTTTTTTGCCGATTCTGGAAACTGGAATGCTTTCAATGCTATTCTTTCTCTTCTTATATATGGGATATTATTGTTTCCTAATATTGAAGATTTTGTGGATTTGGCTGCTATTCGTATCTTCATGACTAAGAACCTTGCTCCCACTCTGCTTGCAGATACTTAGTACTTAATTCATTTGAGGAATCAGAAGAAGAAGGGAACAATTATGTGTTGTGCATCCCTGTTGTACAAGTAGTTTATGTTTCACCTGCCCAATAAAGGGCCTTATGTTGAGAACAAGGGTAATCTCAAATGGTCCCAAAGGATCATGTTTCTGAGTGCTGATGATATCTCGTGGTATTAGCGAAACTACGGCGACATGAAGATCATCCTCAACTGTGGTAATTTCCCTAATGTACCTCTCATAGGAACAAAAGGAGGAATTAACTACGATCCAAGTCTAGCTCTTCGCCAATTAGGCTACCCAATGCTTGAAAAACCATACATCGAGAAGTTGGAAGAGTTTGTCTTACATGAAAGGGTTAATAATCTAGATTTGTTGAAGAGGATTAATAGATCTTGGGGAGAGATTCATCGTCAAGGAAGAGCTGAGCTGGGAAAGAAAAATTGTATAGTAAAAGAGGCCTACACTCAATGAGTTAGAGAAAGAGTCAAGGAAGTCCTGTTGTCGTTTCCCATTTTAACCTTCTATGAGCATCAAGCCTTGTAGGCCTTCTATTGTTCCTGTCTTTGAAGCCGACAAGCTCAAGGAGACTATCAAGCTGTTGGAAAAGGAGAATGCTGACCTACGATCCGACCTTGGTAAACTTATGAAAGAGAGGGAAGACTTGAAGATTAACCTCAAACATAAGAGAGAGCGTATGCTCAAAGAAGTTGAAGTTGCTCAAGTGGAAAAGATCAAGCGAAGGAAGATTGATGATGCTCTTAAGGGTACTTATGTTGGCCTCTCTGCCAAGAAGAAACAACTTGCTGAGATTCAGCATCAAGTGGGTAAAATGGTTATTGTCTGGATCCAAACTCTGAAATCTCATAAAGAGATGTAGGAGAGATATAAAGTAGAACTCGAAGAACTTCAAGGCCAATTGAAGGATTGCAAGGAATAGTTGAAGAAAAAACAAAGTCGTGCTGAAAAGGTCGAAGCTTTTCTCTCTCAACATCATGGTGATCTTGATAAGGTTTTTGAAGAAGTCAAAGGGTTGAAAAGTCAATCACACCATAGTCAAGGGGTTGTTAATCAACTTAGTCAAGAGGTCTCTCATTGGGAACGACACTACCTCCATCTCAAAGTTCTCCTCGATTAGAAGGAAGGGTTTCTACAAAGCCTCATGCCTGGAACTAACCATACTTTATTTCATAATCTCCTCATTGATGCGCAATATTGGAGGTAAAGGCGTGCACGCTTGTCCAAGTTTGGTGATCATGCAATTGAAGACCTCCCGGGATTGCTGACGGAAGCCTATGCTGATATGTTTCCACACAATATTCCTAGGGCTCTTTTCACTTTGTTTTTGTCTTTAGGGTTGTATTTGAGAGGCTCAAAGGTGATCTCCTTATAGCTCATCGAGAAAATCCTAAGTTATAATAAATCATCCCTATTCTTTCCCAATGAATAAAATGAGTATGCTTCATTACAGGCTTTATCTTATGTCTTTACTTTCATGCTTTATGATTATTCATAAAAATAGACGAAATCACAGGATTCCATGGAAACATAATATTTTTTGTTGCATACATTCATGCATCATTTTTCATTTCATAAAACAAAACAAAGGAAACCTCATATCACCCTTTGTCTATAACCAGCTAGCTGATTACCCAACACGCGCTTAGAACTAGAAGCATGTCTCAAAGGAATATGGAAGAACTTCAGTGAGGCCAGGAATTATTGAGGGAGAAGGTCAACCAACTAAAAACTCAAGTGAGTTTGGTTATGGAAATCTTGCAAGAATTGTTGAGAATCAGTATCCAAATCAGCAACGAGATTATGCTCAACAAGGTCAGCAAAGACCAATGAAGCCAGATAAACAGTTTGACCCAATTCCTATGACCTACGGTCAACTACTTCCTCATTTTCTCCAAGAGTCATTAGTGCGGTTAAGGGATCTGAAACCTCCTCCAGGCTATGATGTGAATTCCAGATGTGTATTCCACTCTGGAGCACCCGGACACATAGTTGAGAACTGAAAAGTTTTAAAGTACAAAGTACAAGACCTGATTGACTCCAAGGTTATCTTGTTCATGTCGAAAGGCTTGGGCATACTAAATAGTCCCACGCCCCCGCATCCAGACACAACTGCAATAGCGTAACCAGTGCAAGTGGAAGCAAGGATAGATCCAAAGAGATTGCATCTGTTGGAAGAGTATGAAGTGAAACCTCCTTGAGGACTATCACATTAACTTCTACAAGCATGATGACCCCAACCCGTGGATGGATACAAATGATAATCACGCTGGCAATCATTAGACTGTTCAATCATTTTCACATGTAATCTTTTTGTTTGTTAAGTATTATTCACTTGTAAAACTTGTTTGTTTTCGGATGATGATAATAATGAAATGAATATGCGTGTTTCAAATTAATCCATTCGTGTTCACTCGTATTTTTTTCATCAGTATTAAATTCTTGTTTAAGCAAAAATCAAAAGGAGAATGATGAAATCAAATTATGCGAAACTACTGGCTGTATGTTTTTAAATAAAACCTTGTTGACGATGTAAGGCATTGTTTCGATTCCTAAGCACCGTGAGATATAAGGAAGATAATGCCTAGTCAACCCCTTTGAGCCTAGAAGTATGAGTTTCTTTTCTATATGAAAAAACCCTCAATCTTAACTAGAGGCAGGACAGTCTTCATTTAGTTTGACTGTTCATTCAAATTTCAAAAAAGAGTGTCCCATTTGAGGATCAACCACATATTATCCCTCTCGCGAAGTCGAAAATCACAAATTCACAATGGTTGTCCCTCACCAACAAAAGGAACAAGGCAATCACAACCCTTTAAACAAACCCAACGAAAGAAGGTCACACGATTTGTTCCAACAAAAAAAATTAGAAATTCAAAAAGCAAAAATAAAAAAAGAAAGGCCGCTAAGTCGAAAAGTTGAAAACAAGTGACTTAGGAAAAAATTAGGGCATCTCGGTGGACTGCGAGCCTGAAAAACAAACCAGTCCAAGCAAAAACTAGGAAAAGCAAAAACGAAAAAGAAAAAGAAAGGATCAAAAGAAAAATTTCCTCAACGAGAACAAATTTATGTGACTACAAAAAAATGGGTGATTGCCACTCCAAAAACCTCGTTGGTTCCTTAACCATCACTTGTACTATTCAAAATCCTTTTGAAAAATAAACATTTGTTTCAAATTATCTGAACGTAGGAATGGAGAGCATCAAGGAGAATGAGTGAGTTAAAATAAAATTTTAAGCCATAAATCCTTTTATTCAGAAACCGTGAACCAAACTACTTTACAACCTTTAAAAGACCTAATTGAAGCAGAGTTTATTTCGAAAGCATACTATGAAAAGATGCGTTAAAACTTACTCCTAAAGATTTTCTTATCATTTGTGTTGGTATTGTATCATCTTTCATCTCAAAAATAAATGTTGCATTCTAACCAGTGATTCGTTCACTGAATATTGCAACATCATTTCAATAAAAAGACTTGGATTTTGAAACTGACATGATCATAGCATTAGAATTATCATTTTCAAATTGAACAATTTTATTCGCAGATAAGCACTTGACATCAAGGAAGTTTACACAATGAGCATCAATTAATAAGTTTGGTCATACCAAGGGGCAAAATGCCTAAAAACTCCGTTGAGCAGGGGCAAGTCACCTTAAATTATCACACCAACGGGAAAAACGTATGAAAACTCTGTTGAGCAAAAGGGCAAGTCGCTTCAAGATTCAGTTAATATGGGGCAATCACATCGAGATTCGATAAATCTCTCCAAGAATCGGTTAATCATGGAAACTACTCCAAGGTTCAAAGTACATAGGCCGACCATCTCAAGTCATTATGGTACAAATGTCCCATATTTCCTTTCGAGGCAAATTCCTTCAAAGACCTTAAAGACTGGGGCAAGACTAGCTATAGAGGGGCATTTCTTCTCCATACTTTCAAAGCTGCTCAAGCAAGTTCTGTAGTGCATAAGCAACATCTAAGTTCAAGACGAATGTTGGGAAATTATGCTAAGCACATCCCATAACCTTTCAACAAGAAGTATTGTAGCCAAGAAAGAAACTTCCCAGTTTCAACCATACATGACCCACCTCAGGGGCACTTGTTGAACCTTCAAAAACCATTACATAAATCATCACCATGCATTAATCATGTCGTTTCGCTCATGCATATCATTCATTTGGCATAACATGAAGCCTTGTAACCCAAACAAGAAAAGTCAAAGCCCAATTGTCATACCCCAAATTTTACCCTTAGATTCTTTGATCTTTCGCATATCATTTTAGGTCAATCAAACTGCATAGCTAACCAAATCATCAGCTTTTGTTTTGATTTGTTTCGCCTAGAGAATTAGGGTTTGAATCCAGAAGCTTAAAAGGTAGGAATTAGGGTTTTGGATAGGAGGTTTTCTATTGAGTTGGATTTCCATTGATTCAGAGGTTGTTTCTTTCGGTTATAGTACTCAAGTCTGAGGCAAGAGGTGTTGGGTTTTCAATTGTCATGAGTAGTTCCTATCAGAGGTTTATCAATGGTTTCGGTACTCACCAAGTCATTGTTTCATCAATGTACACTCAAGGCAAAGATTATGGTTTTCTCACCATATGTGTTTATGGTTGGCAAGTGTCATTCAGTTGAGTTTTCACCCGAGGCTAGCAGGTTAAAGTATATGTGTGCAGTAGTTTTCAGTTCAATTGGACGTGATTTGGTCTTGGTCAAGAAAGAGAAGATTCTCAAGTTAGATCGGTGTCTTACATCTGAAGATAATCAGGCCAGGGTTTCGTACAAGTCTAAGTCATCTGATAAGGTCAAGTTGTCTTGTGTGGAAATTCATCAGGTTACCAGGAAATGGTTTATGAGAAGCTTGTTTCAAAGTCAGTCACGAATCATTCAGTGGATCAGGAGTGGCTTTATTCAGTTTCATCAGAGGTTTGTTGAAAAGTTTAGGTTTGATTGTGGAATAAGATCAGGGTTTTATTATCTTTCTAAACCAATTTCATTAGCTTATCCATAAACCATTTCCCATATCCAAATTTCCATTTAGTATCCCAATTGCAATTCAATATCCATTTTTTATTTCATTCACTTATCCATTAACCTTTTCTAAACCATTTTAATCCATTTAATCACCTTTTCTCATATTCATATTTTTGCCAATTTACCCATTTCATTTTCATTATCTAAATTCACTAACAAATTATCCATTATCCATTCATTAAACCATTTTTCATATATCCATAAATCAATGACCAAATCAATTATCCTTTTTTTAAAAACCAATTTCATTTTACCAATATCCATTATCCATAGCTTAATACCATTCACAAAAAGTTCTACAAAAAAACTCAAGTCCAAGCCCATGTACATTTATTACAACAACAAAAAAAAACTACAAAAGATTCACTACTCCACACAAGACAAAACCTGCTTTCCAACAACCTACATCATCCATCCAATTTTCCTGCAAAAACCTTACGGCTGTTGCTTCTAGGCTTGGATGGGTTATCTATCTAAAGGCTTATAGCTAAATAAAGGAGAGAGAGAGAAAGGGGAAAAAGAAAAAAGGAAAGAAATTGCTCGCGGAGGAACAAAGTCCTCGTGCCTACGTACCCTCATAGTGCAATGAGGAAATCAGAGCGTCGTAGTTCATGGAACCAGGGGACGAAGAAAAGGAAAGAAAGGAGGAAGACGGAAGAAAGGTGGAAGTATGCTCGCCGAGACCATTGCGATCTCATGCCTACGTGTCTGACATTCGAAAGAATGCAGAATCAGAGCTTCCGTAGTTCGGGGAACTGAACGGAAAACAAAACAAGGGAGAAACAAGGGGATGAAAGAGGTGGTGTCGAAACCAAAAGCAAAAGTGAAAGAAAAACTCTACTAGGAAAGACCCCGCAGTAAGAGCGTTTGCACAAAAGAATAGGAAAAGAATGGTGTCAAAACCAAGAATGAAAGAAACTTCGCTGGGGATAGAAAAGAGAATTGGTGTCGAAACCAAGAAAGTAAGAGCAAAGGGAATGGAAAGGACTCCGCTGGGGATCCAACTAAAGGGATGGTGTCATAACCAAGAGAAAAAAGTTACTCGGTATATTAACTAGCTGGCAGTGGTTAACCGAGGAAAGAGAGTAGACTCTGGCGGGGAAAAGAAACTGGTGTCAACAGACGGACTGTGATGAACCAAGAGAGAGAGTGCTGAACCAAGAGAAGGTGTTTGACTTTGAAGGGGCCTCGGTATATTAACCGATGAATAGTGGTGAACTAAGGAAAGAAAGGACTGTTACTCTGTGGGAATAGAGAAGCATTGGTTTTAACAGAGGAAGCTGTGATTAACCAGAAGCACGGGTGTAGGACCGAACGAAGGTCGTGTCCCAAAGGGGTTCGGTAAACTGACTGAACAAACAGTACTCAACTGAAGCAAGGGTATTTGAACCAAAGAAAGGTTACTAACCCAAGGGTGCAAGTATTCGAACCAAGAGGAGGTTGCCAACTGCGGGGGATTCGGTGTTTCCAGACGGACTGTGACTAACCGAAGAAAAAAGCGAGTGATTAACCAAGAGACGATGATTAACTCGAAAGGGTTCAGTATTTTAACAAATGGACTGTGGTTAATTGAAGAAAAGGGTGATTAACCAAGAAGAGGTGATTAACCCAAGAGGTGCTTAGTGATTAACAGGCAGACTGTGATTAACTGAGGAGACGGGTGATTAACCAAGAATAGGTGATTAACCCAAGAAAGGAGAATAACCAAGAGAAGATTGCAAACTCCAGGGGAAAATGGTCGTGACAGGAAAACTTTGTTGGACCAAAGAGAGAGAATTGAAACTCTTCAAGGGAATCAAAAGCAATGATTGATTATAAGAAGAAATGAGTAATGAAACAAAGAGAGATTGCTAGCGCAAGAATAATGATCTCAACCAAGAAGGACGGTGATTGACCAAAAGGAGAGATTGAAAGAGATAGGAGTGATCAAGGATAAAAAAGGATCGCAAAGAGAGAAGAGTGATCAAGGATCAACTCGACAGGGGAATGAAAAACACTATAGCTGGAGGATAGAGGTGACTATTCTCGAGGAGAGGGCAAGACGCCTTTACCACAGAAAAAGCCAGAATAAGGGCAGAAAAACTCCATCCTCATTCCTTCTCTAGCACCCAAAATATAGTGTGGAAAGTGAAACGGACAACGCAACTGCTCCAATGTTGTACAGTGCTCCTGCGGAGAGAAACGGACAGCGTAACGACGTCAATTTGTACAGTGCTCTAAAGGAGAGAGAAAGCTCTAAAGGAGGCCTAAAGAGAGGAAAAGGGAAGATCAATTAATCGAAACAAAGTCTCAATCAATTAATCAAGGGATAAACATGCTAACAACTTTCCAAAGAGGATGAAAAGTCATTAAAGCAAAAAGGAGTGAATTATTGATTATACAAGATTAAGTTTATCCATGAAGAATAAACCTAATGCAAACTGAAATGGAAAGTACAAAACAGTGCCAAATAATCATCAAAATGCTACACCAAATCATGCATCATGTGAACAAAGATAGTGCAAGAATTGTTATGTTCATATAATGCTAAGAACATGAAACAAATGAATAATAAAAAATGTGCATTGAAAGTTCATGAACATGCTTCAACCAAAAGTGAAATGACATTAAAAACATCCATAAAATCAAGCATGACAATCAATGGAAGTTAAATTGAAGAAAGCATGGCAAACACACTTGAAAATGCAAGAAAATGGCCATTCTGTTCAATGGTAACAGGTTACTCACCATGCGTTAACCAGTTACTTGCTTGAAAATAAGCGTTCTTGAGGAAAATTGCACTGAGTAACCGGTTAACCACCAAACGTTAACCAGTTACCACTGAACAATGGTGAAAAACACAGAAAAAACAGGTTTTCAAAAGTAGTTTTCAACTCATAATCACTTATGCAAACTACCACATGCTAGGAACTGAAATTGTGCACGAAAATTGAACTTGAGAAACAACAAATAAACAGTGATAGGATCAATTAACACAATAGGATCATGGATCAAACAAATGCAAAACCAAATCACACACAACAATTATTGACTACATTTGCGAACGATACGAAAATGCGCGAAACGGTAAAATTAGTTAGATCCACCAACCTACAAGCCGGAGATTTGGCTTGGTAAATGTTGCAAAGGATTCTTGATGCAAAAAATCAAAGAAAACCAGAGGAATCTTTAATTTGTAAATGAACCGTGTCGAAATCGAGCAAAATACGATAAAGCTCAAAAATGCGAATTCGAACCGTTGGAAGTTGCAGCAAATACTCAAGATTAATCCAAAAGCTGAAATAACTCCAGAAATCCAAGTGTAATAGCAAGAATGATGAAGGTTGAGCTCAAGAAATAATCACTTTTGATGTAAAAGTGATTATCCTTCAAAGTAGAAATTAGCTTTGGTGAGGTTTTTGGAAGAGAATTGAGATGAAGATGAAGATGGGTGAAGGTGGGAGAATTGAGATTGAAATGAAGCAAAATGGTTGAAGGTTATTGAAAATGGGTGAAGGTGAGTTTATATAGATTTTAGGTTTGGAGTGTGAGATGGTTTGGAATTTGGTTTGGAATTAGCTTTGGGTTTGGAACTAGGCTAGGAGTTAGTTAGACTTGACTCACCGAGTCAAGGCGGTTAACTCGGTTAGTTAGAACCAACTCGGTAACAATCCCAAGGTGCACCCCATCATCCAAAGGTTGATATACTTGGAAAACAAGGAACATGATGCACTTGAATTAGAGTGAAACATTGGAATAAATGCACTTGGAAAGTCATGACATGTCTAGAGATGTCTAGAATATTCCACACACTGCTAGAACACTGTAGAATCAATGACCAAAAAGAGTGCATGGCTGCTGTCCCAAAAATGCAGCAGGAATTGAAAATTTGCACTGAGTAATCGGTTACTCACCATGCGTTAACCGGTTACTTCAGTCAATTTTTGCCCAAATTGCTCAGGAAATGATACTGGAGTCTCGGTTGTGGTTTTCCACTTCTTGTATTGATGAATAGACATGGAAACCTTCATTTTGTGCTAGTTTTGATGATGTGATGACCCTATGAGGATATGATTAATCGGGCTTGGAAAACCTGAATATCCTGCGGCAAGAAACACACGGAGAAAAGAAATGTGAATGCGTATGCCAGCGATGCGAATGCTTATGCTTATGCAAAAGGTAAAAGGGGGAGGTCAAATTTTAGGTTACGACAGCTGCCCCTATTTAATCCTCTTGGACCTGAATGTACGAATTGCACTAGCTTTTCGATGATTCGAGGTAAAAGGGGATTAAATAAAAGAGTAGCTCGAGAATTTGGCCGACGGCGACAAAAGAAGAGTTGAAAGTGTTTGAAGGTTGATAAGTGCAAGGATAGCTAAAAATCTGTAGGGAGATAAGTCAGGAAAAAAAGAGAGGGAGTATGATCGATGCATATGCTATGTATGCATTTCTACATGATGCTTGATATCATGCAATGCAAAGGCTCAAGTTTAGGCACAGTGTGAAGTGATTAGGTAGAAACCGTAGCAAAACGACTTCGACATCCTCGGTCGGGGAGAGAACCCGCAGATAAAGACAATCTCTGCTGGAGAAACAAGTTCACAAAGGACGATGATTCCCCCGGGGAAAGAAACTGAGAACATCTCAGGTTTCTAGATCACCATGGCTGTCCCTGTTAGGGATGAAAGAACCAAGTCAATCCTTCTTACCAAGACTGGCTCTGCGTGGGGAAAGGAGATTCCTGAATCATGTTGACTCAGCTGAGGAGAAACCACTGCTGTTGGTGACAGATAGTTCCTGATCATTGGAGATGATACACAACCCTTGTTGGGGGAAAAGTGAACAAAGATTTCTTTGCTGGGGAACACCTTGGCCACCTGCCGGGGAGAATGATGACTCTGCTGAGGAACTGCTAAGGAGACAACAACTTCTTCACTGAATCAAAACATTGCCGGCCAGGCGTTAGGCTTACCAATGGATATTACCGCTTACCCTGTAGGAGTTACCAGTAACACATGCAATGCATATTGCTTTCTTGGTGACTTTAGCTTTTTATTGTTCTCAACGTTTTTTAGTATTATGTGATCACAAATAATTGTTTATTTTGCAAACAAAATACTGGAATGAAAACAAATCGAGGTAACAAAAATGCATTTTACTAAATGTGAAATTTTTGTACATAAAGTGTGTACAAGGATGCAAAATCCTTGATGAGGAAATTTGCAATAAAATTGAAAAACAAATGTAAATGGCAAAGGGAAATTATGATTTGCATTGATTATAACATTGGCCACCATCCACTGTGAGTCTAGGTTCCAACGCTTTGCACCAGTTGATGATGATTCGACTGCTTTGTTACCGTCTGAGGTCTAGCCGTGAGGAAAAGAGGCTCAAGTGTTCACAATCAATGCCTTTATCCCTAATTTTTTCCTGGACATGTTTTCACATTTTCTTTCGTCCACCGGGATGCCCATTTTTGCCTAAGTCGCCCTTTCGGGTTTTCAACTTAGCGGGCTATTATTGTTTTTTTTCATTGTCCCTAACTTTTGCATGGACATTTCTTTTTTTGGGTCCATCGGGACGTCCATTTTTGCCTAGATTGTCCTTGCGGATGTCAATCTAGCGGACTCTTATCCATTTTTTTCAGGCATAATATTTTTTGACTGTATCGGAGTTCACGGGCGATGGAAACTTCTCCCCATCCATTGTGGTGAGGATCAGGGCTCCGCCTGAGAAGCCCTTCTTGACAACAAAGGGTCCTTCGTAGTTGGGAGTCCACTTGCCTCGTGGATCCGAGTGAACAGGCGAATATCTCTTGAGCACGAGTTCGCCTTCGCAGAACGTTCGAGGGAGAACTTTCTTGTCAAAAGCTCGCTAGAGGCGTCTCTGATACAATTGACCATAACAAACAATTGTAAGGCGCTTCTCTTCGATGAGATTCAGCTGGTCGTATCTGGATTGAACCCACTCGGCTTCATCAAGACCTGCTTCCATGATGACTCTGAGCGAAGGAATTTCGACTTCGATAGGTAGAACAACCTCCATACCATACATAAGTGAGTACAGAGTTTCCCCAGTGGAAGTGCGAGCTGAAGTTCTGTAACCATGCATTGCAAAGGGAAGCATTCCATGCCAATCCTTGTAAGTTTTGACCATTTTCTGGATAATCCTCTTGATGTTTTTGTTTGTTGCTTCAACGACGCCATTCATCTTAGGCCGATATGGTGAAGAGTTATGGTGCTCGATCTTAAATTCTTGACACAACTCCTTCATCATGTTGTTGTTCAGGTTGCTTGCATTGTCCGTGATAATGTTGCTAGGAATGCCATATCGACAGATTATCTCTTTCTTGATAAATCTAGCAACCACTTGTCGTGTAACGTTTGCATAAGAAGCAGCTTCAACCCACTTGGTAAAGTAGTCGATAGCAACTAGAATGAATCAATGACCGTTGGAAACCTTCGGCTCGATCATTCCAATCATATCTATACCCCACATGGAGAATGGCCAAGGTGAAGTCAAAACATTTAATGGAGTTGGAGGCACATGGATCTTGTCTCCGTAGATTTGGCACTTGTGACATCTTTTGGCAAAGTTGTAACAATCTACTTCCATTGTTGTCCAGTAATACCCAGCCCGAAGGATCTTCTTAGCCATAGCAGGACCTTTAGCATGTACACCCTCGCAGCCCTCATGTATGGACCTTATGATCGTGTTTGCATCGTGTCTATCCACGCATCTGAGCAACACGGAATCATAATTCCTCTTGTACAGTATACCACCACTGAAGAAGAATTTGGAGCAAAGCCGCCTAAGAGCCTTCTTGTCAGTGATAGTGATACCCTCGGGATATTCCTATTTTTCCAGATATCTTTTGATGTCGTAGAACCAAGGCTTATCATCAGACTCATCCTCGATTGCTAAACAGTGTGCTGGTTCGTTCAAGTGATCAATGCGGATATGAGGAGCTTTATTCTTCCACTTGACCTTGAACATGGATGCTAGAGTGGCAAGGGCATCAGCTAGTTAATTTTCCTCTCTGGGAATATGATGAAAAGTGATCTCATCAAAGTAAGGAATCAACTTCGCTATGTGTTGTTGGTACAGAACCAACTTGGAATCCCGAGTCACAAAGTTCCCTCTGACTTGACCGATGACCAAGGCAGAATCTCCATAGACCTCAAGAATCTTGATTCTCATGTCAATTGCTGCTTCAATACCGTAGATACATGCTTCGTATTTAGCCATATTGTTGGTGCATGCAAAGCATAATCTGGCAGTGAAGGGAAGGTGAAAACCTGTTGGAGAGATGAGGATAGCCCCGATTCCACGACCTTTAGAATTGGAGGCACCGTCGAACCCGAGCGTCCATCGCGCCCCTGGTTCGGGTCCTATATCAGGATCTGGAGTCTCATAATCTCTGATAAACAGAACATCCTCATCGGGAAAGTCAAACTTCATCTGTTGATAACCCTCTATAGGTTGATTAGCAAGGTAGTTAGACAAGACGCTCCCTTTTATTGCTTTTTGGGTAACATGCTGGATATCATACTCAGTTAACAACATCTGCCACCGAGCAATCCTTCCAGAGACAGCAGGCTTTTCAAATATGTACTTTATCGGATCCATTTTGGATATCAACAAAGTAGTATGGCAAATCATGTATTGTCGTAGGCGTCGAGCAGCCCAGACCAGAGCACAACAAGTTTTCTCCAAGAGTGAGTATCTGGTCTCACAATCAGTGAACTTCTTTCTCAGATAGTATATTGCATGTTCTTTTCTGCCAGTGTCGTCATGTTGACCCAATACACATCCCATCAATTTATTGAGAACGGTGAGATACATGATTAAAGGCCTACCAGGAACCGGTGGTACTAAGATCGGTGGTTCTTGCAAGTATTGTTTTATTTTGTCAAATGCTTCCTGGCAATCATTATTCCATTTAACCGATTGATTTTTTCTTAGTAATTTGAACATTGGTTCACAGGTAGCCGTCAAATGAGAGATGAATCTTGAAATGTAATTAAGTCTGCCCAGAAAGCCACAAACTTCTTTTTCTGTTTTGGGAGGCGACATGTTCTGAATTGCCCGAACCTTATCAGGATCAACTTCAATGCCCTTCTGACTTACAATAAAGTCCAACAGTTTACCAGATCGAACTCCAAAGGTGCACTTCGCAGGATTCAACCGCAATCTAAACTTCTGGAGTCTGTCAAACAGTTTCTTCAGATGAACCAAGTGATCATCCTCAGTTTTGGACTTGGCAATCATATCGTCCACGTAAACCTCAATCTCTTTATGAATCATATCGTGAAAGAGGACTGTCATGGCACGCTGGTATGTTGCCCCTGCATTCTTTAGACCGAATGGCATGACTTTGTAGCAATATGTACCCCATGGCGTGATAAAAGTAGTATTCTCCATATTAATTGGGGACATCTTGATCTGATTATATCCTGAAAAACCGTCCATGAAGGAAAAGACAGAGAACTGCGCAGTGTTGTCTACCAAGACATCAATATGAGGCAAAGGAAAATCATCCTTCGGACTCGCCTTGTTGATATCTCGATAATCCACACACATTCTGACCTTTCCATCTTTCTTGGGAACCGGGACAATGTTGGTAATCCATTCAGGATATTCGAAAGTGGCTAGGAACCCAGCGTCAAGCTGCTTCTTTACCTCTTCTCTGATTTTGAGTGCCATGTCAGGTCTAGTCTTCCTGAGTTTCTGCTTGACAGGAGGACATCCGGGCTTGAGTGGCAAGTGATGTTCAATGATGTTGGTATCCAACCCAGGCATATCTTGATAGGACCAGGCGAAGATATCAACATACTCTTTCAACAACTTGACCAACTCGGAGTGTACATGCTCAGCGAGGGATGCGCCAACCTTGACTTCTCTTCTGGCCTCATCAGTACCAAGATTGACAACTTCCACTGGCTCTTTGTGTGGCTGAATCTCTCTACGCTCGTGCTCAAGGAGCCTCGCCAGTTCATCCGGTAATTCACAATCTTCCTCACCGTCTTCTTCAGCTTGGTTAATTGGAATTCCAGAATTACAATGGATGTTTGCCATGTTGTTATCAATGCTTTTATTAGTTCTGCATGTTTATGAATATGTTTAGAATGAGCTATTTTAAAAGTGAAAAAGAAAAGAAACTTTTGCCATTTGTTTTGTGAAAAAGTAAAATAAAGAAAGAAAATAGAGCATGATTTTGAATGCAAAAAACTTTATTTATTGATCACATAATATTGCAAAAGCGTGAGGCCCTTTACAAGCTATCCACTCGTCTCGGGCGAGGAAGAGGGAATGAAAAAGCAAAATGCATTACATGTTATATGGGAAAACCACAGGAATCACGGTAGATGTCCAATTGTTGAGCTTGAAACTCGGCGGACATTTGCGCACAAGGTTTGAAATCTGATTACTGGGACCAGCATCATCAGCAGCTGCCACGATGTCACCTTCCTGGAAACCCGCGCTGTGGAACTTGACAAAGTTGCTTTGCTTCTGATCAGAGGAACCAGATTGACGACCAGGATGATAACCCACTCCAAAACGATTATGCTTCTCAACCACATCAATCACGTTCCCCCAGCCTGGCAAGGCACCTCTATCGATGGTCTCTTTAGCACTCTTAGCAGATGCTAAAGTCAATTGTGGTGATCTACTTGGACTAGTTGAAGCAGAGCTGACATCTTCGAACTCGAGACACTGCAACGGCACCTCAGATATGCCTTCTTCGATCTCGACGTATCGAAAGGACGATAACTCGCTTACAATCAAATCCTCTTCACCACAGACAATGACAAGCTGATCGCCAAACATGAATTTCAACTTCTGATGTAAAGTGGAGGTAACTGCCCCTGCAGCGTGGATCCACGGACGACCCAGTAGGCAACTATATGCTGGATTGATATCCATCACTTGGAAAGTAATGGTAAACAGATGCGGCCCAATGTTGATAGGTAAATCCACTTCTCCAATGACCTGACTTCGAGAACCGTCAAAGGCTCTGAAAACTAAGGCACTTGGTCTCATCTTGATCCCTTCGACTGGTAATTGACTCAATGAGCCCTTAGGCATCACATTGAGAGAAGAACCAGTATCCACTAGAACACGAGATAACAGGATGTTTGTGCAGGTTACAGATATGTGCAGCGCTTTATTGTGGGCAGTTCCTTCAGGAGGCAATTCCGATTCATTGAAACCCAAATACCGACTTGCAGTTATATTGACCACTACTTCATCGAATTTGACGACAGATATATCTTGCATAACGTGGGCGCTGTTCAACACTTTCAACAAAGCTGATTTGTGCGCAGGCAAACTCATGAGTAAGGACAAAATTGAGATCCTCGAGGGAGTCTGACCCAGCTGATCCACAATCTTAAAGTCACTTTTCTTGATCAGCTTAAGGAACTCTTGATCATCAAGGGCTCCTTGCTCTTTGAAACACCCTCAGACGGGATAGTCGGTACTGGAACGGTAGTAGATGCCCCTTATTGAACCACAGGGGTTGCGAATGCATGTGTCTCCTTGGGAGAAACAACAGTTGGAACTTGAACAGGCTTTGTAATGACCTTCGGAGAAAATACTCGTCCACTACGAGTCATACCTCCACCAGTTGTAACATTCACAATCTCTGATTCGGTGAACCTTATCTCTTGACTCCAGAAAACACGGTAGCCCCATACCTCCATGGTACCTCTTTAAAATTCTGATATGGAAACGGCTTCGGCGGCCAAACCACGATGGGTTGCACCTTCTTCTATTTAGGGGATTCCAAGGGAACCTTCCTATAGACGATGGTGAATGGCTCAATAGCAGTAACTTCCTCAACAGGTTTAGATCTGGCAAATAGCACTTCACCACGGTTCATCAGAATCTGGACACAACCCTTCAGCCTTCGACACTGGTTGAGATTATCGTCACAAATCTGACACTTACCATGCAACCCTTTCAACAGCTCGTGTTCCTTCAATTTCTTGAAAACCACAGACATCGGAGTCTTTACTTCGTCAACATCCATGATCAATTCAGCCTTTGGACTGTCCTCAATCATGTTAACCGCAGGTCCACCGTGATTCGGCAACGAATTACTCTGAATGTTGGGTCCTTCCTCGGAAAAAGTCAGAACCTTCTTATCAATGAGTTCCTGATCCTTGGTTTTGAAAACAAAGCAATCCTCTGTTGCATGTCCTATGTATCCAGCATGATAGGCACAAGATGCATTCGGGTTATGCTTCGGGCTAAATGAAGGAATTGCAGGCGCAATCTGCTTGGGGACAATTGCCCCTTGGTGAACCAAGTAAGGAAACAGTTTCGTGTATGACACCGGAATTCTATCAAAATTCGGACGCTTACGATTTCCTTGATTGTTGTTGTTCTGACGATTCTGATTCTGCTGATTTTTGTTCTGTTGATTCTGTTGCTAATTCTGAGCATTCTGAACTGGTTGTTGCGGATGATACTGATATGGAGGTTGTTGATATTGTGCAGCAGCAATGTACGGATACAGATAGCACGGCAAGGGAGCCATGGGAGCTTGATACTGAGGAGAAACTTGAGCGATCACAGCATTGGCTTCACCTTCCTTTTTCTTGGAATGACTGTTCTGAGACTTTCTAGCGGTCGGCTGCTGGGAAACAGCTCCAGGAATCTTTCCAGTCTTCAAACCATTCTCAATTTGTTCACCAATCATCACAACATCAACGAAGTTCGATGAAGAACTACCCACCATTTTCTCGTAGTAAGATCCTTGCAAGATACTCATAAAGATGTCAACCAACTCATTATCAGAGAGAGCAGGTTGTACACGAGATGCCATCTCACGCCATCTTTGTGCATACTCCTTGAATGTTTCAGCTGAGCATTGAGACTGATTCTATAATTGCAATCTAGTTGGCGCCAGATAAAGGTTATACTTGTATTGTCTCACGAACGCTTCAGATAGATCCCTCCAAGTATGGATTTTGCTGTGCTCCAAGGCCATGTACCAATCTAATGAAGCGCCAGCCAAACTATCTTGAAAACAATGAACAAGCAATTCATCATTATCAATATGGGATGCCATCTTCTTGCAGTACATAGTGATGTGACTACGCGGGCAGCTCAAACCTTTATACTTTGGCAAATCAGGTATCTTGAATTTCTGCGGCAACACAACATTTGGAACCAGACACAAGTCTTTGGCTTCCATGCCAAAAGCAGAGAACCCTTCAATAGCTCTGATACGATCTTCCAACAACTTGTAGTCAACATATCTATTCTGATTAGTGGGCCTGACAAGAATCTGAGGATTTGGCAGCTGAGAAGCGGCAGGAGCATTCACTTGCGGAATAGTAAACTGAGAAGGATACACCAAACCCGGATTAACCATCGGACCAGCATTCTGACCCATCGGAACACCATACGGATAAATCGGAGGAGGCATCACAGCAGCTGAGGAAGATGTCCCAGGATAGAACATCCCAGGATGAACATTTAGAACAGCAGCTTGAGCAACTTGAGACGGAACCGGAACATGAATAGGAGGACCTCATACACATGCTCTTCTTCATCAGGAGTTTCAGTGTCAACCAATCTGGCAGTTTGATGAGTTTGAGCCTGAAGATTCTCAGGATCATCATTCACCACTGGAGGCGGGACTGGAGTAGGCATGGCCCATGAATAGGCGGCAGCATTCCCATTAGGCATGGGTGCATCAAAAGGATGATATGGCATGAAGGCACTACCATTATTTGCAATCTGAGGAGTGTAATTCGGAGGCATGCCCCAAGGGAAACCAGCGGGCATCTGATTCAAACTAGGATGAACAGCAGGCTGATTCACAGGCTCAACTGGCGCTTCAACTCTAGCAAGAGAAGGAACAACAACAGCAGGAGTAGCTGTAACAACGGGAGGAACAATCACAGGAGTGACAACAGTTACATCAGTAGTGGTTGCAACAACAGTGGCAGCAGTAGCAGTATCCCTCTGAGCACGAAGGAGCTCCATAATGACATCCATGTTCGTCTGAAATTGATCCATCCGTCCTTAGAATTGTGCAAGAGTTTCCTTGTAAGCAGCATTCTCAGCTTCAAAGTCAGCCATGATTCTGGATTTGTTTGAGCGAGTAAAATACCGATGTCGAGTCGTTGTCTTGCTACAAGGCGGAAATGATTAGAGTGAGCAAAGGTTCCCGGATGAAGGACATGCATATGCGGGCATGAGTGAATGCAATTCATGCCAAAATAAAGTTTTAAAATGCTTATGCAAAAATTAATTTGACATGATGAGATGATATGCAACATCAGAAACAACAAGCCAGCATATTCTGAATAGTCAAATCTGAACATCTGCAAAGGTAGTGCTGCATTGGTGCGAGATCTGAAGCAATGAGAGAACAAAGGTCGGAAGAGTCTTGGTTTCCTGCAGAAAAACCCAATATCCCCCTCACAGGTAGTTCCTAGAAAGCGGGATTCTCAGTTTCGGATTCTAAATTTGAGAAGCAATAGTACATTCATCCCTCGGGGTACAATACTATCGCCAAACAAAGAGGTCGTCCACTGATTCCTCCAAAAAGATCACCCTATGGCAAGTTCCCAGCTTTGGGTCCTCGGATCAAGAAGCGTAATGGGTTTTCCATTTCTGGTCTGCCATCATCGCTCCTTGGGAGGAGTGCCGGAACTGAGTCCTCAGGAATGGTCACCAGAGTCGACAGCTTTCTAGGTTAACACCCCGAAATGTACAAGACGCGCAAATCAGAACATCTCCCAAGAAAACCTCGTCTGGGTGTGGATTTCATGTAAACCATATGTACCAAGACGCTACGTAGGCCACACTACTTTTCACTCTAATCCTATATGTAATCTCAAGCCTGTGTAATGGGCTTATCTCTCAAGTAGCAACCCAACCGACAACAGCAGAGAAAATAGCAGACATCCAGAATATGAAGCATATGAATATTCAAAGAAGTAAAGAAATGCAATAAATACATATAAAGTGAATAAAGCAAGTAAAGTAAGGCTAGTAAGGCGCTAAAGATAAACACCCAAGCGAGCAAGAAAGCAAACAAAACTAGGCGAGACCCCTCAAGGGATGGACCAGCAAGAGGTCAATCTATCCCCAGTAGAGTCGCCAGCTGAAGATGGCTGGTTTCTACCTGAGTGAATCGCACACTCAAAGATAACAACAGAGTCACCACCGAACTTTATTTAGTCCCGAAGGACATGGAAAATATCGAACAAACCCAAGGGGAAGAGAAACGGGAATTGGGGGTCGGTTATGCGAAAGGAAGGTATTAGCACCTAATGCATCCGTCGTACTCGACGGGAACCATTTTGCTTGCTTCTAGGCTTGGATGGGTTATCTATTAAAGGCTTCTAGCTAAAGAAAGGAGAGAGAGAGAGAGAGAGAGAGAGAGAGAGAGGGGAAAAAGAAAAAAAGGAAAGAAAGTGCTCGCGGAGGAACGAAGTCCTCGTGCCTACGTACCCTCATAGTGCAATGAGGAAATCAGAGCGTCGTAGTTCATGGAACCAGGGGACGAAGAAAAGGAAAGAAAGGAGGAAGACGGAAGAAAGGTGGAAGTGTGCTCACCGAGACCATTGCGATCTCATGCCTACGTATCTGACATTCGAAAGGATACAGAATCAGAGCTTTCGTAGTTCGGGGAACTGAACGGAAAACAAAACAAGGGAGAAACAAGAGGATGAAAAAGGTGGTATCGAAACCAAGAGGAAAAGTGAAAGAAAAAATCTACTGGGAAAGACCCCGCAGTAAGAGCGTTTTCACAAAAGAATAGGAAAAGAATGGTGTCAAAACCAAGAATGAAAGAAACTCCGCTGGGGATAGTAAAGAAAATTGGTGTCGAAACCAAGAAAGTAAGAGCAAAGGGAATGGAAAGGACTCCGCTGGGGATCCAACTAAAGGGATGTGTCATAACCAAGAGAAAAAAGGGACTCGGTATATTAACTGGCTGCCAGTGGTTAACCGAGGAAAGAGAGTAGACCCTGGCGGGGAAAAGAAGCTGGTGTCAACAGACGGACTGTGATGAACCAAGAGAGAGAGTGCTGAACCAAGAGAAGGTGTTTGACTCTAAAGGGGCCTCGGTATATTAACTGATGAATAGTGGTGAACCGAGGAAAGAAAGGACTGATACTCTGTGGGAATAGAGAAGCATTGGTTTTAACAGAGGAAGTTGTGATTAACCAGAAGCACGGGTGTAGGACCGAACGAAGGTCGTGACCTAAAGGGGTTCGGTAAACTGACTGAACAAATAATACTCAACCGAAGCAAGGGTATTTGAACCAAAGAAAGGTTACTAACCTAAGGGTGCAAGTATTTGAACCAAAAGGAGGTTGCCAACTGCGGGGGGTTCGGTGTTTACAGACAGACTGTGACCAATCGAAGAAAAAAGTGAGTGATTAACCAAGAGACGGTGATTAACTCGAAAGAGTTCAGTATTTTAACAGACGGACTGTGGTTAACTGAAGAAAAAGGTGATTAACCAAGAAGAGGTGATTAACCCAAGAGGTGCTCAGTGATTAACAGGTGGACTGTGATTAACTGAAGAGACGGGTGATTAACCAAGAATAGGTGACTAACCCAAGAAAGGAGAAGAACCAAGAGAAGGTTGCGAACTCCAGGGGAAAAGGGTCGTGACAGGAAAATTGTGTTGGACCAAAGAGAGAGAATTGAAACTCTTCAAGGGAATCAAAAGCAATGATTGATTACAAGAAGAAAGGAGTAATGAAACAAAGAGAGATTGCTAACGCAAGAATAATGATCTCAACCAAGAAGGACGGTGATTGACCAAAAGGAGAGATTGAAAGAGATAGGAGTGATCAATGATTGAAAAGGATCGCAAAGAGAGAAGAGTGATCAAGGATCAACTCGACAGGGGAATGAGAAACACTATAGCTGGAGGATAGAGGTGACTCTTCTCGAGGAGAGGGCAAGATGCCCTTACCACAGAAATAGCCAGAATGAGGGCAGAAAAACTCCATCCTCATTCCTTCTCTAGCACCCAAAATATAGTGTGGAAAGTGAAATGGACAACGGAACCGCTCCAATGTTGTACAGTGCTCTTGCAGAGAGAAACAGACAGTATAACGGCGTCAATTTATACAGTGCTCCGATGCAAGGCGCACCACGAAACTCCAACTCCACGGGGGGGGGGGGGGGTGGGGGGGGTGGAGAGAGAAAGCTCTAAAGGAGGCCTAAAGAGAGGAAAAGGGAAGATCGATTAATTGAAACAAAGTCTCGATCAATTAATCAAGGGATAAACATGCTAACAACTTTCCAAAGAGGATGAAAAGTCATTAAAGCAAAAAGGAGTGAATTATTGATTATACAAGATTAAGTTTATCCATGAAGAATAAACTTAATGCAAACTGAAATGGAAAGTGCAAAAGAGTGCCAAATAATCATCAAAATGCCACACCAAATCATGCATCATGTGAACAAAGATAGTGCAACAATTGTTATGTTCATACAATGCTAAGAACATGAAACAAATGAATAATCGAAAATGTGCATCGAAAGTTCATGAACATGCTTCAACCAGAAGTGAAATGACGTTAAAAACATCCATAAAATCAAGCATGACAATTAATGGAAGTTAAAATGAAGAAAGCATGGCAAACACACTTGAAAATGCAAGAAAATGGCCATTCAGTTCAGTGGTAACCGGTTACTCACCATGCGTTAACCAGTTACTTGCTTGAAAATAAGCGTTCTTGAGGAAAATTGCACTGAGTAACCGGTTAACCACCTAACGTTAACCGGTTACCACTGAACAATGGTGAAAAAAAAAACAGAAAAAACAGCTCTTCAAAAGTAGTTTTCAACACATAATCACTTATGCTAACTACCACATGCTAGGAACTGAAATTGTGCACGAAAATTGAACTTGAGAAACAACAAATAAACAGTGATAGGATCAACTAACACAATAGGATCATGGATCAAACAAATGCAAAACCAAATCACACACAATAATTATCGACTACATTTGCGAATGATACGAAAATGCACAAAACGGTAAAATTAGTTAGATCCACCAACCTACAAGCCGGAGATTTGGCTTGGTAAATGTTGCAAAGGATTCTTGATGCAGAAAATCAAAGAAAACCAGAGGAATCTTCAAGTTGTAGATGAACCATGTCGAAATCGAGCAAAATACGATAAAGCTCAAAAATGCGAATTCGAACCGTTGGAAGTTGCAGCAAATACTCAAGATTAATCCAAAAGCTGAAATAACTCCAGAAATCCAAGTGTAATAGCAAGAATGATGAAGGTTGAGCTCAAGAAATAATCACTTTTGATGTAAAAGTGATTATCCTTCAAAGTAGAAATGAGCTTTGGTGAGGTTTTTGGAAGAGAATTGAGATGAAGATGAAGATGTAGTAGAGAAATTCAGAGGGAATGTGGGAGAATTGAGATTGAAATGTGTCATACCCCAAATTTTGACCACTAAGATCTCCCATAATTGTGAAAATCATCATCACAATATGGATGAACCATCATACCTCATCAGTCTCCCCAAAGATGGGTGAGCATCCACTACCATCAAACTTAGGGTTTCAAGCCCTCTCAGAGTTCTTAGACAAAGGATCAATCAAGAATTGACATGATATTCAACTTGTCTACACCTCTCAAACATCCATAATGGATTAAGAGGATTCCCACATCAAGGATTAAGCACAAGGTTGCTCCCTTCTAGGTGGATCAAGCCTCAAGATCGCCAGTGTCACCAAATTAGGGTTTTGGTCAACCAGGGCCTCCAGTTGGAAATTTTCCTCTGGGCATGAGCCAATGCTTCAAAGCATAACCTAATATACTCCATGGAACCTCATGGACCCAAGTATCAAGTCAATTTGACCTCAGGGGATGCATACATAAAAACTCAGGAATTACGGTTTCTTGACCTAATTCACCCCTAAGTTGACTTTTTGGACAAATCATGAGCCAAGACCTCAAGAGAGGATTTGAGGGTCTCTAATACACCATATTGATCCATTTTCAACAATGGATTGATCTAATAAGCTTGAGCAACAAGTCTCAATTCATCAGTACCACAGTTAGGGTTTTGAGGAAAAAGTCAACTGTAGCTTTGACTTTTGACCAGGACATGCTCCCAAGCCCTAAGAAATGATTCAATATACCCTATAACACCCATGAAACATGTCCATCAAGTTTTATTTAGGTAAAGGACATGATTTCCTAAAGGATTGCACAGTTTGGAATTCATCGGATAAAAAATCAATTGTGCACAAAAGTCAACTTTGACTTTTTGAGATTTTTCACAAAAATGGATTTTTAACCCTAAAATGATATTAATGTATGATTTGAATCATCATTCATCAAGAAAAATCAAAGAAAGTGGGATAACTTATAAAAGGGGTAACCATAAAAACTTAGAAAATTTTCCAAGTTATGAACAAAGTGGCAAGGGTACCAACATTGGAGGATCATAACTCCTAAACCACAAAGCTATTTCTCCCCATCCAAATCTTGATTTGTAGATCTCATGGCCCTCTACAAAAACTTCAACTGGACCTCATTCCAATTCTTCATGGATTTTGAGTTATGGATTGATCAAAATCACAAAAAGTGAAAATGTCACTTTTTTCCAACACTTAGTAAATTTTCACTAAGTCAGAATCTGCCTTCACTTTTTTCCAAATGTAGAGACATTTTTCACTTGGATCCAAAAAGTATCAAAACCAAATATGATCAAACAGTTGTTGTATCATATAAGGGCTTTCCAAAATGGCCAAGAACATCACCAAATTCAACTTGAGCCATGAGATATGACATTGGCAAGTTGCTTTGTTGAAAACTGCCAAGGCAAGGCAGAATTTTGCATTTTTTGTCAATTTGCCAAAATCAGCCAATTTCAAGCCTTGTCATCATCATGGCCACATCTGAGGATCAAATCTAAAGGGGACAATCACTAAGCCAAGCCTGCAAAGTCCTTGGAACAAGAAGTAGTATGCCAAACCAAGAATTGCCTAAAAGAGGGACAAGACTCCAATTTTGGATTGGAGCATTTAATAGATGCTTAGAGGTGGCATAGACTGACACATTTGCAACTGAATTAAGTCAAGATTCCTCCAACAAGTAGGGAACCAAAGCTCTGTACTCTAACCTCTAGTCAATGGCTAGAGGAGACTTGGATTTTCATTTGCCAACATTGGCCAAACCTCTGCTGCAGTTGCCATTCACTATTGATCCCAAAACAAACTTGCTCTACTATAAATAGAGCTCATTTGTGCTCAGTTTGAGGACACCAAAGCCATCAAACAGATGCTTTCCTCAAAATCCCTTTCTCTAGGCAACAATACCTTCTTTAGCAAGGTAACTCTGAGTTTTTGAGTTTGAGAGCTTTTTCAATCAAACCAATCACACACACACACACCTCATGAACATCATATGTAGGTGATCCAAACTCTCACAAGTGACCTGTAATCACAAAATCACAAAGTCACCTCTCAAAACCTCAAAATAGCCTTTTTGTGCATTTTTCAAGCCATGTCTATATTCAGTCACTTTCCAAACCAGATAAAACCTCAAAAACACTCCAAATATCATCCTTGAACTGTCCCAAATGGTTCCCCCCATCTGGAACACCATTTGAGAGAGTTGCTATTTTAGTCACTTTTAACCCCTTTTGCAAGAAAGGGCCAGTTTATGTTTTTGCAGGTACCAGCTGATTCCACTCATCCTAAAAGCTTATAAGGGATCATTTAGTGTGTCTAAAGCATCAAATCATTTTTGGAACAAGAGGCTTGACAGATTGCACAAAAACTCCAAAAAGCTCAAAAAGAGGTAAGCCTCATGACTTGAACTTTCTAAAATATACAATGCTTTGAAGTCCACTGATCATGCACACCTCATACATGTTATATATGTTGTGTTTGAACTAATTGATCATGTAATTCATGCCTGTATCAAAGTGTAGCATAGAACATGCAATTATAGGCCTTTTTCAAAACCACTATCGGGTTTTGAGGAGGGAGTGTGATCTGAAAAAACTACCACCACCATTGGATTCCTTGTGAAATTTTGGTCCAGATGCACATAAATTTTGTCTCAAACCATTAAGAATTGAGAAAGTTATGACCTTCACGTTTCTGAGCCAAAGCTTGCCTTGCCTTGCCTTGGGTCAGGCCTTAAACCAAGGCATGACTTGTATATTTGTGTTTTCCCTCAAAACAATGGATGTATCACCACCCCAGTGGTAAGGCGCGCGCCTTGTGACCTTGAGGTCGTGGGTTCAAACCCCACCCTTGCCATTTTGTGTTTTTTCACATTTTGCCATTTTTTCCAATATTTTTATGTTTTATTAATTAATTGGAAAATTAATAACTCTTTCAATTTTAATTATTTTTTATTGGTTCTTTTTGCAAAAAATCACAAAAATGTTGAAATATTTTATTCCTCAAAAATATTAAGTTTATATTATTTATTTAATATAATTAGTATTTTTGTGAATAAATTTATTTTTATTTGTTTTTAAACATTTTAAAATGAACATTCATCTTGAAAAATCAAGACCAAATGGGTTTTAATATCTCTTGTGATTAAAACTTCATTTTTCAAGCCTTAAATAAAAATCACAAGTGGTTTATTCAAATTCATTTGGTATTTTTCATTGATTTTCTTTTAATATTTACTGTTAAAGGAAAACAAATTATGGTTTCTTTGATTTTCACCCTCACAAATCATTTTGAAACACTCATGGGCCTCTCCTCGAGCTATAAGACCCATTCAAAACTTTTTGGGCCTCTATTAGAGTGTAAGACCCAACCCCTTTTGAAAACCAAATTATCTTGGGCCTCAGTCATTGTATAAGACCCACTACGTTTTCAAAAATCTCGGCGCGATCACCATTTCAAACGAAAAATCATATGGGCCTACCCTCGTGTTATAAGCCCCACTCTTTTTCTTTAAACCTTTTGGACATCTTGAGAGAGTGTAAGACCCATCCCTTTGTACAAAGAATCTTTCTCGGGCCTCAGTCCCTCTGTATAAAACGATAGTGCGATCACTGATAAAAACCTGGGCCTCTCATTGAGCTGTAAGCCCCAATTTTTCTTTCAAAGCACTTTCTCCTTTGATCTTGAATATACTATTGTTTTCAATCTTTCTTTGTTGAACAACTAACCAAACAGCATGGAAGCTCTACAACCGAGTAAGTGGTTATATGCTTTCTTTATCCGCTGTCATATACATATAACTGTATTGTGGGGTTGTTTCACTGTAAGTCTTCTTTCATAAACTCATATCGACTGTGTAATAATAGTATAGATATTTAGAGTTTCCCCAACAACTATGTCTAGCACTAAGCCCTGTTGATTACTCTTAAAATAGACAAAACTAGATCCCCATAGGATTACCAGATACAGTCTTCCCTCCTCTTGGGGTTAAACAATATGGAGACGTGAAAGGCAGCATTCTCGGTGAACCCTTTCACAGACTGTCACCTTTAGAAATCGTCAAAGAAACTCTATTCCCCAGAGATGATCTTTTCTCCGTGAATGGCATCTCTTGAGTTTCTTCCAAATTCTCGAACTTTCCTGGCTTGATCTATTCTCTGTGAATAGCCTGTCTTGAATTTCTCGGGGTTTAGGGACCCACAGGCTTCTTAAAAGCATCCTCGCCTCCTCTTGGGCGTTGTACAAGGACTCGTCGGCTTCTTATAAGTATTCACAGCCTCCTCTTAGGCTTCGTATAAATGATTTCTTCCTCCGGGAATGATAGCCTCCTCTTGGGCTTCGTACAAATTGTCCCTCGACTTCTTAAAAGTTTCCAGCCTCCTCTTGGGCTTCGTACAAATTGTCCTGACGACCTCCTAGAGGTATAGGAACAAAAATTAGTCATCTTAATAGAACAGTTTTTCAAAAAGTCTAGATCTTGCTACTGCTGTTTCTTAAACGTAGTACAAAAGATAAAACTCTAGATTTGGAAAGTCTAATTCCCTTTAGTCTCGAAGACATTCTCAAGCTCCTTTCAAAACTAGGAGATGAAACCCGTAGACTCGGACAGTCTCAATACCCTTTGGATTTCCCATTTCCTCAAAGAATAGGAAATAACCCTGATCCTCGAATCAAATCCCTGAGTGCAAACAGTACTCATATAAGAACTGATTTTCTCTTTTAACCAACATACTAGACCTGTCACTCCACTGAAATAGTAACCCTAGCCTCCTCTTGGGCTTTGTACAATGATTCTCCCCAGCGGAGTTAACCTTTTCGGACTCTCTTGTTGAGTCATCCCTTTTAGCCTCCATCTCGGGCTTTGTACGAGATACAAAAAATTCTCTTGTTGAGTATAAAAGACTCTCTTGTTGAGTCCAACCTTTAGCCTCCGTCTTGGGCTTCGTACAAGACACATATAAAAGATTCTCCTGTAGAGTCAACCCTTTTAGCCTCTCTCTCGGACTTCGTACGAGACACACAAAAATCACCCTCTTGTTGGGTCGATGGCCTCCTCTTAGGCTTTGTATAAGGAAACCCCGGTTGAACCAATCAACCTTTTAGCATCAAAGTTGTGCCTCGTTCACTGTATACAAACATCAATAACTCCTTTCCCTTCATCTAATTGCTATAAGCGGAAAGCCTCAGGATCATCTACATCCATGCCACTGTCCCTCTTTTAGCATGAGAAATTCCTAAGGAAAGATGGCATTGGTCTACACTGAGTTAAAGTCTTCTCCTTCAGGTCAAAAACCCTTATAAAGGAAATTATGGCATTGCTGGATTCACATATCCCAGTTAAAGTAATCCTCCTTTATAAACCAGTCACCCAATAATTGTGACAAACAAACCCCTTTAGAGATGACAAATTCTCTCTAAAGTCAACACCCTTTTAGCTTCACATCTTGGGCTTTGAACAAGATACAAATAGACTCTTTAGCTTCATATCTTGGGCTTTGAACAAGATACAAACCACCTTTTCAGCTTCACGTCTTGGGCTTTGAACAAGACACCAAAACACCATTTCCTCCCATAGAATAGGAGGAACTACAGTCGCTCTGATTTCCCTATTTCGGTAAACGGGAATACGTAGGCATAAGATTGAAAGAAAAATCTTAGGGAGCACACTCAACAAAAACCCACAATCCCATACACACATCCATCAATTAAAAAGTATCAGTCCTAACCCCCTACCCATGAACATTCCCGGTGTTCCGTTATAAACAAAGAAAGAAGAAAGAGGCCCCACTTCCATATCGCATCCGTAACCTAACAGACCGCTGTTTAAACTCGGTATGCAAGCAGGGTTAATTGGAGACATCTATTTCCCTTCCTTCATCAGCTTCAATAGGATAAAAAATGAATCGACCTGCAGTACCCCCAAAAGAGCGACAGTGCTTAAGAAACACGTCCAGTTTCACTCGCTACAGAAAAGTGGCGCCCACCGTGGGGCCAAGTCTTTGATTTTCTTTCTTTCTCTCTTAAAGTAAAAGCCTTTGGCAAGTTATTTTATGACGGTTTCATCGGGGGATGTCGTTATTGTTAGGATCGGCCTTCACTAGGATCTTAGGTCAAAACCTTTAAATTGGGAAGGAACCACAGAGTCGCGCCTCCGTCGGGAAGCCATTTTCCGTCAGGAGCACATGATTCATAGCTCTTAAAAGTCTAGGACATTAGGACAAATATATATACTGCTTTTCCTAATTGATATATGTGTTTATTTTTCTGCTAATGGGAATGCGTGTGATGCCACATTTGGAAAGATTGAGTATACACCTAGGAAAAACCCCTTTAGTGGTGCAGAAGCTATCGGAAATAGTTGTCACGCGATACCACCCTCTTCTGAGGACTCTTCGAAAAGACACCACCTAGCACTGTTCCCGGCCCACTGGTGTTTTTCTCGACAAGAGTTGATGATGTTGAGAGACAGGTACAAAAATCACTAGTATAAACCTTTGGGACGGGTAGAGCCTTGACACCATGACACCGATTTGACCCCATGTTTTTTCTATGTTTTTGTGTGCTGCATTCATGCATTCATTTAAAAAACATTACATCAAAGAAAATCTTCCCTTCTAGTCTCTCCTTTTTTTCAAATTAAACTAAGACAATGATTGCAAATGTCAGAGAAAAAGACTGCGCTCATGGATTTCGGTAGAAGGAGAACTCATAAGTACACTTTCAAGGTTCCAAAGTTAGAGGATTTGAGATATTTGACGAGAATGGTCACTAACCCTGAAGCTTTCAGAGCCAAGTACGGAGGTCTGCTACCTCTGTTAAGGGTCCAAGTAATTGAAAGAATCATGGATGCACTCGTTCAGTTTTACGATCCGGTCTATCACTGTTTCACATTCCTGGATTATCAACTAGCACCAACGCTGGAGGAGTATTCTCATCTGATCAATTTACACATCACTGATCGAGCTCCTTTTTCTGGACTGGAAGAAATTCCAAAGGACCAGGCCATTGCAAGAGCAATTTATTTGGACGAGTCAGAGGTCAGGACTCACATGACCACTAAGGGTGGCATACAAGGTTTGCCGACCCAGTTCTTGACAAAGAAGGCCCTGTACTTCGCTAGTATAGGGAACGTGATTGCTTTTGAAAGCATCTTTGTCTTACTCACTTACGGGTTATTTCTGTTTCCCAACATCAATAACTTCGTCGATATCAACTCCATTAAGGTTTTTATCATTGGAAACCCTGTGCCAACTTTGTTCGCGGACGCATATCATTCTGTACACTTAGGGAATTTGTACAACGGAGGGGAGATCACATGTTGTGTACCTCTGCTATACAAATGGTTTATCTCCCATTTGCCTAAGTCTGTTGCTTTTTGGGATCAAAAGAATACTTTACGTTGGTCGCAGAGAATCATGTCTCTTACCAACTCTGACATAGATTGGTGCAATAGGATTTATGAGGGAATCAGGATCATTGACCGTTGTGGAAACTTCCCCAACGTACCCCTCATAGGAACTAAGGGAGGAATCAATTACCATCCAGTATTGGTTCTTCGTCAATTTGGATACCCGATGAGGCATGTCCCGCGGAATACTCATCTAGAAGGTCTTTTCTTCAAAGAAGGAGAAAATGACAGAGCACTAAAGATGGAAATAGTGCACGCTTGGAAACATGTTCATAAGAAAGGACGAGAGTCTCTAGGAAAACCGGACTGTGTCTCGGTGGAGCCTTACCTCCACTGGGTACAAACTATAACTCTCAAGCTAAAGATGCCTTATCCTCGTCACTGAGTTCTTCCGCCAAGGGAGTCTGTCATGTACTTCATGACTGAAAAGGAAAAACTCCAGGTTACTCTCAACAAAGTTCAGCGGGAGAGGAGGTCTTGGAAGAACAAGTACCGTACCCTCAATGTGGAGTGTATCAAAATACAGCAACTACTGAAGGATAAAGATGCCCTGATTGAAATTTTGGAGCAGCATGCTGTGGATAATCAGGATGACCAAAGGAATTTGCTCGCTCCTTTCACTTGGCAAAGGAATAACAACCCGACAACGGCCCAAGAGCCCCGGTCAAAGAAAAGGAAAGTACCAGAATCAACACCCGATTTCTCCTCAGAGAGGACACGGGACCCCTTTGCTTAGGTTTCTGTTTCCGCACCTTGTAATCTACTGTATTTCTATTTTCGCAATCCTTTGAATTCAATAAAACGGGGTTTCCCCACTGTTTGATATTTGCAATATAATTGTCGAAGTTTATTTTGATTAAACCAAAAAATAATTAATGTAATCATTGCATTCATCATTCTCACGTCACGTATTCTTCTTACATACCAATCTCACGTTTGTGTCTCGATTCTAGAGTCAAACTGTCTCATTCGTACAATACTCGGGCCAATCGTCAGAAAAAGATGGATGATCTTGAGGAAGAGAACAGAGAGTTGAAAGAAGAGATCGACGCTCTGAGAGAGGATATGAGAAAGCTTCGTAACGACATGCGAGCCATGGCAGAAGCTCAGCTATAAAGAACTGTGATCTCAGAGGTCACCTCAATGCCCATAGTGGAGAAGTATGATCCTAGGTACAAAATGCCGAAAGATCGTCCCTGGGGCATGCCTGTTAAATACATCCCGGAAGGATATGTTCCACCAATCACTGGAGATCCAGAAACTTCAGCAGAAGCCGCTGGGCCTGAAGGTTACAAACTTCGAGAAAGCGAAGATGCCAGAGGCATATTAAGGACTCCTGAAGGTTACAAACTTCGGGAAACGCCAAGATTCACGGTCGTAGTCACGGTACCACCCCCTGTGGTGCACACTGTCCCGGAAGGACAAATTCCACAGATACCTTCTGGTAGAAAGGAAACTATGTTCGACAGGATGGATGAGTTCTAGGAGCAGTTTCTGGAGATGCAAAAGGAACTGCAAGCCATCCGCGGTCAAGATTTATTTGGAAAGGACGCCGCAGACCTTTGTCTGGTCCCCAATGTGAAAGTTCCGCACAAGTTCCAAGTGCCCAACTTTGAAAAATACAAGGGTAACTCTTGCCCTCAGAGTCACTTGGTAATGTATGCTCAGCGAATATTGGCTCAGGCAGAGAATCAGGACCTACTGATTCATTACTTCCAAGATAGTTTTACTGGTGCCGCACCCAATTGGTACATGGGTTTAAACTGCGCTACGATCAGCACATTCAGAGATCTTGGCACTGCCTTCGTCCAACAATATAAATACAATCTGGACATGGCACCAGACAGAGATCAGCTCAGATCAATGTCGCAAAAGGACAAAGAAACCTTTAAGGAATACGCTTAGAGATGGCGTGAAATTGCTGCTAAAATTTGTCCACCTCTTGAGGAAAAAGAGATGACAAAAATCTTCTTAAAGACCTTGAGCTCATTTTACTATGACAGAATGGTTGCCAGTGCGCCCAGTGACTTCACCGAAATGGTCGGTATGGGGGTACGTCTCAAGGAAGTTGTTCGAGAAGGATGTCTAGTAAAAGACGCTGGATCATCAAGTAGTACAAAGTGATACGGTAGTGCTCTTCCTAAGAAAAAAGAGCAAGATATTGGGAATATCTCTCTCGGAAAGCTAAGGCGACGTTATCAACTAGTAGCAGCTGTGACTCCTGCTATCAATCTTGCGCCTACGTATTAACCTCAGGTTGCGCAGAGCCAACCTAATCAACAACAATTTCAGCAAAGGACACAACAGCCTCTTCAGCAGGCTCGTCCTCCATACAACAACAACCGTACAACGCGGCCACCAGGATTTGATCCTATCCCCGTATCATACGCAGAACTATTTCCGTTACTACTAGCCAAGGGGCACATCCAGACTAAATTCCCTCTTGCAGTACCGGAAAATCCGCCTTTTTGGTTTAAGGTGGACCAGACATGCCCTTATCATCAAGGAGGATCAGGGCATAACATAGAGAACTGTCTCAACTTCAAGTCTGACGTGCAAAATCTTGTTAGGAGCGGGGTCTTATCTTTCAAAGATACGAATCTGAATGTTCTCACGAACCCGCTGCCTCAACATGAGAAAGCTGCAGTCAACCTGATAGAGGAAGAGTCTAACAATGTCTATCAAATTCATGATGTACTCTTGTTAAGGACCAATATTGTCAAGATGCATTGTAGACAGAGTGGGTATGGCCACGTGTCACCTCATAATTATCACCAGTGTGATATATGCTCTAAAAACAATCAGGGATGTTCTGTGGTGCAATCAGCTTTACAGGAACAGATGGATCTCTGATGGATCCAAGAGTACCAAGTTCGTGGAGTTAACATGGTCTATACGAATTCCAACGTCATTCAAAACCACGACATCCGTGCGATGAATGTCAACCTGGTGACAATGCACTCAAGGCAAAGCCAGTATCATAATCTGCCACGGCACGATTACAGTTCTTGTCTAACTTGCTCGGTAAATGAACATGGATGCTCTTTTGTACAGGAGGCCCTCCAGCGTCAGATGGATCTTGGATGGATCCATGACTACCATGATAGGAACCACTATCAGATCAACATGGTTCAGATCTTCGATATTCGCTTAATGAATACCAACCTGGTAGAGTTACATGCTGAGCAGGTCCGACTCGGGTTCCTGATTTCACATAACTATCAAAGCTGTAAGGCGGGTTGCGAAAACAATCAAGGTTGTGACCTTGTCCAAGAAGCACTTTAGCACTTATTAAATCACTGGTGGATGCCAATCTATATGGATGAAGATACTCAGCAAATTAGTATCAATAACAGGAACCCTACTCGGCGTCAAAGTCAGGATGTCCAATCTATAGAAACTAACCTAATGAGGTTACATTGCATTCAAAGCAGGCGTGGCCAGGTGCCGCCACACAACTATGAACGTTGTAGAGTCTGTTCAGAAGATAACCAAGGGTGCTACCTTGTGCAAGCAGCTCTTCAGGGTCAGGTGGATCGTAGAGAGATTCGCCCATATCCGGGTTCCAGACCAATCAACTGGGCGCCGAACTACCTCGCTGATCAAATTGCGGATGTTGTCGTAATCTCTGATCATCAGAGGGCCAGGGATGTTTGTGCCATCATTCCTCTACTTGACGAATCGAGAGTTCCCAACCAGGAACGAATTGAAATTGCTTACGACAGTCAGAAAAATCAGAAGGCTCCCATAGTCATCTATCTACCGGGACCACTACCGTATGAATCAACTAAGGCAATCCCTTATAAATACGTTGCGACGATAATTGAAAATGGAAAGGAAATTCCATTACCCTCCGTCGTAAATATTGCAGACATCAGTCGTGTAACACGGAGCGGTAGAATCTTCAACAGAGGAGTTGGAGAGTCCAGCAAAGAAAAGGAACCTCATACAGAAGTTCCCAATCCACCGGTCGGTCAATCCAGTAATCCCGACCTTTCGAAAAACAACGATGAGATGCTGAAGCTCATCCAAAGGAGTGAATACAAAATTGTTGATCAACTGTTACAAACTCCTTCAAAGTCTCTGTGATGTCACTTTTACTCAGTTCAGAAGCGCACAGGGAGGCTCTACAGAAAGTCTTGGAGCAAGCCTTTGTAGAACAGGATGTAACAATCAGACAGTTCGATAACATTGTCTCTAACATAACTTCCTGCAATAACTTGGGATTTAGTGATGAGGAATTACCTGAAGAAGGTCGCCGTCATAACATAGCGCTCAACATTACAGTCAACTGCCAGGACGATGCTTTAGCCAGCGTACTGGTAGACACAGGGTCAACCCTGAATGTCATGCCAAAGTCCACTTTGATGCAATTATCCTTCAAAGGACCCCCGATGAGAACCAGTGAGGTCGTCGTCAAAACATTCGACGGGTCCAGAAAAACGGTTATCGGCGAAGTTAACCTTCCCATAACTATTGGTCCTCACACTTTCCAAGTCACTTTCCAAGTCATGGATATTCGGGCTACGTACATTTGTTTATTAGGAAGACCTTAGATACATCAGGCTGGGGCGGTCACCTCGACCCTCCACCAAAAGTTAAAGTTCGTCCAGAACAACCAGCTCATCACAGTCTGTGGAGAGCAAGCCTTGCTCGTGAGTAACTTATCATCATTTACTTGTGTAGAACCCGAGGAGGTTATTGGAACTCAGTTCCAAGCACTGTCGGTGAGCAAGGACAATCAATCCGAAGAGGGAACTTCCATTTCCTCATACAAAGACACTATCAAAGAGGTCGAGAGTACCAATACAACAGGATGGGGACAGCTAGTCATTCCTACTGACAATAAAACAAAGAAGGGTCTTGGTTTTTCTGTAACCTGTACCCAGACAGCTACTACCAGCGATGAAAGTCTTTATCCCATTCGAGACTTCTTCCACAGTGGAGGTTTCCTTCACCCAGTGCCTCAAGAAGTGCATACCATCAATAAAGATGATTCCTCTGATATGGAGGAAGAATGGGAGTCTTATCTTAACGAGGACGGTTATATGTCTCAGGACGAAACGCAGACTCCATTTTGCTTTCCTGCACAGAGCCCGAGATTTATACCAAGGTCAGATGTCAAAATGATGTATGGAGATTGCGATCCGGAAGGATGCCGTGCTCCACCAAACTCATTAGAGGAAGACACTCTGATGAAAGACAACTTTTACCACAACTATCATGGCCCGATGGATGGCCTGCTAATGTGGCAGCCTTACCCAGGAGACTTAGGGCAAGAGAATCAGCCAAACAATGAAAATCAGCTGAGCATCATTGAACAGAATACCTGTGTCCCATCCATGTCATGGGATCAACACCCAGGGTATCCTAAAAATACCCCGCACGACGATGAATTCGAACGTTCGCAGGATTAGAGTTCATCAACTATACTTTTCCCGAGGTCAACGTCATCGAGAGAGATGACTCCTCCAATTCCAAAGAAGTATGGGACACCTTGGGACAACCGAGTGGTAAGTTCGACTACTTCGTCAAGTACACCACTCCCGAAAGCTCTTGTATCAGGCTCAAAGACATCCAGCCAACTGAATGGGGAGATCTACTTGAGAGCACAAATGCTATGCAAAAGGCAACAGAGGAATCCTCCTACGACAATTCTGCCTGGGAGACAGATTCCAATGATCCTGCTCCACCAGAAATCAACGTCATTTCTGAAGACAAATCAAGGAAAGTACCAGACTTTGTGATTCACCAAGGAGTTCGCCGCCAATGGATTACTGTCGATGTTCCGAAGATTGTTCATAAGTCAAAGTAATTGCCATCTTTAGCCTTTAACCCTGCCCAGGTGAAACGGATGTTTTGATAGGGCTCACTTTCTGTAAATTTTCCCTATTCTCTTTGCCCAAAGCGACAAAGTTTTGTTTTATAGGGCTGTAGTTTCAAGAATCGACTTGTTCATTAATAAAATAACGTCGTTCTGTAATTTCCACATCAATTGCTGTTTTCTCTTTTCGCTTTTCAGAAAATGGTAATCCTAAAAAACATCTCAAATAATAAAAACAAGCAGTAAAATAAAAAAAACACTGCACACACTTGCATTTTCTCTATCTCTTCTAAACACGAACCATCATGTCATGTAGATTGCTTGTTTTAAACCCAGTTGAAACATACGATCCGATTCCTTCTCCCAACTTTGAGTTCCCGGTATTTGAGGCTAAAGAAGAAGATGACAAACAAATTCCAGAAGAGATCTCCCGATTACTCAGACAAGAGGAAAGGTCCATTGAACCTCACAAAGAGCCGTTGGAAACGGTAAACTTGGGTTCAGAAAAAGAGAGAAAAGAGATCAGGATTGGGGCACTGCTCAGTCCAACTGCCAGAGAGGGTTTGTTAAAGCTTCTCAAAGAATTCCCCGATGTATTCGCTTGGTCCTATCAGGATATGCCAGGGTTGGACACCAGCATCGTGGAACACCATTTACCATTGAGATCGGAATGTTCGCCAGTAAAACAAAGGTTGAGACGGACTCATCCAGACATGGCCATCAAAATCAAAGAGGAGGTACAGAAACAGATTGACGCAGGTTTCCTCGCTACATCAGAATATCCTCAATGGTTAGCCAACATCGTACCCGTTCCGAAAAAGGACGGAAAAGTCAGAATGTGTGTCGATTACAGAGATTTAAACAAGGCTAGTCCAAAGGACGACTTTCCCTTGCCGCACATTGAGATGCTGGTAGACAGTACAACAAAGTTCAAAGTTTTCTCCTTCATGGATGGATTCTTGGGCTATAATCAGATCAAAATGGCGCCGAAAGACATGGAGAAAACTTCGTTCATTACCCCATGGGGTGCCTTTTGTTACAAGGTAATTCCGTTCGGTTTGAAGAATGCCGGGGCAACCTATCGACGGGCCATGACTACTCTTTTTCATGACATGATACACAAAGAAATCGAGGTATATGTCGATGATATGATTGCGAAATCTAGAACAGAAGAGGAGCATGTGACCGACCTGTCAAAACTATTTGGGAGGTTGAGAAAGTACAAACTCCACTTGAATCCCAACAAGTACACCTTTGGTGTCCGTTCAGGGAAACTCTTAGGGTTCATTGTCAGCCAGAAAGGAATTGAGGTTGATCCTGACAAGGTCAAGGCCATTCAAGAAATGCCTTCTCCGAAAACTCAAAAAGAACGCGACATGTGCGCCGATTTTCAAACTGCTAAAAAAGAATCAGGACTGCGTTTGGACAGAAGATTGTCAAACTGCCTTTGACAGTATCAAGGAATACCTGTCGAATCCACCGATTCTATCACCTCCAGTGGAAGGAAGACCACTGATCATCTACCTCACAATCCTAGATGACTCCATGGGTTGTGTACTTAGCCAACAAGACGAAACCAAAAGGAAAGAGTCTGCCATCTACTATTTGAGCAAGAAATTCACCGACTGTGAAACTCGGTACACGATGCTCGAGAAAACTTGGTGCGCTTTGGCTTGGGCAGCCAAGCGTCTGCGCCAGTACATGATTCGTCACACTACTTGGTTAATCTCAGAAATGGATCCAATCAAGTATGTATTTGAAAAACCTGCTCTCACGGGAAGGATTGCCCATTGGCAGATGTTGCTATCAGAATATGACATAGAATACCACGTACAGAAAGCCGTTAAAGGAAGTGTTTTAGCCGATCATTTGGCTCATCAACCGGTTGACGATCAGGAACCAATCGGGTTTGACCTCCCAGACGAAGATGTCATGTATCTAAAAATGAAAGATTGCGATGAACCGCTACCCAGTGAAGGCCCAGAACCAGATTCCAAATGGGGACTTATTTTTGACGGACCTATCAATCATTACGGAAACGGAATTGGGTCAATTATCATAACACCTCAGGGTACTCACATTCCTTTCACTGGCAGACTTACGTTCAAGTGCACAAACAACGAGGCCGAATACGAAGCTTATATTATGGGTCTCGAGGAAGCGATTGACTTAAGGATCAAGAACTTGGACGTATACGGCAACTCAGCCCTGGTTATCAATTAGATCAAAGGAGATTGGAACACATACCAATCAGGATTGATCCCTTATAAAGATTACACGATAAGGTTGTTACCCTTCTTCGACAGAATCGAGTTTCATCACATCCCTCGTAATGAGAATCACATGGCTGACGCTTTAGCCACTCTCTCTTCCATGATTAGCGTAGGTCAATGGAATGACCTACCTAAGATCGACATAATGCGCCTTGAGCGGCCCGCTTACATCTTCGCGATTGAAGCAGTCATAGACGACAAACCTTGGTATCACGATATCAAATGCTTCCTTCAGAAATAAGAGTACCCACCTGGGGCATCTAGAACAAACACAAAGACCCTCAGAAGACTGGCAGGCAGTTTCTTTTTGAGCGGTGATACACTTTATAAGCGGAATTTTGACATGGTCTTGCTCCGATGTGTAGACAGACCAGAAGCAAACATGCTGATAAAAGAAATTCACGAAGGATCCTTTGGCACTCATGCCAACGGACACACAATGGCAAGAAAAATTCTAAGAGCAGGGTACTATTGGTTGACCATGGAATCTGACTGCTACAAGTACATGAGGAAGTTCCACAAGTGTCAGATATACTCCGACAAAATCCATGTACCGTCATCCAGTGCGCCTGAATGAAGGATCAGCTGTATTAGATGCAGCTTTCCTATCTGATACCCTCGGCAGAGTTCTTATCTCATAAGGTCGACCAACGGTATTCCCCACAGGGAGTGTCTCTCCTAAGCAAGGTAGAATTGCTACTTTTGGATCAACGGTACGACTTCGCCCCGCGATGGTCGAGTATCCCGTCATGTTCATCTTTTAGTCTGCATGTCGCGTCAGTTTTGTCAGCATATACATACACACATCATGTATTCTATTTGCATTCTCATTCATATTGCATCACTATCACTCCAGACGGTCTTATCCCTAGTGATAACTGTCTTCTCAGTCGAGTTGTCAGTTCTTTCCTCGATTAAGAAATGTTGCGTTTGAACAATCTCTCCTCTAGTTTATTTCTGGATTGGAGTTGGGTCCTTGACCAATTTGATAACTTGAACCTCTGAAAGACCGGAGAACCTTCAACCGATGTCACTCTTCGCCATTGAAGATGATATTTTTGCTTTCCCGGATTAAGGAAAATCCCCAGAGAAAGCCTCTTAATCAGAGATCCGGCGGTACGGCGGTTTTTCTCCGAAAAAACCAATAATGAAAAGGTCATCGGCACCTCAAAATTGGGTCCCATCATATGGCATTTCTCCGGGAATACCCCGAGAAAAGTATGATGTAAGACCCCAAGCGAAAGCAGTCTCTCAAGAAACTCGTTTTCCCCAGTAGAAACAAATGGTGTCTCCAATAGAGAAGTTTGTGCACCTCTACAACTCAGACGATTGGGTTCCCCAGCAAGTCTGACATCATTCTTTTTCCCATCAAATGGTATCTCCCCGGGAAAATTCGGCGAGAAGTTTGAGGAAAACCGCTACACGTAGCGTCCCTTGTCAATAAGGTTTATTGACAAAAGAAACTTAGACCAGTTCATTGGTAGGAAACCAAGAACGAGGGGAAGTTTATTTCAGAAACTGAGACCAGTTCCTTGGTAGGAAACCAAGAACGAAGGGAAGTTTAATTTAGAAACTTAGACAAGTTCATTGGTAGGAAACCAAGAACGAGGGGAAGTTTATTTCAGAAACTGAGACCAGTTCCTTGGTAGGAAACCAAGAACGAGGGGAAGTTTAATTCAGCAACTTAGACCAGTTCCTTGGTAGGAAACCAAGAACGAAGGGAAGTTTATTTCAAAAACTGAGACCAGTTCCTTGGTAGGAAACCAGGATCGAGGGGAAGTTTAATTCAGCAACTTAGACCAGTTCCTTGGTAGACAACCAGGATTGAGGGGAAGTTTTACCTTTTCTAAGCATCATTTCTTAGCAAAAGAAGATGAATGCGTAAGCTATCATTCATAACCACCATCAAAATTTCGGGTATTCCGATATTTAATCCTCTTGCACCCCGAATGCCCGAACACCTTCGTCATTCGCACCTTCGGGTCCAAGAAGATTAAATAGGGGCGTCTGTCATACCCCAAATTTTGACCACTAAGATCTCCCATCATTGTGAAAATCATAATCACAATATGGATGAACCATCATACCTCATCAGTCTCCCCAAAGATGGGTGAGCATCCACTATCATAAAACTTAGGGTTTCAAGCCCTCTCAGAGTTCTTAAACAAAGGATCAATCAAGAATTGACATGATCTTCAACTTGTCTAAACCTCTCAAACATCCACAATTGATCAAGAGGATTCCCACATCAAGGATTAAGCACAAGGTTGCTCCCTTCTAGGTGGATCAAGCCTCAAGATCGCCAGTGTCACCAAATTAGGGTTTTGGTCGACCATGGCCTCCAGTTGGAAATTTTCCTCTAGGCATGAACCAATGCTTCAAAGTATAACCTAATATACTCCATGGAAACTCATGGACCCAAGTATCAAGTCAATTTGACCTCAGGGGATGCATACATCAAAAATCAGGAATTAGGGTTTCTTGACCTAATTCACCCCTAAGTTGACTTTTGGGATAAATCATGAGCCAAGACCTCAAGAGAGGATTTGAGGGTCTCTAATACACCACATTGATCCATTTCCAACAATGGATTGATCCAAGAAGCTTGAGCAACAAGTCTCAATTTCATCAGTACCACAGTTAGGGTTTTGAGGAAAAAGTCAACTGTAGCTTTGACTTTTGACCAGGACATGCTCCCAAGCCCTAAGACATGATTCAATATACCCTGTAACACCCATGAAACATGTCCATCAAGTTTGATTTAGGTCAAGGACATGATTTCCTAAAGGATTGCACAGTTTCGAATTCATCGGATAAAAAGTCAACTGTGCACAAAAGTCAACTTTGACTTTTTGAGATTTTTCACAAAAATGGATTTTTAACCCTAAAATGATGTTAATGTATGATTTGAATCATCATTCATCAAGAAAAATCGAAGAAAGTGGGATAACTTATAAAAGGGGTAACCATAAAAACTTAGAAAATTTTCTAAGTTATGAACAAAGTGGCAAGGGTACCAACTTTGGAGGATCATAACTCCTAAACCACAAAGCAATTTCTCCCCATCCAAAGCTTGATTTGTAGATCTCATGGCCCTCTACAAAAACTTCAACTGGACCTCTTTCCAATTCTTCATGGATTTTGAGTTATGGATTGATCAAAATCACAAAAAGTGAAAATGTCACTTTTTTCCAACACTTGGTAAAATTTTCACTAAGTCAGAATCTGCCTTCACTTTTTTCCAAATGTAGAGACATTTTTCACTTGGATCCAAAAAGTATCAAAACCAAATATGATCAAACAGTTGTTGTATCATATAAGGGCTTTCCAAAATCGCCAAGAACATCACCAAATTCAACTTGAGCCTTGAGATATGACATTGGCAAGTTGTCTTGCTTAAAACTGCCAAGGCAAGGCAGAATTTTGTATTTTTGGTTTATTTGCCAAAATCATCCAATTTTAAGCCTTGTCATCATCTTGGACACATCTGAGGATCAAATCTAAAGGGGACAATCACTGAGTCAAGCCTCCAAAGTCCTTGGAACAAGAAGTAGCATGCCAAACCAAGAATTGCCTAAAAGAGGGACAAGACTCCAATTTTGGATTGGAGCATTTAATAGATGCTTAGAGGTGGCATGGACTGACACATTTGCATCTGAATTCAGTCAAGATTCCTCCAACAAGTAGGGAACCAAAGCTCTGTGCTCTAACCTCTAGTCTAGTCAATGGCTAGAGGAGACTTGGATTTTCATTTGCCAACATTGGCCAAACCTCTACTGCAGTTTCCATTCACTATTGATCCCAAAACAAACTTGCTCTACTATAAATAGAGCTCATTTGTGCTCAGTTTGAGGACACCAAAGCCATCAAACAGATGATTTCCTCAAAATCCCTTTCTCTAGGCAAAAATACCTTCTTTAGCAAGGTAACTCTGAGTTTTTGAGTTTGAGAGCTTTTTCAATCAAACCAATCACACACACACACACCTCATAAACATCATATGTAGGTGATCCAAACTCTCACAAGTGACCTGTAATCACAAAATCACAAAGTCACCTCTCAAAACCTCAAAATAGGTTTTTTGTGCATTTTTCAAGCCATGTCTTAATTCAGTCACTTTCCAAACCAGATAAAACCTCAAACACACTCCAAATATCATCCTTGAACTGTCCCAAATGGTTCCCCCATCTGGAACACCATTTGAGAGAGTTGCTATTTTGGTCACTTTTAACCCCTTTTGCAAGAAAGGGCCAGTTTGTGTTTTTGCAGGTACCATCTGATTCCAATCATCCTAAAAGCTTCTAAGGGATCATTTGAGTGTGTCTAAAGCATCAAATCATTTCTGGAACAAGAGGCTTGAGAGGTTGCACAAAAACTCCAAAAAGCTCAAAAAGAGGTAAGCCTCATGACTTGAACTTTCCAAAATATGCAATGCTTTGAAGTCCACTGATCATGCACACCTCATACATGTTATATATGTTGTGTTTGAACCAATTGATCATGTACTTCATGCCTGTATCAAAGTGTAGCATAGAACATGCAATTATAGGCCTTTTTCAAAACCACTATCGGGTTTTGAGGAGGGAGTGTGATCTGAAAAAACTACCACCACCATTGGATTCCTTGTGAAATTCTGGTCCAGATGCATATAAATTTTGTCTCAAACCAATAAGAATTGAGAAAGTTATGACCTTCACGTTTCTGAGCCAAAGCTTGCCTTGCCTTGCCTTGGGCCAGGCCTAAAACCAAGGCATGACTTGTATATTTGTGTTTTCACTCAAAACAATGGATGTATCACCACCCCAGTAGTAAGGCGCGTGGCTTGTGACCTTGAGGTTGTGGGTTCAAACCCCACCCATGCCATTTTGTGTTTATTCACATTTTGCCATTTTTTCCAATATTTTTATGTTTTATTAATTAATTGGAAAATTAATAACTCTTTCAATTTTAATTATTTTTTATTGGTTCTTTTTGCAAAAAATCACAAAAATGTTGAAATATTTTATTCCACAAAAAAATTAAGTTTATATTATTTATTTAATATAATTAGTATTTTTGTGAATAAATTCATTTTTATTTGTTTTTAAACATTTTAAAATGAACATTCATCTTGAAAAATCAAGACCAAATGGGTTTTAATATCTCTTGTGATTAAAACTTCATTTTTCAAGCCTTAAACAAAAATCACAAGTGGTTTATTCAAATTCATTTGGTATTTTTCATTGATTTTCTTTTAATATTTACTGTTAAAGGAAAACAAATTAGAGTTTCTTTGATTTTCACCCTCACAAATCATTTTCAAACACTCATGGGCCTCTCCTCGAGCTATAAGACCCATTTAAAACTTTTTGGGCCTCTATTAGAGTGTAAGACCCAACCCCTTTGGAAAACCAAATTATCTTGGGCCTTAGTCATTGTATAAGACCCACAACGTTTTCAAAAATCTCGGCGCGATCGCCATTTCAAACGAAAAATCATATGCGCCTACCCTCGTGTTATAAACCCCACTCTTTTTCTTTAAAACTTTTGGGCCTCTTGAGAGAGTGTCAGACCCATCCCTTTGTACAGAGAATCTTTCTCGGGCCTCAATCCCTCTGTACAAAACGATAGTGCGATCACTGATAAAACCCTGGGCCTCTCATTGAGCTATGAGCCCCAATTTTTCTTTCAAAGCACTTTCTCCTTTGATCTTAAATATACTGTTGTTTTCAATCTTTCTTTGTTGAACAACTAACCAAACAGCATGGAAGCTCTACAACCGAGTAAGTGGTTATATGCTTTCTTTATCCGCTTTCATATACATATAACTGTATTGTGGGGTTGTTTCACTGTAAGTATTCTTTCATAAACTCATATCGACTATGTAATAATAGTATAGATATTTAGAGTTTCCCCAGCAACTACGTCTAGCACTAAGCCATGTTGATTACTCTTAAAATAGACAAAACTAGATCCCCATAGGATTACCAGATACAGTCGTCCCTCCTCTTGGGGTTAAACAATATGGAGACGTGAAAGGCAGCATTCTCGGTGAACCCTTTCACAGACTGTCACCTTTAGAAATCGTCAAAGAAACTCTATTCCCCAGAGATGATCTTTTCTCCGTGAATGGCATCTCTTGAGTTTCATCCAAATTCTCGAACTTTCCTGGCTTGATCTATTCTCTATGAATAGCCTGTCTTGAATTTCTCGGGGTTTGGGGACCCACAGGCTTCTTAAAAGCATCCTCGCCTCCTCTTGGGCGTTCTACAAGGACCCGCCGGCTTCTTAGAAGTATTCACAGGCTCCTCTTAGACTTCGTATAAATGATTTCTTCCTCCGGGAATGATAGCCTCCAATTGGGCTTCGTACAAATTGTCCCTCTGCTTCTTAAAAGTTTCCAGCCTCCTCTTGGGCTTCGTACAAATTGTCTCGACGAACTCCTAGAGGTATATGAACAGAAATTAGTCATCTTAATAGAACAATCTTTCAAAAAGTCTAGATCTTGCTACTGCTGTTTCTTAAACGTAGTACAAAAGATGAAACTCTAGACTTGGACAGTCTAATTCCCTTGAGTCTTAAAGACATTCTCAAGCTCCTTTCAAAACTAGGAGATGAAACCTGTAGACTCGGACAGTCTCAATACCCTTTGGATTTCCCATTTCCTTAAAGAACAGGAAATAACCTTGATCCTCGAATCAAATCCCTGAGTGCCAACAGTACTCATATAAGAACTGATTTTCTCTTTTAACCAACATACTGGACCGGTCACTCCACTGAAATAGTAACCCTAGCCTCCTCTTGGGCTTTGTACAATGATTCTCCCCAGTGGAGTTAACCTTTTCAGACTCTCTTGTTGAGTCATCCCTTTTTGCCTCCATCTCGGGCTTTGTACGAGATACAAAACACTCTCTTGTTGAGTATAAAAGACTCTCTTGTTGAGTCCAACCTTTAGCCTCCGTCTTGGGCTTCGTACAAGACACATATAAAATATTCTCCTGTAGAGTCAACCCTTTTAGCCTCTCTCTCGGGCTTCGTACGAGACACACAAAAATCACCCTCTTGTTGGGTCGATAGCCTCTTCTTAGGCTTTGTATAAGGAAACCCCGGTTGAACCAATCAACCTTTTAGCATCAAAGTTGTACCTCGTTCACAGTATACAAATATCAACAACTCCTTTCCCTTCATCTAATTGCTGTAAGCGGCAAGCCTCTGGATCATCTACATCTATGCCACTGTCCCTCTTTTAGCATGAGAAATTCCTAAGGAAAGATGGCATTGCTCTACACTGAGTTAAAGTCTTCTCCTTCAGGTCAAAAACCCTTATAAAGGAAATTATGGCATTGCTGGATTCACATATCCCAATTAAAGTAATCCTCCTTTATAAACCAGTCACCCAACAATTGTGACAAACAGACCCCTTTAGAGATGACAAATTCTCTCTAAAGTCAACACCCTTTTAGCTTCACATCTTGGGCTTCAAACAAGATACAAATAGACTCTTTAGCTTCATATCTTGGGCTTTGAACAAGATACAAACCACCTTTTCAGCTTCACGTCTTGGGCTTTGAACAAGACACCAAAACACCATTTCCTCCCATAGAATAGGAGGAACTACGATCACTCTGATTTCCCTGTCTCGGTAAACGGGAATACATAGGCATAAGATTGAAAGAAAAATCTTAGCGAGCACACTCAACAAAAACCCACAATCCCATACCCACATACATCAATTAAAAAGTATCAGTCTTAACCCCCTACCCATGAACATTCCCGGTGTTCTGTTATAAACAAAGAAAGAAGAAAGAGGCCCCACTTCCATATCGCATCCGTAACCTAACAGACCGATGTTTAAACTCGGTATGCAAGCAGGGTTAATTGGAGACATCTATTTCCCTTCCTTCATCAGCTTCAATAGGATAAAAAATGAATCGACCTGTAGTACCCCCAAAAGAGCGACAGTGCTTAAGAAACACGTCCAGTTTCGCTCGCTATATAATGGAGCAAAATGGTTGAAGGTTCTTGAAAATGGGTGAAGGTGAGTTTATATAGATTTTAGGTTTGTAGTGTGAGATGGTTTGGAATTTGGTTTGGAATTAGCTTTGGGTTTAGAACTAGGCTAGGAGTTAGTTAGACTTGACTCACCGAGTCAAGGCGGTTAACTCGGTTAGCTAGAACCAACTTGGTAACAATCCCAAGGTGCACTCCATCATCCAAAGGTTGATATACTTGGAAAACAAGGAAAATGATGCACTTGAATTAGAGTGAAACATTGGAATAAATGCACTTGGAAAGTCTTGACATGTCTAGAGATGTCTAGAATATTCCACACACTGCTAGAACACTGTAGAATCAATGACCAAAGAGAGTGCATGGCTATTGTCCCAAAAATGCAGCAGGAATTGCAAATTTGCACTAAGTAACCGGTTACTCACCATGCGTTAACTTGTTACTTCAGTCAATTTTTGCTCAAATTGCTCAGGAAATGATATTGGAGTCCCGGTTGTGGTTTTACACTTCTTGTATTGATGAATAGATATGGAAACCTTCATTTTGTGCTTGTTTTGATGATGTGATGACCCTGTGAGGATATGATTAATCGGGCTTGGAAAACCTGAATATCCTACAGCAAGAAACACATAGAGAAAAGAAATGCGAATGCGTATGCCAGCGATGCGAATGCTTATGCTTATGCAAAAGGCAAAAGGGGGAGGTCAAATTTCGGGTTACGACACAAACCAGCTTGCAGCTACTGCAAAATTGTGCCACTCTGCACATGAAAGAGTCCAACAAAACTCTACACTCTAAGCCATGCGAGAATAACACCTACTCCATTACCTGAGCCAAAACCGTACTCGAACGGCAACGTTTCACTATATTAACAAATAACAACAAAATCTTGCAATTTCGAAAGCGACATGTCGATAACAAGACAAAGACGTCACATAGCGTAAACCTGCGCATCACTCTGCTATACACCAATCCAAAAATGCTAGAAAAATAATAAGACAAGGGGAATTTGTTTTAAAGCAGGAAGGGAAGAACAGAAAGGGAGGATTTGAAAAAAAAGTTCAAAAGGAAACATTCTGAAAAATAAAATAAAAGGGAGACTCGCTCACTTCTCCTCACATCCACCGTCACCTTCTCCTTCCCCATCCTTTCGTCTTCCGCCTCACCAACACAACCATCCACACACACACTTTAACCAATATTCCATTTTTTCCCTCCATCGTTAAACCGTTTCCACCACAAATCTTCATACAACTTACGCCTCCAAGATATATGCAACCCAAACGATCTTTCTCCTTCCTTCAAATCAACTTCTTCAACAACCCACCTTCAGCAAACTTCTTTTAACCCTAAATCTACTTGTCAAACAAAAATATCCAAAACAAATCAACCCAAACAAAGAGAGAGAGAGAGATCGTGAAACCAAAAGAGAAGCGAGAGGAGAAGAAATTCCAAACGAGACAAGAAAACAAACCTGAGTGAAACTGAACCAGAGACGAGGCGTAAACGATTGGAGACGAACGAATTGAAGTTTGGAATGAATTACATGTTGATTTTGTTTGGTCCACCCGAGATATGTTCTTCATTTTCATGGTGATGGAGTTTGTTTTAGTTTTTTCTTGACCATGGTTGTTATGACCTTAATTGGTTTTGAAAAAGAAAATGCTGATGATGTCGTTTTCACTGAACATGTTGTGGCTTGTTGTTCATAAACCATGTTTTCCCTTTTTCCTTTGATGATCTAATTTAAACCATGTTGGACCATGTTCTGGATTGTGGGCTCCATAGCCCGTGTTTCTCTTTTTTTCCACCACCCTTTATTTCTGGTACCAGCCGTGCCTTTTGTTTGGGAAGTAGGATGGGCTTTTGTCAAGCCCATGAATTATTTCCAAATATACTTCCTATGTGCACACCCTGCCTTGACATCTACCAGCCCATTCACATTTCCCTTTTAATTTATTTTGCTTTTATTCTTTTTTTTTAAATGTTTCTAATAATTGATTTCTTTTAATCTAATCTCTTTTTGATTTATTAAGGGGATGACTACTAGTATAATATTAATAAGGTTTATATTTAAAAATGTGTTATTTTCATTTCTTTATTTTTTATTAAATGTTTATGCTTTAATTTATTTAATTTTTTAAACTTGAGTAATGATTCTTTCTGCTTGATTTTATGTCTGCTACATCCATGTTTTAAACACAAATCATCTTGATAATCCATGTTGACTCTTTGACTGTGCCCCGATTACTTGTTAGCTTGTGTGTTCACATGTTTCATTAGAATTTCCTAGTCCGACTTAATTTTCGATTAAGATTGAAGTAGGATAGATTTAAGTTCTCAATCAAGCATGATAACAATAGGTTAACACCCTTTTAATCCTGACCTTAGGGTCACTCTGTATGACAACATTCAGGATTCAGTCTCCCATAGATTTTCCTTTCTTTTACATCCAAAATCTTTTCTTAATCTGATTCCAAAGGAAAGGATCTCCCCTCTATTGACTGCCATGTCATGTTTAGGATAACTTAGCCTAGCTTAGTCATTCCTTCCCTTTTATCCTAGCCTTAGGATTAGAGTCGTCGTAATCTATGTGAGTTTCATGGTTATGAACACTTACTTTCCGTTTAACCTAGCCTTAGGTTTAGAGTCGCCGCACTCTATGTCGTTATCTTGCCATGGATACTTACTTTCCTCCTAGAACTTTGACCATAATCAAGAGTTCCTCACTCGTAGTGAGGTGAACTATGAATGCTCTGATTCCATCCTAGTCAGGATACGTAGGCACGAGATGTGATGTCTTGGCGAGCATACTTTGTATATATCCTGGGTCTTTACCTTAACACATTTTCCTTAGCAAGCAATCTTTAGCATAACACAAATACTAACAAGAGGTTCCTGTAGAGTACTACAGATACTTAGGATGTTAACACATTCCCTAGGTATAACCAACCCCCGAACCTTAGATTCTCTTAGCTTCATTGTTACATAGCACACTTAGGGTTTTCTTTCGATCTTTATCCTTTCCTTTGGATAAGTCAATGCTCGGTGGTGAACTTCATGATTTATGATTCAAGTTAACTAATAGCTTTATATCCTATTCTCACTGCAACAGAAATGGCAAATTTACTGGGGAATATCCCCTAAGAGGGTTAAGCCAACCTTGTTTGTATTTGTGTTATTTTTATATGTTTGCTTGCTTGTATACTTGTATATTTGTAAATATATGTATATATTTGTTGTGCCTGGGTTTTTCTGTATGCAGGGTTGTTACCTTTGAGTGGTGAGATAAGTCCTAACCCGGACTTGAGTATACACCTATGATAGGATTGTGGTATAATCAATAGTTAACTGTTGAGAGTAGTCCTAACATATTTAGCATATGATATAACCACGCTCAGTGGAGGCTCCTTTGGGATTACCGATATCAGATGCGAGTAGTCGTATTGGAATTACTTTTTCTGACCTGGGAGTCCGTGAAGCTGAGGACCTTTAGTATCCCTTCACCCATCTAAGCCTTTTAGGACGTAGTGCAGTGATTATCCAGGTGTAGACCAGTGGTGGTTGTCATGTGATACTACACTTAGATGAGTTTATCTTGAGAATATTATTAGCCCGCATGAGTAGTCGTTTAAGCCGATAATATCCGAAAGATTTATCGATGACTCTGGGAACTTCTTAGAACTATATTCTACAGATACAAGAACCCTTAGTACACATCTTTTGGGATGGGTAGACAATGGGTCCATGCTCATGATCTTCAAACATAGGCCCTTGTTTGTTTGCCTGTATATATGTGTGAATATGTGAATACCTGTATATGTGTGTTTATGCCTACAGTCATTCATCCATTCATGCATCCATAAGCATTCCTTTTCAAAAATAAGTCTTCAAGGAAATTAGAGGTTTAGTTGCAAACATCTCGTCTCTAGTAGTTGATTCAGAAAATGATTTCATTAACTAGTTTTCCTTTGTAAGACTCGTGTTTGTTTCCTTGTAGAAGTTGTTGGGATAGCAGGATATGCAACCTTAAGCAAGGTCCCTAGAGCTAAAGAAGAGGTTTGGAGTCTCTTCCGCATAAAGTTTCACTTGGCTGTTCACACTGAATCCTCTACACCATTACAACACTAGAGCTCAAGCTCATAGAAGAATGGCCGGGCAGAATGTGGAGATTGAACGAGTTAATGGTGAGTTGGAAGACCTACGTGGGAACGTAGGACAGATTATGGAGATGTGTCATACCCCAAATTTTGACCACCAAGATTTCCCATCATTTTGAAAATCGTCATCACAATATGGATGTACTTTCATGCCTCATCAGTCTCCTCAAAGATGATTTAGCATTCACCACAATCAAGAATTAGGGGTTTAAGCCCTCTCAGAGTACTTAGACAAAGGATCAATCAAGAAATAACATGATCTTCAACTTTTCTAACCTCTCAAACACACATAAAGGATCAAAAGGACTCCCACATCAAGAATCAAGCACAAAGTTGCAACATTCCAAGTGGATCAAGCCTCAAGATCGCCAGTGTCACCAAATTAGGGTTTTGGTCGACTGAGGCCTCCAGATGGAAATTTTCATCTGGGCATGAGCCAATGCTTCAAAACATAACCCAAGAGACTCCAAGGGACCTCATGGACCCAATCATCAAGTCAATTTAACCTCAGGGGATGCATTTACCAAAAATCAGGAATTAGGGTTTCTTGACCTAATTCACCCCTAAGTTATCTTTTGGGATAAAGCATGAGCCAAGACCTTAAGACATGATTTGAGGACCTCAAATACACCACATTGATCCATTTGCAACAATGGATTGATCCAATAAGCTTGATTCACAAGTTTCAATTTCATCTGGCCTACAATTAGGGTTTCGAGGAAAAAAGTCAACTGTACCTTTGACTTTTGACCAAGACATGCTCCCAAACCTTGGGACATGATTCAATACACCCTATATCACCTATGGAGTCCATTAATTAGGTTTGATTTAGGTCAAGGACTTGATTTCAGAAAGGATCACACAATTTGGATTTCCTCCGATAAAAATTCAACTGTGCACAAAATCAAGTTTGACTTTTCGAAATTTTTTACAAATATGATTCCCCTAAGTCCAAAACAATGTTAATGTGTGACATTGATCATTATCCATCAAGAAAAATCAAGAAAAGTGAGATTTCTTGCAAAAGGGACAACCTTGAGAAACCAAAACTTTTCTAAGTTATGGAATAAAAATGGTTTTGGTACCAACTTCCAAGGACCATAACTTGAGATCCAAGCAACTATTTTGGGTGATCCAAAGCTGGATTTGTAGGTATTGCTACACTCTACGAAAGCTTCAACTACCTTAGACTCCAATTCTTTATGGATTTTAAGTTATGGAGTGACGAAAATGACAGAAACATGAAAATAACACTTTTTCCAACACTTAGTAAAAACCTGCCTAAGTTACCAGCCTTGAACATCAATGTTCATGAGGTTTTTTCAGTTGGATCCAAATAGTTTCAAAACAAACTATGGCCACACATGTCTTGTATTATATGAGGGCTTTCTAAAAAGCACAAGAGCCTCCCATAACTCAACCTGAGCAGGGAGATATGAATCCCTCAAGATCACCATTTCCAACTGTCCTAGGCAAGGAAGATTTTGGCAGATTTTGTTATTTTGCTCGATTTGAGAAATTTGAAAAACTCCAAGCCTTGTCATCATTTTGGACACATCTGAGGATAAAACAAAAGGAAAATGATCTGATCCCCAAGCCTCCAAAGTCCAAGAATCTACCTTAGCCATAACAAACCTAAAAAGGCTAAAAAGGTACCAAGACTCCAATTTTGTTGCAATGCATTTAATGGATACACCAAGGTGGCATGGACTGACACATTCCTAACTGAATGAGTCAAGGATCAGCACTAAAACATAGAACCATAGGCCTGTGCCCTAACCTCAAGTCAATGGCTATAGGAGACTAAAGATTCTCTTGGATCAACATTGGCCAAAGGCCTGTACCAGCTGCCATTCACTATTGCTTGCAAAGCAAACTTGCTCTACTATAAATAGAGCTCATTTGTACTCAGTTTGAGTACACCAGTGGTAGCGCGCATGTGTATCACCACCCCAGTGATTTTGGTACACGAATGTATCACCACCCCAGTGGTAGCGCGCATGTGTGTTTGGCTTGATGGTCGTGGGTTCAAACCCCACCCAGACCATTTTGCCATTACCCCTATTTTTGCTATTTTTTTTCCATATTTTCATGTTTTTGTTAATTAATTGAAAAATTAATTTCTCTCTCAATTTTAATTATTTTCTATTGGTTTTTTTTTGAAAATTCCCAAAAATGTTAAAATATTTTATTCCATGAAAATTTCACAAAAATATTATTTATTTCATATATTTGATATTTTTTTAAAGAATTATATTTTTATTTGTTTTTAAACATTACAAATATTTCTTTCTCTTGATTTTGCAAAATTCAAATGATTTTTTAATCATCCCATGAATGAAACATGATTTTTCAAATATAAATCCAAGGTTATAACCTCTTTTTCATATGTTTGATTATTTTAATTAAATTTTTATTCAATTAAAATACATTAAAAAACCAAAAATTAGGGTTTTGATCACTATCACCCTAACAAATCTTTTCAAACAACTTTTGGGTCTCTAATAGAGTGTAAGACCCATTCCTTGTAAATAAAAACTTTTTCGGGCCCCAGTCATTGTATAAGTCCCACTGCGATTTCAAAATCTCGGCGCGGTCGTCACCTTTTAAGCGAAAATCATATGGGCCTAACCTTGTGTTGTAAGTCCCATTTCTTTTATTTTTCAAACCTTTGGGCCTCTAATGGAGTGTAAGACCCATTCCTTTGTACAGAAAACCTTTTTGGGCCTCAGTCATTGTATAAGCCCCAGTACAGTTTACAAAACAGCGGTACGATTACTGTTTTTCATCTGGGCCTCTCTTTGAGTATAAGCACCAACAATCTTTTCAAAACAACTTCCCTTTTGATTTAGGTTCAAATATACAGTTGTTATCAAAACTTTCTTTAATTTCTTGTACAACTAACCATACAGCTGTTACAATGGAAGCTTGCTCGCCTGTAAGTTTTTATCAGCTTTCTTTTACCTGCCTTTATATATATAACTGTATTGTGGGAAGCTTGCTCACCTGTAAGTCCTTCTTTCATTCTTTTAAATACATGTCATATATATAACTGTACTGTGGAAGCTTGCTCACCTGTAAGTCCTTCTTTCATATCCTTTTAAATACTTGTCATATATCAATTGTATATATACTTGTATATCTGCTTAGAGTTTTCCCCGGCAACTAGGTCTAGAACTAGGTAAAGCCAGTTGGTCACTCTTTAAAACAGTCAAAACTAGATCCCCATAGGATTTCCAAATACAGTCTTGCTTTCTCTTGGGCTTAAACAATATGTAACAAAGAGAAAGGCATTATTCCCGGTGAAACTTTTCTCAGACTGTCACTATTAGAAATTGTCAAAGAAGTTCATTTCCCTGAAGAGGATTAATTCTCTGTGAAACCTCTTTTGAATTTCTTCAAACCCTATAACTATTTACTAAAGGATTAATTCTCGGTGAAACCTTTCTTAAACTTTTCTTAGGTTTGGGACCCACAGGCTTCCTAAAAGCATCCCCGCCTCCTCTTGGGCTTTGTACAAGGACCCTTCGGCTTCCTAGAAGTTCTCATGCCTTCTCTTGGGCTTCCCTGAAGACCTCTTAAAGGTATAGGACAGAACCTATTCATCCTTCGTTAGAGTTGTCTTTCTAAAAAGAGTCAAAACCTCAGACCAATTTTAGGGTTGATACTCGTCCCTTAAAGGAGTCAGCCTCCTCTTGGGCGTTATACAAAGATAAACTCTTCCACACCAGTAGACTTGGACAGTCTCATCCCTTCTTGAGTCTCAAAGACATTCTCAAGTTCCCTACAAACATAAAAGGAACCCTGGTCATTTTAATAAATCTCCAGCAGATTTAGAACCCATGGGTTCTAAAACCCAATCTTTCTCCTAAAAATCCCCAGCTAGGGTCAGCCTACCATTAGTATAACACTATCCCAAATCAGAACCTCAAGGCCTCTGATATCTCAACTCTTATGTAACCCTTAGCAAGAGTTGATATCCCATTTGGACCTGCCTCTTGATCTTAATAATCCTCAGCAGAAGCTAGCCTCCTCTTGGGATTTGTACAAAGATTTTCCCCAGCCGAGCTAACCTTTTCAGCCTCTCTTGTTGAGTCAATCACCTTTTCATACTCTCTTGTTGAGTCAACCACCTTTTAATACTCTCTTGTTGAGTCAACCCTTTTTAGCCTCAATCTTGGGCTTTGTACAAGACAGATAAAAACACTCTCTTGTTGAGTCAATCTTTTTCAGCCTCCTCTTAGGCTTGGTATAATGATTTCCCCTAGCAGAAGTTAGCCTCTGCTTAGGCTTTGTATAATGATTTCTCCAGCTGGTTCAGCCACAATCTTGGGCTTTGTACAAGACAGATAAAAGCACTCTCTTGTTGAGTCAAATCCTTTTCAGCCTCAATCTTGGGCTTTGTACAAGACACCATATAAATTTCCTAAGCAGAGTCAATTCTCTATTCAGCCTCAATCTTGGGCTTTGTACAAGACAGATAATACTCTCCTGCAGAATCAAAATTCTTTCAGCCTCAATCTTCGGCTTTGTACAAGACACCTAAAATATCCTCAGCCGAGTAAGTAAAGTCTCATTTTAGCCTCAATCTTGGGCTTTGTACAAGACAGGTAAAGATTTCTTTCCCACAGAGTCAGTCTTCTTTTCAGCCTCAATCTTGGGCTTTGTACAAGACACATACAAACCCTCCCCGACAGAGTCGAAATCCCTTTTAGCCTCAATCTTGGGTTTTGTACAAGACAGGCAGAATATTTTCCTCGGAAAAGTCAACTTTTAGCCTCCTCTTAGGCTTTGTATAATGATATCCCCTAAAGAGTCAGTCTCTTTTTTAGCCTCAATCTTGGGATTTGTACAAGATAGATAAACACTCTCTTGTTGAGTCAGTCTTCTCTAGCCTCCTCTTAGGCTTTGTATAAAGACTTCCCCAATGGAATCAATCAATCTCTTAGCTTCAACCTTGGGCTTTGATCAAGGCACACAAAAATCAACATCCCCTCAGAGAAAATCAAAATCCCTCTGTAGGAAGTCATTTCTCTGTTTATCACTTTTTAAAATAGATAACTCAAATCAAAACCCTAATCCCAGATAACTGCTGTAATTGGCACACTTGTTGATTCAAATATCCAAGTTGTTGTCCATCTTTTATCCTGGTAAATCCTCTTTTTCATCTAATTGCTGTAAGCGGCAAGCCTCTGGATTATTTACATCCACGCCACTGTCCCTCTCTTAGCATGAGAAATTCCTAAGGACAAATGGCATTGCTCTACACTGAGTTAAAGTTTTCCCCTTTAGGATAACACCCCTATAAAGGAAATTATTGCATTGTTGGATTCATATATCCCAGTTAAAGTAATCCTCCTTTATAAACAGTCACCCAACAGTTGTGATAAACAGACGAGATGTCTCCCTTTAGAGATGACAAATTCTCTCTCAGTCAAACCTTTCAGCTTCTATCTTGAGCTTTGAACAAGACACAAATAAACCTTTTAGCTTCAATCTTGGGCTTTAAACAAGACACCAAAACATCTTTTTCCTCCCATAGAACAGGAGGAACTACGATTGCTCTGATTTTCCTGTTTCTTTAAAACGGGAATACGTAGGCATAAGATTGCGAAATCTTAGCGAGCATACTATAAAAAAATCTAGGTCCAGTACCTTCATACCAAACAAAAACACTAGGTCTAGTACCTTCATACCAAACAAAAACTCTAGGTTCAGTACCTCACCAAAACCATCAAAAACTCTCTCTCTCATATTTCCCAAGAAACTTTCCCAACCCATCAACAGATAAACACTATCAAGTACAAAGCAGAACCTAAAACTAACAACCTGTGGATAACCACATATAGGATGGGTAACTAACAACTCCCCATTGTATAACCTGACCCCGAACTCCCCGAATCTCTTTAAGCGTTTGTTCAGTTAAACATTCACGTGCAAGGTTAGTTTTAGATAGCTTCCCTTTCCCTTCCAGCTTCACGGGATAAATAAGAAATCAAAAAGTAGCACCCGCCTCCTCTTCATTGAGGAGAAAACCCAATTCTGCGATAAAGTGGTCGTGTCATCGACAAAAATCGCACGCTACAAGATGCTATAAGTTATACGTGTAAAGATGGACACTCGAACCACCGTGGTTTCTGAGATTGCCGACACAATAGTATATCCTCCACCTGTAGCAACTACTACCACCAGTGTACCTCCTTATGGTCCTCCTTTTGGTTTTATACTAGCACCATTCACAATGCAAACCACTCAACAATTGCCTCAACATACTCTTCCGCTGACTTTCGAAGTTCCTCAAGCAGTTCCTACCTCTGTACCAGCTGTCGTGCAAACACAAGTGCATCCTTACTTCAATTACGCGAATTAAGTCTATGACATCCCCGACATGTCCGAAGAGGAGGATGAGCGACATGAAAAGCTGAAAGAAAATGTTGAGACTATTGAAAGGAGAGTGAGAGCCATGGAAGGCGATCATCTATTTGGTGCTGATGCAAGAGAGATGTGTTTGGTATCTCGGCTGGTCATTCCACCAAAGTTCAAGACTCCAAGTTTTGACCAATAAGAGGGTGCCACTTGACCTAGAACCCATCTGATCATTTATTACAAAAAGATGGTCGCCTATGTTAACAACGACAAGCTGATGATTAACTGTTTTCAGGATAGCTTGAAGGGTGCCTCTGCCAAATGGTACTTAAGTCTAGATTAATCTCATATCGACAGCTTCCAAGACTTATCAGATGCTTTCATTAAGCATTACAAGTACAATATGGATATTGCTCCAGACAGAAGACAACTCTTGAGTATGTCTCAGAAGAACTCCGAGTCATTTAAAGAATACGCTCAACGTTGGAGAGAAACTACTTCGCAAGTAGAGCCACCCTTAACTGAAAAGGAGTTAGCTTAATCGTTTATTGATACTGTGAGGCCAGAGTTCTATGAAATGATTAGCAGAGTGACTGCTAATTTATATGATATTGTGGTTGTGGGGGTTAAATTAGAGCTTGGTCTGAAAAATGGAAAGATGACTAAGGGAGCTGGTAGTTCAAGTGATAATGCCAAGAAATCCTTCAACAATTTTTATAAGAAAAAGGAAGGAGAGACCAATGTTATGATGTCAACCAGAAAGAAGAAAAATTAGCCTTAGAAACATCAACAACAACAACAGAGCTATGTTCAGCATCCTATGTATCCAATTCAATATGCTCAGCAACCTTATGTGGTCGTCCTTGCTCCCGCATTCAATAACCAAGTTCCTGTGTATCATCCTGTGCAACAAGCACATGTTTACCAGTCGGTTCATCAACCACCCATCTATTAAGGAGCGCCCAACACTCCTGCATATCAGCCACATTGGACTCAAGCTTCTCGTCAGAATGCTCCAAATAGAAGACAGGGTGGTAGGCCTCTGATCCCTCCTATTCCTATGACATATAAAGATTTATATCCTTCTTTGGTACAACAAGGATTAATAACTACGAGGTCATTGGGTCCACCTCCTGATCCACTTCCACCTTCTTACAATCCCAATGCTCATTTTGTATTCTATGAAGGCGCGCCAGGCCATGATTTGGAAGGTTGTTTTGCTTTGAAACATATTGTAAGGGATTTGGTGGAGAAGAATATTTTGTCTTTTGGTGATTCTCAACCTAATATTAGAAACAATCCTTTGCCCACCCATGGGGCAGTTAATGTTGTGGAGGAGACATATGGTGAGACTTTGATCCTTGATGTTGATGAGATCAAAACCCCGCTTCAAACCTTTCATGCAAAGTGGTTAAAGGTTGGTTTAATTAAGGATCATCATTCAGAAGGTGAAATTTGTGATATCAACCCTAAGGGATATTTGTTGGTTCAGAAGGACATTCAGAAGCAGACTGACGATGGATTCCTACATGTGGGTAGCAAGACGAAGAAGGATTAGGTGTCTGTGGTTGAGCTCATCTTTGATTTACCGTGGTTGATTCCCTAAAGCTGACAACATGTTTGTTTGCTTCAGCCTTTTTTTGTAATTTCCATTTGTATTTGGTGATACTGTTTGTAAACACTATCGACTTTTTGGAAATTGTAATCTTTAATGAATGAAGTTTTATGCTGAAACTACTATTAATGTTTGCAATTATCTTTGAGCTTTTTTAGATTTCTTTAGCTTGAAATTGCATTGCATGTGCATGTTGTTACATTTGCATCTCGCTTGCATTTCTCAGCCTCGAGTCTCATCTCCTTCTTCCTATATCTCTAGAAGGATACCTATCACGCATTTGTGATAAATGGTGACAATGAACGAGCTTTTGAAAGGCCAGGAAGCCCTAAATGAGGAGATTAGAGTCCTCAAATGTTATATGAATTGGTGTTGCGGTGAGAATCGAATATCAAGCTATTAATTAACTTGAATCACAAATCTTTGAAATTCACCATCGAGCTTTGATTTATCCAAAGGAAAGGGTAAAGATCGAAGAAAACCCTAATTGTGCTATGTGAAGACACAACTAAGAAATCTAAGGTTCGGGGGTTGGTTATACCTAAGGAAGGTGTTAGCATCCTAGATATCTGTAGTACTATACAGGAACCTCTCGTTTGTATTTGTGTTATGTTATGTTTGCTTGCTAAGGGTATGTGCTAAGGTTAAGATAAAGACCTATGGTAAAGACCAAGGTGCTAAAGGTAAAGACCTAATGATATATACTCTAAGTATGCTCGCCAAGACGTCGCATCTCATGCCTACGTATCCTAATAAGAACGGAATCAGAGCATTCGTAGTTCACCTAAATAGGGGGGAGGAACTATTGATAGTGAGCAAGGTTCCAAAGGGAAAATGAGTATTCACGATCATGATACTCACATAGAGTTAATAAACTCTCTAAGTCTATGTTGAAAGACTAACCTAAAGATGACTTTAAAGTCAAAGGGGAAAGTGAGTACACATCATGATGGTACCCACATAGAGTTAAAGAACTCTAATCCTAAACTCTAAGTTGTGAAGAAAAATGGCTCTAATAAGGCCAAGGAGGAAAAGTAAGTATCTATAATGATAGTACTCACATAGGGTTCAAAAACCCTAATCTAAAACTAGGTTAAAGAGGTAAGAACTGGCTCTAATGAGGCCACAGGGGAAATGGGTAGGAAAGCAACTGAACAACCTAAAGGTATGACTTACAAGTCAACAGAATAAAATCTTTTCCTTTGGAACGAGGTAAACCAAAAAGGGACAAATGTCAACAATGACAAAAATTATAAGGTTAAGAACAAAACATGTAGCAAAAGTCATTGCACTATACATCCGAAGTCAAACTCAAAATAAAAAAGAATGGAATATGAAACCTAAATGAGTTAGAGATAAATAAAATAAAGACCTAACCAAAGTTGTTTAACTAAACCTAAATAATTAGTGCTAAATAAATCTAAGAGAATTAAATAATTAATATTAACTAAAAATTTTGTTAGTAACTAAGACCTAATTAGAAAATAAATAACCAAAATAAACTATTCTAATTAAACCTAATCAAAATTAACTAATTATCCTAATCCTAATTGAAATTAAAAACTACATTAATTATACTAAATAAATAACACAAGTTAATTGACCTAAATTAACTAACCTAAATTAATAAACTTAAATCAATTTACCTAAAGAAAAAAAGATTTAAAAAGAAAAAATAAAAACAAAACAGAAATCTAAATGGGCCTTCTGGGGGGTGCGTCCAGCAGTTCCAAACCCCAGCCCAAAAAACTGGCTTGTGGATTCCATGGGGAGAGTCTGATGAGACTCTCATGTACGCCTTGCATCCTGGCCGTCTGATCTAAAGATCTGACCCAGTCAAATCAATCACACGCTAAGGGGAAATGGTATACCGTGAGGATGAACAACTAAGGACCTATCAGATTAACTTAGATGGCCTGAGTGATGAAGATCAAATGACCACGACGGTGACACGTGTCGCCGTCACTCAAACCAAACTCAGCAAATGGGATACGTGGTGGATTCTGGAGAATGACACGAGTGGTCCAAAACAATAACAAAACGTAAAGTGAAGTAGGTTTCATTTCCTTCACATTCTCTCAAACATTTACGAACCCTCCTCCTTCTCAATACCAAAAGCCAACTGAAACTTAAAGAAGCCGCCGGAGAAGAAGGTCCCACGGCGGAAATCTCTGTCTTCTCCGGCGAAGATGTCTCTTTTCCTCACAAACCCACAATAAACTCCCTCTATTTTTCTACCCTGAACCCAAATATAACAATAGTTTTGCAAAAAACTAAATGATCCCCATAAAGGTCATTGTTCCCTTTCAAAACCCTAAACCCCCAAAAACCTAAAGAAAACTCTAAACAATGTCTAAATCATAGAAGGGCAAGAGGAGTAAATTACAAACGTGCAGAGAAGATGGAGAGGAGGAAGAGGTTACCTAAATGAAGCTCTTTCGAAAACTAAACTCTGATGAAGATCCCACAAATCAAACAGATAAGTCCCTCCTCTTCTCGTTTTCCCTTTCACCTTAGACAATATTTGTGGTTAGGTTTTCTGAAAAAACTGGGTGTTAGAACTTGAAACTAGGTTTTTGCTATTCTGAACTGTATGAACTCTTTCTTTTTTTCAAAGTCCTCTCTCTGTTTTTCTGTGTGTTGTTTTTTTTATGTTCTTGAATTTGGAGATTGTTGAGTGTTTGTTGTGAACCTCTTCCCTTCCTTTTTGAACGCAAAATTTGATCTCAATTCTTGGTTGCTGTGTTCTGAACTTCTTTGTTGTCAACTTATTTGTCCTTTTTCCATTTTCAATGTCAATGCCTTTTTCTACAAAATTCTATTGTTCTGCAATTGTTTCGTCTTATATGAATTTTGAACCACCTTTCCATTTTTAATGTTAATGATTTCTGCAATAAACCTGCAGTTCTGAGCCATTACTCTTTTAATGAATTTTGACCCTATAATGCTACTGCTTTGTGTGGTCTCTAATGTTCTGAAAATCTGCTGTCATTCTGGAATTGTTGTCTTGTTCTGAAATTAAGCTTTGTGATGAAATGTTTTAAACTTCTTTGCATCTTGCTGTGAAATAGGGCACGGATGTCACAAAAAAATGTTACATGATGTGTGGTACTATGAACATGAGGCATGATTTGTTTATGGATGGCAAGAACTGAAATTTGGATTTAGAATTGTGACCATGAAATTATGTTGTAGTCTTAACAAAACTTGGCTCAATGGTTTAGGATGAATTTGGTTTGATATGAAAATTGAAATTTATTTGGATTGGAATGGTGCCTTGGTTGAAAATTGGTTAGTTTTTTATTTTGATTTATGATTTGAATCTTTGAATTTTGAGTTTGAAATTGGAATTGGATCGGGATTGGAATTGAAAAGGATGAATTTGAATGGATTATGAAGTGTGAACTTTTATCTATGATTTGAATTGAATTGTGATGTATGTGTGACATGGCTTGAAAATTGGTTTATGATGGTTTTGAAGTCTTGGATTTGGCATGGTAGAATTTGGTTTATAGTTTTGTAAATTGGAACGATTTTTGAATGAAATTGGTTTTGGAATTTTGAATTAATTTGAATTGGTTTAAAATAGATTTGAATGATGGTTTTTGGAATTGTTTGGTGAATTTGGTTACGATCTGGATTGATCTTAGCTTATCCACTAATGTAACACTGCTTGTTGATTGATTTTTTCTTTTAAGGAACGGATGATAAGCTTGACATGTTACCAAAGGCTGAAGGGCGCAAGGATCAAATTGTGAAGAAACTCAAAACCACTTTGGGACAAGCTTGGCAGCATCACAACATAGTCAAAACTGCTGCAAACTCTAGGCTGGTGGGAGAATCAAACGCAAGAAGTCTAGTCCTTTAGGCATGCCTTTTAGGTCAATGTGAAAATTTGTAGATTCTTGAATTGAACTCTTGTAACTACTTGTACTCTTCGATTTTCTTTATGGTAAATTGTGACATTTCCTTTGTATAATGGCAACAAATTCATGCTTGCTTCAAGCGTCCACCTTAAATTCACAAGATCAAAAGATCACCAACTTCAAAAGTTGGATTCAAATGCCAACCATATTTCTTTTTGACACCACTTGGAAAATGATTCAAAAACCAATAGGCCCGCCTTGAGAAACAAAGATCCATAGCCCAAATTCGATTCTTTTTAAAGCAGTCATCATTGAAAACAAAGTCTCGGAGTCAATTGGAGAATGGTCTAAAGTAAATTGAAACAATAATGAATCAAAGCCCAATGGCTCCTCTTGACTTTTACTTTAAGGTGAAAACATTCATCACACAACTTGCTAGTCACGATGAGCATCGACACCAATTCACACCTTAATTCTTAGTAGTTCAAGGCTGGACAAAATCTTAGAGAGGAAGCTTAAAGTGAAAAGGGATAAACTCAATTGATTATTCCCTTAAATCTTGATTAAACCAAATCCCCACTTTCTTGCACCAAACCCTAATTCCAAAAAAAAGAAACAAGACAACAATGCTAAAAGATCTGGTTAGTTCAATGCATGAATGATTGTGCAAATGATGATGATGATGATATCTACGCGGTAAAATTTGGGGTATGATAGTTGTCCCTATTTAAATATCTTCACTGGATGACGTGAGCGATGATAATCCTCACGACATCATGGTGAAAGGTATTTAAATATAGCAAACCAAAAATTTTGCCCTTAGATGCGATGTTATGCTAAAGACGGCAGAAGCTATGCAAATGCTGACATGCCCTGAACTTCTAATATGATGATATGATGATGCAAAAATGCAGACAAAGCAAGACATAAAGGGGACAAAGGTCAAATACCCATAGATGAGACTTACTGGGGATGACCAAGAAATCACTGGGGATCAAAAAAATAAACTATGGGGAACTCCAAAGATCATCACTGGAGATGAAACTCAGACAGGTGATCTCCACTAGGGAAAGATCCAGGGAGATCATCAACAGGTTCAGATATGACCGGACGACATCGGGGACAACAAAAAGGGTAAACAAACTCTTTACTGGGGATGAAACCAGAAAGAACATATGATCTCCACTGGGGATCAATTTGAAACAAACGGATAGACACCCAAAAAAAATATTTTCTGTGGATTTCTTATACTGAAGAGTGATGCGTGTTTTTTTCGCAAGTGTACGAACGCGTCAGAGTAATATAAAAGATTATCGTATCCACAGAGACCAAGTGTCAATCTATCGCTATCTATTGTTAAGGTGTGTATCTAAGGTGATTGAAAATAGTAGTTTTGAAGAGTGCACGGTAGTAAATAAAGTAATTAAAATTAATTGATAAAGACAGGTTCGAATGCAATTCACACAACCAATTGATAATCCAAGTACTTGCTAATAGAACTACTTACGGGCAATGTTTTCTACTTTGAAAAGAACTAATTTGACAGGAACTGTCGCTTTCGCATATTCAGAACCGAGTTGTACCCCCTAATCAAACCCTCTTATTGTCACGGATAAAAAGGCGCGCATTGCGTTAGAGTAGTAAACCTATTTTTAAGAAATATAGTATCTTGACCAAGTTGAAAAGTATTTTAACCTGGATTTTCTAAAAAAAAAGAGGTTCTTACGAACCAAACTTTAAACTTCTTAACGCGTCCGAAAATGGTTTTAAAATCTCTTTTCCTTTTAAATTAAAAACTCCTAATAAACTAAACAAAGCGCTTTCGCTGTTTTTGAAATGGTTTAAAAACAATTAAGTTTAGATAGGCGTTGGACGGCTTTCGATCTTACCCAACGGAATTTAAGAACAGGAAAACTTATATTGAAAGTTAAAATAGCCCTTAAGTGTTTCCACTAACAATTGTACAGATTATCGGTTCGGTTATGATCTTCACATTCTAACCTTTATAAAATTAGCCAGACATGGTAAAGTAAAAGTTCATTTTTAGATTTTTCATAAAAAAGGGTATTTAAGTGCGAGTGCGGAAAGTAAATGAAAGTAGTGCGAGTGCGGAAAGTAAATGAAAGTAGTGCGAGTGCGGAAAGTAAATGAAAGTAGTGCGAGTGCGGAAAGTAAATGAAAGTAATGCGAGTGCGGAAAGTAAATGAAATTAAAAGACAGTGCAAGAAATAAAGTTGACAAAAGGTAAAGTAATAAAAACCTGCTCCAATCGGAGTGGTTGAATAAAATGCGAACTGAAAGTAAAATGGCGGCAGGATTAACTTCCTTCCAGAGTGCTCCAAGACTCAATCTCACAGGCTCTTACAGACTCGATCTCTCGAATGTAGTAACACCTCGATGTGAAGCGATTACCACTATTACACTGATATATGCTTATGAACAACTAAGCTTGGATGAAGAAAAACGAAAATCTAAAGTCCTATTTATAGGCAAGGAAACATGTGGAAAAGACAAGGATGCCCCTAGCATTTGAATTTGGGAGGGAACTCGTTTTGTTCTTGTGGCGCCCGCCACAACACCATGGCGCCCGCCATGAGTGTAAACTTGCTTGGGCAGTTGGAGATCGTGGGGAAAAACAGTTGGGAGGAGTTTGAGACATGGCCACGTCATGGAAGACCCTGTGGCGGCCGCCATAGTGGATGCCATAAGTGTAAAATGCTGATTTTCTCTATTTTAGCTCATTTCGACTTCCTTTTCGCTCCTTTTCTCGCTCGGGGCTCTGATTAGACTAAAAACCTGAAAACAAAGAAAAACATAATAATAACATAATAAAATGACATTAAAAGACTAAGAATGCATGCGAAATCGGAGTAAAAAATACGGTGAAATTCAGTGTCATCAAATTCTCCCACACTTAGACCTTTGCTTGTCCTCAAGCAAAACATTTAAAGCTCAAAGTAAGAAAACTAGTGCTGACACGTGATTCGGGCAAAAAGGGCTTCTAGGTTCAAGTCAGGATGCTGTGACAGGTACTAAGTGAACCAAGGGTATCGTAATGACACTTATCCGCAGAGGCGGACATAAACTTCATTCTTATATTAATCAACCGTACCATCCCACAATAACTAGGCCTACCTCTCCATCTCTTTTTTGGGTCCTTTTCATTCAGGCGCAATCACATTAAGCCCGTTATCCGTACATGTTTCATAGTAGAGTGACCTGTTAGTGATTCTGATCCAAAACATAGGGTTTCTGACACATATGACTGTGTAAACCCTTTTATTTAACCCAAATGCAGTTGTGGGGGATCGGATCGTAATCCGCCCTACCGAGTTCAGCGCCAGATACCTCTGAACCAACTAACAATGGGTGAGCTAAAATTATATTTTTTTGTGTGGCAACAATTCAACTTTTTGGGTTAAACGACCTTGTGAGGGTCATCTATCCGGAGTTTGCCTTATTCTTTATTTATTTTACTGAATCATTCACTTATGTTCATCGATCCCCTACGTAGAACATGCTTAGGCCGGAGCAGACTGCAGAAATAAACTACTTAGGACAAATTTGGAAATGATGATTAAGGCCATGGTACATGGGGTTTTGGAATGATTCCTATATTCATGAAGTCTACGGTGCTAAAACGATACTAATGTTTCAAAAAGTTCACCTAAGTCACCACATCCTAATCCAAACCTGTCTTAAAGCCCAAAAAACGTGTAGAACAATAATGTTTTCTTTTTGCAAAAAAAATTTTTTTTTTTTTTAGGGCTAAAGAAATGGGGAAAAAATGAGGGTGCACTAGAGATACACTGTACTGGTGACTCGTCAGACTCATGCATTTTCTAAAAAAAAGACATAGACAAAAACAAGAAATAAACAACTAACTAAAAATGGAAATAGAAAGCAATAAAATAGAAAGCAATAAAATCCCCTCCCACACTTAAATCGAACATTGTCCCCAATGTTTCGAAATAAGATAAGGAGAGTAACCTGTAAAACTACTGATGTGGACCACTGGTGCCCTCGTCGTCCTGCTGGGAATGCCTGGGACGACGGGATCTGCTACGATGCTGGTCTCTCCAGTCCAATCGGGCTGATAAGGCCGCCTGGGCATCTATGACCAGTCGAAGGTTACCTAGAATGGAACCTTGAGTAGCCTCCATGCAAGCCTGATCTGGGTACCTCGTAGGTGCCATATGACGCCTGAAGTGGACAAAGTAACGCTCTCTCTGGGCGTCATTCCTGAAAGTCACATGCATGTCGTCAAAATTCTGCATTCTGCACAGAGTTAGGAAGAAGGTCCTGTAAAACACAAACATTTCAAACATTAGTCCTGACAAAATATAACAAGAAATAAAATAAAACAAAATGTAGAAAAAGTAAATAAGGTAAGAAAATCATGGGTTGCCTCCCATGCAGCGCTTGTTTAACGTCGTTAGCTTGACGACTGGAACTTATACATCTCTTGTCGGGATTGGTGGATCACTTAGAGTGTGGCTGGAGTAGGTTGTTGGAATGTCTCCTCCTTCGTAGAGCTTCAGTCTTTGTCCATTGACGATGAATGGTTTACATGTCTCGTTTTTGATTTCAACAGCTCCAGACCTCAGAATTTTTGATACTTTGAAGGGGCCAGTCCATCTTGAACGGAGCTTTCCTGGGAAGAGTCGTAGCCTAGAATTGAACAGGAGAACAGGGTCGCCTAAGTTGAAGTCTTTTCTTACGATTCTTTTGTCGTGCCAAGCTTTTGTTCTTTCTTTGTATATTATGGCATTCTCGTAGGCTTGCTGTCTGAGTTCTTCCAATTTGTGGATGTCAAGGATACGTTTCTCACCAGCAGTTAGGTAATCCAAATTCAAAGTTTTAATGGCCCAATAGGCCTTATGCTCTAACTCAAAAGGTAAATGACAAGATTTTCCATAGACTAGTTGGTAGGGGGTTGTTCCTATAGGGGTTTTGAAAGCGGTTCTGTAGGCCCATAAAGCCTCTTGAAGCTTTTGCGACCAATATTTTCTGGATACAGAGACAGTTTTTTCTAAAATTTGTTTAATCTCCCTATTAGATACTTCCACTTGGCCACTAGTCTGTGGGTGATATGGTGTTGCTACTCTATGCTTAACTCCATACTTGCTTAAAAGCTTATCAAATATTCTTGATATGAAGTGAGATCCTCCATCACTTATAATTAAACGGGGTGTTCCAAATCTGGGGAATATATAATTTTTAAATAATTTAATCACTACTCTAGTGTCGTTTGTGGGTACAGCTATCACTTCAATCCATTTAGACACGTAGTCTACTGCAACTAAGATATACTTGTTTCCTAAAGATGGTGGGAATGGTCCCATGAAATCTATACCCCATACGTCGAAGAGTTCTACTTCTTGGATGTTTCTTAAAGGCATTTCGTCGCGTCTTGATATATTTCCTGTGCGTTGGCATCTATCACATTTGACAATGTAAGCATGGACATCACGCCACATGGTAGGCCAGAATAGGCCAGCTTGAAGAATCTTGGCGTAGGTCTTAGAGGTGCTTGCATGTCCACCATAAGGTGCAGAGTGACAATGCTGAATTATACTTTCTACCTCGTCTTCTGGAACGCAACGGCGGAAAATGCCATCTTTACCTCTCTTGAAAAGAAGTGGCTCATCCCAATAGAAATTTCTAACATCACTTAAGAACTTCTTCTTCTTGTGGTAATCGAGATCAGGGGGTATGATATCAGCGGCTAGGTAATTAACAAAATCAGCGTACCAGGGCACGTTACTTACAGCTAAGGAATTTTGGAAGTGCTCATGAGGGTCTGGTTCTTTATCTTCAATGGTTTCCAACTGGGCTATCAATCTATCATAGGCAAAATCATCATTTATGGGTACTAATTCAGGATTCAGGTATTCTAGCCTAGATAGGTGATCGGCTACTACATTTTCTGTGCCTTTTTTATCTCGGATATCTAAGTCGAACTCTTGTAGCAACAAAATCCATCGAAGTAACCTGGGTTTAGCATCTTTTTTACTTAGTAGGTAACGGATGGCAGCATGATCGGTGTAAACTATAATTTTGGCTCCTACTAGATATGATCTAAATTTGTCTATAGCGAAAACTACAGCTAGGAGTTCTTTCTCGGTTGTTGCGTAATTGAGCTGGGCGGCGTCTAGGGTTCTACTGGCATAATATATTACATGTAATCTTTTATCTTTTCTCTGACCTAGAACGGCTCCTACAGCGTAATCACTGGCGTCACACATTATCTCAAACGGTTCAGACCAATCAGGGGGTTTCATAATGGGTGCTGAAATCAATGCTTGCTTCAAAAGGTTGAATGCTTCATTGCATTTTTCATCAAAGATGAATTCAGCATCTTTCATTAACAGGCCAGTTAAAGGTTTTGTTATTTTGGAGAAGTCCTTGATGAAACGGCGGTAGAATCCAGTGTGTCCAAGGAAACTTCTAACTTCCCTGATAGTCTTGGGGGGTTTTAGGTTCTCTATAACTTCTATTTTTGCTTTATCTACCTCTATACCTCTTTCGGAGATTATATGTCCTAAAACAATTCCTTCAGTCACCATGAAATGGCATTTTTCCCAATTCAGCACAAGGTTCACCTCCACACATCTTTCCAGGATTTTCTCAAGGTTGATAAGACAATTTTGGAAATCAAAACCGCAAACCGAGAAATCATCCATAAATACTTCCATGATTCCATCTAGATAATCTGCAAAGATTGACATCATGCAACGTTGGAAAGTAGCAGGGGCATTACAGAGTCCAAAAGGCATTCGTCTGTAGGCAAAAGTTCCAAAAGGGCATGTAAAGGTAGTTTTTTCTTGATCTTCTGGATGTATAGGTATTTGAAAGAATCCCGAATACCCGTCTAGATAGCAGAAGTAAGAATGTCTGGCAAGACGTTCTAACATCTGGTCTATGAACGGTAAAGGGAAATGATCCTTCCTAGTTGCTTTATTTAACTTTCTATAGTCTATGCACATACGCCAACCTCCTTCTATCTGCTTTGCTATTTGTTCACCTTTCTCATTTTGCACAACTGTGATGCCTCCCTTCTTGGGTACCACATGCACAGGGCTCACCCACTTACTGTCCGAGATCTGATATATTATACCTGCTTCAAGCAACTTCAGAACTTCCTTTTTGACAACATCACTCAGTATAGGGTTTATCCTTCTCTGGTGCTCTCTGGAAGGTTTTGAATCTACTTCGAGCGAAATCCGATGCATGCATACGGATGGACTTATACCTTTCAGATCAGAGATATTATATCCTAAGGCTGAGGGATATCTTCGTAAAACGTCCAAGAGTTGATCTGTTTCTTTTTGTCTCAAGGCAGCACTAACTATAACCGGACGATTCATTTCTTCATCAAGAAACTCATATCTCAGGTTCTTAGGTAGTTCCTTAAGTTCCAAGGCTGGTTTAATAGGGCAAGGCATAGGATCTGGGGTAAGGGATAAACATTCGTAAAGGTTATCATCGATGTAGGGTTTCTTATAATTGTCATCTTCCAAAATAAGAGTTGATGGCAGCTTAATTGTTTCAATGACTTCTTCTTGCTCTAACTCCCTAACACATTCATCAATGATATCTATCGCATAACACGCATCTCCTATCACAGGTGCCATAAGAAATTTTGAAAGTATAAATTCTATCTTCTCGTTCCCTACCTCAAAGGTTAGCTTCCCCTTTTTGACATCTATTATGGCTCCAGCAGTCGATAAGAATGGTCTACCTAGAAGAATTGGTATGTCATCATCTTCTTTAATGTCCATGACAACAAAATCAGTAGGGATAAACAGCTGACCTATCCTAACAGGGACGTCTTCAAGTATGCCTATCGGATATTTAACAGATCTATCGACTAATTGAAGTGACATCTTGGTAGGTTGCAACTCTCCTAAATTTAACCTTTCGCAAACCGCTAAGGGCATTAAGCTCACACTAGCTCCTAAGTCTAGAAAAGCTTTTTCGATGACATGACTCCCCAAAGTACAAGGAATGGAAAAGTTTCCAGGATCTTTATCCTTTTTTGCTAATTTATTTTCGGCAATAGAATTACATTCCAAGGGTTTCGGATCATCAAGTCTACGTTTATTGGTAAGGATGTCTTTGAGAAACTTTGCGTAGGATGGTATTTGGGTAATGGCTTCTGTGAACGGGATTTCTACGTGAAGTTTTTCTATAACTTTAATGAATTTCTGATACTGATTATTGATCTGGGTTTGTTTAAGTCTTTGCGGATATGGTATTGGTGGTTTGTATGGCGGGGGTGGTATATAGGTTTTGTTTTTGGGTTCTTCTCCTTTTTCTTGACTTTCCTGGTTTACAGATTCCTCTGGTTTCTTCTTTTTATCTGGGATGTTGTCATCTTCCTTAGAAGTTTTGGGATCACTCAACCTCGGGTTACAAGGTTCATCATAAGCGGTCCCACTTCGTAGGGTAATGGCATTTGCTTGTCCTTTCGGGTTTTGTTGAGGTTGTCCAGGGAATTGTCCTCCAGGTGTGGTCTGAGGGGCTTGGTTTAAAGCTACCTGCGAGATTTGGGTTTCAAGCATCTTATTGTGAGTGATTATTTGGTCAACCTTGGTTCCTAACTGGGTAATTAGTTCGTTAACATGAACGTTTTGGTTCATGAACTCCTTGTTTTGTTGGATTTGAGCAGCGACAAAATTATCCACGATTTTCTCGAGGCTCGGTTTTGGTGGTACAGGTTGCATAGGTTGATTTGATCTTGGGGCTTGATAACTTGATTGTCTCGGAGGGGCAGTATTTTGGATAGGGTTATTATTCTTATAGGAAAAGTTTGGGTGATTCCTCCATCCAGGGTTATAGGTATTTGAAAATGGGTTTCCTTGGGTGTAGTTCACTTGTTCAGAGCTGGTCTCGTTTAACAGACTGCATTCTGCGGATTGGTGTCCTTTCGTCCCACATATCTCACAATCTGACGAAACTGCGGCTGCAGTATTCGGGGTTGTACACATATGCCCAACTTTTAGGGCTAATGCGTCCATTTTAGCTTGCATCATGTCTATAGAGCTTAACTCATGTATTCCTCCTTGGGCTTCCTTCTTTTCCACTATCGCTCGTTCTACTCCCCATGATTGATGGTTTTGGGCCATATCTTCGATAAGGGCACTAGCTTCAGGGTAAGGTTTGTTCATCAGTGCGCCACCTGCGGCGGCATCGATGGTCATCTTAGTGTTATAATGAAGTCCATTATAGAAGGTTTGAATGATTAACCAATTTTCTAAACCATGATGTGGGCATGCTCTTAACAGCTCTTTATATCTCTCCCAGGCTTCGAACAACGATTCTCCTTGGTTTTGGGTAAATCTAGTTATTTGGTTTCGAAGAACAGCGGTCTTACTCGGGGGAAAATATCTGGCAAGGAATACTTTTCTAAGGTCTTCCCAACTTGTTATGGAATTTGGTGGAAGGGAATCTAACCAAGATAGGGCCTTATCTCTGAGGGAAAAAGGAAATAATCTTAAGCGAATCGCCTCAGGAGGGGCTCCATTGGTTTTAAAGGTGTCTGCTAGTTGGAGAAAGTTTTTCAAATGTTGGTTTGGGTTCTCTGTAGCAAGACCTGCGAATTGTCTCTGCTGTACTAACTGCAGCAGGGATGGTTTAAGTTCAAAATTGTTAGCTGGTATGGCTGGATTTACTATACTAGAACTAGGTTCCTCGTTGGATGGTTGGGCGAAATCCTTAAGAGGTCTTTGATTTTGATCTTCGGCCATAGCTTTCCTAAGTTTACGGAAATATAAATGTGTGTGAGCGTAACGTTCTGGTTCAGCTAGAGGGTCTACTAAACTTCCGGTACTACGAGTTTTTCGCATTGACCGGCGGGTAACTTCCTTAGTCTAAACGGTATAACAACAGGGTACGAAATTTGACGAAATTGGTCCCCGGCAACGGCGCCAAAAACTTGATGCGTGTTTTTTTCGCAAGTGTACGAACGCGTCAGAGTAATATAAAAGATTATCGTATCCACAGAGACCAAGTGTCAATCTATCGCTATCTATTGTTAAGGTGTGTATCTAAGGTGATTGAAAATAGTAGTTTTGAAGAGTGCACGGTAGTAAATAAAGTAATTAAAATTAATTGATAAAGACAGGTTCGAATGCAATTCACACAACCAATTGATAATCCAAGTACTTGCTAATAGAACTACTTACGGGCAATGTTTTCTACTTTGAAAAGAACTAATTTGACAGGAACTGTCGCTTTCGCGTATTCAGAACCGAGTTGTACCCCCTAATCAAACCCTCTTATTGTCACGGATAAAAAGGCGCGCATTGCGTTAGAGTAGTAAACCTATTTTTAAGAAATATAGTATCTTGACCAAGTTGAAAAGTATTTTAACCTGGATTTTCTAAAAAAAAAGAGGTTCTTACGAACCAAACTTTAAACTTCTTAACGCGTCCGAAAATGGTTTTAAAATCTCTTTTCCTTTTAAATTAAAAACTCCTAATAAACTAAACAAAGCGCTTTCGCTGTTTTTGAAATGGTTTAAAAACAATTAAGTTTAGATAGGCGTTGGACGGCTTTCGATCTTACCCAACGGAATTTAAGAACAGGAAAACTTATATTGAAAGTTAAAATAGCCCTTAAGTGTTTCCACTAACAATTGTACAGATTATCGGTTCGGTTATGATCTTCACATTCTAACCTTTATAAAATTAGCCAGACATGGTAAAGTAAAAGTTCATTTTTAGATTTTTCATAAAAAAGGGTATTTAAGTGCGAGTGCGGAAAGTAAATGAAAGTAGTGCGAGTGCGGAAAGTAAATGAAAGTAGTGCGAGTGCTGAAAGTAAATGAAAGTAGTGCGAGTGCGGAAAGTAAATGAAAGTAATGCGAGTGCGGAAAGTAAATGAAATTAAAAGACAGTGCAAGAAATAAAGTTGACAAAAGGTAAAGTAATAAAAACCTGCTCCAATCGGAGTGGTTGAATAAAATGCGAACTGAAAGTAAAATGGCGGCAGGATTAACTTCCTTCCAGAGTGCTCCAAGACTCAATCTCACAAGCTCTTACAGACTCGATCTCTCGAATGTAGTAACACCTCGATGTGAAGCGATTACCACTATTACACTGATATATGCTTATGAACAACTAAGCTTGGATGAAGAAAAACGAAAATCTAAAGTCCTATTTATAGGCAAGGAAACATGTGGAAAAGACAAGGATGCCCCTAGCATTTGAATTTGGGAGGGAACTCGTTTTGTTCTTGTGGCGCCCGCCACAACACCATGGCGCCCGCCATGAGTGTAAACTTGCTTGGGCAGTTGGAGATCGTGGGGAAAAACAGTTGGGAGGAGTTTGAGACATGGCCACGTCATGGAAGACCCTGTGGCGGCCGCCATAGTGGATGCCATAAGTGTAAAATGCTGATTTTCTCTATTTTAGCTCATTTCGACTTCCTTTTCGCTCCTTTTCTCGCTCGGGGCTCTGATTAGACTAAAAACCTGAAAACAAAGAAAAACATAATAATAACATAATAAAATGACATTAAAAGACTAAGAATGCATGCGAAATCGGAGTCAAAAATACGGTGAAATTCAGTGTCATCAAAGAGTTCAAACGGGATCTTCAAGAAAAACCAGAAGAGACAGAGAGAAACCCAAACTCTGCATGTGCCAAATAATGGTAACCACATGGGGCTTCAAGGGATATTGGTAATGGCCAATCTTCTGGTGAAGATAAAAATATAAAATACCAATAATGATTGGACTTAAAAAACTGCCAGTAATCATTGGACTTAGGATACTAATAATGATCAGACCATCAACAAATGCTAGTAATCGTTGGACTTTCACGGGGATATTGGTAATGACCAAACCTCTGTTGAGGATAAGATTATAAGATGCCAATAATGATTGGATTTAGAAAAACACGCCAGTAGTCACTGGACTTGAATACCAATAATGATTGGATGAAAAAACATGCCAGTGAACACTGGACTTATACGATACCGAGAATGATTGATATTTGAAATAACGCCAGTAAACTGGACTTGAGGTACCAATCATGATTGGATGAGAACACAAGCCGGTAATCACCGGACTTAGGATGCCAATAATGATTGGACTTTCAAATAATGCCAGTAATTACCGGACTTAGGATACCAATAATGATTGGGTTTTGCAAGAGAGAAGATAGTTATGACTGACCAATTATGATTGGATTTGAAACAGGAAGTACAGTTAAGACTGACCAATTATAATTGGATTTTGAAACAAAAGACAAACAGTTATGACTGACCAATTATGATTGGATTTTGAGCAAAAATACATACATTTATGATTGACCAATTATGATTGGACTTCGAGCAATGCCAGTAAACACTGGACTTTGGTTACCAATAATGATTGGATTTTAAACAATTCCAGTAATCACTGGACTTAGAATACCAATAATGATTGGATTTTTCACAATGCTAGTAATCACTAGACTTCAGAAAGAATTGATAATAACCAAGGACTCCAAAACTAACAACAATTGGAGTTCAAACGATGCCAATCACTACTGGACTTCACCAGGATATTGGTAATAACCAAATAAAACAGCAAACTTAAAGGCGTCAATGACGATCGACTTTGCAAACAACGGTATTAGTAGTAACTACACCTCACAAGAATACTGGTAATAACCAGTTAACCAATATTAAGAGGGGACTAGTAGCAACTAGAAATCGATGGAAATACTGGTGAAAACCAGACCAATAACACCAATGAAGATGGGACCTACGAAGAATGTCAACAACAAATGGAAATTCACCAGAGATTGCTAGTAATGACTAAACTTCCTGGGGACATGGATAATAATCAAATTTGACACATGCTGGTGATAAACGGATGTAAGCAAGACATGGATGACGATCCACAGACTCAAAAGAGATACCTACCAAGGACAGGTTAAGGTAAAAGAGGTAAAGACCCAAAAGAAACACACCAAATGCTAAAATGCACATGATATGGTATGATGTGAATGCTCAATGATATGCAAGAGTCAACTCTAACGAGAGGCGAAGAGACTAGGAAAAGGGGAAATGGATAGCATATCCACTCCAACGGGCCACACTGAATCTGAAGAGAACAAACCACTCAGGGGTCTAATAGGAAATGTTCTTCTTTCACCTGAGGAGGTAAAGACTTTCCACATTCAATAAACATCTGTGGATGATACTAGGGAGAAGTCCTTTGCATCATGGTAATCTGTTATCACTGAAGTGTCCAATCCAAGAGGCATTGCCGGCTAATCTTGCTTCATTGGGGACTTACATGCCAGATGGTTTAACAGTGCTTTCGTCACAACAAGAACCACTAAGGGAGCATGTGATTTGCTAAATCATCCCAAGAGCCAAAGTAGATTATGTTTTCATTGTGTTTTCACAAAAAAAATTGTTTTTATCTCAAAAATTTTCCGCTTTCAAAACCATTATTAATAAATAAATGAAGTTTTTCATAACAAGAAAAGAGTAGAGAAATGATAAATATCAAACAATGAATGGTCCAAAATCTGATTTTATTAGAATGGCAATTTGCAAATGGTGAAGTTCCATGGAACATTACAATCAGGAAATGGCAATAAGAGAAAGGTTACATTGTATTTAATGACCACTACTATCCCTAATGACTAAGAATCCTCCAAAGCCTTGCCGCTGATGAGAGCGAATAAGCTTGAAGTCCTTGCTTGAATTCCTTGGTATTGGTGACAACCCTTCTGACACAATGAAATGCCTTTTGTCCCTAACTTTTGCCTAGATCGCCTTCTCAGGTTTCCAATCCACCGGGACACTCATTTTTGCCTAGGTCACCCTTTCGGATTTTCAACCTAGTGAGCTCTTTCTTTTTTATTTAATCCCTAACTTTTGCCTGAGTCTCCTTCATAGGTTATGACCCACCGGGATACCCTTTTCTTGCCTAAGTCGCCATTTCTGGTTTTCGACTTAGCGGGCTTTTTAGGTGTAATATTTTCTTGCTGCGTCACCATTAATAGGGTGTGAGAGTTGTTCACCATCCATCGTCGTAAGAATTAGGGAACCTCCAGAGAATACAGTCTTTACCATAAATGGGCATTCATAATTAGGCGCCCATTTTCCACGTACATCCCTTTGAGATGGCAAGATCTTTTTGAGTATGAGTTCTCCTTCGCAGAATTCACGAACGCAGGCTTTCTTATCAAATGCTCTTTTCATCCTCTTCTGATACAGATGACCATGACACATCGCAATGAGACGTTTCTCATCGAAGAGGTTCAGCTGATCATATCTTTCTTGGACCCACTTCGCTTCATCAAGCTTGGTCTCCATCAAAATTTTCAAAGATGGTATCTCTACCTCAACGGGAAGAACAACATCCATCCCATGCACCAAAGAAAAGGGGGGTTGCCCCTGTCGAAGTCCGAACCAAAGTTCTATACCCATGCAAGGAAAATGGTAACATCTCATGCCAATCCTTATAATCTTGACCATTTTCTGCAAGATCTTTTTGATATTTTTGTTAGCAGCTTCGACAACTCCATTCATCTTGGGACGGTAAGGTGAAGAATTATGATGTTCAATCTTGAAGCTATCACACAACTTCTTCATTGTCTTGTTGTTCAAATTTGTTACATTATCTGTTATGATCCTATTTGGAATTCCATAACGACAGATAATTTGGTTCTTGATGAAGCGGGCAACCACTTGTTTAGTCTCGTTGGTGTAGGAATCAACCTCAACCCACTTTGTCAAGTAGTCAATAGCCACTAAGATGAACCAATGACCATTAGAAGCTTTTGGCTCAATTGCCCCAATCATATCAATGTCCCACATAGAGAACGACTAAGGTGATGAAAACACATTCAACAATGTTGGAGGTACAATCACGTTGTCAGCATAAATTTGGTATTTGTGGCATTTTCTGCCATATTGGATGCAATCGGTCTCCATAGTTAACCAATAATATCCAGCCCTTAAGATCTTCTTAGACATGGCATGCCCATTGTCGTGAGTGCTAAATGCTCCTTCGTGAACATCTTGAATTAACAGGTCTGCTTCTCGTTTGTCAACACATCTTAGCAAAACCATGTCATGATTTCTCTTGTATAGCACATCATTACTGGAAAAAAAATTGGAAGACAACCTCCTCAAAGTCTTCTTATCAAGAGTTGAAGCATTTGCAGGATATTCTTGGTTCTTCAGATAATTTTTGATGTCATGAAACCACGGTTTCCCATCCACCTCTTCATCAACCAACTGGCAGTAGGCTGGTTTAGTCTTGCGCTCAATTCTAATTAGTGGCACGTCATTAACAAATCTGACCTTCCACATTGAAGCTAACATGGATAAAGCATCAGCTATGTGGTTTTCTGATCGCGATACATGATAGAAAGTGATCTCATCAAAGTATTGGATCATCTCTACAACATAAGCACGATACGGGATCAACTTCTCGTCTCTAGTTCCCATTCACCTTTGACTTGATAAATAACCGGAGCAGAATCTCCACTGACCTCCAAAATCTTGATTCTGAGATCAATAGACGCTTCCAACTCTAGAATGCACGCTTCATATTTAGCAATGTTGTTCGTGCACTCAAAACATAATCTTGTTGTAAACGAGGTATAACCACCACAGGGTTCATCAATACATCACCTACACCATGCCCACTGTAGTTAGAAGAACCGTCAAACATCATCTTCCATCGGGAACCTGGCTCGGGGCCTTCATCGGGACTTGGCTCTTCACAGTCTTTCTTTATTAACATAATGCCTTCATCTGGGAAATCAAACTTGAGGGGTTCATAGCCTTCCACAAGCTGATCTGCAAGGTATCTGATAAGACACTTCCCTTGATGGACTTATGAGTGACGTACTGAATATCATATTCTGATAAGAGCATGTGCCATCGGGCAAGCCTTCCAGTTTGAGCAGGCTTTTCAAAGATATACGTTATAGGGTCCATTTTTTAGATCAATAAAGTAGTATGACATATCAGGTATTGCCTCAAACGCCTGGCGGCCCATGCTAAAGTACAACAAGTCTTTTCCAAAAGTGAATATCGACTTTCGCAATTAGTAACCTTCTTGCTCAATTAGTAAATGGCATGCTCTTTACACCCAGATTCATAATGTTGGCCCAAAACACACCCTATTGATCTTTCCAATACAGCCAGATACATGAAAAGGGGTTTCCTTGGAACAGGTGGGACCAAGATTGGTGATTCTTGTAAATAACTCTTGATTTTGGACGTGGTTCTTAAGCACTGCCGCTCTGGGTTACTACAGGTCGATTCATTTTTTGTCCTATTAAAGCTGATGAAGGAAGGGAAATAGATGTCTCCAACTAACCGTGCTTTGCAAACTGAAGTCAAACAGTCAAAACTGTTGGTTTACAGATGTGATCAATGTGGGGGGGCCTCTCTTAGGTTATTTTGGTTGAATTTAGACTTTGGGTGGGGAATACGGACTTGGATGTTTTGATTGATATATGAGGGTTTTTGACCTGAGGTTGTTTTGATGTGGTGTGCTCGCTAAGATTTTTCTTTCAATCTTATGCCTACGTATTCCCGTTTACTGAAACAGGGAAATCAGAGCGATCGGAGTTCCTCTTATTCTATAGGAGGAAATGGTGTTTTGGTGTCTTGTTCAAAGTCCAAGACATGAAGCTAAAGGTGGTTTGTATCTTGTTCAAAGCCCAAGATGTGAAGCTGAAGGGTCTATTTGTATCTTGTTCGAAGCCCAAGATATGAAGCTAAAGGGTTTTGACTTTAGAGAGAATTTGTCATCTCTAAAGGGGTCTGTTTGTCACAATTGTTGCATGAGGGTTTATAAAGGAGAATTACTTTAACTGGGATATGTGAATCTAGCAATGCCATAATTTCCTTTATAGGGGATTTTTAACCTAAAGGAGAAGACTTTAACTCAGTGTAGAGTAATGCCATCTTTCCTTAGGAATTTCTCATGCTAAAAGAGGGACAGTGGCGTGGATGTAAATAATCTAGAGGCTTGCCGCTTACAGCAATTAGGAGTTGTTGATGTTTGTATCCTGTGAATGAGGCACAGTTTTGATGCTAAAAGGTTGATTGACTCAACCGGGGTTTCCTTATACAAAGCCTAAGAGGAGGCCAGTGGCCCAACAAGAGGGTGTTTTTATGTGTCTCGTACGAAGCCCAAGAGAGAGGCTAAAAGGGTTTGACTCAACAAGAGAGTGCTTTTAGATGTGTCTTGTACGAAGCCCAAGACGGAGGCTAAAGGTTGACTCCACAAGAGAGTCTTTTATACTCAACAAGAGAGTGTTTTTATGTGTCTCGTACTAAGCCCGAGATGGAGGCTAAAGGTTGACTCCACAAGAGAGTCTTTTTGTATCTCGTACGAAGCCCGAGATGGAGGCTAAAGGTAGTGCTGTTTCAATTGAGTTACAGGTCCAGTAGGTTGGTTAAAAGAGAAAATCAGTTCTTATAAAGAGACTGATTAAAGGTAAGGCTATGCTTTGGGATTGATCAGAGGATCAGGGTTATTTCCTGTTCTTTAAGGAAATGGGGAATTCATAGGGTTTTGGAGACTGTCCAAGTCTACTGGTGTTTTTCCCTATTCTTGAAAGGTGCTTGAGAATGTCTTTGAGACTCAAGGGTCTTAGACTGTCCAAGTCTAGAGTTTTATCTTTTGTACTATGCTTAAAGAAACAGTAGTAGTACGTTCACGGTAGAGAGATCTAGACTCTTTGAAAGACTGTTCTATTAAGATGACTAATTTATGTTCCTATACCTCTAGGAGGTCGTCGGGACAATTTGTACGAAGCCCAAGAGGAGGCTGGAAACTTTTAAGAAGCCGAGGGACAATTTGTACGAAGCCCAAGAGGAGGCTCTCTTCCCGGAGGAAGAATCCTTATACGAAGCCTAAGAGAAGGCTGCGAATACTTCTAAGAAGCCGTAAGGTCCTTCTACAACACCCAAGAGGAGGCGGGGATGCTTTTAGGAAGCCTGTGGGTCCCCAAACGTCGAGAAATTCAATACAGGCTACTCACAGAGAATAGATCAAGCCAGGAAAGTCCGAGAATTTGGAAGAAACTCAAGAGATGCCATTCACGGAGAAAATATCATCTCTGGGGAGTAGAGTTTCTTTGACAATGTCTAAGGGTGACAGTCTGTGAAAGGGTTCACCGAGAATGTTGCCTTTCACGTCTCCATATTGTTTAACCCCAAGATGAGGGAAGACTGTATCTGGTAATCCTATGGGGATCTAGTTTTGTCTATTTAAAAGTGATCAACAGAGCTTAGTACTAGACGTAGTTGTCGGGGAAACTCTAAATATCTATACTATTATTACACAATTAATATGAGTTTATGAAAGAATACTTACAGTGAAACAGCCCCACAATACAGTTATATGTATATGAAAGCGGTAAATGAAAGCATATAAACACTTACTCGGTTGTAGAGCTTCCATGCTGTTTGTTAGTTGTTCAACAAAGAAAGTTTTGATAACAATATTATATACAAAATCAAAGGAGAAAGTGCTTTGAAAATATGTTGGGGCTTACAGCTCAAGGGGAGGCCCAAGGTTTTATCAGTGATTGCACTGTGAGCTTGAATTTGTACAGAGACTTATACAACTGAATGAGGCCCAAGAAAGGTTTTATGTACAAAGGGGTGGGCTTACACTCTCTCAAGAGGCCCAAAGATTTATTTTTAAGAAAGGAAATGGGTCTTACTACTCGAGGGTAGGCCCAGTTGGTTTTGATTTTGAACTGGCGATCGCCGAGATTTTCTTTTAACGCAGAGGGACTTATACAATATCTGAGGCCCAAAAAAGTTTTGGGTTAAAAGGGGGTTGGGTCTTGCACTCTATTAGAGGCCCAAAGAAATTTAAAGAAAAGAAATGGGGCTTATAACACGAGGGTAGGCCCAGGGTTTCAACGGAGGATGATCGTGTCAAACTTTTTAAAATACAACGGGACTTATACAATAAGTGAGATCCAAAATAGGTTTGTATTTACAAAGGATTGGGTCTTACACTCTATTAGAGGCCCAAAAGTGTTTGAAAATGATTTATGAGGGTGAAAATCAAAGAAACCCTAATTTGTTTTCTTTTAAAAGTAAATATTTAAAGAAAATCAAACAAAATACCAAATAAGTTTGAATAAACCACTTGTGATTTTTGTTTAAGGTTTGGAAAATGAGGTTTTAATCACAAGAGATATTAAAACTCATTAGGTTTTGATTTTCAAAGTAAATATTCACTTTTAAAATGTTTAAAAACAATTAAAAATGAATTTATTCACAAAAATACTAATTATATTAAATAAATAATATAAATCTAATTTTTTGTGTGTAATAAAATATTTAAACATTTTTGTGATTTTTTGCAAAAAGAATCAACCAAAAATAATTAAAGTTGAAGGAGTTATTAATTTTTCAAATCATTTAAAATAAATATGAAAAATAACAAAAATGGGAAAAAGTGGTAAAAAAAAAGGTCTGGGGCGAGGGGGATTCGAACCCCAGACCTTCCACTCGCTCAATACACACAAACCAGCTGATCAACCATTGGGACGCAATGCCAATTCAAATATAACATGGCAAACAATAATTATATAGTAAACAAGTTGGATTTTCTGAAAATGGCGCCATGTCCATCTTCAACCTCAAGCTCAGATGCGTGAAGCCCTCCATCTCCTTCGTTTCTCAACCATTTGACATGATTCAAACACCAAACTCATGCGTTTTTTCACAAGGAAGAAAGTGGCAATACTCAATTTTATTTATTTTCAATGTATAGCAAATTATATCATTGTGGCCGTATGAACCCTAATTTTGCAAAAGCAATCGAGCAGACATGATTATGAGTGCTATGATCAAATTTTTTTAGGGGAAATACTCAGCATATGATGGCAATCAATTGGCAAAAATATCATGCGAGGAAATATGCATGGATCATGAAGTTGGAGTTTGAGGCTTACCTTGATGCAAACTGAAATGGAACTTTGCACAGATGGTGTTTCAGATGTGATTTGATGATCCCTACAGCTTCAATGCAGTTTGTGGAGTGTGTTACAAGCTTTGGAACACTTTGAAAGTCTTTGGATCAAGCTGGAGCACTCCAACTGCATAATTGAGGCATAATGGCTTGGTTGAAGGATGATTTTGAGCTAGGGGTGTTACAGTTGGTGTTTAAGTGTTTGGACACCTCAAATACATCATATGTGATGTGTCTGAGCAATTGGAATGGATTGCTTATGGCTGCAACTCAAAACCCGATAGTGGTTACTCAAAAACAAGGAAACTAGGCACTTAAGATAGAATGAGAGAAAGCAGTGTTGTAACTGGCTTTGGTGTGAGTTGAATGATCCATTGGAACCTCTATTTATAGGTGATCAATTCTTGTCTTGGAGGAATAGTGAATGGCTACTGGATCAGATCACATTCAAAGGCTTTGGCTTGGTGGTATTTCTTCTCATGCAAGGCAACCTAGCACCTCCCAAGAGCAAGGTTATGCCTTGACCAAATTCACATTCTTCAAATGTTTTTATTGTTGTTTAATCAGAGAACTTGACTGAGTAGAGTGGCTTTGTTGAAAGTGCCCTATTTCACATAAATGTCTTTGAATTTCAAGGCATATATGCCAAAATGCATTAATCTCAAGTTGGAAGATTCCTTGGCCTTTGGACTCAACCCTATCAGTTGGATCAGTTGGCTTATGATCAGATTGAATGCATGTGGCATAGTGATCATTAATTTTGACTCAGAAATCGTGGATGGCAAGACAACTCAAAAAGTGATTTTTCATGGCAGCCTTGGCATGGTGTGTTGTAGCAGCCATAACTCTTGGCTCAAGTAGAGTGGTTTCATGCCAATGAGTTGCTTGGATTGTAGGCAATGTGTACAAAAACATTGATGTTTATCTTTGGAACTGATTCAGCTTGCATCTATGTGAAAAAATCCCACAAGTTTTGGTGTTTCCAACAAAATCTGTCTTGGACATAATTTTTTCTAAGTGTTGGAAAAGTTTGTACTTTCATGTTTTTAGTGATTTTGATCCAACCATAACTCAAAATACATAATGAATTTGGAGGGGGGGGGGTCAGTTTTTTGCTTTTGTAGAGGGCCATGAGATCTACAAATCAAGCTTTGGATGGGGAAAAATGGCTTTGTGGTTTAGGAGTTATGATCCTCCAAAGTTGGTACCCTTGCCACTTTGTTCATAACTTAGAAAATTTTCTAAGTTTTTATGGTTACCCCTTTTTCAAGTTATCCCACTTTCTTTGATTTTTCTTGATGAATGATGATTCAAATCATACATTAACATCATTTTAGGGTTAAAAAACCATTTTTGTGAAAAATCTCAAAAGTCAAAGTTGACTTTTGTGCACAGTTGACTTTTTATCAGATGAATTCCAAACTGTGCGATCCTCTATGAAATCAAGTCCTTGACCTAAATCAAACTTGATGGATTGATTTCATAGGTGTTATAGGGTGTATTGAATCATGTCCTAGGGTTTGGGAGCATGTCCTGGTCAAAAGTCAAAGCTACAGTTGACTTTTCTCGCGAAACCCTAATTGTGGCTTTGATGAAATTGAGACTTGTTGATCAAGCTTCTTGGATCAATCCATTGTTGCCAATGGATCAATGTGGTATATTTGAGACCCTCAAATCCTCTCTTGAGGTCTTGGCTCATAATTTGTCCCAAAAGTCAACTTAGGGGTGATTAGGTCAAGAAACCCTAATTCCTGATTTTTTATGGATGCATCCCCTGAGGCCAAATTGACTTGATGATTGGGTCCATGAGGTTCCATGGAGTATTTTAGGATATGCTTTGAAGCATTGGCTCATGCCCAGAGGAAAATTTCCATCTGGAGGCCCTGGTCGACCAAACCCTAATTTGGTGACACTGGCGATCTTGAGGCTTAATCCACCTAGAAGGGAGCAGCCCTTGAAGTGGGAGTCCTCTTGATCCATTGTAGATGTTTGAGAGATTTAGACAAGTTGAAGATCATGTCATTCCTTGATTGATCTTTTGCCTAAGGCTCAGAGAGGGCTTGGAACCCTTAGTTTGATAGTAGTGAATGCTCACCCATCTTTGGGGAGATTGATGAGACATGATGGTACATCCATATTGTGATGGTGATTTGCACAATGATGGGAAACCTTAGTGGTCAAAATTTGGGGTATGACAGATGCCCCTATTTAATCTTCTTGGACTCGAAGGTGTGAATGGCGAAGGTATTCGGGCATTCAGGGTGCAAGAGGATTAAATATCGGAATACCCGAAATTTTGATGGTGGTTAAGAATGGTAGTTCAGGCATCCTTCTTCTTTAGCTAAGCAATGATGCTTAGAAAAGGTAAAAACCTCCCCTCGATCCTGGTTTCCTACCATGGAACTGGTCTAAGTTTCTGAAGTAAACTTCCCCTCGATCCTGGTTTCCTACCAAGGAACTGGTCTAAGTTTCTGAAGTAAACTTCCCCTCGATCATGGTTTCCTACCAAGGAATTGGTCTCAGTTTCTGATGTAAACTTCCCCTCGATCCTGGTTTCCTACCAAGGAACTGGTCTCAGTTTCTGATGTAAACTTCCCCTCGATCCTGGTTTTCTACCAAGGAACTGGTCTCAGTTTCTTTTGTCAATAAACTTTCTTGACAATGGACGCTATTCGTAGCGGTTTTCCTCAAACTTCTCGCCGAATTTTCCTGGAGAGATGCCATTTGATTGAAAAAGATTGATGTCAGACTTGTTGGGGAACCCAGTCGTCTGAGTTGTAGAGGTGCACAAACTTCTCCGTGGGAGACGCCATTTGTTTCTACTGGGGAAAGTGAGTTTCTTGAGAGACTGCTTTCTATGTTTGGGGATGTTACATCATACTTTTCTCAGGATCTTCCCGGAGAAACGCCATATGATGTGATCCAATTTTGAGGTGCCGATGACCTTTTCATCAGTGGTTTTTCAGAGAAAAACTTCCGTACCGCTGAATCTCTGATTAAGAGGCCTTTCTGGGGATTTTCCTTAATCCAAGAAAGCAGGGATATCATCTTCAATGGCGAAGAGTGATGTTTGTTGAACATTTTCTCTGGTCTTTCAGAGGTTCAAGTTATCAAAGTGGTCAAGGAGCCAACTTCAATCCAGAAATAAACTGGAGGAGAGAGACTGTTCAGATGCAACATTTCCTGACGAGGAAAGAACTGACAACTCGATTGAGAAGACTCTTATCACTAGGGGACGAGACCAACTAGAGTGATAGTGATGCAATATGAATATGAATGTAAATCAATAATGCATGATGCATGTATGTATATGCTGACAAAACTGACACGACATACAAACTAACGGATGAACACGACTGGATACTCGGCCACAGTGGGGCATGTAGAAATATCGCTGGTTCAAGATAGCCAATTTGCCTTGCTTAGGAAAGATAGTCCCTGCGGGGACAACCGTTGATCGGGCTTAGGAAGCAAGAGCTCTGCCGAGGGTATCAGATGGGAAAGTCGCATCTGATACAGCTGATCCTTCATTCAGGCGCACTGGCTTAGAAGGAGTACTTTGAAGTTCGCCCACTTTTGGAGAAGCGATGAATGTTCTTCCGATGTTCAACAGTCAAAAGAAATTGCCATCTTTATTTTAAAAGCAGAAAAAGTTTTACAAGTAAATTCATTTTGGTTTTATTTCAAGAATCGTTGATCATATTAAGATGTCGTTCTGTAAAACTAAAACAAGTAAGAATTGCAAACAAAAGCACAAGGGCTCAAATTTTATTGATAAGATGGAAATCAGCCAAGCGCGTGATTCCATAGAGTATATACAAAGTTAGAAAATGGTAATTTACAGGGAAAAGGGCTACGTTGAAACATAACGACCATTGTCCTTCTACCAACTTTGAATTCGGGACATCCTGAGCTTCTGTCGAAAATGACCGTGACTGGAGCTTTCCTGATGGATGATGTAACTACTGCTGAGGATTTGCCCCTGTTGAACATAGTTACTTGCCATTATCCCTAAATTTTGCCTGGATTGAACTTTGTGATTTCCAATCCACCGGGATGATTTTTTTTTTGACTTTGTCTCTAATTTTTGCCTGGACCGCCCTTTCGGGTTTTCAATCCACCGAGGCGTTTTTTTTTTTAGTTTAGGCGAAGTATTTCTTGACTACATTCGCATTTGTGGGGTAGGCAAATTCCTCTCCGTCCATGGTTGCAAGTCTCAAGGCACCGCCTGAGAAAGCTTTCTTGACCACATAGGGGCCGTCATAATCCGGAGTCCATTTTCCCCAAGAGTCAGTGAGAAAAGATTGTATCTTCTTGAGCACGAGGTCTCATTTCCTGAAGATGCGAGGTCATACCTTTTTGTCGAACGCCTTCTTCATTCTTTGCTGATACAACTGACCATGACATAGTGTCGTTATTCGCTTTTCTTCGATCAGGTTCAGCTCGTCGTGTCGACTTTGACACCATTCAGCTTATGTTAGCTTAGCTTCCATCAATACCCGGATTGATGGGATCTCTACTTCGATGGGGAGCACTGCTTCCATGCCATATACTAGAGAGAAAGGGGTTGCCCATGTTGAAGTGCGGATAGATGTGCGATAACCGTGAAGAGCAAAGGGTAGCATTTCGTGCCAATCTTTGTAGGTTACAACCATCTTTTGAACAATCCTCTTGATGTTCTTGTTAGCCGCTTCTACCGCACCGTTCATCTTGGGTCGGTAAGGAGATGAGTTATGGTGTTCGATCTTGAACTCTGCGCATAACTCTTTCATTATCTTGTTGTTCAAGTTAGATCCATTATCCGTAATGATCTGGCTTGGAACACCATAACGGCAGACGATATTGTTTTTGATAAATCGGACCACCACTTGTAGGGTTACATTAGCGTATGACGCTGCTTCGACCCACTTGGTGAAGTAATCAATGGCTACCAGGATGAACCGATGTCCGTTTGAAGCCTTGGGCTCAATCAAGCCAATCATGTCGATTCCCCATATGGAAAAAGGCCATGGGGAAGAAAGAACTTTGAGATGCGTTGGCGGTACATGAATTTTGTCGGAGTATATCTGACACTTGTGACACCTCCTCATGTACTTTTGGCAGTCGGATTCCATGGTCAACCAGTAGTACCCTGCTCTTAGAATTTTTCTCGCCATAGTGTGTCCGTTGGCATGAGTGCCAAAGGATCCTTGGTGAATTTCTTTCATTAGCATGTCTGCCTCTGGTCTGTCTACACATTGGAGCAAGACCATGTCAAAATTTATCTTATAGAGTGTATCACCGCTCAGGAAGAAGTTTCCAGCCAGTCTTCTAAGGGTCTTCCTGTCCTTCTTTAGTGCCCCAGGTGGGTACTCTTGTTTCTGAAGGAAGCATTTGATATCGTGATACCAAGGTTTGTCGTCTATGACTGCTTCAATTGTGAAGATGTAAGCGGGCCGTTTAAGGCGCATTTTGTCGATCTTAGGTAAGTCATTCCATTGACCTACACTAATCATGGAAGAGAGAGTGGCTAATGCATCAGCCATTTGATTCTCCTCACGAGGGATGTGATGAAACTTAATTCTGTTGAAGAATGGTAACAACCTTCTCGCGTAATCTTTGTAAGGGATTAATCTTGATTGGTATGTGTTCCAATCTCCTTTGATCTGATTGATAACCAGGGCTGAGTCGCCATATACGTCCAAATTTTTTATCCTTAAATCAATCGCTTCCTCGAGACCCATAATACAAGCTTAATATTCGGCCTCGTTGTTTGTACACTTGAACGTAAGTCTGGCGGTGAAAGGAATGTGGGTACTCTGAGGTGTTATAATGATTTCCCCAATTCCGTTTCCGTAATGATTAACTGCTCCATCAAAGATAAGTTCCCATCAGGAACCTGGCTCTGGCCCTTCACTGGGTAGCGGTTCATCGCAATCTTTCGTTTTTAGATACATGACATCATCGTCTGGGAAGTCAAACCCGATAGATTCTTGATCGTCAATTGGTTGATGAGCCAAATGATCGGCTAAAATACTCCCCTTAACGGCTTTCTGAGCGTGGTACTCTATGTCATATTCTGATAACAACATCTGCCAACGGGCAATCCTTCCCGTGAGAGCAGGTTTTTCAAAGATGTACTTGATTGGATCCATTTCGGAGACCAACCAAGTAGTGTGACGAATCATATACTGGCGAAGACGTTTGGCTGCCCAAGCCAAAGCACAGCAAGTTTTCTCAAGCATCGTGTATCGAGTCTCGCAGTCGGTGAATTTCTTGCTCAGATAGTAGATGACAGACTCTCTCCTTTTGGTTTTGTCTTGTTGGCCAAGTACACATCCTATTGAGTCCTCTAGGACTGTGAGGTAAATGATTAGTGGTCTTCCTTCCACTGGAGGTGATAGAATCGGCGGATTCGACAGGTATTCCTTGATACTGTCGAAGGCAGTTTGGCAATCTTCTGTCCAAATGCAGTCCTAGTTCTTTTTGAGTAATTTGAAAATCGGTGCACATGTCGTGGTCATGAGGAATATGAATCTAGAGATGTAGTTCAAACGTCCCAGGAATCCTCTGACTTTTCTTTCAGTTTTCGGAGAAGGCATTTCTTGAATGGTCTTGACCTTGTCAGGATCAACCTAAATTCCTCTCTGGCTGACGATGAACCCTAGTAGTTTCCCTGGCTGGACACCGAAGGTGCACTTATTGGGATTCAAGCGGAGTTTGTATTTTCTCAGATGCTCAAATAACTTTAACAGGTGGGTCACATGCTCCTCCTCTGTTCTAGATTTGGCAATCATGTCATCGACATATACCTCGATTTCCTTGTGTATCATGTCATGAAAAAGTGTAGTCATGGCCCTTTGATAGGTTGTCCCGACATTCTTCAACCCGAACGGCATTACCTTGTAACAAAAGGTACCCCATGGGGTAATGAACGAAGTTTTTTCCATGTCTTTCGACGCCATTTTGATCTGGTTATAGCCCGAGAATCCATCCATGAAGGAGAAAACTTTGAACTTTGTTGTACTGTCTACCAGCATGTTAATGTGTGGTAAAGGAAAGTCGTTCTTTGGACTAGCCTTCTTTAGATCTCTGTAATCGACACACATTCTGACTTTTCCATCCTTTTTTGGAATGGGTACGATGTTGGCTAACCATTGAGGATATTCAGATGTGGCGAGGAAACCCGCGTCAATCTGTTTCTGTACCTCCTCTTTGATTTTGATGGCCATGTCCGGTGAGTTCGTCTCAACCTCTATTTTACTGACGGACATTCCGATCTCAACGGTAAATGATGCTCCACGATGCTGGTATCCAACCCTGGCATATCCTGATAGGACCAAGCGAATACATCGGGAAACTCTTTGAGAAGCTTTGTCAAACTCTCTCTGGCAGTTGGACTGAGCAGTGCCCTAATCCTGATTTCTTTTCTCTCTTTTTCCGAACCTAAGTTTACCGTTTCCAACGGCTCTTTATGAGGTTCAATGGACCTTTCCTCCTGTCTGAGTAATCGGGAGATCTCTTCTGGAATTTCGTCGTCATTCTCTTCTTCAGCCCCAAATACCGGGAACTCAAAGTTGGGAGAAGGCATCGGATTGTATGTTTCAACGGGGTTTAAAACAAGCAATCTGCATGACGGTATGATTTGTGTTTAGAAGAGATAGAGAAAATGCAAAAGTGTGTGCAGTGTATTTTTTTTTGGAAAACTGCTTGTTTTTATTATTGAGTTGTTTTTTAGGATTACCATTTTCTGAGAAAAGCAAAAAGAGAAAACAGCAATTAATGTGGAAATTACAGAACGACGTTATTTTATTAATGAACAAGTCGATTCTTGAAACTACAGCCCTATAAAACAAAACTTTGTCGCTTTGGGTGAAGCGAAGAGGGAAATTTACAGAAAGTGAGCCCTATCAAAACATCTGTTTCACCTGGGCAGGGTGAAAGGTTAAAGACGACAATTACTTTGACTTATGAACAATCTTCGGAATATCGACAGCAACCCATTGGCGGCGGACTCCTCGGTGAATCACAAAGTCTGGTACCTTCCTTGATTTGTCTTCAGAAATAACGCTGAATTCTGGTGGAGCATGATCATTGGAATCTGTCTCCCAGGCAGAGTTGTCGTAGGAGGATTCCTCTGTTGTATTTTGCATAGTATTTGTGCTCTCAGGTACATCTCCCCATCCAGTTGGCTGGATGTCTTCGAACATGATACGAGAGCTTTCTGGAGCAGTGTACTTGACCATATAGTCAAATTTTCCACTTGGTTGTCCTAAGGTGTCCCACACTTCTTTGGAATTGGAGGAGTCATCTCTTTCGAGGACGTTGACCTCGGGAAAAGCATAGTTGATGAATTCTAGTCCTGCAAACTTTACAAATTCATCGTCGTGTTGAGTAGTTTCTGAATGACCTGAGTGTTGATCCCATGACATGGTGGGGACGCAGGTATTCTGTTCAATGATGCTCAGCTGATTTTTGTCGTTCGGCTGACTCTCTTGCCCCAAGTCTCCTGGGTAGGGCTGCCACATTGGCAGACCATCCATCTGGCCATAGTAATTGTGATCAAAGTTGTCCTTCATCGGAGTGTCCTCCTCTAATGAGTTTGGTGGAGCACGACATCCTTCCGAATCAATATCTCCATATATCATTTTGATGTCCGACCTTGGTATAAATCTCGAACTCTGTGCAGGATAGCAAAATGGCATAGGCATCTCTTCCTGAGACATATAACCATCCTTGTTAGGATAGGACTCCCATTTCTCATCTGTATCGGAGGAATCTCCCTCGTTGATAGTATGCACTTCTTGAGTCACTAGTTGAAGGAAGCCTCCACTGTGGAAGAAGTTCTGAATGGGATGAAGACTTTCATCGTTAGCAGCTGTCTGGGTGAAGGTTGCAGAAAAACCAAGACCTTTCTTTGTTTTATTGTCAGTAGGAATGACAAGCTGTCCCCATCCTGTTGTATTGGTACTCTCGGCCGCTTTGATAACATCTTTGTATGAGGAAATGGAAGTTCCCTCTTCGGATTAATTGTCCTTGCTCACCGATAGTGCTTGGAACTGAGTTCTAATAACCTCCTCGGGTTCTACACCAGTAGATGATGATAAGTTACTCACGAGCAAGGCTTGTTCTCTACAGACCGTGACGAGCTGGTTGTTCTGGATGAACTTTAACTTTTGGTGGAGGGTCGAGGCGACCGCCCCAGCCTGATGTATCCAAGGTCTTCCTAATAAACAATTGTACGTTACCCCGGATGTCCATGACTTGGAAAGTGACTTGGAAAGTGTGAGGACCGATAGTTATGGGAAGATCGACTTTGCCGATAACCGTTTTTCTAGATCCGTCAAATACTTTGACGACGACCTCGTTGGTTCTTATCGGAGGTCCTTTGAAGGATAGTTGCATCAAAGTGGACTTCGGCATAACATTCAGGGCTGATCCTGTGTCTACCAGTACGCTGGCCAAAGCATCGTCCTGGCAGTTGACTGTAATATTGAGCGCCATGTTATGACGGCGACCTTCTTCAGGTAATTCCTCATCACTAAATCCCAAATTATTGCAGGAAGTGATGTTAGAGACAATACTATCGAACTGTCTGATTGTTACATCCTGTTCCACAAAGGCTTGCTCCAAGACTTTCTGTAGAGCCTTCCTGTGTGCTTCTGAACTAAGTAACAGTAATAATACTGAGATCTTCGAAGGAGTCTGTAACAGCTGATCAACAATGTTGTATTCACTCCTCTGGATGAGCTTCAGCATCTCATCATCGTTTTTCGAAAGGTCGGGATTACTGGATTGACCGACTGGTGGATTGGGAACTTCTGTCAGAGGTTCCTTTTCTTTGTTGGATTCTCCAACTCCTCTGTTGAAGATTCTACCACTCCGTGTTACACGACTGATGTCTGCAATATTCACGACGGAGGGTAATGGAATTTCCTTTCCATTTTCAATTATCGTTGCACCGTATTTGTAAGGGATAGCCTTAGTTGATTCATACGGTAGTGATCCAGGTAGATAGATGACGATGGGAGCCTTCTGATTTTTCTGACCATCGTAAGTAATCTCGATCCGTTCCTAGTTAGGAACTCTCGATTCGTCAAGTAGAGGGATGATGGCGAAAACATCCCTAGTCCTTTGATGATCAGAGATTACGACAACTTCCTCAATTTGATTGGCAAGGTAGTTCGGTGCCCAGTTGATTGGTCCGGAACTCGGATATGGGCGAATCTCTCCACAATCCACCTGAACCTGAAAAGTTGCTCGCACAAGGTAGCATCCCTAGTTACTTTCCGAACAGATTCTACAACGTTCATAGTTGTGTGGTGGCACCTGGCCACACCCGCTTTGAATATAATGTAACCTCACTAGATCAGTTTCCACAGATCGAACATCTTGACTTTGACGTCGAGTAGGGTTCTCGTTATTGATACTAATCTGCTGAGTGTCTTCATCCATATAGATGGGAAGCCACCAATGATTTAACAAGTGCTGAAGTGCTTCCTGGACAAAGGCACAACCTTGATCGTTTTCACAACCCGCCCTACAGCTCTGATAATCATGTGATACTAGGAACCCGAGCCGGGCCTGTTTAGCATGTAATTCCACCGGGCTGGTATTCATTAAGTGAATATCGAAGATTTTAATCATGTTGATCTGATAGGGATTCCTATCATGGTAGTCCTGGATCCATCCAAGATCCATCTGACGTTGGAGGGCCTCTTGTACAAAAGAGCATCCCTGTTTGTTTAGCGAGCAAGTCAGACAGGAGTTGTAATCGGGTCGCAGCAGATTATGATACTGGCCTTGCCTTGAGTGCATTGCCACCAAGTTGACATTCATCGCACGGATGTCGTGATTTTGAATAACGTTGGAATTCGTATAAACCATGTTAACTCCACGCACTCGGTGCTCCTGGATCCATCCAAGACCCATCTGTTCCTGTAGAGCTGATTGCACCACAGAACATCCCTGATTGTTTTTAGAGCAGATATCACACTTGTGATAATTATGAGGTGGCACATGGCCATATCCACTCTGTCTACAATGCATTTTGACCAAGTTGGCCCTCAATAAGAGTACTTCGTGAATTTGATAGGTGTTGTTAGACTCTCCCTCTATCAAATTAACTGCAGCTTTCTCATGTTGAGGCAGCAGGTTCGTGAGAACATTAGGATTCGTATCCTTGAAAGACAAGACCCCGCTCCTAACAAGCTTTTGCACATCGGATTTGAAATTGAGACAGCTTTCTATGTTATGCCCTGGTCCTCCTTGATGATAAGGGCACGTCTGATCCACTTTAAACTAAAAAGGAGGATTTTCCGGTACTGTAAGAGGGGACTTAGTCTGGATGTGCCCCTTGGCTAGTAGTAACGGAAATAGTTCTGCGTACGATACGGGTATAGGATCAAATCCTGGTGGCCGCATTTTACGATTGTTGTTGTATTGAGGATGAGCCTGCTGAAGAGGCTGTTGTGTCCTTTGCTGATTAGGTTGGCTTTGCGCAACCTGAGGCTGATATGTAGGAATAGGCGCAAGATTGATAGCAGGAGTCACAGCCGCTACTGGTTGATAACGTCGCCTTCGCTTTCCGAGAGAGATATTCCCAATATCTTGTTCTTTTTTCTTAGGGAGAGTACTACCGTATCATTTTGTACTACTAGATAATCCAGCGTCCTTAACTAGGCGTCCTTCTCGGATAGCTTCCTCAAGACGAACTCCCATGCCCACCATCTCGGTGAAGTCACTGGGCGCATTGGCGACCATTCTGTCATTGTAAAATGAGCTTAAGGTCTTTAAGAAGATCTTTGTCGTCTCTTTTTCCTCTAGAGGTGGACAAATTTGGGCGGCGATCTCACGCCATCTCTGAGCGTACTCCTTAAAGGTTTCCTTGTCCTTTGTGACATTTATCTGAGTTGATCTCTGTCTGGAGCCATGTCCAAATTGTATTTGTATTGCTGGACGAAGGCAGTGCCAAGATCTCTGAAAGTGCTAATCGTAGCGCGGTTTAAACCCATGTACCATTTTAATGCGGCACCGGTTAAACTATCGTGAAAGTAGTGAATCAATAGGTCCTGATTCTCCGTCTGAGCTGACATTTGCCGAGCGTACATCACCAAGTGGCTCTGAGGGCAAGAGTTACCCTTGTATTTTTCAAAGTCTGGCACTTGGAACTTGTGTGGAACTTTCACATTGGGGACCAGACAAAGGTCTGCGGCGTCCTTTCCAAATAAATCTTGACCGCGAATAGCTTGCAGTTCCTTCTGTATTTCCAGGAACTGTTCCTGGAATTCATCCATTCTATCAAACATAGTTTCCTTTCTACCATAAGTTACATGTGGAATCTGTCCTTCCGGGACAGTGTGCACCACAGGGGGTGGTACCATGACTACGGCAGCGAATCTTGGCGTTTCCCGAAGTTTGTAACCTTCAGGAGTCCTCAGTATGCCTCTGGCATCCTCGCTTTCCCGAAGTTTGTAACCTTCAGGCCCAGTGGCTTCTGCTGTGATTCCCCGATCTTCAGTGATCGGCGGAACATATCCTTCTGGGATATAGTTAACAGTCATGCCCTAAGGACGATCTTTCGGCATTTGATACCTAGGATCATACTTCTCCACTATGGGTGTTGAGGTGATCTCTGAGATCACAGTTCTTTGTTGTTGAGCTTCTGCCATGGCTAGCATGTCGTTACGAAGCTTTCTCATATCCTCTCTCAGAGCGTTGATCTCTTCTTTCAACTCTCTGTTCTCTTCCTCGAGATCATCCATCTTTTTCTGACGATTGGCCTGAGTATTGTACGAATGAGACAGTTTGACTCTAGAACCAAGACACAAACATGAGATTCGTAGGTAAGAAGAATGCGTTACGTTAGAGTGATGAATGCAATGATTAAATTAGTTATTTTTGTTTATTCAAAATAAACTCCGACAATTAGATTGCAAATATCAAACAGTGGGGAAACCGCGTTTTATTGAATTCAATGGATTGCAGAAATGGAAATACAGTAAATTACAAGGTGCGGAACAGAAGCCTAAGCTAATGGGTCTTGAGCCCTCTTTGAGGAGAACTCGAGTGTTGATTCTGGTACTTTCCTTTTCTTGGACCGGGGCTCTTGAGTCGTTGTCGGGTTGTCATTCCTTTGCCAAGTGAAAGGAGTGAGCAAATTCCTTTGGTCATTCTAATTTTCCACAGGGCGTTGCTCTAAAATCTCGATTAGAGCATCCTTTTCTCTCAGTAGTTGCTGTATTTTGATACACTCTACATTGAGGGTGTGGTACTTGTTCTTCCAATACCTCATTTCCTGTTGAACTTTGTTGAGAGTAACCTAAATTTTTTCCGTTTCAGTCATGAAGTACATGACAGATTCCCTTGGCGGAAGAACTCCATGACGAGGATAAGGCATTTTCAGCTTGAGAGCTTTAGTTTGTACCCAGTGGAGATAAGGCTCCACCGAGACACAGTCCGGTTTTCCTAGAGACTGTTGTCCTTTCTTTGAACATGTTTCCAAGAGTGCACTATTTCCATCTTTAGTGCTCTGTCATTTTCCCCTTCTTTGAAGAAAAGACCTTCCAGATGAGCATTACGCGGGACATGCCTCATCGGGTATCCAAATTGACGACGAACAAGAACTGGATGGTAATTGATTCCTCCCTTAGTTCCTATAATGGGTACATTGGGGAAGTTTCCACAACGGTCAATGATCCTGATTCCATCATAAGTCCTATTACACCAATCAATGTCAGAGTTAGTAAGGGACATGATTTTCTGTGACCAACATAAGGCACTCTTATGATCCCAAAATGCAGCAGACTTGGGCAAGTGAGAAGTGAACCATTTGTATAGCAGGGGTACACAGCATGTGATCATTCCTCCGCTGTACAAATTCCCTAACTGTACGGAATGACACGCATCTGCGAGCAAAGTTGGCACAGGGTTTCCAATGAGAAAAACCTTAATGGCGTTGATATCGACGAAGTTATTAATGTTGCGAAACAAAAATAACCCGTAGGTGAGTAAAACAAAGATGCTTTCAAAAGCAGTCACGTTACCTATACTAGCAAAGTACAGAGCCTTCTTTATCAAGAACGGGGCTGGCAAACCTTGGATTCCACGCTTAACGGTCATGTAAGTCTTGACTTCTGACTCATCCAAATAGATTGCTCTTGCAATGGTCTGATCCTTCGGAATTTCTTCCAATCTAGAAAAAGGAGCTCGATCAGTGATATGTAAATCAATCAGATGAGAATACTCCTCCAATGTTGGTGCAAGCTGATAATCTGGGAACGTGAAACACTGATAAACTGGATCGTAAAACTGAATGAGTGCCTCCATGATTCTTTCAATCACATGGACCCTTAACAGGGGTTGCAGACCTCTGTACTTGGCTCTGAAAGCGTTAGGGTTAGTGATCATCCTCGCCAAACCTCTCAAATCCTCTAACTTTGGAACCTTGAAGGTGTACTTATGAGTCCTCCATCTACCGAAATCCATTAGTGCAATCTTTTTCTCTCTGACATTTGCAATCATTGTCTTAGTTTAATTTAAAAAAGAGAGACTAGAAGAGAAGTTTTTATTTTATTTTAATGTTTTTTTTAAATGAATGCATGAATGCAGCACACAAAAACATAGAAAAAAAACATGGGGTCAAAGGGTCGGTGTCATGAAGTCAAGGCTCTACCCATCCCCAAGGTTTTATACTGGTGATTTTTTGTACCTGTCTCTCAAAATCATTGATTCCCTGTGAGATAACATCAGCGGGCCGGGAACCGTGCTAGGTGATGTATCTAGAGAATCTCAGAAGAGGGTAGTATCGCGTGACAACTATTTCTGATAGCTTTCGCACTACTAAATGGTTTAAGTCGACTAAACCTCAGCTTCTCAAAAACCCAGTTGATCACACTACTGTCAACAACCGAAGTCATATAGGTAATGAATCCGCAAAGGGAATCTCCACCGAGTTTGATGGTCGAACGGGGACTCTTACTTGGGAATCACCCCTCGAAAAATTACCCATATTGCTATCTCCTACCTTAAGTGTATTCTCAATCTTTCCACATGCGGCATCACATGCATTCCCATTAGCAGAAAAATAAACACATATATCAATTAGGAAGAGCAGTGTATATATTTTTCCTAATGTCCTAGACTTTTAAAAGCTATGAATCCTATGTTCCTGACAGAAAATGGCTCCCCGACGGAGTCGCCATTCTTCGGTTTCTACCTGAGAGAAAAAAAAGAGGGCCCCACGGTGGCACCACTTTTCTGTAGCGAGCGATTTTGGACGTGGTTCTTAAGCACTGCCGCTCTGGGTTACTACAGGTCGATTCATTTTTTGTCCTATTGAAGCTGATGAAGGAAGGGAAATAGATGTCTCCAACTAACTGTGCTTTGCAAACTGAAGTCAAACAGTCAAAATTGTTGGTTTACAGATGCGATCAATGTGGGGGGGGCTCTCTTAGGTTATTTTGGTTGAATTTAGACTTTGGGTGGGGAATACGGACTTGGATGTTTTGATTGATATATGAGGGTTTTTGACCTGAGGTTGTTTTGATGTGGTGTGCTCGCTAAGATTTTTCTTTCAATCTTATGCCTACGTATTCCCGTTTACTGAAACAGGGAAATCAGAGCGATCGGAGTTCCTCTTATTCTATAGGAGGAAATGGTGTTTTGGTGTCTTGTTCAAAGTCCAAGACATGAAGCTAAAGGTGGTTTGTATCTTGTTCAAAGCCCAAGATGTGAAGCTGAAGGGTCTATCTGTATCTTGTTCGAAGCCCAAGATATGAAGCTAAAGGGTTTTGACTTTAGAGAGAATTTGTCATCTCTAAAGGGGTCTGTTTGTCACAATTGTTGCATGAGGGTTTATAAAGGAGAATTACTTTAACTGGGATATGAGAATCTAGCAATGCCATAATTTCCTTTATAGGGGATTTTTAACCTAAAGGAGAAGACTTTAACTCAGTGTAGAGTAATGCCATCTTTCCTTAGGAATTTCTCATGCTAAAAGAGGGACAGTGGCGTGGATGTAAATAATCCAGAGGCTTGCCGCTTACAGCAATTAGGAGTTGTTGATGTTTGTATCTTGTGAATGAGGCACAGTTTTGATGCTAAAAGGTTGATTGACTCAACCGGGGTTTCCTTATACAAAGCCTAAGAGGAGGCCAGTGGCCCAACAAGAGGGTGTTTTTATGTGTCTCGTACGAAGCCTAAGAGAGAGGCTAAAAGGGTTTGACTCAACAAGAGAGTGCTTTTAGATGTGTCTTGTACGAAGCCCAAGACGGAGGCTAAAGGTTGACTCCACAAGAGAGTCTTTTATACTCAACAAGAGAGTGTTTTTATGTGTCTCATACTAAGCCCGAGATGGAGGCTAAAGGTTGACTCCACAAGAGAGTCTTTTTGTATCTCGTACGAAGCCCGAGATGGAGGCTAAAGGTAGTGTTGTTTCAATTGAGTTACAGGTCCAGTAGGTTGGTTAAAAGAGAAAATTAGTTCTTATAAAGAGACTGATTAAAGGTAAGGCTATGCTTTGGGATTGATCAGAGGATCAGGGTTATTTCCTGTTCTTTAAGGAAATGGGGAATTCATAGGGTTTTGGAGACTGTCCGAGTCTACTGGTGTTTTTCCCTATTCTTGAAAGGTGCTTGAGAATGTCTTTGAGACTCAAGGGTCTTAGACTGTCCAAGTCTAGAGTTTTATCTTTTGTACTATGCTTAAAGAAACAGTAGTAGTACGTTCACGGTAGAGAGATCTAGACTCTTTGAAAGACTGTTCTATTAAGATGACTAATTTATGTTCCTATACCTCTAGGAGGTCGTCGGGACAATTTGTACGAAGCCCAAGAGGAGGCTGGAAACTTTTAAGAAGCCGAGGGACAATTTATACGAAGCCCAAGAGGAGGCTCTCTTCCCGAAGGAAGAATCCTTATACGAAGCCTAAGAGAAGGTTGCGAATACTTCTAAGAAGCCGTAAGGTCCTTGTACAACGCCCAAGAGGAGGCGGGGATGCTTTTAGGAAGCCTGTGGGTCCCCAAACGTCGAGAAATTCAATACAGGCTACTCACAGAGAATAGATCAAGCCAGGAAAGTCCGAGAATTTGGAAGAAACTCAAGAGATGCCATTCACGGAGAAAATATCATCTCTGGGGAGTAGAGTTTCTTTGACAATGTCTAAGGGTGACAGTCTGTGAAAGGGTTCACCGAGAATGCTGCCTTTCACGTCTCCATATTGTTTAACCCCAAGATGAGGGAAGACTGTATCTGGTAATCCTATGGGGATCTAGTTTTGTCTATTTAAAAGTGATCAACAGAGCTTAGTACTAGACGTAGTTGTCGGGGAAACTCTAAATATCTATACTATTATTACACAGTTAATATGAGTTTATGAAAGAAGACTTACAGTGAAACAGCCCCACAATACAGTTATATGTATATGAAAGCGGTAAATGAAAGCATATAAACACTTACTCGGTTGTAGAGCTTCCATGCTGTTTGTTAGTTGTTCAACAAAGAAAGTTTTGATAACAATATTATATACAAAATCAAAGGAGAAAGTGCTTTGAAAATATGTTGGGGCTTACAGCTCAAGGGGAGGCCCAAGGTTTTATCAGTGATTGCACTGTGAGCTTGAATTTGTACAGAGACTTATACAACTGAATGAGGCCCAAGAAAGGTTTTCTGTACAAAGGGGTGGGTCTTACACTCTCTCAAGAGGCCCAAAGATTTATTTTTTAGAAAGGAAATGGGTCTTACTACTCGAGGGTAAGCCCAATTGGTTTTGATTTTGAACTGGCGATCGCCGAGATTTTCTTTTAACGCAGAGGGGCTTATACAATATCTGAGGCCCAAAAAAGTTTTGGGTTAAAAGGGGGTTGGGTCTTACACTCTATTAGAGGCCCAAAGAAATTTAAAGAAAAGAAATGGGGCTTATAACACGAGGGTAGGCCCAGGGTTTCAACGGACGATGATCGTGTCGAATTTTTTGAAATACAACGGGACTTATACAATAAGTGAGACCCAAAATAGGTTTGTATTTACAAAGGATTGGGTCTTACACTCTATTAGAGGCCCAAAAGTGTTTGAAAATGATTTATGAGGGTGAAAATCAAAGAAACCGTAATTTGTTTTCTTTTAAAAGTAAATATTTAAAGAAAATCAAACAAAATACCAAATAAGTTTGAATAAACCACTTGTGATTTTTGTTTAAGATTTGGAAAATGAGGTTTTAATCACAAGAGATATTAAAACTCATTAGGTTTTGATTTTCAAAGTAAATATTCACTTTTAAAATGTTTAAAAACAATTAAAAATGAATTTATTCACAAAAATACTAATTATATTAAATAAATAATATAAATCTAATTTTTTGTGTGGAATAAAATATTTAAACATTTTTGTGATTTTTTGCAAAAAGAATCAACCAAAAATAATTAAAGTTGAAGGAGTTATTAATTTTTCAAATCATTTAAAATAAATATGAAAAATAACAAAAATGGGAAAAAGTGGTAAAAAAAAAGGTCTGGGGCGAGGGGGATTCGAACCCCAGACCTTCCACTTGCTCAATACACACAAACCAGCTGATCAACCACTGGGGCGCAATGCCAATTCAAATATAACATGGCAAACAATAATTATATAGTAAACAAGTTGGATTTTCTGAAAATGGCGCCATGTCCATCTTCAACCTCAAGCTCAGATGCGTGAAGCCCTCCATCTCCTTCGTTTCTCAACCATTTGACATGATTCAAACACCAAACTCATGCGTTTTTTCACAAGGAAGAAAGTGGCAATACTCAATTTTATTTATTTTCAGTGTATAGCAAATTATATCATTGTGGCCGTATGAACCCTAATTTTGCAAAAGCAATCGAGCAGACATGATTATGAGTGCTATGATCAAATTTTTTTAGGGGAAATACTCAGCATATGATGGCAATCAATTGGCAAAAATATCATGCGAGGAAATATGCATGGATCATGAAGTTGGAGTTTGAGGCTTACCTTGATGCAAGCTGAAATGGAACTTTGCACAGATGGTGTTTCAGATGTGATTTGATGATCCCTACAGCTTCAATGGAGTTTGTGAAGTGTGTTGCAAGCTTTGGAACACTTTGAAAGTCTTTGGATCAAGCTGGAGCACTCCAACTGCATAATTGAGGCATAATGGCTTGGTTGAAGGATGATTTTGAGCTAGGGGTGTTACAGTTGGTGTTTAAGTGTTTGGACACCTCAAATACATCATATGTGATGTGTCTGAGCAATTGGAATGGATTGCTTATGGCTGCAACTCAAAACCCGATAGTGGTTACTCAAAAACAAGGAAACTTGGCACTTAAGAGAGAATGAGAGAAAGCAGTGTTGTAACTGGCTTTGGTGTGAGTTGAATGATCCATTGGAACCTCTATTTATAGGTGATCAATTCTTGTCTTGGAGGAATAGTGAATGGCTACTGGATCAGATAACATTCAAAGGCTTTGGCTTGGTGGCATTTCTTCTCATGCAAGGCAACCTAGCACCTCCCAAGAGCAAGGTTATGCCTTGACCAAATTCACATTCTTCAAATGTTTTTATTGTTGTTTAATCAGAGAACTTGACTGAGTAGAGTGGCTTTGTTGAAAGTGCCCTATTTCACATAAATGTCTTTGAATTTCAAGGCATATATGCCAAAATGCATTAATCTCAAGTTGGAAGATTCCTTGGCCTTTGGACTCAACCCTATCAGTTGGATCAGTTGGCTTATGATCAGATTGAATGCATGTGGCATAGTGATCATTAATTTTGACTCAGAAATCATGGATGGCAAGACAACTCAAAAAGTGATTTTTCATGGCAGCCTTGGCATGGTGTGTTGTAGCAGCCATAACTCTTGGCTCAAGTAGAGTGGTTTCATGCCAATGAGTTGCTTGGATTGTAGGCAATGTGTACAAAAACATTGATGTTTATCTTTGGAACTGATTCAGCTTGCATCTATGTGAAAAAATCCCACAAGTTTTGGTGTTTCCAACAAAATCTGTCTTGGACATAATTTTTTCTAAGTGTTGGAAAAGTTTGTACTTTCATGTTTTTAGTGATTTTGATCCAACCATAACTCAAAATACATAATGAATTTGGGGGGGGGGGGGGGTCAGTTTTTTGCTTTTGTAGAGGGCCATGAGATCTACAAATCAAGCTTTGGATGGGGAAAAATGGCTTTGTGGTTTAGGAGTTATGATCCTCCAAAGTTGGTACCCTTGCCACTTTGTTCATAACTTAGAAAATTTTCTAAGTTTTTATGGTTACCCCTTTTTCAAGTTATCCCACTTTCTTTGATTTTTCTTGATGAATGATGATTCAAATCATACATTAACATCATTTTAGGGTTAAAAAACCATTTTTGTGAAAAATCTCAAAAGTCAAAGTTGACTTTTGTGCACAGTTGACTTTTTATCAGATGAATTCCAAACTGTGCGATCCTCTTTGAAATCAAGTACTTGACCTAAATCAAACTTGATGGATTGATTTCATAGGTGTTATAGGGTGTATTGAATCATGTCCTAGGGTTTGGGAGCATGTCCTGGTCAAAAGTCAAAGCTACAGTTGACTTTTCTCGCGAAACCCTAATTGTGGCTCTGATGAAATTGAGACTTGTTGATCAAGCTTCTTGGATCAATCAATTATTGCCAATGGATCAATGTGGTATATTTGAGACCCTCAAATCCTCTCTTGAGGTCTTGGCTCATAATTTGTCCCAAAAGTCAACTTAGGGGTGAATTAGGTCAAGAAACCCTAATTCCTGATTTTTTATGGATGCATCCCCTGAGGCCAAATTGACTTGATGATTGGGTCCATGAGGTTCCATGGAGTATTTTAGGATATGCTTTGAAGCATTGGCTCATGCCCAGAGGAAAATTTCCATCTGGAGGCCCTGGTCGACCAAACCCTAATTTGGTGACACTGGCGATCTTGAGGCTTAATCCACCTAGAAGGGAGCAGCCTTGTGCTTAATCCTTGAAGTGGGAGTCATCTTGATCCATTGTAGATGTTTGAGAGATTTAGACAAGTTGAAGATCATGTCATTCCTTGATTGATCTTTTGCCTAAGGCTCAAAGAAGGCTTGAAACCCTAAGTTTGATAGTAGTGACTGCTCACCCATCTTTGGGGAGATTGATGAGACATGATGGTACATCCATATTGTGATGGTGATTTGCACAATGATGGGAAACCTTAGTGGTCAAAATTTGGGGTATGACACCTGCTGGCAGTCGGAGTTCCACTCTACAGTTTGGTCTTTGCGAAGGAGCTTGAAGATCGGCTCACAAGTGGGAGTCATATTGGAGATATACCTGGAGATGTAATTCTAACAACCAAGAAAACCTCTTACTTGAGACTCAATTTGTGGAGCTGGCATCTCTTGGATAGCTCGCACTTTGTCAGGGTCCACCTCGATTCCTCGTTGACTAACGATAAAACTGAGCAACTTTCCTGATCTAACAGTAAAGGTACATTTCGCAGGGTTCAACCTCAATTGATATTTCTGGAGTCTTTTGAACAGTTTCAGAAGGTGATCCAAATAGTCCTCCTCACTCTGGAATTTAGCAATCATATCATCAACATACACCTCAATCTCTTTATGCATCATATCATGGAAAAGAGTCACCATAGCTCTTTGATATGTTGCCCCTACAATTTTCAAACCAAAGGGCATGACCTTGTAGCAATAAGTTCCCCAGGGAGTGATGAACGTGGTTTTGTCCATGTCGGCAGGATCCATTCTAATCTGGTTGTAACCGGAGAAACCATCCATAAAGGAGAAAACTGCAAAACGGGCCGTATTATCCACGAGAGTGTCAATATGCGGCAGAGGGAAATCGTCCTTTGGACTTGCCTTGCTGAGATCCCTATAATCCACACACATTCACACTTTGCCATTCTTTTTCATCACAGGCACAATGTTAGCTACCCACTCAGGGTATTTTGAGACTGTCAGAAATCCTGCGTCAAGTTGTCTTTTAACCTCATCCCTGATCTTGAGAGCCATGTCAGGCCTACTTCTTCGAAGTTTCTGTTTCACTAGCGGGCATCTCAAGCTTGAGTGGTAGTTTATGAACTACTATTTCTGTATCCAAACTAGGCATGTCCTGATAGGACCATGCAAACACATCCACATACTCTTCAGGAAGCTTTACCAACTGTTGTCTGATCTCTTCCCTTAGCGTTACCCCAATCTTGACCTTCTTCTTGTCCTCCTCGGTACCAAGATTGATGATGTCAACTTGTTCCTCCTGGGACTTCATAGTTTTCCTCCTCCTCATCTTCAGCTTGGTAGATGGGTGAGTCAAAGTCAATAGTGAAAGTAGAGTCATCGAATACAACAAGTTGGTGGATTATTCTGCATGGTGGAGTGACTTATTTTATTAAAATGCACGAAATTAAATGCAAGAAGAAAATTTTTTGTATTTTGAAAAAGATTTCCATTTTCCTTTAAAAGCAAAAACGGTAAATGAAAACAAAAGAGTCTAACAAAACATCTTCATTGATTAATAAAAGTTGGAAGTGGTGGCCCATACAAAATAGTCTGATAGCCTTAGGCACGACTATGGAATTGAAAACACACAACAAAAACAAACATATTACTCTGGCACAGGGAACAACACAGGGATTTCAATAGCTTCCCAATTGCGGCATTGACCTGATATCCTTTGCTGACGAACACTTCCTGGATTGTCTTTGGTCGCATTGTTGTAGAAGTAGATGCTTTACCATGAGTTGGTTTGTAACCCAACCCTTGATACTTCTTCCTTTCTTGCACCTCAATAACCTTGCCCCAGCCTATGGGAACACCTTTATTCATGGAAGATTGGATACTCTTGAATGAAACAAAATATGGATTACTCGGGACCACTGGTTCTTCAATGTCCATCATGACAGCATTAGCTATTTCAAGAGCTTGGAAAGAAGTTTCCAAAGCATCCTCATCAGCCTCTATGTAGCGGAAGGAAGATAAATTACTGAACATTAAGTCCTCTTCCCCATGTATGATAGCCAGCTTATCATCAATCACGAACTTCATCTTTTGGTGTAATGTTGAAGTTACAGCACCAGCTTCGTGGATCCATGGCCTTCCAAGTAGGCAGCTGTAGGCAGGATTAATGTCCAACACTTGGAATATAATGTTGAAAACATGCGGGCCAATTAGGATTGGTAGCTCAACTTCACCCATTACAGATCTACGTGAGCCATCGAAAGCTTTGACAATCAGGGTGATAGGTTTCATTTCAGCCCCTTTGTAAGCTAACTTTTCAAGTGTCCTCTTAGGTAAAACATTTAAAGAGGAGCCAGTGTCCACGAGAACTCTTGCCAAAGTGTCTTCTTGACATTTCACGGATACATGTAAAGCAAGATTATGATTTTGATATTCTCTAGGTAACTCATCCTTGCTAAAGCTGAGGGTGTTACAAGCATTGATATTTGCAGTTATACTCTCAACCTAGCCAGTAGTGATATCTTGAGCAACATAGGCTTGGGCCAATAACTTCTGTAAAGTAGCTTGGTGAGCAGGTGAACTCATTAACAGAGACAAAATTGAGATTTTAGAGGGAGTCTGGTGAAGCTGATCCACCACCTTGTAGTCACTTCTTTTGATGATCCTCAGAAATTCAGTATCTTCATCACTCGTAACCACTTCCTTTTCCTTGTCCTTGGCAGGCATAGTTGCAACAGTTTCTTTGGGTGTGGTCCCTTTGAAGAGGGGAGTATAAATTTGACCACTTCGCGTCATCTTTCCTTCCCCAACTATATTAGTTACTTCTTCATTAGTAGTTCCCACCTCTTTCCTTGGAACCACACTTCTAGACTCTTTGTCAATCACAATAGCTTTATATTTTCACGGTACAGCTTTTGAATCTCTAAAACGAAAAGGAACAGGCTGTCGAATGGTTATCGGCCTCGGTTGATTGGCAGCAGAAGCAACAACAGATTCGGGTCTATTGAACACTAGCTTTGGTTTATTGAAAATAGGGACCACAGAACCGGGCTTCGGTACAGTAAAGATGGGCACTTTCTCTCTTGATTCTGGTAAATTGAATATAGGCTCAATTACCCCAACTTCCTCTTTCTTCACTTTACTGATTACTTGTAAAAACCCTCATCAATCAAACATTGAATATCCTCTTGAACCAATTTGCATCCTCTGACACTGGCATCACAGTCTTCACAATCATTGTGGCAAACCTTTACCAAACCAGCTTCGAATAATCTTGAATGGAAAACCCTAACAGGAGTCTTAATATTAGATGCATCCATAATCAACACCTCGTCACTTCCATCCTCGATAGCATTTACAGTCCCATGTGTAGGCAATGGGTTATTCTTCATATTTGGTTGATTATCTCCAAAGGACATAATCTTCTTCTCTATTAAACCCTTCACAATATATTTCAGCGCAAGGCATCCTTCTAGGTCTTGATCGGCAGCGCCTTGGTGGAATGCACAGTGGGCATTAGGGTTATGAAATTGCATTGACTTTTCTGTAGGTGGGCCCAACGGTCTAGTGGTGATCAGACCTTGTTGGACCAAAGAAGGGTAAAGCTCTGCGTAAGTCGTTGGAATAGGAGGAAATGAAGGTTTTACCACTTGTCTTCGGTAGGGAGCGTTTGATTGAAGGGCTGGTAGCCTCTGTTATCGTTGGTAATCTGGAGCACTCGGTGCTTGTTGATAGTTGGGTTGTTGTTGATAAACGGGCACCTGCTGTGCAGACTGATAATTTGGAACTTGATGATTGAAAGTTGGAGTCACAGCTGCCACATAAGGTTGTGGGGCATACTGCACAGGGTATATTGGTTGTTGAACAAAACCTGGGTTAGACTACTGTTGATAAACTGGCTGTTTCCAGACTTGATTCTTCTTTCTGCTTGTCATGACTGCATTTGTCTCCCCTTCTTTCTTTTTATGGAAATTACTGGGAGGTTTCCTGTTGTTGCTACTGCTTGAATTGCTTGAAGAACTAATCACCTTGCCACTCTTCAAACCTGCTTCCACTTTCACACCCACAGCCACAATGTCAGCAAAATTTGCATTAACGCTACTAATCATCCTTTCATAAAACTTGGGCTTCATAGTGTCTACGAACCAGTCAGCTATTTCTTTCTCGGTTAATGGAGGTTCCACTTGGGAAGCAGTTTCCCTCCAACGTTGAGCATATTCTTTAAAAGACTCTGAGTTATTCTGAGACATACTTAAAAGCTTCCTACGATCAGGGGCCAAATCCATGTTATACTTGTAATGTTTCACAAAAGCATCTGACAGATCTTGAAAACTATGAATTCTGGATTGGTCCAAACCCATATACCATTTAGCAGAGGCTCCTTTCAAGCTACCTTGAAAATAGTGGATCATTAGCTTGTCATTATCCACATATACTGCCATTCTTCTGTAGTACATGATCAAGTGCAACTTTGGGCATGTCGCGCCTGAATACTGGTCCAAGCTTGGAGTCTTGAACTTCTATGGAATCACTAAACCAGATACCAAACACATATCTCTAGCATCAGTACTAAAGATATTACTGCCTTCACTGCTCTCATCTTTCTTTGAAAGGTTTCCACACTTTCTTTCAGCCTTTCATGACACTCATGCCCTTCTTCATACATCTCATGGAAATCATAAACCGACGGTGGATTATGGAAAATGGGGCGCACTTGAGCTTGCACAATTGGTGGAGCGAAGGTTGGGACAGCTTGAGGATTCGCATACCCCACAGGAACAGCCTGTTGAGTAGTTGCAGCAATTGGTGGAGGCACAAAACCAGGAGGCAATCCAAACGGTGGCACAAAAGTAGTGTTGGAATTTGTAGAAGGTTCCACAATTGGAGTGACAATCTCGGAGACCACGGTAGTCTGAGTATCCATCTTTGCTTTGATAACTTGTAGGACTTCCATGATCTGCTCTACGCTTCCTCGTAAATCATCCAATTCATTGTTGACCTTATCCAATTCAACGTTATGCTCATACATCCTTTGGAGAGCTTGGGCTCGAGTGTTGTATCTGCGTCAGAGATTCAGTGTGACAGTTCTAAAGACAAGACGACAGGGTGAGACACGACAAGAAAGAATGCATATGTTATGACATGAATGAATGATGCAAATGCAAATGCAAAGTAATCAAGGGACTCAAAATTTAAATTTTCAAATATTTTAGACATCGAGGATACGTCAGCTGCTCAACATTGGGAACCATGAAGGTGTACGGCCAAGTACCTCTCTTTTCAAAATCCATCTTACAATGTCCAAAACAAATTTTCAGTTCCTTGACAGGGTTAGCAAAAAAATGCAAAATGCAATGCAAAAGTTTCATGGAATTCAACCATTTGTGAAATATCAAGGGATATCAAATACTCATTCTCATTAATGATTAAATGGATTACAAAAAGTCGGTACACCTCACAAGAGTCTTAAACATAATGTAGCGAGCGATTTTGGACGCGGTTCTTAAGCGTTGGTCGCTCTCTGCGGTTGAGCTTACTACAGGTCGATTCATTTTTTATCCTATTAAAGCTGATGAAGGAAGGGAAATAGATGTCTCCAATTAACCCTGCTTTGCATACTGAGTTTAAACAGCGGTCTGTTAGGTTACGAATGCTATCAATGTGGGGGGCCTTTGTACTGGTTATTTGTATTTTCGCCAATACGGTTTTCTCTCTTTCTTGGATTTTCTGGCAGGGAACAAGGATTAGGATGTTAGGACTGATGCTTTTGATAGATACATGAGAGTATGGGATTTTGGCTTTTTGTTTAGTGTGCTCGCTAAGATTTTTCTTTCAATCTTATGCCTACGTATTCCCGTTTACCGAAACAGGGAAATCAGAGCGTTCGTAGTTCCTCCTATTCTATGGGAGGAAATGGTTGTTTTGGTGTCTTGTTCAAAGCCCAAGACGTGAAGCGAAAGGTGGTTTGTATCTTGTTCAAAGCCCAAGATGTGAAGCTAAAAGTCCTGACTTTAGAGAGAATTTGTTATCTCTAAAGAGGGGGGTTGTATGTCACAACTGTTTTATAAAGGAGAATTACTTTAACCGGGATATGTGAATCCGGCAATGCCATAATTTCCTTTATAGGGGATTTTAACCTGAAGGAGAAGACTTTAACTCAGTGTAGAGCAATGCCATCTTTCCTTAGGAATTTCTCATACTAAAAGAGGGACATTGGCATGGATGTAAATGATCCAGAGGCTTGCCGCTTACAGCAATTAGATGAAGGGGAAGGAGTTGTTGATGTTTGTGTACCATGAACGAGGCACAGCTTTGATGCTAAAAGGTTAATTGGATCAACTAGTGGTTTTCTTATATAAAGCCTAAGAGGAGGCTAGTATGTGTCTCGTACAAAGCCCGAGAGAGAGGCTAAAAGGTTTTTGACTCAACGATGAAGTCTTTTGGTATCTCGTATAAAGCCCGAGATGGGGGCTATTGTTTGTTTGGCTCAATAAGAACCTTTTTGTATCTCGTATAAAGCCTGAGATGGAGGCAAAATAGGTGATTAACTCAACGAGGGAGTCTCTTATATGTCTCGTACAAAGCCCGAGAGAGAGGTTGGACGTTGTTTGACTCCGCTGGGGAGAATAATTTGTACAAAGCCCAAGAGGAGGCTAACTTCAATGGAGAAGGATCATTATACAAAGCCTAAGAGGAGGCTATGGCGACTGTTCAGTTAAGTGACAGGTCCAGTATACTGATTTTTAAAGAGAAAATCAGTTCTTATATGAGCAACACTATACTCGAGGATTTGTTTCAAGAATCCGGGTTGTTCCCGTTCTTTAAGGAAGCGGGAAATCCAAAGGGTATTGAGACTGTCCAAGTCTACGGGTTTTCTTCCTATTTCTGAAGGGTGCTTGAGAATGTCTTTGAGACTCAAGGAGACTAGACTGTCCAAGTCTAGAGTTTTGTCCTTTGTACTATGCTTTGAGAAACAGTAGTAGACTCTTTGAAAGGATTGTTCTATGCAGATGACTAAGTTCTGTTCCTATACCTCTAGGAGGCCGTCGGGAAAATTTGTGCGAAGCCCAAGAGGAGGCTGGAAACTTTTAAGAAGCCGAGAGATCCTTGTATAAAGCCCAAGAGAAGGCTATCATTCCCGGAGGAAGAAATCATTATACGAAGCCTAAGAGGAGATTGTGAATACTTCTAAGAAGCCGTAGGGTCCTTGTACTAAGCCCAAGAGGAGGCGGGGTTGCTTTTAGGGAGCCTGTGGGTCCTTGTATAATGCCCAAGAGGAGGTTGATTGCTTTTAAGAAGCCGATGGTTCCCTAAACCCCGAGAAATTCAAGGCAAGCTATCCAAAAGGAATAGATCAAGTCAGGAAAGTTCGAGAATTTGGAAGAAACTCAAGAGATGCCATTCACGGAGAAAAGATCATCTCTGGGAGTAGAGTTTCTTGACAAATGCTTTTAAGAAGCCTGTGGGTCCCCAAACCCCAAGAAGTTCAAGACATGCCATTCACCGAGAATAGATCAAGCCAGGAAAGTTCGAGAATTTGGAAGAAACTCAAGAGATGCCATTCACGGAGAAAAGATCATCTCTGGGGAATAGAGTTTCTTTGACAACTTCTATGAGTGACAGTCTATGAAAGGGTTCACAGAGAATGCTGCCTTTCATGTCTCCACATTGTTTAACCCCAAGAGGAGGGAAGACTGTGTCTGGTAATCCTCTGGGGATCTAGTTTAGACTATATCTAAGAGTGATCAACGGGCTTAATGCTAGACGTAGTTGCCGGGGAAACTCTAAATATCTATACTATTATTACACAGTTGATATGAGTTTATGAAAGAAGACTTACAGTGAAACAGCCCCACAATACAGTTATATGTATATGAAAGCGGTAAATGAAAGCAATAACCACTTACTCGGTTGTAGAGCTTCCATGCTGTTTGGTTGGTTGTTCAACAAAAAAAGATTGAAAACAATAGTATATTCAAAATCAAAGGAGAAAGTGCTTTGAAAAAGAAAGATTTGGGGCTTACAGCTCAAGGAGAGGCCCAGGGTTTTATGAGTGAGCGCACTGTTTGAAGTTTGTACAGAGGGACTTATACAAGTGACTGAGGCCCAAAATGTTTTCTGTACAAGGGTGTTGGGTCTTACACTCTAATAGAGGCCCAAAAAGTTATTAAAGAAAAAGAGTGGGGCTTATAACACGAGGGTAGGCCCAGTGTTATTTTGAAAAGGCGACGATCGTCGTTTATTTGAAAATGTACAGAGGGACTTATACAATAAGTGAGGCCCAAAAAGTTTTCTGTACAAGGGATGGGTCTTACACTCTCTCAAGAGGCCCAAAAAGTATTTGAAAATCAATTTTGAAAGTTAAATTAATCAAAAACCCTAATTTTAATCTTTAAAAGTAAATATTTAAAGAAAATCAAACAAAATTCAAAATAAATTTGAATAATCCATTTATGATTTTGTTTAAGGTTTGGAAAAAATGAGGGATAATCACAAGGAATATTTAAACTCATTAGGTTTTGATTTTCAAAGTAAATATTCACTTTTAGAATGTTTAAAATAAATTAAAAATGAATTTATTCACAAAAATACTAAGTATATTAAATAAACAATATTAATCTAATTTTTTGGTGGAATAAAATATTTCAACATTTTTGTGAATTGTTGCAAAAAGAACCAATAAAAAATGATAAAAATTGAAGGAGTTATTAATTTTTCAAATCATTAAAAATAATAATATGAAAAATAACAAAATAAACAAGTGATAAAAAGAAGTCTGGGGCGAGGGGGATTCGAACCCCAGATCTCTCGCTTGCCAATACACACAAAACCAGCTGATGAACCGCTGGGGCGCAATGCCAATTCAAATATAACATGGCAAGGGAAAAATATATAGAGACTTGTTGGATTTTCTGAGAATGGTGCCATGGCCATCTTCTTCCTCGAGCTCGTGCGTGAAGCACCATATCTCACTCATCTCTCAACCATTGGACATTATTCAAACACCAAACTCACGCGTTTTTTCACAAGGTAGAAGATGGCAATACCCAATTTTATTCATTTTCAGTGTATAACAAATTATATCATTGTGGCCGTATGAACCCTAATTTTGCAAAAGCAATCGAGTAGGCATGATTATAAGTGCAATGATCAAATTTTTTGAGGGAAAACAATCAGCATATGATGGCAAGCAATTGGAAAAAATATCATGCGAGGAAATATGCATGGATCATGGAGTTTGAGTTGTGAGGCTTACCTTGATGCAAGCTAAAATGGAACTCTGCACAAACTTTGTTCCAGTCGTGAACTGATGATCCCTACAGCTTTAATGGATGTTATGGAGTGTGTTACAAGCTTTGGAACACTTTGAAACTCTTTGGATCAAGCTGGAGACCTCCATCTGCATAATTGAGGTATAATGGCTTGGTTGAAGGGTGATTTTGAGCCTGGGGTGTTACAGTCAGTGTTTAAGTGTTTGGACACCTCAAATATATCATATATGATGTGTTTGAGCAATTGGAATTGATTGCCTAAGGCTGCAACTCAAAACTCGATAATGGTTACTCAAAAACCAAAAAACTTGAGGTTCAAGGAAGAATGAGAGAAAGCAATGATGTAACTGGCTTTGGTGTGAGTTGAATGATCCATTGGGACCTCTATTTATAGGTGATCAACTTTTGTTTTGGAGGAATAGTGAATGGCTGCTGGATCAGATCACATTTGCATGGATTGGCTTGGAGGATTTCTTCTCAAGCAAGGCAAGCTAGCCATTCCCAAGAGCAGGGTTATGCCTTGACCAAAATCACATTCCTCAGATGTTTTTATTGTTGTTTAATCAGAGAACTTGACTGAGTAGGGTAGCTACCTTGACAATGCACTATTCCACATTAATGCACTTTGAATTCAAGGTAAAATGTGCCAAAGTGGATGAATTTCAAGTTGGAAGATTCCTTGGCGTTTTAACTCAGATTTATCAGTTGGATCAGATGCAATGTGATTGGTTTGAATACATGTGGCATGCTGATCCTCAGTTTTTGGTTCAAAATCGTATGTGGCAAGCAAACATGCAAACTGACTTTTCCAAAACAGCTTGCAGCAGCATGACTTTTGGCATGGATTTCTCTTGGCTCAAGTTGAACCAATTCATGCTGTTAAGCTCTTTAAATTCTTGGCAACATATGCAACAACATTGATGTTTAACTTTGGACTTGATTCAGCTTGCATCTATGTGAAAAGATCTCACAAGTTTTGGTGTTTCAACACAAAATCTGCCTTGCCCAGAATTTTTCTAAGTGTTGGAAAATGGTGTACTTTCATATTTTCAGCCATTTTGGCTCACTCATAGCTCAAAATCCACAATGAATTGGAGTTAGGTCTAGTTGAAGTTTTTGTAGAGGGCAATGAGATCTACAAATCAAGCTTTGGATGGAAAAAAATGGCCTTGTGGTTTAGGAGTTATGATCCTCCAAAGTTGGTACCCTTGTCACTTTATTTTTAACTTAGAAAATTTTCTAAGTTTTTATGGTTACCCCTTTTACAAGTTATCCAACTTTTCTTGATTTTTCTTGATGAATGATGATTCAAATCATACGTTAACATCATTTTAGGGTTAAAAATCCATTTTGGTGAAAAATCTCAAATAGTCAAAGTTGACTTTTGTGCACAGTTGACTTTTTATTAGATGAATTCCAAACTGTGCAATTCTTCATGAAATCATGTCCTTGACCTAAATCAAACTTGATGGACATATTCCATGGGTGTTATAGGGTATATTGGTGCATGTCATAAGGCTTGGGAGCATGTCCTGGTCAAAAGTCAAAGTTACAGTTGACTTTTTCCTTAAAACCCTATTTGTGGTGCAGATGAAATTGAGACTTGTTGCTCAAACTTCTTGGATTAATCCATTGTTCCAAATGGATCAATATGGAATATTGGAGACCCTCAAATCCTCTCTTGAGGTCTTGGCTCATGATTTTCCCTAAAAGTCAACTTAGGGGTGAATTAGGTCAAGAAACCCTAATTCCTGATTTTTTATGAATGCATCCCCTGAGGCAAAATTGACTTGATGATTGGGTCCATGAGGTCCCATGAAGCATATTAGGTTATGTTTTGGATCATTGGCTTGTGACCAGATGAAAAATTTCCATCTGGAGGCCCTGGTCGACCAAAACCCCAATTTGGTGATACTGTCGATCTTGAGACTTGATCCACCTAGAAGGGAGCAACCTTGTGCTTGATCCTTGAAGTGGGAGTCCTTTTGATCCTTTGTAGTTACTTGAGAGGTTAGACAAGTTGAAGATCATGTCATTCCTTGATTGATCCTTTGTCTAAGGCTCTGAGAGGGCTTGAAACCCTAATTTTGATTGTGGTGAATGCTCAACAATTCCTTGAGGAGATTAATGAGGCATAAAGGTACTTCCATATTGTGATGGTGATTAACATAATGATGGAAATCTTAGTGGTCAAAATTTGGGGTATGACACATAAAGCTAAATAAAAGCTAACAAAAGGACCTAAGGAGACTCTCCTAAAAGCCTCGTGTTGAGCTTCCTAATTTCTTCCTCCATCTGAGCTTTTTCCATAATGAGCTTATCAACGATCAACTTCCACAGAGTTGACTGAGGGCCAGAAGTGCTTAGATCTTCCTGTATCTTCCTCTTCTTGCAGGAGCGTACTTCTTCATTCTTCGCTTGTAGCTGCTTTTAGAGCTCTAGATTCTCTTCGACAACTACTTGATACTTATGCTTTCAAGCCTCTCCTGTCTGCTGAGCTTGGTTCAAAGCAATCCTCAGCTCCTCTGCTTCTGACATGAAAATCAGGATATTTTCTTCCTTCAAGGCGATGGGTTGTTGTCGGGAATAGGGCATCTTCAGCTTAATAGCCCTCTTTCGAACCCATTGGAGATAAGGCTCCAAGGATACGCAATTAGGCTTCCCTATATCATTCTTGCCTTTCTTGTGCCTATGACCCCAAGCACTCAAGATCATTTCTTTCTATTCTTCATGCTTCCCATACTCTTCGAAAAAGATCTCTTCCACATGAACACCGATAGGCTTGTCCTTCAAAGGGTATCCCAATTGTCGACAAGCCAACACTGGGTTATAGCTTATTCCCCCTTTTGTGCTAAGAAGAGGCACATTCCCAAAGTTTCCAAAACTATCAGTGATCATCCCCCCATCATAAACGCGGTTGTACCAGTCAATATCAGAGTGGGTGAGAGCCATAATCTTATTTGACCACCAACCCTTCTTAGGGTCCTAAAATGCATTCGCCTTCGGCAAATGTGAAACAACCCACTTGTACAACAAAGGAGTGCAACAAGTGATCTGTCTTCCATTGCGAGCATTCCTAGGATGAACGGAATGATAGGCATCCGCCAGCAAGGTAGGTACAGGGTTCCTCTTCAAGAAGATCTTGATGGCATTAAGATCTACAAAGTTCTCGAAGCTTGGAAAAAGAAAGAGTCTGTAGATAAGCAAGGCAAAGATGGCCTCGAATGCATCCATACTCAGGTGTTTGGCATAATACTGAGCTTTCCCAATTAAGAATTCTGCAGTCAAACCAAATACTCCTCCTTTGGTAGTCATGTTGTTTCGAATGTCAACTAACTCCGAATGTGTGGCCTTAGCTATAATGGTCATCAGTGTCATGGGCTCCTAGGTCGAGAGTAGTAACGTTTTCACGAATAGACTCATTCAACATGACTAACTCTCAAGAGGGCCTCAACTGAGTAGTGGTTTCTCAATTCGACTTTTTTGGGAATCAACTCCCTCAAAGTCTCCTTGAATGTACCACCTTCCTATCATAGGTGCACTCAAGTCCGGGTATAAGACATATCCTCACCTCTCAAAGTAGCAACCCTGCACATAGAAAAACTCAAGCAGATACAGATATACAGATATACAAATATACAAGCAAGCAAACATATAAAATAACACAAAGGCAAACAAGGTGAGCTTAACCCTCTTAATCTGAGTTCCCCAGTGAAGTCGCTATTTCTATTGCGGTGTGAATCGGATATCAAGCTATTGATTAACTTGAATCACAAATCTTTGAAATTCACCACCGAGCTTTGATTTATCCAAAGAAAAGGGTAAATATCGAAGAAACCCCTAATTGCGCTATGTGAAGACACAACTAAGAGATCTAAGGTTCGGGGGTTGGTTATACCTAGGGAAGGTGTTAGCATTCTAGATATCTGTAGTACTCTACAGGAACCTCTCATTTGTATTTGTGTTATGTTATGTTTTCTTGCTAAGGGTATGTGCTAAGGTTAAGATAAAGACCTATGGTAAAGACCAAGGTGCTAAAGGTAAAGACCTAATGGTATATACACTAAGTATGCTCGCCAAGACGTCGCATCTCGTGTCTATGTATCCTAATAAGGACGGAATCAGAGCATTCGTAGTTCACCTAAATAGGGGGGAGGAACTCTTGATAATGATCAAGGTTCCAAAGAGGAAATGAGTATTCATGATCATGATACTCACATAAGTTAATAAACTCTCTAAGTCTATGTTGATAGACTAACCTAAAGATGACTTTCAACAAAGTCAAACGGGAAAGTGAGTACACATCATGATGGTACCCATATAGAGTTAAAGAACTCTAATCCTAAACTCTAAGTTGTGAAGAAAGATGGCTCTAATAAGGCCAAGGAGGAAAAGTAAGTATCTATCATGATAGTACTCACATAGGGTTCAAAAACCCTAATTTAAAACTAGGTTAAAGAGGTATGAAGTGGCTCTAATGAGGCCACTGGGGAAATGGGTAGGAAAGCAACTGAATAACCTAAAGGTATGACTTACAAGTCAACAGAATAAAATCTTTTCCTTTGGAATGAGGTAAACCAAAAAGGGACAAATATCAACAATGACAAAAATGATAAGGTTAAGAACAAAACATGTAGCAAGAGTCATTGCACTATACATCCGAAGTCAAACTCAAAATAAAAAAAAAAGAATGGAATATGAGACCTAAATGAGTTAGAGATAAATAAAGTAAAGACATAACCAAAGTTGTTTAACTAAACCTAAATAATTTGTGCTAAATAAATCTAAGAGAATTAACTAATTAATATTAACTAAAAATTTTGTTAGTAACTAAGACCTAATTAGAAAATAAATAACCAAAATAAATTATTCTAATTAAACCTAATCAAAATTAACTAATTATCCTAATCCTAATTGAAATTAAAAACTACATTAATTATACTAAATAAATAACCCAAGTTAATTGACCTAAATTAACTAACCTAAATTAATTAACTTAAGTCAATTTACCTAAATAAAATAAAAAGATTTAAAAAGAAACAAGGGTGCAAACAAGTAATAAAAATAAAACAGAAGTCTAAATGGGCCTTCTGGGGGTTGCGTCCAGCAGTTCCAAACCCCAGCCCCAAAAACTGGCTCGTGGATTCCATGGGGAGAGTCTGATGAGACTTTCATGTACACCTTGCATCTTGGCTGTCTGATCTAAAGATCTGACCCAGTCAAATCAATCACACGCTAAGGGGAAAAGGTATACCGTGAGGATGAACAACTAAGGACCTATCGGATTAACTTAGATGGACTGAGTGATGAAGATCAAATGACCATGATGATGACACGTGTCATCGTCACTCAAACCAAACTCAGCAAATGGGATACGTGGTGGATTCTGGAGAATGGCACGAGTGGTCCAAAACAACAACAAAACGTAAAGTGAGGTAGGTTTCATTTCCTTCACATTCTCTCAAACATTTACGAACCCTCCTCCTTCTCAATACCAAAATCCAATGGAAACTTAAAGAAGCCTCCGGAGAAGAAGGTCCCACGGCGGAAACCACCGTCTTCTCCAGCGAAGATGTCTCTTTTCGTCACAAACCCACAATAAACTCCCCCTATTTTTCTACCCTGAACCCAAATATAACATCAGTTTTGCAAAAAACTAAATGATCCCCACAAAGGTCATTGTTCCCTTTCGAAACCCTAAACCCCCAAAAACCTAAAGAAAACTCTAAATAATGTCTAAATCATATAAAGGCAAGGGGAGTAAATTACAAACATGCAGCGAAGATGGAAAGGAGGAAGAGGTTACCTAAATGAAGCTCTTTCGAAAACCAAACTATGATGAAGATCCCACGAATCAAACAGATAAGTCCCTCCTCTTCTCGTTTTCCCTTTCACCTTAGACAATATTTGTGGTTAGGTTTTCTGAAAAAACTGGGAGTTAGAACTTGAAACTAGGTTTTTGCTATTCTAAACAGTATGAACTCTTGCTTTTTTTCAAAGTCCTCTCTCTGTTTTTCTGTGTGTTGTTTTTTGATGTTCTTGAATTTGGAGATTGTTGTGTGTTTGTGGTAAACCCTTCCCTTCCTTTTTGAACACAAAATTTGACCTCAACTCTTGGTAAGCCCCAATTTTCCTTTCAAAAGCACTTTCTCCTTTGATTTTGTAACATACTGTTATTTTCAATTTCTTTGTTGAACAACTAACCAAACAGCATGGAAGCTCTACAACCGAGTAAGTGTTTACCCGCTTTCATTTACCGCTTTCATATTTATATAACTGTATTGTGGGGCTGTTTCACTGTAAGTCTTCTTTCATAAACTCATATCGACTATGTAATACTAGTATAGATATTTAGAGTTTCTCCGGCAACTACGTCTAGAACTAGACAAAACCTCGTCTCCTTACATCCGACGTTCTCCCGGATATTTCAACATAACCTAAACCATGAGAATTTTCTTTTACAACAATTTTAGATAACTAGATCTAAGAAATCTCCCCCTTGAACAGTTCATATACAGAAGGCCAATGTTCCAAGTGAAACCCCTTCTGGAACTGTTCATCAGCCTCCTCTTGGGCTTAGTGCAAGGACCCAAAGGCTTCCTAAAAGCATCCCCGCCTCCTCTTGGGCGTTGTACAAGGACCCGTCGGCTTCTTAGAAGTTTTCACATCCTCCTCTTAGGCTTCGTATAATGATTCTTCCTCCAGGAAGATAGCCTCCTCTTGGGCTTCGTACAAATTGTCATTTCGGCTTCTTAAAAGTTTTTCTCGCCTCCTCTTGGGCTTCGTACAAATTGTCCTGACGACCTCTTAAAGGTATAGGAACAGAAATTAATCATCTTAATAGAAAAGTCTTTCAAAGAGTCTAGATCTTCCTACGACGATCATACTGTCTCTGGATCTCTCTTAAGCATAGTACAAAAGATAAAACTCTAGACTTGGACAGTCTAACCTCCTTGAGTCTCGAAGACATTCTCAAGTTCCTTTCAAAAATAGGAAAAAACACCCGTAGACTTGGGCAGTCTCAATACCATTTGGATTCTCCGTTTCCTTAAAGAACAGGAAATAATCCCAGCCCTTAGATCAAATCCATGAGTACAACATTACCCATATAAGAACTGATTTTCTCTTTTAACCAACATACTGGACCTGTCACTCAACTGAAACAGTAACCCTAGCCTCCTCTTGGGCTTTGTACAATGATTCTCCCCAGCAGAGTTAACCTTTGCAGCCTCCATCTCTGGCTTCGTACAAGATACAAAATCACTCTCTTGTTGAGTATAAAAGACTCTCTTGTTGAGTTAAACATTTTTAGCCTTCATCTCGGGCTTTGTACGAGACACAAAAACACTCTCTTGTTGAGTATAAAAGACTCTCTTGTTGAGTCAAACATTTTTTAGCCTTCATCTCGGGCTTTGTACGAGATACAAAAACACTCTCTTGTTGAGTATAAAAAGACTCTCTTGTTGAGTCGATCCTCCTTTAGCCTCTATCTCGGGCTTCGTACAAGATACAAAATCACTCTCTTGTTGAGTATAAAAGACTCTCTTGTTGAGTCAATCCCTTTTAGCCTCCATCTCGGGCTTCGTACGAGATAGAAAATCACTCTTTTGTTGAGTATAAAAGACTCTCTTGTTGAATCACTTCCCTTTCAGCCTCCATCTCGGGCTTCGTACGAGATACAAAACCACTCTCTTGTTGAGTATAAAAGACCCTCATGTGGAGTCAAAACCTTTTAGCCTCCGTCTTGGGCTTTGTACAAGACACATATAAAAGCACTCTCTTGTTGAGTCAGTTACTTGTTAACACTCTCTTGTTGAGTCCACCCTTTTAGCCTCTATCTCGGGCTTCGTACGAGACACAAAAGCATCCTCTTGTTGGGTCAATAGCCTCCTCTAAGGCTTTGTATAAAGAAATCCCCGTTTGATTCAATCAACCTTTTAGCATCAAATCATGCTTTGGTCACAGCATACAAACATCAACAACTCCTTTTCCTCGTCTAATTGTTGTAAGCGGCAAGCCTCTGGATTATTTACATCCACGCCACTGTCCCTCTTTTAGCATGAGAAATTCCTAAGGAAAGATGGCATTTCTCTAGACTGAGTTAAAGTCTTCTCCTTCAGGTTGAAAATCCCCTATAAAAGGAAATTATGGCATTGCTGGATTCGCATATCCCAGTTAAAGTAATTCTCCTTTATAATCAGTCACCCAACAATCGTGCCAAACAGGCCAAATATTCCCCTTTAGAGATGACAAATTCTCTCTAAAGTCAACACCCTTTTAGCTTCACATCTTAGGCTTCGAACAAGATACAAATAGACCTTTCAACTTCACATCTTAGGCTTTGAACAAGATACAAACCACCTTTAGCTTCATGTCTTGGGCTTTGAACAAGACACCAAAACACTATTTCCTCCCATAGAATAGGAGGAACTACGATCGCTCTGATTTCCCTATCCCGGGAATACGTAGGCATAAGATTGAAAAAAGAAGCTTAGCGAGCACACTAATCTAAAAACCCCAAAGTCCCCTACCTCCATCCAATCTGGCGCAGGATCCCAACAAATTCCCCATGAACAATCCCGATATTTCGTTATGAACAAAATAAGCAGAGAGAGGCCCACGAACTAAAGTCGCATCTGTAAACCAACAGTTTTGACTATTTAACCTCAGTTTGCAAGCAGGGTTAGTTGGAGACATCTATTTCCCTTCCTTCATCAGCTTCAATAGGATAAAAAATGAATTGAACTGTAGTACCAAAGCGATAGTGATTCGAAACCACAAAAACCGCGCTACAGAAAAATTGGCGACCACAGTGGGAGCGACTTGTTCTTCTCCCATCTCTTAGGAGGAAACCTTAAGTTTAGACAATTTCACAGGAAAAATGGCGCCCGCCGTGGGGCCAAACAAAGGAATCTTGTCTCTTTTATCTCTCTGGTTGAAACCTTCTCTTAGGACGAGTCCTTGGGTTCACAAGGTATCACCGAATGACAGTTCCATCGGGGAATGTCATTATTTCTAGGATCTGCCCTCACTAGGATCTTAGGTCAAAAACCTTTAAGTTGGGAAGGTAACACAGAATGGCGACTCCGCCGGGTAGACATTTTCTATTAGGATCATAGGATTCATAGCTCTTAAAAAGTCTAGGACATTAGGACAAATATATATACTGCTTTTCCTAATTGATATCTGTGTTTATTTTTCTGCTAATGGGAATGCGTGTGATGCCGCATGTGGAAAGATTGAGTATACACCTAGGAAAAACCTCTTTCAGTAGTGCGGAAGCTATCGGAAATAGTTGTCACGCGATACTACCCTCTTCTGAGATTCTTCGAAATACATCACCTAGCATGGTTCCCGGCCCGCTGATGTTATCTCGACAAGAATCAATGATTTTGAGAGACAGGTACAAAAATCACTAGTATAAACCTTTGGGATGGGTAGAGCCTTGACTTCATGACACCGACCCTTTGACCCCATGTTTTTTCTATGTTTTTGTGTGCTGCATTCATGCATTCATTTTAAAAAACATTAAGCAAAGAAAAATTTTCTCTTCTAGTCTCTCTTTTTCAAATTAAACTAAAACAATGATTGCAAATGTCAGAGAGAAAAGGATTGCGCTAATGGATTTCGGTAGAAGAAAAACTCACAAGTATACCTTCAAGGTTCCAAAACTAGAGGATTTGAGAGGTAGGCAAAGATGATCACTAACCCTGACGCTTTCAGAGCCAAGTACGGAGGTCTGCTACCTCTGTTAAGGGTCCATGTAATTGAAGGAATCTTGGAGACACTCGTTCAGTTTTACGATCCGGTCTATCACTGTTTCACATTCCCAGATTACCAGCTCGTACCAACGCTAGAGGAGTATTCTCATCTGATTGATCTACCCATTACTGATCAAGCTCCCTTTTCGGGACTGGAAGAAATTCCAAAGGATCAGACCATTGCAAAAGTAATTTCTTTGGACGAATCAGAAGTCAGGACTCACCTGACCACCAAGGAAGGAATCCCAGGTTTACCAGCCAAGTTTCTGGTAAAGAGGCTCTGTACTTTGCTAGTATAGGGAACGTGACTGCTTTCAAGAGCATCTTTGTTTTACTCACCTACAGGTTATTTTTGTTTCCTAACATTGATAACTTCTTCGATATCAACGCCATTAAGGTTTTTCTCATTGGAAATGTCGTACCAACCTTGCTCGCAGATACGTATCATTTTGTACACTTAAGGAATTTATACAGCGGAGGAATGATCACGTGCTGTGTACCCCTGCTATATAAATGGTTTATCTCCCATTTGCCTAAGTCTACCGCTTTTTGGGATCATAAGAGTGCCTTACGTTGGTCGTAGAAAATCATGTCTCTTACCAACTCTGACATTGATTGGTACAATCAAATCTATGACGGGATCAGGATCATTGACCATTGTGGAAATTTCCCCAACGTACCCCTTATAGGAACTAAGGGAGGAATCAATTACCATCCAATTTTAATTTGTCGTCAATTTGGATACCTGATGAGGCATATCCCACGTAATGCTCATCTGGAAGGTCTTTTCTTCAAGGAAGGAGAAAATGACAAGGCACTAAAGATGGAAATAGTGCACGCTTGGAAACATGTTCATAAGAAAGGACGGGAGTCTCTAGGAAAACTGGAATGTGTCTCGGTGGAGCCTTATCTCCACTGGGTACAAACTAGAGCTCTCAAGCTAAATATTCCTTATCCTCGTCACGGAGTTCTTCCGCCAAGGGAATATGTCATGTACTTCATGACTGAAACGGAAAAACTTCAGGTTACTCTCAAAAAATTTCAACATGAGAGAAGGTCTTGGAAGAACAAGTACCGCATTCTCAATGTGGAGTGTACCAAAATACAGCAACTGCTGAAAGATAAGGATGCTCTAATTGAGATTTTGGAGCAACATGCTGTAGAAAATCAGGATGACCAAAGGAATTTGCTCGCTCCTTTCACTTGGCAAAGGAATGACAACCCGACAACGGCCCAAGAGCCCCGGTCCAAGAAAAGGAAAGTACCAGAATCAGCATTTGAGTTCTCCTCAGAGAGGACTCGGGACCCATTAGCTTAGGTTTCTGTTTCCGCATCTTGTAATTTACTGTATTTCCATTTCCGCAATCCTTTGAATTCAATAAAACGGGGGTGTCCCCACTGTTTGATATTTGCAATCTAATTGTCGAAGTTTATTTTGATTAAACAAAAAAAAACAATTAATATAATCATTGCATTCATCGTTCTCACGTCACGTATTCTTCTTACCTACGAATCTCACGTTTGTGTCTCAGTTCTAGAGTCAAACTGTCTCATTCGTACAATACTCAGGCCAATCGTCAGAAAAAGATGGATGATCTCGAGGAAGAGAACAGAGAGTTGAAAGAAGAGATCGACGCTCTGAGAGAGGATATGAGAAAGCTTCGTAACGACATGCAAGCCATGGCAGAAGCTCAGCTACAAAGAACTGTGATCTCAGAGATCACCTCAATGCCCATAGTGGAGAAGTATCATCCTAGTATCAAATGCCGAAAGATCGTCCCTGGGGTATGCCTGTTAACTATATCCCAGAAGGATATATTCCACCGATCACTGAAGATCAGGGAATCATAGCAGAAGCCGCTGGGCCTGAAGGTTACAAACTTCAGGAAAGCGAGGATGCCAGAGGCATAATGAGGACTCCTGAAGGTTACAAACTTCAGGAAGCGCCAAGATTCACTGTCGTAGTAACGGTACCACCCCCTGTGGTGCACGCTGTCCCGGAATGACAGATTCCATAGATACCTTCTGGTAGAAAGGACAGCATGTTCGACAGAATGAATGAGTTCCAGGAACAATTCCTGGAGATACAGAAAGAACTGCAGGCCCTTCGCGGTCAGGATCTATTTGGAAAGGACGCCGCAGACCTTTGCTTGGTCCCCAATGTGAAAGTCCCGCACAAGTTCCAAGTACCCAATTTTGAAAAATACAAGGGTAACTCTTGCCCTCAAAGCCATTTGGTGATGTATGCTCGGCGAATGTCCACTCAAATAGAAAACCAGGAGCTACTGATTCACTACTTTCAGGATAGTTTAACCGGTGCCGCATTAAAATGGTACATGGGTTTAAACCGCGCTAAGATCGGCACATTCAGAGATCATGGCGCTGCTTTCGTTCAACAATATAAATACAATTTGGACATGGCACCCAATAGAGATCAACTCAGATCAATGTCACAAAAGGACAAGGAAACCTTTAAAGAATACGCTCAGAGATGGCGTGAAATTGTCGCTCAGATTTCTCTGCCTCTTGAGGAAAAGGAGATGACAAAGATCTTCTTAAAGACCTTTAGCTCATTTTACTACGACAGAATGGTCGCCAGTACATCCAGTGACTTCACCGAGATGGTGAGCATGGGAGTTCGTCTTGAGGAAGCAGCCCGGGAAGGACGTTTAGTAAAAGACGTTGGATCATTAAGTAGTACAAAACGATACGGTAGTGCTCTCCCTAAGAAAAAAGAGCAAGATATTAGGAATATCTCCCTCGGAAAGCAAAGGCGACGGTACCAACTAGTAGCAGCTGTAACTCCTGCTATCATCCCTGCGCATGTTTCTACGTATCAACCTCAGGTTGCTCAAAGCCAACCGCATTCGCAGCAATTTCAGCAAAGGACACAACAGCCTCTTCAGCAGGCTCATCCTCAATACAACAACAACCATACAACGCGGCCACCAGGATTTGATCCTATACCCATATCCTACGCAGAACTATTTCCATTACTGTTAGCCAAGGGGCATGTCCAGACTAAGTCTCCTCTTACAGTACCGAAAAATCCGCCTTTTTGGTTTAAGGTGGATCAGACTTGCCCTTACCATCAAGGAGGACCGGGGCATAACATAGAGAGCTGTCTCAGTTTCAAGTCCGATGTGAAAAAGCTTGTTAGGAGCGGGGTCTTATCTTTCAAAGATACAAATCCGAATGTTCTCATGAACCCGCTGCCTCAACACGAGAAGGCTACAGTCAATTTGATAGAGGGAGAGTCTAACAACACCTATCAAATTCACGATTTACTCTTATTCAGGGAAAACTTGGTCAAGATGCATTGTAGATAGAGTGGATATGGCCATGTGCCACCTCATAATTATCACCAGTGTGATATCTGCTCTAAAAGCAATCAAGGATGTTCTGTGGTGCAATCAGCTCTACAGGAACAAATAGATCTCAGATGGATCCAAGAGCACCGAGTTCGTGGAGTTAACATGGTTTATACTAATTCCAACATCATTCAAAACCACGATATCTGTACGATGAATGTCAACCTAGTGGCAATGCACTCAAGGCAAAGCCAGTATCATAATCGGCCACGACACGATTACAATTCCTGTCTGACTTGCTCGGTAAACAAACAGGGATGCTCTTTTGTACGAGAGGCCCTCCAGCGTCAGATGGATCTTGGATGGATTCAAGACTACCATGATAGGAATCATTATCAAATCAACATGATTCAAATCTTCGATATTTGTTTGATGAATACCAGCCTGGTGGAGTTACATGCTAAACAGGTCTGGCTCGGGTTCCTGGTATCACATGATTATCAGGGCTGTAAAGCGGGTTACGAAGACGATCAGGGTTGTGCCCTTGTCCAGGAAACACTTCAGCACTTGTTGAACCACTAGTGGCTTCCAATCTATATGGATGAAGACACCCAGCAAATCAGTATCACTAACAGGAATCCTACTAGATATCAAAGTTAGGATGTTCGGTCGATGGAAACAGATCTAGTAAGGTTACACTGTATTCAAAGTGGACGTGGCCTGGTGCCACTACACAACTATGAGCGGTGTGGATTTTGCTCAGTGGATAATCAAGGATGCTACCTCGTGCGAGCAGCCCTTCAAAGTCAGTTGGACCGCAAAGAGATTCAACCATGGTCAAGTTCTGGATCAATCAACTACTTCGCTGATCAAATCGAGGACATTGTCGTAATCTCTGATCATCAGAGGGCTAGGGATGTTTGTACCATTATCCCTCTACTTGACGAATCGAGAGTTCCCAACCGGGAACAGATCGAAATTACTTACGATGGTCAGAAAAATTAGAAGGCTCCTATAGTCATCTATCTACCGGGACCGCTACCGTATGAATCAACTAAGGCTATCCCTTACAAATACGATGCAACAATAATTGAGAATGGAAAGGAAATTCCGTTACCCTCTGTCGTGAATATTGCAGACATCAATCGGGTAACACGGAGTGGTAGAATCTTCAACAGAGGAGTTGGAGAACCCAGCAAAGAAAAGGAACCTCAGACAGAAGTTCCCAATCCACCAGTCGGTCAATCCAGTAATCCCGACCTTTCAAAAAACGATGATGAGATGCTAAAGCTCATCCAAAGGAGTGAATTCAACATTGTTGATCAGCTGTTACAAACTCCTTCAAAGATCTCGGTATTATCACTGTTACTTAGTTCAGAAGCGCACAGGGAGGCTCTACAGAAAGTCTTGGAGCAAGCCTTTGTAGAACAAGATGTAACAATCAGGCAGTTCGATAGCATTGTCTCTAACATCGCTTCCTGCAATAACTTGGGATTTAGTGATGAGTAATTACCTGAAGAAGGTCACCGTCATAACATGGCGCTGAACATTACAGTCAACTGCCAGGACGATGCTTTAGCCAGCGTACTAGTAGACACAGGGTCAGCCCAGAATGTTATGCCGAAGTCCACTTTGATGCAATTATCATTCAAAGGACCTCCGATGAGAACCAGCGAGGTCGTCGTCAAAGCATTTGACGGATCCAAAAAAATGGTTATCGACGTAGTCGACCTTCCCATAACTGTTGGTCCTCACACTTTCCAAGTCACTTTCCAGGTCATGGACATCCGAAAAACATACAGTTGTTTATTAGGAAGACCTTGGATACATCAGGCTGGGGCGGTCACTTCGACCCTCCACCAAAAGCTAAAGTTCGTCCAGAACGGCCAACTTGTCACAGTTTGTGGAGAACAAGCCTTGCTCGTGAGCAACTTGTCATTATCTACTTGTGTAGAACCCAAGGAGGTTGTTGGAACTCAGTTTCAAGCACTTTTGGTGAGCAATGAGAATCAATCAGAGAAAGGAACCTCGATTTCCTCATACAGAGATGCTCTCGAAGTGATAAAAAATAACAATGCAAAAGGATGGGGGCAGCTTGTCATTCCCACTGATAACAAAACAAAGAAAGGTCTTGGTTTTTCCTCAACCTGTACCCAGACAGCTGCTAACGATGAAAGTCTTCATCTCATTCAGAACTTCTTCCACAGTGGAGGCTTTCTTCAACCAGTGACTCAAGACGTGCATACCATCAATAAAGATGATTCCTCCGATACAGAGGAAGAATGGAAGTCCTATCTCAACGAGGACGGTTATACATCTCAGGGCGAAACACAGACTCCCTTTTGCTATCCTTCATAGAGTCCGAGATTTATACCGAGGTCAGATGTCGAAATGATATACGGAGATTGTGATCCTGAAGGATGTCGGGCTCCGCCAAATTCATTAGAGGAAGACACTCCGATGAAATACAACTTTGACCACGACTATTATGGCCCAATGGATGGCTTGCCTATCTGGCAGCCGTATCCCGGAGACTTGGGGCAAGAAAGTCAGCCGAACAATGAAAATCAGCTGAGCATCATTGAAAAGAATACCTGCGTCCCCACCATGTCATGGGATCAACACCCAGGTTATCCTGAAAATACCCAGCACGACGATGAATTCGCAACGTTTGTCGGACTAGAATTCATCAACTATGATTTTCCCGAGGTCAACGTCATCGAGAGGGATGACTCCTCCAATTCCAAAGAAGTGTGGAACACCCTAGGACAACCAAGTGGAAAATTTGACTTCATGGTCAAATACACCGCTCCTGAAAGCTCTCGTATCAGGCTCGAAGACATCCGACCAACTGGATGGGGAGATACAGCTGAGAGTACAAATATTACGCAAAATACAACTGAGGAATCCTTCTACAACAACTCTGCCTAGGAGACAGATTCCAATGATCCAGCTCCACCAGAAATCAGCGTTATTTCTGAAGACAAATCAAGGAAGGTACCAGACTTTGTAATTCACCGAGGAGTTCTCCGCCAATGGGTTGCTGTCAATGTCCCGAAGATTGTTCATAAGTCTAAGTAATTGCCATCTTTACTTTAACCTTTCACCTTGCCCAGGTGAAACGGATATTTTGATAGGGCTCACTTTCTGTAAATATCCCTCTTCGCTTCGCCCAAAGCGACAGATTTTTATTTTATAGGGCTGTAGTTTCAAGAATCGACTTGTTCATAAATAAAATAACGTCGTTCTGTAATTTCCGCAGTTATTGCTGTTTTCTCTTTCTGCTTTTTCCAGAAAATGGTAATCCTAAAAAACAAAAAAATAAATAAAAATGAGCATTGTTCAAAAAAATATATATAAAACACTGCACACACTTGTGCATTCTCAATCTCTTCTAAACACAAATCATCACGTCATGCAGATTGCTTGTTTTAAACCCCGTTGAAACATACGATCCAATGCCTTCTCCCAACTTTGAGTTCCCGGTATTGGAGGCTGAAGAAGAAAATGACGACGAAATTCCAAAGGAGATCTCCCGACTACTCAGACAAGAGGAAAGGTCCATTGAGCCTCACAAAGAGTTGCTGGAAACGGTCAACTTAGGATCGAAAGAAGAGAGAAAAGAAGTCAAGATTGGGGCACTACTCAGTCCAACTGTCAAAGAGAGTTTGACGAAACTTCTTAAAGAATTTCCTGATGTATTCGCTTGGTCCTATCAGGATATTCCAGGGTTGGATACCAGCATCTTGGAACATCATCTACCATTAAGATCAGGATGTCCGCCGGTAAAACAAATGTTCAGACGGACTCATCCAGACATGGCTGTCAAAATCAAAGAGGAGGTACAGAAACAGATTAACGCGGGTTTCCTCGCTACGTCTGAATATCCTCAATGGTTAGCCAACATCGTACCAGTTCTGAAAAAGGACGGAAAGGTCAGAATGTATGTGGATTACAGAGATCTAAACGAGGCTAATCCAAAGGACGACTTTTCCTTACCACACATTGACATGCTGGTCGACAGTACAGCAAAGTTCAAAGTTTTCTCCTTCATGGATGGATTCTCGGGCTATAACCAGATCAAAATGGCACCGAAAGACATGGAGAAAACTTCGTTCATTACCCCCTGGGGTACCTTCTGTTACAAGTTAATGTCGTTCGGTTTGAAGAACGTCGGGGAAACCTATCAGAGGGCCATGACTACTCTGTTTCATGACATGATACATGAAGAAATCGAAGTGTATGTCGATGATATGATTGCAAAATCTAAAACAGAGGAGGAGCATGTGACCCACCTGTCAAAACTATTCGAGCGTTTGCGAAAGTACAAACTCCGCTTGAATCCCAATAAGTGCACCTTCGGTGTCTGTTCAGGGAAACTCTTAGGGTTCATCGTCAGCCAGATAGGAATTGAGGCTGATCCTGACAAGGTCAAGGCCATTCAAGAAATGCCTTCTCCAAAGACTGAAAAATAAGTCAGAGGATTCCTGGGACGTTTGAACTATATTTCCATATTCATATTCCTCATGACCGCGACATGTGCGCCGATTTTCAAATTACTCAAAAAGAACCAGGATTGCATTTGGATAGAAGACTGTCAAACCGCATTCGACAGTATTAAGGAATACCTGTTGAATCCGCCGATTCTATCATCTCCAGTGGAAGGAAGACCACTGATCATCTACTTAACAGTCTTGGAAGACTCTATGGGCTGTGTGCTTGGCCAACAAGACGAAACGAAAAGAAAAGAGTCTGCCATTTACTATTTGAGCAAGAAATTCACCGACTGCGAGACTCGGTACACTATGCTTGAGAAAACTTGCTGCGCTTTGGCTTGGGCAGCCAAACGTCTTCGGCAGTACATGATTCGTCACACCACTTGGTTAATCTCTGAAATGGATCCAATCAAGTATGTCTTTGAAAAGCCTACTCTCACGGGAAGGATTTCCCGTTGGCAGATGTTGTTATCAGAATATGACATAGAGTACCATGCTCAGAAAGCCGTTAAAGGAAGTGTTTTAGCCGATCATTTGAATCATCAACCGATTGACAATCACGAATCAGTCGGATTTGACTTCCCAGACGAAGATGTCATGTATCTAAAAATGAAAAACTGCGATGAACCGCTACCCAGTGAAGGGACAGAACCAGATTCCCAATGGGGACTTATTTTTTACGGAGCTGTCAATCATTACGGAAACGGAATTAGGGAAATCATCATAACACCTCAGGGTACCCACATTCCTTTCAGCGCCAGACTCACATTCAAGTGCACAAACAATGAGGCCGAATACGAAGCTTGTATTATGGGTCTCGAAGAAGCGATCGACTTAAGGATTAAGAACTTGGATGTATATGGCGACTTAGCTTTGGTTATCAATCATATCAAAGGAGATTGGAACACATACCAATCAGGATTGATTCCTTACAAAGATTACGCAAGAAGGTTGTTACCCTTCTTCAATAGAGTCGAGTTTCATCATATCCCTCGTGAGGAGAATCACATGGCTGATGCATTAGCCACTCTCTCTTCCATGATTAGTGTAGGTCAATGTAACGACTTACCTAAGATTGACATAATACACCTTGAACGGCCCGCTTACATCTTCACGATTGAAGCAGTCATAGATGACAAACCTTGGTATCACGATATCAAATGCTTCCTTCAGAAACAAGACTACCCACCTGGGGCACTAAGGAAAGACAGAAAAACTCTAAGAAGGCTGGCTGGCAGCTTCTTCCTGAGCGGTGATACACTCTATAAGAGGAACTTTAACATGGTCTTGCTCCGATGCGTCGACAGACCAGAAGCAGACATGCTGATAAAAGAAATTCACGAAAGGGTCCTTTGGCACTCATGCCAACGGACATACAATGGCGAGAAAAATTCTAAGAGCAGGGTACTATTGGTTTACAATGGAATCCGATTGCTACAAGTACATGAGGAGATGTCACAAGTGTCAGATATACTCAGACAAAATTCGTGTACCGCCTACACATCTCAAAGTTCTTTCTTCCCCATGGCATTTTTCCATTTGGGGAATCGACATGATTGGCATGATTGAACCCAAAGCTTCGAACGGACATCGGTTCATCCTGGTAGCCATTGACTATTTCACCAAATGGGTCAAAGCAGCGTCATACGCCAATGTAACTTGACAAGTGGTAGTCTGATTTATCAAAAACAATATCATCTGTCGTTATGGTGTTCCAAGCCAGATCATTACGGATAATGGATCTAACTTGAACAACAAGATGATGAAAGAGTTGTGCACAGAGTTCAAGATCGAACACTATAACTCATCTCCCTACCGACCCAGGATGAACGGCACGGTAGAAGCGAATAACAAGAACATCAAGAAGATTGTTCAAAAGATGGTCGTAACCTACAAAGATTGGCACGAGATGCTACCCTTTGCTCTTCACGGTTATCCCACATCTGTACGCACTTCAATAGGGGAAACCCCTTTCTCTTTAGTATATGGCATGGAAGCAGTGCTCCCCATCGAAGTAGAGATCCCATCAATCTGGGTATTGGTGGAAGCTAAGCTAACAGAAGCTGAATGGTGTCAAAGTCGACACGACGAACTGAACCTGATCGAACAAAAGCGAATCACGGCATTATGCCATGGTCAGTTGTATCAGCAAAGGGTGAAGAAGGCGTTCGACAAAAAGGTTCAACCTCGCGTCTTTAGGAAAGGAGACCTTGTGCTAAAAAAGATACAATCATTTCTCACTGATTCCCGGGGCAAATGGACTCCGAATTATGACGGCCCCTATGTGGTCAAGAAAGCTTTCTCAGGCGGTGCTTTGAGACTCGCAACCATGGATGGAGAAGAATTTGCCTACCCCACGAATGTTGACGTAGTCAAGAAATACTTCGCCTAAACTAAAAAAAACGTCTCGGTGGATTGAAAACCCGAAAGGGCGGTCCAGGCAAAAATTGGAGACATGATCAAAAATCATCCCGGTGGATTGGAAACATCACAGTACAATCCAGGAAAAAATCAGGGATAATGGCAAGTAAATATGTTCAACAAATGGGCAAATCCCTCAGCAGCAGTTATGCCATCGGTCAGGAAAACGCCAGTCAAGGTCATCTTCGACAAAAGCTCAGGATGTCCATAATTCAAAGTTGGTAGAAGGATAGTGGTCATTATGTTTCAATGTAGCCCTTTTCCCTTAAATTACCATTTTCTAACTTTGTAAATACTCTATGGAATCACAAGTTTGGCTGATTTCCATCCTATCAATAAAATTTGAGCTCTTGTGCTTTTGTTTGCAACTCTTATTTGTTTTAGCTTTAGAGAACGACATTTTAACATGAATAACAATTCTTGAAACGAAACAAAAATGAATTTACTTGTCAAATTTTTTATGCTTTTAAAATAAAGATGGTAATTTCTTTTGACTGTTGAACATCGAAAGAACATCGATCGCTTCGCCAAAAGTAATCGAGCTTCAAAGTGCAGAATCAAAGTACTCCTTCTAAGCCAGTGCGCCTGAATGAAGGATCAGTTGTATCAGATGCGACTTTCCCATATGATACCCCCGGCAGAGTTCTTATCTCCTAAGCCCGACCAACATAGCTCCCGACAGGGACTATCTCTCCTAAGCAAGGCAGAATTGCTATCGTGAACCAGTGATACTTTTCATCCCCCACTGTGGCCGAGTATCCAGTCGTGTTCATTAACTAGTCTGTATGTCGCGTCAGCTTTGTCAGCATATACATACATACATAATGCATTATTGATTTACATTCATATTCATATTGCATCACTATCACTCTAGTCGGTCTTGTTCCCTAGTGATAAGAGTCCTCTCAATCGAGTCGTCAGTTCTTTCCTCGTCAGGAAATGAATCATCTAAGCGATCTCTCCTCCAGTTTATTTCTGGATTGAAGGTGGTTCTTTGACCACTTTGATAACTTGAACCTCTGAAAAACCAGAGAACCCTCGACAAACTTCACTCTTCGCCATTGAAGATGATATTTTCGCTTTCCTGGATTAAGGAAAATCCCCAGAGAAAGCCTCTTAATCAGAGATTCGACAATGCAGCAATTTTTCTCCAAAAAATCCGCTGACGAAAAGGTCATCAGCACCTCAAAATTGGATCACATCATATGGCATTTCTCCGAGAAGATTCCCGAGAAAAGTATGATGTAATATCCCCAAGCTAGAAGTAGTCTCTCAAGAGACTCGTTTCCCCCAATAGAATCGATAAATGGCATCTCCAACAGAGAAGTTTGTGCACCTCTACAACTCAGACGACTGGGTTCCCCAGCAAGTTTGAAATCAAAATTTTTTCTATCAAATGGCATCTCTCCAGGAAAATTCGGCGAGAAGTTTGAGGAAAACCTCTACACATAGCGTCCCTTGTCAATAAAGTTTATTGACAAAAGAAATTTAGACAAGATCCTTGGTAGGAAACCAGGATCGAGGGGAGGTTTATATCGGAAATTGAGACCAGATACTTGGTAGGAAACCAGGATCGAGGGGAGGTTTATTCCAGAAATTGAGACCAGTTCCTTGGTGGGAAACCAGGATCGAGGGGAAGTTTAAATCAGAAACTGAGACCAGTTCCTTGGTGGGAAACCAGGATTGAGGGGAAGTTTACCTTTTCTAAACATAATTTCTTAGCAAAAGAGGATGGATGAGCAAGCTGCCATTCATAACCACCATCAAAATTTCGGGTATTCTGATATTTAATCCTACTGCACCCCGAATGCCCGAATACCTTCGCCATTCACACCTTCGGGTCCAAGAATATTAAATAGGGGCATCTGCCATACCCCAAATTTTGACCACTAAGATTTCCCATCATTGTGCAAATCATCATCACAATATGGATGAACCATTAGTCTCCCCAAATATGGGTGAGCATCCACTACAATCAGACTTAGGGTTTCAAGCCCTCTCAGAGCTCTTAGACAAAGGATCAATCAAGAAATGACATGATCTTCAACTTGTCTAGCCTCTCAAACATCCACAAAGGATCAAGAGTACTCCCACTTCAAGGATTAAGCACAAGGCTTCTTCCTTCTAGGTGGATCAAGCCTTAAGATCGCCAGTGTCACCAAATTAGGGTTTGGTCGACCAGGGCCTCCAGATGGAAATTTTCCTCTGGGTATGAGCCAATGCTTCAAAGCATAGCCTATGATGCTCCAAGGGATCTCATGAACCCAATCATCAAGTCAATTTAGCCTCAGGGGATGCATTCATCAAAAAAATCAGGAATTAGGGTTTCTTGACCTAATTCACCCCTAAGTTGACTTTTGGGACAAAACATGAGCCAAGACCTCAAGAGGGGATTTGAGGGTCTCAAACACATCACATTGATCCATTTGAAACAATGGATTGATCCAAGAAGCTTGAGCAACAAGTTTCAATTTCATTAGAACCACAGTTAGGGTTTCGCGAAAAAAGTCAACTGTATCTTTGACTTTTGACCAGGACATGCTCCCAAACCCTAAGACATGATTCAATACACCCTATAACACCTATGAAATTAATCCATCAAGTTTGATTTAGTTCAAGGACTTGATTTCATAGAGGATCGCACAGTTTGGAATTCATCTGATAAAAAGTCAACTGTGCACAAAAGTCAAACTTTAACTTTTTGAGATTTTGTACAATTATGGTTCTTTGACCCCAAAATGATGTTAATGTATGATTGGAATCATCATTCATCAAGAAAAATCAAGAAAAGTGGGATAACTTGTAAAAGGGGTAACCATAAAAAACTTAGAAAATTCTCTAAGTTATGGAACAAAGTGGCTAGGGTACCAACTTTGGAGGATCATAACTCCTAAACCACAAGGCCATTTTTTCCCATTCAAAGCTGGATTTGTAGCTCTCATTACCCTATACAAAAGCTTCAACTACCACTCATTCCAATTCCCCATGGATTTCAAATTATGGAATGATCAAAATCACAAAAAGTGAAAATGTCACTTTTTTCCAACACTTAGTGAAATTTTCACTAAGTCAGAATCTGCCTTCACTTTTTCCAAATGTAGGGGCATTTTTCACTTGGATCCAAAAAGTATCAAAACCAATTATGATCAAACAGTTATTGTATCATATGGGGGCTTTCCAAAATGGCCTAGAACTCTATCAAATTCCACTTGAGCCATGAGATATGACAATGGCAATATGCCTTGCTAAAAACTGCCAAGGCTAGGCAGAATTTTGCACTTTTGCTCGATTTGGAAAAATCAGATAAATCCAAGCCTTGTCATCACTTTGGACACATCTGAGGATCAAAGCTAAAGGGAACAAACACTTATCCAAGCCTCTAAAGTCTTTGGAACAAGAAGTAGCATGCCAAACCTAGAAATGCCTAAAAGAGGGACAAGACTCCAATTTTGGATTGGAGCATTTAATGGATGCACCATGTAACACCCCCAATCTATACCCCTAATTACTTAAAGCAGTAAAAGAAAATTCAAAATTTCATCAGAGTATATTTAAGTTATCACGACATAGACAGGGGATATCACATTATATTTAAACAAATCATACAACACCTGCTCATAAAGATATGAAACAGTGGGGTAGCAATCAATAGAGGAACTCAGTTCCTTACACCCACATTTCAGATTTTAGAATAAAAGCGGAAAATCTAAAACTGAATATCATATATATATATATATATATATATATATATATATATATATATATATATATATATATATATCACATGAAAAGTTTGTCATACATCAAGTTATACATGCACAAGCCAGAAGATATATATATATATATATATATATATATATATATATATATATATATATATATATATATATATATATATATACATAGTACACAATAATCACAAACGGCCTCCCTAACTACCCGGTGTCACATATCAGAGCCGACCGACAAAAGAATGAAGTCCTAAGCTTCACAAAAAGACCTCCAGCAACACTAATCTGCAATGCCTCATAGAGCATTATAAAACAGCAGAAGGGTGAGAAAATCAATCATAATATAATTGCACACAATTATATATAACACAAAAATACACATATATACGGTTCTCACCACAACTCACACCATAATTCAAACACAATACAGCACGAGGTATAATTCACATTTCCATTACCAACACATATCCATATATCAATTTATCAATTTTATTCACCATTCCACACATAAACAACCACAATGATTTATGCAAATGCAAGAGACCGACACAACGACTCTATGCATATGCACATACGGTACCGACTTCCATTGTTTCTCATCATTAGTTCACTCAGGAACTCTGCTGGAATCATCGCTCGTTACATCACTGTAACTCCCCGTCGGGCATACGATGTCCCCCGTCACTCACACCCCACACGGGCACACGACGTTTATGGATCGCTCACACCCCACATGGGCACACGATCGTCTATAACCATCGCTTTTGGTCCTCTTATTTTTAAGGCTATTCATACCTCTTATTTTTAAGGCTCACGATGTTATAGCAGATTCCCTCTGGAATCAAACCGTCACTCAGGACGTCACAACAATGCATATCATGATGCTTGGCATACAAGGACTCATGACATTCAAATACACACATATATATGTTCACCAAAATCACACTTTGCACTTAAGCCCAAAACAATGCATTTAATTGCCATACGGCCACAAATCATCTCAATACCATCTAAACACATGCATTTACATCATACAACAGCACCTTGCACGATACACACTAGTACGCACAGTTATCACGACAAAAATCGACAAAACGACACTATTCCCAATTTTCGACATAATTAAATCGGCTAACAATTTCCAAACCATCATAATAAGAAAGTAAAGCTCAATAGCTTTCCAACGATACCAAGAATGTAAAAATCGGATAAACGGAACCCAAGTTACGAAAAAAAACGAAAAAGATATTTTGAAAAGTCCCATTTTACCATTCTCCTGGCCATACGCGTATTGGCCTGAGCCATACGCGTATTGCCCTGATTTCTCGCCATGCCATACGCGTATTGCCCAAGGCCATACGCGTGAGACTATTTTTCCCCAAAATTCACGTTAAAATTCCAATACGCGTAGTGCCAACACCGTACGTGTATTGCCCTAAAATGTTACGCGTATCATACGCAAATGGACAGATGGCCGAGGAAAATGAGAATCCATACGCGTATTGGCCTAAAACACGCCCATGATACGCGTATTACCAAAGTCCATACGCGTATGAACATGCCCCATACGTGTATTACCTGGAAAAACCAGAAAAAATTTTGCAGAACTTTGTTCTGCGTTTTCTCAACCAAAATCCTCCAATTTTTCACCTACACCCAGAAAATTACCAATACAATTCATAACAACATGTATCTATCATGAAACAGCAATAATGAACACTAAAAACATGATTTCCAACACATTTAATCGATTTCCAATCAATTTTACATAATATGGGTTTTACTAAATTTTTCCAATTCAATCCAATAACAACCACAAACACACATACATAATCATATACAAGCATATAATAACTGAGTTTCGCACCCTTACCCGATTAAATCGATTCTAGAAGTTGATTTCTTGAATTTCCAAGATTTTCTCACTTTTTCTTCTCTTCTCCTCTTTTCTTCCCTTTTTCCTTCTTCTCTTTTTCTTTCTCTCTATTTTTCTCTCTTTCTATTTTTTATTCTTTCTACTTAATGAAAATATCATGAAATGACCAAAATACCCCCACACTCAAATATCTCGCAAACGTTCCCAAAACCCGATAAAATATCTCAACATTGAAAAATAACATTTTTCCAAATAAAATTCGAAAATAAAATAAAATAATAATAAAATAATCAAAACGACTCGATTAAATAAAAACTGACAAAACTGGGGCGTTACAACTCTCCCCCACTTAGAAATTTTCGTCCTCGAAAATATACCTGAGACGGACAACTCTGGATACGACTCCCGCATCCGACTCTCCAACTCCCAAGTCAAATTGCCCTCAGCAGCGCCTCCCCACGCCACCTTCACAAGTGCAATGTCCTTGCCCCTTAACCGTTTCACCTCGCAATCCAAAACCCTAATTGGTAATGCCTCGACCGTAAGGTTCTCCCTTACCTCAACCTCATCCATCGGAATCACATGCGATGGATCCGGAACATACTTCCGAAGCTGTGAAACATGAAACACATCGTGCAAATTTGACAGATTCGGCGGCAACGCCACCCTATAAGCCACAGCACCCACTCTCGCGGATATCTGGTAAGGACCAATAAACCGAGAAGTAAGTTTCTTCGATTTCAATGCACGACCCACGCCCGTTACCGGCGTAACCCTTAGAAATACATGATCGCCCTCTTGGAACTCAAGATCTTTCCGCCTCCGATCATGATAACTCTTTTGTCTACTCTGAGAATCCTTCATTTTCTCTCGAATAAGCTTCACTTTTTCCGTCGTCTGTTGCACCAACTCTGGTCCAACCACCGTATTCTCACCAGATTCGTGCCAACACAACGGCGTTCGACATCTTCGTCCATATAATGCTTCAAACGGTGCCATTCCAATACTAGAATGGAAACTGTTATTATACGTGAACTCAATCAATGCAAGATAACTATCCCACGCACCACCTTGCTCCAAAACACAAGCCCTCAACAAATCTTCCAATAACTGAATCGTCCTCTCCATCTGACCATCCGTCTGCGGATGATAAGTCGAACTCAATCTCAATTTAGAACCCAAAGCCTTCTGCAAACTTTCCCAAAATCTCGAGGTAAACCTGGGATCTCGATCCGAAACAATACTCAATGGAACCCCATGCAACTTCACAATCACACTGATGTAAATCTCAGCCAACCTCTCCAAAGAAAAACTGATGTCAATCGGAATAAAATGAGCCGATTTAGTCAGTCTATCCACAATCACCCAAATAGCATTATGCCCTCGCTGAGTATTCGGCAACCCTGTTACAAAATCCATTGAAATGTTATCCCACTTCCACTCAGGAATATCAAACGGTTGCAATAAACCACTAGGCCTCAGATGTTCCACCTTCGATTTCTGACAAGTCAAACATGCATAAACAAACTGAGCCACATCTCTTTTCAATGCAGCCACCAGAAAATCTTCTTCAAATCCTGATACATCTTATTCGCTCCTGGATGTATACTCAAATTACTCCGGTGTCCTTCTTCCAAAATCATCTTTTTCAACTCCGCATCATCCGGAATACAAATTCTACCTCGGAATCTCAAAACACCATTAACATCCACTTGAAAATCACTATTCACATCTTTACCTCCAACCAACATCAAGTCCACAAATCTCACATCCAGCTTTTGTTTCTCACTAACCGTCATCAGAAAATCATTAGTAATCGTCAGCATTCCAAGCCTCACGCTATCCGACGTCACTTCACAAACCAAACTCAAATCTCTAAACGACTCCAAAAGTTCCCACTCCTTAACCATTAAAGTGGACATATGTAATGATTTCCGACTCAACGCATCGGCTACCACATTAGCTTTACCAGGATGGTAATTCAAGCCAAAGTCGTAGTCCTTCAAGAATTCCAACCATCTACGCTGCCTCATATTTAACTCTTTCTGATCAAACAAATATTTTAAACTTTTATGATCACTAAAGACTTCAAACCTTGCACCGTAGAGATAATGCCTCCAGATCTTCAACACAAAAACCACAGCCTCTAATTCAAGATCATGTGTAGGATAATTCTTCTCATGCATTCTCAATTGCCTTAAAGCATAAGCCACTACCTTACCTTCTTGCATCAGAACACCACCTAGACCAATCAAAGAAGCATCACAATAAACCACAAATGGTTCATTAGGATTCAGCAAAATCAAAATCGGAGCTGTCGTCAATCTTCTCTTCAGCTCATTAAAACTTTCCTCGCACCGAATATCCCAAATGAACGCTTGCCCTTTACAAGTCAACTGGGTCAAAGGAAGTGCTAGCTTAGAAAAACCCTCAATAAACCTTCGATAATAACCGGCCAAACCCAAAAAGCTTCGAATTTCAGTAACAGATCTCGGAGCCTCCCATTGTAGAACTGCTTCTACTTTAGATGGATCCACAGCAATACCATTACCTGAAATTACGTGTCCAAGAAAACTCACCTCCGACAACCAGAATTCACACTTAGACAATTTGGCAAAAAGCTTCCTTTCTTTCAAAACCTGCAAAACAATACGCAAATGCTCCGCATGCTCTTCTTGAGACTTAGAATAAATCAAAATGTCATCAATAAACACAACGACAAATCGATCCAAATGCTCGTGAAAAATACGATTCATGTATTCCATAAACACACCTGGCGCATTAGAAACCCCAAACGGCATCACAGAATATTCATAATGACCGTAACGTGTCCTAAAAGTCGTCTTCTGAATATCTTCCTCCTTCACCCTAATCTGATGATACCCTGATCTCAAATCAATCTTACTGAACACACAAGCACCAACCAACTGATCCATCAGATCATCGATCCTTGGAAGAGGATACTTATTCTTAATCGTCACCTTATTCAACTGGCGATAATCAATACACAATCGCATACTTCCATCCTTATTTTTCACCAATAGAACTGGAGCACCCCAAGGAGAAACACTTGGCCTTACAAACCCCTTCTCCAATAACTCATTCAACTATTTCTTTAACTCAACCAACTCAGATGCTGACATACGATAAGGTGCCATATAAACAGGTCAATTACCAGGAACTAGATCTATAGAAAACTCCACCTCTCTCTCTGGAGGCAAGTCTGAAATATCCTCAGAAAACACTTCCGAAAATTCACACACAACAGGAAACACATCAAGTGAAACTTGACTATCCACAGTCAAAGATGCAAACAACCCAAACAACTGAGCTTCATCCGCCAAAAGTCTCTTCAACTCTTTGGTAGATAAGAAACTCGAGTCTTCGTCTTCCTCAAGAGAAGGAAACCTTACCAGCTTATGATAATAATCAATGTGAACTCGATTGAATTGCAACCAATTTATTCCTAGAACCACATCTAAACCCTCCAACGGCAAACACACCAAATCCATCTCAAAGTCTTTACCATAAATGGTCAAAGGACAACTTAGACAAACCAAAGAAGTAGTTACTGACCCCATTGTTGGAGTATCAATAACCATCTCACCACCCATCAAAGACAATACAAGATTCAAACGCTTCGCGCACTCAGACGAAATAAACGAATGAGTCGCTCCAGTATCAATAATAGCAACTAAAGGCGTACTATTAATAAAACAAGTACCTCTGATCAGACGATCTGCACTTGAAGTCTGAGTTTCTGCTAAAGCAAATACCTTTCCACTAGATGGAGTTTGCTTCGGTTTCGAACACTTCGTACTAATATGACCAGGTTCACCACAGTTGAAACACTTAACCACATTCTTCCTGGCACACTCAGCTGCAACATGTCCTACACCTCCACAATTAGTACACTTCCTCAAATCTTTCCTGCACTCAAACTGACGATGCCCCAACTCACCACATTTATAACATCTCAGAGGACCAGACATTCCTCCTCCACTTGACCTTTTCTCAAAATTTCCCCTTTGTTTACCCTTATCAGCTGGTGTTACATACGGACCACCACGAAACGGTTGCTTCCCTTTCCTCTTGCTCACACTCTTGTAATGAGTAGAACGAGCCTTACTGTCCTCCTCATAAATCCTACAACAATCCACCAAATCAGAAAACCTCTGAATCCTTTGATAACCAATCGCCTGCTTTATCTCGGGACGCAATCCGTTCTCAAACTTAACACACTTGGAAAATTCCGCAGTCGCTTCAGCATAATGAGGATAAAACTGCACATGCTCCACAAACTTAGCAGTATAATCAACAACAGACATATTACCTTGTTTCAATTCCAAGGACTCAATTTCCTTCTTTCCTCTTACATCTTCAGGAAAATACCTCCTCAGAAACTCCATGCTAAACACAGCCCAAGTAATCTCCTCCTCTGCAGCTTCCAACACACGACGAGTACTAACCCACCAATCATCAGCTTCTTCCAATAACATGTGAGTACCCAGTCTCACCTTCTGATCATCAGCACAATCCATCACTTGGATAATCCTTTCAATCTCTTTCAGCCATATCTGTGCACCATCAGGATCATACCTCCTTTTGAAGACAGGCGGTTTTTTCTTCTTGAACTCATCATTACCTGCAGCATTAGGTGCACCCTGCACAGCACGAGCCATAGCTTGCATAGCAGCATCCAAAGCAGCATCATTCCTACCAGCCATATTCTGTTCATTTCCAATAACAGAAACTATGGTTAAACAAACAACTCACTCCACACACCACACAGACCAGGACTGACACAAACTGACACGGACTGACACGAACTAGCTCTGATACCACTTAATGTAACACCCATAATCTATACCCCCAATTACTTAAAGCAGTAAAAGAAAATTCAAAATTTCATCAGAGTATATTTAAATTATCACGGCATAGACGGGGGATATCACATTATATTGAAACAAATCATACAACACCTGCTCATAAAGATATGCAACAGTGGGGTAACAATCAACAGAGGAACTCAGTTCCTTACACCCACATTTCAGATTTTAGAATAAAAGCGGAAAATCTAAAACTGAATATCATATATATATATATATATATATATATATATATATATATATATATATATATATATATATATATATATATATATATCACATGAAAAGTTTGTCATACATCAAGTTATACATGCACAAGCCAGAAGATATATATATATACATAGTACACAATAATCACAAACGGCCTCCCTAACTACCCGGTGTCACATATCAGAGCTGACCGACAAAAGAATGAAGTCCTAAGCTTCACAAAAAGACTTCCAGCAACACTAATCTGCAATGCCTCATAGAGCATTATAAAATAGCAGAAGGGTGAGAAAATCAATCATAATATAATTGCACACAATTATATATAACACAAAAATACACATATATACGGTTCTCACCATAACTCACACCATAATTCAAACACAATACAACACGAGGTATAATTCACATTTCCATTACCAACACATATCCATATATCAATTTATCAATTTTATTAACCATTCCACACATAAACAACCACAATGATTTATGCAAATGCAAGAGACCGACACAACGACTCTATGCATATGCACATGCACATGCGGGTACCGACTTCCATTATTTCTCATCACTAGTTCACTCAGGAACTCTGCTGGAATCATCGCTCGTTATGTAACGCCCCAGTTTTTTTGTGTGTTTTAATTAATCGAGTCTTTTTAATTATTTTATTATTATTTTATTTTATTGTCGACTTTTATCTGAAAATATGCTAATTTTCAATGTTGTGATATTTTATCGGGTTTTGGGAACGTTTGCGAGATATTTGAGTGTGGGGGTATTTTGGTCTTTTCATAATATTTTTCATTAAGTTAGTAAGAATAGAATAGAAAGAGAGAAAAAGGAAGAGAAAGAAAAAGAGAAGAAAGAAAAAGGAAAGAAAAGAGGAGAAGAGAAGAAAAGTGAGAAAACTTGGGAAATCAAAGAAATCAACTCCTGGAATCGATTTAATCGGGTAAGGGTGCGAAACTCAATTATTGTATGATTGTGTATGATTATGTATGTGTATTTGTGGTTGTTTTTGAATTAATTTGGAGAAATTTAGTAAAACCCATATTTTGTAAAATTGATTAGAAATCGATTAAATGTGTTGGAAATCATGTTTTTAGTGTTCATTATTGTTGATACATGATTGATACATGTTGTTATGCCTTGGATGGGTAATTTTCTGGGTGTAGGTGAAAAATTGGAGTGTTTTGATTGAGAAAATGCAGAACAAAGTTCTGCAGAATTTTTTCTGGTTTTTCCAGGTCATACGCGTATGGACCTTGGCATTACGCGTAACATGGGCGAGGTATGGGCCAATACGCGTATGGATCTTCAATTTTCTCGGCCATCTGCCCATTTGCGTATGATACACGTAACACTTCAGGGAAATACGCGTATGATGGGATGCACTACGCGTATTGGAATTAAAATGTGAATTTTGGGGAAAAATGGTCTCTGCCTATACGTGTATGGCCTTGGGCAATACGCGTATGGCATGGCGAGGAATTTGGGCAATACGCGTATGGCTCAGGGCAATACGCGTATGGCCAGGAGAATGGTAAAATGGGACTTTTCAAAATATCGTTTTTCGTTTTCTTTCGTAACTTGGGTTCCGTTAATCCGATTTCTACATTCTTGGTATCGTTGGAAAGCTATTGAGTTGTACTTTCTTATTATGATGATTTTGAAATTGTTAGCCGATTTAATTATGTCAAAAATCGGGAATAGTGTCGGTTTGTCGACTTTTGTCATTATAATGGTGCATAATTGATGTGTATTATGCAAGGTGTCGTTGTATGAGATAAATGTATGTGTTTAGATGGTATTGAGACGAATTGTGGCCGTATGGCAATTAAATGAATTGTTTTGGGCATAAGTGCATAGTGTGATTTTGTTGATGTGAATGAATGCATGTATGTGCGCATATTAAATGTCATGAGTCATTGTATGCCAAGCATCATGATATGCATTGTTGTGACGTCCTGAGTGACGGTTTGATTCCAGAAGGGATCTGCTATAACATCGTGAGCCTTAAAAATAAGAGGTATGAATAGCCTTAAAAATAAGGGGACCGAAAGCGATGGTTATAGACGATCGTGTGCCCATGTGGGGTGTGAGCGATCAGATTGTGCGCCTTATACCGAGAGGACCTAAAGCAATCCATAAACGTCGTGCGCCTTATACCAAGAGGACCTAAAGCGACGGGAGAACATCGTAGGCCCGACGGGGTGTTACTTGAGTGATCCTCAGTAACGAGCGATGATTCCAGCAGAGTTCCTGAGTGAACTAATGATGAGAAATATTGGAAGTCGGTACCGCATGGCATGTGCATAGAGTCGTTGTGTCGGTCTCTGTGCATTTGCATAAATCATAAATAGGGTTGACTATGTGTGAGAATTGTGAATGGATCAATCGCGTGTGGAATTCATGAATTGATATTCTTGGTGATAATTGCATTATGTACAATTAGTGTGCATTGGTGGTAGATAAACGAAATATGTGTGATGTTGTGTGGTATCTGGATTCTGTTGTATGTTTGTGGTGAGAAATCTATATGTGCATTTTTGTGTTAATATATAATTATATGCAACTGAATTATGATTGTTTTTCTCACCCTTCTGCTATTTTATAATGCTCTATGAGGCATTGCAGATTAGAGTTGCTGGAGGTATTTTTGTGAAGCTTTGCGTCTTCATTCTTTTGTCAGTCGGCTCTGATATGTGACACCGGGTAGTTAGGGAGGCCGTTTGTGATACTTGTGTATTATGTATATATACCTTTTGGCTTTTGCATGTACTACTTGATGTATGACAAACTTTTCATGATATATATATATATATATATATATATATATATATATATATATATATATATATGATATTCATATTTTAGATTTTCCGCTTTTATTCTAAATTCTGAAATGTGGGTGTAAGGAACTGAGTTCCTCTGTTGATTGCTACCCCACTGTTGCATATCTTTATGAGCAGGTGTTGTATGATTGTTTCAATATAATGTGACTTTCTCCCAGTCTATGCCATGATAATTTAAATATACTCTGATGAAATTTCAAATTTTCTTTTACTGCTTTATTTAATTGGGGGTATAGATTGGGGGTGTTACACGTTACATCACTATAACTCCACGTCGGGCATACGATGTCCCCCATCGCTCACACCCCACACGGGCACACGACCCGATCGCTCACACCCCACATGGGCACACGATCGTCTATAACCATCGCTTTCGGTCCTCTTATTTTTAAGGCTATTCATACCTCTTATTTTTAAGGCTCACGATGTTATAGCAGATTCCCTCTGGAATCAAACCGTCACTCAGGACGTCACAACAATGCATATCATGATGCTTGGCATACAAGGACTCATGACATTCAAATACACACATATATACGTTCACCAAAATCACACTTTGCACTTAAGCCCAAAACAATGCATTTAATTGCCATACGGCCACAAATCATCTCAATACCATCTAAACACATGCATTTACATCATACAACAGCACCTTGCACGATACACACTAATACACACAGTTATAACGACAAAAATCGACAAAACGACACTATTCCTGATTTCCGACATAATTAAATCGGCTAACAATTTCCAAATCATCATAATAAGAAAGTACAGCTCAATAGCTTTCCAACGATACCAAGAATGTAAAAATCAGATAAACGGAACCCAAGTTACAAAAGAAAAACGAGAACGATATTTTGAAAAGTCCCATTTTACCATTCTCCTGGCCATACGCGTATTGCCCTGAGCCATACGCGTATTGCCCTGATTTCTCGCCATGCCATACGCGTATTGCCCAAGGCCATACGCGTATGGGCAGAGACCATTTTTCCCCAAAATTCACGTTAAAATTCCAATATGCGTAGTGCCAACACCGTATGCGTATTGCCCTAAAATGTTACGCGTATCATACGCAAATGGACAGATGGCCGAGCAAAATGAGAATCCATATGCGTATTGGCCCAAAACACGCCCATGATACGCGTATTGCCAAGGTCCATACGCGTATGAACATGCCCCATACGCGTATTACCTGGAAAAACCAGAAAAAATTCTGCAGAACTTTGTTCTGCGTTTTCTCAACCAAAATCCTCCAATTTTTCACCTAGACCTAGAAAATTACAAATACAATTCATAACAACATGTATCTATCATGAAACAGCAATAATGAACACTAAAAACATGATTTCCAACACATTTAATCGATTTCCAATCAATTTTACATAATATGGGTTTTACTAAATTTTTCCAATTCAATCCAATAACAACCACAAACACACATACATAATCATATACAAGCATATAATAACTGAGTTTCGCACCCTTACCCGATTAAATCGATTCTAGAAGTTGATTTCTTGAATTTCCAAGATTTTCTCACTTTTTCTTCTCTTCTCCTCTTTTCTTCCCTTTTTCCTTCTTCTCTTTTTCTTTCTCTCTATTTTTCTCTCTTTCTATTTTCTATTCTTTCTACTTAATGAAAATATCATGAAATGACCAAAATACCCCCACACTCAAATATCTCGTAAACGTTCCCAAAACCCGATAAAATATCTCAACATTGAAAAATAACATTTTTCCAAATAAAAGTCAAAAATAAAATAAAATAATAATAAAATAATCAAAACGACTCGATTAAATAAAAACTGACAAAACTGGGGCGTTACACACCAAGGTGGCATGGACTGACACATTTGCAACTGAATTCAGTCAAGAGTGATCCAACAACTAGGGAACCACAGCTCTGTGCCCTAACCTCTAGTCAATGGCTAGAGGAGACTTGGATTCCCATTTATCAACATTGGCCAAGCCTCTGCTGCAGTTGCCATTCACTATTGATCCCAAAACAAACTTGCTCTACTATAAATAGAGCTCATTTGTGCTCAGTTTGAGTACACCAAAGCCATCAAACAGATGCTTTCCTCAAAATCACCTTCTCACTTCCAAATTTGCCTTCCAAAGAAAGTCACTATCGGGTTTTGAGTTTGAGAGCAATTCCAACCAAACCAATCACACACACACCTCATAAACATCATATAGAAGTGATCTAAACACTCACATAACATCTGGAACACCAAAATCACAAAATCACTAGCCAATTGCTCAAGCCTTTGACAGATTTGCAGTTGGGGTGCCAACTCAAGTTCCATATCATTTCAATCCATTCCAAGCATCCAGACACACTCCATGGCACCTAGGGAAGCTATCCAGATCATTGGAACCTAGTTGTAACACCTCTAACCCAAAACACAATCACCAGCTGCAAGAGGTGAGCATGAGCTCTTCTAACTTTATGATCCATGCATTTTTTGGTGCACAATAATTTGGCCATATGTTCATAATCATGCATAGAGTGTTTACCCTCAATCAATTGCTTTGTATGAATCGTGTATGGAATTTCTGAACCTTCATGCAGAATTTAGGGTTCTTGACGTTTCTCTTTGATTTCTTATTTCGTGCTTAAAATAAATGAAATTAAAGACCATAGACATGATCGTGAGGTTGAAACGAATAGATTGATATGTAGATTGCATGATATAATCAAGTATTCAGTGAGATTGGATAGAAAATGCAAATCTGCTGAAACAGAGGAAGGGCGCGTGTTCTTGCCATGTTCTTGGCGCCCTTTTTCAAATATTTGAATATTTGAATTTTGTGATTTTATTTAATTGATTCAAAAATTAATTTCTCTCTGAGTTTTAATGATTTTGAGTTGATTCTTTTTTTAATAATTCACAAAAATGTTAAAATATTTTATTTTACCAAAAAATCCCAAAAATATTATTTATTTCATATAATTGATATTTTTGCCAAGAATTAATATTTTAATTGTTTTTGACATTTAAAATATTTTTTCCTTCTTGATTTTGCAAATTTTAATGATTTCTAATCATTTTGTAGGTCAAAACATGATTTTTGAAACATTAATCCAAGATCACAATTTGTTTTCCACATGTTAAACAATTTTGATCATTTTAATTGACTTTTTTATTCAATTAAAATACATTTTGGAAACAAATTAGGGTTTTGATTAATTCAACCTTCATCAAACCTTTTTAAAAACTTGTGGGCCTCTAATAGAGTGTAAGACCCAATCCTTTGTAAATACAAACCTATTTTGGGCCTCAAATGTTGTATAAGTCCCGTTGTATTTCAAAAGTTCGGCGCGATCATCACCCGTTTAAAACAAAACCCTTGGGCCTCTCCTCGAGCTATAAGACCCATTCAAAATCATTTTGGGGCTCTAATAGAGTGTAAGATCCAATCCCCTTTTAAAACCAAAAACTTTTGGGCCTCAGTCATTGTATAAGACCCATGGTGTTTTCAAAACCTCGACGCGATCGTTGCCCTTTTCAAAATAAACCCTGGGCTTCTCCTTGAGCTATAAGACTCATCTTTGTTCACTTTCAATCATTTTCGGCCTCTTGAGAGAGTGTAAGACTCATCCCCTTGTACAGAAAATCTTTCTTGGGCCTTAGTCACTTGTATAAGTCCCTATACAAAACGACAGTGCGATCACTGATTAAACTCTGGGCCTCTCCTTGAGCAGTAAGCCCCAATTTTCCTTTCAAAAGCACTTTCTCCTTTGATTTTGTAACATACTGTTATTTTCAATTTCTTTGTTGAAGAACTAACCAAACAGGATGGAAGCTCTACAACCGAGTAAGTGTTTACCCGCTTTCATTTACCGCTTTCATATGTATATAACTGTATTGTGGGGCTGTTTCATTGTAAGTCTTCTTTCATAAACTCATATCGACTGTGTAATACTAGTATAGATATTTAGAGTTTCCCCGGCAACTACGTCTAAAACTAGACAAAACCTCGTCTCCTTACATCCGACGTTCTCCCGGATATTTCAACATAACCTAAACCATGAGAATTTTCTTTTACAACGATTTTAGATAACTAGATCTAAGAAATCTCCCCCTTGAACAGTTCATATACAGAAGGCCAATGTTCTAAGTGAAACCCCTTCTGGAACTGTTCATCAGCCTCCTCTTGGGCTTAGTGCAAGGACCCACAGGCTTCCTAAAAGCATCCCCGCCTCCTCTTGGGCGTTGTACAAGGACCCATCGGCTTCTTAGAAGTTTTCACAACCTCCTCTTAGGCTTCGTATAATAATTCTTCCTCCGGGAAGATAGCCTCCTCTTGGGCTTCGTACAAATTGTCCCTTCGGCTTCTTAAAAGTTTTTCTCGCCTCCTCTTGGGCTTCATACAAATTGTCCCGACGACCTCTTAAAGGTAGAGGAATAGAAATTAGTCATCTTAATAGAACAGTCTTTCAAAGAGTCTAGATCTTCCTACGGCGAACATACTGTCTCTGGATCCCTCTTAAGCATAGTACAAAAGATAAAACTCTAGACTTGGACAGTCTAACCTCCTTGAGTCTCGAAGACATTCTCAAGTTCCTTTCAAAAATAGGAAAAAACACCCGTAGACTTGGGCAGTCTTAATACCCTTCGGATTCTCCGTTTCCTTAAAGAACAGGAAATAATCCCGGTCCTCAGATCAAATCCATGAGTACAACATTACCCATATAAGAACTGAGTTTCTCTTTTAACCAACATACTGGACCTGTCACTCAACTGAAACAGTAACCCTAGCCTCCTCTTGGGCTTTGTACAATGATTCTCCCCAGCAGAGTTAACCTTTGCAGCCTCCATTTCTGCCTTCGTACGAGATACAAAATCACTCTCTTGTTGAGTATAAAGACTCTCTTGTTGAGTCAAACACTTTTAGCCTCCATCTCGGGCTTCGTACGAGATACTAAATCACTCTCTTGTTGAGTATAAAAGACTCTCTTGTTGAGTCAAACATTTTTATCCTTCATCTCGGGCTTTGTACGAGATACAAAAACACTCTTTTGTTGAGTATAAAAGACTCTCTTGTTGAGTCAAACATTTTTTAGCCTTCATCTCGGGCTTTGTATGAGATACAAAAACACTCTCTTGTTGAGTATAAAAAGACTCTCTTGTTGAGTCGATCCTCCTTTAGCCTATATCTCGGGCTTCGTACGAGATACAAAATCACTCTCTTATTGAGTATAAAAGACTCTCTTGTTGAGTCAATCCCTTTTAGCCTCCATCTCGGGCTTCGTACGAGATAGAAAATCACTCTCTTGTTGAGTATAAAAGACTCTCTTGTTGAATCACTTCCCTCTCAGCCTCCATCTCGGGCTTCGTACAAGATACAAAACCACTCTCTTGTTGAGTATAAAAAACCCTCATGTGGAGTCAAAACCTTTTAGCCTCCGTCTTGGGCTTCGTACAAGATACATATAAAAGCATTCTCTTGTTGAGTCAGTCACTTGTTAACACTCTCTTGTTGAGGACACCGTTTTAGCCTCTATCTCGGGCTTTGTATGAGACACAAAAGCATCCTCTTGTTGGGTCAATAGCCTCCTCTTAGGCTTTGTATAAAGAAATCCCTGTTTGATTCAATCAACCTTTTATCATCAAATCATGCTTTAGTCACAACATACAAACATCAACAAATCCTTTTCCTCGTCTAATTGTTGTAAGAGGAAAGCCTCTGGATTATTTACATCCAAGCCACTGTCCCTCTTTTAACATGAGAAATTCCTAAGGAAAGATGGCATTGCTCTACACTGAGTTAAAGTCTTCTACTTCAGGTTGAAAACCCCCTATAAATGGAAATTATGGCATTGCTGGATTCGCATATCCCAGTTAAAGTAATTCTCCTTTATAATCAGTCACCCAACAGTCGTGCCAAACAGGCCAAATATTCCCCTTTAGAGATGACAAATTCTCTCTAAAGTCAACACCCTTTTAGCTTCACATCTTGGGCTTCGAACAAGATACAAATAGACCCTTCATCTTCACATCTTGGGCTTTGAACAAGATATAAACCACCTTTAGCTTCATGTCTTGGGCTTTGAATAAGACACCAAAACACCATTTCCTCCCATAGAATAGGAGGACCTACGATCGCTCTGATTTCCCTATCCCGGGAATACGTAGGCATAAGATTGAAAAAAGAATCTTAGCGAGCACACTAATCAAAAAACCCCAAAGTCCCCTACCTCCATCCAATCTGGCGCAGGATCCCAACAAATTCCCCATGAACAATCCCGGTATTTTGTTCTGAACAAAATAAGTAGAGAGAGGCCCACGAACTAAAGCCACATCTGTAAACCAACAGTTTTGACTGTTTAACCTCTGTTTGCAAGCATGGTTAGTTGGAGACATCTATTTCCCTTCCTTCATCAGCTTCAATAGGATAAAAAATGAATCGAGTTGTAGTACCAAAGTGATAGTGATTCGAAACCACAAAAACCGCGCTACACACAGGTCATTAGCAATTTCTATAATGTTCTATACTTAATGGTGTTTGTCTATCGAGGGTTGGGAAATTTTCTCCTTTGGGAGTGTTGAGAGAGATATTTTTGTTGATGTCGGTTTTTTGCGATGTTTTTGGTAAGGTATTGGACCTAAGGTTTTTTATTTGTGTACGAAGGTACTGGACCTAGAGTTTTTGATTGGTGTGCTCGCTAAGATTTCACAATCTTATGCCTACGTATTCCCGTTAAAGATAAACAGGGAAATCAGAGCAATCGTAGTTCCTCCTATTCTATGTGAGGAAAAGATGATGTTTGGGTGTCTTGTTCAAAGCCCAAAATTGAAGCTGAAGGAGTATTTGTGTCTTGTTCAAAGCCCAAGATTGAAGCTAAAGGGTTTGACTGAGAGAGAATTTGTCATCTCTAAAGGGAGATATCTCATTTGTTCATCACAACTGTTGGGTGACTGATTATAAAGGAGGATTACTTTAATTGGGATATGAGAATCCAGCAATGCCATAATTTCCTTTATAGGGGTGTTATCCTGAAGGAGAAAACTTTAACTCAGTGTTGAGCAATACCATTTTTCCGTAGGAATCTTTCATGCTAAGAAAGGGACATGGGCTTGGATGTAAATAATCCAGAGGCTTGCCACTTACGGCAATTAGATGAAAGAGGGGGATTTACTAGGATAAGAGATAGACTACAGCTTGGATATTTGAATCAACAAGTGTGCCACTTACAGCAGTTATCTGGGATTAAGGTTTGTTTTGATTTTCTGTCTTGATGTGTGATATACAGAGATGTATCTTCCTACAAAGAGATTTTGATTTCCTCTAAAGGGAATGTTGATTTTTTTTGTGCCTTGATCAAAGCCCAAGGTTGAAGCTAAAAGATTAATTGACTCCACTGGGGAGTTTATTATCTGTCTTGTACAAAGCCCGAGATTGAGGCTAAAAAGAGACTGACTCTTTGGGGGATATCATTATACAAAGCCTAAGAGGAGGCTAAAAGTTGACTTTTCCGGGGAAATATTTTGTCTGTCTTGTACAAAGCCCAAGATTGAGGCTAAAAAAGGATTTTTGACTCCACTGAGGAATATTTGTATGTGTCTTGTACAAAGCCTAAGATTGAGGCTAAAAGGAGATTGAGTCTGATGGAGAGTGTGATTTATCTTGTACAAAGCCCAAGATTGAGGCTGGAAGGAGAATTAACTCTGCTTAGGGAGATTTTATATGTGTCTTGTACAAAGCCCAAGATTGAGGCTAAAAAATTACTTGACCGACTCAACTGAAGATATTTATACAGTGTCTTGTACAAAGCCCAAGATTGAGGCTGAAAAGATGATTGACTCAACAAGAGAGTGTTTTTATCTGTCTTGTATAAAGCCCAAGATTGAGGCTGAAAAAATGATTGATTGACTCAACAAGAGAGTGAGGAAAGATCTTTATACAAAGCCTAAGAGGAGGCTGAAAAGTGATTGACTCAACAAGAGAGTGTTTTTATCTGTCTCTTACAAAGCCCAAGATTGAGGCTGAAAAAAATGATTCACTTAACAAGAGAGTGTTTTTATCTGTCTTGTACGAAGCCCAAGATTGAGGCTAAAAAAATGATTGACTCAACAAGAGAGTGAAGAAAGATTTTTGTACAAAGCCTAAGAGGAGGCTGACTTCTGCTGAGGATTATTGAGATCCAAAGGCAGGTCCAGATTGAGGAATCAACTCTTGCTGAGGATTACAGAAGAGTTGAAATATCAGATACCTTAAGGTTCTGATAAAGGTTTATTGATAATGATTTGAACCTAGCTGGCAAAAAATAAAGTGAGAGTTTAAAGATTGAGTTATAAAACCTATGGAGGTTTTAACTCTGTTGGTGATTGATGAGATGATCAGGGTTTATCTCGTGCTTTCGGGAAACTTGAGGGTTTCTTTGAAATCCAAAATGAGGTGAGACTGTCCAAGTCTACCGGTATGGGAAGGTTTATCTTTGTATAATGCCCAAGAGGAGGTTGGTGTTTTAAGGAATGAGGATCAACCCTAAATTGTCCAAGGTTTTGACTCTTTGGAAAGATTGCTCTAACAAAGGATGACTAGGTTCTGTCCTACACCTGTAAGAGGTCTTTGGGTCCTTGTACTAAGCCCAAGAGAAGGCATGAGAACTTCTAAGAAGCCTGAGGGTCCTCGTACAAAGTCCAAGAGGAGGCTGGGGATGTTTTTAGGAAGCCTGTGGGTCCAAACTTAAGAAAAGTTCAAGAAAAGTTTCACCGGGAATAATCTTTTCTTTAGTGAACAGTTCTAGGGTTTGAAGAAATTTAAGAGAGGTTTCACCGAGAATTAATCCTCTCTGGAACAGTTCCAGCATTACAAATATATATATATATACATACAAGTATGTAAAAGAAAGCTGATAAAACTTACAGGTAAGCAAGCTTCTATTGTAACAACTGTATGGTTAGTTGTCCAAGAAATTAAAGAAAGTTTTGATAACAACTATGGATTTGAACCTAAATCAAAGGGGAAAGTTGTTTTGAAAATAAAATTGGGGCTTATACTTAAGGAGAGGCCCAGATGAACAACAGTAATCATACCGTTGATCTGAAAATTGTGTCGGGACTTATACAATGACTGAGGCCCAAATTATTGTATTTATAAAGTGGTTGGGTCTTACACTCTATTAGAGGCCCAAAATGTTTGAAAAAGAAAAGAAACGGGACTTACAACACAAGGGTAGGCCCAGATGATTTTGTTTAAAAGGCGACGATTGCGCCGTGGTTTTAGAAAACACTGTGGGACTTATACAATGATTGAGGCCCAAAATTATTTATGTACATAAGAGGGTTGGGTCTTACACTCTATTATAGGCCCAAAGAATGTTTGAAAAGAAGAAAAATGAATGGGACTTACAACACAAGGGTAGGCCCAGATGGTTTTTGTTTAAAAGGTGACGATCGCGCCGTGGTTTGTTAACGTTTTGGGACTTATACAATGACTGAGGCCCAACTTATTTGTGTGTGACAAGGGATGGGTCTTACACTCTATTAGAGGCCCAAAGTGTTTTGAAAAAGATTTGTGAGGGTGAAAATAACCAAAAACCCTAATTTGATTTAAAAATGAATTTTAATTGAACAAAATTCAATTAAAATGATCAAAATTATCAAACATGTGTGAAAAAACAAGTTGTGATCTTGGATTAATGTTTGAAAAATCAAGTTTCATTCATAGAATGATTTGAAAATCATTTGAATTTGCAAAATCAAGAGAAAGAAATATTTTTAAATGCCTAAAAATAAATAAAAATATAATTCTTTACAAAAATACCAAATATATGAAATAAATAATATTTTTGTGAATTTTTTGTAGAATAAAATATTTTAACATTTTTGTGAATTTTCAAAAAAAGAACCAATAAAAAATAATTAAAATTGAGAGAGAAATTAATTTTGGAATTAATTAAAAAAAACCACAAAATATGTGAAAAATAGCAAAAATAGGGAAAATGGCAAAATGGTCTGGGTGGGTCTTGAACCCACGACCTTCCAACCAAACACACATGTATGCTACCACTGGGGTGGTGATACATCCGTGTATCAAAACCACCCCATCAACATATATGGGTGCCTTGGATTTTAGGTCTGGCTAAGCCGCCATGGCCTCACCCTTGCCCAAGGCATGGCCTGATTTTTGCCTCTTGCATGAAGGCTCTAACTTCCTCATTTCTCCATGGATTTGGACAAAATTTAGGTGCATCCTGCCTAGAATTTCATGAGGAATCCAATGGTGCTTTTAGATTTTTCTAAAGATGTCCCTATTTTAAAACCCGATAGTGGTTTCAAAATAGGCCTAGTTTTGCATGTTCTATGCTATCTCATTACACAAGCAACAATAGTATATCAAATTGGTTCAAACACAACATATATGATATGTATGAAATGTCCACAATCAATGGACATCAAAGCAATGCATGATTTAGAGAGTTCAAGTTGTGATGCACTTACCTCTTGAAGCTCCTTGTGCTATTTGTCAAGATCCTTGTTCCAGAAGTAATCCAATGCTTTAGACACTCTTGATTGATCCCTTAGAAGCTTTTAGGATGATCAAAACCAGCTGGAATTCTCAGCAACAAGAATTGGCTCTTTCTTGGAAAAGGGGCAAAAGTGACCAAAATGATAACTCACTCAAATGGTGTTCCAGCTGAGGGGAACCATTTGGGATAGTTTGAGGATGATATTTGGAGTGTGTTTGAGGCTTTGTTTGGTTTTGAAAGTGACTGAATCAAGACATGGCTTGAAAAATGCAAAAAAGTCAATATTTGAGGTTTTGGAGGTTGACTTTCTGATTTTGGTGTTTCAGATCAAGGATGAGTGTTTGAACAGCTTATATATGATACATTGGATGTGTTTGGATCATGAGCTATGGTGGAATTGCTCTCTAACTCAAAAACTCAGTGGTGACTTGCAAAAGAAAGCATTTTGGCCTAATGAGAGAGATTTTGAGGAAAGCAAGTGTTGTAGTGCTTTGGGGTACTCAAACTGATCACAAATGAGCTCTATTTATAGTAGAGCAAGTTTTTTTTGCAAGGAATAGTGAATGGCAGCTTGGACATTCCTTTGGCCAATGTTGATCAAAAGGCATCTTTAGTCTCCTCTAGCCATTGACTTGAGGTTAGGGCACAGGCCTATGGTCCTTTGGTTCAGAGTTGAATCTTGACTCAATTCAGTTAGCAATGTCTTGATGCTTGCCACCTTGTGAATCCATTGAATGCGTTGAAACAAAATTGGAGTCTTTGAACTTTTTAGCCTTTTTAGGGCATTTATTGCTACATGTAGTTCCTTGGACTTGGGAGGCTTGTGGATCAGATCATTCCACTTTGATTTTATCCCTTGAGGTGTCCAAATGGATGACAAGGCTTGTAATTATCTGATTTGGTCAAATCGAGCAAATGACCTATAATCTGCCTTGAACAAAATCAGTCTTTGATGCCATGTTCCAAGGGTTGGAACTCCCTACTCAAATTGAATTTGGAGATGATATGGTACTTATTGGAAAGCCCTCATGACATACTTCAAATTTGATGTTCAAAGTTGGTCTTGGTTCAGCTTGGATAAAAGTGAAAAAAGCCTCTACATTTTGGAAAAAGTAAGACAGATTCTGATTTATTGAAAACTTCACTAAGTGTTGGAAAAAGTGGTCATTTTCACTTTTTGTGATTTTGATCAATCCATAACTCAAAATCCATAAGGATTTGGAATCTCTTGTAGTTGACATATTTGAAGTATGTCAGATGGACTTTCATTTGAGCTTTGAATGGGAGAAAAAGGCCTTGTGGTTTAGGAGTTATGACCTTGCAAAGTTGGGTAAAAACCAATTTTGTTCCATAACTTAGAAAAAATTTGGTTTCTCAAGGTTGCCCCTTTTGCAAGAAACCTCACTTTTCTTGATTTTTCTTGATGGATGATGATCAAAATCATACATTAACATTGTTTTTGACTTAGGGGAACCATATTTGTGAAAAATTCCAAAAAGTCAAACTTGATTTTGTGCACAGTTGACTTTTTGTCAGACGAAATCCAAACTGTGTGATCTTTTGTGAAATCAAGTCTTTGACCTAATTCAAACCTAATGGATGGATTCCATATGTGTTGTAGGGTGTCTTGAATAATGTCCCAAGGTTTGGGAGTATGTCTTGGTCAAAAGTCAAAGGTACAGTTGACTTTTCCTTCAAAACCCTAATTGTGGTCTAGATGAAATTGAAACTTGTGAATCAAGCTTCTTGGATCAATCCATTGTTATAAATGGATCAATGTAATGTATCTGAGGCCCTCAAAACATGTCTTGAGGTCTTGGCTCATGCCTTGCTCCAAAAGTCAACTTAAGGGTGAATTAGGTCAAGAAACCCTAATTCCTGATTTTCTATGAATGCATTCCCTGAGGCTAAATTGACTTGATGATTGGGTCCATGAGGTCCTTTAGGGTATCTTCGGTTGTGCTTTGAAGCATTGGTTCATGTCCAGAGGAAAATTTTCCATCTGGAGGCCTTGGTCGATCAAAACCCTAATTTGGTGACACTGGCGATCTTGAGGCTTGATCCACTTGGAATGTTGCAACCTTGTGCTTGATTCTTGATGTGGGAGTCCTCTAGATCCCTTATGGGTGTTTGAGAGGTTAGACAAGTTGAGTATCATGTCATTTCTTGATTGATCCTTTGTCTAAGTGCTCTGAGAGGGCTCGAAACCCTAATTCTTGATTATGGTGAATGCTCACCCATCTTTGAGGAGATTGATGAGGCATGATGGTATATCCATATTGTGGTGATGATTCTCACAATGATGGGAAATCTTGGTGGTCAAAATTTGGGGTATGACACTTGTATGCCAATTCTTCTGTAAAATCCTCTTGGTAACTTCTTCCCATAGACCATCTAATCTAGGCAGAGGAGATTTGAAGTTTATTTGTTCCAAGAGCCGTTGCATGTTTGGATGAGCATTATGCAATTAAAGTGCAGAACTACATTGTTCTTGTAATATCTTTTTCCAGCTCCCTAGTAAGTTGTTACTTCAGTTGATATTGGTAGTTTACCATGGATCTTTCTCTCCCAACAAGGAAATCAGGCTCATGGTGGCAATCCCTCAGGTGAAGTCATGATGTTATGCCCCGAGTGGAATACTCATTTCCCTTGACAAGGTTGAAACCTTGAAGTGAATCGCTGATTCAACATGTTCATCCCTAATGATGTTCCAATCTGGTGAGGTTGGCTGGGTATCCTTGTCGAGATGTTTATTTCATCTCTCGTTCCCTTGTCTGTTTCTTCAAGCATAAGCATAAACATGGCATACATGCATTCATACATATGCATGACATCTGAGAATTTTTTCTACCATTCTGGTGTTTACCTATTTCGTTCACTTTGGAGTTCATTCCCCAAGTGACTGGGTTTTTTTCTCTCCAATAGGGTCGTCAGCCTTAAGCATAAAGTGCCCATCCTTTCTAAATTCCCCACAGAGTTTGATCATCGTGGATGATGGTTGCTTCAGTTATATTTTCCATGTTTAGATAAGATAAATTCCCATTTGATTTCATTCCTCAATGGTTAGAGTCTTGTTTGACCGTTTCTTTCAGGTTTTTTCCTAAATTAAACTTTGGTCCCTGGCAGGTGCTTCTTTTGAACCTGATTAGGTTGTCGAAACTAGTTGGAGTGTGCATTTATTTTGCACTGTGTCTTGCAGGAAGAATCTTTTACAGATCCCTTTGGATGACAAAATCCATTCAACAGCAGGGTTATTATAACATCTCCTTGGAATTTATACCTAACAACAAGTGGCAATCTCCTTGAGAAGCTTGTTTTGTCATTGATATTTTACGACAATAAGTGGTAATCTCTCTGATCAGTGCATTTCGATGCACATTTTCCCATGTTTGTAGTTATGCATTTCCATGGTTTGTTTAGCTTATTTTTATATTTTATAATGTTTTTCTATTTCAGTTTTTATTTACCTTTATTTAATTTTCGTACTTAATTTTCAGCTTTGACAGATTTTACGGAAACGATCATAACTGGAGTTCCAGGAATCGTCTTGAGGCGTTCTACTAGTCGATGGAAAGCTAAGACAGAGTGCTACGACTTTCGTGTTGGAGTCGAAGTTAGATTCTGAGCCATATTTTCCAGAATTCCGTTTGAAGTTGCAGCATTAGTTTTAAGTTGTTTTGGGTCATTTAGAATTGGGTCTGGGTCGAGTTTTCCGACCCGGTTTTGTATCAGAATTGAAACCCTTGTTTTGTTAAAACATTGAGGGAGACGTGTACTATTCACCTTCACTATTCACGAATTATTTTTCTTACGCTTGAAAGAACCGTAATGGAGAACTAATCTACCCGGACGGATTTGCTGTATTCAGGTTCAATACTTTGAGATTGTTACAATTACAATTAGAATTCTATTCCTTTCAATAATATTATATGATTGTTGTTTGCTTAATTCGATTTCCATATAATATTGTTGGTTAAATTTGAATGTTATGTGTTCTTGACTTCTAATCGCAATTCGACTCTGCTTAACCGTTAAATTCGCGATATCAATAACCGTATGCTTAATCCGGTAATAAGAATATGTATTTTACAGTGTCAATCACGCTTGTTGAGTGATATTGTGTTCAAATAGGATAGAAGTCGTAGTTGTAGCAATCGATGATAAGTAGAACCCGGCACAGTGAATCCGTTTGTTTTATAATAACTTATTTTTATAATCACTTTTCCAATTGCTTTTTCTAATCGCTTTTCCGAATTCGAAAACCCCCACTATTTGTTACTACTATCGCTTAACAATTTAAGAATCCTTGTGAGAACGATATCCGAGTTAAAATTGTCGCTATACTACGTTTTCACAAAAATACTCGTTTTTGATCCGTGCGCGACACGCGGATCAAATTGGCGCCGTTGCCGGGGATTCTTGTCGTTATTAATCGATATTAGAGTCATAGGTTTAGTGTTCTCGAGTCTAGGCCCTAGTTTCCTTACGGTTTTAATCAATTCGCGTTTTAGAGTCAAAATAGAAAAAAAAATCGGTTTTTGGGAAAATTGCGTCCGATTCGAAATCTGTTCCGGGCACCTTTAGTAAAAAATTCTCTGATCATTTGTCCCTTACTACGATGTAGTTATGGGACTTTGCGTTCAAATCGCCAAAAAACCCTTTTTTCTATTTTTTATGAATTTTTTACTGTTTTCATAGAGTCGAAAAAAATCGAAAAAATTCTCAAAATTCTATTTTTAAGTCATTAGATTAATTTCGGTGTCAGTTTATTTTTCTGAATTTATTTTGATTGTTTCCCTTCTTTGTGTTTGTTTTTGACCTTTAGGGACATTGTTGGCATTTTGAATATTGTTGCTGCATTGCTGTGCATTAGTCCTGGCAACTAGGTCTTCCTGTCCTGAACTTGTTGATTTTGATCCTGAAGTTGAACGAATTTTGCACACACGACGTAGAGCAGTCCAGGATAGTTCACCACTCACTTCTGATTCTGATTCTGATTATTTGCATAATTTGTTTGATTCGGACTCTGAATTAGTTTTTGAAAATATGGGTGACCAAAGAACTTTAAGGCAATTGGTTGCTCCTGATGTGAATTATAATGGCTTGTGTATTGAATATGATGATGCTGCTGTTCCTTTTGAATTAAAATCGGGTTTAATACACTTGTTGCCCAAGTTTAGTGGTCTTGCAGGTGAGGATCCACACAAACATTTGAAAGAATTCCAAGTGGTGTGTTCTACACCACTGAAGCCTGAAGGGATCACTGAAGATCACATCAAACTTTGAGCTTTTCCTTTTTCATTGCAGGGTGCAGCGAAGGATTGGATATATTATCTCGAGCCAAATTCAATCGCAAACTGGAATGCTCTGAAAAAAGTGTTCTTTGAGAGATATTTTCCTGCCTCCAGAGCTGCCTCGATAAGAAAGGAGATTTGTGGTATTAGACAAGGTAATGAGTCGTTGACTGAGTATTGGGAGAGGTTCAAACACTTGGTATCTAGCTGCCCTCAACATCAGATCACCGAGCAATTATTGATTCAGTATTTCTATGAAGGGTTAAAACCAATGGATAGGAATATTTTGGATGCTGCTAGTGGTGGAGCACTTGTTGATAAGACCCCAGCTGCTGCAAAAGCTCTGATTGAGAACATGTCACTTAATTCCCAACAGTTCTCAACAAGAGAAAATTCTGTTCAAATAAAGGGTGTAAATGAGGTTCATGTTTCTTCTCATGTTTCCCACTCCGACAAAGCCTTCGAAAATAGAATGAGTGAGCTGACCGATTTGGTGAAGCAATTGGTAGTGGTAGGTAAAGCTCAAGCAGCCCAACAAGCTCAAACACCAAAGCTATGTGGTATTTGTACTTCTACTGATCATCCTACCGATACATGCCCTATTCTGCAAGATGATAAGCCCACTGAATTACCTCAAGCTTATGCTGCAGCCCTTAACAATCAAGGTAACAACCAAAACCGGTACAACATTCCTGACCTGTCCACTAATAGGTACCACCCGAATTGGAGGAACCATCCAAACCTCCGATATGGAAACCAACCCTCCAACCAACAACAATTGATGCTACCTTTGCCACCACCACAAAATCCTCCACAAAATGCAATCACTGCTGCCCCATCTTCTTCTGGCCCTTCATTAGAGGATATTGTTAAGCAAATGGCCACCAATAATCTCCAATTCCAACAACGAACAGATTCTAGCATCCAAGCCATGCAGACATAGATCGGACAGCTGGCAACTTCTATGAATGCCATGCAACAAGCCCAAGGTTCCAACCAACTTCCTGCCCAAACGGTTGCGAATCCAAAAGGTCCTAATGTGAGTGCAATTGCTTTGAGATCCGGAAGGGTTGCGGATTCTGTCCCAGAAAAAAATAAAGAAAAAAATAAAGAAGTTGTTGTTGAGGTAACATCTGAACCTTCTGTTGTTGTTGAGCCTGAACCTTCTGTTGTAGTTCAGCCGGAAAAAGAGTATATACCTCAGATACCTTTCCCTCACAGAGTCCAGAAAAATAAGAACATTCTTGAGGAAGATAAAGAGAGAGAGATTTTGGATGTGTTCAAAAAAGTGGCGGTAAACATTCCGCTTCTAGATGTAATTAAGCAGGTTCCTAAGTATGCAAAGTTTCTGAAAGATTTGTGTACAAACAAGAGGAGAATGAAAGGAAGTGAGAGAGTCAATTTCGGAAGAAATATTTCTGCTTTTATTCAGCCCCAAACTTCATCTGAAAAAGCTATAGGCGAGCAAAATGTTTCAGCCCTCACTACTCCGGTCTTGCCACAAAAGTGCAAGGATCCGGGAACTTTTGCTATTCCTTGTACCATCGGGGATAGTAAATTCGAGAATTGCATGCTTGATCTAGGAGCGAGCATTAATGTTATGCCTACTTCTATTTATAATAACCTTTGTCTTGGCCCTTTGCAGCCTACAGGTTTAATCATTCAGTTGGCAAACAGGAGCAACACTCGCCCTGCTGGAATAGTGGAAGATGTCCTTGTTCAAGTTAATGATTTGATTTTTCCTGCAGATTTCTATATTCTGGACATGGAAGGAGAAACTAAATCAAGCAGAGCTCCCATAATTTTAGGCAGGCCGTTCATGAAAACGGCGAAAACAAAAATCGATGTTGACAACGGAACCATGTCCATGGAATTTGGTGATATCGTTGCAAAATTCAACATTTTTGATGCCATGAAACACCCCATGGAGGAACACTCTGTTTTTCATATTGAATTGATATCTGAATTGGTTGATGATACTTTTTCTGATTTATTTTCACTTGATTTTCCTTCTTTATCTGAATATGATGATGTTTACTCATGCACTGATTGTACTGACACTAACCGCTGTGTTGTATGTGCTGTGATTGATGCTGCGCTGCAAGGTGAAGTTCATGACGATGAAGTTATTTATGCAGCTGATGCTCTCGACATCCTGGCTGCCCCGAACACTCCATCCATCGAGCAGCCCCCGTCCTTTGAGCTTAAACAGCTCCCTGATAGTCTGAAATATGCATATTTGGAGACTAACGAAAAACTTCTTGTGATCATTTCTTCTAACCTTGATTTCGATCAAGAAACTAAACTTTTGCAGGTGTTGAAGAAACACAAGAAGGCAATTGGATGGACACTAGCTGACATCCCAGGAATTAGTCCTTCCATGTGTATGCACAGGATTTTACTTGAGGATGGTGCGAAAACAGTAAGGAAGCCCCAAAGGAGGCTTAATCCTTTGATTCTTGATGTTGTGAAGAAAGAGGTAACAAAACTCTTGCAAGCAGGTATCATTTATCCTATCTCTGACAGTAAGTGGGTAAGCCCAGTGTAGGTTATACCTAAGAAATCTGGACTTACAGTAGTCAAAAATGAAAAGAATGAACTTTTTCCCACTAGAGTTCAGAATAGCTGGAGAGTTTGTATTGACTACAGGAGATTGAACCAGACTACCAGAAAGGACCACTTTCCTTTACCGTTCATTGATCAAATGCTTGAACGGCTAGCTGGTAAATCACATTATTGTTTCCTTGATGGATTTTCAGGTTACTTTCAGATTCATATTGCACCGGAAGATCAAGAGAATACCACTTTTACTTGTCCCTTCGGTACTTTTGCTTATAGGCGGATGCCTTTTGGTCTTTGCAATGCTCCTGGCACTTTCCAGCGATGCATGATTAGCATTTTTTCTGATTTTATTGAAAATTGCATGGAAGTCTTTATGGACGATTTCACTGTTTATGGTTCTTCTTTTGATGCATGTTTGAGCAGTTTAAACTTGGTTTTAGAGAGATGCATCAAAACTAACCTTGTTTTGAATTATGAAAAATGTCATTTATGGTTGAGCAGGGAATTGTTCTTGGTCACATAATTTCTGAAAAAGGAATTTCTGTTGACCCTGCTAAGATAGACGTGATTTCTACACTGCCTTACCCTTCTTGCGTTCGCGAGATTCGTTCTTTTCTTGGTCATGCAGGTTTTTACAGGCGCTTCATTAAGGATTTCAGCAAGATAGCTCTTCCGCTGTCAAACTTGTTGAAGAACGACGTCACTTTCCACTTCGATGACAAATGCAAACAAGCGTTTGACTTCTTGAAGAAAGGATTGACCTCCGCTCCCATAATCCAGCCCCCTGACTGGACCCTCCCTTTTGAGCTTATGTGTGATGCTTCTAATTATGCTGTTGGGGCTGTCCTTGCACAAAGAGTTGACAAGGCTGCCCATGTTATTTACTATGCTTCTAGTACTTTAGATTCTGCACAGTCAAATTACACTACCACTGAAAAAGAACTTCTAGCTATTGTTTTTGCTCTTGATAAATTCAGATCTTATTTGCTAGGTTCCAAGGTTGTTGTTTTTACTGACCATGCAGCTTTAAAGTACTTGTTGAAGAAACCGGATGCAAAACCGAGATTGATTCGGTGGATGTTGTTGCTCCAAGAGTTTAATGTAGAGATTAAAGACAAAAGTGGAGCTGAGAACTTAGTGGCTGACCACTTGAGCAGGATAGATAGAGATGAAGATCCTTTTCCTATTCAAGATGACTTTCCTGATGAGCATCTTTTACTTTTGCATGGGATTACACCTTGGTTTGCTGACATTGTTAATTATCTTGTTGCTGGTGTTTTTCCTGCAGGTGCATCTAGATCACAGATTCATAAACTCAAGAGTGATGCCAAATATTATGTTTGGGATGACCCATATCTTTGGAAGTTTGGTAGTGATCAGGTGATAAGAATATGTGTTCTCGACTATGAGATTGAATCCATTTTAAATTTTTCTCATTCATCTCAAGTCGGAGGACACTTTGGTCCTCAAAGGACTGCGAGAAAAGTCCTTGACTCAGGTTTCTATTGGCCCACTGTTTTTAAGGATGCTTATGAGACTTACCGCACTTGTAAAGAGTGCCAGATAGCAGGTACAAACATCACTCGCAAGAGTGAAATGCCTCAGCAACCTATGCTTTTCTGTGAGGTATTTGATGTATGGGGGATTGACTTTATGGGTCCCTTTCCTGTATCATTTGGCTTTCTTTATATTTTGCTTGCAGTTGATTATGTTTCAAAGTGGGTGGAAGCTATCCCCACTAGGACTAATGATTCTAAAGTTGTTGCAGATTTTGTCAGGTCTAATATATTTTGCAGGTTTGGAATACCGCGAGCTATCATTAGTGACCAAGGCACTCATTTCTGTAACCGCACCATGGAATCTTTGCTCCGAAAGTATGGAGTTGTGCACAGAGTCTCTACTGCATATCACCCACAAACTAATGGGCAAGCTGAGATCTCAAATAGGGAGATCAAACAGGTTTTAGAGAAAATGGTGCAGCCAAACAGGAAGGACTAGAGCCGTCGTCTAGAAGACGCACTTTGGGCTCAAAGGACAGCTTTCAAGACACCCATTGGGATGTCTCCTTATCGGCTTGTTTTTGGTAAGGCATGTCATCTTCCTGTTGAGATAGAACACCATGCTTATTGGGCGGTGAAAAGTTGTAATTTGGAGATACAACAAGCTGGTATTGAAAGAAAACTCCAATTACAACAGCTTGAAGAGCTTAGGCTAGAGGCTTATGAAAGCTCTAGGATTTATAAAGAGAAAACTAAGCACTTCCATGATAAAATTATTTATAGGAAGGAATTTTCTGTGGGCCAACAGGTTTTACTGTTTAACTCCCGCCTTAAGCTTATGGCTGGGAAACTGCGATCCAAATGGATTGGCCCCTTTGTTGTTACTAATGTTTTCCCTCATGGTGCAGTAGAAATTAAAAGTGCAGGTACTAACAAAGTCTTCAAGGTAAATGGGCAACGCCTGAAGTTATTCCATGAAAGTTTTGTACCTGAAGAGGCAACCATTGAAGAGCATTCTTTGGAAGCGCCCCATTACACTGCAACTTGATCAGGGAGCATCCTTTCCCTTCTCTCACTTTTATCTTATAATTGAGTCCTTTTCATTGAGGACAATGTATGTCTTAAGTGTGGGGGAGGGAACCATTTGTTTGTTTTTGTTTTTGTCTTTGTTTTTGTCTTTGATTGTTCTTGTTCTTTTTATTAAAAAAAAAATGAAAATTGCATGCAACTCTCACTGTTCTTGGACGAAAGACTTGTGGTATGATGTGTTTGATTTTTTGTGCATTCTTAGTATGATAGGTAAGGCTAAACTCTGAATTGTACACCACTTGCGATAGATCACAAATCCTTGTGAGATCTTTGAGCCTAATAATGGATAATTCATAAAAATCCATTCCCTTCTTTCTTGTGTGATTTCACGCATGTTTGTTAGTCTCTAGAACTTGCATTGACTCCTTTTGAAGCTTATTGTTTACTTCTGTGCACACTGAAATGATAAAGGCATGTTGTTTTGTTTTATTCTTAGCCAGTTAGCCAAAAAGCCAACCTTGATAATATCATCCCTTGGTTTGAAAACCCCTTTGAGCCTTTTATCCTTTTTTGTGTTTAAAACTCATTACAAGCCGAAAAGTGAAAAACAAATTTATCACCCTATTCAAAGGGTTGAAAGAGTCTTGTATAGAGTTGTGTGGGGTTGAATAATCTTTTGATGTTGTTATGATGTTGGCAAGAAAAAAAAAAGTATATATATATATATATATATATATATATATATATATATATATATATATATATATATATATATATATATAATTAGAAAAAATAGAGAAGGATTTCATTACATAGTCCTTCTGGAAAAAACAAAAACAAAAAAAAAAAGAAAAAAAAAGAATAAAAGGAAAAAGAGAAGAGAAATATGTTGTGAGGTTGTTGTTTGAAAGTGATTGATGTATTATATAGTTCAACTCCCGCAATTCTTTCAATTTTCTTTTAACTCTTTGAACTTTAGCTTAGTACACCCTTAGGATATATCTCACCTTACCCTTGGCCAAGTTACAACCTTAATAAAAGTCCTTTTGATCTTTGTGTGCAATGTATTTCAATGGTGAATGTTAGAGTCTTTTCAAGCTTATGGTAGTACTAACTCTCATGTTGTGCTTTGAGTGTAAGCAATTACTTGAACACTTGAGAGTTGAGTTTAAACAGTTTATCCTGTGAGGATCTTGCTGCTTGTGGTGTACTTTCCGGTAATCTGTTTTCCATATCCACTTTGAATGTCACAAAACAGTCACTCACTAATGTCATACTCTTGATGCTTTGAATTAGAGGTTACATGCTCTGCTTCGTTTTGTTTAAAGTTCTTCTGTTTTAATTTTGCTCGGAGTGCAAAAGTTCAAGTGTGGGGGAATTTGATCAGTGCATTTCGATGCACATTTTCCCATGTTTGTAGTTATGCATTTCCATGGTTTGTTTAGCTTATTTTTATATTTTATAATGTTTTTCTATTTCAGTTTTTATTTACCTTTATTTAATTTTCGTACTTAATTTTCAGCTTTGACAGCTTTTACGGAAACGATCATAACTGGAGTTCCAGGAATCGGCTTGAGGCGTTCTACTAGTCGATAGAAAGCTAAGACAGAGAGCTACGACTTTCGTGTTGGAGTCGAAGTCAGATTCTGAGCCATATTTTCCAGAATTCCTTTTGAAGTTGCAGCATTAGTTTTAAGTTGTTTTGGGTCATTTAGAATTGGGCCTGGGTCGAGTTTTCCGACCCGATTTTGTATCAGAATTGAAACCCTTGTTTTGTTAAAACATTGAGGGAGCCGTGTACTATTTACCTTCACTATTCACGAATTATTTTTCTTATGCTTGAAAGAACCGTAATGGAGAACTAATCTACCCGGACGGATTTGCTGTATTCAGGTTCAATACTTTGAGATTGTTACAATTACAATTAGAATTCTATTCCTTTCAATAATATTATATGATTGTTGTTTGCTTAATTCGATTTCCATATAATATTGTTGGTTAAATTTGAATGTTATGTGTTCTTGACTTCTAATCGCAATTCGACTCTGCTTAACCGTTAAATTCGCGATATCAATAACCGTATGCTTAATCCGGTAATAAGAATATGTATTTTACAGTGTCAATCACGCTTGTTGAGTGATATTGTGTTCAAATAGGATATAAGTCGTAGTTGTAGCAATCGATGATAAGTAGAACCCGGCACAGTGAATCCGTTTGTTTTATAATAACTTATTTTTATAATCACTTTTCCAATTGCTTTTTCTAATCGCTTTTCCGAATTCGAAAACCCCCACTATTTGTTACTACTATCGCTTAATAATTTAAGAATCCTTGTGAGAACGATATCCGAGTTAAAATTATCGCTATAATACGTTTTCACAAAAATACTCGTTTTTGATCCGTGCGCGACACGCGGATCACTCTCCTGAGAAGCTTATATGTCTTTGGTGTTTTCCTCAACCTTTTATATACAAAAAGTGGCAGTCTCCTTGAGAAGCTTGTTTTGCTATTGTTATCTTTACAGCGATAAGTGTCACTCTCTCCTGAGAAGCTTATCCGTTTTTGGTGTTTCCTTCAAATTTTCTCATAACAAGTGGCAATCTCTTGGAGAAGCTTGTTTTCTATGGCGATAAGTGGCAGTCTCTCCCGAGAAGCTTATCCGACCTTGGTGTTACTTAACATGTTGCAATTACAACTGGTATTCCCTTGGAAGTCTGTCAGAAGGATTTTTTTTTGAAGACCTAACAAATGGTTTCTCTTTATTTGAGTTACCCTCTTTACAAGGGTTCTGTTGCAAGTGATGATTCCTCAGCAAGTCCTCTACCCAGTCTGCTTCTATCAAATGGCATCACTTTGGAAAAGTTGATGAAGACTCTGATGGTTTTTCTCTTTATTTGAGAAAATTTGCTCATAAACAACCAGCTACATCTATTTTGTGAGATCCCCAGTAAGCTTGCCTAGGCTTCATACTTCTCCAAGTAAAGTTGGTGTGTGTTTCCCAGTGATTTTTCTGGACACTTTTTACCCCGGTGATTTCTTATGACTCTTTTACTCCCCAACGAAGTGGATATGCTCATCTATTCCCCATTGGAGACCATTTTTCCGGTTCTACCTTCATTGAGGATCTTTTCTTTCTAGAATGTCATTCGGTCATACTTGAACCTGATGATCAATAATTCTAGATACCTTTATTGGAGCCCGTCTTTTGGTTCTACTTCCAATGAGGTTGCTTTATCTTTTGTCCTAGAGTGTCAGCCAGTCATTGCTTGAACTTGTTGATCAACTGCTCTGGACATTTCTTATTGGAGACCGTCTTTCCGGTTCTACCTCTAGTGAGGATCTTTTCTTCTAAAGTTCCAACCGGTCATGGCTTGAACCTGTTATTCCATCACTTTAGATGTCTTGTTTTATTTTATTTCCCTAGTGGAGACCGTCTTTCCGGTTCTACCTTCATTGAGGATCTTTTCTTTCTAGAATGTCATCCAGTCATGGCTTGAACCTGATGATCAATCATTCTAGATACCTCCATTGGAGCCCATCTTTTGGTTCTATGTCCAATGAGGTTGCTTTATCTTTTGTCCTAGAGTGTCAGCCAGTCACTGCTTGAACTTGTTGATCAACTACTCTGGATATTCCCCAGTGGAGACCGTCTTTTTGGTTCTACCTCCATTGAGGATCTTTTCTTCTAAAGTGTCAGCCAGTCATGGCTTGAACCTGTTGATCCATCACTTTAAAGTGATGGATCAACAGGTTCAAGCCATGATGGCTGACACTTTAGAAGAAAAGATCCTCAATGGAGGTAGAACCAAAAAAGACGGTCTCCACTGGGGAATATCCAGAGTAGTTGATCAACAAGTTCAAGCAGTGACTGGCTGACACTCTAGGACAAAAGATAAAGCAACCTCATTGGACATAGAACCAAAAGATGGGCTCCAATGGAGGTATCTAGAATGATTGATCATCAGGTTCAAGCCATGACTGGATGACATTCTAGAAAGAAAAAGATCCTCAATGAAGGTAGAAGTGGAAGACCGATCTCTTGGTTCTACCTCCTGTGAGGATCCCTTCCTTCTAAAGTGCCACATGGTCATGCTCAGACCTGTTGCTCAATCACTTTAGATTTCCTCGGTTTGTTTCAGCTCCCCCGATGTTTTGTCATCCCCAGTGAGTGATTACTCGTTGTGTTGACTCTATTCCCGTTTCGCATTCGTTTTCGTCTGCATTTTACATTTGTCATCCCATCATTTTCATCATACTAGAGTTCATTGCATGTCTACATTGCATAGTTTCCTTTTGTCCATAGTATAACATGTCATTGCATCTAAGGGAAAAAATTTTAGTTATCTGTATTCAAATACCTTTCACCTTGATTTCATGAGGATTGTCATCGCTCATGTCATCCAGTAAAGATATTTAAATATGGGAAACTGTCATACCCCAAATTTTACCCTTAGATTCTTTGATCTTTCGCATATCATTTTAGGTCAATTATACTTCATAGCTAACCAAATCATAAACTTTTGTTTTGACTTGTTTCACCTAGGGAATTAGGGTTTGACTCGAGAAGCTTCATAGGTAGGAATTAGGGTTTTGGATAGGAGGTTTTCTGTTGAGTTGGATTTCCATTGATTCAGAGGTTGTTTCTTTTGGTTATTGTACTCAAGTCTGAGGCAAAAAGTGTTAGGTTTTCAATTGTCATGAGCAGTTCCTATCAGAGGTTTATCAATGGTTTCGGTTCTAACCAAGTCATTGTTTCATTAGTGTACACCCAAGGCAAAGATTAGGGTTTTCTCACCCTTTATATTTATGATTGGCAAGTGTCATTCAATTGAGTTTTCACCTGAAGCTAGCAGGTTAAAGTATATGTGTGCAGTAGTTTTCAGTTTAATTGGACGTGATTTGCTCTTGGTCAAGAAAGAGAAGATTCTCAAGTTGGATCAGTGTTTTACGTCTGAAGATCATCACGCCAGGCTTTCGTTTAAGTTTAAGTCATTAGATGAGGTCAAGTTGTCTTGTGTGGAAATTCATCAGGTTACCAAGCAGTGGTTTATGAGAAACTTGTTTCAAAGTCAGTCATGAATCATTTAGTGGATCAGGAGTGGCTTTATTCAGTTTCATCGGAGGTTTGTTGAAAAGTTCAAGTTTGATTATGGAATAAGATCAGGGTTTTATTATCTTTCTAAACCGATTTCATTAGCTTATCCATAAACCATTTCCCATATCCAAGTTTCCATTTAGTATCCAAATTGCAATTCAATATCCATTTTTTATTTCATTTACTTATCCATTAACCTTTTCTAAACCATTTTAATCCATTTAATCACCTTTTCTCATATCCATATTTTTGCCAATTTACCCATTTCATTTTCATTATCCAAATTCACCAACAAATTATCCATTATCCAATCATTAAACCATTTTCCATATATCCATAAATCAATAACCAAATCAATTATCCTATTTTTAAAAACCAATTTCATTTTACCAATATCCATTATCCATAGCTTAATACCATTCACAAAAAGTTCTACAAAAAAAAACTCAAGTCCAAGCCCATGTACAATTATTACAACAAAAAAACTACAAAAGATTCAGTACTCCACACAAGACAAAACCTGCTTTCCAACAACCTACACCATCCGTCCAATTTTCCTGCAACAACCTTACAGCTGCAACTCTCCAAAACCGTACAGCACAACAGACCTGCTATCACATGAAACAAGACCAACACATTACTCTTAAACCTGTACACTTTGGCTATGCAAAACTTACAACACTTGGACACCAAATCCAAAAACTTCAACACACAACCTGCACAATAAGCCAGACTTGAAGCCCTTACCAATACGAAAGCCACGCGTATCAAATTGCAGCATCAAGCCAAGTATGATCTGCAGCAAACCTGCAAAGACCGTACGAACCAGCCTACAAATGCTGCAAAATTGTGCCACTCTGCAGATGAAAGAGTCCAACAAAACTCTACACTCCAAGCCATGCGAGAACAACACCTACTCCACAACCTGACCCAAAACCGTACTCGAACAACAACGCTTTAAACCATCAACAAATAACAACAAAAACCTGCAATTTTGAAAGCAACATGTCAATAACAAGACAAAGACATCACAAAGCGTAAACCTGCGCATCACTCTGCTATACAACAATCCAAAAATGCCAGAAAAATAATAAGACAAGGGGAATTTATTTTAAATCGGGAAGGGAAGAAACGAAAGGGAGGATTTGAAAAAAAAAGTTCAAAAGGAAACATTCTCAAAAAAAAATAAAAGGGAGACTCGCTCACTCCTCCTCACATCCACCGTCACCTTGTCCTTCCCCACCCTTTCCTCTTCCGCCTCACCAACACAACCATCCACACGCACAATTCAACCAATCTTCCATATTTTCCCTCCATCGTTAAACCTCCGCCACCACAAATCTTCATAACAACCCACACCTCCAAGATTTCTGCAACCCAAACGATCTTTCTCCTTCCTTCAAATCACCTTTTTCAACAACCCACCTTCAGCAAACCTTCTTTTAACCCTAAATTTACTTGTTAAACAAAAATATCCAAAATAAATCAACCCAAACAGAGAGAGAGATCGTGAAACTAAAAGAGAAGCGAGAGGAGAAGAAATTCCAAACGAGACAAGAAAATGAACATAAGCGAAACTGAAGCAGAGTCGAGGCGTAAGAGATTGGAGACAAATGAATTGAAGGTTGGATTGAATTACATGTTGATTTTGTTTGGTCCACCCGAGATCTATTCTTCATTTTCATGGTGATGGAGTTTGTTTTAGTTTGTTCTTGGCCATGGTTGTTATGACCTTAATTGGTTTTGAAAAAGAAAATGCTGATGATAATTTTTCACTGAACATGTTGTGGCTTGTTGTTCATAAACCATGTTTTCCCTTTTTCCTTTGATGATCTAATTTAAACCATGTTGGAGCATGTTCTGGATTGTGGCTCCATAGCCCGTGTTGTTCTTTTTTCCACCACCCTTTATTTTTGATACCACCCGTGCCTTTTGTTTGGGATGTAGGATGGGATTTTGTCAAGCCCATGAATTATTTCCAAATATACTTCCTATGTGCACCCCCGTCTTGCCATCTATCAGCCCATTCACATTTCCCTTTTAATTTATTTTGCTTTTATTCTTTTTTTTTAAATGTTTCTAATAATTGGTTTCTTTTAATCTAATTTCTTTTTAATTTAATTAAGGGGATGACAACTAGGATAATATTAATAAAGTTTACATTTAAAAATGTTTTATTTTCATTTCTTTATTTTTATTAAATGTTTATGCTTTAGTTTATTTAATTTTTTTTCAATTATTTTATAATTTAAAAAATGCCAAAAATTTATTATTTAATTTTTTAACTTGAGTAATGATTCTTTTCGTTTGATTCTATGCTTGCTACATCCATGTTTTAAACTCAACTCATTTTAATAATCCATGTTGACTCTTTGACTGTGCCCCGATTACTTGTTAGCTTGTATGTTCACATGTTCCATTAGAATCTCCTAGTCCGACTTAATTTTCGATTAAGATCGAAGTAGGATAGATTTAAGTTCTCAATCAAGCATGATAAAAATAGGTTAGCACCCTTTTAATCCTAACCTTAGGGTCACTCTGTACGACAACATTCAGGATCCAATCTCCCATAGATTTTCCTTTCTTTAACATCCAAAATCTTTTCTTAATCTGATTCCAAAGGAAATGATCTCCCCTCTGTTGACTGCCATGTCATGCTTGGGATAGCTTAGCCTAGCTTACTCCTTCATTTCCTTTTATCCTAGCCTTAGGATTAGATTCTCCGTACTCTATGTGAGTGTCATGGTTATGAACACTTACTTTCCGTTTAACCTAGACTTAGGTTTAGAGTCATCGCACTCTATGTAGCTGTCTTGCCATGGATACTTACTTTACCTTTTAGAACTTTGACCACAATCAAGAGTTCCTCACTCGTAGTGAGGTGAACTACGAATGCTCTGATTCCATCCTAGTCAGGATACGTAGGCACGAGATGCGATGTCTTGGTGAGCATACTTTGTATATATCATGGGTCTTTACCTTAGCACATTTTTCTTAGCAAGAAAACTTTAGCATAACACAAATACTAACAAGAGGTTCCTGTAGAGTACTACAGATACTTAGGATGCTAACACCTTCTCTAGGTATAACCAACCCACGAACCTTAGATTCTCTTAGCTTTGTTGTTACATAGCGCACTTAGGGTTTTCTTTCGATCTTTACCTTTTCTTTTGGATAAATCAAAGCTCGGTGGTGAACTTCATGATTTTTTATTCAAGTTAACTAATAGCTTGATATCTGATTCTCACAACAACACCAATCATACTTGGCACTACATAAAGCCCAATCTTGCTTGGCCTCTTGAAAAGCCCAAACTCGCTTGGCATCTCTCAAAGTCCATTCTTTATTGGCACCTTCGAAGCCTAGTCTATATTAGCACCTCTAAGAAAAATCAAAGTCCAACCTCGGTTGACACCATGTAAAGCCCAATCATCATTGGCACGCTTAAAAACCCGTTTCGCCGGTAACCTAAAACCCTAATTTTGATTGAAAAACCTGATGGTCATTGGTACTTTAAATTCTCAACATTCATCCTTTTTGTTAGAAATCAGCCGGCCTTGCATAGCCCGCACATAACAAAAGCTTGATCATACGTTGGCATCTTGCATATAGTAATCATTATTACATAATATTGCATCACTAAAACATGTAGCATATCCATCAAGATGGAACATTACACCATACAATATCAGACATGCATACTTATCATAAGCGAAATTCAAGCCTTTCTCGAAAGCGTAAACAAATCCTCAGCTGAGACAGTAGTATTTCTCCGAAGATAACATCATCCCCACAAAACTTCTAATTGGTATTCTCACCAGGTTCCCCCAAAGTATTTTTTATTTATTTACCTTTTGCAAGTATTATTGGCCTTATGTCAGTATCATATGCCTTTTCCATAAGAAATTTTTTATACGCGATGTATTGCCTTTTGTAAGTTTCTCTTGCCTTTTGCATGGGAAAATTCTCTTATTGCTTACCTTTTAGGAGTCCCCCTTGCCTTTTGCAAGTCCTCCCTCGCCTTTCGTGCAGGGAAATAATGTCATTTTCACTTGCCTTTTGTAAGTTATTTCACTGCCTTTTGCACAAAATCATGTCTCCCTACTTACCTTTTGTAAGTCCTTGATGCCTTTTGCACGCGAAAGTTATCCTTGTTAAAACATTGCATTCTGAGTACAAAATAAGGGACTAGGTGTATGACTTACTCCCTTTTCAATTATTTGGACACCTGATGTATGTTTAGCAGTCCAAGTGATTGCCACATTTTAAGAACTTTATCTCTGCCGTTGTGCCTGAGAGGTATCATGTCGTTCTCTTGCCTTTTTGCATGTTCCCTTTGCCTTTTGCATGAGAAATGGTCAGTTTGCTTTCTAGTCGCCGTGATGATGTTTGTCCATTTTATTCATTCGTTTTCCATCTGTCGCGCTGATGGTTATCTAGCTTACTTTCCAATCATTGTGTTGATGTTTGCCCAATTTATTCATTCGCTTTCCAGCCGACGTGCTGACGATTTCCTAGTTTATCTTTCCAGCCTTTGTGTTGATGTTTGTCCAATTTATTCATTTGATTTACAGCCTACGTGTTGACGATTGTCTAGTTTATCTTTCAAGCCCCATGCTGATGTTTGTCCAATTTATTCATTCGCTTTCCAGCCGCCGTGTTGACGATTGTCTAGTTTATCTTTCCATCCCCCGTGTTGATGTCATCTTTATTTTTACCCCACTCGTAATACTGATATTAATAGCTTTTATTTCCAACCGCATAGTTGAAGATGTTCAATTGTAACCCCAATCATAGTATTGATGTTGATCACTTTTATCTCCAACCTCAGAGTTGATGATAATCATTTTTACCCCAGTTGCAGTATTGATATCGATCATATTGTGTCTCCAACTGCATAGTTGATGATGTTCATTTGTAATCCAAGTTGCAGTATTGATGTTTATCACTTTTATCCCCAATCGCAAAGTTGATGATGATCATTTTTACCCCTAGTTGCAGTACTGATGTTGATCATATTTTGTCCCCAATCACAGAGTTGATGATGATTCGTTGTTACCCCCGATCATAGTACTGATGTTGTTCATGTTTGGTCTCCAACCGCAGAGTTTATGATGATCAATCGTTACCCCAGTCGCAGTACTTATGTTTTTCATATTTTGTCTCCAACCGCAGAGTTGATGATAATCAGTTATTACTCTAGTCGCAATACTAATGTTGATCATATTTTGTCTCCAACCGTAGAGTTGATGATGATCAGTTATTACTCCAGTCCCAATACTGATGTTGATCATATTTTGTCTCCAAACACAGAGTAGATAATGAATTTTTGTTACCCCAGTCAAAGTACTGATGTTGGCCATATTTTGTCCCCAACCTCAGAGTTGATGATGATCAGTTGTTACCCCCAGTCGCAGTACTGATGTTGATCATATTTTATTTCAAACGTTGAGTTAATCAGTTGTCATCCAAGTCACCGTACTAATGTTGATCAGTGTTGTTCCCAATCACCATGCAGATATCATACAACTTACTCTCCCAGCAACAATGCTGATGATTCGTCTTTCTTTTAATCCCCACAGTGTCTTCTCTCTACCTTTGGCGCGGGAAACTTTATTCCCCAGTGAAGTTTCACTTGCCTTTTGCAAGATGTCTCTACCTTTTGCACGAGTAAATATCAATATTTTCCTTTTGCCAATCATCATCGTGCCCTTTATGCTTGCCTTTTACAAGTACTCAATCATTTCTCTTCCATTTTGTGGAACCCTGCGGGAATATCTCATTAGTAGAGGCAATACAAAAATCATTAACACTTCTACCTATCTCTTCTCTTCGGAGTGCAAATTGTCGGGTCTTTATACTTAATCATCTTATAACTTGAATGCCCGAAAAGATGTCACCATTCATACATTCAAGTCAAAGATGATTAAATAGGGACAACTGTCATCCCTTAAAAATTTTCCTACTTCTTTCCACTTTTCATCTAACCTTTGATCCTTAGTTAATTTGTATGCTCATGCCATATTCATTCATGTCATTCATTTACAATTGCATTTCCAAATAAGCATAACGGATTCAAAGGTTTGCTATTCATGACACAAGTGTTTGGATTGTGGCAAGTAACCTATCAACCTCCATGAGCCAAGGTTCTTCTATGGCATACTTGGGAATCATGCCTAGGGGATGGTGTTGCACTAGACTTGGGATGATCATATTTGTGGAATCCTAATCTTTGGCATAGGTTTTGATCATCATGGACTACATCATGGCATTGGGATTGATTATTGATTGCAAGTTTGACTTTGTCAAAGTCAAACTTGAGAAATTGACTCTTGTTGACCAATCTCTTTATGGATTTTTTTCACATATTAGTTCATTGGCTACTTGTTCTGGATTCAAGATATAGTATGGCGAATACGAATTCATTTAAGACTCAAGATTCATGTTCAAATTCAAGTTCAAGACAAGTTCAAATTCAAGAAGCTCACATACTCAAGTTCAATATTTGAAGGAAAGCATATTTCTTAAAGCACAAGACATATATTTCCATTACAAAAGTCATTGTTTTCACTATAAAAACATTCAACATTCATTACAAAAAGAGCTAAAACCAAAATTACACAACAAAGTACACCTTTGACCTATACCTGAATTTTGCTCAACTGTTGACTTTTTGGTCAAACAGTGAACCAAAGTCAACTTTTCTAAACCCTAGTCTACATTCCTACTCGTCCTCAAGAAACTTCATTGCTTGTGCATTCAAGTCTCTAAGCCTAAAAAACTTCAAGTCTTCATAGTTCTTAATGTTCCCCAAAGTTTCTTCTTGATTCATATAAGTCCATGCCAACCTTGATCCATGCCACGCCAAAGTCTCGTTCCTACCATGTACCTGTAGCGGCAAAATCGTGAGTGTAAGCTATTGATTAACTTAACTCGAAAAGCAAGAGTCGCCACCGCACTTTTATTTTATCCAAAAAGGAAAGGAAAAAGAGCGAACAAAACCTACACAAGCTCTACAACAAGAACAAGTGAAGAGAGACTAGGTAAGGGGGTTGGTTACGTAATGGGAAGGTGTTAGCACCCAAAACGTCTATAGTACTCTATAGGAGCCCTTTGAAATATCTACCGCTTTTGGTCTGAAAAAGTTTGCTTGAAAAGTGATTGAGGAGATGAGAAGGGAAATTGTTTTTAAGATTTTTGTGTTTGGAGAGACTTGCGCCTCATGCCTACGTACCCACGATGTGCAATGTAGGATCAAAACCCCATAGTTCGTGGTACAAAGAATGAAATTTGTTTGTTTTGGTTGATTTTAAAATGTAAAGACAAATCATCATTTCCAAGCGAATAGTTCCGCTTAAAGAAATGAATCATGTCTAAACTTATGAAAAAGTTAAAGGAAAAAGTGCACGGGGGCACAAAAGGAGAGTGATGAGTTTGATGTTTTTTAAGTCTTTTGAAAAAGGTGTCAATATGCTTATGTAGTTTAGCATTTTGTTAAGAAATAAAAAGGAAAGCGTAAAATCACTTGACAAAGTCAAGGTTTGATTATGGAAGAGATGATAGTTTGAAATCAAGAAAGTTTTGAAAAAGGGAGAAAGTTTTGAAAATTGAAGAATGGGTGGAGAAGAAGTGACTATCCTAAAGCATAAAGTAAAAGCTAAGGATAAGAATAGCCTAACCACACAAGTAAGCTCCATAGTCTTCGAACCATAATTCCAAAGCAAAGGGAGAAAGGTCCTAAGTCTAAGTCCAGGTTCAAAGAATTGCATTAGATGTCCAAGGCCTAGGTGCAAAACTCCATGTCCATTGGAAAGGATAGTAACCATAGTTCAAGATTAGAAACACAGGTTTTTTAGAGGTTTTGGCCTTTATTAATGTTTTTGGTCCAAGTGGACAAAAGAGAAAAAAAGGCATAAGCATAAACATGTGTCCAACGGAAAAGGGAAAAAATTGTGGAAGCATAAACATATGTCCAATGGACAAAGGAAAAAGTGCGGAAGCATAAACATGATATGAAATGATAAAAATGAAGCATAAAAGTAAAAGAGATAAGGAGCGAGAAGGAATTATAAAGGATTAGTACAATAGTAATGTTAGTAAGTTAGTGATTAGTTGTTAGAGTTAGTGATCAATAATAATTGAATAATTGCACTTAGGTCAAGATTAATGAGAACTCATTAGAGGATTGATAAGACCAAAGCCTCCTAACAACAAGTTTCATAAGTTTTGAACCAAAAGACAAATAATCAACTATTCTTGATAGTTTTCCGATGCGGGACAAATATTGCGCTATGTTAAGCAACCGCCGAGTAATTTACGGAGTAATTACCCTACAATTAGGCCGGTCAATAGCTCTTTGTGCTAATGCATGCTAGATGAACGATATGTAAATTGTAACACCCCCAATCTATACCCCTAATTAAATAAAGCGGTTAAAGAAAATTCAAAATTTCATCAGAGTATATTTAGAAATTCACAGCATAGACCGAGGGGTCACATCAATTTGAAACAAACACAATAAACCTGCTCATAAAGATATGCAACAGTGGGGTAGCAATCAACAGAGGAACTCAATTCCTTACACCCACATTTCAGATTTTAAAATAAAAGCGGAAAATCTAAAACTGAATATCATATATATATATATATATATATATATATATATATATATATATATATATATATATATATATCACATAAAGGTTTATCTGTTATCAACAGAATCATGTAGATATATACAACTCCAAAAGATAAAGATGCATATACACAACATCACAAAATAATCCTAATCGATCTCCCGACTACCCTGTGCTACATATCAGAGCCGACCGACAAAAGAATGAAGACATAAGCTTCACAAAAGACCTCCAGCATCTAATCTGCAATGCCTTATAGAGCATTATAAAACAGCTGAAGGGTGAGAAACACAATTATAATACAAATGCATATAATTATATATATCAACATAAAAATACACATATCAAGTATTCTCACCACAATTATCACATGCCAACACATAAAGCATATATAGATTATATTCACATAATCACATATTCACACATAATGCATATGTTTATACACAAAACATATCATTCATAATTCAATGCATTTAACACGAATGCACATCAATTCACAAATTTTATCACAAGCTCAATCACATAATTACTCCATTCCCCATTGCATATTAATCATGCACAATACATTTATCACAAATGCATATCACAATGTCTCACACATAATCAATTAAATCATGATTTTCCACATATAAACAATGCAATCATAATTCATGCAGATGCAAAGAGACCGACACAACGACTCTATGCAAATGCATATGCGGTACCGACTCCATCATTTCTCAACACTAGTTCACTCAGGAACTCTGCTGGAATCATCGCTCGTTACTTAATGTAACTCCCCGTCGGGCATACGATGTTCCCCGTCACTTTCGGTCCTCTTTGTATAAGGCTCACGATGTTTATGGATTGCTTTCGGTCCTCTTTGTATAAGGCTCACAATCCGATCGCTTTCGATCCTCTTTGTATAAGGCTCACGATCGTCTATAATCATCGCTTTCGGTCCTCTTATTTTTAAGGCTCACGATGTTATAGCGGATTCCCTTAGGAACCAATCCGTCGCTCACACCCCACATGGGCACACGACATCACAAGATGCATATCATGATGCTTGACACACAAGAACTCATGACAACCAATGCATCTTCACACATATATGCAACCATAAACATGCATATATAACCAAATACAACACATTGCATTTATTTGCCTTTCGGCCACAATTCATCACCACAACATGTCATCACATGCGCTCACATCATATAACATCACACAAGTCATACGATATCCATATTAAAAGCACATTACATGATACACATCAATTACACTTAATTAATACGGTAAAAGTCGACAGAACGACACTATTCCAAATACCGACACAATTTAATCGGCTAACAACTTCCAAATAATCATAATTATATAGTACAGCTCAATAGCTTTCCAACGATACCAAGAATGTAAAAATCGGATAAACGGAACCCAAGTTACGAAAGAAAAACGAAAACGATATTTTGAAAAGTCCCATTTTTACACTTCTCCTGCCCCTACGCGTATGGCCCCTGCCATACGCGTATGGCAAAACCCTCGTACGCGTACAATACGCATCTCACCAGATGGCCGGGAAAAGAGACATCCCATACGCGTATTGGCCCCAAAACTCGCCCAAGATACGCGTATTGCCAAGGCCCATACGCGTATGAACATGCCCCATACGCGTATGACCTGGCTGAACCAGAATTCTGCAGGCTTCTTACTGTTACGGGTTTTACACCCAAAACCCTTCCAAATCATCATCCAAATTCAGAAAAACACCAATTTGAGGTATATCAATACATACCCAACATGCATAAATAACAAGGAACACAACAACATGAGTTTAGACACATTGGATCAAATTCTACCAATTTCTAAACATTATGATTTTTGCTCTAAATTTTCATACATTCCAAAATCAACACCACAAACACATAAATAATCATACACATGCATAGAATAATTGAATTTCACACCCTTACCCGATTAAATCGATTCTAGAAGTTGATTTGATCCAACCTAGCTTTTCCTCTTTTTCTCTCTTTTTCTCTTCTCTTCTTTTTCCTTCTTCTCTTTTTCCTCTTCCTATTTCTTTCTCTCTATTTTTTCCTCTCCTTTTTATTTCTATCTCTTTTCTTCTCTTTTTCTTTCTAAGTTATAAAAATATAATATAAAATGACTAAAATGCCCTTACTCTCAAATACCCCGCAAACGCTCTCAAAATGCTATAAAACATAAACATACCGATGAAATATATTTCGGGAAATAAAAGTTGAAAAGAAATAATAATTTAATACAAATATTTTATCTATCAGAGAAATTAACCAATTAGCTCAATTAGCAGGTAAAATACAATAAATCCACACATTTCACAAAATTCAAATAAATGAAATAAATAAATACAATTAAACAAATCGGGGCGTTACAATTCTCCCCCACTTAGACATTTTCGTCCTCGAAAATATAACTGAGACGAACAACTCCGGATACGACTCTCGCATCCGACCAACAAACTAACATGCCAACAAAAGGCACACCACGAATAGCACAAACTGACAAACCACCTTCCTAACAGCAACAACAACAACGACACGACTACGGCAACAATCACAACTCAAAGAATACACAATTTACGAACACACAGGTTCACTCAGGAACCGAAACACAACAAGAGCGTTACCATCACCATGGAAACGAGACAACAACAAAGGCAAGAACCTAAGTCCCACGACTTAACAACATCCCAACAACCTCTTCATAACCGTAATACCAACGTCCTTGTCACACAACAATATTACCATAATGATACGATTCCCCAATCGAACATACAACCAGAACATCCATCTACCTAGTAACCCATGAATACTATTTAAACCTTTCACTTAACACTTACATTCTGAAACATCCAATGGTCTCATCATTCCAATCGGTTTCTAATGTCTAACCTATAAACTCCTACAAGTTCCACGCAAATACAAAATGTTCCACATCACGCTTCCGCTGCGCACTCTGATTACTCGAAACCATCAAGTCTACCAATCTCACGTCCAAAGTCTAACTCTTTCTCATATTCACCAAAAATCACTGTTCACTTTAATATTTCCAACCTCACACTCTCCTGTGTTATCTCACACACCAGACACAAGCCTCGGAACTGCTCAAATAATTCTAATTCTCTGACCATCAAAACAGACATGCCTAACAACTTTCGACTTAACTCTTTAGGCACAACATCAGCTTTTTCCGAAGGATAATCCAAGCCAAATTTATATCTCGTCACGAATTCTAACCATCCTCGTTGTCTCATACTCTATTCCTTCAGACCAAACAAGCACTCTAAACTCTTGTGATTACCAAACACTTTGAACCTAGAACCTTAAAGATAATACCTCCAAATTTTCCAACACAATACAACCGCGACTAATTCCAAATCCTGAATAGTATAGATCCTTTTATGAATCCTCAATTGTCGTAATCATAAGCCACGAATTAACCATCTTGCATTAACACACTGACTAAACTCATCAAAGATGCATCCCAATACCTCACAAATGGTTTATCGGAATCACGCAGTATCAAAACTGAAGCCATAGATAACTTCTACTTTAACTCACCAAAACTTACTCACAACGAACATCCAAAACAAACGACTCACCTTTTGCAAGTCAATTGAGATAACAGAAGTACGAACTTAGTAAAGTCTTCCATAGCCTGCAGTAACAACCAACTGAGCCCAAAAGTTTCTAATCTCCTTAACCAACTTCGAAACCTCCCATATAGAACTACATCTACTTCCGATGGATCCATAACCATACTCTCATCTGAAATAACATATCCAAGAAAAATAACCTTTTTCAATCCAAAATTCTCACTTGAATAACTTAGCATTAAACTTCGTCTCTTTTCAACACTTGTAATTCAATTCTCAAACACTCTACCTGTTCTTTCTCTGAGTTTATAACAGACCCAAATATCCTCAATCAAAGCCATTACGAACATATCCAAATAAATATGGAAGATACGACTCCTCTACTCCACAAATATTACAGACGCGTTACTATGACCGAACAACATCACTGTACTTTGTAAGGCCCAACCAAATTCGAAAAGATATAAATTCTTAAAGCTTTTGCAAAACTTTTCACTGGGTAACTGGTTACTCACATACAAGCTTAACCGAGTAAATTACAGCCTATCCCGATAACAAACATAACCAGTCACATCAAATCGATCAAAGCCCCAACTCACACAATTCACCACTCTTATCAAACATTCCAAACAATTGCAATTTCACTCAAACCCAACCAAACCATTCCAGTCATCTGTTCATGAAAGTGGACACTTGTTCTCCATCGTTACCTTATTCAACTGTCAGTAATCCATACACAATTTCTTCCCTTGACCGTCCAAATTCCATAAATCCCAACATGTAGCAACAACCAACCCAAAAGAACTCTCAAATATTACATCCACACCTAAGGTTTCCTCAAGATTTCCATTAATGCACTAAAACTTCCAAAACTCCAAAACTCACCAAAACTCTAAGTTTTACTTTCCATAGTCTCAATACCATTATACACATCATGCTTGTTATTCCGTTCAATCATCTTTCCTTTTTGTTACTAATAATACTGGAGCTCTCCAAGACGACACAGCCTCATAAATCTCCTTTCCAGTAAATCTTCCAACCGCTCTTTCAATCTGAGTAATTCTAACGCTAACATCTAATATTCCATCCGGAAACACATCTGGAAATCACGCACAACTGACAACCCTTCACCGTGGCTTTCCTGTCAATGCCAGAACACTACTATCACAAATATGACAAACATACGAGTTTCACTTTCTAAAAGTTCTTCTACTTACTTAGAAAATCCAAACCTCAAATCTTCACCTTCGTCAAATTTGAGTTCACACTCAACTCTCTGCGAACAACCATTAACGATATCCAATCGTACTCTCTCAATGACTGCCCAACTGGACCAACATACCAAAACCCCTAATACGTCACATCTTCCGATATAAGAATCTTCATCAACTCGATAAAACAATATGTAATCATTTCCTTAAATTCCAAACAATTTATTACACGCACTATCAAGGCCGGAAAGACACGTCTATTCCATCCAACATAATTCCCGTCTGCTATCAACAAGAGATTAAGGGTGATCAGTTCCTCAATTTGTCAATAGACAGCCGACAATCATGATGGGGCATAAACCATCTTACCAAACTATAATAGCATTCCTTACATCCTGTGCACAAAACTACCTAAGACACAAATCCATAGTTGACATAAGCCTTACCTCCGCATTCCCTCCAGAATCTGGAACAACATTGTCCAAACAACACTTACAATCTTGCAATTTACAACACACTGAGCCAACACTCCACACCTGAAGCAACTTGGAGAAGTACCAGCTTCTCCCCCACTTATCACATTCTAACTCCTGAAAACAAAGGATTAGAAAACCAGAAAGCACTGACAGTGTTTCCCACACATATCACGTACTAAGGGACAAACAACAATGACAGTATTCAACTGTCACACCAACTGACTCAACAACTTGGCCGGGCGGACCGACCTGCTATGATACCACTAATGTAACACCCCCAATCTATACCCCCAATTAAATAAAGCGGTAAAAGAAAATTCAAAATTTCATCAGAGTATATTTAGAAATTCACAGCATAGACCGAGGGGTCACATCAATTTGAAACAAACACAATAAACCTGCTCATAAAGATATGCAACAGTGGGGTAGCAATCAACAGAGGAACTCAGTTCCTTACACCCACATTTCAGATTTTAGAATAAAAGCGGAAAATCTAAAACTGAATATCATATATATATATATATATATATATCACATAAAGGTTTATCTGTTATCAACAGAATCATGTATATATACAACTCCAAAAGATAAAGATGCATATACACAACATCACAAAATAATCCTAATCGATCTCCCGACTACCCGGTGCTACATATCAGAGCCGAACGACAAAAGAATGAAGACATAAGCTTCACAAAAGACCTCCAGCATCTAATCTGCAATGCCTCATAGAGCATTATAAAACAGCAGAAGGGTGAGAAACACAATTATAATACAAATGCATATAATTATATATATCGACATAAAAATACACATATAAAGTATTCTCACCACAATTATCACATGCCAACACATAAAGCATATATAGATTATATTCACATAATCACATATTCACACATAATGCATATGTTTATACACAAAACATATCATTCATAATTCAATGCATTTAACACGAATGCACATCAATTCACAAATGCTATCACAAGCTCAATCACATAATTACTCCATTCCTCATTGCATATTAATCATGCACAATACATTTATCACAAATGCATATCACAATGTCTCACACATAATCAATTAAATCATGATTTTCCACATATAAACAATGCAATCATAATTCATGCAGATGCAAAGAGATCGGCACAATGACTCTATACAAATGCATATGCGGTACCGACTCCATCATTTCTCAACACTAGTTCACTCAGGAACTCTGCTGGAATCATCGCTCGTTACTTAATGTAACTCCCCGTCGGGCATACGATGTTTCCCGTCGCTTTCGGTCCTCTTTGTATAAGGCTCACGACGTTTATGGATTGCTTTCGGTCCTCTTTGTATAAGGCTCACAATCCGGTCGCTTTCGGTCCTCTTTGTATAAGGCTCACGATCGTCTATAATCATCGCTTTCGGTCCTTTTATTTTTAAGGCTCACGATGTTATAGCGGATTCCCTCGGGAACCAATCTGTAACGCCCGTATTTAATTAAATATTTTAATTAAATAGTATTGAGTATTTTTCGGTATAATGGTTGAATATGTTGATTATGTTGTTTGATGCTAATAAGTATTAATCGGGTAATTAGTCGATTTAGTCGGGAGAAATTAATATTAGAAATAATATTTATTTATGTGGAATATTAATTAATTTAGTTGGGTTAAGTTGTGTGTGAGAAATAGCAAAGTGCGGGTATCATGTAGTAGGCCCATTAAGTTAATTAACAAACCCATAATTATATTAGGTTTTTAATTAAGAGAAAGAAAATAAAGGAGAAAAAGAAGGGTTTTGAGAGAAGAACGTGGAGGTTACAGAAAGTGGGAACTAGGTTTGGGAGCACCGAGGTTGGAGAAGAGAAAATTCGAGAGGTTGCCGTCAAAGTCTCAGTTTTGACCGAAAATTCGAGCTACTTTCAATCCAAGGTAAGGGTGGCGTTCGAATTTTATAACCGGGTATATGATAATTAATACGTGAGATTGGGATTTATATAATTTTCTACTGAATGTGTTGAAGTGTATTGATGAATTGGTTTTGTTTTTGTGGAATTTGATGTTTGCTAGATTGTTTGGTTGTTGTTCTATAGTGTTAAACTTAGGTTGGAATTTGGTTAAATCGATAGAAACCGATGTTTTCGCGTACGAAAGTCGGAATAGATTGCGTAGTTGTGTCGAGAAATGTTAGGTCGTGATCGAGTATGCTTGTTTTATCGAATTTGGTTGATTTTGTAAGTTTTTGCATTTTTGGAGATTTGGGGGTTTAAGATTCGGATTAAAATCGAAAGTCGTAGAATTCACGTTTGATGGTTCCAAATCACTACTATATGTCTGGTATGAATGAGTATGTGTTTGTTTCGAAGAAAATAATTGAATCGGTAGGATTTTCAGACGAAAATGCAAAATCCCGTAGGGCTGTTATGCAGAAAAATTCTGGTTTCGGAAAGTTTGGAAAATTCATATCTTTTGATCCGTAAGTCGGTTTTGACCCCCGTTCGAAGCGTTGGAAAGCTAACGAGATGTTCTTTCTAGGAAAAATGGTTTTGAGGTCTGTATCTGGTTCAATTATAACAGAAAATTGAAACCGTATCGTTGTGTTGATTTTTACCATCGTGAACGTATGCGATTGAGGTGTTATCGTGCAATATGCCTCAACAATGTTAACCGATTAATAATGCAGAGGAATAGCAATAATGTGGGGACTTAGAAATGACAGTAGCAGGTTTTTATCAGAGTTGAATTTAATGGCAGTATAGTTTGGTAGCAAAAGTATGTCTGTATCCGTAAGTTAAAATTTAACTGTATCAGTAAATTAACTAGTAGTAATTACAGTGTGCAAAACAGTACCGATTTAGCCGAATAAGTAGAATTAAGCGGAAAAATTAGTTGTCCGGAATTAGTTGAAATTGCTCGGGAAAGTTCGTATAAACTAGTAGGTAATTGTGGTTGGTTTGTTTTGTTGAAAATATGATGAATACGTGGATTTGCAGGTACAACTGAATAAGTTGAATTGTCCCGATGTATGGGCATATTTGAGTTGTAGGTCGTATGATCAGTGTTGATTAAGTTGTTGCAGTTGATGTATATTTTATGTTGCAGGTGCTATTGTTGTTAAGTTGCAGGCCTTTGGCCGGTTGAAATTGTTGTTAAGTTGCAGTTGTGTTGTTGTTGTGTTGTTGTTGAATAAATTGATGTTGTGGTTTTTGTCGCATGCATAGCATAGCATTATTAAGTTGGTCTGGATTGGTAATTTTTAAGTTAGAGCTAATGCTCACCACGTTGGCCTGGATTGGCAAAATATTAAGTTGAAGGCTTATGCCTTGATGCCTCGATAACCTGGCAGTTTTTAAGTTGGGAGTTTTGCTCCAATGGTACCACATGCATACGCATAGTTGAGTCGCATTTTGTGTTGTATTACTTATGTTGATAAAGTTGTTGTTGTATTATGTTGATAAAGTTGTTGTTGTATTATGTTGATAAAGTTGTTGTTGAGTTGTTGATGATTGTTGTTTGTTGTTGTCGTAAAGTAGTGAAATTGTATGATTCTAGTCTAATGTATTGATTATCATACTCTTGTTTATATTATTCGATATCTCACCCCTTTTGTTTGAATGTTACCCCTATGTTGGTAACGTGCAGGTTAGCAAAGATGAAGGTCGTTTATCCTTACTAGTTTGAGTCGGTGATGTCGCTCTGATACGTAACACTCGGGGGATGGACGCTTGTTGTTTATTGTTGAATATGTTTTATGTTGCTGAATTTTTAAGTTGAATTTATTAAGTATTATGTTGTTTTGAAGTTGTGTTAGTCGAACAAAAATGTTAAGTGAATCAAAGTTGAACATTTATATCTTGAAGTTGTTTTGCTTTGAAAAGAAGATATATATGAAATTGTTGTTATCGGTTCATCCGATCAAAGTGTTATGCATCTGTGCATATGAAATTAATCGAAGTTGTTTTTAAGATGAAAGTGTAGCATCCTATTTGAATGTTGAAATTTTATAACTCTGATTTTACTATTATCCACCGGGTAGAAATGGGGTGTTACATTAGTGGTATCAGAGCAGGTCGGTCTGTCCGGCCAAGTTGTCTAACGTTGTTTGTCCAATAGTACGCGACAAGTGTGTGGAACATTGTCGGTACTTGTTTGATTTTCTAATCGATTGTATGCAGGAGTGGGTTTGAAATAAGTGGGGGAGAAGCTTGCTTCCCGGAAATGTGGATAGTATGTGGAGTTGGTTCAAGGTGACATTGATTGGAAAAAGTGCAAATGTTATTGGAACTGTGTTGTTGCGAACCGGCGAGAGTATGGACTCAGGATTCTTATCGGTCGGTCGAGTTTGGGATGTACGTAGACTACGGATGGTGAATTAAAGAAATGACTAAGAATAAGGATCTATTCCAAAGGAAAGGATAAGTTGATAGATCAATTTGGTAGATTAGTATGTCTTGAGTATAATTGGATTAAATTCGGACGATTTTCAGAGTTGGGTAAAAAAAAAACAAGGATTGTTGGAAGAGTTTGGAAGCAAGAGAAAGAGGTAGAACTCATGTTCACCAATTTCGGTTTTTATTTTCGCATTTATGGAACAACCTTCAGTAAAAGAGGCATAACTTTCTACTCGTAACTCCGATGAAAGCGATTCTGGACTTTTCGGAAAGTTTACGAAATTCCCTAAAGTTTGCATATAAATTTTGTCTTCGGCATGTTTCTGAGGAGAGATAAAGACGCATTTGAATAGTTAGGTCTGATGCTGATTTTGTTTGGTGGAAGTTTGTATACGGGATTTCTTGACTAGTCTTATTGCAAGGACGATAACTTTTTACTCGTAATTCCGATTTGAGCGATTCTTGAAGTTCTGGAATCTACACGAAATTCCCTTCATTTTGGAATATAATTTTGTGTCTGGGAGGTCTGTATTGAAGAAGATAATCGTGTTTGAAGTTGGACAATTCTTGCTGGAAATAGTGAGATGAAGTCAAGTATGAAATGTTTAGTAATAAGAAGAAGAATATCGGAGAAGCGCATGGAAGTGCGGCGTATGATAGTTGAGAATGATTAAAGTATATAAATCTTTGAGGAATGTTAAATAGTAAAGTGGATTGTGTGTTGTTGGCGAGATGTGTCGGCATGAGTCGGAAATATTTGGAAGTTATATCACCAACCCGATGATGAGAGGGTATTGTTGAGATTGTGATTGGAATGAGAATCAAGTGTGAAACTATACGGATCATTGAAGTTGTAAGATTAAAAAGAAAGACGAAGGATTGGTTAGGGTTGTCAAAAGTTTTGGACTTGGATAAATGTTTCGTTTGAAGTGGGCCGATTTGGATTGTACTCGATGTATCAGAAGGATATTCGATAATCAGGTTGTGCAACAAGTGTGTATAAGAGTATATGTGTTGGATTTTGTGCGTTCTTGGAAATAAGGAAATTAAGAAAAACGTTTGTGAGCCTTAGAGAAATGGTAGAGCAGTATGCTTAGATAACTTTGAGCACGAGGAAGAAGACGCTATTTTAGTTGGAAAATGATGATTTATGCCACCATTATGGCTGTCGGCTGTCTATTGACAAATTGAGGAATTGATCACCCTTAATCTCTTGTTGATAGTCGATAGAATCATGTTGGATGGAGTAGACGTGTCTTGCCAACTAGAATAGTATGCACAGTGAATTGTTTGGGGTTGAGCCAAGTGCTTATGAATTGTTTGAGTTGTCGATGCGAATTCCTATATAGGGAAATGAGGCGGACTTGAGGATGTTAGTATGAAGTTGCGAGTTGGTCAGTGAGTAGTTTGGAAACTCACAGTTGTGTTCTGGATAACTTGGGTTTTGATTTGTGGTGGATCGAGAATTCGACTGACACGAGACTTGAAGAATTGTAGAGATAAACCAAGTGGGAAGTAAATGGTAATGTAAGACTATGATTTGACCAAGGATGTCGGATCGAGAAGGGTAGTGGCTGGTATGCCTTAAAGTGTATATATGGAAATATGAATGGTATTTTCCATACTTGTTTGGATAAGTTAGAACTGGTATTCGTTGTGGATATTCTGATGTTTTATAAAATCAGAAGAAGAGCGCGTAGAGTATTTGAGAGTTGAGTTGCAAGTATTGAAAGAAGTGAAGTTATATACTTAGTTAGCAAGGTGTGAATTATGATTTGTAAAGATGGAGTTGAGTGGTTGTGTTAATTCGGATGAGGGATTTTGGAGGATTGTGCTAGTATGAGTAGGACTTGATGAATTAGTTGTTTGATTGGTTTGATTAATATGCCATGTTAAGTGTAGGTTATTGAGGCTAGATCTATGGCTATTGGGTGTTAAGCTCTATTTGGAAGATGATTTTCTTGTTGAGATTAATTGGACACATGTATCCTTATGCTGTGGTAATGTTGTTATGCGTTGAGATGAATTTTGATGATGTGTTAATGCAAGATGGTAAAGTCGTAGCTTGTGTTTTATGATGATTGGGGATTCGTGGAAGTATATATATATACCCTATTCGAGATTTGAAATTGGTTGAGGTTGTAATGGTATTGAATATTCGAAGGTATTATTTACGGATCTAAGTTCGAAGTGGTTAGTCATCAAAGTGTAGAATGCCTGTTTGGTTTGAATTTTCGGTGAGTTAAGTCGGAAGTCTTTTCTTATGTCTGCTTTGATGGGCGAAAGTTGATGTGAACTTGGTAGATTTGATGGTTACAATTAATTAGAGTGCGCAGCGAAAGCGCGGTGTAGAGCAATTGGTTCTTATGTGAGTAACAACGATGTTGGTGGTTTGATTGCGTTGATGTTGTGTTATGACTTTTGTGCCCTATTCTTGTTGTTACCTCGTTACCTAGGGTGATGGTTCGAGTGCGAGTAACTAATTCCTATGATGGGAAGTTGATTTGTTAGCTGAGATAACGTAATATGAGTGTGGTGCATCGAGTGAATTTTCGAGGACGAAAATATTCTAAGTGGGGGAGAGTTGTAACGCCCGTATTTAATTAAATATTTTAATTAAATAGTATTGAGTATTTTTCGGTATAATGGTTGAATATGTTGATTATGTTGTTTGATGCTAATAAGTATTAATCGAGTAATTAGTCGATTTAGTCGGGAGAAATTAATATTAGAAATAATATTTATTTATGTGGAATATTAATTAATTTAGTTGGGTTAAGTTGTGTGTGAGAAATAGCAAAGTGGGGGTATCATGTAGTAGGCCCATTAAGTTAATTAACAAACCCATTATTATATTAGGTTTTTAATTAAGAGAAAGAAAATAAAGGAGAAAAAGAAGGGTTTTGAGAGAAGAACGTGGAGGTTACAGAAAGTGGGAACTAGGTTTGGAAGCACCGAGGTTGGAGAAGAGAAAATTCGAGAGGTTGCCGTCAAAGTCTCAGTTTTGACCGAAAATTCGAGCTACTTTCAATCCAAGGTAAGGGTGGGGTTCGAATTTTATAACCGGGTATATGATAATTGATACGTGGGATTGAGATTTATATAATTTTCTACTGAATGTGTTGAAGTGTATTGATGAATTGGTTTTGTTTTTGTGGAATTTGATGTTTGCTAGATTGTTTGATTGTTGTTCTATAGTGTTAAACTTAGGTTGGAATTTGATTAAATCGATAGAAATCGATGTTTTCGCGGACGAAACTCGGAATAGATTGCGTAGTTGTGTCGAGAAATGTTAGGTCGTGATCGAGTATGCTTGTTTTATCGAATTTGGTTGATTTTGTAAGTTTTTGCATTTTTGGAGATTTGGGGGTTTAAGATTCGGATTGAAATCGAAAGTCGTAGAATTCACGTTTGATGGTTCCAAATCACTACTATATGTCTGGTATGAATGTGTATGTGTTTGTTTCGAAGAAAATAATTGAATCGGTAGGATTTTCAGACGAAAATGCAAAATCCCGTAGGGCTGTTATGCAGAAAAATTCTGGTTTCGGAAAATTTGGAAAATTCATATCTTTTGATCCGTAAGTCGGTTTTGACCCCCGTTCGAAGCGTTGGAAAGCTAACGAGATGTTCTTTCTAGGAAAAATGGTTTTGAGGTCTGTATCTGGTTCAATTATAGCAGAAAATTGAAACCGTATCGTTGTGTTGATTTTTACCGTCGTGAACGTGTGCGATTGAGGTGTTATCGTGCAATATGCCTCAACAATGTTAACCGATTAATAATGCAGAGGAATAGAAATAATGTGGGGACTTAGAAATGACAGTAGCAGGTTTTGTATCAGAGTTGACTTTAATGGCAGTATAGTTTGGTAGCAAAAGTATGTCTGTATCTGTAAGTTAAAATTTAACCGTATCACTAAATTAACTAGTAGTAATTACAGTGTGCAAAACAGTACCGATTTAGCCGACTAAGTAGAATTAAGCGGAAAAATTAGTTGTCCGGAATTAGTTGAAATTGGTCGGGGAAGTTCGTATAAACTAGTAGGTAATTGTGGTTGGTTTGTTTTGTTGAAAATATGACGAATACGTGGATTTGCAGGTACAACTGAATAAGTTGAATTGTCCCGATGTATGGGCATATTTGAGTTGTAGGTCGTATGACCAGTGTTGATTAAGTTGTTGCAGTTGATGTATATTTTATGTTGCAGGTGTTGTTGTTGTTAAGTTGCAGGCCTTTGGCCGGTTGAAATTGTTGTTAAGTTGCAGTTGTGTTGTTGTTGTGTTGTTGTTGAATAAATTGATGTCGTGGTTGTTGTCGCATGCATAGCATAACATTATTAAGTTGGCCTGGATTGGCAATTTTTAAGTTAGAGCTAATGCTCACCACGTTGGCCTGGATTGGCAAAATATTAAGTTGAAGGCTTATGCCTTGATGCCTCGATAACCTGGCAGTTTTTAAGTTGGGAGTTTTGCTCCAATGGTACCACATGCATACTCATAGTTGAGTCGCATTTTGTGTTGCATTACTTATGTTGATAAAGTTGTTGTTGTATTATGTTGATAAAGTTGTTGTTGTATTATGTTGATAAAGTTGTTGTTGTATTATGTTGATAAAGTTGTTGTTGAGTTGTTGATGATTGTTGTTTGTTGTTGTCGTAAAGTAATGAAATTGTATGATTCTAGTCTAATGTATTGATTATCATACTCTTGTTTATATTATTCGATATCTCACCCCTTTTGTTTGAATGTTACCCCTATGTTGGTAACGTGCAGGTTAGCAAAGATGAAGGTCGTTTATCCTTACTAGTTTGAGTCGGTGATGTCGCTCTGATACGTAACACTCGGGGGATGGACGCTTGTTGTTTATTGTTGAATATGTTTTATGTTGCTGAATTTTTAAGTTGAATTTATTAAGTATTATGTTGTTTTGAAGTTGTGTTAGTCGAACAAAAATGTTAAGTGAATCAAAGTTGAACATTTATATCTTGAAGTTGTTTTGCTTTGAAAAGAAGATATATATGAAATTGTTGTTATCGGTTCATCCGATCAAAGTGTTATGTATCTGTGCATATGAAATTAATCGAAGTTGTTTTTAAGATGAAAGTGTAGCATCCTATTTGAATGTTGAAATTTTATAACTCTGATTTTACTATTATCCGCCGGGTAGAAATGGGGTGTTACATTCCGTCTCTCACACCCCACATGGGCACACGACATCACAAGATGCATATCATGATGCTTGACACACAAGAACTCATAACAACCAATGCATCTTCACACATATATGCAACCATAAACATGCATATATAACCAAATACAACACATTGCATTTATTTGCCTTTCGGCCACAATTCATCACCACAACATGTCATCACATGCACTCACATCATATAACATAACACAAGTCATACGATATCCATATTAAAAGCACATTACATGATACACATCAATTACACTTAATTAATACGGTAAAAGTCGACAGAACGACACTATTCCAAATACCGACACAATTTAATCGGCTAACAACTTCCAAATAATCATAATCATATAGTAAAGCTCAATAGCTTTCCAACGATACCAAGAATGTAAAAATCGGATAAACGGAACCCAAGTTACGAAAGAAAAACGAAAACGATATTTTGAAAAGTCTCATTTTTACACTTCTCCTGCCCATACGCGTATGGCCCCTGTCATACGCGTATGGCAAAACCCTCGTACGCGTACAATACGCATCTCACCAGATGGCCAGGAAAAGAGACATCACATATGCGTATTGGCCCCAAAACTCGCCCATGATACGCGTATTGCCAAGGCCCATATGCGTATGAACATGCCCCATATGCGTATGACCTGGCTGAACCAGAATTCTGCAGACTTGTTGCTGTTACGGGTTTTACACCCAAAACCCTTCCAAATCATCATCCAAATTCAAAAAAATAGCAATTTGAGGTATATCAATACATACCCAACATGCATAAATAACAAGGAACACAACAACATGAGTTTAGACACATTGGATCAAATTCTACCAATTTCTAAACATTATGATTTTTGCTCTAAATTTTCATACATTCCAAAATCAACACCACAAACACATACATAATCATACACATGCATAGAATAATTGAATTTCACACCCTTACCCGATTAAATCGATTCTAGAAGTTGATTTGATCCAACCTAGCTTTTCCTCTTTTTCTCTCTTTTTCTTTTCTCTTCTTTTTCCTTCTTCTCTTTTTCCTTCTTCTCTTTTTCCTCTTCCTATTTCTTTCTCTCTATTTTTTCCTCTCCTTTCTATTTCTATCTCTTTTCTTCTCTTTTTCTTTCTAAGTTATAAAAATATAATATAAAATGACTAAAATGCCCTTACTCTCAAATACCCCGCAAACGCTCTCTAAATGCTATAAAACATAAACATACCGATGCAATATATTTCGGGAAATAAAAGTTGAAAAGAAATAATAATTTATTATAAATATTTTATCTATCAGAGAAATTAACCCATTAGCTCAATTAGCAGGTAAAATACAATAAATCCACACATTTTACAAAATTCACATAAATGAAATAAATAAATACAATTAAACAAATCGAGGCGTTACATAAATCTTCATCCGAAAGCGATACCGCACGAAAAGAAAAAATGGTAACGATCTAGCCTTGATCGAAATTCAACAAAGGAATTCCAATATCTTTTAGACTTTCATCGATCAAAAAGAAAAGAGATGAAGAAAAGTGGATCTAACATTTATGATCCACATAACCAACAAAAAGAATGAAAAGAGAAAAAAAAAAATCAAATTAAAATATTCACATGACATATTTTGATCATTTTTTTCAAGAAATGTTTTAAAACAAAATTCAACTATTAAACCAAAATCTAATTAAAAAAAGATTTAAAGAAAGAAATTAGAAAAAAAGAATTAAAGAAATTAAAAGAAATTAAAAGGAACAAAAGAAAATGAGGGAGGTTTTTAGAAGAAATGGAGGTGGTGGCGTTGGAATTTCAAGGCCCGCGGCCCAGACTAAATGGAAAGAAAATAATACAAGTTTTTTTAAAAAACACAAAATTAATCAAAAAAAGAGAAACAGAGTCATCATCTTCTTCGAATACAACACATGGCCGGCGGTACTATTCGAAAAGCCATGGAAGTGCAAAATTCCACACGGCGGCGCGACGAGACTCGAAAGTTGCACGGTTGTGATTGAAACACAATGTAGATTCCAAATATGCTTTTGATTTCATGTAACGATGCTTGAATCAACCAAATCGAAACTGCAAAGTTTACGTCGAAAAGCTCCCATTACCTTCAAAAATGGTGAGTTTCAATCTGAATCTTCTTCTTCTTCTTTTCTAGACGTATGTTATTGTTGCGTGAGATGTTGAGTATTGGATTGTTGTGATTTGTGTGAAGAATTTAATGTTGTATGAATTGGATTTCGATGCGTTGAAACATGTTGAAGATACTTGCAAAATTTACAGGTTCATTAATGGAGTAGGAAGTGATAAAGGTGATGAACTGATGAAGGTTATGAATAGAGTTTTGAAGCTTGAAGGTTTTTGGATTGAAAGTGAAAATTGAAATGGTTCTTGAGATGAAGTGTGGGGTGAATTCGGCAGAAATTTATTGGCTTTCAAGGTTGAATTTAAAGTGAGAATAGCTTGTTATTTATAGATTGAAAATGAGTGAAATTGGTTGCCGTTTTTGAATTTCCTTCGCGTTTTGCTCATGACCAATGTTCGTGTAATTCTCATTGCAAAATTCACTCTGTGATTTCGTTTTAATCCGCTGCTCCGTGTTTTAATTTCTTTCACTGCATTGTGCAAGTCACGTGTTTGAAAATTTTGCGTTGCTGCGTTTTGGTTTTGCTTGCAGGTGCTGCGGCTTGCGTTTTGATTGTTGGTGTGTGACGGCTTGGTGCATGTGGCAGCTGGAAAATAGCCGTGTTGTGGCTGAAGATGAAGCTGGCATCGTTGGATTTTGATTTGTGAATTGGAAGTGTAGCATTTCATGTACAGTGGTTGGCTCGATTTACCTTGCAGCTTGGATAGCTTTGTGCGACTTGTTTGGCATGATGACTGGGAATATAGTCATGTTGAAATTCATCTAAAAATGTGGAAAAGGAAAGTGGGCCATGACATAGTATGAGGATGTGTGGTAGCTTTCATGACTTTTTTCAATTTTTGTTGTTGTAATGGTAAATGGGCTCAAGTTTGTGAAGGCAAGAGAAATGGGCCGTGTATACTCAGTTTGTTTATCCATGGAACTTCCTCAGCTTGTTTTTTTCTTTTGGCAATGGTTTGGTTGTTATAGAAATGACTTTGAAATGGTTTATGAAGATAATTGATTTAAAAATAGAACTGGACATGGATAAAATGGATAATAAAAATGAATATTGAATATTGAGAAAATAAAGGTTATGAAAATGGATATTTACTATGTGAGTTTTGAAATGGATAATTGAAAATATGGATATGAAATTGGATATGTGTTGGATATAAATGGATAAAAGTGAAATTGGATTGGAATATGAAAAAAAATGGTTATTGAAAATGAAAAATGGATATATAAAAAACCTATATGGAGAATTTGGTTATATGGATATTGGAAAGAAAAGGTTATTGAAGAATGAATAATTGAAAATTGAGTATGGATTTAGGAATGAATGGAAAGAGAAATGGTTATGGACTTTAAATGGAATATGGATATTGAATGGGTAAAGTTGGAAAATGGTTATGAAGAAATGAATTAGATAAAAGGTTTAGAAATTGGATAATAGAAATGGGTTAAATGGGTAATGGCTAAGAAGAGTGGATAAATGAATCCAAAACCAATCCCAAACTTTTTCACAAGCCTCTGACAAAGTGCACACAGCTACCACTGAATAAACCACAACTGAACAACAGCCATTTGAATCTATGAATATTACCACACAACAACTTAGCAGTCACTGCTTGAGAAATAAACCACTGGCGCACATAACTCGCATTTGGAACAATTGCCTAATAGTTTGACCAAGATTTGGTCAAACATCCACCTGGACTGAATCACAACTGAATAGCCACAACTGACTTGAAATTAGGCCTTGCTTTGACAAACCTGCAAAACACACAGAGGGAGAAACTGCAACATTTTTGGTATTTTGGTTAGAGATTAGTAAACATAAACAAGTGAGAAATATACAGATACTCGGGAGAAACAAAGATTGTGATCTTGTTTGTGGTATAAGATGCAAAATGAGAAGTGCGAAATCTTAGGGGTAAAAATTAGGGTGTTACAGCTGCCCCTATTTAAGTTTCTTCTATCAGGAGATATGAAGGTTAAAAACTTCGTCTCGACAAGATTGAAGATACTTAAATATAGAAAACCAAATTTTTAGCCATAAGATGTCACAATTTGATATGAATGCAAAGGATGAGACAGACTGCAGGGAAACTTGAAACAAGGGATATAAGGTAAAATGAGAGAGATGACGCGAAAAGACACGTCGGGGAATATAAGCTATTTCTGGAGATTTGTCAAGGTGACAAGAATTATCCATCAATAGTTGGAAAGAGAGGGACAAGACCCTAGGAAAACAAGTAGTGACATCCAATAATAGCATTGGATAGAAACTACAAACGAGACAAAAGTATGCCAAAAGATGTCCAAGAATGGCATTGGACAACAACAAGAAAGTTTCTAGTAAAAACAAACAGCGTCACCCAAGAATAGCATTGGATGGAGGTGAAGAACACTCTAATGGGGATAAGAAATCCAAGAATGGCATTGGATAAAAGGAACTAAAACATTCAAGAATGGCATTGAATGGGGCAACAGCAAGCATCAGAGTCATCCAAGAATGGCATTGGATGGAAACAAAACTTCCATTTGAAAAACTTCACTGGGGACATCCAAGAATGGCATTGGATGGCAAGGTAATCATCAGAGGTATCCAAGAATAGCATTGGACTTAGCTGGGGAAAAGGTGTCCAAGAGTGGCATTGGACAAGCATCTCAACATCCAAGAATGGCATTAAATGAAGTGAGAAAAGTTCTGGAAATATATCAGAAGTATCCAAGAACGGCATTGGATAAAAGAGTTCACCATATCCAAGACTGGCATTGAATAAAGTGAGCAGGGATTTTCAGGAATGGCACTGAAAGGTGAAGGTAAATCACTACATTCAAGAATGGCATTGAATGATAGTGAGAAAGATCTTCCAGGAATGGTACTGAAAGCAAAGGTAAATCACTACATTCAAGAATGGCATTGAATGATAGTGAGAAAGACATCCAAGAACGACACTGAATGTAAAGGAGAAAAATCATTCAGGAATGGCACTGAATGAACAGATAAGACTTTCAGGAATGGTACTGAAAGATATCCAAGAGAATATGATGGGGATTACAGAAGAGAGGCAAAACTTCCAGGAATAGCATTGGGAGAAACAAGAGGAACAAGATATCCAGGAATGGCACTGGAAATCAAAAGAGACAGACATCCAAGAATGGAACTGGAGTGAAAGAAAAACAAAGATCCAGGAATAGCACTGGAATGGAAGAAGACAAACATCTAACAACAGGACAAGATGCACAGGGAAACGACAATATCCAGGAATGGCACTGGAAAGAAAGAAAACAGGCAAGACATCCAGGAATAGCACTGGAATGAAAAAATACAGGTAACAAACAACATTCAGGAATGGCACTGAATGAAAAGGCAGGTAAAAGTTTTGGTAAGCGCCAAGTAAGTTGGACTTTGATCACAAGGTAAGAGGTTGAAAGCAACAGGACCTCAGGAAATGCATATGCGCACGAAGCAAACTTTGAGCTATGAAAATCTTTCTATGTATGTGTCGCTCCCAGGATTTTCATCCAGGTACAAACGCGAGAGTGGCTTTGAAGACAGGGTCGCCAGCCGTGTAAATTTATCCCAAGAGAGGGAAAGGGAACACCGCATAAACCTGAGGAAGGGGGAAAGGAATGGTCATCGCAACCATAACCTGGGTTCGGGAGTCGGTTACGCGAGGGGAAGGTGCTAGCACCCCACGCGTCCATCGTACTCGATGGGATCCACGCTTGTTGTCTATTCTAAGGGTGAGTTATCCTATCATCTATGGCTGTACTAAGACAGGAGAGGGGAAGACAAAGACAGACTCGGTAGGACGTCAACGTCCTAGGCCTACGTACCCCCCTTGTGCAATGGGGAATTCAGAGTCAACGTAGTTCGGACCAAGTTCTTTTTGTGTTTTTTATGAGCGACGCTAAGTTCGCGTCCGGCATTTAGGGTCGATGCCTGTTTGCGACTCAGACGGAAAGTAACGTGCCCTTTTTGAAAATAGCCTTTAGTTTGACAATCCCGAAGGACAAAAGGGTTTGAAGTTTGTTTGTATTTTTTAGGACAGAAGTGACTTAAGTTAGTTCATAACTTGCATTGCACCAAAGTCTAGGGCACAGGGGTGAATACTTAACGCGTCGTCCCAAGACAGGACGCTCGCTAAGCACTCTAGAAAGATGAGAGGAAGCCCCTCATTTCTCATTCCCCACGCTTAAGGCTCGTGCGCAATACAATTTATCCTTATTAAGTATTTTCAAGAAGTTTTGAGATGAGAAGAGAGAAGACACAAGGGAAACTCTAAGGGGAACTAAGAGTCCTAATGTTATCATGCATGGGTGACCTGCGGTTAGTGACGTTTGACGACAACCTAAACCTAAAGAAAAGAAAAGAAGAGAGAAGGAAAGAGTAAGGTGGACATGGATAACTATCCACACCCTTAAAGAACTTACCTCAGCCCCTGCATAAAAAGTTAGTACAAAACAGACACAAGTAACATTAAGGTAAATGAAATTCAAACAATGACATGAGATAGTGATCAAGTGACCCATAACAGTTCAAACATGAATTAAGAAATCAAAGAACAAACCCCCACGCAATGGCACAAGTGCCTCTTCAAACAGATAACCAGACAAGATCAAGCATGTGCATACAAGAAAATCTCACACAAAGAGCAATTAAACAAGTAGTAAAACATCTTTTAAAATTGCGAAATTAATTCTCAACTTTCCTCAACCAGAAACAAACAACATATCAAAAACTCCTGCAAAAATTCAAGATGTTAGTCACTCAAACAATTATGCAAAGCCAAGAGAGGATCATGGTTCAACATGCAAAAGGAAAGGACTAAAATGCAATATGAAATAATTTTAAAAATGATAGAAATATATTTTAATGCACTTCAGTGTGTTGGTGAATGAATGCAAAAGGAATGGGTTCAAAATGTTTCATGGATGCAGAGAAATAAAATAAACAATTTTAAGTATGCATGATATGAGTAATTCAAAAAGAAAAATAAACAAATATTTAATTTAGATGATAAAAAATAAAATAAAAATAAAAAATAAAATTTGGAAAATTTTATAAAATGATAAATATGATGCATGAATTTTTTGGCAATTTTTTAGTGCAATTATATATTTTTTAAAAATGAAAATGAAATGTAATAAATTAAATAAACTAAATAAATTGAATTGTGCAAGGGGGTGTGTCCAGCAAGAGAACCACGTTGGAAAGATAATGGGCTGGAAAAGAGGGGGTGTCATTAGCAAGCCCAAACACAAACCCAGTCAGCGAAAATAAAAAACAAAAAAAGAAGTGCACATGGGCTTCAGTCAACCCAGTTGACTCACCATCACCATTGGATCAATCCTGCGTTCATTAATTAGTCAACATATTCTCAAAGTAGTCAAGATCTAAGGCCATGATAAAAAAATACACCGTAGTAATGATACGCACGCACGCACCCAATTGGTCAGCACACAATACCCTCCCATGTGCCAGGCACATGCCTTTTTTAATTTGTTGGCAGCTTACCAACCGTCTGATCATTTCAACGCACACAATTAGGTCAATTAAATAAAAAGTAAATAAAATAGAAGAACATGATTGGATGCACACGGTAAGTAGCGTGGGGTAATGTACATGTGATCATCAGAATAAAAAACAAAAAAAAATAAAAACGTGGCGAAGCAAGGACCACGCGATGAAAGGAATGAATGGTGGAGATTTCATCTCCTACCTCCAGCCACCCCACCTCGCCGGAACCCTCACCAGCCACCGGAGCTAGGGTTCCGGCCACCTCCTCCGTTCACCTGCAACAAAAGAGAACCCAGAAAACGCAAAAAGATACACTTCCTATCCAGAATTTTGTGAGGATTCCAAATATCCTATTAAAAATTACAAACAACCAACACATAATGGGATTCGCATGAAATAAGGTTTGTGTTCAAAACTTTAAACACAACATACAACCAATACACACGTCCAAACACAAAACAAATTATATCAGGGTTATCAGTGACAATCACACATCAATATGCGCATCAAAAAGGAGAGTTCTATGATCATGAAAATCATCACTAACCTGAGATGGTGCAACACGTATCTCCACTGTTAGCTTCAAAGGGTGGTTGGTTCGTGCTCTAGAGATCCCAAAGGTTCTGATGGTGAAAGAATTTTGTGAAAACTCCTTGTAGATTGAGAGATACGAATGTGAGGTGCTTTAGGGTTCAAGCTTTGGTTATCCTCCAAAATCACGTGTCCAAACCCTAACCAGTGCATGAGTGAGATTAAATAGACTAGGGTTTTTCACTGATAATGATTTGGGCCTTGGTGATTCCTTGTTTAATGAGTTTTGGGCAATTTTGGAAAATCACATTATGTGAGATACACCTCCTTCCATGCATGTATATCCAAACATTCTATGATGGATCCCCCATGTTTGAATTGCTAACCACACCTGAATTTGATTTGGGCCTTGAATCATTTTGGTTCATGAGTTTTCAATGTCTTGACAATTTTGAATAATGGAGAATAAGTGATAAATACACCATGGATTTACTTGATTCAAAGGCCTAAAATGATTCTTGAGGAGTGTCCTTTGATGTTAGCATGTGACATGAAGCAATGGAATAAATTATAGGTCACTATGCCAAAGTTGTGAAAATGGAATCATGAGAAACCCTAAAAACCACTTTGCCTTCTTTTGATCATAAGTTGAGTTTCACAAATGATATGGAGACCCACTAGTACTTGTTGGAAAGAGGAGAAAAAGATCTTCAACTTTCATGTTGGAGGAAAATTCATTTGAAGCTTCTTTGATGATGAAAAGTCAAGTTGAATGTAGTGTAAGAACTTGCCCAAAAAGGAAACTTTCAAATTATAGGTCATTTCCATATTTAGTAACTTTTGCACCAACCCTTGATTCTTGATAAATGGCATGAAACTTGACTCTTGAAGACCATATGAGGGTGTGAGACCTTGAAAACCTTGGAGGGAACCTCAAAATTCCACAGTTGACTTCCCCTCTCACTGTTGACTTTTACCCAATTCACCTGATTCCCAATCCATTGGCCACTTAAATCTCTCCTGAACCAAACTGATGGACAACCTCCCATCCCTAGATACTTAGGGACCCAAGGAATACCATAGAATCAAGTCTTGCCCAAAAAATCAGAAATAAACTGACTTTATAGCAAACCCTAGTTTTGGTACCCTCAGTCTAGGAGGAAATAGCATAGTCTCCAAATTCAAATTCCTCTGAGCATGATGTGTATCCTCTCCAACAAAGATAAGATATACCATTTGGTGATTATAAAAACCCAAGGAGCTTGCCCATTGGAGTAATAAACCCAAGAATCTCAAAACCCTAGTTTCTGCACTGGTTAGGAGAAAGTGATCCACTTGAACTCTCTTGCTTGACCCTTTGAAGAACATCTTCTCCTCTTGAACTTGCCTCAGGCACCTTGACCCCATGCTAAGAACCAATGATATGCACACATGATAATGCAAAAATGACATGAAACATAAGCCAGTTAGTACTAAAGTAAGGGGGGCAAATTTTGGGGTGCAACAGTATGATATATGAATGATTTATGTATGCAATGCCGATGATAGAGACAACTGAGATAGACTCTTTTGTGAGGGAAGAATGGAACTCTGATTCCTCAACACATGGAACACTGCCCACTCTGGTTGGAGAGAAGATGTTGAACACATCTCTGTCACACTTATGAATTGTATCAGACTGATGATCTTTTGAAGAAAGACATCTTGAGGATTCTTGAAGAAGACTGCCCCAGATTGATTGACTGATGAGGATAAACTGGTCATAGCTTCAGTTTGACTGCTGTAGGGGAAGAATAAACTGATCATGGCTTCAATTCTTGAAATGAATGCTTTGAGAACAAAGTGATCATGGCTTCAGCTTGACTATTGTTGGGGATGAACTGATCATGGCTTCAATTCTTGAAATGAATGTTGAGAAGGCTAAATTCAGTACGGGTCTTGAAAAGGATCTTCTGGTTAACCAAATATGAGAATAACTTGCAATGAGAAATAAATCTTGAACTGATTCACAGTAGGATCTGGAAGTAATGTGCCCCTGATAGGATCACTGACCAAGTTTCTCAACTGTTTGAAAAATTCTTGATGAGGAAAGTTGCCTGCAAATAGGATTATTCAAACAAACATGGTAATTTTAATGCAAAGCTCAATGCAGTTTTGAAAAAAACCATTTTTGGAATGATATTATTGATGTAAAGCAAAATGAATCTCTTGTCAAAACACGGATGGTTTAGACATTAAAAGAGAAAGCAAAGGTATGACATCAGAGCAAATGATTGGCAACAAACATAGGAGTCAGTTTACGCAACCTTGCTGTAGTATGCTTTCAAAAGAAACCTGGCTTCAATTAGGTCTTTTGAATGTTGTAACGTGGTCTGGTTCACGGTTTTTTTGAAACAAAGGATATAGGCTCAAAGTTTATTTGTACCCAACCCATTCTCCGTGATGACCTTCAGTCCTATGCTCAGTTAATTCAAACTATGCATTCAGGTTCCAAGTGATTTTGGAATTGCAACACTGTTATGATGATGGCTCAAGAGATTTTTGGGATGGCAGTCACTCTTTCTTACAACATTTTGTTGTTTTTGATGAGGACCTCGGTCAACTCGTTTTGTCTTTGAGGATTTTGGCAACCTCTTGATTTTTCTTTTGTTATCCCTAACTTTTGCCTGAACTGTGTCATTTGAGCTTAGAGTTAGCGGGATGCCCTAATTTTTGCCTAAGTCCCCTTCACAGGTTTTGACTTAGCGGGCTTTTCATTTGATTTTTTTTTCATTCATTTTTTTTTGAAAGATAGTGACTATCTGGCTTAATGATTACGGTGAACCATCATTGGCTTTTGATTTGAAAGACATCTTCGACACTTCTTTGATGCGTGCAAAGGAAAGCTTGTGATTGCAACCTTTATTGGAAAGGTGTCTTGAATGATTCACTTGAATTTGAATACACAACCAAATTAACTGAAAACTACCCATCCCCAGGTTAAAATTGCGGGTTTTTTCGTACAGAAAGAAACTCCAACTTCTAGGCTCGAAGGGGTTGACAAAGGATTAACTTCCTTATTTCTCCAGTGTTTGGGAGTTGAAACAATGTCTGTACATCCTCAGCCAAGTTTTAATTGAAAGCATACAGCTTAGCAATTTCAGGTATTTCATTTTCATCATCCTCCCTCCAATCTTTGCATAAGCAAAAGTTTGATAAAGGAAGTGAACAGGAGATATATTTTTGTTTGTGAAAAAAGAAAGCATAAAGATGCACATAGTAGATGTAAATGAATTGAATCAAAATATTGCAATGCTCATTTCATTGAAATTACCATGAAAGTACAAATAAAGATCAAAAGCAAACAAACAATACAATCAAAGAAAAATGCAAACAGAAAGAAACAAGGCCTAGTGACTAATCTGCAACAAGGATGAGCTGTCCTGTCTGAAACACTGGCTTTAGGAGATGATCCGTCTAAACTGATTCAAACTTCACTTGGCATGCTCTGGCAAAGGATAGTTGACAACATTGGGATTATCATCAGCAAAGGATAGAATCTTTGATTTCACCAATTCTTGTACTCTAGCTTTCAATGCATAGCAACCTTCCAAGTTATGGCCTGCCCTACCTCGATGGAACTCACAGTGAAGATCAGCCCTATAGCCGGCTGCGAGAGGATTTGGAGGAGGAGGTAGATCCCTCGTTGTAATCAAACCTTTCTGAACAAGACATGGATACAGCTCATTGTAGGACATCGAGATAGGATCAAAGTTAACCCTATTGCGATTCTGATTTTGTCTAACAGGCTGACGAGGAGCTTGAACTGGTTGAGCATTAACAGGAACAACTGCAGCTACATATTGTTGTTGCCTGCGACGAGGTTTTCCTTCAACTGAAATAGCATGGGTATCACCATCCTTTTTCTTTTGAAAATTCCCAGCATACTTTTTAGCACCACTAAAGGCTTCAGCATTGGTAATCCTTCCTTTCTTGATACCTTCTTCTAGTCTTTCTCCAATAGTGACTAGGTCAGCAAAACCAGATGATACACTGCCTATCATCTTTTCCCAAAAGAGTGACTGAAGAGTGTCCATGAACAAACTAGTCAATTCTTTTTCGGCCAATGGTGGCTCCACTTGAGCAGCTAGCTCTCTCCAACACTGAGCGTACTCCTTAAAGGATTCCCTTTCTTTCTGAGACATGTTCTGCAATTGACGGCGATCAGGTGCCATGTCCAGATTGTACTTATATTACTTTAAGAAAGCATTAGACAAGTCCATCCAGCTTTGGATACGGTTCTTCTCAAGTCCCATATACCATTTCATTGAAGCCCCACTCAAGCCGTCTTGGAAACAGTGAATGAGCATTTTGTCATTTTTGGCATGGGAAGCCATCTTGCGGCAGTACATCACCAAGTGGGTTCTGGGACAGGTGTGCCCCTTGTATTTCTCAAAATCGGGAGTCTTGAATTTTGGAGGAATAACCAAGTCAGAAACCAAGCACATGTCCATTGCGGCAGCATTAAAGACATCACTTCCTTCCACGGCTCTTATCCTTTTGTCTAGAGTTTGCCATTGCTCTCTGACTTCTTCAATGTATCCAGGTTCTCCCTGACTTTCAGATTGTGGACCAGCAGCATGGTACACGAAGGGATTCTCAGGAATAGCTTGAGCAATAGAATGCACAACAGACTGAGGTTCAGTGAACAATGAAGCTGAAGATACTGGCGAGACAAACACAGGAGTAGTTGCAAAGGGTGGCAAGTAATTCGGAGGTAACCCAAATTCTGGCCAAGTAAAAGCTGGTTGTTGAGTCAGAGGAGGGTCAACAACAGCAGGTGAAGTTTCAACAATCACAGTCCTCTGAGGTGGTTCACCTCTAGCAATCAGAACTTGCAGCATTTCTGTGAGTTTGGTCATGCCGACCTTCAACTCATCAATTTCCATTCTGACTTCAGCGTTGTGTTGTTCTTGTTTTTCCATTCTCAATCTGACAGCAGCTCTAGTTCCATAGTTGTGTTGAGGAAATAACTTGACGGTGAACAGATAACTGAAGAGGAAGACAGTTGAAATGAGTTTCTGAGACAACTGGGAAGAATGCATATGTATGCTCATGGATGCAAGAGTATATGGATGCAACAACCACAAACAAGATTACTCAAAGCACGCAGGTTCAAAGGTTCAAGCCACGAGCATGGAGCCAAGGTTAAGAACCAATCCCAAAATGGTATGTGCTAAGGGTATAACACCTGCCGAACAAGGTTCTAAAGAAGTTCCCAAAGTCTACAATCCATCTTTCAGATATTATCGATTTCCCAACTGCTTGGTAGTCAATAATATTCTCAAGAGAGTCTCGTCTGAGTGTGGTATCGCGTAACAACTGATTCAAGTCTGCACCTGAATAGCCACCACACCACGTCCTAATAAGGCCAAGATGGGTTAAAGGTTCTAAAGTCCTCAGCTTCGGGTCCTCGGATCAAGAAGTATAACGGGTTTGCCATTTTTGGTCTGCCATTACTACCTCTTGGGAGGAGTGACTCAACTGAGTACTCGGGAATGGTCGCCAGAGTCGACAGTTTTCCAAGTTACATTCCATCATCTGCACCAAATGCGTAGGATAGAACATTACAAAAGAAAACCTCGTCTGGATGTGGAGTTTTCGTGTATACTAAGTCTGGCCAAATGCCACACAAGTCACACTACTTTCCACCCTAGTCTTAGGTGTACGCTCAAGCCTGGGTATTGGGCTTATCTCACCACACAGAAGAATTCTCAAACGGAACAAGCAAGTAACAAGCAAATCAGACGAAAAGCAGTAAATAAATCAAAGTAAGCTAAACCCTTCAAGGGATGGACCAGCAAGAGGTCAATCTGTCCCCAGCTAAGTCGCCACTTTTCTGTAGCGGCAAAATCGTGAGTGTAAGCTATTGATTAACTTAACTCGAAAAGCAAGAGTCGCCACCGCACTTTTATTTTATCCAAAAAGGAAAGGAAAAAGAGCGAACAAAACCTATACAAGCTCTACAACAAGAACAAGTGAAGAGAGACTAGGTAAGGGGGGTTGGTTACGTAATGGGAAGGTGTTAGCACCCAAAACATCTATAGTACTCTATAGGAGCCCTTTGAAATATCTACCGCTTTTGGTCTGAAAAAGTTTGCTTGAAAAGTGATTGAGGAGATGAGAAGGGAAATTGTTTTTAAGATTTTTGTGTTTGGAGAGACTTGTCGCCTCATGCCTACGTACCCACGATGTGCAATGTAGGATCAAAACCTCGTAGTTCGTGGTACAAAGAATGAAATAAATGTAAAGACAAATCGTCATTTCCAAGCGAATAGTTTCGCTTAAAGAAATGAATCATGTCTAAACTTATGAAAAAGTTAAAGGAAAAATTGCACGGGGGCACAAAAGGAGAGTGATGAGTTTGATGTTTTTTAAGTCTTTTGAAAAAGGTGTCAATATGCTTATGTAGCTTAGCATTTTGTTAAGAAATAAAAAGGAAAGAGTAAAATCACTTGACAAAGTCAAGGTTTGATTATGGAAGAGATGATAGTTTGAAATCAAGAAAGTTTTGAAAAAGGGAGAAAGTTTTGAAAATTGAAGAATGGATGGAGAAGAAGTGACTATCCTAAAGCATAAAGTAAAAGCTAAGGATAAGAATAGCCTAACCACACAAGTAAGCTCCATAGTCTTCGAACCATAATTCCAAAGCAAAGGGAGAAAGGTCCTAAGTCTAAGTCCAAGGTTCCAAGAATTGCATTGGATGTCCAAGGTCTAGGTACAAAACTCCATGTCCATTGCAAAGGATAGTAACCATAGTCCAAGATTAGAAACACAAGTTTTTTAGAGGTTTTGACCTTTATTAATGTTTTTGGTCCAGGTGGACAAAAGAGAAAAAAAGGCATAAGCATAAACATGTGTCCAACGGAAAAAGGAAAAAATTGCGGAAGCATAAACATATGTCCAACGGACAAAGGAAAAAGTACGGAAGCATAAACATGATATGAAATGATAAAAATGAAGCATAAAAGTAAAAGAGATAAGGAGCGAGAAGGAATTGTAAGTTAGTGATTAGTTGTTAGAGTTAGTGATCAATAATAATTGAATAATTGCACTTAGGTCAAGATTAATGAGAACTCATTAGAGGATTGATAAGACCAAAGCCTCCTAACAACAAGTTTCATAAGTTTTGAACCAAAAGACAAATAATAAACTATTCTTGATAGTTTTCCGATGCGGGACAAATATTGCGCTATGTTAAGCAATCGCCGAGTAATTTACGGAGTAATTACCCTACAATGAGGCCGGTCAATAGCTCTTTGTGCTAATGCATGCTAGATGAACGATATGTAAATCGTCATCCGAAAGCGATACCGCACGAAAAGAAAAAATGGTAACGATCTAGTCTTGATCGAAATTCAACAAAGGAATTCCAAGATCTTTTAGACTTTCATCGATCAAAAAGAAAAGAGATGAAGAAAAGTGGATCTAACATTTATGATCCACACAACCAACAAAAAGAATGAAAATAGAAAAAAAAAAAAAAAGAAATCAAATTAAAATATTCACATGACATATTTTGATCATTTTTTTCAAGAAATGTTTTAAAACAAAATTCAACTATTAAACCAAAATCTAATTAAAAAAAGATTTAAAGAAAGAAATTAGAAAAAAAGAATTAAAGAAATTAAAAGAAATTAAAAGGAACAAAAGAAAATGAGGGAGGTTTTTAGAAGAAATGGAGGTGGTGGCGTTGGAATTTCAAGGCCCACGGCCCAGACTAAATGGAAAGAAAATAATACAAGTTTTTTTTTAAAACACAAAATTAATCAAAAAAAAGAGAAACAGAGTCATCATCTTCTTCGAATACAACACATGGACGGCGGTACTATTCACAAAACCATGGAAGTGCAAAATTCCACACGGCGGCGCGACGGGACTCAAAAGTTGCACGGTTGTGATTGAAACACAGTGTAGATTCCAAATATGCTTTCGATTTCATGTAACGATGCTTGAATCAACCGAATCGAAACCGCGAAGTTTACGTCGAAAAGCTCCCATTACCTTCAAAAATGGTGAGTTTCAATCTGAATCTTCTTCTTCTTCTTTTCTGGACGTATGTTGTTGTTGCGTGAGATGTTGAGTGTTGGATTGTTGTGAGTTGTGTGAAGAATTTAATGTTGTATGAATTGGATTTCGATGCGTTGAAACGTGTTGAAGATACTTGCAAAATTTACAGGTTCATTAATGGAAGGTTATGAATAGAGTTTTGAAGCTTGAAGGTTTTTGGATTGAAAGTGAAAATTGAAATGGTTCTTGAGATGAAGTGTGGGGTGAATTTGGCAGAAATTTATTGGCTTTCAAGCTTGAATTTGAAGTGAGAATAGCTTGTTATTTATAGATTGAAAATGAGTGAAATTGGTTGCCGTTTTTGAATTTCTGTCGCGTTTTGTTCATGACCAATGTTCGTGTAATTCACGTTGCAAAATTCACTCTGTGATGTCGTTCCGCTGCTCCGCGTTTTAATTTCTTTCACTGCATTGTGCAAGTCATGTGTTTGAAAATTTTGCGTTACTGCATTTTGGCTTTGCTTGCAGGTGTTGCGGCTTGCGTTTTGATTGTTGGTGTGTGACGGCTTGGTGCGTGTGGCAGCTGGAAAATAGCCGTGTTGTGGCTGAAGCTGAAGCTGGCATCGTTGGCTTTTGATTTGTGAATTGGAAGTGTAGCATTTCATGTACAGTGGTTGGCTCGGTTTACCTTGCAGCTTGGATAGCTTTGTGCGACTTGTTTGGCATGATGACTGGGAATATAGTCATGTTGAAATTCATCTAAAAATGTGGAAAAGGAAAGTGGGTCATGACATAGTATGAGGATGTGTGGTAGCTTTCATGATTTTTTTTCAATTTTTGTTGTTGTAATGGTAAATGGGCTCAAGTTTGTGAAGGCAAGAGAAATGGGCCGTGTATACTCAGCTTGTTTATCCATGGAACTTCCTCAGCTTGATTTTTTTTGTTTTGGCAATGGTTTGGTTGTTATAGAAATGAGTTTGAAATGGTTTATGAAGATAATTGATTTAAAAATAGAACTTGACATGGATAAAATGGATAATAAAAATGAATATTGAATATTGAGAAAATAAAGGTTATGAAAATGGATATTTACTATGTGAATTTTGAAATGGATAATTGAAAATATGGATATGAAATTGGATATGTGTTGGATATAAATGGATAAAAGTGAAATTGGATTGGAATATGAAAAAAATGGTTATTGAAAAATGAAAAATGGATATATATATATATATATATATATAAAACCTATATGGAGAATTTGGTTATATGGATATTGGAAAGAAAAGGTTATTGAAGAATGAATAATTGAAAATTGAGTATGGATTTAGGAATGAATGGAAAGAGAAATGGTTATGGACTTTAAAAGGAATATGGATATTGAATGGGTAAAATTGGAAAATGGTTATGAAGAAATGAATTAGATAAAAGGTTTAGAAATTGGATAATAGAAATGGGTTAAATGGATAATGGCTAAGAAGAGTGGATAAATGAATCCAAAACCAATCCCAAAATTTTTCACAAGCCTCTGACAAAGTGCACACAGCTACCACTGAATAAACCACAACTGAACAACAGCCATTTGAATCTATGAATATCACCACACAACAACTTGGCAGTCACTGCTTGAGAAATAAACCACTGGCGCACATAACTCGCATTTGGAACAATTGCCTGATAGTTTGACCAAGATTTGGTCAAACATCCACCTGAACTGAATCACAACTGAATAGCCACAACTGACTTGAAATTAGGCCCTTGCTTTGACAAACCTACAAAACACACAGAGGGAGAAACTGCAACATTTTTGGTATTTTGGTTAGAGATTAGTAAACATAAACAAGTGAGAAATATACAGATACTCAGGAGAAACAAAGATTGTGATCTTGTTTGTGGTATGAGATGCAAAATGAGAAGTGCGAAATCTTAGGGGTAAAAATTAGGGTCTTACTGTACCATCCCTGCAAACCATACCATACACATACATAATTATAATTCATACCAAGATTACATGATCCATTCATCATATATACAAGACAATGCATCCAAGACATAGAAAAAAAAACTAAATAGTCGTGTTGGTAACCGGTTAACCAAAGTGGTTAATCGGTTACACATGCATTATACAATCATGTCAACTGCCAAGAAAGTTCAAGCATACCACAACACATCAATTAACCAACTGCCAAGAAAGTTAGTAACACACATTGCCCTAGTGTTTTACAGTCCACCTTCAACCTAACTGATTGAATTAGCAGCACTTGATACTAACATCCACCCATCATTTCTTTTTGCCACTAATCCAACATAACCTACAGTCAGCTACACAAGATGTCGGGTTACACCTGTGTCGTGCCCAGCTCAACCCAAGACTTCATAACTGTTTCAACACAAACTCCAATTCATATGTGCCGTACCTCATAAAGTGAGAACAACCTCACGATTCGAAATCGCACTCTTGCGGGATGGACTTAAGAGAGTCGCCACCGAACTTTATTTATTCCTAAAAAAGAAAAGGGGAAATATCGATAAAACCCATGAACGAAAAGGATAGGGTATGGTCATCGCAACTAATGTCGGGTTCGGAAGTTGGTTATGCAAGGGTAAGGTATTAGTACCCCTCTGTTAGCTAGCAAATTTTGACTAGGGAAAAAGAAGTGAATCGAAGGGAGAAACTTTGCATCACAAACAAAGGAACGTCGAAGTAGGCCAACGTCGTCGAAGAAGTTCGACAGGCAAGACAGGAAAAGGGATATATGGGCCAAGTCGAAGCAAGTTCGATGGACCACCGTACAGATTGAAGTCAAAGCCAAGAACAGTTAACACGAGCAAGTTTTGAAAGCATTTAATGAGAACATAGGGGAAGTTACAAACAAAGTGGGTGTGCATGGATGGACGCGTGGCAAGATGTGAATAGTCGACAACAAAGCAACAGTTATTTTTATTTCTATTTAAGTAGAATTTAGTTTCAGTTCAAAGGGTCGAATTTATAACATTGCAAAGAAAACATTCAAAGTACCAGCGTCTAAGAGAAACGAGTTATTTCTACACAAATGTATGCATGCGTCCAACTTATATTCAAGAAATTTACTTTATAAGTCTTTTTCAATTCACTTTCCTTTCTAGTTTTTTGTCTTATTTTCTCATTTATCTATCTTAGTTGCACCAACGCAACTTCATCCAACTCCTTGTCTACCATTTCAAATCCAAACACTTAAATAACCATTCCATACTTGACACTAAGTCTAGGATTTTTTAGTCGATCCTGCAAGTAACCTTTAATAAGAGGATATAGATTGTTCGCCAGAAATCTGCGCGAAAAAATTGGCACGCCCAGTGGGACCCGTTGTGTTAAGTAGATGCAATTGCGTAGTGTTAAGAAAATGGTATACCCACGAAATACCAGTCCGAACGAGGAAAAATCCTCAGGAGGAAATACAGTTGTTTCATAAGCAACAGGTGATGGTTCTAACACGATGACTGCGGTTTTGACTTCCCACAGTGGACCAATACTGTCACCGCGTCGTCCTGAAACTCCAAGACCAACGGTGGTTGGAACTTGAGGTCCATATATGCCCAGATTCAAAATGCCCGTGTATGGTAAGGATCGAAGCTTTGGAATGCCAACCGAATTGATGGCAAGTATACATAGTAGTGGTTTGAGGTTTGGCAGAAATTCATCCTCAACATTCTCACCTTACCATGGATTAGGACCTATGGGAAACCAATTCGGTCGAACTACAGGGATAAGGTTTTCATATCAGGCAATCCCAACTTTCACCTCAAGCTCTGTCGCAGTTATGAGGCAGCAGATAGACGAAAGTAATCACGAAATAGTCCATATGTTAACTCAGCAAATGGGTACCATACTTAGGCAATTAATTCAAGATTCGACTCAGAGTTACCAATAAATGCCAACTCAGATGACTCGAATAGCTGCTTTCTTAGGTGCTCCTATGGCACAAGCTCAACAGACGACCCCACCTCAACTAGAGGTACCAGTCCGACATGAAGAGAGGTTCGACGAGACAATTGACCAAGAACCCCAAGTGGTTGAACCAATACCTAGGGTGGCCAAACTTCTTCCTATCATGTTAGTTAATAGAAACCAAGATCCCGACCACGTGGTCAGGCAAGTTCGACAGGATGCAATGGCTAGAGAACAAAACCTAGAAACCATTGTCGAGCGAATCATGGTTCGAAATGGTGTGAACCCTGGCCTTCAAAGGACAACGTATTCGTCCCCATTACTGGACTTTATTGTGCAAACAAAATTTCCTAGGGGATGGAAGGTTACGAGGTGTACCAAGTTCCCTGGGGACACCGAAGAGTCCACTATCGAACACGTTGACAGCTATCAAACCCAAGTTGGTGACATAGCAAATAATGAGGATTTAAAAATGAAATACTTCTCAAGTTCCCTCACAAAAAAATGCATTCACTTGGTTTACAACGTTACCTCCACGGTCCGTCCATACGTGGACACAGTTGGGGAGATTGTTCCACGAACAATTATACATGGGACAATCGAAGATAAGTTTGAAAGAGTTGGCCAGCGTCAAACGAAAGGTCGCTGAGTCAGTCGATCAATATCTCAACAGGTTTAGAATTTTGGAAGCAAGATGTTTTACTCAAGTCCCTGAACACGAGTTAGTCAAGATAGCTGCAGGCGGGTTAGATTTTCTATCAGGAAAAAGTTAGACACTCAATATCTTAGAGATATGGCACAACTGGCTTAGAGAGTTCAACAAATCAAACGATTGAAAGCTGAAAAAGCCAGAACTGGTAAATACCATAGGAAAGAAAAAGTGTCTTATGTGGCAGTATACGCATACTCTTCTGACGACGAAGAGCTCGTGGACGAAACCGAGGTCAATATGGCTGAGCTCAAGCTAGGACCTCCCTACGCTTGTAAATTGTTGAAACCATTAAACAGGAAAAATCCTGTCGAAACTAAAAAAACAGATAAATTCGTTGCAAAAACTTATACTTTCAATATATCTAAATGTGATGAAATATTTGATTTGTTAGTCAAGGATGGTAAAATTATTGTGCATTAAGGCCTGAAAACCCCCCATTAGAGCAAAAGAAAAAAGGGGATTCTGTAAGTTTCATAACTTTCTTGGTCATAAAACATCTCAATGTGTTCTTTTCAAGGATTTGGTGCAATAGGCTTTGAAAGAAGGCATGGTTCAATTTGGCGAACAACAAAAGATGCAAGGGGATATAGATCCTTTGAAGGTTGAGGAGGCCTTGTATGCGGAACCTTTTGAGTGCATGATGGTTGAAACAACTAATGGTTTCGATGAAGCCCTGTATGATGAACCTTTTGAGTGCATGATGGTCGAAACTACTTATGGTTTTAACATGAAATCTGACGATGAATTAAGGGCAGTTTATCCTTAAGTTAGAGAAGATTTGACTGATTTCCAGGAAAAAGGAAAAGTGGGAGGGTCGAAGGTTGTGCTATGTCCAAGATGCAATGTTGCCTTTGATGAAAAAGCTTCTGAAAAGTATGAAGCTAACAAGAAGAAGGTGTCGGAAGGAGAAAAGCCTCCCATTCCAAGATGTGTTCGACAAAAGGGTGGGGCCTTTAACGAAATGAAGAGTTCAGAAGGCAATTCCAGCAGCCTCGACCAAAGACCTTTAGTCCTCCGTCGAACACCTCGCAAGAAAAATGGGTAGAACCACTGAATCAAAAGGGGTGCAAGAGGCCAAAATGGAGAGTACTTGATCTAGAGATAGAAGCAAGGAATCCAGAGAAAAGAATCGGACATAAAGGCTATGTGGTTTCTCTTAATTACAAAGGGAAAACCCCATGACAAGAACGCAATGGAGGCGTTATCAGAGGAATAAGAATGCTGAGAGAGAGAGGGTTCAACATCATAGTTGAAACCTGTCGAAAATCCTGGGCAGAAAAGGCACTATCTAAAAGAAAGGCTGGTCAAGAAGGAAAAAATCGTGGTGAATCATATGTTGGCCATGAATGTTGATCCTTTGGGGGGAAAAGGAGATAGTATCAACCCATAACACATAGTACACTCCCCTGAACGAGGAGGAAGAACCTGAATACACTCCCTAGTCAGATGAGGAAGAACCTAAATACACTCCTGATCTGGATGAGGAAGAACCTAAATACACTCCCTAGTCGGATGAAGAAGAGCCCGAGTATACTCCTTCACTAGAAGATGAGATAGTTGAAGACAATTATGGTGAAGACTTTATCATCAACTGTGGTATCGTGTCGGTGTTATCTACTGAATATGACAGAGTGTCGGAAGTTTCCAAAGCTGACGAAGACTTCGTGCCAGACGAAACTGTTGAGAAGACAAACCATTGTGTTACTATGTTATGAACAATGGTGTGGTGGAGGAGCAAAAGGCTATGTTTGAGAAACCTAGTCCAGGAATGATGTATCATCTGAAACCATTATTCATAAGGGAAAGGGTATATGGGATGCCAATAAACAAGGTGTTTGTCGAGGCCAAAGTCAAGTTTCATTGGAAGTGTTTCCTGTTGTGTGCGAATTTCCTGAGGTGTTTCCTGATGATATTTCAGATGTGCCGCCGGTGAGAGAGGTGGAATTTTTGATAGATCTAGTTCCTGGTACTAGACCTGTTTCTATGGCACCTTATAGAATGTCGGCATCTGAATTGGTGGAGTTGAAAAAGCAGTTAAATGAGTTGTTGGAAAAGAGGTTTGTGAGGCCAAGTGTTTCTCCTTGGGGTGCTCCAGTTTTGTTAGTGAAAAAGAAAGATGGGAGTATGCAATTATGTATTGATTATCGCCAGTTGAACAAAGTGACGATTAAGAACAAATATCCGCTTCCAAGGATTGATGATCTGATGGATCAGTTGGTTGGTGCTTGTGTATTTAGTAAGATTGATTTGAGATCGGGTTATCATCAAATAAGAGTGAAAGAAGAGGATATTCAGAAGACGGCCTTTAGAACACGTTACGGTCATTATGAATATTCGGTGATGCCGTTCGGGGTTTCTAATGCGCCTGGTGTGTTTATGGAATACATGAATCGGATTTTCCACGAGCATTTGGATCGTTTTGTGGTGGTGTTTATTGATGATATTTTAATCTATTCTAAGTCTCGTGAGGAACATGCAGAGCATTTGCGTATTGTTTTGCAGGTTTTGAAGGAAAGGAAGCTTTTTGCCAAATTGTCCAAGTGTGAATTCTGGTTGTCTGAGGTGAGTTTTCTTGGGCACGTGATTTCAGGTAATGGTATTGTTGTGGATCCATCTAAAGTAGAAGCAGTTCTACAATGGGAGGCTCCTAGATCCGTTACCGAGATTCGAAGCTTTTTGGGTTTGGCTGGTTATTACCGGAGGTTCATTGAAGGTTTTCTAAGCTAGCTCTTCCTTTGACGCAGTTGACTTGTAAGGGCAAAGCATTCATTTGGGATATTCAATGTGAAGAGAGTTTTTGTGAGCTGAAGAGAAGATTGACGACAGCTCCTATTCTGATTTTACCTGATCCTAATGAACCGTTTGTTGTGTACTGTGATGCTTCTTTAATTGGTTTGGGTGGTGTTCTGATGCAGGAAGGTAAAGTTGTAGCTTATGCTTCAAGACAGTTGAGAGTTCATGAGAAAAACTATCCTACTCATGATCTTGAGTTAGCGGCTGTAGTTTTTGTGTTGAACATTTGGAGGCACTATCTCTATGGTGCAAGGTTCGAAGTCTTTAGTGATCATAAAAGCTTGAAATATTTATTTGATCAGAAAGAGTTGAACATGAGGCAGCGGAGATGGTTGAAATTCTTGAAAGACTACGACTTTGGCTTGAATTACCATCCTGGTAAAGCTAATGTGGTAGCCGATGCATTGAGCCGGAAATCGTTGCATATGTCCGCAATGATGGTGAAAGAGTGGGAACTTTTGGATTCGTTTAGAGACTTGAGTTTGGTATGTGAAGTGACTTCGGTTAGTGTAAGGCTTGGAATATTGAAGGTTGCTAATGAATTTTTGTTGTCGGTTAGTGAGAAACAAAAGCTGGATTTGAAATTTGTTGATTTGATGAGGAATGAGAATGTGGATTTCAAGGTGGATAATTTTGGTGTTTTGAGATTCCGTGGTCGTATTTGTATTCCTGATGATGCGGAGTTGAAAAGAATGATTTTGGAGGAAGGACACCGGAGTAATTTAAGTATTCATCCGGGTGCGAATAAGATGTACCAAGATTTGAAGAAGATTTTCTGGTGGTCTGGTTTGAAAAGAGATGTGGCTCAGTTTGTGTATGCATGTTTGACTTGTCAGAAATCGAAAGTGGAACATTTGAGGCCTAGTGGTTTGTTGCGACCGTTGGATATTCCTGAGTGGAAGTGGGATAGTATTTCGATGGATTTTGTGACGGGATTACCGAACACTCAGTGTGGGCATAATGCTATTTGGGTGATTGTGGACAGGCTGACTAAATCGGCGCATTTTATTCCGATTGACATCAGTTTTTCTTTGGAACGGTTAGCTGAGATCTATATCAGTGTGGTTGTGAAATTGCATGGGATTCCATTGAGTATTGTTTCGGATTGAGATCCTAGGTTTACATCGAGATTTTGGGAAAGTTTACAGAAGGCTTTGGGTTCTAGATTGAGGTTGAGTTCGGCTTATCATCCGCAGACTGATGGTCAGACCGAAAGAACTATTCAGTCGTTGGAGGATTTGTTGAGAGCGTGTGTTTTGGAACAAGGTGGTGCGTGGGACGGTTATCTTGCATTGGTTGAGTTCACGTATAATAACAGTTTCCATTCTAGTATTGGAATGGCACCTTTTGAAGCCTTATATGGACGAAGATGTCGAACGCCGTTGTGTTGGCACGAAACGGGTGAAAGTTCGGTGGTTGGACCGGATTTGGTGCAACAAACGACGGAAAAGGTAAAGTTTATTCGTGAGAAAATGAAGGCTTCTCAGGATAGACAAAAGAGTTATCATGATCGGAGACGAAAGGATCTTGAGTTTCAAGAGGGTGATCACGTATTTCTGAGAGTTACGCCGGTAACGGGCGTTGGTCGTGCTTTGAAATCTAAGAAGCTTACTTCTCGATTTATTGGTCCTTACCAGATATCTGCGAGAGTTGGTGTTGTGGCGTATCGTGTGGCGTTGCCGCCGAATCTGTCGAATTTGCATGATGTTTTTCATGTTTCACAGCTTCGAAAGTATGTTCCGGACCCTTCACATGTTATTCCAATGGACGAGGTTGAGGTAAGAGATAACCTTACGGTCGAGACTTTACCAGTTAGGATTTTGGATCGCGAGGTGAAGCGGTTGAGGGGCAAAGAGATTGCACTTGTGAAAGTGGCGTGGGGAGGCGCTGCTGAGGGAAATTTGACGTGGGAGTTGGAGAGTAGGATGCGGGAGTCGTATCCAGAGTTGTTTGTATCAGGTAAGATTTTCGAGGACGAAAATTTCTAAGTGGGGGAGAATTGTAACGCCCCGTTTTGCCAATTTTATTTTATTGAGTCTTTTTGGATTATTTTATTATTATTTTATTTTATTTTTTACTTTTATGTGAAAATGTGTTATTTTTCATCGTGATTATATTTTATCGCGTTTTGGGAACGTTTGCGAGATATTTGAGTGTGGGGGTATTTTGGACATTTCATAGATATTTTTATTAAGTTAGACTAGAAAAGAAAATAGAAAAGGGAAAGAAAGAAAAATAGAGAGAAAGAAAGAAGAAAGAAGGAAAAAGAGAAGAAAATAGGAGAAGAGAGAAAATTGGAGAAGAGTGGAAAAATCATCAAGATCAAGTTGTAGAGTCGATTAAATCGGGTAAGGGTGCGAAACTCGATTATTGTATGATTGTATACGATTATGTATGTGTGTTTGTTGTTGTTTTGGATTGATTTGGAGAAAATTAGTAAAAATCATTTTTTGGAAAAATTGAGTAGGAATTGATTTAAATGTGTTAGAACTTGTGTTGAATGTGTTTAGATTGTCTATACATGTTTGATAGGTATTATTACACTTCCATTTGCTGTTTTTCTGAGATTTGGATGATGAATTGGAGGTTTTTGGGTGGAAAATCGTGGTACAAATTATGCAGGAATTTTTCTGGTTTTTCCAGGTCATACGCGTATGGGGCATGTTCATACGCGTATGAACCTTGGCGTTACGCGTATGGTGGGCGAGCCATGAGGGCAATACGCGTATGGGCTGCTTGTTTTCTCGGCCATCTGCCCATTTGCGTACGATACGCGTAGCATTTCAGGGCAATACGCGTACGAGAGAGGGCATTACGCGTATGGGTTTTTACACGTGAACTTTGGGAAAATGAGTCTCTGCTCATACGCGTATGGCTCATGGTGGTACGCGTATGGACAGAGCTTTTGCAAAATGTGACTTTTCAAAATATCATTTTTCGTTTTCGTTCGTAACTTTGGTTCCGATTATCCGATTTTTGAATTCTTGGTGTCGTTGGAAAGGTATCGAGTTGTACTTTATGATTATGATGTTTTGAGAATTGTTAGCCGATTAAATTATGTCGGGAAATGTGAATAGTGTCGGTTATCGATTTTTGTCATTTTAATGGTGTGGAATTGACGTGTATTATGCCGTGTGTTGTTGTTTTGTACGTGAGATGACTTATGTGTTGTTGTGATGATGCTTTGTGGCCGAAAGGCAAGAAAATGCTAAGTGTGGTATTTGATAAATGTGCATGATTATGAATGTGTGTATGGATGCAATGTGAATGTCATGAGTCATTGTATGCCAAGCATCATAGTGTGCATTGTTGAACGTCCTGAGTGACGGTTTAATTCCTGAGGGAAATTGCTATAACATCGTGTGCCTCGAAAATATGAGGCGATGCCTGAGGACCTAAAGCGGTGGTTATAGACGATTGTGAGCTCCTTTGGAGACTTAAAGCAATCCTTAACGTCGTGTGCCTCGAAAATATGAGGCGATGCCTGAGGACCTAAAGCGACGGGTGAACATCGTAGGCCCGACGGGGAGTTACTTGAGATTCTCAGTAACGAGCGATGGTTCCAATAGTTCCTAAGTGAACTGATGATGAGACATGAGACATTGGAAGTCGGTACCCGCATGGCATGTGCATAGAGTCGTTGTGTCGGTCTATGTGCATTGCATAAATCATGAATTAATTGTGTGTGAATTTGTGAATGTGATTGATGATTGTATGGTATATGTGTGTGTGTAATGGTATTCGATGCTTGAGAATTGTGCGGTATTATGTTATATGTGGTTGTGGTGAGAATGTGTTACTTGTACATTTTTGTGTTTATATATATAATTTTATTCAATTATATTATGGTTGTTTTTCTCACCCTTCTGCTGTTTTATAACGCTCTATGAGGCGTTGCAGATTAGAGTTGCTGGAGGTATTCTTTTTGTGAAGCTTTGCGTCTTCATTCTTTTGTCGGTCGGCTCTGATATGTGACTCCGGGTAGCTAGGGTGGCCGTTTGCGATTATTTTGTATATCCGATGATATATTGTGGTTGTATATGTATAACTGGATGTATGATAGACATGTTTATATGTTTATATGTATATATGTATATATGTTGTTCAGATTTTAGATTTTCCGCTTTAATTCTAATTTCTGAAAAGTGGGTGTAAGGAACTAAGTTTCCTCTGTTGATTGCTACCCCACAGTTGTATATCTTTATGGGCATGTTATGTGTATGTTTGGTTACTTTGATGTGATTCCCCTTTCTATGCCGCGAATTCAAATGTACTCTGACGAAATTTCGAATTTTCTTTTAGTGCTTTAATTGCATGTTAATTGGGGGTATAGTTTGGGGGCGTCACAAGATTCATATCGAATCTAAGTGGCAGGACGAAAGTTTTCTCGCCATTACTCAAAATCAAGAAAGAAAGTATTTTTCACTGGGAACGAGAGCAACATGAGGCTTTCGACGCCATCAAAAAAATCTCACAAAGCCTCCCCTTTTATTATTGCGTATGATTCGACCATAGGAAGTATGTTAGCGCAAGAGGATGATAGTGGTGTCGAAAGAACCATTTACTACCTCAGTCGAATCTTAATAGATGCTGAAACTAGGTACAATATGATTGAAAAATTGTGCCTATGCTTGTACTTCTCATGTATGAAATTGAAGCAATGTATAAAACCAGTTGATGTTTATGTTTCATCTCATTTTGATGTTATTAAACATATGTTGTATAAACCCATTTTACATTGCCAAATTGGGAAATGGGCACTTGCATTAACTGAATTCTCTTTGACATATATGCCATTGAGGGCCATGAAAGACCAAATTGTGGCAGACTTCATTGTAGATCACGCAATAGTCGAGCCGTCACTGAATATGGTCAACACAAACCCTTGACAGTTATACTTCGGCGGGTCAAGTCATAATAACGGAACTGGTGTTGGAGTCTTAATATTATCTCCAAAAGGAATTCCGACGAAGTTCAAGTATCAAGTAGACGGAAGATGTTCTAATAACGAAGTGGAATATGAAGCCCTAATCACTGGCCTCAAAATCTTGAAAGATTTAGGAGCAAAGAAAGTCGAAATAAAGGGTGATTGGGAGCTAGTGATCAAAAAATTTACACGAGAATATAAGTGCATTAAAGAGCATTTGTTAGTGTATTTCGCAATAGCAAAACGAATTTTGGAGTACTTTGAGATAGTCAGTATCACACATGTGCTTAGAATAGAAAATCAAGAGGCTAATGAATTAGCGTTGATTGCGTCTGAGTATAAGGTGTCAAATGATAAGCTCAGAGACTTTATTGAGGTCAAAGAGAAGGTGGTGTCGAACGTATCACCGCCACCAAATGTGTCAATCCCAAAAGCTGAGGGGGCAGAAACTCTGAACGAGATTTTTGAAATTTTTTACGTTTTATCAATTGACAATTTGACAAAGTCAGATTGGCGAAGGCCAATCGTAGAATACTTGGAAAATCCAGTCGGAAACACTGACAGGAAAATCAAGTATAGAGCATTAAGTTATGTCCGTATGGGCAATAAATTGTTGAAAAAGACTCCAGAAGGTGTATCACTCAAGTGTCTTGGAGATACAGAGGCGTACCTAGCAATATCAGAGGTACATAGTGGAACATGTGGAGCTCACCAAGCTGGCCATAAAATGAAATGACTACTATTTCGACAAGGTGTCTATTGGCCAAGCATGTTAAAAGACTGTATTGATTTCGCCAAAAGGCGTCAGGAATGTCAGAGACATGCAAACATTTAGCATGTTCCAGCCAGCGAATTGCACGCAATCATTAAACCATGGCCTTTTCGAGGGTGGGCGTTGGACATCATAGGTGAAATTCGACCAGCCTCATCGAAACAACAAAAATTTATCCTGGTAGGTATAGATTATTTCACAAAGTGGATAAAGGTTGTACCACTGGTAAAGTAGATCAAGAGGCGGTGATCAAATTCATTCAGAAATACATTATTTATAGATTTGGAATTCCTAAAACCATTACCATGGACCAAGGATCAGTTTTTGTTGGCCAAAAAATGCTAGAGTTTGCAGCCGAACGGGGTTCAAATTGATCACTTCCACACCTTATTACGCCTAAGAAAATGATCAAGTCGAAGCAGCTAACAAAGTGATAATTGGGATGATCAAGAAACATGTAGCCAAAAAACCTAAGAATTGGCACAAAACACTAGATTAGATTTTATGGGCTTGTCGAACATCCCCTAAGGAGGCAACAAATTCAACGCCTTTTCATTTAAAATTTGGTCATAGTGTTGTGTTGCTAGTGGAAATTTGTTTACAATCAATTAGGATACAGCGGCAAAATAAAATTCCATCAGGCCAATATAGGAGTATGATGTTCGAGGAAACAGTCGACTTGGACGAATGAAGGTTGGGTGCATTAGACGTGCTGTTGCGACAAAAAGTGCGGGTGGCGAAAGCATACAATAAAAAGGTTAAGGTGAAAACCTTTACATTAAATGATTATATATGGAAAGTGATCCTACCTATGGATCAAATAGATCGAACTTTAGGAAAATTGTCACCTAACTGGAAGGACCCTTTCAAGTGATCCAAACGTTTACGAATAATGCCTATGAAATTCAAGAACTAGGTTTTGATCGACGAGTCTTAAGGGTAAACGGGAAATATTTGAAAATATATAAACCTATGCTCCAAGAGATTCAAATCAAAAGGGAATAAAACATATCATTAATACTGGTGGCCAAAATGGAATAAAACCAAAATGGCAGTCAAAATATTAAAAAAGAATTACATCGTCTCGACAATAAAAATAACTAAGCAGGGAATCTAGACTTAAAATCTTCAAAGAGAGTCTTTTCATAAGCAGTACTGCTATCGAGACGAGTGTTCCTCCCCTTCAAGTGATCAATTTTTTCTTTAATTTTGAGGGCTTTCTCACCGTGAGCAATCCCCTTAAGTATTTCCTGGTTGACAACATTCTAAGTCGAAAGGTCTTCAGACGAATCAAATGAAGCTTTATGTTGCTTAACTTCAGCAATATTTTTTATATGTTCGTCTATTTGAACCTGATAAGTTGATATTTGTTGGTCGAAGGCACGGTGTTTGTCGAGACGTTCCTGACTCTTGGCCTCAAAGTCATTCAGCTTTTTCTCACAAGCTTCGTTGAAGTCCCGTTCCAATCTAATCTCGTTTGACTTCGTCTTGATTTGAAAGTCAGTGTTCTGTCGAAGAGAGAGATCCTTGACAAGTTGATTGAAAAAGGCTTCGAACTAAGTCGGGTATTAAGCCAAAGAATCAGGACTGTTGTATTGAGAGATATCTTCGAAAAGTTTGAGAACATCATCCCTCAGAGCAGCTTCCTCTTTGACAACGGTCAAAATTTCACCCTCAAACATATATGTTTTGAGTTGCTGGAGTTTGAGGGTAATAGAAGCATCCATTTCCGGCATAGGAATTAGAGTCGGGCCAGAGGTCTGAGCGCCAGCTGGCACCTGTCGAAGTCGTTGAAGTTTTCGCAAAGTCTCAGCTGGATTTTTCTGCTTCATAGCCATAATTTCTTCTTAACTAAGGGAGCTATTGGACTCATGTCTTGCAAGAGTGGTTTGGTGGAACCTTCTACAGAAGCTTGTGGATTTGAATTGCCTTCACCAGGTATATTGTCAGCAGAAGCAGTCGAAGGCTCCTGATTTGTATCATTGTGAGTGTCGAGACCCAAATTATCTTCGGGCGAAAAACCTTGAAAATCATCATATTTTTGGGGACTCAATGTTGCACCCCAAAATTTGCCCTCCTTACTTTCTTACTAACTGGCTTATGTTTCATTGCATTTTGCATTATCATGTGTGCATATCATTGGTTCTTAGCATGGGGTCAAGGTGCCTGAGGCAGTGCCTCAGAGGGTCAAGCAAGAGTCCTGGTACTGTCCAAGAGGGCTCAGATGGATCACTCTCTCCTAACTAGTGCATAGATTAGGGTTTTGAGATTCTTGGGTTTATTGCTTCAATGGCAAGCTCCTTGGGTTTTTATCATCACCAAATGGCATATCTTATCTTTGTTGGAGAGGATACACATCATATTCAGAGGAATTTGGATTTGGAGACTGTGTTATTTCCTCCTAGACTGAGGGTACCACAACTAGGGTTTGCTATAAAGTCAGTTTATTTCTGATTTTTTGGGCAAGACTTGATTCCATGGCACTCCTTGGATCCCTAAGTACCTAGGGATGGGAGGTTGTCCATCAGTTTGGTTCAGGAGAAGTTCAATTGGCCAATGGATTGAAAATCAGTTGAATTGGGTAAAAGTCAACAGTGAGAGGAGAAGTCAACTGTGGAATTTTGAGGTTCCCCCCAAGGTTTTCAAAGTCTCACATCCTCATATGGTCTCCAAGGGTCAAGTTTCATACATATTTATCAGGAATCAGGAGTTGGTGCAAAGTTTCTAAATTTGGAAAGTGACCTATAATGAAAAGTTTCCTTTTTGGGCAAGTTCTTGCACTGCATTCAACTTGACTTTTCATCATCAAGAAAGCTTCAAATGAATTTCTCTCCAACATGAAAGTTGAAGATCTTTTTCTCCTATTCCCAACAAGTACTAGTGGGTCTCCATATCATTTGTGAAACTCCAGTTATGATCAAAAGAAGGCAAGGTGGTTTTTAGGGTTTCTCATGATCCTATTTTCACAACTTTGGGCATAATGACCTATAATCAATGCCATTTCTTCATGCCACATTCCAATATTAAAAGACATTCCTTGAGGATTATTTTGGGCCCAAGAATGAAGAAATTCCATGGTGTATTCTTCACTTATTCTCCATTGTTCAAAAATGCCAAATTATTTAAAGCTCATGAACCAATTATTTTCAAGGCCCAAGTTCCATAGGGGTGTAATTATCAATCCAAATGCAAGTGATCCATCATGGAATTTTTAAGTGAACATGCATGAAGAGAGGTATATTCCACATAATGCAAAATTCCAAAATAATTCAAAAATCATTAAACAAGTAATTACCCAAGCCCAATTCATATTCAGAGGCAAACCCTAGTCTTTATAAACCCCTCCATGCACTGGTTAGGGTTACACACACGTGATTTTGGAGAGGAATCCAAGCTTGAACCCTAAATCTCTTTTTCATCAAAGCTCACAAATTACAAAGAGTTTCTCCAAAGTTCTTCCACAAAACTTCTCTTGGAGATCTCTAGAACACAACTCAACCACCATTTGCAGCCAAAAGCAAGGATTGGAGCTGTACTATCTCAGGTTGATGATTTTTTTCGTGCTCCTTAAAATCCTTTTTTGTATGTCTATATTGATGTGTGATGATTGCTGATCATGCTGATGTATTTGGTTTTGAATTTGGACGTGTGGTTTGCTTGGAATGTTGATTCAAAGTTTTGAACCCTAAGCATATTTCCTTCGATTCTCTTTATCCATGCATCGTTTGTGTTTTTTGATTGAATATTTGAATTCCTGACGATTTTCTGGGTCGGATAGTGTACCCCCTTGTGTTTTTTGGTGTTGTTTTGATCGCAGGTGGCCGGAGAAGGTGGCGGAGCCCTAGCTCCGGCGGTGGTGGTCGGCGAACCAGTCCGGCGAGGGTTTGAATGGGGAAGATGACTTCCCAGCCATCCGATTCATGAATCCAACGGTCACGATGCAGCCACATGTTTTTGTTTTATTTTTTTTTCTGATTTTAATTTTGTGATTGTGTGTTTATTATCCTACAATAACTACCATGCTCCTCCAATTATATGTTTTTATTTGGCATACTTTTATTTTCGTTGACTGATCATGAATCGTATGATGAATCAAACGATCCACAGCCTGCCAGCGAATTAAAAACGCACGCGCCTTGCACGTGGTGGGCACACGGTAGTATCCTTCATTTTTTTGTTTTTTTTCTGGTCATTCAGTGGGCTGGGTTGCTATACGCACCCCCCACTCTTCAGCCCAATTCCATTTCCAACGTTTTTTTTTACTTAACGCACCCCCAGCCCATTTTATTTCTCTTTTATTTTATTTTATTTAATATTTTCATTCTTAATTATTTAAAAATAGTAAATTGCATTTAAAAATTCCTAAAAAATTCATTCATCATTTTTGTTATTTTTATAAAATTTTCACTAATTTTATTTTTATTTTTATTTTATTTTCATCGTCCTAATTAATTATTTTCTTAATTTCCTTTTTGCATTACACACCTCATGCATACTTAAATTTCTTTATTTTATTTCTCTGCCTCTGTAAAATATTTTTGATCCGTTCCTTTTGCATTCATTCATTAACATTCTAAAGTGCATAAAAATATTTTCCTTTCATTTTTAAATTTATTTCATATTGCATTTAGGTCCTTCCCTTTGGCACACTGAGCCCTAATTCCCACCTGAACTCTGCCTAATTATTTGAATGACTAATATCTTGATTTTTTTGCAGGGACTTTTAATATGTTGTTTGCCTCTGGTTGAGGAACCTTAATGTTTAATTTGGGAATTTTAGGAGTTATTTTTCTAATTATCTGATTTGTTTTCACTTGAGATTTTCTTGTAGGCGCATCTTTGACCTTGTATGATTATCTGTTTGAAAAGGCACTTGTGCCATTTGCTTTGGGGCTGTTTCTTTGTTTATTTGATTCATGTTTGGATGATAATCATTGTTGGTTGCCATTGTTTGATTTTCATTCACCTCATCTCTCTTACTTATGTCTATTCTGTACTAATCTTTTATGCAGGGTCTAAGGTAAGTTCTTTAAGGGTGTGGATAAGCATCCATATTCACCTTTACTATTCTCTCCTTCTCTCATCTCTTTCCTTTAGGATTTAGGTTGTCGTCAAACCTCACTAACCGTAGGTCACCCATGCATGATCACTTTAGGATTCATGGTCTCCCTTAGAGTTACCCTTGTGTCTTCTCTCTTCTCATCTCAAATTTCTTTAAAACACTTAATAATAATAAGGTGTATTGCGCACGAGCCTTAAGTGTAGGGAATGAGAAATGAGGGGCTTCCTCTCATCTCGCTAGAGTGCTTAGCGAGTGTCCTGTCTTGGGACGATGCGTTAAGTATTCGCCCCTGTGCCCTAGACTTTGGTGCAATGCAACTTAGGAACTAACTTAAGCCACTTCTGTCCTAAAAAACACAAACTAACTTCAAACCTTTTTGTCCTTCGGGATTTCCAAACTTAAAGGCTATTTTCAAAAAGGGCACGTTACCTTCCGTCTGAGTCGCAAACAGGCATCGACCCTAACTGTCGGACGCGAACTTAACGTCGCTCATAAAAAACACAAAAAGAACTTGGTCCGAACTACGTTGACTCTGAATTCCCCATTGCACAAAGGGGGTACGTAGGCCTAGGACGTCGACGTCCTACCGAGTCTGTCTTTGTCTTCCCCTCTCCGTCTTAGTCCAGCCCTAGATGATAGTATAACTCACCCTTAGAATAGACAACAAGCGTGGATCCCATCGAGTACGATGGACGCGTGGGGTGCTAGCACCTTCCCCTCGCGTAACCGACTCCCGAACCCAGGTTATGGTTGCGATGACCATTCCTTTCCCCCTTCCTAAGGTTTGTGCGGTGTTCCCTTTCCCTCTCTTGGGATAAATTTACACGGCTGGCGATTCTGTTTTTCCGCGCCACTCTCGCGTTTGTACCTAGATGAAAATCCTGGGAGCGACAGCTGGCGACTCTGCTGGGGACTCTGGTTGACCTATGCTGGTCCATCCCTAAGCGAGTCAGTCCTAGCGCTTGCTTGTCCTTGTTCTCTTTGGGTGTTTTGTGTTTGTTTTGTTTTATTTGTTGTATTTTATTTTTACAGCTTTTCTGCATTGCATTCCATTTTTATTACTGTCATACTGTTGTGTTGTGCTGGTTGTTTTTGTTTTGCAGGTCGGGTGGGTCTGAGAGATAAGCCCGATACCCAGGCTTGAGTATACCCTAGGACTAGAGTGGAAAGTAGTGGGACCTACGTGCCCGCTTGGTACGTTTGTGTGTTCACGAAATTCACAACCAGGCGAGGCTATCTTGGGACGCATTCTAACGTGTGTGTCTTGCGCATGTTGGGGTGTTGATCTAGAGAGTTGTCGACTCTGGTGACCGATCATCGAGGATCTTAGTGGAAACATCCCTCTTTAGTGGTGACAGTGGCAGACCACATCATGTGGCAAACCCATTCGCACCCGAGGGCCCGCTTTGGAACTCGCATAAGATGGCCCCTACTTTTTATAGAGAATCAGTGGAGGCACTCCTCGATTGACGATAGTACTGTACCCCGAGGGATGAATGTACTATTGTTTCTCGACCTCAGTGCCAGAAGCCGAGGACCTTCCGTTTTGGAGAATCAGTTGAGGCCTCCTCGATTGATGATGATGCCAAACCAGAAATGGTGAACGTATCATCATTTCTCGACTTGAGAGCCCGGGATACTGAACATCCTAGTACCCACACGTGAGAGGGGATGGGTGTTTGCAGGTTTGCAGGTAACCGAAATCTTCAACCTGCCCGGCTTTTCTGGATTTCTCATCAATGTTTGATTATCTGGGTTCCTGGTTATCTCAGTGGTTCGGTATTTTGGAATTCTGGTTTTCTGGGTTGTGGTTCTCGTTTAGTTAACAGCACAGCACATCCAGCAGTGTTGCCTTGATCCCATGTGTGCATTTGCATCATCATTTTGCATCCTAACATGTTTATTCATTTGCAGGGTTGCATCCTAACCTTGATTCTGGTTTCTGAAGACTATCGAGGATGAGTACTGAGAAGAAAAAGAATATCATAGGATACAAGTTCCCGTCACTTATTCTGGATCCTGTTCACAAGGTTGTTTCTATGGCAGAACCTGGGGAATTGGCACTTTTGGATTTTGATGACATGCCGTAGTTCTCTTTCTCTCTATTGTATTAGGATCACCACCAAGCTTGTTGGTTGGGATCCATGATTATTGTGTTTAGACTTATTATCTCGAGCTGTGATCGTTGACATCTGGTTTTCCTCTGGTTTTCTTAATATATGAGCAGAAGTCCTGTTCTATCTTATTGTTAAACTGGAATCAAAGGGTGGATCGCCCTGCGAATTTTTAAACATGTTCATTTGCATTCGCATATTCATAATCATTTTGCATAATAGGTGTTCATCTCTGGCGTTCTTACTTGGTTCTCATCCTCAGTACAGGATTGTGGATCAACACATTCACCGGTATTCTACCAGACAAGATCAGAAAAGACTCATAGACAACTACAAGCTGAGATGACTGAGATGCGGACCCGCATGAACCAATTCATGGATTTAATGCAGGGGATTGCTCAGGGCCAAGAGCAGTTAAGAACTGTTGTCCAACCACTGATTGCAAGGATTGATGACAAAGTTGTCCTTCATGGAGGAGTCCATACTGGTGTTACTGGTACTAATGTTCAGAATGGCCCTCCAGGCGGAGGTATTACTGTTTCTGGTGTTGTGATCCCTCCGGGCGGGGCTGAAAATGTCGGGGGAGGTGGTATTGGTGTCTGTGCTATTCATGGCCGTCAGTTTGATGATATTCAAGATGATGCATTCTCTGTGCCAGGTGGGGATGCTAGTTCCCAGATTGACACTAATCAAAGATTCAGGTTGATTGAGGAACAACTGAGGGGTATTGCCAATTAAGATTCTGTGGGTATGGATTTAGAGGATTTGGGGCTGGTTCCAGGCGTTGTTATCCCGCACGAATTTCAGACTCCTACCTTCGAAAAGTACAATGGTATGACTTGCCCAAGGACTCACGTCAGGGCATACACGAGTAAAATGGCTGCTCACGCAAAGAACGAAAAGTTGATGATGCATTGCTTTCAAGATAGCCTATCTGGGGCATCCCTGGAATGGTATATTCAGCTAGAGAGGAAAGACGTTCGTAGCTGGAGAGAGCTGGCAGGGGCATTTATTAGACACTATCAATATAACACTGATATGGCTCCCAATCATACACAGCTGCAGAATATGTCTCAAAAGAGCAATGAAAGCTTTAGAGAGTACGCCCAGAGGTGGCGTGAATTGGCTTCCCGAGTTCAACCTCTGATGTTGGAAAGAGAGCTCGTTGAGATGTTCATGGATACGCTTCAGGGGCATTATTATGAGAAATTGGTTGGATGTTTGTCAGCTGGATTTTCAGGTCTTGTATTGGCAGGGGAAAGAGCTGAAAACGGCATCAAAACGGGAAAGATTCAAGTTGCTCCCGGTTATTCTGAAAATGCGAAGAAACGTTACAGGGGGGAAGAAGGAGAGACTAATGTCGTTCAGTACCAACGACCTTATGCTCCTCAACAACAGAAGTATCAGCGTCAGAACCAGCATAGGCCGCGCAACAACTTGGAAAGAAGGAATGCTCCTCTTCATCCAGTTCCCATGTCGTACAGTCAACTATTGTCACACCTGGTTCGAAACTCATTGGTGGAGCCTAAGACTTTGAAGCCTGTTCCAGAACCATACCCTCCGGGGTACAATCCCCATGTGCGATGTGGATATCATGGAGGATCTATGGGGCACTCAACCGAAGATTGCAAAGCCTTCCAAGCCAAAGTGCAACAATTGATTGACAAAGGGTACATATCATTTCCAGAAGTAGACTTGGTTGTGCATGACGACCTCTCATCTGTTTGAAGACTTCAAGGGTCGTCTCCTAAAGCCAGTAGTCCAAGAGGAGTCAAGTCTTCTCAACAACGGCAGTCATCAGTTTCTTTACTGCATTTTCATTTGTAGTTTTTCATTTCTTGTTAAAGCATTGTATGCATGTAGAAACTTGTTTGTTTTTAATGACAATCATAATACAATGAGCATGTTTTTCTTGAAGTAATCCATTCGTGTTCACTCTTAAATGTTTATATGCACTGCAATACCAATTTTCTTGTCTAGAACTCTCGAGGGAGGATGACGAAATAAGAGCGCAGATTTCTAATGGTGCGCATTTGGATAAAACCCTATTAAGGATGTACAGGCATTATTTCAAACCCATAAACACTGGAGATATAAGGGAGATAGACCCTCGTTAACCCCTTTGAGCCTTGAAGTGGGAGCTTCTTTCGTACGAAAAAACCCTCATACTTAACCCAGGGGCAGGGTAGGCGTCAGTTAGTTTGACCGAGCGTTCAAATTCCAAGGAGGGTGTGCATCCGAGGAACCATTACCGTCTATCCCACCGTCAAGAGGTCAAGAGATGTGAAACCACAATGGTCATCCATCAACAATCATAGAAGTGAGGCAGTCACAACCCTTTCAAGCAAGTAAGACAACCAGTGTCACACGCTTTGTTCAAAAGGGGAATATAAAAAGAAAGGAAAAGCCCACTAAGTCGAAGCGACTTAGGCAAAAGTTAGGGCATCCCGCTGGACTTTAAAATCGAAAAACTCAAAAGAGTCAGTCCAGGCAAAAATTAGGGATCAAAAAAGAAAAAAGGCAAAAGAAAGAAGAAGCGAAAAGCATTACAAAAGAAAATCCTCGATAAGAACAAATTTGTGTGATTACAGACACAAAAGACAAAAAGGGGTGACTGTCATTCCAAAACTCCCTTAGGTGTCAAACCATTAGTTGCATGGGTTCCTTAAACATCGTAAACCTCTTGAGAGATGAGCGTTTGGGTCAGATTAACTGAACATAGGATTGGAGAACATCACGAAGAGTGGGTGGGCACCGGCAAATTTTGAGCCATAAATCCTTTTTCTGAAACCGTGAACCAAACCACGTTACAACCCTTAAAAGTCCTAATTGAAACAGGGTTTATTCCGAAAGCGTACTTCAACAGGATAGCGTTCCTGACTCCTACGAGTTGTGCTAATAAGATTTGTCGGTATTGCATGTGCGCATTGTTTTGCCATTCAAAAATCGAGGTCGCATCCCAGCAAGTGATTCGTTCACAAGGCTCGGCGACGCATTTTCAATAAAAACTTCAAGGTTAACATGAGTGTTGCATTAGAATTGTCATTCTCATAAATAACTTGTTCTGTTTGTATACATGTGCCTAAGCATCAATGGCAGCTTACACAGTGAACGTCAGTCAAGAAGGTTGATCCTGCCAAGTTGGGATACTTGAAAATTCTGAAGGACAATCATATCAAGGGGCATGCTGCCAAGAGACTCAGTGCAGAGGGGGCTCTCCCCAGTAAGTTGTGTTAAGACGTAGCCAATCTGGGGCAGTCACGTCGAGAAATCTCTCCGAAATTCAGTTAGTCTGGGGCATTCATTCTAAGATCAGGGGCAAAGTCATTTCAAAGCTCATATTGGAGCAGGCCACCTATGTAGCGTGGGAGATTGCCCACTCCTGAGAATGATTAATTGAAAACACGTCCTCAAGGTTCAAGGTACTAAAGGAGAGTATTTTCAAGTCATTACAATCCCTTTCGAGGTAATGTACTTCATGGATTATGGAGACTGGGGCAGTTATGTCGAGATATGATAAATCTCTCCAAGAGTTTGAAGACCCTAGGGCAGTGCGAACGCCCGACCTTCTGTAAAATCCTCATGAGATGAAAAGTTCAAAGAGCCGCTTATGACCATAAAGACAAGTCAGGTTGTAGGGCAACGGGATTATACTTCCCCAGCAGTTGGCTCTCCCCAACATTGAGATTGCACCTTTCCTCAGCAGAGCAGACTTTCCCCAACAAAAGACTTGGGAAGTATTTTCTCCGAATCAAGACGTTATCTCCCCACGGAATCAGGGTTTTCACTTTCCCCATCCAGTCAGGAAGCGTGCTTTCGCCGACAATGTCATATTCTAGTCCCCAGCAAGAAGGGAGTAAAGTCATTCTCTCCACCAACAGGCTAAGTTCAGCAGTATCCCCAAGCAGGCTAGTATCATGGACTGTTTTCCCCAGCAGGTTCTGAGCCAATTGGATATTAGCAATTTTCAGTAACAGACTTCCGGTTCCGTTATTGGCGTTCATTCTCAACTCCCTCAGCAGAGGAGAAATCTCAGGTTTTGGATGTTACCTTCAATGAAAGACAGGTGGGGTCCCCGGTAGTTCTTTCGGGATTTCATCCCCAGCTGAAGTTGTTGATCCGAAGAGTCGATCAGTATGACCCTTCTCAGCAGAGTTCCTAGATTCAAAGGGCAATTTATTTTTGTCATCCCCAGCTGAATGGATCTTTTTTCTCTCCGGCATTTATTTTGCTGGAGGGACCCTTTTTGCATATCATAAGCACTTGCATTGCATCCTCACGCGTAGCATTTCCACTTTGTGTGGAGCATTACGGTAAAATTCAAACATTTGCATTCGAAGCATAAGCCAGGTTTGGTACTTTCCTTGCCAGTTCTCTTTCCCAGAAGAGATGGCATAACTCAGGAGATTTTGGAGGGATGTGTTCCTCATACTTGTGCTCCCCGGCAGAGTCTTTTATTTAGACTTCTCCTTTCCCCGGCAGAGCCATCTTATCTGTGGATCATGGGTCCGTTAGAAGTTTGTCTGGCCTCTCTCTCTTGTGAAATCCCGTTCTTACCAGAAGTTTTGTTTCACGTTATCCCCAGTGAAGTCGTCATTTATTTTGCTAGTTTAGCAATCCTTTGAAGATGTTCTTCGTCAGTTTCCCTTTATCAGCAGGGATGGCACTTATTTTGCTATTTTCCATTTATCAGCAGGGATGGCATCAGTTTGCTAGTTTCTCTTTATCAGCAGAGATAGCGATCTTTTGGATAGTTCTTCGCTAGTTTCCCTTTATCAGCAGGGATGGCATCAATTTGCTAGTTTCTCTTTATCAGCAGAGATAGCGATCTTTTGGATAGTTCTTCGTCAGTTTCCCTTTATCAGCAGGGATGGCACTTATTTTGCTAGTTTCCCTTTATCAGCAGGGATGGCATCAGTTTGCTAGTTTCTCTTTATCAGCAGAGATAGCGATCTTTTGGATAGTTCTTCGTCAGTTTCCCTTTATCAGCAGGGATGACACTTATGTAACTAATTTCCCTTTATCAGCAGGGATGGCATCAGTTTGCTAGTTTCTCTTTATCAGCAGAGATATCGATCTTTTGGATAGTTCTTCGTCAGTTTCCCTTTATCAGCAGGGATGGCACTTATTTTGCTAGTTTCCCTTTATCAGCAGGGATGGCATCATTTTGCTAGTTTCTCTTTATCAGCAGAGATAGCGATCTTTTGGATAGTTCTTCGTCAGTTTCCCTTTATCAGCAGGGATGGCACTTATGTTGCTAATTTCCCTTTATCAGCAGGGATGGCATCAATTTGCTAGTTTCTCTTTATCAGCAGAGATAGCGATCTTTTGGATAGTTCTTCGTCAGTTTCCCTTTATCAGCAGGGATGGCATTTATTTTGCTAGTTTCTCTTTATCAGCAGGGATAGCAATCTTTTGAAGATATTCTTTTGTCAGTTTCCCTTTATCAGCAGGGATGGCATTTATTTTGCTAGTTTCTCTTTATCAGCAGAGATAGCAATCTTTTGGAGATTTTCCTTCATCAGTTTCCCTTTATCAGCAGGGATGGCATTTATTTTGCTAGTTTCTCTTTATCAGCAGGGATAGCAATCTTTTGGAGATTTCGTTCGTCAGTTTCCCTTTATCAGCAGGGATGGCATTTATTTTGCTAGTTTCTCTTTATCAGTAGGGATAGCAATCTTTTGAAGATTCTTTTCGTCAGTTCCCTTTATCAGCAGGGATGGCCAATTTCGAGATTCCTTTGTCAATTCTCTTTATCAGCAGAGATGACTTTATACCCAGCATAGCTAGCACTCGTCTGCGTTGCGACAGTACTGCATTTATGGATAATTCTCCAGTGGAGGATTGCAAATTTCTAGGTTCTTTGGCATTCAATCTCCATGCATCCCGAATGTCTGAGAGCCGTCGCTATCACACCTTCAGGACCAAGTTGATTGAATAGGGGCAGTTGTTGCACCCCAAAATTTGCCCTCCTTACTTTCTTACTAACTGGCTTATGTTTCATTGCATTTTGCATTATCATGTGTGCATATCATTGGTTCTTAGCATGGGGTCAAGGTGCCTGAGGCAGTGCCTCAGAGGGTCAAGCAAGAGTCCTGGTATTGTCCAAGAGGGCTCAGATGGATCACTCTCCCCTAACCAGTGCATAGATTAGGGTTTTGAGATTCTTGGGTTTATTGCTTCAATGGGCAAGCTCCTTGGGTTTTTATCATCACCAAATGGCATATCTTATCTTTGTTGGAGAGGATACACATCATATTCAGAGGAATTTGGATTTGGAGACTGTGTTATTTCCTCCTAGACTGAGGGTACCACAACTAGGGTTTGCTATAAAGTCAGTTTATTTCTGATTTTTTGGGCAAGACTTGATTCCATGGTACTCCTTGGATCCCTAAGTACCTAGGGATGGGAGGTTATCCATCAGTTTGGTTCAGGAGAAGTTCAATTGGCCAATGGATTGAAAATCAGTTGAATTGGGTAAAAGTCAACAGTGAGAGGAGAAGTCAACTGTGGAATTTTGAGGTTCCCCCCAAGATTTTCAAAGTCTCACATCCTCATATGGTCTCCAAGGGTCAAGTTTCATACATATTTATCAGGAATCAGGAGTTGGTGCAAAGTTTCTAAATTTGGAAAGTGACCTATAATGAAAAGTTTCCTTTTTGGGCAAGTTCCTGCACTGCATTCAACTTGACTTTTCATCATCAAGAAAGCTTCAAATGAATTTCTCTCCAACATGAAAGTTGAAGATCTTTTTCTCCTATATCCAACAAGTACTAGTGGGTCTCCATATCATTTGTGAAACTCCAGTTATGATCAAAAGAAGGCAAGGTGGTTTTTAGGGTTTCTCATGATCCTATTTTCACAACTTTGGGCATAATGACCTATAATCAATGCCATTGCTTCATGCCACATTCCAATATTAAAATACATTCCTTGAGGATTATTTTGGGCCCAAGAATGAAGAAATTCCATGGTGTGTTCTTCACTTATTCTCCATTGTTCAAAAATGCCAAATTATTTAAAGCTCATGAACCAATTATTTTCAAGGCCCAAGTTCCATAGGGGTGTAATTATCAATCCAAATGCAAGTGATCCATCATGGAATTTTTAAGTGAACATGCATGAAGAGAGGTATATTCCACATAATGCAAAATTCCAAAATAATTCAAAAATCATTAAACAAGTAATTACCCAAGCCCAATTCATATTCAGAGGCAAACCCTAGTCTTTATAAACCCCTCCATGCACTGGTTAGGGTTACACACACGTGATTTTGGAGAGGAATCCAAGCTTGAACCCTAAAGCTCTTTTTCATCAAAGCTCACGAATTACAAAGACTTTCTCCAAAGTTCTTCCACAAAACTTCTCTTGGAGATCTCTAGAACACAACTCAACCACCATTTGCAGCCAAAAGCAAGGATTGGAGCTGTACTATCTCAGGTTGATGATTTTTTTCGTGCTCCTTAAAATCCTTTTTTGTATGTCTATATTGATGTGTGATGATTGCTGATCATGCTGATGTATTTGGTTTTGAATTTGGACGTGTGGTTTGCTTGGAATGTTGATTCAAAGTTTTGAACCCTAAGCATATTTCCTTCGATTCTCTTTATCCATGCATCGTTTGTGTTTTTTGATTGAATATTTGAATTCCTGACGATTTTCTGGGTCGGATAGTGTACCCCCTTGTGTTTTTTGGTGTTGTTTTGATCGCAGGTGGCCGGAGAAGGTGGCGGAGCCCTAGCTCCGGCGGTGGTGGTCGGCGAACCAGTCCGGCGAGGGTTTGAATGGGGAAGATGACTTCCCAGCCATCCGATTCATGGATCCAACGGTCACGATGCAGCCACATGTTTTTGTTTTATTTTTTTTTCTGATTTTAATTTTGTGATTGTGTGTTTATTATCCTACAATAACTACCATGCTCCTCCAATTATATGTTTTTATTTGGCATACTTTTATTTTCGTTGACTGATCATGAATCGTATGATGAATCAAACGATCCACAGCCTGCCAGCGAATTAAAAACGCACGCGCCTTGCACGTGGTGGGCACACGGTAGTATCCTTCATTTTTTTGTTTTTTATCTGATCATTCAGTGGGCTGGGTTGCTATACGCACCCCCCACTCTTCAGTCCAATTCCATTTCCAACGTTTTTTTTTACTTAACGCACCCCCAGCCCATTTTATTTCTCTTTTATTTTATTTAATTTAATATTTTCATTCTTAATTATTTAAAAATAGTAAATTGCATTTAAAAATTCCTAAAAAATTCATTCATCATTTTTGTTATTTTTATAAAATTTTCACTAATTTTATTTTTATTTTTATTTTATTTTCATCGTCCTAATTAATTATTTTCTTAATTTCCTTTTTGCATTACACACCTCATGCATACTTAAATTTCTTTATTTTATTTCTCTGCCTCTGTAAAATATTTTTGATCCGTTCCTTTTGCATTCATTCATTAACATTCTAAAGTGCATAAAAATATTTTCCTTTCATTTTTAAATTTATTTCATATTGCATTTAGGTCCTTCCCTTTGGCACACTGAGCCCTAATTCCCACCTGAACTCTGCCTAATTATTTGAATGACTAATATCTTGATTTTTTTGCAAGGACTTTTAATATGTTGTTTGCCTCTGGTTGAGGAACCTTAATGTTTAATTTGGGAATTTTAGGAGTTATTTTTCTAATTATCTGATTTGTTTTAACTTGAGATTTTCTTGCAGGCGCATCTTTGACCTTGTATGATTATCTGTTTGAAAAGGCACTTGTGCCATTTGCTTTGGGGCTGTTTCTTTGTTTCTTTGATTCATGTTTGGATGATAATCATTGTTGGTTGCCATTGTTTGATTTTCATTCACCTCATCTCTCTTACTTATGTCTATTCTGTACTAATCTTTTATGCAGGGTCTAAGGTAAGTTCTTTAAGGGTGTGGATAAGCATCCATATTCACCTTTACTATTCTCTCCTTCTCTCATCTCTTTCCTTTAGGATTTAGGTTGTCGTCAAACCTCACTAACCGTAGGTCACCCATGCATGATCACTTTAGGATTCATAGTCTCCCTTAGAGTTACCCTTGTGTCTTCTCTCTTCTCATCTCAAATTTCTTTAAAACACTTAATAATAATAAGGTGTATTGCGCACGAGCCTTAAGTGTAGGGAATGAGAAATGAGGGGCTTCCTCTCATCTCTCTAGAGTGCTTAGCGAGCGTCCTGTCTTGGGACGATGCGTTAAGTATTCGCCCCTGTGCCCTAGACTTTGGTGCAATGCAACTTAGGAACTAACTTAAGCCACTTCTGTCCTAAAAAACACAAACTAACTTCAAACCTTTTTGTCCTTCGGGATTTCCAAACTTAAAGGCTATTTTCAAAAAGGGCACGTTACCTTCCGTCTGAGTCGCAAACATGCATCGACCCTAACTGTCGGACGCGAACTTAACGTCGCTCATAAAAAACACAAAAAGAACTTGGTCCGAACTACGTTGACTCTGAATTCCCCATTGCACAAAAGGGGTACGTAGGCCTAGGACGTCGACGTCCTACCGAGTCTGTCTTTGTCTTCCCCTCTCCGTCTTAGTGCAGCCCTAGATGATAGTATAACTCACCCTTAGAATAGACAACAAGCGTGGATCCCATCGAGTACGATGGACGCGTGGGGTGCTAGCACCTTCCCCTCGCATAACCGACTCCCGAACCCAGGTTATGGTTGCGATGACCATTCCTTTCCCCCTTCCTAAGGTTTGTGCGGTGTTCCCTTTCCCTCTCTTGGGATAAATTTACACGGCTGGCGACTCTGTTTTTCCGCGCCACTCTCGCGTTTGTACCTGGATGAAAATCCTGGGAGCGACACTCAAAAGGGTTGAAGTCTCCATAAGATTCTCAGTAGGTGGTCCCTATAGAAAGAATTCAAAGTTAATATCAATGAATAACTCACGAAGTTAGACAACGAAAATGTTCAATACCTCAGGAGTCGTGTGTTTGGGAGGAGAGGTTGGAGTTGTATCTTCATGACCAATAGATTTGGAGGTCGAAATAAGATTGTCGGGGAAGAGGTTTTGGCACTCGAAGAGATGGTTTTCGAAGCCGGTTTCTTAAGAAAAATATTTCTTTTCTTCTTAGCTTGAGTATTCGTAGTAGGCGTCGAAGCCTTCACCAAAAAAAGATTTGAGAGTGAGTGCTGCTATCAGAAGCTTCACCTTTAACAGATGGAGCCTCTTCGGAGACCTAAGCAATAAGAGACGTAAGAGGTCCGTCGAAGTGAACACTATAAGACACCAAAACACATCATACCTGTGGTTTCGAAATTGAAGATGCCTTTGTCTTCTTCGGAGGTTTATTTGGGGCTGGTGCAGAAGTCGGAGAACGCTTTCAACCATAGAGGACAAGTACAAAATACAGTCAGTTCGTTTTGCTTCTAAACAAAAGAAATTCAATGAAACAGTGTTTACCTTCTTTGGATGAGCCTCATCGACGTCAGCAATTTGGATAGTTTTGACGGAAGCCTCCGTTGTCGGCTTTGCAGCTGGTAGTTTGCTTTCCATAATGGAAAAGGCGTCAATTAAATTTTGGAGGAAAGTTGAGCTGGAAAAATACTGACGCTGGTATTCAGACTACCATTTGTCGATTTCCTTGGTGGTGAAGAAGGACTGTTGAAACTTGAACACATGAAGTTCAAGGTGACGGGTTGTCTTGTGAAACTTGAGGCAAGCCACGTGGCCGTCAGCGTTCAGTTGTCGACCAGTCCACACAATGTCAGTCGAATGGGACACTAAGGACCTTGCCAGCATTTGACTAAAATTAAACTGTCGAGCTACCAAATTGGGTTGGTAGTTCATGAACCCATGCCCCTTCGACCCAGGTTCGATTCTGAAAGACATCATCGTGGGAGTCAGAAACGCTCTCCATACAGCATTCAACTGCGCTGCAGATTCTGGAGTAACACCAGGAAAAGGATCCCTGAACCAAGTCGGACCAAAGCTTCGATCCACGAAGGGAGCCATGGCCGAAACAAAATTGGTGACTTCGACGAACACATTAATATACTTCATAAAATTGAACCTGTTGGAAGTTTCTTGACAGGTGGTTAAGGCAAGCCTCGTGCCTTCAATAGGTCGACTCTGTTTCAAATGCATAATACGCTCCGACACAAGACAACCTAGTTGATACTCAAAGGTGGCATTCAGCCAATGTTGCAGCAGCCATATGGGGCCCGACAGATTCATAGCTTTAGGAGTGGTGTGAAGGAGTTTTAGCTTCAGAGAAGCAATACCCAAAGAATGATAAAGGGACGCCAGCAGAAGTTTGCCCAAGGAAACCTATCGACCCTCATGTATCTGGATCTCTAAACGAATATAGCTTTTAGCTATCTGCAAAGAACCAGGACAAAACACATAGTAGGAGAGCTAAAGAGTTAAAAAAAGCATTGTGTTCCCTGTCGAAAACTTCCTCAGAATCATGGATATGGTGGTCTTCGATGTAATGTTTGAAACTTGCAAGATTGAAAGAAAAAGTGTTCTCAGTCGAAAGAGTTGGGTCGAAAGTTTCACCCAAAGGTGAGAAGCCAGTAATGGCTGCCACATCAAAAAGAGAAGGCGTTAACATACCACAAGGAAGTTGGAAGGTGTTAGTCAAAACTTCCTAGAAGTAAATTGAAGCAAGCAACATGCAGGGATTGACTTTGTGGACGTGTCTCGATATCTGGATGGCGTCAAAGATGCCAGCTGTATTCCATTGTTCATTACATTTGCTTTGAACCCTGTCGAGTCAGGCCAAGTAATCTTTGTTGCGCGGAGTAGGCATTGACCAAAAAACCCTAGCATTTGGATCCATGAACTTCAAATCGATAGAACCATTCTTTTCAAAAGCAGGTGGAATGGTAGAACTATCACAAGGAAAGTATTCTTGAACCTTTTTTGGGTGTGGTTGAGGAATAAGCATTTGTCACTGCCAGTTCTCCATCGCAGATTTGTCAGTTGACAGTGGTTGAGGAATAGTTTTTAGACCCTCTTCTTCAGTAAGGACGAATGCTATAGGGTTGTTACCAGTGTTATGAGTAGTAGAAGCCATAACAATGTGAGGAAAAAAAAGAAAAGCGAAGAAAATTGTGATTCTCTTAAAGTTGCAGAAAATAGGCGCGAAGAAGAAGAAGGAAAGAAACGAAATATGTGGAAAGAGTATTTATAAGCGTAAAACTCAAACGTTGATGGTAGCCAAGTGGTTATCGATGGTGGCTTATGACTGTTCTGTTCCACTATAGTGGGAAAACTAGTGGGGGTAGCTGACAAACCCACGACCTAGGGAATAGCCGAAATTATGAAAAGTGATGGAGTGTTCCTTCAAAAGCGTGGCACAGAAGTTGTTTTCATTAAGCGTGATGTCAGCAGATTAGACATAGAGTTGAAATTTGGCAAGAATAAAACGCCAGATTTCTCAGGCGAAGATAATCTCAGTCGAAATTGGCCTTTTATGGGGGCAATTGGTTAGCTAGAAAATTTCAACTAGAGAAAAAGAAGTGAATCGAAGAGAGAAACTTTGCATCACAAACAAAGGAGCGTCGAAGTAGGCCAACGTCGTCGAAGAAGTTTGACAGGCAAGATAGGAAAATGGATAAATGGGCCCAGTCGAAGCAAATTCGATGGACCACCATACAGATCGAAGTCGAAGCCAAGAACAGTTAACACGAGCAAGTTTTAAAAGCAGTTGATGAGAACGTGGGGCAGTTACAAATAAAGTGGGTGTGTATAGATGGACGCGTGGTAAGTTGTGAATAGTCGACAACAAAGCAACAGTTATTTTTATCCCTATTTAAGTAGAATTTAGTTTCAGTTCAAAGGGTCGCATTTTATAACATTGCAAATGAAACACTCAAAGTACCAGCGTCTAAAAGAAACGAGTTATTTCTACACAAATGTATGCATGTGTCTAACTTATATTCAAGCAATTTACTTTATAAGTCTTTTTCAATTCACTTTCCTTTCCTGTTTTTTGTCTTGTTTTCTCATTTATCTATCTTAGTTGCACCAACACAGCTTATCCAACTCCTTGTCTACCAATTTAAATCCAAACACTTAAATAACCATTCCATCCTTGACACTAAGTATAGGATTTTGTAGCCGGTCCTGCAAGTAAATTTTAATAAGAGGTTAAAGACTGTTCGCCAGAAATCTGCGCGAACACCCTCACACCCATTGTACTCAACGGGAGCCATCTATGTTGTCTAAGCACGAATGTGTGTCGTTATCTAAGGGTTTACTGGCTAGAGGGAAATGGTTGGTTTTTTATTATGGTGCTCGCCAAGAATTGGGGTCCTCGTGCCTACGTATTCTCATTGTGAAATGAGAAATCAACACTCTATAATTCGGAGTAAAAAATAAGTGCTTTAGTTGTTTTCATACCTTAAAAAAGGGCTTTTGTGGGGATGCCAAGAGGCATAAAAAAGTTTGATGAGTTGGAATTATTTTTAGGATTTTGGAAGAAATTCTATTTGATTCGAATTGCACTAAAGACTAGGGGTAGAGGTGAATATTTCGAACCACCAAGCCAAGTGTCTTGTGTCTAAAATATTCAGAGTGAATGTAAGAAAGCTCTATTCTCACTCATTCTCCACCACTTAAGGCTCGTGGCGCGTATTCTACTCGTATTTTATTGTGTTTTTGAGTTTATTTGAGAAAGTTCCACTTGACGGTGGATCAAGGGTTTGTTTTATTGATTATGAAAATGTTTAAAATCATGGAAAGGTTGATGGCAAGGCAGAAGCACTCGACTTACAAGTTAGGTGTAGATGCAAAGTGAAATGGAAAGGGTTGATGGTTTGACGATGCTTATGAAAATTGCTTGACATTGGATCAAGCTCATTTGTGTTCTTTTTTTGAAAAGTGGTTGATTTTATTCTTGAGTTAAAAAACTACCTAAACAAAAGTCAATCAAGAAGAAAGTGTTAAAATTATTACACGTCATAGGAATGCGCACAAATTTGTCAAATGAGAGATAGAATAAAGCAATTAGAAATCAAATCCAACAAACAAATAAATGTACATAAAAGTGTTTGGTGCAAAGCAAGTCTCATTGTAAGAAAGCCAAAGAGTAAGCTATGTGAGGTTGATGGCGATGCTAAAAGCGATCGACTTACAAGGGTGTTTTGGAAAAGACTTGATATTAAATCAAGAATTAGTTTGAAAATGATTTAAGTGTATAATTGAGAAATAGAATCAAGATATTATCACGGCATAGGCATATCATATGAGAAATTGCATAACCAAAATGATCGATCAAATATCACACGAATATACCAAACCAAAAAAACATACAAAATTATTAACAAAATTGAATATGAATATTTAATAAAATTAAATAATAAGTTAATGAATTAATATTAAATAGATATATTTAAAATAATTAACAACATATATTTATTTTTTATTTTTTTATGAGTATAAAAAAACAATTGAAATCTAAAATAAATACGTAGCTAAATACAAAGAAGAAATAAATAGAAAAACAAAAATAAATGGGCTTGAATAATAAAAAAGAGAAAGAAAGTGGGGTGTAAAAAAAGAAAACAGAGGCCCAAGAGGATAGAAGGCCCATGGCGCCATAGGGGAGGTCCAATGGACCCAGGTCAACAAGTTGACCTTGGGGAGTGATTTTGAGCGTCAGATTCATCAAGTCAATTATTCTGACTAGATCTGACGACTCAAAGGAGGCAGGCGCACAACATGGACCATAGACCTCACACATGGAGTCAAGCAACAACAACCTCTCCGGATGTGATGTTAAAACACACAAAAAATCAGCCCATTTCATTTTAACTCTCTCTCTCTCACGCGCACACACAACACAAACACACTCTGTAGTTTCGTTCATCATTTTCGTTCAAAACCTTCACTAGAGAAGCAGCGGCGCACGGCGGCCGCCATTATCTTCTCCGGTGACACCTCACCAGAACACGAAATCGAACACACAAACCCCCACTAAAATTTCATGGTGAGTCCAGATCCTATCTCACTTGCGTCAAAATCTCCACCAAACGGCGGGATCGAGGGTTCAGAAAACCCTAAACTCACCAAAACGCAACCCAATCCTTTAATCTAGCAACGAACCACCAAGAACGGGTATAAACAAATTAAAGAGATTTTGAACTATCAACAATAAGCCCTAGAAGCAAGAGAGCACATTAAAGTATAAATTCATCTCATATTAAGTGCAATGAAATTCAAAGTAAGGAAAAAGCTATCGTGATGTTCAGGTACAAGCTCTTCTCCTTTATCTTCGGGTCTCCTTCCTCTCTTGCTTTCTTTTGTGTTGCTTGGTTGTTGTGTTTGATGTGATATTTTAGCTCTTCACACTCTGTTTTTCAATGTGAAAATCAGAGTTGAAAAAAAATGAAATGCTGAGCTTTTGAGTAAGGTTTGTAGTTCAAATTCTGCAAAGGTTTTATAGGATCATTCTCATCTTTAAATGAAAACAAAAGTGTCTTATTTATAGGGTGGAGTATGGAGTGAGGTCAGAAATGAGGTTCGTGTGAAATTGGTTGCCCTTTCATTTGGCTCGTGTGAAAGTTTGTTGGGAAAAAAATGAGGTAGAATTTCTGTGAATTGATCCTTAGACGTTTTCCCTGATTTCGTGGGATACCTTGAGGAGTGGAATTGTGGAACGCGTCCTTGTACTACATTGCTGGGATATTTTGCTTTTTTTATGTTTATAGTATATGATTGTTCTGATTGTGTGGTCCCCATGATATGGGAAGGGATGAATTGAGATTAGGGCTGAAAATGAGTCGAGCCGAGTCGAACTCGCCTCAGCTCGACTCAACTTGTTAAGAATTGGTTTAGCTCAAATATCAATTCGAGTTCGACACGAACTTTTTTTAAGCTCAAACTCGACTCGTTATAAGTTCACGAACAATTCGGTCCAACTCGTTAGGTTCATCTCGTTAGGTTCAGCTCACTTGCTTCACGAATTTATAAGCCATTTTTTAAATCTATTTTTTTTATATATTTGACATTTTAAAATTTTTTTTTTTTAAAAGAAAATGTTGAAATAAAATAAAAGTTATCAGATTGAAATTTAACTTTGTTTCAAAAATATACTAATTCAAAAATTACACGAACTTTCAAGAGATACATTTGAATGTCTAATTCAAAAACTAATCAATTGAAGTTAAAATTTGTCTAAAAAATCCACGAATTCATCTAAATATTTAGGAACCTTACAAATTTAATGAAATAGTAGATCAAAAATTACTAAAAATTGATATATTTTCATCACAAAATATGTACATCACTTGAAACCTTCATTGCACATGTTATTTTCAAATTCCATAAGGCCTCCAACAAGGATGAAACTAAATGTAGTTGTCAGTTTTACTACCATTACCATAACTAGTACGGAAGAAATATTGTAGGGTTAAGATTTGGATTAAATCTTTAAACTTACTCTTAAAAACGATATAATCATTCTCATATATAATCAAGTTGACTCATAAATCTAACGAATCGAATTATGTATAGTTCGAGTTCAGCTCATTTAATTAATGAACTAAATTTTTCGCTCATATTCAACTCATATGGTTCATGAACCTAGTTCAACGATTTAACTATCAAACCGAGTTTCAAACTATTTTCGAGTTGGTTCGGTTCATTGTCAACCCTAATTGAGATGTATATGCCTTCATTCTTATGTATGTGCTTTATTTCATAATGTGTGCATTCTTGTATGATGACATTGACTTGATTAGAATTGTTAAGTACCGATGCTGCTATGTAACGTGCCATTGCTGCTGCTTATGATTTTTTGTGTTTTTCTTTCCATGGTTGTGTCAAGGTGTTTCCTAACTCCCTTTATGTTGTCTTAGACAATTACCCATCATGTACATGTTATTCTGTCTGTTTTTATAGTGATATTTATGACTCATTCCTTTGCCTTTCTTCCTTGCGTATGAGGCGGTTTGGAGCTGAAGTTTGGTGCTTGTTGATTGCCAATTGATGAGTGTTGATGAATGGCATATGGAACAAGGCATAAAATGCAATGGCTGGCATGAATTTCCTACAAGCTTAGAGCGTTTTATTTTAATTTTCTTTGTATTTTTTGTGTAAGACATTATGATACCAAGAAACCTTGCATTTGTAACACATATTCGGATTATGTGCTAGTTAAAAAAAACAATGCTCATGTAATGCCCACTATTATTAAATGAAACATTCATTTTAATTGCAAATTGATCACTTTCCTAATTATAAACCAAATCCCATAATTTGATTAATAATAAGATAACAATCAAAATTCAACTAAAAAGAAATTGAAAAATTAACAGAGATTAACAAAAAAGATGCTAAAAAAAGTCAAACTCAAAAATCAAATCCCAAGACTTTTTTACTTACTTCTTATTCATTTCAATGAGCAACAAGAGATGCAAACATGGACAAGTACTTAGTAATCCAAGAGAAATAATCTTATTCAATAACCTGTCTTGGATGGATTTAAACAGATGAAATTCTGATTAGTGATGTGACATGACCATTTCACATGACCAGATGAAATGGTCATGTGATCATAGGTGAAAAACTCTTTAATATGAAAAAGAAAGGGTAACTTTAGGGTATGACAACATGGCAAGCTATTGAAAGCATGAATAATTCAACAACATCACATAGCAACTACTGTAATTCTTAATTCACTGACTTCAATACTTTAACACTTGAACCAACTGTCACAACAACTAATCCTAATTCTAACTGTTATAACTTAACTAACTACCATCAAAATAGTTTAGCCTACTAACACAATCTACTAACAATTTTTAAAAATCACTACTTGTCAAACTTCAAGGTCACTAACAGCAAGCATACAACATTTTCACAAAATCATTCATAGCTAACCAAAAAATCCATGACAGTCCAAGTTACATGACAATGCAATGTTTCCTAACAATTCTAACCAATCAACATTCATTCAAATTCATTTAGCAAATCAAATAGCATTAATTCACATTATTTCTCTATCCCTAACAATCCAATAAACTAACTGGTTCACAACAGTTCATAACACTTTAGCAACTCAATTCATTAGCATAATTAGATTCAAACTTACTAACACATTCTAACAATCTAACTAACTAGTTTCACTAACTGTCAAGTGTAACCAAACTAACAACTTCACAATTCAATAACTAACTCTAACAGTCCTAAACTAACTCATCTAAAAATCACAACTAAGCACTCCAATTCAATTCTAACAGCTTCTAACAGAAACACTTAACAGAGTCAGAATTCCTAACTAACTTCCTCATAGATTCAACTAACTAAAATGGTGCCCTAACCTCTAACAACCACTGCCCAAACTGACCTAAACTGTTACACTATTATCCCTCTATAAAATCTTCATTTCTTCTTCAATCACTAAACAATCAATCACATTCTACAATCATCACTCTCAATCTCTCTCTCTGAATTTCTTCTCTACAACTTCACTCACTAATTACTCCTTCTCTACAATCCACCTACACAACATCAACAACAATCAATTCCAACCTACGGACTAAGCACAAGGAGAAGAAGAAGAAGAATTGCTAAAAGAAAAGGTTAAAGGATTCGAAGCTTACCTAATCTTCCTCTGGTTTTCTGTACTCTTCACCATCATCAAGTTCCATTAATTCCTAGGGAAATCTACGCCTGGAAGGTTGGTAATTCCTCTTCATCTTGCTTCAATTTTGCTACCACAATGTAGTCTTGAGATAAACGAACCAAACCCCTAAGGTTTCAGCTTGATTTAGACCTCCACTTCCATTTAATTTGGAATTCATTTGTCAGGGTTCTTAAATGTTTAGGCTCGATTTGGAGAAGGTAGTGAGTTTTGGAATGAATGAATGATAGAATTGGAATGAGGACGTCGAGAGGATGAGTTTGGTGTTTTTTATGGTTGTTTTGGACTGCTCCACCGCCTCCGGCGCGGCGGAGAAAAACGCCAGCGAGGGAAGTGTGTTTGAGAGAGACAGGCTTGAAGCAACCTGAAAGTTGAACATGAAATGAGTTATGCTGAGAACTCTCAGTCTCTCCCTTGGCAGTGTATTGGGCCTCAAGAGGCAAATGCCCATGAACTTTGTCATACACACCCTACCTGTTGCTTAGCATACTCCATTGTTGAACACATACAGCAATAACCACTTTGGGCTTCAATTTTGTTGAGCCCAGCGCCACTCTTGCTGGCCATACTCCCTGATTCAGGCTCACACCCCCACTGCATAATTAGTTATTATTTTCCTTTTTTCCTTTTATTTCTTTTTCTCACATTTTTACACATTTAACAAATAAATGAAAAATACATTTTCTACACATTGAAAATACACAAAATAAAATAGTCTTTTGAATTAGGTTTTGATTAGGATTATTTTCTTAATTTTTGAGTTTAATCACTAGATGTCACTTTTAATGCCATTTTCACAATAGGATAAGACTTAGGGTTAACTATTGGCTAAATTCAAATTTTCATGTCATGTTGCTTTTTGTATGATGTCATATGCTTTTGATTCTCAATACGCTCATGACCTAGACTAATTAGTTGATCAAAGTCACCTTTGATCAATTGATTACACTTGTCTTAGACTTGTCTTGAATATCTTGTCTGCTTCCCCTATCCAGTCAAGTGATCATAATTCCCTTGATCACTTGATTGGATTAGACCTTGGTACTTGCACTGCACTGGATCACTCAAGCTCAAGACTTCACCATCAATACTCTGAAGACAAAAGGACGTCAAGACCTTAATCCTTGTTCATTAAGACTAAAATCGTTTTACAAATAAACGCAAAACCGCTTGAAAATATGATTAGAATTGTACGCCACGAGCCTTAAGAAATAGAGAAGGATGAGAGGGATATATTTCTACCCTTGTTCTGAATATCCTTGGATACAGGACGCTTGACCCATTTGTTCAAAGTATTCACCTTCATTCATAGAAGTTAGTGCAATTCAAATCAAGGAAATATTTTCAAATTTAAAAACAGTCACAACTAATCAAATTCATTTTTTCGCCTTAGGGCATTCAAAATCTTTTCACAAAGGACATGTTATTTTCATTCTACCGCAAACAAACAAATGCTTAAACCTTCCACGCGCGAGTACACAAGCAAAATTTTACTGCTAGAACGTGAACGTTAATATTGTTCAATAAAAACAACCAATAAACACTTATTTTCTACCATGAACTACGGAGCTCTGATTTTCTCATTGCACTATGGGAATACGTAGGCACAGGATTTCGAAATCTTGGCGAGCACACTAATTAAAAACTTATTTTTCCCTTAATTAAAACCAACCACAAGTAACCTTTAGATAATAACACCCATCTGCACAAGGAACAATCAAAATGGTTCCCGTTGAGTACAACGGATGTGAGGGGTGCTAATACCTTCCCCTTGCATAACTGACTTCTGAACCCGAATTTGGTTGCGACGAACATTTTCTTCTCTTTTAGGGTTTTATCGATATTTTCCCTTTCCTTTGGAATAAATAAAGTTCAGTGGAGATGATAACGCGAAATTATATCGTGTATTTGACTTGACATGCATGAATTTATACTATGTTTTATTTGCTTTTGCCCGATTTATGCTTTATTTTACCCATATTTGTTTATGTTTTTCAGGCACTCGAGTCGAATCGGAATCTAATGAAAAATAAAGATTTATTGAAGAAAATGAAGAGAAAAGAAATGGAGAGGAAAGAAAAGAAGAAAAGAAAAGAAAATGAAGAGAGAGAAAGGGAATGGAAAGAAAAAGGAAAGAAAGAAAAAATATATATATAAAAGGGTGGGCCCACCACCACACATGTGGCGCAAGCCACATTGTGGGTGACGCCCACCACCATATGCTAAAGTGGTGCAAGCCACATGGGAAGGAAAGGAAGAGGTGGCGCGAGCCACCTATTTTCTGGGAAGAAAAAAATAACTTCCCACCTTCCTACTTTCTCTAGGTTTTTCAACTTTCATCCGGTCTTCTCTCAAGCGGACTCCACGGATTCCACACGACTCACACGTTCTCTTCTCAACTGCCAAGGATCACTGATTATAAAAGGGAGTGACAACCTCCATTTTGAGGGTCCGAGAATTTTCATACGAAGAATTATTTTGTTTCAGCATTCATTCAGCAAGTTTTATTTCTCTGTATTTACATTCAAGTGGATTTATTTTGTACCTGTTCGAAGCCTGCCGGCATTAGTTCGTATTCAATTTTAATTTCAAGTCGATTTAATTTTCCAGGTTTCAATTACTCTTTTTATTTATTTATCGTATTACAGCATGATTATTACTGTTATTATTCACTATATTAGCATGTTTAATTTTCCAACCATGTCTGGCTAAGTAGTTGATATTGGTATGTAACAAATTGATCAGAAGGGATTAAATAATAGTTGGTGTTAATTTTTCAAATTATTCTTTAGGCTGTGGTTTCTTATTTTAATTGGTTAACTTTTCTTACGGAAGTAAAAAGAGACATTTAAGGTTAAGGTCAAGATAAACGAGAGTTTGAGAGTTTAACCGGATAGCTGAAACCAAGCACTGATTTTAAATACAGCGGAAGCATTTTAGAATCAATTAGGACTTAATTATTTTCAAAAAGTATTTTTAAATTCAAATGATACAGCGAGAGCGCTCATTCCGATTTAATGGTATAGTCTAAAACAATAAACACGAAAGTGTGAGATAAGGTCTTTTAAATAATTATTTTCTACCGAAAAATATTTTGGCACTTAACCCTACATCGACGATTTATTAAATTCATGACATTTAATGCGTTGCATACTGATATCTCGTTATTAAATATTCTTATTAAAAGTTTAGCAGTCTTAGATTTAATTTTTGTCGCCCGTAATTTCCTTAGAACGATTAGCCTTAGCTAAACATAGTAACAAATCAGATAGCACTAGTTTGATTATCAGTCCTTGTGGGATCGATATCTTTTTAAAACTACGCGATTGACTGTACGCTTGCAGTTAGTAACCCCGTTAAACTCTTAAAGTCACGCGATCAAGTTTTTTGCACCGTTGCCGGGGACTTTGATTTAGTCAATAGTGCGATTCTTTGTTGCGCAGTATAGACTAAGGCAACAAATTTTTATTTCCCTTTTCTTTTTCGATTGTATGCCAAGTACTCGCTCACAAAGCGAAGACTTGCAGCCACCAATCGCCGAATTAGAGCGTTTCTTACATTTAAGACGCAGAATACTAGAGTATCAACGCAAGTACAATATTCCCGATCTCCTTGCTCATACTCCTGAACCAGTCAAAGAACGAAACATGGGTGAAAGACCACAAAACCGTCCTCTTAAGTTCTATGCTACCCCGCCTGAGCAAGAACCGCATAGTAGCATTGCTGCCCCTGCTATCAATCGAAACGATTTCGAGTTGAAACCTTCATTGTTGTCAGCCGTACAACAACATCAATTCTCTGTAAACCCTACAGAAGATCCTAACGAACATTTGACCAAGTTTGTGCAGTACGCAGACACAGTGAAGGCAAATGGTGTAACTGCAGACGCGATAAGACTACGTCTTTTTCCTTTCTCATTAAGAGACAGAGCTTGGGCTTGGTTGCAATCCTTGCCATCAAACTCCGTTACTACGTGGGATGAGTTGAAGAAGGTATTCTTAGCACAATATTTTCCCCCAAGCAAAACAGCTATGCTGAGAGCCCAAATCAATAGTTTTCGACAGAAGGACAACGAATCTCTTTACGATGCATGGGAAAGATACAAAGACATGATGAGGATGTGTCCGCATCACGGTCTTGAAGATTGGTTAGTCATCCATACATTTTACAATGGTCTCTTGTATAATACAAGATTGACAATAGATGTCGCCGCTGGTGGTACACTTATGGATAAACCATATGAAGAAGCCTATCAACTAATCGAAAGCATGGCTCAAAACCACTACCAATGGGGAGGAGAAAGAACTGCAGTGGAAAAATCCCAAACGAAAGGTGGAATGTACGAGGTTAGTAGCCTTGATCATGTCAATGCTAAGATAGATGCCCTTGCCCAAAAGATTGATAACTTGACCATAACGCCTGCAGCCACCGTGGCTGCTGTAGCTCAAAACTGCGAATTATGCGGAACACCTGGACATGCCGCCACTGAATGTCAAATTTTGGCAGGAGTCTCCAGTGATCAAGTGAATTACGCTCAAGGGAACCCTTATGCAAATACCTACAATCCGGGCAGGAAGAATCATCCAAACTTCTCTTACAAAAACAACAATGCCCTGTATGCACCTGGTCAAGCACCTGCTACACCACCAGGCTACCAAAAGGCTGCCGTAACTGCCCCTAATGTTCCTAGGAAGTCCAACCTTGAACTAATGATGGAGAACTTTATAGCTACCCAGGCTCAAACAAATAAAGACTTTATGAATCAAAACATACACACTAGTGAGCAAATTAAGCAATTAGCAAACAAAGTAGATGCTTTAGCCACCCACAACAAAATGCTTGAAACCCAAATTTCACAAGTGGCACAACAACAAGCACCTACTGCTGCTCCTGCTGGAACATTTCCTGGACAGCCACAACCTAATTCGAAAGGACATGCAAATGTCGTTATATTGAGAAGTGGTAAAGAACTAGACGGACCCATTGATCCAAGACTTCAGAATCCGCCCATGTACCAAAAGCCTAATACTGAGAAGGAAAATGAACCCAAGGAAAAGGAAGATAATGACCAAGAGGACGTAGAAAAACCTTATGTGCCTCTACCACCATATAAACCACCTATTCCGTATCCTCAAAGATTTGCAAATTCTAAAACTGCAGGGCAATTTAAGAAATTTGTTGAACTTCTGAAACAATTGAACATCACAATACCTTTTACAGAAGCTATCACTCAGATGCCCTCATATGCTAAGTTCCTTAAAGAAATCTTATCCAATAAGAAAAATATTGAGGATAATGAAACAGTTACACTTACTGCTGAGTGTAGCGCAATAATTCAAAACAACATGCCTCCTAAGCTGAAAGACCCAGGTAGTTTCTCCATACCCTGTGTAATTGGAAAGTTCGTCATAGACAAGGCTCTATGCGACTTAGGAGCCAGTATCAGTGTAATGCCCTTATCCATATGCAAAAGGCTTGATATGGGAGAATTAAGACCAACTAAGATGTCCGTTCAATTAGTCGACTGCTCGATTAAATATCCCGTTGGTATACTAGAGAATGTTCCAGTTCGTATAGGACAATTCTATATCCCTACCGATTTCATAATCATGGATATTAAATAAGACTCCACCACGCCTATCATATTAGGAAGACCATTCTTAGCTACCACCGGAGCCATTATAGACGTAAAGAGAGGTAAGCTAACTTTTGAAGTCGGTGAAGAGAAGGTTGAATTTATCCTGACACAATTCTTACAAGCACCAGCTATAGAAGACACATGTTATCTATTAGATGTCATAGATGAGTGCGTAAGAGAATTGGAGATGGAACCGACCACATACTCAGATATTATAAAAATTCCAATACCTCCGATTTTTGAAGATGATAATTGGCGTGAACCATACCAAGATGATAGCCTAAGCGAGTGTTTAGCACTTACACCCGATCATCTACCTTGTCCAAAGAAATCAGCTTTAGAACTGAAAACACTACCCAATAGCTTAAGGTATGAATTCCTAGACACCGAACTCGAACGACCTGTAATAGTCAACGCAGACTTAGGACAAACTGAAACTAAGAAACGATTAGATGTCTTAAGAAAATACCCAACTGCGTTGGGCTACAACATCGCTGACCTTAAAGGGATAAGTCCTTCTATCTGTATGCATCGCATTATGCTAGAGGAAGACTGTAAGACCTCTAGAGAACACCAGAGAAGGATCAATCCAATCTTAAGTATTGTAGTTAAGGATGAAGTGAAAAAGCTTTTAGAAGCAGGAATTATATACCCGATATCAGACAGTAAATGGGTTAGCCCAATACATGTCGTACCGAAGAAGGGAGGTGTTACAGTTGTTAAGAACTCCAAAGGCGAATCTATAACACAAAGAGTTGTAACTGGAAGTAGAATGTGTATCGATTATAGAAAATTGAACAAAGCTACTCGTAAAGATCATTTCCCATTACCATTCATTGACCAAATGTTGGAACGGCTGGCTAAACATTCTTACTTCTGCTATTTAGACGGTAATTCAGGATTCTTCCAAATCCCTATTCATCCTGATGACCAAGAAAAGACAACTTTCACATGTCCCTATGGTACATTTGCTTATCGACGAATGCCGTTTGGACTATGTAATGCTCCCGCCACATTCCAAAGATGCATGATGTCAATCTTCGTTGATTTTATAGATGACATTATGGAAGTATTTATGGACAATTTTTCTATTTGTGGGCAGAGTTTTGAAGGATGTCTATCGAACCTAGAAATGGTACTTGAAAGATGTGTAAAAGTCAATCTCGTATTAAACTGGGAGAAATGCCATTTCATGGTGAATCAAGGAATCGTACTTGGACACGTAGCATCTGATAGAGGGTTTGAAGTTGATAAAGCCAAGATAGAAATTATAGAAAATCTTCAACCTCCGAAAACCGTACGAGAAATACGAAGTTTCTTAGGACACGCCGGTTTCTACCGACGTTTCATAAAAGATTTCTCGAAAATTACCAAACCACTGACCGGTTTATTAATGAAAGACGCTGAATTTATCTTCGATGAAAAATGTTTAAAAGCGTTTGAACAATTGAAAACGGCTCTCATTACCGCACCTATCATGCAACCACCTGATTGGAGATTACCATTTGAAATCATGTGTGATGCGAGTGACTATGGCGTAGGAGCAGTCTTAGGACAAAGAAAGGACAGAAAGCTCCATGCAATTTACTACGCAAGTAGAACCTTAGATCCTACTCAAATAAACTACGCCACCACAGAAAAGGAACTCCTAGCTGTCGTGTTCGCTTTGGATAAATTTCGTTCTTACTTGGTAGGAGCGAAAATAATTATCTATACCGATCATGCTGCAATTAGATACCTGTTAAGTAAGAAAGATGTCAAACCAAGACTTTTAAGATGGATCCTACTCTTACAAGAATTCGATCTAGAGATAAAGGATAAAAAAGGCACCGAAAATGTAGTTGCATATCATTTATCAAGAATAGAAGGTATTAAGCCTGAGCAAGTGCCTATTAATGATGATTTCCCATATGAGCGAATCATAGCCCAATTGGAAAGCAATATGTCTGAACTAACCTTGAACGATACCGAAGCAAAGGCATTAGTGGAAGAAATTCAAACAAATACAACACTACCATGGTATGCTGACTTTGTTAACTACTTAGCTACCGGGGTACTTCCACCAGATCTAACTTACCAACAAAAGAAGAAATTCTTTCATGACCTTAAACAATATTATTGGGATGAGCCTCTACTTTTTAAGAGAGGTGCCGATGGAATTTTCCGTCGATGTGTCCCCGAAGATGAAATAGAAAACATAATCTCACATTGTTATTCTGCTCCCTATGGTGGACACGCAAGCACTTCAAAGACTTCCGCTAAGATCTTACAATCCGGCCTATTCTGGCCTAATCTATGGAAAGATGTCCATATCGCGATATTAAACTGCGACCGGTGCCAACACACTGGTAACATCTCTAGACGCGATGAAATGCCACAAAAGGGTATCTTAGAAGTGGAAGTCTTTGATGTATGGGGGATTGATTTAATGGGGCCTTTCCCATCTTCTTTTGGTAATAAATATATACTCGTTGTTGTTGATTACGTTTCAAAATGGATTGAGGCTGTAGCTTCTCCAACAAATGACACGCGAGTAGTAATTAAGCTTTTCAAGAACATAATCTTCCCTAGATTTGGTGTGCCCAGACTTGTCATCAGTGGCGGAGGCTCCTATTTTATATCAAAGATATTTGAAAAACTTCTACTGAAGTATGGAGTCCGACACCGTGTAGCGACACCATTTCATCCACAAACAAGTGGACAAGTCGAAGTCTCAAACAGAGAAATCAAACAAATCTTAGAAAAGACTGTTGCAACCTCTAGGAAAGACTGGTCATCAAAATTACACGAGGCTCTGTGGGCATATAGGACAGCTTATAAGACCCCAATAGGAACCACATCTTTTAAGTTAGTTTACGGAAAATCATGTCATTTACCTGTAGAATTAGAACACAAAGCCTACTGGGCCATTAAGACCCTCAACTTAGACCATACTGCCGCAGGTGAGAAAATAATCTTAGACATTCACGAATTAGAAGAACTTCGACTAGACGCATACGAGAATGCTAGGATATATAAAGAAAGAACTAAAAAATGGCATGACAAGCGTATTTCCCGAAAATAATTTAAGGAAGGCGACGTAGTACTACTATTTAATTCACGCCTTAAACTCTTCCCAGGAAAACTTAGGTCTAGGTGGTCAGGTCCCTTCATAATAAATAAGGTCTTCCCAAGTGGTGTCGTGGAAGTAAAAAGTAAATCTAGTCAACCATTTATAGTAAACGGACAGCGCTTAAAACATTATCATTGCGTGGATAATAGAGATTACTCAGCTAGTCTAAAGCTCCTAGAGCGGCCCGTCCAATCCGAAAACTGACATTGCACTAGAACAATGTCAGGCTTAAGATACTAAAAACAGCGCTTGGTGGGAGACAACCCACGTATTTTTAATACCTGAATTTTTAATGCTTTATTTTATTTTATTTTATTTTATTTTATCTTATTCTTCATTTAGTTCTTACCTTTTATTGCATTTTTGTTTTTTTTTTGTTTCCTCTCCTTCTCCCCATTTCTTAATGCCATTATTTACTTGTTCATTACTGACTTCGCATAACTATCTGCTTACTTACAGGCTAACTTAGCTTAGTTAGTAACTAACATTCAAGATGCAACAAGTAGATTACATGGACATTGTTTTCAGAGGCAGAGCTCAGAGGAGGAGATTTGAGATGCTAGCTCATAGAGATATGGCTTTGACCATTTACTATGATGGACCTACCATGACTAGGTTAGGTATCAGGGATAGTGTTATGTTTCTGTTTAGCCAATTGGGGTGGGAGAATGCTGCTATCAGAAGAAGGTTACTTCTTATCCTAGGCTTACCCTTGAGTTTCTTAGCTCCCTTACCCACATACCTGACCATGGCTACGGATTCCATAGAGGGTTGGCTACTTTTAGACTGTTTGGTAATGACTATACCTATAACCATATAGAACTTGCTGAACTCCTAGGATTTCCTAGTGGACCTGATGTGGTTACCGTAGTCCAAGATGAACTACTCCTTAACCTTGACCTGAACTATTTTTGGGGTAATATAACTGGAAATTACAACCCTGAACCTCATGACATGTTTTCTGAAAGCATCCACAAACCTGATATCCGATATTTTCACAAAATCCTAGCCCATACCATTTTCGGGAAAGAAGAGACTGATACCTCCGTATCCAGATATGAACTTTTTATTTTGTACTGTGCTTCCCAGGGTCGTCCTGTTAATGTTGCTACCTTTATGATAGTTAGTTTTGTCAGTATTGCTCTGGATGCTCGCGCACCAATCATAATAGGGGGTTTAGTCACCATGATAGCAAGTGCCATAGGACTGAGACATCCTCTGATCAGGCTCAACCCTCTTGGTACCATCCGACCTATGAACATTAACTTCTGCTTTAACCGACGAATCATAGGAAACCTTGGACCGGATACTTTTGGTTACCTAATTGATAATGAGGTCGTCAGTCTTTTCACCTTACCAAACCATGAGCGCACCAGTGCCCATAACCGAAACAATTGGTTTTATGACTTGACTGAACCACATCACGCCCCACCATCGCCACCTGAGACGCCACAAATTTATGAACATTATGATAATTATATTTCTGACGCTGAATCACACACACCTATTGTAGTCGCTCCTCTACCCATTGATCACGGTGCTGCCATTACTGCATTAGAGAACCGAGTGACTAACCTACAAGGAGATTTCACTACTTTGAGCACTGATTTCCACGGATTTATGGATGTCGTAATGGAACAGCTAGACCATTTTCATCAGCAGCTCTTTTCCGTCGGACTCGCCGACAATGTTACTCAACGTGGCTAACTAAGCTTATTTTATTACTGTTCCGACTCTGGCACTTTGACAGTGAGGACACCGTCTGTTTTAAATGTGGGAGAAGGAAGATAATTTTTATTTAGCTTTTCGTATTTTTCATTTCCATAACTTTAACTTTCTACTGTTGTTTACAATTATCAGTTTAGACAATTTTTTTTCATTTGGATTTGGATTTAAATTTAATGTATTTTGGTTTTAATTGGTTTTAATTTTAGTTTTAATTTCCACCTTTTTGTCTCGTTCCAGTTTCATTTAATTTCTATTCAAATTTTTATTGACTGATACAGTACAAGAGCATACTGACACTGCTATATTATTCTGCTATATTATTCACTGTTATATATGTTGTATCTTGTTTTCGTATACTGGTAAAAAAGAAGAGTGTGTAAGAGAGACAAATATCATGTGGTGCAATGAGTTTTCATGCATAATTTTTTGTTGTCCAATCGTATCACATGCAGAGGAAAGAGGAAAGAGGAAAGGAATCTCTGAGACCACTATTCACCATGTGGCTCGCGCCACTCTTTTCAAAAGAAAACAAATGTGGCTCTCGCCACTTAAGACTATGTGGCTCCCGCCACCTATCACGATGTGGCTCTCGCCACTTACATTAATTGTGGCTCCCGCCACCTCTTTTATTGCCTCTGCATGCTTACATGCATGCGCATGTGGGACACTTGTCCCTTCCCAAATCCTCCTTTGACCACCACCCACCCTAACTACACGAATTAAAAATTATCTTCTTCATTTATAAATACTAATACCTCTTCACTCTCACTCACTCACTCGCAAATTCACTTCCTCTCATTTTAATACACTAAGAAATTTTTGTGAGTTTTGCACTGCACTATTATCAAAAAAATGGAACCAGCACAAGGGTCGGCAATAGTTTTTAGAGATCAAGATCAAGCAACTCTTTTTTGACTACTGCTAGAACGAGAAATCGAGTCTACAAGGTATGCTGACACAACCTATTTAGAAACTTTAGGACTTACCGACAGTGTCGAATTTTTGCTAGAACGAGTAAATTTGAAACAATTTTTGTCTAATAGAGACCCTGTCTATGTCCCACTCACCTTAGAATTTCTTAGTTCAATTATTTTTGACCCGAAAGGAACGGTCCAGTTTAGAATGTTTAATACTGAATTTCAATTCACTTTTGATGAACTGGCTGCTAAACTTAACTTTCTAGTAGGAAACAATGTGCTGTATAGTATCCCGAGTGGATCTCAGTGGGTAAACAGCTACAAGTGTCTTTGGAGAGGCCTAACAGGTACTCATACACGAAGTTGTGAAGGCAACAAAGCCACTCTCATTCAAAACCCGGCTTTTAGATATTTTCGTCAACTATTGGCTACTACATTTTCGGCCGGTCTAATTCTAACAAAGTGAATGAGAAGGAATTTTTCTATTTACTTAACGCCTTTGCAGACCGCCGAATAAACCATGTCCCATTCATGTTTAATCATATGTGCTCCATAACCGCCTCGAACAAAGGCGCTATCACATTCAGCGGTTTAATAACAACTATAGCTCGAGCCCTTGAGCTCGATGCCCATTTCGCATCCTTAACACCGCTTCCTTCTCTTACCATCGATTTAAAAATGACTGAACGTATGAAATTGATTAAGAAAAGAGAAGATGGTAGGTATGATTTAATGATTGACAATAAAGTTTTCCCACATTTCCAGGTAGTTTCTCCATACCCTGTGTAATTGGAAAGTTCGTCATAGACAAGGCTCTATGCGACTTAGGAGCCAATATCAGTGTAATGCCCTTATCCATATGCAAAAGGCTTGATATGGGAGAATTAAGACCAACTAAGATGTCCGTTCAATTAGCCGGCCGCTCGATTAAATATCCCGTTGGTATACTAGAGAATGTTCCAGTTCGTATAGGACAATTCTATATCCCTACCGATTTCATAATCATGGATATTAAAGAAGACTCCACCACGCCTATCATATTAGGAAGAACGATCGCGGAGAGTGTTTGCTTCACTCTGTCTCATCATCTCAACATATATATTATCAAGAGTTTCAGATGACTCTTCGTCTCGTCTTCTAGGCGCACGCCTTGATGAGGTACCTGCAACAAAATCAAAGGAGGATGGTGTGGTGTGTGTTTGTGTGTCAATTCCGTCCCCGCCAGCGGAAACATTCTCAGGAATGTGCGCGTGGCCTGGGTTATCAGTATAATAGTAGTTTTCCTCTCGCCGCACATTTGTACGACTTGGGTTAGGAAGTATAAAATGTGGGAAAACTTTATTGTCAATCATTAAATCATACCTACCATCTTCTCTTTTCTTAACCAATTTCATACGTTCAGTCATTTTTAAATCAATGGTAAGAGAAGAAAGCGGTGTTAAGGATGCGAAATGGGCATCGAGCTCAAGGGCTCGAGCTATAGTTGTTATTAAACCGCCGAATGTGATAGCGCCTTTGTTCGAGGCGGTTATGGAGCACATATGATTAAACATGAATGGGACATGGTTTATTCGGCGGTCTGCAAAGGCGTTGAGTAAATAGAAAAATTCCTTCTCATTCACTTTGTTAGAATTAGACCGGCCGAAAATTGTAGTAGCCAATAGTTGGCGAAAATATCTAAAAGTCGGGTTTTGAATGAGAGTGGCTTTGTTGCCTTCACAACTTCGTGTATGAGTATCTGTTAGGCCTCTTCAAAGACACTTGTAGCTGTTTACCCACTGAGATCCACTCGGGATACTATACAGCACATCGTTTCCTACTGGAAAGTTAAGTTTAGCAGCCAATTCATCAAAAGTGAATTGAAATTCAGTATTAAACATTCTAAACTAGACCGTTCCTTCCGGGTCAAAAATAATTGAACTAAGAAATTCTAAGGTGAGTGGGACATAGACAGGGTCTCCATTAGACAAAAATTGTTTCAAATTTACTCGTTCTAGCAAAAATTCGACACTGTCGGTAAGTCCTAAAGTTTCTAAACAGTTTGTGTCAGCATACCTTGTAGACTCGATTTCTCGTTCTAGCAGTAGTCGAAAAAGAGTTGCTTGATCTTGATCTCTAAACACTATTGTCGACCCTTGTGCTGATTCCATTTTTCTGATAATAGTGCAGTTCAAAACTCACAAAAATTTCTTAGTGTATTAAAATGAGAGGAAGTGAATTTGCGAGTGAGTGAGTGAGAGTGAAGAGGTATTAGTATTTATAAATGAAGAAGATAATTTTTAATTCGGGTAGTTGGGGTGGGTGGTGGTCAAAGGAGGATTTGGGAAGGGACAAGTGTCCCACATGCGCATGCATGTAAGCATGCAGAGGCAATAAAAGAGGTGGCGGGAGCCACAATTAATGTAAGTGGTGAGAGCCACATCGTGATAGGTGGCGGGAGCCACATAGTCTTAAGTGGCGAGAGCCACATTTGTTTTCTTTTGAAAAAGTGGCGCGAGCCACATGGTGAATAGTGGTCTCAGAGATTCCTTTCCTCTTTCATCTTTCCTCTGCATGTGATACGATTGGACAACAAAAAATTATGCATGAAAACTCATTGCACCACATGATATTTGTCTCTCTTACACACTCTTCTTTTTTACCAGTATACGAAAACAAGATACAGCATATATAACAGTGAATAATATAGCAGTGTCAGTATGTTCTTGTACTGTATCAGTCAATAAAAATTTGAATAGAAATTAAATGAAATTGGAACGAGACAAAAAGGTGGAAATTAAAACTAAAATTAAAACCAATTAAAACCAAAATACATTAAATTTAAATCCAAATCCAAATGAAAAAAATTTGTCTGAACTGATAATTGTAAACAACAGTAGAAAGTTAAAGTTATGGAAATGAAAAATACGAAAAGCTAAATAAAAATTCTCTTCCTTCTCCTATATTTAAAACAGACGGTGTCCTCACTGTCAAAGTGCCAGAGTCGGAACAGTAATAAAATAAGCTTAGTTAGCCACGTTGAGTAACACTGTCGGCGAGTCCGACGGAAAAGAGCTGCTGATGAAAATGGTCTAGCTGTTCCATTACGACATCCATAAATCCGTGGAAATCAGTGCTCAAAGTAGTGAAATCGCCTTGTAGGTTAGTCACTCGGTTCTCTAATGCAGTAATGGCAGCACTGTGATCAATGGGTGGAGGAGCGGCTACAATAGGTGTGTGTGATTCAGCGTCAGAATATAATTATCATAATGTTCATAAATTTGTGGCGTCTCAGGTGGCGATGGTGGGGCGTGATGTGGTTCAGTCAAGTCATAAAACCAATTGTTTCGGTTATGGGCACTGGTGCGCTCATGGTTTGGTAAGGTGAAAAAACGGACGACCTCATTATCAATTAGGTAGTCAAAAGTATCCGGTCTAAGGTTTCCTATGATTCGTCGGTTAAAGCAGAAGTTAATGTTCATAGGTCGGATGGTACCAAGAGGGTTGAGCCTGATCAGAGGATGTCTCAATCCTATGGCACTTGCTATCATGGTGACTAAACCCCCTATTATGATTGGTGCGCGAGCATCCAAAGCAATACTGACAAAACTAGCTATCATAAAGGTAACAACATTAACAGGACGGCCCTGGGAAGCACAGTACAAAATAAAAAGTTCATCTCTGGATACGGAGGTATCGGTCTCTTCCTTTTCCCACATTTTATACTTCCTAACCCAAGTCGCACAGATGTGCGGCGAGAGGAAAACTACTGTTATACTGATAACCCAGGCCCCGCGCACATTCCTGAGAATGTTGTTGCTGGCGGGGACGGAATTGACACACAAACACACACCGCACCATCCTCCTCTGATTTTGTTGCAGGTACATCATCAAGGCGTGCGCCTAGAAGGCGAGACGAAGAGTCATCTGAAACTCTTGATAATATATATGCTGAGATGATGAGACAGAGCGAAGCAAACACTCTCCGCGACCAAAGAATACAAAGCATTGCAACTCAGCAAGCTCAAATGATGGCTCAACAGAACCAGATGTACACTCAACAAGCGGAGATGATCCAGATTCTACAGCAAATGTAGCAAGGCCAAACTAACATGGCAGAGTTGATTAAGGGGATGGCCGGTATGTCCTTTCAAGGACAAGATCAATATCCGGATCTGGGTACATCAGAACAACAAACCATAAATGTCAGGCGACCACGAACTCGAGGAAGAGGCCGCTAGTAGCCCTATTTTCTAGGTTTCTCCTTCCTTTTCTACCTTACGATGTTGCCTTGGGGACAATGCTCAATTTAAGTGTGGGGGAGGAAGTTTTATCGCTTTTAATTAACTGTTTTAGTTATTTACTGTTTTCCTAGGTAGATTTAAAATTTTTTATGCGTATTTCTTTTAGTACTCGGTATCAATAAAGAAAAATTCATGTATTGTCGAGTCCCTACACATAGTTTCTGCTATTATTTTGATTCTCCTAATTTTCTTGAGCCTTAACAAAATTTTCATTTTTGGTTTGACACGTGACATGGCACTTTAAAAGTTCAAAGAAGCTAAGTTAGAAAGACTTGAGAAAGTGTTAATAATATCGGTACTGTCTTGACACCCTGAACCCCTTGATTATGCAAATGAATTTGAAGAGAGAGAAATGGAGAGGAAAGAAAAGAAGAAAAGAAAAGAAAATGAAGAGAGAGAAAGGGAATGGAAAGAAAAAGGAAAGAAAGAAAAAGAAAAAAAATATATAAAAGGGTGGGCCCACCACCACACATGTGGCGCAAGCCACATTGTGGGTGGCGCCCACCACCATATGCTAAAGTGGCGCAAGCCACATGGGAAGGAAAGGAAGAGGTGGCGCGAGCCACCTATTTTCTGGGAAGAAAAAAATAACTTCCCACCTTCCTACTTTCTCTAGGTTTTTCAACTTCCATCCGGTCTTCTCTCAAGCGGACTCCACGGATTCCACACGACTCACACGTTCTCTTCTCAACTGCCAAGGATCACTGATTATAAAAGGTAGTAACAACCTCCATTTTGAGGGTCAGAGAATTTTCATACGAAGAATTATTTTGTTTCAGCATTCATTCAGCAAGTTTTATTTCTCTGTATTTACATTCAAGTGGATTTATTTTGTACCTGTTCGAAGCCTGCCGGCATTAGTTCGTATTCAATTTTAATTTCAAGTCGATTTAATTTTCCAGGTTTCAATTACTCTTTTTATTTATTTATCGTATTACAGCATGATTATTACTGTTATTATTCACTATATTAGCATGTTTAATTTTCCAACCATGTCTGGCTAAGTAGTTGATATCGGTATGTAACAAATTGATCAGAAGGGATTAAATAATAGTTGGTGTTAATTTTTCAAATTATTCTTTGGGCTGTGGTTTCTTATTTTAATTTGTTAACTTTTCTTACGGAAGTAAAAAGAGACATTTAAGGTTAAGGTCAAGATAAACGAGAGTTTGAGAGTTTAACCGGATAGCTGAAACCAAGCACTGATTTTAAATACAGCGGAAGCATTTTAGAATCAATTAGGATTTAATTATTTTCAAAAAGTATTTTTAAATTCCAATGATACAGCGAGAGCGCTCATTCCGATTTAATGGTATAGTCTAAATCAATAAACACGAGAGTGTGAGATAAGGTCTTTTAAATAATTATTTTCTACCGAAAAATATTTTGGCACTTAACCCTACACCGACGATTTATTAAATTCATGACGATTAATGTGTTGCATACTGATATCTCGTTATTAAATATTCTTATTAAAAGTGTAGCAGTCTTAGATTTAATTTCTGTCACCCATAATTTCCTTAGAACGATTAGCCTTAGCTAAACATAGTAACAAATCAGATAGCACTAGTTTGATTATCAGTCCTTGTGGGATCGATATCTTTTTAAAACTATGTGATAGACTGTACGCTTGCAGTTAGTAACCCCGTTAGACTCTTAAAGTCACGCGATCAGGAGACGCTGTATTTTTCGCGTAGCGACACTAATCATATAAGTATATTAGCTACTCATAATAATAAATATGAATATAATGAGTTTGGAAGAATAATACATTAAACTCAAGAATTAATTTGGTCTCTGTTGCGGTGAGAATCGGATACCAAGCTATTAATTAACTTGAATCGCACATCTTTGAAATTCACCATCGAGCTTTGATTTATCCAAAGGAAAGGGTAAAGATCGGAAACCCTAATTGCAATGTAAAAACAATGCAAGAGATCTAGGTTCGAGAGTTGGTTAGACCTAGGGAAGGTGTTAGCATCCTAGATATCTGTAGTACTCTACAGGAACCTCTTGTTAGTATCTGTGTTATATTAATGTTTGCTTGCTAAGGAATCTGTGCTAAGGTAACGATAAAGGCCTATGGTAAAGACCAAGGTGCTAAAGGTAAAGACCTAGGGGTATATACATTAAGTATGTTCGCCAAGACGTCGCATCTCGTGCCTACGTATCCTGATTAGGATGGAATCAGAGCATTCGTAGTTCACCTAACTAGAGACGAGGAACTCTTGATAATGATCAAGGTTCCAAAGGGAAATGAGTATTCATGATCATGACACTCACATAGAGTTAAAAAACTCTCTAAGTCTAAGTTGTAAGGCAAGATGGCTCGACAAGATATCGCATCTTGTGCCTATGTATCCTAACTAGGAATGAGGAATCAGAGCCTCCGTAGTTCGCCTAACTAAGACGAGGAACTCTTGACCATGGTCAAAGTTCCAAGGGGAATAAGTACTCATGATCATGATACTCAAATAGAGTTAAAGAACTCTCTAAGTCTAAATTGTAAGGCAAGATGGCTCGACAAGATATCACATCTTGTGCCTACGTATCCTAACTAGGAATGAGGAATCAGAGCCTCCGTAATTCGCCTAACTAGGGATGAGGAATACTTGATAATGATCAAGATTCCGAGGGGGGATGAGTATTCATAATCATGATACTCGCATAGAGTTAAAGAACTCTCTAAGTCTAGGTTGTAAGAATCTAACCTAAGAGTTGACTTTAAACAAAGTCAAAGGGGAAAGTGAGTACACATCGTAATGGTACCCATATAGAGTTTAAAAACTCCAAACCTAACTCTAAATTGTAAAGCAAAATGGCTCTAATCAGGCCAAGGAAGATTATCAAGGTCACCAAGAGGGTAAGAAAGCAACAACTATCCTAACTATGACTTATAAGTCAACAAGAGTGATCCTTTCCTTTAGATTTAGGGAAGCAACAACAAAAAGGCAAGGATGAAGCTTTAAGCATAAGTGATAACAATCAAGAATGAAAATGAATTCACGAGAGAAGTCAAAATTAAGATATTGAAGAAAGTGGTCACACAAAGGATAGAAATAAACTAAAAGATGCACAAATGAGGAGCACAAAATATGATCAATAACATAGTCAAGGTAAAAGTCAAAATCACAAGATCGACAGCAAGATCCTAAATTACAAGTCACAAAAGTTAGTGGTTAAACTGATTGGAGAAAACAATTATCAGAAAAATCTAAAATTATCGAAAATAACTCCTAAATAATCATTCTAAGCACAAAAATCAAAATTAAGAGGATTAATTTTCAAAATTAATTGAGAAAAATATTTTTGAGTTTTTTAGACTCAGGAATTAAAATTAAATCACTAACTAAACTTTAAATTGCTAAGTTAACGAAAATTACTAACCAAACTTTAAATTACTAAGTTAACAAAAACTCACTAAACTTAAAATTACTAAGTTAACAAAAATTACTAACTAAACTTAAAATTACTAAGTTAACAAAAATTACTTACTGAGTTATCAAAAATTACTAATTAAATTTAAAATTGCTAAGCTTAAAAAGAAATATAGATCACTACTAATCCTAAAGTTATTAAGTTAAAAATGAAATTAAAAAAAAAAAGGAAAGAATCACAATCAAGACAAAAATCATGGGCCAGGTTTGGTTGAAAGGAAAGGAAGACCCAAATGGGGCTGTACCAGGCGGGTTGGATCGGATCCGTTTGATACTGAAAGAAAAGAGGAAAAAAGAAAACCTAAAGAACACACACGGCTGCTTCCTTTCCATTATCAGCAAAACGAAACTTGACAAACAAAATCACAAACATCGCCCTCTCAAAAAACCTCGTCTCGTCTCTCACGACTTCCATTCGAGTTCTTTGCTCACGATTTCTCGCTATCACTCGCAGTTTGGACAAGCTCAAAAGCAGACGTAATGCTCGAGAATCGCTCCATCCATAAAATCACTCACTTAGTAAGAAACATTATCAAGAAATTGGTACAAATTCGTGAAGAAGTGAAGCTGCCTCGAGAATTTGATGGCGACGGCGAAACACGTACCGGATTTGGTGATGATTCGTAGGTACGATTCTTTCTCTCTTTCTGGTGTTTCTGCTTTCTCTCGAGTTCTCCTTCTTCGCCTTTGCCACGGGTCACCCGTTTGTTCTGTTGTTTGTGATTCAAATTTGTGGTTGCAAAACTTCGTACACTTCTTGTTGTTGTTGCCGTTACAAAGGCGTGCTAATGGGGAGGAATTGAAGTGGACATTTGTGTCATTACTGGAAGAGAAATTGGTTGAGGTTCTGAAATTTAGGAGGTTGAATCCTGTTTGTCTTTTGATTGTAGGTTTGAGGAAGTTATGGTATGTTGGTGAAGACGAAATGAGAAATGGTGAGGGACATTGAGGAGGGAAGAAAACAGTGGTCAGTTTCACGAAGGAAAATAAGGGGATGATCGTGATGGAGAAAGGTGGACTTTCTTTGGTTTTCTCTGTAGACAATTCGCCCTCCCGTTTCTGTCTCCTTCTTTCTATTGTTTTTTCTCTCTTTCTTTCAATCAATTCTAAACCTCGCCCTTTAAAACAAAATCTGGAATCTTGTTGCTAAATTGTTGTTCTCAAATGTGTAGGTCATAGCAGGGCTGTTTTCATGATGCAGATGTCTTGGCTTGTGCTTCGTCATTGATACAGGTTTTTGTATTGTTGTGTAGGGGTCTTTGATTAGTAGCATGGTGATAGCGTAAGGTTTGTGATGTATGCTGTCTTGGAGCCTTGCGTGGAGCAGAGTGCAGAATTGCAGTTTTAGAGTTTTGTTGCAGCAGTGAGGGACGCAGGGTGTAGTCCTGGTTGTACGGTCAAGGTTATGCAGAATGTACCATGCTTATGGCAGATGTGCTGTGTGACAATTTTTGTATCATATGGAGGTTATGTGGGGTCCTTGTTTTTGGTTCTCTTGGTCAAAGGTTTAGGAAAGTAGTAGTAGCTGTGTTGGTCAGGGTTTTGTTGTGTTTCTAGCAGATGATGCGCAGGGTATAGTAAAAGCATAGTCTCTTTCTTTTGATTTTTCCTTGTGATGTAAAAAAACAACAAAACAAAACAAAAAGGGCTTTTATTTTTTGCTATGGTTGTAATGGGCCCTAAAACAATGGACTTTTTGTATCCTTTGAGTGAAATATGATTTTTTTTTATATACTAGACAAAATGGAAGTGGAATGGAATTTTGAAATGGGTTTCATTGAATAAGTAGTAATGGTAAATGATTTTGAAATGATATGACTACTTGAATTTGGAAATCAAGACATAAACAAATGGATGTTGGATATGAACAAAATTGGAATTGGATAATGGTGAATAATGAATTGATAGTGGATAATTTGTCAGTGAATTTGAATAATGAAATGAAATGGTTATAGAAATTGAAATGAATAAAAGAACGAAAATGTGGATAATTAATATGAAAATATGGATAGAGATATAGAAAAAAGTTAAATGGATAAGATTGGATAAGACTATGGATATGAAGTTGAATGGATTTAAATGGATAACAGACATTAATGGACTTGGAAAATGGATAAAAGAGTATGGCTTAAAGATGGATAATAAAATGGATTACGGATAGAAAATTGTTTGAAGAGGATAAAATGGTTTGGTGGATTTGAACTAATAAAACGGATTAAGAAAATGGTTTGAAAGAAACAAAGATGGTTTAACAATGGTTAGGAGAATGGATATAGGTTTGGTAATGCATCTCCACCTTTGAGCCACATTTAGATCTTGATCATTAAACTTGACTGCCACAAACCCTGAACCGCATCACCAGGACTCAGCCTCTTGACTTCTCTAAAAGAAATTAAATCGGCACAAAAATCTTGGTTGATGATCGTTGAGTATAACATACTGATCCATGACAAATCCATCCTAAGAATGAAATGCCCTCCTCTTTCTTGACCAAGACCAGACCACCTCGATTGAACTGAAACGGTACTGCACATACATTGAATCTGCAACTCAACTTGAACGACATTTGCCGATCATAAGCACCAGGGGTAATAAACCCTAATCTTTCACAATCTTGATTTAGGATCTTTCCTGTCAAACCACTGATGAACCTTAAACAAAAATACACCCTTGTGGCCATTCAGAGAACTGAAGTCGTGTCTGGATAAACCTCTGATAGGAACTGCTCATGATGATAGAAAACCCAACATCTCTGCCTCAGGCTTTAGTACAGAAACCAGAAGAGATAACCTCTGAACAAAGAAAATCCAACTCAATAGAACAACTCCGATCCCACACCTTAGGAGCTTAAATGGTGGATGACCTACCCAAAACCTTGATTTACTGATCCTTGAAGTCTCTTGAAATAAACCCCGATTCACGAGCGAAACAAAACAAAGAATTGCTGATAATCTGGTTAGCTATGCATGAATGATTGACCTAAAATGATATGCAAAAGATCAAAGAATCTAAAGGTAAAATTTGGGGTATGACAGTCTCCAATGGTTGAAAACTCAATTTCCTTAGCTCCTCAATCTCCTTGCCGTCACTTTCTATCTCCAAAATTGATAACCCTAAAAATTATGTGTTTTTTCCTTTTAAAAAGCCAAACAGGTGTTAGAAAACGTCTCTATCGCAGCTACTCCAACTCTCATCGCGCCCATGATCTGCTGACGAAACTTGGATCGTGGTCGTGATACTTCATGTCGCATCGCGATGACACCCATTCACGCCCATGATGGTCACGCGAATTTTCTTGGGACAAAATTGTTCTTTTCTTTGCTTTTTCTTCTATGTTTCGCAACTCATCTTCCTTCTTACAATTTTTCACTTATTCAATGTTTCTTCTTCAAATTAAATCAAAATGACTCGAAAACAACTAAACTCAATAGAAAATGATTGTAAGAATTATATGATGATAGAGTGTCATCACAATCCCAAAATTTCTTTGTTGCTTGTCCTTTAAGAACTCATTCATAACAGAGATCTTCTTAAAACTTCATACTTACTAAACCACTAACAGAAACTGATGATAGCAAAGTTGATCATTTATATTCCTTGTTTGGATTCTTCATACTTGGAAGAGTTTTTCTCTGACTTTCCATGTACTCAATCTTCTCTCAATCTAATCGTTCACTTATATTGACATAACATGAAAAACACTAATTCATGTAGAGTTTACATCAATCATATGAATTTGCAAAACTTCAAAAAATTTATCACTTTCTATTTGAAAACACGCATTTGAGGTTTTGTATCGGTTGTAACTTGGCTAATATCATGGTGGGATATATTTAACCGGTAGGTTTAAGTCATTGGAGTTAAGTACCTGCTATCCTCCTATTTCTACGCTATCTACACACGTTCTTCATTTGCTTTCACTTATGGGTACTAGAATTTTGACTTTCTTTTTCTCTTTTTTTCTTTCTTTCTAGAAGCTCTAAATATAGTTTGATTTTTATTTCTTGCATTTATTTAATTTGAAATAGTTTGATTTTTATTTTTTCATTTTATTTAGTTTAAAATTATTTTATAAATTAGTTTAATTTTTGCATTTATTTATTTTATTTCTTAAAATGTAAAAAATAAAAAAAAAATTGTTTTAATTTTATTTGTTTTATTTTTATCTTAATGATTAAGAAAAGCATAAAAGTTATTTGTGTGATTTCTTTTCAAACTAGTACCATTTTGATTTCCCTTTAATTATATTTCATCCATATTGATGTTGTATTGATTTTGTTTCTTTTTATTTTGACCTAATTTTGTAATATAAATAGAGACAATTCCATACACAAAAGGAGGACAATGACACTCACATAAAACAAAATCAGAAAAATAGCCTCTCCCTCCCTCTCAAGTGTTGACCAACATACAATTCATACAAAAATTCAACCACTTGATCTCTTATTCACGTATCAAAAAACTAAAAAAAAATAAAAAACTAGTAATATGGCTTGCCTTTCGAATACTTATCTTCCTCTCAAAACTTAATAATGCAATTGAATCTAACTCATTCCTAATTGGATAAAAATGGATTAATTGGACGTATGCCCATTTTTTCTAAAGTATTCAGATACTAGTTGTATAGCTTGCCTTTCGAGTACTCGTCTTCTTCAAATGACTGCGATTCAATACATATCAAATACTTGTTATAATAAAATCGGACGAAAAAAGACTAGTTGGATGTATATCCCTCTTTTTCCCAAGTATTTGGACACTGGCTGTATAGCTTGCCAATTGATTACTCTTGTTCGACCTAAAAACAATTTCAACTCATCAAATCCATTTTTTACCCAAGCGCGACTAAGCAACTTTTTAACAAACGAATTATGTTTTATCCATTCCAACACGATACAAGCAAACACTTTATTTCGCTCGTGCACAACAAAAAAACAACGGTTAACTGCTCAAATGCGACATAAACACCGTTCACTAAAATCGACCAACCAACAAACTTTTGCTACCAAGAACTACATAGCTTTGAATTTCCATCACACCTAGGGATACGTATGATCGAGATTCAACTTATCATCAAGAACCCTAATAAAAAAATTCCCCGTTATTTCTCTTTGTAAATACGTTGTAATAATCAAAAGAAATAAAAAAATGTTAAAGCTTACACTCACATTTGCTAAACTACCTAATTGTTTCCCGTTGGATACAACGGATGTGTGGGGGTGCTAATACCTTCCCCGCGCATAATCGACTCCCGAACATGAATTCGTTTGTGATGACCATGTTTTTGTTCTTTTAGGGTTTTATCGATGTTTTGCTTTTAAAAATAAAACTTCAATGAAGACTCTTGTTGATTTCGAGCGTTCATTCGCTTGAGTATTTTTTACACTTCGACAAGCATGGCAGCCCTATCGACATCCATCTCCAACAAGAGATGCAATATTAATCAGAATGCAATATATATCTGCATATAATAGAAATTTCACATAATTATAATCAAGTATAAAATCAGAATACAGTATTAATCAGACTGCACTAGAAATTGCACATAACCAGAATGAAGTAAGATTATCAATTTACGCATAAGTTAGAAAATCAGAATGAAGTTACTTAACAAAAAATCTTTGGTCCACTTTGGAGAGCAATTCCTCAAGTGATGGCAATAATACCTGCATTTAGCACATAAATATTGTTGAAATAGAAATCTAATTAACACATACAATAGACAATGCAGTTCCCTAAATAAAAAATGTCACCTTTTCTTGATCACTGATGAATGTGTAAGTCTTACATAACCTAACACCTCCTAAGTCACTTATCAAAAGTTCTAGAAACAACTTCATGAATCCTTAGTTTCACCCTTTACAACAACAAATGCAATTGGCAACATTTGATCATTTGGGTCCCTTCCAATTTTTTCTATTATTTGGCCACCATAATAACCCTATAAGAAACACCCATCCAATCATATTATGGGCATGCACTTGAAAAAATTGTCTTTACAAGTTTTAAAACATATATACATCATTTGAAATGTTGGCTCAATGATCTCTCAGGATGTTCAATGCTCTCCTTTCCACCTTGAAGTGCTTGAGTTGTAATTTTATCTATTGACCTTGGATTTGACCTTAACAACGAATGGGCATAATCATAATTTTCTCTATTAGTGGCCCCATTAGAATTTACCCTCATGACAACGACCTCATGGTCATCACTATACAATACAATAATTGGGATATCTAGCAAAAATTGGTAGACTAGGAAGCTTGTCTGGCATCCTATTTTGTAGCACCTTTAAGAAGCTCCAACTCGATCCTAACAGTATTAAGGCATTCATGGGTTCAATAGTAGGCTTGTCAAGCGAACAAGTGCAAGTAAGGGGTCACATAACCCTAAAAACCACATGTGGCTTGTGAGCAGACTCCTACGTGATTGAAGTCAATTACCTCATAATGGACACCTTATCGCCGTATTATGTCATCCTTGGTAGGCATACCATCAACTCGTTAGAGGCAATTATATCCACCTAATACTAGGTTTGGAAATACTTGCTACCCAGTGGGTGAGTTGAGACAGTTCGAGGAGACTAGAAAAGTGCCTAAAAATGTTAGCGGAGTAACCTGACGATGGGAAATGAGGATATCTCCCATGAGGTTGGTCGCTTTTCAAAGCACGTGACACATACACCGCAAGTTGGGACCCAATATTAGGCGTGGAGAACGAGAGACTCACGCCCACAAAGGATATGAATGAGGTTCAAATAGGTCATTAGGCTCACCAAGTGACAATGACATGAACCTCACTTTCCAAAGAAGAATATTGCGAACTAGTCGACCAAATTATAAGAAATGTCGACTTGTTTGCCTCGGGCCCCTCCTAAATGCCATGCATAGATACTAGAGTGGTGTGCCATCACCTTATCGTCAATCCCTTTGTGATACTAGTGTCACAAAGAAAGCGAAAAGTTGGTGAGGAGAAGAGAATCATCATTAACGGGGAGGTAAATAAGCTAGCAAGCTCCAGATTCATCACAGAAGTAAAATACCCAACCTGGCTAGCGAATATGGTCCTGGTAAAGAAAGTATCAAACAAGTGGCTCATGTGCGTGGATTTCACCGACCTCAATACAGTTTGTCTCAAGTACCCTTATCCTTTACTAGATATTGATTGCCTGAATGTTGGGTCCTCGTGCTTCTAGATTATGAGCTTCATGACGCCTACTCAAGGTACAACTAGATTAAAATGGATCCCCTTGATGCGCCCAAGATGACATTCATATCAAACCATGACAACTACTATTACAATTTCATGCCCTTTGACCTCAAGAATGTATGCGTCACCTACCAGTAATTCATGGATGTCATATTATCCTAACAGATAGGGAGGCATTTAGAAGTCTACTTTGATAACATGATAATGAAGACCTCATAATGGGAATATTCATATAGAAGACTTATAGAATTCCCTGCAATCAGTTAGGAAATACAACATGTGCATGAATCCCACAAAGTGTTGCTTCGGTGTGCATGCGGGAAAGGTCATTGGCTTTATGTTAATGAAGAGGGGCATCGAAGAAAACCTAGATAAATGTCAAGGTGTAATCAACATGAGAAGATCCACCAATGTCATATAAGTCCTACAACTAATAAGTCGCTTCGCTACTCTATCATGTTTCATTTCCTATCGGGCGATAAGCCTTTTTCTTTTCTTCGCCGCCCTGAAAAAGAAGGAGAAGTTTGAATGGACCGAGAAATACAAGGAGGTGTTCTCAAGAATAAAATCATTCTTCACATCGTCGTCTATCCTCACTCTCTCAAGAGCAGTGTCACCATTGTTCCTCTACCTTTCAGTCACAGATCAGGAGATGAGTACAGTACTCGTCCAAGCGGCAGACAAGGTAGAACGACCCGTGTATTCCATAAGCAAAGTGTTCAAAGGTGCCGAGGCACATTATCAGAATATCAAGAAGCTAGTTTTGGTCATAGTCATCACGAAGAGGAAGTACCAACCCTATTTCCAAGGTCATAAAGTGCTTGTAGAAACCAACCACCCTATTCAATAGATCCTCAAGAATCCCGATCTGGCTGGAGGAATGGTGTCTTTGGTGGTAGAAATTTCAGAATATAACATCCAATATTTCCTAAGAGGAAACATAAAATCCCAAGTTCTGGCAGATTGTTTGGTGGAATTCAGCTCGCCAATAGACGAAGAGGCTCCCTCAGAATGGACATTGTTAGTCTAAGGTGCCTCAAATATTAAATGAAGCATTGTCGAGGTAATGTTAGAAGGGACATGTAACATATTGATTGAGCAATAATTAAAAATTGAATTCAAGGCCATCAACAACTAGGTCGAATATGAAGCTCTCATATCCAACATGAACCTTGCCCTAGAAATGGGTGCTTCAAGGCTAAAGGTTAAAAGCAAATCCTAATTAGTTGCTAATCAATTTTCTGGAGAGTACCAAGAAAAAGTGCCTCAACTTATAAAATAGTACCACGAGATGCGATATTTGTCAACACGCTTCGAGAATATGACTTCAAGAATTTCCTTCGACTTACTTCCTGCATCCTTGTTGAAGCTATTCTTGTGTTTCTTTGTCTGTACATATTTTTCACATACTTCGCTTGGAATGTCAATTTCTAGTATTCCTAAAACCATATTTCTTCTCTTCAAATATCTGATGTCTTTGAAATTAAGATAGTCAAGTCTATAATGCCATATCCATTCATCTCTGCTGGCTGCAGTTGCAAGACACTCATGCTCTCTCACATTAAGTTCAATCTTGAATTTTCTATTTAGAGACATAGAAGCCTTCAAGATTAACCTACCACCTGAGTCGAGAACTCTCATCATCTTGTCTTCAATCGACACCTTGTAGTTCTTTTCGACCAACTTCCCTATGCTGAGTAAATTACTCTTCATGCGTGGTATGTACAATACATTGGAAATTACTGACCTCTTACCATCTTTCCTCATAATCAGAATATCACCAATACCTTCAGCTGCTAGAGTATTGTCATTTGCAAATTTCACCATGTTCTTCATTAAGGGTTTTATGTTGACAAACCAATCTTTCCTACTAGTCATGTGTGATGAGCATCCTGAGTCTAAGTGCCATTGGTCCAGGAATCTTTCTTCATCTCTTGTTGTGACCATCAGTAACATCTCTTCTTCTTCATGTTTCGTCCTTGAAATTCTGGCCTATGCAGACAGCAGATGTTCTAACACATGTCAAGACATTGTGCTACATAATCATTTAAACTCAGAGGCGCAACAGCAGACTGATACCTTGAATATCAGATCTGCGCACTTACAGATGTCACGACATCTGATCCAACATGTCTATCATAAACTCTAACAGAAAATGTAAATCTACAGAATGATAAAGGACACAGTAATTGTTAACCCATTTCGGTGCAACTCACCTACATCTGGGGGATACCAATCCAGGAAGAAGACTCCACCATCTATAGACTGTTACATAGTTAAACTCCCCCGTTTACAACTTCTTACCTAACATCTACCCAATGAACATCTTTACCAAGGCTAAACTCAAACGTTTACAACCCTGATATGAGATACCCCACTCACTTCCCTTAATCACCAACTGTGATTTCTACATCATCCCTATCAATACAGAAATCTGTCAAGCTTTCTTGACAAACAAGCTAACTCATATTTGATTAAAAGCTTCATCCAAGAACAATACACAATCCAATACCTCAAGGCTTATAGATCTGTGCAACACATATATCTACCACAGTGTATCAACTGATACAAAGGGAGACTTACAACCTAGAGAGCCAACGACTCTCAAAACCCTAAACCCTTGTTTCTTACGCAAGAAAACAAGGTTATAAAAGGCGTACTAAGGCATATAAAAACCTAGGTCTAAGTTTTCTATTTATAGGCTTCTGCTTCCTTGGGCTTCAGTCTTCTGTTTGCTAATTCCTTGATCCATGTGCATTATCTCTTGGCTGATTTGTTACTGATTTGACACTTGCTAAATCAGTGCAGTACTTCAGGATGTCATGATATCTTCTTCGACATCTTTGTTTAGTCCAGATTTATTCATCTTTATCAATAATGTGTTTTACCAAAATTTTGTCAAACCAAAGGTGCTTTCAATCTCCCCCTTTTGACAAATTTTGGCTAAAACACTTTTTGGACGTCTCTTCACCCTGAGTGGCGGATATGATTGGAATACTGTGAAAACCGAGTCTATGTTGGTGTACATGAGGAAGAAGATAACTCTGACTCCCCCTTAACTCGTGAAACGGTACTGCCACCCCTTGAGGAAAGTAGTAAACCAGGATGAGCGAATTTGAAAAGTGTCCAGGCAATAGAAACTTCTAAAGAAGTTAGTAGAAAGATTGAAATCGAAGAACAAAGGATATCCTTTTCAAACACACTCCCCTTCCAAAGATCAGTTGTAGTCTTTGTGAATCTAAGTACTTAAGGCATGTAACTCAGGTCATAAGACACAACTTGATTCTTAACTCAAGTCACAAGACACAAAGGAAACTTACACACAGACAGGATGTTATAACATCTTGTTTATCATCCTTGCAGAGCAACTGTAAGAACAACCCATGCATCCCCTAACTCAGTGACCTATACTCCCCCTTTTTAGCCAAAAATTGGCAAAAGAAACCAAGACATTCCCATACCTAACCAACATTTATCCAGACTTGAACAAAAGACATTTTGACCATACCACAATGAATATCCCAATTCTGAAACAAACTGCTCTAAGAACACCCTTAAATAACCAAGAACTTTCCTTCGAATGTAACGATCTATTGAAACTTCAATGCGGTTATTACTTTAAGGTTGTAACTTCACCAAAACCCAATACGCATCGGTTAAGAATGCTTTGACTATTTCTTCTTCAAGAAAATCGTCCAACAATAATGCAAGTAACGATGAGCGTGTTTAGCACGCGTATAATGCAACCTCCACCGTCCAAAAGACCAATTACTCATAGAGCATGTCCTCAACAGTGTTCTGACATCATGTCAGACACTGTCCATCAAGAAAACTTTTGTATTGATGAATAACTTCACAGTCTTATGATCACAATCTGCAGAGATAAATAAATTCCCCCAGACTCAATCAATGATTCTTAAGTATCCAATAAGAACCGTTTAACTTGCACTGCCAAGTATCCCACAACTTGCAATAGTACAAATGTCAAGACATCCTTCTTGACATCATAGCTTGCTTGACGCATAAATGTAAACTGGAACTCCAACTGCACCCTCGCAATAAAACATCTTAGATCAAGGGGCATCTCCCCCTATCTAAGGTAACTAGTGCTCCTCCACAGAACACCCAAGCTAATAAAAGGAAAACATAAGACACATCTTCATGTCTTCAAGAGCGTACCCTCAGTTCAACTTACCAGCTAAACACAATCATCAACTCTCTTATTGCTTCCTCTGACAAGAAACAATAATCACTCACACATGATCACCATCATGCTACCCGTGAGGAAATGTATACCAACCATAATAAACTCTTGGCTTGAGATCAAAGTCCCATTGATCACCCCATCCTACAACCATCTACACATCACACGAACTCCTCTTGAATTCTCATGTATAGACCTCCAGCTGCTTGAGGCACAAACCAATTGAATCAAAATGTTTCACATTCCTCAAAGAGACACACATGGCCCCTTAGTTTGTTATAACGATGTCAGCTATCGTATGCATGCTCCAGAACTTCACAGCTGCTAAATTGATCCACTACTAGCATGACTTGCAGCTAGGGGTAACATCCCCTTCGCAAGATTTTCCACTGACCTTACCCAGCCAGCAATAGAGATAGACACCCCACAATCCAAGACAGTCATTCCTTATCATTCTCCCGTATGATAACCTGGAATACTTCTGATTTTCTGGTGAATATCTACTTCTGAACGCATCAGAAACCAGACCTTCATGCAATCAACATATGATCCACTTTAGTCTTCAAAAAACCTTACATCAGACCTCCAAGACAGTTCTTCTACTCCATCATTCTCCCATATGACAATGTAGATACTTCTTAGACACGATGCAAGTAACCAGTTCCTCACAGAACCTGAAATCCTTCACCAAGGATAACCAACCCAAAGATGTTCTAACATCAGTTATGACATCTTCCACACATCAGAGATACCACACACCATGGTTCTTGATATGATCTACCACTAGACTTACTATCAGCATAGTAATCCACACTGAAGATCTTCACACAACACTGCGCCACCAGCTTGAATAAAGAAAACTTCAGAAACCCAGAGAGAAATAAACTCTCATCCACCAAAAGAAGGTATGCTTCCATCCTCAACCCATAACTTCTGCCACAAGCTCCCAGAGAACCATAACCTCCTTACCGTTTCAACTAACTACTCTTCTGTTCAAGAGCAATCAGTTTCAAGCATCCTGCTTGAATGCACATTGTGAAACCAACCAAATGCCACCTTTTGATTGACCTCACTCATCTTCAGAACTCCCACAAGATACACTGATCCACCAATAAAAACAGATCTTCAAGTCACATGAACTACTTGCCCCATAGCAAGACATCTTGGATCCACCAAGCCTCTTAGTCATGTAACATCTTCCAATCCACAGCTCCCGCAAACTACATGAGATAGACCTTTTTGAAGCATCCACAACTTCCATTCTCCTGTAGATCACCTTATCTTAAGCTGATGTGCCACATCACCAACTGAGACTTCTGATGTTAAGCTAGATGTCAGAACATTCTGATATGACATCCAACTGTTGAATTCAGCTCCTCCTTCTGCCACTTAGAAGAACCTCTTCCCTTCGCAGAACAAGAGTTCCATGCTCTCATAGACTTGATTCAACAACCAAGTTTGAGTAGACAACCTCCATCCTGCTTTGAAACTCCAAAGACTTCACACCTGCCACGTCTGAATCTTCAGAAAATAAGTAGTCCAAGACTACACCATAGCCATACCAAAGAATGCCACTTTCCTCAGTAGAGCAGGTTGTAGAAAGTCAGAGATAACTGCCACTTAACTTTGACCTTTAACAAAAAGAGCAAGATCCATGCTCCAAAGCACCTAGATCAGAAATAAACTGATCCAAGCTGTAACCATCAAGATTATGATGTCTTCATCTTAATATTCAACAGCATCAAAGTCCAGACTAGTTTCTTGCCAGGAAACTTTCCAGAGAACACATGCTTCTGTCACACCCGACTGAAGCCACTTCTTAGGTCACCACCTAAGACTAAAACATATGCTAAAGCGTATGCAGTACCCCTCCCATGATTCTGCACAAACTCTGATGATGAGATGTTCCAACATCTTGTTGAACATCAGCAATCTTGACTTTCAAGGATAATTAATTAAATATTTATGGATTCCACAAATAGCCATTGATCTTAAATACTTGTATAATAACCCTTCTTCACTGCTGTAGCCGAGCTCCACCAGATCATGTCATGAACACTTATAAAGTATTCAATCTTTTTGCAAGTATCTTCTTCAAGGACAATGTTGAGATACCAAGGCTGCCACCCTTGACTCAAGTAACTAAGACTTTCTCATAACAAATCGTATTTACCTCAATAATTCTTCAATCAGATTGGATCCACTCTTAGGGTCAAGAGAGATGAATCCTTCCTTGCTGTTTTTGGAGGGTGAAAATAAATCACCTCCACTTTCTTCAGATTGTGTTTCAAAGAAACACCTTCTAGTCAGAAGAATAACTTGAAGACTCCAGATACACGACATAGATGCCTTTATGAGTGGACTTGAGAGAATTCTCAAGTATCTTTGACAACCTAGCCGACCAATAATTTATCAAACTCCTAGAGCAAGAACCTGATAAACTTAAACTCAACTCCTCTCCTCTCCAACTGACTTCAACTGCACCAAGAAACCAAGCTTCCAAGTACCAAGTTATCATGCCAGATATCTAACCATAACTCCTTTCACTCCATCGCTCCCGACTTTGGAATAAAAGAATGCAGATATCTTCAAATATAGAGGTCGACGATTGAGACCTTCCACCAACTGTCTTCAGTAACAACTCCAGAATCCCATAATTCTAGAGCTCTTCCATCAGAAACACATGCAGCGAAACCACCAAGGAACAGATCCTGCTTGCCCTAATAAGATGTCACAATATCTTATAAGATACACCAACAAGAGAACTAGCCATTTCTCCTGTAGTTGTTGTAGAATTTCCTCAGCAACATGAACAACCTCCGGGTTGCTCCCTTCGATCCAGAACATCCATCTCATCCATTAATACCCTTGAGTATGTCTGAGTTGATTGATCTGATCTTCAAAACTCCTCCTTATTTAAACGCCAGAAAGTATCTCCCAAAGATATTATCCAGAACCAGACAGGATGTCTGCTCTGATACCAATTAAAATTCTGGCCTATGCAGACAGCAGATGTCCTAACACATGTCAAGACATTGTGCTACATAATCACTTAAACTCAGAGGCACAACAACAAATTGATACCTTGAATATCAGAATTACACACTTACAGATGTCACGACATCTGATCCAACATGTTTATCATAAACTCTAACAGAAAACATAAATCTGCAGAATGATAATGAACACAATAATTGTTAACCCAGTTCGGTGCAACTCACCTACATCTGGAGGATACCAATCCAGGAAGAAGACTCCACTATCTGTAGACTGTTACAAAGTTAAACTCCCCCGTTTACAACTATATACCTAACATCTACCCAATGGACATCTTTATCATGGCTAAACTCAAACGTTTACAATCCTGATATGAGATACCCCACTCACTTCCCTTCACTATGCCATAAAAGCATTTAGACAGCGCTTTGTTTAGCATTACACAGCGCTTAAAAGCGCTGTCTAAACTGGCGCTGCTAAAAGATTAGACAGCGCTTTGGTTAATGTCAGAAGCATTGTCTAAAGGGGTGCTTTGACTGAAAAAGCGCTGTCAAAGCACCGCTTTAGATAGCGCTTTTACAATAGACAGCGCTTTTGCTTATATTTTAAACAGCACTTTTATTGTAAAAGCGCTGTCTAAATGGTGCTTTAGACAGCGTTTTTTGTTTTTTTAGACTAACATTAGACAGCGCTTTTGCTTTTTTTGGTATACCATAGACAGCGCTTTTTGGTCAAAGCGCTGTCTAAACCCCAATTTATCGCTTTTTGGTCAAATTACTGAATAAAAGCGCTGTTCGTTTTATACAGTTTATATGCACCTGTTTTTAAACCACAATTTGCACCAGGTTTTCAACCACAATTTGCACCTGTTTTTCAACCACATTTTGCACCAAAATATCATAAATTGGAGCTTCAAACCAATATATACTCACCAATTTTGACTTTTTATATATACAATTTTCATTCAACAAAACATTTTGCTTCAAATCTACATATTACTTATAGAAATGCTAAGCAAAAAGCAATGCACATCAATATAACTCTATCTTCTACTTTGCACATATAACCTGAAACAACACAAAAAGATTGTAATTCAATTAAAACAAGACATAAACAATGTCTATAGTTACAAAGTTATACATACGCAAAATTCTCATCAATTAAAGTAAGAGTACAATATACCTTATAAAACTCTGAGCTCAATAATGAATTGACACCAATCCTCTTTAATTTCATCCAAATGATCTCTTGAGTAATACGCACACTTGAATTCATCAAAGTACTACATAATAATATAACATAGTTTGATTTAGTTTCAACTATTTAATTATATGAGAAATATGTGTTAAATATTAAAATAACTCATAAGTTAGAAATACATACATCGGATGGAATCTCCATTCGATCCAAAAAAAGAGTTTCTCTCATAAACCTCAACATGAAATAACCACAATCTATACCGTTACGTTGCCGAGGACACTACACATGAAAAGAAAATATGGATAAATCCTAAGTTTTATCAAGTATCATCACTAATATAATAAAAAATGTGATAATTAATATACCTTCACTCCAATCCATGTAATGTTGTTGGCTCTCCTCTTTGTTACTTGGATATCTCTTTGTGCTCAAAAAGCTTGTATAATGCTAATAAAATATAAATGAATATTTAGAACAATTCACATAAATAAATAAATAAATATACACATGAATATTTAAAACAATCTAACTTACGTATCAATCATATTCTTCATATCTGGGTATGTTGTCCAATCATTTCCTAACGAATCCAGATAATACACAACTTCTCTGATAGGATTAATCGCGATCAACAACCAATGTCCACTGTAAGATTAAACAAATGTTAGATGGAAACTTTCTACACGACGTCAAAATACAAAAAAAATTATAATAGATGAATTTAGAATGAAAATCTAACCCAATATTAAACGGTAAAAAGAACAACTTTTCTGTATCTTTGTCGGCCATAAAGCGGTTGAGTACATACACCATGACATCATCTGGTTTATTTATGATTAACCCTAAGTTGATAGACGCGGGACTTAAGAATGCGAATCTTTGCTCCAATCCACGTGGGCGCATCAATTTGTCATACAAAAACCTTAAATAAAAACATCATTAACATTAGACTATTCATTTGAAACATAAAGTAAATAAGTTGTTCACTTAATATAACAAAGTAGATCGGATATACCTCACGTATGTATTGATAACACTGACGCCTAATTCTTCATGACGAAAAACTTGCTCAAATTCCTCATTACCAATTGATTGTTCATATTGAAAGCCATAAATACCTTCCTCCATAGGTACAAGACGAATACCTCCATTCGGAATATTTGTCATTTCTAGAAATGTCTGAAGGCACGACCTATACTTGGAAGTAGGTTTTTTTCTAGGCGCGGTCTTCTTAGCAACAACCTTTTTTTGTGTGGAAACGTTGCTAATCTCTTTACCATGAAGCTATATATCATATAATTAGTTAGATGAAGTATAAGATCACGAATTTAACATTTTCCATGCATAAATATCATATAATTGTGATGTACCTCTTTTTTTGAAACAACGGACTCAGTATGCTGCAGAATCCCCTTATCTTTTGCTTTGGATTTTGTTGGAGTCTAATTAACATTACCATGTAAAAAATATACGTAAAATACGCGTAAAAACTTTGAATACTCAAAGGTTCATAATGGTTTTAAGCATACCTCATATCCTACGCTGATGAGGCCTGACGGCCATGCAACAAACGAACCTATTGCATCTCCCACCAATGTTGCATCCGAAACATCGCCAGGATATGGTAATAATGCATCTATCTCTAAAGCAATATCAACGGAGACTTTCAAACATCCAGTAGGGAGCGGTTTAGTGTGAAGTAATTCTCCCAAAGTGTTATACACTTTTCCCTTGCCAACCATCCGATAAGTTGGTGACGCTAAGTAGAGGTGACAAGGGGAAATGCCCTAAAACCAATAATAAATATGACATTGTTAATGTGTATATATGTTAATTAAATAATTTAAGATAATAATTTAATTTCATAAAAATATATATAATTACCTCTGGAATATTCGGTTGAAAGTTACAGTTGATACTATCTTTGTCCGAAACGCTATCTCTTTCTTTTTCCTTTCTTAATTCACGAACTTCAGCTTGCAGTGCTTCCAATTTTTGCTGAAGTTCTTTATTACTAGGAGCCTTTTGTTTTTTAATATTCAAGGATGTCGGAGTGATCCCAAATCCCTTACCCCTCACCCGACCAGAATACTCACGGACATCTAATGCCCGACTAAGTATGCTCCTAGAATCATTGGCTTCATCTGGAGATAAAGACTGAGATAGAGTCTCCTGAAAATCAGATGAATATCGAATATTTGTCAAATATTTGTTAATAAAGTTTTGATTTAATTAAAGAAATAATGTTATACTTACACATTTCTCAAATACTTGTTGAACATCTTCTTTAACAACTCCATCCTTGCCCACACGGGCTTCCTTCCACAAAACATGTGATGGAAGAGATGTTTCAGAACTATTCTCCTTTTGTAACTACACATTAAGCCAAATAATATGATCAAATATAACTCATGATGAACAAGTATATCATTGCAATTTATAGATACTTACTATAGACAGTTCTAAGCGTCCATATCCAACACGTCCTTTTCTGTATGGATACGCGGGACTTGATGCTCTTTCCCGATTTGTTTCACTCACACTTCGAAATTCTGGGGTTATTCGTTTGGCTTTAAACGTGTCCCATTCTTTTTGTGAAATCAAACATCCATATTTAGATGGAAGCTCTGCATCAACAAAATTACCTTCTGCATCCCTAAGAAACTTGGTTGATAAAAATGTTCTAAACCCTATTAGTAGTTTTCCGGCCAATTTGAGACAAAAAGGTCTTCTATCATCATCAATGTTGAAACACCTCTAAGAAAAACATAGACATTGTGCGTTAGTACAAGTAATTTAAAAGACATAATTAGTTGGCATAATTAAAGACATAATTATGGTACCTTTATCTCACTCCAAATTTTTCCTTTAGCTTCGTTCAACTGTTTATTTTTCCAATCATCACAAGTAATTGGAACCTCATTCCTTGCAAGTGCACCAATAAAACTTGTCAACGTATAACCGTTAGGCTCAATAAGAAGGCCTTGTGGGCTCCAATGCACATCTAATATGATACCTCGATCTCTATCACGAATCACTTTCTTCATAACTGTTATTCCTCTTTTAATTTCCTCTTCCGCATTAGCTACTTTCTCACCTCCATCATGAATAGAATCATCATGTGGGCGATCCTCGTTAGTAGCCATCTAACCTGTAATAAAGAAAACAAGGATATCAAATATAAATTATGATGAAAGTACTTGTCTAAGCTATAAATTATGATACCAAATGATATATAAAACGAAAAATAAAGAAGAGCATATATATATATTGAAAATGACATAATATATAACATTTTATTATATTACCTCTTTCACTAGCATAAAACCAAGATATTAATATCCATAAGAGAACAACAAAACACTTAGTACCTATACCTCACTCTATATCTTGATTTTTTTTTTTGGTTAATCAAGGCATAATTGTTTATAAAAGAGACAGTATGTTGGAACAGTTGTATCAGAAATGTTCATATCAGAAAAACCCTAAATGCAGAAATGTTCATATCAGAAAATGCAGAAATGTTCATATCAGAAGAACCCTAAATGCAGAAATGTTCATATCAGAAAATGGACCTTACAAATCCATGGAATAGTTGTTGGATGACTGAGAAAAAACTTGTAATGATTAAAGTAATGAAGTCTTGTTATGACCCTAACCATCTATCCCAAAGCCAGTACCAAGCTACATTCATGAGTAGAACCACTATTTATCATCTCTAACGTTAACCATATCAAAAAAGAAGAAATCTTACCGAAACGGTGGAGAACGGTGGAGTACGGTGGAGGACGGTGGAGGACAATGGAGGAAGGACGACAGCGAGACTGTAACCGAGACGGTAGAGGACGGTGGCGAGAGCTGTTCTTCGTTCGTTCTCGTCGTTCGCAGTTCGCAGCAGAGAGGGAAAGAATAGAGAGGGAAAGAATACTGATACTATTTCATTTTTTATTTTAATTAATAAGACCTTAGACAGCGCTTTTGAGAAAAAGCGCTGGCTAATATAGGCCTTTAGCAGCGCTTTTGACAAGCGCTGGCTAATATGGGACTTTAGCAGCGCTTTTGAGATTTTTCTTTTTTTAAATTTATATGACTCTAGAAAGCGCTTTTGAGAAAAGCGCTGGCTAATATAGGTCTTTAGCAGCGCTTCCCAGAAGCGCTGGCTAATGTGGTCCTTTACCAGCGCTTTACAAAAAGCGATGTTTAAGATAGGCCTTTTAGCAGCGCTTTTACTCTTTTTCGTATACAGTTTCCGTGTTTTATTTTTTATTTAACTTATAGCAGCGCTTTTGCATAAAAGCGCTGTCTAAGGTACGCTAGTAAAAGTCATTTTTGGCGTAGTGCTTAATCACCAACTGTGATTTCTACACCATCCCTATCAATATATAAATCTGTCAAGCTTTCTTGACAAACAAGCTAACTCGAATTTGCTTAAAAGCTTCATCCAAGAACAATACACAATCCAATACCTCAAGGCTTACGGATCTGTGCGACACCTATATCTACCAGAGTGTATCAACTGATACAAAGGGAGACTTACAACCTAGAGAGCCAACGACTCTCAAAACCGTAAAGCCTTGTTTCTTACGCAAGAAAGCAAGGTTATAAAAGGCGTACTAAGGCATATAAAAACCTAGGTCTAAGTCTTCTATTTATAGGCTTCTGCTTCCTTGGGCTTCAGTCTTCTGTTTGCTAATTCCTTGATCCATGCGCATTATCTCTTGGATGATTTGTTACAGATTTGACACTTGCTAAATCAGTGCAGTACTTCAGGATGTCATGACATCTTCTTCGACATCTTTGTTCAGTCCAGATTTATTCATCTTTATAAATAACGCGTTTACCAAAATTTTGTCAAACCAAAGGTGCTTTCAGTCCCCTTTACATCAGTTTCTTGATTCTTCTGCTTTTCAGGACAATCACTAGAATAGTGACCATACTTATGACAATTGTAACATTGAATGTGACTTTTGTCAGGTTTTCAACCACCACCTTTTCATCTACCTGCAGCACCACATCTTTGGTTACCTTGCTTCCAGGGTTTTCTCTGATTCGATCAATTTCCTTCTTGTTGATTTTGACCAGTCGAATTGTTGTAGCCTCCTCTGCCTTTGTTTCCATTCCAACTTCCTTTGCCTTTTTTTTCTTTTGCTAATTGCGCCTGCAAAGCCATATCACTCTTTGACTTTCCTGCATCTCTTTCAGCCATCTTTTGTTCATCAGACTCCAGCGTCCCTTGAAGCTCTTTCTTTGTCAATGTTGACAAATCTTTCGACTATTCTATGGCTACTACCACGTGTTTGAATTTTGGAGCCAATGACCTTAAGATCTTTTGCAACAACTGATCTTGATGTCAACACTTCTCCACATACTTTGATTTGATTCACCAATTTAGTAACCCTAGTGAAGAAATATTTTATGCATTCATTGTCCTCCATTTGAAGCAATTCATAGCCTCTTTTGTGAGTTTCTAACCTCACCTTTATCACCTTCTCTGCGCCTCCAGACAATTTCTCCAAGATTTCCCGTGCTTTTTTGTTGATTCTACATCACTGACATTTCCGAAATTTTCTGGATCAACACATTGATGAATTATAAAGAGAGCTTTATAATCTTTCTTCTTCAATTCTTTGTATGCAGTCTTTTCTTGATCCTTCACGTTTTCTGCAAGCGGTGTTACTCCTTCCTTTACAAGATCCCAAAGATCTTGGTAACATAAAACCACCTTCATCTGCTTGCACCAATTCTAATAATTATTGTTCTTGAGAATCGGAAGACTCGCCGGAAAATGCCCGTTTGGATGATTCATCACCATCGTGATTTTCTTCCCACAAATCGCTCAACCAATGCTCTAGATACCACATGTTGGAATTAACCCAAAACTTTGAAAATTCTGAATAAATCTTGATGAACAAGATTCAATCAACCGGTCGAAATCCCTTGTTTTTCACTCTTCACTCAAGTGAAACAATCACACATTGGTTGCATGAATAATTATGCGCAGTAATTGTTAATGGAAGAAGAAGAAAGAAAATTGAATAAGAAAGAAGATTAGGGTTTGACAAAAATTGGGGAAGAAGGAGGTGATTTCTGCAGGTCTCTCTGCCACAAACTGTGGAAATCTTATTAATTTTGCAACTGCAAGTGATTACAAGATTATTCTCTATTCTTCTTACTCAAAATAGGGGTTACTCCCTCTATTTATAATTGAGCTAGCTTGCTCCCTAAGGTAAAGCCCAAAATACATATTTTGGTCTAAGTCGAAATCTTGTGTCAAGCAACCCGCTTCGACACTTCGACATTACACACTACAAGTTTCGACACATCCTTATTTTTGTCGAGCACTACCTGCTTCGACACAAGGAATTACAATCTCAACAAGCTCAACTAGTTAAATGTTCTATAAGTTCATTTTTAACTAAATAAGTTAAACTCAAATTTAATATTGAAATCAGTTATTAAATAATAAAAGCCTTTTTTCTTTGATAATGATCATAACTTGAAATTTTATCATGCCACCCTCAAAATCTGACTTGTCATCCCCACATCCCTTATTTAATAATTTCAAATTATTAAAGATACCATAAAATATCTAATTTTTTTAAAGGAATATTGATTTTTTTTCATTTATATTAAAATATATTAGATATTATAAAAAAATATTGGACATTTTGAAATTTTTTGAAAAAATATCAAAAGTTTACGATAAAAACTCTTTGATTTCTGATAAAAGTTTGAAGAAATATCATATTTTTAAAAATATTTTGTTGTTTTTCGAATTTTTGTAAAATGTAGGTAATTCATATTCGATAGGTAAAAACAAATTTTAACACTACCCGATTTTTCAAAATGTTTTGTAGTTTTTCGATATTTTTAAAAATATCGGAAAACTACAAATATTTCGGAAAATGCCAAAAACCCATAAAACATTTCAAAAAATTTTATAGTGTCAAATTTTTTTGCCCATCAAATATTAACTATCGATTTTTTTCAAAAATTCAAAAAATTATCAAAGATACATAATTTATCAAAGAAATCTAATTTGTGAAATTAATTTTTTTTTTAAATTGATGAATAATACATACCAGATTTTGTAAATATAGTATCAGTATTTTTAATTTATACCAAATTTTTATGTTGTTATACTAATATTTTTTCGTGCGCACTATTTTATTAAAATTTTGTTAAAAATATATCAAATATTACTGAAAATTGGAAGGGTGTTAAATCAAATTTTAGTGGTGGCAGCGTAAATCTTTGCCTTTAAAAAGTTCAATGAATACGCTTTAACATTTTTTAGCCCAATTTAAAATAAACCCTTAGGCCCAAAAGAAGTTGATAAATAAAATATTATAATGATTACTATTTTACTAATAAAATATAATGATGCTGCTTTTATTAGTTTTTATTATTTATATCATAAAAAATTATAAAATTTTACGATGCTTTATAAAGACTGTAGAAGGTCAAAATGAATGTTTAAACTTTTTTTGTCTTAATCAATGAGTTATGAATTTTTATTTATTTATTTATAAATATATAATAATATAAAATAATTTTAGAACGTATTAACTATATTCATTTAAATAAATTAGTGGAACTCAACTTTTACCCTTTCTTAACTATGATCAGATCGGACAGGTCGGTTCAACCGGTTATACCGAAAATCGGCCTTATGTCCAGTCAATTAAACCCTTTAAACCGGCCCGTCAAGGAACCAAGGCAAAAACTGGAAAACTAGGTGAAAACCGGGAAAATCGGTCAAAACCGAGGGTTCATCCAATTACATGGGTTGAACCGGATTTTAACTTTTTTAGATTTTTTTAAAAAAATTAAAAGAAAAATATAATAAAAGATGAAAAAAAACCAACTTAATACTATTGAACCAAATGGGTCTTATAATTGAAGACATCCCTCTAATCCATTCAGAATTTGAATTTTCTTGATAATAAAGCCTAGAATTCTTTTTATAAATAATACTCTCCAATTTATTTTCTAAAGTTTTGAGTGTCAAACATAATTCATTAATAATGTTATGATCATCCTTTCACAAAGTTGACAACACTAAAAAAAAAGAAACGTTTCTTCTTAAATTCTAATATTTTTTGACCTAAATCATACACCATCTAATATATTTTACATAAGATACAAAATTTTACCATTTTTAACTCTTTCTCAAACTGATTCTAGTTAAGAAATTATAGGAAATAAAAGTCATCAATCTATATGATAAAGAACTATGACTAAATCATATAACATATACAATAACGGTCCGACCCGGTCAGACCTTTAAACCTTAAACCCCAGTCTATACCGGTTCAATATCTGATCCGGTTTTAATTACCTTGATGATCACAATGATTTTCATAAAAAAAATATTTATGGGAATCAAAGACAACATTGAAGTTTAGAACACCCACACACTTTATACATGAAAATTTTGCATTAGATATTTTTTAATGGAACATATAAGTAGTCAAAAGGGTTCCTTCGCACGTTATTATTAGGCTAAATTACCTACAGGGTCCTTTAAGTTATTTAATTGTAACACTTTGGTCATTTATGTTTGTTTTGCTTCAAGTAGGTCCTTTATGTTACATAACTATTGCAACGTTACCCTCTTAATGAACTTCCGTTAAAAAAAACCTGATGTGGCACAAACGTTGCTTATGTGTAATTATTCAATTTATTATTTATTTATTTTTTTACCAGGTGTAATTGTTCTATTAAAAATTATGTTATCCAACCCTAATTTCTTCATTAACCCTAATCAGGTTTAAGTGAAGACTCTGAAGGTGAAGAATACTCAACTCAGCTCAGGGACGAAGACGAAGACGCCACCAGTGACGGATACGGTCTTGAAGGTGAAGAACTTGAGGTACGTTTTTTATGTCTATATTGATTTTAGTTTGGTGTTCTTCTTAGTGCTTCAAATCTCTAGATGTGATTGATTTTAGTTTTGGGTCTGTTTGATGTTAATAGGTTAGGATAGATATGGATGTATTTTACGTTGATTTCCATCATGGGGGATATTTTGTTGGTGACAAATATGGTGATAGATGGAGTTACTTCGAGATTTTAGGTGTTGTTAAAGTGATGAAGTATCCAGGTGTTCTTGAAATCTGGTACGACTTTGCTGGAACATTGAAGGCTTTAGAAAATGACTATGGTGCAATAGAAGCACTGAACTGGTCAAAGACTAAGGGTAAGGTTGACATATACATTGTTCATCCTATTTCTCAACCTGATATAGTAGTTGCCCTACCTGAGCCCCTAGCTGGTGATGTTACTGAGGCCCAATCTGAGGATGTTTTCGAGCCCCATCCTGAGAATGTTACCGAAGCCCAATCTGAGGATGTAAATGAGCCCCAACAAGACAATGTAAGTGAGCCCCAACATGAGAATGTAAGTGAGCCCCAACATGAGAATGTAAATGAGCCCCAACATGACAATGTAAATGAGCCCCAACATGATAGTGATGACAGTCCATTAGGAGACATGTTTGATGACTCAGATGATGAGATTTTAAAAGATGGTTTTGATGCAGTGCTGTTAGGAGAAAGAGGTGTCACTGCTGGCCAAAATGATCAACCTGTTGATGAGTTACTAGCAGATGAGACACCTAAAAAGAGAAAAAGGAAGGGTGGAAGACCAAAGAAGAAAAAGCAGGTTCCAACTGAGACATCTGGCAGTTCCCAAAAACACAAGGGTAGACCTATGAGACATCTGCAATAGAGGAATTGTTACCTGGAGTTGATCAAAGATTTTGTGTTAGACACTTGTATAGCAATTTCAGAAAAAGGTTTCCAGGAAAACAGTTGAAGGAATTAATGTGGAGGGCTGCCAAGGCTACATATCCCCAAGCATGGGAAAGGGAAATGAAGGAGATTAGGAAAGTAAATGAAGAGGCATTCAAACATTTGTGGAAGATTCCTCCTAGATTCTGGAGTAAGTCACAGTTCAAATATAGTACAAAAAGTGATGTGTTGGTGAACAACATGTCTGAAACTTTTAACAGTGTCATAATTGGAGCAAGACAAAAGCCAATTGTAACAATGTTAGAAGAGATTAGAGTCTACCTCATGGACAGATGGGCAACTAATAGAGCTAAAATTGAAGATTATGCTGAGTCTGTACTTCCAAGGATTAAGAAGGTGCTTGAAAGAAGGCAAGAAATATCAAGATTCTTTATGGCAAGGTACTTCATTAATTATTTATGTATAAATTCAATCTATTCAGTAATTCAAATATTAAAGTTTCCTTTTATTTTTCATTTGTTTATAGGTTATCAGGTGACAAAATTTATGAAGTAAGGCATACAAGTGTGCCTGGAGAGAAATACACTGTTGACCTTAAGAGGTTTGAGTGCTCATGCAGGCATTGGATGCTAACTGGAATTCCATGCTGTCATGCAATTTGTTGCATTCAAGGTAGATCTGAAGACCCAGCTGAGTACATTCCTTCATATTATAGGAAGGAAAATTATCAGGCTTGCTACCAACCACTGATCTATCCAACAAATGGGGAAAATATGTGGGAATTGACACCATATCCTAATATACTTCCACCCCCATCCAGAAGGGCACCAGGGAGGCAAAAAAGAAGCAGAAACAAGGATGCTGATGAAAAGAGGAAGGATTCAAGAAATGTTTCTAGAAAGGGATTGCCAAATAAGTGCTCAAGATGTGGTACTTCTGGACACAACAAATCATCATGTCCATCTGCACCAACACAATCTCAACCTGTCAATGTTCCATCCCAACCAGCACATGTTCCATCTCAACCAGCCACTACTACAGTTCCAACAGTCATATCCCAGCCAACAAAAAGAGTTCAAACAAGGCAATCTCAAACAGCCACTGCTATAATTCCAACAGTCCAATCCCAACCAACTAAAAGAGTTCAGACTAGGCAATCCCAAAGTGCCACCACTTCATCTCCAACAGTCCAGTCCCAACAGTCCCAAGGAGTTCAAACTAGGAGATCAGCAACCTCAGAGAGAGTTCAAACAAGACACTCCATCACAGTTTCTCAGCTACTTGCCATGAGAAGGGCCAGACCGAGACCAACATCAATCCAGCAACCAACAAGTCAGAGACCAAAGCTGCCTATTAAGAGAAAAGCCAAATAAAATGTTGGAGCTAAATATGTAGTATGTATTGGAACTAAATATGTAGTCTGTATTTTGGAACTCAATGTATTTTGGAAATCTGGTATAACTAGGTGTTTTGGATCTTATAACAATATTTTGGATGTTATAACAATGTATTGGTGACCTATTTTGGATCTTATAACAATATTTTGGATCTTATAACAATATTTTGGATGTTATAACAATGTATTGGTGACCTGCGTTATTATGTGTTGTGTTATAATTCTGTTGTGGCTGTACATTATTATGAGTTATTTTATAACAATGATTAATTTATAACAAAAAGGTCCTCTTTCTTTTTAAATTGTAACAACCAGGTCCTATAACTTTTTAAGTTGTAACAAATTGGTCCTTTAAGTTGTATTAGTGGTAACAACAATAACATTAAATGCAAACCTGCTTACACATATTGCAGTAACAAGACTGGTATACAAGTGCAACACAGATAACAGAGATGCAAAACAAATTACACATATTCTCAATTGTCATCACCACTTCTTAACCAACATACACATCAAGACTACTAAAATGAAAACTAAACAAATTATGCCATAAACTAATATCTTCAAAATCTTCAACATGTTCTTCAACATCTCCTTATTGTAGTTGTCATCCCTTCAACCAACTACCCTTCTGCCCAAGAGTAATTAGTTCAAAGCATCCTGCTTGAATGCACAATAAAGATTAACCAAATGCCACTGTTTGGTTCATATTAACTTTTCTCCAGAGTTTCAGATAACCTTCTGATCCACCAATGAAATCTAATCTTCAAGTTACATGATCTACTTACTCCATAGCAAGCCATCTTGGATCTACCAAGCCTTAGATATGTAACATCTTCTCCTTCCACAGCTCCCGCAAACTGCATAAGATAGACCTTTTTGAAGCATTAAATCCATTTCTTTTTTAGAAGATCAACTTATCTTACGATGATGCTCCACAACATCAACTAAGACCCTGAAGTTTTTGCTTGATGTCATGACATCTGATCAGACATCCAACTGAGGAATTCAGTTCTTCCTTCTGCCACTTAGAAGAACCTCCTCCCTATAATAGAACAAGAGTTCCATGTTCTCATAGACTTGATTCAACAACCAAGTTTGAGTAGACAACCTCCATCCTACTTGATCATATCATAGGTATTCAATTCAATCTCACACCTTGATGAATATCTGCTTCACAGCTCCAAAGAACTCAAATGTGCCAAGTCTGATTCTTCAGAAGAGAAGTAGTCATATACTATACCACAACTATACCAAAGAATGCCACTTTCCTTAAGTAGAGTAGTCTGTAGAAAATCATAGATAACTGCCACTTATCCTTGACCTCCAAGATGAGCAAGATCACATGCTCCTATGTACCTAGATCAGAAATAAACTGACCCAAGCTGTGCCATCACCAGCACCATATTCTAGACAAGTCTCTTGCCAGGACACTTTCTAGATAAACATCAGATGCTTCTAGTAACAACTGGAACACACCTGCTTCACTCCAATACTCCTAGATCAGAAATAAACGGATCCAAGAACTATTCATCAAGATTATGATGTCTTCTTCTTCATCTTCCACATCACCATTGTCTAGACCAGTTTCTTGCTAGGAAACTCTCCAGAGATCAGATGCTTCTGCCACACCAAACTGAAGCAGATTCTTAGGTCAACACCCAAGAGAAATAGATCCAAAAGCTTATGCAGTACCCCTCCCATGATTCTGCACAAACCCAGATGAAGAGATGTTTCAGCATCGTGTTGAACATCAACAATCTTGAACTTCACATACAAGGATAATCAATTAAATACTTGTGAATATCACAAATAGCAATTGATCTTAAATCCATGTTAAATAACCCTGCTTCACTGTTGAAGCCATACTCCAATAGATCCCTCCATGAACACTTATCAAGTATTCAATCTTTGCGAGTATCTTCCTTGACAAACAAAGTGTTGAGATACCAAGGCTGCCACCCTTGACTCAAGTAACTAAGATTCTCTCTGAATGAACACTATTTACCTCAACAGTTCTGAAATCTCCATTCAGATTGGATTCATCCTTAGGATTAAGAAAGATGAATCCTTCCTTGCACTTTTGGACGGTGAAAATAAATCACTATACTTTCTTCAGGTTTATGTTTCACAGAAACACCCTCTAGTCAGAAGAGTAACTAGAAGACTCCAGATGCACGACTGAGATGCCTTTATGAGTGGAATTTAGAGAATTCTCAAGTATCTTTGACAACTTAGCCGGTCAATAATTTATCAAATTCCTAGAGCAAGATTTTGATAAACCTAATCTCAACTCCCTTTCTCTTCAACTGACTTCAAGATGCACAATGGAACCAAGCTTCCAAGTACCAAGTCACCATAACAGACATCTACCAACAACTCTCTCCATTCCATCGCTCCCAACTTTGGAATAAAAAAATTTAAATATCTTTAAATATAGAGGCCGGTGATTGAGATCTTCCACCATTTGTCTTCAGTAACAACTCCAGAATCCCATAAATTCCAGAGCTCTTCCATTAAAAACATATGCAGCGGAACCACCAAGGAACAAATTCAATATGCCTTAATAAGATGTCAGAACATCTTACAAAGCAGCCCAACAAGAGAACAAGCCACTTCTCCTGCAGTTGTTGTAGAACCTCCTCAGAAACATGAACAACCACCAAGTTGTTACCTTTGATCCAGAACATCCATCCCATCCATTAATACACTTGAGTATGTCTGAGTGAATGATCTGATCTCCAAAAATCCTCCTTGTTTAAAACCTTAGAAAGTATCTCCCAAAGATCTCATCCAGAAATAGACAGGATGCCTGCTCTGATACCAATTAAAATTCTGGCCTAGCAGACAACAGATGTCCTAACACATGTCAAGACATTATTCTGCATAATTATTAAACAAGGAACATAACAGCAAACTAATATCCAGAATATCAGTAATTGCAGAAACACAGATGTTTCGACATCTATTCCAACATGTTAATCAAAACTGAACTATAAATTGCAGAATGATAAACAACACAGAATATGATAACCCAGTTTGGTGCAAATCACCTACATCTGGGGGATATCAATCTAGGAAGAAGAATACACTATTAGTAGTATAGATTTATGTAAACAACCTCAGGTTTACAGTAAACACCCATGTTTACCTATCACTACCCAATGAAAACTTTATCTAAGAACTCCATCCTAGATAAGAGAAACCCATCTCACTCCCTAAATCATAACCTATGATTATCTAACAGTTACTACACCATAACTGCATCATCCTATTGAAAGACACCCCTTTCAATACAAAGTTCAGTCAAGCATCCTTGACTAACAAGTTAACTTGGATTTGCTTAAAAGCTTCATCCAAGAACAATACACGATTCATTACCTACGGGTTTCTGAATCTGTACAAGTACCTATGTCTACCATAATGTATCAAATCGATACAGAGGGAGACTTACAAGAGAAACCTACGACTCTTAAAACCTAAACCCTACTTTATAAAATAGGATTTCTAAGTCTGTGTCATTCTCTCTCATCTGCCTAGGTCTTGGTCTTCTTTTTATAGCCTTCTGCTTCCATGGGATTTCAATCTTCTTTCCTTGATCCACTGCCATTTACGGCTTGAATCTTGGAACAGAAAACAAAACCTATTAACAGTCATGATGTCGAATCTTCATGTTGTGACATTTCATTCGACATCTCTGGTCTGGGGCATAAATCTTCATGTTGGAACACCTCTTCCAACATTATATTTTTCCAAAATTTAGTCAAACCATTAAAGCTTTCAGATGTTGTCCTAACGGATAAGGAGAAGACAACGATGATCGAAAAAGCCCACATTGCCATTGTTTTGAGCCTTAGTGATAAGGTTCATCGGCAGGTTTCAAAGGAGAAAACTGCAGCTGGTGTATGGACAAAACTTGAAGGTTTGTACATGATGAAATCGTTGGTTAATCATCTCTACCTGAAGCAAGCTTTGTATTCATTTAAGATGAGTGAAGATAAAGCCTTGGTTGCACGGTTAGATATGTTCAACAAGTTGATTATTGATCTTGAGAATATCGAGGTCAAGATTGATGATGAAGATCAAATGTTGCTGTTGTTGTGTTCTTTACCTAAGTTTCATGCTCGCTTCAAAGAAACTCTCTTGTATGGAAGAGAGTCGTTGACCTTTGAAGATGTTCAATCTGCCTTGTACTCTAAGTATTTGAACAAACAAAAAGAGCATAATCCATTTTCTATTGATGAAGGTTTTTCCGTTAAGGGGAAATTCTTGAAGAAAAAAGGTAGGTTTAAGAAGAAGAATGGTAAAGTTTTATAGAATTCTTATGGTGGTAATACTCCTACTATTAAGTGTTATCATTGTAAGAATGAGGGTCATACAAGAAAAGTATGTCCTGATCGACTAAACAATCATGGTGGAAAGGATAATGGTAATGCAGTCATTGTGCAAGATGGTTATGAATCATCTGATGTTCCGGATGTTTCAAGCAGTGACTCTAACAATGAGTGGATTATAGATTTAGGGTGTACTTGGCACATGACTCCAAAAAAGAAGTGTTTGAGGAATTGTGTGATCAAGATGGTGGATCAGTGTTGTTGGGAAACAACAAAGCTTGCAAAATTGCAGGAATTGGATCTGTGAGATTCAAGATCCATAATGAGTCAATAAGGTTATTGAATGATGTTAGGTATGTACCTGATCTTAAGAAGAATTTGATTTCTCTTGGTGATTTCGACAAGAAAGGATATGTTTTCAAAGGAGAGCAAAGCATCCTAAGGGTAATGAAGGGGTTTAAGGAAGTCTTGAGAGGCGTGAAGAAACAAGGCCTGTATACCCTTGAGACTGAGGTTGTAAGTGGTTCAGCATATGTGGCATCCACAAAACCTATGTTGAAGACTGAGCTATGGCACAAGAGACTTGGCCATGTCAGTGAAAGAAGCCCTGTCGAATTGTCGAAACAAAATCTGCTGGGTGGTGACAAGGTCGAAAAGCTGGAGTTTTGTGAACTTTGTGTATTTGGTAAATCCTGCAGAATGAAGTTTAACAAAGGTAAACAAAGAACACATGGATCCCTTGATTACATTCATGCTGATATTTGGGGGCCTGCAAGGAATTCTTCACACTCAAGTGCAAAGTATTTTCTATCCATAGTTGATGATTACTCCAGAAATTTATGGGTATTCATCCAGGAGACTAAGGATGAAACTTTTGAAAATTTCAAAAGTTGGAAGACTCTGGAAGAAAACAAGACTATCAGAAAGGTCAAGAGGTTGAAGACCGACAATGGTCTTGAATATTGTAATGACACTTTCGATAATTATTGTGATGTGTATGGTATTGCAAGGTAAAGAAATACTACTGGGACTCCCGAAAAAAAATGGTGTTGCTGAAAGGTTTAATCGAACCATTCTAGAAAGGGTGAGGTGCATGTTGGTAACTACATAATTGAATAAGGTGTTTTGGGCAGATGCTGGCGTGACTGCAGCATACTTGATAAATAGGTGTCCCTCGACAACCTTGGGAATGAAGACACCTGAAGAAGTCTGGTCGGGACATCCACCTAGTCTCGACAGACTTAGAGTATTTGGTTGTTTAACATATGCCCATATTACGCAAGACAAAGTCGAACCTAGAGCTCTAAGATGTAAGTTTCTTGGATACCCTGAAGGAGTCAAAGCTTTAGGTTATGGTTCCTAGAGTAAGGTCACCGGAGGTGTATCACAAGTCGAGATGTAGTATTCAATGAAGCTGAGATGGATTTCAAGAAAACTAATAACATTGGTCGAAGTTTAAAGATCTATGAAGAAGAGTTGGAACAAGAAGAGATTCCTGTTGAGGTGGAGCATAATGTTGCTGAATAGCATGGCCCAGATGAAGTCAAAGAAGAAGCAGAAGCTGCTGTCGAAGATGAGGAGATTGATAATGACTACCTGCTGGCAAGAGACAGGTTGAGAAGAGTCATCAAGCCACCTCAGAGACTTGGTTATGTAGATCTTATAGCTTATGCCATAATCTTTGCAAGTGAGGTTTTGGACGAGGAACCTAGAGACTATAAGGAAGTTATGAGGAGTCGAGACAATAGTGGATGGCTGAAAGCCATGGATGATGAGATGAAATCTCTTCATGATAATAACACTTGGGAGCTGATCAAGAAACTTGCAGGAGCCAGGTTAGTCGGTTATAAATAGATCTTTAACGTTAAGGAAGGAATTGAAGGAGTGATGTCGAAGCGTTTTAAGACAGGGTTGGTTGCAAGGGGGTTCACTCAGAAAGAAGGTGTCAACTTTAATGATGTGTTCTCACCTGTTGTAAAGCATAGATCAATCGGAATGTTGTCAGCCATGGCGGCGAAGTTCAACCTAGAACTTGAACAGGTGGATGTGAAGATAGCCTTCCTTTATGGTGATCTAGATGAAACGATCGTGATGAGGCAACCTGAAGGGTATGTAGAAAAGGGAAATGAAAATTATGTGTACAAGCTGAATAGGTCTTTGTATGGCCTGAAACATTCTCCTCGACAATGGAATAGGAGATTCGACAAGTTCACGACACACATAAGTTTCACTAGGATCCAGTTCGACTACCGTGTTTACTTCAGATTTCGACCTAGATATTCACTTGTTATTTTGTTGCTTTATGTGGATGACATCCTCATAGCAAGCAACAATGTCAAAGATGTTATGAAGGTGAAGGTTGAACTTGATAAGGAGTTCAACATGAAGGATTTGGGAGCTGCCTCCAAAATGTTTGGGATTGACATCTAGAGAGATAGAAAGCAATCGAGATTATGCTTATCTCAAGAGACATACCTAAAGAAGGTTCTTGACAAGTTTGGTATGTCGAATTCAAAGCCTGTTCTAACACCGACTAATCCTCAATATAAGCTGAGTATGACTCAACGTTCTAGTACTGAAGTCGAAAGAGCTTATATGAATAGCATTCCATATGCTAGTATAGTAGGTTCTTTTATATATGTTATGGTCTGTACGAAGCCAGACATAGTGTACGGAGTGAGCTTTCTTAGCAGGTATATGGCCAATTTTGGGAGGGTGCACTGGCAAGCAATAAAGTAGATTCTGAGGTACACCAATGGGTCTTTGAGCAGAGTCTTAATTTATGGTGGAGTCTGTGGTGATTATAGCAAAGTCGAAATCGATGGATTTGTCAACTCTGATTATGCAGGTTGTATGGATTCCAGAAAATCAATTTATGGATATGTCTTCACTATGTTTGGCATGACAATTAGTTGGAAAGCAACACTTCAGAAGGTTATTGCCTTATCAACCACTGAAGCGGAGTGTATCACCCTCACTAAAGTTGTGAAAGAAACACTGTGGCTTGAAGGTTTTGCTAACGAGCTTAAACTTCAAGGTCAAATTATCACTGTTAAATGTGATAGTCAAAGTGTAATACACTTGTCGAAGAATTCAGCCTATCATGAGCGAACTAGGCACATCAATGTGAGGCTGCACTTCGTCAGAGAGATAATTGAGCGTGGGGAAGTCCAAGTGCTGAATGTTTCGACTGATGACAATGCTGCTGATATGAACACCAAGACATTGCCGAATAGCAAGTTTTCCACTATGCAGTTGATAAAGCTGCATGATGAAAGCTAGTTGATTTTGAGGCTTAGAGTTTGTTCAAAGGTGGAGATTTGTAGCTTACGGGTGATAAGATAGTGTTGTAGCAAACTCTGTCGAATCAGTAAGTGTCGAACTCGAAGATATGGATGCAGTAGTCGAAGGTTGTTCTTGCATGCAGATTTATGTTAGCTTGTTATTTAGGTTAACATGTCGATTTGGGCCTTGCCCTTAAGCCCAATTATTTAGTTAGCTTGTAGCCTAAGTTAGCTTAGTAGTATATAAATAGACTAGTTCTCTTAGGTTGTTGGGAGATGTTAGTTATTTGTATTCACTTGTAATCTTTGAACCCTTATTGAGAAAGTGAATAGTAAAACAGGTTTAACCAATTCTTATTCTTCTTCTTCCTTCTTCATTATCCTTTGTAAAACCTAATAGTATTTCTTATGTTTGTTCAAGAAACTCAATCTTTATCTCATAAATTTGTTCTGTTATTGACGACATCCATTCACAGCAAACTGGTGCAGTAAGCGTGGAGGAGAAGATGTCGTCAACAATGTATGAGATTGAGAAATTCACCAGTGTGAATGATTTCGGTTTGGGGCACTTGAAGATGCAAGCCCTTCTTGTTCAACAGGGTTTGTTAGAAGGGTTAAAAGGATCAGAGAAGATGAATGGTGCCCTATCGGAGAAGGAGAAGACAAAGATGGTCGAAAAATCCCATAGTGCCATTGTTTTGAGCCTTGGTGATAAGGTTCTCCGGCAGGTTTCAAAGAAGAAAACTACAGCTGGAGTATGGACAAAACTTGAAGGTTTGTACATGATGAAATTGTTGGTTAATCATCTCTACCTGAAGCAAGCTTTGTATTCATTTAAGATGAGTGAAGACAAAACCTTGGCTGTGCAGCTGGATATGTTCAACAAGTTGATTCTTGATCTTGAGAATATCGAGGTCAAGACTGATGAGGAAGATCATGTGTTGTTGTTGTTGTTGTTATGTTCTTTACCTAACTCTCATGCTCGCTTCAAAGAAACTCTCTTGTATGGAAGAGAGTCGTTGACCTTTGAAGGTGTTCAATCTGCCTTGTAGTCTAAGGATTTAAACGAACGAAAAGAGCATAAGCCATCTTCTGTTGGTGAAGGTTTTTCCGTTAAGGGGAAATTCTTGAAGAAAGATGATAGGTTTAAGAAGAAGAAAGGTAAAGTTCTACAAAATTCTTATGGTGGTAGTGCTCTTACTATTAAGTGTTATCATTGTAAGAAGGGGGCATACAAGAAAAGTATGACCTCGACTGAACAATCATGGTGGAAAGGATAATGGTAATGCAGTCATTGTGCAAAGTGGTTATGAATCATTTGATATTCTGGTGGTTTCAAGCAGTGACTCTAGCAAGGAGTGGATTATGGATTCAGGGTGTACTTGGCACATGACTCCAAAAAAGACGTGTTTGAGGAATTGTGTGATCAAGTTGATGGATCAGTGTTGCTCACAAACAACAAAGCTTACAAAAATTGCAGGAATTGGATCTGAGAGATTCAAGCTCCATGATGAGTTAATAATGCTATTAACTGATGTTAGGTATGTACCTGATCTTAAGAGGACTTTGATTTCTCTTGGTGAAATCGACAAGAAAGGATATGTTTTCAAAGGAGATCCAAGCATCCTAATGGTAATGAAGGGGGTCAAAGGAAGTCTTAGGAGGTGTGAAGAAACAAGGCCTGTATACCCTTGAGCCTGAGGTTGTAAGTGGTCCAGCATACGTGGCATCCACGAATCCTGTGTCGAAGATTGAGCTATGGCACAAGAGACTTAGCCATGTCAATGAAATAAGCCCGATCAAATTTTCAAAACAAAATCTGCTGGGTGGTGACAAGGTCGAAAAGTTGGAGTTTTGTGAACCTTGTGTATTTGGTAAATCCTGCAGAATCAAGTTTAACAAAGGTAAACAAATAACACATGGATCCCTTGATTACATTCATGCTGATCTTTGGCGGCCTGCAAGGAATCCTTCACACTTAAGTGCAAAGTATTTTCTATCCATAGTTGATGATTCCTTTATAAAGTTAAGGGTATTCATCCAGAAGACTAAGGAAGAAACTTTTGAAAATTGGAAGACTCTGGTCAAAAACCAAACTAGCAGGAAGGTCAAGAGGTTGATGACCGACTATGGTCTTGAATTTTTCAATAAGGTTTTTGATAGCTATTGTGTTGTGTATGGTATTCCAAGGCACATAACTACTGTATGGACTCCCCAATACAATGGTTTGGCTGAAAGGTTTAATCGAACCATTCTAGAAAGGGTGAGGTGTATGTTGGTAAGTGCAAAATTGAATAAGGTGTTTTGGGCAGAAGCTGTCGTGAGTGCATCATACTTGATAAATAGGTGTCCCTCGACAACCTTAGAAATGAAGACACCTGAAGAAGTCTAGTAGAAAAATCCACCTAGTCTGGACAGACTTATATTATTTAGTTATTTAGCCCATGCTCATATTAGACAAGACAAAGTTAAACCCATAGCTCTAAGATGTATGTTCCTTTGATACCCTTAAGGATTCAAAGCTTTAGGTTATGATGCATAGAGCCAGGTCATTGGAGGTGTATCACAAGTCAAGATGTAGTTTTCAATGAAGCCGAGATGGCTTTCAAGAAAACTGAAGACATTGGCCGAAGTTCAAAGATCTCTGAAGAAGAGCTAGAACAAGATGAGATTCCTATTGAGGTGGAGCATAGTGATGCTGAATTACATCACCCAGATGAAATCGAAGAAGAAGCATAAGCTGGTGTCGAAGATGAGGAGATTGATAATGACTAACTACTGGAAAGAGACAGATCGAGAAGAGTTATCAAGCCACCTCAGAGACTTGGTTATGCAGATCTTATAGCTTATGCCTTAATCTCTGTAAGTGAGGTTTTAGACGAAGAACTTGGAGACTATAAGGAAGTTATGAGGAGTTGAGATAAGACTGAATGGCTGAAAGCCATGGATGATGACATGAAATCTCTTCATGATAATAACACTTGGGAGTTGATCAAGAAACCTGCAAGAGCCAGGTTAGTCAGTTGTAAATGGATCTTCAAGGTTAAGGAAGGAATCGAAGGAGTGATGTTGAAGCATTTTAAGACAAGGTTGGTTGCGATGGGGTTCACTCAGAAAGAAGGTGTCAACATCAATGATGTGTTCTCACCTGTTTTAAAGCATAGATCAATCAGATTGTTGTTGGCCATGGTGGTAAAGTTTGATCAAGAACTTGAACAAATGGATGTGAAGACAACCTTCCTTTTTGGTGATCTAGATGAAACAATCGTGATGAGGAAATCTGAAGGGTATGTAGGAAAGGGAGAGTAAGACTATGTGTACAATCTGAATAGGTCTTTGTATGGCCTGAAACATTCTCCTCAACAATGGAATAGGATATTCGACAAGTTCATGACACACATAGGTTTCACTAGGAGCCAGTTCGACCACTGTGTTTACTTCAGATTTTGACCTAGAAATTCACTTGTTATTTTGTTGCTTTATGTGGATGACATCCTCATAGCAAGCAATAATGTCAAAAATGTTATGAAGGTGAAGGTTGAACTCGATAAGGAGTTAGACATGAAGGATTTGGGAGCTGCCTCCAAAATTCTTAGGATTGACATCTAAAGAGATATAAAGCAATTGAGATTATGCTTATCTCAAAAGACATACCTGAAAAAGATTCTTGACAAGTTTGGTATGTTGAATTCAAAGCCTGTTCTAACACCGTCTAATCCTCAATATAAGCTGAGTATGACTCAAAGTTCTAGTACTGAAGTTGAAAGAGCTTATATGAATAGCATTCCATATACTAGTATAGTAGGTTCTTTGATGTATGTTATGGTCTGTATGAGGCCAGACATAGCATACAGAGTGAGCCTTCTAAGCATGTATATGACCAATCATGGGAAGACACACTGGAACGCAATAAAGTAGATTTTGAGGTACATCAATGGGTCTCTGAGAAGAGTCTTAATTTATGGTGGAGCCTGTGGTGATTCTAACAAAGTCAAAACTGAAGGATTTGTCGACTCTCATTATGCAGGTTGTATGGATTCTAGAAAATCTATTTCTGGATATGTCTTCACTATGTTTGGCATGAAAATCAGTTGGAAAACAACACTTTAGAAGGTTGTTGCCTTATCAACCACTGAAGCGGAGTATACCGCCCTCATTGAAGTTGTGAAAGAAGCATTGTGGGTTGAAGGTTTCGCTAAGGAGCTGAAACTTCAAGGTCGAATTATCAGTGTTAAATGTGATAGTCAAAGTGCAATACACCTGTCGAAGATTTCAGCCTATCATGAGCGAACCAAGCACATCAATGTGAGGCTGTACTTCATCAGAGAGATAATCGAGCGTGGGGAATTCCAAGTGCTGAAGGTTTTGACTGATGACAATGTTGCTGATATGATCACCAACACATTGCCAAGTAGCAAGTTTTTCCACTGTATGAAGTTGATAAAGCTGCATGATGAAAGCTAGTTGATTTTGAGGCTTAGAGTTTGTTCTAAGGTGGAGATTTATAGCTTATGGGGGATAATCTAGTGTTGTAGCAAACTCTGTTGAAATAATAAGTTTCGAAGTCGAAGATATGCATGCAGTAGTCGAAGGTCGTTCTTGCATGCAGATTTATGTTAGCTTGTTATTTAGGTTAACATGTCGAATTAGGCCTTGCTTGTAAGCCCAATTGTTAAGTTAGCTTGTAGCTTAAGTTAGCTTAGTAGTCTATAAATAGACTAGTTCTCTCAGGTTGTTGAGAGAGGTTAATTGTTAGCATTCACTTGTAATCTTTGAACCCTTATTGAGAAAGTAAATAGTAAAACAAGTTTAACTAATTCTTATTCTTCTTCTTCCTTCTTCTCTATCCTTTTTAAAACCTAATAGGGTTTCTTGTGTTTGTTCAAGAAACTCAATCTTTATCTCATAACTTTGTTCTGTTATTGACGACATCAATTCACAACAAGTCCATAAACAAATCAATTTACAATATCAGTTCACATAACATGATTTCCAAAATGATTTGCATAACACATAAATTTATTTTCATAACACACTACATAATTCCAAAATGATTCCAAAATGGTTCCAAATGACATTGACATGTTCACAAGACATGACAGAATTCCACAAAGGTTATAAAATGACATTGACATGTTACATAAACATGTTCAAGATACATTACATAATATCAAAAGTACTTCAAAATACATGCTAAAACCATTAACTATACAAGGGATAAATAACACTAGATGTTCTTCTTAGGTGTGATTCTCCTGGTTGGAGTAGACCTCCTGGTTGTTGGGCCAACTAAATTCTTGGCTGCAGATAATCTTGTTGTTGGTCTTGGGGGTACAAATGGTCTTTTTACACCTATCTTCTATGTCTTGCCATTTCCTTGAGTTGCACTGCCTTGAGTTGAAGTTACTTGAGCTGCAGTGCCTTGAGTAACTGGCTTTTTCCTTTGAGTTGATTGAGTTGCCTTGCCCTGAGATGACTTGGCAGGTTGAGTAGTTGGTCTTTTCCCTTGATTTAAGTGAGTTGCCTTTCCCTGAGATAGCCTTTTCCCTATAGTTGACTGAGTAACATTCCTTCTTCCTTGTGTTGTGAAAGCTCAAATGGTTTGAATAAATTTTGGTAAAAAATAATGGTGGAAAATATGCTCCAACATGAAGATTTATGTCCCAGACCAAAGATGTCAAATAGAATGTCACAGCATGTAGATTTGACATCATGACTGTCACAGTAGGCTTTGTTTCAAATCTGTTCCAAGATTCAAGGCGCGATTGGCAGTGGATCAAGGATCAAAGATATCAAGCCCAACAAAGCAGAAGACTATAAAAGAAGACCAAGACCTAGGCAGAAAAGACAGAGAGGACGACATAGACTTAGGAATCCTATTTTGTAAAGTAGGGTTTAGGTTTTGAGAGTCGTAGGTTTCTCTTGTAAGTCTCCCTCCGTATCGATTTGATGCAGTGTGGTAGACATAGATACTTGTACAGATTCAGAATCCCGTAGGCAATGAATCGTGTAGTGTTCTTGGATGAAGCTTTGAAGCAAATCCAAGTTACCTTGTTAGTCAAGGTTGTTTGACTGAACTTTGTATTGGAAGGGGTGTCTTTCAATGGGTAGATACAGTTATGGTGTAGTAACTGTTAGATAATCACAAGTTGTGATTTAGAGAGTGAGATGGGTTTCTCTTATCAATTAGATGTGACTTCTAATAATAAAGAGTTCATTGGGTAGTGATAGGTTAGCGTGGGTGATTTCTATAAACCTGAGGTTGTTTACATAAAAATATACTACTAATAGTGATTTCTTCTTCCTGGATTGGTATCCCCCAGATGTAGGTGAGTTGCACCGAACTGGGTCATCATATTCTGTGTTGTTTATCATTCTGCTATTTTCAGTTCAATCTTGATTAACATGTTGGATCAGATGTCGTGACATATGTGATTTTGCAGTTCTAATATTCAAGATATCAGTCTGCTGTTATGACTCTGTGTTTAAATGTTTATGCAGAACAATGTCGTGACATGTGTTAGGACATCTACTGTCTGCATTGCCAGAATTTCAATTGGTATCAGAGCAGACATCCTGTCTGTTTCTGGATGAGATTTTTGGGATATACTTTCTGGCATTTAAACAAGGAGGAGTTTTGAAGATTAGATCAATCAACTCAGACATACCAAAGGGTATTAATGGATGGGATGGATGTTCTGGATCGAAGGTAATAACTCGGTGGTTGTTCATGTTGCTGAGGAGGTTCTACAACAACTACAGGAGAAGTGGCTAGTTCTCTTGTTGGGGTGTCTTATAAGATGTTTTGACATCTTAGTAGGGCAAGTGGAATTTGTTCCTTGGTGGTTCTGCTGCATGTGTTTCTGATGGAAGAGCTCTAAAATTATGGAATTCTGGAGTTGTTGCTGAAGACAAATGTGGAAGATCTCAATCGTCGGCCTCTATATGTGAAGATATCTGCATTCTTTTATTCAAAAGTCAGGAGTGATAGAATGAAGGGAGTTGTTGGAAGATGTCTGTTATGGTGACTTGGTATTTGGAAGCTTGGTTCCAGGGTACAGTGTGAAGTCAGTTGAAGAGGAGAGGAGTTGGTTTAAGTTTATCAAGTTCTTGCTCTGGGAGTTTGATAAATTATTGATCGGCTAGGTTGTCAAAGATACTTGAGAATTCTCTCAAGTCCACTCATAAAGGCGTCTCAGTCGTGCATCTGGAGTCTTCTAGTTATTCTTTTGACTAGAAGGTGTTTCTATGAAACACAACCTGAAGAAAGTGGAGGTGATTTATTTTCACTATCCAAAATAGCAAGGAAGGATTCATCTCTCTTAACCCTAAGGGTGGATCCAATCTGATTGGAGTTCTCAGAATTGTTGAGGTAAATAGGATTCGTTCAGAGAGAATCTTAGTTACTTGAGTCAAGGGTGGCAGCCTTGGTATCTCAACATTGTGTGTCAATGAAGATACTTGCAAAAGATTGAATACTTGATAAGTGTTCATGAAGTGATCTGGTGGTGCTTAGCTACAACAGTGAAGAAGGGTTATTGGACAAGGATTTAAGATCAATTTCTATTTGTGGAATTCACAAGTATTTTATTGATTATCCTTGAAAGTCAAGATTGCTGATGTTCAACAAGATGTTGGAACATCTCATCATCAGAGTTTGTGCAGAATCATGGGAGGGGTACTGCATACGCTTTAGCATCTATTTTAGTCTTGGGTGTTGACCTAAGAATGGGCTTCAGTTTGGTATGACAGAAGCATGTGATCTCTGGAGAGTTTCCTGGCAAGAAACTAGTCTGGACTTTGATGCTATTGAAGATTAAGATGAAGACATCATAATCTTGATGGTTATTTCTTGGATCAGTTTATTTCTGATCTGGGTACTGAGAAGCATGGGATCTTGCTCAGTGAAGGTCAAGGTTAAGTGGCAGTTATCTCTGACTTTCTACAGACTGCTCTACTAAGGAAAGTGGCATTCTTTGGTATGGCTATGGTGTTGTCTAGGACTACTTTATCATCTGAAGATTCAGACGTGGCAGGTGTGAAGTCTTTGGATTTTCAAAGCAGATAGTTATTCATCAAGGTGTGAGCTTGAAGGGAATATCTGTGATATGTTTAAATAGGATAGAGGTTGTCTACTCAAACTTGGTTGTTGAATCAAGTCTATGAGAGAATGGAACCCTTGTTCTGTAAAAGGGAGGAGGTTCTTCTAAGTGGCAGAAGGAGAAGCTAAATTCAGCAGCTGGATGTTGTATCAGAATGTTCTGACATCTAGCTTAACATCAGAATCTCAGCTAATGATGTGGCACATCTGCTTAAGATAAGGTAATCTACAGGAGAATGGAAGTTATGGATGCTTCAAAAAGGTATATCTCATGCAGTTTACGGGAGCCGTGGTTTGAGAAGATGTTACATGTCTAGAGGCTTGGTGAATCCAAGATGTCTTGCTATGGAGCAAGTAGTTCATGTGACTTGAAGATCAGATTTCATTGGTGGATCAGTGTATCTTGTGGGAGTTCTGAAGAAAAGTGAGATCAATCAAAAGGTAGCATTTGGTTGGTTTCATATTGTGCATTCATGCAGGATGCTTGAAACTGATTCCTCTTGTGCAGAAGGGTGGTTGGTTGAAAATGTAAGGAGGATCTAGTTCATTTTAGAGCTTGTGGCAGAAGTTTTCAGTTTATGAAAGATTTCCTTCTTTTGGCGGATGAGAATTTATTTCTCTCTGGGTTTCTGAAGTTCTCTTTGTTCAAGCTAGTGGCGCAGTTTTGTGTGAAGATCTTCAGTTGGATTACTATGCAGATAGTAAGTCCAGTGGTGGAGCATATCAAGAACCATGGTGTGTGGTATCTATGATGTGTGAAGGATGTCCTAATTGATGTTAGAACATTTTTGGCTTGGTTATCCTTGGAGCAGGATACTAAGTTCTGAATGTGGAACTTGACACTCACATCTTGTCTAAGAAGTATTTATCTTATCATACGGGAGAATGATGGGTAAAGGATTATCTTAGAAGTCTGATGTGAATGGTACATGCTAGAAGTTGATCAGTTGGTGCTTGTGGAGCAAATGGGCTGAAGATTTCTGGAGCATGTGTTTGACGTTCTTCAAGTGCGAAGAATATCTGGGTGAGCTAGCAAACTAAGGGGCCCTGTGCGTCTCTTTGAGGAATGTGAAACATTCTGATTCAATTGGGTTGTATCTCAGGGAACAAGGAGATTCATACATGGGAATTCAGGAGGAGTTCGTGTGGTGTATGGATGGTTTATGGATGAGAGGGATCAATGGAGCTTTGATCTCAATCCAAGAGTTTGTTGGTTGTGGTACATGGATACATTCTGGGTATTCACACACTATATGATCATGAAGTTGTCATGGGATATCATGTAGTGGCTTTGAATGGTTCTTGATGAAGAAACATCTGTTGAAAAAGATAGGGGGAGAACTTCTATCTGGTTTATGTACTGGTGTGGTACATGATTTGCTTGAGGGTAAAGCAATAGGTGAATGTGTTCAGCAAGTGTGTTGAACTGAGGGTGCGCTCTTGAAGACATTTAGATGCGTCTTTTGTTTTTCATTCATTTAGGGTGTTCTTCTGGCAAAGGAGCACTGGTTGCCTACGACAGGGAGAGTTAGATCTCTGTCTCAAATATATAGCTACAATGATGCAGACTGGCTATCAAGATTGTTTCTGGTTTCAAGCAGTTTGTAATAAATTGCCTTAGGTGAGGGTGATATGTCAGACAAGACGTCGTGACATTGCTCTAGTGGTACAAGTATCTTGGGAATTTCTGCTGATGGAAAGCTCTATGGAAGAATTCTGTAGTAAACAGGTTTGCTAATTCTGGATTAAGGAAGTGAGTAAGAATAAACAGAAGATGGGTGTAATTATAGTCCTGCCTGTGGGGACCATAAATTTGAAAATATCAGGTTAGGTATCAGGACACTGTTCAGAAGGGTTTCAAGGATAAGTCAGAAAAGATGGAATCTTTCGAAATTAACTGCACTCCTTAACTAGTCTTTTGTTTGGATTTGCTCTACCTGCATAACCTCTTAATATTTAAGGAAGATCAAGCTGGAACATCTTTCTTAGGTTGAAATCAAATGAGTTTTGTTCGGGTGTGGGTAAGCATTATTTGGGTTTGGGTCTGCATGGGTGACTTTTGCCATCTTTTGGCTAAAAAGGGGGAGAATGACTGTGTTGTTGCTATGGACTAGTTGTGTGCATTTGAGTTGCTGATCTGCATAATTGTCTCAAAGGATGCTCTAACGTTAGTTCTAACATCCTGAAATTGTGTTTTGTGATCAGAGTTAAGAAGCAAGTGTGTACTTTGTGTCACCATGGAATGAAGAGGTTATCTTCTCCCTCATTTCACTGCCTGCACCATTAAGCTGAAGAATGTTTTAGCCAAAATTTGTCAAAAATGGGAGATTGAAAGCTTAAATGGTTTAACTAAATTTTGGTAAAACATAATGGTGGAAAAGATGCTCTAACATGAAGATTTATGCCCCAGACCAAAGATGTCGAATAGAATGTCACAGCATGTAGATTCAACATCATGACTGTCACAATAGGCTTTGTTTCAAATCTGTTCCAAGATTCAAGGCGTGATTGGCAGCGGATCAAGGATTAAAGATATTAAGCCCAACAAAGCAGAAAACTATAAAAGAAGACCAAGACCTAAGCAGAAAAGAGAGAGAGGAGAACATAGACTTAGGAATCCTATTTTGTAAAGTAGGGTTTAGGTTTTGAGAGTCGTAGGTTTCTCTTGTAAGTCTCCCTCTGTATCGATTTGATGCAGTGTGGTAGACATAGATACTTGTACAGATTCAGAAGCCCATAGGTAATGAATCGTGTAGTGTTCTTGGATGAAGCTTTGAAGCAAATCCAAGTTAACTTGTTAGTCAAGGTTGTTTGACTGAACTTTGTATTGGAAGGGGTGTCTTTCAATAGGTAGATACAGTTATGGTGTAGTAACTGTTAGATAATCATAGGTTTTGATTTAGGGAATGAGATGGGTTTCTCTTATCAATTAGATGTGACAGTATATAAAAGGATGTGAAAGAAGACTTATAGTGAAACAACCCCGCAATACAGTTATATACATATGAAAGCGGTAAATGAAAGCGGATAAACACTTACCCGTTGTAGAGCTTCCATGCTGTTTTGTTAGTTGTTCAACAAAGAAATTAAAGAAAGTTTTGATAACAACATATATTTGAATTTAAAATCAAAGGAGAAAGTGCTTTGAAAAGATTGTTGGGGCTTACATCTCAAGGAGAGGCCCAAGTTTTAACGATGATCGCATCGTTGTCTTGAAAATTGTACAGAGGGACTTATACAATATGTGAGGCCCAAATCATTTTGGGTTTCAAAAAAGGGTTGGATCTTACACTCTATTAGAGGCCCAAAGAGTTTAAAAATGAATAAATATGGGTCTTATAGCTCAAGGATAAGCCCAGTTGATTTTGTTAAAAAAGGCGACGATCGCGCCGAACGTTTGAAAATATACAGAGGGACTTATACAATGTGTGAGGCCCAAAAGTATTATTTACAAAGGGGTTGGGTCTTACACTCTATTAGAGGCCCAAAAGTATTATTTACACAGGGGTTGGGTCTTACACTCTATTAGAGGCCCAAAAATTATTTAAAGAAAAGAAATGGGACTTATAACACGAGGGTAAGCCCAGGTGATTTGATTTTGAACCGGCGATCGCGCCGAGATTTTTCTTTTAACGCAGAGGGACTTATATAATATCTGAGGCCCAAAATGGTTTTGGTTAAAAGGGGATGGGGTCTTACACTCTATTAGAGGCCCATGAGTGTTTGAAAATGATTGATGAGGGTTGAATTAATCAAAACCCTAATTTTGTTTAAAAAGGAATTAATTTTGTTAAAAAATTAATAAAAAGTATTGAAAACATGTGAAAAAATGAGTGGTGATCTTGGATCAATGTTTCAAAAATCATGTTTATATCCACAAAATGATTGAAAACCAATTAAATTTGGAAAATCAAGGAGGAAAAAATATTTTAAATGTTAAAAAACAAATAAAAGATTAATTCTTTGCAAAAATATCAAGTATATGAAATAAATAATATTTTTGGGAATTTTTGGCAAAATAAAATATTTTAACATTTTTGTGAATTATTAAAAAAAGAATCAACTCAAAATCATTAAAACTCAGAGAGAAATTAATTTTTGAATCAATTAAATAAAATCACAAAATTCAAATATTCAAATTTGTGAAAAAGGCGCCAAGAACATGGGCCAAGAACACGCGCGAAGGGAGTTTTGCTCAGATTTGCATTTTCTATCCAATCTCACTGAATACGTGATGAAATCACACAATCCACATATCAATATGCTCATTTTCACCTCATGATCATGTCTATGGTCTTTAACTTCATTTAATTTAAGCATGGAATAAGAAATCAAGACAAAACCTCAAGAACCCTAAAATTTGCATGAAGGCTAAGAATTTTGATACACGATTCAAACAAAGCAATTAATTGAGGGGAAACATTCTATGTATGATTATGAACATTTGGCAAAAGTATTGTGCGAGGAAATATGCATAGATTGACCAAGTTTAGGCTTACTTGAAGGTCGTGACAGCAAGAGCAGTGTGATTTTTGAGTTGGAGGTGTTACAGATGAGTTGTGATGATCTGAACAGCCTCCCTACACCATATGGAGTGTGTTTGAATGCTTGGACTTGATTGGAAATGGCTGGATCACTTCATGGCATCTCAACTGCAACTTGGTTGAAAACTTGAGCAACTGGCTGGTGATTCTGAGAAATCAGTGTTACAGTTGTGTGTTTAGTGTTTGATCAGCTCACATATGATGTTTATGAGGTGTTAGAGCAATTGGTTTGACTGGAATTGCTCTCTACTGAAAAATTCGATAGTGACTTGCTAAGAAAGGCATTTTTGAGAGTGAGAAGATGATTTTGAGAAAGGCAAGTGTTGTATGCCTTTGGTGTACTTAAAGTAAGCACAAATGATCTTTATTTATAGTAGAGCAAGTTTTTTTTGCAAGCTATAGTGAATGGCAACTGCAGCAGCTCATTGTCCAATTGCATCACTTTGGAATCTTAAGTCTCCTCTAGCCATTGACTAGAGGTTAGAGCACAGGCCTTTGGTTCCCTAGTTCAGAGATCATCCTTGACTCATTCAATTGGAAAAGACTCAGTTCATGCCACCTTGGTGCATCCATTGAATGCTCCAAAACAAAATTGGAGTCTTGTCCCCCTTTTAGGCATTTTTAGGTTTGGCATGCTACTTTTAGTTCCAAAGACTCGGGAGGCTTATGGATCAGTGTTTGTTCCTCCTTGGTCTCCCTCTGAGGTGTTCAGATGGATAAACTTGTTTGTCATTTGAACAATTTGATCAAATAGAGCAAAATGCACAAATCTGCCTTACCATGACAGTTGCAGCAAGGCATATTGCCACTGTCATAACTCTTAGCTCAAATGGAATTTGATGGAGTTCTTGGACATTTTGGAAAGCTCTCATATGATACAACATATGTGTGATCATAGTTTGTCTTGACACTTTTTGGATCCAAGTGAAAAATGCCCCTACATTTTGAAAAAGTGAAACAGATTCTGACATAGTGAAAATTTCACTAAGTGTTGGAAAAAGTGGCATTTTCATGTTTTTGTCATTTTGGTCACTCCATAACTAAAAATTCACGAAGAATTGGAATGGGGTGTAGTTGACACTTTTAAAGTATGCCATGAGAGCTACAAATCCATCTTTGGATCAGCCAAAATGGTTGCTTGGATCACAAGTTATGATCCTTGGAAGTTGGTACCCTAGCCACTTTATTTCATAACTTAGAAAATTTCTAAGTTTTTTATGGCTACCCCTTTTACAAGTTATCCCACTTTTCTTGATTTTTCTTGATGAATGATGATTCCAATCACACATTAACATCATTTTAGGGTTAGGGAACCATAATTGATCAAAAAATCATAAAGTCAAACTTTGACTTTTGGGCACAATTGACTTTTTATCAGATGAATTCCAAACTATGCGATCCTCTATGAAATCAAGTCCTTGACCTAAATCAAACTTGATGGATTAATTTCATAGGTGTTATAGGGTGTATTGAATCATTTCCCAAGGTTTGGGAGCATGTCCTGGTCAAAAGGCAAAGGTACAGTTGACTTTTTCTTCAAAAACCCTAAATGTGGTTCTGATGAACTTGAGACTTGTGAATCAAGCTTCTTGGATCAATCCATTGTTGTAAATGGATCAATGTAGTATATTCGAGACCCTCAAATCATGTCTTGAAGTTTTGGCTCATGTTTTGTCCCAAAAGTCAATTTAGGGGTGAATTAAGTCAAGAAACCCTAATTCCTGATTTTTGGTGAATGCATCTCCTGAGGTCAAATTGACTTGATATTGGGTTTGTGAGGTCACTTGGAGTATCTTGAGTTATATTTTGAAGCATTGGCTCATGCCCAGATGAAGATTTTCATCTGGAGGCCTCTGTCGACCAAAACCCTAATTTGATGACACTAGCGATCTTGAGGCTTAATCCACTTGGAGTGCTGCAACCTTGTGCCTAATTCTTAATGTGGGAGTCCTCTTGATCATTTATGTGTGTTTGAGAGGTTAGACAAGTTGAAGATCATGTCATTCCTTGATTGATCTTTTGTCTAAGAGCTCTGAGAGGGCTTGAAACCCTAATCCTTGATTGTGGTGAATGCTCAACAATTCTTGTGGGGATTGCTGAGGCATAAAGGTACATCCATATTGTGACGATAATTTGCACAATGATGGGAAATCTTAGTGGTCAAAATTTGGGGTATGACAGATGCCCCTATTTAATCTTCTTGGACCCGAAGGTGTGAATGACGAAGGTATTCGGGCATTCGGGGGGCAAGAGGATTAAATATCAGAATACCCGAAATTTTGACGGTGGTTATGAATGGTAGCTTACGCATTCATCTTCTTTTGCTAAGGGTTGATACTTAGAAAAGGTAAAAAACTTCCCCTCGATCCTGGCCTTCAGCCATGGAACTGGTCTCAGTTTCTGATGTAAACTTCCCCTCGATCCTGGTTTCCTACCAAGGAACTGGTCTCAGTTTCTGATGTAAACTTCCCCTCGATCCTGGTTTCCTACCAAGGAACTGGTCTCAGTTTATTTTGTAAACTTCCCCTCGATCCTGGTTTCCTACCAAGGAACTGGTCTCAGTTTCTGATATAAACTTCCCCTCGATCCTGGTTTCCTACTAAGGAACTGGTCTTAGTTTCTTTTGTCAATAAACTTACTTGACAAGGGATGCTGTTTGTAGCGGTTTTCCTCAAACTTCTCGCCGAATTTTCCTGGGGAGATGCCATTTGATGGGAAAATTTTTTTAGTGTCAGACTTGCTGGGGAACCCATTCGTCTGAGTTGTAGAGAAGCACAAACTTCTCTGTTTCGGAGATGCCATTTGTTAACTCTACTGGGGAAATGAGTCTCTTGAAAGACTATTTTCTGTTTGGGGATATTACATCATACTTTTCTCGAGGTCTTCTCGGAGAAGCGCCATGTGATGCAATCCAATTTGGAGGTGCTGCTGACCTCATTTGATAGCAAATTTTCAGAGAGAAATTGCTATATTGCCGAAGCTTTGATTAAAAGGCTATCTCTGGGGATTTTCTTTAATCTGGGAAAGCGAAGATATCATCTTCAATGGTGAAGAGTGATATGCGTCGAAGGTCTTCTTGTCTTTCAGTGGTTCAAGTTATCAAAGTGGCCGAGGATAAACTTCAATCCAGAAATAAACTAGAGGAGAGATTGTTCAGACGCAACATTTCCTGATGAGGAAAGAACTGATAACTCGATTGAAAAGAGGACTTTTATCACTAGGGGATAAGACCGAATAGAGTGATAGTGATGCAATATAAATATGAATGTAAATCAATAATTCATGATGTATGTATGTATATACTGACAAAACTGACACGACATACAAACGACGGATGAACACGACTGGATACTCGACTACTACGGGGGACGAAGAGGTATCATTGGTTCAAGATAGCAATCCTGCCTTGCTTAGGAGAGATGATCCTCGTGGGGAAAACCGTTGGTCGTGCTTAGGAGATAAGACCTCTGTCGAGGGTGTCGGACAAAACATGGTCCCTGACACAGTTGGTCCTTCATTCAGGCGTGCTGGTTTAGAAGGAGTACTTTGATTCTGCACGTTGAAGCTCGATTACTTCTGGAGAAGCGATCGATGTTCTTTCGATGTCCAACAGTCACAAGAAATTGCCATCTTTATTTTAAAAGTAGAAAAAAGTTGTCAAGTAAATTCATTTTTGTTTTATTTCAAGAATCGTTAATCATGTTAAAACGTCGTTATGTAAAGCTAAAACAAATAAGAATTGCAAACAAAAGCACTAGGGCTCGAATTTTATTGATAGGATGGAAATCAGCCAAGCGTGTGATTCCATGGAGTATTTACAAAGTTAGAAAATGGTAATTTAAGGGAAAAGGGCTACATTGAAACATAACGACCGCTATCCTTCTACCAACTTTTAATTCTGGACATCCTGAGCTTCCGTCGAAGATGACCTTGACTGGAGTTTTCCGATGGATGGCATTACTACCGCTGAGGATTTACCTGTGTCAAACGTAGTTACTTGCCATTAATCCCTAACTTTTGCCTGGATTGTACTTTGAGATTTCCAATCCACCTGGATGATTTTTTTTATTATGTCTCTAATTTTTGCTTGGACCGCCCTTTCGAGTTTTCAATCCACCGAGACGTTTTTATTTATTTATTTAGGCAAAGTATTTATTGTCTACATCAACATTTGTGGGGTAGGCAAACTCCTCTCCATCCATGGTTGCGAGTCTCAAGGTGCCGCCTGAGAAGGCTTTCTTGACCACATAGGGGCCGTCATAGTTCGAGGTCCATTTTCCCCGAGAATCAGTGATAAATGATTGTATCTTCTTGAGCACAAGGTATCCTTTCCTGAAGACACGGGGGTGAACCTTTTTGTCAAACACTTTCTTCATTCTTTACTGATACAACTGACCATGGCATAGTGCCGTTATTCGCTTTTCTTCGATCAGGTTTAGTTCGTCGTGTCGACTTTGACACCATTCAGCCTCTGTTAACTTGGCTTCCATCAATACCCGGATTGATGGGATCTCTACTTCTATGGGGAGCACGACCTCCATGCCATATACTAGAGAGAAAGAGGTTGCCCCTGTTGAAGTGCGGACAGATGTGCGATAACCGTGAAAAGCAAAGGGTAGCATCTCGTGCCAGTCTTTTTAGGTTACAACCATCTTCTGAACGATCTTTTTGATATTCTTGTTAGCCGTTTCTACTGCTCCGTTCATCTTAGGTCGGTAGGGAGATGAGTTATGGTGTTCGATCTTGAACTCAGCATATAACTCTTTCATCATCTTATTGTTTAAGTTGGATCCATTATCAGTAATGATCTGGCTCGGAACACCATAACGACAGATGAGATTATTTTTGATAAATCGAACCACCACTTGTCGGGTCACATTGGCGTATGACGCTGCTTCGAACCACTTGGTGAAGTAATCAATGGCCACCAGGATGAACCGATGTCCGTTCGAAGCCTTAGGTTCAATCATGCCAATCATGTCGATTCCCCATATAGAAAAAGGCCATGGGGAAGAGAGAACTTTGAGATGCGTTGGCGGTACATGGATTTTGTCTGGCTATATCTGACACTTGTGACACCTCCTCATGTACTTGTAGCAGTCGGATTCCATTGTCAACCAATAGTACCTTGCTCTTAGAATTTTTCTCGCCATTGTGTGTTCGTTGGCGTGAGTGCCAAAGGATCCTTCATGAATTTCTTTTATCAGTGTGTCGGCTTCTAATCTGTCTACGGATCAGAGTAAGACCATGTCAAAGTTTCTCTTATAAAGTGTATCACCGCTCAGGAAGAAGTTTCCAGCCAGTCTTCTGAGGGTCTTTCTGTCTTTTCTAGATACCCCAGGTGGGTACTCTTGTTTCTGAAGGAAGCATTTGATATTATGATACCAAGGTTTATTGTCTATGACTGCTTCGATTGTGAAAATGTAAGCGGGCCGTTCAAGGCGCATTATGTCGATCTTAGGTAGGTCGTTCCATTGACCTACACTAATCATGGAAGAGAGAGTGGCTAATGCATCAGCCATGTGATTCTCTTCACGAGGGATGTGATGAAACTCGATTCTGTTGAAGAATGGTAACAACCTTCTCGCGTAATCTTTGTAAGGAATCAATCCTGATTGGTATGTGTTCTAATCTCCTTTGATTTGATTGATGACCAGAGCTGAGTCGCCATATACATCCAAGTTCTTGATCCTTAAGTCGATCGCTTCTTCGAGACCCATGATACAAGCTTTGTATTTGGCCTCGTTGTTTGTGCACTTGAACGTAAGTTGGGCAGTGAAAGGAATGTGGGTACCCTGAGGTGTTATGATGATTGCCCCAATTCTGTTTCCATAATGATTGACAGCTCCGTCAAAGATTATTCTCCATTGGGAACCTGGTTCTGGCCCTTCGCTGGGTAGCGGTTCATCGCAATCTTTCATCTTTAAATACATGACATCTTCGTCTGGGAAGTCGAATCCGATTGATTCCTGATCGTCAATCGGTTGATGAGCCAAATGATCGGCTAAAACACTTCCTTTTACGGCCTTCTGAGCATGGTACTCGATGCCTTAGTAATTTGGGCTTTTGGTCGGCCCAAAACACTTGCCCACAAGGCTTGTCGGTATTTTGGAAGTCAGGGAAGTCTTTAGCGGTCGTGGTCGGCCTTTGAGGATTTCGTTTGTTCGAAATAGAAGTGGAAACACTTGGAGTCAGTTGAAAAAGTAGTGGGGAACTAGCGCATCAAATACATTTCCATCATGAAAACATTTCACTACTTCTTTCTGACATGTTGGCTAAAGTGACTAGTTAGGGTATGACACTGCTTATAGTGCATTCAAGTTTGTTTATGTTTCCAAGGGAAAATCCATCATTGATTTTGTAACTTCCCTCTATTGTTGATCTGGGCCGTTTACTCACCTTTACATATATATAATGGGTTATTGAGCGTGGAGGAAACTTTTCGCAATCTTTGAAAGTCAGGGTCCATTCAAAAATGTTTCTTATTAGCAAGTGTCTTTCTCTCTTCCTTCCTTAAAGTACTTACCAGAATAATTGCAACTTTTTGCTTAAAGCTTCTACCATTTTCCATTACATTTGTTTCACTGACTTTGCCTTATTAGGTACCCTTCTTAACTCAAATTTTTACCTTTAGCATTTTATATTCTTTGGTCAATATGAGTGATAGTCTTATTCGTATAGTGATTCTGAGAGTGATGTTTCTTTTATTATAGGAACATGGATATCTCCTGACTCAATTCCCCCTTCCCTTGTGTAGCGTGGTTTTTGTGGTTTCGAATCACTATCGCTTTGGTACTACAGTTCGATTCATTTTTTATCCAGTGAAGCTGATTAAGGAAGGGAAATAGATGTCTCCAATTAACACTGCTTACATACTGAGTTTAAACAGATGATTGTTGGTTTATAGATGCTATCAAAATAGGGGGGTCTGTCTTAGGTTATTTTGCTTAAGAATACAATGTTTGGACTGTTTACGAGGCTTTTGGTAAGGTGTTAGGTCTGATGCTTTTTGATTGATGTATGGAGGTACTGGACTTTGAGTTTTTGATTAGTATGCTCGCTAAGATTTCGCAATCTTATGCCTACGTATTCCCGTTTAACGAAACAGGGAAATTAGAGCGATCGTAGTTCCCTCCTATTTTAAGGGAGGAAAAAGATGTTTTGGTGTCTTGTTCAAAGCCCAAGATTGAAGCTAAAAGGGTATTTGTATCTTATTCAAAGCCCAAGATATAAATTTGAAGGGTTTTTTGTGTCTTGTTCAAAGCCCAAGATTGAAGCTAAAAGGTTTGACTGAGAGAGAACTTGTCATCTCTAAAGAGGAACTGTTGATGTTCGTATGCCTTGATTAAATCACAAGTTTGATGCTAAAAGGTTGATTGACTCATCCTGGGATTTCTCTATACAAAGCCTAAGAGGAGGTTATTGACCCAAAAAAAGGGTGTTTATTATTTTTCTCGTACGAAGCCCGAGATAGAGGCTAAAAGGGTTAACTCAACAAGAGAGTACTAACAAGTGACTGACTCAACAAGAGAGTGCTTTTATATGTCTTATACGAAGCTCAAGACGAAGGATAAAAAGGTCTGACTCAACAAGAGAGTACTTTTATCTGTCTTATACGAAGCCCAAGACGGAGGCTAAAAAGGTTGACTCAACAAGAGAGTCGGACAAGTTGATTGACTCAACAAGAGAGTCTTTTATACTCAACAAGGGAGTGATTTGCTGTCTCGTACGAAGCCCGAGATAGAGGCTAAAAGGAAAGTGACTCAACAAGAGAGTCTTGGAAAGTGATGGACTCAATAAGAGAGTCTGAAAAGGTTAAATCTGCTAGGGGGAATCATTGTACAAAGCCCAAGAGGAGGCTGACTTCGTTGAGGAAGGATCATTATACAAAGCCTAAAAGGAGGCTATACTTCTGCCGGGGATTCTTAAGATCCCGAGGCCGGTCCAAGAAGGGAATCAATCCTTGTAGGGGAATGCAAAAGGAATTGATATATGAGAAACCTTGAGGCTCTGGTTTGAGATAGTGTTATCTGACCTGGGTTGGGGAATTTTGGGAGAAGGACGGGGTTTTAGAACCCGCAAAGTTTTAACTCGGCTGGAGATTAATCCAGAATCCGGGGTTTCTCCTATGTTTGAAAGGGACTTGAGAATGTCTTTGAGACTCAAGGGAATTAGACTGTCCAAGTCTACTGGTAGAGTTTTATCTTTTGTATGATGCCCAAGAGGAGGCCGACTCGTTTAAGGGATGCGTATCAACCCTAAAATTGGTCTGAAGGTTTTGACTCCTTTTAGAAAGACAACTCTAACGAAGGATGACTAAGTTCTGTCCTATACCTTTAGGAGGTCGTGAAGGTCCTTGTACGAAGCCCAAGAGAAGGCATGAGAACTTTTAAGAAGCCGAAGGGTCCTTGTACAACGCCCAAGAGGAGGCGGGGATGCTTTTAGGAAGACTGTGGGTCCCCAAACCAAGAGAAGTTCAAGAAATGTAATTCACAGAGAAGAGATTATTCCAGGAAAGTTCGAGAATTTGGAAGAAACTCAAGAGATGCTATTCACGGAGAATAGATCAACTCTGGGGAGTAGCGTTTCTTTGACAATTTCTAAGGGTGACAGTCTGAGAAAAGGTTCACTGAGAATACTGCATTTCTCTTTGTTTCGTATTGTTTAATCCCAAGAGAAGGGAAGACTGTATCTGGAATCCTATGGGGGATCTAGTTTTGTTTGTATTCGAGAGTGACCAACAGGCTTTACCTAGTTCTAGACGTAGTTACCGGGGAAAACTCTAAATAACTATACTAGTATTACACAGTTGATATATGACAAGTATATAAAAGGATGTGAAAGAAGACTTACAGTGAAACAGCCCCACAATACAGTTATATACATATGAAAACGGTAAATGAAAGCGGATAAACACTTACCCGTTGTAGAGCTTCCATGCTGCTTTGTTAGTTGTTCAACAAAGAAATTAAAGAAAGTTTTAATAACAACATATATTTGAATTCAAAATCAAAGGAGAAAGTGCTTTGAAAATATTGTTGGGGCTTACAGCTCAAGGAGAGGCCCAAGTTTTAACGATGATCGCACTGTTGTTTTGAAAATCGTACAGATGGACTTATACAATATGTGAGGCCCAAAAAGTTTTTATGTACAAGGGGATGAGTCTTACACTCTATTAGAGGCCCAAAGATTTATTTAAAGAAATGAAATAGGACTTACAATGCGAGGGGAGGTCCAAGGTTATTTGTTTGAAAACAGCGATCACGCCAAGGTTTTTGAAAACACAGTGGGTCTTATACAATATGTGAGGCCCAAAAATGGTTTGGTTTCAAAAAGGGGTTGGGTCTTACACTCTATTAGAGGCCCAAAGAGTTTGAAAATGAATAAATATGGGTCTTATAGCTCAAGGAGAAGCCCAGTTTATTTTGTTAAAAAGGCGACGATCGCGCCGAACGTTTGAAAATATACAGAGGGACTTATACAATGTGCGAGGCCCAAAGGTATTATTTACAAAGGGGTTGAGACTTACACTCTATCAAGAGGCCCATGAGTGTTTGAAAATGATTGATGAGTGTCATACCCCAAATTTTGACCACTAAGATTTCCCATCATTGTGAAAATCATCATTACAATATGGAGGAACCATCATACTTCATCAGTCTCCCCAAAGATGGGTGAGCATCCACTACAATCAAAATTAGGGTTTCAAGCCCTCTCAGAGCCTTAGACAAAGGGTAAATCAAGGAATGACATGATATTCAACTTGTCTAAACCTCTAAAACATACACAAAGTATCAAAAAGGACTCCCACTTCAAGGATCAAGCACAAGGATGCTCCCTTTTAGGTGGATCAAGTCTCAAGATCGACAGTGTCACCAAATTAGGGTTTTGGTCGACCAGGGCCTCCAGATGGAAATTTTTCATCTGGGCACAAGTCAATCATCTAAAACATAACCTAATATACTCCATGGGACCTCATGGACCCAATCATCAAGTCAATTTTACCTCAGGGGATGCATTCATAAAAAATCAGGAATTAGGGTTTCTTGACCTAATCACCCCTAAGTTGAATTTTGGGACAAATCATGAGCCAAGACCTCAAGAGATGGTTTGAGGGCCTCTAATGAACTATATTGATCCATTTGTAACAATGGATTAATCCAAGAAGCTTGAGCAACAAGTCTCAATTTCATCTGCACCACAGTTAGGGTTTTAAGGGAAAAGTCAACTGTAACTTTGACTTTTGACCAGGACATGATCCCAAGCCCTAAGACATGATTCAATATACCCTATGACACCCATGGAACATGTCCATCAAGTTTGATTTAGGTCAAGGACATGATTTCCTGAAGAATTGCACAGTTTGGAATTCATCTGATAAAAAGTCAACTGTGCACAAAAGTCAACTTTGACTTTTTGAGATTTTTCACCAAAATGGATTTTTAACCCTAAAATGATGTTAATGTATGATTTGAATCATCATTCATCAAGAAAAATCAAGAAAAGTTGGATAACTTGTAAAAGGGGTAACCATAAAAACTTAGAAAATTTTCTAAGTTAAAAATAAAGTGACAAGGGTACCAACTTTGGAGGATCATAACTCCTAAACCACAAAGCCATTTTTCCTCATCCAAAGATGGATTTGTAGCCCTCATTACCCTCTACAAAAATTTCAACTAGACCTAAGTCCAATTCATTAAGGATTTTGAGTTATGGAGTGATCAAAATGGCTGAAAAATGAAAATGTCACTTTTTCCAACACTTAGTGAAATTTTCACTAAGTCCAAATCTGTCTTCATTTTTTTTCCAAATGTAGGGGGATTTTTCACTTGGATTTAAAAGAGATCAAAACCAAACATGTTCAAACAGTTGTTGTATCATGTAAGGGCTTTCCAAAATGGCCAAGAACATTGCCAAATTCCATTTGGGCTATGAGTTATGACATTGTCAAATTGCCTTGTTGAAATCTGTCAAAGCAAGGCAGAATTTGCATTTTTGCTCGATTTGCCAAAATTGTGCAAATCCAAATGCTCTTATCCACTTGGACACATCATAGGATTGAATCTAAAAGGGACAACCACTGAGCCAAGCCTCAAAAGTCTTTGGAACAAGAAATAGCATGTTGAACCTAGAATGGCCAAAATAGGGACAAGACTCCAATTTTGGATTGGAGCATTCAATGGAAGCATCAAGGTGGCATGGACTGAGCCATTTCATTTGAATTCAGTCAAGACTTATCCAAGACCAAGGGAACCACAACCCTGTGCCCTAACCTCTAGTCAATGGCTAGAGGAGACTTGGATTTCCATTGGCCAACATTGAACAAACACCTGTTGCAGTTGCCATTCACTGTGGATCCCAAAACAAACTTGGTCTACTATAAATAGAGCTCAATTGTGATCAGTTTAAGTACACCAAAGGCCTACAACACTTGCCTTTCTCAAAATCTCTTTCTCTTGGCAAAAATGCCTTTCTTAGCAAGGTAGCTATCGGGTTTTGAGCTAGAGGGAAATTCCACTCAAACCAATCACTCACACACCTCACATACATCACATATGAGCTGATCAAACAGTTAAACAACAACTGGAACACTGATTTCTCAGAATCACCAGTCAATTGCTCAAGGTTTTAACCAAAGTGCAGTTGAGATGCCATGAAATGATCTAGCCAATTTCAATCAATTCCAAGCATTCAAATACACTCCATAAGGTGTAGGGAAGCTGTTCAGATCATCACCACTCATCTGTAACACCTCCAAATCAAAAATCACATTGCACTTGCTGTCACGGCCTAGAGGTAAGCACATACTTGGTCATCTCTCAATCTATGCATATTTCCTCGCACAATAATTTGGCCATATGTTCATAATCATGCATAGAATGTTTCCCCTCAATTAATCGCATTGTTTGAATCGTGTATAAAAAATCCCAGCCTTCATGCAGAAATTAGGGTTCTTGAGGATTTTTCGTGATTTCTTGTTATATGTTTAATTTAAATGAAATTAAATGCCATAGACATAATCATGAGGCTGAGACGAGTTGATTGGTATGTGGATTGCATGATATAATCAAGTATTCAGTGAGATTGGATAGAAAATGCAAATCTGGCCAAACCCAGAACACGCGCGTGTTCTTGGTGTGTTCTTGGCGCCATTTTTTTCAAATTCAAATATTTGAATTTTGTGATTTTATTTAATTGATTCAAAAATTAATTTCTCTCTGAGTTTTAATGATTTTGAGTTGATTCTTTTTTTAATAATTCACAAAAATGTTAAAATATTTTATTTTATCAAAAAATCCAAAAAATATTATTTATTTCATATAATTGATAATTTTGCAAAGAATTAATATTTTAATTGTTTTTGACATTTTAAATATTTTTTCCACATTGATTTTGCAACTTTTAATGCTTTCTAATTATTTTGTAGGTCAATACTTAATTTTTGAAGCATTAATCCAAGATCACAATTTGTTTTTCATATGTTAAACAATTTTGATCATTTTAATTGAATTTTTATTCAATTAAATACATTTTTGAAAACAAATTAGGGTTTTTGGATTAATTCAACCCTCTTAAATCATTTTCAAAACACTTTGGGCCTATAATAGAGTGTAAGACCCAATCCTTTTTTGACCAAACCATTTTTGGGCCTCAGTGTATTGTATAAGTCCCGATACCGTAAAAAACAAACAGCGCGATCGTCGCCTTTTAAAAATAACCATGGGTCTCTCCTCGAGCTATAAGACCCATTCAAAACTTTTGGGCCTCTAAATAGAGTGTAAGATCCAACCCCCTTTTAACCAAAATCACTTTGGGCCTCACTTATTGTATAAGTCCCTTCGCGTTAAAAGAAAATCTCGGCGCGATCGCCACTTTAATCGAAAAGTCAATTGGGCCTACCCTCGTGTAGTAAGACCCATTTCCTTTCTTAAAACTTTTTGGACCTCTTGAGAAAGTGTAAGACCCATCCCTTTGTATAGAAAACATTTTGGGCCTCAGTCACTTGTATAAGTCCCTCTGTACAAATTCGATAGTGCGATCACTGATAAAAACCTGGGCCTCTCCTTGAGCTGTAAGCCCCAAATCTCTCCTTTTCAAAGCACTTTCTCCTTTGATTTTGAATATACTGTTGTTTTCAATTTTTCTTTGTTGAACAACTAACCAAACAACATGGAAGCTCTACAACCGAGTAAGTGGTTATTGCTTTCATTTACTGCTTTCATATACATATAACTGTATTGTGGGGCTGTTTCACTGTAAGTCTTCTTTCATAAACTCATATCAACTGTGTAATAATAGTATAGATATTTAGAGTTTCCCCGGCAACTACGTCTAGCATTAAGCCCGTTGATCGCTCTTAGAAATAGTCTAAACTAGATCCCCATAGGATTACCAGACACAATCTTCCCTCCTCTTGGGGTTAAATAATATGGAGACATGAAAGGCAACATTCTCTGTGAACCCTTTCATAGACTGTCACTCATAGAAGTTGTCAAAGAAACTCTATTCCCCAGAGATGATCTCTTCTCCGTGAATTGCATCTCTTGAGTTTCTTCCAAATTCTCGAACTTTCCTAGCTTGATCTATTCTCGGTGAATGACATGTCTTGAATTTCTCGGGGTTTGGGGACTCACAGGCTTCTTAAAAGCACTTGTCAAGAAACTCTACTCCCCAGAGATGATCTTTTCTCCGTGAATGGCATCTCTTGAGTTTCTTCCAAATTCTCGAACTTTCCTGACTTGATCTATTCCTTGTGGATAGCTTGCCTTGAATTTCTCGGGGTTTGGGGACCCATAGGCTACTTAAAAGCACCGGCCTCCTCTTGGGCATTACACAAGGACCCACGGGCTTCCTAAAAGCAACCCCGCCTCCTCTTGGGCTTAATACAAGGACCCTACGGCTTCTTAGAAGTATTCACAGCCTCCTCTTAGGCTTCGTATAATGATCTCTTCCTCCGGGAATGATAGCCTCCTCTTGGGCTTCGTACAAGGACCCGTCGGCTTCTTAAAAGCTTCCAGCCTCCTCTTGGGCTTCGTACAAATTGTCCCGACGACCTCCTAAAGGTATAGGAACAGAACCTAATCATCTCCATAGAACAGTCCTTTCAAAGAGTCTACTACTGTTTCTCAAAGCATAGTACAAAAGATGACACTCTAGACACGGGCAGTCTAATATCCTTGAGTCTCAAAGACATTCTCAAGTGACCCCCTCGTTAAATAGGAAGTAAACCCCTAGACTCGGACAATCTCAATACCCTTCGGATTTCCCACTTCCTTAAAGAACGGGAACAACCCGGATCCTTGAAACAAATCCATGAGTACAGTGTTGCTCATATAAGAAATGATTTTCTCTTTAAAATCAGTATACTGGACCTGTCACTTAACTGAAACAGTAACCACAGCCTCCTCTTGGGCTTTGTACAATGATTCTCCCCAGCGGAGTCAAACGTCGTTTAGCCTCTCTCTCGGGCTTTGTACGAGACACATAAGAGACTCCCTCGTTGAGTCAATCACCCCTTCCGCCTCCATCTCGGGCTTTATACGAGATACAACAAGATTCTTATTGAGCCAAATAAACACCAGCCTCCACCTCGGGCTTCGTACGAGATACCAAAAGACTCCCTCGTTGAGTCAAAAACTTTTTAGCCTCTCTCTCGGGCTTTGTACGAGACACATAATCGCCTCCTCTTAGGCTTTATATAAGAAAACCACTGGTTAATCCGATCAACCTTTTAGCATCAAAGCTGTGCCTCGTTCACAGTACACAAACATCAACAACTCCTTCCCTTTCATCTAATCGATGTAAGCGGCAAGCCTCTGGATCATCTACATCCATGCCACTGTCCCTCTTTTAGCATGAGAACTTCCTAGGGAAAGATGGCATTGCTCTACACTGAGTTAAAGTCTTCTCCTTCAGGTTAAAATCCCCTATAAAGGAAATTATGGCATTGCCGGATTCACACATCCCGGTTAAAGTAATCTTCCTTTACAGTCAGTCACCCAACAGTTGTGACATACAACCCCCTCTTTAGAGATGACAAATTCTCTCTAAAGTCAACACCTTTAGCTTCATATCTTGGGCTTTGAACAAGATACAAATAGACTTTTCAGCTTCATATCTTGGGCTTTAAATAAGATACAAACCACCTTTCGCTTCACGTCTTGGGCTTTGAACAAGACACCAAAACACCCATTTCCTCCCATTCCCATAGAATAGGAGGAACTACGAACGCTCTGATTTCCCTGTTTCGGTAAACGGGAATACGTAGGCATAAGATTGAAAGAAAAATCTTAGCGAGCACACTAAACAAAAACCCAAAATCCCATACTCTCATGTATCTATCAAAAGCATCTGTCCTAACATCCTAAATCCTTGTTCCCCGCTATAAAATCCTAAAAAGAGAAAAGAAAACCGTATTGGCAAAAATACAAATAACCAGTACAAAGGCCCCCCCACATTGATAGCATTCGCAACCTAACAGACCGCTGTTTAACCTCAGTATGCAAAGCAGGGTTAATTGGAGACATCTATTTCCCTTTCTTCATCAGCTTTAATAGGATAAAAAATGAATCGACCTGTAGTAAGCTCAACCGCAGAGAGTGACTATCGCTTAAGAACCACGTCCAAAATCGCTCGCTACAATGAGGGTTGAATTAATCAAAACCCTAATTTTGTTTAAAAAGGAATTAATTTTGTTAAAAAAATAGTAAAAAGTATTGAAAACATGTGAAAAATGAGTGGTGATCTTGGATCAATGTTTCAAAAATCATGTTTATATCCACAAAATGATTGGAAACCAATTAAATTTGGAAAATCAAGGAGGAAAAAATATTTTAAATGTTAAAAAAACAAATAAAAGATTAATTCGTTGCAAAAATATCAAGTATATGAAATAAATAATATTTTTGGGAATTTTTGGCAAAATAAAATATTTTAACATTTTTGTGAATTATTAAAAAAATAATCAACTCAAAATCATTAAAACTCAGAGAGAAATTAATTTTTGAATCAATTAAATAAAATCACAAAATTCAAATATTCAAATTTGTGAAAAAGGTGCCAAGAACATGGGCCAAGAACACGCGCGAAGGGAGTTTTGCTCAGATTTGCATTTTCTATCCAATCTCACTAAATACTTGATGAAATCACACAATCCACATATCAATCTGCTCGTTTTCACCTCACGATCATGTCTATGGTCTTTAACTTCATTTAATTTAAGCATGGAATAAGAAATCAAGACAAAACCTCAAGAACCCTAAAATTTGCATGAAGGCTGAGAATTTTGATACACGATTCAAACAAAGCAATTAATTGAGGGGAAACACTCTATGCTTGATTATGAACATTTGGCAAAAGTATTGTGCGAGGAAATATGCATAAATTAAGAGATGACCAAGTTTAGGCTTACTTGAAGGTCGTGACAACAAGAGCAATGTGATTTTTGAGTTGGAGGTGTTACAGATGAGTTGTGATGATCTGAATAGCTTCCCTACACCATATGGAGTGTGTTTGAATGCTTGGACTTGATTGGAAATGGTTGGATCACTTCATGGCATCTCAACTGCAACTTGGTTGAAAACATGAGCAACTGGCTGGTGATTCTGAGAAATCAGTGTTACAGTTGTGTGTTTAGTGTTTGATCAGCTCACATATGATGTTTATGAGGTGTTAGAGCAATTGGTTTGAGTGGAATTGCTCTCTACTGAAAAATTCGATAGTGACTTGCTAAGAAAGGCATTTTTGAGAGTGAGAAGATGATTTTGAGAAAGGCAAGTGTTGTAGGCCTTTGGTGTCCTTAAATTGAGCACAAATGAGCTCTATTTATAGTAGAGCAAGTTTGTTTTGCACGGAATAGGGAATGGCAACTGGTACAGGTCTGTGGCCAATGTGATCACTTTGGAATCTCAAGTCTCCTCTAGCCATTAACTTGATATTAGAGCACATGCCTATGGTTCTTTGATTCAAGGATAAGGCTTGAATGAAGTGTTCATATGTGCTCTGATACATGCCACCTCTAAGCATCCATTGAATGCTCCAAAACAAAATTAGAGTCTTGCCCCCCTTTTAGGCTTTTTAGGTTTGACATGCTATTTGTAGTTCCAAAGACTTGGGAGGCTGATGGATTAGTGTTTGTTCCTCCTTGGTCTCCCCCTGAGGTGTTCAGATGGATAAAATTGTTTGTCATTTGCACAATTTGATCAAATCGAGCAAAATGCACAAATCTGCCTTGCCATGACAGTTGCAGCAAGGCATATTGCCATTGTCATAACTCTTAGCTCAAATGGAATTTGATGGAGTTCTTGGCCATTTTAGAAAGGTCTCATATGATACAACATATGGGTGGTCATATTTTATCTTGACACTTTTTGGATCCAAGTGAAAAATTCCCCTACATTTTGAAAAAAGTGAAACAGATTTTGACTTAGTGAAAATTTCACCAAGTGTTGGAAAAAGTGGCATTTTTATGTTTTTGTCATTTTGGTCACTCCATAAGTAAAAATCCACGAGGAATTGGAATGAGCTATAGTTGACACTTTTAAAATATGCCATGAGAGCTACAAATCCATCTTTGGATCAGCCAAAATGGTTGCTTAGATCACAAGTTATGATCCTTGGAAGTTGGTACCCTAGCCACTTTGTTCCATAACTTAGAAAATTTCTAAGTTTTTTATGGTTACCCCTTTTACAAGTTATCCCACTTTTCATGATTTTTATTGATGAATGATGATCCCAATCACACATTAACATCATTTTAGGGTTAGGGACCCATAATTGATCAAAAAATCAAAAAGTCAAACTTTGACTTTTGGGCACAGTTGACTTTTTATCAAATGAATTCCAAACTGTGCGATCCTCTATGAAATCAAGTCCTTGAGCTAAATCAAACTTGATGGATTGATTTCATAGGTGCTATAGGGTGTATTGAATCATGTCCTAAGGTTTGGGAGCATGTCCTGGTCAAAAGTCAAAGGCACAGTTGACTTTTTCCACGAAACCCTAACTGTGGTTCTGATGAACTTGAAAGTTGTGAATCAAGCTTCTTGGATCAATCCATTGTTGCAAATAGATCAATGTAGTGTATTAGGGACCCTCAAATCATGTCTTGAGGTTTTGGCTCATGCTTTGTCCCAAAAGTCAACTTAGGGGTGAATTAGGTCAAGAAACCCTAATTCTTGATTTTTTATGAATGCATCCCCTGAGGCTAAATTGACTTGATGATTGGGTTTATGAGGTCCCTAAGAGTATTTTGGGTTGTGCTTTGAAGCATTGGCTCATGCCCAGAGAAAAAAATTCCATCTGGAGGCCCTGGTCGACTAAAACCCTAATTTGGTGACACTGGCGATCTTGAGGCTTAATCCACTTAGAATGTTGTAGCCTTGTGCTTGATCCTTGATGTGGGAGTACTCTTGATCCATTGTGGATGTTTGAGAGGTTTAGACAAGTTAAAGATCATGTCATTCCTTGATTAATCCTTTGTCTAAGAGCTCTGAGAGGGCTTGAAACCCTAAGTTTGATTGTAGTGGATGCTCACCCATCTTCGGGGAGACTAATGAGGTACGATGGTTCATCCATATTATGATGATGGTTTGCACACTGATGGGGAACCTTAGTGGTCAAAATTTGGGGTATGACAGACATGCCACTTAACTATATCTCGAAAAGACATATTCCGCCGATCACGGAAGATCCGAAAACCATAGCAGGAACCGCTGGGCCTGAAGGTTACAAACTTCGGGAAAGCGAAGATGCAAGGGGCATGACAACAACTCCTAAAGGTTACAAACTTCGGGATAAGGAAGCACCCAGAGTCACTGCCGTAATGACTATACCACCACCCGTGGTAAACACTGTCCTAGAAGGACAGATTCCACAGATACCTTCTGGTGGAAACGAAAGTATGTATGATAGATTGAATGAGTTCCAGAAGCAGTTTCTGGAGATGCAGAAGAAACTACATGCCATTCGCGGTCAGGATCTATTCGAAAAGGACGCCGCAGACCTTTGTTTGGTCCCCAATGTGAAAATTCCACACAAATTCAAGGTGCCCGAATTTGAAAAATACAAGGGAAAATCTTGCCCTCAAAGTCATTTGGTGATGTACGCTCGGAAGATGTCAACTCAGACAGAGAACCAACTACTGATCCACTATTTCTAAGATAGTTTGACTGGTGCCGCACTCAAATGGTACATGGGTTTAAACCGCACTAAGATCGTCACTTTCAGAGACCTTGGCGCTGCCTTCATTCAGCAGTATAAGTATAACCTGGACATGGCACCAGACAGAGATCAACTCAGAGCCATGTCGCAGAAGGATAAGGAAACCTTTAAGGAGTATGCTCAGAGATGGCGTGAAATTTCCGCCTAGATTTGTCCACCTCTTGAGGAAAAAGAGATGACAAAGATCTTCTTGAAAACCTTGAGCTCATTTTACTACGACCGAATGGTTGCCAGTGTGCCCAGCGACTTTACTAAAATGGTAAACATGGGAGTTCGTCTCGAGGAAGCAGTCTCAGAAGGACGTCTGGTCAAAGATATCGGACCATCAAGTAGTACTAAAAGATATGGTAGCTCTTTCCAAAAGAAAAAAGAGCAAGATATTGGTAATATCTCTCTTGGAAAGCAAAGGCGACGGTACCAACCAGTAGCAACTGTAACTCCTGCTATCAGCCCTGCGCCTCTTCCAACGTATCAACCTCAAGTTGCTCAAAGCCAACCGAATCAACAATAATATCAGCAAAGGACACAACAACCTCTTCAACAGGCTCGTCCTCAATACAACAACAATCGTACAACGCCACCACCAGGGTTCGACCCTATACCAATGTTGTACACAGAACTGTTCCATTACTACTGGTCAAGGGGCACGTCCAAACTAGGTCTCCTCTTACAGTACCGGAAAATCTGCCTTTTTGGTTCAAAGCGGATCAGACTTGCCCTTATCATCAAGGAGGACTAGGGCATAACATAGAAAACTGTCTCAGCTTTAAGTCCGATGTGCAAAAGCTTGTCAGGAACGGGGTCTTATCCTTCAAGGATACAAATCCAAACGTTCAGACGAACCCGTTGCCTCAACACGAGAAAGTTGTGGTAAATTTGATAGAGGAAGAGTCTAAGCACATCTATCAAATTCATGATGTACTCTTATTGGGAACCAACCTGGTCAAGATGCATTGCAGACAGAGCGGATACGGTCATGTACCATCTTATAACTATCACCAGTGTGATATCTGCTCTAAAAACAATCAAGGATGTTCTGTGGTGCAATAAGCTCTACATGAACAGATGGATCTCGGATGGATCCAAGATCACCGAATCCATGAGGTCAACATGACTTATACAAATTCCAACATCATTCAAAACTATGACATCCGTGCGATGAATGTCATCTTGGTGGCGATGCACTCAAGGCAAAGCCAACATCATGATCTGCCACATAACTATTACGATTCCTGTCTGATTTGCTCGGTAAACAATCAGGGATGATCTTTTGTACAAGAGGCCCTCCAGTGTCAGATGGATCTAGGATGGATCCAGGACTACAGGGATAGAAGTCATTATCAAGTGAATATGATTCAAATCTTTGATACCCGCTTGATGAATACCAGCTTGGTGGAATTACACGCTAAGCAAGCCCAGCTCGGTTTTTTAACTTCGCACGATTATCAGAACTGTAAGGGATGTCGTGAGAGTGGCCAAGGATGTGCACTCTTTCAAAGAACACTGCAACATTTGTTGAACCACTGGTGGCTTCCAATCTATCTAGATGAAGACACACAACAAGTCAGTATGGTTGACAGGAACCCTACTAGGCATCAAAGTCAGGATGTTCGATTAATGGAAACAGATCTAGTAAGGTTACACTGCATATAAAGCAGACGTGGCCGTGTGCCACCACACAACTATGAATGCTGTAGAGTTTGCTCAGAGAATAACCAAGTATGCTACCTCGTGCGAGCAGCCCTTCAGAGTCAGTTGGACCGCAAAGATGTTCAACCGTGTTCAAACTCTGGTCCGATCAACATAATGTCAGACTATCTTCCCAGTCGAGGCAAAGAAGTTGTCTTGATCCCTAAACGAGAAGTGGCCAAAGATGTATGCGGCTTAATCCCTCTACTCCATGAATCGAGAGTTCCCCTCGATAGTGGAAGGATTCTCAACCTCGAACCAATTTAGGCCAGCTATGACGGCCAAAAAAATCTCAAGGGTCCTGTAGTTATCTATCTGCCGGGACCAGTGTCGTACAAATCCGATAAGGCTATCCCTTACAAATACGGTGCAACAACAATTGAGAATGCAAAGGAAACTCCATTACCCTCTGTCGTGAATATTACAGACATCAGCCGGGTAACACGGAGCGGTCGAATCTTCAACCGAGGGGTTGGAGAACCCGCCAAAGAAAAGGAACCTCAAACAGAAGTTCCCAATTAACCAGTCGGGCAATCCAGTAATCCTGAACTTTCAAAGAACAATGATGAGATGCTGAAGCTCATCCAGAAGAGTGAGTACAACATTGTTGATCAACTGTTACAAACTCCTTCAAAAATCTCTGTGTTATCTCTTTTACTCAGTTTCGAAGCCCACAGAGAGGCTCTACAGAGAGTCTTAGAGCAGGCCTTTATGGAACATGATGTAACAATAAGATAATTTGACAGCATCATCTCCAACATCACTTTCTGCAACAACTTAGGATTGAATGATGAGGAACTGTCAGAAGAAGGCCAAAATCATAACATGGCACTCAATATTACAGTCAACTTCTAGGATGATGCTTTAGCCAGCGTACTGGTAGATATCGGGTCAACTCTAAATGTTATGCCGAAGTCCATCCTAATGCAACTATCATTTAAAGGATCTCCGAAGAGAGGCAGTGAGGTCATCGTCAAAGCATTTGACGGATCCCGGAAAACAGTTATCGGCAAAGTCGATCTTCCCATAACTATCAGTCCTCACACTTTCCTAGTCACTTTCGGGGTCATGGACATCCGGGCAGCATACAACTGTTTGTTAGGAAGACCTTGGATACATGAGGTTGGGGAAGTCACCTCGACACTTCACCAGAAGCTGAAGTTTGTCAAGAATGACCAACTAGTCACAGTCTGCGAAGAGCAAGCCTTGATCGTAAGCAACTTATCATCGTCCACTTGAGTAGAACCAGAGGAGGTTTTGGGAACCCAGTTCCAAGCACTTTCGGTGAGCAATGACAACCCATCAGAAAAAGGAATATCGATTTCCTCATACAAAGATGCTCTCGAAGAGATCAATAATAACAGTGCAAAAGGATGGGGACAGCTTGTCATTCCTACTGACAACAAGGCAAAGAAAGGCCTTGGTTTGCCTTTAACCTGTACCCAGACTGCTACTAACGATGAAAGTCTTCATTCCATTCAGGACTTCTTCCACAGTGGAGGTTTCCTTCACCCAGTATCTCAAGAAGTACATACCATCAATGAGGGTGACTCCTCCGATACAGATGAAGAGTGGATGTCCTATCTTAACGAAGATGGTTATATGTCTCAGGAAGAGGTGCCTACACCATTTTGCTATCCCGCACAGAGTACGAGATATATACCGAGGTCAGATGTCAAAATGATATACAGAGATTATGATCCAGAAGGATGTCGTGCTCCACCAAACTCGTTAAAGGTGGACACTCTGATGAAAGACAACTTTGACCACGACTATTATGGCCCGATGGATGGCCTGCCTATATGGCAGCCGTACCCAGGAGACTTGGGGAAAAAGCATCAGCTGAACGATGCATATCAACTGAGCATCATAGAAAAGAATACCTGCGTCCCCACAAAATCATGGGATCATTACTCAGGGCATTTAGTAAATATCCAGCACGATGATGAATTTGCAAGGATTGCATGACAAAAGTTCCTTAACTATGTCTTTCCCGAGGTCAACGTCATCGAAAGGGATGATTCCACCAGTTCCAAAGAATTGTGGGACACCTTTGGATAACCGAGTGGAAAGTACGACTTCCTGGTCAAGTACACTGCTCCTGAAAGCTCCCGTATCAGGCTCGAAGACATCCAGCTAACTGGATGGGGAGATCCGCCTGAGAGTGCAAATGCTATGCAAGATACAACAGAAGAGTTCATCTACGACAACTCTGCCTGGGAGATAGATTCCAATGATCCTGCTTCACCAGAAATTAGCATTGTTTCTGAAGACAAATCAAGAAGGAAGGTACCAGACTTTGTGATTCACCGAGGAGTTCGCCACCAATGGGTTACTGTCGATGTCCCGAAAGTCATTCATAAGTCTAAGTAATTGTTGTCTTTATCTTAACCTTTCACCCCGCTCAGGTGAAACAGATGTTTTGATAGGGCTCACTTTCTCTAAATGTATCTCTTCGCTTGTATGCTGGTAGAAGTGTATGTTGATGACATGATTGCCAAATCTAAGACAGAGGAGGAGCATGTGACCCATCTGTCAAAATTATTCGAGCGTCTGAAAAAGTACAAACTCCGCTTGAATCCAACAAATGCACATTCGGTGTTCGTTCAGGGAAACTTTTAGGGTTCATCGTCAGCCAGAAAGGAATTGAGGTTGATCCTGACAAGGTCAAGGCCATTCAAGAAATGCCTTCTCCAAAGACTGAGAAACAAGTCGGAGGATTCCTGGGACGTTTGAATTACATTTCCAGATTTATATTCCTCATGACCACGACATGCGTGCCGATCTTCAAATTACTCAAAAAGAATCAGGACTGCGTTTGGACAGAAGACTGTCAAACCGCCTTCGATGGTATCAAGGAATACCTGTTGAATCCACCGGTTCTATCACCTCCAGTAAAGGGAAGACCTTTAATCATCTACCTAACAGTCTTAGAAGACTCAATGGGTTATGTACTTGGCCAACAAGACGAAACAAAAATAAAAGAGTCTGCCATCTACTATTTGAGTTAGAAGTTTACCGAATGCGAAACTCGGTACACTATGCTTGAGAAAACTTGTTGTGCTCTGGCTTGGGCAGCCAAACGTTTTCGCCAGTATAGGATTCGTCACACTACTTGGTTAATCTCCGAAATGGATCCAATCAAGTATGTCTTTGAAAAGCCTGCTCTCACGAGAAGGATAGCCCGTTGGGAGATGTTGTTATCAGAATACGACATCGAGTACCATGCTCAGAAAGTCGTCAAAGGAAGTGTTTTAGCCGATCATTTGGCTCATCAACCGATTGAAGATTGGGAACCAGTCGGATTTGACTTTCCAGACGAAGATGTCATGTACTTGAAAATGAAAGATTGCGATGAACCGCTACACAGTGAAGGGCCAGAACCAGGTTCCCAATGGGGACTCATCTTTGACGGAGCTGTCAGTCATTATGGAAACGGAATTGGGCAATCATCATAACACCTCAGGGTACCCAAATTTCTTTCACTGCAAGATTAACATTCAAGTGTACAAACAACGAGGCCGAATACGAAGCTTGTATCATGGGTCTCGAAGAAGAAATTGACTTAAGAATAAAAAACTTAGATGTATATGGCGACCCAACCCTGGTTATCAATCAGATCAAAGGAGATTGGAACACATACCAATCAGGACTAATTCCTTACAAAGATTACGCGAGAAGGTTGTTACCCTTCTTTAATAGAATCGAATTTCATCACATCCCTCGTGAAGAAAATCACATGGCTGATGCCTTGGCCACTCTCTCTTCCATGATTAATGTAGGTTAGTGGAATGACATACCTAAGATCGACATAATGCGCCTTGAATGGCCCGCTTACATCTTCACGATTGAGGCAGTCATAGATGATAAACCTTGGTATCACGATATTAAATGCTTCCTTCAGAAACAAGAGTACCCACCTGGGGCATCCAGAAAGGACAAAAAGACCCTCAGAAGACTGGCCAAAACCTTCTTTCTGAGCGGTGATACCCTCTATAAGAGAAACTTTGACATGGTCTGGCTCCGATGCGTAGACAGACCAGAAGCAAACATGTTAATGAAAGAGATTTATGAAGGATCCTTTGGCACACATGCCAACGGACACACAATGGCGAGAAAAATTCTGAGAGTCGGGTACTATTGGTTGACCATGGAATTCGACTGCTACAAGTACATGAGGAGGTGTCACAAGTGTCAGATATACTCAGACAAAATCCATGTACTGCCAACACATCTCAAAGTTATTTCTTCCCCATGGCCTTTTTCCATATGGGGAATCGACATGATTGGCATGATCGAACTCAAAGCTTCGAATGGGCATCGATTCATCCTGGTAGCCATTGATTACTTCACCAAGTGGGTTGAAGCAGCGTCATACGCCAATGTAACCCGACAAGTGGTGGTCCGCTTTATCAAAAACAATCTCATCTGCCGATATGGTGTTCCAAGCTAGATCATTACTGATAATGGATCTAAATTGAACAATAAGATGATGAAAGAGTTATGCGCTGAGTTCAAGATCGAACACCATAACTCATCTCCCTACCGACCCAAGATGGAGGGAGTGCTTCCCATAGAAGTAAAGATCCCATCAATCTGGGTATTGATGGAAGCCAAGCTAACAGAAGCTGAATGGTGTCAAAGTCGACACGACGAACTGAATCTGATCGAAGAAAAGCGAATAACGGCACTATGCCATGGTTAGTTGTATCAGCAAAGAATGAAGAAGGCGTTCGACAAAAAGGTCCGACCTCGCTTCTTCAGAAAAGGAGACCTTGTGCTCAAAAAGATACAATCATTCCTCACTGATTCTCGGGGCAAATGGACTCCGAATTACGATGGCCCCTATGTGGTCAAGAAAGCTTTCTCAGGAGGCGCCTTGAAACTCGCAACTATGGATGGAGAAGAATTTTCCTACCCCACGAATGTTGGCGTAGTCAAGAAATACTTCGCCTAAATTAAAAAAAAAACGTCTCGGTGGATTGAAAACCCGAAAGGGCGGTCCAGGCAAAAAGTAGAGACATAATCAAAAATCATCCCGGTGGATTGGAAACCTCAAAGTACAATCCAGGCAAAAGTTAGGGATCATGGCAAGTAACTACGTTCAAGAAAGGGGCAAGTCCTCCAGCAGCAGTCACGCCATCCGTCAGGAAAACTCCAGTCAAGGTCATCTTCGACGGAAGCTCTGGATGTACAGAATTCAAAGTTGGTAGAAGGATAGTGGTCGTTATGTTTCAATATAGCCCTTTTCCGTTAAATTACCATTTTCTAAACTTTGTAATTACTCCATGGAATCACGCGTTTGGCTGAACTCCATCCTATTAATAAAATTCGAGCCCTAGTGCTTTTCTTTGCAATTCACATTTGTTTTAGCTTTACAGAACGACATTTTAACATGATCAACGATTCTTGAAATAAAACAAAAATGAATTTACTTGTCAACTTTTTCTACTTTTAAAATAGAGATGGCAATTTCTTTTGACTTTTGAACATCGAAAGAACATCGATCGCTACTCCAGAAGTAATCGAGCTTCAAAGTGCAGAATCAAAGTACTCCTTCTAAACTAGTGCACCTGAATGAAGGATCAGTTATGTCAGATGTGAATATTTTGTCCGACACCCTCGACAAAGTTCTGATCTCCTAACCCCGACCAACGGTTGTTCCTCACAGGGACTATCTCTCCTAAGCAAGGCAGAATTGCTATTGTTAACCTAAGGTACTTCGTCGTCCCCTGCAGTGGCCGAGTATCCAGTCGTGTTCATCCGTTAGTCTGTATGTCGCGTCAGTTTTGTTAGCATAAACATACATATATCATGCATTATTAATTTACATTCATATTCATATTGCATCACTATCACTCTAGTCGGTCTTATCCCCTAGTGATAAAAGTCCTCTCAATCGAGTTGTCAGTTCTTTCCTCGTCAGGAAGTGAATCATCTAAGTAATCTCTCTCCAGTTTATCTCTGGATTAGAGACGGTCCTCGACCACTTTGATAACTTGAACCTCTGAAAAGGCAAGAAAACCTTCGACAACTATCACTCTTCGTCGTTGAAGATGATATCTTCGATTTCCCAGATTAAGGAAAATCCCTAGAGAAAGCCTTTCCAAACAGAAAACAGTCTTTGGAGAGACTCATTTTCCCCCATCGAGTCCACAAATGACATCTCTAATAGAGAAGTTTGTACACCTCTACAGCTCAGACGAATGGGTTTCCCCAGCAAGTCTGACATCAAAACCTTTTCCGTCAAATGGCATCTCCCCAGGAAAATTTGGCGAGAATTTTGAGGAAAACTGCTACGAACGGCGTCCCTTGTCAAAGTTTATTGACAAAAGAAACTGAGACCAGTTCCTTGGTAGGAAACCAGGATCGCGGGGAAGTTTATTTCAGAGACCGAGACCAGTTCCTTGGTAGGAAGCCGGGATTGAGGGGAAGTTTATTTCAAAAAAGAAACTAAGGCCAGTTCCTTGGTAGGAAACCAGGATCGAGGGGAAGTTTATATCAGAAAATAAGACTAGTTCCTTGGTAGGAAACCAGGATCGAGGGGAAGTTTATTTCAAAGGAAAACTGAGACCAGTTCCTTGGCTGAAGACCAGGATCGAGGGGAAGTTTTTACCCTTTTCTAAGCATCATTGCTTAGCGAAAGAAGATGGATGAGCTATCAGCCATTCATAACCACCATCAAAATTTTGGGTATTCCGATATTTAATCCTCTTGCACCCCGAATGCCCGAATACCTTCGTCATTCACACCTTCGGGTCCAAGAAGATTAAATAGGGGCATATGTCATACCCCAAAATTTGACCACTAAGCTTCCCCATCATTGTACCAATCATCATCACAAGATGGGGATACTTTCATGTCTCAACAATCTCCTCAAGGAATTGTTGAGCATTCACTACAATCCAGGATTAGGGTTTCAAGCCCTCTTAAGGCACTTAGACAAAAGATCAATCAAGAAATGACATGATCTTCAACTTGTCTAGCCTCTCACACACCTATAAAGGATCAAGAGGACTCCCACATCAAGAATCAAGCACAAGGTTGCAACATTCCAAGTGGATCAAGCCTCAAGATCGCCAGTGTCACCAAATTAGGGTTTTGGTCGACTGAGCCCTCCAGATGGAAATTTTCCTCTGGGCATGAGCCATTGCTTCAAAGCACAACTCAAGATGCTCCAAGGGACATCTTGAACCCAATCATCAAGTCAATTTAACCTCAGGGGAAGCATTCATCAAAAATCAGGAATTAGGGTTTCTTGACCTAATTCACCCCTAAGTTGACTTCTGGGACAAAACATGAGCCAAGACCTCAAGACATGATTTGAGGGCCTCAAGTACATTACATTGATCCATTTGCAACAATGAATTGATTCAAGAATCTTGATTCACAAGTTTCAATTCCATCTGGATCACAATTAGGGTTTCGATGGAAAAGTCAACAGTACCTTTGACTTTTGACCAGGACCTGCTCCCAAACCTTGGGACATGATTCAATACACCCTATAACTCCTATGGAACATATCCATCAAGTTTGATTTAGGTCAAGGACTTGATTTCATAGAGGATCGCACAGTTTGGAATTCATCTGATAAAAAGTCAACTGTGCACAAAAGTCAACTTTGACTTTTTGAGATTTTTCACAATTATGGTTCCTTGACCCTAAAATGATGTTAATGTGTGATTGGAATCATCATTCTTCAAGAAAAATCAAAGAAAGTGAGTTAACTTGTAAAAGGGGTAATCATAAAAAACTTAGAATTTTTCTAAGTTATGAAATAAAGTGGCTAGGGTACCAACTTCCAAGGATCATAACTTGAGATCCAAGCAACCATTTTGGCTGATCCAAAGATGGATTTATAGATCTCATGGCATACTTCAAAAGTGTCAACTACACCTCATTCCTATTCTTCATGGATTTTAAGTTATGGAGTGATCAAAATGGCTGAAAACATGAAATGTCACTTTTTTCAACACTTAGTGAAATTTTCACTAAGTCAAAATCAGTCTTGATTTTTTTCAAAATGTAGGGGTATTTTTCACTTGGATCCAAATAGTTTCAAGACAAACTATGTTCACACATGTGTTGTATCACATAAGGGCTTTCCAAAATGTCCAAGAACTCCATCAAACTCCATCTGAGCTAGGAGTTATGACAGCTGCAACATGCCTTGCTGCAAACTGTCTTGGCAAGGAAGATTTGTGCATAAAGGCTCGATTTGATCAAATTGTGCAATTCTAAGCATGCTTATCCATCAGAACACCTCAAGGGGGAACAACCAAGGGACAAGCACTGATTCATCAGCCTCCCAAGTCCAAGATTCCCAAAGTAGCATGCCAAAGCCTAAAAGAGGCCAAGACTCCAATTTTGTTTCCAAGCATTCAATGGATGCACCAAGGTGGCATGAACTGAGCCATTTCCAACTGAATTCAGTCCAAGTTTATCTCTGAACCAAAGACCATAGGCCTGTGCTCTAACCTCTAGTCAATGGCTAGAGGAGACTAAAGATTCCAAAGTGATGCAATTGGAAAATGAGCTGCTGCAGCTGCCATTCACTATTGCTTGCAAAACAAACTTGCTCTACTATAAATAGAGCTCATTTGTGCTCAGTTTGAGTACACCAAAGCACTACAACACTTGCTTTCCTCAAAATCTCTTTCTCTAGGCAAAAATGCCTTATTTTGCAAGGAAACTCTGAGTTTTTGAGTTAGAGAGCATTTCCATCACAACTCATGATCCAAACACATACAATATGTCATATCTAGGCTGTCCAAACTCTCATAAGTGACCTGTAACACCAAAATCACAAAGTCCCCTCTCAAAACCTCAAAATAAGACTTTTTTGCATTTTTCAAGCCATGTCTTGATTCAGTCACTTTCAAGACCAGATAAAGCCTCAAACACACTCCAAATATCATCCTTGAACTGTCCCAAATGGTTCCCCACATCTGGAACACCATTTGAGAGAGTTGCTATATTGACCACTTTTGCCCCTTTTGCAAGAAAGAGCTCAAACTTGTTCCTGAGGATTCCTGTTGATTGCAACCATTCTAAAAGCTTCTAAGGGATCATTTGAGGATGTTCAAAGCCTCAAATTGTTTTTGGAACAAAGTACTTGACAGATTGCCCAAAAAGCTCCTAAAGAGATAAACATCACAACTTGAACTCTTTGAAATATGCATTGCTTTGAGGTCCACTATTCATGCACATCTCATACATGTTATATATGTTGTGTTTGAACCAATTCATCATATATTTCATGCATGTCACAAGAGATAGCATAGAAAATGCAATTATAGGCCTATTTCAAGAACACTATCGGGTTTTGAAATAGGAGCCTAATATGAAAAAACCAACACCACCATTGGATTCCTTGTGAAATTCTAGGTAGGATAGACCTAAATTTTGTCCCAATCCATGGAGAAATGAGAAAGTTACAAGCTTCACGTTTTTGGCCAAAATCTTGTCTTGCCTTGCCTTGGCCAGGCCAAAAACAAGGCAAGCCTCATATATCCATGGGGTGGTTTTGATACACGGATGTATCACCACCCCAGTGGTAGGAGGCGCGCACTGCACACAAGAGGTCTGGGGTTTGAATCCCCCTCGCCCCAGACCCTACTTTTTTACCATTTTTCCACTTTTTATCATTTTTCATATTATATTTTTAATGATTTGAAAAATTAATAACTCTCTCAATTTTAATCATTTTTGGTTGATTCTTTTTCTGAAAAATCACAAAAATAGTAAAATATTTTATTCTACAAAAAAATCAAATTTATATAAGTTATTTAATATAATTGGTATTTTTGTAAATGAATTCATTTTAATTGTTTTTAAACATTTTAAAAATGAATATTCATCTTGAAGATCAAAACCAAATGAGTTTTAAATCATCTTGTGATTAAAACCTCATTTTTCAAACCTTAACCAAAAATCACAAGTGGTTTATTTAAACCTATTTGGTATTTTTATCATTTTTTATTAATTTTCTTTGAAAAATTACTTTTAAAATGTGAAAATTAGGGTTTCTTTGATTTTTAATCATACTCAAATATTTCAAAACATTTCTGGGCCTCTTGAGAGAGTGTAAGTCCCATCCCTTTGTAAATAAACAATTTTTGGGCCTCAGTGTATTGTATAAGTCCCGATATAGTCGGAAATTTTGATGCGATCGTCGTTTTCAAACTATTTTCAACGGGGCTTCTCCTTGAGCTATAAGACCCATATTTATTCATCTTCAAAATCTCTGGGCCTCTGATAGAGTGTAAGACCCAATCCCCTTTTTGTAAATACCAAAAATTTTGGGCCTCAATCGTTGTATAAGTCCCAACACCTTTTCAAGAAACCTCGGCGCGATCGCCATTTTCAAACAAACAACTGGGCATACCCTCGTGTTGTAAGTCCCATTTCTTTTCTTTAAAACACTTTTGGGCCTCTTGAGAGAGTGTAAGACCCATCCCTTTGTACAGAAAACCTTTTTCGGGCCTTAGTCACTTGTAAAAGTCCCTGTACAAATTCAAAACAACAGTGCCATCACTGTTAAACTTGGGCCTCTCCTTGAGCTGTAAGCCCCAATAATCTCTGTTCAAAATACTGTCTTCTTTGATTTTGAATCCAAATATATAGTTGTTATCAAAACTTTCTTTAATTTCTTTGTTGAACAACTAACAAAACAGCATGGAAGCTCTACAACGGGTAAATGTTTAGTCGCTTTCTTTTATCCGCTTTCATATAAATAACTATATTGTGGGGCTGCTTCACTGTAAGTCTTCTTTCATACCTCCTATATACTCGTCATATATCAACTGTGTATATACTAGTACAAGGACCCTGACGACCTCTTAAAGGTATAAGACAAAACTTAGTCATCCTTTGATAGAGCAGTCTGTCCAGTGTCAAAACTCCGGCCATTTTAGGGTTGATTCTCATCCCTTAACGCCCGTGCCTCCTCTTGGGCATCATACAAAAGATAAAACTCACTTATACTAATAGATTTGGACAGTCTAAATCCTCTTGAGTCTCAAAAGACAGTCTCAAGTTCCTTCTAAACATAGGAAGAAACCCCAATCATTTTGGATCAATCTCTAGCAAAAACCCAGTCTCTCTCATGAGAGTTTTCCACAAGGACCTGTCTAAGGATCTCAATAACCCTCAGCAGTAAGATAGCCTCCTCTTGGGCTTTGTACAATGATTCTCCCCAATGGAGCTAACCTTTTCAAACTCTCTTGTTGAGTCACTCACTTTTCATGGCTCTCTTGTTTAGTCAATCTCCTTTTAGCCTCAATCTCGGGCTTCGTACGAGACAACAAATCACTCTCTTGTTGAGTATAAAAGACTCTCTTGTTGAGTCAATCACCTTTTCAGACTCTCTTGTTGAGTCAACCTTTTTAGCCTCCGTCTTGGGCTTCGTACAAGACAGATAAAAAACACTCTCTTGTTGAGTCAAACCCCTTTAGCCTCAATCTTGGGCTTTGTACAAGACAGAAAGAACATTTTCCCCATAAAAGTCAAACTTTTAGCCTTCTCTTAGGCTTTGTATAAGGATATCCCTAGCTGAGTCAATCAACCTTTTAGCATCAAACTTGTGCCTTGATCATAGCACACAAAAATCAACAACCTCTCTTTAGAGATGACAAATTCTATCTCAGCCAAAACCCTTTAGATTCATATCTTGGGCTTTGAACAAGATACAAATCAACTTTAGCTTCATGTCTTAGGCTTTGAACAAGACACCAAAACACCTTTTCCTCCCTTAGAATAGGAGGAACTACGATCACTCTGTTTCCCTGTTTCGTTAAACGGGAATACGTAGGCATAAGATTGCGAAATCTTAGCGAGTATACTAATAAAAAACCTTAAGTCCAGTACCGTCATACATTAATGACATAGAAAAAACCTCAAATCTAGTACCTTACCAAAATCCCCAAGAACAGTCAAGACACTCTATGCTTAAGCAAAATAACCTCAGAGAGACCCACTATTTTGATAACATCTGTAAACCAACAGTCATATATTTAAACTCAGTATGCAAGCAGGATTAATTAGAGACATCTATTTCCCTTCCTTAATTAGCTTCACAATAAAAAATGAATCGAATTGTAGTACCAAAACGATAGTGATTCGAAACCACAAAAACCGCACTACAACTTCAAAGTGCAGAATCAAAGTAATCCTTCTAAACCAATGCCGTGAATGAAGGATCAGCTGTGTCAGAGACCATGTTTCATTTGATGGCCCCGACATAGTTCTTACCTCCTAAGCCCGACCAACGTTTTTCCCCACATGGATTATCTCTCCTAAGCAAGGCAGAATTGCTATTTTGGACCAAATGGTACTTCCTCATTCCCCACAGTGGCCGAGTATCCAGTCATGTTCATCCACTAGCCTGTATGTCGTGTCAGTTTTGTCAGCATAAACATACATACATCATGCATTATTGATTTACATTCATATTCATATTGCATCACTATCACTCTAGTCGGTCTTACCCCCTAGTGATAAAAGTCCTCTCAATCAAGTTGTCAGTCCTTTACTCGTCGGGAAATGTATCGTCCGAACAATCTCTCCCCCAGTTTATTTCTAGATTGGAGACGGTCCTCGACCACTTTGATAACTTGAACCTCTAAAGAACAAGAAGGCATTCAACAAACATAACTCTTCACCATTGAAGATGATATCTTTGCTTTCCTGGATTAAGGAAAATCCCCAGAGAAAGCCTCTCGACCGAAGGCTTTTAGCAACACATTAGTTTTTCTCCCAAGAGAGTCAATGTTAATGAAGTCATCAACACCTTAAAATTGGATTACATCACATGGCATTTCTCCGAGAAGATCTCAAGGAAAAGTATGATGTAATATCCCCAAGCAGGAAACAACCTCTTAAGAGACTCGTTTTCCCCAGTAGAGTCAACAAATGGCATCTCCAACAGAGAAGTTTGAACACCTCTACAACTCAGACGAATGGGTTCCCCAGCAAGTCTTACATCAAAACTTTTTCCCATCAAATGGCATCTCTCTGAGAAAATTCGGCGAGAAGTTTGAGGAAAATCGCTACACATAGCGTCCCTTGTCAAGGAAGGAACTTGACGGAAAAAAAAACTAAGACCAGTTCCTTGGTTGAAGGCCAGGATCGAGGGGAAGTTTATATCAAAAACTGAGACCAGTTCTATGGGTAAAAACCAAGATCTAGGGGAAGTTCATTGACAAAAGAAACTAAGACCAGTTTCTTGGCTGAAGACCAGGATCGAGGGGAAGTTTATATCAAAAACTGAGATCAGATCCATGGGTAAAAACCAGGATCTAGGGGAAGTTCATTGACAAAAGAAACCAATACCAGTTCCTGGGCTGAAGACCAGGATCGAGGGGAAGTTTATATCAGAAACTGAGACCAGTTTCGTGGCTAAAAACCAAGATCGAGGTGAAGTTTTACCCTTTTCTAAGCATCATTGCTTAGCAAAAGAAGATGGATGAGCAAACTGCCATTCATAACCACCATAAAAATTTCTCGTATTCCGATATTTAATCCTCTTGCACCCCAAATGCCCGAATACCTTCGCCATTCACACCTTCGGGTCCAAGAAAACTAAATAGGGGCATATGTCATACCCCAAATTTTGACCATAAGATTTCCCATCATTGTGCAAATCATCACCACAATATGGAGATACCATCATGCCTCATCAATATCCTCAGAGATGTTTGAGCATTCACTACAACCAAGACTTAGGGTTTCAAGCCCTCTCAGAACCTTAGACAAATGATCAATCATGAAATGACATGATCTTCAACTTGTCTAACCTCTCAAACACTCACAAATGATCAAGAGGACTCCCACATCAAGAATCAAGCACAAGGTTGCAACATTCTAAGTGGATCAAGCCTCAAGATCGCCAGTGTTGCCAAATTAGGGTTTTTGGTCGACCAAGGCCTCCAGATGGAAATTTTCCTCTGGGCATGAGCCAATGCTTCAAAGCATGACCCAAGATACTCCAAGGGACCTCATGGACCCAATCATCAAGTCAATTTAACCTCAGGGGATGCTGTTATACCCTAAATTTTGGCCACTAAGATTTCCCATCATTGTGCAAATCATCATCACAATATGGATGTACTTTCATGAATCATCAATCTCCTCAGAGATGTTTGAGCATTCACCACAATCAAGGATTAGGGTTTCAAGCCCTCTCAGGACACTTAGATAAAGGATCAATCAAGAAATGACATGATCTTCAACTTGTCTAACCTCTCAAACACCCATAAAGGATCAAGAGGACTCCCACATCAAGAATCAAGCATAAGGTTGTAACATTCCAAGTGGATCAAGCCTGAAGATCGCCAGTGTCACCAAATTAGGGTTTTGGTCGACTGAGGCCTCCAGATGGAATTTTTCCTCTGGGCATGAGCCATTGCTTCAAAATACAACTCAAGATACTCCAAGGGGACTCATGGACCCAATCAACAAGTCAATTTAACCTCAGGGGATGCCTTTACCCAAAAATCAGGAATTAGGGTTTCTTGACCTAATTCACCCCTAAGTTAACTTTTGGGACCAAACATGAGCCAAGACCTCAAGACATGATTTGAGGGTCTCCAATACACTACATTGATCCATTTGCAACAATGGATTGATCCAAGAAGCTTGATCTACAAGTTTCAATTTCATCAGGACCACAATTAGGGTTTTGAGGGAAAAGTCAACTGTACCTTTGACTTTTGACCAGGACATGCTCCCAAACCTTGGGACATGATTCAATACACCCTATAACACCTATGGAATATGTCCATTAGGTTTGATTTAGGCCAATGACTTGATTTCACAAAGGATCACACAGTTTGGATTTCATCCGATAAAAGTTTGACTTTTTGGGATTTTTCATAATTATGGTTCTTTGACCCTAAAACAATGTTAATATGTGATTGGAATCATCATTGATCAAGAAAAATCAAAGAAAGTGAGTTAACTTGTAAAAGGGGTAACCATAAAAAAACTTGGAATTTTTCTAAGTTATAGAACAAAGTGGCTAGGGTACCAATTTCCAAGGACCATAACTTGAGATCTAAGCAACCATTTTGGATGGTCCAAAGCTAGATTTGTAGCTCTCATGACATACTTTAAAAGTGTCAACTACATCTCATTCCAATTCTCCATGGATTTTTAGTTATGGAGTAATCAAAATGGCAATAAACATGAAAGTGACATTTTTCCAACACTTAGTGAAATTTTCACTAAGTCAGAATCTGCCTTATTTTTTTCCCAAATGTAGAGGCATTTTTAATTGTAATTCAATTTGGTTCAAAACCAAAGTTGGACATCATGTTGAAATAGGATATGTCAGCTTTCCAAAGTGACCAAGAACTCCCTCAAACTCCATCTGAGCTAGGAGTTATGACAGTTGCAACATGCCTTGCTGCAAACTGTTTTGTAAGGCAGATTTATGCATTAGAGCTCGATTTGAACAAATTGTGTAACTTCAAGCATGGTTATCCATCTGCACACCTCAAGGAGGAACAACCAAGGGACAAGCACTGATCTATAAGCCTCCTAAGTCTTTGGAACTACGTATAGGTTTGGCACCCCTAAAAGCTAAAGATGACTCAAGACTCCAATTTTGTTTTGAGGCATTCAATGGATGCATAGAGCTAGCATGTATCAGCCCATGATCAACCAATTGAGTCAAGATAAGCTCACATAACAGAGAACCATAGGCCTGTGCTCTAATCTCAAGTCAATGGGTAGAGGAGACTTGAGATTCCATTTGATCCACATTGGCCAAAGGCCTGCTGTAGTTGCCATTCCCTATTGATGCCAAAACAAACTTTACACACTATAAATAGACCTCATTTCTAATCAGTTTGAGTACACCAAAGGCCTATAACACTTGCCTTTCTCAAAATCACACTCTCACTTCCAAAAATGCCTTTTAATGCAAGCTACTATCGGGTTTTGAATTAGAATGTGTTTCCAACCAAACCAATCACACGCACACCTCATAAACATCATATGTGAGCTGATCTAACACTAAACCAACAACTGGAACACCAAATTCATGAAATCATCATCCATTTGCTCAAGGTTTCAACAAAGTTGCAGTTGAGGTGCCATAATCTGTTCTAGTCCATTTCAAATAAATCCAAGCTTTCAAACACACTCCATATGGTGTAGGGGAGCTGTTCAGATCGTCACAACTCATATGTAACATCTCTAACTCAAAAATCAAATTGCTCTTGCTGCCACGACCTTCAAGTAAGCCTAAACTTGGTCATCTCATAATTTATGCATATTTCCTCGCACAAAACTTTTACCAAATGTTCATAATCATGCATAGAATGTTTCCCCTCTATTGATTACTTTGTATGAATCGTGTATCAAATTTATCAGCCTTCAGGCAGAAATTAGGGTTCTTGAGGTTTTGTTTTGATTTCTCATTCCATGCTTAAAATAAATGAAATTAAAGACCATAGACATGATCGTGAGTTGAAAACGAGCAGATTGATATGTGGATTGTATGATTCCATCAAGTATTCAGTAAGATTGATGAGAAAACGCAAATCTGGGCAAAACAGGGCACGCGGGCCAGAACAAGATGTTCTTGGCGCCCTTTTTCAAATATTTGAATATTTGAATTTTTGTGATTTTATTTAATTGATTCAAAAATTAATTTCTATCTGAATTTTAATGATTTTAAGTTGATTCTTTTTTTACTAATTCACAAAAAATGTTAAAATATTTTATTTTACAAAAATTTCCCAAAACTATTATTTATTTCATATACTTGATATATTTGTAAAGAATTAATTTTTATTTGTTTTGTAGCATTAAAAATATTTTTTCCTTCTTGATTTTCCAAACTTAAATGATTTTTAGTCAGTTTGTGGATAAAAACATAATTTTTGAGACATTGATCCAAAATCACAACTCATTTCTCACATGTTTTCAATGAGTTTTATTAATTTTTAATCAAAATTAATTCCATTTTTTGACAAAATTAGGGTTTTGATTGATTTCACCCTCATCAATCTTTTTTAAAACACTCATGGGCCTCTAATAGAGTGTAAGACCCAATCCCTTTTAACCAAAATCTTTGGGCCTCAGATATTGTATAAGTCTCTCGGCGTTAAAATAATCTCGGCACGATCGCCATTTCAGAGCAAAAATAATTTTTGGGCCTACCTGTCGCGGTGAAAATTGGATACCATAGTTATTGGTTAACTAGGATCGCATTTTAATGTCACCACCGGTCTTTGATTTTATCCAAAGGAAGGGAGAAAAACCGAATTCCCACAATGCAATGCAAATGCACTAAGATTCTAAGTTCGGGGGTTGGTTATACCTAGGGAAGGTGTTAGCATCCTAGATATCTGTAGTACTCTACAGGAACCTCTTGATTCATTTATGTTATTTGTTATCTGCTTTGCTAAGGGTTTAAAGGGTAGGTGATTTACAATTTTTTTATTCCTAAGGGTGCTCGACAAGATATCGTATCTTATGCCTACATATCCTGTTAAGAGGGAATCAGAGCATTTGTAGTTCTTCATTAAAGATACTAAATGTCTTAAAGGTTTAGGAAAAGAAGATGAGTCATCATCTTAAGACAGATCACCACAGTTTTTTTTGAAAATGTGTGTATGTTGTGGGGCATGGGATTGTATGTCCCTTTCTTTGAGATGATTAACATCTAATTCTCTTGTATGGAGAATTTGGTAGGCTAAAGTTTGATTAAAGAAATCAAAGTTTGTGGGGGACTAACCTAGAAAATCTATCCTAAGTTGTCTAATTGCCTTATCTTAAGGTGACGATTATGAATGAAAATGCTATGCACCATGCACAATAACATGGTTATTATGCATGGGATTTTCCTTTGGATATTAATGCGATTAAATTACGTTATTTAGGCGAGGGTGCTAGCAGAGTGATGCTAGACTTGTGTCTGGTGACCAAAAGGTTGAATGCGATGCACGAAGGCGATCGACTTACATGGGTAGAAAATGGGCTCGATGTTGGATCGAGAATTTTGATATTGTTTTGAAAAGGTTCAGATGATAACAAATAGGCATATAAATAGAAGTAAGTCATGATAAGTACATAAGTGGTAAAATAACAATAGATAAGATATGATACAAGTTAAATCATTGATATGAGATAACATGATGGAAGCAACATAAGCATGAAGATGGAAATACGTTTATGACAAAAGATATGTATAGGATGAACATGATTAAAAGAGTGCATCAAATATGCTTCGATCTTTAGGAAGACAAACATATAGAAATGATGTTAAGGTGGACAATTAAAGAGGGAAAATATTCATATTTAAAGTCAAGCATATGGCCAATCAACATGGATAGATTATCTTAAGAATTAAACAAGTCAATTTAATGAAATAACATTTCAAGATCAACAAAAATGCTTGTAGATGATATTAGTAATTAAACCAACAATTGATAATTAATTGACATGGCAATTAACAATTAACAATTACAACACACAAGGTAATTAAAAATTAACTACATATGGATAATCAACATTAGAATTTAACATTTAATCATACATTAGAAATACAAAGTGAAGACACAAGTTGATAATTTAAAAAATAACGATTAATATCACAATTAGAAGTTAACAATTTAAGATGTAATTAATAATTAAGATTAAAAAAAACTAACACAACAATTAGCAATAAAAAGTATAATTAACAATAATAAAACATCACATATTAATTAATCACAACAATAGTTAATGAATAAACTGAAAGTATATATTAAGCTAAACAAATAAGAGATATTAAAAATAAAAAACAATGCGCAGGGGAGTGTATAAGTAATTCTGGTCAGTTGAAAATAACAAAGGAAATGAAAAGGGCCAGAACAGGGGGTGCTGGTAGTACAATGGGCGCTAGGCCCAGGTTGGAAAAATAACATGGCATAAAAGGCGAAAAAATAAAAAAAAACGGCCAAAAGGTTGATCACCAAGGATCGAACCCAGGTCATGATGGTGAAAGGCGAAATGGCAAGGCAAGGCAAACCGTTGGGACGACACATACATCCATTCATTATATGATTCAATTAATATATAAGCCATATTAAACAATGAAAATATAATAAAATAGAACACGCGCAGTAGGATGTGGGGTAGTGGTAATACGTGATACCATTGGTTATGTTATGTAACTACAAGACAAGCTCCAAGCGACAACCAATAACAAACTACGCGTGGAAATGAAAACATGCAAAAACAAGACTGCTATCGTTTTTTACACGAACCAAACACCAAACTTTCATCAAGCATAAACCTTCTAAAATAACACCAAATGACATGAAATAAAAGCCTAAACTAGAGCATTTCAAATGTAGAATATAATGAAGCCAAAGGCTGAACAAGATAATGATTATGTCATGAAGAAAGATCAGATGAAACTCAAGGTTCCAAACTGAAATCAGTTTGATAGAAAAAAGATAAACACTTCTGTTTCAATAATTTAAATAACACACTAATTCAAAACAGTCACACAATATGGTAACCAACTCCTAAACTTCCACACATGATGAACAAAATATTAAGAGCCAACAAAACTCACATGAGTTGGAGACAAACCAGCAATTAGCATGCCTTTAAACAATAATTCATGCAGATTCAAAACAAATACATGGACATGGCAAAGCACAAAAAACCACAGTATTAATCATGTCATCATGAGCAAGTCTTACCAATCATAAACCAAAGACATTCAACTGGTGTAAGTAAGCATGATATTATGAGAGGTTGGAAAGTAACTATGCCACAATAACAGAAAACCACATGAAATCCTATTATGAACTAGAATAGTATTATATTTAATCGTGGTGAATATCTCAACTAATATGTGATATGTGATAGTTGTGATATATAATTATAAACAGATAGTTTAAAGTTGAATTTGCCCGAAGTATGTTTAGTATAAACAAATTATTGATTCTTATAGATGAAAGTTTAAAATAAAAATCAAATATCCGGAATGAAAACTTTATCTGAAATGACACTACAAGATTTATGGAAGAAGACCAATTTGAGAACTTGTCTGGGATAAATATTGTTTCTTTCCTAGTTTTTCGTTATTTCTCTTCGTTTATTTGAAATTTGTCAAGGTTGAATGATTTGATTTTGTATTACCTATATTACCATTGTCTAGGCTACAAAGATTTTTGACTAATTGTTTTAATATTCTGTATGATTTAATATTCTAGATGAAAAATTGACTGGCAGAATGGAATATGGCAACTGCCTATAGTTGCTGATGAAGAACCAAATGTTCCTATGTGGGACCCTATACTCTTCAAACATCCATCAAATGTATTACTAATTTTTTACATAATAGGTCTAGACGTTCAAAATTAATGTTTATATCCTTATATTCTTCATACATATATCCATGCGTTTAAGAAAATGAGGATTCATTATGATTCTTTTGATTTATTTTGCTTTAGATGGAGTGGATTACATGGACAGAAAGAGAACGACATCCATATGGTATATTAGGACTTTGTGGATCTTCTATTGAAAGCTGGAGCTCTTAGGGATCTTAGGCAGAGGTTACAACTTGACTGACATAGCAAATAATAATAACATCAGAGCGTAATAGTACTAGTTAATAACATTAGAACACAACATACAGCAAAACAATAAGTGTACCACATAAGATAGCAAAGTTCTTACAAACATTTCAGGTGCATATAACTGCGAAAAGGCAAGCACATACATAATTAACTTTACACACCGGAATACAACATGTTCATAATTGTTAATAATTGACACAATTGCATTGAGCATACATTATGCATGCACTATTACATTACTGTGTTGTGCTACACGTAAAATAATTAATCATATGAAGTAACAGCTGACAACATGCTAGCACAATATTCACATGAATGGCAGGTACATATCGCAGAAAAGCATAAAATGGAGAATAAATTAGTTGCAATCACAGCTGAAAGTAAAGTTGATCTTAAATACATGAGCATCAGAATAGCAACATAACACGACACAAACAGATCACAAGTGCGCAAAGTACTGGAGGACACACTCAGCGTGCATAAGCATGGTAGGTAAGAGTTTGAGAGACTTACCTTATTCCCCCGCAAGTAGGCAAGAGTTTACCTCCCTTCCCAGCTAGCTTCTTGTGTGCTCCAAAGAGATGAATTTCTGAGAGATTTTAGTGTTGTTGTTGATGATTGTGAGTGTGTTTTTTTCTGATGAATGAATGAGAACAATGCTCCTTTTATAGGTGAGATGGTGCATTGCTGTCTTGGATGCAGTAGAGGCATGCCCCTTGCAGGATACTACACGTATGGCATCATTCTCGAGCCAAGTGAAAGCTGGCCATGCAGCCTATCCTTTATTGTGAGTCAGAAAAAGAAATCCTTGGAAACATGAATGCTATGGTGTAGGCTTGTGACTTTGGTTTAAGGATGTACACGAGGTAATGTAGGTGGTAGCTTATAAAGGTTATCATGAAAGTACAAAAGCAAGAGCAAAGGTAGCGTGCTTTTAGGATAAAGTGGAGTTGGGAAAGGATTGGTAGCTCTGCAGAGAGGATAAGATTTGAAATCCAAAATTGATGTGTTCTTGGTACAAAATAGAATTCGTATGGCCATGTTCCTCTCATGATATCTCCTAACTTAATGATCCAATTTTCATGCTCTTGAGTTTAAATGAAAGTTCTTGGATAATACTACAAGTTTGATGTTGGAAAGTAATTGAAATAATGCCTTGGATTGGTAGAAAAATCCCTCACAAGTCGTGTCCCCAAAACTGCCAAAAGAACTTAGAAAAAATTCTAAGTTATTGAAATTTGACAATTTCAAGTGCCCTTCTTGAATAATTCATAACTTGAGAATGGTTTATCCTCTTGGGATGTTCCACATATGGTTGGAAAGCTCTCAACAAGCTCTACAACTTTCATTTGGGACTCAAGACTTGAATCCAAATGGAAATGGGTGAAAAATGAGGTCAAAGTTGGAGAAAAATGTGGAGGAAAGTGCTGAAAAATATTCTAAGTGTTTGGCCAAAATGTCTTGTAAGCTTCATAACTCAAAATCTAAACATTTTTAGACAAAAAGTCATATGGAATGAATTAAAGATCTTGATGAGAGCTTTCCAATGAGCTTTGAGTCGTTTAATTTGAGTGCACGGTTTAGGAATTATGGTTATTCCAAATCGGGCTATTAGGGGAAAAACGTCGTATACGAAGTCGTTCGCGACCAAAACCCTACTTATCTTGCAAGAAACCTCACGAAACTTTATATGGATGCTTTGGATACTTCATGAGACAATATATGATGATTAGAACCATTAACACTTCATTTGACCCAAGATCCCAAAAGGTTAGGGTTTCAGTCAAATCCTAATTCTGACTGCGAACGCACTGAGGCCAAATCTTGTAAGTTTGCTTCTTACTTCCCATCTAAAGGTCTTAGGAGACTCTTGAGGATGTTGATAAACTAAGGGAATCAATAATTAGGGTTTAGGAGATCGTCTTGATGAAGAATCAAAGCTGTTGGCTGATAAGCGTCACAGGAACCCTAATTTTGAAGTATAGTGGGATTGAGGCTCAAATTCTTCCTGTTGAGGATCAATGAAGCATGGATTCTTGTTGAGTGGAGTCTCTTGAACATAAATGACCTCAAGTGGTAGGTGGACCACACAAATCCTGACTTGCTAGAGTCAATTTTTCAATGATTTCTTCAGAGCGAAATCCTAATTCCAAAGTTCTTGTACTGGAGATCTTTTGTTGATTTGACTTGCTTCAAAACAGCTTGTGGAGCTTTATGATGATATGTGAACCTAATTTGAACACAAATAAACAAACTACGAGATATGGGTTAGCTCAACCAATGCAGAGATGCTTGACCTAAGATGCACAAATGAAGATGACATCTTAGGGTCAAAAATTAGGGTGCGACAGATGCCCCTATTTAAGTTTCTCCTATTCGGAGATATGGAGATTGGAATCTTCGTCTCGAAAAGATAGGAGAGACTTAAATACAAACATGCACAAAATTTTTGGCCCTAAGATGCCGCCAAATGCACATGATATGGAATGATGCACAACGAAGGAAAGCAAAAGAAAGGAAAACCCGACAAGGGACGACTCAGCGAGATACGACTCAAACGGGAAAAGATCTAACTCCACTGGGGGGAAAGAGACTACCAACTGACAATCACAGGGTAGCTCAAGCACTTGGCGAGAACTTGTAAGGAACAGGATAACTTACCACCACCTGCTGGTAGCCTAAGCCAAGGTATCCAATTGCAACAAGGGCGTACATTACCTACTATCACACACGATAGCCTAAGCGAGGTAAGCACAAAAGGAAAGATAGCCTACTGCCACCACGGTAGCCTAAGCGAGGCATCTGACCAAAATACAGACGTATTACCTACTATCCCACGATAGCCTAAGTAGAGGTAATAGGCTGAAAGGAGAGATCACCTACTACCAAACACGGTAGCCTAAGCAAAGGTGTCTGACCCGAAGAAAAGTGTATTACCTACTATCAAATATATGATAGCCTAAGCAAAAGGTAAACACAAAAGGAAAGATGACCTACTACCAAACACGGTAGCCTAAGCAAAGGTATCTGACCAAAAAGATATGGTATATTACCTACTATCAAACATATGATAACCTAAGCAAAGATAATAACCAAAATAAGCTTCCAATGATCAAAATATTATTAAGCTTCTCTTTTAACTAAATGTTCCATTCAGAAAGGGTAAATAAACTTCCTCAACGCTTCAAGGTTGTATGCCATGAACGGGTTTTCAAATAAAATGTTGTGAGGTTGTATGTCGTGAGCAAAGTCTCGAAATACAAGCTACGAGGTTGTCTGCCTTGAGTAAATCTTGAACTTCCCATCCGAGAAAGATGAATACCTGTTGGAAAGTAGCTTCACAGGGGATTGGAATTTTCACTGGAGATTGAGGACCTTAGTGGGAATCCATAATTCATTGGAGATTAAGAAGTTTCCCGGGGATCTTCAAAAAGATGCAGGCCGGCTGACTTACAAAATACTGTCTAAACAAAGAGAAAGATCATCTGGATCTTTACCAAACTTCTCGGAGAGGTGTCATCTGATGGGAGAACAAGTTGATGATCTAGATAACTTCTGGGGATAGACAAACTGTCTAGAAAAGAGACCGCCATTTGTCGTAGAAATCTTTGATAACTGAACTGCCCAAATAAAGAGCAGCTACTTGCCGTCTGGGTGTAAATTCCTTGAAAATGTAGTAATCATCAGAGGAATAATTCGTGTCTTCCATAGAGATCTTCAAGTAAACTCTTCTTGGGAAGACAAAGTGCAAAATAAATGCACGCTTAATCCGGATTCAATATCTCAGAAATATCCAAAATCGTGACTGTCAGGGACCAAAGTTCAATCCAGGAAACAACTGGAAAGAAACGCTCAAACAACACTCCATCCATTGAGGATTGAACTCAACGGGTTTATCTCTATCCAAAAATGGAAAAGAGACTTAAAGCAACCACCTCCCACGAGGATCGAACTTAGCGGGGAATTAGAAAGTATGTGCTTTTCCTGCCTAGGGCTGACGACTCTACTTGGAGGGAGCAGACGAACCCAGATCACTTGGGGGATAAACACGACCAAAGTGACAGAACAAAACAAACAACACAAAATGCAAGATGCAAAAATGCCACATGCCATGAATCTAAATGCAAGGATGCTATGCCATGCTCATGCTTATGCTTATGCTTATGCTTATGCTTATGCTTATGCTTATGCTTATGCTGACGACAACACGAACGGCAAACGGGAGACGAGAACAAGCAATTCGAATGAATACTCGGCCAATCTTGGCAATACAGCAGCATCGCTGGGGATGAATGACAAGCCCTTCCATGAGACCGAATCCTGCCTCACAGCTTCTCTAGGGAAAAGAGAACTCTCCGCTTGGGATGAGCATCGCGATTTTCACTCAGGATAGTCAAGATGAATCTTAGATTCCACTGAGAATGAATTAAACTCATGATCGAAGAGACTTTACGGGGGATAAAATAAATATCCATTGCGAGCTGAAGTAATTGGAATGAGCGTTGTAACTGGATAAAATAAACATCCACTTTATCGGGGAAGTTTGGATCAATATAGTAGTTGGAAATGTCGAACATAAAATTCCGAGGGGGTGAAATAAACATCCACCTTCACTGGAGAAGATTACGATAGTAAGAAAAATTCCAATAATGAGTGAAATAAACACTCGTTTCGCGGGAGGAAGCTTACAATGGTAAGAAAAAATCCGATAATGAGTGAAATAAACACTCGCTTCGTTGGGGGAAGCCAAAAATAAGATTCCGAGGGGATGAAATAAACATCCACCTTCGCTGGAGAAGACTATGATAATCAGAAAAATCCAATAATGAGTGAAATAAACACTCGCTTCGCTGAAGGAAGCTGAAAATAAGATTCCGAGGGGATGAAATAAACATCCACCTTCGCTGGAGAAGACTATGATAATCAGAAAAAATCCAATGACGAGTGAAATAAACACTTGCTTCAGAGAAGCTCGGATCAAAGTCGCGAGCCGGAGACGTCGGAGTTGAGACTTCGTGGGGATAAATAAGTATCGCCGCGAACTGAAGTAGTCCTGAATGGAAGTTGTAGCCGGATAAAATAAATATCCATTTCGTTGAGGAAATGTCAGAGATAAAGATTTCTTGGGGATGAAATAAACATCCGCTTTCACTGGTGAAGATCAAGATAGTTCAACGAGGAGTGAAATAAACACTCGCTTCGGAGAAGGTCGAAAACCGAAGAAACTTAACGGGGATAGTCGCGATTACCTGGAGCAGAACTTACTGGGGTATAGCCACATTACCTGGGATAAATACCTTTTGAGCCATGGCTTATGGAGACTGTTAATATCCCTTGTTGTGTCCATAAATCAAAGTAATCCGCTCAGGAGACAATTTGAAATTTATTATCAAAGATAAAAGTCATTTTGCAAGATGAAAATAATTTGCCAATAAATGATAAAATCGCAACTTTATTTCATAAAATGGTGATCAGCAAATTGCGTGATCCCATATGTTATTACAATGTTGGAAAGTGGTAATAAAAGAAATTACATCAAAAACAAAACAATGCTATTTTTTGAGTTCCTATGTTCTAGGCCTCCTGAAGGTCTCGACTTTACTTGTCGCAGTAGGCTTCGATGAACCGAACTGAGCCTGCCTTTTCTTCATATCTAAGTATAATATTTCTTGACTGCGTCCACATTCATAGGACGAGTAATCTCTTCCCCATCCATAGTTGCTAACATCACGGCGCCCCCTGAAAGGACCTTCTTGACGACATAAGGACCATCATAGTTGGGAGCCCATTTCCCCCTAGAATCGGTAAGGAAAGATTGGATCTTCATAAGCACAAGGTCTCCCTCTCTAATCTCGCGAGGTCGAACTTTCTTGTCAAAAGCCTTCTTTATCTTCTGCTGATATAATTGTCCGCGACACAAAGCCGCCAACCTCTTTTCTTCAATCAGGTTCAACTGGTGATACCGGTTCTGACACCACTCAGCCTCGGAGAGTTTCGCTTCCATTAGGACTCTCATGGAAGGGATCTCTACTTCCACTGGGAGTACAACTTCCATACCATAAACAAGCGAAAAAGGTGTTGCCCCTGTTGACGTGCGCACTGAAGTACGGTACCCGTGTAGAGCAAATGGGAGCATCTCATGCCAGTCCTTATAAGTGACTACCATTTTCTGGATAATTTTCTTTATATTCTTGTTTGCTGCTTCAACCGCCCCATTCATCTTTGGCCGATACGGAGAAGAGTTGTGATGCTCAATCTTGAATTCCTCGCACAATTCCTTCATCATCTTATTATTTAAGTTCGAACCATTATCGGTGATGATTTTATTTGGCACACCGTACCTGCAAATAAGTTGGTTCTTGATAAACCTGACGACCACCTGTCTGGTAAAATTTGCGTAGGAAGCGGCTTCAACCCATTTGGTGAAGTAATCAATTGCAACCAATATAAAGCGGTGTCCATTAGACGCTTTTGGTTCTATCATACCGATCATATCAATGCCCCACATGGAGAAAGGCCATGGAGACGAGATAACATTCAGAAGAGTCGGTGACACATGAATTTTGTCGGCATAGATTTGACACTTGTGGCACTTCTTGGCGAACTTGTAATAATTAGATTCCATCGTTATCCAATAATAGCCTGCTCTCAGGAGTTTCTTTGCCATAGTATGTCCGTTAACGTGGGTACCAAAAGATCCTTCATAAATTTCGGTCATTAATGTATTCGCTTCTTGCTTATCAACATATCTCAGCAAGACCATGTCGAAATTCCTCTTGTAAAGCACATTATTGTTCAAGAAAAAGTTGCCAGCTAATCTTCTCAAAGTTTTCTTATCTTTGTTAGATGCCCCAAGCGGGTATTCTTGCCTCCGAAGAAATAACTCAATATCGTAATACCAGGGTTTTTCATCAATAACTTCTTCCACTGAGAACACATAAGTTGGCCTGTCAAGGCGCATAACATCAATCTTAGGGAAGTCGTTCCAGCGGTTCACCACAATCATAGAAGCCAGAGTTGCCAATGCATCTGCCATCCTATTCTCGGTACGAGGGATGTGGTGGAACTCGACTCTGTTGAAGAACGGAAGTAGTCTTCTTGCATAATCTCTGTACGGAATCAAATTGTCTTGTTGGGTCACCCATTCTCCTGTAATTTGGTATATCACTACAGCAGAATCACCATACACGTCTAAATTCTTGATTCTTAAATCCATTGCCTCTTCCAGGCCCATGATACATGCTTCATATTCGGCTTCATTATTTGTACATGGAAAAGTCAATCTTGAAGTGAAAGGGATGTGAGATCCATGAGGAGTCACAATAATTGCCCCAACCCCTTTACCATAGCTATTGACAGCACCGTCAAAAATCAAAACCCACTGAGAATCCGGTTCAGGCCCTTCATCTGGCAATGGTTCTTCACAATCCTTCATTTTCAAATACATCACGTTCTCATCAGGGAAATCATCCTCCACAGACTGATGGTCTTCAATGGGCTGGTGAGCTAGGTGATCCGCTAAAACACTTCCTTTAATTGCCTTCTGAGTGTGATATTCGATATCGTATTCGGATAACAGCATCTGCCATCTGGAAATCCTTCCCGTCAGGGCTGGTTTCTCGAAGATGTACTTAATGGGATCCATCTTAGAGATCAGCCAGGTGGTATGATTTAGCATGTATTGGCACAACCGTCGAGCATCCCATGCTAAGGCGCAGCAAGTCTTCTCTAACATTGAATATCTAGATTCACAGTCAGTGAACTTTTTGCTGAGGTAATAAATGGCATTCTCCTGCTTCCCAGATTCGTCTTGTTGACCGAGCACACATCCCATAGAATCTTCTAAAACCGTCAGATACATGATCAAATGTCTGCCCCTAACCAGAGGAATCAGAATAGGAGGCTCCAGGAGATACTCTTTAATACTATCAAACATTTTCTGACATTGTTCAGTCCAAACTTAACCTTGTTCTTTTCTGAGAAGCTTGAAAATGGGTCCACAAGTAGCGGTCATATTAGAGATGAATCGAGAGATGTAGTTCAAACGCCCCAGGAACCCTCTGACCTGTTTTTCCGTAGTCGGAGCCGGCATTTCTCGTATGGCTTTAACTTTACTTGGGTCCACTTCGATTCCCTTTTGGCTAACAACGAAACCTAGCAGTTTTCCTGAGCAGACACCAAATGTGCACTTGTTAGGATTCAAACGTAGCTGATACTTCCTCAAATGCCGAAACAACTTTAACAGGTGTTCGACATGGTCTTCTTCAGTCTTGGACTTGGCTATCATGTCGTCTACATAAACTTCGTTTTCTTTATGCATCATATCATGGAAAAGAGTAGTCATAGCCCTTTGATATGTTGCACCAGCATTCTTCAAACCGAACGGCATAACTCTGTAACAAAACGTGCCCCAGGGTGTGATGAATGATGTCTTCTCCATGTCTTCGGGAGCCATCTTAATTTGATTATAACCTAAAAATCCGTCCATAAAAGAGAAGACCTTATACCTTGCGGTGCTGTCCACCAACACGTCAATATGAGGCAATGGAAAATCATCCTTCGGACTTGCTTTGTTCAAATCTCTGTAGTCAACACACATTCGAACTTTACCATCCTTCTTCGGCACGGGCACGATATTGGCTAACCACTGTGGATACTTAGATGTAGCGAGAAAACCTGCATCAATCTGCTTCTGTACTTCTTCTTTAATCTTCAAGGCCATATCAGGGCAAGCCCTTCTGAGCTTTTGTTTGATCGGCGGACATTCTGGCTTCAAAGGTAGACGGTGCTCCACTATAGCAGTGTCAAGACCAGGCATATCTTGGTACGACCAAGCGAACACATCAACATATTCCTTAAGTAATTCAATCAACCTTGCTTTCACCTCAGTCACAAGCAAAGCTCCAATCTTCACCTCTTTACGGAATTCCTCTGTACCCAAGTTAATAAACTCCAACGAATCTTCGTGAGGCTGAATAACTTTGCCTTCATTCTCGAGTAGACGGGATATTTCCTTAGGGATCTCTTCTTCCTCTTCTCCGGCTTCGAACACAGGAAACTCAAAGTTCGGAGAAGGCATTGGATGATTGTTTTTGATGTTCAGTTCGTGCAATAGTCTGCACATGTGATGTGATTTTATTTTAGATATTAAGCATATGAAAGTGCACACGAACGTGCACAGTGATTTTAAGAAAAATTGTGATTACCACTTTCCTTAGAGTAATAACAAATGGGAACAAAAAAATAGGAATGCAAAATGATAACTTTATTGATGATAATGATTTCAAATAGAAGCCCTAACACAAAATCACCTTTGCCTTGGGCAGAGCAAAGGGAATTATTTATAGTAGAGCTCACACACAAATGTCATCGCCTTGGGCAGAGCGAATATACTAAAAACAAACAACAAAACAATTACTTTGATAATGGGATCACAATAGGAATGTTGACAGTACTCCAATTTTGGGCCATTGCCCCATGCGTCACAAAATTAGGCTGATCTTCGGCAGACTCATTTTCAAGGGTGGCACTGGCTTCATATTTAGGTCCTTGGTCTCCTGGTGGAGGAGGAAAGAGAGGAATGATGGCATCTTCAGAGTCTTCCTCCACAATATTTACCCTTGGTGAATGGATAGTCCCTCCGCTGTGAAACACATTCTTGATGGGGAGAATAACCATATTTCCTGTAGGGGTCTTCTCAGAATTGTTACCTTTGAAACCCAAACCTTTCTTGTTCTTATTTTTGGGCAACTCCAATACCTGCCCCCACTTCCCTTGAGAGCCACTTTCCACAACTCGTTGTGCATCCTTAAAAGATGCCATGGAAACTCCATTATTCTTAGTATTATTAACAATCGAGAGGGCTTGAAATGGAGTCCCTACCTCCTCGTCCGCATCAACGTAGGAAAAGGAAGAAAGATGGCTTACCACCAAAGCCCTTTCCCCGCAAACTGTGACTAACTGTCCATCGCAAACATATTTCAGTTTCTGGTGGAGGGTAGATGTGACAGCTCCCGCATTATGTATGCATGGCCTGCCTAATAAGCAACTATAGGAGGCATGAATGTCCATGACCTGGAATGGAACCTGAAAAACACTAAGCCCGATAGTCATGGGCAAATCCACTTCTCCAATCACGGTTTTCCTCGAACCGTCAAAAGCTTTGACAACAACACCACTAGGCCTCATGGGTGGTCCCTGATAAGTCAGCTTTGCGAGAGATGTTTTTGGCATCACGTTCAGTGAAGAACCAGTATCAACCAAAACTCCGGATATCATGTCATTCATGCAGTTTATGGAAATGTGCAGAGCTAAGTTATGTTTCCTTCCTTCTTCGGGTAACTCTTCTTTGCAGAATCCCAGATTATTGCATGCAGTAATGTTACCCACTATTCCACTAAATTGTTCCATGGTCATGTCGTGGTTAATGTATACCTGCTCGAGTACTCCTTGTAACGCCTGCCTATGGGCCTCAGAATTCATCAACAGTTGTAGCACAGATATTTTGGATGGTGTCTGCAGCAACTGATCCACCACCTTGTATTCACTTCTTTTGATCATTTTCAGGATCTCATCCGATTTGTCTACAGAATCATTCTTACCGGACTGCCCCAGGGTTGCATCCTTCACAACTGGTTGTTCAGAAGGAACCTCCTTAGCTGGTGCAGTGAAAACTCGACCACTTCTCGTAATCCGACTAACATCAGCGATATTGACTACAGATGACGGATTAGACAAAGGCACCTCCTTACCATTTTCAAGCATAGTGGCGTTATATCTGTAGGGAATAGCCTTGCTGGAAGTGTAAGGAACTGGACCAGATACATTAATGACTAGAGGAGTTGTAGCAGTCTTCCGGCTGTCATAAGTGAACTCAATTCATTCCAGCTCTTTGATATGGGGAACTATTACAAATACTTCTTCAATTTCTTCTGCGGAACATTCTTGGATCATGTTTACATTGGCATCCCCGTGTGGTGGTAGGGGATTATTCTGCACATTCGGGTTTGCTGAGAAGACGGCTGATTTTGCTGACGGTATTGCTGTGGCGAAGCTGATGGAGTTTGAGGTGGTGGTTGGTAAGGTTGTGCAAACTGTGGCTGGTAAGTTGGAGCATTAATAACTGGGGTCACAGCAGCGACATGCGGGCGTTGCTGATACCTTCCTTTCGTCCGTCCTTGGTGTACAACACTTACTTCTTGTTCTTTCTTTTTCCCGAAAGTGCTTCCATACTTCTTGGCATTGCTGGAAAAATTCCTTCTCTTACCAATCTTCCTTCACGAATGCCCTCCTCCAAACGCATTCCCATGTTCACCATCTTGGTAAAGTCATTAGGGGCGCTGGCTACCATTCTTTCATAGAAAAATGAACTCAGTGTTTTCAGGAAAATTCTAGTCATCTCCTTTTCCTCCAGAGGTGGAGTAACTTGAGCGGCAAGTTCACGCCAGCGCTGGGCGTACTCCTTAAAACTTTCTCTTTCTTTCTGGGCCATAGCTCTCAACTGGTCTCTATCTGGTGCCATGTCGACATTATATTTGTACTGCTTGATAAAAAGCTCACAGAGATCGTTAAAGCTGCGGACCTTTGAACTATCTAACCCCATGTACCACTTAAGGGCTGCACCAGTCAAACTATCCTGGAAGAAGTGTATCAATAGGGGATCGTCGTCCTTATGAGCCGACATTTTCCGGGCATACATAACTATGTGACTGTGTGGGCAAGAGTTCCCTTTATACTTCTCCAAATCAGGGAGTTTGAATTTTGGAGGAATCTTGACATTGGGAACCAAGCACAGCTCAGAGGCGCTCTTCCCGAACAACTCTTTTCCACGAAGGGCCTTGATTTCTTTCCTCATTTCTAGGAACTGATCTTGGAAACCGTCCATTCGTTCTTCCATTCCAGCATTCTCACTAAAGTCAGCATGAAACACGGATTCCTCCAGATGAAACGGAGTAGCATTTACCACGGGTGGTGGCGTAGTCATCACAACAGTTGTAGCAATAACTTGAGAAACAGTCGGGTGATATCCAGCTGGAGTAAAGTTAGGAGGCATACCCCACAGATAACCAGGAACTTCGTTTGTAGTGGGCACCACTGGGATCGGTGCTGATATTATCTCAGAGATAACAGTGCTGTGTGATGGCTGATTCTGAGCAGCCATCAAAGCTTCCATCATTCCGTTGATCTTTTCTAGACTTTCTTTTAATGTTGAAACCTCCTCCCGGAGTGCTCTGTTTTCCTGTTCGAGTTGATCCATTCTTTTCTTGCGACTGGCTCGAGTATTGTATCGGGGCTTCAGCTTGTCTTTCTCTTAACAAAAACTGGTGAGGAGAAACACAGGTGAGGACTCGGAACACAAAAGAATGCGGATGCAAATGCTAATCATGCGTATGATGCAGCATGATGCAACATTCACTTCAAGGAACTTGAAAGTGTGATTAAATATCGTAATTGGAAACTTTTTCGTTGAAATTTTAAAGCTTTTGTTACAAACGGTACACCCTCAGGGCTTTTAGTACAATAAACAACAGAATACAACAAAGAGGAACTAGGGCTTCGATCTGCTGGATGATGCTCCCTTTTCTTCACTGAGTTCTTCCTACAACTTGTCAATCCTTTCCTGCAATATGTACTTGTCCAGTGTCAGTTTCTCCACTTCTGCTTTCAGCCTTGAAATTTCATCTGGTTCCACTACAAGAGGCTTGGGTCGAGGATACGGCATTGTCAGAGCGAGGGCCCGCTTGCGTGACCACTCCAAGCACGATTCTGTAACTGTGCATTCAGGGTTTGTTACTGCGGTCATTCCTTGTCTGTTGATTTGACGCCAAGCAAATAAAATCCGCATCTTCCGCTGGAGATCTTCTCCTTCATAGAGAAAAATTCTTTTCAGGTTCCCCGGGTCGGGTATCTCAGTCATTGGATGTCCAAGCTGGCGACTGGCGAGAACAGGGTTGTAACTGGTGCACCCTTTCGTGCCAAGAAGAGGCACATTGGAAAAATCTCCGCAACTTTGAATCATGGAAATTCCTCCGTATATCGGATCATGCCAAACGATGTCCGAATGAGTGAGAGCCATGAGTTTAACGGGCCATTCAGAGCCATCCCTCACATCCCAGAAGGCCGTGGTCTTTGGTAGGTGCGAAATAAACCACCTATAGAGGATATCAGTACAACACACAATCTGACCTTCTCCTTTCTGGATCTTTGAATGAATCGAGTGGTATGCATCGGCCAACAGTGTAGGGACAGGATTCTTGAGCATGAAAATCCTGATAGCATGAACATCAACGAAATTCTCAACATTCGGAAACAGAAATAGACCATAAACCAGTAACGCGAAAAGGTTCTCGAAAGCCCTAGTTTTTCCGTTGTCGGCAAACTCCCGAGCTTTCTCGAATAAGAATTGAGCAGGCAAACCATCGATTCCTCCTCTAAACATCATGTGGGTCTGGATCTCCAACAACTTGATGCGAGTCACTCTCGCGATGTCTTCCTGACTGGGCCTTCCTTCTCCGCCGTAGAACGGGGGTGAATCTTTGACGGGGATTCCCAACAGAGCAGAATACTCTTCTAAGGTGGGCATCAACTGGAAATCTTGAAAGATGAAGCAGTGGTAGATTACATGGTAGAGTTGAACCAGCGTTTCTAATAAACCTTCAGCTACTTGTACCTGTAATAAAGAGAGAATATGCCCGTGTTTTGTGGCGAAGGCATCTGGATCCCTTATCCGACCTCCTAGTTCCCTCAACTGTTCCACATCAAAAACCCTGAAGGTGTATGGTACCGTTCCTTTCCTTCCATGACCCATTTTACGATATCTAAAAACAGCAAACTTTGAGTTCTTTGAAGTGAATGAGAATGAGAATGCAAATGCAATGAGATGCAAAATTTCGTGGAATTTGAGTATTTATAATCGTCAGAGAATACCAACGGACATGATTTCATTAATCATACAAAATTTGTTACAAGTGAAAGAAACGGGAATTAAAAATTCGTAAGGAAAACATTACAACCGTTGATATTCTTACAAGAGTTTTTAACAATAATTAAATAAAGGCTAATAAACGGCCTACGGAGATTCCCCCAATAATCTTAGCTTGTACTTCTTAATCTCTTCTTCCATTCGGGACTTCTCGAGAACCAGCTCATCTATTATCGCTTCCCACGAAGTAGACTCAGGGTTTGAGGGACTTGGGTCTTCTTGTAACTTCCTCCTTTTGCAAGAGAGAACTTCCTCACTTTTTGCCTCTAGTTGTCTTTGAAGCGCTTCATTCTCTTCCACAAGCACCTCACACTTATTCTTCCAAGCATTCCCTATCTGCTGAGCTTTCCTTAAGGCGATCTTTAATTCCTCTGTCTCAGATACAAAGATGAAGACAGGTTCTTCATTCAAGACCATAGGCTCTTGGCGATCATAGGGCATCCTTAGTTCAATAGCCCTTCTTCTGACCCATTGTAGGTAGGGGTCCATGGAGACACAGTTATGCTTCCCCAAAGCATTCCTATCTTTCTTGTGTTTGTCCCTCCAGGCTTCTAAAATCCTGCCCCTCAATTCCTCCTGCACTTCGTAATCCTTGGAGAAAAATCCTTCTGTATGAATACCAAGAGGCTTGACCTTCAAAGGGTAACCGAACTGTCTGCGAGCTAAGACCGGATTGAAACTGGTTATTCCTTGTATGCCAAGAAGAGGCACATTCCCGAACTTTCCACAGCTATCAATGATCACAACATCCTCGTACCTATAAGGGTTATACCAATCAACGTCAGAATGAGTAAGGGCCATGATCTTCTTAGACCACCATCCCTTTTTAAGGTCCCAGAAAATGTTAGCCTTGGGCAAGTGCGAAGTAAACCACTTGTACAATAAGGGTACACAACAGGTGATCTGCCCTCCTTTGGCATGCTTCAAATGTATGGCGTGATAAGCTTCAGCTAACAAAGTAGGGACAGGGTTCCTCTTCATGAATATCTTGATAGCATTGAGGTCCACATAGTCCTTGAGATTGGGGAACAGAAAGGTACCATAAATCATTAAAGCATATATAGCCTCAAAGGCAGCCATGTCAGAACGCCTGGCATAATGATAAGCTTTCTCCACCAGAAATTTCATAGGCAAAACAGAAATCCCTCCTTTGGTAGTCATATTCCCTCGTATGTCTGCTAGCTCCAAATGTGTCGCCTTAGCAATCTCTTGTTCCTTAGGGTCCTTACCAAAAATGGGAAAAGGAGACTTATCCAAAATAGGTACACCGGTCAGACATGCATATTCCTCAAGAGTCGGCACCAGTTGGTAATCAGGGAATGTGAAGCAATGATATACCGGATCATAAAACTGAAGTAGGATGGAGAAAAGTCCTTGATCAACCCTCACCTTCAACAAAAACAAAAGCGCCCCATATCTACGCTCGAATCCTTTTGGATCAACCAACAGAGTCTCTAACCTCCTTAGGTCACTTGTGTCAAAACTCTTGTAAGTATACTTCACGGTGTTCCTTCTTTCATTGTCCATGGTACCCTACGACGTAAATAAAAGACTCAGACTCCACGAACTTGAACGAAAATGATGCTTATGTATGCATGTATGCACAAACACACAAACAAAAGGGCACACAAACAAGCAAACAAAGAGTCCTAGGTTCAAAGGAGCATGAGTGGAGTCAAGGTCTACCCATCCCATAGGGTGGTGTGGTTTCAGAATGTACCTGTCGAACGGGTTCTAAGAGTTCTCAGAGTCTACGACCCATCTTTCGGATATTATCGACTTCCCAAATTACTCGGTTAGTCAATAATATTCTCAAGAGAATCTCGTCTGAGTGTAGTATCGCGTGACAACTATTTGGAAATGGACTCCCGCATAATCACCGCACTACGTCCTAAAAGGCCAAGTTGGGTTAAAGGTGCTACGGTCCTCAGTCTTAAAGGTCCTTGGTCGAAGTTAATACCGTTTTCACGAATGTACTCGTTCAAACAATATTAAGTTCAAAAGAACCTAAACTGAGCGATGATTTTCTCAATTCGACTTTTCAGGAGTCGACTCCGTCAAAGTACCCTTGACCATATCATCTCCTATAATTATACTCACGTCCGGGTCTAGGACTCCTCACCACTCAAAGTGACAACCCAAGCAAGCATAACAAATAACATAATTAAACAAGTTAGGGGGAACCCTCTTATGAGCTATCCCCAGTGAAGTCGCCATTTCTGTCGTGGTGAAAATTGGATACCATAGTTATTAGTTAACTAGGATCGCATTTTAATGTCACCAGAGAAAGCCTCTCGACCGAAGGCTTTTAGCAACACATTAGTTTTTCTCCCAAGAGAGTCAATGTTAATGAAGTCATCAGCACCTTAAAATTGGATTACATCACATGGCATTTCTCCGAGAAGATCTCAAGGAAAAGTATGATGTAATATCCCCAAGCAGGAAACAACCTCTTAAGAGACTCGTTTTCCCCAGTAGAGTCAACAAATGGCATCTCCAACAGAGAAGTTTGAACACCTCTACAACTCAGACGAATGGGTTCCCCAGCAAGTCTTACATCAAAACTTTTTCCCATCAAATGGCATCTCTCTGAGAAAATTCGGCGAGAAGTTTGAGGAAAATCGCTACACATAGCGTCCCTTGTCAAGGAAGGAACTTGACGGAAAAAAAACTAAGACCAGTTCCTTGGTTGAAGGCCAGGATCGAGGGGAAGTTTATATCAGAAACTGAGACCAGTTCCATGGGTAAAAACCAAGATCTAGGGGAAGTTCATTGACAAAAGAAACTAAGACCAGTTTCTTGGCTGAAGACCAGGATCGAGGGGAAGTTTATATCAAAAACTGAGATCAGATCCATGGGTAAAAACTAGGATCTAGGGGAAGTTCATTGACAAAGAAACCAATACCAGTTCCTGGGCTGAAGACCAGGATCGAGGGGAAGTTTATATCAGAAACTGAGACCAGTTTTGTGGCTAAAAACCAAGATCGAGGTGAAGTTTTACCCTTTTCTAAGCATCATTGCTTAGCAAAAGAAGATGGATGAGCAAACTGCCATTCATAACCACCATCAAAATTTCTGGTATTCCGATATTTAATCCTCTTGCACCCCAAATGCCCGAATACCTTCGCCATTCACACCTTCGGGTCCAAGAAAACTAAATAGGGGCATATGTCATACCCCAAATTTTGACCATAAGATTTCCCATCATTGTGCAAATCATCACCACAATATGGAGATACCATCATGCCTCATCAATATCCTCAGAGATGTTTGAGCATTCACTACAACCAAGACTTAGGGTTTCAAGCCCTCTCAGAACCTTAGACAAATGATCAATCATGAAATGACATGATCTTCAACTTGTCTAACCTCTCAAACACTCACAAATGATCAAGAGGACTCCCACATCAAGAATCAAGCACAAGGTTGCAACATTCTAAGTGGATTAAGCCTCAAGATCGCTAGTGTTGCCAAATTAGGGTTTTTGGTCGACCAAGGCCTCCAGATGGAAATTTTCCTCTGGGCATGAGCCAATGCTTCAAAGCATGACCCAAGATACTCCAAGGGACCTCGTGGACCCAATCACAAGTCAATTTAACCTCAGGGGATGATGTTATACCCCAAATTTTGGCCACTAAGATTTCCCATCATTGTGCAAATCATCATCACAATATGGATGTACTTTCATGCCTCATCAATCTCCTCAGAGATGTTTGAGCAATCACCACAATCAAGGATTAGGGTTTCAAGCCCTCTCAGGACACTTAGACAAAGGATCAATCAAGAAATGACATGATCTTCAACTTGTCTAACCTCTCAAACACCCATAAAGGATCAAGAGGACTCCCACATCAAGAATCAAGCACAAGGTTGCAACATTCCAAGTGGATCAAGCCTGAAGATCGCCAGTGTCACCAAATTAGGGTTTTGGTCGACTGAGGCTTCCAGATGGAATTTTTCCTCTGGGCATGAGCCATTGCTTCAAAATACAACTCAAGATACTCCAAGGGGACTCATGGACCCAATCAACAAGTCAATTTAACCTCAGGGGATGCCTTTACCCAAAAATCAGGAATTAGGGTTTCTTGACCTAATTCACCCCTAAGTTGACTTTTGGGACCAAACATGAGCCAAGACCTCAAGACATGATTTGAGGGTCTCCAATACACTACATTGATCCATTTGCAACAATGGATTGATCCAAGAAGCTTGATCTACAAGTTTCAATTTCATCAGGACCACAATTAGGGTTTTGAGGGAAAAGTCAACTGTACCTTTGACTTTTAACCAGGACATGCTCCCAAACCTTGGGACATGATTCAATACACCCTATAACACCTATGGAATATGTCCATTAGGTTTGATTTAGGTTAAGGACTTGATTTCACAAAGGATCACACAGTTTGGATTTCATCCGATAAAAGTTTGACTTTTTGGAATTTTTCATAATTATGGTTCTTTGACCCTAAAACAATGTTAATATGTGATTGGAATCATCATTGATCAAGAAAAATCAAAGAAAGTGAGTTAACTTGTAAAAGGGGTAACCATAAAAAAACTTGGAGTTTTTCTAAGTTATGGAACAAAGTGGCTAGGGTACCAATTTCCAAGGACCATAACTTGAGATCTAAGCAACCATTTTGGATGGTCCAAAGCTAGATTTGTAGCTCTCATGACATACTTTAAAAGTGTCAACTACATCTCATTCCAATTCTCCATGGATTTTTAGTTATGGAGTAATCAAAATGGCAATAAACATGAAAGTGACATTTTTCCAACACTTAGTGAAATTTTCACTAAGTCAGAATCTGCCTTATTTTTTTCCCAAATGTAGAGGCATTTTTAATTATAATTCAAGTTGGTTCAAAACCAAAGTTGGACATCATGTTGAAATAGGATATGTCAGCTTTCCAAAGTGACCAAGAACTCCCTCAAACTCCATCTGAGCTAGGAGTTATGACAGCTGCAACATGCCTTGCTGCAAACTGTTTTGTAAGGCAGATTTATGCATTAGAGCTCGATTTGAACAAATTGTGTAACTTCAAGCATGGTTATCCATCTGCACACCTCAAGGAGGAACAACCAAGGGACAAGCACTGATTTATAAGCCTCCTAAGTCTTTGGAACTACATATAGGTTTGGCACCCCTAAAAGCTAAAGATGACTCAAGACTCCAATTTTGTTTTGAGGCATTCAATGGATGCATAGAGCTAGCATGTATCAGCCCATGATCAACCAATTGAGTCAAGATAAGCTCACATAAAAGAGAACCATAGGCCTGTGCTCTAATCTCAAGTCAATGGGTAGAGGAGACTTGAGATTCCATTTGATCCACATTGGCCAAAGGCCTGCTGCAGTTGCCATTCCCTATTGATGCCAAAACAAACTTGACACACTATAAATAGACCTCATTTCTAATCAGTTTGAGTACACCAAATGCCTATAACACTTGCCTTTCTCAAAATCACACTCTCACTTCCAAAAATGCCTTTTAATGCAAGCTACTATCGAGTTTTGAATTAGAATGTGTTTCCAACCAAACCAATCACACACACACCTCATAAACATCATATGTGAGCTGATCTAACACTAAACTAACAACTGGAACACCAAATTCATGAAATCATCATCCATTTTCTCAAGGTTTCAACAAAGTTGCAGTTGAGGTGCCATAATATTTTCCAGTCCATTTCAAATAAATCCAAGCTTTCAAACACACTCCATATGGTGTAGGGGAGATGTTCAGATCGTCACAACTCATATGTAACATCTCTAACTCAAAAATCAAATTGCTCTTGCTGCCACGACCTTCAAGTAAGCCTAAACTTGGTCATCTCATAATTTATGCATATTTCCTCGCACAAAACTTTTACCAAATGTTCATAATCATGCATAGAATGTTTCCCCTCTATTGATTACTTTGTATGAATCGTGTATCAAATTTATCAGCCTTCAGGCAGAAATTAGGGTTCTTGAGGTTTTGTTTTGATTTCTCATTCCATGCTTAAAATAAATGAAATTAAAGACCATAGACATGATCGTGAGTTGAAAACGAGCAGATTGATATGTGGATTGTATGATTCCATCAAGTATTCAGTGAGATTGATGAGAAAACGCAAATCTGGGCAAAACAGGGCACGCGGGCCAGAACAAGATGTTCTTGGCGCCCTTTTCAAATATTTGAATATTTGAATTTTTGTGATTTTATTTAATTGATTCAAAAATTAATTTCTATCTGAATTTTAATGATTTTAAGTTGATTCTTTTTTTAGTAATTCACAAAAAATGTTAAAATATTTTATTTTACAAAAATTTCCCAAAACTATTATTTATTTCATATACTTGATATATTTGTAAAGAATTAATTTTTATTTGTTTTTTAGCATTTAAAATATTTTTTCCTTCTTGATTTTCCAAACTTAAATGATTTTTAGTCAGTTTGTGGATAAAAACATAATTTTTGAGACATTGATCCAAAATCACAACTCATTTCTCACATGTTTTCAATGAGTTTTATTAATTTTTAATCAAAATTAATTCCATTTTTTGACAAAATTAGGGTTTTGATTGATTTCACCCTCATCAATCTTTTTTAAAACACTCATGGGCCTCTAATAGAGTGTAAGACCCAATCCCCTTTTAACCAAAATCTTTGGGCCTCAGATATTGTATAAGTCTCTCGGCGTTAAAAGAATCTCGGTACGATCGCCATTTCAGAGCAAAAATAATTTTTGGGCCTACCTGTCGCGGTGAAAATTGGATACCATAGTTATTGGTTAACTAGGATCGCATTTTAATGTCACCACCGGTCTTTGATTTTATCCAAAGGAAGGCAGAAAAACCAAATTCCCACAATGCAATGCAAATGCACTAAGATTCTTAGTTCGGGGGTTGGTTATACCTAGGGAAGGTGTTAGCATCCTAGATATCTGTAGTACTCTACAGGAACCTCTTGATTCATTTATGTTATTTGTTATCTGCTTTGCTAAGGGTTTAAAGGGTAGGTGATTTACAATTTTTTTATTCCTAAGGGTGCTCGACAAGATATCGTATCTTATGCCTACATATCCTGTTAAGAGGGAATCAGAGCATTTGTAGTTCTTCATTAAAGATACTAAATGTCTTAAAGGTTTAGGAAAAGAAGATGAGTCATCATCTTAAGAAAGATCACCACAGTTTTTTTTGAAAATGTGTGTATGTTGTGGGGCATGGGATTGTATGTCCCTTTCTTTGAGATGATTAACATCTAATTCTCTTGTATGGAGAATTTGGTAGGCTAAAGTTTGATTAAAGAAATCAAAGTTTGTGGGGGACTAACCTAGAAAATCTATCCTAAGTTGTCTAATTGCCTTATCTTAAGGTGACGATTATGAATGCAAATGCTATGCACCATGCACAATAACATGGTTATTATGCATGGGATTTTCCTTTGGATATTAATGCGATTAAATTACGTTATTTAGGCGAGGGTGCTAGCAGAGTGATGCTAGACTTGTGTCTGGTGACCAAAAGGTTGAATGCGATGCACGAAGGCGATCGACTTACATGGGTAGAAAATGGGCTCGACGTTGGATCGAGAATTTTGATATTGTTTTGAAAAGGTTCAGATGATAACAAATAGGCATATAAATAGAAGTAAGTCATGATAAGTACATAAGTGGTAAAATAACAATAGATAAGATATGATACAAGTTAAATCATTGATATGAGATAACATGATGGAAGCAACATAAGCATGAAGATGGAAATATGTTTATGACAAAAGATATGTATAGGATGAACATGATTAAAAGAGTGCATCAAATATGCTTCGATCTTTAGGAAGACAAACATATAGAAATAATGTTAAGGTGGACAATTAAAGAGGGAAAATATTCATATTTAAAGTCAAGTATATGCCAATCAACATGGATAGATTATCTTAAGAATTAAACAAGTCAATTTAATGAAATAACATTTCAAGATCAACAAAAATGCTTGTAGATGATATTAGTAATTAAACCAACAATTGATAATTAATTGACATGGCAATTAACAATTAACAATTACAACACACAAGGTAATTAAAAATTAACTACATATGGATAATCAACATTAGAATTTAACATTTAATCATACATTAGAAATACAAAGTGAAGACACAAGTTGATAATTTAAAAAATAACGATTAATATCACAATTAGAAGTTAACAATTTAAGATGTAATTAATAATTAAGATTAAAAAAAACTAACACAACAATTAGCAATAAAAAGTATAATTAACAATAATAAAACATCACATATTAATTAATCACAACAATAGTTAATGAATAAACTGAAAGTATATATTAAGCTAAACAAATAAGAGAGATTAAAAATAAAAAACAATGCGCAGGGGAGTGTATAAGTAATTCTGGTCAGTTGAAAATAACAATGGAAATGAAAAGCGCCAGAACAGGGGGTGCTGGTAGTACAATGGGCGCTAGGCCCAGGTTGGAAAAATAACATGGCATAAAAGGCGAAAAAATAAAAAAAACGGCCAAAAGGTTGATCACCAAGGATCGAACCCAGGTCATGATGGTGAAAGGCGAAATGGCAAGGCAAGGCAAACCGTTGGGACGGCACATACATCCATTCATTATATGATTCAATTAATATATAAGCCATATTAAACAATGAAAATATAATAAAATAGAACACGCGCAGTAGGACGTGGGGTAGTGGTAATACGTGATACCATTGGTTATGTTATGTAACTACAAGACAAACTCCAAGCGACAACCAATAACAAACCACGCGTGGAAATGAAAACATGCAAAAACAAGACTGCTATCGTATTTTACACGAACCAAACACCAAACTTTCATCAAGCATAAACCTTCTAAAATAACACCAAATGACATGAAATAAAAGCCTAAACTAGAGCATTTTAAATGTAGAATATAATGAAGCCAAAGGCTGAACAAGATAATGATTATGTCATGAAGAAAGATCAGATGAAACTCAAGGTTCCAAACTGAAATCAGTTTGATAGAAAAAAGATAAACACTTCTGTTTCAATAATTTAAATAACACACTAATTCAAAACAGTCACACAATATGGTAACCAACTCCTGAACTTCCACACATGATGAACAAAATATTAAGAGCCAACAAAACTCACATGAGTTGGAGACAAACCAGCAATTAGCATGCCTTTAAACAATAATTCATGCAGATTCAAAACAAATACATGGACATGGCAAAGCACAAAAAACCACAGTATTAATCATGTCATCATGAGCAAGTCTTACCAATCATAAACCAAAGACATTCAACTGGTGTAAGTAAGCATGATATTATGAGAGGTTGGAAAGTAACTATGCCACAATAACAGAAAACCACATGAAATCCTATTATGAACTAGAATAGTATTATATTTAATCGTGGTGAATATCTCAACTAATATGTGATATGTGATAGTTGTGATATATAATTATAAACAGATAGTTTAAAGTTGAATTTGTCTGAAGTATGTTTAGTATAAACAAATTATTGATTCTTATAGATGAAAGTTTAAAATAAAAATCAAATATCTGGAATGAAAACTTTATCTGAAATGACACTACAAGATTTATGGAAGAAGACCAATTTGAGAACTTGTCTGGGATAAACATTGTTTCTTTCCTAGATTTTCGTTATTTCTCTTCGTTTATTTGAAATTTGTCAAGGTTGAATGATTTGATTTTGTATTACCTATATTTCCATTGTCTAGGCTACAAAGATTTTTGACTAATTGTTTTAATATTCTGTATGATTTAATATTCTAGATGAAAAATTGACTGGCAGAATGGAATATGGCAACTGCCTATAGTTGCTGATGAAGAACCAAATGTTCCTATGTGGGACCCTATACTCTTCAAACATCCATCAAATGTATTACTAATTTTTTACATAATAGGTCTAGACGTTCAAAATTAATGTTTATATCCTTATATTCTTCATACATATATCCATGCTTTTAAGAAAATGAGGATTCATTATGATTCTTTTGATTTATTTTGCTTTAGATGGAGTGGATTACATGGACAGAAAGAGAACGACATCCATCTGGTATATTAGGACTTTGTGGATCTTCTATTGAAAGCTGGAGCTCTTAGGGATCTTAGGCAGAGGTTACAACATGACTAACATAGCAAATAATAATAACATCAGAGCGTAATAGTACTAGTTAATAACATTAGAACACAACATACAGCAAAACAATAAGTGTACCACATAAGATAGCAAAGTTCTTACAAACATTTCAGGTGCATATAACTGCGAAAAGGCAAGCACATACATAATTAACTTTACACACCGGAATACAACATGTTCATAACTGTTAATAATTGACACAATTGCATTGAGCATACATTATGCATGCACTATTACATTACTGTGTTGTGCTGCACGTAAAATAATTAATCATATGAAGTAACAGCTGACAACATGCTAGCGCAATATTCACATGAATGGCAGGTACATATCGCAGAAAAGCATAAAATGGAGAATAAATTAGTTGCAATCACAGCTGAAAGTAAAGTTGATCTTAAATACATGAGCATCAGAATAGCAACATAACACGACACAAACAGATCACAAGTGCGCAAAGTACTAGAGGACACACACAGCGTGCATAAGCATGGTAGGTAAGAGTTTGAGAGACTTACCTTATTCCCCCGCAAGTAGGCAAGAGTTTACCTCCCTTCCCAGCTAGCTTCTTGTGTGCTCCAAAGAGATGAATTTCTGAGAGATTTTAGTGTTGTTGTTGGTGATTGTGAGTGTGCTTTTTTCTGATGAATGAATGAGAACAATGCTCCTTTTATAGGTGAGCTGGTGCATTGCTATCTTGGATGCAGTAGAGGCATGCCCCTTGCAGGATACTACACGCATGGCATCATTCTCGAGCCAAGTGAAAGCTGGCCATGCAGCCTATCCTTTATTGTGAGTCAGAAAAAGAAATCCTTGGAAACATGAATGCTATGGCGTAGGCTTGTGACTTTGGTTTAAGGATGTACACGAGGTAATGTAGGTGGTAGCTTGTAAAGGTTATCATGAAAGTACAAAAGCAAGAGCAAAGGTAGCGTGTTTTTAGGATAAAGTGGAGTTGGGAAAGGATTGGTAGCTCTGCAGAGAGGATAAGATTTGAAATCCAAAATTGATGTGTTCTTAGTACAAAATAGAATTCGTATGGCCATGTTCCTCTCATGATATCTCCTAACTTAATGATCCAATTTTCATGCTCTTGAGTTTAAATGAAAGTTCTTGGATAATACTACAAGTTTGATGTTGGAAAGTAATTGAAATAATGCCTTGGATTGGTAGAAAAATCCCTCACAAGTCGTGTCCCCAAAACTGTCAAAAGAACTTAGAAAAAATTCTAAGTTATTGAAATTTGACAATTTCAAGTGCCCTTCTTGAATAATTCATAACTTGAGAATGGTTTATCCTCTTGGGATGTTCCACATATGATTGGAAAGCTCTCAACAAGCTCTACAACTTTCATTTGGGACTCAAGACTTGAATCCAAATGGAAATGGGTGAAAAATGAGGTCAAAGTTGGAGAAAAATGTGGAGGAAAGTGCTGAAAAATTTTCTAAGTGTTTGGCCAAAATGTCTTGTAAGCTTCATAACTCAAAATCTAAACATTTTTAGACAAAAAGTCATATGGAATGAATTAAAGATCTTGATGAGAGATTTCCAATGAGCTTTGAGTCGTTTAATTTGAGTGCACGGTTTAGGAATTATGGTTATTCCAAATCGGGCTATTAGGGGAAAAACGTCGTATACGAAGTCGTTCGCGACCAAAACCCTACTTATCTTGCAAGAAACCTCACGAAACTTTATATGGATGCTTTGGATACTTCATGAGACAATATATGATGATTAGAACCATTAACACTTCATTTGACCCAAGATCCCAAAAGGTTAGGGTTTCAGTCAAATCCTAATTCTGACTGCGAACGCACTGAGGCCAAATCTTGTAAGTTTGCTTCTTACTTCCCATCTAAAGGTCTTAGGAGACTCTTGAGGATGTTGATAAACTAAGGGAATCAATAATTAGGGTTTAGGAGATCGTCTTGATGAAGAATCAAAGCTGTTGGCTGATAAGCGTCACAGGAACCCTAATTTTGAAGTATAGTGGGATTGAGGCTCAAATTCTTCCTGTTGAGGATCAATGAAGCATGGATTCTTGTTGAGTGGAGTCTCTTGAAAATAAATGACCTCAAGTGGTAGGTGGACCACACAAATCCTGACTTGCTAGAGTCAATTTTTCAATGATTTCTTCAGAGCGAAATCCTAATTCCAAAGTTCTTGTACTGGAGATCTTTTGTTGATTTGACTTGCTTCAAAACAGCTTGTGGAGCTTTATGATGATATGTGAACCTAATTTGAACACAAATAAACAAACTACGAGATATGGGTTAGCTCAACCAATGCAGAGATGCTTGACCTAAGATGCACAAATGAAGATGACATCTTAGGGTCAAAAATTAGGGTGCGACACTACCCTCGTGTTGTAAGTCCCACTTTTCTTTTTCAAAACCTTTTTAGGCCTCTTGAGAGAGTGTAAGACCCAACCCCTTTGTAAATAAACAATTTTTTGGCCTCACATATTGTATAAGTCCCTCTGTACATTTTCAAAACAACGGTGCGATCACTGTTATACCTTGGGTCTCTCTTTGAGTATAAGCCCCAACAATCTTTTCAAAAACAACTTCCCTTTTGATTTAGATTCAAATATACCTGTTGTTATCAAAACTTTCTTTAATTTCTTTGAACAACTAACAATACAGCATGGAAGCTTGCTCACCTGTAAGTTTTAACAGTTTTCATTTACTCGCTTTCATATATATAACTGTATTGTGGGAAGCTGCTCCTCTGTAAGTCTTCTTTCATACCCTTTTAGATACTTGTCATATATCAACTGTATATATACTAGTATAGCTATTTAGAGTTTTCCCCTGCAACTAGGTCTAGAACTAGGTAAAGCCATGTTGGTCACTCTTTGAATACAGTCAAAACTAGATCCCCATAGGATTTCCAGATACAGTTTTGCCTTCTCTTGGGCTTAAACAATATGGAACAAAGAGAAAGGCAATATTCTCCGTGAACCTTTTCTCAGGCTGTCACCCCTAGAAATTATCAAAGAAATTCTACTCCCCGGAGTTGATCTATTCTCGGTGAATAGCATCTCTTGAGTTTCTTTAAACCTCAGAACTTTCACTAAATGATCTATTCTCGGTGAATAGCATTTCTTGAACTTTTCTTAGTTTAGGACCCACAGGCTTCCTAAAAGCATCCCTGCCTCCTCTTGGGCTTTGTACAAGGACCCTCCGGCTTCCTAGAAGTTCTCATGCCTTCTCTTGGGCTTAATACAAGGACCCTGAAGACCTCTTAAAGGTATAAGATAGAACTTAGTCATCCTTTGCTAGAGCTGTCTTTCCAGTGTCACATCACAGACTAAGTTAGGGTTGATTCTCATCCCTTAAAACACCCGCCTTCTCTTGGACATCATACAAAAGATAAAATTCTTCCACACCAGTAGACTTGGACAGTCTAATCCCCTTGAGTCTCAAAGACATTCTCAAGTTCCTTACAAATATAAGAGAAACCCCGGTCACCCTGGATCAATCTCCAGCAGAGCTGAAACCTAGTCACTCTTCTAAAAATCCCAAATCAGAACCTCAGGGTATCTGATACCTCAACTCTTCTATAAAACCTTAGCAAGAGTTGATTTCCCCACTTGGACCTGCCTAGGGATCTCACTAATCCTCAGCAGAAAGCTAGCCTCCTCTTAGGATTTGTGTAATGATCCTTCCTCAGCGAAGTTAGCCTCCTCTTGGGCTTTGTACAAATGATTCTCCCCAGTGGAGCTAACCTTTTCAGACTCTCTTATTGAGTCCGCCAACTTTTCAGACTCTCTTGTTGAGTCAATCACTTTTCAGACTCTCTTGTTGAGTCGATCAACTTTTTCGACTCTCTTGTTGAGTCAATCACCTTTTAGCACTCTCTTGTTGAGTCAACTCTTTTAGCCTCAATCTTGGGCTTTGTACAAGACATAAATCTTTAAAACTTTCTTTTTAGCCTAGGACGCACATCTTCCCCAGCGAAGTCACTTCCTCTCAGCCTTCTTTTAGGCTTTGAGAAGTGATTTCCCAAGCAGAGTCAAACTCATTTCAGCCCCCGTCTTGGGATTTGTACAAGACTGATAATACTCTCCAGCAGAGTTAAATCCTTTTAGCCTCCGTCTCGGGCTTTGTACAAGACACATTAAAATATCCTCACCCGAGTCAGTTAAATTTCCCATTTCAGCCTCAATCTTAGGCTTTGTACAAGACACATACAAACCTCCCCGGGGGAGTCAAAAATCCTTTTTTAACCTCAATCTTGGGCGTTGTACAAGACAGATAGAACATTTCCCCTGGGAAATTCAAACTTATAGCCTCCTCTTAGGCTTTGTATAATGATATCCCCAAAGAGTCAGTCTCTTTTTAGCCTCAATCTTGGGCTTTGTACAAGACAGATAAAACACTCTCTTGTTGAGTCTGTCATTTCCAGCCTCCTCTTAGGATTTGTATAAGGACTTCCCCAGTGGAGTCAATCAACCTCTTAGCTTCAACCTTGGGCTTCGATCAAGGCACACAAAAATCAACAATCCCCTCAGAGGAAGCCTAGTCTCTTTTTAGATATGACAAATTCTTTATCAGTCAAACCCTTTAGCTTCAATCTTGGGCTTTGAACAAGACACAAATACCCTTTTAGCTTTAATCTTGGGCTTTGAACAAGACACCAAAACATCATTTTCCTCCCATAGAATAAGGAGGAACTACGATTGCTCTAATTTCCCTGTTTCATTTAAACGGGAATACGTAGGCATAAGATTGTGAAATCTTAGCGAGCATACTAAATAAAAACTCTAGGTCCAGTACCTTCATATCAATCAAAACTTAGGTCCAGTACCTCACCAAAAACATCGGGAGTAACCCAAACATCAACAAAAACTCACTCACTCACTTAAATTTCACAAGAAACTTTCCCAACCCATTAACGGATAAACACCATCAATTACAAAGCAAAACCTAAAGCTAATATCATATGGATAACCACATATAGGATGGGTAATTGACAACTCCCAATTGTATAACCTGACCCCGGACCCCCCAATCTCTTTTAAGTGTTTGTTCAGTTAAACATTCGCGTGCAAGGTTAGTTTTAGATAGCTTCCTTTTCCCTTCCAACTTCATGGGATAAATAAGAAATCAGAAAGTAGCACCCCCTCCTCCTCGTTGCGGTGAGGAAAACCCAGCAATAAGGTGGTCGCGTCACCGACAAAAATCGCTCGCTACAGTAAAATGGCAACTCTGCTGGGAAGTCCTTAGAATGATCCTTGGGGCATCGTCCCCATTTTCCAACAGTAAAATGGCGACTCTGCTGAGGAGTCATTGTCTGTATAGGACTAGGATTATAGCTCTTAAGAGGTCTAGGATGTTAGTTTTAGGAATATATATATATATATATATATATATATATATATATATATATATATATATATATCGCTTTTCCTAATTGATATCCGTGTTTATTTTTCTGCTAATGGGACTGCGGGTGATGCCGCATCTGGAAAGTTTGAGTGACACCTAAGATAAGTGATGGCATTAGACGGGCAATCTTACAGGGAGTGACTCCCAAATAAGAGACCCCGGTCGACCATCGAATTAGTGGAGAGACCCTTTGCGGATTCAATGCTTATACGACTTCGGTTGTTGAAAGAAGATTGTTCGATTTTGGTATTCTATGAAACTGAGGATTTAGTAGGCTGAGACCTTATTATTATTTTGTAGTGCAGAAGCTATCGGAAATAGTTGTCATGCGATACTACCCTCATTTAAGATTACTCTAAGATACATCAACTCGCTCGGGTGAACCAGCCTGCTGTTGTTATCCCAAGGGGGGCCAATGATTTTGAGGACAGGTACAAAAAATCACCAGTACAACCTTTGGGAATGGGTAGAGCCATGACTTCATGACACCGAACCTTTGACCCCATGTTTTTTCTATGTTTTTGTGTGCTGCATCCATGCATTCATTTCATTAAAAAACTTTAAACAAAGAAAAATTTTCTCTTCTAGTATCTCCTTTTCAAATTAAACTAAGACAATGATTGCAAATATCAGAGAAAAAGATTGCGTTCTGGATTTCGGTAGAAGGGAGACTCACAAGTACACCTTCAAGGTTCCAAAACTAGAGGATTTAAGAGGTTTGGCAAGGATGATCACCAACCCTGATGCTTTTAGAGCTAAGTATGGAGGACTGCTGTCTCTGTTAAGGGTCCATGTAATTGAGGGAATCCTGTCTACTCTGATTCAGTTCTACGATCCGGTCTATCACTGTTTCACATTTCCGGATTACCAACTGGCACCAACACTGGAGGAGTACTCTCACCTGACCGATTTACCCATCACTGATCAAGCTCCCTTTTCTGGACTGGAAGAAATTCCAAAGGATCAAACCATTGCAAGAGCAATCTATTTGGATGAGTCAGAAGTCAGGACTCACGTGACCACCAAGGGTGGAATCCAAGGTTTACCATCTGTCGCTCCCGAAAGATTCGCATCCAACGGTACAAACGCGAGAGTGGCGTAAAAGAACACAGAGTCGCCAGCAAAGTGTATTTATCCCAAGAGAGGGAAAGGAAACACTGCATAAACCTGAAAGAAGGGAAAGAGTATGGTCACGCGACCAAGAGAACGGGTACGGGAGTCGGTTACGCGAAGGGAAGGTGTTAGCACCCAACACATCCATCGTACTCGATGGGATCCACGCTTGCTGTCTGCATCAAAGGGTGTCGTCATCTGGAACTCCGCTGCTACTGGACCGGCGAAAAGAACGAGAACGGAAAGAAATGAAGAAAACAAACGTAGGAAAAATAAAAGAAGTGACTCGATAGGACGTCCTCGGAGTCCTATGCCTACGTATTCCCTCGGTGCAATGGGAAAGTCAGAGTCAACGTAGTTCGGACGCGAACTAAGGGGGGAGGTTGCTCGCCAAGACAATCGCTGTCTTGTGCCTACGTATCCTCAATCGGACGAGAGAGAGGAATCAGAGCTGACGTAGTTCGTGGGAACGACCACGAAACAAGGGGAGGAAACTGGTGAAAAATGGAGAAGGTAGCCCGCCAAGATCTACGCAATCTTGTGCCTACGTATCTTTACTCGGACGAGAATAAAGAATCAGGGCAGTCGTAGTTCGTGGGAACGACCACGAAACAAGGGGAGGAAACTGGTGAAAAATGGAGAAGGTAGCCCGCCAAGATCTACGCAATCTTGTGCCTACGTATCTTTACTCGGACGAGAATAAAGAATCAGGGCAGTCGTAGTTCGTGGGAACGACCACGAAACAAGGGGAGGAAACTGGTGAAAAATGGAGAAGGTAGCCTGCCAAGATCTACGCAATCTTGTGCCTACGTATCTTTACTCGGACGAGAATAAAGAATCAGGGCAGTCGTAGTTCGTGGGAACGACCACGAATGGGAAAACGAGATCAGTCTCGATCGCACGGGTGCGAGAGAAAAGAGTCGGGACTCACGGAAAGTCTAAAGGGGAAACTGAATCCTACAAGTTATCATGCAGAATATCCCTAAGGTCAAGGATCAAGAGGGGACTCTACCTAATGTTGTCATGCTTGGATTGAGAGCCTAATGTCTATCCTACTCCAAGCTTAATCAGAAATTAAGTCGGACTAGGAGCCTTAAGGGAGCATGCGAATACAAAGTAATCAACAAGTAAACACCAGACAGCTCAATCACAGATATCAACAAAATCAAAACTTAAACAAGTCTCAAGAAAAGAAGGAGAAAGAAAACTCAAATATGTACAAGTGTTCAATCATCGGCATGTTGACACAATAGAGGTACAAAGCACTTAAGTACTAAACATGATGCGCAAACAGAGCCTACTTCGAGGTAGGGCTTCATATGTACTCAAGATGCTTCTAACATGGATATAATCCTAGAATGAGGCATGAAAAATAAATTTGAGATTCTAGGGGTACCTAACGGAGAAGGTCCATTGCCTCTTCAAAGCTCACAACAAGCTCAAGCCTCTAAGCTATTAGGCGCTTTCATCAAGTAAGCAAGTCCAGTAGTTAAGCATAAAAACAGCATCAACAACAGCGCTTCAACACAGCACAACAGTGTATTCCATCAATCACCAAGAACAACATTTAACAGCTTCTTTTTCAGGACATAACTGATGTAATATCCAGCAATCACCAAGAACAACATTTAACAGCTTCTTTTTTCAGGACAGAACAGATGTAATATCCAGCATGACAAAATAGCAGCATTTAACAGCATGCATGTACAGAACAGCGGTGTGTACATCTGCATCATTTCCTACATTCAATCAACTTATGCACAAGGAGAGTTTAGCAACCAATGAGAATCCATGTGATATTTCAAGCATCAACAAGATCAAGCAAGCACAAATATCTCAAGTGTCAAAACACAAATCTCATCAAGAAGAATAACCAAAGTTAATTACTAAGAACTTAACAAGAAAATCAATTAAAGATTCTACAAGAAAATCCACTAAGAAAATATTTACATTTGAACAAAACCTACTCAAGAAATTAATATTAAGATTATCATTGAAAATTAATCAAGAATTAACATCAGAAGTTTTAGTCCAAAATAATTAATCCAATATCTAATTAAAACTAAAGTCTAAATCTAATTAAAGTAAACAAACTCAAACTAGAATTAAAACCAAGTTAGAAATAACACTAAGATCTTATTAAAAATAAATAACTCAAATTAAAGTTAATACCGAGGTCTATCGTAACATTGCAGTCACAAAAATCTAATAAGAAATTAAATAAAACAAAAGAAACAAGAATTGAAATCAAGAGTGGCAGTAGAGATTTAGGGTGCAATCAGAAAAAAAAACACCATGGGCTTCATGGCCCATCTGTCCAAACACAAACGGCATATGACAGGGGGTGGGTATCATCAGTACATCATCATCACTTTAAAAATGAAAGTAGGCCAACAGGAATTGAAGAGGTATCACAATCAAAACGACTCGTCACCATCATCAAAATTGCACAGTACGACACAAGCAAGGAAAGGCGGAGACCGATTGTGCGAACCACTTCGTCTTCATCTCCGATCCAGATTCAAGCTCTCCATTCGGATTCGATCGCCTTCTTCTTGTCTTCGCTCAGATTCAATTCGAACTCGATTCCATACTCTTTCGTCACGATCTCGTTCGCTCGATACACTCTGACTCAGGTTCGATTACTTTGTTCTGTTTCGGAATCCGTTTTCATCTTATTTCTCACTATCTCCATTTTTGGTTCAGATTCAGTTTTGAGAAAGAGTTATTTGGGTTGGGGTTGTTGTTGGAGGTTTTGAAAGGTTGGGTTGAAGAGGGTGAAGAGGAATCTTGGGGAGGATTTCGCGTTGATGTGCGTTGGGTTTTTGGAAGGAGATTCTGTTGTTGAAAGGTGTTTGTTGAAAAACAAGGTTTGTGGTGATTTCACGATGTATGAAATGGAGTTTGTGTACGGTTCTGTGAGAAACAAAGGGTGAAGGAGTTGGCTCACATGGTTGTTTGAAGGTTTTAGAAGGGAGTATGAATGAAGAAAAGTTTGAGGAAGTTTTGGAAAATGAAAGTTTCTGATCTTTGTGTCGTGTTGGTGAATGGTTTAATCGTTGTGAGTTGGAATTGAGGCGTATTGGAGAGAGAGTGACGTTTTTACGATGAAGATGATGAGAAGAGAGGTTCTGGCAGCGTGAAGAAAGAAAGTGGATTTGGGGTTCTCAAAACGGAGAGAAATTGGTGAGGTTGTTATGAAGAGCAGAGTTTGCGTTGTGGTCTTTTGAGGAAAAAGGTGAGTTGTGCTGAAAATTGGTTGGAAAAGTTATGCGTGAGGTTTGCGCGATTGTTGAGGTTTGTGATTTTTGCAGGCCCTTACCATTTGTGCGTGACTGGTTTGTACAAGAGTTGGAGGTAGTGGCTACTTTATGCGCAAAGTGTGGTTTTTAGTGGAATTCAATTTTGTTACCAAGGTCATGGAATTGGGTTGATAAAAATAATAAAAAAGGATATGGATTTATTTGGATTAGCATATGGTATGTAAAAAGGATAAATGGAAAGGAATGATAATAATAAAAAAGAAATTGGATATGGTTCAAAAATGGTTTGAATTGGATAAAATGATTTGAAATGGATTGGACTAAGAAAAATTGGATTAAAATGGATATTAAAATGGTTGTGGGTTAGCAAGAATGGGTTTTGAATAAAAATGGATATGATAAAACGGATTTAGAAATTAGAAATGGTTTAAATTGGTTATAAAAATGAATGGTTTTATAGACAAGTGGGTTAAAGCTTGGATAGATTAAAATGGATATTAAATGAAATGGATATGAACTAAAAAGAGTGGTTTTGGACATGGTTACTTGGATGTAAAAAAAATGGATAAAGAAAAATTGGTTATGGAAGTGGTTTATAAAAATGGATGTGGGTTAAGAATATGGTTATTTATATGGATGGAAAATGGATATTGAAACTTTAATTTGGATATGGATTTAAACTAATGGAATATGGACGAATAGTTAATTGAATTTTCAAATGGATATTGCAATGAAAAAAATGGTTATTTGTAAAATGAATAGAAATGGATTTAAATTCTAAAATGGTAATTGAAAAGGATGGAATGGTTAACTGGATTAGCAAGAATGGATAATGGTTTAAAAGAAATGGATATGGTTTTATGAATTAAAGAAAAGGTAAGTGGATAAAAAATGAAAATGGTGTATGGATAGAAAATGGATAACCAACTGAATTTAAAACCAATCACCAACTTTCCACAAGCCTCTGACAAAATAGTCACAGCTACCACTGAACAATCTGGCCACTCACATGAACCACTGAAGAATCTCAACCGATAACTAATCCACAAGCTCAACTTTGAACAAGAACTCTAATTCTCTTTGGTATGCTGATAAATCTCGAAGAAGATGATTTGAACTGAGAAGAAATTAAAACCTGATTCACACTAATGAACCTCTGGCCCAATGCTTCTGATGAATTCTCTGAATAAGAACCTTAAAACCTAATGATCCTCTGAATAAGGAAAATGCCAATAGCAAGAACACTCTTCGATCCCATGTCTTAGAAGACCAATGCAATGATATGATTATGAAAAATGCAGATGATTGCGACACAAGCCAGAAAAAGGTAGGGCAAATTTTGGGGTGCTACACCATCCAAGTTTCTCATAAAGAAGGCTATGTACTTTGCTAGTATAGGGAACGTGACTGCTTTTGAGAGCGTATTTGTTCTGCTCACCTACAGGTTATTTATGTTTCCCAACATTGATGACTTTGTGGATATCAACACCATTAAGATTTTTCTAATTGGAAACCCTGTACCGACCTTGCTCGCAGATGCTTATCATTCTGTACACTTAAGGAATTTGTACAGCAGAGGAATGATCACATGTTGTGTACCCTTGCTATACAAATGGTTCATTTCCCACTTACCCAAGTCTGCTGCATTTTGGGATCATAAGAGTACTTTATGTTGGTCGTAGAGAATCATGTCTCTTACCAACTCTGACATCGATTGGTACAATCAAATCTATGACTGGATAAGAATCATTGACCGTTGTGGAAATTTCCCTAACGTATCCCTCATAGGAATTAAAGGAGGAATCAATTATTATCCAGTTTTAGTCTGTCGTCAATTTGGATACCCGATGAGACATGTCCCTCGTAATGTTCATCTGGAAGGTCTTTTCTTCAAGGAAGGAGAAAATGACAGGGCACTAAAGACAGAAATAGTGCATGACTGGAAACATGTTCACAGGAACGGAAGAGAGTCTCAAGGAAAACCGGACTGTGTCTCTGTGGAACCTTATCTCCACTGGGTACAAACTAGAGCTCTCAAGCTGAGGATGCCTTACCCTCGTCAAGGAGTTCTTCCGTTAAAGGAATCTGTCTTTTATTTTATGTCAGATACGGAAAAACTCTAGGTTACTCTCAATAAAGTTCAACAGGAGAAGAAGTCTTGGAAAAACAAGTAACGCATTCTCAATGTGGAGTGTACCAAAATACAGCAACTGTTAAAAGAAAAAGACACTCTGATTGAGATTTTAGAGCAACATGTTGTAGAAAATCAAGAAGACCAAAGGAATTTGCTCACTCCTTTCACTTGGCAAAGGAATGACAACCCGACAATGGCTAAAGAGCCCCGGTCAAAGAAAAGGAAAGTACCAGAACCAGCACCCGAGCTTCCCTCAGAGAGGACTCGGGATCCATAAGTTTAGACATTTCCTTTTATAGCACTTTGTAATTACTGTATTTCCATTCCCACAATCTTTGAATTCAATAAAACGGGGTTTCCACTGTATGATATTTGCAATCCAATTGTTGAAGTTTCTTTTGATTAAACAAAAGTAAAAAATTTATTAATATAATCATTACGTATCATTCATCATTCTCTCATAACACATTCTTCTTACCTACGAATCTCACGTTTGTGTCTCGATTCTAGAGTCAAACTATCTCATTCGTACAATACTCGGGCCAATCGACAAAAGAAGATGGGTGATCTCGAGGAAGAGAACAGAGAGTTGATAGAAAAACTCGAAGCTCTGAAAGAAGATCTGAAAAAGCTTCACAATGACATGCAAGCTCTGGCAACAGCTCAGATGCAACAACAAAGGACTATGATCTCAGAGATCTCATCTACGCCCATAGTGGAAAAGTATGATCCTCAGTATAACATGCCTAAAGATCGTCCCTGGGGCATGCCACCCAACTATATCCCGGAAGGATATATTCCGCCGATCATGGAAGATATGAAAACCGCAGCAGGAACCGCTGGGCCTGAAGGTTACAAACTTCGGGAAAGCGAAGATGTAAGGGGCATAAAAGTAACTTCTGAAGGTTACAAACTTCAGGAAAGGGAAGCACCAAGAGTCACTGCCACAATGACTATACCACCACCCGTGGTACACACTGTCCCGGAAGGACAGATTCCACAGATACCTTATGGTGGAAACAAAAGTATGTACGACACAATGAATGAGTTCCAGGAGCAGTTCTTGGAAATGCAGAAGAAACTGCAAGCCATTCGCGGTCAGGATCTATTTGGAAAGGACGCCGCAGACCTTTGTTTGGTCCCCAATGTGAAAGTTCCGCACAAATTCAAGGTGCCCGAATTTGAGAAATACAAGGGTAACTCTTGCCCTCAAAGCCATTTGGTGATGTACGCTCAGAGAATGTCAACTCAGACAGAGAACCAACAGCTGTTGATCCACTATTTCCAAGATAGTTTAACCGGTGTCGCACTCAAATGGTACATGGGTTTAAACCGCACCAAGATCCTCACTTTCAGAGATCTTGGCGCTGCCTTTGTTCAGCAGTATAAGTATAACCTGGACATGGCACCGGACAGAGATCAACTTAGAGCCATGTCGCAGAAGGATAAGGAAACCTTTAAGGAATATGGTCAGAGATGGCGTGAAGTTGCCGCTCAGATTTGTCCACCCCTTGAGGAAAAATAGATGACAAAGATCTTCTTGAAAACCTTGAGCTCATTTTACTACGACAGAATGGTTGCCAGTGCACCCAGTGACTTTACTGAGATGGTAGGCATGGGAGTTCGTCTTGAGGAAGCAGTCCGAGAAGTACGTTTAGTAAAGGACACTGGATCATTAAGCAGTACCAAAAGATACGGTAGTGCTTTCCCTAAGAAAAAAGAGCAAGATATTGGTAATATCTCTCTCAGAAAGCAAAGGCGTCGGTACCAACCAGTAGCAGCTGTAACTCCTACTATCAGCCCTGCGCCTGTTCTCGCGTATCAACCTCCAGTTGCTCAGAGCCAACCGAATCAACCACAATATCAACAAAGGACACAACAGCCTCTTCAGCAGGCTCGTCCTCAATACTACAATAACTGTACAACGCGACCGCCAGGGTTTGACCCTATACCAATGTTGTACGCAGAACTATTTCCACTACTACTGGTCAAGAGGCACGTCCAAACCAGGTCTCCTCTTATAGTACCGGTAAACCCGCCTTTTTGGTTCAAAGTGGATCAGACTTGCCCTTACCATCAAGGAGGACCAGGGCATAACATAGAAAACTATCTCAGCTTTAAATCCTATGTGCAGAAGCTTGTTAGGAGCAGGGTCTTATCCTTCAAGGATACAAATCCAAATGTTCAGACGAACCCGTTTCCTCAACACGAGAACTCTTATTGGGAACCAACCTGGTCAAGATGCATTGCAGACAAAGTGGATACTGTCACGTACCATCTCATAACTATCACCAGTGTGATATCTGCTCTAAAAACAATCAAGGATGTTATGTGGTGCAATCAGCTCTATAGGAACAGATGGATCCAAGATTACCGAATTCGTGAAGTCAACATGACTTATACAAATTCCAACATCATTCAAAACCACGACATCCGTGCGATGAATGTCAACTTGGTGGCAATGCACTCAAGGCAAAGTCAACATCATAATCTTCCACAGCACGATTACGATTCTTGTCTGATTTGCTCGATAAACAATCAGGGATGCTCTTTGGTACAAGAGGCCCTCCAGCGTCAGATGGATCTTGGATGGATTCAGGATTACCGCGACAGAAGTCATTACCAAGTGAATATGATTCAAATCTTTGATATTCACTTGATGAATACCAGCTTGGTGGAATTACATGCTAAGCAAATCCAGCTCAGTTTTTTGTCTTCTCACGATTATCAGAAATGTAAGGGATGTCGTGAGAGTGACCAAGGATGTGCACTCGTTCAGAGGACACTGCAACACTTGTTAAACCACTGGTGGCTTCCGATCTATCTTGATAAAGACACGCAACAAGTCAGTATGATTAACAGGAACCCTACTAGGCATCAGAATCAGGATGTTCGATCAATGGAGACAGATCTAGTAAGGTTACACTGCATACAAAGCGGACGTGGCCGGGTGCCACCACATAACTATTAGTGCAGTAGAGTTTGCTCAGAGAATAATCAAGGATGCTACCTCGTGCGAGCAGCCCTTCAAAGTCAGTTGGACCACAAAGAGATTCACCCTTGTTCAGGCTCTGGTTCAATTAACATGATGTCCGATTATCATCCTAATCAAGGAAAAGATGTTGTCTTAATCCCTAAATGAGAAGTGGCCAAAGATGTGTGCGCCAAAATCCCTCAACTCTATGAATCAAGATTTCCTCTTGATAGTGGAAGGATCTTCAACCTCAAACCAATCGAGGCCAACTATGATGGTTAGAAAAATCAAAAGGCTCCTGTAGTTATCTATCTATCGGGACCAGAACCGTAAAAGTTCGATAAAGCTATCCCTTACAAATACGGTGCAACAACCATCGAGAATGGAAAGGAAACTCCATTACCCTCTGTCGTGAATATTACGGATATCAGTCGAGTAACACGGAGCGGTCGAATCTTCAACCAAGGAGTTGAAGAACCCAGTAAAGAAAAGGAACCTCAAATAGAAGTTCCTGATCAATCAGTCAGTCAGCCCAGTACTCCCGACCTTTCAAAGAACAATGATGAGATGCTGAAGATCATCTAGAAGAGTGAATACAATATTATTGATCAGCTGTTGCAAACTCCTTCAAAAATCTTTGTATTATCTCTGTTACTCAGTTCCGAGGCTCACAGGGAGGCTCTACAGAAAGTCTTAGAGCAGGCCTTTGTGGAAAAGATGTGTCAATAAGACAATTCGACAACATCATCTCCAACATCACTTCCTGCAACAACTTGGGGTTTAGTGAGGAGGAATTGCCGGAAGAAGGCAAAAGTCATAACATGGCGCTCAATATTACAGTCAACTGCCAGGACGATACATTAGCCAGCGTACTGGTAGACACCGGATCGGCTCTGAATGTTATGTCGAAGTCCACTCTAATGCGACTACCATTCAAAGGATCTCCGATGAGAGGCAGTGAGGTCATCGTCAAAGCATTTGACGGATCCTAGAAAATAGTTATCGGCGAAGTCGACCTTCCCATAACTATTGGTCCTCACACTTTCCAAGTCACTTTCCTGGTCATGGACATCCGGGCAGCATACAACTGTTTGTTAGGAAGACCTTGGATACACGAGGCTGGGGCATTCACTTCGACACTTCACCAAAAGCTGAAGTTCGTCAAGAATGACCAACTAGTCACAGTCTGTGGAGAGCAAGCCTTGATCGTGAGTAACTTATCATCATCATGTGTAGAACCGGAAGAGGTTGTAGGAACCCAGTTCCAAGCACTTTCAGTGAGCAATGATAATTAGTCAGAAATAGGAACATTGATTTCCTCGTACAAAGATGCTCTCAAAGCGATCAAAAGTAACAATGCAAAAGGATGGGGGCAGCTTGTCATTCCTACAGACAAGAAGGCAAAGAAAGGCCTTGGTTTTTCCTTAAACTGTGCCCAGACTGCTATTAACAATGAAAGCCTTCATCCCATTCAGAACTTCTTCCACAGTGGAGGTTTCCTTCACCCAGTGTCTCAAGAAGTACATACCATCAACGAGGGTGACTCCCCTGATACAGATGAAGAGTGGAAGTCTTATCTCAACGAGGACAGTTATATGTCTCAGGAAGAGGTGCCTACGCCATTTTGCTATCCCACACAGAGTCCGAGATATATACCAAGATCAGATGTCAAAATGATATACGAAGATTGTGATCTGGAAGGATGCCGTGCTCTACCAAACTCATTAGAGGAGGACACTCCGATGAAAGACAACTTTGACCATGACTATTATGGCTCAATGGATGGCCTGCCTATTTGGCAGCCGTACCCAGGAAACTCGGGGCAAAAGAATCAGCCCAACGATGCATATCAGCTGAGCATCATTGAAAAGAATACTTGTGTCCCCACAGAATCATGGGATTATTACTCAGGGCATTCAGAAAATATCCAGCACGACGATGGATTTGCAAGAATTGCAGGACAAGAGTTCCTCAATTATGCTTTTCCCGAGGTTAACGTCATTGAGAGAGATGACTCCTCCAATTCCAAAGAAGTGTGGGATACCCTGAGACAACCGAGTGGCAAATACGACTTCATGGTCAAGTACACCGCTCCCGAAAGCTCTCGCATCAGGCTCGAAGATATTCAGCCAACTGGGTTGGGAGATATACCCGAGAGTGCAAACACTGTGCAAGATACAATAGAAGAATCCTCCTACGACAACTCTGCCTGGGAGACAGATTCCAATGATCCTGCTCCACCAGAAATCAACGTTATTTTTGAAGACAAATCAAGAAGAAAGGTACCAGACTTTGTGATTCACCGAGGAGTTTGCCGCCAATGGGTCGATGTCGATGTCCCTAAAGTCGTCCATAAGTCTAAGTAATTGCCATCTTTACTTTAACCTTTCACCCTGCCTAGGTGAAACGGATGTTTTGATAGGGCTCACTTTCTGTAAATGTCTCTCTTCGCTTCGCCCAAAGCGACTGAGTTTTGTTTTATAGGGCTTTAGTTTCAAGAATCGACAAGATCATAAATAAAATAACGTTGTTCTTTAATTTCCGCATTTTATTGCTGTTTTCTCTTTTCTCTTTTTCAGAAAATGGTAATCCTAAAAACAACTCAAATAATAAAAACAAGCATTTTTTAGAAAATACACTGCACACTCTCTTGCATTTCTCTCTATCCCTTCTAAAAAAAATCATCACGTCATGCAGATTGCTTGTTTTAAACCCCATTGAAACATACGATCCAATGCCTTCTCCCAACTTTGAATTCCCGGTATTTGAAGCTGAAGAAGAAGATGACGAAGAAATTCCAGAAGAGACCTCCTGATTACTCAGACAAGAGGAAAGGTCCATTGAACCTCACAAAGAGCCGTTGGAAACGGTCAACTTGGGTTCTGAAGAAGAGAGAAAAGAAGTCAAGATTGGGGCACTGCTCAGTCCAACTGTCAAAGAAAGTTTGATAAAGCTTCTCAAAAAGTTTCCCGATGTATTCGTTTGGTCCTATCAGGGCGTGCCAGGGTTGGACACTAGCATCGTGGAACACCATCTAATGTTAAGATCAGAATGTCCGCCGATAAAACAAAGGTTAAGGCGGACTCACCCGGACATGGCCATCAAAATCAAAGAGGAAGTACAAAAATAGATTGATGCGGGTTTCCTTGCTGCATCAGAATATCCTCAATGGTTAGCTAACATAGTACCAGTTCCATAAAAGGATGGAAAGGTCAAAATGTGTGTAGACTACAGGGATCTGAACAAAGCCAGTCCAAAGGATGACTTTCCCCTACCGCACATAGACATGCTGGTAGACAATACAACAAAGTTCAAAATATTCTCCTTCATGGATGGATTCTCGGGCTATAATCAAATCAAAATGGCGCCAGAAAACATGGAGAAAACTTTCTTCATCACCCTATGGGGCACCTTTTGTTACAAGGTAATGTCGTTCGGTTTGAAGAACGCCGGGGCAACCTATCAAAGGGCCATGACTACTCTGTTTCATGACATGATACACAGAGAAATAAAAGTGTATGTCGATGATATGATCACCAAATCTAAAACAGAAGAGGAGCAAGTGACCCACCTATCAAAGTTATTCGAGCGTCTGAGAAAGTACAAGCTCCATTTGAATCCCAATAAGTGCACATTTGGTGTTCGCTCAGGGAAACTACTAGGTTTCATCGTCAGCCAGAAAGGAATTGAGGTTGATCATGACAAGGTCAAGGCCATTCAAGATATTCCTTCTCAAAAAACTGAAAAACAAGTCAGGGGATTCCTGGGACGTTTGAATTAGATTTCCAGATTTATATTCCTCATGACCGCGACATGCGCGCCAATCTTCAAATTACTCAAAAAGAATCAGGACTGCATTTGGACAGAAGAATGTCAAACTGCCTTTGACAGTATCAAAGAGTATCTGTTGAACCCACCTATCCTATCACCTCAAGTAGAGGGAAGACCGTTGATCATCTATTTAACAGTCTTGGAAGACTCAATGGGTTGTGTACTTGGCCAACAAGACGAAACAAAAAAAAAGAGTCTGCCATCTACTATTTGAGCAAGAAATTCACCGACTGTGAGACTCAGTATACTATGCTTGAGAAAACTTGTTGTGCTCTGGCTTGGGCAGCCAAACTTCTTCGCCAGTATATGATTCTTCACACTACTTAGTTAATCTCCCAAATGGATCCAATCAAGTATGTCTTTGAAAAGCCTGCTTTCACGGGAAGGATAGCCCGTTGGCAGATGTTGTTATCAGAATACGACATCGAGTACCACGCTCAAAAATCTGTCAAAGGAAGTATTTTAGTCGATCATTTGGCTCATCAACCGATTGACCATCAGAAATCAGTCGGGTTTGACTTCCCAGACGAAGATGTCATGTATTTAAAAATGAAAGACTGCGATAAACCACTACCCAATGAAGGGCCAGAACCAGGTTCCTAGTGGGGACTTATCTTTGATGGAGCTGTCCATCATTATGGAAACGGAATTGGGGAAATAATTATAACGCCTCAGGGTACCCACATTCCTTTCACTGCCAGACTGACGTTCAAGTGCACAAACAACGAGGCCGAATATGAAGCTTGTATCATGGGTCTCGAAGAAGCGATTAACTTAAGGATCAAGAACTTGGATGTATATGGTGACTCAACCCTGGTTATCAATCAAATCAAAGGAGATTGGAACACATACCAATCAGGACTGATCCCTTATAAAGACTATGCGAGAAGGTTGCTACCATTCTTCAACAGAATCGAGTTTCACCATATCCCTCGTGAAGAGAATCACATGGCTGATGCATTAGCCACTCCCTCTTCCATGATTAGTGTAGGTCAATGGAATGACATACCTAAGATTGACATAATGCGCCTTGAACGGCCCACTTACATCTTCACGATTGAAGCAGTCATAGACGATAAACCTTGGTATCACGATATCAAATGCTTCCTTCAGAAATAAGAGTACCCACCTGGGGAATCTAGAAAAGACAGAAAGACCCTCAAAAGATTGGCAGGCAGCTTCTTTCTGGGCGGTGATATACTTTATAAGAGAAACTTTGACATGGTCTTGCTCCGATGCGTAGATAGACCAGAAGCAAGCAGGCTGATGAAGGAAATTCATGAAGGATCCTTTGGCACTCATGCCAACGGACACACAATGGCGAGAAAAATTCTGAGAGCAGGGTACTACTGGTTGACCATGGAATTTACTGCTACAAGTACATGAGGAGATGTCACAAGTGTTAGATATACTCAGACAAGATAAATGTACCGCCAACGCATCTCAAATTTCTTTCTTCCCCATGGCCTTTTCCATATGGGGAATCGACATGATTGGCATGATCGAACCCAATGCTTCGAACGGACATCGGTTCATCCTGGTGGCCATTGACTACTTCACCAAGTGGGTCGAAGCAGCATCCTACACCAATGTAATTAGACAAGTGGTGGTCCGATTTATCAAAAACAATCTCATCTGCAGTTATGGTGTTCCAAGCCAGATCACTACTGATAATGGATCTAACTTGAATAACAAGATGATGAAAGAGTTGTGTGCTGAGTTCAAGATCGAACACCATAACTCATCTCCCTACCGACCCAAGATGAACGGAGCGGTAGAAGCGGCTAACAAGAACATCAAGAAGACCGTTCAAAAGATGGTTGTAACCTACAAAGACTGGCACGAGATGCTACCCTTTGCTCTTCACGGTTATCGCTCATCTGTTCGCACTTCAACAGGGGCAACCCCTTTCTCTCTAGTATATAGCATGGAGGCAGTGCTCCCCATAGAGGTAGAGATCCCATCAATCAGGGTATTGATGGAAGCTAAGCTAACAGAGGCTGAATGGTGTCAAAGTTGACATAGCGAACTGAATCTGATCAAAGAAAAGCGAATAACGACACTATGCCATGGTCAGTTGCTCAAGAAGATACAATTATTTCTCACTGATTCCCGGGGCAAATGGACTCCGAATTATGATGGCCCCTATGTGGTCAAGAAAGCTTTCTCAGGCGGTGCCTTGAGACTTGCAACGATGGATGGAGAAGAGTTTGCCTACCCCACAAATGTTGACGTAGTCAAGAAATACTTCGCCTAAATAAAAAAAAGAAAAAAACGTCTCGGTGGATTGAAAACCCGAAAGGGCGGTCCAAGCAAAAATTAGAGACATAAGCAAAAATCATCCCGGTGGATTGGAAATCTCAAAGTACAATCCAGGAAAAAATTAGAGATTAATGGCATGTAACTATGTCCAGCAAAGGGGAAAAGCCCCCAGCAGCAGTAATGCCATCCATCAGAAAAAACTCCAGTCAAGGTCATCTTCGACGGAAGCTCGGAATGTTCAGAATTCAAAGTTGGTAGAAAGATAGTGGTTGTTATGTTTCAATGTAGCCCTGTTCCCTTAAATTACCAATTTCTAGCTTTGTAAATACTCTATGGAATCACGCGCTTGGCTGATTTCCATCCTATTAATAAAATTTGAGCTCCAGTGCTCTTGTTTGCAATTCTTATTTGTTTTAGCTTTACAGAATGATGTTTTTTACATGATCAGCGATTCTTGAAATAAAACAAAAAAATGAATTTACTTGTCATAAACTTTTTCTGCTTTTAAAATAAAGATGGTAATTCTTTTGATTGTTGAACATCGAAAGAACATCGATCGCTACTCCAAAGGCGATTAGGCTTCAAAGTACAGAATCAAAGTACTCCTTCTAAACCAGTGCGCCTGAATGAAGGATCAGCTGTGTCAGATGTGAATATTTCGTCCTACACCCCCGGCAGAGTTCTTATCTCTTAAGCCCGACCAACGTTGTTCCCCACAGGAACCTTTCTCTCCTAAGCAAGGCAGAATTGCTATTTTGAACCAAAAGGTACTTCTTCGTCCCTAGCAGTGGTCGAGTATCAAGTCGTGTTCGTCTATTAGTCTGTATGTCGTGTCAGTTTTGTCAACATAAACATACATACATCATGCATTATTGGTTTACATTCATATTCATATTGCATCACTATCACTCCAGTCGGTCTTATCCCCCTAGTGATAAAAGTCCTCTCAATCGAGTCGTTAGTTTTTTCCTCGTCAGGCAATGTTGCGTCTGAACAATCTCGCCTCTAGTTTATTTCTGGATTGAAGCCGGTTCTCGACCACTTTGATAACTTGAACCTCTGAAAAGGCAAGAAGACATTCGACAAATACCACTCTTCGCCATCGAAGATGATGTCTTCGCTTTCCCGGATTAAGGAAAATCCCCAGAGAAAGCCTCTTAAGCAAAGATTCGGCAATACAACAGTTCTTCTTCAGAAAATTCGTTGACGAAAAGGTCATCAGCACCTCCAAGTTGGATTACATCACATGGCATTTCCCCAAGAAGATCTCGAGAAAAAGTATGATGTAATATCCCCAAGCAGAAAACAATCTTTCAAGAGACTCGTTTCCCCTATTAGAGTCAACAAATGGCGTCTCCAACAGAGAAGTTTGTACAACTCTACAGGTCAGACAAATGGGTTCCCCCAGCAAGTCTGACATCAAAACCTTTTCCATCAAATGGCATCTCCCCAGGAAAATTCGGCGAGAAGTTTGAGGAAACCGCTGCAAACAGTGCCCCTTGTCAAGAAAGTTTATTGACAAAAGAAACTGAGACCAGTTTCTTGGTAGAAGACCAGGATCGAGGGGAAGTTTACATCAGAAACTGAGACTAGTTCCTTGGTAGAAGATTGGGATCGAGGGAAAGTTTACATCAGAAACTGAGACCAGTTCCTTGGCATAAGACCAGGATCGAGGGGAAGTTTATATCAGAAACTAAGACCAGTTCCGTGGCTAAAAACCAGGATCGAGGGGAAGTTTTTACCTTTTCTAAGCATCATTGCTTAGCAAAAGAAGATGGGTGAGGAAACTGTCATTCATAACCACCATCAAAATTTTGGGTATTCCGATATTTAATCCTCTTGCACCCCGAACGCCTGAATACCTTCGCCATTCACACCTTCGGGTCCAAGAAGATTAAATAGGGGCATCTGTCATACCCCAAATTTTGACCACTAAGATTTTCCATCATTGTGCAAATCATCATCACAATATGGATGTACTTTCATGCCTCATAAATCTCCTCAGAGATGTTTGAGCAGTCACCACAATCAAGGATTAGGGTTTCAAGCCCTCTCAGGACACTTAGACAAAGGATCAATCAAGAAATGACATGATCTTCAACTTGTCTAACCTCTCAAACACCCATAAAGGATCAAGAGGACTCCCACATCAAGAATCAAGCACAAGGTTGCAACATTCCAAGTGGATCAAGCCTCAAGATCGCCAATGTCACCAAATTAGGGTTTTGGTCGACTGGGGCCTCCAGATGGAATTTTTCCTCTGGGCATGAGCCATTTCTTCAAAATACAACCCAAGATACTCCAAGGGGCCTCATGGACCTAATCAACAAGTCAATTTAACCTCAGGGGATGCCTTTACCCAAAAATCAGGAATTAGGGTTTCTTGACCTAATTCACCCCTAAGTTGACTTTTTGGGACCAAACATGAGCCAAGACCTCAAGACATGATTTGAGGGTCTCCAATACACTACATTGATCCATTTACAACAATGGATTGATCCAAGAAGTTTGATCTACAAGTTTCAATTTCATCAGGACCACAATTAGGGTTTCGAGGGAAAAGTCAATTAGGACATGCTCCCAAACCTTGGGACATGATTTAATACACCCTATAACACCTATGGAATATTTCCATTAGGTTTGATTTGGGTCAAGGACTTGATTTCACAAAGGATCGCACAATTTGGATTTCATCTGATAAAAAGTCAACTGTGCACAAAATCAAGTTTGACTTTTTGGGATTTTTCATAATTATGGTTCTTTGACCCTAAAACAATGTTAATATGTGATTGGAATCATCATTCATCAAGAAAAATAAAAAAAAGTGAGTTAACTTGTAAAAGGGGTAACCATAAAAAAAACTTAGAATTTTTCTAAGTTATGGAACAAAGTGGCTAGGGTACCAACTTTCAAGGACCATAACTTGAGATCCAAGCAACCATTTTGGATGGTCCAAAGCTAGATTTGTAGCTCTCATGGCGTACTTTAAAAGTGTCAACTACATCTCATTCCAATTCTCCATGGATTTTTAGTCTTGGAGTGATCAAAATGGCCAAAGTCATGAAAGTGACATTTTTCCAACACTTAGTGAAATTTTCACTAAGTCAGAATCTGCCTTATTTTTTTCCCAAATGTAGAGGCATTTTTCATTGTAATTCAAGTTGGGTCAAAACCAAAGTTGGACATCATGTTGAAATAGGATATGTCAGCTTTCCAAAGCGACCAAGAACTCCCTCAAACTCCATCTGAGCTAGGAGTTATGACAGTTGCAACATGCCTTACTGCAAACTATTTTGCAAGGCAGATTTGTGCATTAGGGCTCGATTTGATCCAATTTTGTAACTTCAAGCATGGTTATCCATCTGCACACCTCAAGGGGGAACAACCAAGGGACAAGCACGAATCCATAAGCCTCCCAAGTCTTTGGAACTACATATAGGTTTAGCACCCCTAAAAGCTAAAGATGCCTTAAGACTCCAATTTTATTTTGAGGCATTCAATGGATGCATAGAGCTAGCATGTATCAGTCCATGATCAACCAATTGAGTCAAGATAAGCTCACACAACAGAGAATTGTAGGCATGTGCTCTAATCTCAAGTCAATGGCTAGAGGAGACTTGAGATTCATTTGATCCACATTGGCCAAAGGCCTGCTGCATTTGCCTTTCTCTATTGACGCCAAAACAAACTTGACACACTATAAATAGACCTCGTTTCTGATCAGTTTGAGTACACCAAAGGCCTATAACACTTGCCTTTCTCAAAATCACACTCTCACTTCCAAAAATGCCTTATAATGCAAGCTACTATCGGGTTTTGAATTAGAATGTGTTTCCAACCAAACCAATCACACACACCTCATAAACATCATATGTGAGCTGATCAAACACTAAACCAATAACTGGAACACCAAATTCATGAAATCATCATCCATTTGCTCAAGGTTTCAACAAAGTTGCAGTTGAGGTGCCATAATCTGTTCCAATCCATTTCAAATCAATCCAAGCTTTCAAACACACTCCATATGGTGTAGGGGAGTCGTTCAGATCGTCACAACTCATCTGTAACACCTCTAACTCAAAAATCAAATTGCTCTTGCTGCCACAACCTTCAAGTAAGCCTAAACTTGGTCATCTCATAATTTATGCATATTTCCTCGCACAAAACGTTTGCCAAATGTTCATAATCATGCATAGAATGTTTCCCCTCTATTGATTACTTTGTATGAATCGTGTATCAAAATTCTCAGCCTTCAGGCAGAAATTAGGGTTCTTGAGGTTTTGTTTTGATTTTTCGTTCCATGCTTAAAATAAATGAAATTAAAGACCATAGACATGATCGTGAGTTGAAAACGAGCAGATTGATATGTGGATTGTATGATTCCATCAAGTATTCAGTGAGATTGACGAGAAAACACAAATCTGGGCAAAACATGGCACGCGTGCAAGAACAACATGTTCTTGGCGCCCTTTTTTAAATATTTGAATTTTTGTGATTTTATTTAATTGATTCAAAAATTAATTTCTCTCTGAATTTTAATGATTTTAAGTTGATTCTTTTTTTAATAATTCACAAAAAATGTTAAAATATTTTATTTTACAAAAATTTTCCAAAAATATTATTTATTTCATATACTTGATATTTTTGCAAAGAATTAATTTTTATTTGTTTTTTAGCATTTAAAATATTTTTTCCTTCTTGATTTTCCAAACTTAAATGATTTTTAGTCATTTTGTGGATAAAAACATAATTTTTGAGACATTGATCCAAAATCACAACTCATTTCTCACATGTTTTCAATGATTTTTATTAATTTTTAATCAAAATTAATTTCATTTTTAACAAAATTAGGGTTTTGATTGATTTCACCCTCATCAATCTTTTTCAAAACACTCATGGGCCTATAATAGAGTGTAAGACCCAATCCCCTTTTAACCAAAATCTTTGGGCCTCAGATATTGAATACGTCCCTCGGTGTTAAAAGAATCTCGGCACGATCGCCATTTCAGAGCAAAAACAATTTTTGGGCCTACCCTCGTGTTGTAAGTCCCACTTTTCTTTTTCAAAAACTTTTTGGGCCTCTTGAGAGAGTGTAAGACCCAACCCCTTTGTAAATAAACAATTTTTGGGCCTCACATATTGTATAAGTCCCTCTGTACATTTTCAAAATAACGGTGCGATCACTATTAAACTCGGGCCTCTCTTTGAGTATAAGCCCCAATAATCTTTTCAAAAACAACCTCCATTTTGATTTAGATTCAAATATACCTGTTATTATCAAAACTTTCTTTAATTTCTTTGAACAACTAACAATACATCATAGAAGCTTGCTAACCTGTAAGTTTTAATAGCTTTCATTTACTCGCTTTCATATATATAACTGTATTGTTGGAAGCTGCTCCTCTGTAAGTCTTCTTTCATACCCTTTTAGATACTTGTCATATATCAAATATATATATACTAGTATAGCTATTTATAGTTTTCCCCAGCAACTAGGTCTAGAACTAGGTAAAGCCATGTTGGTCACTCTTTGAATATAGTCAAAACTAGATCCCCATTGGATTTCCAGATACATTCTTGCCTTCTCTTGGGCTTAAACAATATGGAACAAAGAGAGAGGCAGTATCTTCGTGAACCTTTTCTCAAGTTGTCACCCCTAGAAATTGTCAAAGAAATTTTACTCCCCGGAGTTGATCTATTCTCGATGAATAGCATCTCTTGAGTTTCTTCAAACCACAGAACTTTCACTAAATGATATATTCTCGGTGAATAACATTTTTTGAAATTTTTTGGTTTAGGACCCACAGGTTTCCTAAAAGCATCCCCGCCTCCCCTTGGGCTTTATACAAGGACCCTCCGGCTTCCTAGAAGTTCTCATGCCTTCTCTTGGGCTTAATACAAGGACCCTGGAGACCTCTTAAAGGTATAAGATAGAACTTAGTCATCCTTTGCTAGAGCTGTCTTTCCAGTGTCACATCACAGACCAAGTTAGGGTTGATTCTCATCCCTTAAAACACCCGCCTTCTCTTGGGCATCATACAAAAGATAAAACTCTTCCACACTAGTAGACTTGGACAGTCTAATCCCCTTGAGTCTCAAAGACATTCTCAAGTTCCCTACAAACATAGGAGAAACCTCGGTCACCCTGGATTAATCTCCAGCAGAGCTGAAACCAAGTCACTCTACCTCAGGGTATCTGATACCTCAACTCTTCTATAACACCTTAGCAAGAGTTGATTTCCCCACTTAGACCTGCCTAGGGATCTCACTAATCCTCAGAAGAAAGCTAGCCTCTCTCTTAGGATTTGTATAATGATCCTTCCTCAGCGAAGTTAGCCTCCTCTTGGGCTTTGTACAAATAATTCTCCCCATCGGAGCTAACCTTTTCAGACTCTCTTGTTGAGTCCACCAACTTTTCAGACTCTCTTGTTGATTCAATCACTTTTCAGACTCTCTTGTTGAGTCAATCACTTTCCAGAGTCTCTTGTTGAGTCGATCAATTTTTTCGACTCTCTTGTTGAGTCAATCACCTTTTAGCACTCTCTTGTTGAGTCAACCCTTTTAGCCTCAATCTTGGGCTTTATACAACACATAAATCTTTAAAACTTTCTTTTTAGCCTGGGACGCACATCTTCCCCAGCAAAGTCACTTCCTCCCAGCCTTCTTTTAGGCTTTGAGAAGTGATTTCCCAAGCAGAGTCAAACTCATTTCAGCCCCCGTCTTGGGCGTTGTATAAGACAGATAATACTCTCCAGCAGAGTTAAATCCTTTTAGCCTTCGTCTTGGGTTTTGTACAAGACACATAAAAATATCCTCACCCGAGTCAGTTAAATTTCCCATTTCAGCCTCAATCTTGGGCTTTGTACAAGACACATACAAACCTCCCCGGCGGAGTCAAAAATCCTTTTTTAACCTCAATCTTGGGCGTTGTACAGGATAGATAGAACATTTCCCCTAGGAAAGTCAAACTTATAGCCTTCTCTTAGGCTTTGTATAATGATATCCCCAAAGAGTCGGTCTCTTTTTAGCCTCAATCTTGGGCTTTGTACAAGACAGATAAAACACTCTCTTGTTGAGTCGGTCATTTCCAGCCTCCTTTTAGGCTTTGTATAAGGACTACCCCAGTGGCGTCAATCAACCTCTTAGCTTCAACCTTGGGCTTCGATCAAGGCACATAAAAATCAACAATCCCCTCAGAGGAAGCCCAGTCTCTTTTTAGAGATGACAAATTCTTTATCAGTCAAACCCTTTAGCTTCAATCTTGGGCTTTGAACAAGACACAAATACCCTTTTAGATTCAATCTTGGGCTTTGAACAAGACACCAAAACATAATTTTCCTCCCATAGAATAGGGAGGAACTACGATTGCTCTGATTTCCCTGTTTCATTTAAACGGGAATACGTAGGCATAAGATTGTGAAATCTTAGCGAGCATACTAAATAAAAACTCTAGGTCCAGTACCTTCATATCAATCAAAACTTAGGTCCAGTACCTCACCAAAAACATTAGGAGTAACCTGAACATCAACAAAAACTCACTCACTCACTCAAATTTCCCAAGAAACTTTCCCAACCCATTAACGGATAAACACCATCAATTACAAAGCAAAACCTAAAGCTAATATCCCGTGGATAACCACATATAGGATGGGTAATTGACAACTCCCCATTGTATAACCTGACCCCGGACCCCTCAATCTCTTTTAAGCGTTTGTTCAGTTAAACATTCGCGTGCAAGGTTAGTTTTAGATAGCTTCCCTTTCCCTTCCAGATTCATGGGATAAATAAGAAATCAGAAAATAGTACCCCCTCCTCCTCATTGTGGTGAGGAAAACCCATCGATAAGGTGGTCACGTCACCGACAAAAATCGCTCGCTACAGATGCATTTACCAAAAATCAGGAATTAGGGTTTCTTCACCTAATTCACCCCTAAGTTGACTTTTGGGACAAAACTTAAGCCAAGATCTCAAGACATGATTTGAGGGTCTCCAATACACTATATTGATCCATTTGCAACAATGGATTGATCCAAGAAGCTTGATCCACAAGTTTCGATTTCATCAGGACCACAATTAGGGTTTCGAGGAAAAAAGTCAACTGTACCTTTGACTTTTGACCAAGACATGCTCCCAAACCATGGTACATGATTCAATACACCCTATAACACCTATGGAATATGTCCATTAGGTTTGATTTAGGTCAAGGACTTGATTTCACAAAGGATTGCACAGTTTGGATTTCATCCGATAAAAAGTCAACTCTGCACAATTATGGTTCCTTGACCCTAAAACAATGTTAATATGTGATTTGAATCATCATTCATCAAGAAAAATCAAAGAAAGTGAGTTAACTTGTAAAAGGGGTAACCATAAAAAGCTTAGAATTTTTCTAAGTTATGGAACAAAGTGGCTAAGGTACCAACTTCCAAGGACCATAACTTGAGATCCAAGCAACCATTTTGGGTGATCCAAAACTGGATTTGTAGGTCTTGCTACACTCTACAAAAGCTTTAACTAGATCTCATTCCAATTCCTCATGGATTTTTAGTTATGGGGTGATCAAAATGGCTGAAAATATGAAAATTACATTTTTCCAACACTTAGTGAAATTTTCACTAGGTCAGAATTTGCCTTACTTTTTCCAAAATGTAGGGACATTTTTCACCTTGATCCAAGTCAGACCAGGTCTATGGGTGAACATCAAAGTTAAAGTATGCCAAGAGGGCTTTCCAACAAGTACCAGATCATCTCCAAATTCCAATTGAGCAAGGAGATACAACCCTTGGAATATGGCATCATGAACTGGTTTTTACAAGGCAGAATTTGTGGATTTTGCTTGATTTGTCCAAATCAGATAAATCCAAGCCTTGTCATCCATTTGGACACGTCTGAGGATAAAACAATAAGGGATTGATCTGATCCCCAAGCCTCCAAAGTCCAAGAATCTACAAGTAGCCATGTGTTTTCCGTGAAAATTGGTAAACAACCGCTGATCTTCCAAATCTAACTTTGGTGACTCACAGGATCGATCAGATTGATCCTAGGACATGTGCTAATACTTGATCTAAAGTAAATTCTAAATAACTAAACACTTCGACAGTGTTCATAAAGAGAAGTTTATCTAAGATTTGGTTTCTGAAAGATGTACAAGAAATTTAAGTCGAAAAGGCTAAAGGCATCAACGAAAGGCTAAAAATATAAAGGTTGAAAGAAAGGCTGAAGTAAATTGTATTGAAAAAGAAAATGGTGTTTACATCACGTACATTCTCACAAGACTCTTTTTTCTACACGTGGATACTTTGAGTAAATTTGGAGTAACTTGTACAAAGTGAACACAACACACGAATCGTATTGCTAGAACTCCTATTTATAATAATAAAACTAACTGCTGTTAACTTCCTAAAATAATTAACACATGACAAGTGTCTCGCTGCATGCTTATGTCCCTTGGATGTGCGCCACTTGTCTTTTTCAAGAGCAGACAAGAATAACTACTCCCTCCTTTATTTGAATTTGAATCCCTTAGCGTCGGACATCATCAGTAATATCGGTCGAAGGTTATTTCCAAATTCTTGGAAATATTTCTAAGTCCCAAGCATATCTTTTCCTTATACAAGCATCTTTGACATGAGTTCAATATGAAGATCCAGTCGAACACTCCTTTGGGCCTCTTCAAAGAGTTTTAACACCAACTAATTCCTCCAACTTAATACAGACGTCGAATTTATGAGCCAACAAATTGCCCCCCAAAAATGTCCTTTTCGACAGTACTGAAGGAAAGGTCATTTTTTGATAGTGTCCATTCGACGCCATCTTTCGACCCTACATGGGTGTTAACATAACTGATTAACCCACGTCTCAAGAAACTGTTCAGTTTCTTTTCAATCACTTTTATGACGTTATAGCCAATTATGATTATATATAAAACATCTCCTCGGAAATCACATCAAATCCTAAACCATCATCACCTCTCCTAGAGTCTAGGAAATCGTGGGCATAGGTAATAACTACCACCGCCCCTACTTTTGCTCCTGGGAGGACGCGTGTCCCACTAGCTTTTAGCCCCTTAATGATGATTAGTTAGTGTTTCCAAATATTTTATAAATAGTTTCTTTAGAAACCATTTTTACTTTTCCAACTCCAAAGTACTCACTACGCACTTTCTTCTCTCTCAAAAGCTTTCAACCTTTCACCTTCAGTAAACCCATTTTCTTCAAGTTTTCAACAATGGCGTCCTCAAACATCATCAGTCAAGACCTAAAGAAAAGTCAGAAAGCCAAAGGGCCAAAGAGTATGCCATTACTTCCTCCCTTCGCTACATTGAGTGGACCCAAAGTGGTGAAGAATCAGCAGTTCATCCCTGAACATCTCAAGGAAGAAAAAAGGCATATCTACGAATCCCATGTATTGATTCCTGTTACCGTTTCTGGCAAACCATTAGCTCTGTCTGGTCCTTTGTCTACTATAGGTGTAGATTATGCAGCCATTAGTAACTTCTTTCCTTCATACCGTAAAACTAAACCCTTAGGGCAAAAAGATAAGGCTAGGGTAACCGCTGAGCCTCATGATAATGTAGCCCTAACAAACATAGATTTAAAGTACTTGAATGATGGGTCTAGGTTGTTTAGGGCAACCCCCATATTTTAAAGACGCTGACCTCTACTTGAACTGGTTAACCAAAGTAGAGAAATTCAAAGCAAAAACTTGGAAGGATTTAGGGATTTATGACCTGATTATGATGTCGAAGACAGGTCCTGCTTACTGTCCGACTTTATTAGCATCGTCTTTATATTTCTGGGATAACACCCATTATACTTTCTACCTCCCTTGTGGGATGATGACACCCACCCTCTTCGACATAGCTGCTATTATAGGGCTAAAACCACATGGACTAGTTTATGACCCTGAGGTAGATGCTCAAGACACCATAGGGTTTTCAACCACCAAACACACTTACACCTATTTCATAAATCACTACCATGATAAAAAACTGACACAGTCGAAGATCAAGAGCACATAGCATTTCTGGCTATGTGGCTTTCTCGCTGTGTATTTTGCACCAAATCTCTGCAAGTGGCCAGGAAATACTTAACTCTGACCAACCAATTGCACCTTAATCGAGGCATTTTCCTGAGTGAAATGATATTGGCCAGTTTGTATGAATCTTTAAGTGAAGGTGCTGGTCGCCTGAAAGATCAAGAAAGTAATGGGAACCTCTTGCTATCAGGACCCTTTTGGCTGCTCCAACTTTGGCTTAATGCCACCTTTGAGGCCAGTCTCACTAACAAAGGGATCGTGGATGAAGAAGCTGCAGAGATCAAAGAGAGACGAGTCGAATGGACTCGACTGGTGCAGCTAACCCCCAAAGAAGAAGGGCAGACACTTAGGGCATCCTTCTCTGGCTTCATCAAGATGTTTGCCAAGCGCTATGAATTCACACCAAGGATGACCCCCTTTGCTGAAAGACAATATGGTCCTGAATGGTTTACCAGGCCCTTTCCCCCTTCATTCAGAAAACATGAAGAAGAATTAAAGTGTGTCTGGGAGGCGTTCCTAATTCCTCGACTCATCTTTCATCGACTCAACCTGCTAAGGGGCCAGACAACTTTAATGGCCTACAAACCAAATCTTGTCTCTCGACAATTTGGTTTGGTCCAAACTCTACCCAAATGCTTGTACGAGAAGAAGATCCATGTGATCCTTCCTCACACTAGCTATGATGCTATAGAGATTTCGACACACCTCGCTCGCCATGCTCACAGATCACTCCTTACTCCTGTCTACTTTGAACCCTCTCATCTCTGCACCCAAGAGTTCCAGACTGGTGGTCAAAGCATTATACTGAAGAGTTCCTCAACGTTTCTAGCTTCTCTCAGTTGATTAATCAAGCTTTTGTTGATGTGCAGGAGAAGGCCAAGAAAGGTAAATCCACTCATATTAAAGAGATTCAAGCCTTTCAGAAGTACTTTGAAACTGTTTATCGACCAAATGATATTAGTCGAACCGTCCACGACGCCGCAGTTACGCTGAAGGGGAAATTTTTGAAGAAAATGGAGAGTGTGAAACTTCCTTCATACATTCCTCCTGAAAAACGTTATGCAGTGGCTTTCGAACTGTTTCCTTCTAAGACTCCTCGACTGCCCACCGCTGATTTTGGAGTGGCTCTTGCCCCTCCATTTCTAGACTGGTTCGTCTGTGGAGACTCAATAAAAATCCTTCGACAATAATCAAAACCCAAGGCTCAGTGGGTGGTTCCAACTAAGCATACGCTAGACAGTTTCAAAGGACACCTTCATATTAGTATCGAAGATGTTCACATCGAATCCGAAATACATGAAGGTTTGGATCCTTCGATCTTGTATTCTTTTGTTCGAACTTTATCATTACTGACTTGGGGTAACTTTGTTTGTTTTTGCAGCTGTACCCAAAAAGAGCACACCTCGGCAACAGGTCGAAGCAAAGGCTGAAGGCAGCAAGGTACGTCACACACCTTTTCCTTTCGTTGATTAATCTTTCTTTCCCTTAATGCTTCTCATTATTTCAGGCTTCCCGCAAACTACCTCCGACATCTCAGAGGAAGTCGAAGAGGGGCACTGCCCAAATTGTTATTGATTCGGAGGATGATAATCAATCTCCTCCTGAAGACTTAAAGATAAAGAAGAGGAAGAAACTAAGCCAAGAAACAGATGCTGCTGGTGGCCAATTTGAGCCTAAAACGGCTAAGGTCCCCAAAAAGACAACCACTACCAGTGGTGCTGTAGCAGCCTCTCCTGGGGCTGCCTCAAAACCAGCTGCAGATCATGCTGAAAGCAATAATTTTAGCCCTGATGCTGAAGGTGTCAAGGTAACTTATCAATTCACTTTTTGAAGTGCCCATTTATTTACCTTGTTCCTTTTGATCTGATTTGCTTCGATTTGATTCAGGTTGATGCAAGTGGCTCAAAGCTAATGGTGGATAAGCCTCCTTCCCCAGCCACTATTCTGAATAGCTGAGGTGAGCCTACATACCATCCCACTTCTGACTTGGGCTCTGGAATAAGTTCACTAGGTGAAATTAACAAACCTGACTTTGAAACAGCTCCCCCTTCGCCAACAAAGACTACTACCCAGCAGTCTCAAACAGATGGCTCCGACCATGAGGAAGACGATGGTCAGCAGGATCCTGAAACAGAAAATCCAGAGACCGTTGCCATGGATGAAAACACAACCTTGGTCGATGAAGATGGCTCACCAGTGAACGAGACCGTTGGTGCTAAAAATGCTGAGCCAGAGGGGAGCGAAGAGGTGAAGGAAGATGATGAGACAATGCACCAATCTGAACTTGATGGCAATGGTGATGGAGGTAACGCTGACAAAATGTATGAAGACGAAGAAGAGGAAGACTAAGGTGAGGAGAAGCAGACTGACGAAGGTCCTGCTAATGAGCCAACCCTTGTCGAAACCACCACTCCTCCAGCAACTACTGTTGCTGCCCGCAAGCATGGTAACCTCAAGTGTGTATGGAGCAGGCCTCTCTGAAAAGGAACTCGATGCCTTGAAGGTCAGCAACCCTCAAAAGTACATAAAGATCCTTCTTGGCAGTCGAGGAAGTTCCTATGACAAGACTCCTAGTGCTTCGACTGCCTCTGGAGATCAGCCTTCAAGCAAGCTTGAGGACAACATCCTTATAAAGATCAAAGATAAGATCTTTAAGGGTGACCTTTTCGCACTCTTACAGATGGATGATGTCACTCACATCTCTCTGAAAAATATCCTCCAACAAGTCGACATCCATGCTATTTCTCCAGAATCTGCCTACATCATCTTAGAGCTTGGCACTATGATTGACCAAGTCTATGGTGACCTCAAGCGCCTACCTCAAATCGGGAAGGAAATTTCAACCAAATCTAGAAGTGAGGTTGCTGCTTGGGCTTCTACCACTGACTCTGAGAATAAGGTAGCAGAATTAGAGGAAACCAAAGAAAAGAACAAGCAGGAGATCACCTCTAATGAACAAAACATTGCTTCCTGGGAGCGAAAGATCAAGAAGCTTCGAGCCAATTTTTCAAAGGCTAAAAAATGCAACGTTGAGTTGTCTGCCTTTGATGACTCTAACATGTCGAAAGAGTTTGACAATGCCATAACTTTTGCTGAGGAAGCTCGACAACTGGAGAAAGAGGTTGCACGTATAAAATCTGACAAGGACTTGTGTGAAAGGCGTCTTGAGCTCCTGAAGTCGAAGTACTTGAAGATAAAAGAGAATCTCTCTTTTTAGCTTGTTAATTTCTTTGTAATTTTTCTTTTCAGTACAATGTTCCACAGCCCTTTGAGGCTTTTTTTCCCTATGTAATGACTTTAAGCCAATTTGGCACTCATGAATACCATTGTTGGCTTTGCCTTTTCACATCGAATTATTCTTTAACAATTTTGATTTCTTGACGTGTTGGTTTATATTTTTTCAAATACTTGCCATTTACTTTCAAAATTCTTTTATCTTCGTCTAATTCTTCAACTTCATAGGCTCCATTAGAAAATACTTGCGTAATTTGAAACGGGCCTTCCCATTTTGGGGACCATATGCCCAAGGCTCTGACCTTTCGATCTATAGGCAGGATTACCTTCCAAACTAAGTCTCCAGGCGAAAAGGTCTTAATCTTAACCTTTTTATTGTAAGACTTATCTACTATTTTCTTTTGTCTCTTCAATAATTCCAAAGCATTAAGTCTCTCTTCGTCCAAATCGACCAATTCATCTATCATCATATTCCAATAAGACTTAGAAGGAATTTCATGATGTCTTTGAATCCTTGTTAATTGAAGGTAGATTTCGACAGGTAACGCTGCATCGTGACCAAAAGTCAATCGAAATGGAGTAGTGTTACTTGCCTCTTTGGGAGAGGTTCGACATCCCAGAGGATCTGGTCCAATGTCTTATGCCAATTCCTAGGCCTCTTTCCCACATGTTTTTTAATCAAATAAATCACCACTTTATTAGCTGCTTCGACCTGACCATTAGCCCGAGCATAATAAGGTGTAGAGGTTAAGAGTTTGAAACCCATTTCTCTAGCAAACTCCTGCATTTTTTGACCAGTAAAAACTGATCCTTGATCTGTTGTAATCGTTTCTAGGATTCCAAACCTATAAATGATATATTTTTGAATGAATTCGATCACATCCTCTTGATCCACATTTGGTAAAGGTATCGCTTCGATCCACTTCGTGAAATAGTCAATACCTACCAAAATGTATCTCTGATTCTTGGAGGATGCTGGTCGAATCTCTCCAATCAAGTCCAAATCCCAACCTCTAAAAGGCCATGGTTTGACTATAGAATGTAACTCTCTTGCAGGGATATGCTGTATGCCAGTGTGAACTTGGCATTCCTGGCAGCCCTTGGCGAATTCAATGCAATCCTTTAGCATGGTAGGCCAATACATTCCTTGTTGAAACAATAACCATTTCATCTTATGGCCTACTTGATGTGCCCCACATGCCCCACTATGGACAGTCGAAAGGGCGAGATATGCCTCTGATTCACTAAGGCATTTAAGTAAGACTCCCTCAGGGGTCTTTTTAAATAATTCATTACCTAGAAGAACATAACTTTATGCTTGATACCCGACCTTTCGCTCTATGGACGCTGTTGGATTCTGTAAGTATTCGACAATAGGCTTCCTCCAGTCTTTGTCCGTCAAGCTGTCTATTGCAAAAATCTCAAAATTTTCATCATCAGCGTATCCAAGCTTCATTACTTCTAGATCTGATGGGCATTATCCAACAAAAAGACTTTACCTCTAGCTTCGATTGCCTCTTGTAAATTTTCCTTTGAAACCTTATACCCAGAAGCAATCTGAGCCAAGTCATTGGCCACTTGATTCTCTAGTCGAGGTATGTGTCGAATGCTTACTACTTCGAATTTCTTTAGTAGTCTGTTGGCTATTACAAAGTACATGATAAGATTTTCCTTAAGGATTTATACTCCTTTGTAATTTGCTTTATGACCAACTCTGAGTCTCCCATTATTTCGACTCGATTTGCCCCCAATTCTAACAAAATTTCAAGTCCAGCAATCAGGGCCTCATACTCAGCCTCGTTGTTGGAACAAAGTCCTTCGACCTTGTACTTGAATTTTGTTGGAATTTTATCCGGAGAAATAATTAGCACGCCTACGCCTGTTCCATCTTTGTGGCTAAAGCCAACGAAGTATAACTACCAAGGTTCCAGTTCGACGTAATTCAAAGTGCTTTCATTTATGGAATGGTCGACTATAAAGTCTGCTACCACTTGTCCTTTAACTACCTTCAAAGGCTTATATGTTAAAGAATAGTCAGTCAATGCTAGTGCCCATTTTCCAATTCGACTATGCAAAATAGGTTTAGACAACATATGTTTAATAACATCAAAATGAGACAAAACATAAACATCAACTGGTTTTATATATTGCTTTAATTTTGTACAAGAGAAATACAAGCATAAGCATAATTTTTCTATCATGCTATATCTAGTTTCTGCATCATTCAAAACTCTACTGAGGTAGTAGATGGCCCTTTCGACACCATCCTCGTCCTCTTGAGCCAACATGCTCCCTAAGGTTTTGTCTAACGCAACTATGTACAATCTCATACTCCTATTCCTACAAAGTGGTGAAAGAATTGGAGGATGACTAAGGTATTCCTTGATCTTGTCAAAGGCTTCCTGCTGCACTTGCCCCCATTCGAAACCATCTTTGTTGAATCTAAGTAATGGTGAAAAGGCCTGCGTTTTTCCGCTTAGGTTCGATATGAACCTTCTCAAGAAATTAATCTTGCCCGGCAGTGATTGCAACTCTTTTTTTGTTGATGGCGCTTTCGCTTCCATGATAGCTTTGGTCTTATTCTGGTTGATCTCGATCCCCTTTTTGTGGACCACAAAGCCTAGAAAATCCCCTGCCTACACACAAAACGTACATTTAAGAGGATTCATTTTGAGACCATGTCTTCTCATCCTTTCAAAGGACTGTCGAAGATGGTCTAAGTGACTCTTCCCTGAAACAGACTTAACCAAAATATCATCAATATATATTTGCATGAAAGTCTTTATATAATCATGGAAGATTGAGTTCATTGCTCGTTGATATGTTGCCCCAGAATTTTTGAGGCCAAAAGGAATTACTACCCACTCGTAGGTGCCTAAGGCTCCAGGACAACAAAAAGCCGTTTTGGGGACATCATCTTCAGCAATGAATATTTGGTTATAACCAGAGTACCCATCTAACATACTAAGATATTCATGTCCTACGGCAGAATCGACTAGCATTTCTGCCACAGGCATGGAATATTCATCCTTTGGAGTTGCAGAATTTAGATCTCTAAAGTCTATGAAAACTCTTAAAGAACCATTCTTTTTAATAACAGGTACAATGTTAGCTAACCATTCGACATACCTAGCAGTATGGATGAATTTGCATCGAAGGAGTCTTTCGACTTCCTCTTTTATCTTTGAGAGAATTTCTGGGGCAAACCATCTTGGATTCTGTTTGACTGGCTTCTTCCCAGGCTTGATCGGCAACTTATGTTCGACCAACTCTCTACTCAAACCAGGCATCTCATCATAGTCCCAGTCGAAACAGTCTTTAAACTCCTTTAGCAACTGGGTGACTTCGACCTTCAGTTGTGGATCGAGGTTGGTGCTAATGTATGTTGGCCTTCTAGCTGCTCCCTCTCCCAGGTCGATCTCTTCTAGTGGATCATGTGCTAGCATCTTAATGTTATTTGCCAGCGGATCCTTTTCAAATCCCAAAGGCTCATCATCATAGATGGCATCTAGCCTCTGGCTTTGCTCTACACCCTGAACTTTATCAGGTGGCTCTGGGTCGAAGTCCTTACCAGGACCTTCTTGGTGTAATCCAGAATTGGCTTCCACAACCATGTATTCATTGGCAGCTTCCAAAGCCGCTTGTAGTTTGGTTTCAGCCACATACGCCGAAATTATTTTCAATGCTTCGAACTCAGTCATTGTCACTAAATTCACTTCCCACCCTGTGGGGTCTACTGCAGGCTCACCAAGGTATGGGAGCCTTTCTCTTGGCACCTCCTTATCCCAACGGAAACCATCAACGGGGTGCAGGTACAAAGAACAAACTGTCTCATCATTTGGGACAAACTCAAAATCTGCTGGGCCACAAGGGGAAATATGAGCTAAGTGCTTGTTGAACTGTCTTCTATCGACATGATTTATTGGTGCTTTAAAATACCCCTGATCAGCTTCAATGTTCTCGACTATGCCATCTGGCCTCCAGATGGTGATTCGTTGATGCATCGAAAATGGAACTGCACCAATGCCATGTATCCACTCTCGTCCTAAGAGCAGATTATAGTTGGCTTTTAGTTCCACTACCATGAAGACAGTAGGCCTAGTAATTGTCTCAAATGTCAAGTCAACTTGTATTACACCTAGTGTAGAGCCAACTTTTCCTTCGTAGTTGATAACACGAAAATGTATCATATATTTGCCTTGATTTACGACTAATAATTACGTTATTTTAGCTTAAGTTCCGATTATTCCATGAGTATTCTAGTGTTTTCACAGGTATTTCATTGTCCGAGCTAAAAATGAGCAAAGTAGAGAAACATGAAGAAATGAGAAGAAAACAGGAAGAAATGACAGAGAAAAAGCAGAAAAATAGAAAGTGGTGGGCGTGACGACCGTCACACAACCACCACGACCTTCACGCAATTAAAAGGTGCATCACGCTCGTCACACCCACCACGACCGTCACGCACGCAAAATGACTTATTACGTTCAGAACACAGACGTGGACACGGAAGGGCCAATTCAGTCAACACTTTCTCCTTGAACTTCTCCAACTTCCCATTATCTCCACTACTTCTCCAACGCCCCATTATCTCCACTACTTTTCACATGGATTCTGAAGTAACTTCCAACCTGTTATCACTATATATAGGACCTATCATTTAGTTTCAAGGGATCGGAGTTTTGTGCAATTTATTCCTTCATAGTTCTAGGCATAAATTATCATTGTAAAAGTGGTAGTTTCTCACATCGAGGAACTACCACACCATTAGTATTTAGGCCTATGTTCTATGTAACTTGCTTGGATCAACAATCTTGCCGTCATTATTGAAGTTAAAGTTAATTCAAGTTTCTTTATTTCCCGCATTTTACTTCAAGTCTTTACAGGTTCTTTATCGCAATGCTTATTATTATTGTTTATCGCTTTCCTAAATTAATTATTATGATGTTTTCAAATGCAATTATAATCTTTAATTTGTTTACATTTAATTCCATGTCTTGCTAAATTGTCCTGAGTCCGGCGTACGAGGACCGTCGTTACCGACGGGACTCGGTAGAAAATAATAGGTGCGAACGCATGATTAAAATTCTGTTTTAGTTTTAATTTCCAAGTCTAATTTAAATAGCTTTGTCACGAGAGTGAGAGGGTATTTAACACAATTTTGTCACGAGAGTGAGAAATTAATAAAGGTTAGAGCCGGCACTGCGAGAGCGTGGGGATCGAACCAGATAGTGGAAATTAGGCAACAAATCTAAATACTGCAAGAGCGCTTTAGATACGTTTAGGATATTATTGGCTTTCAAAATATATTTCCTAGTTACCGGGCGAGCGAGAGTAAAATCTTGGGATTAGGGAACATGACTTTAGTTAATACTGCGAGAGCGTGAGGCGAAGTCTTTAAGTTGGTATATTCTACGGAACTAAATTATAGTTGTAATTAGTACCCGAATTCTACAAAGTCCTTTAGGAACGCGGAATCCGTATTCCGGCCTCTCTTTATTATCATATTTTCTTAGTTTTATTTTAGCGCTAGTCTTAGTTTCCCTTTTATAAATTATCATTAGCCTTAGCTTTACAAAGCAACGATAGATTACGGTAGGTTGGCATTAGTCTCTGTGGGTTCGACAATCTTTTATATTACTTCGATAAATCCGTGCGCTTGCGGACGCATCAGTAGTTTGAAAGAACCATATTGTGTGGCTTAGTATCAGTATCATACTTGCCAATCTTGTTCAATAAAAAATGTGTCATCAGGTTTACTGTTGCGCCACAGTCAACTAATATCTTGTTTATTGGTACGTTCTCCACTTTTCCAGTAATTTAGAGAGGCTTTAGGTGGCCTTTCATCGCCTCTGTAGGTCGCTCGAAGAAGGCGTTCTGCTCTTCAACGTACCCATTATTCATAATATAGTAGCACACAGGCTTGTGTGCTGCCATCTCTGCTTTAGTACAAGCAACTAAATCTTTGACCTCTGTAATTTTGTCGAACTCCCTTGGCATCACAGACACCACATTGACTATGATGTCGAGAGAAACATCAGACTCAGAGTCGAAGTTGTCTGTCATTACTTCATCATCTTCGACAGTCTTTTCATGTTTGTCCTCTTGAGAGGAAAACAATTTTTTCCCCACGGGCACTTTTTCAGCAATCTTTATTTGATTCCCTCCGTTATTATCAGTAGGGACATTAGTACTGGACTCTCATTGGTCCTTCGGCTGAGCCTCCCTGAGAGCCTTCCTTCTACGTTGTTCTCTCCTCTATTGAGATCGCGACACCGGGTTCTTCCCTTTAAAGTTTTCAGAGACATAAGCCGACCTATTGGAAGTCTGAAACTCCTTTCGATACTCTATTGAAGAGCCTCTGTCCACATCAAACTTCTACCATTTTTTCTGACCTTTTTCCCTTCCTTCGACAGGTTTCATCCAGCTTCCCATTGGTGCATTACTTGTTGGTTTGAAGGTGTTGGGTCTGGCCCCTGGGAACTGTGTTTTTCCTCCCACTTGTTTTGAAGAGGACCTTCTAGGATCGAAACTTCTTTGACCCTGAGATGTTCTTTCCTCCCTTCTTTTTTTAGCCTTCCTAACCCCCTCAAGATTATGGGAAGCTTTCTGGTCGAAGATTGCAGTGCATCTGGGGCATAGCATGACACCTGATCCCTTCTTTTAGCAACGGTGAAGGAATTCAATGATAGTTTCTTCCTGTTTTGGATACGCCACTTTGTTACGCTCTTCTTGACAGCTTGCCTCATCAACCTCCATGGTCTTATGTTGTGTAATCTCGACCATATTTATGTCCATGTCGACATCAGTACTAAGATTCAGATTGCAGAAGTCTACATCAAGGCCTTCAGCAGCCTTGTCCATCTCAACAAAACTATCAGCAGTTTCTTTGGTAACCAGCATCATGTTGGAATCTTCAGTGATCCCATCATCTAAGCCGTCAGTAGCTTTGTCGAAGTCGTCAGCAGCCTCACTCATGAGTTTCTCCATGGTATTGATGTCAAGGTCTTCAGTAAGCTTGGCTAAAACAGCATCATTGGCGAAATCTTCAGTAATTTCCACCATATTGATTGGACAGTCAAAGTCATCAACAACTTCAACCATATGTACTTCTGTGGGCTCAGCCTAATGGGCATCCACTGTTTGCAACAGGTCAGAGTCAATTTTCATTTGACCTTTGGTCTTCCCTCCGAATTTCAGCCTGCCCTCCTGAATAGCTTTTTGCACCAAATCCTTGAAAAGAAAACACTGAGAACTTTTGTGACCTAGAAAATTATGGTACTTACTGTAGCACCCCAAAATTTGCCCTACCTTTTTTCTAACCTTAACTGGCTTATGTTTCCTTTTCATTTGAATCTTTAGGTCATAACTCATAGTCATATCATTTCATTGGTCTTCTAAGACATGGGATCAAAGGTTTTTCTAGTTATTGGTGTTTGTCTTATTCATAGGTGATTCAGTCGGCTCCTAATTCAGTCAAGTTGAAGCAAGGGTTGAATTCATGTTGTCATGAACATATTCTTATTCAGGTTCATCAAGTTCTGAGGTTTTCTTATTCAGAGAGAGCATCAGTGGCTCAAGGTTTTCTTCGTTGATCCAATTGAGGGTGCTATTGAGTTAGGGTTTGATGTTTCGACTTTTCAGGGTTTCATGTCAGATGCAGCTTGGTATTCACGGTACAAGAGATCGAGTTGTGGACTCATGTTGTGGGAATTGATTCAAGGCTGCTAAGGTTGGAGAGTGCAGGTGTATAGATCTTTTGGAAGTTGAGATACAATTCATAAGTGTGAGAGTCAATTTGGTGCAAGTTTTAATGATGCCTTAAACCAAATTCGTGAGCCTTTTGTGCCAAAAGCCTTTGTTTCTAACGTTGTCTTCATCTAGTTTCATATCCAAGTATAACTAATCCACTTTCCAAACCATAAATCATTTATCCATTATCCAATTTCGAATATCCAATTCAATAACCAAATATCCATTCATTTTTCTTTAACCCATTTCAAATTCATTTTAACCATTTTTTTTCATTATTGTCCAAATATTAACCAATTACCCAAATCCATCCATATCCATTTTGTCTAACCCATTTATCCATTTAGGTTTTAAATTCCATTTCTACATTTAATCCATTTTCACATATTCAATTTTCATTTTTTATCCATATTACAATATTAAGCCTAACCCAAGTGCAACTGAGCTATATGCTACAGTGTGATTACAAGCATTCACCAGGAGGACCCACCAAGCCATTAGACATGATTCACTACCACAAATTAACTCACTCACACACCAACACACTGCTACCAAACTTTCAAAGTTACAATTTCACAGTCACAAATAATCATTGCAACACGCACCCTGCAGCCTACCAATGCCTTTACGCACCACCAAATTACACTCTGCCAAACCTGCGACTTGTACCTTCCAAAACGACCAATTTTTCCACACAATCCCACTACATGCGCAACAACAATATGCAACACCTTGATGCCAGCTACAGAGTGTACGACAAAAAGGCAGCCAATACGACAAATTTTCAAAAAACCTTTACCTGCAGTGACAGAGGTTGTGAATTCACAAAAATAACAACCAAGTTCCACTACACAAATCCTTTCGTACAAAACTCAGTGACCCCACCTCAATTGTTTTCCACAAAGAGAATTTCTAACAAAACTTGCACAACTTTTCTCATAACAGAATTCAAAATTGGCCTAACAGAATTTCACTCAAGAATACCTATTCTACCCTCCATAATTCCAGTATAAAATCAGCATCATTCTTCTATTGCAAGGGGACCATTTTTCAATCACCTTCTTTTCCACTTTTCGTTTTCCACAGAGCTTCATCATGATCATTCTTCATCTGTAATCCTCTTCATCCTTCATACCTACACAATATCACCATTACATCATTATCACTTGAAACTCTGTAACAACAGCAGAAAGGAAGAAGGAGAAGAATCACAACAATGCAACATCAAGAAGATTCACAGACCTGCAAATCCCAATCACCACCTGCAAACTGATCAACAATTGCAGAAATTCCAGATTAAAGAAGCCAAGTGGAGTCGAAGCAATAACACAACATAGCATCATCCTCATCGTCAATTCTGCAGCAACAAAACTTTTGCAAACGATTCGAAGCCATTTCTACAACAACAAACACAGTGAGTTACACATGCAACAAGAAATGAGTTGAGAAGAAAAAGTTCGCGAGATTCGAATATGCTCACGAAGAGGAATTAGAAGTAAAGTGGAATTAACGTTACCTCTGGATTTCTGTTCATATTCTCCGATTCAAAGGAGCACCAGACTTTCTCCGGTAGGTACGTTAACTCTGCTTCCAAATCATTGTTATCATGATGCACTTGTTGATAGATTTGTCTTTGTGTCCGCTTTGAGTTTGTGTTTGCTTGTTGGTTTGAATGAGTGCTACGACAAACCGTGGAAAGCCATGTTTGAGCGGAGCTTTGATGATGGAGGGATCGCGATGTTGTGGTTGAGTTTTATTTTGATTGATGAGGGAATCGAGCGGCGCAGCCGTATGAGGGAGATGAGTGCGTCGTGAAGTTGACGTCGCAATACGAACGGAGAAGAAGGTTGTTCCGGTGAGGTTTTGTGTACGGGGAGAGCGAGAGATTGAGTCAAAGAAGGAGATGAGGCGAGTGGATTTAGACGGCCGCAGAAGAAACATGGAGAGCGCCGACGAGAAGTTGGAGTGAAGAAGATGTGGTAATCTGAGGTTTAGGGTTTTTAACCCTTTATGATATGGACCGGGCCTTAAGACCACATTGTTCTGCTTTTCTCACTGTGCTTTCGAGCACCATACCCCTCTGGAACCATGATAAAGACTTTGGGCTTGAAACATTCCAAAGCCCACACGTTTTCCTTTCATCATCCCAGATCACTCTTACACCTCCCTCCCTGGCCTTGGATAAGAGACATTGGGCTTTAGACTTGAGCCCACTCGCCAGGTTTCTGTTCGCACACCCCCTGGCTGCATGGAGGACTTTGGGCCTGCAGAGAATAGCCCATGCGCCTGTTTCTTCTTTTCCCCACCTCTTGTTTTCTGACTGCACCTTCTTGTTAATTTCATTTAGTTTTTGTTTTTCAATTTAATTCTAACCTTTTTTAATTAGATAATAACTAGATAATATCTTGGTTTTAGAATTAAGTTTAATATTTTTGAAGTTAGATTTTTAATTGGAAATTAACTTTTAATTTGGTTTTGGTTATTTCTTTTTTATTGAATTTTGTTTTAGATTCTAGAATTAATTTTAGGTTTAATTTTCGAACTAGTTTTTAATTTTAGATTAACTCTTTTTACTTAGAATTTAATCTTGATTTTAATTGACATTTTAATTTTAACTTGGACTATTTTGATTAATTCCTAATTAAACCTTTGTTGATACTTGACCGCCTCTTATTCGATTTTCCTTTGTGATTGAGTTGTCTGGTGTTTACTTGTTGATTACTCTGTATTCACATGCTCCCTTAAGGTTCCTAGTCCAACTTAATTTCTGATTAAGCTCGGAGTAGGATAGACATTAGGCTCTCAATCCAAGTATGACAACATTAGGTAGGATCTTCCCCCTTTACCTCAACCATAGGGCCATTTTTGCATGACAACATTAGGAACAATTAGCTTCCCTTTAGTGTTTCTCTTTTCTTGAGTCTTCTCTTCTCATCTCTTAATATTTCTAAAACACTTAATAAAGGTTAACGTATATTGCGTTCGAGCCTTAAGTGTAGGAAATGAAGAACGAGGGGTCTCCCCTCCTTCTCAAAAGTGTGTAGCATACGTCCCATTTGGGGGCGACCATGCGACTCACTCGTTCCTGCATGGTAGACTTTGGTGCAATGTAAGTTACAAACTAACTTCAATCCAGTTCTATCTAAAAAACACAAAAGAAATTCAAATCTTTTTCATCCTTCGGGTTTGTTAAGTTTCAAATCATTTTCAGAAAAGAGCACGTTATTTTCCATTTTGTCGCAAACAGGCATCGACCCTAACTGCCGGACGCGAACCTAATGTCGCTCATAAAAAACACTTAACCATTGTGGTCATTACCATGAACTACGGACGCTCTGACTTCCTCTCTCTGGTTAGATTGAGGATATGTAGGCACAAGACGGCGATGTCTTGGCAAGCAGCCTTCCCCCTCTTCCGACCTCGTTAGGTCGAACTACGACCGCTCTGACTTCCTCTCTCTCGTCCGATTGAGGATACGTAGGCACGAGGGAATACGTAGGCATAGGACGAGAGATGTCCTATCGAGTCAATTCTTTTTCTTTTCTTCTTCGTTTCTTTGTTCCTTTCCGTTCCCATTTCTTCTCCTTTCCGGTAGCAGTGGTGCTCCAGATGACAACACCCTTTGATCGAGACAACAAGCGTGGATCCCATTGAGTACGATGGACGTGTGGGGTGCTAACACCTTCCCTTGGCGTAGCCGAATCCCTTACCCGTTTCTCTTGGTCGTGAGACCATGCTTTTTCCCTTCCCTCAGGTTTACGCAGTATTTCCTTTCCCTCTCTTGGGATAAATACACATTGCTGGCGACTCTGTTTTCCGCGCCACTTTCGCGTTTGTACCATGGATGCAAATCCTCAGGAGCGACACTTACAAAATCCTCTCTTTTTTCTTTGTTCTAAAGGTGGCATTTTAGCGCCAGCAGGCACTATCATTTGTCCATCTTTAACTAACAAATCAAAAATTTCGTCACACTTAGTGATATCGAAAGTATATGTTTTCTTTGGAAACTTATCATTCTTTTCAGATTCGACAGGATTTTTCCCATTCGAAGGGGCTAACATTTTGCAAGCATAAGGAGGACCCTGCTTTAATTTAGCAACATCTATCTCAGTTTCGCCAAACTGCAATGGTTCATCATACAAACCTCCGACATCCACATTATATTCAACATAGGCTACCTTTTTACTCTTATTAAACCTAGCATTTTCGTCTTTCAAACGTTCTAACTGTCGAACCCTATTAGCCAGTTGGGCCATATCTCTTAGATACTGGGTATCCAACTTCTTTCTAATAGAGTAATCAAGGTCACCAGCGGCCATTTCGGCCAATTCATGTTCTGGCACTTGATTAAAACACCTAGCCTTAAGTAATCAAAACCTATTTAGGTAATCGTCTATTGGCTCAGTAAACTTTTGTTTTATGCTAGCCAATTCCTTCAAACTAATCTTGGTTTGTCCCAAGTAGAATTTTTCATGGAATAAACATTTCAACTGGGTCCAATTACAAATTGAGTTAGGAGGTAGGATTGTAAACCAGGTAAAAGCATTTTTGGTGAGAGAACTTGGAAAATACTTTATCCTAAGACTTTCATCATTTGCAATCTCTCCAGCCTCGACCATATACCGGGCTACGTGTTCGACAATAGATTCAGTGGTATCTCCTGAGAATTTGGTAAACTTTGTGACCTTCGTTCTAGGGGGTAGTTCTGATTGGAGAATGTAATCTACTATCGGTGATGTATAGTTTGGCCTAGTAAAACCAAAATTTACCCCATTTCGAGCCATTATCCTTTCGACCATGGCTGCTAGGTTGTTATCTGCTGCTACATTGTTACGTCGAACCTGTTGTACAACATGGTCAGCATCTTGGTTTTTATTTACTATAACTACCCCTTGTTCCCTCTCTACAGGAATTGGCACTTAGTTCCTAGGTGGTTCGACTCTAGGGGGTTCGATTGTCCCATGGTTTTCTAGATTCGCCTCAGGTATGTTCCCTAGGTTCAGCCGTGGAATGTTCTCCATAACAGTCGCACCTCATACAGGGGCTGGTACACCCATAAATTCTGCCATGCGTGCCAATTGCGCTGCTAATTGTTGGTTAGTTTGGGAAGTGCTCTGGATCAAGGGCAGGAAAATTTCCCCCATAGTTTGGGACAAGGTTTGTACCATTTGTAGGTTACTCTCATCCATTTGTTGTCTTAAACATGCTATAGAAGTATTCCTCAGGCTAGGACCTTGAGTGGAATATCCCACACATACACTTTGACTGTTTCGAGCCACATTTATCCCAGATCCTGACCCTTGTAATGGCGAAGACATTACATTTTCTGAGAATACTGGGGGGGCATTTTGGAGGCTTTGCATTACTGACGTTGGCATTCCATAAAGTGGATTCCTTGGTAATGGTTGTGAAAATCCTGGAGGGGGAAAATGCCTAAACGTCGAAGTTCCTCCTGGTGGAGTTTGGGGATTAGATCCTTATGGCCCTATGTACTCCAAAATGGGTTGAGTATAAGACCTTGTATATGTCGACCCTGAACCTGCCATTGATTGCATTGTTTCAGACATAACAGGAGGCGGAATTGGCTCTCCTGTCGAAGGGACTGGCGGTGGCACCACATCGTTCCTAGACACATTTTGAGGGTTAATGTTACTAGGCTGGGCATTTGAATTACTTGGTTGAGGATTAGAAGCATTCCCTTGAGGGTTTGGATTATTTGGCTGACTAGTGTTCGTTGCTATTTTTCTTGTGTATCTTCTCCTTGGTCTCTCTTCGTTTGTAGTGGCTACCTTACCACTTCTCAATAACATGCAACGAAGTTTTTTTAGAAGGAAAAGATTGATGAATATAGATTTTCAAATTTTAGAAAGATCTTTTATAAAGCACTGTCCCACTGGACGTGCCAATTTGTTTACCGTGAAAATTGGTAAACAACTGCTGATCTTCCAAATCTAACTTTGGTGACTCACAAGATCGATCAGATTGATCCTAGGACATGTGCTAACAATTGATCTAAAGTAAATTCTAAATAACTAAACACTTCGACAATGTTCATAAAGAGAAGTTTATCTAAGATGTGGTTTTAAAAGATGTACAAGAACTTTAAGTTGAAAAGGCTAAAGGCAGCAACGAAAGGCTAAAAATATAAAGGTTGAAAATATAAAGGTAAGACACAATGCTGAAACGTAACTTGCAGTAAAGTAAAAGATAAATTCTCAATGAAAGGCTGAAGTAAATTGTATTGAAAAAGAAAATGGTGCTTACATCACGTACATTCTCACAAGACTCTTTTCTCTACACGCGGATACTTTGAGTAAATTTGGAGTAACTTGTACAAAGTGAACACAACACACGAATCCTATTACTAGAACTCCTATTTATAATAATAAAACTAACTGTTGTTAACTTCCTAAAACAATTAGCACATGACAAGTGTCTAGCTGCATGCTTCTGTTCCATAGATGTGCGCCACTTGTCTTTTTCAGGAGCGGACAAGAATAACTACTCCCTCCTTTATTTGAATTTGAATCCCTTAGCGTCGGACATCATCAGTAATATCGGTCGAAGGTTATTTCCAAATTCTTGGAAATATTTCTAAGTCCCAAGCATATCCTTTCCTTATACAAGCATCTTCGACATGAGTTCAATATGAAGATCCAGTCGAACACTCCTTTGGGCCTCTTCAAAGAGTTTTAACACCAACTAATTCCTCCAACTTAATACAGGCATCGAATTTATGAGCCAACACCATGTCAAACCTAAAAAGGCTAAAAGATGCCAAGACTCTAATTTTGTTTCCAAGCCTTTAATGAATGCATCAAGGTGGCATGAAATGAGCCTATTCCAACTGAATTCAGTCTAAACTTATCTCTAAACCAAAGCTACAAAGCATGTGCTCTAATCTCAAGTCAATGGCTAGAGGAGACTTGAGATTCCTTTTGCATAACATTGGCCAAAGGCCTTCTGCAGCCTCCATTGACTATTGATGCCAAAACAAACTTGACACACTATAAATAGACATCAATTGTGATCAGTTTGAGTACACCAAAGCACCCAAACTGATGCTTTCCTCAAAATCCCTCTCTTTAGGCTTAAATGCCTTCTTTTTCAAGGTATCTCTGAGTTTTTGAGTTAGAGAGCAATTCTATCACAGCTCAAGATCCAAACACCTCTAGTATGTTGTATCTAAGTTGTCCAAACACTAACATGTGACCTGTAACACCAAAATCTCAATGTCCACTTCCAAAACCTCAAAATTGGACTTTTTTACATTTTTCAAGCCATGCCTTGATTCAATCACTTCCAAAACCAAATAAAACCTCAAACACACTTCAAATATCATCCTTGAACTGTCCCAAATGGTTCCCCTCATCTAGAACACCATTTGAAAGAGTTGCCCTATTGGTCACTTTTGCCCTTTTGCAAGAAAGAGCTCAAACTTGTTCCTGAGGATTCCAGCTGGTTCTAACCATTCTAAAAGCTTCTAAGGGATCAATTGAGAGTGTCCAAAGCATCAAATTACTTCTGGCACAAGGAACTTAACAGATAGCACAAGGAGCCTCAAGAGGTAAGTGCATCATCACTTGAACTTTCTAAATTATGCATTCCTTTGAGGTCCACTGATCATAAACATCTCATACATGTTGTATATGTTGTGTTTGAACCAATTCATCATGTAATTCTTGCCTGTAACATGAGGTAGCATAGAAAATGCAAACATAGGCCTATTTCAAAACCATTATCGGGTTTTAAAATAGGGACCTCATTTGAAAAAACCATGACCACCATTGGATTCCTTGGGAAATTTTGGGTCAGATGCATATAAATTTTGTCCCAATCCATGGAGAAATGAGAAAGTTAGAGGCTTCACGTAAATGACCCAAAAGTTGGCCTTGCCTTGCCTTGCCCAGGCCTAAAACAAGGCACCCCTTATATATTTATGGGGCGGTTTTGATACACGGATGTATCACCACCCCAGTGGTTGCACGCTCATGTGTTTGGCTTTGGAGGTCTGGGGTTCGAATCCCCCTCGCCCCAGACCCTTTTTTTTTACCACTTTTTCCATTTTTTATATTTTTCATATTATTTTCTTAAATGATTTGAAAAACTAATTTCTCTCTCAATTTTAATTATTTTTTATTGGTTCTTTTTGCAAAAAATACAAAAATGTTAAAATATTTTATTCCACAAAAAAATCAAATTTATATTATTTATTTAATATAGTTGATATTTTTGTAAATAAATTCATTTTTAATGGTTTTTAAACATTTCAAAAAGGAATTATCACCTTGGAAATCAAAACCAAATGAGTTTTAATTCATCTTGTGATTAAAACATCAGTTTTCCAACCTCAACCAAAAATCACAAGTTGTTTATTCAAACTTATTTGGTGTTTTTTATCATTTTAATTAATTTTCTTTGGATAATTACTTTAAAAAATGATGAAATTAGGGTTTCTTTGATTTTCACCCTAACAAATCCTTTTCAAACACGTTGGGCCTCTAATAGAGTGTAAGACCTAATCCCTTGTTGTACAAAAATAATTTTGCACTTCAGTCATTGTATAAGTCCCTCTGCGATTCTCAAAGCGACGGTGCGATCACCGTCTTTCATTGGGCCTCCCCTCGTGTTGTAAGTCCCATCTTTATTTTTCAAAACCTCTTTGGGCCTCTCCTTGAGTTGTAAGACTCATCCCTTTGTACATAAAACCTCTTTGGGCCTCAGTCGTTGTATAAGTCCCGATACGATATCCAAAACAACGGTGCGATCACTGTTAAACCTTGGGCCTCTCCTTGAGTATAAGCCTCAACAATCTTTCCAAAAACAACTTCCCTTTTGATTTAGGTTCAAATATATGTTGTTATCAAAACTTTCTTTAATTTCTTTGAACAACTAACAATACAGCATGGAAGCTTGCTCACCTGTAAGTTTTTATCGAATTTCTTTTACATGCTTTAATATATAACTGTATTGTGGGAAGTTGCTCCTCTGTAAGTCTTCTTTCATATCCTTTTAAATACTTGTCATATATCAACTGTATATATACTAGTATAGTTATTTAGAGTTTTCCCCCGGCAACTAGGTCTAGAACTAGGTAAAGCCAGTTGGCCACTCTTTAAATACAGTTAAAACTATATCCCCATAGGATTTCCAGATACAGTCTTGCCTTCTCTTGGGCTTAAACAATATGGAACAAAGAGAAAGGCATTATTCTCGGCGAACCTTTTCTCAGACTGTCACTATTAGAACTTGTCAAAGAAATTCAGTTTCCCCAGATAGGATTAATTCCCGGTGAAACTTCTCTTGAATTTCTTCAAACCCTATAACTGTTCCACTACTACGAAAAACCCATTTAACGACGCCAAGTTTACCACGGATTTGTATCCCAACGTTGTAATACGTTAAAAAATTTATAACGCCATATTTAACGACAGTTGTACTAAAGAACCGTTGTAATACAAGCTATGTAACAAGCTTCGATTCCCAGCTACTACATTTTTTCCATATTTTTACATTTTAAACACGGTTGTATTAAAACACCATTGTAATACATGTAACAAGCTTCAATTCCCAGCAACTATATTTTTTGTCATGTTTTTGTATTTTAAACATATATTTTATTTCTTTTGTTAGTGTTACAGGGATTTAACCTCAAAACTCAAAATTCATCATTGTTTTTCTTTTAAACATATATTTTATTTCTTTTGTTAGTGTTTTTAAGTGCAAGAGAATAGTATATATAACTTTAAAAATAAAACTGTAAGAGATGAGCATATATAAAATAACATTTTATTAAGATTCCATTAAGAAGAGTACATTGATAATCATATTACATATATTATTCAATGTCAGAGCCCATTGCTGCAAATGCATCTTCATAATCCAGGCATCTCTCCTCACTTCCCTCATCGGAATCATAATAAACTGTTCTCCTTTTCTTCTTTATCTTTTTCTTCTTCAGCTTCTTCTTCTTCTTCTTCTTCTTCTTATCCTTCCACACCCTTAAGGCATCCCTGGCCGCTGGTTGGACCTCCTCTATTAGCGCCTGACATTCCTCATTGGTGATTCTAGCATTCTCATTTGTAGAACTCATTATTACGAAGAATATATTATGAAGAAATGTAAAGTTGTCTATTTATAGATGAGGTTGAAGATGAAAAGTCTGATAGTTTAATGCTTGTAATGATGATAACTTGTAAATGGTTGATATTCTGGAACGATATTTTTTGAAAAACGGAGAAAATTTTAAATCATTATGGCCAGAGTGTTCTCTACTCCGGGAAGAGCAAAGGTTATAATATTACAATGGTTAGTAATAATAACCGTAGTGATACCCCTTATACTTGGTACAAGGTTCGACTCCAGGCAACAACATTTTTCTATTTTACGTAATTATAGAAAATTGTTGTTGCCTGGAGTCGAACCTTGTACCAATTAGAAGGGTTATCGCTACCGTTAATATAACTAACCGTTGTGATATTATTAAAATAATATATATACTTATCATTACAGTTATTTTAGAAAACCGTTGTGAAATATTTACCTATATAAGGGAATTAACTTTCTATTTTTGACAGTAGCGCCGTTTCCTTCACATCGAAACCCTAGCACCCATTTTTTTGCAGTAAACTTCATCTTTTTATAGAATCCGCGAAAAGAAATACAAGAAGTATGAAGCTTTTGATTTAAGCTTCTTCCTCCTTGTATTTCTTCTTGCAGAATCTAAAACTAGATGAACTTGGTGATGATGCTGGCGATAGCAAGCGTAATGTACATATTGTTTATGGAAAATAAGGTAGTCTTCTACTTCAATCTTTTTGTTAGATAGTTCCCATTATCTCGCTTGCTTCATGTTGTTTTTGTTGATTATTCTCATTTTGTTCAGATTCGACTTTAATGCTTCACAAGCAATGTGAACTTCATTGTAATGGTACAGACCCACTTCTTAGGGTTTTATCTCAACTTTTGGTTGTTTTGTTTTGAATACTAACTAATTTTCTTCATTGTTTCCCACTTCTTAGGGTTTGTTTCATATGGTGATGATGATGGTGGTACATACATATGAATTCATTCTGATAAGGTACATATATATGAATTCATTCTGATATTGTATATGAAATTTAGTTTATTATATACTATGTATATTGTTTGTTTCACTATCCTTTTATTGAAAATGCAATCAGTTAAATTGATATAGAAACTTATAATCTGAAAATTAGGATGTATTTGAAAACCAACCTTTATCATGTCAATGTTTTCCGAATTGCATCCATTTCATTCAGCACATTTAATGTTCCTTAACATAAAATTTATGGTCCAATGGTCCGTTTACTTCAATTCATCGATATCTTTTCTTATAGTTTACCTCATCGTCGTCACTAATCATCGTGGTTGTTAAGATCATGATTGTTATGATGATAAAATCGCGATGATTTTTGGCGATGTTGAGGTAAACTATAATAAAATATATCGATGGATTAAAGGAAACCGACCATTGAACCATAAATTTTATGTTAAGGAACATAAAATGTGTCGAATGAAATAGATGCAATTCGAAAAACAGTGGTGTGTTTAAGTTGGTTTTCAAGAACAGTTTAATTTTCAGATTATATAGTTCTTTACCAATTTTAATGGTTGTATTTCTTTAATTAGGTGTATGGTAAAACAAGCAATATACATTTGTATTTAATAAACTAAGGGTACATTCCACAACGGTTGAGACACATAACCGATGTGATAGTTAATATATATGACAACGGTTGATACTCATAACCGTTGTGATAGTTAATTTATATTACAACGGTTGAAATACCTAACCACTACAATATAACGCGCGCTTCCAGAATACAACAACGGTTTCCAGACCGTTGTAGAAACAGGGAACTTACAACAACAATCTACATAACAACGCCTTCGCCCGCGTCATTATATGTCATTCCCAACCGTTGCTAAATGGGTTTTTCGTAGTAGTGTTCACTAAAGAAAATATTATTCTAGGTGAAACTTTTCTTGAACTCTTCTTAAGTTTGGACCCACATGCTTCCTAAAAGCATCCCCGCCTCCTCTTGGGCTTTATACAAGGACCCTCAGGCTTCTTAGAAGTTCTCATGCCTTCTCTTGGGCTTAATACAAAGACCCTGAAGACCTCTTAAAGGTATAAGATAGAACTTAGTCATCCTTTGCTAGAGCAGTCTTTCCAGTGTCAAAATATCAAACCAGTTTAGGGTTGATACTCAACCCTCACTCGCCTCCTCTTGGGCATCATACAAAAGATAAACTATTCCACACCAGTAGACTTGGACAGTCTAGATCTCCCCTTGAGTCTCAAAGACATTCTCAAGTTCCCTACAAACATAGGAGAAACCCCGGTTATTCTGGATTAATCTCCAGTGGAGTTAAAACCCTTGGGTTCTAAAACCCAGTCTCTCTCCTAAAAATCCCAACCAGGGTCAGTTTATCATCAGTATAACACTATCCCAAATCAGAACCCCGAGGCATCTGATATCTCAACTTTTCTGTAACCCTTAGCAAGAGTTGATTCCCCATTTGGACCTGCCTCGGGATCTCAATAATCCCCAGCAGAAAGATAGCCTCCTCTTAGGCTTTGTATAATGATCTTTCCTCGGCATAGTTAGCCTCCTCTTGGGCTTTGTACAATGATTCTCCCCAGCGGAGCTAACCTTTTCAGACTCTCTTGTTGAGTCAATCACTTTTCAGACTCTCTTGTTGAGTCAATCACCTATTCAGACTCTCTTATTGAGTCAACCTTTTTTAGCCTCAATCTTGGGCTTTGTACAAGACAGATAAAACCATTCCCTTGTTGAGACAATCTTTTCCAGCCTCCTCTTAGGCTTGGCATAAGGATTTCCCCTAGCAAAAGTTAGCCTCCTCTTAGGCTTTGTATAATGATTTCTCCAGCTTGTTCAGCCACAATTCTGGGCTTCGTACAGGACAGATAAAGGCACTTTCTTGTTGAGTCAAACCCTTTTAGCCTCAATCTTGGGCTTTGTACAAGACATAAATCTTCATAACCTTCTCTCAAGCTTGGGACAAACATCTTTCCCAGCAGATTCAATCCCTCCCAGCCTTCTTTTAGGCTTTGAGAAACAATTCCCTAAACAGAGTCAAACTCATTTCAGCCTCAATCTTGGGCTTTGTACAAGACATATAAAAATATCCTCATCCGAGTCAGTTAAATTTCCTATTTCAGCCTCAACCTTGGGCTTTGTACAAGACACATGCAAACCTCCCCGACGGAGTCAAAATCCACTTTTAGCCTCAATCTTGGGCTTCGTACAAGACAAACAAAGTATTTCCCCAAAAAAGTCAAGCTTCCAGCCTCCTCTTAGGCTTTGTATAATGACATAGTTATTATTAATGTTTCTTGGGAGGAGCCAGAGAGGGGTGATTTCATCTTTAATGACATAGTTATTATTAATGTTTCTTGGGAGGAGGATTATTGTTATAAGGTAATGGATGATTCAAAATTTTATTCGAGCTATCTATTATATATGTAAAGGAGTCTCAACTAGTTTTTGTTGAAAGGCCTTGAGAATAAAAGGACTAGGATTACTTTTATTCGAGCTATCTATTATATGCGTGAGGGAGTCACAACTAGTTTTAAGACATGGGGCGGAGAGGCACACGATTTTCTTATAATAATATGATTGCAAAAAGGTTAAACCTTAAGCCTTTACATTTTTTATTTAGCTTTAGATGTGTTTATGGAACGCATCTAAGAACAAGCGCATAGATGTATGCTTTTTTGTAGATGATATAATCATACTTGGAGATTTGAAAGAGGATTTAAATAATTGAAAACTTGGAGACGAGTCTTAGAAGAATAAAATTTTCTCAAAAGTACAAATAAGATGGAGTATATGAAATGTAAGTTTAGAAAAAGTAAAAGTGTTTCTAGCTTAGAGGTGAACGTGTTAGAATATGACTTGTTCATGACATACCTTCCTTGGGTTTTGATGATAAAAAAGTATTAAAAGAACAATGGTTTATTTGATGCGTTTTACATGTGTTAAGGATCTAATACTTGTAAATATTATAGTCAGGATCTATGTTACATTAAGCACACTTTGAGAGTTGCTGAATTACTAGCTTCTGGTGGCAGAATCTGAAGAACACTAGCTAAGTGATGTCTGGCGTAGACTCAGAAGCTGAAGGTCTCAGCATCAGAAGAAGCAACATAATTATATCTACACTTAGTGAATGCAAATTGGCTTCTGGTACCATTCAGAGTTGGTGATAAAGCTGAAGGTGTCCATACTGCAGAAAGCAAGTTGTATTGTCAAATCAGTTTGTTAGCTATAGTATAAAGACTGCAAGGCTCAAGAAAGGCTGAGATGCTTTATGGATATCTACTCTTAACAACTCTAATAGTACAGAAACTCTTGAAGAATCAAAGGTTAAATATGTTACACATTGGATCAATATCTTCAGGTGTATCTATCTTCAACGACTCTTGTACTATGGAGTAACAACAAAGACTCTTGATCAAATTACCTCTTCAACAGCTAGTTTCTAAAAAGGCTATAAATATGGCTGAAGGTTCAAACTGAATATTTAACAAGGATCAACCAAAAGAAGGAGTAACAAGATCAACAATTATCAACTCATTGTATATATAGATTTTTCTGATGTAGGCTGTAACTGTAAATGCCTGAAAATTTCTTACACATTGAATATCTTAGAAATCTTAAGTGCTTTATGTATTTGTTATGGTGATTTCCCGTACCTCTGATACATGTATCATGTACACCTTATTCTCTATTCTGTTGAGCTTGTTCAACAATTTAGATAAAAGTTTTGTGTCATTGGGATACAAGCAAGGAAGTCTCGAGCCAAGATGCTTGAGCCACGTAAGTCTCTTGCTATGTGCTTGAGCTGTGAAAGTCTTAATCAAGTGGATTGATTGAGCAGAAGTCTTGTATCATTGGGGCAAGGAATTCTCGAGCCAAGATGCTTGAGCCACGTAAGTCTCTTGCTATGTGCTTGAGAAGTGAAAGTCTTAATCAAGTAGATTGATTGAGCAACGTTAGTTGGGCGCATGAAATTTGGAGCAGTAAGTTTTGTATCTAAGGGATCAAGCAGAGAGGCTCATTTCATGGCACCTGGAGCAGGAGTCTTGAGCCAGTGAAACTTGAGCAAGAAAGCTTAGTACATGGAATTGGAGCAGTATGTCTTGACTAGAGGGGTTCAAGCAGGGAGGCTCATTTCATGGGACTTGGAGCATAAGTCTTGGACTGAGGGCTTGAGCAAGGAAGTCTTGGGTTCGTGGAACCTGAGCAGGAAGTCTCGAGTGAGGAGCTTGAGCAGAAGTCTTGTACCTTAGGTCTGAACAACTGTAAAAGTCTAATGCAAAATGCATAAGCGATTGTAATCATGTTTTGATTATAGTTAAAATCTCTTGTGAAGCAAGGGGACTGGTCTACTCTCAGTTTGGGAGAAACCAATATAAATCTTTGTGTCTTCTACTATTATTTATTTTCTTCTGTTAATATTCGGCTGCTAAGAATTAACCAGAATCTGAACACTAGTTTAGATTCTAATTTCTGATAAGATGCAAACTAAGAAACGGAAAACATAATTCAACCTCCCTTTTTGTGTACTTTTCTCACCTTCAATTGGTATCAGAGTCTGGTCTGTGCTTAACACTTAACACTGGCGCATATAATGATCCAATAAGAAAAGTTTGTCTGTAAAGACTTTCCTTCAAAAAGGAATCAAGTGGCACATGAAAAATATTATATTGCTTTTCCTACCTTATTCAAATGGTGATTTCTGTAACACCCCCAATCTATACCCCCAATTAATTAAAGCGATAACAGATAATCAGAGCATAATTAAAACATTCATGGCATAGATGAAGGCGTCACATCAATTGAAATAAAATACAACAACCTGCTTATATAGATATGCAACAATCAGGTAGCACATAACAGAGGAACTCAGTTCCTAACACCCACAATTCAGATACAGAATAAAAGCGGAAAATCTGCAACTGAAATCTCATATATATAAATATAAAAGTTTGTCTGTCTTATACGAGTTATACATGTCAAATCCAAAAAGATATATATACTTAATGTCACATAAACCACATAACGATCTCCCCGACTACCCGGTGCTACATATCAGAGCCGACCGACAAAAGAATGAAGACATAATCTTCATAAAAGACCTCCAGCACCTAATCTGTAATGCCTCATAGAGCATTCAAAACAGCAGAAGGGTGAGAAACACAATTATAATATAGTTGCATACAATTATGTAATAACAGGAAATACGCACACAACAACGTTCTCACCACAAACGTACAACATAATTCAAACACAAACAACACGATTCTTATCTCATACATCCATCACAAAAGCATATTAATCATGCTCAATACATTTATCACCAACATGTGTATATATCAACTCATCAATTCCATTCACAATTCCACACATAAACAATCCATTCATGATTTATGCAAATGCACAGAGACCGACACAACGACTCTATGCAATGCAATGCAGTACTGTTCCATCCATCATCTCATCATTAATTCACTCAGGAATTATTGGAATCATCGCTTATTACTTAGTGTAACTCCCCGTCAGACAAACGATGTTCTCCCGTCGCTCACACCACTTTGTATACGGCACACGACGTTTAGGGATCGCTCACACCTCTTTGTATAAGGTACACGACCCGATCGCTCACACCTCTTTGTATAAGGCACACGATGTTATAACGGATTCCCTCTGGAACCGTTTCGTCGCTCACATCCACTAGGGCACACGACATCACAAGAATGTATATCATGATGCTTGGCATACAATGACTCATGACAGTCAAATGCATCCACATATACAACCATGTAAACCATTCCAACATCCATAATCATGCATATACAATCAAATATAACACAATGCATTTACTTGACCTTAGGCTACAAACCATCATCATAACATTTCATCACATGCATTCACATCATATAACAACACACAAGTCATACGTTATTTATCAAAAGCATATCGCATAATAACACCTCAATTACACACAATTACGACGGTAAAAGTCGACAAAACGACACATTTCCAAATTCCTGACGCAATTAAATCGGCCAACCAATCTCAAAACCATTCCTATAATAAAGAACGTCTCATTAGCTTTCTAACGCACCCAACCGCGCATCAATTCGACTTATGGATCAAAATTTATGAAGAAAACAAAATGGAACAATCCGTCATGTTCGCTATGCGAATCTCCTAGCGAGCATTCGCTTTCCTCATTCGCCGTACGAAGCTCCAGCAAACCGTGGCAGAGAAAAAACAGCATAAAGTTCGCCTTGCGAACTGCTGGCGAACATTCGCCCACCCATTCGCACTACGAAGCTCTAGCGAGCCTTCGCTTTCCTCTTCGCTGCTTGTTCGCACTGCGAGCCTGCGAATTCTGGGATTCGCAGCAGCGCTGCTACTCACCCCAATTCACCATTTTCCCCATCAAAATCCAACCAAACCATATTATAACAACCAAAACATATTACAATCATAACAACAAGTATTCTACCGCATTTATACCGATTTCCAACCGCAAAAACATCGATTTCTCTCGTTTTCTCTCAATCGACCTAGAATTGAAAAGCTAGGAAAAAACCAACAAACACATACATGATCATACACACACATAGCATAACCGAGTTTCGCACCCTTACCCGATTAATCGTGCTTCGAAATGTCGGTTAATTCGATTACTTAAACTCCAAGTTTTTCCTCTTTTTCTTCTTCTCACTCTCCTTTTCTCTTCTCTTCTTTTTCTTTCTATTTTTCTCTCTTTTCTTTCTATGTTTATATTATAAAAGAAAAACAATACTTATCCAAGCCAAAAAGACCAAAATACCTCTACACTCAAATTTCTCGCAAACGTTCCCAAAACGCGATAAAACATAATAACCAAGAATAAAATAATATAAAAACCAAAAATAATTAAATCGACTCGATTAAATAAATCTAACAAAAACCAGGGCGTTACAACTCTCCCCCACTTAGAAATTTTCGTCCTCGAAAATGTTACCTGAGACGAACAACTCCGGATACGACTCCCGCATCCGACTCTCCAACTCCCAAGTCAAATTGCCCTCAGCAGCGCCTCCCCACGCCACCTTCATAAGTGCAATATCCTTGCCTCTTAACTGCTTCAACTCGCGATCCAAAACTCTCACCGGTAATGCCTCAACCGTAAGGTTCTCCCTTACCTCAACCTCATCCATTGGAACCACATGCGACAGATCCGGAACATACTTCCGAAGCTGTGAAACATGGAACACATCATGCAAATTCGAAAGATTCGGCGACAACGCCACCCGATAAGCCACAGCACCCACTCTCGCGGATATCTGATAAGGACCAATAAACCGAGAAGTAAGCTTCTTTGACTTCAATGCACGACCAACACCCGTCACCGGTGTAACTCTAAAAAATACATGATCGTCTTCTTGAAACTCGAGATCTTTCCTCCTTCGATCATGATAACTCTTCTGCCTACTCTGAGAAGCCTTCATTTTCTCACAATAAGTTTCACCTTTTCCGTAGTTTGTTGAATTAACTCCGGTCCAACCACCGAACTCTCACCAGATTCATGCCAACACAACGGCGTTTGACATCTTCTTCCATACAACGCTTCAAAAGGTGCCATTCCAATACTCGAATGGAAACTGTTGTTATACGTGAATTCCACCAACGAAAGATAACTATCCTAAACACCACCTTGCTCAAGAACACAAGCTCTCAACAAATCTTCCAATGACTGAATAGTTCTCTCGGTCTGACCATCCGTTTGAGGATGATAAGAAGAACTCAATCTCAACTTGGAACCTAACGCCTTTTGCAAACTTTCCCAAAATCTGGAAGTAAACCTCGGATCTTGATCTGAAACAATACACAACTGAACACCATGTAGCTTCACAATCACACGGATATAAATCTCAGCCAACCTCTCCAAAGAAAAACTGATGTCAATCGGAATGAAATGCGCCGATTTAGTCAGCCTATCCACAACCACCCAAACGACATTATGCCCCCTCGGAGTATTCGGCAACCCTGTCACAAAATCCATAGAAATGTTGTCCCATTTCCACTCGGGAATATCCTACGGTTGCAATAATCCACTAGGCTTCTGATGTTCTACCTTTGACTTCTGACACGTCAAACACGCATAAACATACTGAGCCACGTCCCTCTTCAATCCGGACCACCAAAAGATCTTCTTCAAATCTTGGTACATCTTATTAGCTCCCGGATGTATACTCAAACTACTCTGGTGTCCTTCCTCTAAAATCATCTTTTTCAAGTCCGAATCATCAGGAATATAAATTCTACCTCAGAATCTCAAAACACCCTTATCATCGACTTTAAAGTCACCATTCACACCTTTATCTCCAACCATCAACAAATCAACAAATTTCACATCCAACTTCTGCTTCTCGCTAACGGTCAACAGAAACTCATTAGTAACCTTTAACATACCAAGCCTCACGCTATCAGATGTCAATTCACACACCAAACTCAAGTCTCTAAATGCTTCCAAAAGTTCCCACTCTTTAACCATCAAAGCGGACATATGCAAAGATTTCCGGCTTAACGCATCGATTACCACATTAGCTTTACCAGGATGGTAATTCAATCTAAAATCGTAGTCCTTCAAAAATTCCAACCATCTCCGTTGCCTCATATTCAACTCTTTCTGATCAAACAAGTATTTCAAACTCTTATGATCACTTAAGACTTCGAATATTGCACCGTAGAGATAATGCCTCCAAATTTTCAACACAAAAACCACTGCCGCTAATTCCAAATCATGAGTAGGGTAGTTTTTCTCATGATCCCTTAATTGCCTCGAAGCATAAGCCACAACCTTACCTTCTTGCATCAACACTCCACCTAAACCAATCAAAGACGCATCGCAATACACCCCAAACGGTTCACTAGGATTCGGCAAGATCAAAATTGGAGTTGTAGTCAATTTTCTCTTCAGCTCACTAAAACTTTCCTCACACTGAATATCCCAAATGAACGCTTTACCTTTACAAGTCAGCTGGGTCAAAGGAAGTGCTAACTTGGAAAAACCTTCAATGAATCTTCGATAATATCCAGCTAAACCCAAAAAGCTTCTAATTTCAGTAACAGATCTAGGAGCCTCTCATTGTAGAACTGCATCTACTTTGGATGGATCCACAACAATACCATTACCTGAAATCACATGCCCAAGAAAACTCACTTCTGACAACCAGAACTCACACTTGGACAACTTGGCATAAAGTCTCTTCTCCTTCAAAATTTGCAATACATTTCGCAAATGTTCCGCGTGTTCCTCCCGAGACTTAGAATAAATCAAGATGTCATCGATAAACACAACAGCAAATTGATCCAAATGCTTGTGGAAAATGCGATTCATATACTCCATAAACACTCCCGGCGCATTAGAAACCCCGAACGGCATCACAAAATATTCATAATGTCCGTATCGTGTCCTAAAAGCCGTCTTTTGAATATCTTCCTCTTTCACTCTAATCTGATGATAACCTGACCTCAAATTAATTTTACTAAACACACACGTACCTACCAACTGGTCCATCAAATCATCAATTCTTGGAAGAGGATACTTATTCTTAATCGTCACCTTATTCAGCTGGCGATAATCAATACAAAATCGCATACTTCCATCTTTCTTTTTCACCAATAAAACTGGAGCACCCCAAGGCGATACACTCGGCCTCACAAACCTCTTCTCTAACAATTCATTCAACTGCTTCTTTAACTCAACCAACTCAGATGCCGACATACGATAAGGTGCCATAGATACAGGTCTAGTACCAGGAACTAGATCTATAGAAAACTCCACCTCTCTCTCTGGCGGCACATCTGAAATATCTTCCGGAAACACCTCTGGAAAATCACACACAACTGGAAACACATCAATTGCAACTTGACTATCCACGGTCAACAATGCAAACAATCCGAACAGCTGAGCTTCATCCGCCAAAAGTTTCTTCAACTCTTTGGTAGATAAGAAACTCGATTCCTCGTCTTCTTCAAGAGAAGGAAATATTACCAACTTATGATAACAATCGATATGAACTCGATTGAACTGCAACCGATTCATTCCTAAAACCACGTCTAAACCCTCCAATGGCAGACACACCAAATCCATCTCAAAATCCTTACCATAAATGGTCAAAGGACAACTTAAACAAACCAAAGAAGTAGTCACCAACCCCATTGCTGGAGTATCGATAACCATCTCTCCATCCATCGAAGACAACAAAAGATTCAAACGCTGTGCACACTCAAACGAAATAAACGAATGAGTCGCTCCGGTATCAATAATAGCAACTAAAGGCGTACTATTAATAAAACAAGTACCTCTGATCAGACGATCTGCATTAGTAGTCTGAGTTCCTGCAAATGTAAATACTTTCCCTCCAGCTTGAGCTTGCTTTGGTTTCGGACACTTCGCACTAACATGACCAGGTTCACCATAGTTGAAACACTTCACCACATTCCTCTTGCAATCAGTTGCGATATGTCCTAAACCTCCACAATTGGAACACTTCCTCATATCCTTTATACATTCAAACTGACGATGTCCTAAGTCACCACACCTATAACATCTCAAAGGATTCTACGTACCTCCCCCACTTGGCCTTTTATCATAATTAGCCCTTTGCTTACCCTTGTCAGCTGGTGACACATAAGGACCACCACGAAACGGTTGCTTTCAATTCCTTTCGTTCACACTCTTATAATGAATAGAACTAGCTTTGCTATCCTCCTCAAAAATTCTACAACAATCCACCAAATCCGAAAACCTCCTAATTCTTTGATAACCAATTGCCTGCTTGATCTCAAGACGCAACCCGTTCTCAAACTTCACACATTTGGAAAACTCCACAGTTGCTTCAGCATAATGTGGATAAAACTGAACAACCTCCACAAACTTAGCAGTGTAATCTATAACAGACATGTAACCCTGTTTCAACTCCAAGAGCTCTATTTCTTTCTTTCCTCTAACATCTTCAGGAAAATACTTCCTCAAAAACTCACCGCTAAACAAAGCCCAAGTGACAACTTCACCTGTAGCTTCCCACACATGGCGCTTACTAAACCACCAATCATCAGCCTCCTCCTGCAACATGTGAGTACCCAGTCTCACCTTATGTACCTCAACACAGTCCATCACTCGAAAGATTCTTTCAATCTCCTTAAGCCAAATCTGAGCACCATCAGGATCATGCCTTCCTTTGAAGACAGGCGGTTTGTTCTTCCTGAACTCATCATTCCCACCAGTATTAGGTGCACCCCGCACAGCCTGAGCCATAGCTTGCATAGCAGCAGCAAGAGCAGCGTCATTCCTTCCAGCCATATTCTGTTCATATCTAATAACAGTAACTATGGTTAAACAATCAGCTCTCCAGAACAGAACTAACGCACAACAAACAACTTGGTCAAAACGACCGACACGGACTAGCACAAACTGGCACAAACTGACACAAACTGGCACAAACTGGCACAAACTGGCACAAACTGACACAAACTAACTCCCCGCCGGACAAACGATGTTCTCCCGTCGCTCACACCTCTTTGTATAAGGCACACGACGTTTAGGGATCGCTCACACCTCTTTGTATAAGGCACACGACCCGATCGCTCACACCTCTTTGTATAAGGCACACGATCGTCTATAATCATGCTCACACCTCTTTGTATAAGGCACACGATATTATAGTGGATTCCCTCTGGAACCGTTTCATCACTCACACCCACTAGGGCACACGACATCACAAGAATTTATATCATGATGCTTGGCATACAATGACTCATGACAGTCAAATGCATCCACATATACAACCATGTAAACCATTCCAACATCCATAATCATGCATATACAATCAAATATAACACAATGCATTTAACATTTCATCACATGCATTCACATCATATAACAACACACAAGTCATACGTTATATATCAAAAGCATATCGCATGTTAACACCTCAATTACACACAATTACAACGGTAAAAGTTGACAAAACGATACATTTCCAAATTCCCTACGCAATTAAATCGGCCAACCAATCTCAAAACCATTCCTATAAGAAAAAACATCTCATTAGCTTTCTAACGCACCCAACCGCGCCTCAATCCGACTTACGGATCAAAAGTTATGAAGAAAAAAAAATGGAACAATCTATCATGTTCGCTATGCGAATCTCCTAGCGAGCATTCGCCGTACGAAGCTCCAGTGAACCGTGGCAGAGAAAAAATAGCATAAAGTTTTCTTTGCGAACTGCTGGCGAACATTCCTCCACCATTCGCACTGCGAAGCTCTAGCGAGCCTTCGCTTTCCTCTTCGCTGCTTGTTCGCACTGCGAGCCTGCGAATTCTGGGATTCGCAGCAGCGCTGTTACTCACCCCAATTCACCATTTTCTCCATCAAAACCCAACCAAACCATATTATAACAACCAGAACATATTACAATCATAACAACAAGTATTCTACCGCATTTATACCAATTTCCAACCGCGAAAACATCGATTTCTCTCGTTTTTCTCAATCGACCTAGAATTGAAAAGCTAGGAAAAAACCAACAAACACATACATGATCATACACAAACATAGCATAACCGAGTTTCTCACCCTTACCCGATTAATCGCGCTTCGAAATGTCGGTTAATTCGATTACTTAAACTCCAAGTTTTTCCTTTTTTTCTTCTTCTCACTCTCCTTTTCTCTTCTCTTCTTTTTCTTTCTATTTTTCTCTCTTTTCTTTCTATGTTTCTATTATAAAAGAAAAACAATATTTACCCAAGCCAAAAAGACCAAAATACCCCTACACTCAAATTTCTCGCAAACGCTCCCAAAACACGATAAAACATAATAACCAAGAATAAAATAATATAAAGACCAAAAATAATTAAATCGACTCAATTAAATAAATCTAACAAAAACCGCGGCGTTACAATTTCACTGAATTTAAATGATGGAAAATCAAGACATATTTTTAACTCATTGGTCTTGATAAAAGAGGTTTTTGAAGGTCTATAAAATATCCTTGAAAAAGGTATTACTATAGAAGTTGATGGTGTAGAGATAATCTTTTTGAAAGTCTCTATCACCATCTCAGAAGAAGCTTATTGAATATCTTCAGAGGTAGTTGCATTCTGGTAGGTGCTCTATCTCACTTTTGAGTATGTTAACATCATTGATGTGTTATATGCTCGGACTATCTTTGAATCCTTGTGCTTAGATTTATGGGAATCAGGTTTGAAGCTTGTCTAGTTACACTTCATCTAATCCCTCAAACAAATTCTGAGAAGATTGGTTTAGATTCAAACCTGAGGTCACAATTATTCAAGAAGTTATACAACTTAAATTTATTGTGCTCTATAAGTTTGTCTTGCAAATCTTCAAAGAAAAGAAATGAAATTAGATGATGAAAAGCTATCCAACAAATCACCTTTCTTAAAGCTTGGTTCTTTGAAATGTTTGATGATGATGATGGATTTAAATTTCTTGTCAGAAGTACTTCTTAACAAGCTGGATGGGTTGTAACATCTGTTGATAGAAGAGTAACTTCAAAAGCTTCTGAAATACTTGTATTTCAACTCATATCTCAGATCTAAAAGCAAGGAGAAACACTACCAGAACCTAATGTTAGTTAATCTTCACTGCATATTCTTTTGAAGATGACATTAGTGCAGGATTCAGATAAAAGAGTAATCTGGCTCTGTCAGTCATTATTGCTTCTAAAGAAGCATCTGAGTCCTAAAATAAAAATCAAGGATTGAAGAGAAAGAGATTATGCCAAATGTATCTTGATTCAATATTTGATAATAAGGAGTCTACCCTTTAAGGTGATATCTTAAGAGACTCCATTGCTCCTTGATTGATGGTCATGGAATTTGTATTAAAGTACAAGTCTATGAGAAACCTTCAATTTTTCTTTGTGTTTTGTAGGCAATTAGTTGATGGTGCTTTAATTTGTTTTATGCCATTCTCTGATAGCTAACATCATCTGGTTCTTTGCTTATCAAAGATCTCAAAGTCTTGAGTCAAGACAATGAAATTGATGATTCTGCTAAGAACAAGATCTTGTTCTTATTATGATTTATTCTAGATTGATACTCTGGAACGAGTCATGGTATTGCTATCAGAATTTGGCATAAGGCGAAGGAAAGCCTGTCTGAACATTTATGTATGGTCTCATAGAAATATGAGTGTCATTATTTAAATGTATTTGCTGCAGATATAAAAAAAAGGAGCAGAGGCATCTTCCATGGCATTTATCAAAGGTTGTTTACAATATTTGAAGGAAGAAGAGCCCACAAACTAGACTCAAGTGCTAGAGGTACTGAGCTTGGTGAGATAAGTGGAGTCATTAGTTTAACAACCATTGAATCAAAATCCACTCAAAGCAGTGTTCAGACTCTATGGTCAAGTCTAAATATCGATACGTGTCTGACCGAGAAAATAACAAAAAATGGGTATGCTTGTTCTTTTCTGGCTTATCTCCTGATTCAATGAGATATTTGTGTAAGTGTAAATACAAAGTTTCTGTTAGATTTATAGAGAAGCTCTTTTGAAAAAGGATCTTCAAAAATCTTTAAGAAGAAACTCTATTGTATTTATCTATACTGAATATTTCATTAAGCTAGATGATGATCATATTTATGGAAATAGTTTCCTTACTTTGTGTGATGTTACTGTTGTTTGTTAATTGTCAAAGGAAACAATTCAATATTCATCTATCACTTATGACTCTTGTTTCAAGAGGAAATATTGGTTCTGAATAGAATCTTCGAAACTAATGACTGACAAAAGATATCTCTCTCCTAGTCTAGTTCTACTAGACTCCGATGGATGATAGCTTTTGGGAGTTGTCAGATTCTGAGATTCAAAAGAGGATTCTTTACTTCTGATAAAGCAGTTTAATTAAAAGGTTTTTCAAAAAAAAACTTTTATAATACTTAAATTATCATAAAGGTGAAATTTATCTAGTGAATTCATGAAATCTGCTGGATAAGAACCTTTGGGTAATGATGTTTTCCTTTTGGATACTTATTGTCACTATCCCCTGTCTTGTGAAACATCATTTTGTCCTTCTTCTGACAATATTCTTATTCCTTTAGGAATATTGTTCAGTTCTTTTCTTTTTATTTTCTCTTTGGTTGTGTGCTGATCAAGCTAAAATTGAGATGAGTTTCCTAGTCAATTCTTCTTTGAATCAACTGGTTATCATCAATGAAAAGTTTGTTGATTTTGACGAGTTGCTTATGTCAGGCTTTAAATTTTGGAAGACTGTGTCTGAACAAGGATGGAATGGATACTTTGAGATGCTCTGTCGTTTCACTTATCCAGATCTTGTCAAAGAGTTTTGGATTAATGCTGCCATTGTTGAGCTAAATTCTAAGTGTGCTATTCTTTCTAAAGTAATTGGTGTTTCTATAACAGTAACCTCTAAGGAGATTTCTAATGTGATCAATTGTGAGAAGACTGGAGAAATCCCATGAACTCTTGTTTGGGAACACTATCTTCCTACTTGGCGTATCTTTGTAGATCCATATAATACATCAGCTGTCTCAAATGTTCGTCCTGATGCAGTGGTTTGGAATCAAATTCTGAATTCAAACTTACTTTCTAAGGATAAGGATTTAGACCTTGTGGACCCTATTGAAAAAGACCTACTTCTGCTTCTCATTTCAGACTTGCTGGTTGATCTTCCTCAAGTTATGTTTGACTATTTAAAGAATACTCTTTCTTCCTTTCACAAGGGAAAGATTTTCTTCATTCTTTTTGGATGAGTTCTTTCAGAATTACTTGTTCAACAGGGAGTTATCATAAGTTCAGAGGTTGGTTTGTCTAAAATCTGGAGAGACAAGTTTGAAGCTATCTATGAAAGATTCTGATGTTAGATTTCGGCATAGTTATGCCTTGTAATTGTTAGAACCTTTGTATTAAGCAATCTTATTATTAATTCAAAGTTTTTTCATGCTTTTGTGCAGTTTAACTGTTGAATATATTTATTTATGGTTATTCAAAAGAATTAAAAGTAATGGGAGTAAGAAACCAATGTGTGCAACTTTTATGATTAATAAAATGGAAGGTATTATAAATTATTTAGACATTCCAGTCTGTTGGATTGACCCTAAGGTATTCCTTAGGATCATCTGACATGTCCATATTATTTAAGTAATCTTGTCATTCTTCCTTGGAAAACTCCAAAGCCTCTTTCCTCAGTTGATTTATGCTTCTGGACCCAGAAAATATTCTTCTTCAGTGTGTCTTCACAAAGGATGCTGAAGAAGTGAGAGCCTCTGAAGTTATCTGCTTGCTAGTAGATCCTTCAACTGCTGCTTTGCTTTTTGTTTCTTGAGTTGCTGCATTCACTATGGCTATCTTTCCGAAATCTCTCTTTGGAACCCAGATTTGTTTCTGTTTATACATCTTGGTGTTTTGAGGATTAAGTGATTATGAACGTAAGTCTGCTATGAGTTCTTATATAGACGTGTTACATACATTGTTCCAAGTATCTGTTGTTTTAATATTGATTAAGTCTAATCAATGTCTTAAATAATAAATCTTGGAAATGTTTTTAACAACCAGACCTATTAAAGATTCTTTAACAGCTATAAATATTGTACTTAACTAGTTTAACTTTTGCTTCTGGTGTCAGTTTTACTTCATTAATGTTTTTCACAAAATCAAAGGGAAGTTATTGAAAGTATTTGCATTCAATAAACAAAATTTGGTCAAAAAGTACTTTTTTCATTCATTGAAGCAAAAGGATTACAAAACATTGATTCATAAGGAACTGCTAATGCTTAGTATAGATCCTTATCTAAGTCATCATGAACCTTATGATGATAACAGTTGTCATAATTTATGTCTATCTCATCCTCATCAGCTTCTTCCTCGTCTACCTCTGGGATTGGGTGGTAGAACATCTTGTTGGACTGCCTTCTTCTCTTTGACCTCTTCATTATCTTCCTTTTGGGCTTCATTATAGCTTATGATGGACCTACTCCTGTATGTTATGTTGGAGCTGCTGACATTGCCTCTTTAGAAGTAAGCTTTGCATAGGGCACATGCCCAGTTGTAGATGTCTCAGAAATAACTCGTTTCTGAACATTCTGGACATCTTGTCTTGTAAAGCTCTCAGAGATTTCTCTCAATACAAAAGTCTTATGATTCTCAGTTGATAACTCCATGACTCTAGTGGATGTTGATGAAAATGAACTAGGTTTAGATTGCTTTTATAATGACTTATGAGTAACTCAAACGACTGATTTAATCCTTGCTTGATTCTTGGAACAGTAACGACCACAAAAAATTTAAAGCATGCACTATACAATCCTTAATGACCCATGTTACTTGATCGTTTTTCATTTCTTGGAAATGGATCCTGTAATGATGGCTTGTGATGCATTTATGACTGTAATTCTTTTCTTCTTCTCTTTTTATTTCTTTTTGATGTGACAAAAGGGGAGAAATAATGATAAGTATTTAATTAGAAACTGAACCCATTGAGTACCTATTCAGTTGTACATATTGTTCATTTATAACTTTGTTATTTAAATTTTTGTTTTTATGGTTATCTTGTCTGGGCGACACATTTTAACTTTCTTATACATAGAACTAAGGAGGAGCTTACAAACCTTAGCCTTAGCCTATCAGACTCAGAAGGAGCTTACAAACCTTGTATTCTGATGTTGTCAAAGGAAGTTAAAATATTATTTTTGGTTTTCTTAAATATGGAACTAAGGGGGAGCTTACAAACCTCAACCTTGGAACTGTTTGATTTAGGGGGAGCTTACAAACCTCAGACTCTGATATTACTAAGAAAACTGAATTACTTTTTCTTGAAAGTAGTACCTAGTATGAAGTCTACAAAACTCAGTTTTGGACTATTAGACTAAGGGGGGCTTACAAACCTCATACCCTGATGTTGCAGAGAAAATTATAACCGCCAAACATTGTCCTTTAAATACTTGTGTTTGTCATCATCAAAAAGGGGGAGATTGTTAGAACAGGACTTGTTCATGACATATCTTCCTTGGGTTTTGATGATAAAAAGTATTAAAAGAACAATGGTTTATTTGATGTGTGTTACATGTGTGCAGGTTCTAATACTTGTAAATATTATAGTCAGAATCTGTGTTACATTAAGCACACTTTGAGAGTTGCTGAATTGCTAGCTTCTGGTGGCAGAATTTGAAGAATACTTGCTAAGTGATGTCTGGCGTAGACTCTGACGCTGAAGGTCTCAGCATCAGAATAAGCAACATAATTGTCTCTTTATTTAGTGAAAGTAATTTGACTTCTGGTATCATTCAGAGTTGGTGATAAAGCTGAAGTTGTCCGTACTGCAGAAAGTAAGTTGTATTGTCAAATCAGTTTGTTAGCTAGAGTCTACAAATTACAAGGCTCAAGAAAGGCTGAGATGCTTCATGGATATCAACTCTCAACGGCTCTAATAGTACAGAAACTCTTGAAGACTCAAAGGTTAAACATGTTTCAGATTGGATCACGATCTTCTAGTGTATCTATCTTCAAGCTCTAGTACTATGGAATATCAGTAAAGACTATTAATCAAGTTACCTCTTCAATGACTAGTTTCTGAAAATGCTATAAATATGGCTGAAGGTTCAAACTGAATCTTTAACAAGGATCAACCAGAAGAAGGAGTAACAAGATCAGCAATTATCAACTCATTGTATATACAGATTTTTCTGATGTAGGTTGTAATTGTAAAAGCCTTGAGATTTATTACACATTGAATATCTTATAAGTGCTTTAGGTCTTTGTTATGGTGATTTCCCGTACCTCTGATACTCGTATCTTGTACACCTTGTTCTCTATTTTGTTGAGTTTGTTCAGCAGTTTAGATAAAAGTCTTGTGTCATTGGGGTACAAGCAAGGAACTCTCGATCCAAGATGCTTGAGCCACATAAGTCTCTTGCTTTGTGCTTGAGCTGTGAAAGTCTTAATCAAGTGGATTGATTGAGTAGAAGTTTTGTATCATTGAGATATAAGCAAGGAAGTCTCGAGCCAAGATGCTTGAGCCATGTAAGTCTTTTACTATGTGCTTGAGCAGTGAAAGTCTTAATCAAGTAGATTGATTGAGCAAGGTTAGCTCGATGCATGAATTTTGGAGTAGTAAGTCTTGTATCTGAGGGATCAAGCAGGGAGGCTCGTTTCATGGAACCTGGAGCAGAAGTCTTGAGCCAGTGTGGCTTGAGCAGGAGAGCTCAATACATGGAATTAAAGCAGTAAGTCTTGACCAGAGGGGTTCAAATAGGGAGGCTCGCTTCATGGGACTTGGTGCAGAAGTCTTGGGCTGAGGGCCTGACCAAGGAAGTCTTGAGTTCGTGGAACCTGAGCAGGAAGTCTCGAGTGAGGAGCTTAAACAGAAGTCTTGGACCTTGGGTCTGAGCAACTGTAAAAGTCTTATGCAGAATGCATAAGCAATTATAATCATGTTTTGATTATAGTGAAAATCTCTTGCGAAGTAAGGGGACTGGACTACTCTCAGTTTGGGAGGAACTAGTATAAATCTTTGTGTCTTCTGCTATTATTTATTTGCTTCTGTTAATATTCTCCTGCTAAGAATGAACTAGAATCTGAACACCAGTTTAGATTCTAAACTCTGGTCAGATGCAAACTAAGAAAACAGAAAACACAATTCAACCCCCTTCTTGTGTACTTTTCTCACCTTCAGAATGATTGGGATCATATAATACCATAAGTAATGCGATTAATATCTTGGGTACATAGTAAAAAATGAAAGAGAGTTAGAAGGAGATGTAAACCATCAAATTTAAGTAAATTGGTATAGTAGAGGAGGGCATCATATGTTTTATGTGACACAAAAATACCACTCAAACTAAAGAAAAAAAATCATCAAACAACTATATAACCAATGATGTTGTACGAAACAAAATGTTGGACTATAAAATAACTAACAAGTGAATAAACTAAGGGTAGCAAATATAAGGATGTTACAATGAAAGTGTGGTAAGACTAGAGAATATAATATTAGAAATTAAAATACTGTTGAGTGCTTAGGTAGCACCTATAGTAGAAAATATGGTGGAAAACATGCTTAACTGATTTGGGCATGTAGAGAGAAGACATGTGAATTATGTAGTAAGGAAAGTAGATCAAATGAAGAGTAGTCAAACAATTAGAGATAAATGAAGACCTACAAAATTATAAGAGAAACTATTAAGAAGGATCTCGAGATTACCAAGTTGGATATAAACATGGTCTTTGATAGAACATTATGGCGTCATATGATCTATGTAACTGACCCCACTTAGTGGGATAAAGGTTGATTGTTATTGTAAGTTTTGTTAAGTTCCTCTTATTTGAATTAATGATTGCATGACATCAAGTGTAATTGAAAGACAATATTTTTTAAATGACCATAAGAATTTTAAAAAACATTTAAAAGCACTAAAACCTTGTTTTCACCCTCTAATTTGTAAATACTAGAAACATCCTAAGAGGGGGAGGGGGTGAATTCAGATTGCTGGATTTTTTAGTTTTAAGCACTTATTTTTGAAAACTTGTTTTAATGGAGGCGTGTTTAAGAATATATAATTAATTTAAAAATAAAAAAAGAGTAAAGTACTAGAAAATAAAGTGCAGAATGTAAAAATTAAGGAAGGAAAGAATGACACTGATATTTATCCTAGTTCCCGTTGCTAACTTAAGGGTACATCCAGTCCCTCTCAAGAATCCTCTCAAACTAATTCTTAATACTCACACAAAAAATCACCCCACTTCCTTGTTTATACAACAAACACAAAACACTATGACAGACTTTGAACCACCCCGAGTCAAATAACTTTTTTCACAGTCACCAAACATAATGGTGATCTTCATCAAACACTATGGTAAAACAAGTAACATTCAATTTTGTTTAGAAATAAAAAACTTATGTAGGTTGTACAATAATCCGATCCAAACTAGGATTGTTGATTCTTATAAATATCACCTTTAAAATATATATCATGTTAGTTTTCAGAAAAATTTAATGTTCAAAAACTTTTTCTAATTTTCAAAAGTTCACAAAGTTTCAAACACTTTGAAAAATGAAGATCACCTAAAAGTGATATCTTAATTCTATAAATCTGATTTGAAAGGTCTTAATTTGTTTCAAAATGGTAAACCAATATTTATACAAACATAGAAGGCACCTTGAAACAATATGCCACTTTGGAGAGGTATTATGAACCATTAGAAAGCTTAAACATGGCACTGGTTCTTGAAAAATTGTGTACTAGAAAGTGGTAATAGATTACTCCTTTGTGGTAACCGATTACTAATTGACTTTTTTTTTTCTAGGCCGATAAAAGACCAAGGCCCAAAACAATGTCAATCCACTCCAAATGATCCAATGTATAAAAGTCATCACACGAGAAATTTAAGACACGCTTTCTGATCTCCACTTTTTACTATAATCATCTTAAATTCTGAACTGACTTGGGCGTTGGAGTATTAACCTTGCAGGTCCACCCATGCACCTCCGTACCAGAGATTAATGCACCCAGCTCAAGATTCCTCACCATCAATAATATACTCCTAATTCTAGTTCCAGAACGTACACCCTTGTTTCAAAATATTGAATTTTGATATATGATAATCGATTAGAGGTATATGGTAATCAATTACCACCTTAATTTTTACCTAGAAACACTTTGAACATATATATATATATATATATATATATATATATATATATATATATATAGTTTTAAGTCTATTTAAGTGGTTTCTACCTCTTTTAACATTAGAAATAAGTTATCTTATGTTTAAATGATGTTTTTTTTAGACTTTTCAGTGAAATATGAACTGAAGGGTTATTTATCAAAGATAAAATATATATATATATATATATATATATATATATATATATATATATACACACACACATAGTTTTAAGTCTATTTAAGTGGTTTCTACCTCTTTTAGCATTAGAAATAAGTTATCTTATGTTTAAATGATGTTTTTTTTAGACTTTTCAGTGAAATATGAACTGAAGGGTTATTTATCAAAGATAAATATATTTAACCTAAACTTTAATAATCCTTGCCATTTGTTTTTTTATTGATCTCCGTCTTCATCTTTTTCTTCTCTATTGATATTCTTGTCTTCATCAAAACTCAACCATGTTCATAAAAGAGATCTACTTTACATAATTTCACCTCAATATTCTTCGTGTCATAAGAGTGAATAGTGGATGAATACCTAAATGTATCACAATTAAGGGTTACAAACAGGCATGTCAGCTCCGTTTAGTCCAACACATCAATTACATTTCTCTCTTTTATATAACAACTCTTATTTTTATGACTGAGCAGACAAAAAGAATATAACGTGAAAAACTTCAATTATACTTCTTTTTGTCTTCTATTTTTTTTTAATTACATCTTCTGGTCATCTGAAGATTCTTTCTCATTGCTTTATTACCTCATACTTCTACTAAGAAGGGCATGTTGAATCTTGAAAGATTTATGCTTTTGAGGCGGATAAATCCCTATGGACAATGATCCTACACATCCCAAACTTGTGTAATCGTTTATTATTTTGTAAGATTAACATTAGTGATTACGAGAAGATGTAATCACGAGAGTGTGCTCCTCTCAAGGTCTCAGGTTCAAATCCTACTAGGTCCAATCAATCCTTGTGTGAGTCAGTCCATACAGAGCTTTGCTCTGGCTTTAAACAGGATCCCCGCTAGTGGACATTGGGATTGATCCCTTTTGAATTAGTCGGTCGTAAGGCCAAATACCAAGATTTAAAACAAAAATCAACTTATATTGGCAGTCAAGTTTATACAATATTTCCACTATTAAGGAACAATCTAACAAAAATCCCCCATCCCCTTTCAAAACACTCTATTTTCCCATTTTTATTTGATATCTTATTCTGTATAATTTTCTTCACAAGTAGAGAGTTTACATTAATTTCTTACATCATACACTCAAATATTTTTCTAAGAAATTATGTAACAAAATTTGTAGTTGAATAATAACAAATATTAACTAACGTCCTTGAATACTACATTATCTGCTTGTAATTGAAATTGAGTGCTACAACATTTTTGTCTAAATTAGATTTATGAGTCACTAACATTGGCAATTCGACAATTTAGAACCTTAAATTTAGAGAATATCAAAATGCCCATCCACATTGTTTAAATGTTAGTCAATATACTCCATATCATTGTCAATATGAGAGGAAGATGTCAAAAATGTGAATTAAACTTGTTAACATGAAAAATCCTATTAATTATCTTTGCTAACACATATTTAATTTAATCAAAATTTTAAATTTTTAAAATTTGATTTTTAATTTTTTTTATAGGTCAAACTCTCAACTTGTTAATCCGTCCATAAATAAAATATGATGTAATTTTATTGTTGAGTCCCTGCTTTTGAGGTTGGCATAAATTTTGGTAAAACTAACTTAGCTGACAGATGTTGGACAAGATGTCCTAACATGTTGAACTAACTGCAGGTTAAGATGTTAGACAAGATGTCCTATCAGAAGGAATCGACATCTTTGTCTGTTACAGTTTTGAACTAACTGTTTTGGGTAACAGGTGTGATTGGAATTTGACTAGGATTCCAGGTGGCACCTGAGATTGTGGAATCAGATATTCTGATTTTAAATGGATTTGTGGTTTCCTTGTGAAGTAGACATTTTTGGTAACTTGGGATTGAAGAAAGAATTAGGTCGCTAATCCTGAGAAAGATATCTGCTGCATTTTAGAAGCCCAAGTCCAGCTGTGGTTTACAATATAAATAGGATAGAATTAACCTAGTTTGAGGTTGGTTGTTGCAGCTGTTTTAGAAGTACTAGGGTTTGTAATTTTGTGAGCCTCTCGTGTATTGTGAGAATAATGAGAAGGACTGATTATTGAGTTGTAATATTTTCAGTCACTGCCGTGATTGGAAGGGAATTGAGAAGGGTCTCATACCTAGGAGAGTCTTAGGTAGAAATCTAGGAAGGGTAGTTTCTAGGTGATAAGCTGTAAACGTTGGAGTTTAGCTTAGAACCAGTTCTACTTAGTGATTTCATTCCTGGCTTGGTAGCCCCCAAACGTAGGTGTTGTTGTTCACCGAACTGGGCTAACAATTCTGGTGTTGTTTACTTTCTGCTGTTTACTTTCGTTCTTCCTTAGATCCTTGTGAAAAGCAGAGATCAAGTGTCACGACATCCTGTCTGACATCTTCGTGATCTGCTTAACCAAAATTTCAATTGGTATCAGAGCAGGCATCCTGCTCTGTATCTGGGTGAGATTCAGGGACGATACTTTCTGGTACGATGGATAAAGAAGGAGGAATTCTAAATAGACCACCAATACTTGATGGTTCCAATTATGATTATTGGAAAGTTCGCATGGTGGCGTTTATCAAGTCTATGGATGGAAAGGCTTAGAAGTCTGTGGTTAAGGGGTGGGATCCACCAAAGATCAAAGACAAAGATGTGAAGCTCACTGAGGAGCTAAAACCTGAAGAAGATTGGGACAATGAAGATGATAAGCTTGCTCAAGGAAACTCTAAAGCCTTGAATGCCTTGTTTAATGGGGTGGACAAGAACATCTTCAGTCTCATTAAGAATTGCACTGCTGCAAAAAATGCGTGGGAAATTCTGAAGACTACGCATGAAGGCACCTCTCGTGTTAAATCCTCAAGGCTTCAGCTTCTCACTACTAAGTTTGAGAACCTGAGGATGAGAGAAGATGAAAGTATACATGACTTTCATATGAATATTGTTGATATTGCCAACACATCTAGTGATCTTGGTGTAGTGCAATTTTTGTGGTTTCGAATCACTATCGCTTTAGTACTACAGTTCAATTCATTTTTTATCCAGTGCAGCTGATTAAGGAATGGAAATAGATGTCTCCAATTAACCCTGCTTGCATACTGAGGTTAAACAGTCAAAACTGTTGGTTTACAGATGCCATCAAAATAGGGGGTTCTTCTTTAGGGTTATTTTCTTAAAAATAGTGTCTAGACTATTTGCGAGGCTTTTGGTAAGGTGTTAGGTCTGATGCTTCTTGATTGATGTATGAAGGTATTGGATTTTGGGTTTTTTGATTAGTATGCTCGCTAAGATTTTACAATCTTATGCCTACGTATTCCCATTTAACGAAACAGGGAAATCAGAGTAGTTCCTCATATTCTATGGGAGGAAAAAGGTTGTTTTGGTGTCTTGTTCAAAGCCCAAGACATGAAGCTGAAGGTGATTTGTATCTTGTTCAAATCCCAAGATGTGAAGCTAAAGGGTTTGGGATGAGAGAGAATTTGTCATCTCTAAAGAGGAATTGTTGATGTTTGTATGTTGTGAGCAAAGTACAAATTTGATGCTAAAAGGTTGATTGACTCAACCGGGGGTTTTTTTATACAAATCCTAAGAGGAGGCTGGAGGTTTGACTTTTCCAGGGAAAATGTTCTTTCTATCTTGTACGACACCCAAGATTGAAGCTAAAAGGGATTTTTACTCCGTTGGGGAGAATGTATATTGTATAAAGCCCAAGATGGAGGCTGAAATGATTTGACTCAACAAGAGAGTACTTTTATCTGTCCTATATAAAGCCCAAAACGGAGGCTAAAAAGGTTGACTCAACAAGAGAGTCTTGAACATGTGATTGACTCAACAAGAGAGTCTGAAGGTTGATTGACTCAACAAGAGAGTCTTTTATACTCAACAAGAGAGTGATTTGCTGTCTCGTACGAAGCCCGAGATTGAGGCTAAAAGGAGATTGACTCAATAAGAGAGTCTTTTATTCTTAACAAGAGAGTGTTTTATATGTCTTGTACAAAGCCCAAGACGGAGGCTAAAAGGAGGTTGACTCAACAAGAGAGTCTTTTATACTTAATAAGAGAGTGGGTTTTTATATGTCTTGTACAAAGCCCAAGACGAAGGCTAAAGGTGGTTGACTCAACAAGAGAGTCTAAAAAGGTTAGCTCCGCTGGGGAGAATCATTTGTAAAAAGCCCAAGAGGAGGCTGACTTACTGCTGAGGATTATTTAGATCCTGAAGCGGGTCCAAGTGTGGGGAACTCTCATGAGAGAGACCGAGTTTCTGCTGGAGATTGATCCAGGGTGACCAGTGTTTTTTCCTATGTTTGAAAGGAACTTGAGAATGTTTTTGAGACTCAAGAGGTTTAGACTATCCAAGTATAGGATTTTATCTTTTGTACAATGCCCAAGAGGAGGCACGGGCATTAAGGGATGAGTATCAACCCTAAAATGGCCGGAGTTTTGACGCGGGAAAGACTGCTCTAGCGAAGGAAGACTAAGTTTTGTCTTATACCTTTAAGAGGTCGTCAGGGTCCTTGTATTAAGCCCAAGAGAAAGCATGAGAACTTCTAAGAAGCCGAAGGGTCCTTGTTCAACGCCCAAGAGGAGGCGAGGATGCTTTTAGGAAGCCTGTGGGTCCCCAAACCAAGAGAAATTCAAGAAATGCAATTCACAGAGAAGAGATTATTCCAGGAAAGTTCGAGAATTTGGAAGAAACTCAAGAGATACCATTCACGGAGAAAATATCATCTCTGGGGAGTTAGAGTTTCTTTGACAATTCCTAAGGTTGACAGTCTGAGAAACGGTTCACCGAGAATACTGCCTTTCTCTTTGTTCCATATTGTTTAACCCCAAGAGGAGGGAAGACTGTATCCGAAATCCTATGGGGATCTAGTTTTATTTGTATTCGAGAGTGACCAACAAGGCTTTACCTAGTGCTAGACGTAGTTGCCGGGGAAAAATCTAAATAACTATACTAGTATTACACAGTGGATATGTGACAAGTATGTAAAAGGAATTGAAAGAAGACTTACAGTGAAGCAGCCCCACAATACAGTTATATACATATGAAAGCGGTAAATGAAAGCGGATAAACACTTACCCGTTATAGAGCTTCCATGCTGTTTGGTTAGTTGTTAAACAAAGAAATTAAAGAAAGTTTTGATAACAATATATATATTTGAATTCAAAGTCAAAGGAGAAAGTGCTTTGAAAAGATTGTTGGGGCTTACAGCTCAAGGAGAGGCCCAAGTTTTAACGATGATCGCACCGTTGTTTTGTAAACTGTATAGAGGGACTTATACAATATGTGAGGCCCAAAAGGTTTTTTATGTACAAGGGGATGGATCTTACACTCTATTAGAGGCCCACAGATTTATTTTTGTACAAGAGATGGGACTTACAACCCAAGGAGAAGCCCATGGTTATTTGTTGGGCAACGACGATCGCGCCGAGGTTTTTGAAAACACAGTGGGTCTTATACAATATTTGAGGCCCAAAATCATTTTGGTTTCAAACAAGGGGTTGGGTCTTACACTCTTTTAGAGGCCCAAAGATTTTTAAAGAAAAGAAATGGGGCTTATAACACGAGGGTAGGCCCAGATGATTTGATTTTTGAACTGGAGATTGCACCGAGATTTTTCTTTTAACGTAGAGGGACTTATACAATATCTGAGGCCCAAAATTGTTTTGGTTAAAAGGGGATTGGGTCTTACACTCTATTAGAGGCCCATGAGTGTTTGAAAATGATTGATGAGGGTGGAATAAATCAAAACCCTAATTTCATCATTTTTTAAAGTAATTATTCAAAGAAAATTAATTAAAATGATAAAAATACCAAATAAGTTGAAATAAACAACTTGTGATTTTTGGTTAAGGTTTGAAAAATGAGGTTTTAATCACAAGATGAATTAAAACTCATTTGGTTTTGATTTTTCAAGATGAATTAAAAATGAATTTATTCATAAAAATACCAACTATATTAAATAAATAATATAACTTTGATTTTTTTGTGGAATAAAATATTTCAACAATTTTGTGATTTTTTTACAAAAAGAACCAATAAAAAATAATTAAAATTGAGGGAGTTATTAATTTTTCAAATCATTAAAAATAATAAGAAAAATAATAAAATATGAAAAAGTGGTAAAAAAGAGGATCTGGGGCGAGGGGGATTCGAACCCCAGACCTCTTGTGTGCAGTGCGCGCGTCCTACCACTGGGGTGGTGATACATCCGTGTATCAAACCCCAGCCACAAATATACAAGGCTTGCCTTGTTCTTGGCCTGGCCAAGGCAAGGCAAGGCAAGATTTTGGCAAAAAACGTGAAGCTTGTAACTTTCTCATTTCTCCATGGATTGAGACAAAATTTAGGTCTATCCTGCCTATAATTTCACAAGGAATCCAATGGTGGTGGTGTTTTTTTTCAGATGAGGTCCCCATTTTAAAACCCGATAGTGGTTTTGAAATAGGCCTCCATTTTCATTTTCTGTGCTACCTCATGGTACAGGCATGAATCACATGATGAATTGGTCCAAACACAACATATATAACATGTATGAGATGTGTATGATCAGTGGACTTTAAAGCAATGCATATTTTAAAGAGTTCAAGTTGAGATACTTACCTATTTGGGAGCTTTTTGGGCAATCTGCCAAGGGCCTTGTTCCAAAAATGTTTTGATGCTTTGAACACTCTCAAATAATCCCTTAGAAGATTTTAGGATGATTGGAATCAGCTGGAAACCTCAGGAATGGAAACTGGCCCATTCTTGCAAAAGGGGCAAAAGTGACCAAAATAGCAACTCTCTCAAATGGTGTTCCAGAAGCAGAGAACCATTTGGGATAGTTCAAGGATGATATTTAGGGTGTGTTTGAGGCTTTATCTGGTTTTGAAAGTGACTGAATCAAGACATGGCTCGAAAAGTGCAAAAAGTCCTATTTTGAGGTTTTGAGAAGGGACTTTGAGGTTTTGGTGTTACAGGTCACTTGTGAGAGTTTGGACAGCTTAGATATGACATATTGGATGTGTTTGGATCATGAGCTATGGTGGAATTGCTCTCTAACTCAAAAACTCAGAGTTACCTTGCTAAAGAAGGCATTTTTGCCTAGAGAAAGAGATTTTGAGGAAATCAAGTGTTGTAGTGCTTTGGTGTACTTAAACTGAGCATAAATAAGCTCTATTTATAGTAGAGCAAGTTTTTTTTGGCTGCAATAGTGAATGGTAACTGCTCCAGAGGTTTGGCAAATGTTGATCAATAGGAATTCAAGTCTCCTCTAGCCATTGACTAGAGGTTAGAGCACAGGCCTTTGGTTCCCTAGTTCAGAGATCATCCTTGACTCATTCAGTTTGAAATGGCTCAGTTCATGCCACCTTGGTGCATCCATTGAATGCTCCAAAACAAAATTGGAGTCTTGTCCCCTCTTTAGGGTTTTTTAGATTTGGCATGCTATTTTTAGTTCCAAAGACTTGGGAGGCTTATGGATCAGTGTTTGTCCCTCCTTGGTCTCTCTCTGAGGTGTTCAGATGGATAAACTTGTTTGTCATTTTCAAAAATTCCTCAAATTGAGCAAAATGCACAAATCTGCCTAGTTATGACAGTTGCAGCAAGGCATATTGCCACTGTCATAACTCTTAGCTCAAATGGAATTTCATGAGGTTCTTGGCCATTTTGGAAAGCTCTCATATGATAGAACATGTGTGATCATAGTTTGTCTTGACACTTTTTGGATCCAAGTGAAAAATGCCCTTACATTTTGGAAAAAGTGAAACAGATTCTGACTTGGTGAAAATTTCACTAAGTGGTTGAAAAAGTGACATTTCATGTTTTCAGTCATTTTGATCCAACCATAACTCAAAATCCATGATGAATTAGAATGAGGTGTAGTTGACACTTTTAAAGTATGCCATGAGAGCTACAAATCCATCTTTGGATCAACCCAAGTGGTTGCTTGGATCTCAAGTTATGATCCTTGGAAGTTGGTACCCTAGCCACTTTGTTTCATAACTTAGAAAATTTCTAAGTTTTTTAATGGTTACCCCTTTTACAAGTTATCCCAATTTTCTTGATTTTTATTGATGAATGATGATTCCAATCATACATTAACATCATTTTAGGGTTAGGGGACCATAATTGATCAAAAAATCAAAAAGTCAAACTTTGACTTTTGGGCACAGTTGACTTTTTATCAGATGAATTCCAAACTGTGCGATCCTCTATGAAATCAAGTCCTTGACCTAAATCAAACTTGATGGATGGATTTCATAGGTGTTATAGGGTGTATTGAATCATGTCTCAAGGTTTGGGAGCATGTCCTGGTCAAAAGTCAAATGCACAGTTTACTTTTCCCGCGAAACCCTAACTGTGGTTCTGATGAACTTGAAACTTGTGAATCAAGCTTCTTGGATCAATCCATTGTTGCAAATGGATCAATGTGGTTTATTAGAGACCCTCAAATCATGTCTTAAGGTCTTGGCTCATGTTTTGTCCCAAAAGTCAATTTAGAGGTGAATTAGGTCAAGAAACCCTAATTCCTGATTTTTATTGTATGCATCCCCTGAGGTAAAATTGACTTGATGATTGGGTTTATGATGTCCCTTAGAGTATATTGGGTTATGTTTTGAAGCATTGGCTCATGCCCAGATAAATTTTCATCTGGAGGCTCTAGTCGACCAAAACCCTAATTTGGTGACACTGGCGATCTTAAGGCTTGATCCACTTGGAATGTTGCAGCCTTGTGCTTGATTCTTGATGTGGGAGTCCTCTTGATCCATTGGGGATGTTTGAGAGGCTTAGACAAGTTGAGGATCATGTCACTTCTTGATTGATCCTTTGCCTAAAAGCTCTAAGAGGGCTTAAAACCCTAATGCTTGATTGCAGGGAATGCTCACCCATCTTTGGGGAGACTAATGAGGTATGATGGTCCATCCATATTGTGATGATGATTTGCACAAATGATGGGAAATCTTAGTGGTCAAAATTTGGGGTATGACACTTGGGGAGAAATTTCCTGAAGCCAAGTTGGTCAGGAAAATTCTAAGGTCTCTCTCTAAGAGGTTTAATATAAAAGTGACGGTTATTGAAGAAGCTCAGGACATTAACACCATGAAGGTAGATGAGCTTATGGGATCACTTCAAACCTTTGAGATGGCAATTAGTGAAAAGGATAAAAAGAAGAAAAGTCTTGCTCTGGTGACCAACCAAGAAGAGGGAGACACCAAAGAGGATCTGTCCAAAGCTGTAGGGTTCCTGGAAAAACAGTTTCATCAACTGGCAAAGCAATTGGATGAGAAGTCTAAGACAAATGTCAAGGCTCAGACTTCTGACATCTACAGATCAAGAAATTTTGGAAGAAGACCTATCTATGATAAGAAACCCAACCGTGGTAAGGGAATCAAGTGTCTTGAATGTGAAGGGTTTGGACACACCAAATGGGAGTGCCTTACCTTCCTCAAGAAAGATAAGAAAGGTCTCCATACATCCTGGTCAGAAGATGAATCTACGAGTGATGAGGGATCACCAAAGCAAGTATCTGCGCTCACAGGAGTGTTTGATACTCAAGTAGGGCCAGTCTTTGGAAATCCATCCCATAATACCTTGGTCAACTCCTATAGATAGTTGTATACAAGAAATGCATAAATTTACCAATCTGGAGAAGATCAGCAAAAGATTATCATGCTTCTTGAGATTGAAAGATTAAAGCATCTTAGCATCATATCTGATCTTCAAGAGGAAATTTCCTTGCTAGAATACAAACTCGACAATGATGGAATGATCAACAACAGATCTGATAAGACACTGCAGCTTGGAAGAAATACTGAAAGTGCCAGAAATCTTGACTGTACCAATAAAGAGTTGACAAGAAAGGAAATAAACTTAAAAAGGGGGAAGATGTTCAACCAAGTGTCACAACATCATCACAAACATCAGAGAAGACAAGACTGGAAATGTCATTACTGTGGCAAATATGGCCACATCAAACGCTACTGCTACAAGCTACATGGATATCCTAAGGGTAGACTAGTTGAAAAGAAAAGGAGGTTCAGCATGAATCTGTAGCTCTAATAGCTCATTCTTCACAAAAGAAGTGCACTGGAGAAAAGTGGTACTTTGACAGTGGATGTTCAAGACACATGACTGGTGCAAAGAACTACCTGGTGGATATAAAGGCTCATTCATCCAATTATGTCACCTTTGGAGATGGATCCAAAGGAATGATTAAAGGGGTTGGGAGAATGGCTCAAACTGGAAAACCTAGACTTGACAACGTGCTGTATGTAAAAAGGCTAACTGCTAATCTTATTAGTATCAGTCAACTCTGTGATCAGGGTCTGAAGGTTAACTTTACAAAATCTGAATGTGTGGTTGTAAATGCTAAAAATATGGTTCTCATGAAGGGTGTCAGATCAACAGAGAACTGCTATGTTTGGACTCCTTTACTGATAGAGCTCTCCAAAATGACAATCAGGAAGCATCAACAAGATCTCTCAGAATTAAACCTTCCTCATAAGACAAGTATGAGAGATGATCTGGAAGGAAGAGGATGTGCTCTTGTGGTCACCATTGACTCAACAACAAGGGACAATGTCACAAAGAATGTTGGGACATTTTCTCATAATAATCTGAGTACTCTTGATATCCTTAATAATAAGCTTGGAAAGCTAAAAGACAAATTAGGGCTTTATCTTACGTGGGGCTTAAACAGATTAACCAGGAAGGACACTAGTCAGAAATGTGCTAGTTCTTCACAAATTAAAGAAGGGTTTCAAAAGAGAACAATTCAAATCGACACAAACCGCACTAAACCTACTATCGTCTACTCAGTAACCACGATTCCACAGCACGAAGAAAAATCCAACCTTGTTCTTCCCATGATGTCGCACCAACAAAGAGAAATTAAAGGAATTTCTACAGTCCCCTTTGCTAGGTCAATATTCGGAAAAATGTTAACTGAAGATACGATCGATGTCGTTCCTCTGTCGATGGTGCCATGCAAGCCTGAGAAATTTCCTATACGAAAAGCTAAAACCTTCCTTGCAGGTAATACGTCTGAACCTATCAACCCTCATTTTGATCCAAGAAGTAAGAAAGCAGTTGATGTTGAGACCGATAAGAGATTAAGAACACTAGTTGCTACGGAACTGAATATAAAATGCAAAGTGAATACTGATAGGAATGCACCTGTCACATTGGTTCTCGGTAAGGAACAAATGGGTGATAAAACTACAAATGAAGGAATTGATTCGAACAACAAAAAGGTTGGAGTTGAACAAAAAACACCTTTATCCCTAGCAAAGTCATTAGAACAGACTCCGGAGAACATCACGGTAGGGAGACATGATACAGAAACCAACCTGGATAAACCTTCGTCTGATGATGAAATCATTGCTAATGTCGTCAAAAAACTGAAAACAAGAAAAAGAAAAAATAAGGATACTGAAAATAAGGCTGACAAAAGAAGCAATAGAATTGTTATTGGACCATAGAAGTCTTGGAGCAAGGTTGCAGTTGTGTCTAATGAAAGGAAGGAGGTGTCAGACATAGAGTCAGACTATGCTGTCACAGATGATAGTCAGGACATGACACACACAAAGGGTCCAAGTTCAAAGAAATAACCTGTAAGTATTACCAAGGTTCCACTAGACAATATCTCATTTCACGCACCTGAGTATGTTCACAGATGGCCATATGTGTACCAAAGAAGGGTGGCATTGGAAAGAGAACTTGGAAATAATGCTTTAGAATGTCTTGAGATAATGAAACTGATCAATGATGCAGGGTTGAAAAGGACAGTGACTAAGCTTGGTAAATGTTATGAAAAGCTTGTGAAAGAATTCATTGTGAACATTCCTGATAATTACAGTGATGAAAACAACAAGATAGTATATGTCAGAGGAAATGCTGTGACATTTTCTCCCAGAATGATAAAAAAGTTTTTAGAAAGATCTAAAGGTTCTGAACCTGAATGTGAAGATACTGATGACCAAGCCTGCAAAGAGCTTACTTGCAACACTGTTGAGCAGTGGCCTAAAAATGGAAAGCTTCTAGCTGGGAAGTTGAGTGTGAAGTATGCAATTCTGCATAGAATTGGCACCATAAACTGGATACCTACCAATCATACTTCAACCATTTCTGTCAGTCTAGGCAGATTTATCTATATGATTGGGAAAGGAAGACAGTTTGACTTTGGATTCCACATCTTCAATCAAATTGTCAAGTAATCTACATCAACATCTATAAAACTTCCTATATCTTACCCTTCGCTTATCTGTGGGATAATAATGGATCGGTATCCAAAAGTTCTAGACTCTATAGATCAGGCGATGAAAAGAGCATCTCCCTTAACTCTGCACTACAACTGTTCACTGGTAAGCATGTTGTAGACATTGTCTCAACATCCACTCCAACATCAATAACTACAGTCTCAGAAGAGGATACCATTGATCAGCTGAAAGCCACTTGCAAAGAACTTGATGATATAATCAAGGTAAGCACTGCAAGACAAGAGAAGCTCGAAAGATTGATACAAGCTCTGGCCGCTGAGCAAAACAAAGACACTGGAATCAATGCTGAAGATGCTGACAAGGGTGATGAAGAAAACAGTGGTGCAGAAGTTGATGATGCTAAAAATGATGCTGGGAGTGCAGGAGAAGAAGCAGATGAGGAGGAGACTGAAGATGATCTCTGAGAGTTGTCTTCATTTTAGATTCTTTTTTGTTGTTTTGTTTATTGTTTGGTTGTGTAAGGGCTGAATGCCCAGGATAATTCTTCTTTTCTGTTGGGTGTGTAAACTTTTGCTATGAACTGGTTTTTGGATTAGTCTTTCTACCTTTGTCATATTGTGGCTAAAAAGGGGGAAAATTACTAACATCACTAACCACTGCTGACTGCTGATTGTCTACTAACCACTGAGGGAGAGTAGATCTGAACTGATTAAGGGGGAGACATGTGTTGATCCCGCTGCTGCTCTGATAGTGGTCTCCCTGATATGTTTTTGCAGGTTAATGGAAGTTAGTTTTAGCCAAAATCTGCCAAAGGGGGAGATTGTTGAGTCCCTGCTTTTGAGGTTGGCATAAATTTTGGTAAAACTAACTTAGTTGACAGACGTTGGACAAGATGTCCTAACATGTTGAACTAACTGCGGGTTAAGATGTTAGACAAGATGTCCTATCAGGAGGATTCGACATCTTTGTCTGTTACAGTTTTGAACTAACTATTTTTGGTAACAGGTGTGATTGGAATATGACTAGGATTCCAGGTGGCACCTGAGATTGTGGAATCAGAGATTCTGATTCTAAATGGATTTGCGGTTTCCTTGTGAAGGAGACATTTTTGGTAACTTGGGATTGAAGAAAGAATTAGGTCGCTAATTCCGAGGAAGATATCTGCTGCGTTTTAAAAGCCTAAGTCCAACTGTGGTTTGTAATATAAATAGGTTAGAATTAACCTAGTTTGAGGTTGGTTGTTGCAGCTGTTTTAGAAGTACTAGGGTTTGTACTTTTGTGAGCCTCTCGTGTATTGTGAGAATACTGAGAAGGATTGATTATTGAGTTGTAATATTTTCAGTCACTGCTGTGATTGGAAGGGAATTGAGAAGGGTCTCATACCTAGGAGAGTCTTAGGTAGAAATCTAGGAAGGGTAGTTTCTAGGTGATAAGCTGTAAACGTTGGAGTTTAGCTTAGAACCAATTCTACATAGTGATTTCATTCCTGGCTTGGTAGCCCCCAGACGTAGGTGTTGTTGTTCACCGAACTGGGTTAACAATTCTGGTGTTGTTTACTTTCTGCTGTTTACTTTTGTTCTTCCTTAGATCCTTGTGAGAAGCAGAGATCAAGTGTCACAACATCCTGTCTGACATCTTCGTGATCTGCTTAACCAGAATTTCATTTATGTTCAACTAACCGTCTATTTTTTTTTTTTTGAAAAAAGCAAATAGAAATTAAACATTAAAACTTGCTAGCATAAGAAATGCTAGCTAAAAATTACAAAACTAGTACATCAAGAATCAAACTGCTAACACAAAACAAATAACAGACAGCATGCAACCTGATACACCAGAAGATCCCCCCACTACTAAAACCAAAAACAATCAAGGAACCCCCAGCTAGAGAAAACTCCAACAAAACCATTTAAAACCACTGCTGCACCAAGTGGAAGGAAAGGGCCAAAAAAATCCAGCAACACCCCGAAACAATTGCAAAATACCCCGATAACCGACCGCCTGAGTCTTGACAACTGCAATGCACCTCACCGCAATCTGAAATCGAACTATACTTCTGCAGCAAACCTGACTCAAAACACCTCACCAAGCAGCACACCAACCTGGGAGCCTCAAGATAACAACCGCACCGATAAATCACCAAACCGATATATCATAGACCCCTGCTCCAAAACTCCTATTGGATGATGAATGATGAATGGTGTGTTGAAAACCCGAGTCATGAAAAAAATTGAACTAACCCATATGCACTGCATAACACCTAATAATAATAAAACAGAAATAGAAAATCTCCATTGGTGAACCTAAACACAAGCTAATTCCAATCTCAAAACCCTCGCAACCCAAACACCGAAGCAAGCTTGAAATTGGCGATTCCAAATGCGATTTAATCGATACACCAAAACCTTCCAATAAAAATCTCGGTGTGTGCTTGATACTTTCTGCAGCCAGAAAACTAAATTAACCACAAACCAACAGCCCCAATAGCCACCACAACCTGAACCTTTAATCTTCAATCGCTGCACTACCCCAAATCACTACCCCGCCACACACTGCTACTGTTGAGGAAGAGCTACGAAACCAAGTCTGCAATCTACAATAAACCAAAATGTACCACTTGGAGAGATACCTATCCAAACTCCAATAAACTAAAACTGATTGGCTAACTCCAAAAGACCGCCAAGCAATATAAGAAAACACAAGCATACCACATATGATCCTTCTAGAGACCCTGGCCTCCGATAAGATCCAAGAGACTTTGCCAACCTGAGCATCCACCGTCCCAACACTTGATTGAAAACGATCAAATTACGTTGCGCCAGATCCAGCAACCACTGAGCCGAACCATAAATATCTCAATTAAAAAACTTCCAGCTCAACCAACACAGATTCGATTCCATTAATTGGCTAGACACAACCTCTGCGTTCCTCCTCTTCTGGCACCATTCAAATAGAACAATCAGAACCACCATTATTATTTTTCCAAATCAGGCCCTACCGATGCGATGCTTCAAACCAATTGCTCTATCTACACTTCCTAGACTTTGAAAGTTCAATGAATTGATATAACAGACGCTTCCTCCACGGCAAAACAGAGTAAAGAGCTTGAGCACGCAGCAGATCCAAAAGAAAGCTAACAACTCAAATGGCCTGAACACACAGCCAAGCACAAACCACCTTCACACGACATCCAATCTAATCACTCAAGAAACCACCATCCTGCTCCCAAATACACCTCTATGCGCAGAAACTACACACCTTTGTCTATGTATCCAAGACACGCTTTGTGGTTCATGAACCACGTAGCTAAATCTTCGCAAATGAGGTTTGACTTTATCTTGAGCCATTTCCATGCTGTGACTATTGAATCTTCAGCGATTTCCTCGGTGAAAACCTCCATGTTTCTGAATATACTGACATTCCTGTTCTTCCAAATATTCCACACACAAGCTGCCCAAATGGCGATCAATTTCCGAGACCGATGTCTGCCACCATTTAACAAGTTTTCGAAATGATCCATATGCTTCCAACCATCATCGGGAAAAACTGTTTTTACTCCAAGCCACCTACAGATGATATACCAGGTACCTACAAATTTTGGACACTCGAAGAAAATGTGAGAGACCGACTCCTCAAGCCCACACTCACCCCTGCACCCTACCTGCCCCTGAGACAGCACACCTCTTTAACTAGGTTATCTTTAACTCGACTCATTTCGTGTGATTTTTCTAGCAAACTTAAGAGTGACTTTAAATGCAAAATCTCACTTGTTTTTTCACCCTAGTTAAGCCTTACTCAACTAAATTTAATATTTTTAATTAAAATTAAAAAAACCATGTCTTTCAATTTCAATATCTAGAATGAGATTTAGTCTATTTCTCGTTTTTTTTGGTACAAACAAAATAAATACCTAGTTAATGAATGAAGAAAACAACATTATTAGCCATCAAGCCGTTATTATCATTGAAGATTGAAGTTGAAGAAAAGCGATGCTATTCTATTCTTCTACTGTCTTTTCTTGACTCAGTACCTGACATTTCTTTCATTGCGTATTCTTCCTTCTACCCAAAATGAAGTGCTTCCATTTCTCCAACGGAGGATCAGAGAAACGACGAGTAGTAGGAGAAGACGAAGAAGGTTCAGCATCAAGCTCAAGAGGTTCACGTGTCTCATGGGCGCGTTCCCTAAGCTTAATGGACTCACGGCGGTCCGAATACGACTCCGATTCAAGAGAGTTCTCCGACACGGTCGGCTTCCATGAGTTTCTCTCTCAACGCCGAGCTAATCACCTTGTTCTCTTCTCTTTTTCTGACCTTAAAACCGCCACTCGTGGCTTCAATAGAGCACTCTTAATCGGCGAAGGTGGCTTCGGTTCTGTCTATAGAGGAACCCTAAATCATCGTTCTCATGGTTCTCAAATTGACGTGGCTATTAAACAATTGAATCGTAATGGTCACCAGGCAGGTTTAATTTATCCCTCTTCATTCAATAATTGCGTGCTCAATGTTACTGTGCAGCTATCAACTGAGATGATTTAACAGGCATATACAAGTTTGGTTTAGTTTGCTGTGTTTTGTGGTTATAATGGGGCTTTTTTGTTTGTGTTGAATTTCTAGTTTTCAGGGGCATAAGGAGTGGATTAATGAAGTGAATTTATTAGGGGTGATTAAGCATCCAAATCTGGTGAGGTTGGTTGGTTATTGTGCTGAAGATGATGAAAGAGGGATACAGAGGCTTTTGGTTTATGAGTTTATGTCTAATAAGAGCTTGGAAGATCATCTTCTGGCTCGTGTTCCTTCGTCGGTTCTTTCTTGGATTACCAGATTAAAGATTGCTCAAGATGCAGCTCGTGGTTTGGCTTACCTACATGAAGAAATGGATTTTCAGGTTTAGTATAGTAGAGCAAATTGTACATTTGTTTTGTTTGATACCGTGATCGTGCGAGTAGTTGGTTTGGCTTTTAGGTCTATGTTCATTTGTTTTTTTGCCAATGACACGCGTCGTTAATATGCAATGTGTAGTGGATGTTTGGTTAGGGTCAGTGTTTGATTGATAATCTTTGATTGTGCTAAGACATTTGTAAGTGAAAAGTGAATTTAAAGTGGGCTGATTTATGTTTCGAAATTTTAATAAAAGATGATATAGTTGGTACAAAACTTTTGACAAGAATTATCAAAGTGAAGGTATTGCTGCAGACCTAATGGAGGTCGTTTGGGTTTTGCCATTTGGGCAGAGAATCGGTTCTTAAATCATTGACGAGGATTTACAATAAATGACACTTCTTTGTGAACTCTTGATGAGTGAAGCAAACATTTCATGTTTGGGCACACTGTGTGTTGCTTTGAATTAGAAATGTGGAACACTTAACAAAAACCTGTTACTTGCCTTTCTCATTTGGATTTTTAACAGTGCTCTATAGAAAAGAGTCCTTTGCTCTTGCCATAACTTAATTCATTTTGATTTTGATTCATGGTTCCCGCTTTGGATGTCTTTTTTATCCAGCCACTCACGCCAGCTAATATCTCTAGATGACTTTTGTAGTAATGAAATAATGATTCCCATTGTATCTGATGCAGCTAATATTTCGAGATTTTAAAACATCCAACATCTTGCTGGATGAGGACTTCAATGCAAAGCTTTCAGATTTCGGACTCGCCCGGCAAGGACCATCAGAAGGGTCTGGCTATGTTTCAACAGCAGTAAGAAAATGTCTATATCTTGTAGAGAAAAAGTCATCATACTCATTTTTTTTTTTTTGACAGGACAAATAAAAATAGAGTTATACGCTACTTTTAAGTATACCATACTGATAGAAAATTGACAATATTGCATGATAACATTAGATGATTACAATAACATGCTGGGAAAGCTTATCTTGAACCGATTACATATATTTTTAACTATATTTTTTGCTGAATTGAGTTTCATGAGTTCTTATTGCTAGTTGGAATTCTGAACTCTAAACCTTACTTTGTAATCCAATCGGGATATTCTACTGATATGCAAAATGAATGACTTATTTTCTCTTTAAAAAGGTTGTTGGCACCATAGGATATGCTGCACCAGAGTATGTTCATACCGGTAAGCTGACTGCGAAGAGTGATGTCTGGAGCTTTGGCGTAGTTCTTTATGAGCTTATCACTGGGAGGAGAGCCGTAGAAAGAAACTTACCAAGAAACGAACAAAAGCTTTTGGAGTGGGTAAGATCTTACGTATCTGATTCTAAGAAGTTCCATCATATTGTCGATCCTCGGCTTGAGGGACAGGATTGCACCAAATCAGCTCATAAACTTGCAATCCTAGCAAACAAGTGCCTAACGAAGCAGCCAAGGTCTCGCCCAAAAATGAGTGAGGTGGTTGAGATTCTCGACAACATTATCAACGAGATTGTTCCTGTGGGTGATTGCATTTCCCAAACTGTTGCAGAAGCTGGAGAAGGAAAAGAAGTAAATTTATCTGTAGAGGATGCCGAGCGGGAACCAGCTAAACATGGGAGTAATTCTCGGAAGAAGGTTTTTGAATTCAGAGACATGGTCAGCTTAAGAAATAAATCTGTTGGAAGGTTTGATTGGAAAAGTTGGGCACCCGGGCTTGTAAGAACTTGGTGATGAGTGATCTGCATTCGTATCTTGGAAAGCAAACTCTTCCCTTATGGTTGCCTGTTCATCGCAATGTTCGGTGATCACTTAGTTTCAGTTAGTGAAATCGGCATAGCAGAGCACATGGTTAACATACTGATCCAAGTCAATTTTGTATTAATTAATAAATGCATGTACAGGATAATTTTGAGCAAAACTATATAATATCAAGTTATCTGACCTTGATACTAACTAGGAATTCAATCATGAAAACAAGGTTTAGGTATTGAAGGAATTATGTGTATATATCAAACTACATACAATTCATTGAAAGACTTGAATTGTAAAACTCTGACTTCACTTGTATGAACTAAGTTACCATTCCAATTTCCAAGTCTTCTATGAATATTTTGTTTGTTTAACAATTACCAATCACCTACTTTGATAGTTATTAATAGTAGCAGCCAATCAAGGACAGAGTCAAACTTGGATGATAGGGAACTGATAATATTAAATATAAGATTGAAGTTGGTCCAGTGAATATACATGCATCAAATTATTAAACTATGATTTCATATAGATTAGAATATAATTGAGCTAACCATAGGAACATACAAAAGATATAGAAATCCTAGTTATTTGGCTGTTACAAACACTAAAAAGATCCAATTATTTATATACATAGGCGCTCTCAACAAACAAAATGTCCAAGAGAAATTTGGTTCTGAAACATTATCTATAGTAAGATATGTACAATTTATCTGATAACACTTCATAGTATGGGATCATTGCATTTTAATACATTCAGCTTTGTTAACTCTGAAGAATGCTATATCTGCATTTTGCAATGTGAAATGTCATGTACTGAGCATAGACGTAGAGCGTTGAGGATAAGTCGTGGTTGTTCTAACACGGGTAACATCATCAGCACTTCTTCTACGCAAATGATTCTTATTGCATCCATTTACATTTTGAACATGCAACTGCTCCAAACTTGTAACAACCTCATTCATGTTTGGTCTCAACTTTGCTTCTGTTGCAAGGCACCTTAGGGAGAGTGTAGCAACCTTATATGCATCGTCTAGTTCATATTGGCCTTCTAGACGGTTATCCAACACGCGTAAAATCTTACGCTTGTTGGACAGATAAGGCTTAGCCCATTCCACCAAATTCTGTTGTCTTTGTGGTCTATTCTTGTCAATAACTCTCCTCCCTGATAATATTTCCAATAGCACAACTCCGAAACTATAGACACCACTCTTATCACCGTGAATACCTTCAACAACAAAAGTTTTTATTTTTATTTTAGTCACTAACCGAAATGATATTTAACAGTTGATTCTTGAGTAAGTTAATGAACTCAACACAATACCGGTGGCTACGTATTCTGGAGCTGCATATCCATAAGTTAGTCGGGTGGAGACGCGACCTTTATCAGCCGCAGACCCAACCTTTGCCAGCCCAAAATTAGAAAGTTTTGCATTATAATTCTGTGATCAAATCAGCAAGGAAATTTTCAGATATGATACTCAAATAAACATTATATATTAATGTGAGAGTTGGGCTGTGCCTGTACAAATGGACACATACCAAATCTAGCAAGACATTTGAGGTCTTGAAATTTCGGTATATCACTTTTTTCTCAGCACTGTGAAGAAATGCAAGGCCTTTCGCAACACCAAGAGCAACTTTCAAACGTAGGCACCAAGAAAGAGGTTGAAAATAAGAGCCTCCTGTTACAACATTATGGGTAATGTTAGGCATGCCTTGTCAAGTACAATAATGTGAAAGGATGAAAAGAGAAGAACTCACTGAGAAACAAGTGATTCTCCAAGCTGCCACGAGGCATAAATTCGTACACCAGAAGATTGTTTTCATCTTCAAGGCAGTATCCAATCAGTTTCACTAGATGAGGATGTGAAAGCTGGCCTAGATAATTGACATCAGCCTAAAATAGAAATGGAGAACACTGATTGATGTAACATAAAACGAATCCCTCTTACTTTCGAAACAACTAATAAAATTAGCTTAGAAAAGATACAAACAAGATAAAACATGTAAAAATATTCTCAAACATGTAAGAGTAATGATAATAAATAATTAAGAGAAGTTATATTTGACATCAAATTTCGACAACGATTTAGATGGTAAAACAAATTTTGATGAGTTAAACTTACCAACATCTCCTCGCGACCTTTGAAGCCATCCTGATAAAGTTTTTTAACAGCAACAACAATGCCTTTGCCAGGCTTAGCAGCAGAAGGCGAGTGTTCATCAATCCAACCCTTAAAAACTGATCCAAAACCTCCATCTCCTAAAACACTGTCTACACGAAAATTTCTAGTAGCAGCCTGAAGTTCTGTCAAAGCAAAGCTCTTCAAATTGGATGATTGCAAGATCTCCCCCACACACGGGTCAGTCCGAGGCACCAATCCCGCCGATATCTCAATCTCACTAGTTGAGCTACTGAGATCAGCAGAAGCCTTGCAACATGGGCTAACGAGAGCGATATCTTCTGTATCAACAACATTCACACTCTTTGAACTTAACCCTGAAACCGAAATAACATGGTTAATAAAACTTAACTTTCATCAACTACATACTACACATATGTAAGATTATAAATACCAGAATTAGTTTGGCCTTCGGTTTTGATTTGGCTGCCCAAACAAACTCCCATAGCAGAAACAATATTAATTCCCATAGCTTTGTTGTCTATAGATCACAACAAAAAGTCCGAGAAGCTCCAAACTAACAGAAACTAACCATGATTGTGAACTGAAACTTCGAAAAAGGAAACACGGAGAAAGGAAAATGACATGAAGAACATGTTTGTAACAAAGGATATAGAGAAGAGATTAAAAAATCAAGAAGGAGAGGTGAAGAAGATTCTTGATATGAAGAGGACTTATATGGCTGCATGTACAGTAGTGTCCCACAAAACAAAAGTTATTGAATGTAAATTACTCCCTCCCGTCTCAAAATAAAAGTCTTTTAAGATTGTTTCACATAGATTAAAAAAAGTAATAATTGACTAATTAAATATAACAATTTTACAAAATTATCCTTAATTATCATTGGTTGTCATAAAAGTGTAATGTGATGTATTGTCTTAAAAGTTGTGTAGATAATAATTATTAGGGATAAAATTGGTAAAAATTAATGATTGTTACATTGAAAACGTAAAAAGATTTTTATTTTGAGACAAAAAATTTTGGCTAAAAAGACTCTTATTTTGAGACAGAGGGAGTATGTACTACCTCTGTCCCAAAATATAAGTCACTTTGTCAAAAAAATTTGTTCTAAATTATAAGTCACCTTACATTCCCAATACAATATAAATGACATCTTCTCCAATATACTCTCAAATATTTATTATTATTTATTCTTTCAACTCTTTTAATTTCTCTCCTATATAATAATGAAGGATATTCCTGTAAAATTATACATAATTTATCTTTCCCATAAATTAATAATTAAGTTTCTTAACTTGTGTGAAAAATCCAAAACATCTTATAATTTGGGACGCAGGGAATAATTCAGACGTGTTGATTGGTTATTGGCAGCCGACATGTCTTAGGTGCGAAAAGTGTCGTTATATTAGAGAAGATAGTGTGAGAAAAAGAGTGAAACGGTATTGAAAAACTTGAATTTGACTAAAAAGTATATAAAGTTTTGGATGGATTCGTAAAGACACATGGGGGGAGGTGAAGGGACAAAGGAAGGTGAGTATGGAGATTCATGTGACATCATATTCATGTATGAAATGTTAAGGGAACAGCATTGTGTAACTGTAATGGACCCCGGTTTAGTGTTTTGTTGGGAAAGGAAAGCCCTTGTTTCTACAAAGTCCTTAATATGGTTTGCCAGACTTTTTCGTCGAGATATTTTTTGAAACTAGGTACTTGAATTGTCCGGTTTGAAATTGTTGGTTGAAGTTGATTAGGGAGTGAAATATGGGTCCATTTGGCAAGTGGGGAGCTTCCATAATTTGTATGCAAGTTGCGAGCATAATTGGGACCTTTTTGGACTTATCCATTTCTTGTCTTGAACATGATGAGTTGATGAAGATTTACGCAAGGGATGGTCACGGTTCCCATTTGTTGTATAATTAACTCTTCGTGGTATTTGAATAGTATATGCTAAATTATTTACTAATATAGTATGAACCTCATGGCAATATAATAATATGCTTTGAATTATTAGCTTCATTTCATGTTTATCAGGACTTTAGTACTCCCTCCGTCCCAAATTATAAGTCACTTTGTCAAAAAAATTTGTCACAAATTATAAGTCACCTTACATTCTCAATGCAATATAAATGACATCTTCCCCAATATACTCTCAAATATTTATTATTATTTATTCTTTCAACTCTTTTAATTTCTCTCTCCTATATAATTATAAGGGGTATTACTGTAAAGTTATACGTAATTTGTCTTTCCCATAAAGTAATAATTAAGTTTTTTAATTTGTGTGAAAACCCCAAAACGTCTTATAATTTGAGACGGAGAGAGTAATTTATACACATTGGAACTTGAACAATAATAATAACCTCATGTCATGGCAATATAATATGCTTCAAGAAAATTATAACAAAAATTATCTCCATTTTATGTCTGTCTAGACTTTAGCGCAAATTATTGATATGCATCAAAATATTTATTTAAGATCTAAAAAGAGTTTTGTCTTTTTAATGGTTTATGTTTCGCACTTGTGAGAGGCTCAATGACGAGAAGGTTTAGTTATTCGTTCAAAGTCATAAGGTGTTAAAGATATAATGCATCCATGATCAACGCTACAAAAGGCTAGTTATCGTTGGATATTATCTAACAGCTCTCAATGTTCCACGCTCGAAAGCATGAGACATCTCTAATCGTCCTTCGTATATAAGATATCCCACATGATACTTGAGGTATGTTCTAACCATAATTTACTCTACTCTTTTGTTACTCACTCACTGACTTAGGCATTAGAGTGTTAATTGTGCACGTCCACCTCCTCTCTGTCGTACAAGAAGCTTGCTCCACAAGACTCTACTCAATCATTTTACCATACATTTCTGGTTCTCTAAAGAACAATGGCGTTGTATGTGAGAATAAACTTATGATTCTTGTGAATTTAACGATTAGATCTCACTTATTCAAAAATTAGAAACTACTACAACGAGCTTGCTTGAAGAAGATGATGATGACCAATCCAGTTTCCAAAGACACCACATGTTTCCCAGCCTCAAGATCTTTCTATTTCCTATTCGTTGATTCAATTGGCGGTGGATCGTCTATTGAGAAAGAACATCCACCGAAAAACTCCCCCAATTAACTAATTACAAACAAGAGGTAGGATGATGACACCCCCATTTTAGGGTTTTGGGATTTCCAAAAAATGAATGGGACTCATAATCCAACACTTTTACTAATTGTAACCGCCACCATATCAAATCACTCGGTATTAGGAATCCTCGTTGATGACGAGAGCTATTATTATCAGATCTACATTGGAATCTTCATAATATTAGAGTTAGGATATTGATATTTGAAGCCCTATTAAGTTGGGAACATGTTAGAGTTCAATGATTCATCCACTCTTCCATGTAGAACTATCAAGTTGCCAGTCACTTTAAGATAATGATGAAAGAATTGTAATTGTGCATTTCCTCGTGATCCTTTAAGAAAGTGTTTATAATGAACTCCTTAGGAGATTATTCTTCGTAACATTATATGCAGTGACCTGTGTGAATCTATGTGCTTGCAGGTATGGAGATAATGATCCTGATGTTGTTGATGTGAGGGTTAAGGTCTTTCATCTATTTCGGTTTTAATGATGTCAACAAATAAGATAGTCATTAGATTGTAATTTGAGCGGTATCACTTCATTGTCGGGCAAATTGCATCTAACCATCAATGTTCATGTGTCTAAACATATAGGAAAAAGTCTACACAATTTCTACATGTGCATGATCATAATATTGATGTTTGGTATTTTTTTTCGAGTCTTGGTCAGCAAAAACATACAAAAAAATGAGTTTTTGAAAATCTGCATGTCTTGAGTCGACCCAAGGTGAGCATGAGTCGACTCATGCTAGTTTCAACAAGTTTTGTGAAAAGTTCGGGAAAGCGCACGCTGACCCCCCTGTTGCATGGGTCGACGAATGCTTCTGGACATTTGAATTTCTGCAAAATCTGCAGGTTTGCGTCGACGCAAGGTGTTGATGGGTCGACGCATGGTCACTCAATTTGCGTAGACAATCCTACGGGATAGCTCACGCCGAACTCATTAAAGGGGCGGTCGACCCAACTCTGTCTGAACTGATTTTTCTGCATTTAATTTTTCTGTTATTTCTGTTACTTCATATTGTGGGTCATTTTATTCATTATAAATAGTTGGGTCAGCTCACTTTTTGACAACAACAAGAAACATGAAAATTTATACCAATCTTTCTCTTCATCTTCATCTTCAACCTTCAGTAAACAAACAATTACACATAATCATTTTTGTTTGTGTCGCCCATTGTTTTGAAGTGATAACGTTCAGAATTAGGAAGTGTGTGATCTTCATTTTTAGGTTGAGAATTGGTAGGTGTTTCTTGAATAAAACCTTAGGTTTTATCCTCCAAGAATCAAGGAGATTTTGGGGGTTTTTGGCACAAACCATTTCGTTCTACAGGGATTCAGCCGTGCGAAGGTAACCGAAGAACAGAGTATTTGTTCGATTTAGTAGCTACAGTCGGAGGATCGTAGAAGAAAGGTTTGGGGATCGAATTGCGGAAGATCGAAATCGACCGAGTGAAGGTGACTGAAGAACGGTGGTTTCTTGCAGTCTAGTAGCGTGAGACGGTGATTTGTTCAACCGAATTCGAGGCACTTGATTCGTCTTGAATCAAGGGGAGAGAAGACTCTGCATCAACAATCAAAGACGTTTGAGAGTTTGAATGTTCATTGTTCTTCTCTTGTATAAATAATTTGCAAACACAATATATATATATATATATATATATATATATATATATATATATATATATATATATATATATATATATATATATCAATTCCAATTGTGGAATTGGGGGCAGAGGTACCCAAAGCGAGGACGATTGGGGAACTGCCTAATCAAATCGTGTTTGTTCTCTCTTTCCTTACTCTATTACATTCTGATATCATTCGAATTTGCGAAGTTTAAACTGATCAAAATTTCTGAAATAGTGTAATCTTGAGCTGATAAATTGTTTTGTAAATTTGATACAATCCCTTGGATTGTATTTAGGATCAGCTTAACATCACATTATTTGGAAATCTGCACTTTGTGTGTTTACGCACACAAAGTGTTCGATAATTTGTTTCAAAGTAAAATCGAACGCATTTGCATTTAATTGTTTGTCAACCTATCTCATTGGATTGGGTTAATATCAAGCAAATAAAACAGTGTTAATTGTGTTTAAAGTTTGTTGAATAATCTGAATTTTTCTCATCCGATATTTCATTCCTAAAATTGTCGTGCATATCCGATCCTTTTAGTAGAGGTTCGTTGTCGACGTGGTTCAATGGTCGCTTCCGTAAAATCTTTTAAAACCAATTTTTTGGAAAGCCATTTGCGTGTAAAACTCGAGGGATCTATTCTACCCTCCCTTCTAGATCCTAGCCATCGTCTAATAAGTTGTATCACGAGCTCCGGTTTATCTGGTGCTTCGGTAAAACTTCTTGGAATATGGCGAACGAACCTAAAGGGGGTTATAATAGAGCTCCAGTTTTTACAGGCGAGAATTACAGCTACTGGAAGGATTGTATGCGTGTCCATATAAATTCCATAGATCAGAAGGTTTGGAACGTTATTTTAAACGGTCCTATGGAAATTACAATGACCAATGCTGAAGGCATTGTCGTTCCCAAACCCGAAGCTCAATGGAATGAGGAGGACGAGAAAAAGTACAGCTATGACTGGAAGGCTCGAAATATTTTGATCTCCTCTTTGGGAGTTGACGAATATTATCGAGTCTCTCATTGTGAAACGGCTAAAGTCATATGGGATGCTGTACAAGTAGCCCACGAAGGCACTAATGATGTTAAAATGGCCCGTATCAACACACTAATACAAGAGTTCGATCTTTTTTACATGAAGCAAGGGGAAACCATTGCAGATATGCAAAAACGATTTACTCATATTATCAACAAATTGCATGTACTTGGTAAAGCAATTCCAAACGAGGTTGCTACTAATAAGATTTTGAGGTGTCTTAACAGGGAATGGCAGCCGAAGGTCACCGCGATCAAGGAGGCCAATAATCTAGCTACTCTAGACCTCACCACATTATTTGGCAAACTCGATAAGCATGAGTAAGTGCTTATTAGCATTGATAAACATGAAAAGAGTATAAAGAAGGAGAAAACAAAAGATACGGAAAAGAAGTCGATTGCTCTTAAGGCTTCTTGTTCAAAGTCCACATCTCAAGAGCAAAGTGATGATGAAACCAAGAATGACGAAGATGTTGACTCCGATGATGACACGAGTCTATTTGTGAAGAGATACAATAGATACGTTCGGAAGAATGATATTCAACACTCGGATGAAAATCTAGTCAAATTTAGGAGACAATCTAAAAAGGAAGGCAACAAGAACTGCAAGGTTAAAGGAACGTGTTACAACTGTGAAAAATCCTGGCACTACAAGTCGGATTGTCCATCACTTAAGAAAGACAAGGATAAGGATAAGGATAAGAGTCGTCAACACAAAAAGTCAAACAAGTCTAGACGAGCATACATCGCTTGGGAGAGCGATAGTGAGTCGGAAAAAGATGACAGCTCAAGTGACGAAAGTGAATCAGTTAATCTATGTCTTACGGCACATCCAAACAAGAAGAAAGAGGTAAAACACTCTAAATACGATCACTCTAAAAGTATGTCTCATTTATAATTACAAAAGGCTTTTGATATGTTGTACCACGAGGCTAAGGAATTTTTTCAATGCTTAGCCTCGAACAAAAAGATTTTTAAATACTTGGAGAGAAAGGTTTCCGATTCCGAAAAGGAATTGGAAACTCTTAAAACCTCCATGGTGGATGCATCAAAAGCTAAGATTGATGAGAATAAGTCTCCATGGTTCAAGTTTGGGGGTTGTGATACTTGTCATATTTGGCAAAAAGAGGTGAGAACCCTTAAGGCCAAATTAGACAAGGCTCTTAAGCCTAAAGTTACGTTTGCTATTGATTGATCACATTATCGAGAAAGTATGAATAATTCATATCAAAAGTATACATATATGATTCAAGATAGAGATAGCAAAGGTAAATTCCAAATGAACCGTGATTGCCTATATTGTTGCAAGCCTGGTCATACTATTGCTAAATGTCGTTTTAGAAGATTTCTTATTCCAAAAGGCATTTATCAATGGTTGCCCAAATGCAACCTTGGTTTCACTCACCACAGAGGACCCAATGAGAATTGGGTACCTACTTTCCCTTGATTGACTATGTAGGTACAACGTCTTGAGACCACCAAAAGAAGATGGGTTCTGGATAGTGGCTGCTCAAGACATATGACAGGAGACATATCTCTTTTCAGCGACTGTGTGGCGAAGAAAAAGGGGTTTGTTACCTACAGAGACAAAAATAAGGGACAAATGTCAGAAAAGAGGTTACGTATTGTTGAAGAGTCGGTACACGTTACTTTTGATGAGGCTTATCCAAAAAATGTCGGAGAAGGTAGTTCTTTTCATGGTGCATGTGTATCTTCATAAGACATACTCAAGGACACTGATAAAGGAACTGATCAGCCCGAAGCAGTGCGTATTGAGGAGGAAAAGGATCACCAACCTATGAAGAGTGAGGAGGATCATCCAACTAATGAAGATGATCTTCCTCCAGCATGGAAGTCTTCCAAAGACCATCCAATCGACAATATCATCAGTGACATCTCTAAGGGAGTAACCACTCGCTCTAAACTTAATAACTTTTGTTATTACTCCACTTTTGTGTCACAAGTTGAACCTAAAAACGTAAAGGAGGCATTACTTGATGAGCATTGGTTTTTATCAATGCAAGATGAACTAAATCAATTCAGGAGAAATGAGGTTTGGGACCTTGTCCCCCCTCTGCGAGATCATCGAGTAATCGGCACCCGATGGGTGTTTAGGAATAAACTTGATGAAAACAGAGTTATAACACGTAACAAAGCGTGGCTTGTAGCGTAAGGCTATAACCAATAGGAAGGAATTGACTATGAGGAAACTTATGCGCCGGTTGCCCGACTCGAGGCTATACGCCTTTTACTTGCTTATGCTTGCACTAAGAACTTCAAATTATTCCAAATAGATGTTAAAAGTGCTTTCCTTAATGGATATATAAATGAAGAGGTTTATGTTGCCCAACCTCCGGGTTTTGAGTCCCATGAATATCCCAATCATGTTTATAAACTCAAACGTGCTTTGTACGGACTTAAACAAGCCCCTAGGGCTTGCTATGAACGTCTAAGCAAATTCTTACTTGATCAAGGATATTCAAGAGGGAAGGTTGACACAACCCTCTTTATTAAAAGTCAAGGAAAACATTTAATCTTGGTACAAATTTATGTTGACGATATTATCTTTGGGTCTACTAACATGACCTTGGTCAAGGAGTTTTCTAGTTTGATGCAGGGGGAGTTTAAAATGAGCATGATGGGGGAGCTCAACTATTTCCTCGGATTGCAAATCAAATAACTCAAAGAGGGCACGTTTGTGAGTCAAACAAAATATTGTCTTGAGCTTCTCAAACGCTTCAACATGCTAAACTGCAAGGCAATAGACACTCCTATGCCTACTTGTGCCAATCTTGATCGTGACGAAAATGGTAAGGATGTAGAGGTAAAGAAGTATCGAGGTATGATTGGATCTCTTCTTTATCTTACCGCATCACGACCCGACATTATGTTCAGTGAATGCATGTGTGCAAGGTATCAAGCACGTCCCAAGGAATCCCACTTAAAAGCAGTTAAGCGCATACTTCGATACCTTTCCGGTACTCCAAAGTATGGGCTGTGGTATTCCAAAGGTAGTGTTTGTTCCTTAGTTGGCTATTCCGATTCCGACTTTGCCAGGTGCAAATCGGATAGGAAAAGTACTAGTGGCACGTGTCATTTTTTCGCAAATTCCTTGGTGATTTGGCATAGCAAGAAACAGGTTTTCGTTGCCTTGTCAATAGTCGAGGCGGAATACGTTGCCGCTGGCAGTTGTTGTGCTCAAGTCCTATGGCTTAAGCAACAATTGCTTGATTTCAATTTAAAACTTGAGCGTATTCCCATTTTGTGCGATAACACTAGTGCTATTAACCTAACTAAGAACCCTGTACTACATTCACGCACCAGGCATATCGAAATACGTTATCATTTCCTTAGGGATCATGTAGAGAAAGGTGATGTGGTCTTTTAGCATGCTGATACTAAAAATCAACTTGCTGACATTTTTACAAAACCACTAGCTATAGAGCCTTTCTTTCACATCCGTAGGGAACTTGGCATTCTCGACATCTCGGATCGTGTTTGATGTTTCTCAAACATAGTTGCTCTTCACACACACACATACACACACACACACACACACACACACACATACACATATATATATATATATATATATATATATATATATATATATATATATATATATATATATATATATATGCTTGTTTATGCTTTTGACTAACAATGCAAAGAGTCATTGAGCTATATGTGAGGGCTCTCATCATTCATCATGATCAAGGTAATATCGTTCTGCCTCATAAATTTTTTTGTGTACCATGATAAGTGCTTTAAAATTGATGTTTATTACATATGTTAGCATATATTATTCATTTGGATGTTTGAATTATGTGTTAGCATGTTTATTTATCATGTATTGGTGCATATGTATGTAAAAACTTAAATTCTTCCATTTTATACTTGGTTGAGTCGACTAAAGTGTGTCATGGGTTGACTCAAGAATGGTATAATTTTTCAAAAGAAGGTGCATGTTGTATTTGGTGTTTTGATTGTATGACTTGTTCTTTTCTTGCATGATGTTTTGCTTTTGCTTTTCATTTAGGACTATGTTACTATTTTGCTTTTCTTGAACGAATTATGTTTGCTTCTTATGTTCCGTATTTATCCGTTTATACTATTGCATTAACTGTATCATATGTGGATGTTTGTTAGTGTCGCTGTTTTGCAAATTGGTGAATGAACCATTAATTGTTATGATGATATCTCTTTGACCACCTTCTTTTACTCTTTTTGATGTTGTCAAAGGGGGAGAAGGATACTAGCAGCAGAAAATACTAAAGCAGCAGATATTAAAGATAGGAGGAGTTTCTCCGTTCTCAAATTACAAATCAAGAGAAAGATAAACAGTGTTGCCATCATAAAAAAGGGGGAGTATGTGAGGGTTAAGGTCTTTCATCTATTTCGGTTTTAATGATGTCAACAAATAAGATAGTCATTAGATTGTAATTTGAGCGGTATCACTTCATTGTCGGGCAAATTGCATCTAACCATCAATGTTCATGTGTCTAAACATATAGGAAGAAGTCTACACAATTTCTACATGTGCATGATCATAATATTGATGTTTGGTATACTTGTTTCGAGTCTTGGTCAGCAAAAACATACAAAAAATGAGTTTTTTAAAATCTGCATGTCTTGAGTCGACCCAAGGTGAGCATGAGTCGACTCATGCTGGTTTGAACAAGTTTTGTGAAAAGTTCGGGAAAGCGCACGCTGACCCCCCTGTTGCATGGGTCGACGCATGCTTCTGGACATTTGAATTTCTGCAAAATCTGTAGGCTTGCGTCGACGCAAGGGGTTTATGGGTCTGCGCATGGTCACTCAATTTGCGTAGACAATCCTATGGGATAGCTCATGCCGACCTCATTAAAGGGGCGGTCGACCCAACTCTGTGTGAACTGATTTTTCTGCATTTAATTTTTCTGTTATTTCTGTTACTGCATATTGTGGGTCATTTTATTCATTATAAATAGTTGGGTCAGCTCACTTTTTGACGACAACAAGAAATGTGAAAATTTATACCAATCTTTCTCTTCATCTTCATCTTCAACCTTGAGTAAACAAACAATTTCACATAATCATTTTTGTTTGTGTCGCCCATTGTTTTGAAGTGATAACGTTCAGAATTAGGAAGTGTGTGATCTTCATTTCTGGGTTGAGAATTGGTAGGTGTTTCTTGAATAAAACCTTAGGTTTTATCCTCCAAGAATCAAGGATATTTTTGGGGGTTTTTGGCACAAAACGTTTCGTTCTACAGGGATTCAGCCGGGCGAAGGTAACCGAAGAACAGAGTATTCGTTCGGTTTAGTAGCTACAGTCGGAGGATTGTAGAAGAAAGGTTTGGGGATCCAATTGTGGAAGATCAAAATTGACCGAGTGAAGGTGACTGAAGAACAGTTGTTTCTTGCAGTCTAGTAGCATGAGACGGTGATTTGTTCAACCGAATTCGAGGAACTTGATTCGTCTTGAATCAAGGGAGAGAAGACTCTGCATCAACAATCAAAGACATTTGAGATTTTGGATGTTCATTGTTCTTCTCTTGTATAAACAATTTGCAAACAGCAACATATATATATATCAATTCCAATTGTGGAATTGGGGGCAGAGGTACCCAAAGCGAGGATGATTAGGGAATTGCCTAATCAAATCGTGTTTGTTCTCTCTTTTCTTACTCTATTACGTTCTGATATCATTCAAATTTGCGAAGTTTAAATTGATCAAAATTTTTGAAATAGTGTAATCTTGAGCTGATAAATTGTTTTGTAAATTTGATACAATCCCTTGGATTGTATTTAGGATCAACTTAACATCACATTATTTGGAAATCAGTACTTTGTGTGTTTACGCACACAAAGTGTTCAATAATTTGTTTCAAAGCAAAATCGAACACATTTGCATTTAATTGTTTGTCAACCTATCTCGTTGGATTGGATTAATATCAAGCAATTAAAACAGTGTTGATTGCGTTCAAAGTTTGTTGAATAATCTGAATTTTTCTCATCTGATATTTCATTCCTAATATTGTCGTGCGTATCCGATCCTTTTAGTAGAGGTTCGTTGTAGACGTGATTCAGTGGTCGCTTATGTAAAATCTTTTAAAACTAATTATTTAGAAAGCCATTTGCGTGTAAAACTCGAGGGATCTATTCAACCCCCCTTCTAGATCCTAGCCATCGTCTAACAGTTGACTGTCTTGGTGTTTTGATGACGAAAACACTGATGCTTGTTGAAGTCGGTGTTGATATTCTTCCAACTCTCCGATGATGGTGATTAACTTGAAGATATCTCAAACCTCATCAAGTAGAAAACTCAAGGTTCTAATGAAGTGCTTATATGATTGGTGTATCTGGAAAAGGAACTTGAAAGCTTCAGACTTGTGAAAGAGAGGATGTGTGAAAGCTCGTCTGGCCGTGTATGTCTGAATGACCAAAGTCTTTTGAAAGTAGGAGAGTAACTCCTGAGATACGAAGGAAACTCACAACCGCACACCTAAAACCTTTTTAAGGCCCCATTTGTTTGATAAAATCACCTAAAAAAGTTTTTTAGGGTCTGGCCAACTGATTAGAAAAGTGTTTGATTGATTGGAAGACTTTCTCCAACTGAATAATCGATTAAACCTAATGAACTAATATATTATATTTACTAGTTTAAGTCTGAAATCAATTGGGACAGTATCTTATTGATTGAAAATTACTAAATATAAAAACCTTCTATTTGTGGCTTGAAAAATTGATTATTTGAGGTAAATAATTTATTGCCCTAATTAATTATTCAAATATTTTGGCATATGGATTATTTCCTTTTTTAACCTCGTTTTGTCATATATAAAGGAGGTATCTCCTCATTTGAAAACACACCAGATTTCATAGTTTCCCTATTTCTTAATATTTTATCACTCTCCTTCTCTCTTTTTAATATTTTTCTTTCACTAGAGTTATCTTTGCGCCTTGTGAGTGAAAACTATTTGTGAGGAAAGTGTTGTACTAGTGTTGTGCCATTGTTTGTTTCAAGATTCCAATTCTCTTTAAGGTTCTTGTTCAATTCTAGAGATAAACAGTGAAAATCTTTGTTTGATTCTAGAAATTTTAGTTGGGTAAAAGTTCTATTTGGTTATTGATATTAGCCAGTAAAATCTCTACCTGATTCGTGAGTTCATCCCGTGGAAGAGCTCTTGTTTAGTTGGGAGGATAAACATGTGTGAAATATCTTGATTTGCTTATAATGAAGGTTCGTGAGTGTAACGCCCCGATTCTGATTATTCCCATTTTGTTGAGTCTTTTATTTAAATTGAGTGATAAATTATTTTATTTGTGAAATTGGTGTGTTAATATGCTATGTTGACATGTTATGATATTTTATCGTTTTTTAGAGTTTTCGGGGAAATTAGAATGGAGGGTATTTTGGACATTTCTCAATTAATGGTAAGTTAGAAATTGAGTGGAAATAGAATTATGTGAGAAATTTAGTAAAATTGGTAGAAAAGTGATTAAGTGTAGAATTATGTGAGAAAATGAATTAATTGAATTTGAGTAGAAAATAAGAAAAGAAAATGAGAAAAAAAGAAAGTAGGAAAAGAAATAGAAAAGAAAAAGAGATAAGAAGAAGAAATAGGAGAGAAAGAGAAAGAAAAGAGAAATAGAGAGAGAAAGAAGAGAAAGAAAGAGGAAGAAGAGAAAAGAGGAGAAAACTTGGAAAAACCTAGAAAACCATCAAGAACAATCATCTAGCAAGCTTGGAATCCGGGTAAGGGTGTGAAATCTTATTATCTCATCAATGTATATCATTATGTATGATTGTGTTGTTGTTGTTGTTGTTGTTGTTGATTTTTATGAGTTTTTGTATAAACCTTAAATGTAGAAAATGTTGTGAATGATGATCAAAACATGATTTTGTATGCATAAATGTGTTGTTGATGTTGTTTGAGGTTTGGGTACTGATATGTATGTTATCTATTGGTGTAAAAATGAGTTTGGAGTTGGGATACTTGTTGGTATGTTTCCATAGGTGTTGATTGAGTTTTTGGGTGTGAATTTATTGATAAAATTATATTTTAAAATATGTAAAAAATGAAAAATGTGTGGGATGGCTTTTTAATAGTGAAAATATTGTATTATGTTAAATTCTGAGATCATAGCTTTTTACGAAATCGAAATCGGAGGTCTGGAAGGCTTCCGACGATGAAAAATGCAATTTCTGGGCCCTGACACGGCCCGTGTCACACAACACGGGTGGCCGTGTCAGCCTACTGTCTAGGGAGGGTGGAAACGCGAAAAAAAAGTGAAATTTGGGATTTTGAGTGACACGGGCCGTGTCCCACAACACGGGTGGCCGTGTCAGCCCTGCTGTAGGTTTTTCTTTCAAAATTGTTTCGATCGTAACTTTTGAACCGTAAGTCCGTTTGGATCCCCGTTTGAAGCGTTGGAAAGCTAGTGAAAAGTTCTTTCTATTAAAAATGGTTTGGAAGGTAAAAGATGATTTAATTAATTCGTGTTTTTGAAAAATAGTCGGGTTGTCGGATTTTTACCATCGTATTGGCGTGCGAATGATGTGTTATCATGCTATATGCTTTTGATATGCAACGTATAGCTTGTGTGCTATTGTATGGCGTGAGTATATGTGATAAAATGTTGTGCATGATTGATACGCATTGGTGATGGATGTATGATATTTGAATGTGTATTTTGGATGTGAATCATACAATAGTGCATTGATGTGAATGTATATAGATTGTATGTGATTGTATGAGATGAATGCATGAATATATTGTGAATATGTATGCATTTCAAGAATGTATGGAGTCATTTTGTATGCGAAGCATAATGATGTACGTTCTTGTGTTGAGTGATTCTAATGAGAATCCGTTGTAACGTCGTGTGCCTATGTGAGGTGTGAGCGATGATTACAAATGATTATGTGCCTAGGTGAGGTGTGAGCAATCAGATTGTGTGCCTATGTGAGGTGTGAGCAATCCATAAACATTGTGTGCCTATGTGAGGTGTGAGCAATGGGTGAACATCGTAGGCCTGACGGGGAGTTACATTGGTAACGAGCGATGGTTCCAATAAGTTCCTGAGTGAACTTGAGATGAGTGAGTCGGTACCCGCATTGCATTTGCATAGAGTCGTGAGTCGGTCTCTATGATTTGCATTTATCATCTTTATAATTGTGCATTGATGAATAAACATGAATATATATGTTTATGTGGAATGATAAGAATTGTGAAAGTATGCATGATGAATATGCTTGGTTTTGTATATATATACATTGTGATGTATATGAGTGAGTTGTGATGAATTATGGTGAGAATGTAGAATATGTGTATTCTTATGCTAAGATATATAATTATATGCATTGTTATTATGATAATATTTCTCACCCTTCTGCTGTTTTATGATGCTCTATGAGGCATTGCAGAGTAGGTATGCTGGTGGTCTTTTTGTGAAGCGTGTCTTCATTCTTTTGGTCGATCGGCTCTGATATGTAGCACCGGGTAGCTAGGATGTATATGATTTTTTTGTGATACATTTGTACATGTATCTTGTTGATGAATGTTTATGTAAACATGAATTATGTTGGTGGATAATACTTGATGATATATATATATATATGTACATGTTTGATGTTATTCAATGTTTAGATTTTCCGCTTTTATTCTAAATATTGAGACGTGGGTGTAAAGACTAAGTTCCTCTGTTGCAAAGTTACCCCACTGTTGCATATCAATTGTTGAGCAGGTGTTGAATGTTTTAATTTCATGTATTATGTGACATACCTCTTTTATACTATGTTTATAATTATACTCTGACGGAATTTTTAATATGTGCCTAAATGATTATGTGATTATTTGGGGGTATAGAAAGGGGGTGTTACATTAAGTGGTATCAGAGCCAGTGTTGAGTCAGTTGTGTCTGTCTTGTTGTTGTGATGGTTGAACTATTGTTTAACCTTGTTGTCATTTTTGGGAATGATCATAATATGGCTGGTAGAAATGACAATGCGATGGCTGCTGCTTTGGAAGCAATGGCTAGGGCGGTGCAAGGTGCGCCGAACGTGAATGCTAATGACGAGTTCAGGAAGAATCAACCACCGGTCTTCAAAGGAAGATTTGATCCCGATGGTGCTCAAATCTGGTTGAAAGAGATTGAAAGGATCTTCAGAGTCATGGGCTGTGCGGAGGAGAATAAGGTGAGGCTTGGGTCTCACATGCTGAAGGAAGAAGCCGACGATTGGTGGGTCGGTATGCGTCAAGTTCTTGAGGTGGATGATGAAGAGATAACTTGGGATTTATTTCGTACCGAGTTCTTGAGGAAGTATTACCCTGAAAGTGTGAAAGGGATGAAGGAGATGGAGTTCCTTGAACTGAAACAAGGTAGTATGTCCGTGGTGGACTATACTGCTAAGTTTGTGGAGTTGGTTCAATTCCATCCTCACTATGCTGCAATTACTGCTGAGTTCTCAAAGTGTATTAAGTATGAGAATGGTTTGCGTCCCAAGATTAAACAAGTTGTGGGATATCAAAGGATAAGAAGGTTTACGGATTTGACGGAATGTTGTAGAATCTTCGAGGAAGATAGCAAGGCTCGTTCTACACATTACAAAAGTTTGAATGAGAGGAATGGAAAGCAACAAGCTAGAAGTGGACCTTATGTGACACCCGTTGATAAGGGCAAGCATAGGGGAAACTTTGAGAAGAAATCTGGAGGAGGAGGTTCCGGTTCTGTTAAGTGTTACAAGTGTGGTGAGATGGGTCATAAATCATTTGAGTGTGGGAAGACCGTGGTGAAATGTTCTAACTGTGGAGGCCTTGGGCATGCTACTACCGATTGTAGAAGGAATATGGTGAAGTGCTATAATTGTGGATAAGTGGGTCACATTAGTACTAAGTGTACTAAGCCGAAACAAGCTCAAGCGGGCGAAAAGGTGTTTGCATTAGCGGGGACGGACACTACTAGTGCAGACCGTTTGATTAAAGGTACATGCTTTATTAATAGTACGCCTTTAGTTGCTATTATTGATACGGGAGCGACTCATTCATTCATTTCTCATGAGTGCGCTAAGCATTTGAATTTGTTTATGACTTCTTGGGGTGGTGAGATGGTTATTCAGACTCCTGCTTCAAGGTCGGTAACTACGTCTTTGGTGTGTGTAAGTTGTCCTTTGACCATGTATGGTAAAGACTTCATTATGAATTTAGTGTGTTTGTCGTTGGAGGGATTTGACGTAATCTTGGGTATGAACTGGTTGCAATTTAATCGAGTTCATATAGATTGCTATCACAAGTTAGTGAGGTTTCCTTCGTTGGAAGATGATGAAGATGAGAGTTTCCTATCCACTAAAGAGTTGAAGAAACTTTTAGCGGACGAAGCTCAATTGTTCAGTTTGTTTGCATCATTGTCGGTGGAGAGTAAAGTGGAGCTCGATGTGTTCCCAGTGGTGTGTGATTTTCCAGAAGTGTTTCTGGAGGATATTACGGATGTACCGCCGGAAAGAGAAGTTGAGTTTTCTATTAATCTAGTTTCGGGTACTAGACCGGTTTCGATGGCACCGTATCATATGTCGGCATCGGAGTTGGTAGAATTGAAGAAGCAATTGAATGATTTGTTGGGCAAGAGATTTGTAAGACCAAGTGTTTCTCCTTGGGGTGCTCCGGTATTGTTGGTAAAGAAGAAGGATGGGAGTATGCGGTTATGCATTGATTATCGACAATTGAATAAGGTGACAATTAAGAACAAGTATCCGCTTCCAAGGATCGATGATTTGATGGACCAATTGGTTGGTGCGCGTGTTTTTAGCAAGATTGATTTGAGATCGGGATATCACCAGATTCGTGTGAAAGAAGAGGATATTCCAAAGACGGCCTTTAGGACACGGTATGGCCATTACGAATATTCCGTGATGCCATTCAGGGTTTCTAATGCGCCGGGTGTGTTTATGGAATACATGAATCGTATTTTTCATGAACAGTTAGATCATTTTATGGTTGTGTTCATTGACGATATTTTGATTTACTCTAAGTCTCAAGAGGAGCATGAAGAGCATTTGAGGATTGTGTTACAAATTTTGAAAGAGAAACAATTGTATGCTAAGTTGTCGAAATGTGAATTTTGGTTGTCGGAAGAAAGTTTTCTTGGACATGTTATTTTCGGTAGTGGTATTAGTGTTGATCCATCCAAGATTGATGCGGTGATGCAATGGGAGGCTCCTAGGTCGGTTACGGAGATTCGAAGCTTTTTAGGCTTGGCGGGTTATTATCGGAGGTTTATTGAGGGATTTTCGAAGTTGGCACTTCCGTTAATGCAATTGACTTGTAAAGGAAAAGCTTTCATTTGGGATATTCATTGTGAAGAGAGTTTCAATGAGCTAAAAAGAAGGTTAACAACGACTCCGATCTTGATTTTACCAAATCCGACGGAACCATTTGTTGTGTATTGTGATGCTTCATTGACTGGTTTAGGTGGTGTTTTGATGCAAGATGGAAAAGTTGTGGCTTATGCTTTAAGACAATTGAGAGTGCATGAAAAGAATTATCCTACACATGACTTGGAGTTAGCGACCGTGGTGTTTGTTTTGAAAATTTGGAGGCACTATCTTTATGGTGCAAGATTTGAAGTTTTTAGTGATCACAAGAGCTTGAAATATTTATTTGATCAAAAAGAATTGAACATGAGACAAAGAAGGTGGTTAGAGCTTTTGAAGGATTATGATTTTGGTTTGAATTACCATCTGGGTAAGGCAAACGTGGTGGCCGATGCTTTGAGTCGGAAGTCGTTACATATGTCCGCATTGATGATGAGAGAATGGGAACTTTTGGAGAATTTTAGAGACTTGAGTTTGGTTTGTGAAATGACGCCGAGAAGTGTGAGACTTGGTATGCTACATGTTACGAATGATTTTCTTGCAACCGTATGTGAAAAGCAAAAGTTGGATTTGAAGTTCGTTGATTTGATGATGAATGAGAATGAGGATTTCAAGGTTGATAATTTTGGAGTTTTGAGATTCCGTGGTCGTATTTGTATTCCCGATGATGCGGAGTTGAAAAAGATGATATTGGAAGAAGGACATCGAAGTAGCTTAAGTATTCATCCGGGAGCGAATAAAATGTATCAAGATTTGAAGAAAATCTTTTGGTGGTCCGGATTAAAGAGGGATGTGGCTCAATTTGTGTATGCGTGCTTAACTTGTCAAAAGTCTAAGGTGGAACATCAAAAGCCTAGTGGATTGATGCAACCGTTGGACATTCCAGAGTGGAAATGGGATAGTACATCGATGGATTTTGTTACGGGATTGCCGAATACGTAAAGAGGTCATAATGCTATTTGGGTAATCGTTGATAGGCTTACTAAATCTGCTCACTTCATTCCAATTGATATTAGTTATCCTTTGGAGAAGTTAGCCGAGATTTATGTTCTTGCGGTTGTGAAGTTACATGGAGTTCCAAAGAGTATTGTATCGGATAGAGATCCTAGATTCACATCGAGGTTTTGGGAGAGTTTACAAAAGGCTTTGGGTTCTAAGCTAAGATTGAGTTTGGCTTATCATCCGCAAACGGATGTTCAAACCGAGAGGACAATTCAATCGTTGGAGGATTTATTGCGTGCTTGTGTGCTCGAACAAGGTTGTGCTTGGGATAGTTATTTGGCGTTGATTGAGTTCACCTACAATAACAGTTTTCATCCAAGTATAAGTATGGCACCATTTGAGGCTTTGTATGGTCGGAGATGTCGAACACCTTTGTGTTGGCATGAAACCGGTGAGAGGACGATAGTTGGACCGGAGATGGTACAATAAACGACGGAGAAAGTGAAGTTTATTCGTGAGAAGATGAAAGCTTCTCAAAGTAGACAAAAGAGCTATCATGACAAGAGAAGGAAAGATCTTGAGTTTCAAGAAGGCGACCATGTGTTTTTGAGAGTTACACCGGTTACGGGTGTGGGTCGTGCTTTGAAGTCGAAGAAGTTGACTTCTCGTTTTATTGGTCCGTATCAGATTTCTGCACGAGTTGGTGTTGTGGCTTACCGTGTGGCGTTGCCTCCGAATCTTTCGAATTTACATGATGTATTCCATGTTTCGCAACTTCGGAAGTATGTTCCGGATCCGTCACATGTTATTCCTATGGACGAGGTTGAAGTGAGAGATAACCTTACGGTTGAAGCTTTACCGATTAGGATTTTGGACCGTGAAGTTAAGAAGCTAAGAGGCAAGGATACTGCGCTTGTGAAAGTAGCGTGGGGAGGCGCTGCGGAAGGCAATATGACTTGGGAACTAGAGAGTAGGATGCGAGAGTCGTATCCGGAGTTGTTTGAATCAGGTAATATTTTCGAGGACGAAAATTTTTAAAGTGGGGGAGAGTTGTAACGCCCCGATTCTGATTATTCCCATTTTGTTGAGTCTTTTATTTAAATTGAGTGATAAGTTATTTTATTTGTGAAATTGGTGTGTTAATATGCTATGTTGACATGTTATGATATTTTACCGTTTTTGAGAGTTTTCGGGGAAATTAGAATGGAGGATATTTTGGACATTTCTCAATTAATGGTAAGTTAGAAATTTAGTGGAAATAGAATTATGTGAGAAATTTAGTAAAATTGGTAGAAAAGTGATTAAGTGTAGAATTATGTGAGAAAATGAATTAATTGAATTTGAGTAGAAAATAAGAAAAGAAAATGAGAAAAAAAGAAAGTAGGAAAAGAAATAGAAAAGAAAAAGAGATAAGAAGAAGAAATAGGAAAGAAAGAGAAAGAAAAGAGAAATAGAGAGAGAAAGAAGAGAAAGAAAGAGGAAGAAGAGAAAAGAGGAGAAAACTTGGAAAAACCTAGAAAACCATCAAGAACAATCATCTAGCAAGCTTGGAATCCGGGTAAGGGTGTGAAATCTTATTATCTCATCAATGTATATCATTATGTATGATTGTGTTGTTGTTGTTGTTGATTTTTATGAGTTTTTGTATAAACCCTAAATGTAGAAAATGTTGTGAATGATGATCAAAACATGATTTTGTATGCATAAATGTATTGTTGATGTTGTTTGAGGTTTGGGTACTGATATGGATGTTATCTATTGGTGTAAAAATGAGTTTGGAGTTGGGATACTTGTTGGTATGTTTCCATAGGTGTTGATTGAGTTTTGGGGTGTGAATTTATTGATAAAATTATGTTTTAAAATATGTCAAAAATGAAAAATGTGTGGGATGGCTTTTTAATAGTGAAAATATTGTAGTATGTTAAATTCTGAGATCACATCTTTTTACGGAGTCGAAATCGGAGGGCCGGAAGGCTTCCGACGATGAAAAATGCAATTTCTGGGCCCTGACACGGCCCGTGTCACACAACACGGGTGGCCGTGTCAGCCTACTGTCTAGAGAGGGTGGAAACGCGAAAAAAGTGAAATTTAGGATTTTGAGTGACACGGGCCGTGTCCCACAACACAGGTGGCCGTGTCAGCCCTGCTGTAGGTTTTTCTTTCAAAATTGTTTCGATCGTAACTTTTGAACCGTAAGTCCGTTTGGATCCCCGTTTGAAGCGTTGGAAAGCTAGTGAAAAGTTCTTTCTATTGAAAATGGTTTGGAAGGTAAAATATGATTTAATTAATTCGTGTTTTTGAAAAATAGTCGGGTTGTCGGATTTTTACCGTCGTATTGGCGTGCGAATGATGTGTTATCATGCTATATGCTTTTGATATGTAACGTATAGCTTGTGTGCTATTGTATGGCGTGAGTATATGTGATAAAATGTTGTGCATGATTGATATGCATTGGTGATGGATGTATGATATTTGAATGTGTGTTTTGGATGTGAATCATACAATAGTGCATTGATGTGAATGTATATAGATTGTATGTGATTGTATGAGATGAATGCATGAATATATTGTGAATATGTATGCATTTCAAGAATGTCTTGAGTCATTTTGTATGCGAAGCATAATGATGTACATTCTTGTGTTGAGTGATTCTAATGAGAATCCATTGTAATGTCGTGTGCCTATGTGAGGTGTGAGCGATGATTACAAACGATTGTGTGCCTAGGTGAGGTGTGAGCAATCAGATTGTGTGCCTATGTGAGGTGTGAGCAATCCATAAAATTGTGTGCCTATGTGAGGTGTGAGCAATGGGTGAACATCGTAGCCCGACGGGGAGTTACATTGGTAACGAGCGATGGTTCCAATAAGTTCCTGAGTGAACTTGAGATGAGTGAGTCGGTACCGCATTGCATTTGCATAGAGTCGTGAGTCGGTCTCTATAATTTGCATTTATCATCTTTATAATTGTGCATTGATGAATAAACATGAATATGTATGTTTATGTGGAATGATAAGAATTGTGAAAGTATGCATGATGAATATGCTTGGTTTTGTATATATATACATTGTGATGTATATGAGTGAGTTGTGATGAATTATGGTGAGAATGTAGAATATGTGTATTCTTATGCTAAGATATATAATTATATGCATTGTTATTATGATAATATTTCTCACCCTTCTGCTGTTTTATGATGCTCTATGAGGCATTGCAGAGTAGGTATGCTGGTGGTCTTTTTGTGAAGCGTGTCTTCATTCTTTTGGTCGGTCGGCTCTGATATGTAGCACCGGGTAGCTAGGATGTATATATTTTTTTGTGATACATTTGTACATTTATCTTGTTGATGAATGTTTATGTAAACATGAATTATGTTGGTGGATAATACTTGATGATATATATATATATATATATATATATATATATATATATATATATATATATATATATATATATATATGTATACATGTTTGATGTTATTCAATGTTTAGATTTTCCTCTTTTATTCTAAATATTGAGATGTGGGTGTAAGGACTAAGTTCCTCTGTTGCAAAGTTACCCCTCTGTTGCATATCAATTGTTGAGCAGGTGTTGAATGTTTTAATTTCATGTATTATGTGACATACCTCTTTTATACTATGTTTATAATTATACTCTGACGGAATTTTTAATATGTGCCTAAATGATTTTGTGTTTATTTGGGGGTATAGAAATGAGGTGTTACAGTGAGCATAACCTATAAAAGCTCAAGATTATTATTATAACTTTCAAGAAGATCTCTTGGGGACAGAAGTAGGCCAATATTAAGCCAAACCTGTATGAGTCTCTATGTCATCTCTCTAACCCTATCTCTTTAATTTTTGTCATTTACTTTATTATATTTCTTTCCGCTTCTTTTCTCTCTATCTTTTTAATACTAACACACATTGTTGTTTTAAGTAAGAAATTTTTTAATTAATCACAAATTTTAAATACCACTATTCACTCCCCCCCCCCTTCCCTCTTGTGCTTATAGTCACTGGTTCAATAACATGTCCAATCCATTTGAAGATGAAATATTACAATGATTCAGGAAAACTAGTTTTCATTTCAGTTGATCTATGTGGAGCTCTCCTTATACAAGAAGTCTTGTTGAAGAACCTTATCGCAAACATTGTCGAATCTAAGAGAAGAAGAAAGAAGATTCGCCAAGCCGTCAATACGAACGACCTTAACGTGTTAGAAGATGAAACAATATGAAACGACGAACTCGGCCCACCGACAGAAGTTAAAGTGAGAAACTTAAGGTTGGCTCCAGAAGACAACTTTAAGGTCATCCAGCTCACCAAAAATCTAACACGGTTGGTCCGTATAGTGGTTGAGTTATCATATGTGGTGAAGAAAAGACTCATTAAGTGCCTTAAATATTATGTCGACCTATTTCCAGTTTTTCCTAACAAGATGCCTGACATATACCCTAGCATGGCTTTCCACTGATTGAACATTGACCCCTTATTCACTATGTGGCTCAACGAAGAAGACGTCAATATCTTGGGAAGGTTGAAGTAATCATGAAGACATGTTAATGCCTATTGTATGCCAACTTTATCTCCGAAGTAAGGTATACTTAATGTTGTCCAATGTTATGTTGGTCAAGAAATCTTTGGGGAAGCAGTGAATGTGTGTCGATTACACCTATCTTAATCGGGCATGCCTTAAAGATTCCTATCCACTCCCAAATATAGACAATATAATACACAATTAATCCACTTACAAGTTGTTGTAATTCATGGATGTGTACTTCGGCTATATCAATATACCTATGTACGAGGCGGATAAAGACAAGACAACTTGCATGACTAAGGGAGCCAACTACCAATGCAACATCATATATTTTAGCCTAAACATTTAAGGGGCAACGTACCCGAGAATGATAAATAAAACTTCATGGAAGAGATATGGAAGGTTGGTAGTCTACATGGAAGACATAGTTAACACCCCAACTTTAGTTTATTAATTTATTTAAATTATTAGATTTAATTGAATTGTTGCTATTATTTGTTATTTCATGTGTTTAGGATTTAAAAGTATTTTAGTAACTTAATAAATAATAGAATTATAGAGTAATGAGAACGGAGAAATAAAATAGAATTATTTAATTTAGAAATAATTAGATATTTTAATTATTTAGGGATAATTAGAAAAATTATCAGATTAAATAGAAATGAATGTTTTTTTTTGTTATTATAGAATTTAGATTTTAATTAACTAATTATTTAGTGGAATTTTATTTAAATAAAATAAAAATATTATTTTAATTAAAATCAGATATGAAAGTAGACGGAAACAATTTGGAACTATTAGGTTTATATAAATACTAACGCGAGGGACTAGAGACTTTGTGTGAAATTTGGAATTTGGGAAAAGAGGCGGATTTGAAGTGGGAATAGAGCAACGTTGGAGTATGAGAAAAGAGGAAAAATTCCATCAACCTTCAAACTTTGAGGTAAGAGGGGAAATTCTTTACTTATGGGTGGCTTTAAGCCGTCAGGATGGTGAGGAGTCATTACCGTCCTATCTCTGCATTTCAGTTTTCATGGTTTGTGGCCTTGTTGGTAACCAAAGGTGTTTTGTCAAAACCCCTGAGATTATCATTTGATGTGTTGCTCTGTATGTTGTTACTATAATGATAAATATGTATGAGTCTGAGAATGTTATGATATTCCCTTTTTGGGATTGTTGTGATTGTACGATTGATTTGTGATAATTTTGGGGTAAGTTGATTGTATCTGTTTGTCGATGAATTTTTGTGCAACCCTTATGGTATGTTTTTTTTCTTCCAAATACCTTAAAACATGAGAAAAGTCAAATGTCGAAAAACTAGAATTTTTATCAAAAATAGAAAAATAAGGAAAAGTCGAGGGACAGAGGCTAAGATCGACAACGTTGTACGGAAGGCAACCGCCTGCGGAGATGAATAGTGTCGCACCACGAAAATCATTGTCGCAGCGGAGGCCATAAATGGGGTGTTGCAGCGGCGGTGGCAGTCGATATTCGTTGTTGTGTAGAAGGCTATGGGCCGCGCCGCGAAGATGACGTCTAAAGGAAGCCGCACGGCGGCGGATGCTGCGGTGTACAAGTGTTGAAGCTAGAATAGCAGCAAGCAAAAATATATAAGTCAATTTTGTCATTCTCCATAGGGATCAGTGCGAGGGAAAGAATGCCATTCGACGGTTTCTATGTTTCTAAGCTCATGGTTCAAAAGTTTTGGTTTTAAGAAGGAACCAAAGTAAAATGCAGAAAATGTAAAGACAGAAAATATAAAATAAAGACTGAATTATAAACGGAGCCTTGTTGGAATTGGATCTCATCAATTGATAACACATGCATTCTTCTAATCATATTATACATAAATCAATCATTCGCCTAAAATCCTCACGTATCACCCATGACAGAGGTTATGTCTAACGCAACGTCGAGAGATCGACCGTATTGCCTCATTGGTGATGTCTCACTCAACAAAAACCAACACAGAGCATTAAGAGTTGATACTCACGCAAGTGTTAAGCTTAAATCTATTTCTAGAGTTCAGAACAAAATAGATAATCATCTTAGATCCAGATCTGAAGAGTATATGTCTATAGCGGTTCAAATCAAAGATAAACAGGTAAACAAAGATGACACCCACATCAGATAAATGTCTGCTTCATATAGAATGCCAACGATCAGAATACGTACATATGTTTAACCCTTTTTTACATGTATTCAAATAATTTGCCAAATAAATGTGAATACCGTTCTTCATCACTATTACCATGCATCTTTGCAATACCGTATCGATCCTACTCATGCTAGCCATGCTACTTAATCAACACAATACAACAAAAGATACAATGAATATCAACTCACAAAACCATGTCAAAAGTTTTACTCATTGATAGATGAAAATCTAAGATCAAGGATTTGTAAAGGTTTTGTCAAGACCACAAATAATCAATCAAAGACAACAACAATAGAGAATCAAAACATATTCACAAACATACATTAGATGAAATACATAAGGTATCAAAAGATTACGTCCAACACCAACAAGAAATCAAAGCTATTACCTTTTCTCCCTTGAAATGAAGAGATGCAAAGTTTCTCCCTGAAAAATATCTAACTCTATCAAAACTATCTCTAAAAAGTGTGAAGAATGAATTTATATCATATTCAAGAAATTACATGTTCGCTAAGCGAACCAATTATTCGCACAGCGAATGGAAAAAATAGGCAATTCAGGTGCCTCTGAATAGTTAAACTGTCCCAGTAATTCTCGTGAGTTCGCAATGCGAAGGATCACTCGCAAAGCAAAAACTCGCTTTCCCGTTCGCAAAGCGAACTTTAGTGCCTTTTGCCCCTTCCAAAATCTGGGACCATTCGTTAGAGACCTCGCCAGTGGTTCGCAAAGCGAACCTTCGGTGGCACTCACTTTCATGTTTGCAAAGCGAACTAACTGATGTCTTCCTCATTTCTTTGGCAGCTTGCACCATTTCTTGTGTCTTACCACTTTGATCAATTTATGCATTTTCCTGCACAATAACACACGCATTACAAGCACCAAAGGTATATTCTTAATGTTTAGAAGAACAACAATAATCATTAGTAAAACTAATGAAAACATGAGAAAAAAGTAGAAAAAGTGCAAAGAAAGATATGTCATTTTTAGGTAAAATCTGCACCTAACAACTCTCCCCAACTAGATTTTTGCTTGTCCTCAAGCAAAGTATGCCCCTCATTAAAACAAGAGGATTTGCTCAAGCATAAGAATCAACCAAAGTCAAGCATGAAAATGCGCACAAGCAACGTTCACCACTCAATAGAATCGAACAATGACAAAGAATTAAGTTCTTAAACAAATATCATGGAATGGTTCAAATGACAACTAAATATTCATACTTGAATCACTCTAACACTCCTCTTCAAAAATAAGAATGAAGAAATTGACGCATTTGCAACCGTGGGGAAATTTCACTCACCTGACAAACAATGCAAATAGCAATCCAATTCATACAACATCTAACAATAAAAAATGAAAACATGGAAGCAAAAAGATCACAAAGGGCTTCAAAGGTTGTGACTTGGTCGGGTTCACAACAAAGGGACATTTCTAAAGGCCATTGAATCGAAATTGTCGATGCAAAAAGAAACATTAACTATACATGGTATTTACACATCACAACTTCATTCACCATTTTCATTCCTTTACCACAAACCTTCTCAAACTTCCTTATGCACAATTATTTCATTCTCTATTTTTCTCATTCAAACAAGCATTCTTTTTCTTTTTTTTTTTCACATTCATATGCACACTTTTCTTTTCATGCTTGTTTGAACTTTTTCAAAAGTTTTAGCATCCTACCAATCTTCTTTTTCATTCTCCCCAACTTGAATTCAACCAAACTTCAAGTGAATGCTCCTTGCTTTTTAAGGCAAGGAAATCAAATTAAAACAATGTTCAAAGGTTCAAGAAGAAACTTTTAGAAACTCATAAAATTAAATGATGAACCACACTTTCACAATATGTACATACACACGTTCATCACTAAAATGAGATCTAAATTGTTTAGGCTCAAAGGGGCTAACGAATTCACACTACTCACGGGTAAGATACTTTTGGATACGGTTGTGCTCAATATAAACAAATGCCTTGATCATTTCTAATGCTTCCATAAAATCACAATAATCAATAGATAAAGCATGAATCAAATGAATTAAACAAAGTTATCAGTCATCCAAGCATTTAGTAAACAATGGAGGTTTCTCACAATTTGTGACTTTTGGACCTAAGTGAAACAAGCATTCAAACAAGTTACAAAATGAAACAAGAGCACATTTGCACAAAGCACAAAATTCTTAAATCATTATAACATTCTATGAAGCGGTACAATTTACCTCACATACTTTCAAAGCTCAACATCCAGATGTTGAAGCTAGAATATCAGCAAGCAAAAATATATAAGTAACCCAGTTTTGTCGTTCTCCACAGGGATCAGTGCGAGGGAAAGAATGCCATTTGACGGTTTCTATGTTTCTAAGCTCATGGTTCAAAATTTTTGGTTTAAAGTGGAACCAAAAGCAAATGCGGAAAATGTAAAGACGAAAAATATAAAATAAAGACTGAGTTATAAACGGAGCCTTGTTGGAATTGGATCTCATCAATTGATAACACATGCATTCTTCTAATCAGATTATACATAAATCATTCAATCGCCTAATATCCTCACGTATCACCCACGACAGAGGTTATATCTAACGTAATGTCGAGAGATCGACCGTATTGCCTCATTGGTGATGTCTCACGTAATAAAAACCAACACAGAGCATTAAGAGTTGATACTCACGCAAGTGTTAAGCCTAAATCTATCTCTAGAGTTCAGAACAAAACATATTATCATTTTAGATCCAGATCTGAAGAGTATATGTCTATAGTGGTTCAAATCAAAGTTAAACAGGTAAACAAAGATGACACCCACATCAGATAAATGTCTGCTTCATATAAAATGCCAACGATCAGAATACGTACATACGTTTAACCCTTTTTACATGTATTCAACTAATTTGCCAAATGAATGTGAATACCGTTCTTCATCACTATTATCACGCATCCTCGTAATACCGTATCGATCCTACTCATGCTAGCCATGCTACTTAATCAACACAATACTGTAGCGAGCGATTTTGGATGTGGTTGCGAAGCACTGCCGCTCTTTGGTATCTACAGCTCGATTCATTTTTTATCCTATTAAAGCTGATGAAGGAAGGGAAATAGATGTCTCAAATTAACCCTGCTTGCAAACTGAGGTTAAATAGTCAAAACTGTTGGTTTACAGATGCTACAAAGATTCGGGGTCTCTTTTAGGTTTATTTTTTTAAAAATAGTGTTCGGTCGATTGGTGGGAGGTTAAGATGTTTAGGACGGATGGATGAAAGTATGGGATTTTGGGTTTTTGTTTAGTGTGCTTGCTAAGATTTTTCTTTCAATCTTATGCCTAAGTATTTCCATTTTTTTTTCCGAAACAGGGAAATCAGAGTGATCGTAGTTCCTCCTGTTCTATGGGAGGAAATGGTGTTTTGGTGTCTTGTTCAAAGCCCAAGACGTGAAGCGAAAGGTAGTTTGTATCTTGTTCAAAGCCCAAGATGTGAAGCTGAAGGGTCTATTTGTATCTTGTTCGAAGCCCAAGATGTGAAGCTTAAAGGTGTTGTCTTTAGAGAGAATTTGTCATCTCTAAAGAGGGGTTTGTCTGTCACAACTGTTTATAAAGGAGAATTACTTTAACCGGGATGTGTGAATCCGCCAATGCCATAATTTCCTTTATAGGGGATTTCCAACCTGAAGGAGATGAGTTTAACTCAGTGTAGAGCAATGCTATCTTTCCTTAGGAATTTCTCATGCTAAAAGAGGGACAGTGGCATGGATATAGATGATCCAGAGGCTTGCCGCTTACAGCGATTAGATGAAGGGGAAGGAGTTGTTGATGTTTGTGTAATGTGAACGAGGTACAACTTTGATGCTAAAAGGTTGATTGGATCAACCAGTGGTTTTCTTATACAAAGCCTAAGAGGAGGCTAAAAGGTTTTCCTTATACAAAGCCTAAGAGGAGGCTAGTGGCCCAACAAGAGGGTGTTTTTGATCTGTCTCGTACAAAGCCCGAGATAGAGGCTAAAAGGGAAGTGACTCGACCAGAGAGTCCTCTATGGTATCTCGTACGAAGCCCGAGATGGAGGCCAAGGGTTTTATACTCAACAAGAGAGTGATTTGTGTCTTGTACAACGTCCAAGACGGAGGCTAAAGGGTGTTTGACTCAACAAGAGAGTGCTTCATACTCAACAAGAGAGTGTTTTTGTATCTCGTACGAAGCTCGAGATGGAGGCTAAAGGTTTGTTTGACTCCGCTGGGGAAAATCTTTGTATAAAGCCTAAGAGAGAGGCTATGGTGCTGTTTCAGTTGAGTGACAGGTCCAGTATATTGGTTCAAAGAGAAAATCAGTTCTTATATGAGTAATGTACTCATAGATTTGTTTCAAGGATCGGGGTTATTTCCCGTTTCTTTAAGGAAATGGGAAGTGCAATGGGTATTGAGACTGTCCGAGTCCGCGGGGTTCCTTCCTATTCTTGAAGGGTGGTTGAGAATGTCTTGGAGACTCAAGGAAATTAGACTGTCCAAGTCTAGAGTTTCATCTTTTGTACTATGCTTTGAGAAACAGTAGTAGACTCTTGGAAAGACTGTTGTATTAAGATGACTGATTTCTGTTCCTATACCTCTAGGAGGTCGTCGGGACAATTTGTACGAAGCCCAAGAGGAGACTGGAAACTTTTAAGAAGACGAGTGGTCCTTGTATGAAGCTCAAGAGAAGGCTATCATTCCCGAAGGAAGAATCATTATACGAAGCCTAAGAGGAGGCTGTGAATACTTCTAAGAAGCCGACGGGTCCTTGTACAACGCCCAAGAGGAGGCGGGAATGCTTTTAGGAAGCCCGTTGGTCCCCAAACCCCGAGAAATTCAAGACAAGCTATTCACAAAGAATAGATCAAGCCAGGAAAGTTCGAGAATTTGGAAGAAACTCAAGAGATGCCATTCACGGAGAAAAGATCATCTCTGGGGAGTAGAGTTTCTTAACAAGTGCTTTTATAAAGCCTGTGGGTCCCCAAACCCCGAGAAGTTCAAGACAGGCTATTCACAAAGAATAGATCAAGCCAGGAAAGTTTGAGAATTTGGAAGAAACTCAAGAGATGCCATTCACGGAGAAAAGATCATCTCTGGGGAATAGAGTTTCTTTGACAACTTCTACGAGTGACAGTCTATGAAAGGGTTCACCGAGAATGCTGCCTTTCATGTCTCCATATTGTTTAACCCAAAGAGGAGGGAAGACTGTGTCTGGTAATCCTATGGGGATCTAGTTTTGACTATTTAAGAGTGATCAACGGGCTAAATGCTAGACGTAATTACCGGGGAAACTCTAAATATCTATACTATTATTACACAGTTGATATTAGTTTATGAAAGAAGACTTACAGCGAAACAGCCCCACAATACAGTTATATGTATATGAAAGCGGTAAATGAAAGCATATAAACACTTACTCGGTTGTAGAGCTTCCATGCTGTTTGGTTAGTTGTTCAACAAAGAAAGATTGAAAACAACAGTATATTTCAAAATCAAAGGAGAAAGTGCTTTGAAAAAGAAAGATTTGGGGCTTACAGCTCAAGGAGAGGCCCTGGGTTTTATCAGTGATCACACTGTCGAATTTGTACAGAGGGACTTATACGATAAGTGAGGCCCAAAAATGTTTGCTGTACAAAGGGATGAGTCTTATACTCTCTCAAGAGGCCCAAAAGAAAAAGAGTGGGACTTATAACATGAGGGTAGGCCCAGATGATTTTTCGTTTAAAATGGCGATCGCGCCGAGATTTTCTTTTAACGCAAATGGGCTTATACAATATCTGAGGCCCAAAGTTGTTTTTGGTTAAAAGGGGATTGGGTATTACACTCTATTAGAGGCCCAAAAGTTTTGAATGGGTCTTATAGCTCGAGGAGAGGCCCAGTTGATTTTTAAAAGGTAAAGATCGCACCGTTCACTTGTACAGAGGGACTTATACAATAAGTGAGGCCCAAAAAGTTTAATGTACAAGGGGGTTTGGGTCTTACACTCTATTAAGAGGCCCAAAGAGTTTAAAAGAAAAGAAATGGGTCTTACTACTCGAGGGTAGGCCCAAGGTTTGTTTTTCAATGGATGATGATCGCGTCGAACTTTTTGAAATACAACGGGACTTATACCATAAGTGAGGCCCAAAGTTGGTTGTATTTACAAAGGGTTGGGTCTTACACTCTATTAGAGGCCCAAAGAGTTTTGAAAATGATTTATGAGGGTTGAATTAATCAAAAACCCTAATTTGTTTTCAAAATGTGTTTTAATTGAATAAAATATTCAATTAAAATGATCAAAATTGTTTAACATGTGGAAAACAAATTGTGATCTTGGATTAATGCTTCATAAATCAAGTTTTGCCCTACAAAATGATTAGAAGTCATAAAAATTTGAAAAATCAAGAAGTAAAAAATATTTTAAATGTCAAAAACAATTAAAACATTAATTCTTTGCAAAGATATCAATTATATGAAATAAATAATATTTTTTGGGATTTTTTCATAAAATAAAATATTTTAACATTTTTGTGAATTATTAAAAAAAGAATCAACTCAAAATCATTAAAAATCAGAGAGAAATTAATTTTTGAATCAATTAAATAAAATCACAAAATTCAAATATTTGAATTTGAGAGAAATGGCGCCAAGAACAGCTGAAGAAGACGCGCGTTTTCCAGCTTTGCCCGGATTTGCATTTTCTATCCAATCTCACTGAATACTTGATTATATCATGCAATCCACATATCAATCTGCTCGTTTTCACCTCACGGTCATGTTTATGACAATTAATTTCATTTAAATTAAGCATAAAACAAGAAATCACGAAAAATCCTCAAGAACCCTAAATTCTGCATGAAGGCTGGGATTTTTGATACACGATTCAAACAAAGCAATTACTTAAGGGGAAACATTCCATGCATGATTATGAACATTTGGCAAAAATATTGTGCGAGGAAATATGCATAGATTGAGAGATGACCAAGTTTAGGCTTACCTCTAGGTCATGACAGCAAGAGCAAATTGATTTCTGAGTTGGAGGTGTTACAGATGAATTGTGATTATCTGAACAGCTTCTCTACACCCTATGGAGTGTGTTTGAATGCTTGGACTTGACTGAAATTAGCTGGACCACTTCATGGCATCTCAACTGCAACTTGGTTAAAACCTTGAGCAATTGACTGGTGATTCTGAGAAATCAGTGTTCCAGATGTTGTTTAAGTGTTTGATCAGCTCACATATGATGTATATGAGGTGTGTGTGTGATTGGTTTGAGTGGAATTGCTCTCTAATGAAAAACCCGATAGTGACTTGCTAAAAAAGGCATTTTTGAGAGTGAGAAGTGGATTTTGAGAAAGGCAAGTGTTGTAGGCCTTTGGTGTACTTAAACTCATCACAATTGAGCTGTATTTATAGTAGAGCAAGTTTGTTTTGTAAGGAATAGTGAATGGCAACTGCTGAGTAGGGTTGGCCAATGTTGGCAAATGAAAATCCAAGTCTCCTCTAGCCATTGACTAGAGGTTAGGGCACAGGCTGCTGGTCCCCTTGGTCTTGGATAAGTCTTGACTGAATTCAGTTGCTAATAGCTCAGTCCATGCCACCTTGGTACTTCCATTGAATGCTCCAATCCAAAATTGGAGTCTTGTCCCTATTTTGGGCAATTCTAGGTTTAGCATGCTATTTCTTGTTCCAAGGACTTTGGAGGCTTGGCTCAGTGATTGTCCCCTTTAGATTCAATCCTCAGATGTTTCCAAAGTGATGACAAGGCTTGGAATTGGCTGATTTTGGCAAATCGAGCAAAAGTGCAAAATTCTGCCTTGCCTTGGCAGATTTCAGCAAGGCAACTTGCCAATGTCATATCTCATGGCTCAAGTTGAATTTGGTGATGTTCTTGGCCATTTTGGAAAGCTCTTATATGATACAACAACTGTTTGATCATATTTGGTTTTGATACTTTTGGGATCCAAGTGAAAAATGTCCCTACATTTGGAAAAAAGTAAGGCAAAATCTGACTTAGTGAAATTTTCACTAAGTGTTGGAACAAAGTGACTTTTCTTGATTTTGATCACTCCATAACTCAAAATCTATGAGGAATTTGGACATAGGTCAGTATGAAGCTTTTGTAGAGGGCAATGAGATCTACAAATCAAGCTTTGGATGGAAAAAATGGCTTTATGGTTTAGGAGTTATGATCCTCTAAAGTTGGTACCTTTGTCACTTTTTTTCATAACTTAGAAAATTTTTCTAAGTTTTTATGGTTACCCCTTTTACAAGTTATCCCATTTTCTTTGATTTTTCTTGATGAATTATGATTCAAATCATACATTAACATCATGTTAGGGTTAAAAATCCATTTTTGTGAAAAATCTCAAAAAGTCAAAGTTGACTTTTGTGCACAGTTGACTTTTTATCCGATGAATTCCAAACTGTGCAATTCTTCAAGAAATCATGTCCTTGACCTAAATCAAACTTGATGGACATGTTCCATGGGTGGTATAGAGTGTATTGAATCATGTCTTAGGGCTTGGGAGCATGTCCTGGTCAAAAGTCAAAGTTACAGTTGACTTTTCCCGCGAAACCCTAACAGTGGTTCAGATGAATTTGAAACTTGTTGCTCAAGCTTCTTGGATCAATCCATTGTTTCAAATGGATAAATATGGAATATTGGAGATCCTTAAATCCTCTCTTGAGGTCTTGGTTCATAATTGGTCCCAAAAGTCAACTTAGGGGTGAATTAGGTCAAGAAACCCTAATTCCTGATTTTTTATGAATGCATCCCCTGAGGTCAAATTGACTTGATGATTGGGTTCATGAGGTTCCATAGAGTATATTAAGATATGCTTTGAAGCATTGGCTCATGCCTAGAGGAAAATTTCCATCTGGAGGCCCTGGTCAACCAAAACCCTAATTTGGTGACACTGGCGATCTTGAAGCTTGATCCACCTAGAAGGGAGCAACCTTGTGCTTAATCCTTGAAGTGGGAGTCCTCTTGATCCATTGTGGATATTTGAGAGGTTAGACAAGTTGAAGATCATGTTATTCCTTGATTGATCCTTTGTCTAAGCACTCAGAGAGGGCTTGAAACCCTAATTTTGATTGTGGTGAATGCTCAACAATTCCTTGAGGAAATTGATGAGGCACAAAGGTACATCCATATTGTGATGATGATTTGCACAATGATGGGAAATCTTAGTGGTCAAAATTTTGGGTATGACAAATGCCCCTATTTAATCTTCTTGGACACGAAGGTGTGAATGACGAAGGTATTCGGGCATTCGGGGTGCAAGAGGATTAAGTATCGGAATACCCGAAATTTTGATGGTGGTTATGAATGGTAGATCGCATTCATCTTCTTTTGCTAACCAATGATGCTTAGAAAAGGTAAACTTCCCCTCGATCCTGGTTTCGAGCCAAGGAACTGGTCTTAGTTTCTGATTTAAACTTCCCCTCGATCCTGGTTTCCTACCAAGGAACTGGTCTAAGTTTCTGAAGTAAACTTCCCCTCGATCCTGGTTTCCTACCAAGGAACTGGTCTTAGTTTCTGATTTAAACTTCCCCTCGATCCTGGTGTCCTACCAAGGAACTGGTCTAAGTTTCTTTTGTCAATAAACTTTCTTGACAAGGGACACTATTCGTAGCGGTTTTCCTCAAACTTCTCGCCGAATTTTCCTGGAGAGATGCCATTTGATAGAAAAAGTTTTGATGTCAGACTTGCTGGGGAACCCATCCGTCTGAGCTGTAGAGGTGCACAAACTTCTCTGTTGGAGACACCATTTGTTTCTACTGGGGAAGACGAGTCTCCTGAAAGACTGCCTTCATTTGGGGTCTTACATCATACTTTTCTCTGAATCTTCCCAGAGAAATGCCATATGATGGGATCCATTTTGAGGTGCCGATGACCTTTTCATCAGTGGTTCTTTTGGAGAAACTGTTGTACCACCGAATCTCTGATTAGGAGGCTTTCTCTCGGGATTTTCCTTAATCCGGGAAAGCAAGGATATCATCTTCAATGGCGAAGAGTGACATTTGGTAAAGGTTCTTTGGTATTTTAGAGGTTCAAGTTATCAAAGTGGTCAAGGACCCAACTTCAATCCAGAAATAAAATGGAGGAGAGATTATTTAAATGCAACATTTCCTAATCGAGGAAAGAACTGACAACTTGACCGAAAAGACAGCTATCACTAGGGATAAGACCGACTGGAGTGATAGTGATGCAATATGAAATGTGTATGCAAATCAATAATGCATGATGTATGTATGTATATGCTGACAAAACTGACGCGACATACATACTAATAGATGAACATGACTGGATACTCGGCCATCGCGGGGCAAAGAAGTACCGTTGGTCCAAAAGTAGCAATTCTACCTTGCTTAGGAGAAGTAGTCGTCACGGGGAACTACGTTGGTCGGGCTTAGGAGGTAAGAACTCTGCCGGGGGTATCATATGGGAAATTCGCATCTGATATAGCTGATCCTTCATTCAGGTGTACTGGTTTAGGAGTACTTTGATTCTGCACTTTGAAGCTCGCTTACTTCTGGAGAAGCGATCAATGTTCTTTCGATGTTCAACAGTCAAAAGAAATGCCATCTTTATTTTAAAGCTGAAAAAGTTTTACAAGTAAATTCATTTTTTATTTATTTCAAGAATCATTAATCATATTAAAATGTCGTTCTGTAAAGCTAAAATAAATGAGAATTACAAACAAAAGCACAAGGGCTCAAATTTTATTGATAAGATGGAGATCATCCAAACGCGTGATTCCAAAGTGCAGACCACTATCCTTCTACCATTACACCTTCATCATCTTATTGTTCAAGTTAGATCCATTATCAGTAATGATTCCAAAATGCAGACCACTATCCTTCTACCAACTTTGAATTCGGGGCATCCTGAGCTTCTGTCGAAGATGATCGTGAATGGAGTTTTCCTCCGATGGATGGTGTAATTGTTGCTGCTGAGGGACTTACCTCTGTTGAACATAGTTACTTGCCATTATCCCTAATTTTTCCTGGATTGTACTTTGATTTTTCCAATCCACCGGGATGATTTTTTTTATTTTGTCTCTAACTTTTGCCTGGACTGCCCTTTCGGGTTTTCAATCCACCGAGACGTTTTTTTTAGTTTAGGCGAAGTATTTCTTGACTACATCAACATTTGTGGGGTAGGTAAATTCCTCTCCGTCCATAGTTGCAAGTCTCAAGGCGCCGCCTGAGAAAGCTTTCTTGACCACATAGGGGCCGTCATAATTCGGAGTCCATTTGCCCCGAAAATCAGTGAGAAATAATTGTATCTTCTTGAGCACAAGGTCTCCTTTTCTGAAGACGCGAGGTCGGACCTTTTTGTCGAACACCCTCTTCATTCTTTGTTGATACAACTGACCGTGGCATAGTGCCGTGATTCGTTTCTCTTCAATCAGATTCAGTTCGTCGTGTCGACTTTGACATCATTCAGCTTCTGTAAGCTTAGCTTCCATCAATACCCGGATTGATGGGATCTCTACTTCTACAGGGAGCACTGCCTCCATGCCATATACTAGAGAGAAAGGGGTTGCCCCTGTTGAAGTGCGGACAGATGTGCGATAACCGTGAAGAGAAAAAGGTAGCATCTCGTGCCAATCTTTGTAGGTTACAACCATCTTTTGAACAATCTTCTTGATGTTCTTGTTAGCCGCTTATATCGCTCCGTTCATCTTGGGTCGGTAGGGAGATGAGTTATGGTGTTCGATCTTGAACTCTGCGCACAACTCTTTCATCATCTTATTGTTCAAGTTAGATCCATTATCAGTAATGATCTGGCTCGGAACACCATAACGGCAGATGATATTGTTTTTGATAAATCGGACCACCACTTATCGGGTTACATTAGCGTATGACGCTGCTTTGACCCACTTGGTGAAATAGTCAATGGCTACCAGGATGAACCGATGTCCGTTTGAAGCTTTGGGCTCAATCAAGCCAATCATGTCGATTCTCCATATGGAAAAAGTCCATGGGGAAGAAAGAACCTTGAGATGTGCTGGCGGTACATGAATTTTGTCGGAGTATATCTGACACTTGTGACACCTCCTTATGTACTTGTAGCAGTCGGATTCCATTGTCAACCAATAGTACCCTGCTCTTAGAATTTTTCTCGCCATTGTGTGTCCATTGGCATGAGTGCCAAAGGACCCTTCGTGAATTTCTTTTATCAGTATGTCTGCTTCTGGTCTGTCGACGCATCGGAGCAAGACCATGTCGAAGTTTCTCTTATAGAGTGTATCACCGCTCAGGAAGAAGTTTCCAGCCAGTCTTCTGAGGGTCTTTCTATCCTTCCTTTGTGCCCCAGGTGGGTACTCTTGTTTCTGAAGGAAGCATTTGATATCGTGATACCAAGGTTTATCGTCTATGACAGCTTCAATCATGAAGATGTAAGCGGGCCTTTCAAGGCGCATCATGTCGATCTTAGGTAGGTCGTTCCATTGACCTACACTAATCATGGAAGAGAGAGTGGCTAATGCATCAGCCATGTGATTCTCTTCACGAGGGATATGATGAAACTCGATTATGTTGAAGAAAGGTAACAACCTTCTTGCATAATCTTTGTAAGGAATCAATCCTGATTGGTATGTGTTCTAATCTCCCTTTATCTGATTGATAACCAGGGCTGAGTCACCATATACGTCCAAGTTTTTGATCCTTAAATCAATCGCTTCTTCGAGACCCATAATACAAGCTTCGTATTCGGCCTCATTGTTCATACATTTGAACGTGAGTCTGGCGGTGAAAGGAATGTGGGTACCCTGAGGGGTAACAATTATTGCCCCAATTCCGTTTCCATAATGATTGACAGCTCCGTCAAAGATAAGTCCCCACTGGGAACCTGGTTCTAGCCCTTCACTGGGTAGCGGTTCATCACAATCTTTCATTTTTAGGTACATGACATCTTCGTCTGGGAAGTCGAACCTGATTGATTCCTGATCGTCAATCGGTCGATGAGCCAAATGATCGGCTAAAATACTCCCCCTAACGGCTTTCTGAGCATGGTACTCTATGTCATATTCTGATAGCAACATCTGCCAAACTGGAAATCCTTCCCGTGAGAGCAGGTTTTTCGAAGACGTACTTGATTGGATCCATTTCAGAGATTAACAAAGTAGTGTGACGAATCATGTACTGGCGTAGACGTTTGGCTGCCCAAGCCAAAGCACAACAAGTTTTCTCAAGCATAGTGTACCGAATTTCACAGTCGGTGAACTTCTTGCTTAGATAGTAAATGGCAGACTCTTTCCATTTGGTTTCGTCTTGTTGGCCAAGTACACACCCCATTGAGTCTTCCAAGACTGTGAGGTAGATGATCAGTGGTCTTCCTTCCACTGGAGGTGATAGAATCAGCGGATTCAACAGATATTCCTTAATACTGTCGAAGGCAGTTTCGCAATCTTCTGTCCAAACACAGTCCTGGTTCTTTTTGAGTAATTTGAAAATCGGTGCACAGGCCGCGGTCATGAGGAATATGAATCTGGAGATGTAATTCAATCGTCCCAGGAATCCTCTGACTTGTTTTTTAGTTTTCGGAGAAGGCATTTCTTGAATGGCCTTGACCTTGTCTAGATCAACCTCAATTCCTTTCTGGCTGACGATGAACCCTAAGAGTTTCCCTGAACGGACACCGAAGGTGCACTTGTTGGGATTCAAGCGGAGTTTGTACTTTCTCAAACGCTCAAAAAGTTTTGACAGGTGGGTCACATGCTCCTCCTCTGTCTTGGATTTTGCAATCATATCATTGACATATACCTCGATTTCCTTGTGTATCATGTCATGAAACAGAGTAGTCATGGCCCTTTGATAGGTTGCCCCGGCGTTCTTCAAACCGAACGACATTACCTTGTAACAAAAGGTACCCCATGGGGTAATGAACAAATTTTTCTCCATGTCTTTCGGCGCCATTTTGATCTGGTTATAGCCCGAGAATCCATCCATGAAGGAGAAAATTTTGAACTTTGCTGTACTGTCAACCAGCATGTCAATGTGTGGTAAAGGAAAGTCGTCCTTTGGACTTGCCTTGTTTAGATCTCTGTAGTCGACACACATTCTGACTTTTCCGTCCTTTTTCGAAACGGGTACGATATTGGCTAACCATTGAGGATATTCAGATGTAGCGAGGAAACCCGCGTCAATCTGTTTCTATACTTTCTCTTTGATTTTGATGGCCATGTCTGGGTGAGTCCATCTCAACCTCTGCTTTACTGGCGGACATTTCGATCTTAATGGTAAGTGATGTTCCACGACGCTGGTATCTAACCCTGGCATATCCTGATAGGACCAAGCGAATACATCAGGGAATTCTTTGAGAAGCTTTATCAAACTCTCTTTGGCAGTTGGACTGAGCAGTGCCCCAATCCTGATTTCTTTTCTCTCTTTTTCCAAACCCAAGTTTACCATTTCTAACGGCTCTTTGTGAGGTTCAATAGACCTTTCCTCTTGTCTGAGTAGTCGGGAGATATCTTCTGGAATTTCGTTGTCAACTTCTTCTTCAGCCCCAAATACCGGGAATTCAAAGTCGGGAGAAGGCATCGGATCGTATGTTTCAACGGGGTTTAAAACAAGCAATCTGCATGACGTGATGATTCGTGTTTTGAAGAGATAGAGAAAATGCAAGAGTGTGCAGTGTATTTTTTTATTAATGCTTGTTTTTATTATTGAATTGTTTTTTAGGATTACCATTTTTTGAGAAAAAGCAAAAAGAGAAAACAACAATAAATACGGAAATTACAGAACGACGTTATTTTATTAATGAACAAGTCGATCCTTGAAACTACACCCCTATAAAACAAAACTCGGCCGCTTTGGACGAAGAGAAGAAGGAAATTTACAAAAAGCGAGCCCTATCAAAACATCCGTTTCACTTGGGCAGGGTGAAAGGTTAAAGATGGCAATTACTTTGATTTATGAACAATCTTCGAAGCATCAACTGCGACCCATTGGCGGCGAACTCCTCGGTGAATCACAAAGTCTGGAACCTTCCTTGATTTGTCTTCAGAAATGACGCTGATTTCTGGTGGAGCAGGATCATTAGAATCTGTCTCCCAGGCAGAGTTGTCGTTGGAGAATTCCTCTGTTGCATTTTGCATAGCATTGGTGCTCTCAGGTGTATCTCCCCATCCAGTTGGCTGGATGTCTTCGAGCCTGATGCGAGAGCTTTCGGGAGCAGTGTACTTGACCATATAGTCGTATTTTCCACTTGGTTGTCCCAAGGTGTCCCACACTTCTTTGGAACTGGAGGAGTCATCCCTCTCGATGACGTTGACCTCGGGAAAAGCATAGTTGATGAATTCAAGTCCTGCAAACATTGAAAATTCATCATCATGTTGAGTAGTTTCAGGATAACCTGGGTGTTGATCCCATGATATGGTGGGGACGCAGGTATTCTGTTCAATGATGCTCAGCTGAGTTTCATTACTCGGCTGACTTTCTGGCCCTAAGTCTCCTGGATAAGGCTACCACATTGGCAGACCATCCATCGGGCCATAATAGTTGTGGTCAAAGTTGTCCTTCATCAGAGTGTCCTCCTCTAATGAGTTTGGTGGAGCACGAAATCCTTCCGAATCACAATCTCCATATATCATTTCGACGTCTGACCTGGGTATAAATCTCAGACTCTGTGCGGGATAGTAAAATGGCGTAGGCACCTCTTCCTGGGACATATAACCGTCCCTATTGAGATAGGACTCCTATTCCACATCTATGTCGGAGGGATCCTCCTCATTGATAGCATGGACTATTTGAGACACTGGGTGAAGGAAACCTCCATTGTGGAAGAAATCCTGAATGGGATGAAGACTTTCATTGTTAGCAGCTGTCCGGGTACAGGTTGCAGAAAAACCAAGACCCTTCTTTGTTGTATTGCTAGTAGGAATGACAAGCTGTCCCCATCCTGTTGTATCGGTACTCTCGACTGCTTTAATAGTATCTTTGTATGAGGAAATCGAAGTTCCTCCTCCGGATTGATCGTCCTTGTGTAGCGAAAGCGCTTGGAATTGGGTTCCGATTATCCCTTCTGGTTCCACATAAGTGGATGACGATAAATTGCTGACGAGCAAGGCTTGTTCCCCACAGACTGTAATGAGTTGGCCATTCTGGACGAACTTTAGTTTTTGGTGTAGGGTTGAAGTGACCGCTCCAGCCTGATGTATCCAAGGTCTTCCTAATAAACAACTGTACGCTGCCTGGATGTCCATGACCTGGAAGGTGACTTGGAAAGTGTGAGGACCAATAGTTATGGGAAGGTCAACTTCGCCGATAACCGTTTTTCTGGATCTGTCGAACGCTTTGACGACGACTTCGCTGGTTCTCATCGAAGGGCCTTTGAATGATAATTGCATCAAAGTGGACTTCGGCATAACATTCAGGGCTGACCCTGTGTCTACCAGTACGCTGGCTAAAGCATCGTCCTATCAGTTGACTATGATATTGAGCGCCATGTTATGACGGCGACCCTCTTCAGGTAAATCCTCATCACTAAATCCCAAGTTGTTGCAGGAAGTGATGTTAGAGACAATGCTATCGAACTGTCTGATGGTTACATCCTGTTCCACAAAGGCTTGCTCCAAGACTTTCTGTAGAGCCTCCCTGTGCGCTTCTGAACTGAGTAACAGTGATAATACCGAGATCTTTGAAGGAGTCTGTAACAGTTGATCGACAATGTTGTATTCACTCCTTTGGATGAGCTTTAGCATCTCATCATCGTTTTTCGAAAGGTCGAGATTACTGGATTGACCGACTAATGGATCCGGAGCTTCTGTCTGAAGTTCCTTTTCTTTGTTAGACTCTCCAACTCCTCTATTGAAGATTCTACCACTCCGTGTTACACGACTGATGTCTGCAATATTTACGATGGAGGGTAATGGAATTTCCTTTCCATTTTCAATTATCGTTGCACGTATTTGTAAGGGATTGCCTTAGCTGATTCATACGGTAGTGGTCCCGGCAAATAGATGACTATGGGAACCTTCTGGTTTTTCTGACCATCATAGGTAATCTCGATCCGTTCCCGGTTGGGAGTTCTTGATTCGTCAAGCAGAGGGATAATGGAAAAAACATTCCTGGTCCTCTGATGATCAGAGATGACGACAACGTCCTCGATTTAATCGGTAAGGTAGTCTGGCGCCCATTTGATAGGTCCGGAACCTGGATATGGGCGGATCTCTCCACGATCCACCTTCCCCTGGAGAGCTGCTCGCACAAGGTAGCACCCTTGGTTACTTTCTGAACAGACTCCACAACGTTCATAATTGTGTGGTGGCACCTGGCCACGCCCACTTTGAATACAATGTAACCTCACTAGGTTAGCTTCCACAGATCGGACATCCTGATTTTGACGCCGAGTGGGGTTTCTGTTATTGATACTAATTTGCTGAGTATCTTCATCCATGTATATTGGCATCCACCAATGATTTAACAAGTGCTGAAGTGCTTCCTAGACAAGGGCACATCCCTGATCGTTTTCGCAACCCGCTTTACAGCTGTGATAATTATGTGATATCAGGAATCCGAGTCGGACCTGCTCAGCATGCAACTCTACCAAGTTGGTATTCATTAAGCGAATGTCAAAGATTTGAACCATATTAATCTGATAGGGATTCCTATCATGGTAGTCCTGGATCCATCCGAGATCCATCTGACGCTGGAGGGCTTCCTGTATGAAAGAGCATCCCTGTTTGTTTACCGAGCAAGTCAGACAAGAACTGTAATCGTGCCGCGGCAGATTATGATACTGGCTTTGCCTTGAGTGCATTGCCACCAAGTTGGCATTCATCGCACAGATTTCGTGGTTCTGAATGACGTTGGAATTCGTGTAAACCATGTTAACTCCACGAACTCGGTGCTCTTGGATCCATCCGAGATCCATCTGTTCCTGTAGAGCTGCTTGCACCACAGAACATCCTTGATTACTTTTAGAGCAGATATTACATTGATGATAATTATGAGGTGGCACATGGCCGTACCCACTCTGTCTACAATGCATCTTGACCAGATTGGTCCTCAACAAGAGTACATCGTGAATTTGATAGACATTATTAGATTCTTTCTCAATCAGGTTGACTACAGCTTTCTCATGTTGAGGCAGCGGGTTTGTGAGAACATTGGGATTCGTATCTTTGAAAGATAAGAGCCTGATCCTAACAAGCTTTTGCACGTCGGATTTGAAATTGAGACAATTCTCTATGTTATGCCCCGATCCTCCTTCATGATAAGGGCATATTTGATCCACCTTAAACCAAAAAGGCGGATTTTCCGGTACTGTAAGAGGAGACTTAGTCTGGATGTGCCCCTTAGCCAGTAGTAACGGAAATAGTTCTGCGTACAACATGGGTATAGGATCAAACCCTGGTGACCGCGTTGTACGGTTGTTATTATATGGAGGACGAGCCTGCTGAAGAGGCTGTTGTGTCCTTTGCTAATTAGGTTGGCTCTGCGCAACCTGAGGTTGATACGTAGGAACAGGCGCAGGGCTGATAGCAGGAGTCACAACTGCTACCGGTTGATAACGTCGCCTTTGCTTTCCGAGAGAGATATTCCCAATATCTTGCTCTTTTTTCTTAGGGAGAGCACTACCGTATCGTTTTGTACTACTCGATGATCCAGCGTCTTTTACCAAACGTCCTTCTCGGACGACTTCCTCAAGACGAACTCCCATGCCCACCATCTCGGTGAAATCACTGGGTGCAATGGCAACCATTCTATCATAGTAAAATGAGCTTAAGGTCTTTAAGCAGATCTTTTTCATCTCTTTTTCCTCAAGAGGTGGACAAATCTGAGCGGCAATTTTGCGCCATCTCTGAGCGTACTCCTTAAAGGTTTCCTTGTCCTTTTGTGACATTGATCTGAGTTGATCTCTGTCCGGTACCATGTCCAAATTGTATTTGTATTGTTGGACGAAGGCAGTACCAAGATCTCTGAATGTACTAATCGTAGTACGGTTTAAACCCATGTACCATTTGAGTGCGGCACCGGTTAAACTATCCTGAAAGTAGTGAATCAGTAGGTCCTGATTCTCCGTCTGAGCTGACATTCGCCGAGCGTACATCACCAGATGGCTCTGAGGGCAAGAGTTACCCTTGTATTTTTCAAAGTCGGGCACTTGAAATTTGTGCGGAACTTCACATTGGGGACCAAGCAGAGGTCTGCGGCGTCTTTCCCAATAAATCCTGACCGCAGATGGCTTGCAGTTCCTTCTGCATTTCCAAGAACTGTTCCTGGAATTCATCCATTCTATCGAACATAGTTTCTTTCTTACCAGAAGGTATCGGCGGAATTTGTCCTTTTGGGACAGTGTGCACCACAGGGGGTGGGACCGTGACTACGGCAGTGAATCTTGGCGTTTCCCGAAGTTTGTAACCTTCAGGAGTCTTCAGTATGCCCCTGGCATCTTCGCTTTCCCGAAGTTTGTAACCTTCAGGCCCAGGGGCTTCTGTTATTATTCCCTAATCTTCAGTGATCGGCGGAACATATCCTTCCGGGATATAATTAACAGGCATGCCCCAAGGACGATCTTTCGGCATTTGATACCTAGGATCATACTTCTCCACTATGGGCGTTGAGGTGATCTCTGAGATCACAGTCCTTTGTAGCTGAGCTTCTGCCATGGCTTGCATGTCGTTACAAAGCTTTCTCATATCCTCTCTCAGAGCGTTGATCTCTTCTTTCAACTCTCTATTTTCTTCCTTAAGATCATCCATCTTTTTCTGACGATTGGCCTGAGTATTATACGAATGAGATAGTTTGACTCTAGAACCGAGACACAAACGTGAGATTCGTAGGTAAGAAGAATTCGCGATGTGAGAATGATGAATGCAATGATTATATTAATTGTTTTTTGGTTTAATCAAAATAAACTTCGACAATTAGATTGCAAATATCAAACAGTGGGGAAACCCCTTTTTATTGAATTCAAAGGATTACAGAAATGGAAATACAGTAGATTACAAGGTGCAGAAACAGAAACCTAAGCTAATGGGCCCAGAGTCCTCTCTGAGGAGAAATCGGGTGCTGATTCTGGTACTTTCCTTTTCTTTGACCGGGGCTCTTGGGCCATTGTCGGGTTGTCATTCCTTTGCCAGGTGAAAGGAGTGAGAAAATTCCTTTGGTCATCTTGATTCTCTACAGCATGTTGCTCCAAAATTTCAATCAGAGCATCCTTATCTTTCAGTAGTTGCTGTATTTTGATGCACTCCACGTTGAGGGTGCGGTACTTGTTCTTCCAAGACCTCCTCTCCCATTGAACTTTGTTGAGAGTAACCTGAAGCTTTTCAGTCTCAGACATGAAGTACATGACAGACTCCCTCGGTGGAAGAACTCCATGACGAGGATAAGGCATCCTTAGCTTGAGAGCTCTAGTTTGCACCCAGTGGAGATAAGGCTCCATCGAGACACAGTCGGGTTTTCCTAGAGACTCCCGTCCTTTCTTATGAACATGTTTCCAAGCATGCACTATTTCCGTCTTTACTGCTCTGTCACTTTCTCCTTCCTTGAAGAAAAGACCTTCCAGATGAACACTCTGTGGGACGTGCCTCATCGGGTATCCAAATTGACGACGAACGAGAGCTGGATGGTAATTGATTCCTCCCTTAGTTCCTAGTCAATGATCCTGATTCCGTCATAAATCCTATTACACCAATCTATGTCAGAGTTGGTGAGGGACATGATTTTTTGCGACAAACGTAAGGCACTCTTATGATCCCAAAAAGCAGCAGACTTAGGTAAGTGCGAGATAAACCATTTATAAAGCAGAGGTACACAACATGTGATCTCCCCTCCGCTGTACAAATTCCCTAAGTGTACAGAATGATACGCATCTGCGAGCAAAGTCGGTACAGGGTTTCCAATGAGAAAAACCTTAATGGAGTTGATATCGACAAAGTTATTAATGTTGGGAAACAAAAATAACCCGTAGGTGAGTAAAACAAAGATGCTTTCGAAAACAGTCACGTTCCTGATACTGGCGAAGTACAGGGCTTTCTTTGTCAAGAACTGGGCTGACAAATCTTGTATGCCACCCTTAGTGGTCATGTGAGTCCTGACCTCAGACTCGTCCAAATGAATTGCTCTTGCAATGGTCTGATTCTTTAGAATTTCTTCCAGTCCAGAAAATGGAGCTTGATCTGTAATGTGTAGATCAATCAGATGAGAATATTCCTCCAACGTTGGTGCTAGCTAGTAATCCGAGAACGTGAAACAATGATAGACCAGATCGTAGAACTGAATGAGCGCATCCATGATTCCCTCAATCACATGGACTCTTAGCAGAGATAGCAAACCTCCGTACTTGGCTCCGAAAGCCTCTTGGTTTGTGATTATCCTCGCCAAACCTCTTAAATCCTCTAGTTTTGGAATCCTGAAGGTGTACTTATGAGTTCTCCTTCTACCGAAATCCATTAGCGTAATCCTTTTCTCTGATATTTGCAATCACAGTCTTAGTTTATTTTGAAAAAAACAGGGAGATTAGAAGAGAAATTTTTTGAATGTTTTAATGTTTTTTTTTAAATGAATGCATGAATGCAGCACACAAAAACATAAAAAAAACATGGGGTCAAAGGGTCGTTGTCATGGAGTCAAGGCCCTACCCATCCCCAAAGGTTTATACTAGGGTGATTTTTGTACCTGTACTCAAAATCATCAGCTCCTCCCAGGATAACAAACAGCAAGCTGATCGCCAGCGAGCTGTATGAAATCTTAGAGTAAATGCTATTCACCGAGAATAGATCATCAGCCTCAAATGAGGGTAGTATCGTGTGACAACTATTTTCGATAGTTTCCGCACTACAAAAGGGTTTGCTCCTCAGCTTCTCAGACGTCACAATCGGCCCATTGCCTATGAGAGGGAATGGGTTAAATTGGGAAGCCTCCACTGAGGTTGATGGTCGACCTCGTCGCCATCACTTATCTTAAGTGTATACTCAATCTTTCCACATGCGGCATCACACACATTCCCATTAGCAGAAAAATAAACACAGATATTAATTAGGAAAAGCAGTATATATATTTGTCCTAATGTCCTAGACCTTTTTTTTTTTAAAAGCTACAAACCTTATGTTCCTGACAGAAAATGGCTCCCCGGCGGAGACACCATTCTGTGGTTCCTTCCCCACTTAAAGGCTTTTTGACCTAAGATCCTAGTGAAGTCAACAAAGAGTCCTATCCCAGAAAGAAATAGAGTCCGACCCCACGGGGGCGCCACCTTTAAAGTTTCCTCCTAATAGATGGGAAGAGGACAAGATCTCGAAGTCCCCAGTGAAGTTGCCATTTTTCTGTGGAAAATGGTGACGAATGATGACTAAGGTGAGATAGATCCTTATGACACGTCCCCAGTGAAGTCGCCATTTTTATGTAGCGAGCGATTTTGGATGTGGTTGCGAAGCACTACCGCTCTTTGGTATCTACAGCTCGATTCATTTTTTATCCTATTAAAGCCGATGAAGGAAGGGAAATAGATGTCTCAAATTAACCCTGCTTGCAAACTGAGGTTAAACAGTCAAAACTGTTGGTTTACAGATGCTACAAAGATCCGGGGTCTCTTTTAGGTTTATTTTTTTTAAAAATAGGGTTCGGTCGATTGGTGGGAGGTTAAGATGTTTAGGACGGATGTATGAAAGTATGGGATTTTGGGTTTTTGTTTAGTGTGCTCGCTAAGATTTTTCTTTCAATCTTATGCCTACGTATTCCCGTTTTTTTTCCGAAACAGGGAAATCAGAGCGATCGTAGTTCCTCCTATTCTATGGGAGGAAATGGTGTTTTGGTGTCTTGTTCAAAGCCCAAGACGTGAAGTGAAAGGTAGTTTGTATCTTGTTCAAAGCCCAAGATGTGAAGCTGAAGGGTCTATTTGTATCTTGTTCGAAGCCCAAGATGTGAAGCTAAAAGGTGTTGTCTTTAGAGAGAACTTGTCATCTCTAAAGAGGGGTTTGTCTGTCACAACTATTTATAAAGGAGAATTACTTTAACCAGGATGTGTGAATCCGGCAATGCCATAATTTCCTTTATAGGGGATTTCCAACCTGGAGGAGAAGACTTTAACTCAGTGTAGAGCAATGCTATCTTTCCTTAGGAATTTATCATGCTAAAAGAGGGACAGTGGCATGGATATAGATGATCCAGAGGCTTGCCGCTTACAGCGATTAGATGAAGGGAAAGGAGTTGTTGATGTTTGTGTAATGTGAACGAGGCACAACTTTGATGCTAAAAGGTTGATTAGATCAACCAGTGGTTTTCTTATACAAAGCCTAAGAGGAGGCTAAAAGGTTTTCCTTATACAAAGCCTAAGAGGAGGCTAGTGGCGCAACAAGAGGGTGTTTTTGATCTGTCTCGTACAAAGGCCGAGATAGAGGCTAAAAGGGAAGTGACTCGACAAGAGAGTCCTCTATGGTATCTTGTACGAAGCCTGAGATGGAGGCCAAGGGTTTTATACTTAAAAAGAGAGTGATTTGTGTCTTGTACAACGCCCAAGACGGAGGCTAAAGGGTGTTTGACTCAACAAGAGAGTGCTTCATACTCAATAAGAGAGTGTTTTTGTATCTCGTACGAAGCCCGAGATGGAGGCTAAAGGTTTGTTTGACTCTGCTGGGGAGAATCATTGTATAAAGCCCAAGAGAGAGGCTATGGTGCTGTTTCAGTTGAGTGACAGGTCCAGTATATTGGTTCAAAGAGAAAATCAGTTCTTATATGAGTAATGTACTCATAGATTTGTTTCAAGGATCGGGGTTATTTCTTGTTTCTTTAAGGAAATGGGAAGTCCAATGGGTATTGAGACTGTCCGAGTCCGCGGGGTTCCTTCCTATTCTTGAAGGGTGCTTGAGAATATCTTGGAGACTCAAGGAAATTAGACTGTCCAAGTCTAGAGTTTCATCTTTTGTACTATGCTTTGAAAAACAATAGTAGACTCTTGGAAAGACTGTTCCATTAAGATGACTGATTTCTGTTCCTATACCTCTAGGAGGTCGTCGGGACAATTTGTACGAAGCCCAAGAGGAGGCTGAAAACTTTTAAGAAGGCGAGTGGTCCTTGTATGAAGCCCAAGAGAAGACTATCATTCCCGAAGGAAGAATCATTATACGAAGCCTAAGAGGAGGCTGTGAATACTTCTAAGAAGCCGACGGGTCCTTGTACGACGCCCAAGAGGAGGCAGGAATGCTTTTAGGAAGTCTGTGGGTCCCCAAACCCCGAGAAATTCAAGACAGGCTATTCACAAAGAATAGATCAAGCCAGGAAAGTTTGAGAATTTGGAAGAAACTCAAGAGATGCCATTCACGGAGAAAAGATCATCTCTGGGGAGTAGAGTTTCTTGACAAGTGCTTTTAAGAAGCCTGTGGGTCCCCAAACCCCGAGAAGTTCAAGACAGGCTATTCACAAAGAATAGATCAAGCCAGGAAAGTTCGAGAATTTGGAAGAAACTCAAGAGATGCCATTCACGGAGAAAAGATCATCTCTGGGGAATAAAGTTTCTTTGACAACTTCTACGAGTGACACTCTATGAAAGGGTTCACCGAGAATGCTGCCTTTCATGTCTCCTTATTGTTTAACCCCAAGAGGAGGGAAGACTGTGTCTGGTAATCCAATGGGGATCTAGTTTTGACTATTTAAGAGTGATAAACGGGCTAATGCTAGACGTAATTGCCGGGGAAACTCTAAATATCTATACTATTATTACACATTTGATATGAGTTTATGAAAGAAGACTTACAGCGAAACAGCCCCACAATACAGTTATATGTATATGAAAGCGGTAAATGAAAACATATAAACACTTACTCGGTTGTAGAGCTTCCATGCTGTTTGGTTAGTTGTTCAACAAAGAAATATTGAAAACAACAATATATTTCAAAATCAAAGGAGAAAGTGCTTTGAAAAAGAAAGATTTGGGGCTTACAGCTCAAGGAGAGGCCCAGGGTTTTATCAATGATCGCACTGTCGAATTTGTACAGAGGGACTTATACGATAAGTGAGGCCCAAAAATGTTTGTTGTACAAAGGGATGGGTCTTATACTCTCTCAAGAGGCCCAAAAGAAAAAGAGTGGGGCTTATAACACGAGGGTAGGCCCAGATGATTTTTCGTTTAAAATGGCGATCGCGCCGAGATTTTCTTTTAACGCAAAGGGGCTTATACAATATCTGAGGCCCAAAGTTGTTTTTGGTTAAAAGGGGATTGGGTCTTACACTCTATTAGAGGCCCAAAAGTTTTGAATGGGTCTTATAGCTCGAGGAGAGGCCCAGTTGATTTTTAAAAGGCGACGATCGCGTCGTTCACTTGTACAGAGGGACTTATACAATAAGTGAGACCCAAAAAGTTTAACGTACAAGGGGGTTTGGGTCTTACACTCTATTAAGAGGCCCAAAGAGTTTAAAAGAAAAGAAGCGGGTCTTACTACTCGAGGGTAGGCCCAAGGTTTGTTTTTCAACGGATGATGTTCGCGTCGAATTTTTTGAAATACAACGGGACTTATACCATAAGTGAGGCCCAAAGTTGGTTGTATTTAGGGTTGGGTCTTACACTCTATTAGAGGCCCAAAGAGTTTTGAAAATGATTTATGCGGGTTGAATTAATCAAAAACCCTAATTTGTTTTCAAAATGTGTTTTAATTGAATAAAATATTCAATTAAAATGATCAAAATTGTTTAACATGTGGAAAACAAATTGTGATCTTGGATTAATGCTTCATAAATCAAGTTTTGCCCTACAAAATGATTAGAAGTCATAAAAATCTGAAAAATCAAGAAGGAAAAAATATTTTAAATGTCAAAAATAATTAAAACATTAATTCTTTGTAAAATATCAATTATATGAAATAAATAATATTTTTTTGGGATTTTTTCATAAAATAAAATATTTTAACATTTTTGTGAATTATTAAAAAAAGAATCAACTGAAAATCATTAAAACTCAGAGAGAAATTAATTTTTGAATCAATTAAATAAAATCACAAAATTCAAATATTTGAATTTGAGAGAAATGGCGCCAAGAACAGCTGAAGAACACGCGCGTTTTTCAGCTTTGCCCAGATTTGCATTTTCTATCCAATCTCACTGAATACTTGATTATATCATGCAATCCACATATCAATCTACTCGTTTTCACCTCACGATCATGTTTATGACAATTATTTTCATTTAAATTAAGCATAAAACAAGAAATCACGAAAAATCCTCAAGAACCCTAAATTCTGCATGAAGGCTGGGATTTTTGATACACGGTTCAAACAAAGCAATTACTTGAGGGGAAACATTCCATGCATGATTATGAACATTTGGCAAAAATATTGTGCGAGGAAATATGCATAGATTGAGAGATGACCAAGTTTAGGCTTACCTCTAGGTCGTGATAGCAAGAGCAAATTGATTTTTGAGTTGGAGGTGTTACAGATGAATTGTTATGATCTGAACAGCTTCCCTACACCCTATGGAGTGTGTTTGAATGCTTGGACTTGACTGAAATTGGCTGGATCACTTCATGGCATCTCAACTGCAACTTGGTTAAAATCTTGAGCAATTGACTGGTGATTCTTAGAAATCAGTGTTCCAGATGTTGTTTAAGTGTTTGATCAGCTCACATATGATGTATATGAGGTGTGTGTGTGATTGGTTTGAGTGGAATTGCTCTCTAATGAAAAGCCCGACAGTGACTTGCTAAAAAAGGCATTTTTTAGAGTGAGAAGTGGATTTTGAGAAAGGCAAGTGTTGTAGGCCTTTGGTGTACTTAAACTCATCACAATTGAGCTGTATTTATAGTAGAGCAAGTTTGTTTTGCAAGGAATAGTGAATGGCAACTACTGAGTAGGGTTGGCCAATGTTGGCAAATGAAAATCCAAGTCTCCTCTAGCCATTGACTAGAGGTTAGGGCACAGGCTGCTGGTCCCCTTGGTCTTGGATAAGTCTTGACTGAATTCAGTTGCTAATAGCTCAGTCCATGCCACCTTGGTGCTTCCATTGAATGCTCCAATCGAAAATTGGAGTCTTGTCCATATTTTGGGCAATTCTAGGTTTAGCATGCTATTTCTTGTTCCAAGGACTTTAGAGGCTTGGCTCAGTGATTGTCCCCTTTAGATTCAATCCTCAGATGTGTCCAAAGTGATGACAAGGCTTGGAATTGGCTGATTTTGGCAAATCGAGCAAAAGTGCAAAATTCTGCCTTGCCTTGGCAGATTTCAGCAAGGCAACTTGCCAATGTCATATCTCATGGCTCAAGTTGAATTTGGTGATGTTCTTGGCCATTTTGGAAAGCTATTATATGATACAACAACTGTTTGATCATATTTGGTTTTGATACTTTTGGGATCCAAGTGAAAAATGTCCCTACATTTGGAAAAAAGTAAGGCAAAATCTGACTTAGTGAAAAATTTTCACTAAGTGTTGGAACAAAGTGACTTTTCTTGATTTTGATCACTCCATAACTCAAAATCTATGAGGAATTTGGACATAGGTAAGTATGAAACTTTTGTAGAGGGAAATGAGATCTACAAATCAAGCTTTGGATGGAAAAAAATGGCTTTATGGTTTAGGAGTTATGATCCTCCAAAGTTGGTACCTTTGTCACTTTTTTTCATAACTTAGAAAATTTTTCTAAGTTTTTATGGTTACCCCTTTTACAAGTTATCCCATTTTCTTTGATTTTTCTTGATGAATGATGATTCAAATCATACATTAACATCATGTTAGGGTTAAAAATCTATTTTTGTGAAAAATCTCAAAAAGTCAAAGATGACTTTTGTGCACAAATGACTTTTTATCCGATGAATTCCAAACTGTGCAATTCTTCAGGAAATCATGTCCTTGACCTAAATCAAACGTGATGGACATGTTCTATGGGTGGTATAGAGTGTATTTAATCATGTCTTAGGGCTTGGGAGCATATCCTCGTCAAAAGTCAAAGTTACAGTTGACTTTTCCCGCGAAACCCTAACTGTGGTTCAGATGAATTTGAAACTTGTTGCTCAAGCTTCTTGGATCAATCCATTATTCCAAATGGATCAATATGTCATATTGGATATCCTTAAATCCTCTCTTGAGGTCTTGGTTCATAATTGGTCCCAAAAGTCAACTTAGGGGTGAATTAGGTCAAGAAACCCTAATTCCTGATTTTTGATGAATGCATCCCCTGAGGTCAAATTGACTTGATGATTGGGTTTATGAGGTTCCATAGAGTATATTAAGATATTATTTGAAGCATTGGCTCATGCCCAGAGGAAAATTTCCATCTGGAGGCCCTGGTCAACCAAAACCCTAATTTGGTGACACTGGCGATCTTGAAGCTTGATCCACCTAGAAGGGAGCAACCTTGTGCTTAATCCTTGAAGTGGGAGTCCTCTTGATCCATTGTGGATGTTTGAGAGGTTATACAAGTTTAAGATCATGTCATTCCTTGATTGATCCTTTGTCTAAGCACTCAGAGAGGGCTTGAAACCCTAATTTTGATTGCAGTGAATGCTCAACAATTCCTTGAGGAGATTGATGAGGCACAAAGGTACATCCATAATGTGATGATGATTTGCACAATGATGGGAAATCTTAGTGGTCAAAATTTGGGGTATGACAAATATAACAAAAGATAAAATGAATATCAACTCACGAAACCATGTCAAAAGTTTTACTCATTGATAGATGAAAATCTAAGATCAAGGATTTGTAAAGGTTTTGTCAAGACCACAAATAATCAATCAAAGAAAACAACAATAGAGAATTAAAACATATTCACAAACATACATTAGATGAAATACATAAGGTATCAAAAGATTACATCCAAATCCAACAAGAGATTAAAGCTCTTACCTTCTCCCCCTTGGGATTTGAGTTTCTATGTTGGAAAATGCCTTTCTACTAATATCTAACTTGGTGAAATCTAATAATAATTCTCAAAAGTTTGAAAATTCTATTTATAATACATTCAGGAATTTCACAGTTCACAAAGCGAACTAATTATTCGCACAGAGAATGAAGAAAAATGGCACTTCAGGTGCCTCTGAATAGTTAAATCGCCCCAGAAATTCTCGTGAGTTCGCAATACGAAGGATCACTCACAAATCGACCACTCGCTTTCCCGTTCGCAAAGTAAACTTTAGTGCCTTTTTCCCTTACCAAAATCTAGGTCCATTCGCTGGAACCTCGCCAGTGGTTCACAAAGCGAATGTACTAATGTATTCCTCTGCTCTTTGGCAGCTTGCATCATTTTCTTGTGTCTTACACTTTGATCATTTAGTGTCTTTTCCTGCACAATAACACACACATTACCAGCACCAAAGGTATTTTCTCATTGTTAGAAGAACAACAACAATCATGGATAAAACCAATGAAAACATGAGAAAAGAGTAGAAAAAGTGCAAAGAAAGATATGTCATTTTTAGGTCAAATCAGCACCTAACAACTCTCCCCAACTAGATTTTTGCTTGTCCTCAAGCAAAGTATGCCTCTAATTAAAACAAGAAGATTTGCTCAAGCCTAAGATTCAACCAAGAAAAGATGAAAATGCGCACAAGCAACGTTCACCACTCAATAGAATCGAACAATGACAAAGAATTAAGTTCTTAAACAAATATCATGGATGGTTCAAAGAACAACTAAATTTTCACACTTGAATCACTCTAACACTCCTCTTCAGAATAAGAATGAAGAAATTGACGCGTTTGCAACCGCGGGGAAATTTCACTCACCCGACAAACAATGCAAATAGCAATCCAATTCATACAACATCTAACAATAAAAAATGAAAACATGGAAGCAAAAAGATCACTAAGGGCTTCAAAGGTTGTAGCTTGGTCGGGTTAACAATAAAGGGACATTTCTAAAGGCCATTGAATCGAAATTACCGATGCAAAAAGAAACATTCACTATACATGGTATTTACACATCTCAACTTCATTCACCATTCTCATTCCTTTACCACAAACCTTCTCAAACTTCCTTATGCACAATTATTTCATTCTCTATTTTTCTCATTCAAACAAGCATTCATTTTCTTTTGTTTTTCACATTCATATTCACACTTTTTCTTTTCATGCTTGTTTGAACTTTTTCAAAAGTTTTAGCATCCTACCATTCTTCTTTTTCATTCTCCCCAACTTGAATTCAACCAAACCTCAAGTGAATGCTCCTTGCAAAAGCAAAGAAATCAAATTAAAACAAAGTTCAAAGGTTCAAGAAGAAATTTTTAGAACCTCACAAAATTCAATGATGAACTAAACTTTCACATTATGTTCATAAACCAAGTTCATCACTAAAATGAGATCTAAACTGTTTAGGCTTAAAGGGCTAACGAATTCTCACTACTCGCGGGTAAGATACTTTTGGATACGGTTGTGCTCAATATAAACAAATGCCTTGATCATTTCTAATGCTTCCACACAATTACAATAATCAAAAGATAAAGCATGAATCAAACGAATTAAACAAAGTTATCAGTCATCCAAGCATTTAGTAAACAATGGAGGTTTCCTCACAATTTATGGCTTTTGGACCTAAGTGAAACAAGCATTCCAACAAGTTGAAAAAATGAAACAAGAATACACATTTGCACAAAGCACAAAATTCTTAAATCAATCTAACATTCTATAAAGCAGTACAACTTACCTCGCATACATTCAAATCTCACCATCCAGACTCGGTCGAAGCTTCACTGAATACTTTTATAGAATTAGTAACCAATCTAGAAGTTCTCATCATTCTTGATCACACAAAGCTCAACATCCAGATGTTGAAGCTAGAATAGCAGCAAACAAAAATATATAAGTAACCCAGTTTTGTCGTTCTCCACAGGGATCGGTGCAAGGGAAAGAATGCCATTCGACGGTTTCTATGTTTCTAAGCTCACGGTAAAGTTTTGGTTTAAAGTGAAACCAAAAGCAAATGCGGAAAATGTAAAGACGGAAAATATAAAATAAAGACTGAATTATAAACGGAACCTTGTTGGAATTGGATCTCATCAATTGATAACACATGCATTCTTCTAATCATATTATACATAAATCAATCAATCGCCTAATATCCTCACGTATCACCCACGACAGAGGTTATGTCTAACGCAACGTCAAGAGATCGACCGTATTGTCTCATTGGTGATGTCTCACGCAATAAAAACCAACACAGAGCATTAAGAGCTGATACTCACGCAAGTGTTAAGCCTAAATCTATCTCTAGAGTTCAAAACAAAACAGATAATCATCTTAGATCTAGATCTGAAGAGATATGTCTATAGCGGTTCAAATCAAAGATAAACAGGTAAACAAAGATGACACCCACATCAGATAAATGTCTGCTTCATATAAAATGCCAACGATCGGAATACGTACATACGTTTAACCCTTTTTACATGTATTCAACTTATTTGCCAAATGAATGTGAATATTGTTCTTCATCACTATTATCATGCATCCTCGCAATACCGTATCGATCCTACTCATGCTAGCCATGCTACTTAATCAACACAATATAACAAAAGATAAAATGAATATCAACTCACAAAACCATGTCAAAAGTTTTACTCATTGATAAATGAAAATCTAAGATCAAGGATTTGTAAAGGTTTTGTCAAGACCAAACATAATCAATCAAAGACAACAACAATAGAGAATCAAAACATATACACAAATATACATTAAATGAAATACATAAGGTATTAAAAGATAACATCCAAATCCAACAATAGATTGATGCTCTTACCTTCCCCCCTTGGGATTTGAGTTTCTATGTTGAAAAATGCCTTTCTCAAAAGTGTGAAAATTCAATTTATAATACATTCAGGAATTTCACAGTTCGCAAAGCGAACCAATTATTTGCACAGCGAATGAAGAAAAATGGCACTTCAGGTGCCTCTGAATAGTTAAACCGCCCCTGAAATTCTCGTGAGTTTGCAATGCGAAGGATCACTCGCAAAGCAAATACTCGCTTTCTCGTTCACAAAGCAAACTTTAGTGCCTTTTGCCCCTGCCTCTTTGGCAGCTTGCATCATTTTCTTGTGTCTTACACTTTGATCATTTAGTGCCTTTTCCTGCACAATAATACACACATTACAAGCACCAAAGGTATTTTCTCATTGTTAGAAGAACAACAACAATCATGGATAAAACCAATGAAAACATGAGAAAATAGTAGAAAAAATCGAGAGATCTACCCACGACAGAGGTTATGTCTAACGCAATGTCGAGAGATCGACCGTATTGCCTCCTCATTGGTGATGTCTCACGCGACAAAATCCAACACAGAGCATTGAGAGCTGATACTCACGCAAGTGTTAAGCTTAAATCTATTTCTAGAGTTCAGAACAAAACAGATAAACAAATATATAGTGGTTCAAATCAAAGATAAACAGGTAAACAAAGATGACACCCACGTCAGAGAAATGACTGCTTCATATAAAATTCGAATGATCAGAATACTTACATACGTTTAACCCTTTTTTACATGTATTCAACTAATTTGCCAAATGAATGTGAATACCGTTCTTCATCACTATTACCACGCATCTTCGCAATACCGTATCGATCTTACTCATGCTAGCCATGCTACTTAATCAACACAATACAACAAAAGATATAATCAATATCAACTCACAAAACCATGTCAAAAGTTTTACTCATTGATAGATGAAAATCTAAGATCAAGGATTTGTAAAAGTTTTGTCAAGACCACAAATAATCAATCAAAGACAACAACAATAGAGAATCAAAATATTCACAAACATACATTAGATGAAATACATAAGGTATCAAAAGATTACATCCAACACCAACAAGAAATCAAAGTTATTACCTTCTCTCCCTTGAAAATGAAAAGATGCAAAGTTTCTCTTTGAAAAATATCTAAATCTATCAAAACTATCTCTAAAAAGTGTGAAGAATGTATTTATAACACATTCAGGAAATTACATGTTCGCTAAGCGAATGGCAAAAATAGGCACTTCAGGTGCCTCTGAATAGCTAAACCGCCCCAAAAATTCTCGTGAGTTCGCAATGCGAAGGATCACTTTCCCATTCGCAAAGCGAACTTTAGTGCCTTTTTCCCCTGCCAAAATCTGGGACCATTCGCTAGAGACCTCGCCAGTGGTTCACAAAGCGAACCTTCGCTGGCACTCGCTTTCATGTTTGCAAAGCGAACTAACTGATGTATTCCTCATTTCTTTGGCAGCTTGCACCATTTCTTGTGTCTTACCACTTTAATTAATTTATGCCTTTTCCTGCACAATAACACACACATTACAAGCACCAAAGGTATATTCTCAATGTTTAGAAGAACAACAACAATCATTAGTAAAACTAATGAAAACATGAGAAAAGAGTAGAAAAAGTGCAAAGAAAGATATGTCATTTTTATGTAAAATATGCACCTAACAATAAGCAGTGTGATTCCCAACCCGTGCCGATGACAGCGATATGAATGCAGGTCTGAGCGTTCGGCATTTTCATCCAAGGCGAGTCGACGACGTTTTCGGCAACTTTCGAGTTCAGGGCTCAATTCAGTGATTTTAGAGCAATTTTAGTGTCAATGACCTTTTTTTTTTACCTTTGTGTTAATTTTTAGTAATTTTGAGTCAAGCTACCAGCCCCTTAGGGTTTTATAGAGTTATCACATATGAAAGCTGTACGTATAGCATTTTTGAGCACTTTAGAATACTTTTTAGTACTCTAGAGTTCTTTTTGAGATTTAGGAATCATTGTAGAGTTGTTTAGAGTTCCTTAGGAACTCTTTTGAGTTATAAATATATAAATTCTATAACCTTTGATGAGCTATGAGTATATAATAAAATGATAAAATACTCTATTGAGATGTTTTGAGTATGTTGGTTGATTTTCGAGTTGATGAATAATCATACAATTTTACCCAGTTGTTGATAAATTTTTAGTTATAATATAATTATTAAAGTTAGTTATATGAATATTTTTTTTTGTTGAGTAATTCAGAGGAATTACAATGTGCCTTGATAATTGGTGAACTTATGGTTCAAGAGAACCTGTTTGAATATGAAATTTCGAGAAAGATTTTGGTGATTGTTTGAGTTATATTATTGTTTTCTGCCATATTCATGCATACATGTATATTGGAGTTAGATAAAACTTCGGTCTAGTGAGGCCAGGTTCATAGATGAACCATGACGGTCTCATGTTCAGAGAGGGACATAGTTCAGAGAGAACCCAAAGACAGGGATAAATCAGTAATACACCTATAATGTCCAAAACCCGGTGCCACATGCATATTGGAGGAGAAGTTGGTGCATTTCACATTTGCATTATAACTTGTATTGTTGTTGTTGTTGCTGTGTGAGAATGATCTATGTATTGTTATAACTATCTTGCTGTTTACTTTCATTGCTAACATTTATACGGATTATTCTCACCCCATTTCTTTTGTTTGTGCGTGGCTTTTATGCCCATGTTGCAGATACATGTAACATGTAGTGTTGTTGTGTAGATGAATGAGGTCATTGCCTTCTTCTTTGTTTTTCCGTTTTGTCTAGTACCCTTTACGTCGCTCTGTATTGTAACATAGAGGATGGGATATAATTTATTTTATTTGGAGAATTAATATGTTCATTTCAAAATTGATGTTATTTGAGTAATTTCATTTTATGAGACTATGTGAAGGTTATGAAATGTTTCATTTTTCCGCTGCAAGTTGTTTAATTTAATAACATGTGTTTTATTTGAGAATGTGTGACACCCTTGGGTGAAAATATACTTTGAATTATTGTATTATTTTATGAGTCAGGAAATAGGGTGTTACATAGTTGGTATCAAAGTAGGTCAGTCCGTCTTACCAGGTCTTGTGTTTTTATCTGTTTCCTAGTATGTGACACGTGTGTGAAACACTTTCGGTGATCGTTTGTTTTTATAGCCACTTGTCAGCAGGAACGAGATTAAAACAAGTGGGGGAGAAGCTTCTGCTTCTCTGAGATGTTTCAAGTGTGGATGGTTGGTTCATCGTGTCGCTGATTGCAAGAGTAAAGCTTTTTGGATGAGGCAATGTTGTTTTCTGAGTTTGAAGAGGAATAAGATTTGAAGTTTATATTTGCTAGTCAAGTGGAAGAGTTCTTGAAAGATGAAGCCTAAGTGTTGCAATGTTTGCTTCTTTGAAATTTGAAATTAAAAAGGAAATGGTTGATCTCCTTATAGTGTGTGAATTTCCAAATGTGTTCTAGACAACATTACTGATATTCCACTAGAGAGATTGAGTTTTCTATAGATTTGGTACCCAGCACCACACACCATACAACATGTCTGCATCAGAATTTTGTGAAATGAAGAGTCAGTTAGAAGATCTACTTGAAAAGAAGTTTATTAAGCCAAGTGTATCCCCGTGGGGAGCTCCAATGTTGTTGGTAAAGAATAAAGGTGGAAGTATGAGGCTATGTGTTAACTATCGACAACTGAATAAGGTTACAATTAAGAATAAGTATCCTCTTCCTAGGATTGATGATCTTATGGATCAGTTAGTTGGGAAATGTGTGTTTAGTAAGATTGACTTGAGATCAGGCTATCATCATATCCAAGTGAAAGATGAAGATATCCCGAAGATTGTGTTTAGGACACAATACGATCACTATGAGTACTTAGTGATCTCGTTTGGTGTATCTTATTCCCTCGTGTGTTTATGGAGTATATGAATAGGATCTTCCATCCCAACTTGGATTAATTTGTTGTGGTGTTGATTGATGATATTCTGGTGTATTCTATATCAAATGTAGATCATATTGAGCATCTTTTAGTTATGCTTTAGGTTTCGAAAGAGAACAAATTTTATGCCATGTTATCCAAATGTGAGTTCTGGTTGCAATAAGTAAGTTTTCTTTGACATGTGATTTCTAGTGGTGGGATAGTAGTGGATTCGTCCAAGGTGGACGGAGTGCTATAATTTGAGTCTCCTAAGTCAGTTAAAAAGATCAGAAGTTTTTTGGGGTTGTCTGATTACTACAGAAAATTTATCGAAGGTTTTTCGAAGATAGCTCTGCCTTTGACTCAATTGACTCGAAAGGGTCAAGATTTTGTGAGGGATGTCTAGTGCAAAGAAAATTTTCAAGAACTGAAGCAGAAGTTGAGGAAGACGCGAGTTCTAATTTTACTAGATGCGAAGGAAACTTTTGTGGTATTTTATGATGCGTCCAAGATGGGCTTAGGTGGTGTACTTATGCAAGATGGCAAAAGTGGTAGCTTATGCTTCGTGATAGCTAAAGATTCAAGAGATGAACTATCCTACCCATGATTTAGAGTTAGCAGCAGTGGTGTTTGTGCTGAAACTGTGAAGGAACTATTTGTATGGTTTGAGGTTTGAGTTATTTAGCGATCACAAGAGTTTGAAATACTTGTTTGATCAGAAGGAGCTTAATACGAGGCAGAGAAAATGGTTAGAATTTTTGAAGAACTATGATTTTGGTTTGAATTACCATCCTAGTAAAGCCAATGTTGTAGCAGATGCTTTGAGTCGAAAGTCATTGTATATGTCGACATTAATGGTTAGATAATTTGATTTGATCGAACAATTTAGATATCTAAGCTTAGTATGCAAGGTGACTCCTAATAGTGTGAGGTTGGGTATGATGAAGTTGACTAGAGGTTTTCTTCATGATATCAAAGAAAGTCAGAAGCTGGATGTAGGCTTGGTTAATCGTTTGTCATCAGTTGACCCGAATGGAGATGAGGACTTTAGAGTTGATGAGAATGGAATCTCAAAGTTCTGTAATAGAGTTTGTGGGCCTGATATGCCGGAGCTTAAGAGAATGATTTTAGAGGAAAGTCACATAAGCACTATGAGTATTCACCCCAGGGCTATTAAAATGTACCAAGATCTTAAGAAGATATTTTGGTGGCTGGGAATGAAAAGAGACATCGCATAGTTTGTTTACGCTTGTTTGACTTGTCAAAAGTCAAAGATCAAGCATCAGAAGTCGTCTGGACTGATGCAACCATTGGATATACCTGAATGGAAATGGGACATCATCTCTATGGATTTCATTACATGATTGTTAAATACTCCTAGGGGAAGTGACACGATTTGGGTTATTGTGGATAGACTGACTAAGTCAACTCATTTTGTTCTGATTAAGATCAGTTTTCCATTGTATTGACTAGCAGAGGTCTACATTAGTATGATTGCAAAATTGTATGGTATTTCGTCAAGTATTATTTCTGAAAAAGATACGAGATTCACGTCCAAGTTTTGGAAGAGTTTGCAGGAAGCTTTGGGCACTCAGTTGAGGTTGTGTTCTTCCTATCATCCACAGATGGACGGTCAGACTGAGAGAACTATTCAATCTTTGGAGGACTTGTAAAGAGCTTCTATCTTAGTTGTGTCTTGGAGCAAAGAGGTGCTTAGAATAGTTATCTACCAATGATTGAGTTTACTTACAACAACATTTTCCATTCTAGTATTAAAATGGCAGCTTTTCAGGCTTTGTATTTCAGGAGATGTAGGACATCTTTGTGTTGGTTTGAGTATGGAAAAAGTGGGGTGCTTGGACCTGAGATTGTTCAGGAGACTACTAAGAAAGTCAAGATGATCTAAGAGAAGATGAAAGCCTTGCAAAGTAGGCAAAAGAGCTTCCATGATAAGCAGCGGGAGGCCCTTGAGTTCCGAGAGAGTGACCATCTGTTTTTTAGAGTCACTTCTGTGACTAATGTTGATCGTATGCTTAAGTCTAAGGAGCTCACTCCTTGCTTAATTGCTCATTATCATGTTACCCATATCGTTGGAGTTATTGCCTATTAAGGGGCTTTACCCCATCTATTTCGAACCTCCATGATGTTTTCCATGTGTCTCAGCTTTGAAAGTATGTTCATGATCCATCACATGTGATCCAAATGGATGATGTACAAGTAAGAGATAATTTAACTATTGAGGCATCACCCAAGCGGACTGAGGATTGAGAAGTGAAGCAATTAAGAGGTAAAAAATTGTTCTGGTGAAAGTGATGTGGGGAGGAACTGTTGGAGGGAGCATTACGTGGGAGGTGGATGAAGGAGTCTTATCCGGAGCTATATTTGTTAAGTAATTTTTGAGGGCAAAAATCCTTTTTAAGTGGGGGAGAGTTGTAAAAATCTGACTTTAGTTTATTAATTTATTTAAATTATTAGGTTTAATTGAGTGAATATATATGTCTTGCTTGAATTGTTGCTATTATTTATTATTTCATGTGTTTAGGATTTAAGGGTATTTTTGTAATTTAATAAATAATAGGATTATAGAGTATTGCAAGCAGAGAAATATAATAGAATTATTTAATTTAGAAATAATTAGATATTTAATAATTTAGAGATAATTAAAGAAATTATCAGATTAAATAGAAAATAAATATTTTATAGTTATTATGTAATTTAGATTTTTATTAAATAATTATTTTGCGGAATTTTATTTAAATAAAATAAAAAATTTATTTTAATTAGAATCATATGTGAGAGTAGGTGGAAATAATTTGGTATTATATATATATATATATATATATATATATATATATATATATATATATATATATATATATATATATATATATATATATATATATATATATATATATAAAGATAAAGCATATCATCTTTGAGACAAATCATTTAGTTCATTGTTCGCATCTCGTAAGGATGATTATATTTTTTAGATTATTGTTTGTAACAAATCATTTATATAGTTCCTGAAGAACTTATAAAGCATATCATCTTTGAAGGATAGCAAACTAACATTGTATAGTTCCTGAAGAACTCGTAACGCTCTATTTGCTATTTTTCGTTTAAGATGGAGCAAAAAATTTTTTTTTTCTCCTAAGGAGTTGTTATTTTAAAATACCGGAGTTTATTAATCTTTATATTTAATTATGTCAAGTGATTGAAATTTGTTTGAAATATTATTATTTCATGTTTTTTATCGAGTTAGCAATTTAGATTTTAGATTATATAACAATTAAAAAAAATGTAAGATGTATTTTGTCATTAATTTGGTATTTTTTAAGTAGATAATTTTAAGACTAATTTAACAATCCAGTTTACTATGTTATTTTAAATATTGGAATTTACAAAATTGTTATTATTTAATATTGCTTTTGTGATAATTATCTCATTATAATATTTAATACTTAATATTTTATCTAATTTATATTTTTTTATGATAGAACTAAGTATGTCAAATCTTACGAAATTGGATTTTGGGGCTCTTGATATTTCGGGAAAGAACTATTTGACATGGACTCTAGACACTAAAATTTATTTACGCGCAGAAGGTCACAGCGACACTATTAAAAAAGTAAATAACTCATATGATCAACAAAAGGCAATATCCATGATATTCCTTCGTCGTCACCTTCATGAAGATCTTATAAACGAATATCTTACTGTAACTGACCCACATGTCATGTGAAAAAATTTGAAAGATAGATATGATCATCAAAAAACTGGTATCTTACCAAAAGATCGATATGATTGGATGCATTTACGTTTGTAGGATTTTAAAAGTGTAAGTGATTATAATTCTGCATTGTTTAGAATAACTTCTAAGCTTACACTATGTGGAGAAAAAGTAACTGATGAAGATATGTTAGAAAAAACATTTTCCACTTTTTATGCATCCAATGTGCTCCTGCAGCAGCAATATCGAGAAAAAGGGTTTAATAAATATTCTGACCTAATATCTTGTCTTCTTGTGGCTGAGTAAAATAATAAACTATTGATGAAAAATCACGAGGCTCGTCCCACTGGTACAACTCCATTCCCAGAAGTGAATGTGGCAAGGCACGATCACTATGGGAAAAACCGTGGTCGAGGTCGTTGTAACACCCCAAATTTATTAGAATATTTATTTAATTTATTTAAATATAATATTTGTGAATTTTCGGTGAATTTTGGTGGTTGGTGTTGACGTTGGCATTTTTGTGGAGTTTCGGTTATTTAATTAAATAATAGTATATAATATGAATATATTAGTATTATTATTAATTTAAATAATATTAGAGGAATTAAGGGCAAGATGGACTTTTGAGGAGAATTAGTGAGGGTATTATTGGGAAAGCCCATTTTGGAAGCCAAAGAGTTTAACAAAAAGGAATTGGGAAGAATATGATTCATTTGGTTAGATCAGGAAAAGAAGGGAAAAGTGCAGAGCTTTGAGGAAAGAAGGAAAGGCGAGGATTCGAGAAGGTTTTCGAAGAATCGGTAGAGAAAGCTCCGAATCGACAATCTAAGGTATGAGGAGTATTGCCTTTTATTGTTTTCAATATAGGATTGATGTGTTTAAAATGGATCTTGAGGTTTTCGGGGTTTTTGAAGGGTTTATGAATTATTGATGATTTAGGGGTATTTCTGAGGATCGATGATGGATTATTAAGGGTTGAATTAATTCAGGTAAAAATAAGCCTTCCAGGCTAAACCTTCTTTGATGATATGTGGGATCTTGTATGAGAACGGGATTTATGGGGTTTATGGGAACCTTGAGAATTTGTGAAGATTTATGTGATTTTGAGTTAGAATAGTGAAATTAACCGACCTAATAGTCGTAGGTTTTATGCCTTTGATTGCGTTGATGTTTCAGGACTATTTTGGGAGTGTTTTGGGTGAATTGAGGTTGGAATCGTATAGGTTTTTGGGGTTTGTGATGGGTTTTGATGAATAGGGGAGAATTGATGGAATGAGATGTAGAAATTGTTGATAATATGATGGTTATATCCCTAAAATAAGTGTCATATGCTGTTATAAATGTTATACAGTCGTAGGATTTTGAATTACGAAATCGAGAATTTTTAAGAAATCGAAATCGGAGGTCCAGAAGGCCTCCAACAATGAAAAATGAAAAACAATCTGCATTCTGTAGGTAAACAGCGAGCGCCATAAGGCTTACGGCGGTCGCCATGCAGTTCCGTCACAGCCAGGCAGCTTTGGGTCCAGATACGGTTTTGATCATAACTTTTGATCCGTAAGTATGATTGATGTCTCGTTCGAAGCGTTGGAAAGCTAACGCAATGAACTACATTTTATTGAAACCAAAAGAGCAGTATGGAGTACTTTTAAATTGTATAAACTATGAGGAATTGAGGTTAATTGTGACGATATACGTATGATAGATGTCGTTGTTGAATTAGTGGTGTTATGAAGTTGTGATTGCTGAACCATGATGTTATTGATGTTATTGATGATATTGAGATGATGATTTCGTGATGTTTTGAGGGAGTATTTGCTGATATGATTTAATGTGATGTATATTGATGATTATGAGCTGTTTATACCTGATGTTTGATGATTACATACTGATGTGAATTACCATGAGTTATATTGATGATTATAAGATGATGATGCATGATGTTTTGATGAATAAATGACGATATAGAGAATATGAGATTTTGATGAATGATGATGCACGTAATGACTTTATTGATGATGATAATTATGACGTTGTGCATCATGCATTCATAGCATTTCAGTGATGATGTTAGGACTTCGGTCCAGTGATGATGATGTTAGACTTCGGTCTATTATAGCTTCCATCCCATTGTGTGGATGTGAAGTGGTTTATGACGTGCTCCGGTTCTTGTGTGGAACCGATCCTATTGACGGGGATCTTTGGAGGGTGATGGCCTAAGTGTCCATCGATTGTGACGATTGGTACCACATGCATGATCCTGTTGTGCATTGCATTTAGGTGGCATTTGTTGTGATTTATGATGACGTGTTTTGATGTTTGCCTTGTGATGACTCTGATGATGTTGTATATGATGATGACGCCATTTTTATGCATATCCTGTTTTATTTTGATTATAATGAATTATATTACTCACCCTGTCTGTTTGAATGTTGCCTCCACGTGGATAACGTGCAGGTGATCAGGATTAGCCGTGGATGCTTCGAGGAACTTTTGAAGTATTATTTGCTTTTGGTCGATGTAGAGGGTCTTGCTCTGATAGTGTAACGGGTGGGGTCGTTGAGTCGAACCATGTTGAGTTTTATTTGACTGTTATTTTATTGATTATTTGATGACTATGGTTTACTTTAATAAACCCTTTTGTGGTATTTTTGTGGTTATGGTGGTTCTGCTTCCCTTTGAAGGCTTTTGAGTTATTTTGAGGAAAACCCATTGTTTACGGAGCAATTTTGTAAATTTGAAGTTAATGAGAAATGTGCACCCTTTAAGGTGATTCTGATTTTACTCTGATAATTTGTGTAATTTGCCGTGTATTATTGTGGGGTAGAAAAGAGTGTTACATTAGTGGTATCAGAGCCTGGTTGGTCCGTTCGGCTAGGTTGTCTAATGTTGTCTAGTCCCTAGTGTGCGACATGTGTGTGAAAACACTGTCGATGCCTGTTTTGTTTTCCATTTGCAGGTTGGGAATGAAACAAGTGGGGGAGAAGATGGTGCTTCCCCAAGATGCTTCAAGTGTGGAGTGATGGCTAAGAGTGGTGTTGGACTCTATAATAGTTTGGTAAGATAGTTTGTACCGCCTCATGATAGTTGGATGTTATTGACAAATTGAGGAACTGATCACCCTTAATCTCTTGTTTATAATAGACGGGATCATGTTGGATGGGATAGACGTGTCTTGCGAGCTTAAGTGGTGTGCGCAGTAAATTGTTTGAAGTTAAGCCAAGTGCTTACAGATGGTTTTGATGAGTCGATGCGGGATGGTGCCGAGACGTTTATGTTGAGGGTAATTTTGAGTATTAGTGAAGGTGGAGAAGTTGGTGTTTTGCCTTTTGTTTGCTAAATTTCAGAAGTGTTTCTTGATGGTGTGAGTGATCGGCCTCCAGAGCGTGAGGTAGAGGTTGCGGCGGATTTGATACCAGGTATGAGTCCGGTGTCAATGGCTCCTTACCGGATGTCTACATCTGAGTTGGGAGAATTAAAGAAGCAATTGGAAGAGTTTCTTGGGATGAAGTTTGTTCGACTGAGTGTTTCTCCGTGGGTGCTCCTGTGTTGTCGGTGAAGAAGAAAGATGGTACCATGAGATTGTGTGTGGATTATAGATAGTTGAATAATGTGACGATCAAGGATAAGTATCCACTTTTGAGGACAGATGATTTAATGAATCAATTGGTGGACGCTTGTGTTTTAGTAAGATTGATTTAAGGTCTGGTTATCATCAGATTCGTGTTAAGCCTGCTGATATTTCGAAGATAGCTTTCAGGATGAGGTGTGGTGTTCATGTATGTCATACCCCAAATTTTGACCACTAAGATTTCCCATCATTGTGCAAATCATCATCACAATATGGATGAACCATCATGCCTCATCAAATACCTCAAGGGTTGTTGAGCATTCACTACAATCACAATTAGGGTTTAAGCCCTCTCAGAGCCTTAGACAAAGGATCAATCAAGGATTGACTTGATCTTCAACTTGTCTATCCTTTAACATATCCATAATGGATCAAAAGGACTCCCACTTCAAGGATTAAGCACAAGGTTGCTCCATTCTAGGTGGATCAAGTCTCAAGATCGCCGGTATCACCAAATTAGGGTTTTGGTCGACCAGGGCCTCCAGTTTGAAAATTTTCATCTGGGCACAAGCCAATGATCCAAAACATAACCTAATATACTCCATGGGACATCATGAACCCAATCATCAAGTCAATTTTGCCTCAGGGGATGCATACATAAAAAATCAGGAATTAGGGTTTCTTGACCTAATTCACCCCTAAGTTGACTTTTGGTGCAAATCATGAACCAAGACCTCAAGAGATGATTTAAGGGTCTTTAATTAACTATATTGATCCATTTGGAATAATGGATTAATCCAAGAAGCTTGAGCAACAAGTCTCAATTTCATCTGCACCACAATTAGGGTTTTAAGGAAAAAGTCAACTGTAACTTTGACTTTTGACCAGGACAAGCTCCCAAGCCCTAGGACATACCTAAATATACCCTATGACACCCATGGAACATGTCCATCAAGTTAGATTTAGGTCAAGGACATGATTTCCTGAAGAATTGCACAATTTGGAATTCATCTGATAAAAAGTCAACTGTGCACAAAAGTCAATGTTGACTTTTTGAGATTTTTCACCAAAATGGATTTTTAACCCTAAAATTATGTTAATGTATGATTTGAATCATCATTCATCAAGAAAAATCAAAGAATGTGGGATAACTTGTAAAAGGGGTAACCATAAAACTTAGAAATTTTTCTAAGTTATGGAAAAGTACCACTAATACACCAACTTTGGAGGACCATAACTCCTAAACCACAAGGCCAATTTTTCCCATCCAAAGCTTGATTTGTAGATCTCATTGCCATCTACAAAAACTTCAACTAGGTCTAACTCCAATTCATTATGGATTTTGAGCTATGAGTGAGCCAAAGTGGCTGAAAACATGAAAGTATACCATTTTCCAACACTTAGAAAAATTCTGTCCAAGACAGATTTTGTTGAAACACCAAAACTTGTGAGATTTTTTCACATAGTTGCAAGCTGAATCAAGTCCAAAGTTAAACATCAATATTGTTACATATGTTACTGAGAATTCAAAGAGCTCAACAGCATGAATTGATTCAACTTAAGCCATGAGAAATCCATGCCCAAAGTCATGCTGCTGCAAGCTATTTTGGAAAAATCAGTTTGCATGTTTGCTTGCCACACACGATTTTGAGCTAAAGACTAAGGATCACTATGCCACCTGTGTTCAAACCAATCACAATGCAATTGATCCAACTGATAAATCTGAGTCAAAAAGCCAAGGAATCTTCCAACTTGAAATTCATCCACTTTGGCACATTTTGCCTTGAATTCAAAGTGCATTAATGTGGAATAGTGCATTGTCAAGATTCTCACTCTCCTCAGTCAAGTTCTTTGATTAAACAACAATAAAAACATTTGAAGAATGTGATTTCAGTCAAGGCATAGCTGATCTATTTGGAGCAGCTGTTATGCCTAGTTCAAGAGGCATTTATGCCAAGCCAATCCATGTAAATGTGATCTGATCCAGCAGCCATTCACTATTCCTCCAAGAAAAAAGTTGATCACCTATAAATAGAGGTCCCAATGGATCATTCAACTCACACCAAAGCCAGTTACAACACTGCTTTCTCTCATTCTTTCTTAAACCTCAAGTTTTCTTGTTCTTGAGTAACCACTATCGGGTTTTGAGTTGCAGCCTTAGGCAATCGATTCCAATTGCTCAAACACATCACATATGATGTATTTGAGGTGTCCAAACACTTAAACACTGACTGTAACACCTCAGGCTCAAAATCACTCTTCCACCAAGCCATTATGCTTCAATTTTGCAGGTGGAGGTCTCCAGCTTGATCCAAAGAGTTTCAAAGTGTTCCAAAGCTTGCAACACACTCCATCACATCCATTGAAGCTGTAGGGATCATCAATTCACGACTGGAACACCATCTGGGCAAAGTTCCATTTCAGCTTGCATCAAGGTGAGCTACAAACTCAAACTCCATGATCCATGTATATTTCCTCGCATGATATTTTTGCCATTTGATTGTCATCATGTGTTGATTGTTTTGCCTCAAGAAATTGGATCATGGATCTTATAACCATGCCTTCACGATTGCTTTTGCAAATTAGGGTTCATCTGTGTTCATCATGATTATTTTACTCCACACTGAAAACGAATAAAATTGGGTATTGCCATATTATTCCTTGTGAAAAAACGCACGGGTTTGGTGTTTGAATCATGTCCAATGGTGGAGAGATGAGGGAGATAGGGTGCTTCATGCACGAGCTCGAGGAGGAAGATGGCCATGGTGCCATTTTCAGAAAATCCAACAAGTTCTCTATATATTTTTCCCTTGCCATATTATATTTGAATTGGCATTGCGCCCCAGCGGTTCACCAGCTGGTTTTGTGTGTATTGGCAAGCGAGAGGTCTGGGGTTCGAATCCCCCTCGCCCCAGACTTCTTTTTATCACTTGTCTATTTTGTTATTTTTCATATTATTATTTTTAATAATTTGAAAAATTAATAACTCCTTCAATTTTTATCATTTTTGATTGGTTCTTTTTGCAATAATTCACAAAAATGTTTAAATATTTGATTCAACCAAAAAATCCCAAAAATATTACTTATTTCCTATATTTGATATTTTTGAGAAGAATTAATGTTTTATGTGTTTTTAGCATTTAAAATGTTTCTTTTCTTTTCATTTTCTAACCCTAATTTGACTTCAATCATTTTGTAGGAAGAAACCTGATTTTTTGGAACATTGGTCCAAGATCATAATTTGTTTTCATGTATTTAACAAAGATTAATCATTTTAATTGAATTTTTGTTCAATTAAAAAAATACATTTTGAAAACAAATTAGGGTTTTGAATCAATTCGACCCTCATCAAACTTTTTTAAAACTTTTTGGGCCTCTTGAGAGAGTGTAAGACCCAATCCTGTTTTGACCAAATCATTTTTTGGGCCTCAGTGTATTGTATAAGTCCCGATACCGTCAAAAACCAACGGCGCGATCGTCGCCTTTTCAAAATAACCTTGGGCCTCTCCTCGAGCTATAAGACCCATTCAAAACTTTTTGGGCCTCTTGAGAGAGTGTAAGACCCAACCCACTTGTACAGAAATATTTTGGGCCTCATTCGTTGTATAAGTCCCTCTGTACATTTTCAAATAAACGGCACGATCATCGCCTTTTGAAAAATAACCTTGGGCCTCTCCTTGAGCTATAAGACCCATTCAAAACACTTTGGGCCTCTATTAGAGTGTAAGACCCAACCCCCTTTTAACCAAAAACATTTTGGGCCTCACTTATTGTATAAGTCCCTCTGCGTTAAAAGGAAACCTCCGCACGATCGCCATTTTAAACAAAAAATCATCTGGGCCTACCCTCGTGTTATAAGCCCCACTCTTTTTCTTTAAAACTTTTTGGGCCTCTTGAGAGAGTGTAAGACCCATCCCTTTGTACAGAAAACATTTTGGGCCCCAGTCACTTGTATAAGTCCCTCTGTACAAATTCAACAGTGCGCTCACTGATAAAACCCTGGGCCTCTCCTTGAGCTGTAAGCCCCAAATCTTTCTTTTTCAAATCACTTTCTCCTTTGATTTTGAATATACTGTTGTTTTCAATCTTTCTTTGTTGAACAACTAACCAAACAGCATGGAAGCTCTACAACCGAGTAAGTGTTTATACGCTTTCATTTACCGCTTTTATATACATATAACTGTATTGTGGGGCTGTTTCACTGTAAGTCTTCTTTCATAAACTCATATCAATTGTGTAATAATAGTATAGATATTTCGAGTTTCCCCGGTAACTACGTCTAGCACTAGGTGACGCCGTTTCGTTTATTCGTAGAAATAGACAACTAGATCCCCAATAGGATCACCAGATACAGTCTTCTCTTCGGCTGTCCTCATTAGGAATTGTCAAGAAACTCTACTCCCAGAGATGAATGTATTCTCCGTGAATGGCATCTTTGAGTTTCTTCCAAATACTTGAACTTTCCTGACTTGATCTATTCCTTGTGAATAGCTTGCCTTGAATTTCTCGGGGTTTGGGGACCAACGGGCTTCTTAAAAGCATCAACCTCCTCTTGGGCATCGTACAAGGACCAACAGGCTTCCTAAAAGCAACCCCGCCTCCTCTTGGGCTTAGTACAAGGACCCTACGGCTTCTTAGAAGTATTCACAGCCTCCTCTTAGGCTTCGTATAATGACCTCTTCCTCCGAGAATGATAGCCTTCTCTTGGGCTTAGTACAAGGACCCGTCGGCTTCTTAAAAGTTTCCAGCCTCCTCTTGGGCTTTGTACAAATTGTCCCGATGACCTCCTAGAGGTATAGGAACAGAACCTAGTCATCTTCATAGAACCGTCCTTTCAAGAGTCTACTACTGATTCTCAAAGCATAGTACAAAAGACGAAACTCTAGACTTGGACAGTCTAATTTCCTTGAGTCTCAAAGACATTCTCAAGCACCCCTTCGTTAAATAGGAAGGAAACCCGTAGACTCGGACAGTCTCAATACCCTTCGGATTTCCCGCTTCCTTAAAGAACAGGAATAACCCGGATCCTCAAATCAAATCCATGATCATAGTGTTGCTCATGTAAGAACTGATTTTCTCCTTTAATCAGTATATTGGACCTGTCACTTAACTGAAACAGTCACCATAGCCTCCTATTGGGCTTTATACAATGATTCTCCCCAGCGGAGAAAACAATTTTAGCCTCCATCTCGGGCTTTATACGAGATACCGAAAGACTCCATCGTCGGGTCAAAACCTTTTAGCCTCTCTCTCGGGCTTTGTACGAGACACATATCAGCCTCCTCTTAGGCTTTGTATAAGAAAACCACTGGTTGATCCAATCAACCTTTTAGCATCAAAGCTGTGCCTCGTTCACAGTACACAAACATCAACAACTCCTTCCTCTTCATCTAATTGCTGTAAGCGGCAAGCCTCTGGATCATCTACATCCATGCCACTGTCCCTCTTTTAGCATGAGAAATTCCTAAGGAAATATAGCATTGCTCTACACTGAGTTAAAGTCTTCTCCTTCTGGTTAAAGTCCCCTATAAAGGAAATTATGGCATTGCTAGGATCCGCGTATCCCGGCTAAAGTAATCCTCCCTTTATAAACCAGTCGCCCAACAGTTGTGACAGATAAACCCTTCTTTAGAGATGACAAATTCTCTCTAAAGTCGAGGTCCTTCAGCTTCACGTCTTGGGCTTTGAACAAGACACAAATAGACCTTTCAGCTTCACATCTTGGGCTTTGAACAAGATACAAACCACCTTTCTCTTCACGTCTTGGGCTTTGAACAAGACACCAAAAACACCCATTTCCTCCCATAGAATAGGAGGAACTACGAACGCTCTGATTTCCCTATTTTGGTAAACGGGAATACGTAGGCATAAGATCGAAAGAAAAGATCTTAGTGAGCACAATCAACTAAAAACCCAAATCCCATATCTCCCATATCAAAAGCAGTAATTCAAAAGCATCAGTCCTAACATGCTAATCCTTGTTCCCCGCCAGAAACCTTCTGTCTATGTAAAATGAAAGAAAACCGTATTGGCGAAAATACAAATAACCAGTACAAAGGCCCCCCACATTGATAGCATTTGTAACCTAACAGACCGCTGTTTAAACTCAGTATGCAAAGCAGGGTTAATTGGAGACATCTATTTCCCTTCCTTCATTAGCTTTAATAGGATAAAAAATGAATCGACCTGTAGTAAGCTCAACTGCAGAGAGCGACCAGCGCTTAAGAACTGCGTCCAAAATCGCTCGCTACAGGAAAAATGGCGCCCACCGTGGGGCCGGTCTCTGTTTTTCTGATTTCTTTTCACCTCTTGTGTGAATACCACAGATTGGGGCTTCCGCTGGGGAACCCATTTCTGTCAGGAACTTAGGATCCTTAGCTTTAAAGGTCTAGGATGTTTAGGACAAATATATATACTGCTTTTCCTAATTGCTACACGTGTTTATTTTTCTGCTAATGGGAATGCGGGTGATGCCGTATGTGGAAAGATTGAGTATACACTTAAGATAAGTGATGGCGACGGGGTCGACCATCAACCTCAGTGGAGGCTGACCAACGCAACCCATTCTCTCACCCAGACAATGGGCCGGTTGTTAAGTCTGAGAAGCTGAGGACCCAAACCCTTTCGTAGTGTGGAAACTATCGGAAATAGTTGTTACGCGATACTACCCTCATTTGAGGCTGGTGATCTATTCTCGGTGAATGGCACTTACTCTAAGATTGCTTTACAACTCGCTGGCGATCCGCTTGTTGTTTTTCTTTCCTGGGAGAAGCTGATGATAATGAGTACAGGTACAAAAATCACCCTAGTATAAACCTTTGGGGATGGGTAGAGCCTTGACTTCATGACAACGACCCTTTGACCCCATGTTTTTTCTATGTTTTTGTGTGCTGCATTCATGCATTCATCTAAAAACATTAAAACATTCAAAAATTCTTCTCTTCTAGTCTCTCTGTTTTTCAAATTAAACTAAGACTGTGATTGCAAATATCAGAGAAAAGGATTGCATTAATGGATTTCGGTAGAAGGAAAACTCACCAGTATACCTTCAAGGTTCCAAAACTAGAGGATTTGAGAAGGTTAGTGAGGATGATCACTAACCCAGAGGCTTTCAGAGCCAAGCACGGAGGTTTGCTACCACTATTAAGAGTCCATGTGATTGAGGGAATCATGGACGCGCTCATTCAGTTTTATGATCCGGTTTATCACTGTTTCACATTCCCGGATTACCAGCTTGCACCAACGCTGGAGGAGTATTCTCACCTGATCGATCTACACATTACGGATCGAGCTCCATTTTCTGGACTGGAAGAAATTCCAAAGAATCAGACTATTGCAAGAGCAATTCATTTGGACGAGTCTGAGGTTAGGACTCACCTAACTACTAAGGGTGGCATCCAAGGTTTGCCAGCCCGGTTCTTGACAAAGAAGGCCATGTAGTTCGCCAGTATAGGAAACGTGATTGCTTTTGAAAGCATCTTTGTCTTGCTCACCTACAGGTTATTTTTGTTTCCTAACATCAATAACTTCGTCGATATTAACTCCATTAAGGTTTTTCTCATTGGAAATCCTGTGCCGACTTTGCTCGCAGATGCGTATCATTCGGTACACCTGGGAAATTTATACAGCGGAGGGGAGATCACATGCTGTGTACCTTTGCTTTACAAATGGTTTATCTCTCACTTGCCCAAGTCTGCTGCTTTTTGGGATTGCAAGAGTGCCTTACGTTGGTTGCAGAAGATCATGTCTCTTACCAACTCTGATATATATTGGTGTAATAGGATTTATGAGGGAATCAGGATCATTGACCGTTGTGGAAACTTCCCCAACGTACCCCTTATAGGAACTAAAGGAGGAATCAACTATCATCCGATATTGGTTCGCCGTCAATTTGGATACCCGATGAGACACGTCCCACTGGGTGTTCATCTGGAAGGTCTTTTCTTCAAAGAAGGAGAAACCGACAGGGCACTAAAGATGGAAATAGTGCATGCTTGGAAGCACGTTCATAAGAAAGGACGAGAGTCTCTAGGAAAACCGGATTGTGTCTCGGTGGAGCCTTATCTCCATTGGGTACAAACTAGAGCTCTCAAGCTAAAGATGCCTTATCCTCGTTACGGAATTCTTCCGCCGAGGGAATCTGTCATGTACTTCATGACGGAAACTGAAAAGCTTCAGGTTACTCTCAACAAAATTCAAAAGTAGAGAAGGTCTTGGAAGAACAAGTACCGCACCCTCGACATAGAGTGCATCAAAATACAGCAATTACTGAAAGAAAAAGATGCTCTGATTGAAATTTTGGAGCAACATGCTGTAGATAATCAAGATGACCAAAGGAATTTGCTCGCTCCTTTCACTTGGCAAAGGAATGACAACCCGACAACGGCCCAAGAGCCCCGGTCAAAGAAAAAGAAGATACCAGAATCAACACCTGATTTCTCTTCAGAGAGAACTCGGGACCCATTAGCTTAGGTTTCTGTTTCTGCACTTTGTAATCTACTGTATTTTCGCTTCTGTAATCTTTTGAATTTCAATAAAAAGGGGTTTCCCCACTGTTTGATATTTGCAATCTAATTGTCGAAGTTTATTTTGATTAAACCTTAAACAATTAATATAATCATTGCATTCATCATTCTCACATCGCGTATTCTTCTTACCTATGAATCTCATGTTTGTGTCTCGATTCTAGAGTCAAAATGTCTCATTCGTATAATACTCGGGCTAATCGTCAGAAAAGGATGGATGATCTTGAGGAAAAAAATAGAGAGTTGAAAGAAGAGATCGACGCTCTGAGAGAGGATATGAGAAAGCTTCGTAACGACATGCAAGCCATGGCAGAAGCTCAGCTACAAAGAACTGTGATCTCAGAGATCACCTCAACACCCATAGTGGAGAAGTATGATCCTAGGTATTAGATACCGAAAGATCGTCCTTGGGGCATGCCTGTTAACTATATCCCGGAAGGATATGTTCCGCCGATCACTGAAGATCAGGGAATCACAACAGAAGCCGCTGGGCCTGAAGGTTACAAACTTCGGGAAAGCGAAGATGCCAGGGGCATACTAAAGACTCCTGAAGGTTACAAACTTCGGGAATCGCCAAGATTTACTGTCGTAGTCACGGTACCACCCCCTGTGGTGCACACTGTCCCGGAAGGACAGATTCCACAGACACCTTCTGGTAAGAAGGAAACTATGTTTGATAGAATGGATGAATTCCAGGAACAGTTCCTGGAAATGCAGAAGGAGCTGCAAGCCATTCTCGGTCAGGATCTATTTGGAAAAGACGCCGCAGATCTCTGCTTGGTCCCCAATGTTAAAGTCCCGCACAAATTCCAAGTGCCCGACTTTGAAAAATACAAGGGTAACTCTTGCCCTCAGAGCCATCTGGTGATGTACGCTCGGCGAATGTCAGCTCAGACGGAGAATCAGGACCTACTGATTCACTACTTTCAGGATAGTTTAACCGGTGCCGCACTCAAATGGTACATGGGTTTAAACCGTGCTACGATCAGTACTTTCAGAGATCTTGGTACTGCCTTCATCCAACAATACAAATACAATTTGGACATGGCACCCGACAGAGATCAACTCAGATCGATGTCGCAAAAGGAAAAGGAAACCTTTAAGGAGTATGCTTAAAGGTGGCGTGAAATTGCCGCTCAAATTTGTCCACCTCTTGAGGAAAAAGAGATGACAAAGATCTTCTTAAAGACCTTAAGCTCATTTTACTATGATCGAATGGTTTCCAGTGCACCCAGTGATATCACCGAGATGGTGGGCATGGGTGTACGTCTTGAGGAAGCCGTCCGAGAAGGACGTTTGGTAAAAGACACTGGATCGACGAGCGGTACTAAAAAATATGGTAGTGCTCTCCCTAAGAAAAAAGAGCAAGATATTGGGAATATCTCTCTCGGAAAGCAAAGACGACGTTATCAACCGGTAGCAGCTGTGACTCCTGCTATCAGCCCTGCGTCTATTCCTACGTATCAACCTCAGGTTGCGCAGAGCCAACCAGATCAGCAAAGGACGCACCAGCCTCTTCAGCAGGCTCGTCCCCAATACAACAACAACCGCACAACACGGCCACCAGGATTTGATCCTATACCCGTGACGTACGCAGAGTTGTTTCCATTACTGCTAGCCAAGGGGCACATTCAGACTAAGTCCCCTCTTACAGTACCAGAAAATCCACCTTTTTGGTTTAAGGTGGATCAGACGCGCCCTTATCATCAAGGAGGACCAGGGCATAACATAGAGCATTGTCTCAATTTCAAGTCCGACGTGCAAAAGCTTGTTAGGAGCGGGGTCTTATCCTTCAAGGATACGAATCCTAATGTTCTCACAAACCCGCTGCCTCAACATGAGAAGGCTGCTGTCAACCAGATTGAGAAAGAGACTAACAATGTCTATCAAATTCACGATGTACTCTTGTTGAAAACCAATCTGGTCAAGATGCATTGTAGACAGAGCGGATATGGCCATGTGCCACCTCACAACTATCACCAGTGTGATATCTGCTCTAAAGACAATCAAGGATGTTCTGTAGTGCAAGCAGCTCTACAGGAACAAATGGATCTCGGGTGAATCTAATAACACCGAGTTCGTGAAGTTAACATGGTCTACACGAATTCTAACGTCATTCAGAACCACGACATCCATGCAATGAGTATCAACTTGGTGGCAATGCACTCAAGGCAAAGCCAGTATCATAATCTGCCGCGGCACGATTACAATTCCTGTCTGACTTGCTCGGTAAACAAACAGGGATGCTCTTTCATACAAGAGGCCCTCCAGCGTCAGATGGATCTTGGATGGATCCAAGACTACCATGATAGGAATTCCTATCAGATCAACATGGTTCAGATCTTTGACATTCGCGTGATGAATACCAACCTGGTAGAGTTACATGCTGAATAGGTCCGACTCGGATTCTTAATATCACATGACTATCAAAGTTGTAAAGCAGGTTGCGAAAACGATCGAGGTTGTACCCTTGTCCAGGAGACACTTCAGCACTTGTTAAATCACTGGTGGGTGCCAATTTATATGGATGAAGATACTCAGCAGATTAATATCAGTAATAGAAACCCCACTCGGTGTCAAAGTCAGGATGTCCGATCAGTGGCAGGTAACCTAGTGAGGTTACATTGTATTCAAAGTGGGCGTGGCCAGGTGCCACTACACAATTACGACCGTTGTAGCGCCTGTTCGGAAAATAACCAAGGGTGTTACCTTGTGAGAGCAGCTATTCAGGGTCAGGTGGATCATGGAGAAATTCGTCCATATCCAGGTTCTGGACCTATCAACTAGACGCCGAACTACCTTGCTGGTCAGATCGAGGACGTTGTCACAATTTCTAGTCATCACCATACCAGGGATGTTTTTGCCATCATCCCTCTACTTGACGAATCTAGAGCTCCCAACCGGGAACGGATCGAGATTACTTACGATGGTCAGAAGAATCAGAAAGTTCCCGTAGTCATCTATCTGCCGGGACCACTACCGTATGAATCAACTAAGGTTATCCCTTACAAGTACGATGCAACAACCATTGAAAATGGAAAAGAAATTCCATTACCCTCCGTCGTGAATATTGCAGACATCAGTCGTGTAACACGGAGTGGTAGAATCTTCAACCGAGGAGTTGAAGAACTTAACAAAGAAAAGGAACTTCAGACAGAAGCTCCCGATCCACCAGTCGGTCAGTCTAGTAATCCCGACCTTTCGAAAAATAATGATGAGATGCTGAAGCTCATCCAAAGGAGTGAATATAACATTGTTGATCAGCTGTTATAGACTCCTTCAAAGATCTCGGTGTTATCACTGTTACTCAGTTCAGAAGCCCACAGGAAGGCTCTACAGAAAGTCTTGGAACAAGCCTTTGTGGAACAGGATGTAACAATCAGACAGTTCGATAGCATTGTCTCTAACATCACTTCCTGCAACAATTTGGGATTTAGTGATGAAGAATTACCTGAAGAGGGTCGTCGTCATAACATGGCGCTCAATATCACAGTTAACTACCAGGACGATGCTTTAGCCAGCGTATTGGTAGACACAGGGTCATCCCTGAATGTTATGCCGAAGTCCACTTTGATGCAATTATCATTCAAAGGCCCTCCGATGAGAATCAACGAGGTCGTCGTCAAAGCATTCGACGGATCGAGAAAAATAGTTATCGGCGAAGTTGGTCTTCCCATAACTATCGGTCCTCACACTTTCCAAGTCACTTTCCAGGTCATGGACATCCGAGAAATGTACAGTTGTTTATTAGGAAGACCTTGGATACATCAGGTTGGAGCGGTCACTTCAACCCTCCACCAAAAGCTAAAGTTCGTCAAGAACAATCAACTTGTCACGGTTTATGGGGAACAAGCCTTGCTTGTGAGTAACTTGTCATCATCTGCTAGTATAGAACCTGAGGAGGTTATTGGAACTCAGTTCCAAGCACTGTCAGTGAGCAAGAACAATCAGTTCGGAGGAGGAACCTCGATTTCCTCATACAAAGATGCTATCAAAGCGGTCGAGAGTACCGATACGAAAGGATGGGGACAGCTTGTCATTCCTGCTGACAATAAAACAAAGAAGGGTCTTGGTTTTTCTGCAACCTATACCCAGACAGCTGTCAGTGATAAAAATCTTCATCCCCTTTAAAATTTCTTCCACAGTGGAGGTTTCCTTCACCCGGTGTCTCAAGCAGTCCATGCTATCAATGAGGAAGATCCCTCTGGCACAGATGAAGAGTAGAAGTCCTACCTTAACAAGGACGGTTATATGTCTCAGGAAGAGGTGCCTGTGCCTTTTTGCTTTCCTACAGAAAGTCCGAGATTTATACCAAGAACAGATGTCGAAATGATCTACGGGGATTGTGATCCGGAAGGATGCCGCGCTCCGCCAAATTCATTAGAGGAAGACACTCCAATGAAAGACAATTTTGACTACACCTACTATGGCCCAATGGATGGTCTGCCAATGTGGCAACCTTATCCAGGAAACTTGGGGCCAGAAAGTCAGCCGAGTAATGAAACTCAGCTGAGCATCATTGAACAGAATACCTGTGTCCCCACCATGTCATGGGATCAACACTCAGATCATTCAGAAACTACTCAACATGAAGATGAATTCGCAACGTTCGCAGGACTTGAATTCATCAACTATGCTTTTCCCGAGATCAACGTCATCGAGAGGGATGACTCCTCCAGTTCCAAAGAAGTTTGGGATACCTTAGAACAACCAAGTGGAAAATTCGACTTCATGGTCAAGTACACCGCTCCCGAAAGCTCTTGTATCAGACTCGAAGATATCCAGCCAACTGGATGTGGAGATATAGTTGAGAGCATAAATGCTATGCAAAATACAACTGAGGAATTCTCCTACGACAATTCTGCTTGGGAGACAGATTCCAATGATCCTGCTCCACCAGAAATCAACGTCATTTCTGAAGACAAATCGAGGAAGGTGCCAGACTTTGTGATTCACCGAGGAGTTCGCCGCCAAAGGGTTGCCGTCGAGGTTCCGAGGGTCGTTCATCAGTCAAAGTAATTGCCATCTTTAACCTTTCACCCTGCCCAGGTGAAACGGATGTTTTGATAGGGCTCGCTTTCTGTAAATTTCCCTCTTCGCTTCGCCCAAAGTGATAGAGTTTTGTTTTATAGGGCTGTAGTTTCAAGATTCGACTTGTTCATTAATAAAATAACGTCGTTCTGTAATTTCCGCATTAATTATTGTTTTCTCTTTTTGCTTTTTCAAAGAAAATGGTAATCCTAAAAAAAAAAAAACAAAACTATAAAAAACAAGCAGTAAAATAAATACACTGCACACACTTGCATTTTCTCTATCTCTTCTAAACACGAATCATCACGTCATGCAGATTGCTTATTTTAAACCCAGTTGAAACATACGATCCGATGCCTTCTCCCAACTTTGAGTTCCCGGTATTTGAGGCGAAGAAGAAGATGACAACGAAATTCCAGAAGAGATCTCCCGACTACTCAGACAAGAGGAAAGGTCCATTGAACCTCACAAAGAACCGTTGGAAACGGTAAACTTGGGTTCAGAAAAGGAGAGAAAAGAAATCAGGATTGGGGCTCTGCTCAGTCCAACTGCCAAAGAGAGTTTGATAAAGCTTCTCAAAGAATTCCCCGATGTATTCGCTTGGTCCTATCAGGATATGCCAGGGTTGGATACCAGCATCGTGGAACATCACTTACCGTTAAGATCAGAATGTCCGCCAGTAAAGCAAAGGTTGAGACGCACTCACCCGGACATGGCCATCAAAATCAAAGAGGAGGTACAGAAACAGATTGACGCGGGTTTCCTCGCTACATCTGAATATCCTCAATGGTTAGCCAACATCGTACCCGTTCCCAAAAAGGACGGAAAGGTCAGAATGTGTGTTGATTACAAAGATCTGAACAAGGCAAGTCCAAAGGACGACTTTCCTTTACCACACATTGACATGCTGGTAGACAGCACAACAAAGTTCAAAGTATTCTCCTTCATGGATGGATTCTCGGGCTATAACCAGATCAAAATGGCGCCGAAAGACATGGAGAAAACTTCGTTCATTACCCCATGGGGTACCTTTTGTTACAAGGTAATTCCGTTCGGTTTGAAGAACGCCGGGGCAACCTATCAAAGGGCCATGACTACTCTGTTTCATGACATGATACACAAAGAAATCGAGGTATATGTCGATGATATGATTGCAAAATCAAAAACAGAGAGTGAGCACGTTGAACATCTGCAAAAAATGTTCGAACGTTTGAGAAAATTCAAGCTCCGCTTGAATCCCAACAAGTGCACCTTCGGTGTTCGTTCAGGGAAACTACTAGGGTTCATCGTCAGCCAGAAAGGAATTGAGGTTGATCCTGACAAGGTCAAGGCCATTCAAGAAATGCCTTCTCTGAAAACTGAAAAACAAGTCAGAGGATTCTTGGGACGTTTGAACTACATCTCCAGATTCATATTCCTCATGACGGCCACGTGTGCGCCGATTTTCAAATTACTGAAAAAGAACCAGGATTGCGTTTGGTCAGAAGATTGCCAAACCGCCTTCGACAGTATTAAGGAATACCTGTTGAATCCGCCGATTCTATCACCTCCAGTGGAAGGAAGGCCACTGATCATTTACCTCACAGTCCTAGAGGACTCAATGGGATGTGTACTTGGCCAACAAGACGAAACTAAAAGAAAAGAGTCTGCCATCTACTATTTGAGCAAGAAATTCACCGACTGCGAAACTCGGTACACGATGCTTGAGAAAACTTGTTGTGCTTTGGCTTGGGCAGCCAAACGTCTTCTCCAGTACATGATTCGTCATACTACTTGGTTGGTCTCCGAAATGGATCCAATCAAGTACGTATTCGAAAAACCTGCTCTTACGGGAAGGATTGCCCGTTGGCAGATGTTGCTATCAGAATATGACATAGAGTACCACACTCAGAAAGCCGTTATGGGAAGTATTTTAGCCGATCATTTAGCTCATCAACCGATTAACGATCACGAATCAGTCGGGTTTGACTTCCCAGACGAAGATGTCATGTATCTAAAAATGAAAGATTGCGATGAACCGCTACCCAGTGAAGGTCCAGAACCAGGTTCCCAGTGGGGACTTATCTTTGACGGAGCAGTTAATCATTATGGAAATGGAATTGGGGCAATCATTGTTACCCCTCAGGGTACCCACATTTCTTTCACTGCTAGACTTACGTTCAAGTGTACGAATAATGAGGCCGAATACGAAGCTTGTATCATGGGTCTCGAGGAAGCGATTGATTTAAGGATCAAAAACTTGGACGTATATGGTGACTCAGCTTTGGTTATCAATCAGATAAAAGGAGATTGGAACACATACCAATCAGGATTGATTCCTTACAAAGACTATGCAAGAAGGTTGTTACCCTTCTTTAACAGAGTCGAGTTTCATCACGTCCCTCGTGATGAGAATCACATGGCTGACGCTTTAGCCACTATCTCTTCCATGATTAGTGTAGGTCAATGGAATGACATACCTAAGATCGACATAATGCGCCTTGAACGGCCCGCTTACGTCTTCACGATTGAAGCAGTCATAGACGACAAACCTTGGTATCACGATATCAAATGCTTCCTTCAGAAACAAGAATACCCACCTGGGGCATCCAGAAAAGACAGAAAAACCCTCAGAAGATTGGCTGGAAACTTCTTCCTGAGCGGTGACACTCTCTATAAGAGAAATTTTGACATGGTCTTGCTCCGATGCGTCGACAGACCAGAAGCAGACATGCTTATGAAAGAAATTCATGAAGGATCCTTTGGCACTCATGCCAATGGACACACAATGGCGAGAAAAATTCTAAGAGCAGGGTATTACTGGTTGACCATGGAATCCGACTGCTACAAGTACATGAGGAGGTTTCACAAGTGTTAGATATACTCTGACAAAATTCATGTACCGCCATCACATCTCAAAGTTCTTTCTTCCCCATGGCCTTTATCCATATGGGGAATCGACATGATTGGCATGATTGAGCCCAAGGCTTCAAACGGACATCGGTTCATCCTTGTAGCCATTGACTATTTCACCAAGTGGGTCGAAGCAGCGTTGTACGCTAATGTAACCCGACAAGTGGTGGTCCGATTTATCAAAAACAATATCATCTGCCGTTATGGTGTTCCAAGCGAGATCATTAATGATAATGGATCTAACTTGAACAATAAGATGATGAAAGAGTTGTGCGCTGAGTTCAAGATCGAACACCATAACTCATCTCCCTACCGACCCAAGATGAACGGAGCGGTAGAAGCGGCTAACAAGAACATCAAGAAGATTGTTTAGAAGATGGTCGTAACCTACAAAGACTAGCACGAGATGCTACCCTTTTCTCTTCATGGTTATCGCACATCTGTCCGTACTTCAACAGGGGCAACCCCTTTCTCTCTAGTATATGGCATGGAAGCAGTGCTCCCCATAGAAGTAGAGATCCCGTCAATCCGAGTATTGATGGAAGCTAAGCTTACCGACGCTGAATGGTGTCAAAGCCGACACGATGAACTGAATCTGATCGAAGAGAAGTGAATCACGACACTATGCCACAGTCAGTTGTATCAACAGAGAATGAAGAGGGCGTTCGACAAAAAGGTCTGACCCCGTGTCTTCAGGAAAGGAGACCTCGTGCTCAAGAAGATACAATCATTTCTCACTGACTCTCGGGGCAAATGGACTCCGAATTATGATGGCCCCTATGTGGTCACAAAAGCTTTCTCAGGCGGCGCCTTGAGACTTGCAACCATGGACGGAGAGGAATTTGCCTACCCCACGAATGTTGATGTAGTCAAGAAATACTTCGCCTAAACTAAAAAAAAAACGTCTCGTTGAATTGAAAACCCGAAAGGGCGGTCCAGGCAAAAGTTAGAGACATGAAAAAAAATCATCCCGATGGATTGGAAATCTCATAGTACAATCCAGGCAAAAATTAGGGATAATGGCAAGTAACTATGTCCAACAGAGGCGAATCCCTCAGCAGTAGTAGTTACATCATCTGTCAGAAAACTCCAGTCAAGGTCATCTTCGACAGAAGCTCAGGATGCCCAGAATTCAAAGTTGGTAGAAGGATATTGGTTGTTATGTTTCAACGTAGCCCTTTTCCCTGTAAATTACCATTTTCTAACTTTGTAATTACTCTTTGGAATCACGCGTTTGGCTGATCTCCATAATAAAATTTGAGCCCTTGTGCTTTTGTTTGTAATTCTTATTTGTTTTAGCTTTACAGAACGACGTTGTTAACATGATTAACGATTCTTGAAATAAAACAAAAATGAATTTAATTTTTAAAACTTTTTCTGCATTTTAAAGACGGTAATTTCTTTTGACTGTTGAACATCAGGAGAACATCGGTCGCTTCTCCAGAAGTAAGCGAACTTCAAAGTGCAGAATCAAAGTGCTCCTTCTAACCCAGTACGCCTGAATGAAGGGATCAACTGTGTCAGAGACCTTGTTTCGTCTGACATCCACGACAGAGTTCTTACCTCCTAAGCCTGATCAACGGTATTCCCCGCGAGGACTACTTCTCCTAAGCAAGGTAGAATTGCTACTTTTGGACCAACGGTACTTCTTCGCCCCGCGATGGCCGAGTATCCAGTCATGTTCATCTTTTAGTTTGTGTATCGCGTCAGTTTTGTCAGCATATACATACATATATCATGCATGTGATTTGCATTCACATTTCATATTGCATCACTATCACTCTAGTCGGTCTTGTCCCCTAGTGATAAACAGTTCTCTCAATCGAGTTGTCATTCCTTGCCTCATCAGGAAATACTGTGTTTGAACGACCTCGCTTCCAGCTTATTTCTGGAAGGAAGTTGGCCCTCGACCACTTTGATAACTTGAACCTCTGAAAAACCAGAGGAACCCTCAGTCAACATCATTCTTCGCCATTGAAGATGATATCCTTGCTTTCCCGGATTAAGGAAAATCCACAGAGAAAGCCTCGTAATCAGAGATTCGGCAGCATGCCAGTTTCGCTCCGAAAAGATCGCTGATGAAGAGGTCATCGGCACCTCAAAATTGGACCCCATCATATGGCATTTCTCCGGGAAGATCCCGAGAAAAGTATGATGTAAGATCCCAAGTGACAGCAGTCTCTCAAGAGACCCGCTTTCCCCAGTAGAAACAAATGGCGTCTCCAACAGAGAAGTTTGTGCAACTCTACAACTCAGACGACTGGGTTCCCCAGGAAGTCTGACATCAAAACTTTTTCCACTCAAATGGCATCTCCCCAGGAAAATTCGGCGAGAAGTTTGAAGGAAAGCCGCTACACATAGCGTCCCTTGTCAAGAAAGTTTATTTCAGAAATTGAGACCAGTTCTTGGTAGGAAACCAGGATCGAGGGGAAGTTTATTTCAGAAACTGAGACCTGTTCCTTGGTAGGAAACCAGGATCGAGGGGAAGTTTATTTCAGAAATTGAGACCAGTTCTTGGTAGGAGACCAGGATCGAGGGGAAGTTTGTTTCCACAACTGAGACCAGTTCCTTGGCTGAAGACCAGGATCGAGTGGAAGTTTTACCTTTTCTAAGCATCATTGCTTAGCTAAAGAAGATGAATGCGTAAGCTACCATTCATAACCACCATCAAAATTTCGGGTATTCCGATATTTAATCCTCTTGCACCCCGAATGCCCGAATACCTTCGTCATTCACACCTTCGGGTTCAAGAAGATTAAATAGGGGCATCTGTCATACTCCAAATTTTGACCACTAAGATTTCCCATCATTGTGCAAATCATCATCACAATATGGATGAACCATCATGCCTCATCAAATACCTCAATGGTTGTTGAGCATTCACTACAATCACAATTAGGGTTTAAGCCCTCTCAGAGCCTTAGACAAAGGATCAATCAAGGATTGACTTGATCTTCAAATTGTCTAGCCTTTAACATATCCACAATGGATCAAAAGGACTCCCACTTCAAGGATTAAGCACAAGGTTGCTCCCTTCTAGGTGGATCAAGTCTCAAGATCGCCGGTATCACCAAATTAGGGTTTTGGTTGACCAGGGCCTCCAGTTTGAAAATTTTCATCTGGGCACAAGCCAATGATCCAAAACATAACCTAATATACTCCATGGGACATCATGAACCCAATCATCAAGTCAATTTTGCCTCAAGGGATGCATACATCAAAAATCAGGAATTAGGGTTTCTTGACCTAATTCACCCCTAAGTTGACTTTTGGTGCAAATCATGAACCAAGACCTCAAGAGATGATTTGAGGGTCTTTAATTAACTATATTGATCCATTTGGAACAATGGATTAATCCAAGAAGCTTGAGCAACAAGTCTCAATTTCATCTGCACCACAATTAGGGTTTTAAGGAAAAAGTCAACCGTAACTCTGACTTTTGACCAGGACAAGCTCCCAAGCCCTAGGACATACCTAAATATACCCTATGACACCCATGGAACATGTCCATCAAGTTTGATTTAGGTCAAGGACATGATTTCCTGAAGAATTGCACAATTTGGAATTCATCTGATAAAAAGTCAACTGTGCACAAAAGTCAACTTTGACTTTTTGAGATTTTTCACCAAAATGGATTTTTAACCCTAAAATGATGTTAATGTATGATTTGAATCATCATTCATCAAGAAAAATCAAAGAATGTGGGATAACTTGTAAAAGGGGTAACCATAAAACTTAGAAATTTTTCTAAGTTATGGAAAAGTACCACTAATACACCAACTTTGGAGGACCATAACTCCTAAACCACAAGGCCAATTTTTCCCATCCAAAGCTTGATTTGTAGATCTCATTGCCCTCTACAAAAACTTCAACTAGGCCTAACTCCAATTCATTATGTATTTTGATCTATGAGTGAGCCAAAGTGGCTGAAAACATGAAAGTATACCATTTTCCAACACTTAGAAAAATTCTGTCCAAGACAGATTTTGTTGAAACACCAAAACTTGTGAGATCTTTTCACATAGTTGCAAGCTGAATCAAGTCCAAAGTTAAACATCAATATTGTTACATATGTTACTGAGAATTCAAAGAGCTCAACAACATGAATTGATTCAACTTAAGCCATGAGAAATCCATGCACAAAGTCATGCTGCTGCAAGCTATTTTGGAAAAATCAGTTTGCATGTTTGCTTGCCACACACGATTTTGAGCCAAAGACTAAGGATCACTATGCCACCTGTGTTCAAACCAATCACAATGCAACTGATCCAATTGATAAATCTGAGTCAAAAAGCCAAAGAATCTTCCAACTTGAAATTCATCCACTTTGGCACATTTTGCCTTGAATTCAAAGTGCATTAATGTGGAATAGTGCATTGTCAAGATTCTCACTCTCCTCAGTCAAGTTCTTTGATTAAACAACAATAAAAACATCTGAAGAATGTGATTTCAGTCAAGGCATAGCTGATCTATTTGGAGCAGCTGTTATGCCTAGTTCAAGAGGCATTTATGCCAAGCCAATCCATGCAAATGTGATCTGATCCAGAAGCCATTCACAATTCCTCCAAGACAAAAGTTGATTACCTATAAATAGAGGTCCTAATGGATCATTCAACTCACACCAAAGCCAGTTACAACACTGCTTTCTCTCATTCTTTCTTAAACCTCAAGTTTTCTTGTTCTTGAGTAACCACTATCGGGTTTTGAGTTGCAGCCTTAGGCAATCGATTCCAATTGCTCAAACACATCACATATGATGTATTTGAGGTGTCCAAACACTTAAACACTGACTGTAACACCTCAGTCTCAAAAACACTCTTCCACCAAGCCATTATGCTTCAATTTTGCAGGTGGAGGTCTCCAGCTTGATCCAAAGAGTTTCAAAGTATTCCAAAGCTTGCAACACACTCCATCACATCCATTGAAGCTGTAGGGATCATCAATTCACGACTGGAACACCATCTGGGCAAAGTTCCATTTCAGTTTGCATCAAGGTGAGCTTCAAACTCAAACTCCATGATCCATGCATATTTCCTCGCATGATATTTTTGCCATTTGATTGTCATCATGTGTTGATTGTTTTTCCTCAAGAAATTGGATCATAGACCTTATAACCATGCCTACACGATTGCTTTTGCAAATTAGGGTTCATCTGTGTTCATCATGATTATTTTACTCCACACTGAAAACGAATAAAATTGGGTATTGCCATCTTATTCCTTGTGAAAAAACGCACGGGTTTGGTGTTTGAATCATGTCCAATGGTGGAAAGATGAGGGAGATAGGGTGCTTCATGCACGAGCTCGAGGAGGAAGATGGCCATGGCGCCATTTTCAGAAAATCCAACAAGTTCTCTATATATTTTTCCCTTGCCATATTATATTTGAATTGGCATTGCGCCCCAGCGGTTCACCAGCTGGTTTTGTGTGTATTGGCAAGCGAGAGGTCTGGGGTTCGAATCCCCCTCGCCCCAGACTTCTTTTTATCACTTGTCTATTTTGTTAATTTTCATATTATTATTTTTAATAATTTGAAAAATTAATAACTCCTTCAATTTTTATCATTTTTGATTGGTTCTTTTTGCAATAATTCACAAAAATGTTTAAATATTTGATTCTACCAAAAAATCCCAAAAATATTACTTATTTCCTATATTTGATATTTTTGAGAAGAATTAATGTTTTATGTGTTTTTAGCATTTAAAATGTTTCTTTTCTTTTCATTTTCTAACCCTAATTTGACTTCAATCATTTTGTAGGACGAAACCTTATTTTTTGGAACATTGGTCCAAGATCATAATTTGTTTTCATGTATTTAACAAATATTAATCATTTTAATTGAATTTTTGTTCAATTAAAAAAATAAATTTTGAAAACAAATTCGGGTTTTGAATCAATTCGACCCTCATCAAACTTTTTTAAAACTTTTTGGGCCTCTTGAGAGAGTGTAAGACCCAATCCTTTTTTGACCAAATCATTTTTTGGGCCTCAGTGTATTGTATAAGTCCCGATACCATCAAAAACCAACGGCACGATCGTCGCCTTTTCAAAATAACCTTGGGCCTCTCCTCGAGCTATAAGACCCATTCAAAACTTTTTGGGCCTCTTGAGAGAGTGTAAGACCCAACCCACTTGTACAGAAATATTTTGGGTCTCATTCGTTGTATAAGTCCCTCTGTACATTTTCAAATAAATGGCACGATCATCGCCTTTTGAAAAATAACCTTGGGCCTCTCCTTGAGCTATAAGACCCATTCAAAACACTTTGGGCCTCTATTAGAGTGTAAGACCCAACCCCCTTTTAACCAAAAACATTTTGGGCCTCACTTATTGTATAAGTCCCTCTGCGTTAAAAGGAAACCTCGGCACGATCGCCATTTTAAACGAAAAATCATCTGGGCCTACCCTCGTGTTATAAGCCCCACTCTTTTTCTTTAAAACTTTTTGGGCCTCTTGAGAGAGTGTAAGACCCATCCCTTTGTACAGAAAACATTTTGGGACCCAGTCACTTGTGTAAGTCCCTCTGTACAAATTCAACAGTGCGCTCACTGATAAAACCCTGGGCCTCTCCTTGAGCTGTAAGCCCCAAATCTTTCTTTTTCAAAGCACTTTCTCCTTTGATTTTGAATATACTGTTGTTTTCAATCTTTCTTTGTTGAACAACTAACCAAACAGCATGGAAGCTCTACAACCGAGTAAGTGTTTATACGCTTTCATTTACCGCTTTTATATACATATAACTGTATTGTGGGGCTGTTTCACTGTAAGTCTTCTTTCATAAACTCATATCAACTGTGTAATAATAGTATAGATATTTCGAGTTTCCTCGGCAACTACGTCTAGCACTAGGTGACACCGTTTCGTTTATTCGTATAAATAGACAACTAGATCCCCAATAGGATCACCAGATACAGTCTTCTCTTCGGCTGTCCTCATTAGGAATTGTCAAGAAACTCTACTCCTAGAGATGAATGTATTCTCCGTGAATGGCATCTTTGAGTTTCTTCCAAATTCTCGAACTTTCCTGACTTGATCTATTCCTTGTGAATAGCTTGCCTTGAATTTCTCGGGGTTTGGGGACCCACGGGCTTCTTAAAAGCATCGGCCTCCTCTTGGGCATCGTACAAGGACCCACAGGCTTCCTAAAAGCAACCCCGCCTCCTCTTGGGCTTAGTACAAGGACCCTACGACTTCTTAGAAGTATTTACAGCCTCCTCTTAGGCTTCGTATAATGATCTCTTCCTCCGGGAATGATATCCTTCTCTTGGGCTTAGTAAAGGACCCGTCGGCTTCTTAAAAGTTTCCAGCCTCCTCTTGGGCTTTGTACAAATTGTCCCGACGACCTCCTAGAGGTATAGGAACAGAACCTAGTCATCTTCATAGAACCGTCCTTTCAAGAGTCTACTACTGTTTCTCAAAGCATAGTACAAAAGACGAAACTCTAGACTTGGACAGTCTAATTTCCTTGAGTCTCAAAGACATTCTCAAGCACCCCTTTGTTAAATAGGAAGGAAACCCGTAGACTCGGACAATCTCAATACCCTTCGGATTTCCCGCTTCCTTAAAGAACAGGAATAACCCGGATCCTCAAATCAAATCCATGATCATAGTGTTACTCATGTAAGAACTGATTTTCTCCTTTAATCAGTATATTGGACCTCTCACTTAACTGAAACAGTGACCATAGCCTCCTATTGGGCTTTATACAATGATTCTCCCCAGCAGAGCAAACAATTTTAGCCTCCATCTCGGGCTTTATACGAGATACCGAAAGACTCCATCGTCGGGTCAAAACCTTTTAGCCTCTCTCTCAGGCTTTGTACGAGACACATATCAGCCTCCTCTTAGGCTTTGTATAAGAAAACCACTGGTTGATCCAATCAACCTTTTAGCATCAAAGTTGTGCCTCGTTCACAGTACACAAACATCAACAACTCCTTCCTCTTCATCTAATCGCTGTAAGCGGCAAGCCTCTGGATCATCTACATCCATGCCACTGTCCCTCTTTTAGCATAAGAAATTCCTAAAGAAAGATAGCATTGCTCTACACTGAGTTAAAGTCTTCTCCTTCAGGTTAAAGTCCCCTATAAAGGAAATTATGGCATTGCTAGGATCCGCATATCCCGGCTAAAGTAATCCTCCCTTTATAAACCAGTCGCCCAACAATTGTGACAGACAAACCCTTCTTTAGAGATGACAAATTCTCTCTAAAGTCGAGGTCCTTCAGCTTCACGTCTTGGGCTTTGAACAAGACACAAATAGACCTTTCAGCTTCACATCTTGGGCTTTGAACAAGATACAAACCACCTTTCGCTTCATGTCTTGGGCTTTGAACAAGACACCAAAAACACCCATTTCCTCCCATAGAATAGGAGGAACTACGAACGCTCTGATTTCCCTGTTTCGGTAAACGGGAATACGTAGGCATAAGATCGAAAGAAAAGATCTTAGCGAGCACAATCAACAAAAAAACCAAATCCCATATCTCCCATATCAAAAGTAGTAATTCAAAAGCATCAGTCCTAACATCCTAATCCTTGTTCCCCGCCAGAAACCTTCTGTCTAGGTAAAAAGAATGAAAACCGTATCGGCGAAAATACAAATAACCAGTACAAAGGCCCCCCACATTGATAGCATTCGTAACCTAACAGACCGCTGTTTAAACTCAGTATGCAAAGCAGGGTTAGTTGGAGACATCTATTTCCCTTCCTTCATCAGCTTTAATAGGATAAAAAATGAATCGACCTGTAGTAAGCTCAACCGCAGAGAGTGACCAGCACTTAAGAACCGCGTCCAAAATCGCTCGCTACAATGTAGTATATGAACCGAATTTTTCATGAGTATTTGGATAAGTTTGTGGTGGGTTTTATTGACGATATTTTGATATATTCTAAGTCTGAAGAAGAGCATGTTGAGCATTTGAGAACCGTGTTGCAAGTATTGAAGGGAATAAGTTGTATGTGAAAATGTCGAAGTGTGAGATTTGGTTGAAGGAAGTGAGTTTTCTTGGCCATGTGATTTTAAGTGGTGTAATTACTGTAGATCCTTCCAAGATTAATGTTGTGTTGCAGTGGGAGACTCCGAAGTCTGCTACTGAGATACGAAGTTTTCTGGGATTGGCGGGTTATTACCGCAAGTTTATCGAGGGCTTTTCTAAGTTGGCATTACCTTTGACTCAGTTGACTCGAACGGGTCAATCGTTTGTGTGGGATGTAGCTTGCGAAGAAAGTTTTATGGAATTGAAGAATAGACTAATGACCGCTCCAGTGCTGATTTTTCCTAATCCGAGTGAATCTTTTGTGGTGTATTGTGATGGGTCGAAGATGGGTCTTGGTGGAGTATTTATGCAGAATGGACAAGTTGTTGCCTATGCTTCGCGACAATTGCGAGTTCATGAGAGGAATTATCCTACCCATGACTTAGAATTGGCTGCCATGGTGTTTGTGTTGAAAATTTGGAGGCATTATCTGTTTGGCTCTAAGTTTGAAGTGTTCGTGATCATAAAAGTCTGAAGTACTTATTTAATCAGAAAGAGTTGAATATGAGGCAGAGAAGGTGGCTAGAGCTGTTGAAGGATTTTGATTTTGACTTGAGTTATCATCCGGGCAAAGCAAATGTAGTGGCTGATGCATTGAGCAGGAAGTCATTGCATATGTCAATGCTTAGGGTGAAAGAGTTGGAATTAATTGAGCAATTTCGAGATTTGAGTTTGGTGTGTGAAGAGACTCTTGACATTGTGAAGTTGGGAATGTTGAATTTGACTAGTAGTATCCTGGATGAGATCGGAGTGGGACAACAATGTGACTTGAAGTTAGTTGACCAGTTGACTTTGATCAACCAAGGTAACAGAAGGGAATTCCGAATCGACAAGAATGGTGTGATGATGTTCAGAGACAGGGTGTGTGTTCCAGATGTTCCACGAATTCAGAAGAGCATTCTTGAGGAATTACATCGAAGTAGGTTGAGTATGCATCCCAGTGCTACAAAGATGTACCAGGATTTGAAAAAGTTGTTTTGGTGGCCAGGTATGAAGAAGGATATTGCGGAGTTTGTTTATGCGCGCGTGACTTGTCAGAAGTCGAAGATTGAGCATTAAAAGCCTTTAGGTATGATGCAACTGTTGAATATTCCAGAAGGGGGATGGGATAGTATTTTCTTGGATTTTGTGTCGGGATTGCCGAAGACTGAGAGATGGAATAATTCTATTTGGGTGATTGTGGATAGATTAACTAAATTAGCTCATTTCCTGGCGATGAAGATTAATCATTCTATGCAGAAGTTAGCCGAGATGTATATTGAGGAAATTGTGAAGTTGCATGGGATACCTTCAAGTATTGTGTTGGATAGAGACCCGAGATTTACATCGAGGTTCTGGAAGAGTTTGGAAGATGCTTTGGGTACTAAGTTGAGGATGAGTTCTGCATATCATTCGCAGACGGACGGTCAAACAGAAAGGACTATCCAATCCTTAGAGGATTTACTGAGAGCTTGTGTGTTAGATCAAGGAGAATCTTGGGATAGCCATTTACCGTTGATTAAGTTAACGTACAATAATAGCTTTAGTGCTAGTATTGGAATGGTACCCTATGAAGCTTTGTATGGGAGAAGGTGTAGGACTCCTTTGTGTTGGTATGAGTCGGGCGAGAGTGTTGTACTCGGGCCTGAGATTATGCAAGAGACGACCGAGAAGATTAAGATGATCCAAGAAAGGATGAGAGCATCACAGAGTCGCCAGAAGAGCTATCATGATAAGAGGAGGAAAACACTTGAATTCCAAGAGGGAGATCGCGTGTTTTTGAGGGTGACGCCAGTGACTGGTGTGGGTTGAGCTTTGAAGTCTAGGAAGCTCACTCCACGTTTTGTTGGTCCGTATCAAATCTCGCAGAGGATAGGAGAGGTAGCCTGTCGAATTGCTTTACCATTGTCACTTGCAAATTTGCATGACGTGTTCCATGTGTCTCAGTTGAGGAAGTACATTCCGGATCCGTCGCATGTGATTCAGATGGATGATGTACAAGTGAGGGATAATCTGACAGTGGAAGCTTTACCTGTGCGGATTAACGGTCGAGAAATGAAGCAACTACGGGGTAAAGACATAACTTTGGTGAAGGTGTTGTGGGGCGGACCAGCTGGCGAAAGTTGGACTTGGGAACGCGAAGATCAGATGAGGGAGTCGTATCCGACTCTATTTCTTTGAGGTAATTTTCAAGGGCGAAAATTCTTTAAGTGGGGGAGAGTTGTAACACCTCAAATTTATTAGAATATTTATTTAATTTATTTAAATATAATATTTGTGAATTTTCGGTGAATTTTGGTGGTTGGTGTTGACGTTGGCATTTTTGTGGAGTTTCGGTTATTTAATTAAATAATAGTATATAATATGAATATATTAGTATTATTATTAATTTAAATAATACTAGAGGAATTAAGGGCAAGATGAACTTTTGAGGAGGATTAGTGAGGGTATTATTAGGAAAGCCCATTTTGGAAGCCCAAGAGTTTAACAAAAAGGAATTGGGTAGAATAGGATTCATTTGGTTAGATCGTGAAAAGAAGGGAAAAGTGCAAAGCTCTGAGGAAAGAAGCAAAGGCGAGGATTCGAGAAGGTTTCTGAAGAATCGGTAGAGAAAGTTCCGAATCGACAATCTAAGGTATGAGGAGTATTGCCTTTCATTGTTTTCAATATAGGAGTGATGTGTTTAAAATGGATCTTGAGGTTTTTGGGGATTTTTTAAGAGTTTATGAGTTATTGGTGATTTAGAGGTATTTCTGAGGATCGATGATGGATTATTAAGGGTTGAATTGATTCGGGTAAAAATAAGCCTTCGAGGCTAAACCTTCTTTGATGATATGTGGGATCTTGTATGAGAACAGGATTTATGGGGTTTATGGGAACCTTGAGATTTTGTGAAGGTTTAGGTCATTTTGAGTTAGGATAGTGAAATTAACCGACCTAATAGTCGTAGGTTTTATGCCTTTGATTGCGTTGATGTTTCAGGACTATTTTGGGAGTGCTTTGGGGTGAATTGAGGTTGGAATCGTATAGGTTTTTGGGGTTTGTGATGGGTTTGGATGAATAGGGGAGAATTGATGAAATGAGATGTAGAAATTGGGCATAATATGATGGTTGCATCCCTAAAATAAGTGTCATATACTGTTATAAATGTTATACAATCGTAGGATTTTGAATTACGAAACTGACACTTTTTACGGAATCGAAATCGGAGGTCCGGAAGGCCTCCAATGATGAAAAATAAAAAAATCTGCATTCTGTAGGTAAACGGCGAGCGCCATAAGGCTTACGGTGGTCGCCATGCAGTTCCGTCACAGCCAGGCAGCTTTGGGTCCAGATACGGTTTTGATCATAACTTTTGATCCGTAAGTCCGATTGAGGTCCCGTTCGAAGCGTTGGAAAGCTAACGCGATGAACTACATTTTAGTGAAACTAAAAGAGCAGTATGGAGTATTTTTCAATTGTATAAACTATGCAGAATTGAGGTTAATTGTGACGATATACGTATGATAGATGTCGTTGTTGAATTATTGGTGTTATGAAGTTGTGATTGCTGAACCATGATGTTGTTGATGATATTGAGATGATGATTTCGTGATGTTTTGAGGGAATATTTGCTGATATGATTTACTGTGATGTATATTGATGATTATGAGCTGTTTATACCTGATGTTTGATGATTACATACTGATGTGAATAAACATGAGCTATATTGATGATTATAAGATGATGATGCATGATGTTTTGATGAATAAATAACGATAATGCGAATATGAGATTTTGATGCATGATAATGCACGTAATGACTTTATTGATGGTGATAATTATGACGTTGTGCATCATGCACTCATAGCATTTCAGTGATGATGTTAGGACTTCGGTCCAGTGATGATGATGTTAGACTTCGGTCTATTGTGGTTCCCATCCCATTGTGTGGATGTGAAGTGGTTTATGACGTACTCCGGTTTTTGTGTGGAACCGATCCTATTGACGGGGATCTTTGGAGGGTGATGGCGTAAGTGTCCATCGATTGTGACGATTGGTACCACATGCATGAGTCCTGTTGTGCATTGCATTTAGGTGGCATTTGTTGTGATTTATGATGACGTGTTTTGATGTTTTCCTTGTGATGATTCTGAAGATGTTGTATATGATGATGACGCCATTTTTATACATATCCTATTTTATATTGATTATAATGAATTGTATAACTCACCCTGCCTGTTTGAATGTTGCCTCCACGTGGATAACGTGCAGGTGATCAGGATTAGTCGTGGATGCTTCGAGGAACTTTTGAAGTATTATTTACTTTTGGTCGATGTAGAGGGTCTTGCTCTGATAGTGTAACATCGGGTTGGGTCGTTGAGTCGAACCATGTTGAGTTTTATTTGGCTATTATTTTTTTTATTATTTGATGACTATGGTTTATTTTAATAAACCCTTTTGTGGGATTTTTGTGGTTATGGTGGTTCTGCTTCCCTTTGAAGGCTTTTGAGTTATTTTGAGGAAAACCCGTTGTTTACGGAGCAATTTTGTAAATTTGAAGTTAATGAGAAATGTGAACCCTTTGAGGTGATTCTAATTTTACTCTGATAATTTGTGTAATTTTCTGTGTATTATTGTGGGGTAGAAAAGAGTGTTACAGTCGTGCATGCGCACGTGGTCGTAGTCGTGGTCGTGGTCGTAATTATGCCCATGGTCCTGGTTTTGATCGTGGTCGCAATGGTAATCATAAGAACACATATTTCCACCAGAAGTGGAAAAATGTTGAAAAGAATGAAAAAGAGGGTCAGAGTAGCAAAATCAATGAAAATACTTGCTATCGTTGTGGAGGAAAAGGTCATTGGAGTCGCACTTGTTGTGCTCCAAAACACTTTATTGGTCTTTATCAAAAATCACTGAAAAATAAAAAGGTAAGGATGGAGACTCATTTTTCTAATGAAGATGATGATCTAGATTACGGTAATATGGATGTTACCCATTTAGATATTGGTGACTTCTTTGCTGATCCAGATGGAAAAATTGATCACCTTATTGGAGATGGAAGTGTCAAGAAATAAAATTTATGGAAATCTTCTTTTTAGTTATTAATAAGTGTTTATGGATTTTTGAATTTTATTTTCTAATAATAATAAAGTGTGTTTTCTACTTGTTTATTTACATAATTTATTGTTTAAATGACTTGTGTGTTTAAAGCGAGCTTATAACATTGTTAAAAATTATTATTGCTCTTAGAATGAATATGGACACTTGCATCAGTAATGAAGATATGTGCCTTGCTGACAATGCAGCAACCCACACAATTCTCAAGAATAAAAGATATTTCTATAATTTAGTGAATCAAAAGACTGATGTCAGTACTATATCTGGCACCTAAAAAATAATCGAAGGCTACGGAAGAGCCAATATGTTGTTATGTGGAGGAACAATATTGCACATTGATAAAGCATTATATTCCCCCAAGTCTTATAGAAATTTATTAAGTTTCAAAGATATACGCCTAAATGGATACCATATTGAAACAGGAGAAGATGGAGGGATTGAATATCTTTGTATTACAAAACACAATTTGGACACAAAATGTGTAATGAAAAAGCTATCGGCTTTATCCTCTGGTTTGTACTACACTTATATTAGTACAACTGAAGAACATACAACTGTAAACCAGAAATTTATAAATAATGATAAATTTCTAATTTGGCATGACCGGTTGGGTCATCCCGGTTATATAATGACGCGAAAAATAATTGAAAATTCACGTGGTCATCAATTAATGAGTCGGGAAATTATTCAATCAAATAAGTTCTCATGCAGCTCTTGCTCGCAAGGGAAGTTGATAATTCAGTCATCACCAACAAAAATTTGAAATGAATTTATCAGTTTTTTAGAGCGTATACATGGTGATATTTGTGGGCCAATACACCCATCATGTGGACCATTTAGATATTTTATGGTTTTAATTGATGCATCAACTAGATGGTCACATGTATGTTTGTTATCAACTCGCAACCAAGCATTTGCGAGATTGCTAGCTCAACTGATTCGAATAAGAGTTCATTTCCCCGATTATCCTATCAAGAAAATACGTCTTGATAATGTTGTAGAATTTTCATCTCAAGCATTTAATGAGTATTGTATGTCTATTGGAATTGACATTGAACACCCAGTAGCACAAGTTCATACACAAAATGGACTTGCAAAAATCATTTATTAAACGAATAAAATTAATTTAAAGAACCTAATATTTCTCATCTAAGAATTTTTTTGATGTGCGGTGTATGTTCCATTTTCTCTACCACAGCGTAATAAGATTGGTCCTCAAAGAGAATGGGAATATATGTTGGATAATAATCTTCATCTATTATAAAGTACCTTGAACCAACAACAAGTGATTTATTCACTACTCGTTTTGCTGATTGTCATTTTGATGAATCAAATTTTCCAGCATTAGGGAGAGGGAATAAGAAGCTGGAAAAAGAGATCAGTTGGAATGAATTATCATTATCTCATCTTGATCCTCGAACAAAACAATGTGAACTAGAAGTTCAAAAGATAATTAAGGTGTAAAACTTAGCAAATCAATTACCAAATGCATTCAATGATCCAAAAGGTGTGACTAAATCGTATATACCAGCTGCAAATGCTCCAATAAAAATTAATATCCCTGTTGGACAATGCAATGAGTCTCAACCACGCCTGAAGCGTGGCAGACCAATCGGTTCCAAAGATAAAAATCTCGAACAAGAAAGGGAGCTAAGAATAAAGATGGCCCAAGTGAGGGTATAAAAAATCTAAAAGAACCTTCAGACATAATAAACATTTCATCTCTATAAGAGATTGATCAGGTACCTGAAACTCATGAAAATAAAGAGATCTCGATAAATTATGTCCAAAATGGAATACAACAGAACCGAAACGAAGTCGGCATTGATGATGTTTTTGCATACAATATAGTGCTAAATGAGATAAATGGCAAAGAGGATCAGGAACCAACGTCTATAAAAATTTGTAGACAAAGTGAGGACTGGCCAAAATGGAAAGATGCAATTGAAGCAGAATTAAACCCACTATATAAAAGACAAGTTTTTGGACCTGTAGTCCGAACTCCTCAAGGTGTGAAGCCAGTTGGATACAAATGGGTTTTGTACAAAAATGAAATGAAAAAAATGAAATTGTGATACAAAGCTCGACTTGTCGCTCAAGGATTTTCGCAAAGACATGGAAGTGATTTTGATGAGACATATTCACCTGTAATGGATGCAAGCACTTTTCGATATCTAATAAGCCTTGTAGCACATGAAGGGCTTAATTTGCACATGATGGATGTTGTAACAACTTATCTGTATGGTTCACTTGATAGTGAAATTTACATGAAACTCCCTGAAGGGTTCAATATACCAGATGCACATAACTCCGAATCTCGAGAAAGCTACTCCATAAGATTGAACAAGTCTTTCTATGGGCTGAAACAATCTGGACGAATATGGTTTAATCATCTCAGTGAATATTTGCTTAGAGAGGGATATAAAAATAACTCCATTTGTCCTTGTATTTTTATAAAAAGATCAGGAAAGGAATTTGCAATAATAGTTGTCTATGTGTATGACATAAATATTATTGGAACTCCGGAAAAGCTTCCAAAAGCTATGAATTGTTTAAAGAAAGAGTTTGAGATGAAGGACCTAGGAAAGACAAAATTATGTCTAGGTTTGTAAATTGAACATTTGGACAAAGGAATATTTGTACATCAAGAAGGTTATATAGAAAAGGTGTTAAAATGCTTCTATATGGACAAATGTCACCCGTTGGCTACTTATATGGTTGTTAGATCATTAGATGTGGAGAAAGATCCTTTCAGACCTCAAGAAAAGGATAAAGAATTGCTTGGTCCTGAAGTACCATATCTCAGTGCAATTGGAGCACTAATGTACCTTGCTAATTATACACGTCTTGATATATCATTTGTTGTCAATCTATTAGCAAGATATAGTTCTTCACCTACACGAAGACATTGAAACAGAGTCAAACATATACTTCGTCACCTTGGAGGTACAATAGACATGGGTTTGTTTTATACCAAAGTATCCAGATTTGAATTAACAGGTTATGTAGATGTAGGTTACTTGTCAGATCCTCATAATGGTAGATCACAAACAGGTTATTTGTTTACATGTGGGGGTACAACTATTTCATGGAGATCAGTGAAACAAACCATAGCAGCAACATCGTCTAATCATGCAGAACTTTTAGCATTACATGAGGCAAGTCGAGAATGTGTTTGGTTGAGATCCTTAATTCAGCACATCCAAAATACTTGTGGTTTATCTTCTGAGACATTAAACACAACGACCATATATGAAGATAATACTGCATGCATCGCTCAATTGAAAGATGGTTACATTAAAGGGACCGGACAAAACACATTTCTCCAAAGTTCTTTTTTACTCATGATCTTCAAAAGAGTGGTGATATAAGCATCCAACAAATCTGTTCATGTGATATTCTTGCAGACCTTTTCACAAAGTCACTCCCGAGTAGAATTTTTAATCAACTGGTACAAAAGATTGGTCTTCATTGAAGAAATAATCGTTCAGCTGAGGGGGAGAAATGAAAGGATATTGTACACTTTTTCCTTCACTAGATTTTTTCCCACTGGGTTTTTTTCTAGTAAGGTTTTAACGAGGCATATCCTCAATGGACATCCAAGGGGGAGTGTTATGAATAAAGATAAAAGTGGATGTTCATTCTTATTCTGCTTTCCATCTTCTTATTCCCTATTAATGACTATGATTTTTCATCTCCCTTAGGTCCTATAAATTAGATCCACATTTCAATGTAAAAGGCACTTTTGAAAAAGTTAAAATGATATTACTTTCTCTCTTCTCTTCCTCTCTTTGATCTTTATACACACACACACACTAACATGAGGGACTTGAGAGTTTACCTAAAAAATTAGAATTTGGGAAAAGAAATGGATATGAAGTGGCAAGAGAGCAACGTTGGAGTGATCGGAGAAAAGGAGAATAATTTCATCAACCTTAAAACTTTGAGGTAAGGTGGAAATTCTTTACTCATGGGTGGCTTTAAGCATCCAGGATGGTGAGGTGTCCTTACCCTCCTATCTCTAAATTTCAGTTTTCATGGTTTGTGGCCTTGTTGGTGACCAAAGGGGTTTGGCCAAAACCCTCGAGGTTACTGATTGATGTGTTGAATATGTGAATGAAAAATATGTATAAATATGTGAATGTTAAGATATGCCCTTTTGGGATTGTTGTGATTGTACGGTTGGTTTATGATAATTTTGGGGTAAATGGGGAATTGTATTGTATCTATTTGTCGATGATTTTTTGTGCAACCCTTTTGGTCATTTTTTTCTCAAATACCATAAAATGTCAGAAAATTCACAAGTCGAAAAAACTGGAACTTTTATTAAAAACCAAAAAATTGAGAAAATTTGGAGAAGGGGGCAGAAATCGGCGACTTTATACTGACAACGACCGCATGTGGCGATCAACAGTTTCATGTGGCGGAGCCTCATGGCAGCAAAAAAAATCAATGTTGTGACAGCGGCGGTGAGCTGTGCCACAATGGCGGCAGCCGTGATTGGGTACTGTGTCGTCGATGCAACTGCGATGGCTACGGGCCACACCGCGATGGTGATGGCCGGAGGAAGCCGCGACAGCGGCGGCGCGCGTGAGGTGCGATACCGCGTTGGCATGGGTGCGAGTTAGGGCCAAAGGAGTTGTGCATCAGCGGCGGTAGTACGGACGCAGGTCACACTACTACGGAAAACCCATTTAACAACGGTTGGAAAATGTATGTAATCATGCGTGCACAAACGTTGTTATGTAGAGTGTCGTTGTATATATGATACTTACAATCACAGACCAGTAACTGTTGTATTAAACTGGAAAGAGCGCTACCTATCACAACACTTTATACAAACAACCGTTGTGATAAAGTAATTGTCCTAGGTTCGATTCCCAGCTGCGCTATTTTGATATTTTTTTTTTTTTTTACAGCGCGCAATATATTATAAAGGTTGTGTAATATAACCGTTGTTAAGGCACAAGATATTATTACGGTTATGATATATAACCGTTGTTATATATTCTACAGAATTAAGAAAAAGATTATTGATTTTATAATTAATCCTGTTTTTAATTTGTATTATTGTTCACCATATCACAGCAGAAAATACAACTAAAGTTTGTGATAAAGTAATCATAATAATGTTAATTGTATCATATTCATAATATGACATAATTGTATCATATTCAATTGTAACAAATATCTTCCAATTTATAAGAGCAAACAACCTACAATTTACACATTACATAACATCACATTGTTGTATCATATTCAATTGTAACAAATATCTTACAATTTATCAGAACAAACAACCTACAGTTTACACATTACATAATATCACATAGTTGTATCATATTCAATTTTAACAAATATCTTACAATTTATCAGAACAAACAACCTACAATTTACACATTACATAGCATCACATAATTGTAACTTGGTGTTTGGTTTTCTTGTCTTTTAGTGTCTTGACTCTAAAGACCTATGATTTCAAATAATTATACTTGTTAGTAAAAATATTTAGAAACTATAACATATAATTAATATATTATGAATAAATACTAAATTACGTACTTGTTAATTTTCCCATATGCCTTCTTCATGATCGATTCGAATATTGTGCACGACATCTCCATCAACTTCATCATATGAGGTAGGGACTTATTTGTGTAAGAAGATGTGGACGGAATATCAAGACTTCCATCACTAAGGGGAATGTTTTTTCCTTGGAGAACGATTGACCATTTTCCTGATATGTCCGATGGGTCGGTAACATAGAAAACTTGTTTTGCTTGAGAAGCCATGATGAATGGTTCAGTCATAAAAGATGCCTTGCAAAAGGTTGACTCGTGTGAATCCTAAGTCATCAATGTGTACACCATTACTATTATTGGGAACCCATTTGCATTTAAATAAAGCCACTTTGAAAATAACATGATCAATCTCCCAAATCTCAACAATGACACCATAAAACGCGGTAGTTGCCAATATAGGATTCTTATCTTTCAAACTAGAGAAATACATTGATTCGGTTTCAACCATAACCCCACTATTTTGCATTGTACTACGATCATCTTTTGATTTTGTATTAAAGGTATAATGACCAATGTCGTATGCAGTCCAAGTAATGACACAAAATTTTGGCTCGTACGGAAACTATTTAAGTATCTCGGATGCACTACGATCATTAGATACACTTTTATTAAACCAGTCTATGAATCTCTTATTATGTTCTATCAACAACAACTTGTCACTCATTCGGGGATATTTTTTCCTCAAAAGTCCTTTGTGATTAACTATGAAAGGTTGAACTTCATCTATATTATTCAATATATATATAAATGTGCTTGAATAACTACGTCCGAGCCATTGACTTAACATTTAGACCTTGAATACCTCTCTCGTCTTTGTCAGCATGACGAGACTTTGGAATTCCTATAGAATCTGTGTTCGACAAATAGTTTGTACAAAACTCAACAACTTCTTCTGTGATGTATCTTTCAACAATCGAAGCTTCCGGTCGGTGATGGCTCTTTGTATATCCTTTAAAGATCTTCATATATTGCTCTATTGGATACATCCACCTTAAATAAACTAGACCACAAATTGTGATTTCTCTTACTAGATGAACAAGTAAGTGAACCATAATGTCAAAAAATGATGGATGAAAATACATCTCCAATTGACACAAGATTATGGCAGCCTCATCTTCTAATTCATCTAATTTTTTGAAATCAAGAACTTTATTATATATGGAATTGAAGAATAAGCACAATCTCGTTATAGTTACTCTCACATTTTTTGGTAGGATCCCACGGATAGCCACTGGTAGAAGTTGTTGCGTCAATACATGACAATCATGAGATTTTAAACCAATTAACTTGAGATCTTTCATTGATACAGGTTTCTTGATGTTTGATGAGTAACCTTGCGGAACTTTAATACCTTGCAAACACTCGCAGAAAATTTTCTTTTCCTTTTTAGAAAGAGTGTGACATGCTGGAGGCAGATAAGTTCTTTTTCCTTTATCTATTGGAGCTAACTGTTTTCTTATACCCATCTTCTCCATATCAAGACAAGAAGTATTGCTATCTTTAGTCTTTCCTGGAATGTTTAGAAGTATGCCAATCAAACTATAACACACATTTTTCTCCACGTGCATCATATCAAGACAATGTCTAACATCAAGACTTGACCAATACGGAAGATCAAAGAAGATGAACCTCTTTTTCCAAATATTTTTCGCCACGACCCCTTTTCCTTTTTTTTCTCTTCCCAAAGACAACATTAATGTGTTCCTGCCGTTGATAAACTTCTTCCCCGGTTAAAGGTTCAGGTGCCTCATAAAACTCTTGCTCTCCTTTAAAAGCCTTCCGCAATCTACGATAAGGATGATCGTGTTTTAGAAATTTTCGATGCCCAAAGTAAACAGTCTTTTTCCCAAACTCAAGTTGGTGATAAAAAGTATCATCTTCACATATAGGACACGTTCTATGTCCTTTGACACTATATCCAGCCAAGTTACTGTAAGCAGGAAAGTCGTTGATTGTGCAAAATAACATTGCACGCTGTAATACCCTAATTTTTGCCCCTAAGATCCCACATATCATTTGCATTTTTGCATACCACAAACAAGATCACAATCTTTTGTCTCTCCTGAGTATTTGTGTATTTTCTCCACTTGCTTTATTATTTGTTTCTGTTTACTAACCTCTAACCAAAATACCAAAAATTTTACTACAGTTTTTCTCTCTGTGTGTTTTGCAGGTTTGTCAAAGCAAAGGCACAATTTCAAATCGAGTGTGGTTATTCAGCTATGATTCAGTTCAGATGGAAGTTTGACCTAATATTGGTCAAACCATCAAAGGATTGCTTGAATTGCAAATTGATTGTGGCAATGGTCTATTTCTCAAGTAGTGGCTGTTCAAAGGTAAGATGTATTGTTGAGATTCATCAGATTATTAAGCAGTAGTTCATGTCAAGCTTGAGGTCAGAAAATCAGGTTCAAATTCATCTGAGACCATTAGGCCAGATTGGGTTCGTCTGTGGATTTATTTTCCTAGAGATTGATTCGATCAAATTCAAAGTAGTTCAAGATTCATTTGATCAGAGGATAATGGACTCAGATGGTTGTTACTTCAATTGTGGTTTGTTCAGTGGTTCAAGGATTGGCTTCATTCATTTTATCAGTGGCTTGTGATGTTGGATTCATGTTCATTATTCAAGGTGTTGAGATTGAGGATCAAAAGTTTTGTGGCCGTGCGTGGAAAATTTGGTGAGGGCACGTATCCACTTCATAAACCACTTCTCATTATAAACCATTATCCACATCATGAACCATTTCTTTTTTTTTTATATATATATATATATCCACTTTCATATCCATTTTTTTAATCCACATTTCTAAACCATTTCTCTTTTTTTCTCTTAATCCACTTTTAAACCAAGTACCCATCTATTATCCAATTTAAAGTCCATATCCATTCAATACCCAATTATTCACTTTGTATCATTTTATCCATTTTTATATCCATTTTCAATTATTTTTCAAATCTATTCACTTCTCACATCCAAATATCCATACTATTTTTCAATATCCATTTTGAATATCCATTTTTTATTACTATCCAAATGAATTCATTAACCATCATTTCTTAATCCAATATTCATTATCCATTTCCAAATTTAAAAACTATATTCTATTTTATTCATTATCCAATTTTTTTTCTCTATCCATTTCCATTTTCCAAATTATTCAATTCACTTCCAATTTTTTCCAATTATCCATTAAACCATTTTCTTTCTTAAAAAAATCAAAACTCCTAAATCCACATTTCAAGCCCATGTACCATAAAAAAGAAACAATTGCAAGAAAAAATGAAATGATTGAAGCCCGTGATAGCGCACGACCCATCACCAATTGCCACAAGCCACATTCAACCATCAGCACAAGTTTTCACTCTATTTGAAAAAGTCTCAGCTGCTAATATTTCAAGCTGTCCCCACTTCTACGTACAACAGGACTCACACAAGCCCATCTTTCAACCAAGCCATCTTAAGCTACACAAACATTGCCAAAATAGCCAAGAAAAATCCCAGCCGTGCACGTGAACTAATTAGCTGCTATTACTCCAAGTTTCATCAAGCCAACACGGCTAATTTTCCAGCTACCACGTGAGCCCATCACCAATGCACATGAACATGAGCCACTTTCTACACACTACGCAAGCCATAAGCTGCTGTTACATGATGAGCAAAAGTGAAGCCACAGTAAAAGTTTGAGCCATGAATTTCCAAGCCGCGAAAAACTACAAAATACGTGAGCAATTCAATTCCAAAGCTGCAACTTCCAAAACGGCATGGCATCCAAGGCGAAACGACTTGCAAACCGACTTGCACAAAGAGAAGATCAAAACTCTGCAGCACCCTCTTCAAAATGCAATGAAAATTCAATTTTAACTCACAAATAAATTGCAGCAACAAAACGCAGTGCAAGAGGCATCAAACGACAGCAAAAAATTCACGAGGACTCACTTGCTTCTGCTATAAATAAGTACTTCACTCATTCAATTTTCTGAAGCTTTTTCAGCCTCTCAAACCTCTGCCAAATTCATTTCCCAAAGCTTCAATCACCTTCAACCAATTTCAATTACCTTCACATTTCTTTTCATCTTCAACAATACAATATCACTACAAATTCATCAATAAATTCAGTAACTCAATCATCTTCAAAACACCATAAGTTTCAACTCCAATTTCTTGAATCTGAACCACAGCAAAAAATCGAAAAAAACTTCATCAATTCCTTCAACAATTCTGTATCTCACAAATTCGATTCGTCGCACAACAACAACAACACTCATTCGAAGAAAAGAAAAGAAGAAAGTTCAGAGCAGTTCTTACTTGAGATTCGAAGGTAGCGAAATTTTTTTGAAGAGCCTTTGCGTTTAAATTTGGTTATGTATGAGCTCCTACGGTTGAAATTGTTTGCGTATTCATGTTCTACTCACTGTTCTGATCTCTACCGTGCAAAAAGTTTTCTCCGTCACTCCGATTCGGTGGAGTTTTGGTTCACCGGCTTCCATGTGAATAGTGCCGCCGGTTATGAAAGGAAGAAGAAAGTGACGATGATGCTTTCTGATTTTCTTTTTTTTTTTCTTTTAACATTTTACTTTTTTTTTAATGTATTTCTTTTAAGAAGAGTCCGGGCTTAGGCCCGTTGAAAGTGCAACATCATCACCCTCTTTTTCCAAACGAACCTCCTTCTTTTTTTGTTAGAACTTTCTTTCTTTTTTTTTAGTTAGAAAAATATTTTTACTATTTTCTTGTTTTTTTCTTTTAATGACTTTTTTAATAGATTTTATTTTTATAAAAAGCTTTGTATTTTGTTTTTTATGTTTATAAGCATTTCTTGAAAAATGATTTTAAAATATTTTAATCCTTTCTTTTAATTTGATTTCTCTTTTCTCTTTGGATTTATTGTTGGTTGTTAGTGGATCATAAATGTTAGATCTACTTTTCTTCAACTCTTTTCTTTTTTATCGATGAAAGTCTAAGATCTTGGAATTCCGTTGGTGAATTTCGAGCAAGACGAGATCGTTACCATTTTTCCTTTCGTACGGTATCACTTTCGGATGACGATCTATATATCGTTCATCTAGTGTACATTAGCACAAAGAGTTATTGACCGGCCTCATTGTAGGGTAATTACTCCGTAAATTACTCGGCGATTGCTTAACATAGCGCAATATTTGTCCCGTATCGGAAAACTTTCAAGAATGGTTGATTATTTGTCTTATGGTTCAAAACTCATGAAACTTGTTGTTAGGAGGCTTTGGTCTTATCAATCCTCTAATGAGTTTCATCAACCTTGACCTAAGTGCAATTATTCAATTGTTATTGATCACTAACTCTAACAACTAATCACTAACTTACTAACAATATTATTATATTAAGGGTTAAATAAGTATTAGGTCCCTGAAAATAACCCAACTTTGAGGTTTAGTCCCTAAAAAAATTTCCTTCAAACTTTGGTCCTCCCAAAGTTTTCCGTCCCTAACTCTAGTCCCTTCCGTTAGTTTCCACTAACGGAAGATGATGTGGCATGCCATGTGTATTATAATTTTTCCACATCAGAATAATTGTAAAATATTTTTTTTCTCACTCTCCTCCTTTTTAGGTAAGTCCATTTTCCTCCTCCGTTAGTTTCTTCTTCTTTGTTCTTCTTCGTATTCTTTTTCTTCCGTTCTCAACTCTTTTCTTGCTCGATTCTGCAGAGATTTGGTGTGAAGTTGTGGTTGTGTTGGTGTCGATGGATTGTGACACGTGCAGCTTCGTTTGGGTGTGATTTTGTGTTTAGGGTTTTTAATTTTCGTCTTGGATTGGGATTGTGGTTTTTTACTAGGGTTTTAAATTTGGTCTGCAATTGTTTTTCACATAAGCTTTGTCGGTCTGTTATTTGAAGCTTTCATTTGTGTAGTATAGATTTGACTGTGATTTTGAATCCCGTGTTTTTTGTTGTGTTTGGTTTGTTTGTAGTGAATGGGAGACGGTTGAAGAAGACTCTAGAAGAGCAATTCATTTGTTAAACCATACCAGTTTCCTTCAGGTTAGAACTTGTTCAGCAGTCCAATGTCTTGTTTTTTGATTCCCTGTCTCACAGGCTTGATTGCTTGGCTGGATCAGTCATGGGTCCTGATTCCTGGATGGTTTGGTTTTTCTCAATATTAATTACTTTAATTGGATGTAGTACTTGGTTGTTGTTGACTTCGTATGTGATATGCCTCTGTTTTGTTTTGTTTTTCTGCAACAGCTTTGTTTGGTGTTTGTTAAAATATGAACTATATCTGGAAATTTCACTAAAATAGTCAAGCTTAATTGGAAGCAGTGGCTCATATGTGTTGTTATAGGATTTATCAGGTCAGTTAATTATCATAGGTGAGAGTATTTGAAAATGGAAAGTTAGTTGGATTCAATTTCTGTTATGATTGTAATTAGGAGTAAAATCTGTTACAGTTTGAATGGAGTTTGGAGAAATTATGTTGAGTTAGTTACTTGTGAAAATTAGTTAGAAAGCTTGTTATGTTATTAGTTTTGAAGTTAGTTTGAGTTAGTTAATGAATTAATGTTGAGACAGTTGGTTGTATTGGTTTTTGAAAATGAAAGTTAATTATTGAAAAAAAGAGTTTGTTGATGTTACCAATCAAATTGTGTATTAACAGGTTGTTGATGTTGCTATATGGTGGTTTAGAACTGATGTTTACCAATCAAACTATGGTTTAGAACTGTGTTTACCACTTATTGATTTTGCTGACCAAGAACACTTTGTTGATGTAAGGACCCTGATGCTTGGAGGTTTTGCTGCGGTAAAGCATATGGTTGGGATTGCTGATGCTGATGGCTTGCGCTGTATGTATTCAATTTTCATCTGGGTTCCTCTATTTTCATACTAATTGTTAGACATCCATTTTTGATTTAGTTTATGATGAGCAAAATAAAACTCGTGGTTTGTACTCTGCCCATATTATTGCCTTTTTACCCCACTTTTATTGGAATACGACGATTCATTCGATGCTTAATATGAGTCAATGTTAAATCCTATCCAGAGTTTCTCGACAAGAATAGTGTGTGTGGACCTGCAAGTTGAATTGTCATCAATCTGGTTTTTGTATATTCTCTTGATGTTGTGACAATGACTATAACCTACTATATGCATCATGTTACAGTGCTATCCAATATCTGCAAGTTTTAGATGTATTTTAAGATATTCCATGTTTTGTAATTATGGATTTTTGATTGACAGTATCCATTGGATTCTTTGATGACATTTACATTCCTACTCATCACATGCCCAATCCAAACCACTATGTACCAGAAAATAGGTAACGCTGCCTCTATCCAATTTTACTTTTGGGATTAAATATGAACATAATACACTAGCATATCCACATAATATCTTTTAGTTTTTCGTGCAAAATCCCCTCTCATGATCATGTATGCTAAAACTTGATGTTTATATTTTTGTGAACTTTACAGCAACAAAGGCATATGGTTTTGGGATTTTGATGAAGAAAATGATTTATCATTTGGTATTAATTATTCTGATGTGAGTACTTATGGCAGAGGATTCTAAAAATGCTTTTAATGTGGCCTGCAGTTTTCTTAATTTTGATTATTTAGTGAGTTAATCCATTTTGAAAGAGGCTAACCAATTAATAGTCAGTTAGTTGTTAATCTAAACTATTGGTATATTAAATGTAGATGGTGGATGGAAAAAAAGAAAAGAAAACAGTAAGTGAAATTCAAGGGGATTAGGATTCAAAATTTGAAGCTGTTATTGCCTTGGTGAAATGATTAGAAGAGTTATGTTAGAATAGTTAATGACCTGATAAGGAATTGTCAAGTTAGTTATAGCTTTGGGAGTATCAATTGATGTTGATGGCCTGTCAATGATAGTTAGGACAATGAGTCATGTTAGTTGATTTAAGGTATTTTTGGATTGAAGTCAATCTGAACTGTTAAGAGCTGTTAAAAATTATTTAGTTAACAGTGAGAAATTTTGTTATGTTCATTTTATTGAACCCCTGTTAAAGCAAATTCTGTTATGGTGTGATGTTGACTCAATTGCTGTTAGCTTATTGTGAATGCTAGCTTGATGTGAAATGTTATGTCAATGTATTGTCCACTACAAGTCTCCCTTTGATTCATGTTAATTACCTAAATAGAAATGCTTATGTATGATATACGTGTTGAAAAGTATTGTCATGAACATGATGTTCTAGTTGTGATGAATGGTAGAGTATGTGCTTAACTTATTGAGTGTTTTGAAATGTAAGCTATGATATTTTCTGTTAGAACTTGTATAAGTTGCTCTTGAATTTTCTTCTGAAGTGGCAATGGTTGCTAATGAACATGCGTATAGGAAAGATTAAGAGATGATGGCTGTTATAAATTATTGATAATGATGGCTATCCTGCAGGTGGAAATGTATAAGATCAAGATGTTATCTGGTGCACCTGCAGTAGAACGACATCAAGCAGCAGCAGTGCATTGAAGTAGTACTTTGAACTAAAAGCAATGATTTTGTTATTTTGCTAGTTCAACATTGTTCTAGCTTTTAAGGCTTAAGATTTTTTTTTACTGTATAATCTGATGAATGAATGCTTGTTTAGATTCTAATTTGTAGCTAATGATTGTAAAATCAGTTTTGAAAAGAGCTTTAAATGTTTGAACATTCTATTTTTGAGTGTATAGTTTTTTTTTCTTCCTTTTTTGTATAGTTTTTTTTCTTAATTTGAGAAGCATTGTAGCTAGAGATTAGCTATGAATTACCTACAAAAATGTTGTGTTTAAATTAGCTAGAGATTAGCTAGGAATTAGCTAGAAAGTAGCTGCAAATTAGCTACCATTTCTGGATTCAAATATGATATAAATATAAAAAAAATTAAAATTGAAACAATTACCACGTGGCATACATGTCAGCAATTTTTGCCACGTTAGCATTGCCACATGTAAGCCACGTCATCAAAAAATTTCCACATGGCATGCCACATAAGCCACCGTTAGTGAAAACTAACGGGAGGGACTACAGTTACAAACGAATAACTTTAGGAGGACCAAACATTGAAGAAAATATTTATAGGGACCAAACTTGAATGTTGGGTTATTTTCAGGGACCTTATACATATTTTTTTTTTATGTTTCCTTCTCGCTCCTTATCTCTTTTATTTTTTATGCTTCATTATTATCATTTCATATCATGTTTATGCTTCCGCAATTTTTACTTTGTCCGTTGGACACATGTTTATGCTTATGCCTTTTTTCTCTTTGTTCACTTGGACCAAAACATTAATAAAGCTTTAAACCATAAAAAACTTAATTCTCCTCATTTTGGACTATTGGTTACTATCCTATGCTTTGGAGTGATCTCTTTATGAACCTCTTTTGAAGTAATATTGGACTTATGGACCTAGAATTAGGACTTCTTATCCCTTTGCTTGGATTATTGATTGAAGACTTGCCTTTATGTGACCAATTTGCTTAAGGATGGAATTCTTTTAATATTGCTTTGAAGTGGCTCCATTTTGGTTAGATCCTTCTTTTTCCCTAGCTTTTACTTTATGCACTAGGATAGTCACTTCTTCTCCTCCCCTTCTTAAATTTTCAAAACTTCCTCTTTTTTTCAAAAACCTTCTTGTTTTCAAACTTAAAACCGCTTTCATAATAAAACCTTGACTTTTGTCAAGTGACTTTTTAAACTTTTGTTTTCTTTAATAAATGTCAATCCATCTAAATTATACTTTGACCATTTCATAAAAACATAAAAAAATACAAAACTCATCCAAATTTTTTGTGCTTTTATGCACTTTTTTCTTTTTAAGCTTTTCAAAAAGAATTAGACATGAGTCTTTTTTTTTATGAGATGTAAAACTCCTAACCAGGGTATTTTGTTGAAAGTATGGTCATTTTCCACTTAGATGTTGAAGTGATTAGTCTTGTTGATGTTAATCCAAGCAAATCCTCCATCTTAATGTGAAGCAAATTCCTCTTTCCCATACCTTTGGGTAATTAGTTGAATATTCTCTCTTGAGAATGACGGGTTGTCTTTTTCAAGATAAAATAAACCATAACCAATAATTTTTGTTCTTTGTACCACGAACTATGAGGTTTTGATCCTACATTGCACATCGTGGGTACATAGGCATGAGGCGATAAGTCTCTCCAAACACAAAATATTAAAAAATAATTCTCTTCTCATCTCTCCCAATCTCTTTTAAGCAAACCATTTTCAGACCAAAAGCATGAATACATCAAAGGGCTCATATAGAGTACTATAGATGTATTGGGTGCGTAAAACCTTCCCTTTACATAACCAACCCCCCTTACCCTTTATCTCTTTGTTCTTTTAGAACTCTTTAGGTTTTGTTCGCTCTTTTTTCCTTTCCTTTTTGGATAAAAATAAAAGTGCGGTGGCGACTCTTATTTATTTTTGAGTTAAGTTAATCAATAGCTTACACTCACAAATTTTCCCGCTATAGAAAAGTGGCGACTCTGCTGGGGAGAGATTGACCTCTTGCTGGTCCATCCCTTGAGGGGTTTAGCCTACTTTGATTTATTTACTGCTTTTTTTCTGACTTGCTTGTTATTTGTTTGTTCTGGTTGGGATGTTCTGAGAGATAAGCCCAATACACAGGCTTGAGTATACACCTAAGACTAGGGTGGAAAGTAGTGTGACTTGTGTGGCATTTGGCCAGACTTAGTATACACGAAAACTCCACATCCAAACGAGGTTTTCTTTGGTAATGTTCTATCCTGCGCATTTGGTACAGATGATAGAATGTAACTTGGAAAACTGTCGACTCTGGCGACCATTCCCGAGAACTAAGTAACGCCTTTCCTCCCGACATGTGATAATGGCAGACCAGAAATGGCAAACCCGTTACACTTGTCGATCCGAGGACCCAATGCTGGGAACTTGCTATAGGATATCCTTTTTTTGGGGAATCAGTGGATGACCTCTTTGTTTGGCGATAGTTATACCCCGAGGGATGAATGTACTATTTCTTCTCAAATCGAGAATCTGAAACTGAGGATCCCGACTTTTTAGTACCCACATGTGAGAATGGGCGGGTGTTTACAGGTTTGCAGGAAACCCTGACTTTCAACATGCCCGGTACTTTGGGTTTCTTATCAGTGTGGACTTATCGACCTGGTATTCTGGTATTGTCCTCAGAGCGGACCTTTGAGCTCATCAGCGCAGTAGTTATTCAGAATTTATGGAAGCTTTGATCCCGTGTCTCCTATATTCATATTGCATTGCATTTGCATCAAGCATCATTCTTCATTGTTTCTTGCCTTTTCCAGGTGTCTTATTGTTTCCCTTTGGTCTCATTCAGCCAAGTTGTCGCACCAGTATAATACTCGAGCTAATCTGAAGAAAAAGATGAACCGTGAGCTTCGTGAAGAAGTATCAACTCTGAAGGATGGTTTGGAAAGACTCACTACTATGATGGAAACTCTGGTGGCTACTCAGAATCAGCCACCACCTACTCCTCCTCCGCTTTCAACTCCTGTGCAAAGGACAGTCATTTCTGAGATTGTCTCCACGCCCATCTCTGTAGCGCCTGCTAGTATTCCTTAATATTCCATGCCTCCTGGTTTCCCCTGGGGCATGCCTCATAACTTTGTTCCTGAAGGTTATCAACCACCACCACCTCCTGAAGTTCCAGTTGTTCTTACCGTTCAACCTGTGATGACTGTGCCACCGCATGTGGTTCATATTGTTCCTTTTGGTGAAGAGCAGATTTTCCATACTGCTTCAAGTGAGAATGCCAGTGCGTATGATAGAATGGAAGAGATTCAAGACCAATTTGCTGAAATGCAGAAAGAGATCAAAACTCTGAGAGGTAAAGAGCTATTTGGAAAGAATGCTTATGAATTATGCTTGGTTCCTAATGTGAAGATCCCACATAAGTTCAAGGCCCCTGACTTTGAAAAGTATAAGGGTAATTATTTTCCGTTGAGTCACTTGACTATGTATGCTCGCAAGATGTCGACTCAGAAGGATAATGATCAGCTTCTCATTCACTACTTTCAAGATAGTTTGTCTGGTGCAGCTTTGAAATGGTATATGGGACTCGACAGTACTCGAATTCGCGCTTTCGAAGACTTGGGTGAGGCGTTTGTGAAACAGTATAAATATAATGTGGATATGGCTCCCGATCGTGACCAGCTTCGAGCAATGGCTCAGAAGGATAAGGAGACATTTAAAGAGTACGTGCAGAGATGGCGCGAGATTGCTGCTCAGATCAGCCCTCCTTTGGAAGAAAAGGAGATGACCAAAATTTTTCTAAAAACTCTGAGTCCTTTCTATTATGAGCGTATGATTGCTAGTGCCCCGAGTGATTTCACTGAGATGGTTAATATGGGGATGAGATTGGAAGAGGGTGTCCGTGAGGGACGTTTGTCGAAAGATGGCAATTCTGCTGGAAATTCCAAGAAATATAGTGGAGGATTTGCCAAAAAGAAAGAAGGAGAGACCAATGCCGTTTCTCGAGAAAGGTATAGAGGACCTCGCCATAGAAACAATCAATGTCAGCAACATGTTGCATCTGTCACTCCTGTTATCAGTTCAGCTCCTGTTTTTCAGGCAGCTCCTGTTCAGCAACAACGTTCTAATCAGCCAAACAATCAATGGGGCCGTTTTCAGAAAGATTTTGATCCGATTCCGATGACCTACACGGAATTGCTTCCTTGTTTAATTAAGAAGAATCTTGTTCATACCCGTCCACCACCTGCTGTTCCAAAAGATTCACCATGGTGGTATAAGCCTGAAGCTCATTGTGCTTTCCATCAGGGAGGAGCTAGGCATGACACTGAGAACTTTTATCCATTGAAGATGGAAGTTCAGAGATTGCCTAGAAGTGGTATTTTGTCTTTCGAAGATTCTAATCCTAATGTCCAATCGAATCCACTGCCTAATCACGGCAAGGCATCTGTCAATATGGTTTATGGTTGTCCTGGTACATTCAAAATTTTTTATATCCGTTGGATCCGAAGATCTCTTGTGGAAATGCATGCACTTTTGAGTGAATACCATGATATTGATCATGACTATGCAGCTTGCTGTATCTGTTCTATGAATCCACGTGGTTGTGTGATAGTGAAGAGGGATATTCAAAGGATGATGGATGAGAATTTAATAGAAGTCACTGTTAAGAGAGACGAATATCAGAACGAGGTGAATGCTATTGAGCCATGCTTTAATATTCCTGAAAGAGTTGTTATCTCTTATGATAGTCGGAAGACAGCTGTTACGCCTTTGGTTATTCGGTTGCCCGGTCCGGTACCCTATGAATCTGACAAAGTTGTTCCGTATAAGTACAATGCTACCATGGTAGAAGATGGTAAGGAAGTGCCCATTCCTGCTTTGTCTTCTGTGGTAAGCATCGCTGATGTGAGTAGAGTGACCCGAAGTGGTCGAGTTTTTGCTCCTGAGCCTCCAAAGATTGTGGAGAATGTTAAAGCTGGAAAACGAGCTCAAGATGAGAGCAATGTCGATGTTTCTGGTCAGTCCAGTGGTTCGAAGGCTTTTGAGGATGAAGTATTGAAATTGATCAAGAAGAGTGATTACAGTGTTGTGGATCAACTCTTGCACACCCCGTCCAAGATTTCAGTGTTGTCCTTACTGATGAATTCTGAAGCTCATAGGAAATCTTTGCAGAAGTTTTTGGAACAAGAATTTGTTGAGCATGATGTGACTATTAATCAGTTTGATGGAATTGTTGCCAACCTCACAACATGTAATAATTTGAGTTTCTGTGATGAAGAGTTACCCGAGGAAAGGAGGAATCACAATTTGGCTTTACATATCTCCATGAACTGTCAAGAAGATGCGCTTTCCAATGTGTTGGTTGATACTGGCTCTTCTTTGAATGTGTTGCCAAAATCTACTTTATCAAGGCTTTCTTACCAAGGTCCTCCCATGAGGTATAGTGGGGTTGTTGTTAAAGGTTTTGGTGGATCTCGAAAAACTGTGATTGGAGAAGTTGATCTTCCGATCAAAATAGGACCATGCTTCTTCCAGATTACTTTTCAAGTAATGGATATTCGTCCTGCTTATAGTTTTCTGCTTGGCCGACCATGGATTCATGAAGCTGGGGCAGTGACTTCGACTCTTCATCAGAAATTGAAATTTGTTAAGAATGGCAAGCTGGTAATTATTGGAGGTGAGCAAGTGATGCTGGTGAGCCACCTTTTGTCCTTTTCATATGTTGATGCTGATGAAACTGTTGGAAATCCATTCCAAGCTCTTTCTGTTGATGACAAAGCTGTTAAGAAGAATGAGTTACCCATGTCTTTTTTGAAAGATGCTCTGCATGTGTTAGTAACTGGTCGGTCCGACGGTTGGGGCCGAGTCATTGATGTGGTTGATAACCTGGGCAAAATTGGCTTAGGCTTTACGCCTGGTACAGTCAGAAGAGATTTGAAGCATATTAATGAGACCTTTCACAGCGTCGGATTCATCCACAAAGATCACTCTACTGCTGCCCTCATTGAAGATGATGAAGAGGAAGAACTTCCCAATTTCGTGACACGTGGACAAGTCTGCCAGAATTGGATAGCTGTTGAAGTTCCTACTATTGTGCATATTTCAAAGTAATTTGTTTTTGTTTCTTTCAAAAATCCTTTCACTCTGCCCAAGGTGAAAGTGAATTTGTGAGGGCTTTGTTTCAAATTTTATCATCATCAATAAAATGTTATTTTGTTTATCCATATTAAGTTTTCCCTTTTTGCTTTATTTCTGAAAAATGGTAACATAAAAAACCCAAAAAATAATAATAATGTGATAATCACTTTTATCTGCATAATACTTGCACTTTTTGTTCATATTCTAAAATCAAACATAAATCATTGTGCAGATTGAGCACGAGGAAAAAGCCATTCAGCCTCATGAAGAGCCATTGGAATTGGTTAATTTGGGTTCAGATGATGATATAAAAGAAGTTAAGATTGGGGCACTACTTCAGTCAGATGTTAAGAAGAGGATTGTGGAGCTTCTTAGAGAATATGTTGATGTGTTTGCTTGGTCTTATCAAGACATGCCTGGTCTTGATACTGATATTGTGGAGCATAGATTGCCGTTGAAGCCTGAATGTCCACCGGTGAAGCAGAAATTGAGAAGCACTCATCCTGACATGGCTGTGAAGATTAAAGAGGAGGTTCAAAAGCAGATTGATGCTGGTTTTCTTGTGACTTCTGAGTATCCTCAATGGATGGCCAATATTTTGCCTGTTCCAAAGAAAGACGGAAAAGTCCGAATGTGCATCGAATATAGAGATTTGAATAAAGCATGTCCAAAAGATGATTTTCCACTACCACACATTGACATGTTGGTAGATAATACTGCTAAATTTAGTATCTTTTCTTTTATGGATGGCTTTTCCGGTTATAATCAAATAAAGATGGCACCCGAGGATATGGAAAAAACAACATTCATTACACCCTGGGGAACATTCTGTTACAGAGTGATGCCCTTCGGTTTGAAAAATGCTGGTGCAACGTACCAGAGAGCTATGACCACTTTGTTCCATGATATGATGCATAAAGAAATTGAGGTCTATGTGGATGATATGATTTGTAAGTCGAAGACTGAAGAAGATCATATTGAGTACTTATTGAAGTTGTTTCAACGTTTGAGAAAGTTTAAGCTCCGTTTGAATCCTAATAAATGCACTTTTGGTGTCCGTTCTGGAAAGTTGTTGGGCTTTATTGTCAGCCAAAAAGGCATTGAAGTTGATCCTGGTAAAGTTAAAGCCATTCAGGAAATGCCTGCGCCTAAAACAGAGAAACAAGTAAGAGGATTCTTGGGACGTTTGAATTATATCTCCCGATTTATATCCAATATGACTGCCACTTGTGCGCCGATTTTCAAGCTTCTTCGCAAAGATCAGGGTTGTGTCTGGACAGAGGATTGTCATAAAGCTTTTGAAAGAATTAAAGAGTATCTGCTTGAACCTCTGATTTTGTCTCCTCCCGTGGAAGGAAGACCTTTGATCATGTATTTGACTGTGCTGGAAGAGTCTATGGGCTGTGTCCTGGGTCAACAAGATGAATCTGGTCGAAAAGAATTTTCCATTTATTATTTGAGCAAGAAGTTCACCGATTGTGAGTCTCGGTACTCAATGCTTGAAAAGACATGTTGTGCTTTAGCTTGGGCTGCCAAGCGCCTCCGCCAATATATGTTGAATCATACAACTTGGTTGATATCCAAAATGGATCCAATCAAGTATATCTTTGAAAAGCCTGCTTTAACTGGGAGGATTGCTCGTTGGCAAATGTTGTTGTCAGAATATGATATCAAGTACCGAACTCAAAAAGAGATAAAAGGAAGTGTTTTGGCTGACCATTTGGCACACCAGCCAATTGATGATTATCAACCAATCAGGTTTGATTTTCCTGATGAGGATGTGATGTATCTAAAGGTAAAAGATTGTGAAGAACCATTACTTGATGAAGGGCCTGAGCCTGGATCCCATTGGGGTTTGATTTTTGACGGAGCTGTTAATGAGTATGGCAATGGTATTGGGGCAATAATTGTTACTCCTCATGGTTCTCACATTCCTTTCACTACAAGGTTGATGTTCACATGCACAAATAATGCGGCTGAGTATAAAGCATGTATTATGGGCTTCGAAGAAGCTATTGATTTAAGAATAAAGATTCTTCATGTATACGGAGATTCAACCCTGGTGATTAATCAGATTAAAGGAGAATGGGAGACACGTCAACCTGATTTGATTCCTTATCGATATTATGCAAGAAGGTTGTTAACTTTCTTCAATAAGGTTGAGTTTAACCATGTACCCAGAGCAGCAAATCGAATGGCAGATTCCTTAGCAACTATATCCTCCATGATTGTGGTGAATCGGTGGAATGATGTGCCCAAAATTGATGTTATGCGACTTGATAGGCCAGCTCATGTATTTGCGGTTGAAGAGGTTATTGATGATAAACCGTGGTATCATGATATTAAATGCTTTCTTCAAAATCAAGAGTACCCGCTTGGGGCATCCAAGAAAGATAAGAAGACTTTTAGAAGATTGGCTGGCAGTTTCTTCTTGAACGATGATGTGCTGTATAAAAGAAATTATGACATGGTCTTGCTCAGATGCGTGGATAGACATGAAGCAGACATGTTGATGAAAGAAATTCATGAAGGATCTTTTGGTACCCATGCCAATGGGCATGCAATGGCTAAGAAGATGTTGAGGGCAGGTTACTATTGGCTGACAATGGAATCTGACTGTTGCAAATTCGTGAAGAAATGCCATAAGTGCCAGGTTTATGCTGACAAAATTCATGTACCACCAACTCCTCTCAATGTTATCTCTTCTCCATGGCGTTTTTCCATGTGGGGCATTGATATGATTGGAATGATTGGGCCTAAAGCGTTGAACGGACACCGTTTCATATTAGTGGCTATTGACTATTTTACCAAGTGGGTTGAGGCGGCATCATATGCCAATGTGACCAAGCAAGTAGTGGTCCGATTTATCAAGAATCAAATTATCTGTCGGTATGGTGTTCCGAGCAAGATTATCACTGATAATGGGTCGAACCCGAATAACAAGATAATGAAGGAATTATGTGATGAGTTCAAGATTGAGCATCATAATTCTTCTCCTTACAGACCTAAGATGAATGGGGTTGTTGAAGCTGCTAATAAGAATATTAAGAAGATTGTTCAGAAGGTGGTTGTTACTTACAAGGATTGGCATGATATGCTCCCTTTTGCTTTGCATGGGTATCGTGCATCCGTCCGCAGTTCAACAGGGGCAACCCCTTTTCTCTTGTTTACGGTATGGAAGCAGTGCTCCCAGTAGAGGTTGAAATCCCTTCTATGAGAGTTTTGATGGAAACTGAATTGTCTGAGGCTGAATGGTGTCAAAGCAGATATGACCAGTTGAATCTGATTGAAGAGAAAAGAATGATGGCCTTGTGTCATGGCCAATTGTTCAACAGAGAATGAAGAAAGCTTTTGATAAGAAGGTTCGACCTCGTGTGTTCAGAGAAAGCGACCTCGTGCTCAAAAGGATCTCGATTTCTACCAATGATTCTAGGGGCAATTGGACTCCTAATTATGAAGGCCCATATGTTGTTAAGAGAGCTTTCTCGGGCGGTACATTACTTCTTACAACTATGGCTGGTGAAGAGTTCACTCGTCCTGTGAATGCCGATACAGTCAAGAAATACTTCGCCTAAAAAAATAAAAGAACAGCTCGCTAAGTTGAAAACCCGAAAGGGCGGTCCAGGCAAAAATTAGAGACAAAAACAGAAATAATCATCCCGGTAGATTGAAAATCCGAGAGGGCAATCTAGGCAAAAGTTAGGGATTAGGGCAAGTAACTGCATCTGGCCAGTCTTGATCGTTCGAAGGCAACATTGTCTATTAAGGATTCTGCTTCAATCATCCTCAGCTGAAGTTTTGAGCGCAGCGGAATTTAAAGTTGTTAGGGAGAATAGTGGTCATTGTATTTCAATGTAACCCTTTCCATGTATTTACCATTTTTCAAACTTTGTAATGATCCATGGAATTACGCCTTTTGCGGACTTCCATTCTATTAATAAAATTTGGGCCTGTGTCCCTTTGTTTCCAATTCTTATTTTGTTTCTGTTTGCAAAATTTCATTATTTTTTATGATGATTTTTGAAACAAAATGTGAATAGTTAATTTAAATTTTTTTGAAAATTATAAAAACATTTTCCTTTGATTTATGAATATAAGAAAGGAATGTCAATGATTATTACAAGAATGGTAGGATTAATGTCTTCCTCAACAGGGTTCGTTCTCGCTTCTTTGGCAGAATTTATTGACAGATCCCCGGTAAAGTTTGTTGATATTTCCTTAGCAGAGCTTGGTCCTATGAATGTGTTTAGTTGTTGACAAGGTGATAGGTTTGTTATGATGTGTTGAATTCATAAGGTCCAATGTTGTTTGATTTCTCCCCAGCTAGGTCTTGATCTGAATCCTCTCCAGCTGATTATGTTATGGTCAGGCAGTTGAGTAGTTTTGAGGTCCACTTCTCCTTAATGGTGGTCCCCGCACAGAGATTCATTTTCGCTGTCCCTAGCAGAAATCATATGAAGAATCTTCACTCAGTGTTTTACCCTCTAGACGTGTTGTTGTTGCTTTGGATGTCCCCAAACAGAGAGCAATGTTATTCTCTTCTAAGAAGCATCGACGTAGTGATCGCTTGTCGTGTTTCATCTTGTCTTGTGGATGTTTTTTCTCTCTAATTTGTTCTAACCAGGGATTTATCCTTGATGATTCTCCAAAGGAGGTGGTGCATTATTGTTTCGATTGTTTCCCAAGCATAGAGCAGTGATGTTAATTTCTTATCATCCCCGGTAAGTCCAGATTGTACTTCTTTCCTGATTGTTTATTTTTAGAGAAGATTGTGCATCACTGTTGTGGCTATTCCCCAGTGAAATCGCTGATGATATCTTTATTCAAGGGATATTGATATATTAGTCACCTGTTGGGTTTTCTCTCACTCATGATGAGTATTGATCTAAAATCCCCCACAGTTGACCTTTTGCTATTTTCCCAGCAAGTCCAGGATGCTTTGCTCAGAATTGGTTAATCCTCTGAGAGTGTTCTCGTATCTCCAGCTGATCTGCCTTGTTTTCCTAGTGGATTTTTGCATAGATGTTTATACGTCTACAATCCCCAGCGGATTCATGATTTTTCCGCAGCAGATCTCCTCATCCTTTTGAAGCGGAAGTTCTGTGAATTTTTTTTATTCCCAGGAAGTTTCAGAAATATTTGGGTTGTTATGATTCCCCGACAGCTTTCCTGCCAACCTCAAAGTAGAGTTTATGTTATGATCCTCTTTGTGGATCATCGATGTTAGAAGATTGATATTTGGGTCTTTCCCCAAGGAGTATCTTCTTGTCTCCAGCAAGATTTGAGCCTTGTAGTAGGATTCATTTTCCTTTGATGGCTTTTGTTTATCTCTTGCAGAATTCCTTCCGACGAATCCCTAGTAGAGTTGCTAATGATATCTCCATCTTGTTGAGATTATCTGAGTATTCAGTGGTGTTGTGATGTTTATTCCACCCTCTGTTTACCCTTTATGTCTGTTTTGTCGGCATATTCATACTCATACGCATTGCATGTGCATTCATTTATTGTGCATAGCATATTGTTGTTGCATGGTGCATTTTGCAATTGTTTTGGTGCTTCTTTGCTCTCTGGTGTTGTAATCCCCGTAGACCGTGTGTGTCCTCTCTCCATTTAGAGTGTCGACCCGTAAGCAGAAAAATGCCTATCTTTGTTAATTCCCCATTGAGTTTATTTCTCGTGGAAGATTTTGATTTAGTTTCCTCTCCAGTTCATTATCTGGATGGAATTAGTCCCCAGTTGAGATATTTCCTCCTCGGGACGAGTCTTGTTTTACCGTTTCTCTCCTGCTTGTTCCTGGATTAAACTTTGGTCCCTGCGATATTTGTTTGGATCTCTAGGCTGTGAAACCTAGATTGAGAGTGCGTTTATTTTACACCTTTGAGGATTCTGCGCCCTTCAGCTGAAATCTACGTATGATTCCCCTTTTGGAAGGTTCAATACTGTTTCGTGGCATTCTTTTTTTTTTAGAAGCCTGAGGTGATACAGTTAATACCTTTTGTGACTCCAATGAATGGTAAGCCTCTTTGGTTTGACGGGACAGTTCGTTGTTGAGATTTTGTGACTCCAATGAATGGTAAGTCTCTTCGGTTTGACGGGACAGTTCATTTTTGAGATTTTGTGACTCCAATGAATGGTAAGTCTCTTCGGTTTGATGGGACAGTTCGTTGTTGAGATTTTGGTTACTCCAATGAATGGTAAGTCTCTTCAGTTTGACGGGACAGTTCGTTGTTGAGATTTTGTGACTCCAATGAATAGTAAGTCTCTTCAGTTTGATGGGATAGTTCGTTGTTGAGATTTTAGTGACTCCAATGAATGGTAAGTCTCTTCGGTTTGACGGGACAGTTCGTTGTTGAGATTCTTCCACTCAAATGAATGGTAAGTCTCTTCGGTTTGATGGGACAGTTTGTTGTTGAGATTTTAGTGACTCCAATGAATGGTAAGTCTCTTCGGTTTGATGGGACAGTTCGTTGTTGAGATTCTTCCACTCCAATGAATGGTAAGTCTCTTCGGCTTGATGGGACAGTTCGTTGTTGAGATTTTGTGACTCCAATGAATAGTAAGTCTCTTCGGTTTGATGAGACAGTTCGTTGTTGAGATTTTGTGACTCCAATGAATGGTAAGTCTTTTCGGTTAGATGGGACAGTTCGTTGTTGAGGTTTTCTACTCCGATAGATGGTTAGTCTCTTCGGTATGCTAGAGATAGTTCATTGTTGAGGTATTGATTTTCCCCAGTGGAGCCTTGTTATGCTAAGTCTTCCCTGTTGAATTATATCCTTGTTGTGTTGAGGTTTATTTCCATAAACAGTTATCCCCAGTTTGAATCTTTTTCTCAGATGGGTCCCAGTAGTTGTGCGGTATGTTCCCCGGCTAGTTGGTGGTCTCCTGTGATGTGTTTCCCCGGTGGAGTTTCATTTTCCCGTTCTTCTTTTTGTTTATCTCCTGTGGCATATTCTCCCCACAGAGGTCTTGTGTCTGCATATCTTTTGCATAATCATATCATTTTGTGATCTCTTAGGGCCAAAAATTGGGTTTATTGTTATATTTAAGTCTCTTCTATCTCATCGAGACAAAGATGTCAATCTTCTCATCTCCGGATAGAAGAAACTTAAATAGGGGCAGCTGTAATACCCTAATTTTTGCCCCTAAGATCCCACATATCATTTGCATTTTTGCATACCACAAACAAGATCACAATCTTTTGTCTCTCCTGAGTATCTGTGTATTTTGTCCACTTGCTTTATTATTTGTTTCTGTTTACTAACCTCTAACCAAAATACCAAAAATTTTGCTACAGTTTTTCTCTCACTGTGTTTTGCAGGTTTGTCAAAGCAAAGGCACAATTTCAAATCGAGTGTGGTTATTCAGCTATGATTCAGTTCAGATGGAAGTTTGACCTAATATTGGTCAAACCATCAAAGGATTGCTTGAATTGCAAATTGATTGTGGCAATGGTCTATTTCTCAAGTAGTGGTTGTTCAAAGGCAAGATGTATTATTGAGATTCAGCAGGTTATTAAGTAGTAGTTCATGTCAAGCTTGAGGTCAGAAAGTCAGGTTCAAATTCATCTGAGATCATTAGGCTAGATTGGGTTTGTCTGTGGATTTATTTTCCTAGAGATTGATTCGATCAAATTCAAAGTAGTTCAAGATTCATTTGATCAGAGGATAATGGACTCAGATGGTTGTTACTTCAATTTTGGTTTGTTCAGTGGTTCAAGGATTGGCTTCATTCATTTTATCAGTGGCTTGTGATGTTGGATTCATGTTCATTATTCAAGGTGTTGAGATTGAGGATCAAAAGTTTTGTGGCCGTGCGTGGAAAATTTGGTGAGGGCACGTATCCACTTCATAAACCACTTCTCATTATAAACCATTATCCACATCATGAACCATTTACTTTATATATATATATATATATATATATATATATATATATATATATATATATATATATATATATATATATATATATATATCCACTTTCATATCCATTTTTTTAATACACATTTCTAAACCATTTCTCTTTTTTTCTCTTAATCCACTTTTAAACCAAGTACCCATCTATTATCTAATTTAAAGTCCATATCCATTCAATACCCAATTATGCACTTTGTATCATTTTATCCATTTTTATATCCATTTTCAATTATTTTTCAAATCTATTCACTTCTCACATCCAAATATCCATACTATTTTTCAATATCCATTTTGAATATTCATTTTTGATTACTATCCAAATGAATTCATTAACCATCATTTCATAATCCAATACTCATTATCCATTTCCAAATTTAAAAACCATATCTATTTTATTCATTATCCAATTTTTTTTCTCTATCCATTTCCATTTTCCAAATTATTCAATTCACTTCCAATTTTTTCCAATTATCCATTAAACCATTTTCTTTCTAAAAAAATCAAAACTCCTAAATCCACATTTCAAGCCCATGTACCATAAAAAAGAAAGAATTGCAAGAAAAAATGAAACGATTGAAGCCCGTGACAGCGCACGGTGTAGTGAGCGATTTTGGACGCGGTTCTTAAGCGCTGGTCGCTCTCTGCGGTTTGAGCGTACTACAGGTCGATTCATTTTTTATCCTATTGTGAGCTGAATAAGGAAGGGAAATAGATGTCTCCAATTAACCCTACTTTGCATACTGAGTTTAAACAGCGGTCTGTTAGGTTACGAATGCTATCAATGTGGGGGGCCTTTGTACTGGTTATTTGTATTTTTGCCAATACGGTTTCTTTCTTTTCACTTTGACAGAAGGTTTCTGGCGGGGAACAAGGATTAGGATGTTAGGACTGATGTTTTGAATTACTGCTTTTGATTGATGGAGATATGGGATTTGGGTTTTTTGTTTAGTGTGCTCGCTAAGATTTTTCTTTCAATCTTATGCCTACGTATTCCCGTTTACCGAAACAGGGAAATCAGAGCGTTCGTAGTTCCTCCTATTTTATGGGAGGAAATGGTTGTTTTGGTGTCTTGTTCAAAGCCCAAGACATGAAGCAAAAGGTGGTTTGTATCTTGTTCGAAGCCCAAGATGTGAAGCTGAAGAGTGTATTTGTATCTTGTTCAAAGCCCAAGATATGAAGCTAAAAGGGTGTTGACTTTAGAGAGAATTTGTCACCTCTAAAGAAGGGTTTGTCTGTCACAACTGTTGGGTGACTGGTTATAAAGGAGAATTACTTTAACCGGGATTTGTGAATCCGGCAATGCCATAATTTCCTTTATAGGGGGTTTTTAACCTGAAGGGGAAGACTTTAACTCAGTGTAGAGAAATGCCATCTTTCCTTAGGAATTCCTCATGCTAAAAGAGGGACAATGGCATGGATGTAGATGATCCAGAGGCTTACCGCTTACAGCGATTAGATGAAAGGGGAAGGAGTTGTTGATGTTTGTGTACTGTGAACGAGGCACAGTTTTGATGCTAAAAGGTTAATTGGATTAACCAGTGGTTTTCTTATACAAAGCCTAAGAGGAGGCTAATATGTGTCTCGTACAAAGCCCGAGAGAGAGGCTAAAAGGTTTTGACTCAACGAGGGAATCTTTTGGTATCTCGTATAAAGCCTGAGATGGAGGCTATTTGACTCAACAAGAGAGTTTTTGTATCTCGTACAAAGCCCGAGATGGAGGCTAAAATTTGTTTGGCTCAATAAGAACCTTTTTGTATCTCGTATAAAGCCCGAGATAGAGGCGAAAGGGGTAATTGACTCAACGAGGGAGTCTCTTATGTGTCTCCTACAAAGCCCGAGAGAGAGGCTAAATGTTGTTTGACTCTGCTGGGGAGGATCATTGTACAAAGCTCAAGAGGAGGCTATGGTGACTGTTCAGTTAAGTGACAGGTCCAGTATACTGATTTCAAAGAGAAAATCAGTTCTTATATGAGCAACACTGTACTCAGGGATTTGATTCAGGGATCCGGGTTATTCCTGTTCTTTGAGGAAGCGGGAAATCCAAAGGGTATTGAGAGTGTCCGAGTCTGCAGGTTTCCTTCCTATTTAATGAAGGAGTCACTTGAGAATGTCTTTGAGACTCAAGGAGATTAGACTGTCCGTGTCTAGAGTTCCGTCTTTTGTACTGTGCTTTGAGAAATAGTAGTAGACTCTATGAAAGGACTGTTCTATGCAGATGATTAAGTTCTGTTCCTATACCTCTAGGAGGTCGTCGGGACAATTTGTACGAAGCACAAGAGGAGGATGGAAACTTTTAAGAAGCCGAGGGTCCTTGTACTAATCCCAAGAGAAGGCTAGGTTGCTTTTAGGAAGCCCGTGGGTCCTAGTATAATGTCCAAGAGGAGGCCGATTACTTTTAAGAAGCCGATGGGTCCCTAAACCCCGAGAAATTCAAGGCAAGCTATTCACAAGGAATAGATCAAGTCAGGAAAGTTTGAGAATTTGGAAGAAACTCAAGAGACGCCATTCACAGAGAAAAGATCATCTCTGGGGAGTAGAGTTTCTTGACAAATGCTTTTAAGAAGCCTGTGGGTCTCCAAACCCCGAGAAATTCAAGGCAATGCTATTCACCGAGAATAGATCAAAGTCAGGAAAGTCCGAGAATTTGGAAGAAACTCAAGAGATGCCATTCACGGAGAAAAGATCATCTCTGGGGAATAGAGTTTCTTTGAAAACTTCTATGAGTGACAGTCTATGAAAGGGTTCACAGAGAATGCTGCCTTTCATATCTCCATATTGTTTAACTCCAAGAGGAGGGAAGACTGTGTCTGGTAATCCTATGGGGATCTAGTTTAGACTATTTCTAAGAGGGATCAACGGGCTTAAAGCTAGACGTAGTTGCCGGGGAAACTCTAAATATCTATACTATTATTACATAGTTGATATGAGTTTATGAAAGAAGACTTACAGCGAAACAACCCCACAATACAGTTATATGCATATGAAAGCGGTAAATGAAAGCAATAACCACTTATTCGGTTGTAGAGCGTCCATGTTGTTTGGTTAGTTGTTGAACAAAGAAAGATTGAAAACAACAGTATATTCCAAATCAAAGGAGAAAGTGCTTTGAAAAAGAAAGATTTGGGGCTTACAGCTCAAGGAGAGGCCCAGGGTTTTATCAGTGAGCGCACTGTTTGAATTTGTACAGAGGGACTTATACAAGTGACTGAGGCCAAAATGTTTTCTGTACAAAGGGATGGGTCTTACACTCTCTCAAGAGGCCCAAAAAGTTTTAAAGAAAAAGAGTGGGGCTTATAACACGAGGGTAGGCCCAATTGATTTTTCGTTAAAAATGGCGATTGCGCCGAGATTTTCTTTTAACGCGAAGGGACTTATACAATAAGTGAGGCCCAAATGGTTTTGGTTAAAAGGGGATTGGGTCTTACACTCTAATAGAGGCCCAAGAGTTTTGAATGGGTCTTATAGCTCAAGGAGAGGCCCAAAAGGTTATTTTTCAAAAGGCGACGATCGCGCCGTTTGTTTTTGACGGTATCGGGACTTATACAATGCACTGAGGCCCAAAAATTATTTGGTCAAAAAGGATTGGGTCTTACACTCTATTAGAGGCCCAAGTGTTTTGAAAATGATTTATGAGGGTTGAATTAATCCAAAAACCCTAATTTGTTTTCAAACATGTATTTAATTGAATAAAAATTCAATTAAAATGATCAAAATTGTTTAACATATGAAAAACAAATTGTGATCTTGGATTAATGCTTCAAAAATTAAGTATTGACCTACAAAATAATTAGAAAGCATTAAAAGTTGCAAAATCAATGTGGAAAAAATATTTAAAATGTCAAAAACAATTAAAATATTAATTCTTTGCAAAAATATCAATTATATGAAATAAATAATATTTTTGGGATTTTTTGATAAAATAAAATATTTTAACATTTTTGTGAATTATTAAAAAATGAATCAACTCAAAATCATTAAAACTCAGAGAGAAATTAATTTTTGAATCAATTAAATAAAATCACAAAATTCAAATATTCAAATTTCTAAAAATGGCGCCAAGAACACGCCAAGAACACGCACGTGTTCTGGGCTTGGCCAGATTTGCATTTTCTCTCCAATCTCACTGAATACTTGATTATAACATGCAATCCACATATCATTATGCTCGTCTCAACCTCACGATCATGTCTATGTCAATTAATTTCATTTAAATTAAACATATAACAAGAAATCATGAAAAATCCTCAAGAACCCTAATTTCTGCATGAAGGCTAGGATTTTTTATACACGATTCAAACAATGCAATTAAATGAGGGGAAACATTCCATGCATGATTATGAACATATGGCCAAATTATTGTGCAGCAAAAATTGCATGGATCATAGAGTTAGAAGAGCTCATGCTTACCACTTGCAGCTGGTGATCGTGATTTGTGTTGGAGGTGTTACAGGTAGGTTCCAATGATGTGGATAGCTTCCCTAGGTGCCAAGTGATGTGTCTGAGTGCTTGGAATGGATTGAAATGGTTTGGAGTTGAAGATGGCACCTCAACTGCAAAATTGTCAAGAACTTGAGCAATTGGCTGGTGATTTTGTGAAATCTGTGTTCCAGATGTTATGTGAGTGTTTGGATCACTTCTATATGATGTATGTGAGGTGTGTGAGTGATTGGTTTGAGTGGAATTGTCCTCTAGCTCAAAACCCGATAGCTACCTTGCTAATAAAGGCATTTTTGCCAAGAGAAAGAGATTTTGAGGAAAGCATCTGTTAGATGGCTTTGGTGTACTCAAACTGATCACAATTGAGATCTATTTATAGTAGAGCAAGTTTGTTTTGCAAGGAATAGTGAATGGAAACTGCTAAGTAGGTTTGGCCAATGTTGGCAAATGAAAATCCAAGTCTCCTCTAGCCATTGACTAGAGGTTAGGGCACAGAGCTTTGGTCCCCTTGGTCTTGGATAAGTCTTGACTGATTTTAGATGAGAAGGGCTCAGTCCATGCCACCTTGATGCTTCCATTGAATGCTTCAATCCAAATTTGGAGTCTTGTCCCTATTTTGGCCATTCTAGGTTCAACATGCTATTTCTTGTTCCATGGAATTTTGAGGCTTGGCTCAGTGATTGTCCCCTTTAGATTCAATCCTCAGATGTGTCCAAGTGGATAGGAGCATTTGAATTTGGCTGATTTTGGCAAATCGAGCAAAAATGCAAATTCTGCCTTGCCTTGGCAGATTTCAGCAAGGCAACTTTCCAATGTCATATCTCATGACTTAAATGGAATTTGGCAATGTTCTTGGCCATTTTGGAAAGCCCTTACATGATACAAAAACTGTTTGAACATGTTTGGTTTTGATCTCTTTTGAATCCAAGTGAAAAATCCCCCTACATTTGGAAAAAAATGAAGACGGATTTGGACTTAGTGAAAATTTCACTAAGTGTTGGAAAAAGTGACATTTTCATTTTTCAGCCATTTTGATCACTCCATAACTCAAAATCCTTAATGAATTGGACTTAGGTCTAGTTGAAGTTTTTGTAGAGGGTAATGAGGGCTACAAATCCATCTTTGGATGAGGAAAAATGGCTTTGTGGTTTAGGAGTTATGATCCTCAAAAGTTGGTACCCTTGTCACTTTATTTTTAACTTAGAAAATTTTCTAAGTTTTTATGGTTACCCCTTTTACAAGTTATCCAACTTTTCTTGATTTTTCTTGATGAATGATGATTCAAATCATACATTAACATCATTTTAGGGTTAAAAATCCATTTTGGTGAAAAATCTCAAAAAGTCAAAGTTGACTTTGTGCACAGTTGACTTTTTATCAGATGAATTCCAAACTGTGCAATTCCTCAGGAAATCATGTCCTTGACCTAAATAAAACTTGATGGACATGTTTCATGGATGTCATAGGGTATATTGAGGCATGTACTAGGGTTTGGGAGCATGTCCTGGTCAAAAGTCAAAGTTACAGTTGACTTTTTCCTTAAAACCCTAATTGTGGTGCAGATGAAATTGAGACTTGTTGCTCAAACTTCTTGGATTAATCCATTGTCCCAAATGGATCAATATGGTATATTAGAGACCCTCAAACCCTCTCTTGAGGTCTTGGCTCTTGATTTGCCCTTAAAGTCAACTTAGGGGTTAATTAGGTCAAGAAACCCTAATTCCTGATTTTTGATGAATGCAACCCCTGAGGCAAAATTGACTTGATGATTGGGTCCATGAGGTTCCATGGAGTATATTAGGTTATGTTTTGGATCTTTGGCTTGTGCCCAGATGAAATTTTGCATCTGGGGCCCTGGTCGACCAAAACCCTAATTTGGTGACACTGTCGATCTTGAAGCTTGATCCACCTAGAAGGGAGCAACCTTGTGCTTAATCCTTAAAGTGGGAGTCCTCTTGATCCATTGTGAATGTTTGAGAGGTTAGACAAGTTGAAGATCATGTCATTCCTTGATTTATCCTTTGCCTAAGGCTCTGAGAGGGCTAGAAACCCTAATTTTGATTGTAGTGAATGCTCACCCATCTTGGTTTCCTACCAAGGAACTGGTCTTAATTTCTTTCGTCAATAAACTTTACTGACAAGGGACTCTATTTGTAGCGGTTTTCCTTAAACTTTTCGCCTAATTTTCCTGGGGAGATGCCATTTGAGTGGAAAAAGTTTCGATGTCAGACTTGCTGGAGAACCCAGTCGTCTGAGTTGTAGAGGTGTACAAACTTCTCTGTTGGAGACGCCATTTGTTTCTACTGGGGGGAAAGCAGGTCTCTTGGGAGACTGTTGTCGCTTGGGATCTTACATCATACCTTTCTCGGGATCTTCCCGGAGAAATGCCATATGATGGGGTCCAATTTTGAGGCGTCGATGACCTTTTCATCGGTGGGTTTTTTGGAGAATGGCAGTTGTACTGCCAAATCTCTGCTTAGGAGGCTTTCTCTGTGGATTTTCCTTAATCTGGGAAAGCAAGGATATCATCTTCAATGGCAAAGAGTGACATTTGTAGAAAGCTTCTCTGGCTTTTCAAAGGTTCAAGTTATCAAAGTGGTCAAAGGCCAACCTCCTCCCAGAAATAAACTGGAGGCGAGGTTGTTCAGACGCAGCGTTTCCTGATGAGGCAAGAACTGACAACTCGGTTGAGAGAACTTCTATCACTAGGGGACAAGACCGACTAGAGTGATAGTGATGCAATATGAAATGTGAATGCAAATCAATAATGCATGATGTGTGTATGTTTATGCTGACAAATCTGACGCGACATACAGACTGATGAGTGAACACGACTGGATACTCGGCCATCGCAGGGCGAAGAAGTACCGTTGGTTCAGAATAGCAATTCCACCTTGCTTAGGAGAGGTAGTCCCTGTTAGGAGCTATGTTGATCGGGCTTAGGAGATAAGAACTCGGTCGAGGTGTGTCAGACGAAACAAGGTCTCTGACACAGTTGATCCCTTCATTCAGGCGTACTGGGTTAGAAGGAGTACTTTGATTCTGCACTTTGAAGTTCGCCTACTTCTGGAGAAGCGGTTGATGTTCCTTTGATGTTCAACAGTCAAAAGAAATTTCCATCTTTATTTTAAAAGCAGAAAAAGTTTTAACAAGTAAATTCATTTTTGTTTTATTTCAAGAATCATTAATCATGTTAACAACGTCGTTCTGTAAAGCTAAAACAAATAAGAATTACAAACAAAAGCACAAGGGCTCAAATTTTATTGATAAGATGGAGATCAGCCAAAAGCGTGATTCCATTAAGTATTTAAAAAGTTTGAAAATGGTAATTTACAGGGAAAAGGGCTACGTTGAAACATAACGACCACTATCCTTCTACCAACTTTGAATTCAGGGCATCCTGAGCTTCTGTCGAAGATGACCTTGACTGGAGTTTTCCTGATGGATGATGTAACTGCTGCTGCTGCTGAGGGACTTGCCTCTGTTGAACATAGTTACTTGCCATTATCCCTTATTTTTTCCTGGATTGTACTGTGATGTTTCCAATCCACTGGGATGATTTTTCCTTTGTCTCTAACTTTTTCCTGGACCGCCCTTTCGGGTTTTCAATCCACCGAGACGTTTTTTTTTCTCTTTTTTTTTAGGCGAAGTATTTCTTGACTACATCAACATTTGTGGGGTAGGCAAATTCCTCTCCGTCCATGGTTGCAAGTCTCAAGGCGCCGCCTGAGAAAGCTTTCGTGACCATATAGGGGCCATCATAATTTGGGGTCCACTTGCCCCGGGAGTCAGTGAGAAATGATTGAATCTTCTTGAACACGAGGTCCCCTTTTCTGAAGACACGAGGTCAAACCTTTTTGTCGAACGCCCTCTTCATTCTCTGCTGATACAACTGACTGTGGCATAGTGTCGTGATTCTCTTTTCTTCGATCAGATTCAATTCGTCGTGTCGACTTTGACACCATTCAGCTTCTGTAAGCTTAACTTCCATCAATACCTGGATTGATGGGATCTCTACTTCTATGGGGAGAACTGCCTCCATGCCATATACTAGAGAGAAAGGGATTGCCCCTGTTGAAGTGGGGACAGATGTGCGATAACCGTGAAGAGCAAAGGGTAGCATCTCGTGCCAATCTTTGTAGGTTACAACCATCTTTTAAACGATCCTCTTGATGTTCTTGTTAGCCGCTTCTACCGCTCCGTTCATCTTGGGTCGGTAGGGAGATGAGTTATGATGTTCGATCTTGAACTCAGTGCACAACTCTTTCATCATCTTATTGTTCAAGTTAGATCCATTATCAGTAATGATCTCGCTCGGAACACCATAACGGCAGATGATATTGTTTTTGATAAATCGGACCACCACTTGTCGGGTTACATTGGCGAATGACGCTGCTTCGACCCACTTGATGAAGTAATCAATGGCTACTAGAATGAACCGATGTCCGTTTGAAGCCTTAGGTTTGATCAAGCCAATCATGTCGATTCCCCATATGGAAAAAGGCCACGGGGAAGAAAGAACTTTGAGATGTAATGGTGGTACATGAATTTTGTCGGAGTATATCTGACACTTGTGACACCTCCTCATGTACTTGTAGCAGTCGGATTCCATTCTCAACCAATAATACCCTGCTCTTAGAATTTTTCTCGCCATTGTGTGTCCGTTGGCATGAGTGCCAAAGGATCCTTCATGAATTTCTTTCATAAGCATGTCTGCTTCTGGTCTGTCTACGCATCGGAGTAAGACCATGTCAACATTTCTCTTATAGAGAGTGTCACCGCTCAGGAAGAAGTTTCCAGCCAATCTTTTGAGGGTCTTTCTGTCTTTTCTGAGTGTCCTAGGTGGGTACTCTTGTTTCTGAAGGAATCATTTGATATTGTGATACCAAGGTTTGTCGTCTATGTCTGCTTCAATCGTGAAGACGTAGGCGGGCCGTTCAAGGCGCATTATGTCGATCTTAGGTAAGTCGTTCCATTGACCTACACTAATCATGGAAGAGAGAGTGGCTAATGCATCGGCCATGTGATTCTCCTCACGAGGGATATGATGAAACTCAACTCTGTTAAAGAAGGGTAACAACCTTCTTGCATAGTCTTTGTAAGGGATCAATCCTGATTGGTATGTGTTCCAATCTCCTTTTATCTGATTGATAACCAAGGCTGAGTCGCCGTATACGTCCAAGTTTTTGATCCTTAAATCAATTGCTTCTTCGAGACCTATAATACAAGCTTTGTATTCGGCCTCGTTGTTCGTACATTTGAACGTAAGACGAGCGGTGAAAGGAATGTGGGTACCCTGAGGGGTAACAATGATTGCCCCAATTCCATTTCCGTAATGATTAACTGCTTCGTCAAAGATAAGTCCCCATTGGGAACCTGGTTCTGGCCCTTCACTGGGTAACGGTTCATCGCAATCTTTCATTTTTAGATACATGACATCTTCGTCTGGGAAGTCAAACCCGATTGATTCTTGATCTTCAATCGGTTGATGAGCCAAATGATCGGCTAAAATACTTCCTTTAACGGCTTTCTGAGCGTGGTACTCTATGTCATATTCTGATAGCAACATCTGCCAACTGGTAATTCTTCCCATGAGAGCAGGTTTTTCGAAAACATACTTGATTGGATCCATTTCGGAGATTAACCAAGTAGTGTGACGAATCATGTATTGGCGAAGACGTTTGGCTGCCAAAGCTAAAGCACAACAAGTTTTCTCGAGCATCGTGTACCGAGTTTCACAGTCGGTGAATTTCTTGCTTAGATAGTAGATGGCAGACTCTTCCCGTTTGGTTTCGTCTTGTTGGCCAAGTACACATCCCATTGAGTCCTCTAGGAGTGTGAGGTAAATGATCAGTGGTCTTCCTTCCACTGGAGGTGATAGAATCGGAGGATTCAACAGATATTCCTTGATACTGTCGAAGGCGGTTTGACAATCTTCTGTCCAAACGCAATCCTGGTTCTTTTTTAGTAACTTGAAAATCGGCGCACATGTGGCGGTCATGAGGAATATGAATCTGGAGATGTAGTTCAAACGTCCCAGGAATCCTCTGACTTGTTTTTCAGTTTTCGGAGAAGGCATTTCTTGAATGGCCTTGACCTTGTCAGGATCAACCTCAATTCCTTTCTGGCTGACGATGAACCCTAGTAGTTTCCCTGAACGGACACCGAAGGTGCACTTGTTGGGATTCAAGCGGAGCTTGAATTTTCTTAAACGTTCGAACAATTTTGACAGATGTTCAACGTGCTCACTCTCTGTTTTTGATTTTGCAATCATATCATCGACATATACCTCGATTTCCTTATGTATCATGTCATGAAACAGAGTAGTCATGGCCCTTTGATAGGTTGCCCCGGCGTTTTTCAAACCGAACGGCATCACCTTGTAACAAAAGGTACCCCATGGGGTAATGAACGAAGTTTTCTCCATGTCTTTCAGCGCCATTTTGATCTAGTTATAGCCCGAGAATCCATCCATGAAGGAGAATACTTTGAACTTTGTTGTACTGTCTACTAGCATGTCAATGTGTGGTAAAGGAAAGTCGTCCTTTGGACTTGCCTTGTTCAGATCTCTGTAATCGACACACATTCTGACTTTTCCGTCCTTTTTAGGAACGGGTACGATGTTGGCTAACCATTGAGGATATTCAGACGTAGCGAGGAAACCCGTGTCAATCTGTTTCAGTACCTCCTCTTTGATTTTGATGGCCATGTCCGGGTGAGTCCGTCTCAACCTTTGCTTTACTGGCGGACATTCCGATCTTAACGGTAAGTGATGTTCCATGATGCTAGTATCCAACCCTGGCATATCCTGATAGGACCAAGCGAATACATCGGGAAATTCTCTGAGAAGCTTTATCAAACTCTCTTTAGCAGTTGGACTGAGCAGTGCCCCAATCCGGATTTCTTTTCTCTCTTATTCTAAACCCAAGTTTACTGTTTCCAATGGCTCTTTGTGAGGCTCAATGGACCTTTCCTCTTGTCTGAGTAATCGGGAGATCTCTTCTGGAATTTCGTTGTCAACTTCTTCTTCAGCCTCGAATACCGGGAACTCAAAGTTGGGAGAAGGAATCGGATCGTATGTTTCAACTGGGTTTAAAACAAGCAATCTGCATGACGTGATGATTCGTGTTTTAGAAGAGATAGAGAAAATGCAAGTGTGTGCAGTGTTTTATTTTACTGCTTGTTTTTATTTGAATTGTTTTTTAGGATTACCATTTTCTGAAAAAAGCGAAAAGAGAAAACAGCAATTAATGCGGAAATTACAGAACGACGTTATTTCATTAATGAACAAGTCGATCCTTGAAACTACAGCCCTATAAAACAAGACTCTGTCGCTTCGGGAAAAGCGAAGAGGGATATTTACAGAAAGCGAGCCCTATCAAAAAATCCGTTTCACCTGGGCAGGGTGAAAGGTTAAAGATGGCAATTACTTTGACTGGTGAACGACCTTCAGAACATCGACAGCAACCCATTGGCAGCGAACTCCTCGGTGAATCACAAAGTCTGGCACCTTCCTTGATTTGTCTTCAGAAATGACGCTGATTTCTGGTGGAGCAGGATCATTGGAATCTGTCTCCCAGGCAGAATTGTCGTAGGAGAACTCCTCTGTTGCATTTTGCATAGCATTTGTGCTCTCAGGTGTATCTCCCCATCCAGTTGGCTGGATATCTTCGAGCCTGATACGAGAGCTTTCGGGCGCAGTGTACTTGACCATATAGTCGTATTTTCCACTCGGTTGTCCCAGAGTGTCCCAAACTTCTTTGGAACTGGAGAAGTCATCTCTCTCGATGACGTTGACCTCGGGAAAAGCATAGTTGATGAATTCAAGTCCTGCAAATGTTGCGAATTCATCTTCATGTTGAGTAGTTTCCGAATGACCTGAGTGTTGATCCCATGACATGGTGGGGACACAGGTATTCTGTTCAATGACGGTCAGCTGATTTTCATTGTTCGGCTGACTCTCTTGCCCCAAATCTCCTGGGTAAGGTTGCCACATTGGCAGACCATCCATTGGGCCATAATAGTTGTGGTCAAAGTTGTCTTTCATCAAAGTATCCTCCTCTAATGAATTTGGCAGAGCATGGCATCCTTCTGGATCACAATCTCCGTAGATCATTTCGACGTCTGACCGTGGTATAAATCTCGGACTCTGTGCGGTATAGCAAAATGGTGTAGGCACCTCTTCCTGAGACATATAACCGTCCTCATTAAGATAGGACTTCCATTCTTCATCCGTGTCAGAGGGATCTTCCTCATTGATAGCATGGACTGCTTGAGACACTGGGTGAAGAAAACCTCCACTGTGGAAGAAGTTTTGAAGGGGATGAAGACTTTCATCACTAGCAGCTGTCTGGGTACAGGTTGCAGAAAAACCAAGACCCTTCTTTGTTTTATTGTCAATAGGAATGACAAGCTGTCCCCATCCGGTCGTATCGGTACTCTCGACCGCTTTGATAGCATCGTTGTATGAAGAAATTGAAGTTCCTTCTTTGAACTGATTGTTCTTACTTACCAACAGTGCTTGGAACTAAGTTCCAATAACCTCCTCGGGTTCTATACCAGTAGATGATGACAAGCTACTTACAAGCAAGGCTTGTTCCCCACAAACCGTGACAAGTTGATCGTTCTTGACGAACTTTAGGTTTTGGTGGAGGGTCAAAGTAACTGCTCCAGCCTGATGTATCCAAGGTCTTCCTAATAAACAACTGTACGTTGCCCGGATGTCCATGACCTGGAAAGTAACTTGGAAAGTGTGAGGACCGATAGTTGTGGGAAGATCAACTTCGCCGATAACTGTTTTTCTGGATCCGTCGAATGTTTTAACGACGACCTCGCTGATTCTCATCGGAGGGCCTTTGAATGATAATTGCATCAAAGAGGACTTCGGCATAACATTCAGGGCTGACCCTGTATCTACCAGTACGCTGGCTAAAGCATCGTCCTGGCAGTTAACTGTAATGTTGAGCGCCATGTTATGACAGCGGCCCTCTTCGGGTAATTCCTCATCACTAAATCCCAAATTATTGCAGGAAGTGATGTTAGAGACAATACTATCGAACTGTCTAATTGTTACATCCTGTTCCACAAAGGCTTGCTCCAAGACTTTCTGTAGAGCCTCCCTATGCGCTTCTGAACTGAGTAACAGCGATAATACCGAGATCTTTGAAGGAGCTTGTAACAGTTGATCAACAATGTTGTATTATTTCCTTTGGATGAGCTTCAACATCTCATCATTATTTTTTGAAAGGTTGGGATTACTGGATTGACCGACTGGTGGATAAGGAGTTTCTGTCTGAAGTTCCTTTTCCTTGTTAAGTTCCCCAGCCCCTCGGTTGAAGATTCTACCACTCCGTGTTACACGACTGATGTCTGTAATATTCATGACGGAGGGTAATGGAATTTCCTTTCCATTTTCAATTATCGTTGAACCGTATTTGTAAGGGATAGCCTTAGCTGATTCATACGGTAGTGGTCCCGATAGATAGATGACTATGGGAACCTTATGATTTTTCTGACCATCATAAGTAATCTCGATCCGTTCCCGGTTGAGAACTTTAGATTCGTCAAGTAGAGGGATTATGGCAAAAACATCCCTGGTCTGGTGATGACCAGAGATCGTGACAACATCCTCGACTTGATCGGCAAGGTAGTTCGGCATCCAGTTGATGGGTCCAGAACCCGGATATGGACGAATCTCTCCACGATCCACCTGACCCTGAAGAGCTGCTCTCACAAGGTAACACCCTTGGTTACTTTCCGAACAGACGCTACAACGGTCGAAATTGTGTGGTGGCACCTGGCCACGCCCACTTTGAATACAATGTAACCTCACTAGGTTAGCTTCCACTGATTGGACATCCTGACTTTGACGCCGAGTAGGATTCCTGTTATTGATACTAATCTGCTGAGTATCTTCATCCATATATATTGGCATCCACCAGTGATTTAACAAGTGTTGAAGTGCCTCCTGGACAAGGGTACAACCTCGATCGTTTTCGCAGCCTGCTTTACAGCTTTGATAGTCATGTGATATTAAGAATCCGAGTCAGACCTGTTCAGCATGTAACTCTACCAAGTTGGTATTCATCACGCGAATATCGAAGATCTGAACCATGTTGATTTGATAGGGATTCCTATCATGGTAGTCTTGGATCCATCCAAGATCCATCTGATGCTGGAGGGCCTCCTGTATGAAAGAGCATCCCTGTTTGTTTACCGAGCAAATCAGACAAGAACTGTAATCATGCCGCGGCAGATTATGATACTGGCTTTGCCTTGAGTGCATTGCCACCAAGTTAACATTCATTGCACGGATATCGTGGTTCTGAATGACGTTAGAATTCGTGTAAACCATGTTAACTCCATGAACTCGGTGCTCTTGGATCCATCCAAGATCCATTTGTTCCTGTAGAGCTGCTTGCACCACAGGACATCCCGGATTGTCTTTAGAGCAGATATCACACTGGTGATAATTATGAGGTGGCACATGGCCATATCCACTCTGTCTACAATGCATCTTGACCAGATTGGTTTTCAACAAGAGTACATCGTGAATTTGATAGACATTGTTAGTCTCTCCTTCTATCAAATTGACTGCAGCCTTCTCATGTTGAGGTAGCGGGTTCGTGAGAACATTAGGATTCGTATCCTTGAAGGATAAGACCCCGCTCCTAACAAGTTTTTGCACGTCGGACTTGAAATTGAGACAAGTCTCTATGTTATGCCCTGGACCTCTTTGATGATAAGGGCAAGTTATATCCACCTTAAACCAAAAAGGCAGATTTTCCGGTACTGTAAGAGGAGATTTAGTCTGAATGTGCCCCTTAGCCAGTAGTAATGGAAACAGCTCTGCGTACGTTACGGGTACAGGATCAAATCCTGGTGGCCGTGTTGTACGGTTGTTGTTATATGGAGGACGAGCCTGCTGAAGAGGTTGTTGTGTCCTTTGCTGGTCAGGTTGGCTCTGTGCAACCTGAGGCTGATACGTAGGAATAGACGCAGGGTTGATAGCAGGAGTCATAGCTGCTACCGGTTGATAACGTCGCCTTTGCTTTTCGAGAGAGATATTCCCAATATCTTGCTCTTTTTTCTTAGGGAGAGCACTACCATATTTTTTAGTACCGCTCGTCGATCCAGTGTCTTTTACCAAACGTCCTTCTCGGACGGCTTCCTCAAGACGTACGCCCATGCCCACCATCTCGGTGAAATCACTGGGTGCACTGGCAACCATTCGGTCATAGTAAAATGAGCTTAAGGTTTTTAAGAAGATCTTTTTCATCTCTTTTTCCTCAAGAGGCGGACAAATTTGAGCGGCAATTTCACGCCACCTTTGAGCATACTCCTTAAAGGTTTCCTTGTCCTTTTGCGACATTGGTCTGAGTTGATCTCTGTCGGGTGCCATGTCCAAATTGTATTTGTATTATTGGACGAAGGCAGTACCAAGATCTCTGAATGTACTGATCGTAGTATGGTTTAAACCCATGTACCATTTTAATGCGGCACCGGTTAAACTATCTTGAAAGTAGTGAATCATTAGGTCCTGATTCTCCGTCTGAGCTGACATCCGCCGAGCGTACATCACCAGATGGCTTTGAGGGCAAGAGTTACCCTTGTATTTTTCAAAGTCGGGCACTTGAAATTTGTGTGGGACTTTCACATTTGGGACCAAGCAGAGATCTGCAGCGTCCTTTCCAAATAGATCCTGACCGCGAATGGCTTGCAGTTCCTTCTGCATTTCCAGGAACTGCTCCTGGAATTCCTCCATTCTGGCAAACATAGTTTCCTTCTTACCAGAAGGTGTCTGTGGAATCTATCCTTCCGGGACAGTGTGCACCACAGGGGGTGGTACCGTGACTACGGTAGTAAATCTTGGCGTTTACCGAAGTTTGTAACCTTCAGGAGTCTTTAGTATGCCTCTGGCATCTTCGCTTTCCCGAAGTTTGTAACCTTCAGGCCCAGCGGCTTCTGTTGTGATTCCCTGATCTTCAGTGATCGGCGGAACATATCCTTCCGGGATATAGTTAACAGGCATGCCCCAGGGGCGATCTTTCGGTATCTGATACCTAGGATCATACTTCTTCACTATGGGCGTTGAGGTGATCTCTGAGATCACAGTCCTTTGTAGCTGAGCTTCTACCATGGCTTGCATGTCGTTACGAAGCTTTCTCATATCCTCTCTTAGAGCGTCGATCTCTTCCTTCAACTCTCTGTTTTCTTCCTCAAGATCATCCATCCTTTTCTAACGATTGGCCCGAGTATTATACGAATGAGTCAGTTTGACTCTAGAACCGAGACACAAACGTGAGATTCGTAGGTAAGAAGAATACGCGATGTGAGAATGATGAATGCAATGATTATATTAATTGTTTAATCAAAATAAACTTCGACAATTAGATTGCAAATATCAAACAGTGGGGGGGAACCCCTTTTTATTGAATTTCAAAGGATTACAGAAATGGAAATACAGTAGATTACAAAGTGCAGAAACAGAAACCTAAACTAATGGGTCCCGAGTCCTCTCTGAAGAGAAATCGGGTGCTGATTCTGGTATCTTCCTTTTCTTTGACCGGGGCTCTTGGGTCGTTGTCGGGTTGTCATTCCTTTGCCAAGTGAAAGGAGCGAGCAAATTCCTTTGATCATCTTGATTCTCTACAGCATGTTGCTCCAAAATTTCAATCAGAGCATCTTTCTCTTTCAGTAATTGCTGTATTTTGATGCACTCTACGTCGAGGGTGCGGTACTTGTTCTTCCAAGACCTCCTCTCCCTTTGAACTTTGTTGAGAGTAACCTGAAGCTTTTTAGTTTCCGTCATGAAGTACATGGCAGATTCCCTCGGCGGAAGAATTCCGTAACAAGGATAAGGAATCTTTAGCTTGAGAGCTCTAGTTTGTACCCAATGGAGATAAGGCTCCACCGAGACACAGTCCGGTTTTCCTAGAGACTCTCGTCCTTTCTTATGAACCTGTTTCCAAGCGTGCACTATTTTCGTTTTTAGTGCTCTGTCATTTTCTCCTTCTTTGAAGAAAAGACCTTCCAGATGAACACCCCGTGGGACGTGTCTCATCGGGTATCCAAATTGACGACGAACCAATACCGGATGGTAGTTGATTCCTCCCTTAGTTCCTAAAAGGGGTACGTTGGGGAAGTTTCCACAACGGTCAATGATCCTAATTTCATCATAAATCCTATTACACCAATCTATATCAGAGTTGGTAAGAGACATGATCTTCTGCGACCAATGTAAGGCACTCTTACAATCCCAAAAAGCAGCAGACTTGGGCAAGTGGGAGATAAACCATTTATAAAGCAGAGGTACACAACATGTGATCTCCCCTCCGTTGTACAAATTTTCCAAGTGTACAGAATGATACGCGTCTGCGAGCAAAGTCGGCACAGGATTTCCAATGAGAAAAACCTTAATGGAGTTAATATCGACGAAGTTATTGATGTTGGGAAACAAAAATAACCCGTATGTGAGCAAGACAGAGATGCTTTCAAAAGCAGTCACGTTTCCTATACTGGAAAAATACAAGGCTTTCTTAGTTAAGAACTAGGCTGGAAAACCTTGGATGCCGCCCTTAGTGGTTAGGTGAGTCTTGACCTCAGACTCGTCCAAAGGAATTGCTCTTGCAATGGTCTGATTCTTTGGAATTTCTTCCAGTCCAGAAAATGGAGCTCGATCAGTGATATGTAAATCGATCAGATGAGAATACTCCTCCAGCGTTGGTGCTAACTGGTAATCCGGGAATGTGAAACAGTGATAAACTGGATCATAAAACTGAATGAGCGCATCCATGATTCCCTCAATCACATGGACTCTTAACAGTGGTAGCAAACCTCCGTACTTGGCTCTGAAAGCCTCAGGGTTAGTGATCATCCTTGCTAACCTTCTCAAATCCTCTAGCTTTGGAACCTTGAAGGTGTACGTATGAGTTCTCCTTCTACCGAAATCCATTAACGTAATCCTCTTCTCTGATATTTGCAATCACAGTCTTAGTTTAATTTGAAAAACAGAGAGACTAGAAGAGAAGAATTTTTTGAATGTTTTAATGTTTTTTAGATGAATGCATGAATGCAGCACACAAAAACATAGAAAAAACATGGGGTCAAAGGGTCGTTGTCATGAAGTCAAGGCTCTACCCATCCCCAAAGGTTTATACTAGGGTGATTTTTGTACCTGTACTCATTATCATCAGCTCCTCCCAGGAAAGCAAAACAACAAGCAGATCGCCAGCGAGTTGTAGAGCAATCTTAGAGTAAGTACCATTCACCGATAATAGATCACCAGCCTCAAATGAGGGTAGTATCGCGTAACAACTATTCCCGATAGTTTCCGCACTACGAAAGGGTTTGGCTCCTCAGCTTCTCAGGCATCACAACCTACCCATTGTCTAGGTGAGAGAATGGTTACATTAGTCAGCCTCCACTGAGGTTGATGGTCGACCTCGTTGCCATCACTTATCTTAAGTGTATACTCAATCTTTCCACATACGGCATCACCCGCATTCCCATTAGCAGAAAAAATAAACACGTATAGAAATTAGGAAAAGCAATATATATATTTGTCCTAAACATCCTAGACCTTTAAAGCTATGAATCCTAAGTTCTTGACAGAAAATGGTTCCCCGGCGGAGGCCCCAATCTGTGGTTTTCACACAAGAGGTGAATAGGTTTAGAAGTAGGCCTCACGGTGGGAGCCATTTTTTCTGTAGCGAGCGATTTTGGACGCGGTTCTTAAGCGTTGGTCGCTCTCTGCGGTTTGAGCGTACTACAGGTCGATTCATTTTTATCCTATTGTGAGCTGAATAAGGAAGGGAAATAGATGTCTCCAATTAACCCTGCTTTGCATACTGAGTTTAAACAGCGGTCTGTTAGGTTACGAATGCTATTAATGTGGGGGGGCCTTTGTACTGGTTATTTGTATTTTTGCCAATACGGTTTCTTTCTTTTCACTTTGACAGAGGGTTTCTGACGGGGAACAAGGATTAGGATGTTAGGACTGATGTTTTAAATTACTGCTTTTGATTGATGGAGATATGGGGTTTGGGTTTTTTGTTTAGTGTGCTCGCTAAGATTTTTCTTTCAATCTTATGCCTACGTATTCCCGTTTACCGAAACAGGGAAATCAGAGCGTTCGTAGTTCCTCCTATTTTATGGGAGGAAATGGTTGTTTTGGTGTCTTGTTCAAAGCCCAAGACGTGAAGCGAAAGGTGGTTTGTATCTTGTTCGAAGCCCAAGATGTGAAGCTGAAGAGTGTATTTGTATCTTGTTCAAAGCCCAAGATATGAAGCTAAAAGGGTGTTGACTTTAGAGAGAATTTGTCACCTCTAAAGAAGGGTTTGTCTGTCACAACTGTTGGGTGACTGGTTATAAAGGAGAATTACTTTAACCGGGATTTGTGAATCCGGCAATGCCATAATTTCCTTTATAGGGGATTTTTAACCTGAAGGGGATGACTTTAACTCAGTGTAGAGCAATGCCATCTTTCCTTAGGAATTCCTCATGCTAAAAGAGGGACAGTGGCATGGATGTAGATGATCCAGAGGCTTGCCGCTTACAGCGATTAGATGAAAGGGGAAGGAGTTGTTAATGTTTGTGTACTGTGAACGAGGCACAGTTTTGATGCTAAAAGGTTAATTGGATTAACCAGTGGTTTTCTTATACAAAGCCTAAGAGGAGGCTAATATGTGTCTCGTACAAAGCCCGAGAGAGAGGCTAAAAGGTTTTGACTCAACGAGGGAATCTTTTGGTATCTCGTATAAAGCCCGAGATGGAGGCTATTTGACTCAACAAGAGAGTTTTTGTATCTCGTACAAAGCCCGAGATGGAGGCTAAAATTTGTTTGGCTCAATAAGAACCTTTTTGTATCTCGTATAAAGCCCGAGATAGAGGCGAAAGGGGTAATTGACTCAACGAGGGAGTCTCTTATGTGTCTCCTACAAAGCCCGAGAGAGAGGCTAAATGTTGTTTGACTCTGCTAGGGAGGATCATTGTACAAAGCCCAAGAGGAGGCTATGGTGACTGTTCAGTTAAGTGACAGGTCCAGTATACTGATTTCAAAGAGAAAATCAGTTCTTATATGAGCAACACTGTACTCAGGGATTTGATTTAGGGATCCGGGTTATTCATGTTCTTTGAGGAAGCGAGAAATCCAAAGGGTATTGAGACTGTCCGAGTCTGCAGGTTTCCTTCCTATTTAACGAAGGGGTCACTTGAGAATGTCTTTGAGACTCAAGGAGATTAGACTGTCCGTGTCTAGAGTTCCATCTTTTGTACTGTGCTTTGAGAAACAGTAGTAGACTCTATGAAAGGACTGTTCTATGTAGATGATTAAGTTCTGTTCCTATACCTCTAGGAGGTCGTCGGGACAATTTGTACGAAGCCCAAGAGGAGGCTGGAAACTTTTAAGAAGCTGAGGGTCCTTGTACTAATCCCAAGAGAAGGCTAGGTTGCTTTTAGGAAGCCCGTGGGTCCTTGTATAATGCCCAAGAGGAGGCCGATTGCTTTTAAGAAGCCGATGGGTCCCCAAACCCCGAGAAATTCAAGGAAAGCTATTCACAAGGAATAGATCAAGTCAGGAAAGTTCGAGAATTTGGAAGAAACTCAAGGGATGCCATTCACGGAGAAAAGATCATCTCTGGGGAGTAGAGTTTCTTGACAAATGCTTTTAAGAAGCCTGTGGGTCTCCAAACCCCGAGAAATTCAAGGCAATGCTATTCACCGAGAATAGATCAAAGTCAGGAAAGTCCGAGAATTTGGAAGAAACTCAAGAGATGCCATTCACGGAGAAAAGATCATCTTTGGGGAATAGAGTTTCTTTGAAAACTTCTATGAGTGACAGTCTATGAAAGGGTTCACAGAGAATGTTGCCTTTCATATCTCAATATTGTTTAACCCCAAGAGGAGGGAAGACTGTGTCTGGTAATCCTATGGGGATCTAGTTTAGACTATTTCTAAGAGGGATCAACAGGCTTAAAGCTAGACGTAGTTGCCGGGGAAACTCTAAATATCTATACTATTATTACATAGTTGATATGAGTTTATGAAAGAAGACTTACAGCGAAACAACCCCACAATACAGTTATATGCATATGAAAGCGGTAAATGAAAGCAATAACCACTTATTCGGTTGTAGAGCGTCCATGTTGTTTGGTTAGTTGTTGAACAAAGAAAGATTGAAAACAACAATATATTCCAAATCAAAGGAGAAAGTGCTTTGAAAAAGAAAGATTTGGGGCTTACAGCTCAAGGAGAGGCCCAGGGTTTTATCAGTGAGCGCACTGTTTGAATTTGTACAGAGGGACTTATACAAGTGACTGAGGCCAAAATGTTTTCTGTACAAAGGGATGGGTCTTACACTCTCTCAAGAGGCCCAAAAAGTTTTAAAGAAAAAGAGTGGGGCTTATAACACGAGGGTAGGCCCAATTGATTTTTCGTTAAAAATGGCGATCGCGCCGAGATTTTCTTTTAACGCGAAGGGACTTATACAATAAGTGAGGCCCAAATGGTTTTGGTTAAAAGGGGATTGGGTCTTTCACTCTAATAGAGGCCCAAGAGTTTTGAATGGGTCTTATAGCTCAAGGAGAGGCCCAAAAGGTTATTTTTCAAAAGGCGACGATCGTGCCGTTTGTTTTTGACGGTATCGGGACTTATACAATGCACTGAGGCCCAAAAATGATTTGGTAAAAAAGGATTGGGTCTTACACTCTATTAGAGGCCCAAGTGTTTTGAAAATGATTTATGAGGGTTGAATTAATCCAAAAACCCTAATTTGTTTTCAAACATGTATTTAATTGATTAAAAATTCAATTAAAATGATCAAAATTGTTTAACATATGAAAAACAAATTGTGATCTTGGATTAATGCTTCAAAAATTAAGTATTGACCTACAAAATAATTAGAAAGCATTAAAAGTTGCAAAATCAATGTGGAAAAAATATTTAAAATGTCAAAAACAATTAAAATATTAATTCTTTGCAAAAATATCAATTATATGAAATAAATAATATTTTTGGGATTTTTTGATAAAATAAAATATTTTAACATTTTTGTGAATTATTAAAAAAAGAATCAACTCAAAATCATTAAAACTCAGAGAGAAATTAATTTTTGAATCAATTAAATAAAATCACAAAATTCAAATATTCAAATTTCTAAAAATGGCGCCAAGAACACACCAAGAACACGCGCGTGTTCTGGGCTTGGCCAGATTTGTATTTTCTCTCCAATCTCACTGAATACTTGATTATAACATGCAATCCACATATCATTATGCTCGTCTCAACCTCACGATCATGTCTATGTCAATTAATTTCATTTAAATTAAACATATAACAAGAAATTATGAAAAATCCTCAAGAACCCTAATTTCTGCATGAAGGCTAGGATTTTTTATACACGATTCAAACAATGCAATTAAATGAGGGGAAACATTCCATGCATGATTATGAACATATGGCCAAATTATTGTGCAGCAAAAATTGCATGGATCATAGAGTTAGAAGAACTCATGCTTACCACTTGCAGCTGGTGATCGTGATTTGTGTTGGAGGTGTTACAGCTAGGTTCCAATGATGTGGATAGCTTCCCTAGGTGCCAAGTGATGTGTCTGAGTGCTTGGAATGGATTGAAATGGTTTGGAGTTGAAGATGGCACCTCAACTGCAAAACTGTCAAGAACTTGAGCAATTGGCTGTTGATTTTGTGAAATCTGTGTTCCAGATGTTATGTGAGTGTTTGGATCACTTCTATATGATGTATGTGAGGTGTGTGAGTGATTGGTTTGAGTGGAATTTCCCTCTAGCTCAAAACCTGATAGCTACCTTGCTAAGAAAGGCATTTTTGCCAAGAGAAAGAGATTTTGAGGAAAGCATCTGTTAGATGGCTTTGGTGTACTCAAACTGATCAAAATTGAGCTCTATTTATAGTAGAGCAAGTTTGTTTTGCAAGGAATAGTGAATGGCAACTGCTAAGTAGGTTTGGCCAATGTTGGCAAATGAAAATCCAAGTCTCCTCTAGCCATTGACTAGAGGTTAGGGCACAGAGCTTTGGTCCCCTTGGTCTTGGATAAGTCTTGACTGATTTCAGATGAGAAGGGCTCAGTCCATGCCACCTTGATGCTTCCATTGAATGCTTCAATCCAAATTTGGAGTCTTGTCCCTATTTTGGCCATTCTAGGTTCAACATGCTATTTCTTGTTCCATGGACTTTGGAGGCTTGGCTCAGTGATTCTCCCCTTTAGATTCAATCCTCAGATGTGTCCAAGTGGATAGGAGCATTTGAATTTGGCTGATTTTGGCAAATCGAGCAAAAATGCAAATTCTGCCTTGCCTTGGCAGATTTCAGCAAGGCAACTTTCCAACGTCATATCTCATGACTTAAATGGAATTTGGCAATGTTCTTGGCCATTTTGGAAAGCCCTTACATGATACAACAACTGTTTGAACATGTTTGGTTTTGATCTCTTTTGAATCCAAGTGAAAAATCCCCCTACATTTGGAAAAAAATGAAGACAGATTTGGACTTAGTGAAAATTTCACTAAGTGTTGGAAAAAGTGTCATTTTCATTTTTCAGCCATTTTGATCACTCCATAACTCAAAATCCTTAATGAATTGGACTTAGGTCTAGTTGAAGTTTTTGTAGAGGGTAATGAGGGCTACAAATCCATCTTTGGATGAGGAAAAATGGCTTTGTGGTTTAGGAGTTATGATCCTCAAAAGTTGGTACCCTTGTCACTTTATTTTTAACTTAGAAAATTTTCTAAGTTTTTATGGTTACCCCTTTTACAAGTTATCCAACTTTTCTTGATTTTTCTTGATGAATGATGATTCAAATCATACATTAACATCATTTTAGGGTTAAAAATCCATTTTGGTGAAAAATCTCAAAAAGTCAAAGTTGACTTTGTGCACAGTTGACTTTTTATCAGATGAATTCCAAACTGTGCAATTCCTCAGGAAATCATGTCCTTGACCTAAATCAAACTTGATGGACATGTTTCATGGATGTCATAGGGTATATTGAGGCATGTCCTAGGGTTTGGGAGCATGTCCTGGTCAAAAGTCAAAGTTACAATTGACTTTTTCCTTAAAACCCTAATTGTGGAGCAGATAAAATTGAGACTTGTTGCTCAAACTTCTTGGATTAATCCATTGTCCCAAATGGATCAATATGGTATATTAGAGACCCTCAAACCCTCTCTTGAGGTCTTGGCTCTTGATTTGCCCTAAAAGTCAACTTAGGGGTGAATTAGGTCAAGAAACCCTAATTCCTGATTTTTGATGAATGCAACCCCTGAGGCAAAATTGACTTGATGATTGGGTCCATGAGGTTCCATGGAGTATATTAGGTTATATTTTGGATCTTTGGCTTGTGCCCAGATGAAATTTTTCATTTGGAGGCCCTGGTCGACCAAAACCCTAATTTGGTGACACTGTCGATCTTGAAGCTTGATCCACCTAGAAGGGAACAACCTTGTGCTTAATACTTGAAGTGGGAGTCCTCTTGATCCATTGTGAATGTTTGAGAGGTTAGACAAGTTGAAGATCATGTCATTCCTTGATTGATCCTTTGCCTAAGGCTCTGAGAGGGCTAGAAACCCTAATTTTGATTGTAGTGAATGCTCACCCATCTTTGGGGAGACTGATGAAGTATGATAGTTCCTCCATATTGTGACGATGATTTACACAATGATGGGAAATCTTAGTGGTCAAAATTTGGGGTATGACACACGGCCCATCACCAATTGCCACAAGCCACATTCAACCATCAGCACAAGTTTTCACTCTATTTGAAAAAGTCTCAGCTGCTAATATTTCAAGTTGTCCCCCACTTCTACGTACAACAGGACTCACACAAGCCCATCTTTCAACCAAGCCATCTCAAGCTACACAAACATTGCCAAAATAGCCAAGAAAAATCCCAGTCGTGCACGTGAACTAATTAGCTGCTATTACTCCAAGTTTCATCAAGCCAACATGGCTAATTTTCCAGCTACCACGTGAGCCCATCACCAATGCACATGAACATAAGCCAATTTCTACACACTACACAAGCCATAAGCTGCTGTTACATGATGAGAAAAAGTGAAGGCACAGTAAAAGTTTGAGCCATGAATTTCCAAGCCGCAAAAAACAACAAAATACGTGAGCAATTCAATTCCAAAGCTGCAACTTCCAAAACGGCATGGCATCCAAGGCGAAATGACTTGCAAACTGATTGTACAAAGAGAAGATCAAAACGCTGCAGCACCCTCTTCAAAACGCAATGAAAATTCAATTTTACCTCACAAATAAATTGCAGCAAAACAAAACGCAGTGCAAGAGGCATCAAACGACAGCGAAAAATTCACGAGGACTCACTTGCTTCTGCTATAAATAAGTGCTTCACTTATTCAATTTTATGAAGCTTTTTCAGCCTCTCAAACCTCTGCCAAATTCATTTCCCAAAGCTTCAATCACCTTCAACCAATTTCAATTACCTTCACGTTTCTTTTCATCTTCAACAATACAACATCACTACAAATTCATCAATAAATTCAGTAACTCAATCATCTTCAAAACACCATAAGTTTCAACTCCAATTTCTTGAATCTGAACCACAGTAAAAAATCGAAAAAAACTTCATCAATTCCTTCAACAATTCTGCATCTCACAAATTCGATTCGTCGCACAACAACAACAACACTCATCCGAAGAAAAGAAAAGAAGAAAGTTCAGAGCAGTTCTTACTTGAGATTCGAAGGTAGCGAAATTTTTTCGAAGAGCCTTTGCGTTTAAATTTGGTTACGTATGAGCTCCGACGGTTGAAATTGTTTGCGTATTCATGTTCTACTCATTGTTCCGATCTCGACCGTGCCAAAAAATTTTCTCTGTCGCTCCGATTCGGTGGAGTTTTGGTTCGTCGGCTTCCATGTGAATAGTGCCGCCGGTTATGAAAGGAAGAAGAAAGTGACGATGATGCTTTCTGATTTTCTTTTTTTTTCTTTTAACATTTTACATTTTTTAAATGTATTTCTTTTAAGAAGAGACTGGGCTTAGGCCTGTTGAAAGTGCAACATCATCACCCTCTTTTTCCAAACGAACCTCCTTCTTTTTTTGTTAGAACTTTCTTTCTTTTTTTTTAGTTAGAAAAATATTTTTACTCTTTTCTTGTTTTTTTCTTTTAATGACTTTTTTAATAGATTTCATTTTTATAAAAACCTTTGTATTTTGTTTTTTATGTTTATAAGCGTTTCTTGAAAAATGATTTAAAAATATTTTAATCCTTTCTTTTAATTTGATTTCTCTTTTCTCTTTCGATTTATTGTTGGTTGTTAGTGGATCATAAATGTTAGGTCCACTTTTCTTCATCTCTTTTCTTTTTTATCGATGAAAGTCTAAGATCTTGGAATTTCGTTGGTGAATTTCGAGCAAGACGAGATCGTTACCATTTTCCTTTCGTGCAGTATCGATTTCGGATGACGATATATATATCATTCATCTAGCGTACATTGGCACAAAGAGTTATTGACCGGCCTCATTGTAGGGTAATTACTCCATAAATTACTCGGCGATTGCTTAACATAGCGCAATATTTGTCCCGTATCGGAAAACTTTCAAGAATGGTTGATTATTTGTCTTATGGTTCAAAACTCATGAAACTTGTTGTTAGGAGGCTTTGGTCTTATCAATCCTCTAATGAGTTTCATCAACCTTGACCTAAGTGCAATTATTCAATTGTTATTGATCACTAACTCTAACAACTAATCACTAACTTGCTAACAATATTATTATATTAATTTTGTTTATGTTTCCTTGTCGCTCCTTATCTCTTTTATTTTTTATGCTTCATTATTATCATTTCATATCATGTTTATGCTTCCGCAATTTTTACTTTGTCCGTTGAACACATGTTTATGCTTATGCATTTTTTCTCTTTGTCCACTTGGACCAAAACATTAATAAAGGTTTAAACCATAAAAAACTTAATTCTCCTCCTTTTGGACTATTGGTTACTATCCTATGCTTTGGAGTGATCTCTTTATGGACCTCTTTTGAAGTAATATTGGACTTATGGACCTAGAATTAGGACTTCTTATCCCTTTGCTTGGAGTATTGATTGAAGACTTGCCTTTAAGTGGCCAATTTGCTTAAGGATGGAATTCTTTTAATATTGCTTTGAAGTGGCTCCATTTTGGTTAGATCCTTCTTTTTCCCTAGCTTTTACTTTATGCACTAGGATAGTCACTTCTTCTCCCCCCCCCCCCCCCCCCCCCCCCCCCCCCCCCCTCCCCCCTTCTTAAATTTTTCAAAACTTCCTCTCTTTTTCAAAAACCTTCTTGTTTTCAAACTTAAAACCGCTCTCATAATAAAACCTTGACTTTTGTCAAGTGACTTTTTAAACTTTTGTTTTCTTTAATAAATGTCAATCCATCTTAATTATACTTTGACCATTTCATAAAAACATAAAAAAATACAAAACTCATCCAAATTTTTTGTGCTTTTATGCACTTTTTTCTTTTAAGCTTTTCAAAAAGAATTAGACATGAGTCATTTTTTTGATGAGATGTAAAACTCCTAACCAGGGTATTTTGTTGAAAGTATGGTCATTTTCCACTTAGATGTTGAAGTGATTAGTCTTGTTGATGTTAATCCAAGCAAATCCTCCATCTTAATGTGAAGCAAATGCCTCTTTCCCATACCTTTGGGTAATTAGTTGAGTATTCTCTCTTGAGAATGACGGGTTGTCTTTTTCAAGATAAAATAAACCATAACCAATAATTTTTGTTCTTTGTACCACGAACTACGAGGTTTTGATCCTACATTGCACATCGTGGGTACGTAGGCATGAGGCGATAAGTCTCTCCAAACAAAAAATATTAAAAAATAATTCTCCTCTCATCTCTCCCAATCTCTTTTAAGCAAACCATTTTCAGACCAAAAGCATGAATACATCAAAGGGCTCCTATAGAGTACTATAGATGTATTGGGTGCGTAAAACCTTCCCTTTACATAACCAACCCCCTTACCCTTTATCTCTTTGTTCTTTTAGAACTCTTTAGGTTTTGTTCGCTCTTTTTTCCTTTCCTTTTTGGATAAAAATAAAAGTACGGTGGCGACTCTTGTTTATTTTTGAGTTAAGTTAATCAATAGCTTACACTCACAAATTTCCCCGCTACACACGCATCTTAAACTTTTCCCCAGAATATGCATCATCAACTTCAACGCCTTCATCCAACAAGAGTCGTAAAGCATCAATTAATGAACTTAGATAAACATCTATGTCATTACCAAGTTATCGTGGTCCAGAAATCATCATACTTAACAGTATATACTTGCGCTTCATACTCAACCAAGGAGATAGGTTGTAAATAGTGAGAAGAACATGCCACGAAGTATGATTAGTGCTCAGATTACCAAAGGGGTTCATTCCATCGGTTGCAAGTCCAAACCCAAGGTTTCTTGGCAAAACTCCAAAATCCGGAAACAACGAATCAGTTTTCTTCCATTGCAACGAATCAGCAACATGGCAAATGTTTCCATCACGAGTCCTTTCATCTGCATGTCATCTAATATTCTTTGCGTCATTTAAATTAGAATAAAGTCTCTTAAATCGTGAAATTATTGGTAAATACCATAACACTTTAGCAGAAGGATGCTTCATACTAACATTGTCATAGTCATTGTCATCACCAATGTTGGCCTTCAGCTTGTAACGTGACACACCATATTTTGGACATTGATACAAGTCTTCATAATCTTTCCGGTATAATATGCAATCATTAGGGCAAGCATGTATTTTGATATACTCCAGACCCATTGGACACAATATCTTCTTGGCCTCATAACAACGATCCGGCAATTTGTTATCTTCTGGTAACATTTCCTTTAGTAGTTCAAGTAATTCCGTGAAACTTTTATCCGACCATCCATTTTTTGCCTTCAGATTAAACAACTTTAACACCTCTGACAATCGTGTAAAATTTGTGCATCCCTTATATAAAGGGGTGTCTTTATCACTACATAAAGTATCATAAATATGAGCATTCTTAAAAGATTTTTTCCCGAATATCATGGAACATATCCTCTAGTTGATCTTCCATATATTCATCTTCATCCACTCTTTGACTTTGTGACACACAACTTTCCTCCACCTCACCATGCCACATCCATATTATATAATTTTGACATATACCATCACAACAAAGGTGATGGAATATTTAATCATTTCTACACTTTTTGATATTCGCGCAAAGAACAGAAGGACAATAAAAGATACCACTATTTTCTAGAAGATGTTTATCAGCGTATTCAAGAAATTCAAGAACTCCTTTCTCATAAACCTTACCTAATCTATCGGCTTTCATCCAACTACGATCCATAACAACTTCTGAAATTTATACACATATAATATTGTGAATGACACACTAAAATGTAATTCAAAAACTTAATGCATATGCAAATATAAACCTAAAGGATATAAAACATTTACTCTAATACTGACTTGAGCATAAACAACATAAACATACTGACTTGAGCATATACAACATAAATAAAGAAAAAAGGAATGAAGATGTTGAAGAATACCGTACTTCGAAGCTGAAGAATCAAATGAACAAAGAGGGTGTGAAAATTTGAGCTACAGATGAACGGATACAAAGAGGGTAAAGATTACGTCACCGCTGTCGTCTCTGGCTCGCTTGTTCAACTAGGGCGCCTTTTGAAAGAAATAATACAGAATAAGTTTTGTTTTAATTTATCAGTGAACCTTTTAATTAAGGTTGGAAAACACAACCGTTGTGGAATTGAAGTCTTCTTAGAACGGTTGTTTTACTTCACCATTGTAAACTATTTTACAATTTATTTTTCAAATAATGGAGTTAAGTCCCATAACAACGGTTGGTTTAATAAACTGTTGAAAACTCATTTAAAATTTATTTTATAAATAATGGACTTAAGTGACAAACACTTAATATACTCTAAAAAATGGAAAAGGTGTAACTGCTGGGAATCGAAGCTTGCTACATAATATTTATTACTACAGTCTTTTAAAATAACCGTCATTATATTTCTATTTATACATACGGCTACTTATCGGGCACAAAATTTTTAACCTATTATAATGGTTTATTTGAATCCGTTGTAAACTTTGCGTTGTTGTTTGCGCGTTTTGTAGTAGTGTCAGAGCGTTCGGTGAGTTCGAACAGGGCGGGTCGATGGCTTTTTTGGCAAATTTTGAGTTCGGGGGTCAGTTCGGTGATTTTTTTTAGCAATTTTAGTGTTAGTGACATTTTTGTTGCCTTTTGTATTATTTTTGAGTAATTTTAAGTCAGACTTCTAGCCCCTTAGAGTTCAATAGAGTTATCACCTATGAAAGGCTACCAGTAGAGTATTTTTTATTAATTCAAAGTGTTTTTGGAGTACTCTAGTCATTTTTGAGATTTAGGAATTGTTGTAGAGCTGTTTAGAGTTCCTTGGGAACTCTGTTGAGTTATAAATATATATATTATTATTACCTTTGATGAGCTATGTGTATATAATAAAATGACAAAATACTCTGTTGAGATATTTTGAGTATGTTGGTTAATTTTCGAGTTGATGAGTAATAATACAATTTTACTTAGTTGTTGATAATTTTTTAGTTATGAAAGTTAATTATATAAATATTTTTAAGTTGAGCAATTCATAGGAATTACAGTGTGTCCTTATAATTGGCAAACTTATAATTCAAGAAAGGAACCTTGTTGAGTTCTATTATTGTTTTCAACCATAATCACGCATACATGTATATTGGAGTTAGGTAAGACTTCGGTCCAGTGAGGTCAGGTTCAGAGAGGAACCATGAAGGTCTCATGTCTAGAGAGGGACACAATTTAGAGAGGAACCAAAGACAAGGATAAATCAATAATACACCTCTGATGCTCAAAACCCGATACCACATGCATATTGGAGCAGAAGTTAGTGCATTGTTCTTGTGTGAGAATAATCTATGTAATTTTATAACTATCATGCTATTTAATTACACTGCTAACATTTATAAGAATTATTCTCACCCCTTTTCTTTTGTTTGTGTGTGGCTTTTATGTCCATGTTGCAGATAAAGGTAACATGTAGTGTTGTTGTGTAGATGAATAGCGGTCATTACCTTCTTCTTTGTATTTCTGTTTTGTCTTGTACCCTTTATGTCGCTATGGTATTATAACACAAGTGATATCTCTACAAATTTCTGATAATGGTGACTTAACTTGGAAATATCGCAAGTCTCGTATAATAGAAGATTCAAATGAAGTTCTTATATGATTAGTAGATTCGACATAGAGACTTGAAGCTTCAGAAAGTATGAAATCTCGCCTGATCATGTTCGTTTGATTGATCAATGTATTGTAAAGACTCAAGGGCATTTTGGGAAATATTATTGCTAAATCACACACACACACACATACACAAATTATTTCGGAGCCTCTTCTTTTTTAACTAAAATCACCAAAAATGATTTTTTAGCATAACCAATTGAATTGGAAACCGTCAAATTGATAAGGGCATATTTTTGAACTGTCTAACCGATTAGAACAAATGTCAAATCAATTAGATGAGGGAGAATCAAGTCCATAATCAATTATGACAGCTTTTTAATTATTTGTAATAGATCTTTATCCAAATCTTCCATGTTGGACACAAATAATCGATTATTACAAGTGTCAAATCAATTAGCTAATTGACTAGCACAATTAAAATTCTCATGGATTATTTCCATTTTTACACCATCTCTTGGCCTATAAATATAGTGTCTGACCAGCATTTCAAATCATCCCGAAAATGTAACAAAAACTAAACGTTTCTTTTTTCTCACTCTCTCTAAAATCATTTCAATTTTTTTCACATATTTAAACCATAGTGCTTTGAGAGCTTTCTTGAGTTTAAGTGGAAAATTTGTTTTGGGTAAGGACTTTACTATAAATTTTCCAAGAGTAATATTTTCTTGAGTAAATAATTCTTCCTTGGGATGTAATTATTTTGGTTTATAGCTAAACCATTATTTAAAGCTTTTTTCTTGGTTTCAGGGATTAGAATAAGTCTTTGTTTAATAAACTCTCTTTTTGGGTTCGTGAAGAATAATCAGAGAAAAATCTTCACATTAGTTCTTTTGCTCATTCTGATTAAAAGCTCTATCAGTTTGAGATCATCCTAGTGTAAAATCTCACTCGTTTTTTGAGTTCATTCTGTGTAAAATATCAGTAGTTTCAAGATTATCCTGGTAAAAATATTGGTTTAGTTTGTAGTCATCCCATGTAAAACCTCGGTTTGGTTCGGAGGATAGACGATTCAAAACTCCATCCTGGCTCGAGAACAACTTGTGCAAAATCTCTGTTTGGCGAGAAAACTAACCAATTAAATTTTGTTTGTTGTTTGGCGAGAAGACTAATTGCTTCAAGCCAGATCTTTTTTTGGAGACTAAACACTTCAAACTCTATTTGCTGCTTGGTTAGAAGTCAACTTGAAATTCATTTCCTTGTATAAGGGGGTTTGTGGGCTTAGCCTTCTAAAAACTCTCAAGAATTAGTGGATACTCTCAAGATTAATTCTTGGAGAGAGGAGTAGACCCATTCATTAAGACCGAACCTCTATAAATCTAGAGTGTTATTTCACTTCCCTTTTCTATGAATTTCTATTGCATACTTAAACGTTTTTTATGAAATGTTTTTAAACTCCGATTTAAAAAATAATTGTGTTTTTAATCAACGATTTTAAAACCTCCACAATCCCCCCTCCCTTGTGTGTGGGGTCACATGTTTAACACAACATGCATTACCATTCTACAAGTTACTGAAGAAAGAGGCACACTTTGAGTGGACCACAGAGGGCGAGCAGACATTCACATCTCTAAAAACGGCCTTATCAACCCCACCATTTTTGTCAAGACCGATCATTGGAGAAGTTCTATTCCTTTACTTGTTTTCCTATTCTAAAATAGTTAGTTTTGTTCTCATCTGAGAAGTAAATTCTGTTCAGAGCCTATTGTATTTTATAAGTAAAGCATTGGACGATCCATAAAAATGTTAACTTAATAGATTCACTCTTGGAGCCAAGATGGGGGTAGAAAGTATTAAGTTGTGAACATATTCATAGCTAGTGGTATCATGGGTCAAAAGGGAGGCTTAGACAAAAGACCCATTTTTACAATAATATGTCAACTAACTAGAGAAAGGTTAGAAAAGTTCAAACATTATGAGATCTTGCATGTACCGAGGGAGCAAAATACTAGGGAAATGTCATATATAAACTTGGAAGAACCAGAACCTCTAGTATCAGCCATTCCTTCATCCATGAAATCCTGAGAAGTCCAAGCATTGAAACTTCTGATGTGGTAATGGTGGTTATAGAAGATATCTCACAGCCTTCCTAGATTTCACCTATCATGATATGCATCAAGGCTGATATGCTTCCTACCGATTTTGTTCAAGCATCTCTTATGAAAAAAAAGGTTGGTTTGTATTCTGTAATAGGAGTAATATTATACATAATATGTTTATCGACATTTCTATTAAAATTCTTCGAAGGAGAAGAATCTGTGTACACCCTCTTCAAGGTGCATGATTGGACTTTCAATCAGCATATCGATGCCAGGGATCTAGCTAAGAAGGTTCTCGAGCTAGTTATTATTGCTCGTCTATGGTCCACGATGCCAAAGAATATATGAAGAAGTGTTCCTAATTTTAGAAGCACAGAGATGTTCATAAGCCTTCCCCATTTGAGTTGTATGTGTTGACGTCACCATCACCTTTCTCTCAGTGGGGAATATATATTCTAGGTCATTTTCCTCTAGCCCGAGGTTAGGTTAAAAATTTTATTGTAGCGGTGGATTACTTCATGAAGTGGGTTGTGGCAGAAGCATTAACGAAAATCACCATAGCCAACATACTAATTTTCTAAAAGAAAATGGAACACAATTAACTAACAAGAATTTGAAAAAACCTCGAGATGATTTAAATGTCAAGAAACACTTCACCTAGGTTTAACATCCTAAGACAAATTGGAAAGCAGAAGCAACAAGCCAGGTTTTTGTTAAGAGTACTAAAGAGAATTCTTGAAGAAGTTCAAGGGAACTCAGCATAAGAAATCATGCATGTTCTTTGGGCTTATAGGACATCGCCTCACTCAACAACTTGTGAGACATCAATCCAACTCACATACGGGACTGAAGCCATCATTCTCGTCGAGATAAGAGAATTGAGTTAGAGGATGACACATCCCTTACTAGAGGAAAACAACCTACGAGCCATCAGATAAGAAATAGACTTCTCATAAGAAAAAATATTCTCATTCATCCTCATGAGGGTTGTTGTGAAACAACAACCACAACTAGGTACAACAAGAGAGTCCTACCTCGAGAGCTCCAGCACAACAAACTGGTGTTAAGATGGGTTGACATTAGAAGAAGAATATTTGGGACAAGAAACTCACAACTAACTAGGAAGAGACATGTTGGATCAAGGCTAGCATGGAAAACAAAGCTTACACTATGGAGATATTGCTCTGAGAGTTAGTCACAGGGACGTGCAATAATCCCAAACTCAAACAATATTTTAGTTAAACCTTCCTCAAGTTGTACAAAAGAAAATTGGAAAAGACTATCCAATTAATAGTTTTACTTTAAGTAATGCAATAACATTTGTTGAATTATATGATTGTCTTTCTTAAATAGAGAACGAGATGTATGAATAACACGGAAAATGAAGCCATTAGAGGTACACATATTATTTTTATCTAGAAACTCTAGACTGTAGGTGGTAGAGCCCTAAATACGTCAATCTCAAACCCAACTTTCACTAGGGGGCAAGGAAAGGGTATCGGCCTTTGGCCAGGCATAGTCCCTAGAGACCTTAAAGCAAAGCAGCTGCCTAACTCATTCACATCACCAATATGATAAAATAAAATCATGAAAAATTATATGATGAAATAAAATCATGAAAGACTATATGATGAAATCCTTCTTCGGGCTCAACAATTTTCAAGGAATGTCCATATTAGAGCAGAGAAACTTCACTTGGTTTAAGTAATTTTGAAAATTGGGTTGCATAGCATTGACTATATCTTTGAGATAGTATTCAGGATCTTTCTTCAACTCTGACAGAATGTCCTCATAAGCTTTCTCCTCCTTTGAGTGGTTGTCCTTCTCTTTCTAGAGGGAAGCATTAGCCTTTGTCACCTTGGAAGAAGAAGAAGCCAGAGTTTCCTGAGCTTCTCCCTTATTCTTTTTCAATTTTAGCGAAAGAAACATAGACCTCTCCTAAGTTCTTCTCCTTCTGCACCAATGACTTATCCAGGAGGGTGGCCTTCATAGCAAGTTCGGAAGGAACACCATGCTCCTCTATGTCCTTTTGAAGAACAATAAGTTATCCTAGAGTTTGTTATATTCATAAAGGATGAGGTCTTACTGACTCTTCATAAGCTCTTTCTCTTTCAAGAGATTGTATAATACTAGCACTTCTCCCCAGCCGCAACTGCTATAAACAATAGGGAGGCACCATGATATATATGAAATGGCATTCCTTCCATTAGTTCCATCTTGTCCATATCAGATAAATTCTAGATGTAAGCATAGTCTCCTTACGGGATGCAAGACTTGACTTCCTTGGAATCGCGGTAGCCCCGAGTTAGGAAGGACTTTGGATGTGACTAAGCATAAGAGATTTTGTGGTAGCAACCCAAAACAACTTTCCCAAGGACGGGTTGCAAGGGTTTATACAAATTTTCAAAAACTTTATTTAAGAGTTGGACCTTTTTCACGATCCTTTTTGGATGATTTGTCGCAAAAGAATTGAGCCAGTCATGTGACTTCTTTCTCTGACTTCTTGAAGACGTACGCCTCTGGTATAACCTAACCTCTTCGCTTCCCGAGTTTTCCTTCTCTTAAAAATGTCACAAACCATCCCCCATGTTATATGCAAGACAAGATAATGAAGAATTTTAGGAAAAAAATACTAAGATAATAATAGAGAAAAACTAAAAGACATATCCCTCTTCTCACCTAAGAGATCTTTTCTCTCTTGAGAAATTGTTGCTTCCACGGTCGACCAACTATCAATGTATTGCGTATTCTATAGGAAGGAGGTACATCTGAAGGGGCGACCCTATACTCGTAGCCATAGCTCTCTCAAGAGAAGAATAAACCCTCTTTCAACAACTATTTTTTAGGGTCAGAGAGTTAGAGAAAAATGCATAATTTTCTGGAGGCTGGAAGAAATGATCGCGGGCCCAACATTGTTTTTTATTTTCCCATTTTTCATAGGCTTTGAACAAGCGAGACCCAAAGAGAAGGGACTTTCTTCAGGAAGAATTGAATTATAGATCAATTCCGGGGAGTGGCCAAGAAATAATGATCCTTAAAATTTTTCCGACTTTCAAGATAAATGTCAAACACCTTCAAAGTCAGTGTTCCTCCTCGGTACTCACTAATATTAGAAATCCTTTACAGAAGATCAAGCTACCCGGTGCAGCTAGGATGAAGAAATTCTCGAATCATTTAATACTTTGAAACTTATTATGGAGAACATACATTAATAAAGAGGCGTTGAACATCCATTGAAAGAGCTACATGCCCTATTACTGGGGTTGACGTGAGCAATCGACCAATCAAAAGATGGCCACACATCTAAAAAATCATCCTCTAAGCTTTGAGCGCTACTGAAGCCAGAAACCATCCCCGCCAATTCAGTCTTCACCTAAAAATGATGATGGGCATTGGCAAGAAATATGAGACCTTATCAATCCTTTTGAATGATGTCTACCCCACTGTAAACAAAAATATAATGTTCCTCGTGTATTCTGTAACACCCCAATTTAATTTAATTATTTTTCCTAATTAAATTGAATATTATTGTATGTGTCGTGTATGGATGTGTTTTGGATTAAGTGTGGGTTACCCTTAGGGTGGGGGTAGTGCCCTTGGAGTTATGAAGGATAAGGTGTTGGAGGATGGGTTAGTTGGTTAATGTTATTATTTAAATTATTTAGGGGATTGTTGTTATTATTTATTTTGGGTGAAATAATAATAATAATAATATTATTAGATAATGATAATATTTGGGAATAACAAGGAAAATATAAATAGGAAAAAGGGTTAGAAAGGAAAGAGTGGTCAGTACGTGTTTTGGAGAAGAGAAGAAATAGTAGAGAAGAGTTAGGTCAAGAAGAGCTCCATTGTTGAGTAAAGATTTCAAGAATCCTAAGGTAAGGGTGGGGCTCTCTATCTCTTAAGGGTTGCATAGTAGTGGTATGAGGGTAGAAAATCGTTAGGATCTCCCTGTTATGTTGCTGGTGAGAATTAGGAATTGGGTTGTAGGTTAGAGGGTTTGGTAGGAAGAGAAAATTATGCAATTAATTATAGATTTGTGTTGTATATGTGTATATATCATTTGCTGCTACCTTATTGGTGTTTTTTGGACTGTATGATACCAAATTCGGGGGAATTATGAGGTCTGAATCGTGCAGAATCGCAATCGCAAGATTGCTGATTCGCGCAGGTTCGTCAAGCGAAAATGGAACTCGCCGGGCGAAAGTGGATTCGCCTGACATTCGCCAGGCGAATGTAGAAGCGAAAGGGGAGTGAAAAATCAGAGTTTCTGGATTTTGTATGGGGGAGTTGGATTCGCCACCGCTTCGCCAGGCGAGCAGGAGGCGAAAGTGGAATTCGCCAGGCGAATGGAGATTTTTCCATGCGAGAGTGGTTTCGCTGGTGCTTCGCCAGGCGAGTATTAGGCGAATTGGGCTGAGACTAACCGAATTTTCTGAAACTTCAGAAATTCATATCTTTTGATCCGTAGGTCCGTTTCCGTCGCCGTTCGAAGCGTTGGAAAGCTGGTTTCGCGTATTATTTATAAAAATTGATTTCAATACCAGAATTCCAATCCTTTGACGTGCTAAATGGAAATTAAGTGTGTTGTTAGTGTGGTGAGTGGAGACGATGGAGTCGTCGATGTGTATGCATGATGTATTTGTATATTGTTGTTGTGGCAGGTATGAACTGTAGTTGCATCCTAGTATTATGATGTATTGATGTGTTGGTTGTCGTGTGCATGTGATTACTGTTATATTCGTTGTTGTTGTATTTGTTGTTGTGCATTGTCGTTGCATGCATGACAGGTTGCATAGTTGTGGGATGGTGTGCCCAGATGGGGCGTTATCGTCTATCCGAATTCCTTGAAGAAATCGTTGTTGTTCGTGCGATCATGAAATAGGGGTCGTACGTGACCATGAAATAGGGGTCGTTGGTGTGATCATGAGATAGGGGTCATACTTGACCATGAAACAGGGGTCGAGAGTTCTGACGGGAACTTTGATCATGAAACAGGGATTGATTGGTACCACATGCATGGAGTCGAGTCGTGGGTCTCATTGAATTCAATCCTTGTATGTTGATTATCTATTGTATGATGAATGTTGTTGCGATGATGTTGTTGTGATAGGGTGAACTCCGTATTTTTTATGCTTTCATACTTATGCTATGTATTCTTTATATTGATTGAGAATCTCACCCCTTCTGTTTGAATGTTGCCTCTACGTGGGTAACGTCTAGATAAGCAGGAGTAGTCGCAGGTGGAGTGGTGAAGATGAGGTCTTCTGGCATGAGTTATTGAGTCGCGTCTGCTCTGAGGTTGTAACACCGGGGGTATCGGAACGCCAGAGTCTTTTGAATTCTGTTATATACTATTACTATTTTAATTAAGAATGTTGTGTGTGACTAAACATGTTTTTACCTAAGTTGACTTTTCCGCTGTGCATGAATGTTGAAATGTCATGTTTAATTATAATATCACCGTATTATTATTGTGTGCATGTTAAGTTGAGTAGTAGAAGTAGCATCCTAAATCCATGTATTTTATTTTTACTCTGATAAATTACGTTTAAATTGTCGCGGGGGTTTAGGGTGTTACAAAGTGGTATCAGAGCAGGTCGGTCGTTCGACCAAGTTGTCGAGTCGTTGTCATGTGTTAGTTTTTTAGTCTTAGTGTCGGTTCCTTAACCATGGTGTTCTATTGTTGGTGTGTGGCAGATTAAGAATGGCTGGAAGGAACGATGCTGCTCTTGCTGCTGCTTTGCAAGCTATGGCTCAAGCAGTGCAGAATCTGACATGTGCTAACGAGAATGATGAGTTTCGAAAGAACAACCCGCCTACTTTCAAGGGAAGGTATGATCCGGATGGAGCGCAGACTTGGCTCAAAGAGATTGAAAGAATCTTCCGGGTTATGGAATGTCCTGAGGCACTGAAGGTGCGGTTGGGTACTCATATGTTGGATGAGGAGGCTGATAACTGGTGGGTTAGTACTCGTCAAGTGTTGGGAGCAGCAGGTGAGGCCATTACTTGGGTTGTGTTCAATAGAGACTTCTTAAGGAAGTATTTCCCTGAAGATGTCCGAGGAAAGAAGGAGGTTGAGTTTTTGGAGCTGAAGCAGGGTGATATGACGGTTACAGAGTATGCTGCTAAATTCTATGATTTGCCTAAGTTTTATCCTCACTACAGTGCGACAACTGCTGAGTTCTCGAAGTGTGTCAAGTTTGAGAATGGGTTGAGACCTGAGATCAAACAGGCAATTGGGTATCAGCGGATCAGAAGATTTCCTGATTTGATGGATTGTTGCAGAATATTCGAGGAAGATAGCAAGGCTCGATCGACTCACTATAAGGGGTTGGCCGAGAGAAGAGGAAAACAACCGGTAAATCGTGGCAAGCCTTACGCATCTCCAGCTGATAAGGGTAAACAGAAACATGCTGATGGCAAGAAGCCGAGTGGGGGAGGTGAATATGCTCCTCTGAAGTGTTTTAGGTGTGGTGAGTTGGGGCATCGTGTCATTGAGTGCACGAGCGATGTGAAGAAGTGTTTCAAGTGTGGACAGGCAGGACATCTGATTGCTGACTGCAAAGCCAATATGGTTACTTGTTACAATTGTGGGGAACAGGGCCATATCAGTACTTGTTGTTCGAAACCAAAGTAAGCTTTGGCTGGAGGAAAAGTGTTCGCTTTGACAGGGACTCAGACTTCCAGTGAGGACAAATTGATCAGAGGTACATGTTATATTAATGATACGCCTTTGCTAGCTATTATTGATACTGGTGCGACACACTCTTTTATTGCTGCTGATTGTGTAAGAAGGTTATGCCTTGTTGTTTCTCCTATGAAAGGGGAGCGGTGACTACTTCTTTAGTTTGTCTGAATTGTTCATTGTCAGCCTTTAGTAAAGACTTTGGTGTAGATCTGATTTGTTTACCGTTGGGAGGTCTCGACGTGATTTTGGGCATGAACTGGTTGGAGTTCAATCATGTTCATATTAACTGTTTTAATAAGTTAGTTCGATTTCTTACTCCTGAGGAAGAGGGAGAAGATGGTTTTCTGTCTGCTAGAGAGTTGAAAAAGCTCTTGAAAGAAGAAGCTCAGGTGCTTGCATTGTTTGCATCTTTGTCAGTGGAGAGTAAGTCAGTGATTAGTGAATTGCAAGTGGTGCATGAATTTCCTGAAGTGTTTCCAGATGACATTGCTGATGTACCACCAGAGAGAGAAGTTGAGTTCGCTATTGATCTTGTCCCTGGTACCAGACCTATCTCTATGGCACCATACAGGATGTTGGCATCGGAATTGTCAGAACTGAAGAAGCAATTGGAAGACTTGTTAGAGAAGAAATTTGTGAGACCAAGTGTATCACCTTGGGGAGCTCCAGTGTTATTGGTAAAGAAAAAGGATGGTAGTGTGAGGTTGCGTATTGATTACAGACAGTTGAATAAGGTAACAATTAAGAATAAGTGTTAGTTCTTTAATTTTAAGGGTTGGCATTAATTTTGTAAAACAAATAATAGCAGCAATATGTTAGATAGGATAGTTTATCTTGCTAAAGAAGAACAGGTTGAGCAAGATGTCCTAGTGTGCATTGGAACATGTTGAGCTGAAGTAGTTTCAACATCTGGAACAACATGTCGTATCAAGATGTCCCATGCAGGTTCATTCGACATCGCGCCAGAACTGAAGAGAATTTGGAATTCTGTTATGCCTTAACAGATGCAGAAGATTCAGGAAATAATATGCAAATTCTATGTGGCGCTGAATTAAAAGGTCTGAAGATTCAAGTCTAAAATTAAGAAGAATATTGGAAAATATACACTTTCTAAATATGGAGATATTTTAGGAAGTTATAGATTGAAGTCCTGATTTGTAGCAGAAGTTTCTGCTGACTTGAAGCAGCTCATTTGCTGTGTTTCTGTAGGCCCAAATCCAGGTGGGAATAGGTTATATATATATATATATATATATATATATATGTGTGTGTGTTTTGTAACCTAGTTTTAAAATGCAACCAAAGATGTAAAAGTTCTAGTATTAGGGTTGGTTCCTGTACCACTCAACCTGTGAGTTGGACAGTTTGTTAGTGTGATCCTCGAAGCTGTTAAGTAAGAGGAGTATTGTTCTTGGAGGAAGCTTTTAAGTAACTCTAAGTTGTGCCTTGGAAGGGTGTCTTCCTTGTTGAACTGTTGTATAGGTAAAGAGCCGTTGATGCAGTGGCGGATTGTCGACTGCTAGACATCATTGCAATGATTGGGAGTGAGAAGAGTTTCTCATAGCTAAAGAGGATCTAGGTAGAAGGGTCATTGGGTAGTAATTGAGTGATAAGCTGTAAACGGAGAGTTTAGCTTTGAATTGATACTACTAATAGTGGACTTCATCCCTGGCTTGGTAGCCCCCAGAGTAGGCGTGTTAAACCGAACTGGGTTAACAATTCTGTGTGTCTTGCTCTTTTTTTTCGGTACCATGTTTATTGCTATATACCTTGCCCATTGTGATCATGTCAGACCAGATGTCGAACGGCATGTTCTAGGACATCTGAATTCTGCACATGTACCAGAATTTCAATAAGTATCCGCTTCCAAGAATAGATGACTTGATGGACCAGTTAGTGGGTGCTCGTGTGTTTAGCAAGATTGAATTGAGGTCGGGGTATCATCAGATATGGGTAAGAGACGAAGATATTCAGAAGACGGCTTTCAGGACTCGATATGGACATTATGAGTATGTGGTGATGCCGTTCGGAGTTACTAATACACCTGGTGTCTTCATGGAATATATGAATCGTATCTTTCATGAGTACTTGGATCAGTTTGTGGTTGTCTTTATTGACGATATTCTGATCTATTCTAAGTCAGAAGAAGAACACGCTGAACATCTGCGGATTGTGTTGCAAGTGCTGAGAGAGAAGCAACTCTATGCGAAGTTGTCTAAGTGTGAATTCTGGTTGAAAGAAGTAAGTTTTCTTGGTCATGTTATTTCTGGTGATGGTATTGCTGTGGATCCGTCCAAGGTAGACGCCATTCTATAATGGGAGACTCCGAAGTCGGTGACCGAGATTAGAAGTTTCCTGGGTTTGGCTGATTATTATCGAAGGTTTATTGAAGGATTTTCGAAAATGGCACTTCCGTTAACTCAGTTAACGTGCAAGGGGAAAGCATTCGTGTGGGATGTTCATTGTGAAAAGAGTTTCATTGAGCTGAAGAAGAGGTTGACCACAGCTCCAGTGTTGGTTCTACTTAAACCAAATGAACCGTTTGTAGTGTATTGTGATGCTTATTTGATGGGGCTAGGAGGTGTGCTGATGCAGGATGGTAAGGTTGTAGCTTATGCTTCACGACAGCTGAGGGTACATGAGAGGAATTATCCGACTCATGATTTGGAATTAGCCGCAGTGGTTTTTGTATTGAAAATATGGAGGCATTATCTTTATGGTTCCAGATTTGAAGTGTACAATGGTCATAAGAGCTTGAGGTATTTGTTTGATCAGAAGGAATTAAATATGAGGCAGAGGAGATGTTTAGAATTCTTAAAGGATTATGATTTTGGCTTGAACTATCATCCAGGCAAGGCTAATGTCGTGGCTGATGCTCTGAGTCAAAAATCGTTGCATATGTCTGCTATGATGGTTAAAGAGTTAGAATTGATTGAACAGTTCAGAGATATGAGTTTGGTCTGTGATCAGACCCCGCATAGTGTTATGTTGGGTATGCTGACAATCAACAATGAATTTCTTAATAATATTCGAGACAGTCAGAAGTTAGATGTGAAACTAGTGGAGTTGATGATTGGGGATAACCAAGCAGCAGGTAATAAGTACAGGGTGGATGAGCAAGGAGTGTTGCATATCCTGAGGTGAAAAGAATGATTTTAGAAGAAGGTCATCGGAGTAGTTTGAGTATCCATCTAGGAGCTACGAAGATGTATCAAGACTTGAAGAAGATATTTTGGTGGCCTGGGTTAAAACGTGATGTGGCTCAGTTTGTGTATGCTTGTTTGACTTGTCAGAAGTCGAAAGTGGAACATCAGAAACCTGCTGGTATGATGCAACCGTTAGACATTCCAGAGTGGAAGTGGGACAGTATTTCTATGGATTTTGTGACCAGGTTGCCTAATACGCAGAGGGGACATGATTCCATTTGGGTAGTAGTGGATAGACTGATGAAGTCGGCACATTTCATTCCGATTAATATCAGTTTTCCTTTGCAGAAGTTGGCAGAGATTTATATCCGAGTGATTGTGAAACTGCATGGGATTCCGTTGAGCATTGTGTCAAATCGAGATCCAAGGTTCACTTCTAGATTTTGGGAGAGTTTGCAGGGAGCTTTGGGATCGAAGTTGAGGTTGAGTTCGGCTTATCATCCGCAGATGGATGGTCAGACGGAAAGAACTATCCAGTCTTTGGAAGAACTATTGAGGGCTTGTGTGCTTGAACAAGGAGGTGCTTGGGATAATCATTTGCCGCTGATCGAGTTCACTTATAACAACAGTTATCATTCTAGTATCGGAATGACACCTTTTGAGGTGTTGTATGGTTGTAGGTGTCGAATGCCTTTGTGTTGGCACGAATCTGGTGAGAGTGTAGTGCTTGGATCCGAGATTGTTCGATAAACTATCGAAAAGGTGAAGTTGATTCGAGAAAAGATGAAAGCTTCACAGGGTAGGCAGAAGCGTTACCATGATAAGAGAAGGAAAGATCTCGAGTTTCAAGAAGGAGACCATGTGTTTTTGAGAGTCACTCCAGTGATCGGGGTTGGTCGTGCGTTAAAGTCGAGGAAGCTCACTCCTCGATTTATTGGTCCGTATCAGATATCTGCAAGAGTTGGACCTGTTGCCTACAGAGTGGCGTTGCCACCCAATTTGTCGAATTTGCATGAGGTGTTCCATGTGTCGCAGCTTCGGAAGTATGTTCCGGATCCATCGCATGTGATTCCGATGGATAATGTGGAAGTAAGAGATAACCTTACAGTTGAAGCCTTACCAGTAAGGATTGAAGACCGCGAGGTAAAGCAACTGAGGGGCAAGGAAATCGCTCTTGTGAAGGTAGTGTGGGGAGGCGCTGCTGGTGGAAATATGACTTGGGAGTTGGAGAGCAGGATGCGAGAGTCGTATCCAGAGTTGTTCGGATGAGGTAAATTTTCGAGGACGAAAATATTCCAAGTAGGGGAGAGTTGTAACACCCCGATTTAATTTAATTAATTTTCCTAATTAAATTGAATATTATTGTATGTGTCGTGTATGGATGTGTTTTGGATTAAGTGTGGGTTACCCTTAGGGTGGGGGTAGTGCCCTTGGAGTTATGAAGGATAAGGTGTTGGAGGATGGGTTAGTTGGTTAATGTTATTATTTAAATTATTGAGGGGATTGTTGTTATTATTTATTTTGAGTGAAATAATAATAATAATAATAATAATAATAATAATAATAATAATATTAGATAATGATAATATTTGAGAATAACAAGGAAAATATAAATAGGAAAAAGGGTTAAAAAGGAAAGAGTGGTCGGTACGTGTTTTGGAGAAGCGAAGAAAGAGCAGAAAAGAGTTAGGTCAAGAAGAGCTCCATTGTTGAGGAAAGATTTCAAGAATCCTAAGGTAAGGGTGGGGCTCTCTATCTATTAAGGGTTACATAGTAGTGGTATGAGGGTAGAAAATCGTTAGGATCTCCCTATTATGTTGCTGGTGAGAATTGGGAATTGGGTTATAGGTTAGAGGGTTTGGTAGGAAGAGAAAATTATGCAATTGATTATAGATTTGTGTTGTATATGTGTATATATCATTTGCTGCTACCTTATTGGTGTTTTCTGGACTGTATGATACCAAATTCAGGGGAATTGTGAGGTCTGAATCATGCAGAATCGCAATCGTAAGATTGCTGATTCGCCCAGGTTCGCCAGGCGAAAATGGAACTCGCCAGGCGAAAGTGGATTCGCTAGGGGAATGTAGAAGCGAAAGGGGAGTGAAAAATCAGAGTTTCTGGATTTTGTATGGGGGAGTTGGATTCGCCACTGCTTCGCCAGGCGAGCAGGAGGCGAATGGGGATTTTTCCAGGCGAAAGTGGTTTTGCTGGTGCTTCGCTAGGCGAGTATTAGGCGAATTGGGCTGAGACGAACCGAATTTTCTGAAACTTTAAAAATTCATATCTTTTGATCCGTAGGTCCGTTTCCGTCGCCGTTCGAAGCGTCGGAAAGCTGGTTTTGCGTACTATTTATAAAAATTGATTTCAATACCAGAATTCCAATCCTTTGACGTGCTAAATGGAAATTAAGCGTGTTGTTAGTGTGGTGAGTGGAGACGATGGAGTCGTCGATGTGTATGCATGTTGTATTTGTATATTGCTGTTGTGGCAGGTATGAACTGCGGTTGAATCCTAGTATTATGTTGTATTGATGTGTTGGTTGTCGTGTGCATGTGATTACTATTATATTCGTTGTTGTTGTCGTTGTTGTTGTGCGTTGTCGTTGCATGCATGACAGGTTGCGTAGTTGTGGGATGGTGTGCTCAGATGGGTCGTTATCGTCTATCCGAATTCCTTGAAGGAATCGTTGTTGTTGGTGCAATCATGAAATAGGGGTCGTACGTGACCATGAAATAGGGGTCGTTGGTGTGATCATGAGATAGGGGTCATACTTGACCATGAAACAGGGGTCGAGAGTTCCGACGGGAACTGTGATCATGAAACAGGGATTGATTGGTACCACATGCATGGAGTCGAGTCGTGGGTCTCATTGCATTCAATCCTTGTATGTTGATTATCTGTTGTATAATGAATGTTGTTGTGATGATGTTGTTGTGATAGGGTGAACTCCGTATGTTTTTATGCTTTCATACTTATGCTATGCATTCTTTATATTGATTGAGAATCTCACCCCTTCTGTTTGAATGTTACCTCTACGTGGGTAATGTGCTGATAAGTAGGAGTAGTCGTAGGTGGAGTGGTGAAGACAAGGTCTTCTGGCGTGAGTTATCGAGTCGCGTCTGCTCTGAGGTTGTAACACCGAGGGTGTCGGAACGCCATAGTCTTTTGAATTTTGTTATATACTATTACTATTTTAATTAAGAATGTTGTGTGTGACTAAACATGTTTTTACCTGAGTTTACTTTTCCGCTGTGCATGAATGTTGAAATGTCATGTTTAATTATAATATCACCGTATTATTATTGTGGGCATGTTAAGTTGAGTAGTAGAAGTAGCATCCTAAATCCATGTATTTTATTTTTACTCTGATAAATTACGTTTAAATTATCGCGGGGGTTTAGGGTGTTACATATTCAATAATGACCAAGGAAATTGAGATGCTCCATAACCCCATTTCCACTAATTTCTCGTTCAGTTGAATATCTAAAAGCTTTAATGAAAATATGAGCCCTAAGGTCATTGTTGGGTTAAAACTATATAATGTGCAAGTATACACAGTCCATAGTAGAATATGAGAAAAAAAAAGTAAAAATATCATTCCCACAAGGAATGTAATAACTTAGATCGATTTGCAAAACTATCTTTTGTGAATGGGCATGAGCAAAGATAACAATAATTAATGGTTGTCACAGGTTCAGTTTTTTAATCATACAATGATAGAATTGAGTTTGAGTTAATAAATGAAACCAGTAAAGGGGTATATGTTGAGCAATTATCTTTTAATATACTTTATCCAATGTGTGTATATGATGTCATATTTCATGCAAGATGAGGTCGGAATGTGATCTTATGGTGTATTCCTACAACATCAGAACATATGCAAGAAATCAAGGGGATAAAGTCCTAAACTTCACATTTAACTTTAATGCATGCCTGGTTTCTTTCCAAAGTTCCCCTATGTTTGTAGCTCTTTAGGCCTAAAGTATTTATTCTAGTGAATATGCATATCCTACTATTTTCAATCATTTTATCATGAGTTCTACTTGTTAATGGATTCTTCACAACTACAACCTTTTATCTTTTCCCAAGATGATCATCGAAAGAATCAAATTTATAACAATATAATGCATGATAAAATCAGTCACTAACATCACATTAAATGACACAAGATTAATTCATACTGTCATACCCCAAATTTTGACCACTAAGATTTCCCATCATTGTGCAAATCATCATCACAATGTGGATGAACCATCATGCCTCATCAAATGCCTCAAGGGTTGTTGAGCATTCACTACAATCAAAATTAGGGTTTCAAGCCCTCTCAGAGCCTTGGACAAAGGATCAATCAAGGAATGACATGATCTTCAACTTGTCTAACCTCTCAAACATCCATAATGGATCAAAAGGGACTCCCACTTCAAGGATTAAGCACAAGGTTGCTCCCTTCTAGGTGGATCAAGTCTCAAGATCGCCAGTATCACCAAATTAGGGTTTTGGTCGACCAGGGCCTCCAGATGAAAAATTTCATCTGGACACAAGCCAAATATCCAAAACACAACCTAATGTACTCCATGGAACCTCATGGACCCATTCATCAAGTCAATTTTGCCTCAGGGGATGCATACATCAAAAATAAGGAATTAGGGTTTCTTGACCTAATTCACCCCTAAGTTGACTTTTGGGACAAATCAAGAGCCAAGACCTCAAGACATGCTTTGAGGGTCTCTAATGAACTATATTTATCCATTTGTAACAATGGATTAATCCAAGAAGCTTGAGCAACAAGTCTCATTTTCATCTGCACCACAATTAGGGTTTCGCGAGGAAAGTCAACTGTAACTTTGACTTTTGACCAGGACATGCTCCCAAACCCTAAGACATGATTCAATATACCCTATGACACCCATGGAACATGTCCATCAAGTTTGATTTAGGTCAAGGACATGATTTCCTGAAGAATTGCACAATTTGGAATTCATCTGATAAAAAGTCAACTGTGCACAAAAGTCAACTTTGACTTTTTGAGATTTTTCACCAAAATGGATTTTTAACCCTAAAATGATGTTAATGTATGATTTGAATCATCATTCATCAAGAAAAATCAAAGAAAGTTGGATAACTTGTAAAAGGGGTAACCATAAAACTTAGAAATTTTTCTAAGTTATGGAAAAAGTACCACTAATACACTAACTTTGGAGGATCATAACTCCTAAACCACATGGCCAAAAATTTTCATCAAAAGATGGATTTGTAGCCCTCATTACCCTCTACAAAAACTTCAACTAGACCTAAGGCCAATTCATTAAGGATTTTGAGTTATGGAGTGATCAAAATCAAGAAATCACACTTTGTTCCAACACTTAGTGAAAATTTCACTAAGTCAGATTTTGCTTCACTTTTTGCCAAATGTAGAGGGATTTTTCACTTGGAATCAAAAGAGATCAAAACCAAACTTGTTCAAACAGTTGTTGTATCATGTAAGGGCTTTCCAAAATGGCCAAGAACATTGCCAAATTCAACTTACACCATGAGATATGACATTGTCAAGTTGCCTTGCTGAAATCTGTCAAAGGCAAGGCAGAATTTGCAACTTTGCTCGATTTGCCAAAATCAGCCAAATTCAAATGCTCCTATCCACTTGGACACATCTGAGGATTGAATCTAAAGGGGACAATCACTGAGCCAAGCCTCCAAAGTCCATGGAACAAGAAATAGCATGTTGAACCTAGAATGGCCAAAATAGGGACAAGACTCCAAATTTGGATTGAAGCATTCAATGGAAGCATCAAGGTGGCATGGACTGAGCCATTCTCATCTGAAATCAGTCAAGACTTATCCAAGACCAAGGGAACCAAAGCTCTGTGCCCTAACCTCTAGTCAATGGCTAGAGGAGACTTGCATTTTCATTTGCCAACATTGGACAAACCTACTTACCAGCTGCCATTCACTATTCCTTGCAAAACAAACTTGCTCTACTATAAATAGAGCTCAATTGTGATCAGTTTAAGTACACCAAAGCCATCAAATAGATGCTTTCCTCAAAATCTCTTTCTCTTGGCAAAAATGCCTTTCTTAGCAAGGTAGCTATCGGGTTTTGAGTTTGAGAGCAATTCCAATCAAACCAATCACTCACACACCTCACATACATCACATATGAGCTGATCAAACACTTAGATCACTTCTGAAACACCAATTTCACAAAATCACCAGCTGGTTGCTCAAATTTTCAATCAAGTTGCAGCTGAGGTACCACAAAGTGATCCAGCCAATTTCAATCAAGTCCAACCATTCAAACACACTCCATAGGGTGTAGGGAGGCTGTACAGATCATCACCACTCATCTGTAACACCTCCAAATCAAAAATCACATTGCACTTGCTGTCACGGCTTAGAGGTCAATACTTAATTTTTGAAGCATTAATCCAAGATCACAATTTGTTTTTCACATGTTAAATAATTTTGATCATTTTAATTGAATTTTTATTGATTAAATACATTTTTGAAAACAAATTAGGGTTTTTCGATTAATTCAACCCTCATAAATCATTTTCAAAAACTTTTTGGGCCTCTAATAGAGTGTAAGACCCAATCCTTTCTTGACCAAAACATTTTGGGCCTCAGTGTATTGTATAAGTCCCGATACCGTCAAAAAACAAACGGCGCGATCGTCGCCTTTTCAAAATAACCCTTGGGCCTCTCCTTGATCTATAAGACCCATTCAAAACATTTTCGGCCTCTAATAGAGTGTAAGACCCAATCCATTTTAACCAAAATCTTTTTGGGCCTCAGATATTGTATAAGCCCCTCTGCGTTAAAAGAAAACCTCGGCGCGATCGCCACATTTCAAATGGAAAAATCATCTGGACCTACCCTTGTGTTATAAGTCCCACTCTTTTTCTTTAAAACTTTTTGGGCCTCTTGAGAGAGTGTAAGACCCATCCCTTTGTACAGAAAACATTTTGGGCCTCAGTCACTTGTATAAGTCCCTCTGTACAAATCTAAACAGTGCACTCACTGATAAAACCCTGGGCCTCTCCTTGAGCTGTAGGCCCCAAAACTTTCTTTTTCAAAGCACTTTCTCCTTTGATTTTGAATCTACTGTTGTTTTCAATCTTTCTTTGTTGAACAACTAACCAAACAGCATGCAAGCTCTACAACCGAGTAAGTGGTTATTGCTTTCATTTACCGCTTTCATATACATATAACTGTATTGTGGGGCTATTTCACTGTAAGTCTTCTTTCATAAACTCATATCGACTGTGTAATAATAGTATAGATATTTCGATTTTCCCCGGCAACTACGTCTAGAACTAGGTGACGCCGTTTCGTTTATTCGTAGAAATAGACAACTAGATCCCCAATAGGATCACCAGATACAGTCTTCTCTTCGGCTGTCCTCATTAGGAATTATCAAGAAGCTCTACTCCCCAAGATGAATGTATTCTCCGTGAATGGCATCTTTGAGTTTCTTCCAAATTCTCGAACTTTCCTGACTTGATCTATTCCTTGTGAATAGCTTGCCTTGAATTTCTCGGGGTTTGGGGACCCATCGGCTTCTTAAAAGCATCGGCCTCCTCTTGGGCATCGTACAAGGACCCACAGGCTTCCTAAAAGTACCCTCGCCTCCTCTTGGGCTTAGTACAAGGACCCTCTCGGCTTCTTAGAAGTATTTACAGCCTCCTCTTAGGCTTCGTATAATGATCTCTTCCTCCGGGAATGATAGCCTTCTCTTGGGCTTAGTACAAGGACCGATCGGCTTCTTAAAAGTTTCCAGCCTCCTCTTGGGCTTCGTACAAATTGTCCCAATGACCTCCCAGAGGTATAGGAACAGAACTTAGTCATTTTCATAGAATCGTCCTTTCATAGAGTCTACTACTGTTTCTCAAAGCACAGTACAAAAGATGAAACTCTAGACACGGACAGTCTAACTTCCTTGAGTCTCAAAGACATTCTCAAGTGACCCCTTCGTTAAATAGGAAGGAACCCCGTAGACTCGGACAGTCTCAATACCTTTCGGATTTCCTGATTCCTTAAAGAACAGGAATAACCCAGATTCTTGGATCAAATAGTACAGTGTTGCTCATATAAGAACTGATTTTCTCTTTAAAATCAGTATACTGGACCTGTCACTCAACTGAAACAGTCACCCTAGCCTCCTCTTGGGCTTTGTACAATGATTCTCCCCAGCGGAGTCAAACAACGTTTAGCCTCTCTCTCGGGCTTTGTACGAGACACATAAGAGACTCCCTCAGCGGAGTTAAACCTTTTAGCCTCTCTCTCGGGCTTTGTACGAGACACATAAGAGGCTCCCTCGTTGAGTCGATCACCCCTTTCGGCCTCTCTCTCGGGCATTGTACGAGACACATAAAAAACTCTCTAATTGAGTCAAATAGCCTCCATCTCGGGCTTTATACGAGATACCAAAAGACTCCATCGTCGAGTCAAAACCTTTTAGCCTCTCTCTCGGGCTTTGTATGAGACACATAATAGCCTCCTCTTAGGCTTTGTATAAGAAAACCACTGGTTAATCCAATTAACCTTTTAGCATCAAAGTTGTGCCTCGTTCACAGTACACAAACATCAACAACTCCTTCCCTTTCATCTAATTGCTGTAAGCGGCAAGCCTCTGGATCATCTACATCCATGCCACTGTCCCTCTTTTAGCATGAGAAATTCCTAAGGAAAGATAGCATTGCTCTACACTGAGTTAAAGTCTTCTCCTTCAGGTTAAAACCCCCTATAAAGGAAATTATGGCATTGTCGGATTCACAAATCCTGGTTAAAGTAATTCTCCTTTATAAAACAGTTGTGACATACAACCCCCTCTTTAGAGATGATAAATTCTCTCTAAAGTTGAGACCTTTCAGCTTCACATCTTGGGCTTTGAACAAGATACAAACTACCTTTTCGCTTCACGTCTTGGGCTTTGAACAAGACACCAAAACGACCATTTCCTCCCATATAATAGGAGGAACTACGAACGCTCTGATTTCCCTGTTTCGGTAAACGGGAATACGTAGGCATAAGATTGAAAGAAAAATCTTAGCGAGCACACTAAACAAAAACCCAAAACTCCATATCAAAAGCAGTAATTCAAAAACATCATTCCTAACATCCTAATCCTTCTTCCCCGCTATAAAGTCCTAAAAAGAAAGAAAACAGTATTGGCGAAAATACAAATAACCAGTACAAAGGCCCCCCACATTGATCGCATCCGTAACCTAACAGACTGCTGTTTAAACTCAGTATGCAAAGCAGGGTTAATTGGAGACATCTATTTCCCTTCCTTCATCAGCTTTAATAGGATAAAAAATGAATCGACATGTAGTTTTAAGCTCAACCGCAGTGAGAGCGACCAGCGCTTAAGAACCGCGTCCAAAATCGCTCGCTACAGAAAAATGGCGCCCACCGTGGGGCCTAATTATGATTTCCTTTTCCACCTCTTGTGCGAATACCACAGATTGGGGCTTCCGCCGGGGAACCCATTTTCTGTCAGGAACTTAGGATTCTTAGCTTCATAGGTCTAGGATGATTAGGACAAATATATATACTGCTTTTCCTAATTGCTATACATGTTTATTTTTCTGCTAATGGGAATGCGGGTGATGTCGTATGTGGAAAGATTGAGTATACACTTAAGATAAGTGATGGCGACGGGGTCGACCATCAACCTCAGTGGAGGCTGACCAACGCAACCCATTCTCTCACCTAGACAATGGGCCGGTTGTTAAGTCTGAGAAGCTGAGGAGCCAAACCCTTTCGTAGTGCGGAAACTATCGAAAATATTTGTTACACGATACTACCCTCATTTGAGGCTGGTGATCTATTCTCGGTGAATGGCACTTACTCTAAGATTGCTCTACAACTCGCTGGCGATCCGCTTGTTGTTTTGCTTTCCTGGGAGGAGCTAATGATAATGAGTACAGGTACAAAAATCACCCTAGTATAAACCTTTGGGGATGGGTAGAGCCTTGAATTCATGACAACGACCCTTTGACCCCATGTTTTTTCTATGTTTTTGTGTGCTGCATTCATGCATTCATTTAAAAAACATTAAAACATTCAAAAAATCTTCTCTTCTAGTCTCTCTGTTCTTTCAAAATAAACTAAGACTGTGATTGCAAATATCAGAGAAAAGGATTGCACTAATGGATTTCGGTAGAAGGAGAACTCACCAGTATACCTTCAAGGTTCCAAAACTGGAGGATTTGAGAAGGTTAGCAAGGATGATCACTAACCCAGAGGCTTTCAGAGCCAAGCACGGAGGTTTTCTACCACTATTAAGAGTCCATGTGATTGAGGGAATCATGGATGCACTCATTCAGTTTTATGATCTGGTTTATCACTGTTTCACATTCCCGGATTACCAGCTTGCACCAACGCTGGAGGAGTATTCTCACCTGATCGATCTACACATTACGGATCGAGCTCCATTTTCTGGACTGGAAGAAATTCCAAAGAATTAGACTATTCAAGAGCAATTCATTTGGACGAGTCTGAGGTCAGGGCTCACATGACCGCTAATTGTGGCATCCAAGGTTTGCCAGCCCAGTTCTTGACAAAGAAAGCCCTGTACTTCGCCAGTATAGGAAACTTGACTGCTTTTGAAAGCATCTTTGTCCTGCTCACCTACGGATTATTTTTGTTTCCTAACATCAATAACTTCGTCGATATTAACTCCATTAAGGTTTTTCTCATTGGAAATCCTGTGCCGACTTTGCTCGCAGATACGTATCATTCTGTACACCTGGGAAATTTGTACAGCGGAGGGGAGATCACATGTTGTGTACCTTTGCTTTACAAATGGTTTATCTCTCACTTGCCCAAGTCTGCTGCTTTTTGGGATTGCAAGAGTGCCTTACGTTGGTCGCAGAAGATCATGTCTCTTACCAACTCTGATATAGATTAGTGTAATAGGATTTATGAGGGAATCAGGATCATTGACCGTTGTGGAAATTTCCCCAACGTACCCCTTATAGGAACTAAAGGAGGAATCAACTACCATCCGGTATTGGTTCGCCGTCAATTTGGATACCCGATGAGACACATCCCACTGGGTGTTCATCTAGAAAGTCTTTTCTTCAAAGAAGGAGAAAACGACAGAGCACTAAAGATGGAAATAGTGTACACTTGGAAGCATGTTCATAAGAAAGGTCGAGAGTCTCTGGGAAAACCGAACTGTGTCTCGGTGGAGCCTTATCTCCATTGGGTACAAACTAGAGCTCTCAAGCTAAAAATGCCTTATCCTCGTTACGGAATTCTTCTGCCGAGGGAATCTGTCATGTACTTCATGACGGAAACTGAAAAGCTTCAGGTTACTCTCAACAAAGTTCAACGGGAGAGGAGGTCTTGGAAGAATAAGTACCATACCCTCGACATAGAGTGCACCAAAATACAGCAATTACTGAAAGAAAAAGATGCTCTGATTGAAATTTTGGAGCAGCATGCTCTAAATAATCAAGATGACCAAAGGAATTTGCTCGCTCCTTTCACTTGGCAAAGGAATGACAACCCGACAACGGCCCAAGAGCCCTGGTCAAAGAAAAGGAAGATACCAGAATCAGCACCTGATTTCTCTTCAGAGAGGACTCAAGACCCATTAGTTTAGGTTTCTGTTTCTGCACTTTGTAATCTACTGTATTTCCACTTCTGTATTCTTTTGAATTTCAATAAAAAGGGGTTTCCCCACCGTTTGATATTTGCAATCTAATTGTCGAAGTTTATTTTGATTAAACCAAAAAAACAATTAATATAATCATTGCATTCATCATTCTCACATCACGTATTCTTCTTCCCTACGAATCTCATGTTTGTGTCTCGATTCTAGAGTCAAACTGTATCATTCATATAATACTCGGGCCAATCGTCAGAAAAGGATGGATGATCTTGAGGAAGAAAATAGAGAGTTGAAAGAAGAGATCGACGCTCTGAGAGAGGATATGAGAAAGCTTTGTAACGACATGCAAGCCATGGCAAAAGCTCAGCTACAAAGAACTGTGATCTCAGAGATCACCTCAACACCCGTAGTGGAGAGGTATGATCCTAGGTATCAGATACCGAAAAATCGTCCTTGGGGCATGCCTGTTAACTATATCCCGGAAGGATATGTTCCGCCGATCACTGAAGATCAGGGAATCACAACAGAAGCCGCTGGGCCTGAAGGTTACAAACTTCGGGAAAGCGAAGATGCCAGGGGCATACTGAAGACTCCTGAAGGTTACAAACTTCGGGAAACGCCAAGACTCACTGTCGTAGGCACGGTACCACCCCCTGTGGTGCACACTGTCCCGGAAGGACAGATTCCACCAATACCTGCTGGTAAAAAGGAAACTTTGTTTGATAGAATGGATGAATTCCAGGAACAGTTCTTGGAAATGCAGAAGGAACTGCAGGCCATTCGCGGTCAAGATTTATTTGGAAAGGACGCCGCAGATCTCTGCTTGGTCCCAAATGTGAAAGTCCCGCACAAGTTCCAAGTGCCCGACTTTGAAAAATATAAGGGTAACTCTTGCCCTCAAAGCCATCTGGTGATGTACGCTCGGCGGATGTCAGCCCAGACGGAGAATCAGGACCTACTGATTCACTACTTTCAGGATAGTTTAACCGGTGCCGCACTAAAATGGTACATGGGTTTAAACCGTGCCACGATCAGCACATTCAGAGATCTTGGTACTGCCTTCGTCCAACAGTACAAATACAATTTGGACATGGCACCCGACAGAGATCAACTCAGATCGATGTCGCAAAAGGACAAGGAAACCTTTAAGGAGTATTCTCAAAGGTGGCGTGAGATTGCCGCTCAAATTTGTCCACCTCTTGAGGAAAAAGAGATGACAAAGATTTTCTTAAAGACCTTAAGCTCATTTTACTATGACCGATGGTTGCCAGTGCGCCCAGTGACTTCACCGAAATGGTCGGCATGGGTGTACGTCTTGAGGAAGCCGTCCGAGAAGGACGTTTGGTAAAAGACACTGGATCGACGAGCGGTACTAAAAAATACGGTAGTGCTTTCCCTAAGAAAAAGGAGCAAGATATTGGGAATATCTCTCTCGGAAAGCAAAGATGACGTTATCAACCGGTAGCAGCTGTGACTCCTGCTATCAACCCTGCGTCTATTCCTACATATCAACCTCAGGTTGCGCAGAGCCAACCTGACCAGCAAAGGACACAACAGCCTCTTCAGCAGGCTCGTCCTCCATATAACAACAACCGTACAACACAGCCACCAGGATTTGATCCTATACCCATGAGGTACGCATAACTGTTTCCATTACTACTGGCTAAGGGGCACATCCAGACTAAGTCTCCTCTTACAGTACCGAAAAATCCGCCTTTTTGGTTTAAGGTGGATCAAACATGCCCTTATCATCAAGGAGGTTCATGGCATAACATAGAGACTTGTCTTAATTTCAAGTCCAACGTGCAAAAACTTGTTAGGAGCGGGGTCTTATCCTTCAAGAATACGAATCCTAATGTTCTCACGAACCCGCTGCCTCAACACGAGAAGGCGGTAGTCAATCTGATTGAGAGAGAATCTAACGATGTCTATCAAATTCACGATGTACTCTTGTTGAAAACCAATTTGGTCAAGATGCATTGTAGACAGAGTGGATATGGCCATGTGCCACCTCATAACTATCACTAGTGTGATATCTGCTCTAAAGACAATCAAGGATGTTCGGTAGTGCAAGCAGCTCTACAGGAATAAATGGATCTCGGATGGATCCAGGAGCACCGAGTTCGTGGAGTTAACATGGTCTACACGAATTCTAATGTCATTCAGAACCACGACATCCGTGCAATGAATGTCAACTTAGTGGCGATGCACTCAAGCCAAAGCCAGTATCATAATCTGCCGCGGCACGATTACAGTTCTTGTCTGATTTGCTCGGTAAACAAACAGGGATGCTCTTTCATACAAGAGGCCCTCCAGCGTCAGATGGATCTTGGATGGATCCAAGACTAACATGATAGGAACTCCTATCAGATCAACATGGTTCAGGTCTTCGATATTCGCGTGATGAATACCAACCTGGTAGAGTTACATGCTGAGCAGGTCCGGCTCGGATTCTTAATATCACATGACTATCAAAGTTGTAAAGTGGGTTGCGAAAACAATCGAGGTTGTACCCTTGTCCAGGAGGCACTTCAACACTTGTTAAATCATTGGTGGATGCCAATCTACATGGATGAAGATACTCAGCAAATTAGTATCAGTAATAGAAACCCCACTCGGCGTCAGAGTCAGGATGTCCGATCAGTGGAAGCTAACCTAGTGAGGTTACATTGTATTCAAAGTGGGCGTGGCCAGGTGCCACCACACAACTATGACAGTTGTAGCGTCTATTCGGAAAGTAACCAAGGGTGTTACCTTGTGAGAGCAGCTCTTCAGGGTCAGGTTGATCGTGGAGAAATTCGCCCATATCTAGGTTCTGAACCCATCAACTGGTCGCCGAACTACCTTGCCGAGCAAGTTGAGGATGTTGTCACGATCTCTGGTCACCACAGGACCAGGGATGTTTTCGCCATTATTCCTCTACTTGACGAATCTAAAGTTACCAACCGGGAACGAATCGAGATTACTTATGATGGTCAGAAAAATCAGAAGGCTCCTGTAGTCATCTATCTACCAGGACCGCTACCGTATGAATCAGCTAAGGCGATCCCTTACAAATACGGTGCAACGACAGTTGAAAATGGAAAGGAAATTCCATTACCCTCCGTTATGAACATTGCAGACATCAGTCGAGTAACACGGAGTGGTAGAATCTTCAACCGAGGGGTTGGGGAACTTAACAAGGAAAAGGAACTTTAGACAGAAATTCCTGATCCACCAGTCGGTCAATCCAGTAATCCTGACCTTTCAAAAAATAATGATGAGATGTTGAAGCTCATCCAAAGGAGTGAATATAACATTGTTGATCAGCTATTACAAACTCCTTCAAAGATCTCGGTGTTATCACTGTTACTCAGTTCAGAAGCACATAGGGAGGCTCTACAGAAAGTCTTGGAGCAAGCCTTTGTGGAACAGGATGTAACAATCAGACAGTTCGATAGTATTGTCTCTAACATCACTTCCTGCAACAACTTGGGATTTAGTGATGAGGAATTACTTGAAGAGGGTCGTCGTCATAACATGGCGCTCAATATCACAGTTAACTGCCAGGACGATGCTTTAGCCAGCGTACTGGTAGACACAGGGTCAGCCCTGAATGTTATGCCAAAGTCCACTTTGATGTAATTATCATTCAAGGTCCCTCCGATGAGAACCAGCGAGGTCGTCGTCAAAGCGTTCGACGGATCCAGAAAAATAGTTATCGGCGAAGTTGATCTTCCAATAACTATCGGTCCTCACACTTTCCAAGTCACTTTCCAGGTCATGGACATCCAGGCAACATACAGTTGTTTATTAGGAAGACCTTGGATACATCAGGCTGGAGCGGTCACTTCGACCATCCACCAAAAGCTAAAGTTCGTTCAGAACGATCAACTTGTCACGGTTTGTGGGGAACAAGCCTTGCTTGTAAGCAACTTGTCATCGTCTACTGGTATAAAACCCGAGGAGGTTATTGGAACTCAGTTCCAAGCACTGTCGGTGAGCAAGGACAATCATTTCAAAGGAGAGACTTCGATTTCTTCATACAAAGATGCTATCAAAGCGGTCGAGAGTACCGATACAACAGGATGGGGACAGCTTGTCATTCCTGTCGACAATAAAACAAAGAAGGGTCTTGGTTTTTCTGCAACCTGTACCCAGACAGTTGCCAACGATGAAAGTCTTTGTCCCCTTCAAAACTTCTTCCACAGTGGAGGTTTTCTTCACCCAGTGTCTCAGACAGTTCATGCTATCAATGAGGAAGATCCCTCTAACACGGATGAAGAATGGAAGTCCTACCTTAACAAGGACGGTTATATGTCTCAGGAAGAGGTGTCTATGCCTTTTTGCTTTCCTACAGAAAGTCTGAGATTTATACCAAGATCAGATGTCGAAATGATCTACGGGGATTGTGATCTGGAAGGATGCCGCGCTCCACCAAATTCATTAGAGGAAGACACTCCAATGAAAGATAATTTTGACTACACCTACTATGGCCCAATGGATGGTCTGCCAATGTGGCAACCTTACCCAGGAAACTTGGGGCAAGAAAGTCAGCCGAACAACGAAAATCAGCTGACCGTCATTGAACGGAATACCTGTGTCCCCACCATGCCATGGGATCAACACTCAGGTCATTCAGAAACTACTCAACATAAAGATGAATTCGCAACGTTTGCAGGACTTGAGTTCATCAACTATGCTTTTCCCGAGGTCAACGTCATTGAGAGAGATGACTCCTCCAGTTCCAAAGAAGTTTGGGACACCTTGGGACAACCAAGTGGAAAATTCGACTATATGGTCAAGTACACTGCTCCGGAAAGCTCTCGTATCAGGCTCGAAGACATCCAGCCAACTGGATGGGGAGATGTACCTGAGAGCACAAATGCTATGCAAAATACAACTGAGGAATCCTCCTACGACAATTCTGCCTGGGAGAAAGATTCCAATGATCCCACTCCACCAGAAATCAGCGTCATTTCTGAAGACAAATCAAGGAAGGTGCCAGACTTTGTGATTCACCGAGGAGTTCGCCGACAATGGGTTGCTGTCGAGGTTCCGAAGGTCATTCATCAGTCAAAGTAATTGCCATATTTAACCTTTCACCCTGCCCAGGTGAAACAGATGTTTTGATAGGGCTCGTTTTCTGTAAATTTCCCTCTTTGCTTTGCCCGAAGCGACATAGTTTTGTTTTATAGGGCTGTAGTTTCAAGGTTCGACTTGTTCATTAATAAAATAACGTCGTTCTGTAATTTCCACATTAATTGTTGTTTTCTCTTTTTGCTTTTTCAAAGAAAATGGTAATACTAAAAAACAAAACTATAAAAAACAAGCAGTAAAATAAAACACTGCACACACTTGCATTTTTCCCTACCTCTTCTAAACACGAATCATCACGTCATGCAGATTGCTTGTTTTAAACCCAGTTGAAACATACGATCCGATGCCTTCTCCCAACTTTGAGTTCCCGGTATTCGAGGCTGAAGAAGAAAATGACGACAAAATTCTAGAAGAGATCTCTCGAGTACTCAGACAAGAGAAAAGGTCCATTGAACCTCACAAAGAACCGTTGGAAACGGTAAACTTGGGTTCAGAGCAAGAGAGAAAAGAAATCAGGATTGGGGCGCTGCTCGGTCCAACTGCCAGAGGGAGTTTGATAAAGCTTCTCAGAAAGTTTCCCGATGTATTCGCTTGGTCTTATCAGGATATGCCAGGGTTGGATACCAGCATCGTGGAACATCACTTACCGTTAAGATCGGAATGTCCGCCAGTAAAGCAAAGGTTGAGACGGACTCATCCGGACATGGCCATCAAAATCAAAGAGGAGGTACAAAAATAGATTGACGCGGGTTTCCTCGCTACAGCTGAATATCCTCAATGGTTAGCCAACATCGTACCCGTTCCTAAAAAGGACGGAAAGGTTAGAATGTGTGTTGATTACAGAGATCTGAATAAGGCAAGTCCAAAGGACGACTTTCCTTTACCATACATTGACATGCTGGTAGATAGTACAGCGAAGTTCAAGGTATTCTCCTTCATGGATGGATTCTCGGGCTATAACCAGATCAAAATGGCGCCGAAAGACATGGACAAAACTTCATTCATTACCCCATGGGGTACCTTTTGTTACAAGGTAATGTCGTTCAGTTTGAAGAACGCCGGGGCAACCTATCAAAGGGCCATGACTACTCTGTTTCATGACATGATACATAAGGAAATCGAGGTATATGTTGATGATATGATTGCAAAATCAAAAATAGAGAGTGAGCACGTGGAACATCTGTCAAAATTGTTCAAACATTTGAGAAAATTCAAGCTCCGCTTGAATCCTAATAAGTGCACCTTCGGTGTCCGTTCAGGGAAACTACTAGGGTTCATCGTCAGCCAGAAAGGAATTGAGGTTGATCCTGACAAGTTCAAGGCCATTCAAGAAGTGCCTTCTCCGAAAACTGAAAAACAAGTCAGAGGATTCTTGGGACGTTTGAACTACATCTCCAGATTCATATTCCTTATGACCGCCACATGTGCGCCGATTTTCAAATTACTGAAAAAGAACCAGGATTGCGTTTGGTCAGAAGATTGCCAAACTACCTTCGACAGTATTAAGGAATACCTGTTGAATCCTCCGATTCTATCACCTCCAGTGGAAGGAAGACCACTGATTATCTACCTAACAGTCCTAGAGGACTCAATGGTGTGTATACTTGGCCAACAAGACGAAACCAAAAGGAAAGAGTCTGCCATCTACTATCTAAGCAAGAAATTCACCGACTGTGAAACTCGGTACACGATGCTCGAGAAAACTTGTTGTGCTTTAGCTTGGGCAGCCAAACGTCTTCGCCAATACATGATTCGTTATACTACTTGGTTGGTCTCCGAAATGGATCCAATCAAGTACGTATTCGAAAAACCTGCTCTTACGGGAAGAATTTCCCGTTGGCAGATGCTGTTATCAGAATATGACATAGAGTACCACGCTCAAAAAGCCGTTAAGGGAAGTATTTTAGCCGATCATTTGGCTCATCAACCGATTGACGATCAAGAATCAATCGGGTTTGACTTCCCAGACAAAGATGTCATGTATCTAAAAATGAAAGATTGCGATGAACCGTTACCCAGTGAAGGGCCAGAACCAGGTTCCCAGTGGGGACTAATTTTTGACGGAGCAGTTAATCATTATGGAAATGGAATTGGGGCAATCATTGTTACCCCTCAGGGTACCCACATTCCTTTCACCGCTCGACTTACGTTCAAATGTACGAACAACGAGGCCGAATACAAAGCTTGTATTATAGGTCTCGAAGAAGCAATTGATTTAAGGATCAAAAACTTGGACGTATACGGCGATTCAGCCTTGGTTATCAATCAGATAAAAGGAGATTGGAACACATACCAATCAGGATTGATTCCTTACAAAGACTATGCAAGAAGGTTGTTACCCTTCTTTAACAGAGTCGAGTTTCATCACATCCCTCGTGAAGAGAATCACATGGCTGACGCTTTAGCCACTATCTCTTCCATGATTAGTGTAGGTCAATGGAATAACATACCTAAGATCGACATAATGCACCTTGAACGGCCCGCTTACATCTTCACAATCGAAGCAGTCATAGATGACAAACCGTGGTACCACGATATCAAATGCTTTCTTCAGAAACAAGAGTATCCATCAGAGGCACTCAGAAAAGACAGGAAAACCCTCAGAAGATTGGCTGGAAACTTCTTCCTAAGCGGTGACATTCTCTATAAGAGAAATTTTGACATGGTCTTGCTCCGATGCGTAGACAGACCAGAAGCAGACACGCTTATGAAAGAAATTCATGAAGGATCCTTTGGCACTCATGCCAACGGACACACAATGGCGAGAAAAATTTTGAGAGCAGGGTATTACTGGTTGACCATGGAATCCGACTGCTACAAGTACATGAGGAGGTGTCACAAGTGTCAGATATACTCCGACAAAATTCATGTACCGCCATCACATCTCAAAGTTCTCTCTTCCCCATGGCCATTTTCCATATGGGGAATCGACATGATTGGCTTGATCGAACCTAAGGCTTCAAACGGACATCGGTTCATCCTGGTAGCCATTGACTACTTCACCAAGTGGGTCGAAGCAGCGTCGTTCGCTAATGTAACCCGACAAGTGGTGGTCCGATTTATCAAAAACAATACCATCTGCCGTTATGGTGTTCCAAGCGAGATCATTACTGATAATGGATCTAACTTGAACAATAAGATGATGAAGGAGTTGTGTGCAGAGTTCAAGATTGAACACCATAACTCATCTCCCTACCGACCCAAAATGAACGGAGTGGTAGAAGCAGCTAACAAGAACGTCAAGAAGATTGTTCAAAAGATGGTTGTGACCTACAAAGACTGGCACGAGATGCTACCCTTTCCTCTTCATTGTTATCGCACATCTGTCCGTACTTCAACAAGGGCTACCCCTTTCTCTCTAGTGTATGGCATGGAGGCAGTTCTCCCCATAGAAGTAGAGATACCATCAATCCGATTACTGATGGAAGCTAAGCTCACTGAAGCTGAATGGTGTCAAAATCAACACGACGAACTGAATCTGATTGAGGAAAAGCAAATCATGGCATTATGCCACGGTCAGTTGTATCAACAGAGAATGAAGAGGGCGTTCGACAAAAAGGTCCGACCTCGCATCTTTAGGAAAGGAGACCTCGTGCTCAAGAAGATTCAATCATTTCTCACTGACTCTCGGGGCAAGTGGACTCCAAATTATGATGGCCCCTATGTGGTCACGAAAGCTTTCTCAGGCGACGCCTTGAGACTTGCAACCATGGACGGAGAGGAATTTGCCTACCCCACGAATGTTGATGTAGTCAAGAAATACTTCGCCTAAACTAAAAAAAAAAAAAATCATCCCGGTGGATTGGAAACATCATAGTACAATCTAGGCAAAAATTAGGGATAATGGCAAGTAACTATGTTCAACAGAGGCAAGTCCCTCAGCAGCAGTAGTTACATCATCGGAAGAAAACTCCAGTTAAGGTCATCTTCGACAGAAGCTCAGGATGCCCTGAATTCAAAGTTGGTAGAAGGATAGTGGTCGTTATGTTTCAACGTAGCCCTTTTCCCTGTAAATTACCATTTTTAAACTTTGTAGATACTCAATGGAATCACGCGTTTGGCTGATCTCCATCTTATCAATAAAATTTGAGCCTTGTGCTTTTGTTTGTAATTCTTGCTTATTTTAGCTTTACAGAACGACGTTGTTAACATGATTAACGATTCTTGAAATAAAACAAAAATGAATTTACTTGTTAAAACTTTTTCTGCTTTTAAAATAAAGATGGCAATTTCTTTTGACTGTTAAACATCGAAAGAACATCAATCGCGTCTCCAAAGGTGTTCGAACCTCAAAGTGCAGAATCAAAGTACTCCTTCTAGACCAGTACGCCTGAATAAAGGGATCAACTGTGTCAGAGACCTTGTTTTGTCTGACATCCACGGCAGAGTTCTTACCTCCTAAGCTCGATCAACGCTATTCCCCGCAGGGATTATCTCTCCTTAGCAAGGTGGAATTGCTATCTTGAACCAGCGATATCTCTATATACCCCGCAATGGCCGAGTATCCAGTCATGTTCATCTTTTAGTTTGTGTGTCGCGTCAGTTTTGTCAGCATATACATACATACAACATGCATTGTTGATTTGCATTTACATTTCATATTGCATCGCTATCACTCTAGTCGGTCTTATCCCCTAGTGATAAAAGTCCTCTCAATCAAGTTGTCGAACCTTTCCTCGTTAGGAAGTGAATCATCTAAGCAATCTCTCTCCCGTTTATCTCTAGATCAGAGTTGGCACTAGACCACTTTGATAACTTGAACCTCTGAAAGGCCAGAGAACCTTCAACAGATGTCACTCTTCGCCGTTGAAGATGATATCCTTGCTTTCCCGGATTAAAGAAAATCCCCAGAGAAAGCCTCTTAAGCAAGGGTTCGCAGTGCATCAATATTTATCCAAAAAGATCGCTGATGAAAAGGTCATCGGCACCTCAAAATTAGACCCCATCATATGGTATTTCTCCAGGAAGATCCCGAGAAAAGTATGATGTAAGATCCCCAAGTGGAAACAGTCTCTCAAGAGACTCGCTTTCCCCCCAGTAGAATCGACAAATGGCGTCTCCAAACAGAGAAGTTTGTGTACCTCTACAACTCAGACGACTGGGTTCCCCAGCAAGTCTTACATCGAAACTTTTTCATCTCAAATGGCATCTCCCCAGGAAAATTCGGCGAGAAGTTTGAAGGAAATCCGCTACAAATAGCGTCCCTTGTCAAAAAGTTTATTGACAAAAGAAACTAAGACCAGTTCCTTGGTAGGAAACCAGGAGCGAGGGGAAGTTTAAAAAAGGAAACTAAGACCAGTTCCTTGGTAGGAAACCAGGATTGAGGGGAAGTTTACAACAGAAACTAAGACCAGTTCCTTGGTAGGAAACCAGGATCGAGGGGAAGTTTAAATCGGAAACTAAGACCAGTTCCTTGGTAGGAAACCAGGATCGAGGGGAAGTTTATTTCAGAAACTAAGACTAGTTCCTTGGTAGGAAACCAGGATCGAGGGGAAGTTTAAATCAGAAACTAAGACCAGTTCCTTGGTAGGAAACCAGGATCGAGGGGAAGTTTAAAGAAAACTGAGACCAGTTCCTTGGCTGAAGACCAGGATCGAGGGGAAGTTTACCTTTTCTAAGCATCATTGCTTAGCAAAAGAAGATGAATGCGCAAACTGCCATTCATAACCATCAAAATTTCGGGTATTCCGATATTTAATCCTCTTGCACCCCGAATGCCCGAATACCTTCGTCATTCACACCTTCGGGTCCAAGAAGATTAAATAGGGGCATCTGTCATACCCCAAATTTTAACCACTAAGATTTCCATCATTGTGCAAATCCTCATCACAATATGGATGAACCATCATGCCTCATCAAATGCCTCAAGGGTTGTTGAGCATTCACTACAATCAAAATTAGGGTTTCAAGCCCTCTCAGAGCCTTGGACAAAGGATCAATCAAGGAATGACATGATCTTCAACTTGTCTAACCTCTCAAACATCCACAATGGATCAAAAGGGACTCCCACTTCAAGGATTAAGCACAAGGTTGCTCCCTTCTAGGTGGATCAAGTCTCAAGATCGCCAGTATCACCAAATTAGGGTTTTGGTCGACCAGGGCCTCCAGATGAAAAATTTCATCTGGACACAAGCCAAATATCCAAAACACAACCTAATGTACTCCATGTAACCTCATGGACCCATTCATCAAGTCAATTTTGCCTCAGGGGATGCATACATCAAAAATCAGGAATTAGGGTTTCTTGACCTATTCACCCCTAAGTTGACTTTTGGGACAAATCAAGAGCCAAGACCTCAAGACATGATTTGAGGGTCTCAAATGAACTATATTGATCCATTTGGAATAATGGATTAATCCAAGAAGCTTGAGCAACAAGTCTCATTTTCATCTGCACCACAATTAGGGTTTCGCGAGGAAAGTCAACTGTAACTTTGACTTTTGACCAGGACATGCTCCCAAACCCTAAGACATGATTCAATATACCCTATGAAACCCATGGAACATGTCCATCAAGTTTGATTTAGGTCAAGGACATGATTTCCTGAAGAATTGCACAATTTGGAATTCATCTAATAAAAAGTCAACTGTGCACAAAAGTTAACTTTGACTTTTTGAGATTTTTCACCAAAATGGATTTTTAACCCTAAAATGATGTTAATGTATGATTTGAATCATCATTCATCAAGAAAAATCAAAGAAAGTTGGATAACTTGTAAAAGGGGTAACCATAAAACTTAGAAATTTTCCTAAGTTATGGAAAAAGTACCACTAATACACTAACTTTGGAGGATCATAACTCCTAAACCACATGGCCAATTTTTTTCATCCAAATATGGATTTGTAGCCCTCATTACCCTCTACAAAAACTTCAACTAGACCTAAGGCCAATTCATTAAGGATTTTGAGTTATGGAGTGATCAAAATCAAGAAATCACACTTTGTTCCAACACTTAGTGAAAATTTCACTAAGTCAGATTTTGCTTCACTTTTTACCAAATGTAGAGGGGTTTTTCACTTGGAATCAAAAGAGATCAAAACCAAACTTGTTCAAACAATCACATTGCACTTGCTGTCACGGCTTAGAGGTCAATACTTAATTTTTGAAGCATTAATCCAAGATCACAATTTGTTTTTCACATGTTAAACAATTTTTATCATTTTAATTGAATTTTTATTCAATTAAATACATTTTTGAAAACAAATTAGGGTTTTTGGATTAATTCAACCCTCATAAATCATTTTCAAAAACTTTTTGGGCCTCTAATAGAGTGTAAGACCCAATCCTTTTTTTGACCAAAACATTTTGGGCCTCAGTGTATTGTATAAGTCCCGATACCGTCAAAAAACAAACAGCGCGATCGTCGCCTTTTCAAAATAACCCTTGGGCCTCTCCTTGAGCTATAAGACCCATTCAAAACATTTTGGGCCTCTAATAGAGTGTAAGACCCAATCCCTTTTAACCAAAATCTTTTTGGGCCTCAGATATTATATAAGCCCCTCTGCGTTAAAAGAAAACCTCGGCGCGATCGCCACATTTCAAACGGAAAAATCATTTGGGCCTACCCTCGTGTTATAAGCCCCACTCTTTTTCTTTAAAACTTTTTGGGCCTCTTGAGAGAGTGTAAGACCCATCCCTTTGTACAGAAAACATTTTGGGCCTCAGTCACTTGTATAAGTCCCTCTGTACAAATCCAAACAGTGCACTCACTGATAAAACCCTGGGCCTCTCCTTGAGCTGTAAGCCCCAAAACTTTCTTTTTCAAAGCACTTTCTCCTTTGATTTTGAATATAATGTTGTTTTCAATCTTTCTTTGTTGAACAACTAACCAAACAGCATGGAAGCTCTACAACCGAGTAAGTGGTTATTGCTCTCATTTACCGCTTTGATATACATATAACTGTATTGTGGGGATGTTTCACTGTAAGTCTTCTTTCATAAACTCATATCGACTGTGTAATAATAGTACAGATATTTCGAGTTTCCCCGGCAACTACGTCTAGAACTAGGTGACGCCGTTTTGTTTATTCGTAGAAATAGACAACTAGATCCCCAATAGGATCACCAGATACAATCTTCTCTTCGGTTGTCCTCATTAGGAATTGTCAAGAAGCTCTACTCCCCAAGATGAATGTATTCTCCGTGAATGGCATCTTTGAGTTTCTTCCAAATTCTCGAACTTTCCTAACTTGATCTATTCCTTGTGAATAGCTTGCCTTGAATTTCTCGGGGTTTTGGGACCCATCGGCTTCTTAAAAGCATCGGCCTCCTCTTGGGCATCGTACAAGGACCCACAGGCTTCCTAAAAGTACCCCCGCCTCCTCTTGGGCTTAGTACAAGGACCCTCTCGGCTTCTTAGAAGTATTTACAGCCTCCTCTTAGGCTTCGTATAATGATCTCTTCCTCCGGGAATGATAGCCTTCTCTTGGGCTTAGTACAAGGACCGATCGGCTTCTTAAAAGTTTCCAGCCTCCTCTTGGGCTTCGTACAAATTGTCCCAACGACCTCCTAGAGGTATAGGAACAGAACTTAGTCATTTTCATAGGACCGTCCTTTCATAAAGTCTACTATTGTTTCTCAAAGCACAGTACAAAAGACGAAACTCTAGACACGGACAATCTAACTTCCTTGAGTCTCAAAGACATTCTCAAGTGACCCCTTCGTTAAATAGGAAGGAACCCCGTAGACTCGGACAGTCTCAATACCTTTCGGATTTCCCGATTCCTTAAAGAACAGGAATAACCCGAATCCTTGGATCAAATAGTACAGTGTTGCTCATATAAGAACTGATTTTCTCTTTAAAATCAGTATACTGGACCTGTCACTCAACTGAAACAGTCACCCTAGCCTCCTCTTGGGCTTTGTACAATGATTCTCCCCAGCGGAGTCAAACAACGTTTAGCCTCTCTCTCAGGCTTTGTACGAGACACATAAGAGACTCCCTCAGCGGAGTCAAACCTTTTAGCCTCTCTCTCGGGCTTTGTATGAGACACATAAGAGGCTCCCTCGTTGAGTCGATCACCCCTTTCGTCCTCTCTCTCGGGCATTGTACGAGACACATAAAAAACTCTCTAATTGAGTCAAATAGCCTCCATCTCGGGCTTTATACGAGATACCAAAAGACTCCATCGTTGAGTCAAAACCTTTTAGCCTCTCTCTCGGGCTTTGTACGAGACACATAATAGCCTCCTCTTAGGCTTTGTATAAGAAAACCACTGGTTAATCCAATTAACCTTTTAGCATCAAAGTTGTGCCTCGTTCACAGTACACAAACATCAATAACTCCTTCCCTTTCATCTAATTGCTGTAAGCGGCAAGCCTCTGGATCATCTACATCCATGCCACTATCCCTCTTTTAGCATGAGAAATTCCTAAGGAAAGATAGCATTGCTCTACACTGAGTTAAAGTCTTCTCCTTCAGGTTAAAACCCCCTATAAAGGAAATTATGGCATTGCCGGATTCACAAATCCTGGTTACAGTAATTCTCCTTTATAAAACAGTTGTGACATACAACCCCCTCTTTAGAGATGACAAATTCTCTCTAAAGTTGAGAACTTTCAGCTTCACATCTTGGGCTTTGAACAAGATACAAACTACCTTTTCGCTTCACGTCTTGGGCTTTGAAAAAGACACCAAAACAACCATATAGGAGGAACTACGAACGCTCTGATTTCCCTGTTTCGGTAAACGGGAATACGTAGGCATAAGATTGAAAGAAAAATCTTAGCGAGCACACTAAACAAAACCCCAAAATCCCATATCAAAAGCAGTAATTCAAAAACATCAGTCCTAACATCCTAATCCTTCTTCCCCGCTATAAAGTCCTAAAAAGAAAGAAAACAGTATTGGCAAAAATACAAATAACCAGTACAAAGGCCCCCCACATTGATCGCATCCGTAACCTAACAGACCGCTGTTTAAACTCAGTATGCAAAGCAGGGTTAATTGGAGACATCTATTTCCCTTCCTTCATCAGCTTTAATAGGATAAAAAATGAATCGACCTGTAGTTTTAAGCTCAACCGCAGTGAGAGCGACCAGCGCTTAAGAACCGCGTCCAAAATCGCTCGCTACACATATTAACTTCACATTTCTCAACATAAGAGAGTTTAGCTCATAATGAGCTAATTACATACATCAACCTTGGTTCCTAAGCTAAACATTCTTAAACATGTAATGAAGAGAAATAAAAACCTAAGATTAACTTCTTCGTCATCTTGCAATTTTTAATTAGCAAGAGACGAGTCCTGTCACGCTAGATATTGTTGCCTTATACTCAAGAATAAGAGAATAGAAATCTTCCACACTTTATTCAGCTTACTTCCACACAAGTTTTTCTCAATTGCTTTTCTCCGAGTCTAGGCCTTCTTTCATTTCATCCAAGGGTTATTTTATAGACAACCTTATCTAGGGTTTCGTGTGGTATTGGATAATGGGCTTCTTGATTATCCATCACTTTTGGGGCCATGAGAATCAACATATTCTCTTCATTCCTTCTCTTCCGTACCAGTATCAGGTGAGGTACACAGTGCATGTAGAGGACAAAGTGTCCAGTGATATACCTGTTGTGCACGGGGGACAAGTCGCGCTCTACAGTGGTTGTACTATATTGTAGCCATTTTCTCTTTCCTCTTGATGTACTCTACTTATTTCAACTTCTTTTGGCCCTAAAGCATGTTGAACATGGAGTTTATTCCTAGCACAATAGAACTCATCACCAGAGTGTCTCCTGCACAAGCACAAAACACATAAAATTCACAAAATTTAGCACCTAGTGTCTTCTCTACTAATCTAACTAAAAATAACAAAACTCAACTAAATACTCAAATTATAATTAAATAAAGCAATATAAATTCAAATGTTAAGGGCTTAAATATCTCACGGCATATGAGTTATCACACACCTAAACATGAATCATTACCTATCCTCGGTTGATGTGACAGAAAATATTAGAAAATAAATATTCTAGTTTCCTCCTTATGTTTCTCTAATAGCATATTACCTAAAACCAAAATTTCTCTAAGAGGAACCCATCCAAAAACTGGAACAACTTGTTCTTTTCACATTTTAGTCTTGTTATTCTCTCTCTCTCTCTCTCTCTCTCTCTCTCTCTCTCTCTCTCTCTCTCTCTCTCTCTCTTTGTGTGTGTGTGTGTGTTTATGTGTATGTGTGTGTGTGTGTGCATGAGTGTTTGTGCGCGTATGTGCGTGTGCGTACATGTGTGTGTGTGTGTGTGTGTGTGTGAGTGTGTGTACGCGAGCTTTAAGATGCTATCTGCCATGCCATGAGTCTTTAGTCAAGATAATTAACCTAGATCCTAGTTTGGTTATTCTATCATATGGTTCAAGATTTCTTTTTTTCCAGTTTCTGCAAGGTGGTCAACTAACTTGTTTTGTTTTGGCTTTTTAGCTCATTTTGAACTTGAGGATTCTATTTGCATCATTTTTATTAATAGGTTTTGCTATATGCTCCACCTTTTCACCTAACAGGATCCCACTTGTAATGAGTCCAACACGATACTAATAGTGAAGACATCCCTTATTCCTCCGGTTTTGGGCACATGAACTTTATTTATAATTCACTTTGGCATTTTTCATTCTTTTTCTTTGTAATATTTTTAGTGAATGCAATAGATCCTTGTGTTAGCCTTATTTAATAGTTTTTTCCTCCCCTAAACTAAATCCTACAATGAATCTTATTCCATACTTTATAACAATTCAAACTTTTTCAAAGGCTAACTACTTTTGTGACTTCTTCTGGCGCGACAGTGTTTATCATTAGGTTACAAGTTGGTGCATTGATTCTTATCAAGACCTTGTTTCCAATATTGTCAGTAGTCCAATTATAAATCTCCTAAGTTCTTAGAAATAATACTATTATTTATATGAAAATGGGTATTTTCTTCTTCTTTTTTTAGAAAAAGACATTAAGGCAAACATAAAACTTAACTTTCATTACTAAATTTGAAACATAAAAGACATTAAAAACTTAAACATAAAAACATGATTAATAACTAGATAGTTGACTAAAGTCATGACGGAAGTTGTCGTACCCCCAAACATAGAGTAAAGACATGGTCTTCACCATCATTTGGAGAGTTCAGGCATTCCATGACTTAGAAAACTACAAAAAATAGTAGATGATGAGTACGAAATACCAGCTAGGCTTAAAGTCTGGTTCTTTTCCTAGTGGCCTTCTCCTTCTCTGCCCTTTTTCTCTTTTTTACATCTTCTTTCTTTTTATCCTTTTTATCCTTTGTCCCCACCTTTCTTTTCACCTCCAGAATAACAACATATGCCTTCTTTTCTTTGGATTTTTTAGAAGATTTAGAGGTCCTTAGTTGCTCTCCTTTTGCTAGTTCTTTGATGAGCTTTGGAACGAAAATAGGGATATTTATTTAGCCTTATTTGGGCTCTTTTTCTTTTTAGGTATTTTCGTCTTAATGAGGCTTTTAACTTTTGCAGGACTATGGGCTTTGACTGGGCTTTTAGCTTTGACAGGGTTGGTTATCTTAGCTAGACCGTTGACGAACGCAGGCAAGACAGGTGTTGCCTTTTCAATTTGTGGTTCATCATTGCTTGATTCTTTGAGAGGTTTTTCAATTTCCTTATCTTTTCCCCCTTCTTCTGATGCATGTGGGTCATCTTTTATCGTATCAATTTTTGCACAATCATTGTCTCATACTCAGCCTCCGCTTTTTCCTCAATAGCCTCTTCTACTCTTTCTTCTTGCTCCCCTTCCTTTTCATTACTTGTTTTTCTTCCTCATTCTCATTTTCTTCACTTTTTCCATATTCTTCCGCCTCGTTTTCCTTTTTATCTTTCTTTTCTTCTTTTTCTATTTTGAACTCCTTCTCTATCTCTTGCTCAGTGGCTTCTTTGGGATCACCTTCCTCAGCTTTTTCTTCATTAGTCGGCTCATGGTCACTCAACTTTTCTCTATATTTTTTAGCTTCTTTGATAAGATCATTGATAGTTTGCTCATCCTCCAAATCTTCTTCTTCAGTTGGTATGTTCATATTTATGTCTTTTATAGGGATCGTCTTCTCTTTAACTTTATTCATTGGACTTTTGTTTCTTGGCTATTTTCTTCTTCTTTTTCTCCATTATCGGGTCTTTTAGAGTTACGCAATAACTCTTCTCTGGCCTTGTGTCAACAAACACCTTTTTCTTTGAACTCTTCTTACTTTTGCCATTTTTATCTAGGTTTCTTATTAGTCTTGTATTCCTTTCAGGATTCTGCTCCTGAACATCATATTCATCTTCTTTAAGGAATTCCTTCAATATATGTTCTGGGAACATCAAAGGTTTGTTCATTACTCCACCTTTGTGGAGGGTGTATAGCCTCTTATGCCAATTATGTTGATATTTAACAAATTGATAGAACTCTCATTGGTCCTTTTGCATTTGTAGCAAAATGCTCCAGATGATTTCTTTATTGTTACTTGAATAACTAACTCTTGATGATTCCTAGCATGTTTTATCTCATTTCTTCTTCCGTTTCGGGTCACAGATTTCATCAATGTCTTTCTCTAAACTCCTTGTCTTTTGCATAGAGCAGTAATGAGACAATGGAAACATATCATTCCATTATGATTTTTATAACAAGTATGAATCTCTTGGAAAATTATCTTAGAAACATTCACTGGGTTATAAGTAGTGATGCGATGCAGTAGGACCAACCTACCCTTGTTGATCGTTTCATTGTGAGCAGTGGGCTTGAGAGAGTTCTTAAGAAATTTGTACCAAACTTTTGGCACGGATTTCAGGTCCATCCTTAACATTATTTTATCAACATATTTATTACATTCCAGCCATTTTGTACCTGGAATGTAGAGAGAATATTTCAGCACATCAAGATCTTCATCATGCACTATTTCAAGCAACCTTTGGTAGGAGTCTTCCACGCTGTTTACTCTTAACATCATGTTGAGGGTTCCTTCGGAGTATTGCACCTTTGTTCCTCTCATAATTACCTCCAGTCTCTTATGGGAAGTGTTTACCATGTTGGAGTAGAACTCCTTCAGTATATTCATGTTGTACGGATTCAGATGCTAACAAAATTTCTTCCATTCATGCCTTGTTATAATGTGCATGACCTCATTGGTGAGACCCAAATCACCATCCTCCACGTTTAAGATAAAACCCCTTTCTGAATGCACACTCTTGTATATGAAGAATTAGACGAAGCATTGTTTGACGTTGTTGTTGATGAATGTCTCCATATCAGAGGAATCCGAATTAGAGTAGTCAACCTAAGGGGTAGAATTTTTCCTTGCGCACATCTTGATTCTCTTACCGCTCATCTTGGGTTCCATTGAGATTTGAGGTGTTGAGATTTTTTCAAAGTGATTGAGACAGTTTTGAGAGGTTTAGAAAGTTTATAAGAGAGAGGGAATGATGTTTATGGTGATGATGGGTCATGTCTTTTTATAGTGGAGAGATGAATTAGGGTCAAAAATTAAAATTTGAATGTTGGGAATGCATGGAGATAGAAAGAAATAACATTTGCACTTTTACTATTGGGTAACTTGTCACGATTAATTAAATGACAAATGATGGTAGACAAAGTCATTATTACATTAGTCTGAGGACGACGCTAATGATGTCATACACGTGGCTCATTTTTGCATCACATTTTTAATATCTCATTTTCTTTCCATTTTCACGAAATTTCACTTTTCCAGGCAAATTCACATTTTTCTTTTTTATGCCATCTTGGTATCATGACATAGGAATTCAGAAGGTGTCATAATTCTACCGGTCTACACTTTATCACTTTTAGATAACAAAAACAAAAACAAAATTATTAAGTTGGGTTGCCTCCCAGTAGCATTATTTTATAGTCTTATAGCTTGAATTGAAGCAATAAATATTAATCATCCAAATGCATGGTGATCCTTGTGTTGTTTAAGGGATCACCAAGATAAGTTTTCACTCTTTGACCATTAACCTTGAACTCATTCCCATTTTTCTAATTCAAAAGGTCTACAACCCTATAAGGATAAATTTTCAATAGTTTGAAGATGCCTGATCATCTTGACTTTAGTTTACTAGGGAATAGTTTCAATCTTGAGTTGAACAAGAGAACTTGTTGTCCTTCCACCAATTATATTTTCTGACATTTCTTGTCATACCATTTTTCGGTCTTTTCCTTGTATAACTCAACATTTTCATGTGAGAACAACCTATGCTAAAGTTCAATCTTTTTATAGCCCATTATACTTTTTGTTCCAAATCAATGGGTAAATGGTAAGCCTTACCATAAACTAACTTATAGGGAGACATTTTTATCTTATCCATTTACTTTCCAGCTCGACTTCCTGTTTTCACGCCAATCTATTTCCATTTTTACCTTCCTCTTGATATTCTCTACTTCTTTCAACATCTTTTGGCTCTAAAGACCGTTGAACATGAAGTGTATTCCTGGCGCAACATAACTCATCACTAGAGTGACTCCTCCACAAGCACAAAACACATAAAACTTACAAAATATAGCACCTAGTGTCCTATTTAATAATCTAGTTAAATACTGTGAGAACAAGATTTGGTTCTGCAATAATGCCTCTGAGTTTTGATGATATCAAACAAGTATGTTTGTATGAACAATTTTGTGAGTCTAATGTTTGTTATTTTTGAGCATTTAACAAATAGGTTCTGCTTCCGATAAATAGCGTGGCTAAGTTGTTAGAACAGAATATTTTCGCCTATGCACTACATTTGATCTGCTAAATAGCAGTAATTGCTTTAGGAGAATCTGAATATTGCAAGACTCTGATATAATTTCTAAAGGGAACAAGTTCTGAAGATCTGAAGACAGAGGTTCTGATGAACAAAGTTCATATGCTGAAGACTTACGCTCCCTAGATAAAGGGTTCTGAAGACCAAGTGCTGAAGACTCTAAAGACGCAGTTCTGAAGACTCCAAGACTTGAAGATCTTGAGAACCAAACTACGTTTTCCCTTCTTACTCATGCTCGCAGAAGCCTCTGAAGATAAGAAGATAATAAGATTAAGCAACGAAGTACAACTGTACAACAATACAAACGAAGATATCTTGGTAATAGTGCAACAGTATAAACAAAGATATATTGACAAGACTGGACACAAAAGTATTATCTGTCCCCACGTCTCTATCAAGCCGCTGTCAGTCTAAATTCGCCATGATTACTATTCAACAGTCACATTTTACACGGCTATATAAAGACATGAAGACTTGAAGAAAGATACACGAAAGCTCACTGCAAAAATACTCTCTTACTAATACCTTTCTTAAGTCATATAGATCCAAAAATTATTTACATCTCAGCTTGTATAAGAAGCACTATTCTGTAAACTAAACACTTTCAAACTTAGGTTTGGGTACCTTGAGAAAGACCTGTAAGGTTGGATTTCTTGAGAAGTCTAAGACGTGTTGTCTTAGAGGTTGTTCCTTGAGAAAGATCTGTAAGGTTGGATTTCTTGAGAAGTCTAAGACGTGTTGTCTTAGAGGTTGTTCCTTGAGAAAGACCGGTAAGGTTGGATTTCTTGAGAAGTCTAGGACTTGAGAGTCTAAGAGGTTGTTGTTAGTCACCAGTAGTTTGGCTCGTGCATTGTATTAATCTGGTTGATTAGTGGATTAAGACCTCGATTGAGAGAGGCAAAATCACCTTAGCAAGTGGACTAGATTAGCTTGAGGATTTCTCAAGTGAACTAGTATAAACATACTGTGTTATCTCTTTCTAGCTTCATTAAGATTATTACTCATAAGTGAAAGCGTTGTTAAGGGGATTAGTTTAAAAGGAAACGATTTTATTTTGAAAAACCAATTCAAACCCCCATTTCTTGTGTTTTTCACACCTTCAATTGGCATCAGAGCTCCAGTTCTAAGGTGATAAAAAGGTTGAATTTTTATCAAGCACTTAACAATGTTCAGTACCGATCCAAGTGTGAAAAACAATGGTTGCACCTGAACCAAATGTTGTTGCTAATGAAAGAGATTCATATAGTGTAAAACCTCTTATCTTTGATGGCGAAAAGTTTGACTATTGGAAAGATAGAATTGAGAGTTACTTTCTGGCTTTTGACTTAGATCTATGGGATCTGGTAGTTGATGGCTACAATTACCCAGTAGACTCTGAAGGCAAAAAGATTGCCAGAAGCGCATTGACAGATGCTCAAAAGAAGATCTACAAGAATCATCACAGAGCAAGAACGATTCTGTTAAATGCAATTTCATATACAGAATATGAAAAGATTACAAACAAAGAGACTACAAAGTCAATTTTTGACTCTCTCCGAATGACTCATGAAGGCAACGCTCAAGTCAAGGAGACAAAGGCTCTTGCCCTAATCTAGAAATATGAAGCCTTCAGAATGGAAGACGATGAATCTGTGGAAACTATGTTTTCAAGATTCCAGATGCTTGTTGCAGGACTCAGAGTTCTAGACAAAGGTTACTCTACTGCTGATCATGTCAAGAAGATTATCAGAAGTCTTCCTGTCAAATGGAGACCAATGGTAATGGCTTTGAAATTAGCAAAGGATTTGAATAACACAAGTCTTAAGTAACTAATTAGTTCTGTAAGGAGTCATGAAATAGAGCTTCAAGAAGATGAACCTCAGAAGAAAGGTAAACCTATTGCTCTAAAGGCTAAGTCTGAGAAGAAAAAGGATTATCAAGCAGAGGAAGAATCAGAAGAATCTGAAGAAGATTCAGATGAAGATGAATTATCTCTCATATCAAGGAAGATAAGCCAACTATGGAAATACAGAAAGAATAAATTCAGAGGACCAAGAAGAACTAAAGGTAGATCTGAGCCTACATATGGTCAAAAGAAAGCTTATGGAAAAGAAGTTACATGTTTTGAATGCAAGGAGCCTAGACATATCAAGAATGATTGTCCAAAGTTCAAGAAAGATGGAAGACCTAAGAAAGCTAAAAAGAGTCTTATGGCAACATGGGATGATTCAGAGTCAAAAGAAGATTCTGATGGAGAACATGCCAACGAGGTATTCATTGCTAGACCAGCATGTACAAAGCGTTATCAGAAGGAGAACTGATACTTGATGAAGAATCAGACTCTGATAACGACAGATAGGTACTTTTTCTTTATCTCCTTCTAAACTTGAAATAGGATTATCTGAACTTATGAAAAGGTATCAACTTCTTCTAAGAAAACACAACTCTGAAAAAGACTTTTGTGGTTCCTTTCAAGGACCTTACTAAGAGTAAGAAAACTATTTCTGAATTAAACAAAAAAGTATTCTTTTTAGAAAAATCAAATGGTGCTTTAAAAAGTAAAGTCTCTAAGTTAGAAGAAGAGATTACTTCTGACATAACTGGCACTAATGAAATTGTCAGATATTATAGAGCTTTTCAGCACTTCCTTGCTAAAAGCATAGATAGAAGCAAAATGGCCTCAATGATCTATGGAGTTAGCAGAAATGGAAGTAGAGGTCTGGGATATTCAGGACCATCAAAACCATATGATGAGACCAAGAGTATCAAGTTAATACCTTTGTCTAAGCAGTTTGTGCTTGCTGACACTAAACTGAAATGTCCAGAACCTGAAGGTTCTAAGTCTGTTGCACCACAAATACAGACACGGAAGAAAACTTCTAAGCTTAAATATCATGCACAAATTCCACACTATTATCCTGCTGCACGAAAATCAAAAGGTGTCAGAACCTCTGGAAAAACTAATATGAAAGGACCCACAAAATGGGTACCTAAGAATAAGATAATTTATATTGCAGATATCCTTGATGGCGCCACTGAAACACCAGTCATGGTACCTAGACAATGGATGCTCGCGACACATGACGGGAGAAAGGCATATGTTCCAAGATTTGGAACTTAAGCCTGGAGGTGTCGTCAGTTTCAGAGGAAACCAGAAGGGAAGAATCATTGGCTCCGGAACTGTTGGTAATGGTAAACTTCCTTCCATTAATAATGTTCTTTTAGCTGAAGGTCTAATGCATAATCTGTTGTCAATTAGCCAACTTAGTGACAATGGTTATGATGTTATTTTCAATCAAACGTCTTGTAAGGCTGTTAGTCAGAAGGATGGATCTGTTCTGTTCAATGGTAAGAGGAAGAACAATACTTACAAAATTAAATTATCAGATTTAAAGCATCAGAATGTAAAGTGTCTTCTATCTGTCAATGAAGAGCAATGGGTCTGGCACAAACGTCTGGGTCATGTTAGCTTGAGAAGAATTTCTCAGTTGAACAAGCTAGGACTTGTCAGAGGTTTGCCAAATCTGAAGTACTGTGAAGCATGTCAGAAAAGCAAGTTTTCATAAACTTCTTTTAAAGCAAAGAACATTGTTTCTACCTCTAGACCATTAGAACTTCTTCACATTGATCTATTTGGACTAGTAAAAACTACTTCTCTCAATGGTAAGAAATATGGACTAGTCATCGTTGATGATTACAGTCGTTGGACATGGGTAAAATTCTTAAGGCACAAGGATGAGTCACATTCAGTGTTTGCTTCCTTCTGCACCTAAGTGCAAAACGAAAAGAATTGCAAAATCGTCAAAGTCAGAAGTGATCATGGTGGAGAATTTGAAAACAAAGATTTTGAAAAACTTTTTGATTCCCATGGGATATCTCATGATTTTTCATGTCTTAGAACTCCACAACAAAATGGAGTGGTAGAAAGAAAGAATAGGACTTTACAAGAAATGGCTCGCACCATGATCCAAGAAACTGACATGGCTAAGCACTTCTGGGCAGAGGCAGTTAACACAACATGTTATATTCAAAATAGAATTTCCATAAGACCTATTTTGAATAAAACTCCTTATGAATTATGGAAGAATAGAATTCCCAACATTTCTTATTTTCATCCTTTTGGATGTATTTGTTTTATGTTAAACACTAAAGAAAATCTTGGCAAGTTTGATCCCAAAGCACGGAAGTGTCTGTTGTTAGGATACTCTGAACACTCAAGAGGCTACAGAGTTTATAACACAGAATCATGGATTATGGAAGAATTAATTCATGTCAGATTCGATGATAAGCTTGACCCTGAAAAGTCAAAGCTAGTTGAAAAGTTTGCAGATTTGGAAATCAGCTTTTCAGAACCTAAAGAAAATGTAGAAGAAGTTAAAGCTCCAGAAGATACTACTTCCGACGTTATTGATGTACCTTCTGATACTCCACAACAAAAGAAAAGTAGAATTTCAACGTCACACCCTGAAGAACTGATTCTGGGAAGCAAGGACGCTCCCATCAGAACCATATCAGCTTTCAAACCTTCTGAAGAAATGCTTCTGGGATTGGTGTCTTTAATTGAGCCAACGTCAGTTGATGAAGCTCTTCTGGACAAGGACTGGGTTCTGGCAATAGAAGAAGAATTTAACCAGTTTTTAAAGAACGATGTATGGGATCTTGTTCCAAAGCGTAAAGGTGTCCATGTAATTTAAACTAAATGGGTATTCAGAAACAAGCTCAATGAAAAGGGTGAGGTTGTCAGAAACAAGGCACGATTAGTTGCACAAGGTTACAGTCAAGAAGAAGGGATAGATTACAATGAAACCTTTGCTCCAGTCGCCAGACTAGAAGACATATGCTTGTTAATTTCCTTTTCAGTAAATCATAACAACATCTTATACTAGATGGATGTTAAGAGTGCATTTTTGAATGGTTATATATCAGAAGAAATCTATGTCAAACAACCTCCTGGTTTTGAAAACTCAAAGAAGTTAAATTTTGTTTTTAAACTCAAAAAATCTCTCTATGGTCTGAAGCAAGCTCCCAGAGCTTGGTACGATTGAGCAATTTTATTTTAGAAAATAACTTCACCAGAGGCAAGGTTGACACCACTCTCTTCTGTAAATCATACAAAAATGATATACTCATAGTTCAGATTTACGTTGATGATATTATTTTTGGTTCTGCTAATCCCTCTCTCTGCAAGGAGTTTTCTAAGCTAATGCAAGCAGAGTTCGAAATGAGTTTGATGGGTGAGTTGAAGTTCTTTCTGGGAATTCAAATTAATCAGAAACCAGAGGCTACTTACATTCATCAAAGTAAGTACACTAAAGAACTTTTGAAGAAATTCAACATGATAGATTGTAAAATAGCAAAGACTTCAATGCATCCAACATGCGTCATGGAGAAAGAAGAAGTAAGTGGTAAGGTTTGTCAAAAGATCTATCGTGGTATGATAGGTTCTCTTCTGTATTTAACTACTTCTAGACCTGATATTTTATTCAACGTCCATCTGTGTGCTAGATTTCAATCAGATCCTAGAGAATCTCATTTAACTGCTGTTAAAAGAATTCTAAGGTATCTGAAAGGAACTACTAACCTTGGCTTGATGTATGAGAAAGCATCAGAGTACACTCTTTTTGGATACTGTGATGCAGCCTATGCTGGAGACAGATTGAAAAGAAAAAGCACATCTGGAAACTGTCAGTTTCTAGGGAAAAATCTGATCTCATGGTCAAGTAAGAGACAATCAACAATTGCTCTCTCAACAGCAGAAGCAGAGTACATATCTGCTTCCTTATGCAGTACGCAGATGTTGTGGATGAAAAATCAACTAGAAGATTATCAGATACATAAGAGTAACATTCATATCTTCTGTGATAATACTGCTGTTATCTGTTTAAGTAAAAACCCAATCTTACATTCTAGGGCTAAACACATAGAAATAAAACATTATTTTATCAGAGACTATGTTCAGAAGGGAATTTTATGCTTAAAATTTATTGATACAGACATCAATGGGCTGATATCTTTACAAAACCCTTAGCTGAAGATAGATTTCAAATTATTCTGAAGCATCTGAAAATGGACTATTGTCCAAAGTAAAGTGTGCATCAGAATCAGATGTGTTTGGTCAGAGTAAGTTTTTTCGTTTAATCTCAGCCATCAGAAGCTACTTCGGTCAGAAGTGTCTCTGATCTGATGGAAACTTTTGGGTTATCCATACTCTGAGAACATTAAAACGTGTCACTTAATTAGAAAATGAGTAATGCGTGTAATTTCGATTATACCTAAAACAGTAATTTTCTTGGAATTGACTTAAATCATGATTACATTCATTCATTAATCCCCAGTACTGTGTTTTAACCTCTCATTTTCAAAAACATTTTATATACCCATTCACATTGCCTTATTTCCACTTCCACACGATTAGAAACCCTAAAACCCTAAATCGCTTCTCTCTCTCTCTCAATCACTCATTCACCGTCTTCATCTTCATCAATCTTAACCAACATCATGATGAACAACATTCAACAAGCAACCGTTCGCTTTACCGAACAAATGGAAGCGTCATTGGATCCCTCCAAAGAGTTACCATCTTCATCTGTTGCGCCTTCTACAACTTCTGCAACCACCGCACCTGTTGCTTCGACTTCATCGTTACCTCCTAAGATCGATGAAAACCATGTAACTCAAAGAAATGCCGCAGTTACTTGTGTTCTTCATGCAGACGATCTAACCGTTTTCAAAGAACTAGATGCCAAATTTAACAATCTTTGTGATAATGGGTTTAACCTTCATGATCAACTAAACATTCAAGGTTGGAAAAGTTATTTTGACAGACTTAGAGGTCCTACCTATGAAGCTCTAGTAAAAGACTTCTGGAGACAGGCTATCACTGACGATCTTCATGTTGTCTCTTTTGTTATGGAAAAGAAGATTGTTATCACTGAAAAGTCAATCTCAGATCTGCTAGGAATGAAGTTCTTGGAAGGCAAACGAGTTTATGGAAAAAACGACAAATCTGACTCTGTCATCAACAAAGAAATATTTACAAATTATTAATCTTGGAAAACGGAGTATAAAAGCAAGGACTTGCGTGATAATCTGAGAATCTGGCACAAGATTATTCTTGGTTGTATCAATCCAAGACCTTCAAAAAGTGCCGCAGACTACTTCAATACAAATCAAAAGTACATGTTGTACTATTTGCACAAAAATGAGAAAATGTGTCTACCATCTATTCTGTTTTACTATCTAAGGGATATGGCGCACAAAACAAGAACAACAGCTTCGCCAGAAAAGAAGATTACAACTTACATTCCTTTCGGAAGATTGCTCTCTGATATCTTTGTTGAAAGTGGCATAATGAATTATCTAGTTAAAGAAGCCAAATATACAGAATACTTGACTCCAAGCATAGGAGAAGCCTTCAATGCTATGAATCTTAAACATATGAAAATGATAAAGAATGTTGAAGTGAAACCTTTGTCTATTTCCCATGACACTGTGATTAAACACAGAATTCCAGTGATGAAATATCCTATCTATCACAGAGGTGATAATATACAAACAATTGCTTCATTTGTTACTATGATGAGAGAAGAAGGACATGACATGTCCAACTTCAGAATTGAAGATATTGCTCCCAAACCTCAATATGTTACCAGAAGCAAGAGGAAGCAAACTGAAGAGGATTTTGAGCTTAAGAAAAAGAAGAAGGGTGACAAGTCTGAATCTTCCAAGACTTCCACTCTGCCTTCTCTCCTTTTTGCGAAATCTAGTAAGTCTTCTACCAATTCTTCTGTTTCAATGGATGTTACTAAACCTGTTACTACATCATCATCATTATTTCAAACTACTTTCATTCCTACCTACAACCCACGAGTAAAGTTTAAACCACCATTTTTTTCAATTCCTCCTCCAACTACTATTATTATACCACCTCCCATTTCATCAATCAGCACACCTATTCCATCTAAAGCCATTCCTACCTACACCTCAACAATAACCTCTCCACTCATTCAACCAAATGAACCAGGTTCTCTGAACCTACTCTCTGATTCTCATACCCTTAACATTGAACCAGGATCTAAGGAAACCATCTTTGATACTCTAGAAATTGTCACATCTGAACCTTTCACAGTTTCAGAAATCCTTGAGTTATCGTCCCTTACTGATCAACCAACATCTGAACCTGTTCATACTGAGACTATTTCATCTCAACCAGCACCTTCTGAGACAAATTCTGCTGAGCCTAACCTTGCTTTGGTCATCTATGACATACTCCTTCCAACAACCCTTGAAGAATGCATTGGTCAGTTTCGTAACAAGGCAATAAAGAAGGTAGCAAAATTAAGAGCAGAAGCAAGCACAAGTGCCAAGCCTCTGGAGCTTGAGAATTCTTGGAAAATCTTTCAAAAATGGTTAGATTCTGAATTTGCAAGAATTACAAGCTTCTCATATGCCACTAAAACTGATGGAGTTCATTTGGCAAAGGAAAGAGCAGAAGCTGAAGAGAGGATAAGAGAACTCAAGGTTTTGGCTGCGAAATAGAAAGAAGCTGAAGAAAGAGCTGTTGAAGAAACGAGACTTCTAGCAGAAGAGGAAGCCAGATTGGTGCAAGAAGCTGAAGCTACAGAAAAAGATAAACAAGACGCCTTAGTTGTTTCCTCATTTGAACCTGCTGTGGTGCGTTTAGAAAACGCAATTAAAGAAATCAGAGGAGAACAACAGATTTTCAGAGAAAATTTTGCAGAACAAATGGCTGTCAATGCAAATGTTCAGAGCTTACTTCAAAAGATTCTGGACAAGATGTCCTCTGGAAGCACCTAAGTTTTTCTTTGTTTCTTTCGGCTCTATGAATTTAGGATTTAGAACTTAGTTTTTCACCCTTGGTTTACAAATCTTTTTGATAATGACAAAAAGGGGGAGAAGTAATGAATGTGATATTTTGGTTCTCATTAGTCAATCTCTGAAAAACAAGTTGTTTACAGTCTAATAAATAAATGGCTATTTCTGTTAAAAAAAAAATTCTTTTTAGGAATTCTGATCCGACTAGACATCATAAAGTTGATCTTCAAAGAAATCAAAATGTTTTGGCTCTGACAATTCAAGTCCTTGAGTTTTGATAGAAACAAGGTTCTGAGATGAAAACCTGAGTTTTTGTCAAACTCTGAAGTTTGAAATTGAATCAAGACTATGAAGATTTCAGTATCTGACCTATTGGAATCAGGGGGAGTTTATCCAGAAAGGTTCACAAGTCTGGATATTTGATATTCACCTAGTTTGGGATTCAGGGGGAGTATCTCATGCGAAGGATAAGTATTCCTTAACCTCCTTATTTCGATTATCGGTGTGTTATGTACAAAATTGCGTCATCAAAATACATAGTTTTATCATCATCAAAAAGGGGGAGATTGTGAGAACAAGATTTGGTTCTGCAATAATGCCTCTGAGTTTTGATGATATCAAACATGTATGTTTGTATGAACAATTTTGTGAGTCTAATGTTTGTTATTTTTGAGAATTTAACAAACAGGTTCTGCTTCCGATAAATAGCATGGCTAAGTTGTTAGAAGAGAATATTTTCACCTATGCGCTACATTTGATCTGCTAAATGGCAGTAATTGCTTCAGGAGAATCTGAAGATTGCAAGACTCTGATATAATTTCTAAAGGGAACAAGTTCTAAAGATCTGAAGATAGAGGTTCTGATGAACAAAGTTCAGATGCTGAAGACTTACGCTCCCTAGATAAAGGGTTCTGAAGACCAAGTGCTGAAGACTCTAAAGACGCAGTTCTGAGGACTCCAAGACTTGAAGATCTTGAGAACCAAGCTACGTTTTCCCTTCTTACTCGTACTCCTAGAAGCCTCTGAAGATAAGAAGATAAGAAGACTAAGCAACGAAGTATAACTGTACAATAGTACAAACGAAGATATCTTGGTAACAGTGCAACAGTACAAACGAAGATATATTGACAAGACTGGACACAAAAGTATTATTTGTCCCCACGTATCTATCAAGCCGCCTACAGTCTAAAATCGCTATAATTACTCTTCAACGGTCACATTTTACACGACTATATAAAGACATGAAGACTTGAAGAAAGATACACGAAAGTTCACTGCAAAAATACTCTCTTACTAATATCTTTCTTAAGTCATATAGATCCAAAAATTGTTTACATCTCAGCTTGTATAAAAAGCACTATTCTGTAAACTAAACACTTTCAAACTTAAGTTTGGGTACCTCTAGAAAGACCAGTAAGGTTGGATTTCTTGAGAAGTCTAAGATGTGTTGTATTTGAGGTTGTTCCTTGAGAAAGACCTGTAAGGTTGGATTTCTTGAGAAGTCTAAGACGTGTTGTCTTAGAGGTTGTTCCTTGAGAAAGACCGGTAAGGTTGGATTTCTTGAGAAGTCTAGGACTTGAGAGTCTAAGAGGTTGTTGTTAGTCACCTGCAGTTTGGCGCGTGCATTGTATTAATCTGATTGATTAGTGGATTAAGACCTCGATTGAGAGAGGCAAAATCACCTTGGCGGGTGGACTAGATTAGCTTGAGGATTTCTCAAGTGAACTAGTATAAACATACTGTGTTATCTCTTTCTAGCTTCATTAAGATTATTACTCATAAGTGAAAGCGTTGTTAAGGGGATTAGTTTAAAAGGAAACGATTTTATTTTGAAAAACCAATTCAAACCCCCCTTTCTTGTGTTTTTCACACCTTCAAATACAACAAAATCAACTTAATACTTAAATTAGAATAAAATAAAGCAATATAAATTCAAATGTTAAGGGAATAAATATCTCACAACATATGAGTTATCACTCATTGTAATATCTTTTGTGGGTAATACAAAAGAAAATGGACCAACATCACACTCTCTAACAATGGGACGACCTAGGTTCATCCATTTGACTCCTTATGCTTAAACATTTGTATTTCGGAAAAAGTGGGGACTCGAGGGTTCACTGCCATCATTGATGGAACCATCACTATATTTAGAACTATCACTAAGAATAATAAGGTTTCCAAGGGGGTGGACAACCGCCAAAGGAGAGGCATTCAATAATTCTTGGTGTACTACCTGAGTGAGAGATAAGCGTCACTTATATTGTTTTGATCACAAACGATACCTTTCAACAAATAAAGATTGAGAAAACAGAGTTCTTGGGTGAACAATGAAAACGGTTAGAACAAAGAGAGAAAGAAGAAAGAAGAAGAAGGATTAGGGCAAATTGTTTACTATTCACTTTCTCATAATGGTTTACAAATGATTGCTAATGAATATCACAATTGGCCTCACTCAATAATCTGAGTGATCTAGCTTATTTATAGGATAACTAGTTAACTTACAATACAAGCTAACTAAACCATTGGATCCTTAACACAAGGCTCAATTCGACATAATAATTCAACATTATATTTCGACATTACATACTAGAACTAGCTTCGACTATAGTGTGTAACCCTTTGACATCAGCATGTGACCCAGCTTCGACTTCATGTTTGCCTCCTGTCAAAACCCATGAAAGCTATCCCTCGACTGAGCTAGAGTTTGACCCAAAATCTCACAAATCTCCACCTTGGATCTAACTCTACAAACAATAGGGGAATAAACTAGCTTTCATCATGCAGCTTTATCAACTACATACAGTGAAAAAACTTGCAACTTGGCAATGTCTTGGTGATCATATCAGCAGCATAGTAATCAGTCGAAACCTTCAGCACCTGGACTTCACCACGCTCGATTATCTCTCTAATGAAGTGCAGCCTCACATCGATGTGCTTTGTTCGCTCATGATAGGCTGAGTTCTTCGACAGGTGTATTGCACTTTGACTATCACATTTAACAGTGATACTTTGACCTTCAAGTTTTAGCTCCTTTGCAAAACCTTCAAGCTACAATGCTTCTTTCACAGCTTCAGTGAGGGCAATATATTCTGCTTCAGTGGTTGATAAGGCAACAACCTTCTAAAGCGTTGTTTTCCAACTGATTGTTATGCCGAACATAGTGAACACATATCCATAAATAGAATTTCTAGAATCCATACAACCTGCATAATTAGATTCGACAAACCCTTTGATTTCGACTTTGCTATCATCACCACAGGCTCCACCATAAATCAGGACTCTTTTCAGAGACCCATTTATGTACCTGAGAATCCACTTCAAAGCTTTCCAGTGTGCCTTTCCAGGATTGGCCATATACCTGCTTACAAGGCTCACTCCATACGTTTTTTCTTGCCTCGTACATGCCATAACACTCATCAAAGAACCTACCATACTAGCATATGGGATGCTACCCATATAATTTCTTTCAGCTTCATTACTCGGACTTTGAGTAGTACTAAGCTTAAACTGAGGATTTATTGGAGTCACAACAGGCTTTGAATTCGACATACCAAATTTGTCGAGAAGCTTATATAGGTATGTCTCTTGAGATAAACACAAATTCGACTGCTTTTTATCTCTCCAGATGTCAATCCAAAGAATCCTGGTGGCAGCTCCCTAATCCTTCATTTCAAACTCCTTACTGAGTTCAACCTTTATCTCCATTACATCCTCAACACTGTTGCTAGCTATGAGGATATCATCCACATAAAGCAACAAAATAACAAGTGAGTTTCCATGTCGAAATCTAAAGCAAACACAGTGGTCGAATTGGCTCCTAGTGAAACCAATGTGTGCTATGAACTTGTTGAATCTCTTGTTCCACTGTCGAGGAGATTGTGTCAGGCCATACAAAGACCTGTTTAGCTTGCACACATAATCTTCCTTATCCTTTTCTGCATACCCTTCAGGTTGACGCATCAGGATTATTTCGTTTAGTTCACCATACAGAAATGTTGTTTTCACATCCATTTGGTCAAGCTCCAAGTCGAACTTCGCCACCATGGCCATCAACATTCTAATGGATCTAAGCTTTACAATAAGTGAGAACACATCATTAAAGTCGACACCTTCTTTCTGAGTGAACCCCCTAGCAACCAGTGTTGCCTTAAAGCGCTTTGAAATCACTCCTTCGATTCCTTCCTTGACCTTGAAAATCCACTTACCACTGACTAACCTTGCTCCTGCAGGTTTCTCAATCAACTCCCAAGTGTTATTATCATGAAGAGATTTCATCTCGTCATCCATGGCTTTTCGTCATTCATTCTGATTTCGACTCCTCATAGTTTCCTTGTAATCTCTAGGTTCTTCCTCAAGTACCTCACTTGCAGAGATTAAGGCAAAAGCTATAAGATCTGCATAACCAAGTCTCTGAGGTGGCTTCATGACTCTTCTTGACCTATCTCTTGCCAGTAGGAAGTCATCAACAGTTTCCTCAGCCTCTTCAGCATCTTGCTCTTCTTCGAATTCATTTGGGTTATGCACTTCAACATCACTATGCTCCACCTCAACAAGAATCTCTACCTGTTCCAGCTCCTCTTCAGAGATTTCTACACTTCGACCAGCATCACCAGTTTTCTTGAACGCCATATCGACTTCATTGAAAACTACATCACGACTTGTGATACATCTTCTGTGACCTGGTTCTAGGTACCACAACCTATAAACTTTGACTCCCTCAGGATATCCAAGGAACATGCATCTCAGAGCTCTAGGTTCGACCTTGTCTTGCCTAATATGAGCATAGGCTAAACAACCAAATACTCTCAGTTTGTTGAGATCTGGTGGTTGACCCGGCCAAACTTCTTCAGGTGTCTTCATTCCCAAGGCAATCGAGAGACATCTATTTATCAGATAAGTTGCTGTCGAAACAGCCTCCGCCCAAAACATCTTCTTCAATCCAGCACTAACCAACATGCATCTAACCCTTTCAAGGATTGTTCGATTGAATCTAAGCCATTTTGTTGAGGAGTACCTGCTACAGTCTTATGCCTTGCAATCACAAACTCAACACAGTAACTGTCGAAAGCTTCATTGCAGAACTCAAGGCCATTGTCGGTTCTCAACCTCTTAACCTTTCTGCCAGTTTGAGTTTCGACTAGAACCTTCCAACTTTTGAAATTCTCAAAAGTTTCATCCTTAGTCTTCTGAATGAATACCCATAATTTTTTGGAATAATCATCAACTATAGATAGAAAATACCTTGCACCTGCATGTGAAGGATTCCTTGCAGGCCCCCAAAGATCAGCATGGATGTAATCAAGGGATCCATATGTTCTTTATTTACCTTTGTTAAACTTCGCCCTACAGGATTTTCCAAATACACAAGGTTCACAAAACTCCAACTTCTCGACTTTGTCACCACCTAGCAGGTTCTGTTTCCCCAATTCGACCAGGCCTCTTTCACTGACATGGACCAAACTCATGTGCCATAATTCTGTCTTCGACACCGGTTTCGTGGATGCAAAATCTGCTGAACCACTTACAACCTCAGCCTCAAGGGTATACAAGCCTTGTTTCTTCACGCCTCTCAAGACATCCTTCGACCCCTTCATGACTTTCAGGATACCTTGCTCTCCTTTGAATACATATCCTTTCTTGTTGAATTCACCAAGAGAAATTAAATTCCTCTTAAGGTCAGGTATATACCTAACCCCAGTCAATAGCCTTATTGACTCATCATGGAGCTTGAATCTAGCAGATCCAATACCTGCAATCTTGCAAGCTTTATTGTTCCCCAGTAGTATTGATCCACCATCTTGATCGCATAATTCTTCAAACACATTCTTGTTTGGAGTCATAAGACAAGTACATCCAGAATCCATAATCCACTCTGTACAAGAGTTGCTGCTCGACACCACAAGGACATCAGATGATTCATAATCATCTTGCACAATAGTTGCATTTCCATTATTCTTACCTCCATGATTATTCAGGCACTCAGGACACATCTTTCTTGTGTAACCCTCCTTCTTACAGTGATAACACTTAATCCCAGAAATATCACCATCATAAGACTTCTGCTTAGTTTTACCTTCCTTTTTCTCAAACCTACTATCTTTCTTCAAGAATTTCCCCTTCACGGATAACCCTTCGCCAGTTGATGATGATGGTTTCAGCTCCTTTCTTTCGTTCAAATCCTTCGAATACAAGGTTGTTTGATCTTCTTCAAAGGTCAGGGAATCTCTTCCATACAAGAGGATTTCTTTGAAGTGAGCATGGGACTTAGGTAAAGAACACAAAAATAATAATGCTTGATCTTCATCATTGATGGTAACATCAATATTTTCAAGATCAAGAATCAGCTTGCTGAACACATCCAGCTGCTCCGTCAACGCTTTATCTTCAGTCATCTTGAATGAATACAAATCTTGCTTCAAGTAAAAATGATTCACCGAGGATTTTGTCATATACAATCTTTCGAGTTTCAGCCAAACACCAGCTACCGTCGTCTCCTTCGAAACCTGCCTCAGAACCTTATCACCAAGACTCGGAATAATTACACTGTGGGATTTCTCAATCATCTTTGTCTTTTCCTTCTCCGTAAATGCAACATCCATGGCATCTCCTCCCTTTAACTCTTCTAGAAAACCCTGTTGAACAAGAAGGGTTCGCATCTTCAAACGCCATAAACCGAAATCATTAACTCCGGTGAACTTCTCAATTTCAAACTTTTTTGACGACATCTTCTTCTTGCTCACTGCACCAGTTTGTTGTGATCACAAATGATACCTTTCAACAAATAAAGATTGAGACAACTGAGTTTTTGGGTGAACAATGAAAACGGTTAGAACAAAGAGAGAAAGAAGAAAGGATAAAGAAGAAGAAGAAAGATTAAGACAAATTGTTTACTATTCACTTTCTCATAAGGGTTTACAAATGATTACAAACGAATATCACAATTGGTCTCACTCAACAACCTGAGTGATCTAGCCTATTTATAGGTAAACTAGCTAACTTACAATACAAGCTAACTAAACAATTGGATCCTTAACACAAGACCAAATTCGACATAATAAATCAACATTATATTTCGACATTACATACTAGAACTAGCGTCGACTACAGTATGTAACCCTTCGACATCAGCATGTGACCCAGTTTTGACTTCATGTTTGTCTCCTGTCGAAACCCATGAAAGTTATCCCTCAACTGAGATAGAGTTCGACCCAAAATCTCACAAATATCATTGCCATTAAATATTTATATGACATTCATAATTTAATAACAATTGGCCATGACTAAGACAAATGAGAGGAAACAAAAACTATAAACAAGAAAAAGAGAAGTGGTTCTTTGAAAAAATTGGAAGTTTAAAGAAAAGGATATGATGAATGGACGCTCTAAAGGTGTGATGAACCAAGGGAGTGTTAAATCTAAAGAAGGAAAGGAACCTGAAAAATAATAATCACCATAATTGTTTAAACTTTTATTTTCAAAATTGTTTGTTGATCATGATTTCTCTTTTTCCCAGGGGCGGGTCTATGTTGGAGTGGTTGGGGCTCTTGCCCCCACAAGAATAATAATCATGATTACTATATTATGTATATTAATTTAATGTATAATTAAAAAAAAATTTGTCAATTTTAAAATAAAAAGTTGCTCTCATTCATTACAAAAACAAATCTAGTAGTACATATTTGTTTGGAAAAAAAGGGAGATACACTGACAGTGTAAATGTTTTTTACACTATCATCCAATGACGACTATGTATTCTGCCATGTCATACTAAAAATTTTAAACTAGTTATATGACATGAAAGAATGATATATTACTATTGGATGACAGTGTAAAATATTTTTACACTGTCAGTGCATATTTGTTTTAGTTATACTTTACCACATTCTTCTATATTATTATGGTCATTTGGAGAAGAAAAAAAATGAAAATCTTTTTAAGATGAGTTTTTTTATACCAATTGCAATGATTAGATTATTTATTCTATATTATCTTTATATATAAATATAGTTGAATAATTTTAGTTAGGTGTTAAATATTTTATTAATTGTATATCCTTTTAACGTATTTAAATTTAAAAATATGAAAAAATTGATTAACGTTATAATTAGGACTAATAAAAATATATTATTAAAATTTTATTTGAACTTTTTTTAATAACATTATAAACAATAAAAAAATATCATACTATCATCCTAAAGTTAAGAATTTCTTTTATTTTACTTGCAAAAAAATTCTACTATTAGTTCAGAGTGAAATTTTCTTCAACAAAACATAAAATTGATTTCGATTATGAGGAAATTTTCGTCGAAAAACACAGTGAAGTTTGCAAATGACAACACTCTAGCAGCTGAAGGTGTTGGTGATGTTCTGATTATGAGGAAAGATGGCAAAAGGTCAACAATTTCCAATGTGTTGTACATACCAGGCATGAAGAGTAATTTGCTCAGTATAGGGCAGCTTGTCGAAAAGAACTACAAGGTGGTTGTCGAAGACAAGATGATGAGAGTTCTCGACGCAGGAGGTAGGTTGATCTTGAAGGCTCCAATGTTTTAGAATAGGACCTTCAAGATTGAACTCAAGGTGATGGAGCACAAGTGTCTAGCAACGGCAGCCAGCAGAGATGAGTGGTTATGGCATTTTTGACTAGGCCATCTCAACTTCAATGACATCAGAGAGCTGAAGAGAAGAAATATGGTTTCAGGATTACCAGAAATCGACATTCCAAGTGAAGTCTGTGAAGAGTGTTTTCAGTCGAAACAACACAAGAATAGCTTCAGCAAGGATGCAGGAAGGAAGCCGAAGGAAATTCTGGAAGTTATATACTCTGATGTATGTGGTCCAATCCAGGTGGATTCGATTGGTGTAAACAGGTACTTTGTCACGTTCATAGATGATTACAGTCGAAAGTTGTGGACTTACCTCATCAAGAAGAAAAGTGATGTGATTGAGGTATTTGCCAGATTCAAATCTATGGTCGAAATATAGAGTGGTCAAAAGCTGAAAATTTTGGGGACTGGTGGTGGTGGAGAGTATGTGTCGAAAGAGTTCGATACATTATATGAAAAAGAAGGGATTGTGCATGAGGTGGTGCCACCCTATACTCCACAGCAAAATGGAGTTGCAGAATTAAAGAACAGAACCATCATGAACATGGTGAGAAGTATGTTGAATAGAAAGCATCTACCCAAAGAATTATGGGGAGAAGCGATTTCGACAGCAACATATATTTTGAACAGATGTCTGACGAAGAAGCTTGAAGGAATCACACTAGAAGAATGTTGGTATGGTGTCAAGCCTAGCCTCAGTCAATTGAAGGTGTTTGGATCTATAGCACATAGACATGTGCCAGATCAGTTGAGAAGGAAGCTTGATGACAAGTCGAATCAGATGATCTTGATAGGATATCATTCGACTGGAGGTTACAAGCTGTTCGACCCAGTAAATAAGCAGGTAGTGATCAGCATGGACGTGATCATAGACGAGCTTAAAGAATGGGATTGGACTGAGAATGCCAAAAAGGATTCTGTGAGAATATCTTGTGAAGAACCAGCCACTGAAGTCGAAAGAGAAGTTCCACATGAGTCAGACATAGATGAAGCAGGCTCAAGCAGACCTCGACGAACAAGACACATGCCTGCAAGATTGCATGAATGTGAAATTACATCAGATGATGTGGTTAATGAAGAGGGTGAGCTGGTACATTATGCTTTCTACGCAGATGTCGAACCAGTCAATGCAGCTGAGGCATTAAAAGATTCGAAGTGGGTGAAAGCAATGAATGAAGAGTTAGAGTCCATCGAAGTCAACAACACCTGGTCACTTGTCGAATTGCCTCAAGGCAAGAAGGCAATTGATGTAAAGTGGGTTTACAAGGTGAAGGTGAATCCTAGAGGAGAAGTAAATCGACACAAGGCGAGACGTGTAGCGAAAGGATTTCTACAGAAGGAAGGAATCGACTTCGATGAAGTGTTCGCACCTGTTGTTAGGATCGAAACAATCAGGTTGGTTGTTGGTCTAGAAAATATGAATAATTGGCACACATGTCAGATGGACGTGAAGTTTGATTTCCTTAATGGCCCCTTAGATGAAGAATTTTATGTCGCACAACCAGCTGGGTATGTGAAATGAGGCGAAGGAAAGGTGTACAGGCTGCATAAAGCCCTGTATGGACTTAAGAAAGCTCCAAGAGCTTGGAATAAGAAAATCGACAGCTTCTTAAGGGAGAAGGATTTTGTGAAGTGTACGACTGAGCATGGAGTGTATGTAAGAAGAAGCAGTAATGAATTGCTTATACTATGCCTTCATGTCGATGATTTGTTAATAACAGGGAGTTGCAAGAAGGAGATCGAAGATTTCAAACATGACCTAAGTGAGGAGTTTGAAATGTTAGACTTGGGAAACCTCTCATATTTCCTTGGCATCGAATTCTACAAGACTAGTAGAGGTTTGATGATGCACCAAAGAAGATATGCAGGTGAAATACTCAATAGATTTGAGATGCAAGATTGCAACCCAACTTCGACTCCAGCTGAGACCAGACTGCAACTGTTGAAGGATTCAGATGAAGATGATGTCGACCCAACCCAATATAGAAGACTTATTGGGTCACTTAGATACCTTTGTCATACAAGACCTGACTTAGCATACAGTGTGGATATGGTAAGTAGATTCATGCAGAAGCTAAAGGTATCACACCTAACAGCGACGAAGAGGATACTGAGGTATCTGAAAGGGACTCTCGACTATGGCATTTTGTTTCCTGCAGCTGATGAAGGGAAAGAATGCAAGTTAGTGGGATACACCGACTCTAGCTGGTGTAGTGATGCTGAGGATAGAAAATCCATAGCTGGATATGTGTTTATGTTAGGTGGTGCACCGGTTGCTTTGAGTTCGAGAAAGGAGCCAGTAGTGGCATTGTCATCATGCGAAGTAGAATATATAGCTGCTTCACTTTGTGCATGTCAAGCAACCTGGATGGTGAACTTGGTCGAAGAGATTACAGGAAAGAGTCATGGAGCAATCACCATGAAAATCGACAGCATGTCAGCTATCAACTTGGCGAAGAATCCAATAGCTCACGGTCGAAGCAAGCACGTCGAAATGAGGTTCCATTATCTTCGAGAGCAGGTAGCAGAAGGGAAGATGAACTTGGAACACTGCAGAACTGAGAATCAGATTGCAGATATCATGATGAAGGGAGTGCAGGTCGAAGCTTTCAGAAGACTAAGAGCCATGATGAATGTGGACAGCTTAGACACAATAAATTAGGTGGTGTGTTAAATTGTAATTCCTTGTGTCGAAGTGTCAAAGCAAGGAAGTGTCGAAATGTCGAAACAAGTGTCGAAGCTTATGTTAGTGTGTCGAAACAGTTGTTTCACACATATTTGTTTTAGATTTGATTTAGATATGATTTAGATTTGATTTGATTTAGTTCCAAAATAGATATTTTGAGCTTTTATAGTTTTGGGTTTTTGCTTGGAGAACAAGTAAACCTAAATCTATAAATAGGGAGAAACTCTTGTATTTTGTAACAATAACAACAAGTAGTGAAGAATCACAGTACTTTGTAATTCACTGTTGCAGCTTGCAAGTGAATAAAACAGAAATCTCACAGTTTGTGGGTAACAATTTTTCTCTCCAAATATTTGTCTTCTTTCGTTTCTTTCATGCTGTTCTTTCTCAATCTCATTCATTGTCATTGCGTGTTTGTGGGTTTGTCAGCAATCTTGAAATCAAGATTGAAGAGGAATTCCCATATTGTGGTTTAATTCCAACAATTACTAACTAAATTTTAATAGACAGATAGAGAGCCAAAAAAGACTAATAGTATTGAAAAAGTTGAAGCTATAAAAGTCTTGATGGATTAGTAAAGACGTGTGGGAAAAGTGAATGGGACGAAGGAAGGTGAGTATGATGACATATGTAACATCACATTGCTTGTATGAAATGTTATGGGAATATTATGGTGACTGTAATGGACCCCGTTTTTTGTTTTACTTGGATTGGACTGTTCATTACCACTTTTCTAATATGTTTTTGTAAAGTTTCCTTGTCCGTTAGATATTATTGTTGACATCCCTACATTTAGTTTCAGCTAGCTTATGTCTTACTATATACATAGTGATGAGGAGTAAGTAAGCAAGTGGTAAGCTTCCATGATTTGTATGCATGTGGAGCATAATTGGACCCTTTTTTTGGCTTTAAGATGATGACGACGAGAACACAGACCTTGTTTTTCTTATCCTTTGTATGCTTTACTCGTGGTATTTGCCAAATTATTATTTCCAATGGGGCGAAATACAGTGAAGTGGAACGCAATATAACATAATGGAATAGATTTTTTTTTATATTGACAAAATAATAATTGAAGCGCTATTGAAAATTTAAGACGGAAAATAAATATAAAACTAATAAGAGGGTTCTTTTAACAGTTTTTGGGTTTTATTTATATTTGAGATAGAAAAATTGGCTTAAAATAAGGTCGAATGAAATATTTAAAAATAAATAAATGCTTCAAAAATATGTTATAGTACGGATGTAAGAGGATAAAAAAAATTGATTAAATAAAAAATTAAGAGAAAAAAAAAAATGCACTGACAGCAATCACAACCATGTATCAGAAAAAAAACATATTTTTATTTTAAAAATATTAATATTACAGGACAATTATAAGCATTTTGATTGGTTGCATGTATACAACTGTCTTACACTGACAGTGCACTACCTTTAAACTCAAAAATTAATTCAAATACAACAAAAAGAATTTCAACAAGAGTTTAATTGGTATGCACTGACAGTGTAAAATAATTTTACACTGTCAACCAATAGGAATATATTAATCTGTCATGTCATACAATTAATTTAAATTTTACAGTCTGATGTGGCGTGATGCATGAGGGTGATTGATTGACAGTGTAAAATATTTTTACACTGTCGGTGCATACCAATTAAATTCTTTCAACAAACAAAAAAATAAATTGGTTTGATTCTGTCCTCCAAAAAAAATTGATGAATCGAATTGATATATTTAATTAAGTCTTGCATGCTTGCAACCCAACATATAATACAACATTAGCATGACTTACGAAGGTTTGGCCCAAATATTGATCACCCACCACCATTTTGTTGTTCACAGTCTATGTTCCAGTCACCTCCATTATTACCGGGATGACAATAAATAGGGGTTTGAGCATGGTATTATAATGTCAGTTTTTATATTTGTAATTTGGAAAATGCTCATTCTTCGAATTCATTTCCACGTGGATATCCATATTTATATTCATATCTAAATTTTATATTTATTTAAGTATCCATACTCATATTCATTTATTTGTATTTCTAATAAAAAATAATCACTCAATTATAATTTATTATGTCATTTTAAATTTATATTTTACATGTGTGTAACTTGTAATTACATTGATGAAGGGTGAGAGTTTAATAAGAAAATATTAAATTTTAATCTGATACGGATCACACAAAAGGTAAATAATATGTAAGGGCTTTGAGGAATATATGCTTGAAAGAATGGGGAATTGAAAAAGTTTTTGGTGTAATTGTTGATAATGGAAAAGCTAACAATGTTGCACTCGCATATCTAATTAGAGGAATAAGTAATTGAAATGGGTATACTTTGTTAAAGGGGAGAGTTGATTCATATGAGTTTCTCAACACACATTTTAAACTGGATTGTTGGTGATGAGTTGAAAAAAGTTAGTGCATTTATTAGCAAAGTAAGGGTTGCATGTAAGTTTGTTAAGTCATGTCCATCTAGATTAGTTACCTTTATAAGGAGTGAGCATGAAGGTAGCATAAATAATAAGGAAATGATAATGCTTGATGCAACAACAAGATGGAACTCTACCTATTTCATGCTAAAATTTGTTGCCAAATATGGAAAGGCATTTAACTGAATTCAATATCAAGATAGTTGAACTATCAAGAATTCTCTAAATCACTTCGCTTTTATAGAACTTGTATTTGAGGGATTGTGAACTATCAAGTATTCTTTAAACCACATCACCCCTACATGTCCCATGTTGTGCTTGAAGAATTGTGTACCGATATATTCGTAATATCCCAAACTCACCTTAAAACAACAGGATCTTACCTATCCGCTCTAGAGCATGTTGTTCCCTCAAAGTGATTGAGCTAACATAGGTGGAGTGTAACCGACCTAGAGTCTCATTGACTTACTCTCCATGATACAATGAGAGTGTGAGGCCACCAAACTACGAAATCATCATAATTATAGAGACGGTGAACGAACTCGGCCATGAATCATGTAACAGATTACCAGGTGCCATGCGGTTGAATTACATACCAAAAAAACACGATAATGATGACATGAAGATGTAACTATCATAATGTATGTAAATAAACATGATAGTAAAAGCCATGAGTATATGTCGTGAGGTTAACTCTCAAACAAGGGGTAACAAGGCATTGAAAGGGATTAATCACGTAACACAAACTCTCGATGGCCAGAGTGGGATAAAACGATTATAAGTAGGCATGTCAATGGTTAGAAGGAAGATTGACTTATTCACATATTGACACAGATTGAGGTTTTGTTTTTCCTATACAAGCGAGGTTGCAAATATTATTTTTTTTTCAAGTATAATAGTGCATTTAATGTGTTTCTTGCTAGTGATGGAGTAAATATTCTTGTTGATGTTAATTAGGAGCATGCTCGTGTGTTTGTGAAATTTTTGAAGATTCTTTATGATTCAACTCTTTCATTTTCTAGTTCATTGCATGTTACTACTAGTACTTATTTCAAAATGTTGTGTGACACTCATAAGTCATTACATAAATGGTTAAATAGTGAGGATGATGCATTGAGATTAATGATTACAAATATGCAATTGAAGTTTAGAAAGTATTGTGCAATTGAAGTTTAGAAAGTATTGGGATAACTGTACTGTCAATTATATTTTATTTGTGGTTTTTGTCTTAGATCCTCGTAATAAATATGACTAGGTTGAGTTTGGTTGTAATAAGATGTATGGTGGGGCAAAGAAAAAGTATATGTTGAAAACATTGAAAGATCTTGTCATTATATTGTTTGAGTATTATGTGATCGGGTATCTCATTTCTACTGTGTCTAGTATGCATCTTCAAGAAATTGTACACATGCTAACACAAGTCAATATGTTGATAATGATGATGATGATTGAGATAATGTTTTGGTTTGAAAATGAAGAAAAAACAAGTTGATGTAAAAAAGATTGAGTTAGAGAGGTATGTTGGGGCTAGTAATGAATATTGCAAAGACCCTTCATTTTATATTTTAGGCTGTGTAAAGGAAAATCTATAAAGTATTATGTCTTTACTTGCATGTCTAGATATATATTAGTTATACTGGTGCCTACATCTTTTATGAGTTATTTTTTAGTACAAATGGTCGGGTATTTGATCCATTTAGTAATTGTTTGAATTCTACTACTGTTAAGCATTGATATGCATCCAAAATCAGATAAGAAAATCCAACGTGATTGAATTACAAGAATAAACTAGCGGGATACCCGTGTCTTCGCATGGGTACTCGTCGGTGACGCGCATTTGTCTACATTTAAAATTTTATCAAAAATATGATTAATAAAAATTAGTAAATATAATTTATATTTAAAAAAATAGAATCAATACCCGCGGACATCGATTGATGATTTTTATAAAAATATTTTTGTAATAATTTAGTTTTAAAAAATATCAAACAATAACATAGTATTTGTAAATATTAATTTAATTGTATAAATAAATATTAGTAACATTAATAAAAGTATTTGGATCATCTATACACTATTTTTTCATATATAAAAATAAAGTTCAATCTAAAATATTTAAATTTTTCCCGTGTATAAAAATATAGAGATTAATTGGAATACACTGTCAGTATAAAACAACTTTACACTGTCATCCAATTAGAATTAGTTGTTTTGACACATGAGAAGAGAGAAACATGGAAGAAGTGGTTATTAAAATGATTTATTTATAATTTATTTTATTTTATTTTTAATTCCATAAATATGTGTCAAAATAACTAATTCTAATTGGATGACAATGTAAAATTGTTTTACACTGACAGTGTATTCCAATTAATCTCAAAAATATATATGTCTCATATACATTACTATATTATCAATGATTTTATTTTCTCCGTTTCATTAATTCAATTTTTTCCGTAGTTATATAATTTAAATTAAAAATAAATAGAATCAAATATACACGTACTACTTTTTTTGTATTTACTCGTAATAAATTTGTTTTATATATTTTTTTAAAAAGATAAATATTTTTACTATATTTTTAATATTTATCAATCATAAATATTTGTCCCGTAATTTACTTTTTTTTTTTTTAATTTTCGAATACAAATGTAACAATTATTTAAAAAAAAAAAGTTATAGATTTCATATAATAATTAAAATTTATCAATATTGTAAGATGGGTCTTTGCATAGACACTTAACTTTCTTATATGATAGATAACCATTTTACAAAATGTAATTATGCATACTATGGCTGATGAAAAGTTTATTTTATTGAATTTTTAATAAAAAATTTGTCAGTGCTAGCAAGATAGCAAAAACAAAATAGTAAAATTATAAAAAAGTTTAATTAAATTTGTTTTTATTAGTAATATATGACCATACCTTATAAAATGAGAGATTAATTAAAATGTAATTTACAAATAATTTGACCTTAAAAACACATTTTTTAAATATATAATTAAACAAAATTAAAATAAATGTTTTATTTGCATCAATTACAATCACTCATTTATATTTAAACCAATTTTCTTTCTAAATTAATTCTTCATATGTTAAATAATAAATATTCATTTATTTATTTTTTTAGAAATGACCATTATGTTATTTATTTTATACTCATAAATCATATATATATATAATTTATATTTTACCTAATAAAAGTAAATATATTTAACATATTAAAATTAGTAATAAATAATAAAATAAATGTATAAAATAAAATTAAATATTTTGTCAAAAACAAAATAATGGTAAGAGAAGGAACTTTAATTGCAATTTGTCTCCTTCACCTTCCACGTTATTCTCCTTCAGCTTCCATCATCCTGAACTCCTTTGCTTTTTCGATAAACATAAACTTTGAATAAAGCTATGTCTCATCTACCTCATCTACCTTGTTTAGTAAGTATACATTTTGAAAGGGGTTAACTTGAATTTGAGTCTTCTATGGTGGCTTTCATACATGCAAAACAATCACCGATATGAGAAGATAAAGTTGAAGTTAGATAATGTATGAGATAAATCAAAAGAATAATATTTTTGATGAAAATAATTTATAAAAAAATAGTTGGTAAAAATAAAGATAAAAATCAAGTATGGTTAATTTAGAAAAGATATTTATTTTATTTTCTTTTATATACTCTTTAATACTCGTTAATTTAGATAAAATTTTAGTTAAATTAGAAAAAATAATTTATAAAATTTTGTTGTTGGTTAGTTTAAAAAATATGATATACAAAAAACGTTATAAATTTGCGGTGCTTAAAAATTATTATTTATCAAACAAAAGTTTTAGAATAATAAACTATGAAGGTTTTGCACACTTTGTTAAATTTATATCATATTGATGAAGCTGAAAACAAAATACAAAATGTAGTGATTAAAAAATTAACTAAAATTTTAATTATGAATAATTTTACTCATTCTTCTTGAAAACAAATAAACAACATATTTGAAAAAAATGTAAAAGTATCCAAAAATTTATACTCTTTAAAATATGAAATTGAAATATGAACAAATTAAAAATTAAAACACAAAGAAGAATTTTTTTACAGAAAAAAGTGATGAGAGAAGTTAAGAGAGGAGAGATTCATTAATCATATTTATAGAAAGGAAATAAAGAGATAAATATGAATAAAGGAGGAAATTTGAATTCAAAATAAATTTAGAGAGGGAAATTTGAGAAAAAAAAATTAAAAAAAAAATGTTGAAGTGACGTGAGAAGAAGAAAAGTTGATGGATAATGACAGAAGTTGTGAAAAGATAATGCTACTATTTTGTCATCATTTCCGTTTAGTTGTATTTGAACTACAATAGTTATAATTTATATTCCTTTTAGTTGTATTTGGACTATAATAGTTATAATTTATATGTAAGTTGAAGCAAGTGTTAGTTAGACATTGCTTTGGAAAGGTAATAAAAAGCATAGAAAAGATTTGTTTAATAGATGCAATGTAGAAAACCAAAACAAATACGTGGCAGAAATGTAGAAATCATAGCAAGCAAAAAAGTTTTAAAGCATAGCAAGCAAAACAAATACAAAAGCAAGGAAGTGTAGAAAAGTTATTATAACATGAGAGCAATGTAGGAAACATGTGTTGTTCCAGCAGATGTAACGCGTAGAAGCTTTATGAAGCAGAATGGTAGATGCGTCTTTTCCAGAGCATCTACCTTTCTTATATGGTCGATGAATGAAGTGCAACAACTTAAAAAAGTATGAAAAACTTTAAGTTTTTTTTACTTCTTCCTTTATTAATGACATTATTATGATTTTTGTGTATATTTTAATTTTTGAAGAATTTTTGGATAAGACCACCTCCAGCGGAGGTTCTTGCAAACGGTTTGCCAGCGTGACACACAAACTTTTTGCTTTTCCATCTGCCAGCGTGGTCAACGAGGAAATAACAAGCAACTACACAATTCAATTTCTTTTATTTTTTAAATTGAAAAAGTTACTTTTTTTTTTTTTTTTTCAACTTCTTTTTTATTATAAATATAATTTTGGTTTCAAAAAATTTACCAACACAAATTTTTCTCACTTTTATTTTCTCGTCAATTTGAAATTTCTCTCTCACAATTTCATCATTTTATTCCTAAACTTGTAAGTTTGATTAATTATGTGATATTATTTATTTTTATTGTTTTTAATTATATATCAAGTATTTGAGATTAATTTTAATTATCATTTTAAATTATAAGTTTAATTTGAATTTTATTTAATTTATATCAAATTTAATTTAAATAATTAAAATTATTACTTTAATTAATATAAAATTTAATATGAATAAAATATTAATATATAAAATAAAGTTGTGGGACTCAATATGAGTTATTCAGAGTTGCACCATTGGAGTGAAAACCTAGTTGAGTTGCTTCAAGCTGACGTGACTTAATAGGTCTCACAAAGAACCCAAAAATGGGTTCACGGTTGGAGATGCTCTAACAAAACATGTACTTGCGAGTATTTGTCCAAATCCGCCACGTGTTTGACGAAAAAAAACCATTTTAACTAAGTTTGCGTTTGAATTTTCTCCTATTTTAAAATATGGTGATGAGATTGATAATTTGAACACTAGTACCCATCATGAATTCACCTTATTAATAACTTAAAATATTTTTGATGATTTAGGATAGTAATTATTTGGTTAATACATTGATATTTTGATTTATATTGTATTATTTAAAATATTTGAAATATATATTTGAAATTTTGATGAATTATTCTTTAATTTATTAATTCTAATGTATGTTATCGTTTGTTACTATTCGAAATAAATTATCAGCTTGAAGAAATTGACTTTTACAATTTTAAAAATTGATTTTAATTTGGAGATGAGGGCGAGACAGGAATACTCAAACAATGGTTCAATTATTTATCCTCGTAAAACTTATCTCCACATGATGTGATAAGGTTAAGCTTTATTTGATCTATTAAAATAAATTTCATATTTTGATTTTATTCATAATTTGATTATGAACTTATTTTGATTACTTATTTTAGATAACTTCATGGTGAACATAATATCATAATTTAGAATATTAATGGATTTATTTAATTTCAAGATGAGTAAATTTGTTTGGTGAAGAAGTGTGTCGTATGAATTTATTTACTTTAATTTAAAGTTGTTTGAAAAATAAAGGATAGAGTAGTTTGTTTGACAAATACGATGGCATAGAATATAATTGTTACAAGATTTGACATACTGGGAAAAAAATGTGTTTTAAACCGATCAACAGAAAATAGAGCAGTCATCTCGCTATTTCACTCGTTATTCCACTTTTGGGGTCAGGACTTCTGGTGCATAGAACTGGAAGAGTCAACACAAATATAGGTATTTTGTTTGAGACTAACCTTATAAAGACAGGATGAATGTAAACCAAAAGGTGTGATCTCATTAACGAACAAAAATCGAGAACTAATACTAAATAATGCCAATCAAGCATCAGTTTTCCAAGGCATAATGAATATCATCATAAACTTATTTAGATTTTAGTATCAATTTTCTTCAATCATAGCAATGAAGAAATACATATGTTCTATAGTGCCTTGCATTTAAAAAGCAAAACTATAACTAAACAAAAATTGAAGACAAATAAAAAAGCTTCCCAATGTTAGCAGACTTCAATCTTGAGTTGCAGCTCCTTGGTTGAGCTCAGCAAACCTCATGCCAACACGCATAGAGTGCTTTAGAAATTTTTCTGCACATCTTCGAACACAGGTTTCCTCCTGCTTTTGGAGGGATTTATGCTTAAATGTATCAACACAATCTTGAAAGCATCTTTCCACTAGGTTATTATACATTCTCAAGCTGCGATGCAATTTTTAAAATATAATTAGGTAACCCCGTCTTACAACATGACTATTAATGCAATCGATACAACTAAACAGCAACAACACCAAAAATACAAGACCCTTTCATGTAAAGAAGCAATAATCAACCGCCCTAACCAAATCATATGTGAAATATAAGGCAATTGATTGATATGTTCAATCATTTAACATTTTTCATAGAAAATAAACAGCCAAAATACCATTATCAGAGTCATAAAGGTATTTTTGTATTCAACAATAAATGTTCCTTTATCAAAAAAATAGTAAAATAACAAAATGAAGACTCGCAGAGGGCTCTTAATTTACAAGAGCTCGTTGCTGATAGTTGAGCGTGTATTTGTATTTCATTTTGAAAAAAGATAAAATTTTTGAGCTACCATTTTGAACAGAAATTCAAACACAGTAACATGCTACAAATCTGCTACACTAACCACATTGAGCAGATAAGAAAGACCAATTTGGTACTTAAGCAGCGAGGCTCTTCCATTTAATGCATTAGTCTAATGAATTGGGCTCTCCTCATCAATTTAAGTCATAGCAATTGGAGCTTTGAGTGAGAGTTAGGCAAAATAAAGGGCTACTACCTATAGGCTGGGTTAAGGTGTACCCTTCATGTATGACAGATGAATAAAGCAGCCAAAGGAATACCAACGAGTAAAATTCATCGTAGACTTTGACTCAAAGTGACAATTTTTCGAGTACCATATTAATTAGAAAAGAAAAACCAACATGTTAATTAAGCATTAAGCTATCCCACATAATGAACTAGTCATTAGGGAAGCACTCTCCTCATGAGATTAATTCATAAAAAGTTATGCTTTTTATTGAGAATTGGAATATGGAATGAGCTTCCAATAAGATGGATTAAGGTACACCATACCCATATATAAGTGAAGCTGCTAACTAAGAAATATATACCACCAAGTGAAAGTCGTTGTAGTTGTTGCTATTAAATAGGTGGGAATGTTACGTGTCTCGCATTAAGTAGATAACAAAAAATCAATGTGGTAACTAGCTATGAGGCTCGCAAGCCTAATGAATTAATCTTTTGGGATAAAGTTTTCTCATGAGCTTAGATCATAACAATCTTCATTAGACAAAGCCCGCAGGAGGTACTATAATATCAAACATGAAACATACAACTAACACATGACCTATGAAGCATGGACATCCCAAACACGACACTCACATAGCAACACCAATCATGATTTGAAAAAAAAGAATAAATTAAACATAGCAATTGTTGGTACCAACACTGATTTTTTCAGAGGTGTCAGTGCTACATAGCCATGACAGTTACAAGTGATTGATTACAATAACAAGAAGTTACGGAGAAATAAAGCACTTATTAAAAATGTAGTTCCCAAAACGTCCAGAAGCAACATTCAAAAGCCACACTGGTTTTAAGGAGAACGTCAATATGGCTCCACAGAACAGGCAAACACAAAATTTGCAACTTTTGTGCTGCCAATTACTTAAAAAGTAATATGAAGCCCCAAATTCCAAAACAGATTGAACGCATGATGCTAAATGCTAACACAAACAACAGAAATGAACAAATTAAAAGTAAACCCTAAAATTTGCAAGGTTGAAAGGATATGAAGTAAGTAGGAGAGAATAAATATTAATTAAGAAAGGGTTATATGATTTAGAAAACCTGTCCCGGACTTGAAGCTGATCGATCATGGCAGACATTCTCTGTTGATCTTCCGCCGGAAGAGAAGCCATATCAGCAATCATGTTTGGGTCCATTTTGGATCGAGCGCCGTCAAGGGTTTAGAGCAAGGGTTTTCTCTGATTTAGAAGTAAACCCTAATACAGTGTGGAAGAAGATGAGATCGCACTACTACCAGCCGCTACTTTACACTTACGTTTGTCTTGGGCTTTTATACGGTGCGGGTTGGAGTTTAAATCTGCTATAGGGCCGGTTTTCTAGTTGCCTTTTTTTACTTTTTTAATTTTGTGGATTTCTTATTTCACCCTTAATACTTCTTTAACTACTATCTGAAATTATTTAAATGTTCTTAGTTTTTGAAAATACATTTTCGGACGCACTAATTTTTAAATAAACGTTAAAATAGTTTAGAGATGCATTTTTGGAACAATTTAAAATATTTAATACATCCCACTCAGAAGCTATTTACATTTGAATTGTATCGGAGATGCATATCCGTGAATATTTCGAAGATACATCTCTGTAACGCATCAAAACAGGTCTATCATGTTACATGTTGTTTATCCGTATTCAGATGAAGATTTAAACTATACCGTACAATCAAAAATGAAAAATAGACGTACATAATTCCAGATGAACAAAAAATGCCATGCAAAAATAAAATACCAATAAATATCGAAAATATCGTACACTTGAGATCAACAAAGTAGTAAGACCGTCAAAATAAAATACAGATCATAGTACTTCTACTACTCCTTCCGTCCCACAATGAGTGATTCATTTGAAATAAAAGAGTGTCCCAAAATGAATGACTCATTTCAATTTTCAATGCATCTTTTTTAATTTTACCCTCTAATTAATATTATTTACATCATTCCCAATATATGATAAGGGTACTTTAGTAAAAATCATCTCTTTTAATTATTCTTTTTCTTAATCTGTGTGAAATGGTCAATCGGGTCACTCATTGTGGGACGGAGGAAGTATATCATAAGAAACTATTGTGTGTGTCTGACAACCTATCATCTACCTCTTCTGCCTCGTCTACCTCCTCGTCCATCAATCCCCCTTGTCCTCCAACGATGTTTTTGGTACAACAATGCTTTATGTGTCTCTGTCATGATGACATCTAGGAGCCGCCTAACATCAGACCCATCAGGGAAGATACATGTGTCAATGTCTGCATGTGCAATTTCCACTATGTGACGACACCTAGGAAAGACATCATCAGTATGATCTAGATGTGTTTGCTCCTCCTCTAGTATTTCTTAGTGAGCTAGTCTCGGCGGATCTCCTAGAACAGCATTTACCATGTACGGATGTGACACTCTAAAAAACCATTTGATGTACCCTTCGACGTAGCTTTAGTCGTTTTCAGCTATGGTAGCTCGTGCCTCCTCCGGTACTATATGACTCTCATAATCATCAAACATGTCCTTTATCTATCTACGTGTCAAGGCAGGAGAAGCAGAGATAGTAGGGTGTTTGGGAATGGTCTAAGTGTTGTCGAACTGCCACATGACGCGCTCGGGCAAATGAGAAACAGTGAGACGTGATCCGTAGGCCAACCATCTAGGGTATAACACTATCTCATCAAATGATTGCATTTGACAGTGATCAACATAGTTGTTGAAGTGTATGTCCCCAGCAACCAAACGGTCAAGATAGACCCTATAAGGCTCGGTCGCCTAGTTCCATCTGAACGGGATAAAAGTAGTAGCACGCAGCATATCCTCAGTATACTCAGGTACACTCGCCCAGCCAGAGCTGCGCGGAAAGTGCTGGAGGATCCAAGTCTAAAATTAAAAAGTTTGGAACACAGGAATCATTGGTAATGGCTTAGCAAATATGAAATGAAAATAAAAAACATTCAAAGACCAATAATTATTATCGTCAGTAGTGTCACGCTGCCAGTGACCTGCTTCGTCTTCCACATACAATCCTCTCTCAACTTCGAATACAAGTAAACCAAACAATCCGCCCCTAGTTATACTCATGAATCCACTCGAAATCCATGAAGTACCGTAGGTAGACGATGTCTATACAGGTGGCACTCTTGTCCATAAAAATCACAGTGTCAACCAAATAAATCAGGTATGCTCTCAATGCATGTGACATGTGGAGCACTACCTGCTCAGCATCACCATCGGCCTGCTCGACACTTCAGATCTCAGTCTCATATAGTTTATTCAAGAGTTCAAATCTAGCATGAGCACCCCTGGTCTTATCCAACTCCTACATCGTCTCCCCTGGATCAGCTCCAATATACTTTACCATCATCTCGAGTGCCTCCTGTTTGGTCATCCTTTCATGATCTAAGAATCTCCCCTTGATCGGAAGATGTAGCAAACATGAGACATCGTTGAGTGTGATAAATATCTCACCATGTGGGAGATGAAACGACGAGGTCTCCGAGTGGCATCTCTCCATGAATGCATTATGTAACACCCGAATTCCCATCGCGAATAAATAATACATATATAAATCAGAGTAAATAAAAATTTATTTTTCCGACAGAAAACAGGGATGTCACAATTAAAGAAAGAAAGCACAATCCCTGCTCATTTATTTGATACATAACACAAAATGGAATAACCTCAAAGGGAAACTTTTTCCATACAAAAGGAAAGGTCCATTATGGAATAAAGCATAAGATCCATAACTGAATTGTTTTACAAAATGAATTGTTTTATAACATCAAAATATACATACAAAGGTAATACAAAATAAATCTAACAAAGGTATACATATATCACATAATCGTTCCCCGACTCCCGTGCTACGTATCAGAGCAGACACCAAGACCGACAAAAGAACGGAGGGCTAATCTTCACAATCGCCTCCAAGACTACAAATCTGCAATTGCCTCATAGAGCAACAAACCATAGCAGAAGGGTGAGAAATAACAACTAAATCAAGATTGCATAATAATATGCAAAACATATAAATTCACATACATAGTTATTCTCACCACAAACATCACATACCAATACATATAGCACGCCACAGATGCATAACATTTTTCTAATAATCCTACCACGTAGCATATATCAACTATACCAACATAATCACATATTCACACATAAGGCACACCATAGTCATAACATATGGAAACACCCCACCATGTCACATATCATATATTTATGCATAAAACATATTATCCACAACCAATGCATTTATCACATATGCACATCAATTCACCAATTCAAACATAAATCTCAACACATACTCAATCAATTCATGATTTTCCACACATAATGCATCCATTCACAATTCTCACACATAATCAATCCATTCATGATTTATGCAAATGCACAGAGACCGACACAACGACTCTATGCAATGCATATGCAGTACCATCCATCCATCAATCTCATCACTAGTTCACTCAGGAACTATTGGAATCATCGCTTGTTACTTAGGATTACTCATGTAACACCCCGTCGGGCAAACGATGTTCCCCGTCGCTTTAGGTCCTCTTATTTTTTTAAGGCACACGACGTTTATGGATCGCTTTAGGTCCTTTTTGTATAAGGCACGCGATCCGATCGCTTTAGGTCCTCTTTGTATAAGGCACACGATCGTCTATAATCATCGCTTTAGGTCCTCTTATTTTTTTAAGGCACACGATGTTATAGCGGATTCCCTCTGGAACCGTTTCGTCGCTCCACCCACTAGGGCACACGACATCTCAAGAATGCATATCATGATGCTTGGCATACAATGACTCATGACATTCACATGCACACATAATCATGCACATATTTCAACTCATCAATTCCATACATTCACAATTCAACCATATGAATTATCTCATCATCATTATTCATGCATTGGAAATCAATTCAAACAATGCATTTACTTGCCATAAGGCCACCAAATAACACACATTGAATTTCACATACACAATGCATTTCATCATAAACCACAAACCTCAACAATTAGCATTTTATCATATACATTCATATCAATTCACATCAAGAATTACTCACCATCAACCACAACAATCATACAATGTATTTCGCCACACAACAACATCATTATCACATGCTTCAGCACCATACAAATAGCACAAAAGCCCCACATTTATAGGACGATAACATATCACATCGAACACCAACAAACACAACAAAACCTACAAACCACTAATCATCCTCTACCAAATATTCTTGGTTAAATCATGGTCTAACATCACCATTTAATAGCATCTTAGGTTATCTATCTAATGCCTCAAGTTCCACATCAATCGGACTCGCGATTCGGGAGTTATGGTGGAAAATAAACCACACTTTTCACACATACATCACTTTTCCATATTTTCTTATCAATCCAAGGCATAAACATTTGTTTCTATTCCACTATCATAAAGAGCATTGAAATAGCTTTCCAATGCATCCGGCCGTGCCTCAATCCGATTTACGGATCAAAAGTTATGAAGAAAACAAAAACTGAAAATCTGTCACGTTCACAGTGCGAAGCTCCCAACGAACCGTGGCTGAAGTAAAAAGACCCAAAGTTCGCAATGCGAACGGCTAGCGAACGTTCGCTGATTCCTTCGCTTTGGCTCGCAATGCGAACCTGCGAAACCCAGAATTTCCAGCAGCGATAACATAGGTCATTTGGGATCAAAATCCCTCATTTCTTCCACCCAAACACTTCCAAAACATACTATAACAACCAAAACATGATCCAAACCTAACAACAAGTATTCTACTCAGTTTATATCGAATTTCATCCGCGAAAACATCGATTTCTATCAATTGCTCCTAATTCCGATCGATACGAAAAGTTGTGAAACAACCAAAACAATTACAACAAACAACACATATACATACACAAGCAAGATATAATTGAAACTTCTCACCCTTACCCGATTAATCGCGCTCGAAACGGAGTTCCCGCGATTTTCCTCTTTCTCCTCTTTTTCTCTTTCTTTCTTCTCCTTTTCTTTCTCTTCTCTTTCTTTCCTTTTATTTTCTCTCTTTTTCTCTCCACTTTCTATTTATATAAATATCTAAACCCCTAAAATACCATTTTACCCCTCAGCTCAAATATCTCGCAAACGCTCTCAAAATGCGATAAAACATAAACAGCGATGAAAAATAATATATTGTCAAATAAAAGTAAAAAATAAAATAATATAAAACAAAAATAATTAAATCGACTCAATTAAATAAATAAGACAAAACCGGGGCGTTACACATTAAGCATCTCGTGGTTGACCGTAGTATAACCGGTCATCCACAAGTCCTTCAGGGTGGATAATAACAAAACTGACTAAAACCAATCCTCATTCGGCTGAGGCAAGGCTGTAATCTTCCTCCCGTGGTTTAGAAACTTCTGCGGATCACGCTTCTAAAATTTGTCAGGAATAATCAATGTAATAATTTTGTCAATTAAAATTAACGTTAAAAAAAATAAAGAATCCAACTAATGTAACCTCTCCTCCCCATATATGTCTAGCAGTATGGTCTGGATATAGAGGCAATAAAGACAAATCAACTGGACCTCCTCCAAATGCCTCTGTCTCAGCATCCGCAGCAGCCTCACCCTTTGGAGGTGGCACTAGATCAGCAACACCATTAGTAGGAGGTGGGACTAGATCAGCAGCATCTATAGTATGATGTGGCACTGGTGAAACTTGACGCCTCCGAAAGGATGAGGGAGTGATGCGTCAGATGGTGAATCATGTCTCCTACAGGAAGAAAAAGATGGAGTGGCACGAGGAGAAGCCCGAGCCTCAGAAATTGCGTCAATGGTGTAATGTACCCCATGAAATCTCAAAAAAATTGTTTTGATCATCATTTTCAGCCAACAAACAACTAATACACTATGTCTAAACTATCTTAAATGTTATTTTTACTCATTTTTAACTCTAATAATTGATTTCTACTCATTTACGCAAAAACTCAATTATTTATAGAAAACTAAAAAAAAACTTACAAGAATTTGATGCTTTTGATGAAGTTGGATGATGTTACCGGTGAAGATTGATTAGGGATGGCAAAAAAATCCATATTCGCGGATAAAATCCGTCACAGATATGGGGCGGGTAGCTTAATAGATATCCATAGATAAAATAAATGGATATTTAAATACCCATTTGTTAATGGATATGGATACGAGTTTAATGATACCTGTGCCCGCGAATATCCATATCCGTTAATAAATTAAAAAAATTATTTAAATATCATTAGTTTTTTATACCTTATTGTTGCGATGAGAATTGGATACAAAAGCTATCGGATCAGCTTGGCTTGCAAAATAAAGATATCACCACCAAACTTTTATTTTATCCAAGGGAAGGGAAAAAGATCGAACAAAAAACCCTAAGTAAAATGCAAAGCAATAAGCAAGGCCTAAAGCTAAGCAACGAGAGATCAAAGGTATGAGGGTTGGTTATACTAAAGGAAGGTACTAGCACCCTAAGCATTAGCAGTACTCTACAGGAACCTCTTGAAATATTTGTGTTTTGGCTAAAATTATTTGCTAAAGGTAAGGATGGGTAAAATAAAGAGAAACTGTAAAAAAAAAAAGGTAGCTCGCTAGGATCTCGCAATCCTATGCCTACGTATCCTTGATAGGAAGTCAGAGCAATCGTAGTTCAGAACTATGATGAAAAATGGTGTGAAAAAAGAAAAGGTTGCTCGCCAAGAATCGGGGCCTTGTGCCTACGTATTCTCAAAAGAAACTTGAGAAATCAGAGCATCCATAGTTCGTGGAACTACGGTTTGCCGGGTTCTAAAAACTAAGAACAACAAAGACAAGTAAAGAACAGACGAGGGACATGCACAATGACAATAAGTCAACATACAGTCCCTTCCCTTGGATTAGGTCAACAAGGAAAAAGAAAGCAACAGATACATGGAAGAACATCATGTAAATGGCAAGAAGATAAGGCATAGACACAGTACACGGAAAATCATCATGTATGGTCAGACAGACAAAATAGCACATAATACGCATGGAAAAATATCATGGTAATTAGACAATGAATAGTCAACAAAACTACACGGAAAAACATCATGTAATCAATAGAAAAAGATACGCGGCAAAGCATTGCGAGTAACAAATAACAAATACGCGGAAGAGCATCACGTAAAAGCAACAAGCAATCATAACAAAACATCGTGAAGAAACGGACAAAGATTTGCTGCAAAGCATCGCAAATAAAATCAACAACACGTTCACAACATATCATCATGAAGAAACAACAAACAATCACAGTAAAACATCGTGTAATACATAAATAGTCACGGCAGAGCATCGTGTAAAATTAACAACAAGTGCACGATAAAGCATCGTGTAAAATTAACAACACGTTCACGACAATGCATCGTGAAGAAATCCACAGACAAAGATAACATACACGGAAAAGCATCGTGAAGATAAACAGATAAAATCCACATACATATACAACGACAATCACGGAAAAACATCGTGAGAAAATATTAACAATCACGGCAAAACATCAAGATTTAATCAAAGGAACAAACAAGTCATGGAATAAAATTGGGAAATAAAAGAATTATTAATTAACTTAAATACTAATATTTAATATTAATAAATAATTTAATTAATCAAAACTAAATAAAATGTTTAAAATTAATTAACAATCAAACAGTTTCTTACACATTTTTTTATATTACAAAACTAATGGAAATAGAAATGAAAAATACTAAAAAAACATTTTTTTTTTGTTTTTAGATATTATATTAGCTAAAAAATGAAACAAAATAAAATCAAGAAACTAAATGTAGGTTTGAGTTCTTTCACTAGAGTATCGGCCTAAAAAAAGAAACTAAAAAAAAAGTGCAATCAATTAACTGCTGTAATTAAATCTAAGGACTAATTTCCTAAATCCAAATAAATCTAGATACTTCTATCTTCTTCTTCTTTTTTAAAATCATAACTAATGCAAGATTTAAAAAAAAAAACTATAGTCTAATATATGCAAATATTATATTTCAACTAAACATAATAAAGTCACAAATTTCAACAGTTAAAAAAAGGCATACTTAGCAAAAGAAAATAAACAATATACTGACAGCTTTCACACCATATTACATACTACACTCTTATTGCACATACAATCCACACACAATGGCATGCTAGTGAAATAATAAAAGTAACAAAATCTTTTCTCTTTCTTCCCTGAGCGTGTAAAACAACAACATATTTAGTAACAACAATTAGGGATGGCAAGCAGACCCAAACCCGCGGGGCCCACCCGAACCCGAGTCAACGGGTGAAAACCCGAATTGACTGGGTTCGGGTTCGGGTTCGGGTGCCACCCGATATTTCGGGTGCGGGTTTGGGTAGTGTGAAACCCGCGCCCGAAACCCGAAACCACACCCGAATCATTATATATATATATATATATATATATATATATATATATATATATATATATATATATATAAATATAAATATATATATATATATTTATATATATATATATATATATATATATATATATATATATATATAAATTTTTTTTTTTGTATTTTTGCTACGGGTTCGGGTTTGGGTGAAAAAACCCGAACCCAACGGGTGTGGGCGTGGGTGTTATTTTGCCACCCGAATAGTCTTTGGGTTCGGGTTCGGGTTCGGGTGGTGATTTCGGGTGCGGGTTTGGGTAGTACGAAACCCGCACCCGACCCGACCCGTTGCCATCCCTAACAACAATAAAATGTACAAGAAGCTTGGGTCATACATGATGAAATTGGTCATATTATCATCTAAGCGCACACAAAAAAAAAATGTACCAGTTCTTATAGCTTTGTCAAGTTTCTCAGCTGCGATACACACCGTAACAAAATATACACACAATAAACTGTAACTTGCTAACAAGATGTAACCAGTGGCGGAGCCAGGACCCTAGAGCAGGGGGTGCAAATATTTAAAATTTAAGTTATGGGTGCAAAATTTTTTTTTCAGGGGGTTCAAAATAAAAAATTACTAGGGGTACTAGTGCAAATATTTTAAGTCCAGGGGGTTCAATTGAACCCCCTCAACATACACTGGCTCCGCCCCTGGATGTAACAGAACCAAAACAAAACTGACGTCGAAACCGAAACAAAAAAAAAAGGAACATCAACAGAACAACAATGCATAAGATGTACGTGAGAAGAGCTTAGTGTCATTACCGAAACGCGAGAATGAGCCGAAGATTGTTAGAGGAGCCGCACATAATTGTTGTTCGTTGTTCCGCTCGTTGCTGCGAGTTTGAGGAATCAATGGCAGCTGAAAGAAGGTGGCTGTGAGAAATGGTATGTCGTTGCGGAGATGTCGGAGTATGAAGAAAATTATGTGGTTTTCACGGTTTTGTGAGCAGTGTGAGGTGTTATTGTGTTTATGTATGAAGGAGAATGAAGGATGTGATTGTTCTTGAAGTGAAAACTAGAAAAGCCTGTGTTATGGAGTGGATATGGTTTGTTGAAGTTTTACTGGTTTAGCATGTTTTTTTGTTAAGATGATGAAGGTGTTTTGAAAGGAGGTTTATATTGCTTGTAGTTATGAGTTGGATGTTAGAAGTGGTATGGAAATGTATGAAGCTAGCAATGTTGTAGAAAGGAGTATGGAAAAAACAAAAGTGCAGGAATTTCCAAAATAAAGGTGAGGAAAGTTACACAATGATGAGGAGATGATGGAGGTTTTTGTTCATAAGATGCAGGTGGGTCCGCCGAGAGAGAGAGAGAGAGAGAGAGAGAGAGAGAGAGAGAGAGAGAGAGAGAGAGAGAGAGAGAGAGAGAGGGGGGAAAATAGCTGGTGAAGGGTGGTGTTCCCATGAAGAAAATGATGCGTCGGTTTTTATGAATGGAGGGAGCTCATTATGTGGCTTTTTTTTCTTTTAGAAATGTTAGAGATAGATGAGTGTGCCAGTTCATCCAATAGTTAGTTAGGTTGTTGTAACTGTATTGGTTGAATGTAACTACCAACTCAGCCCATAGATGCTGAGTCACGCTGCCTATATTACCCTCTCTTGTATACTTGTGAAAACAATGAATGGAATAGCAAAGCTATCATTTTCCTCTCTGCATATTTTTCATTTCTGGTTTCTCAGCTTCACAGAGTGAAGCTCATTTTCTCTTTGCCACATTCATCTTCACCGAGTGAAAGATGATCAACATGAAACTCTAACAAGAAACAACAACAAGCTCTTTTTTTAAAATTAAGTCGAAAAGTGAGAAGGTGTCAAAGTTGTATTCTCCAAGTGGTGTATATGCTAGGTAGTATCTTTATTAAAAAATAATGGGGAGACTAGGTGGGTGTTAGTAGAGGGATAGGAAATGAGTGTTTTGAACATAGAATATTGTGTGGTGTTTGTTGGAGCACGAAGAGATAGAGATATGCAGCACACAAAAAATGCAAAAAAAGTGGAAATAGATCCTCTCCAGCGTTTTTTGTTCTGCCATCTCTCCTGTGCAATATCTGCCATTGGATTTGACTTTAATAGTTTAATTTATTTTTACTTTTTTTCTTTTCCATGCTATTAGATTAAGTTAATGGCGTAGATTGAAACAGAATGAAAAACAACAGACACCCAACAGGAGAGGAGCCACGTCCAAAAAAAGTAAGTCAAGATGTAGGACGGTCATGCAAGCTGTGTGTAAGATTACTACAAAAATGAAAAGGAACAAAAAGCTTTTTGACGCTTAGTTATTAAGTTTTGCCTATAATAGATAAAAAAACAAAATTTTAAATATTAAAATATTAATAATAATAATAATAAAAAAGATTAAATAAAAGAGATAAACTATTTTAAATAAAAAACTAATAAAATAAGAGGATTATTAATATTAAAAAAAATAAGTAAAACCGGTAAAAAAAATGAATAATTGGACCGGTATCGAAGTGCTCAAAAAAATAAAATGAATATACCAAAATGATCAGCAAAAAATATACTTTTTGGGAAAATACAACGTTTGGTCAAATTTTGAAATAAATTTTACCCGCTAAAATGGGTTAAACTATCAAAAAACGCAACCGAAAAGTAGACGAAAAATTAAAATGAACACGCCAGGTTAAACTACGCGAAACGTAGATTAATATCACTGGCGTTTGCAGGCTCGATTTTGGAATTTTCCATCCACTGATTTTACGCGCAGTTGACTTTTGGTTTGACCGATTCGGCTGTAAATTCAACAAGTTTATTTTAGCTGATAATTTGGGTATTATGCGAGATGCAAGACATGATAAACTATTCAGATGATGCAAAAAGTTGTGGGATATTAGTGTCAAAAATTAGGGTATGACACCTATCTTCTAAAACAATTAGTCTTCTTATATTTATTTCTTTTTTTTTGAAATTTTCTTTGAAGAAAGTCTTTCATATTTCATTCAAATTATATTAGTCATTTCATATTTAAACTTTTCAATACTTCATGCCTCACTTCAACAATTTTATAGTCCAACCAACTATTGTCGTCTTTCCTCTGTCGAACCAGTGTCTCCCTTCCTACTCTACTGTCGTCTACTCTTCCATCATAACTCATAATCACAATATCTTTTATTTGTTTAGTTAAAAATGAAATGTATATATGTATATTATGTTTAGATCTAATTATGTTTTGGTGAATAAGAAGAAAATTAATGTGATGAAATTTTATTGTTAAATTAAGAGCGAATTGTATGGATGTTATGTGATAATAACTTTTTATGTCTTTAAAAGAAGTTAAAAATATTGTTTTTCAAAAATAATTTATATAAAAAAAATATTATTCATGGATATCTATAAATATCTGCGGATACCGTAAAATCCGCGGATTACCCGCTTAACGGATATCCGCATGGATATGGGGCGGATATGGATATCATATTTATCCAACGAGGCGGATACATATATCATAGTATCCGTCCCCATGGATATCTACTTACATCCCTAAGATTGATGTTCCCTTGAGCCTTGTTGAATGAAATTTGACTTGGTGTAAAGAAGAAATTTGAGAGAGTTTGAATGGAGTTTGAGTAAAATGTGAAATGAGGAATGAGAAGAGAGTGGCACAATTTAACCTCTAAAATGTTTCGGAGATGCATCTCCAGAATATTTTAACGTTAATTGACCTTTTGGTGCATCCGGAGATGCATCTCCGAAAACTGGAAACATTTTTGGAATTTCATGTGGTGCATAAGAAGCATATGGGGTGCTTTGTGAAATTCTCTTAATTTTTAGCAAGCTAAATTAAGACTTATAAATTTAATGCATGTGTTTGGTCGTTTAATTTAATTTCATATTTTATTTTTGTCTCTTATTTAATAAATATTTGTTTTAAATCTCTTAAATTAATTTCTGTATCTTACTTAATAAACGTTCCTTTTGAATCTCTTAAATTATTTTTCTAGTCGTATTGGTCATTTTCTTTAAATTTTGTCAAAATTTATTAAGTTGGACATATGTGTCACTCCAACTGGTATTAATTTGACTGATATAAAATTGTTTTTAATTGACATGGAATATTTTATTATAATATATGAACTAATCTTCTTCTCTTTTCCAAAAATAAACCCTAGTCGTCACACACTTCTCTCTTCTTCCTCTCTGTTTCTCTCTTCTCCTTCTTTCTCTATGTGAAAACCTCTAGTTTTCACCATCACTCTCTATGAAAACCTCTGATTTTCACTACCACTATTCCATCACCGCACTCCCCAACTTTTCTCACAAACCCATCTCTTTCAATGGTTTCTTTCTGGATGCAAGAGAAACTGTTCGACAAAATGACGGGACAAATCGTTTTCACTTATGTGCTCAAAGCATGTGGTGCTCGTAATGAGAGGCAATTGGGCATGGAATCCATGGTTTTGCTGTTAAGTGTGGATATGGTTGTCGCTACGTGAAAAATACAGAGTCGCCACCAAAATTTATTTATTCCAAAAGAAATGGAAAATATTGATAAAACCCCAAAAGGTGAAGAAAATGGTCTCACAACCAAATTCAGGTTCGGAAGTCGGTTATGCAAGGGGAAGGTATTAGCATCCCTCACATCCATTGTACTCAACGGGAACCATTTTGATTGTTCTTATACGGATGGGTGTTACTATCTAAAAATTACTTACGAAAGGGGAAAAAAGAGTTTTTAATTAGTGTGCTCGTCAAGATCTCACAATTCTGTGCCTATTATCCTCATAGTGCAATAAAGAAATCAGAGCTCCGTATTTCAGGGTAGAAAATAAGTATGTGTTGATTGTTTTCAGTGAACAATGTTGATGTTCGGGTTCTAGCAGTTAAACATTGTTTATAGCTCGCGTGTGGGAGACTTAAGCGTTGTTTGTATTGGGGTAGAAAGAAAATAACATGTCCTTTGTGCAAAGGTTTTGAGAAGATGCCCTAAGGAAAAAATGAATTTGATGAGTTAAGATTGATTTTAGTTTTGAAAAATTCTCTTAATTTGAATTGCAATAAATTATGAACTGAGGCAAATACTTTGAATAACTAGGGACTATGCCCCGTACTCAAAGGTACTCTAGATAAGGGTAGGAATACTCTCTCATCATTTTCAATTGCTTAAGGCTCGTGGCGCACAATTCGCATCGTATTTTTAGTTTATTTACAAAAATAGTTTTAGTCTTAAAAGAAAAAATAAAAGAAAAGGAAGAAGATATCTATTTACTTCCCTAAGATTGATGTTCCCTTGAGCCTTGTTGAATGAAATTTGACTTGGTGTAAAGAAGAAATTTGAGAGAGTTTGAATGGAGTTTGAGTAAAATGTGAAATGAGGAATGAGAAGAGAGTGGCGCGATTTAACCTCTAAAATGTTTCGGAGATGCATCTCCAGAATATTTTAACGTTAATTGACCTTTTGGTGCATCCGGAGGTGCATCTCCAAAAATTGGAAACATTTTTGGAATTTCATGTGGTGCATAAGAAGCATATGGGGTGCTTTGTGAAATTCTCTTAATTTTTAGCAAGCTAAATTAAGACTTATAAATTTAATGCATGTGTTTGGTCGTTTAATTTAATTTCATATTTTATTTTTGTCTCTTATTTAATAAATATTTGTTTTAAATCTCTTAAATTAATTTCTGTCTGTTACTTAATAAACGTTCTTTTTTAATCTCTTAAATTATTTTTCTAGTCGTATTGGTCATTTTCTTTAAATTTTGTCAGAATTTGTTAAGTTGGACATATGTTTCACTCCAACTGGTATTAATTTGACTGATATAAAATTGTTTTTAATTGACATGGAATATTTTATTATAATATATGAACTAATCTTCTTCTCTTTTCCAAAAATAAACCCTAGTCGTCACACACTTCTCTATTCTTCCTCTCTGTTTCTCTCTTCTCCTTCTTTCTCTATGTGAAAACCTCTAGTTTTCACCATCACTCTCTACGAAAACCTCTGATTTTCACTACCACTATTCCATCACCGCACTCCCCAACTTTTCTCACAAACCCATCTCTTTCAATGGTTTCTTTCTGGATGCAAGAGAAACTGTTCGACAAAATGACAGAACAAATCGTTTTCACTTATGTGGTCAAAGCATGTGGTGCTCTTAATGAGAGGCAATTGGGCATGGAATCCATGGTTTTGATGTTAGAGTCAAAATCTTCGGGTATTACACCACCCACTAAATAGTTTGCATAATCTGCGAACCAAGGAACACCAATAACAGCAAGGACGTGTTCATCAGCAAACTCATCCTTTATTAGGTGTTTGTCCTCTGTTTCTTCAATAGGTGACATCCGAGAAAGATGATCAGTAACAGTGTTTTCACACCCTCTCTTGTCACGAATTTCCACATCAAACTCTTGAAGGAGTAAAATCCATTTAAGGAGTCTTGGTTTGGAATCCTGCTTAGCAAAAAGATACTTCAAGGCAGCATGGTCAGTATAAACAATAACTTTTGAACACAACATATATTGCCTGAATTTATCAAAGGTATAAACAACAGCAAGCAACTCCTTTTCGGTAGTTGCGTAGTTTATCTGTGCAGGGTTCAACACATGACTAGCATAATAAACCACATGCAATAGTTTATCTCTCTGCTGTCCTAGAACATCCCCTACTGCAATGTCGCTAGCATCGCACATGATCTCAAACGGTAGAGACCAATCGGGGACAATCACAATTGGTGCCGACACTAATTTATTTTTCAGTGTCTCAAATGCGTCGGCACACTCCTTATCAAAAACAAAAGTCCTATCCTTAACCAAAAGGGTGGTAAGGGGCTTGGCTATTTTGGAAAAATCTCTTATAAACCAGCGGTAGAAACCCGCATGGCCTAAGAAACTTCGTATACCTTTTTCATTCACCGGGGGTGGAAGTTTTGAGATTACTTCCACTTTAGCTTGGTCAACTTCGATTCCTTTGTGGGAAATCTTGTGACCCAGAACTATGTCTTCACGTACCATGAAATGGCACTTCTCCTAGTTGAAGATCAAGTTGCTCTCCTGGCATCTTTCTAAAACAAGAGAAAGGTTAGTTAAACAATTATCAAAAGAAGAGCCAAATACCGAAAAGTCGTCCATGAAAACTTCCATATGCTTTTCAAGCATGTCAGCAAAAATGGAAGTCATGCACCTCTGAAAGGTGGCCGGAGCGTTACATAGCCCGAATGGCATTCTTCTATAAGCAAAGACTCCATAAGGGCAAGTAAAGGCTGTCTTCTCTTGATCTTCCGGTGCAACCGCAATTTGGTTGTACCCTGAGTATCCATCCAAGAAACAGTAATAATCATGACCCGCTAACCCTTCCAACATTTGATCAATGAAGGGCAAAGGGAAGTGGTCTTTCCTGGTAGCTAGATTCAACCTCCGGTAGTCAATACACACACGCCACCCTGTGATCGTCCTCGTAGGAATCAACTCATTTTTCTCATTTTTAATGACGGTGGTTCCTCCTTTCTTGGGCACTACATGGACAGGACTCACCCATGAGCTGTCAGATATTGGGTAAATCAAACCCGCATCAAGCAATTTCACCACCTCTTTTCTTACATCTTCTTTTATGGCTGGATTAAGTCTTCTTTGAGGTTGGACAACCGGTTTATGATCATCCTCCATGAGAATTTTGTGCATACAAACAGTAGGACTGATACCCTTCAAATCTTCAATTTTCCAACCCATAGCTCCCTTGTACTTTTTAAGAACTTCAATCAACTTATCTTCTTGGACAGTTTTTAGGCTAGCACTTATGATGGCTGGACATTTACCTTCGGTGTCGAGGAAGACATACTTGAGGCTTTCGGGTAGTTCTTTCAATTCAGCCCCCTTTTTAGTCTCTTCACCACCTTCCGTGAGTTGAGGTGTCCTAAGATCTTCCCACCGGTGCTTTCGAGGTCCCTTAAATGGAGGTTGAACTTCCATCATGGCAATCACTTCCAACTCTTTTTCACCGGCTTCTTCACTATTTTCAAAAATTGATAAACTCAACACTTTTTCCAACGGTAATTTTTGTGCATTTACCGGATTCTCATTATCAATCACTTGATCTATCACCTCTATAGTATGGCTCGTACCAATATCATCTTTGTGCATCATAGTGTTTCGCACATCAATCTTCAACTCCTCATCATAGACCTTAAGAGTCATAGTGCCCTCTTCTATGTCTATCAAACATCGTCCGGTCTCCAAAAATGGCCTTCCCAAAATGAGTGGTATTTCTTCGCCCTCCGGAGTCTCTAAAATAACAAAGTCCACCGGGAACACAAACTTATCAATCTTCACTAGAACATCTTCTACTATTCCATAAGGCCTCTTAACAGAATGATCAGCAAATTGTAAACTCATCCTAGTGTCTTGTACAGTTCCAATACCAAACTTTTTGTATATGGACAACGACATAAGGCTTACGCTCACCCCCAAATCAATAAGAGCCTTATTGAAAGACCTATCTCCAATAGTGCATGGAATGGTGACCGAGCCTCTATCTTTCTTTTTCACCGGAATCTTCATTCCCTGCAAAATAGCACTACAAGTTTCGGTTAGAATAATAGGTTCCGTATCGACGGATCTCTTCTTGGAAATAATGTCCTTCATGAACTTGGCATATGTAGGCATTTGCTCAAGTGCCTCCAGGAAAGGAATATCGAGTTCAAGTTTCTTGAACATTTCCAAGAATTTTTCAAAAAATTTCTCGTGCTGCCCCTTCTTTTTGTTTCTATTTGGAAAGGGGAGCTTGATGTTCTGTTTGGGCTCAATGATCTTCTCCTTGGTTACTTGCTCAGGTATAGTCACTTCTTCATTCACAACCTCATTTTCCTTAATTTCCAACTCAACTTCAAGTAACCGGTCTTCACTCTCAGATTCTGTCTCGGTGTCCTCTTGAGGTTTGGTACGTCTCATGGTTACCACACTAACATTATTATGCTCTCGCGGGTTGGTTACCGTTGAACTTGGAAGAGTACTCTGTGCTTTAGAACTTGCTAACTGTTGAGCTATTTGGCTCATCTGGACCTCTAGATTTTATATGGAGGCACCTGTATTCCTAAGATTACTTCGTGTTTCTTCCTGGAATTGAGAGCTTTGAGCTGCCATCTTCTCAATGGCAATTTCCTAATCCGCTTTCTTTTGGACCTGTTGTTGAGGTTGGTAGTACTGTTGAGGTTGTTACTGATATTGTTGCTGTTGTGGTGGTGGTTGTTATTGTTGGGGCTGGTTCGGGTATGGAGCAGGTCCTTGCTTCCGAACATTTCCTTGTTGATCCTTCCAGGAAAAGTTTGGATGATTTTTCCATCCTGGATTATATGTGTTCGAATAAGGATTGTTCTGCTTCAGAAAGTTGATTGCTTCAACCTGTTGTGCTGTAGCCACACAATGCATGGTAAAGTGAGGACCTCCACAAATTTCACAATTCACCGCTTGAACCGGTTGCACTTGTGCTACCGTTTGTGTATCTAGACTCATTTTCTTTAACCTTCTCTCCACTTCAGCCGCAATCTGATCTTCCATTTTCACAACCTGTTCTGTTAACTTCAAGTCAATTATCTTCTCAGGTTGGCTAACACTGCGATCAAACAGCTCTAGGTGCTCATTTGCTGTAATCGCTTCAATTATCTTTTTAATGCCAGTGGCTGTTGAATAATTTGTAGAACCACCGGCAGCTGTATCGATAAGCTGCTTTGTCTTCATCCTTAACCCATTCACAAAATTCTGCATTTGTTCGGTTGCGTCCATATTATGGGTGGGACATGCAACCAAACACCTCTTAAATCGCTTGTAAGCATCTCCGAGTGATTCTCCTTCTTTTTGCTTGAAATTAACAATGTCATATCTCTTTCGGATATATACAGATGCAGGAAAATACTCATTCAGAAATGTAGTCTCCAACCTCTGCCAAGTAGTAATACTCCCAGCGGGTAGTGAATAAAACCACTCTTCGGCGTCATCGGATAAAGTGAACGGGAACATCACCAACTTCTTTGCCTCTTCAGAGTGTCCCTCAATCTTCAAGGACGTGCTCATGGTAAGGAACCTTTGCAAGTTCTTGTTGGCATCTTCATTGATTCTTCCTGAAAATGGCTTACTCTGAAGCTATCGGATGGTAGATGGGTGCAACTGGAACTGTGCAATAGTAACTGGTTGATTAACGATTGTTAACCATACTGTTGGAGCGTTTGCCCGACCATAATCACCGAGAAGTCTTTCGGCAGGTGGATCTTCTGCCACGATACTAGTTTCCGACTCGAAGTCTGAACCGGAATCTGTGTGCTGAGAGTGGCCTGAAACTGACTCTTCTTTCTCGGGCTCAGGAATAATTGGTTCTGAACTCGATGCTGCCAGCCTTTCTAGCTTAGCTTGCCGACGTCTGGCGTGCAAGAATCTTTCTGGTTCTGCGTCAAAAGAAAATTCAGCTGAGGCCTTACCTCGCATACACAGGTTAGCAAAGTATTAGTAATTATAAAAAAAATATAATAGTACAGGAAAATAAACTCAATTTTGGTCACAGAGTGACAAAATTTCAATTGAAATAAAATCGACACTATGAATTTGGCAGTCCCCGGCAACGGCGCCAAAAACTTGATCGGTAAAATAGCAAGTGTACTATATTTACCGATGTAGTAATAATTTGGGGTTTTCCCCAGAGTCGATCTCTTGAGGACTGCTCAGAATATGTAGTGCAGAGACTATTTCAATTAAACAAAAGTTCCTTTGTTTGGTTTTAATATGGTTCTATAACTATGTTCTATGAATAAAAGCACTTAAAAGATAAATAAGCTGTTTTGACAAATATGAGAATAATACTAGGGAGAGGTGTATGAGATCCCTTATAATGACATCTTCTCTAACATTTAGCAAAATCACTACTAGACCAAAATCATTACCGTCTTTTACGATTAGTTTTCAAAAATTCCTTTAAAGAAAACCCTTTGGTATTCCCTCTACACCCCAATTCCTTGGTTGTATAGAGAGAATCCCAAGATTTACTTTTTATCAAAAGTGATACGGTTAAACTATGACATCCCAATTCCTCAGCAATGTCTAATAGAATATTGTCGTATGAAAAGCGTTAATCAAAGTTTTTCAAACCTAAATCAACCATGAATCAAAACCCTATTTTCCAATATCGATTTGCATTAAGAACAATCATACAACAAAATGATAATGAGAACGCAGTGAAATTAGTATAAAATAGATCCAATTGTGATTACAAAAAGAAATCAGGGACACCCCCTAGCATTGGGGGTTTAGCCTCTCATGTTTATAACAGAAACAATAACTGAATAAAAATAAAGAAAAGCCATTACACTAATAATCGGATTCCTTCCATCTTCAATTGCTTCCGCGGTTGAGAGATCTCCGTTCTCCAAGAACTTGTGAAAACATCCACAATAATACGTAATTCAAAAAAGTATTTTTCTTTCGTGCCTTCCTCAGCTTAAAAAGTGTCAGATCACTAAACAGCATGTGACATTCCCAAAATACCCTCAAGGACACTTAATTGGAATAATTAAAAAATCACAAAATTCCCCTCCAGTGCCCCTGACACGGACCGTGTCCCATGACACGGGCAACCGTGTCAGGCTGCTTAATCGTCATGCGCCAAGGCAGTGTTTCAGGGGCCCTGACACGGGTCGTGTCCTGTGACACGGGAAGCCGTGTCAGGCTTCTGATTGGTCTTTTCCTTGAACTTTTGGCACTCCAGCTTTCACACGCGCATCTGATTAATGACTTTATACAAACCTGAGAAACACAAAGAAACACTACCACATCAAAGCACAAACGGTCTAAAAACGGAATAATATTAAAACAAAAACTCGCTTAAATAAAACACAAACACTAAGTAGAAATGCAATACTATAAATTCAAATACCGAAAACATAACGGAAAAGCTAGACACAAACGCCTGAAAAACTACGAGTGAAAACCACTTATCAGTAGGTACAATGTCATACAATGAAAAAGTGTAACTTAGTCTACATAAAGAAATGATAAAAAAAAGTATACATGAAATGGCTATAGCAGTCGCTCGGAAAATTAAAAGAGCCATGGGCATAAAAATGTAGTTTAGTGCCAGTAAACTTCCATAGGAAATGTTCTTGCCAATTACAAATCCTGAAACGAAACAACCAAGTAAAAAAAATTATAAGTACAAATTATAGTCTTCTATACTTCCAGTAGGTAAATAAACTAAAATAGGAAGGTGTTGCATACCTATATGACGTTGTGAAATACTTTTTTGAAGACTACATTAGTTGTATGGTTTAAAGGATTGTTGTCTTTGTCATGAATAAGGATTTTCAAACCAACCTTACTTTTTATTCGCGACATAGCAACGTATAGTTGTCCATGACTGAAAACATCCTTTGGCAAATACAGACCAACGTAGTCTAAAGATTGACCTTGAGATTTGTTAATTGTCATTGCAAATGAGACAATGATGGGAAATTGCCTCTGAATAAGTTTGAATGGCCAGGGAGATTGCGAAGGAGACAAAGACATGCGAGGAATGAAAATAGTGTTACCTAAATGTGTACCAGAAATAATCTTTGCTCCAATGACATGGTTCCCAAGCCTTGTGGCTGTCAGGCGTGTGCCATTGCAAAGTCCTTCTGATTGGTCTAAATTCTGAATTAACATGACAGTTGTTCCAATCTTTAGTTTCAAAGAATGGTTTGGCAATCCAGATGTTTTTAAATAACTCAAGAACTCAGGTGTCAAATGTTCAAAAGCATCATTGTCATTTGCTTCCGATCTGTCAATGGAATCACTACTCAAAAACTCCCTTGCATCACATGTTTAACAAAATTGGTTATTATCATAACGTATTGAAAAATATAATAAATAAAAGTAATTAACTGACAAAGGTACCTTGAATGAGATTTGTAATGTAATCATTTATTTGATAAACTATCTCAATTGTTGAAGCTAAAATAGCTCTACTTCTAAGGAAAGATGTATCTGTGTAGTTTTCCAAGAAATTCGGATATGTACTTGTAACAATTTTTTCAATTGGATCCACAAAATCTGTTAGAAGTAACTCGGGTGGGAATGTAATATCCGCATATCCATCATTTGGTTCATTTATTTTTCCATCTCCAACTTCTAAAATCCATTTAGAGAAAATTTCAATTTCCTTTGCGTTGTTCGAAGAAGACCCAAATTGCAAACGCATGTTTTTTGTAAGCGTCAAAACCTTGCAATGATCCCAAATTTAGGAGAAATTAATTGTTGCATGAACAATATCAGACCCAGTTCCTCTTGGTATAACAGGTAGAATTTGTCTAAAATCCCCACAAAAAACAACCACTTTCCCTCCAAAGATTTTCTTGCATGGTTCTTTACCATTACCCATGATATCTTTCAAGGACTTGTCTAGAGCCTCGAAACAAAATTTGTTTGCCATTGGCGCCTCATCCCAGATTATCAACTTTGTGACTTGCAATAGGCCAGCCAGATCGAATTTTTTTTCAATGTCACAAACGGATGTTTCCAAACATGGAACAGGTATTTTGAATCTAGAATGAGCAATTCTTCTGCCTGGTAAGAGTAGACTTGCGATTCCACTTGAAGCAACATTCAAAACAATATCACATTTTGAACGCAATGCTGCTGACAGTGTATTCCACATGAATTTTTTTCCAGTTCCACCGTATCTATATAAGAAAAAAACGCCTCCATTCTGCTCATTTACTGCTTCCATGATCTCAGAAAAAATGTGGTGTTGCTCATCTACCTGGAATATACATCCAGTTAGAAACAACTTTCAATGTATACACAGTATAGAATTAATATCCAATATGACAATTTTTATTTTAAATAAACCTATTATTGATATAAAAAGATATAAATAAATTATATATCAAGAACTGTATAATGTATATTACGATGATTAAGAAGTTATATATAATTGTTTTTATAATATTAAATCAGTCTGCTACTTGTAGAAAGATTTGCCAGTTGGGTATTAAAAGGATAAACAATTTAATGTATATGGCACATTTGAAAGGAAAAAACGTGAACAGTCAGTGTATTAAACGCATGCAGAAAACTAACATTTAATTCCAACAACTCTCACAAAAATAGAACAGGGTGCATTAATGAGTTGCACCTAAAAATTTCTATAGTTCGGTTATATATATACAACTATTTAGTTCCATATCTAAGATACTCACAAGTGAGTTTGACAACCATTTAAAATGTCTGGATGTTGTAATGAAGTTTCCAGCAACACCAGGTAAATTTTTCATATGTTTTGATGTTAGTTTATTTCAATGAAGCTATCATGGCTTACAACTAATGTTTTTTCCATTGTTAGTTTCTCATAAACTGAATCAGATAGTTCCTCGACCATTGATGGGCAGGCCACTAATGGAAGTGACGATGGCTACAACAGTGCTGGAAATTACACGTGGCAAGTGAAAATCAAATCCGGAAAAATCGCAAAGAAAAATGTCTTAGTAAGTTTAGCTAATTAATTTGCATGCAACGAAATATACTTATAAAGAATGTAATCTGAAGTTGTTCCAACTGATTTATGTAAAAGATGATATTTTCATGTTATATTATTCATCATTTTCCAAGGAAAGCATCAGAAGAATGTCTCCTATGGAATCAAACCTGCATTAAAATGTTTGATTTGGACTCTAGGACAATCTATGATTGCAAAATAATTAGTGCAAAACGCAATGTTTTTGAAAAATACATCGGGAGGGCATGGTATGATTTAGCTCGATCAAGAAGACTCAAGAAAGGTGATATGTTATTCTTCACTCTCATGAACCCTCCTAATAGGTTGTACGTGAAAATAGTAAACAAAGCATGAAAGATGACCCTGTTTTAATTTGACGGCACGAAGTTGGCAGTGATTGTGTTGTGCCTATAACAAAATGTGTTTTCATTTTGATTGTGTTTCTTTGCTTTAAGGAATGTGTTTTGACTATGACCACATTTGTGAAGTAGGAAATTTAAGGAATGTATTTTCGTAGTTTTGTAGTAATCTGGATGCAGTTAGCAACATGATGTTTTATTAGTCTTCCATGTACTTCTATGGAGAAGCTATTAAGAAATGACTATTATCATGTTGTTCCAGTTTGTTGTACCATGTCATGTGTTGTTACTATATTTCTGCAATAGGGTTAAGAAGTTGCTGGAATAAGTTTTTTCAATGCCACTTCAATTAACTTAAAAACTGTAGAGTCTATAAAATTAATATTAAAAGCATCTAACACAGTAAATAAAATAATGACATACCTGTCAACGATTGTAACATATCTTGGTATTTTACAGTCTGATCAGCAATATCATACTGTCGTTCATCGTATATTAATCTATTTCCAAGGAAGTCTAGCACGTAATCTTTGGGATATGGCATTGGCTTAAACTCATTCAAACTCCTCCTATTTTTTTTGTAATTGCTTCGGAATCTCTATCAAAGTGAGTTGTTGTAATTCTTCATCACTCAGTGATAAATCTACAATAAATAGGGAAAACTTTAATTCTAATAAAATTATAATAATAGAGTGTTTAAGAGATTACATTCCACTAACTAATATGAAGAGTTGTTTAAGAAATTACCAGGAATCATCGACAATCGTCTTTGTTCATAAAGAATTCCATCAGATAAGTATTTCCATGTGTTGCGCCAAACATGGTCTAGACGATTCATAGAAGCAGATAACAACATAGTAACAAAAAGCTTTCGCAGAAATATACCGGAACCCCAGTTATAAACTTCCTTTATACCGTCGATGAATTCTTTATCATCTTGCAAAAATCCCATAGCAAAACAGGCTTCCCTAAAACTTGAATGTTTAAAACCCTCAACAGTTTTGAGATCATCATAACTCATTGGACCTTTCTTCACAGTTAACAACATCCTCATGTAATATAATTCACCAGTTGATGGAGGCACCCAAATTAAACGTCCAATCGTGTAACCGCGTATCCTGGGTTTCTAAGTTCTTGCTTTCTTGGCATATACAAATTTGGACACAAATTGTTTGTATGTCAATAACCTCGCGTCCTCGTATTTTAAATTTGCCAGAAACCAAGAAGTAAACATTGACTCGGTTACACTTGACTTTAGAAGGACATTCCCAATCTGTTCAAAGTCTTTATAATAATCTGAATTCTCACCTTCCATGTGAAAAAACAATCTTTCAACAGCGAGTTTCCTGCCATGGATAGAATAAGAAAAAATTCTCCAACATGCTTCACTGGGGGATACGTATCTGCAATCAAGGTATTGTTTGATTTCATCAACGTCACAGTCACGAGTATTAGTTGGAACTATGACTGCCGAAATTCTATCAGAACCCTTGTTGATGTACTTAAACAGATACTTGATCGAAGTGCTTTGATTGCACCACTCCATATTGATGTGTGCTTAATATTTCAACAATAAACTTGGGTTGTGGGGAACAACATGCCCGCTGTTGAGCTGTATGGCATTCTTTTCGATAGTATATCCATTATCTCTTCTTCGATAAACCGGGTAACCATCTTGATCCACTATGGTGACATCTTGAAATTTCTTTGGGTAATACTTTGAACACCTACCATCCTTCATGCACGGACATTTTTGGTTTGCCAAACCACATGGCCCATGTACCATGTGGTTTTTCACCAAATTATATAATTTTGGGTGCTTGACAGGATCCGGCACCTCAGCAGATATAATTTTATCAATATCATCAGGTGTTGGATATTTATTGGATGGATGCAAGAAGATAAGAATGTGGGCATGTGGCAAACCTCTCTTTTGAAATTCGATTGTGTACATATCTGAAATGTAATGGTTTTATAGAAACAGAATTAAAACTTAAATAAGACATAATAAATAATAGTTATTGATAATCTAAAAATTTCAATTTACTTACAAGTAAGAACCTTCCCTAGGACACCATTTTTTGTAACGTCAGCTAAGAGGTTGTCAAACTTCATTTTGAAAATCCTTGTAACTATGTCAGGTCTATCATGTGCCTTCAAGTTAAGGGGATGCAATGCTCTTTGAATCTCAGGCCAGTTAGGGTTGCAAGTGAATGTAATAAATAGGTCTGGAAATCCCACTTTACTACAAATTGCCATTCCGTCATAGTACAGCTGATCTATAAATCTCTGACTTTCGACATATGATGATGGTAAAATAACTCTTTTTCCTGTGCTTGAACCAGGTGTTTCACTATGAGATCCATCTTGATTCAGGTTGTTATACTTTGACACCCTAAGCTTTGATTGATTATTTCTTAGCCATCTCAACCGTTCACCTTTAAGCATTGTGTAACCATCAACCAAAAATTGTTGAAACAACCTCCTGGATAATAACAGTGTCTGACCCTCATGTGACCTTTTTTGAATACGAAATGCAAGCCATTCACGAATAGTTAGCCTGTTCCTTGGATTTTCATCAAAAATGTCAAGATCACAGTGAGCAACATTAGGTCTATAACCATCTTCTCCATATGGAAATATCAAAGGATATTGGAAAGCCATATAGCTAGCATGAAACTCATCAATACGCTTTAGTTTTCCTCCCTGCTTTTGCATAATTACATCTCTTTCCTCAGCCGTGTCAATGTCACCAACAATTGGTTGGTTGGTTGTACAGTCTTCCATCCGTAGCTCTACTTGCGATTAATCGGAGTTTCAAGTTGTGCATGTTTCCTTCTTTTAGTCTTTGTCTTGCCATGAGGAAACTCTTTGCATGTGTATTATGCATGTACAACATATCAAATAGTGATTTGACAATCAAAGGATCAATGCTATTTTTTTCCCTACAGGTGGCACACAAAGAAGTACTTTCTAAAGTTTGTAGAATAAAGTATGGAGGGCATTCCTGTCCAAAAAATGTAACAATGTTAAAGTAAGATAGGTAAGATGAGAGAGTTACCGTAGCCCATCCATTCTATTGGTGATTTCATTTTCTGTGTCAAATATGTATAGTTGTGCAAATTTGGGTGGTTGTCCTTCAGGTGGCAATAAACTTCTGATTCGATGACAAGCCTGACCTTGTATGCGTATAGTTGGGGGACCCCGTCCTTTATTAAATCTTTGATCTAACTTTGCACCAGGTGAAGTGAATGCAAACATCATGTTGTAGGTTCGTATGTTTGCCTGGAATTTCTTACTGTCTTTTGCATCTTTATTAAATAACAGATGTGATAATAGTTGGGGTGGCTTTTTCAGAAAATGCAGTTCTACCTTGCCATTTCCACAACATAAGCTGAATTTGGGATTTACTGAATGTCTATGTTTATCCATTCTTTCTTGGTACCACATCAACACGGAACAATGCCGACATTTAATCATGGGATCACCCAAATCTAAGTATTTTGTTGCAAATTGAATACGGAGTAAGAAAAACATTGTAAAGCATTTGACATAAAAGCAAGGATTGTATTATATAGGAAAACCTTGGTTATTTAAATTAGGTTGGTTGGCATTAGAAAATGGTGGATGCATGTCATCATTTTCCAAGCTGGTATCATCATCAGATTATTGAGCCTTAAAATTGAAAAAACAGAATTAGGAATTTATATAGAATTTTTTGAGTAAAGATGGGTTGTATGAGTTACATACTTAAGAACGGATCGAAGTCCGAGTCATCACCATCATCACTTGCGAAATCCATGTTGACAGTTGGCTTAAAATTTCATCGGTAACAATTTTTCTGGACGATTTTTCAGTTGATCCAATTTTTTCTGGAGTGAGAACTTCATGTGGATAGGTGTTTCCAATAGGCCTTGAAAATATAAGTATGTTATATAATTGTGAAACAGCATGTGCACAAAAGACAATAATAAATATATAAACTTACAGTGATGTAGATGCATCTTGGGTGGAATAGGAAGTAGTGTTGTTGAACATATTTTGTTGACAATGTTTTCTGGGGCGCCCTTTACGCCGTTTGTGTTGTTCAGGCTGTTGAGCATTGGTTGGCAACTCAGCTGTGGGTGATTGGCTTTCGATCCGGCTTTAGACATAGTTAGAGATGTAAGAGCCATGTATTATGATTACACAATAATTTTGCCGAAATATTTATTGTATACTAAATGCTTACACATTACGAATGTATTGCTTCTTTTGCAAGACACTGGGAATGACACTATCATCATCAGATTGTTGACCTTTAAAATTGAAAAAACAAAATTAGGAATTTATATAGAATTTTTTGAGTAAAGATGGATTGCATGTGTTACATACTTAAGAACGGATCGAAGTCCGAGTCATCATCATCATCACTTGCGAAATCCATGTTGACAGTTGGCTTAAAAATTTAGTCGGTAACAATTTTTCTGGACGATTTTTCAGTTGATCCAATTTTATCTGGAGTGGGAACTTCATGTGGATAGGTTTTTCCAATAGGCCTTGAAAATATAAGTATGTTATATAATTGTGAAACAGCATGTGCATAAAAGACAACAATAAACATATAAACTTACAGTGATGTAGATGCATCTTGGGTGGAATAGGAAGTAGTGTTGCTGAACATATTTTGTTGACAATGTTTTCTGGGGTGCCCTTTACGCCGTTTGTGTTGTTTAGGCTATTGAGCATTGGTTGGCAACTCAACTGTGGGTGATTGGCTTTCGATCCGGCTTTAGACATAGTTAGAGATGTAAGAGCCATGTATTATGATTACACAATAATTTTGACGAAATATCTATTGTATACTAAATGCTTACACATTAGGAATGGATTGCTTCTTTTGCAAGACATTGGGAATGACACTATTTTGATCGTTACGCATTAAATTCTTCGCTCTTTCTAAAAAACTAAGATCCTTATTAGGATGCCCTCTGCCCCTTTTGAGATGTAAAGTACTTTTAGGTTCCCTAATTGGACAATGGATGAAAAAAATAAATTACAAAGTATAATAATTTAGTAAATGAAATATAAGTTTCAAGAGAAGAAATATTACATACAAAACAGAAGTGGTAGAAAAATGTTGAAAGTTTGAATGAAGCTGTCTGCAGTTTGGCTGAAGTAGATTGGCTGGATTATGATTTTCATCATGTACGTTGTTTTGGACACTGGAGAACATTGACATAAGATCCGTTCCCATGTTTGTAAAGTTGCGGACTGTGGGTGGAGGTTTAAAACCATGTTTTGATTGAGTAGGCTGAGTATGTGGATAAGGGGAATGGTAAGTTCGATTTAGAGTTCCGTGTGATATATCTGATAAGGGAATCCTATTAGTGGAAGGCGTAGTTGTGATGGTCAGACTATTATGTTTGAATCGTTTAAATTTCTTCTGTTTTAGGATATGAAATCTACGAAATCTTGCACGCTTGAATGTGTATTGCCTCCAGCAAGTAGCATAACTAATTATAGAATCAATGTTGCTTTCCCTACATGTATCAAATAATTTAATTGCAGTATGTAAAATAGGTTATGGACTTTAATAGAAATAGACAAAGATGTCATACATGTAAGGAGATTTTAGCTTCTGGTACAAAGGAAATAATAGTTATATTGTTTTCATAGTCTCCATAACAGTATAGCAATGAATGATACGTAAAATGAAAATACCATGCATGACAAGAGCATCATTAATGGAACTTTGATGAATCGAATCAATAAAATAATCCGAAACATACCTTTTTTTTACTAATGGATTCATGATGATGAAGATATTAAGAATACAACGCTTGATAACCTGGCTGAGTAATAGCATAACAATTAAAAATGGAAGTCATAACAATGAAATGGCTAAATTATGAAAGACATACATTTAAGATTGGCAATGCAATTTTTTGACTATGAAATGGCTAGTAAATAAAAGACAGTAATAACAAATCTTGCACCCATCCTTGATACGTTGTTATTGCAAGTATTAATGAGCAGGTAATGCAGAAGAGAAACAAATGCAGTAGCTAGCAAAATTCATATGAACGATAAATATGAGTAAAGGATACAATGTTAAAAAAAATGAATTACCAATGTTCGATGATGAAGTTGGTGAAATTGTATGAGTTCTATGTCTCGTAGCAATATTACTGCATGGTGTTTGGAAAGATAAAATCTTTTAAAATTCAAATGTAGTTTATTTTATATGGTTCTCAAAAATATAGTATTTGTTAAATAAAAAATGTTCTTAGTTAATATAGTTACTTGTGTATAGTAAATAGAGTTACGTTCTTTCAAAACGTAATCAATTTAGTTAGATAGTAGTAAGTTGATATAGCATCATTTTAGCAGTACTGTACAAAAGGTTTAATAAGAAATAACTCTGCAGGATACTATAAAAATGTAAACATGGGACCTGGAAATAGTACCGCCTTTGCAGTGTAAAACATAATGGTGCAATCTCAAAAATTAGCAAGCTGGCAAAGAGTGTAGAACTAAACAAATAAAAATCAGCTCTGCACACATTGATCATGAGTCTGCACGCGATTTAAGGAAAATGAAGCATTGAAAAGGCAACAGAAGTCCAATCAAAATTAATTGGGCTGATTTCAAAAAGAAACTTTAGAATTTGTATTATTAAATAAATGGGATTTTCTGTCAGGTTCATTAAATTGACTGTCAATTGCATTGAGAGCTAAAATACATTACCATTCACAAGCAAGATAGGAATGTCAGGAAATAATATATTTTGATGGAAAGGTTACATACGGAATACTCAAGTGATGCTATGGAATAGTAGGAAAATAATTACAGCATGAAGTTATTTAATATTAAAGTAATATTAATGATGAGGTTAAGCTATGAAGCTAGGAATAAGCCTAAAGACTTTTTTGAGATCCACATATTACAATGAAAACTAATTTTAAAGTTATCTAATATTAAAGAAAAACTCTTGAAAATAACACTGCATGTAGTTATATAAGATTAAAGTAAATGTTTTCAAATAACTTAGTGATGCGTATGGTATTACAATAGGAACGCGAAGTTGTGTTTTGAGATTCATCTATTAAAAGTTGCACTAAAACCAATTTAATACTTTAGTGCTGTATGGATAATGCTACTATGGTAGCGATAGAGTGGGCATAAGTTTGAATGCAATGTGTTAAAGAACCAGAAATATAGCATAGTTTTTTTAATGTCATTTTCTGCATGGTATACCACTCACGTATGCAAAGCTTGAAGTTTGAGATGTCGAAATAGTGATGTTTGTATCTTATTTTATATAGCAGCAACAATTATAGTTAGTTCTGTACATATATGAAGGATAAACATATAAAGAGTTCCTTCAAAACACAAGTATTATATTTGATGGCTTAGGAAGCAAGACTTGTTTCAAAGTCATTGGTTGTTCATTACAAAACATAGGAGTTTTCGATAATTAGCATTGTTCCACAACAACAGTGGTCAAAAGATAGGTTGCAAGATTAATTAGACATAAAATAGAACAATACAACTTAAAATATCATGTTGAAGACAACTATTTGTTCTTGTTGAGTTTGGCACTTTTGGATCTTGCACCCTTTGTGGCAGAGAGTTTTGGTGGTAACATGTCTGGGAGGTCTGCCTCCTGAGTTAGGACATCGGGTGGCAATCTTTTTGAAGGCGTGTTGTTGTGACATGGTTCAGGGCTCCAATTCTGGGCAGTAGAAGCATTACTCTGTAAACGTAAAATATAAATGTTAAAAAAAAGACAAGGAATTGTTATTGTATTTAAAACATGGATCACTACTTACTGTGGTATTTAAAGTTTGAGTCAATCTGTTGTTTTGGTTGTCATCTTCTTCTATGACAGGGGCTTTTCCCTTGCGATCAACAACATTTACAGGGGTGACAGCGGTATCCTAACATAAATTTCACGTGGTTATTTAGTGCATTTGTTGTTGGACATTCATAATATGGTTGCCATATAAAAATATAAAAACATACCGTGGAAGGAACCAGGACATCTTCAATTTGTTGTCGGACCTCTTTATCTTGAGTAAGTTTTGTAACACCCCAAATCCGATTATGATTAATTGTTACTTATTTGAGGATATAAGGTGATTTTGACGATATGTGGGTATGTGGCACGATGCATTGTGGGGAAATTATTTTAATAATATTAATAGTTAGAATAATCATACAGTATTATTTAGATTATTGTTTATTATTTAAAATAATAGAAGTGGGAGTATTGAGGGTATGTTGGTCTTTAGGGATGGATAAGTGAGGGTATAATGGGAAGGGCACATTTAGGGGTATTTTAAGAGAGAATAGTGAAAGGAACTCATTATTCGTATTTTTTTTTGAGGAAGAGGCAAAGGTGCTCTGAAGAACAAGTGAGAAGGAGGCTAGGGCATAAAAGAATTCTAGCGAAACTTCAAGAGAGGTTGAAGGAGACAATCTAAGGTATGGGGAGTATCGCTTTGCAATATTTTGATATAAAGATTAGGTGTTGGTGGGTGATTGGGGTTTTGGGGGAAAACTTAGGAATTGGAGGTTAGGGATGATGGATTTTGATGATTTACTATGGGGTGATTGTTGTTATTGATGTATATGTGATAGTTCTAGGTTATAATAACATAATATGTGGTAATTTAAGGATAAAACCTGGTTTAGGGGTGTTGAATTGCAGATGGAGAAGTGCTGTTATCGCAGGGTTTTTCTGCCAAAATCGCAGAGGGCGCTTAGCGTGGTTTGGAAGAATTTCGCCTCCTCGAGGCAGTAAGTAGCGCGGGTGGGGCTCGCTTAGCGCGACCTGGGGCTAAAAAATATTGTTTTATGGACTTAAAATTCATGGAAAATATCTGTTTTATATTATATTACTGCTGTGATGTTGCTGTAAATTGCTGCTATGTGTTTACGTGTTATATGATGATTTTTCATGATGTTACTGATGAGTATGCGATGATGTTTTGATGATTGTTTGACGAATATGTGATGATGTGACGTATATGAGGATTGATGAATGATGATGCACATTATGATGTTTAATTGATGATGATGATTAGTGATGTTGTGTATCATATATTCATATGCATACTCTGTGACGACGCTTCATTCCCATTGTGTGGATATGAGGTAATTATGACGTGCTCCGGTTCCAAATGCGGGATCGATCCTATTGATGGGGATCTTTGGAGGGTTGATGGCCTAGTGTCCATTATTATGACGATTTGGTACCACATGCATTTTTACGATGTTGCATTTCATTCTTGGTGGCATTGCATGATTGCATATGAGTGATATTGGTGATGTGATGTTTATATGATGTTTTGGGTGATTCGCTGTAGTATTTGATAAAAACAACTGTTGCCCTGTTAATCTCTTTTCTTTATATGATTTATATTGAATTGTGATTACTCACCCTGCTTGTTTGAATGTTGCCTCTACGTGGGTAACGTGCAGATAATCAAGAATAGTTCGCGGTGCATGAAGAGTTAGCTTTGGAGTCAGTTTTCTTTTCGGTTGAGTAGAGGGTGTGTCTTGCTCTGATTATGTAACATCGGGGTTGAGAACGCTTTTGTTTGAAATATTGTGTTACTTTGATTAACATGTTTCATGAGGATTTTTGAAGATGTTGAGCTGTTTAAAATTCCAATTTTGATGAGATTAAATTACTATGAGTTGTTTTATAAAGGCGATTTTATTTTTATGACGATAGTTCCGCTGCGACGTTTTTGTTTTATAGGAGGTGTTGATCCAAAATAAGTTGTTATTCCTATATGTTGTAACCCGTGTTATGGAGCAGGAAAATAATTATGATGCCTTTGTGAAGTGTGACACCCTTGAGCGGTGATTTTATTTGATTTAATTTCCATACGAATGTGGAATAATTGTTGGGATAGAAGGGTGTTACAAGTTTCACGACAGAGGTCTGTTTGTAGAATGGCTGGTATTTAACACAAAAGGCAAACTTCTTTTCAAGCAAATTGTCAAGGTGCTAAGGATAAATCAAGGGATGGTCTTCATTGGTCTATGAGGAACAATGAAAAGCAGTTACCGGCAGATACATATGGTTTAATAGAGAATGTATATTTATAAACTATAAGAAGGATATTGTAAGTTGAGTCATAATATTTTATGCGATGATATACCAATGTTAGCATTCATCATTTAGGGATAGATTTATGCAATATATATTGCTTGTTGAATATTCATATATGAACTGAGTAAATGTGTACAGGCAGATACGTATGGTTTAATAGAGAATGTATATTTATAAACTATAAGAAGTATAATGTAAGATGAGTCATAATAATTTATGCGATTATACTACAATGTTTGCAGTAATCATTTATGAATAGAATTATGTAATATATATTGCTTGTTGAATATCCATATATGAACTGAGTAAATTTTTCTATGAAACTGTTAGTTATGAATAGCCGTTAAACAATGGTGATGCATTGTAATAAGATGCAGATACGACTGGATATTAAAAACAGAGATGTTGTTATTTATATAAGAAAATGGACAGTGAAAAAAAAATATCAGTACATTTAAAATACAAAACTGTTTCATGAGTTGTCTCATAGCATGTGCAGACATACCAATAATTGGTATACACTCCTTGTCCCAGAAAACAAAATTAGCAACAACATTGTCATGTTCAACCTCAATTTCAATTTTGTACCTATAACGCAAACAGTTACAATTAATTTGAGTCAAGGCACTGATATATAATATTTTCAAGAAATAAAAGTGATTACTTAGTTATTGGGGTTGACTTGTTGTCAGCACAGACACACTGGTTAGTCTTGTTGCACTGGGAACAAACTTCATAGTACCAACCAAATGGATTGGACTTGAACCTCATGGTTTTGCCAACTGTATTGCAGAATGATTCCTACATGAAAGAATAAACAATTTTGGAAACATGCTTACATTATGAGAAGGAAATAATTGATGGGGCAGGAAAAAATGGTTGCAAAAAATAGAAATGGTTACTAAATCTATCAGTAACAAAAGGAAGTTACGTAGCGCAGAGTAAGCATGTCTCTAATGCTCCTGACATCCTTTGTAAAGGAAAAAGATCTATTATCAAATGTGCCTTGAGAGCATGAGTTGAGTGATCTACTCTGAGAGGCTTCCAGAGTCGCACTTCCGTCTCCATATCTAATTTTAAAACCAAACTATGACTGTCAGGAATACTACGAAACATATCACAAATCAAATGTACATATGTTTCTTATGTTGGAAAGTCAATAAATTGAATTTTCATATATCGTATTTTACCTTGTCTTGAATTCGACAACTTGAGGATGGTCAAAATTAAGAAGTAGTTTGGAACCATTCCAAGCATTTGAGAGGTTTAGTTTTCCAGAGGCTGCAGCAGATGGAAAGAAATTCATGAATCATATGTGAAAAACTAATATATTTGTAATCGACATACAATAAAAGAATGAGTAGATTTGCATGAGCTTTGGCGACACCAAGCATGTGTTAGTATGAGAATCAGTTCTCTGTTGTCCACATTGTACGTCATGAATTGCGTCGCATATGACTCCCATAGAGTCATATCCATCTTCGTTCCACTGCGAAAAAAGCATTAAAAATGATTATGGCAAATATGATTAAGCAAAAGTATGACGAAACATTGAGTGAAAAGGTTATTTTTAAATAACCTTTCATCTGAGATAGTTAAATTGACACAAGCCTTTTTGCCAGCTCCTTGTTGTTGGGTCCTAACCACTTGCCGAACAACAACAATAACATCTGCTTATGGATGTTTTCAAGGTTAATAGAGTTTTCAATTATAACACATAATTATGCAGGGAACAAAAAATAGAAGTTACCATATAATCGATCAACAACGAAGTCACCATTTAGAAAACCCCTAAAGCATTTAAAGTTGAATGTGTGTAGTGGAATGTCTGGGATTTCTATGGCAGTAACAGTTGTAGCACGGTTCCAAAAAAGCTTGTACTCGTTGTCACATACTTTCAACGGTAGGTCGTTGTTCAAAGGCTCACCATTATAAACCAAGTACGTATTATCTTCCTCTATCGCCTTGTCCCAAATCTCAAATTCACGTGAACGCGTGACTACATGAATCTGGTCACCCTGAGTTATCATAAACACATTAACATATGACATTAACAAATTATAATGTCTTAAAATTAAAGACTCAAAAAAGATAAGTAAAAGCAACACCTTAGCATCTTGTATTACAGCTTCAACATGTTGCTGTCCATTACGCTCTTTGACGCACCAAATGTTGACGACATGAACAACTATTTTCCAGACGTTTTGGTCAGGCTTCAAGTCTTTGATAAAAATCGCTGGTCTTGACATGATCCTTCAAAACAGTCGAAAAGAAAGCAATGAGCACACTTGAAAATTTTGCAGTTTTGCGAAATGCTTAAAGACAACGAAACCACAACAAAATTTCCTTCCTCTTTTTCATATATTTTCCAGTTTTGCATTAAACAATGAAAACAACTTCATGTTAAAAAAAACACAAACTTTATGCTTGCATGCTAAGATTTAACATACATAAAAAATAACCACTAAAAACGGTATTCCAGTTTCAACTGCAAATGCATTTTTGAGTTACACTTGTGAATAAAACTCAAACTACAGTCGGATGTAAATAAAACACAAACTCTATGCTTGGAAGATAAGACTTGGAACCAATAAAACATGAAAAAAGGGAGACGACATAGTCACAAGCAGGGGGGTGCTTGAAGTAGAAAAACACAAACATACCTTGGTTAATGAACCCGTTGCAGTTGATAGCGGCCTACGAAATCTCAATCCGTGGTGGTTGTTTTATCGCCGGTTATGTTGTAGTGAGGAAGAGGGAAGAGAAATGAAATGACAAGGTGTACTGGAAAGGTTTAAGTATGGGATATTATTTGTAGGGGGAGTGAAAAAGCTTCAGCATTTGAAAAAATGTTTGCCATGTGTACAAAACATGAGTTTTGATTGGGTGTGATTTAATGAATATATGAATTACTAAAAAGGGAAAATGTTAGTGTAATGTTAATAAGCAAAGAAGGGTAAATTAGGGAGATCATTAGCATGTCCCAATCTTAGTTAGGAAGTTGATGATGTATTTTTCAAATCAATGAGAGAGAAGAGTCTTGTTTGTATGTGAAAGTAGTATGAAAACTCTAGTAAAAAGATGCTGACGCGGTCCTCTTTGTTTCAGTATATACAACAATGCTAATTTTCACAAATGAGGTTAAAAAACAAAAAATGTTTTGAAACTTAATCACCAAGTTTTTCTACAAAAAGAATAAAAACAAAATTTTAAATATTAAAATAAATAAAGTAAAAAAGATAAAAATAAAAAAAAAACTATTTAAAATAAAAATATAAAATAGAATCTGATTAAATAAAAAAGATTACTAATTAATATTTGAGGATAAAATCAGTTTAAAAAGAAAAAACAGACTGATATCAAAGTGCTCGAAAAAATAAAATGAATACACCAAAATAATCAGCGCGAAATAAATGACTCGGAAAAATACAGTGTTTGGTCAAATTTTGAAATAAAATTTCTCCGGCTAAAAGGCTCAAACTGATCAAAATGCGACCGAAAAGCAGTCGAAAAATTAAAATGAGCATGCCAGGTTAAACTACGTGGAACGTAGATTAATATAACTGACGTTTTCAAGCTCGATTTTGAAACTTTTTGTCCACCGATTTTACGCACAGTTAACTTTCAGTTTGACCGATTCGACTATAAATCTGACAAGTTTATTTTGGCTGATAAATTGGGCATTATGCATGATGAAAAAACATGATAGGCTGAAGAAGATGCAAAGAGAGGCGGGATCTTAGGGATAAAAATTAGGGTATGACAGATGCCCCTATTTAAGTTTCTTAAATCCAGAGATATGAAGATTGAAATCTTCGTCTCGACAAGATTGGAGAGACTTAAATACAAACATGCATAATTTCTGGCCCTAAGATACCGCAAATATGCTTATGATATGATATGAATGCAATACTCTAAGCTCCGTGGGTAATGAAACCACAGGAGACAAACTACTGGGAGAGAGAACAAAGGGAACACCATAGGAGAATAAGTAACATATTTCAGAGAGACACATTTGAGGAATACAAGATATTATGTAAATCTGTCAAGGTGACAAAGAGTATCCAGTAATACTTGGAAAGAGAGGGACGGACCCTGAACAGAGACACAAACATCTGGGAAGGCATCAGATGCAGAAAGAACCACGCTCTGGAAAACATATCAGAAACGTCTAGAGAAACATTATATGTGGAATGAGACCAAATCTAAAGATACAACAAAGACTCCCAAGAAAGCTCTCAACTTTACTGTGGATTAACAGGAACATCCAGAAAGCAGAAGCAACTTTACTGGGGAAAGTGTCATAGTCATCAGAGTTTTGTAAAAAATGCATTGAACAAACTCTGGAAAACAATAGTATCAATCATCAAAGGCATTCAGGAGAATGTTGAATGAAACTTTGGAACATAAGCCAACATCAGAGATAATCAGAGACAATCAGGAAAACATCAGAGATATTCAGGAAAACATTGAATGAACTCTGGAACACAGGCAAACAATAGAGATATCAAGAAAACATCAGAGACATTCAAGAAAACATTGAATGAACTCTGGAACATATCAGAGATAATCAGGAAAACATCAGAGACATTCAGGAAACTATTGAATGAGCTCCGGAACATATGAAAACATAAGAGACATTCAGGAAAACATTGAATGAGCTCCAAAACATATGAAAAAAATTCAAAGATAAACAATCAAACATCAGAGAAATTCAGGAAAACATTGAATGAACTCTGGAATACATAGCAAACATTAGAGACATCCAAGAAAATATTGAATGAACTCTGGAACATATCCAGAAAAAGCATTGGATGAAGAAGGGAAACAGACTTGAAGACATTCAGCAGCTGTTAACCAAAGTCAGAGATAAATTGAAAACATCCAGAATATCATTAGACGAAAACAATGGTTCTGAAACTACGTCTGCAACATTCCGAAAAACTTTAAATGTATGGGAAAAAGGTTTTGAAGACATATCCGGAAGAACATCAGATAAGCAAAGTCATATCTGGAAGAACATCAGATAGACAAAGTCGTATCCAGAAGAACGTCAGATAGACACAAAGGGGTTATGGAAAAAACATCAGAAGAGAAGACTCATTCTGGAAATACGTCAGAGAGAGAGAGACGAAATAGGTATTCCAGAATTTCATCGGAGATTGAAAAACAAATTCTAGAAGTGCATCAGATAGAGGTAAGGCACATCTGGAAATTCATCAGACGGTAAAAGAAACGAAACTTTGGAAATGCACCAGAAGCACAAAGGAATATCTGGAAATACATCAGATAGGTTGTGGAAAGGCATTAGAACAAAATACTCAATCTGGAGTTCATCAAAGGGACAAAAGAATAATCCAGAAATTCATCAGAGAATGAAAAACAAATTCTTGAAGTGCATCAGAATCACAAAAGGGAATATCTGGAAGTACATCAGATAACACCAAAAGGGAGTTCTGGAAGCACGTCAGAACACAAGACTCAGTCTAGAAATACATTAGAGAGACAAACACATCCGGTAATACCTCAGATAAGAAGTAAAAGAATTATGGAAATACATCAGAATCGCAAGAGAACAATTGGAAATACATCAGATAACACAAAAAGGGTTCTGGAAATACGTCAGAACATACAAGACATGTACAGAAGAACAATCGGATAGGGAAAGTCAAATATGGTGAAACATCAGATAAGACATAAAAGTATATGTTTGGTAGGTGCCGAGTAAATTGGACTTTGACCACAAGGTAAGACGTTGATAGCAACACGACCTCCGGTGAATGCAAATAAGGATGAAACACTCTTGTTATGCATGGTATATGAATTTTGCTATGATGTATGATCAAATGCAGTTGTCGACATGGTTCGACTCTTTTGGGGAGAGGACGAGATTGGAAGACTGATTCCTCAACACGGAGATCACTACCATTCGACTTGGGGACTAAAGATGCTGTTGGTGAACACCTCTCTGCCTCACTAGTAAACTATATCAAGTTTATAATCCTTGGAGGAAGGACAAAGAGCTTGATTGGTCGACACTGATGGATAAATCTGCAAGTATATAGTTGATTGTGTAGCCTTAAAAAGGTTGTCGAACCCACAGGGACAAATAATCAAACTAATGTTATCTAAGGTTGTTGTGCAAAGCTAAGGCTAAAGGGAAACAAGAATTAAACGGGAAATAAAGGACGAAATTTAGAATCTGAAATTTAATACGAAAACGATCCCGAAATATGATTTCCGTGTACCTACGGGACTTATAGAATACGGGTACTAACTACGACTATACTGTCATTCCGTAGAATAAACCGACTTAAAGGCTCCGCCTCACGCTCTCGCGATCTTGACAAAAGCCATGCTTCCTAATCCCAAGATTTTACTCTCGCTCACCCGGTAACTAAGAAACACGCTTTGGAAACCGATAATATCCTAAACAATATCTAAAGCGCTCTCGCTGTATTTAAATATGTTGCCTAATTTCCACTATCCGGTTCACTCCTCACGCTCTCGTGGTCTCGGCCTAAACCTTAACTTACTTCACACTCTCATGTCGAAATAATAAACATTAAACTTGGAAATTAAAACCAAATTGACATACAATCATAGTATCGTACCTATTGTTTCTACGGAGTCCCGCCGAATACGACGGTCCTCACATGTCGGTCTCAAATTATTTACTCAGACATAATTAATCCTAAGTCTACCATTTTTAAACATACCTTATCTAAATTTAACATGTTAAACAATTTTAAAGTACCAAATATACTGAAAATACGGTAAAGTAAAGAAACCTGTAAATTCTTAAGGTAAAGTAAACCAGGACGGAATAGAAATAACACTTGTATAAATCTCAATCCAAAAAGTACAACAAAAGTAAGTTAGTACAGAATTTGCAACAATACCTCAATGCGAGTAATTGTTGCTTTTATTGGTAAATTTCTGCCTAAAGTTCTAATGAAATTCCGGCAGAGCTTCCGCACACTTTTTCGACACCTTTTCACTTCTCCAAGAGGCCATATATATAGAACATCAGATACTCAACTGTAACGGCCTGAAAATCTAAATTAATCAATTATTTATTTATTTAATTAATTTAGAAGGAATTAAGAGGTTTTTGGTAATTTGGAGAATTATGGATTAAAAGAGTATTTTTAAATAATTTTAATAAAGTGAATAATCATGTATTATTTAGATTATTATTATTATTAAAAATAATAAGAAAAGGGCAAGGTGGTCATAAAGGAAAAGGAGTAAGGGTAGAGTTGGGAGTTCATAAATTGGGATAATGTAACTAAAGAAGAAAGATCGATAAATTTTCTAACTGATCGTATTTTTGTGAAGAACGCTGAAGAAGAGAAGAGGAGGAGAAAACCTAGGGTTTTGAAGGATTGCTAGGAGAATCTTGGAGAAAGAAGGAAAAAGCTTCGGATTACTCTAAGGTATGGGGAGATTTCATAATTTCTTATAGTTCTTTAGGACATGGTGATGAATAGATTATGTATTCATGAATTGTGTATAATTGTGGTGAATGTTGATGTAGAATGAATGATTTGATGAGAATATGATGAAATTGAGTGGTATGTGCTGATATATGTGTATTATGTGAGCCTTTTGATCGAATTTTCATGGGGGAAAACTGATTTTTGGGGTAATCGAATTCAAAAACACAGAAAATCACTTTTCGGGAAAAGTTGGGTTTTGTCGCACCCTAACATGGGCCGTGTCACACAACACAGGCACCCGTGTCAGCTTTCTGGTTGGGCGTGTGAAAATTTTTATTAACAGGTTGCCTGACACGGGCCGTGTCACAGGACACGGGCGGCCGTGTCAGACTACTGTTCCTGTATAATTTTTTTGGTTTTTGGGAATTTTGCTCAGACTTTCTGACACGGGCCGTGTCACAGGACACGGGTGACCGTGTCAGGTTGCTGTCCTACTACACTTTTGTTGTTTTGGAATCGTGTCTCAGGTTTTCTGACACGGGCGACCGTGTCTTACTACTGTTTGTTTTGTTTTTGCTGTTTCTTGAGGTCTCTTGATGTTTTCTCGTATTGATTCCTTATGGTCGAGTTGTTGCTGATATATGGATGATAAAACATGAATTTATGATGAATGTTGCTGAAAAATGAAATGAATGATGCACATGTTGATATTTGGATGAAATGAGGAGAATTATCATCATTGCATTTCATGGCATTTTATTATGTTGGGGCTTCGGCCTATTGGTAGCTTTAATCCCATTGTACGGATTGAAATGATATGTTGTTATGTTGTGCTCCCTTGTGGAGGGTTGATGGCCAGTGTCCATCAAATGGAGAAATCGGCACCACATGCATTCCTTGCATTTCATTATATTTGACATTGCATTTTATGAGGTATTTGTGATTGTGTTGCGAAGGATTTGATGATGACACGATGTTGTTGTTACTTATTCTGTTTATTTTCCAAGTCTTTATATTACTATAATGAATTATGGTTTCTCACCCTGCCTGCTTGGAAATGTTGCCGCTTATGTGGGTGACTTGTAGATAACCAAGAGTAGATTCGCGATGATAAAGGATGTAGCCTTGAAGTGTGTCGTTATCGCTGTTTAGTTTAGAGGTGTCCTGCTCTGTGTCATGTAACATCTGGTTGGGATTTGTTGTGAACCTCGCGTTCTTTTGTTTTATGTTGAATTTTTACATTGTTGGTGATGATTTGATTTGGATACATTTAGTATGAAGTATTTTATTGAATTGACATAAAAAGTTGATTTCCGCTGCGTAGTTGTTGATTTTATTATTAAGAATGGGTAACCCGCGTTACGGGACAGGAAAATGATTGTTAATTGATGTTTTGAATATATGCGGCACCTTTCATGTTGATTTTACTCTGATAATATGAAATCTTTTCCTAAAATTGTATGTGGGGTAGAAGGGTGTTACATTAGTGGTATCAGAGCAGGTCGGTCTGTCCGGCCAAGTTTTGTGTTGTCAGTCTGTTGCCAGTCGTTACTTGTTAACGATTATTTTTTTTTCTGATGTGGTGAGTGTTGTACAGAATGGCTGGAAACAACACGCGTGCTCTTGCTGAGGCTATTGCAGATCTTGCTCAAAACAACGCTCCTGGTGAGTTTCGTGTGTTAGAGAAGTTTCAGAGGAACAACCCACCGAAGTTTGAAGGAACTCATGACCCGACGAGCGCACAAAAGTGGCTCAAGGCAATTGAGAAGATTTTTAGAGTGATGGGGTACTCTGACGCACAACAAGTGCAGTTCAGAACACATATGCTGGAAGAATAGGTCGAGGACTGGTGGGATAACACCCGTCAGAGGCTGGAAGATGTTGGCACTGTGGTGACTTGGAATATGTTCAAGCAAGAATTTTTGGGCAAGTATTTTCCTGAAGATGCTCGTGGTAAGATGGAAGTGGAATTCATTGAATTGAAACAAGGAAATAAGACTGTGGCAGAGTATGCTGCCAAATTTGAGAGGCTTGTGAAGTTTTGTCCTCATTACAACCGTGCAGATGCTGAACTTTCTAAGTGTCTCAAGTTTGAGAATGGGCTAAGACCAGAGATTAAGTAGGGGGTTGGATGCCAACAAATTCGCAGGTATACGGAACTGGTGGATAAGAGTAGGATCTATGATGAAGATAGCCGAGCTCGATCTGCTCACTACAAACAGCTAAGTGAAAAGAAAGATAAGGGTCAGTTTAGAGGAAAACCTTATGCGACCCCAGGTGATAAAGGGAAACAGAGGATATCAGATGAGAAGAAGTCAAGTAGGGGAGTCGTTAATGCACCTACTAAGTGCTATAAGTGTGGAGAGTCAGGTCACAAAGCTGATGTGTGTACTAACAAAGTTCTGAGATGTTACCGTTGTGGTAAGACTGGGCATAGAATTGGTGATTGTCAGAATGAGGGTCCGACCTGTTTCAACTGTGGTGAACAGGGGCATATCAATACTCAATTCCAGAAACCAAAGAAGACTGCTACTGCTGCCCAGACTACTGGAAGAGTGTTTGCTTTGGCTGGCTCAGAAGTTCCCAAGAAGGATAACTTGATTCGAGGTACTTGTTTTATTAACAATGTTGAGTTGATTGCTATTATTGATACTGGAGCTACGCATTCATTTATCTCTCTTGAGTGTGCTACTAGATTGGGTTTGAATTTGTCTAACATGAATGGTAGTATGATAATAGAGACTCCGGCTAATGGTTCTGTGACTACCATGCTTGTTTGTTTGAAGTGTCCTTTGACAATCTTTGAGAAGAATTTTGTGATGGATTTGGTGTGCTTACCTTTGCACCAAATCGATGTTATGCTTGGTATGAACTGGTTGGAGTTCAACTACGTTCATATTAATTGTTATAGTAAAACTGTGAGGTTTCCGGAGTTAGGTGAGAATGGTGAACTGATGTTCTTATCTGCTAAGCAAGTGGATGAACTTTTATTATATGAAGCATTGATGTTCGCAGTGTTTGCATCGTTGCAAGTTGATGGTGAAGCCGTCAGTGTTGAGTTTCCTGTGGTTTGTGAGTTTCAAGATGTGTTTCCTGAGGATATAAGTGATTTACCTCCGGAACATGAAATTGAGTTTGCTGTGGACTTAATACCAGGTACGAGTCCAGTGTCGATGGCTCCTTATCGGATGTCTGCTTCGGAATTGAGTGAGTTGAAGAAACAACTAGAAGAATTGTTAGAAAAGAAGTTCATTCGACCCAGTGTTTCTCCGTGGGGTGCTCCGGTGTTGCTCGTTAAGAAGAAAGATGGTAGTATGAGATTGTGTGTCGATTATCGGCAGTTGAATAAGATGACTATCAAGAATAAGTATCCGCTTCCGAGAATCGACGATTTGATGGATCAACTCGTAGGTGCTTGTGTGTTCAGTAAGATTGATCTGAGGTCTGATTATCATCAGATTAGAGTTAAAGCTGATGATATTCCGAAAACAGCTTTCAGAACGAGGTATGGTCATTATGAATATACGGTGATGCCATTTGGAGTTTCTAATGTGCTTGGTGTGTTCATGGAGTATATGAATATGATCTTTCATGAATATCTTGATAAGTTTGTGGTGGTTTTCATAGATGACATCTTGGTATATTCTAAATCAGAAGAAGAACATGTGGAACATTTGAAGATTGTGTTACAAGTGTTGAGGGAAAATAAATTGTATGCTAAGTTGTCAAAGTGTGAGTTCTGGTTGAAGGAAGTGAGTTTCCTAGGCCATGTGATTTCAAGTGGTGGAATTTCTGTGGATCCCTCAAAGATTGATGCGGTGTTGCAGTGGGAGACTCTGAAGTCTGCTACGGAGATTCGTAGTTTTCTTGGATTGGCTGGTTATTATCGTAAATTCATTGAAGGTTTTTCTAAGTTAGCTTTGCCGTTGACGCAATTGACTCGAAAGGGGCAAGCGTATGTATGAGATGTCGCTTGTGAGGAAAGTTTTGTGGAACTAAAGAAAAAGTTGACAACTGCTCTGATGTTGGTTTTGCCAGACCCGAATGAGTCCTTTGTGGTTTATTGTGATGCTTCAAAGATGGGCCTTGGTGGGGTTTTGATGCAAAATGGTAAAGTGGTCGCTTATGCTTCTAGGCAGTTAAGAGTCCAAGAGAGGAATTACCCTACACACGACTTAGAGTTGGCTGCTGTAGTATTTGTGCTGAAGATTTGGAGGCATTATCTTTTTGGTTCGAAATTTGAGCTATTCAGTGATCATAAAGGTTTGAAATACTTGTTCGATCAGAAAGAGTTAAACATGAGGCAGAGAAGGTGGCTAGAATTGTTAAAGAATTTTGAGTTCGATTTGAATTATCATCCCGGTAAAGCAAATGTAGTGGCTGATGCTTTGAGTAGAAAGTCATTGCATATTTCAATGCTTATGGTGAGAGAACTTGAAATGATTGAGCAATTCAGAGACATGAGTTTGTTGTGTGAGACGACCGCTGATAGTGTGATATTGGGCATGCTAAAGCTGACTAGTGGAATTTTGGAGGAAATTCGAGAAGGTCAGAAATCTGATTTGAAATTAGTTGACCAGTTAATGAAGATTAATCAAGGTAATAGAGGTGAGTTCCGAATTGATGAAGATGGAGTTTTGAGATTTCGAGATAGAGTATGTATTCCGGATATTTTTGGAATAAAAAAGAGTATTTTGGAGGAAGGGCATAGAAGTCGATTGAGTATTCATCCTGGTGCTATGAAGATGTATCAAGACCTGCGTAGATTGTTTTGGTGGCTAGGTATGAAAAGAGATATTGCTGAATTTGTGTATGCATGTTTGACTTGCCAGAAGTCAAAGATTAAACATCAGAAGCCTTCAGGTATGATGCAGCCGTTGAATGTTCCTGAATGGAAATGGGATAGCATTTCCATGGATTTTATGACTGGGGTACCGAAGATTGCAAGAGGTAATGACTCGATATGGGTGATTATGGATAGGTTAACTAAGTCGGCGCATTTCTTGCCGATGAGAATTAATCATTCTATGCAGAAGTTAGCTGAGATTTATATTGATGAAATTGTGAAGTTGTATGGAACACCTTCGAGTATTGTATCGGATAGAGATCCGCGGTTTACATCAAGGTTTTGGAAGAGTCTACAGGATGCTTTGAGTACTAAGTTGAGGATGAGTTCTGCTTATCACCCGCAGACAGATGGTCAGACGGAAAAAACAATCCAATCTTTAGAAGATTTGTTGAGAGCTTGTGTGCTGGATCAAGGAGGATCTTGGGATAGTCACTTGCCGTTGATCGAGTTTACATACAACAACAATTTTATGCTAGTATTGGGATGGGTTCATATGAGGCGTTGTATGGTAGACGTTGTCGAACTCCATTGTGTTGGTATGAGTCGGGAGAGAGTTCTGTAATTGGACCTGAGATTGTTCAAGAGACAACGGAGAAGATTAAAATGATTCGGGATAAAATGAAGACGTCGCAGAGTCGTCATAAGAGTTACCATGTGTTGTACCCCAAATTTTTCCCTTAGATCCATTGATCTCTTGCATATCATTTTAGGTCAATCATGCTGCATAGCTAACCCTTTTATCAGGTTTTGTTTGTGTTTGTTTCATTTTTATCAGGTATTATCTTGAGGAGATTCAAGGAGTGTTTAATCAAGATCTTGGGTGGAGTATTGAATCAAGCAAGTTTCAAAGAGATATCTTTGTAACCCTCTTCATGATCCCCTCACACCAAATTTCTACCCACCTTTATTCACCCTCAATTATCATTTTTATTTCCAAACCAATTTCAATAATCATTTATTAACCATTTTTCTTATCATCCAAAATTTATTAATCCATTTCTTTCTCTTAACCCATTTCTAAATCTATTTTTCAAATTATCCATTTAAATCCAATTTTTTTGTTTATCCAATTAAATCCATTTGTCCATTCCAAATATTATTTAATTTTCTAAATCCACATTTCCCATTATCCAAATTTTCTCTTTATCCATATTCATAAAAATCCATTTCTTTCTCTTAAATCCATTTCTAAATCCAAATTGCATTTTATGCATATATTTTTCTTATCCAATGACCCAATTTAAATTAATACACTTCACATTTTGTTCATAAACCCACTCACAATTTTTATTAAGCCCATTAACCCATCTTATATTATAACCAAACTAGTAGGAAACCCGTGCGTCCGCACGGGTTCTGGTGTGGTACGCGGATACGTTACCAATTAGGTTATAAAATAAAATAAAAATGTAAAATATAAAAATTTAGTTGTTAATTAAAAAAAATTAAAATGATACACGCAATAAAAAAACAATTATGCTAAAAACGATTAAAAAATAAAGTTTTGCCAGCATTTTAATTGTAGATGATATTAAAAGAGACAAAATAAAAATAAAAAACATTATAATAAAAGTAATATGAGATTAAAAGTATAAAATTTGTCTTTAATTGTAGAAAAAATAAAATAACCCGTGAGTTCGCACGGGTTCTGGTATGGATACCCATAAGTTCGTAAGAGTACTGGTGCATTACGCGCATGAGTTTCTAAAATATAATAAAAATGAGAAAACAGAAAGACAAAATTATTTTCCCATAAAAATAATTATTTAAAAAAACATAATTATATATATATTTGGACCCAGATAGTGACTTAAAAAAAAACATATTTTTAACCCGTGAGTTCGTTAATGATATTTTTTTAAAGTTGGACCAAATAATAATTTGTATTGTTTAATATACTGAAGAATGAATAAATATTTACCATATATCATTTATAGAATCAATATTGTTTTTATTAAATAATTGACCCATACAAAACAGTTGGACTGAAATCAATACCCGTGTGTTACGCGGATTTAAAAAAAAAATGTAAAAAAATGAAACAATTGGCCTAAAATTTGTCTTTAAAAGAATAATATATTTTGATTTAAATTAGAAACATAAATATAATTATTTAATATATACAAATAATAAAAATATGGTACGCGCAATTTATTAAAAATAAAAAAATAAATTAAAAAAATAAATAAAATATTAGAAACAAAAAAGTTAATAATTTTAAAAGGAATAATAATTTTGTGGCTTTAATGAACAACGAATTTTACCCCGTATATTAATGTTAAAATTGTTTTAAGATGACTTATATATTAGAAATATATAATAATAATTGAATGAAGAAAGTATGTTGTATGAAATTGTTTATTTTTATTGAAGTGATATACCATTTTAATTATGTTGTGCAATTGGTTGTAATAATAACTTTGTTCCTCCCAAGTACAATGTAAATGAAAATTGAAGAAGACAATGTAAAAAGTAAATGTAATAAAGCACACCAAGTTGTAGAAGTCTAGAAGTTGATTTCCAGAAATATTGTAAATGTATTTATTGATTTAATGAAAAAAAAAGCAATTAAAATTAAAAGATATGGACTAAACAATATAGTAACATTTGATCATAAATTAAAATTTTAATACAATTTATTATGTTTACAATTTAATACAATTCCTTTTTAAAATTGAGAATTTTGAAAAATGCTCATAAAAATTAATAATCATAATAACATCTAATAGAAAATATGAAATGTATTATATATATATATATATATATATATATATATATATATATATATATATATATATATAGGGTTCATATCATATGAGAATGTCATTTTTATGTGAGAACATGAGAATGAATCTGAATCATTAGATTTTAAAATAAATGGTGGATATTATGTGTGGGTTTTTTTCTCTCTCCTGCATTATTAAAATAAATGATGGAGGAGAGAGAAAAAAAAGACCACACATAATCTCCACCATTTATTTTAAAATCAAATGGTTCAGATTCATTCTCAGATTCTCACATAAAAATATCATTCTCATATGATACGTTCCCTATATGGGTTCATATCATATGAGAATGTCATTTTTATGTGAGAACATGAGAATGAATCTGAATCATTAGATTTTAAAATAAATGGTGGATATTATGTGTGGGTTGTTTTCTGTCTCCTGCATTATTAAAATAAATGATGGAGGAGAGAGAAAAAAAAGACCACACATAATCTCCACCGTTTATTTTAAAATCTAATGGTTCAGATTCATTCTCAGATTCTCACATAAAAATATCATTCTCATATGATACGTTCCCTAAATGGGTTCATATCATATGAGAATGTCATTTTTATGTGAGAACATGAGAATGAATCTGAATCATTAGATTTTAAAATAAATGGTGGATATTATGTGTGGGTTTTTTTCTCTCTCCTGCATTATTAAAATAAATGATGGAGGAGAGAGAAAAAAAAGACCACACATAATCTCCACCATTTATTTTAAAATCTAATGGTTCAGATTCATTCTCAGATTCTCACATAAAAATATCATTCTCATATGATACGTTCCCTATATGGGTTCATATCATATGAGAATGTCATTTTTATGTGAGAACATGAGAATGAATCTGAATCATTAGATTTTAAAATAAATGGTGGATATTATGTGTGGGTTTTTTTCTCTCTCCTGCATTATTAAAATAAATGATGGAGGAGAGAGAAAAAAAAGACCACACATAATCTCCACCATTTATTTTAAAATCTAATGGTTCACATTCATTCTCAGATTCTCACATAAAAATATCATTCTCATATGATACGTTCCCTATATGGGTTCATATCATATGAGAATGTCATTTTTATGTGAGAACATGAGAATGAATCTGAATCATTAGATTTTAAAATAAATGGTGGATATTATGTGTGGTCTTTTTTATGAGATGTTATTATGATTATTAATTTTTATGAGCATTTTTCAAAACTCTCAATTTTAAAAAGGAATTGTATTAAATTGTAAACATACTATATAACAATCAATTTTTATGGTGTAACATTACGATACTTTAATGACCACTAATATATATGTGTGTGTGTATATATATATATATATATATATATATATATATATATATATATATATATATATATACACACACACATATATATTAGTGGTCATTAAAGTATCGTAATGTTACACCATAAAAATTGATTGTTATATAGTATGTTTACAATTTAATACAATTCCTTTTTAAAATTGAGAGTTTTGAAAAATGCTCATAAAAATTAATAATCATAATAACATCTAATAGAAAATATGAAATGTATATATATATATATATATATATATATATATATATATATATATATATATATATATATATATATATATATATATATTAGTGGTCATTAAAGTATCGTAATGTTACACCATAAAAATTGATTGTTATATAGTATGTTTACAATTTAATACAATTCCTTTTTAAAATTGAGAGTTTTGAAAAATGCTCATAAAAATTAATAATCATAATAACATCTAATAGAAAATATGAAATGTATTATATATATATATATATATATATATATATATATATATATATATATATATATATATATATATATATATATATATATATATATATATATATATATATATATATATATATATATATATATATATATATATATATATATATATATATATATATATTAGTGGTCATTAAAGTATCGTAATGTTACACCATAAAAATTGATTGTTATAAATTTTTGGTAATAATAATAAGAATTATTTGATACATGATAATAAAATGAAAATTATAAATTAATATAATAAAATTGTTGACATGAAAAATTAATGACTATTTATAGTGTAATTTTTTTAAAAAATATAAGTAAGTTAAATAGACATAATTTTTAAAGAAACATTTTTGTTTTCTCTATTTCTCTATTTTATTTTTAAAAAAATAAATTAAAAGTTTCATATATATTAATTACTATGACTGTAAATTAGTAAAACTTTTTATAACATTAAAACATTAAAACTTTGTTATATATTAATTCCTTTTTAAAAGTGAGAAATTTAAAAAGCGGTTTATAAAAATTATTAGTCAAAAAACATTTAATAGAAAAAATATTATACCTATATTAAAAAAAACTAAATTCCTTATAAAACAAAGTAGGACTAAAACTTGTGTACAGATATATATTATAATAAAATCTCATCATTTTATTAGATATAATATATTATATTTCTTAATATTTTCAAATTTATTTTAATTTATAATTTATTATTATTTTAAACTAAGATTATTATTTACTTTAAAAATATTTTATGTTCAAGTTAAAAAGAATTTTAAATTATTTTTCTTCATTCTAAAAATCTAATTATTTGTATAGGTTCATAGAATTAAAAAAAAAAAAAAATACTAACTTAAACATAAATTAACAAACATTTTAAATGAACATAATTTCTCTTTTAATTAAAAATAAATTGTAATAATGATCATAAGCAAACATATTAATTTTTTTTTAAACTTATAAATGAGATGACAAATTTATTAAAACTACTATAAATAAAAATAATAAAAAATAATGTCTTTAATTTATGATAAATTTAAAATATAATATCATTAATTATATTAATAGTAATTTATTAATATTTCAATATTAGTTAATTAAAATAACAAAAAAATATCTGGCTGATAACTATGAAAATAGTATAAATTTATTAAAACTACTATAAATAAAAATAATATAAAATAATTTCATTAATTTATGATAAATTTAAATTATATTCATTTTTTTTAGCTGATAATAAAAGTACAAAGTTCCTGGATAAAAACTCTAATTTATTACAAAGTTCCTGCCATCCTAAAAATAACGGTTACCCTACGTAAGGCATGCAGCACATGAATGTAACTTTTATTCATCAACATAACGTTGATATTTATTCAGTCTATACAAAGCAGTTCATACAAAATTATTAAATATCAAAAGGCAGAAAATTGCCTAATTAACAAAATTACCAACATCCTGGAATCTCATATGTTGGAAGCCTAATGGTAGATGGTCATTAGTGGTGGGTATTTCCTCAAGATATGATGGGTAATGACACCCAATATATTATTTTACAAAAAACATTAAAGGTACAACAATGAAAATTGTTTCCCATATAAATAAAATGCACAAAAATGATTATGTTATGCAACTCCAAGCCAGATTGTGGTTAATCATCATGATTTGTCATGAGAAGCGTAACGCCCCAGTTTTGTCCGTTTTATTTAATCGAGTCGTTTTGATTATTTTATTATTATATTATTTTATTTTCGACTTTTATTTGGAAATATGTTATTTTTCCATGTTGTGATATTTTATCGCGTTTTGGGAACGTTTGCGAGATATTTGAGTGTAGGGGTATTTTGGGTATTTCACTTTATTTTCCTTAAGTTAGTAAAATAGAAAATAGAAAGAGAGAAAAATAGAGAGAAAGAAAAAGAGAAGAAGGAAAAGGGGAAGAAAAGAGAAAGAAAGGAGAAAGAGAGGAAAAACTTGGGAAATCTAGAAATCGAAACAATCGACTTTCCAAACACGATTAAATTGGGTAAGGGTGCGAAACTTGATTATTATATACTTGTGTATGATTATGTATGTATGTTTTTGGTTGATATTGGATTGAAATTGAATATAGAGTGAAAAACCATAATATGTGGAAATTGTTACAATTCGATTAAATTGTGTCGGAAATCATGTTTTCAGGTCCCTTATTGTGATACATGTTAGATACATATTGTTAGGAATTTTATTGGTAATTTTTCTGGTGTATAGGTGAAAATTGGATTGATTTTGGGTTGAAAACGCAGAAAAAAATTCTGCAGAAAATTCTGGTTTTTCCACTGCCCATACGCGTATCACTCAAGGCAATACGTGTATTAGTCAAGGCAATACGTGTATGGCATTGAAGAAATGTGGGCAATACGCATATGGGGCTTCATTTTCTCGGCCATCTGCCCATTTGCGTAAGGGCACGCGTAAGGTTGAGGGCAAGACGCGTATGAAGCAAGGCACTACGCGTATTGGATTTTTAATGGGAATTTTGGGAAAAATGGGTCTCTGCCCATACGCGTATGACCTTGGCCAATACGCGTATAGAATGGGCGAGGGAGCAGGGCAATACGCGTATGGCTCAGGGCAATACGCGTATGGCCAGGAGAATTGCAAAATGTGGTTTTTCGCGGTGTCTTTTCTTGTTTAGTCCGTAACTTGTGTTCCGTTTATCCGTTTTTAACATTCTTGGTGTCGTTGAATAGCTATTAAACTGTACTTTCTTATGATGATGGTTTTAAGATTGTTGGCCGATTTAATTATGTTGGGAATTTGGAATAGTTTCATTTTGTCGACTTTTGTCGTTATAATTGTGTGTAATTGATGTGTATCATGCAACATGCTGTTGATATGGATATGGTATGACTTGTGTGCTGTTGTATGGTGTAAATGTATGTGTTTAGATGGTGTGATGACGGTTTGTGGCCGTATGGCAAATAAATGCATTGTTTTGGGCTTGAATTGCAAAGCATGAATAATGTTGAGTGAGATGATTGCATATATGTGTGCATTTGAATGTCATGAGTCATTGTATGCCAAGCATCATGATATGCATTCTAGAGATGTCATGTGCCCTAGTGGGTGTGAGCGACGAATCGATTCCAGAGGGAATCCGCTATAACACCGTGAGCCTTATACCGAGAGGACCTAAAGCGATGATTATAGACGATCGTGAGCCTTATACAAAGAGGACCTAAAGTGATCGAATTGTGAGCCTTATACAAAGAGGACCTAAAGTAATCCATAAACGTCGTGAGCCTTATACCAAGAGGACCTAAAGCGACGAGGAACATCATTTGCCCGACGGGGTGTTACATGAGTAATCCTAAGTATCAAGCGATGGTTCCAATAGTTCCTGAGTGAACTAGTGTTGAGATGACGGATGGATGGTACCGCATATGAATTGCATAGAGTCGTTGTGTCGGTCTCTGTGCATTTGCATAAATCATGAATGGATTGATTTTGTGTGGAATTGTGATTGGAATTGATGAGTTGAGATATGTATTATGTTGTGTTGTATTTGGATTCTGTTGTACGTTGTGGTGAGAATATTTGATGTGTGTAATGTTGTGTTATTATATAATTATATGCAATTATATTATGATTGTGTTTCTCACCCTTCTGCTATTTTAAATGCTCTATGAGGCATTGTAGATTAGATTGCTGGAGGTCTTTTTGTGAAGCTTAGGTCTTCATTCTTTTGTCGGTCGGCTCTGATATGTGGCACCGGGTAGTTAGGGAGACCGTTGGTGATTTGTGTGTATTTGTACATGTTTCTTTTGGGATTGTACGTGTATGATTGTATTTGGTAGACAAACTTTTCATGATATATATATATATATATATATATATATATATATATATATATATAAGATTTCAGTACAGATTTTCCGCTTGTATTCTGTATCTGAATTGTGGGTAGTAGGAACTAAGTTCCTCTGTTAATTGCTACCTGATTGTTGCATATCTTTATGAGCAGGTCTATGTGTATTTTGTTTCAAATTGATGTGACCCCTCGGTCTATGACGTGAATGTTTTAAATATACTCTGATGAAATTTTGAATTTTATTTATCGCTTTAATAGCTTGGGGGTAATAGATTGGGGGTGTTACATTAAGTGGTATCAGAGCCAGTCCGTGTCAGTTGTGTCAGTCCCTGTTGGTCGTTGTAGTTGGGTGAGTTGTTTGTTTAACCATAGTTGCTGTTATTGGAAATGAACAGAATATGGCTGGTAGGAATGATGCTGCTTTGGCTGCTGCTATGCAAGCTATGGCTCGGGCTGTACAGGGTGCACCTAATGCTGCAGGTAATGATGAGTTCAGGAAGAACAAACCGCCTGTATTCAAAGGAAGATATGATCCTGATGGTGCTCAGATATGGCTGAAAGAGATTGAAAGAATCTTCCGAGTGATGGATTGTGCTAAGGATCAGAAGGTGAGACTGGGTACTCACATGTTACTGGAAGAAGCTGATGATTGGTGGGTTAGTACACGTCATGTGTTGGAAGCTGTAGAGGAAGAGATCACTTGGGCTGTGTTTAGCATTGAGTTTCTGAGGAGGTATTTTCCCGAAGATGTAAGAGGAAAGAAGGAAATTGAGTTCTTGGAATTAAAACAAGGTAATATATCTGTTGTTGATTATACTGCTAAGTTTGTGGAGCTTGTGCAGTTTTATCCACATTATGCTGAAGCGACTGCGGAGTTTTCTAAGTGTGTAAAGTTTGAGAACGGATTGCGTCCTGAGATAAAGCAGGCAATCGGTTACCAAAGGATTATAAGGTTTTCTGATTTGGTAGATTGCTGTAGGATTTTTGAAGAAGATAGCAAAGCTCGTTCTACTCACTATAAGAGTGTGAACGAGAGGAAAGGGAAGCAACCGTTTCGTAGTGGTCCCTATGTAACACCAGCTGATAAGGGTAAACAAAGGGGTAATTTTGAGAAAAGGCCTAGTGGAGGAGGTATGTCTAATTATCCGAGATGTTTTAGGTGTGGTGAATTAGGACATCGTCAGTTTGAATGCAGAAAAGATATGAGGAAGTGTACCAATTGTGGAGGTTTAAGACATATTACGGCTGATTGTACGAGAAAGAATGTGGTGAAGTGTTTCAACTGTGGTGAACCTGGTCATATTAGTACAAAGTGCCCGAAACCGAAGCAAGCTCCAGCTGGTGGAAAGGTTTTTGCATTGGCAAGAACTCAGACTACTAATGCAGATCGTCTGATCAGAGGTACTTGTTTTATTAATAGTACACCTTTAGTTGCTATTATTGATACTGGAGTGACTCATTCGTTTATTTCATCTGAGTGCGCGAAGCGTTTGAATCTTGTGTTGTCTTTGATGGATGGTGAAATGGTTATTGATACTCCAGCAATGGGGTCAGTAACTACTTCTTTGGTTTGTTTAAGTTGTCCTTTGACCATTTATGGTAAAGACTTTGAGATGGATTTGGTGTGTTTACCGTTGGAGGGTTTAGATGTGGTTCTGGGAATGAATTGGTTGCAGTTCAATAGGGTTATATTGATTGTTATCATAAGTTAGTAAGATTTCCTTCTCTTGAGGAAGACGAAGACTTGATTTTCTTATCTACCAAAGAGTTGAAGAAACTTTTGGCGGATGAAGCTCAGTTGTTTGGGTTGTTTGCATCATTGACTGTGGATAGTCAAGTTTCGCTTGATGTGTTTCCTGTTGTGTGTGATTTTCCGGGAGTGTTTCCTGAGGATATTTCAGACTTTCCGCCAGAGAGAGAGAGGTGGAGTTTTCTATAGATCTAGTTCCGGGTACTAGACCTGTTTCTATGGCACCTTATCGTATGTCGGCATCTGAGTTAGTTGAGGTAAAGAAGCAGTTGAATGAATTGTTGGAGAAGAGGTTTGTGAGACCAAGTGTGTCGCCTTGGGGTGCGCCTGTTTTATTGGTGAAAAAGAAAGATGGAAGTATGCGGTTGTGTATTAATTATCGCCAGTTGAATAAGGTGACGATTAAGAATAAGTATCCTCTTCCAAGGATTGATGATCTGATGGATCAGTTGGTAGGTGCTTGTGTGTTTAGTAAGATTGATTTGAGATCCGGGTATCATCAGATTAGGGTGAAAGAGGAAGATATTCAGAAGACGGCTTTTAGGACACGTTACAGTCATTATGAATATTCTGTGATGCCGTTCGTGGTTTCTAATGCGCCAGGTGTGTTTATGGAGTACATGAATTGTATTTTCCACGAGCATTTGGATCGTTTTGTGGTTGTGTTTATTGATGATATCTTAATTTATTCTAAGTCTCAGCAGGAGCACGCGGAGGATTTGCGTATTGTTTTGCAGGTTTTGAAAGAAAGAAAGCTTTTTGCCAAATTGTCCAAGTGTGAGTTCTGGTTGTCGGAGGTGAGTTTTCTTGGGCACGTGATTTCAGGTAATGGTATTTCTGTGGATCCATCTAAAGTAGAAGCAGTTCTACAATGGGAGGCTCCGAGATCCGTTATTGAAATTCGAAGCTTTTTGGGTTTGGCCGGATATTATCGAAGGTTTATTGAAGGTTTTTCTAAGCTAGCACTTCCTTTGACCCAGTTGACTTGTAAAGGGCAAGCGTTCATTTGGGATATTCGGTGCGAGGAAAGTTTTAATGAGCTGAAGAGAAGATTGACGACAACTCCGATTTTGATTTTGCCGAATCCTACTGAACCATTTGTGGTGTATTGTGATGCGTCTTTGATTGGTCTAGGTGGGGTGCTAATGCAAGAAGGTAAGGTCGTGGCTTATGCTTCAAGGCAGTTGAGAGTGCATGAGAAAAATTACCCTACTCATGATCTTGAATTAGCGGCTGTGGTTTTTCTATTGAAGATTTGGAGGCATTATCTCTATGGTGCAAGATTCGAAGTCTTTAGTGATCATAAAAGTTTGAAATATTTGTTTGATCAGAAAGAGTTAAATATGAGGCAACGGAGATGGTTGGAATTTTTGAAGGACTACGACTTTGGCTTGAATTATCATCCTGGTAAAGCGAATGTGATAGCCGATGCGTTGAGTCGGAAATCGTTACATATGTCCGCTTTAATGGTTAAGGAGTGGGAGCTTTTGGAAGCTTTTAGGGACTTGAGTTTGGTGTGTGAGGTGACGTCCGATAGCGTGAGGCTTAGAATGCTAAAGGTTACTAATGATTTTCTGATGACTGTTAGTGAGAAACAGAAGCTGGATGTGAAATTTGTGGATTTGATGTTGGTTGGAGAAAAAGATGCGAATAGTGATTTTAAAGTGGATGTTAATGGTGTTTTGAGGTTCCGTGGTCGAATTTGTATTCCTGATGATTCGGATTTGAAAAGGATGATTTTGGAGGAAGGACACCGGAGTAATTTGAGTATACATCCGGGAGCTAATAAAATGTACCAAGATTTGAAGAAGATTTTCTGGTGGTCTGGATTGAAAAGAGATGTGGCTCAGTTTGTGTATGCGTGTTTGACGTGCCAAAAGTCGAAAGTGGAACATCAGAGACCTAGTGGTTTGTTGCAACTGTTGGATATTCCTGAGTGGAAATGGGACAACATTTCTATGGATTTTGTGACAGGGTTGCCGAATACTCAGCGAGGGCATAATGCTATTTGGGTGGTTGTGGACAGACTGACTAAATCGGCGCATTTCATTCTGATTGACATCAGTTTTCCCTTGGAGAGGCTAGCTGAGATTTATATCAGTGTGATTGTGAAGCTGCATGGTGTTCCGTTGAGTATTGTTTCGGATCGAGATCCGAGGTTTACCTCGAGATTTTGGGAAAGTTTACAGAAGGCGTTGGGTTCTAAGTTAAGGTTGAGTTCTACTTATCATCCTCAAACGGATGGTAGGACCGAGAGAACGATTCAGTCGTTGGAAGATTTGTTGAGGGCTTGTGTTTTTGAACAAGGTGGTGCGTGGGATAGTTATCTTGCTCTGGTTGAATTCACGTATAATAACGGTTTCCATTCAAGTATTGGAATGGCACCTTTTGAAGCATTGTATGGACGAAGATGTCGAACACCTTTGTGTTGGCACGAATCTGGTGAGAGTTCGGTGGTTGGACCCGAATTGATTCAACAGACTACAGACAGGGTGAAGCTTATTCGTGAGAGAATGAAGGCTTCTCAGAGTAGGCAAAAGAGTTATCATGATCGTAGAAGGAAGGATCTAGAGTTTCAAGAGGGCGATCATGTATTTTTGAGAGTTACACCGGTAATGGGTGTTGGTCGTGCATTGAAGTCGAAGAAACTTACTTCTCGGTTTATTGGTCCTTACCAGATATCCGCGAGAGTGGGTGCTGTGGCTTATAGAGTGGCGTTGCCGCCGAGTCTGTCAAATTTGCATGATGTGTTCCATGTTTCACAGCTTCGGAAGTATGTTCTGGATCCATCGCATGTGATTCCGATGGATGAGGTAGAGGTATGGGAGAACCTTACGGTTGAGGCGTTACCAGTGAGGATTTTGGATCGCGAGTTGAAGCGGTTACGAGGCAAGGACATTGCGCTTGTGAAAGTGGCGTGGGGAGGCGCCGCTGAGGGCAATTTGACTTGGGAGTTGGAGAGTAGGATGCGGGAGTCGTATCCAGAGTTGTTCGTCTCAGGTATATTTTCGAGGACGAAAATTTCTAAGTGGGGGAGAGTTGTAACGCCCCAGTTTTGTCCGTTTTATTTAATCGAGTCGTTTTGATTATTTTATTTTTGTCTTTTATTTGGAAATATGTTATTTTTCCATGTTGTGATATTTTATCGCGTTTTGGGAATGTTTGCGAGATATTTGAGTGTAGGGGTATTTTGGGCATTTCACTTTATTTTCCTTAAGTTAGTAAAATAGAAAATAGAAAGAGAGAAAAATAGAGAGAAAGAAAAAGAGAAGAAGGAAAAGGGGAAGAAAAGAGAAAGAAAGGAGAAAGAGAGGAAAAACTTGGAAAATCTAGAAATCGAAACAACCGACTTTCTAAACACGATTAAATCGGGTAAGGGTGCGAAACTTGATTATTATATACTTGTGTATGATTATGTATGTATGTTTTTAGTTGATATTGGATTGAAATTGAATATAGAGTGAAAAACCATAATATGTGGAAATTGTTACAATTCGATTAAATTGTGTCGGAAATCATGTTTTCAGGTCCCTTATTGTGATACATGTTAGATACATGTTGTTAGGCATTGTATTGGTAATTTTTCTGGTGTATAGGTGAAAATTAGATTGATTTTGGGTTGAAAACGCAGAAAAAAATTATGCAGAAAATTCTGGTTTTTCCACTGCCCATACGCGCATCACTCAAGGCAATACGCGTATTGGTCAAGGCAATACGCGTATGGCATTGAAGAAATGTGGGCAATACGCATATGGAGCTTCATTTTCTCGACCATCTGCCCATTTGCGTAAGGGTACGCGTAAGGTTGAGGGCAATACGCGTATGAAGCAAGGCACTACGCGTATTGGATTTTTAATGGGAATTTTGGGAAAAATGGGTCTCTGCCCATACGCGTATGACCTCGGGCAATACGCGTATGGAATGGGCGAGGGAGCAGGGCAATACGCGTATGGCCAGGAGAATTGCAAAATGTGGTTTTTCCCGATGTCTTATCTTGTTTAGTCCGTAACTTGTGTTCCGTTTATCCATTTTTAACATTCTTGGTGTCGTTGAATATCTATTGAACTGTACTTTCTTATGATGACGGTTTTAAGATTGTTGGCCGATTTAATTATGTCAGGAATTTGGAATAGTGTCATTTTGTCGACTTTTGTCGTTATAATTGTGTGTAATTGATGTGTATCATGCAACGTGCTGTTGATATGGATATGGTATGACTTGTGTGCTGTTGTATGGTGTAAATGTATGTGTTTAGATGATGTGATGACGGTTTGTGGCCGTATGGCAAATAAATGCATTGTTTTGGGCTTGAATTGCAAAGCATGATTAATGTTGAGTGAGATGATTGCATATATGTGTGCATTTGAATGTCATGAGTCATTGTATGCCAAGCATCATGATATGCATTCTTGAGATGTCGTGTGCCCTAGTGGGTGTGAGCGACGAATTGATTCCAGAGGGAATCCGCTATAACATCGTGAGCCTTATACCGAGAGGACCTAAAGCGATGATTATAGACGATCGTGAGCCTTATACAAAGAGGACCTAAAGCGATCAGATTGTGAGCCTTATACAAAGAGGACCTAAAGTAATCCATAAACGCCGTGAGCCTTATACCAAGAGGACCTAAAGCGACGGGGAACATCGTTTGCCCGACGGGGTGTTACATGAGTAATCCTAAGTAACAAGCGATGGTTCCAATAGTTCCTGAGTGAACTAGTGTTGAGATGACGGATGGATGGTACCGCATATGCATTGCATAGAGTCGTTGTGTCGGTCTCTGTGCATTTGCATAAATCATGAATGGATTGATTTTGTGTGGAATTGTGATTGGAATTGATGAGTTGAGATATGTATTGTGTTGTGTTGTATTTGGATTCTGTTGTATGTTGTGGTGAGAATATTTGATGTGTGTAATGTCGTGTTATTATATAATTATATGCAATTATATTATGATTGTGCTTCTCACCCTTCTGCTGTTTTAAATGCTCTATGAGGCATTGCAGATTAGATTGCTGGAGGTCTTTTTGTGAAGCTTAGGTCTTCATTCTTTTGTCGGTCGGCTCTGATATGTGGCACCGGGTAGTTAGGGAGACCGTTGGTGATTTGTGTGTATTTGTACATGTTTCTTTTGGGATTGTACGTGTATGATTGTATTTGGTAGACAAATTTTCATGATATATATATATATATATATATATATATATATATATATATATATGAGATTTCAGTACAGATTTTCGCTTGTATTCTGTATCTGAATTGTGGGTAGTAGGAACTAAGTTCCTCTGTTAATTGCTACCTGATTGTTGCATATCTTTATGAGCAGGTCTATGTGTATTTTGTTTCAAATTGATGTGACCCCTCGGTCTATGCCGTGAATGTTTTAAATATACTCTGATGAAATTTTGAATTTTATTTATCACTTTAATAGCTTGGGGGTAATAGATTGGGGGTGTTACAAGAAGCAGAATAATCAAACACCATGAAAGTTTGGTGTATGTCATTATAAAAGAAGTCGTTTTATATCACTGAAGTTTGACTTCAGAGCAGAGAGAAATGCACCTGCAAAATTGAGTTAAACCACATAATCAAACACCCTAGTTATACTTTCCATTGGCTAATTAAAGTATTTTAATTATCCATACCTCCAACTTTTCCATCAAAGACGCGATGATCGGCAGATAATGTTAAGTTCAACTTAGTGGGAACTGATGGCTTCTCAATTGTTAGTAGAAAAAAAAACCAATGTCAAAGCAAACTTCAAGTTTAAGCATTAAGTGGCATAAAGAACCAAAGCAATAGAACATTTTGATCATTTTAAAATCCAGGGCAACAACCATTATTAAAAACTTAATTTTTGAAAACATTATTTTTAGTTCTACCAATTGGAACAGTGATGATAGCAGCTTTAGTAACAAAGTTCCTGCCATCCTCCAAGGTAACCATTACCTTATTGTAGCCATTGGATATCTTGGCCCCCTACACGGTGAGGTTTTACAAAAGGGTGAAAACCTTGCACTAACAATAAATCAAATAAATCCATATCTTTAATTGTTTCAGATTCAACCATGTCAGTTAAACCTAAGCCAGAGAAACAGTTATGCATTTTAAAAGATCAAGACAACAATGTGTCAATTATACATTTATCTTCATCTAATTAACTAAAAAGAGAAGTACATATTAAGTTGGTACTTTTGCGGCTTCAAGAATGGCAACAATATATTTTCTTGTTTACACTCTTGCATTTTGTCCCATAAATTGTGAAAAATGACCATGTAGCTAACTCATGAATATTATTTTGCAGACATACCTGTGGTTCAGCCATATATCAATATCTTTTGCAAGAGCATTTATAATAGGATTATAATGCTTGGACTATGAGTCCGTGACCACCAGAGAGGACTTGTTTCTACAGTTAGAAACCATAACAATGTAAGCAATACTTTAGATATTAAATAATACTTAAAAAAAATAGGCGCTGAGTAATGAGTTAATCTTCCAGAAATTGGATATGTTGTACACAGTGAGGTTTTAAAAAAGGGTGAAAACCTTGCACCTTAAGTATCTACCCACCATTAAGAGGGGATAAAGGAAAACTTGTGGAAGCAATCTTATTTGAGACTAACAATAAATCAAATAAATCCATATCTTTAATTGTTTCAGATTCAACCATGTCAGCTAAACCTAAGCCAGAGAAACAGTTATGCATTTTAAAAGATCAAGACAACAATGTGTCAATTATACATTTATCTTCATCTAATTAACTAAAAAGAGAAGTACATATTAAGTTGGTACTTTTGCTGCTTAAAGAATGGCAACAATATATTTTCTTGCTTATTTATTGCATTTTGTCTCATAAATTGTGAAACATGACCATGTAGCTAAGTCATGAATATTATTTTGCAGACATACCTGTGGTTCAGCCATATATCAATATATCTTTTGCAAGAGCATTTATAACAGGATTATAATCCTTGGACTATGAGTCCGTGACCACCAGAGAGGACTTGTTCCTACAGTTAGAAACCACAATAATGTAAGCAATACTTTAGATATTAAATAATACTTAAAAAAAATAGGCGCTGAGTAATGAGTTAATCTTCCACATATTAGCAAAATATAACAATAATAACTAATAGATGCATCAGATCTCATTTTGTCAACTTAAATGAGGAAGACTGAGGTATAAAAACTAATGATTAACAAAATCAGTAAAAATCTCTTTATTTCCCCATTTTTATTTATTTCCCCATTTTTCAGTCCCTGTATATTCAAAAGAGGCGATACCTGTGAGAATAGTATTGCAAGATTTAGGACTCTCATTGACAATCGTGAAAGTACCAACAATTAATATAAATACATTTATAAACATTCTTCAATCTTTTATCATCTCCGACATAATCTTGAATTTCTCTAATATGGACATCACCGACATCAATTACCATTCGTGCGTCTTGTGATTCTTTAACTGCATATATTGGGCTGATCAAAACCAATATAAGAAAGACGGTAAATTCAAAAGTGAATTTACATCCCAACAAACAAAAAAACGACTATTAGTGACAATACACTCAAGAAAAAATACAAAATTTTACCTGACTAATCTCCAACTTTAGAAAAATTCACATACCAGCTTCATCTTCCAACTTTAATTCGTCTTCCAACTTCCGACATTCTCCGGTGAACCCATAAATTCAAAAACCCTAACTTGAACCCACAAAGTTATACAACAACAACAAAAACAGTCAAAAACCTTACAATAGAAATTACGTATGGATATTTTTAGCTTCAAATCATACAACAATAGATGGAGAATATTGGGTTTCAGTACCAACAGAAATTTTGTATCAAATACATTAGCGATAGTTTACTAAAAAAAAATATGCTAAAGTCTACCTTAATAATCGTCAACTATAGAGAATCTCTTCTATCAGCAACCTCTTCCAGCTGTCATTCCTGCTTCAGCTTCTGACATTCTCCGGTTAACCCATAAAATCAAAAACCTAACCCGAACCCACATAATCCTACAACAAAAACAAACCCAGTTAATTGTCATATAATCGATTTTACGTATGGGTTGTTTTTTTGTAGTATTGAAGAAGACGAAGGACAAAGAAGAAGGATGTAAGAAAAAGAGGGGGAAAGAAGAAGGACACGAAGAAGAAAGAAGAAGAAAAGAGAGAGAGAGAGAGAGGAGATAGAGAGAAAGGATGAGAGAAAAGGGTATGAATTTGAAAATTGATAGTGGGCTTAGCAGAGCGACATGTGTCCAGAAGGTTAAAATGGTAATATTGTTGGTACAAGAATTTCTTATATGGTAGATTTAATTCAAACCAAGTTCACAACCAACATGCCAACGTGCAATTTTAATTCTATGGGTTCACTAAGTTTTGTCATGCAAGCAACTTGGATTAGTAAGTTCACACGCACAAGAGGCCATGTGGTCCTAATTTGCCAAAACGAAGGTAGCATACTTGACATGCTTTAGGTACAGTTCTTGACATTTCATAAAAAGAGAAACAAGTCAAACGTGTCCACCAAGGCTGCACCATGCTCCTCTTTTCATGCTGAACAAAGCACTTCATGACAATTACCTTACCAACATATCCTGGCAAATCAGAACGACTTTTTTTTTTCAAATCTCACAAGTTATAACGGCAGCATTTGAAAGCTTAAGAGGGAGGCATAAAAAAAGGGAACCGGGGGTAGCTCAGAGGGGAACGATCACCAACAATAATCACCCCAAGAAACACACTATCCCTCACTCATTTCTCTCATTCACATATTCATGCAAAATTGCAAGAACCCTCCAAATACAAGTTCCATTAGTGCATTTGCTCTATAACTCCACAAATCACATCCAAACACTCCCTAGAGCTCTGTAACACTCAAACACGAGCTGTAATCCCTCTACCTACATCTGCCATTTCACACTCTTATTTTGCATGAATACTGCCCAAACATAATCTCCTCGTGCAAACCTTAAACAAACCATTCAAATCTTCCATAAGCCTCCATTAGAGTTTGTTTATACACCTGAACAAGTTCCGTAACAAACTTTCCACCATCCACCCTTTCCAACCAACTTTGGACAAGAGGACTCGGGTTTGAAGTTTGAAGGAGTTGCCAGCCATTCCAAGCAGCCTGGTCAGAGCTCCTAGCATCAACAAGCACAAGGAGAGGGAAAACACACTTCTGTAACTGCTCTTGAAGAGGCCTTGGACCTACTCCAAGAGGTAATGTTCCTCAACTTATATCTCTCATGTATGGCTAAATAAATTGTTCCTAATTGCATATTTGAAACCTCCATGAAGTGTACTACAAGTTTGTGTATCAGTTGTCTTGATTTGGTGATGCGATATCATGTGTTTCGTTACTTTAATATGATTTTTCATGGTCATAGAGACATTTTTATGAAAAGATAAGTTGATATTCGGAATCTACGCGAAAAACTGAGGGGGGGGGGGGATGTCATCGTTTTTCTGTTTCCGGTCGGACCGTCCGCCGCCGCCGGTGGCCGGCCGGACCGGCATGGTGCTGCGTTTTTTCTCACTTCCAATTACTATTCACGTGGAATTTGCATGGCTGAAGCTAGGAGATGATGATGTGGCATGGTTTAATTGGTTATGTTATGTTTTTGTCTTTTAGTCACTTAAAATAAAATGGACCAATTGATACAAGTTACATAACATTTGTTACACTTAAATCCTTTTATTTTTTTCCTCTTTTGATAAAAAAATTCTGAACATGTGTGTTTCTCATTAGGTCCAGCGAATTCCCATTCGCACCCCCTGTCCAGGCCAGTTGCGTGGCCTTCTTTTTTCCTTGCTAATACACCCTTTATTTCAATCACTCCTTTTTATTTTCTTTTTTATTTTCGTTACGTCTTTTTCATTATTAAAAAATACTTTCTTTTATAAAAAATTCTATAAAAAATCATGAACGTATTTTAATGTCTTATTTAATTTTCTATGAATTTTATTTTTATATTTATTTTATTTTGACAATTAATTCGGATTTTATAATCAAAGGTGTTCAAGTTGACCTAGTTTGCATGTTAGGGCTTTGATTTTAATGTTTCCCACTTGTGATTGATCCTAATTTTTGCACACAATTATTCACATGTATATATAACACTTTGGTGCTGTTTTGGCATTTTTTTCCATTAATTTTGGGTCCATAATTGAATTTCTTTTGAAGCTTGACTTGTGTGGCCATTCCTTTTTGTATTGCCTAATGTTTGACATTGTTTGAACACTTTTTTTTACACATCTTTAACACACCTTTTGGACAAATTGAGCCCCTGACCTCACCTTGCTATGTCTAAGTTTTCATATTTTTTTCCAAACACTTAACTATTTTTCTTGAGTGACACAATGCATACCTAGTTGTTTGGATGTACACAAACTTTTTGAATTGTTTAGAGGTGCTCTTGTGCAACCATTTAGGGATTATTCTTATCTCCTGTTCTTGACTGAAATGCCATGTTTATGTTTCCATCTTGTCTAGGATACATTTTATCTTGAGAACTTTATAAGTCTTTCCCCCTAAGTGAGGCAAGCTTTTAGCTTTTCTCCTTAAAATTCATTATTCCCCATTCCAAAGGGAGATCACCTTAAATTGACTCATGAAGTCACTAACAACCACCTTACCTCATCCTTCTAGGTTCAACCTTATTTCTTGGCATCATGAGAGCCAATGAAATCACAACTTAGAAGTAGGTTGGAGTTCTTAAACTCCTTGTGATTCCCATCATCATGAGAATTCACTTTCCCCTTTATAACGAGACTTAGAGAGTTATCGTGAACTCTAAAAATGAGTCATACTCATTTTCCCCTTGGAACTTTGGCCATAGTCAATGGTTCCTATTCCTTCACCTTTAGATCAGTGAACTACGGATACTCTGATTCGACTCCTGTAAGGATACGTAGGCGCAAAGTGCGATGCTTTGTCGAGTATACTTAGAAATAAACCCCTAGGGTTTCAACCTTTAGCATAGCACCCTTAGCAAGCGAGTACAACATAAACTTAAGCAAGAGGTTCCTGTAGAGTACTACAGATACTTAGGGTGCTAATACCTTCCCTTTGTATAACCAACCCCTGAACCTTAGATCTCCCCTTTTTAGGTTTTTTCGATCTTGAACCTTTCCTTTGGATAAATCAAAGTCGGTTGTAAAAGAAAAGTGATGCAGGTTAATTAATAGCTTGTTATCCAATTTTCACCGCAACAGAAATGGCGACTTCACTGGGGATTTTTGAGGGTTAAGCCCACCTTGCTTTATTTATGTTGTTTATGTATTGTTTGCTTGATATCTGTATATATCTGTGTATCTCTGTTTGATTTCTTCTTTGGGTTGGGTGTGCTACTTTTGAGTGGTGAGATAAGTCCTAACCCGGACTTGAGAGAACACATTTGTTTAGGAACCGTGGACATAGTCAAGGGAACTTTGAGGGAGAAATCCCAAAGGAGGGAACTTGAAGTCCACACTCAGTTGAGGCCCTCTTGGAGGTGGTAAATGTTGAACGAGCAATAGTGAATGCGTTACTACTTTCAACTTTGGTGCCAGAGATACTGATGGCCTTTAGTTATCCCTTTACCCCCACTTGGCCTTTTAGGATGTAGTACGATAATTGTGAGGGAGTAATACTAAATGATTTCTATGCGATACTACACTCAGACGAGACTCTCTTGAGAATTTTATTGATTACCGAGCAATTGGGAAGTTGATAAAATCCGAAAGATGGGTTGTCGACTCTGGGAACTTCTTAGAACCCTGTTTTGCAAACTGAGAACCCGTAGTACACACCTATTGGGGTGGGTAGACCATGGCTCCATTCATGAGACCTATAAACCTAGGGCTTGTTTGCTTTGTTGTGTGTACATATGTGTTTGCCTTTTGTTTATGCTTGTGTGCTTTATGCATCCATACATTCAAGAATTCTTAGCCCTTTGGTTTCGAGGAACTCAATGTTTGTTTCCTTTTCAAAAGATCAATAGAGCATGGATTTTAAAACAAAACTTTTCAATTTTCCAAAATTTTTTCTCGCAACTTGCCTTTGATTTCCTTGAAACTATTTGGCTTGCATTAGCATCTCATTTGCATCATGTCATAGCATGTGCATTTCCTCTCTGTCTTCGTCTCATGTCGCCGTTTTCCCTTCAGAATCGTCTTTGAATCGTCAACACTTGAGCCAAACTCGACAAAGGATGTCTGAACAGTACTGTGAAATGGACAGAGTCAACAATGAATTGAGTGAGCTCCATGGAGGAATGGGGCAGATTCTGGAAGCAATTCAAGTTATGAGAGCAAAAATGGATACACAAGCGACAGTGGTCTCCGAGATTATCACTACAACTATAGAACCTCCCACTACTACTATGAACCCCACTTTGGGCATGCCTTTTAACTTTATACGTGCTCCGGCCGTCACTTCTACTCAACAAGCTGTTCCTTTGGGTAATGAGGCTTTTCAAGCTATTCCTACCTTTACTCCAGCAGCAGTGCAAGCTCAGGTGCACCCAATTTTTCAGAACCCACATCCGGTTTATGATTATGTCAATATGTCCGAAGAAGGAGATAATCGACATGAAAGGCTAAAGGAAAGTGTAGAGACAATGCAGAGGAAATTGAAAGCAATAGAAGAGAGCAATGTATCTAATACTAATGCTAAAGACATGTGCTTAGTCTCAGGCTTGGTAATTCCACCCAAGTTCAAACTACCCAATTTTGACCTATACTCAGGAGCGACCTGTCCTAAGTCGCATTTGGTCATGTATTACCGACGAATGGCTGCATTTTTGGATAATGACAAGTTGATGATCCACTGCTTCCAAGATAGTTTGAAAGGGGCTGCTGCAAAGTGGTATTTGACTTTGGACCAATCTAGGATCCGATGTTTTCAAGATGTATCTGATGCTTTTGTAAAGCATTACAAATATAACATGGACCTCGCGCCGGATCACAGACAATTATTGAGCATGTCTCAGAATGATACTGAGTCTTTTAGAGAGTATGCACAGAGATGGAGAGAGCTGGCTTCACAAGTAGAGCCACCTTTATCTGAAAAAGAGTTAACTGATTGGTTTGTCGACACGGTGAGACCAGAATTCTACGAAAGGATGATCAGTAGCGTGTCTGCCAGTTTTTCCGATATTGTGGCTATGGGGATTAAAGTAGAGCTTGGTCTGAAGAGTGGGAAAATGACCAAGAGAGCTGATAGTCCGAGCAACGATACCAAGAAATCCTTTAAAAGGGAAGGAGATACCAGTGTGGTAATGACAAACAAAAAGAAGAAAAATCAGTTCTGGAAACTTCAGCAGCAACAACAGTGTTATTCAGTTCAGCAACCTTATGTGGCCGCCATCGCGCCAACATTCAACCACCAAGCTTCTGTTTATCAGCCGGTTCCTCAACCACCAGTGTATCAACAAGCGCCAAATGCTCCTGCTTATCGCCAACGGACTCAAGTTTCTCGTCAGAACATTCCAGGTAAAAGAAAGGGTGGAAGGCCTCCGATTCCTCCCATTTCTATGATGTATACATCATTGTATCCTGCTTTGGTGCAACAAGGATTAATAACTACAAGGTCATCAGGCCCACCTCCTAATCCGCTTCCACCTTCTTACAATCCCAATGATCATTGTGCATTCCATGAAGGTGCACCAGGCCATAATTTAGAAGGTTGTTTTGCTTTAAAGCATATTGTGAAGGACTTAGTGGAGAGAAACATTTTGTCTTTCGATGGTTCCCAGCCTAATATCAAGAACAATCCTTACCCGCTCATGAGATAAGTAATGTTGTGGAGGATTTATCAAGATAAAGATGGATTAGAGGGTCTGCGATTGAGCTCCTCTTTGACTTTCTGTATTTGATTCCCTAAAGCTGGCAATCTTTTGACTGTTTTTGCAAATTTATTGTATTTCCTTTGCACTTTGAATTTGTATTTGCTTAGAAGCTTTGTTGTACTTTCAAATTGGCAAGGTTAAGGAAATGTTTGTGCATCTTTTGGATTAAGTCCATTCATTTCACTCATCTACTTTTATACTCATATACAAAATATAATAATATCTTCATCTTATTTCTTTTCCATTTATCAAACTTATTGTCAAGCAAGGATTAGGGAGGATGACGAAAACATTACATCCCTAATAGCTGTGGTATGCTTTCGGTTAAACCTTGCCAAGGATGTAAGGCATTGTTTCAATTCCTAAACACTGGAGAAATAAGGAAGATAATCCCTCGTTAACCCTTTGAGCCCAGAAGTAGGAGTTTTCTTTCCTTGCACAAAAAACCCTTAAATCTCAAACCTTGGGGCAGGGTAGTTCTCAGTTTAACTTGGTTATGCAATTGAATGCAAACGCTTCATGCAAGACGCCAGTCAACTCTATCATCAATTCATTCTTAGTCTATAGGAACGTAAATGTGTAGCTTAAGCCAACTGAGCATAGGACTGAAGTTCATCACGAAGATGGGGTGGGACAAATAAGCTTTGAGCCTTTATCCTTTGTTTCATAAACCGTGAACCAGGCCACGTTACAACCCTTAAAAGACCTAATTGAGGTAAGGTTGTTTTGAAAGCATACTACAGCAAGGTTGATTAACCCGACTCCTAATAATCTTTGCTATTTGCATGTGTTGATCACTTCCTCTGTCATTACGTAAATAACTGGATCTGCTTTGTTTTTGATTTAATCATTCCACCGTGTGCGTTTCATCAATAAACTTTGTTTTCAAAAGCTTGCATGAATATCACATTGAAATTGCCAATTTTTAATGAACAATATTTGTTTGCAAGAAAATTCAATATCAAAGAAATCCCAACAAATGCAGCCAGCTAGGGGATTCGACTTGATAAAGGAAGCTCAGTCAGGGGCAACCAAGCGGAAGGATTTTCCAATCTACCGAATCAGGGGCAGAACTCGTCAAGGTCCAAAATACTAAGAACAAGTCTTCTCTAGGTCATCTTATGACAAGTATGGACTCCAGTGACCCACCCGCAGGGGCAAGTTTGTTTCCCGGTCGTTTCTACTACAATTTATGTATTACGAATACAGTTGAACTGGGGCAATTATGTCTAGGTTCATTTCTTTTCAAAAGTTTGAAGACATTAAAGCATCCGGTGTGTCAATTCTTCTGTAAAATCCTTTTGATGACTTACCCTCACAGACCAGTTAATCAGGGGCAATCAGATCGAGATCCGGCAAATCTCTAAAAAACAGTTAGTCAGGGACATCTCCTTCACAGATCAACCAAGCTGACTGAGGCAAGTTTGTTCCCCAAATCGTCAAACAACCAGTCTGAAGCAAGTTCAAGAACCCTGTTGTGTGAATACAGTTAAGCTGGGGCAGTTACGCCGAGATCTCTCCAAGAGTTTGAAGATATTGAAACACCTTGTATGTCAATTCTTCTATAAAATCCTCTTGTTTTTGTCTTCTGACATACCATATAGCCTGGGGCAGTTGAGATTTGAAGATGATTATTATGCCAGTAGGATGCAGAATTATTGTGTTCTTGTGATATCCTTTGCAAGCTCCCCAATAAGCTGCCATGTCAGCTAATCTTGACAATTCTCCATGGATTCTCCTCCAACAAAGAAATCAAGCTCATGATGGCAATCCTCATGATGTCATACCTCAAGTGGAATACTCTTTTCAGCAACAGAGTTGTTGACTCTTCTTCTTCATCCCTAGTATTGGTCTAACCTGTTGAGTTCGGCTGGGTGTTCTTTGTCGAGACGTTTTCTTTGTCTCCAGTTTCGCTTCTTGTCTGTTTTGTCAGCATAAGCATAAGCATGGCATGAGCATCTTAGCATCTTAGCATCTTAGCATTTCTGCTTCCTTTTCTGGTGTTTACCTGTTTTGGTTCACTTTGGCGTTTATCTCCCCAAGTGACTGGGTTTGTCTATTCACTCCAATAGAAAGTCAGCCCTATGCATAAAATGCACTTTCTTTCTAAATTCCCCACAGAGTTTGATCCTCGTGGATGATAGTTGGTTCAGTTATCTTTTCCACATTTGGATAAGATAAATCCCATTTGAGTTCATTCCTCAATTGGAGTCTTGTTTGACCGTTTCTTTCTAGCTTGTTCCTAGATTAAACTTTGGTCCCTGGCAGGTGTGGTTTTCAAACCTATCTTTGAACGTGCATTTATCTTGCACCGTTTCTCACAAGAAGAGTCTTTTACAGATCCACATTGAAGACATAATTATTTCTCCAACAGTGTTGTGATATCAACATATTTTTGAAGCATTAATCTCTTGAAGAAGCTTGGCAGTCTCCTATAAGCAGCTTATCTATCTCTGGTACTATTCAGTCCTTTTACAACCATAATGGGTATTCCCCAGGAAGTCTTATCTTCAGTTATGCAACCCCGGTACTAACCTATCAGAATCTATACCTTTATTGGGGTCCATCTTTGGTTTTATCTCCAATGAGGTTCTTCTTTTTCTAAAGTGCCAACCGGTCATACTTGAACCTGTTGTTCCATCACTTTGGATGTTTCTTTTTCCCAGTGAAGACCATCTTTCCGGTTCATTCTTCATTGCGTATCATTTCTAGAATGTCATCTAGTCGCGTTTAGCCTTGATGATCAATCATTCTAGATACCTTTATTGGGGCCCATCTTTGGTTCTATCTCCAATGAGGTTGTTTCTCCTTCTAAAGTGCCAACTGGTCTTACTTGAACCTGTTGTTCCATCACTTTGGATGTATTTCTCCCAGTGAAGACCGTCTCTCTGGTCAACCTTCATTGTGGATCCTTTCTAGAATGTCATCTAGTCGCGTTTAGCCTTGATGATCAATCATTCTAGGTACCTTTATTGGAGCCCATTTCTTGGTTCTACTTCTAATAAGGTTGTTTCTCCTTCTAAAGTGCCAACTGGTCATACTTGAACCTGTTGTTCCATCACTTTGGATGTATTTCTCCCAGTGAAGACCGTCTCTCCGGTTCAACCTTCATTGCAGATCCTTTCTAGAATGTCATCTAGTCACGTTTAGACTTGATGATCAATCATTCTCAATACCTTTGTTGGAGCCCATCTTTTGGTTCTATCTCCAATGAGGTTATTTTTCCAGCCCATACTGGTTTTCCTCATAAAGCAAATTATGTGTTATCTTAACCAACTCTTATGGACACCTGAGTCTATTCTTGACTCATTAACCTTGTTCCCATTTTAAACCCCAGGATTCTTATCTGGCGCGCAGAGTTTGTCTCTGTCTTTTCTGGTTTTTCTTGAAGATCCCGTTTGAACTCTTCAGTATAAGAAATCCCCAGAAAATCTTTTTCGGGTGTCTATCCTTTTGTTTCAACTGATCTCCAGTGGAGATCATGTTTTCTTTCTGGTTTCATGCCCAGTAAGATTGTGTTTTTCCCCAGTGTCGTCCGGTCACATTTGAACCTGTCGTCCATCTCCCTGGATCTTTCCCCAGTGGAGAATACCTTTCTGGCTCCTATCTCCAGTAAGGACCTGTAGGGTTACCCTTTTGTTTCTATCCCCGGTGTTTCCTCGAGGTCTCCCTAGTGAGTCTTGTCCCTTTTGTTGGTTAGCCTGCATCCCCAAGGATTCTCTTCCTTGTGGATACCAGTTTTCTTTGCTTCCCCAGTGAAGCTTTCCTCTCTGTGTTGGCAGCTCTTCTTTCTTCGGTGTCCTGTTTTGTCTGCATTCTTGCATCTTGCATGGCATCATATCATCATATTAGTAGCATTGCACGTCTTTGTATCTAAGGGCAAAATTTTCGGTTTGCTATATTTAAATACCTTTCACCTTGACGTCCCGAGGATCATCGTTCCTCGTGCCATCCGGCGAAGATATTTAAATAGGGGCAACTGTTGTACCCCAAAATTTTCCCTTAGATCCATTGATCTCTTGCATATCATTTTAGGTCAATCATGTTGCATAGCTAACCCTTTTATCAGGTTTTGTTTGTGTTTGTTTCATTTTTATCAGGTATTATCTTGAGGAGATTCAAGGAGTGTTTAATCAAGATCTTGGGTGGAGTATTGAATCAAGCAAGTTTCAAAGAGATATCTTTGTAACCCTCTTCATGATCCCCTCTCACCAAATTTCTACCCACCTTTATTCACCCTCAATTATCATTTTTATTTCCAAACCAATTTCAATAATCATTTATTAACCATTTTTCTTATCATCCAAAATCTATTAATCCATTTCTTTCTCTTAACCCATTTCTAAATCTATTTTTCAAATTATCCATTTAAATCCACTTTTTTTGTTTATCCAATTAAATCCATTTGTCCATTCCAAATATTATTTAATTTTCTGAATCCACATTTCCAATTATCCAAATTTTCTCTTTATCCATATTCATAAAAATCCATTTCTTTCTCTTAAATCCATTTCTAAATCCAAATTGCATTTTATGCATATATTTTTCTTATCCAATTACCCAATTTAAATTAATACACTTCACATTTTGTTCATAAACCCACTCACAATTTTTATTAGGCCCATTAACCCATCTTATATTATAACCAAATTTAATTCAAACCAAGTCACAACCAACATGCCAACGTGCAATTTTAATTCTATGGGTTCACTAAGTTTTGTCATGCAAGCAACTTGGATTAGTAAGTTCACACGCACAAGAGGCCATGTGGTCCTAATTTGCCAAAATGAAGGTAGCATACTTGACATGCTTTAGGTACAGTTCTTGACATTTCATAAAAAGAGAAACAAGTCAAACGTGTCCACCAAGGCTGCACCATGCTCCTCTTTTCATGCTGAACAAAGCACTTCATGACAATTACCTTACCAATATATCCTGGCAAATCAGAACGACTCTTTTTTTTTTTCAAATCTCACAAGTTATAACGGCAGCATTTGAAAGCTTAAGAGGGAGGCATAAAAAGAGGGAACCGGGGGTAGCTCAGAGGGGGACGATCACCAACAATAATCACCCCAAGAAACACACTATCCCTCACTCATTTCTCTCATTCACATATTCATGCAAAATTGCAAGAACCCTCCAAATACAAGTTCCATTAGTGCATTTGCTCTATAACTCCACAAATCACATCCAAACACTCCCTAGAGCTCTGTAACACTCAAACACGAGCTGTAATCCCTCTACCTACATCTGCCATTTCACACTTTTATTTTGCATGAACACTGTCCAAACATAATCTCCTCGTGCAAACCTTAAACAAACCATTCAAATCTTCCATAAGCCTCCATTAGAGTTTGTTTATACACCTCAACAAGTTCCGTAACAAACTTTCCACCATCCACCCTTTCCAACCAACTTTGGACAAGAGGACTCGGGTTTGAAGTTTGAAGGAGTTGCCAGCCATTCCAAGCAGCCTGGTCAGAGCTCCTAGCATCAACAAGCACAAGGAGAGGGAAAACACACTTCTGTAACTGCTCTTGAAGAGGCCTTGGACCTACTCCAAGAGGTAATGTTCCTCAACTTATATCTCTCATGTATGGCTAAATAAATTGTTCCTAATTGCATATTTGAAACCTCCATGAAGTGTACTACAAGTTTGTGTATCAGTTGTCTTGATTTGGTGATGCGGTGTCATGTGTTTCGTTACTTTAATCTGATTTTTCATGGTCATAGAGACATTTTTATGAAAATATAAGTTGATATTCAGAATCTACGTGAAAAACTGAGGGGGGGGGGTGTCATCGTTTTTCTGTTTCCGGTCGGACCGTCCGCCGCTGGCGGTAGTCGGCCGGACCGGCATGGTGCTGCGTTTTTTCTCACTTCCAGTTACTATTCACGTGGAATTTGCATGGCTGAAGCTAGGAGATGATGATGTGGCATGGTTTAATTCGTTATGTTATGTTTTTGTCTTTTAGTCACTTAAAATAAAATGGACCAATTGATACAAGTTACATAACATTTGTTACACTTAAATCCTTTTATTTTTTTCCTCTTTTGATAAAAAAATTCTAAACATGTGTGTTTCTCATTGGGCCCAGCGAATTCCCATTCGCACCCCCTGTCCAGGCCCAGTTGCGTGGCCTTCTTTTTTCCTTGCTAATACACCCTTTATTTCAATCACTCCTTTTTATTTTCTTTTTTATTTTCGTTACATCTTTTTCATTATTAAAAATACTTTCTTTTATCAAAAATTCCATAAAAAATCATGAACGTATTTTAATGTCTTATTTAATTTTCTATGAATTTTATTTTTATATTTATTTTATTTTGACAATTAATTCGGATTTTATAATAAAAGGTGTTCAAGTTGACCTAGTTTGCATGTTAGGGCTTTGATTTTAATGTTTCCCACTTGTGATTGATCCTAATTTTTGCACACAATTATTCACATGTATATATAACACTTTGGTGCTGTTTTGGCATTTTTTCCATTAATTTTGGGTCCATAATTGAATTTCTTTTGAAGCTTGACTTGTGTGGCCATTCCTTTTTGTATTGCCTAATGTTTGACATTGTTTGAACACTTTTTTTTTTACACATCTTTAACACACCTTTTGGACAAATTGAGCCCCTGACCTCACCTTGCTATGTCTAAGTTTTCATATTTTTTTCCAAACACTTAACTATTTTTCTTGAGTGACACAATGCATACCTAGTTGTTTGGATGTACACAAACTTTTTGAATTGTTTAAAGGTGCACTTGTGCAACCATTTAGGGATTATTCTTATCTCTTGTTCTTGACTGAAATGCCATGTTTATGTTTCCATCTTGTCTAGGATACATTTTATCTTGAGAACTTTATAAGTCTTTCCCCCTAAGTGAGGCAAGCTTTTAGCTTTTCTCCTTAAAATTCATTATTCCCCATTCCAAAGGGAGATCACCTTAAATTGACTCATGAAGTCACTAACAACCACCTTACCTCATCCTTCTAGGTTCACCCTTATTTCTTGGCCTCATGAGAGCCAATGATATCACAACTTAGAAGTAGGTTGGAGTTCTTAAACTCCATGTGATTCTCATCATCATGAGAACTCACTTTCCCCTTTATAACGTAGACTTAGAGAGTTATCGTGAACTCTAAAAATGAGTCATACTCATTTTCCCCTTGGAACTTTGGCCATAGTCAATGGTTCCTATTCCTTCTCCTTTAGATCGGTGAACTACAGATACTCTGATTCCACTCCCGTAAGGATACGTAGGCGCAAAGTGCGATGCTTTGTCGAGTATACTTAGAAATAAACCCCTAGGGTTTCAACCTTTAGCATAGCACCCTTAGCAAGCGAGTACAACATAAACTTAAGTAAGAGGTTCCTGTAGAGTGCTACAGATACTTAGAGTGCTAATACCTTCCCTTTGTATAACCAACCCCCGAACCTTAGATCTCCCCTTTTTAGGTTTTTTCGATCTTGAACCTTTCCTTTGGATAAATCAAAGTCAGTTGTAAAAGAAAAGTGATGCAGGTTAATTAATAGCTTGTTATCCGATTTTCACTGCAACACCATGATAAGAGAAGAAAATCACTTGAATTCCAAGAGGGAGACCATGTGTTCTTAAGAGTTACTCCGATGACTGGTGTGGGACGAGCTTTGAAGTCTAGAAAGCTCACTCCACGCTTTGTTTGTCCGTATCAGATTATGCAGAGGATAGGAGAGTTGCCTATCGGGTGGCTTTACCACCGTCACTTGCGAATTTGCATGATGTGTTTCATGTGTCGCAATTGAGGAAGTATATTCCGGATCCGTCGCATGTGATTCAAATGGATGATGTTCAGGTGAGAGATAACCTGACAGTAGAAGCTTTGCCTGTGAGGATTGATGGTCGAGAATTGAAGCAACTGCGAGGTAAAGAGATTGCTTTAGTGAAAGTATTGTGGGGCGGACCAGCTGGTGATAGTTGGACTTGGGAGTGTGAAGATCAGATGAGAGAGTCGTATCCGACTCTGTTTACTTCAGGTAATTTTCGAGGACGAAAATTCTTAAAGTAGGGGAGAGTTGTAACGACCTGAAAATCTAAATTAATCATTTATTTATTTATTTATTTATTTAATTTAGAAGGAATTAAGAGGTTTTTGGTAATTTGGAGAATTATGGATTAAAAGAGTATTTTTAAATAATTTTAATAAAGTGAATAATCATGTATTATTTAGATTATTACTATTATTAAAAATAATAAGAAAAAGGCAAGGTGGTCATAAAGGAAAAGGAGTAAGGGTAGAGTTGGGAGTTCATAAACTGGGATAATGTAACTAAAGAAGAAAGATCGATCAATTTTCTAACTGATCGTATTTTTGTGAAGAACGCTGAAGAAGAGAAGAGGAGGAGAAAACCCAGGGTTTTGAAGGATTGCTAGGAGAATCTTGGAGAAAGAAGGAAAAAGCTTCAGATTACTCTAAGGTATGGGGAGATTTCATAATTTCTTATAGTTTTTTAGGACATGGTGATGAATAGATTAGGTATTCATGAATTGTGTATAATTGTGGTGAATGTTGATGTAGAATGAATGATTTGATGAGAATATGATGAAATTGAGTGGTATGTGCTGATATATGTGTATTATGTTAGCCTTTTGATCGAATTTTCGTGGGGGAAAACTGATTTTTGGGGTAATCAAAGTCAAAAACACAGAAAATCACTTTTTGGGAAAAGTTGGGTTTTGTCGCACCCTGACACGGGCACCCGTGTCAGCTTTCTAGTTGGGCGTGTGAAAATTTTTATTAACAGGTTGCCTGACACGGGCTGTGTCACAGGACACGGGCGGCCGTGTCAGACTACTGTTCCTGTATAATTTTTTTGGTTTTTGGGAATTTTGTCTCAGACTTTCTGACACGGGCCGTGTCACAGGACACGGGTGACCGTGTCAGGTTGCTGTCCTGCTACACTTTTGTTGTTTTGGAATCGTGTCTCAAGTTTTCTGACACGGGCGGCTGTGTCAGACTACTGTTTGTTTTGTTTTTGCTGTTTCTTGAGGTCTCTTGATGTTTTCTCGTATTGATTCCTTGTGGTCGAGTTGTTGCTGATATATGGATGATAAAACATGAATTTATGATGAATGTTGCTGAAAAATGAAATGAATGATTCACATGTTGATATTTGGATGAAATGAGGAGAATTAGCATCATTGCATTTCATGGCATTTTATTATGTTGGGGCTTCGGCCTATTAGTAGCTTCAATCCCATTGTGCGGATTGAAGTGATATGTTGTTATGTTGTGCTCCCTTGTGGAGGGTTAATGGCCAGTGTCCATCAAATGGAGAAATCGGTACCACATGCATTCCTTGCATTTCATTATATTTGACATTGCATTTTATGAGGTATTTGTGATTGTGTTGCGAAGGATTTGATGATGATACGATGTTGTTGTTACTTATTCTGTTTATTTTCCAAGTCTTTATATTACTATAATGAATTATGGTTTCTCACCCTGCCTGCTTGGAAATGTTGCCTCTTATGTGGGTGACCTGCAAATAACCAAGAATAGATTCGCGATGATGGAGGATGTAGCCTTGAAGTGTGTCGTTATCGCTGTTTAGTTTAGAGGTGTCCTGCTCTGTGTCATGTAACATCGGGTTGGGATTTGTTGTGAACCTCGCGTTCTTTTGTTTTATGTTGAATTTTTACATTGGTTGTGATGATTTGATTTGGATACATTTAGTATGAAGTATTTTATTGAATTGACATAAAAAGTTGATTTTCGATGCGTAGTTGTTGATTTTATTATTAAGAATGGGTAACCCGCGTTACGGGACAAGAAAATGATTGTTAATTGATGTTTTGAATATATGTGGCACCTTTCATGTTGATTTTACTCTGATAATATGAAATCTTTTCCTAAAATTGTATGTGGGGTAGAAGGGTGTTACATCAACTATCTCTTTCAAATTTAAAGGGAAAGGGAGTTAGAAAACTCCTCAAAACTGCTAGAATAGATTCTGCAGTGAAAACTGCTCCCGTGACTGTACAGCGAACGCCATGGTCTGAATTCAAATAGGGGCGCCATCAGGAAGTAATGGCGAACACCATCAAAGGACGGCGAGCGCCATATCAGCTGGGACTACAGAATTTGCTGTTCTGTTGGATTTTTCTCTTTCTTTCGCTTCTTTTCTCCATTTCTTCCGGGATCTTGATTATTATTCCTGCAAACACAAAACATAGTAAAAATGAAGTAAGTATAGCAAGACCATTGCTTGTCCTCAAGCAAACTCCCAACAGAATTTAAAATAGTGAGTGCAGTGCCGGATTCAAAAGCGCAACTGAAAACAACTAAGGCGCAAGGTTTCTAGGCTAATGTTAAACAGATAGGTACTAAATAATGAAAACAAGGATATCATAACGACACAAATCCACATTTGCGGACAAAGACTCCCTTCCTATGCAATACCAATTCAAATCATGACATTATACCTCGATCTATATCCTTCATCCTATTTCACCTCTTTTTCATTCTCGCGCAATCACATTAAGCCCGTTATCCTTTGTACTCACATGGTAATCAAACCTGTTTGTGTTATATGATCTCATTAATAAAAAATAACTTCTTTTTGGCACATTATGCTTTAGTTTTGATCGCGAATTTCAAGAGTCCGAACCTTTAGGCTAAATGGCCAGGTGAGGACCACCTAACTTAGCGGGAACATGTCTCTCATTCGCTTTTTTCTATTAAAATCACATATTCAAATTTTTGAGATCAACACATATTTACATCGGTTCATTACTTAGTTTGTACATAAGGATGGTGCTGACTGCTAGTATAAACTAATCAAGAGGCTACGTCTAAGAAACTAGGCATAAGGTCTTGACATAATATCTATTTAAATCAATATCACATATTTAGGGAATCTAGGGTGTAGGAACGATACCGATATTTACAAAACTTTCCCAAGTCTCTCTAACATAGCCTAATAATGAAAAATAACCTACACACAGAGTGTCATGCCACTGAATCCAGAAAACAAAAAAAAATCGTTGGGGGTCAAAATTAAAGGAGTTTTCAAACCAGCAAATAAAATAACGTAAAATAGGACTCAACAGTGCATATGACTCGATAAACTAGACAAACAAAAAAGTAAAAACCGAAAAACATTAATAACAGGAAAGAAAATAATACAGTAAAGCTCCTCCCCTATACTTGAACTAAACATTGTCCTCAATGTTTTAGTACAAGGTGAAAGAAAGGAGTGATAAAACCTGGTCAAGGGCAAGGTGCACGGCCTCTGGTCATCGAAGCTCTGCCTCTGCGACGACATGCTCTACCCCACTCGGACTGTGGCACATGTCTGATAAAGTCCCTCAGATCAGCCGTCTCTAAGCGCACTCCATTCATCCTATTAGGTCAGCCATATCATGTTGAGTCCTCTATGCAAAATCTTGTTACTTCTGGCCAATCTGATCAATAGCGACTCTAAGCTCCTCCTGCTGTCTCTGCATGCTACGGAGTAAAAGATCACGTTCGGCCTCCATGTCGTTCCAATGCCTAAGCTCGGACAGAATATCATCCAGTGAACTCCGGATGGCTACGTAATCATATTCCTCCCGGGGTTGATGTGTACCTGCAAAAGAGTTAGTAGAAAAATGTGTAGTGTGTGAACAGGCGCTAGGTCCGGGTGTATCGGTACCACGAGTACGAATGCGGGGCTGAGGTGTAGTAAATCCCAAAACATCATGGTAATGTCTTTCAGCTCTCTCCTGCTCAAGATCAGGGCCTCGGTATCAACTATTCAATTAGTGCTAACACGCACGTTAATGTCGTCAATTAATCATCAAACAGCTCATAATCGTCAATATACTCATGGTAATTCATATCATCAATTAATCATCAAACATCAAATATACACAACTCATAATCATTAATATACATCATGGTAATTCATCAGAATAATCACAACTCAAAACACCGAGACATCACAAGGATCATAAAACAAATCCGCAAACAGCAGGCGTTCGCTACAAAGTTCGCCGTGCAAACCTGTTCGCTGGGGTGATCACTTTGCGAGCTTCCAGCGAACCCCCAAATCCCATACAAAAACCAGAGAAACCCCATTATATCTCTCCTAGCCACCCTCATTCGCCTAGCGAGCTATTCCCTGGGAAGTTCGCTGTGCGAACTAAAGATCATTGAAATTCTGGTATTAGACGTGCGATGTCACAACAACACACTCTGCACAATGGACAAAATAAACAGCAGAATAACACACCAAATTGTTCACCCAGTTTGGTCTAACTACCTACGTCTGGGGGCTACCAACCCAGGGATGAAATTCACTACTTGTAGAATTAATTTACAGACTCAACAACCCAGTTGACAATCTCCTAAACTTAATTCCTACTAGTGACTTTCTACCTAAGAAACCACTTAGATATGAGAACGCTACTCAATCCCTAAAAACAATACTCAAGGAACAACCTCTTTGAGCAACCTTGATCTTACTTCACAGCTTTGATCAAGTAATAACTCTCTATTGCTTCACAGTGTCATACCCCAAATTTGTCCTACTCTCTCATTTTTCTTATGCTAAGCATGTTGTTATTTCACGGACTGTTCTCAAGATGATCACTGGGCATGTGACCATGATCCTCTAAAATTTAGGGTATGGAGGTGCTGTTTGTGCTCAGTGTAGTTACAGGCTTCTTCAAGAGTGATGAATTCAAGTGGAAACAATGAGAGATAGGTCCTCATTATCATGGTTAATTAGTCAATACGTGATTAATTGACTTCAAGTTGATTGGATGCCATGATTAGAAGTTAGTTTCTCAATCCATGCTTAAGGTTGTTTCAAGTTGCAAGATCAATTTATGACAAGGTTTGACTTAATTTGTGTCAAGTTTGTGATTTCAAGTTATGATCATTCATTTTCCAAGCATAATCAATTTGTGATCAAAACATATTTGTGCAAGGTTTGGATGATCTCCAAATCATGTTAGGAGCATTTTAAGGCATAATTTGAGTAATGGGAAGCCATGGTTCAAATTTTCAAATTACCTCGAGCCATGCTCAAAGTGTTTAAATTGCTTCAAAGTTATATTTCAAGTGTGTGCCAAGCGTTGCTTCAAGTTGTTAGGTCTCGTGATCAAAATTAGGCCATAAAGGTGATTTGATTTCGTGCCATGCTGGAAGTTTTTCAAGTCTTGATTAGATTGTGCAAGCCATGAAGAGATTATTTTCAAGCTACTTTGAGTCATTTTTTCAAGTCATAAAAGAATTGTTTCAGGTGACAAAATCCCAAGTCTAATGACGGTCATAGAGCCCGTTCAACTACAAATCAATTTCAAAGTCATCACAAAGAATTGACAAAATATAAGGCGAGGTTGAAATATTCAAGAAGAAAGTAAAAGGTCACAATTGCACAAAGACTTGGAATTGCAAAACCAATAAGGCATGACATTGTGATTTTTAACCTAAACAACAAGTACGAACATAAATTTCAATTTTTCCAATTGCCACATTAAGTTCAAATTAATTTCCAGGAAATGATACTACTTCAATTAGAGTTCCAAATTTACAAGACATCACACAAATGTTCAAGGTTACACCAAGGCCAAAATGTTACATAGAGAAGCAAATATCAGAATGAGAAATTAGGATTGAAAAATGTTGCATCCAATACTTAAAGCCATGTTTCAAGCCATACCAAGTCAAATACGCAAAACACAGGTTAACATACAACACATATGCATAAGCTGCAACAGTTCAAACTGACTTCAAAGGGATTGGATATCAATATCATTCAAAATGATGCAAATATTTCAATAGCCAGGAAGTATGTCAATCTCAGACAATGCTATAAAAAGAACATAAGAAGTTGAACGCCCATACTTATAGGATTCCACAGGAAAAGCAGTACATCACCCCTGTCTATAAAAGGGATTGAATACATCCATTAGAGTGCACCTGCAATTGATAACAAGAGTCAACGTTTTTGAAGTATTCAAACAGTCAGAATGCCACATCAACATAGTAAAATTAGAGAAATTACTCACGCAGTGAAAGCCACATTTACGCACAGTGAAAACTCAGAGGAAAATTAACACATTCTAGAGCCAATTCCAATTCACTACATACAAAATTTTCAAAAAAACAACCTCAGAATCCTGGAATTCGTACAAGGACGCATTCCACCCAAATTTCAAAATGGCATCTTGTACTATCATCCTTCCTCCCCAAGTTTTCATACCAAAACCCTAATTTTGGAGCCTATAAATAGACCGCACTATTCACTCACAAGACACCAAGAAAAACCCTAAAGAAACTTTGCCGAAATCTAAGCCTAACCTACCCCAAAGCTTCCATTTTTTCAACTCTTTCAGAGCTCACATCAGAACTCTGGCTAAAAATGAAGCTCAAAACACATTACAATCATCACCCAAGCTAAAGAAGAGGAAGATTCAAGGAGAGGTTCAAGCATGTACCTAATTTTCGAAGCATCTTGACTTGGTAGATTGTCCTGAAACCCTTATCGCTATATATTTTGCTCCAACTTCCTGCGCAACATCTTAAGGTATGCTGAATTGGGAGCTAGGGGGTTTCGATTGGGGTTAGGGATATTGATTTGTGTTATTCTGTCTTGAGTACTTTCTCTGATTTCTTTTCTTACTTGCGGTAATGTTTGATTTTCGCATAAATATGAGGTTTGTGATAGAAATTGACCTGTCATCGTGTGTTGTGAGAGGGAGAGTTGAAGGTAGGAGACGCGATTGAGTCTGAGGTTGAAGAGGAAACTGAGTTGGTTTTTAAGAGAGAGAAAGAGGGCGATGGTTTTAAAGAATGAAATTTTTTTTCTCTTTCTGCTTTTGATGAATAGAGATAAAGGCTGAGATTCTGAAATGAGAAGTAAACAGTTATGGCCTAGGTACTCGGTTCTTATTCATTTTAAATTACCCCTGCCGTGTAATTAATTAATTATGTTTAAAGTTTTGGTTGGATCAAATCAAATTAGTACGTTTTTCCAAGACCATGATTCATGACTATTCAAGTTTATCCTTTACCTTTAATAGTAATTAATAGCATAGAAAAAGCACGTTTGACACCTCAGGCGGTACGTGGGATGACAAAGTGACGGTTTGTTGTTTCTAGGGTTAGAAGGATACTCGAGTTTGGGGGCCTCTTGGGCCGGCCCGATTCGATAGCATTAAGGTACCCTTTATGGCCATTGTGTGGTGTGACTCTTAAGGCCATTGGGCCTAATAGGATTGTTAAGAAATAGATTTAGAATTTCATAAGATTTAATTAGCTCAAGGATTAATTACAATATTATTCCCAGCTTGTTATCAACCCATTACAAAATTTGTGTTGATTAAAATACTTAAGTGATTAATTGTTGGTTTTGTTTATAATTATTCAACACTTAAATAATACTTATTTAATTAAACTTTAACTAATTACTCAATTTCTTTATATAAGATAATTCAAACCATTTTCTAATTAATTACGAAAGTAGTGGGCTTTTGGAGTCTAGCACTCCTTGGGTCCTTGGATGAATGCTCTTGAGGCGCACGCCTTGAGTTGTGTTCATTCCGTCTTTCGCTTATTAAAAATACGTAAGACAATTAACCTTTTGCTTAATTAAAATATAATTAACTCTCACGATTATTTAATTAAGTTAAAAATCATAATCTAAAAAAAACTCCTAATCATTTTAAAATACTTAAAATATTTAATCTATATCAAAATACTCAACCCCTAAAAATACAATATTTTCTCAAATTAAAATTCTCAATCTAATTCCTAATAATTTTCTCAAATCAAATTAAATCATAATCCACTTTTATTAATCATTAACTATTTTCTTAAATTAAATCATAAAAATATTTAGGTTAAATATTTCTAAAACTCTTTCCTAATCAAATTATGGAAGTAGTGGGCTTTTGGGGTCTAGCACTCCTTGGGCCCTTGAACGATCACTCTTGGGGCGCACGCCTTGGGTTGTGTTCATTCCGTCTTTCATTTCTAAACCTAAAAAACTCACAACCCAATTAAAATACTTAATCATTTTTAAAAATCTTATCAACTCCAAACCCTAATTCAATTAACGCATCTAAAATATATCAAATTCAAATATTTTTCTTAATCAAACTACGAAAGTAGTGGACTCTTGAAGTCTAGCACTTCTTGGGCCCTTGAATGAATGCTCTTGAGGCGCACGCTTTGGGTTGTGTTCATCCCGAACTTTCTTCCTAAAACACTCGCTCTAATTATATGGACAAGTAAGCCAATTGTCCAACAAATACAATTTCATAATTAATAGAATGAAAAAGGTGTTATTGAGATCTAGCATTTCAGTCATGCCCCGATTAATTGGTTACGAGGCCGACATCTCGTTTATCGAATAATCGTCATTCTCGCTCAAAACACTTAGCAAACTAAACGCTTCCTACGCAACCAAAACCCTAAAAAATACATACGCAAATCCAAACTCTTTTCTCAATCAAATCTTAACACACTTAATCCAATTCCAACAACTTTCAACAAAAAAGAACATTGTTTAGTCCATTCTCTCGCGCATATGAGCTAGTGCTTCAGCCTCCCTTGACGAGCAGACAAGCCAACGTTTGGCAGTTAGAATGCGAATTAAACACTCGTTCGTTTAAAAAATACCAACCAACCGTAGTCCCACGAACTACGAATGCTCTGACTTTCCCATTGCACGAGGGAATACGTAGGCCCGAGGATTCTTAATCCTTGCCGAGCACACTAATAAAAAACCACCCCTTTTCCTTTAGAAAGCAAACCCTTTAGAAGATAAATAAGCAAACCTTATCTAACTATCTCTCGAATCGAATCAAGAGGTTCCCGTTGTGTACAACGGACGTAGAGGGTGCTAACACCTTCCCTTTGCGTAACCGACTCCCGAACCCGAATTTGGTTGCGACGACCATGTTCTTATCTTCCCTTCAAAGGTTTTCTCGATATTTTCCTTTCCCTCTTTTGGGATAAATAAAGTTCGGTGGCGACTCTGTTTCGAACAGTTTATTTCGCGTCCGTCACGAGGATCGTATTTTTCGAGGTACGACAGATGGCGACTCTGCTGGGGACTTGCATTGCCCTATGCTAGAGAGAGTCAAGCCTAACTTGACTCGATTTGAGAGTGTTAGATTCACTTGTTTGATTTTATGTTTGGTTTCTCCTATTACTTCTTTATGTGCTCTGAGTTACTTTCTTTTTATTACGTGCTTTATGTCATATTTACCTGTTGGATTTGGGTTGATATCACAAGTAAGGCTCTATACCCGAGTCTTGGAAAAAGAAGAGAGAACACTTAGTTTAGATTTTGGAAGTCATTAGTGTTAGTCCCCAAGGACCCGCTCCTTGTGTGCCTAACATGAAAGCTTCCCCTAGAGTAGACCTTTTCGTAGATTTTGTCGTAACGCAGCTAGCCTGTCACACGACTTGATTCATGAAGGGTCCGTGACTCTAGGACCCACTCTTAGTACCAGTTTTGTCTTGGTGGTCGTTAGTGTTAGTCTCCGAGGACTCGCTTCTCGTGGGCCTAGCATGAAGACTACACTCAGGATATACCTTTTTGTATCCTCGTCACAATGCAGCTGGCCTGTTGCGTAGTGTTGACGCAATTAGTGTCCGAGACCCTGAGAACCTTATCCATCAACGTAGAAGCTATCCCGTGAGTGGGTTTATAGGTAAAGAATTTAGAGCTATCCTTATGAAGCCTACCTATTAGGGTGTTTTGCAAATTCTCGTGTTGTCCTGGATCCTGAATCTACCGGCATTGCATTCATTTGCATACAGTTGCATTTGCATTGCATATCATTTTCCAAAACTAGAAACTCATCTATCCTTTGTCCATAACCCGTAGTTGATTTCCCGACACCCGTATCAGAATTGAAGCCGCTTTTGGAAGAATCATGGACTCAGAAGAGCAGAACCAGTTTGCGTCAAGAGTAGATGTTGACCTGATGAAGAACCAGGTAGACTAACTTGTGGAAGCTATGATAGCCTTGTCAAAGAAAGATGGCAACATTCAAAGGCCTACAGGCACTGAATATGTCACTATGCCTCAAGTGAATAATCTTGAACAATTTCAGCCTGTGTGCATTCCTGTTGGGGACCAGGTCATACAAGAATGTCACACTATTCAAGATGAACATGCCTCATCTCATGATGTAGTTGAATACCATAGCTTTGCATCACTACACCGAATTCCCGAGGGATAAGCCTGGTGGTGAATACTAAACGACCTCGAGATGTTGAGTTTGCTGAAAGATGTCGTGTGTTGGAAGAGAAGCTTGAAACTATGAAGGGGCGTGATGCTTTTGATCTGAATGCTTTAAACATGTGTTTGGTACCCGGACTTGTAATACCTCCAAAGTTCAAGATGCCAAAATTTGAAAAGTACAAAGGAGATAGCTGTCCAAGGCAACATTTGGTGATGTTTTGCAGAAAGATGACCTCCAATGTTCTCAACGACAAACTTATGATCCACTGTTTCCAAGACAGTCTAAGTGGGGCATCACTAAGTTAGTATATGCATCTAGAGAGTAGCCACATCCAATCATGGTTGGATCTAGCTAGTGCATTTGTGAAGCAATACTAATACAATCTTGACATGGCTCCCAACCGCTTACAGTTGCAAGGTTTATCTCAAGAGGAGAACGAATCCTTTAGAGGGTATGCTCAGAGATGGAGAGAGGTAGCTGCTCGCGTTTAACGACCACTTCTAGATAGAGAATTGGTTGACCTGTTCATAGATTCTTTGCAAGGCCCATACCTGGAAAAGATGATGAGCAATGGGACATCAAACTTCTCTGACTTGGTTTTAGTAGGAGAACGCATTTAGAGTCATATCAAGAGTGGAAAGATCCTAGATGCCTCGAGCATCCATGCTATTGAGAGTGAATCTGTTGTCAGTTCTCAAGAAGAAGATGAGGATGAAATCAAGGCAATCTGGGACACTTTACAAGCTCCATCTCCGGTACCTTATCCTCAATACCCAAGCATCTCAAATGTTCGAAGTCAGCAATCCCATGGGCCTCCCTGTGTGATTCCATTCTCTCCACATGGTCAATATACTCCTGTTAATAGAGGTCCCCCTCGTCAACAATAGATTGTACAACAACACCCTTCACAACCCCGACGCTACTATAATCAAAGACCAAAAAGGCATTTTGATCATTTGCCAGTGCCATTCAGTCATATATTGCCACGTTTGATTAGTAGCGGGCTAATAGTGCCAAAGGGCTTGGATCCTGTTATTCCTCCATACCCTCTAGGCTTTGACGCCAATGCACGATGTGGATACCATGCTCGTGTCATGGGGAATTGAACTGAAAATTGCAAACAGCTCAAAAATAAGATCAAAGATCTGATTGAGTCAAAGCTAATCTCATTTACGCCCCGAGGTCTTTAAATCAACGTCAATCCTTTACTTGATCGGGTGGGCCCATCCGCCCATGTTATGTAAGAAGTTGCTGAGAGTAGGTGTGAAGAAGGCTATCATAGTGGTCTCGATGAACAAGAATGCTAGCCCAACAGCAACTCAAGAATGAAAAGCCCAGTCCCCAAGGCTGGCAATTTTTAGATCATGTCATTTCTATGCATTTGTAGTTTCTTTTTGTTATGTGCTATTTGCTTTTAGACATTGTTGTTTATTAATGGTAATATTAATGAAGTGATCATGCATTTTTTGAACTAATCACGTCGCATTCGCTCACATTTTCTTCACTTATATCAAAAAACAAAAAAAAAAATTCATCTATATACCTCTCATTCACTTTCTTAACCAAATTGTTGTTTAGCAAAGATTGGAGGGAGGATGATGAAAACAAGATACCCATAATTGCTAATGGTGTGCTTTCAGATAAAATCCTGCCAAGGATGTACAGGCATTGTTTCAAATCCCCAAACACTGGAGAGATAAGGAGTTAATCCCTAGTTAACCACTTCGAGCCGAGAAGTAAAAGTTTCCTTCGGATATTCAAACCCTTACACTCAACCCGGGGCAGGGTAGTGTTCAGTTAATCCGATTTCGTATCCTTCGTACATGTCCTGAGGTGACGAAGAAATCATGCAAAATGCAAAAGATATGACGGTTGTTCTTCAATGACCAATGACTTAGCAGTCACAAAGCCTTACTAAAAAAAAAAAAGAGAGAGCCCGCTAAGTCAAACACCTCAAAAAGGAGACTTAGGCAAAAATTAGGGCAGTCCCGATGGACTCGTAGAAGAAAAATCAGTCCATGCAAAATTAGGGATCAAAAATAAAAAAACAAAAAGTCCTTAAATCCTCAAGTGAAGCAAAAATAAGATACAGTGACCACCAAAAAATCAAAGGGTCACTGACGTCCATAAAAAACAAAATAAGATGATTTCCATTTCAAGCGAATCTTGAACCTTAATCTTCACTCTTACACCGTTAAAATTTAAGTACGCGTGTCGACCTAACTGAACGTAGGACTGGAGATCATCACGAAGAAGGGGTGGGTACCAAAATAAATTTTGAGCCTTATACCCTTTTGTTTCTTAACCGTGAACCAGACCACGTTACAACCCTCAAAAGACCTAATTGAGGCGGGGTTTATTCTGAAAGCATACTACAGCAAGGTTGCGTAAACTGACTCCTACGATTTTGCTAATCTTTTGTATTGGTGTCATATTCTTGCTATATCTTTTACACCAGTAAATCAGCACTGCGTTTGGACTAATGGTTCACTCTTCACACACTGACACATCATTCCAATAAATGATTTTTCAAAACTTGCATGAACGTCGCATTAAAATTACCATTTATGAATGATCAATTTTAACTGCAAATCAGTACTTGACATTTTAGAAATTCCAACAAAGTGCAATCAGAGGGAAACTTGAGTATTCGTTGGCACTGACTCGAATCGAGACTGTCTCATAACCTTGTGAATCTGGGGCAAGTCCTTCAAAGCAATACTTAGTCAATCTGAGGCAAGTCTTTCAAAAGCCAAGACTGGGGCAGACCGCTGCAAAATCCAGACACAGGGGCAAACCATTGATCCAGACACTGGGGCAGATCATCTCATTACCCTCCAGACAGGGGCAGATTCCCTTCTTACATTCAGGTTGGTCAAGCTGGCCATGCCATGCACTAAGCGACCCTTGAATTCAACAAGTATTAAAAGTCTTGGGGCAGAGCAAATGCACAATCAGAATGCATTGGATAAGTCGCTACGCTCACACAATCAACGTGCATTGGTTACGTCGCTGCGCTCATATAACCATTTGCAAGCCATTTATGGCATATCAGCTAAAAGTGAGGTTCTCTAGGGAACAGGTATGCAAATTCTGCAAAGGATCAAACTTGGGGCACCAAGAGCATCCACAGTTATCCTCTGATAACGGCACTATCAGATACTAAGTGTCGGGAAATCAAATCCTTTCAACCACCAAAAGTACAACCCTGCTTGGCACCTCCAAAAAGTCCAACCATGCTTGGCAACTACCAAAAGTCCAACCCTGCTTGGCAACCACCAAAAGTCCAACCCTGCTTGGCAACCACCAAAAGTCCACCTTGTTGGCACCTTCATTAAACCTATCCCCTGCTTGCATCCACATATGCATCACATACAACATACGTGCACCATATGCATGCATAGCATAACCTATTTCCTTCTTCAACCCCCGAGTTGATGATATTTTATCTTTATTTTCTCGACCCCCGAGTCGATATTGCCTTAGTTTCTTGACCCCCGAGTCGATATCATTATTACATCTTCAACCCCCGAGTTGACATCTCATTGCTTGTACTGACCCCCGAGTCATTGTTATCTTTATCTTCTTCGACCCCCGAGTCGATATTGTCTTTATTTCTTTGGCCCCCGAGTCGATATTTTCTTTTTCCTTCAACCCCCGAGTTGATAGCTTACCTTGCCTTTATTTTCTCGACCCCCGAGTCGATATTTGCTTTTACCTTCAACCCCCGAGTTGATATTTTGTTATTTCCTTCAACCCCCGAGTCGATTGTATTTCCTTTTCTCAACCCCCGAGTTGATATGCCAGTATTCCCAGTGAGTCTTTCACCTTGCTCCATCTAATCCCCATTAATCCTTCTTTGGAAACCAGAAATGAAGCCTTGCCCATAGCATTCCCATATGCATCTCATAAATAAACAGCTCATTTGCATTCCTGTATGCATGGCATATCCATCCCCAGCATAGCATGACAGGGTCCAGGATCAATTCGCAAGCATCTTGGCCAACCCTCCATCAAAATCGGCAGTATTCTTCTGAAAAGAGTGGATACCTCGCACGTGCTCAAGGAATTCTATTCCCCAGCAAGTCATTCTTCAGCCAGGCAGTTGACAATGACAACCCCCAACAGCTATTATTATTCTTACTCCCCAAGCAGAAGATATCCTAGAAAGTTTCTTGTGAACTTTCCCCTACAGAGCCAGCACATTTCCTCTGACAGGAATCTTGCTCAACTACCCTTCAACAAGTTTACCGCAAAGATACTGCTTTGGTATCGTTGAGGAACCTTAACGGATAAGGTACTGCTTTAATGTTCCAGAGAATCTTCTGCTTTCAAAGATACTGCTTTGGTATCATCGAAGAACCTTAACAGATAAGGTACTGCTTCAATGTTCCAGAGAATCTTCTGCCTTCAAGATACTGCTTTGGTATCATCGAAGAACCTTAACGGATAAGGTATTGCTTCAATGCTCCAGAGAATCTTCTGATTCCAAAGATACTGCTTTGGTATCGTTGAAGAACCTTAACGGATAAGGTACTGCTTCAATGTTCCAGAGAATCTTCTGCTTCCAAAGGTACTGCTTTGGTATCGTTAAGGAACCTTAAACGGATAAGGTACTGCTTCAATGTTCCAGAGAACCTTCTGCCATCAGAGATACGACTTTGCTATCATCGAGGAACCTTAATAGATAAGGGACTGCTTCGACCACCCAGAGAATCCTCTGCATTCAAAATATTACTTTCGAAGAACCTTAATAGATAAGGGACTGCCTCGACCACCCAAAGAACCTCAAGTTATGTTGTTCAGTTTGAACCCCGCTACTTCATTCTGTCAGCTCTTACTCTACAACACTTTACCTTTTGTGAGACAAATTTTGGGGCATTCTTATATCTAATTGACTTTTACCCTTAGAATGAACGCCGTAGCCGTTCACTCTCTCGGTTTAAGCCAATTAAATAGGGGCATCTATCATACCCCAAATTTGTCATACTCTCTCATTTTTCTTATGCTAAGCATGCTGTTGTTTCACGGACTGTTCTCAAGATGATCACTGGGCATGTGACCATGATCCTCTAAAATTTAGGGTATGGAGGTGCTGTTTGTGCTCAGTGTAGTTACAGGCTTCTTCAAGAGTGATGAATTCAAGTGGAAACAAGGAGAGATAGGTCCTCATTATCATGGTTAATTAGTCAATACGTGATTAATTGACTTCAAGTTGATTGGATGCCATGATTAGAAGTTAGTTTCTCAATCCATGCTTAAGGTTGTTTCAAGTTGCAAGATCAATTTATGACAAGGTTTGACTTAATTTGTGTCAAGTTTGTGATTTCAAGTTATGATCATTCATTTTCCAAGCATAATCAATTTGTGATCAAAACATATTTGTGCAAGGTTTGGATGATCTCCAAATCATGTTAGGAGCATTTTAAGGCATAATTTGAGTAATGGGAAGCCATGGTTCAAATTTTCAAATTACCTCGAGCCATGCTCAAAGTGTTTAAATTGCTTCAAAGTTATATTTCAAGTGTGTGCCAAGCGTTGCTTCAAGTTGTTAGGTCTCTTGATCAAAATTAGGCCATAAAGGTGATTTGATTTCGTGCCATGCTGGAGGTTTTTCAAGTCTTGATTAGATTGTGCAAGCCATGAAGAGATTATTTTCAAGCTACTTTGAGTCATTTTTTCAAGTCATAAAAGAATTGTTTCAGGTGACAAAATCCCAAGTCTAATGACGGTCATAGAGCCCGTTCAACTACAAATCAATTTCAAAGTCATCACAAAGAATTGACAAAATATAAGGCGAGGTTGAAATATTCAAGAAGAAAGTAAAAGGTCACAATTGCACAAAGACTTGGAATTGCAAAACCAATAAGGCATGACATTGTGATTTTTAACCTAAACAACAAGTACGAACATAAATTTCAATTTTTCCAATTGCCACATTAAGTTCAAATTAATTTCCAAGAAATGATACTACTTCAATTAGAGTTCCAAATTTACAAGACATCACACAAACGTTCAAGGTTACACCAAGGCCAAAATGTTACATAGAGAAGCAAAGATCAAAATGAGAAATTAGGATTGAAAAATGTTGCATCCAATACTTAAAGCCATGTTTCAAGCCATACCAAGTCAAATACGCAAAACACAGGTTAACATACAACACATATGCATAAGCTGCAACAGTTCAAACTGGCTTCAAAGGGACTGGATATCAATATCATTCAAAATGATGCAAATATTTCAATAGCCAGGAAGTATGTCAATCTCAGACAATGCTATAAAAAGAACATAAGAAGTTGAACGCCCATACTTATAGGATTCCACAGGAAAAGCAGTACATCACCCCTGTCTATAAAAGGGATTGAATACATCCATTAGAGTGCACCTGCAATTGATAACAAGAGTCAACGTTTTTGAAGTATTCAAACAGTCAGAATGCCACATCAGCATAGTAAAATTAGAGAAATTACTCACGCAGTGAAAGTCACATTTACGCACAGTGAAAACTCAGAGGAAAATTAACACATTCTAGAGCCAATTCCAATTCACTACATACAAAATTTTCAAAAAAACAACCTCAGAATCCTGGAATTCGTACAAGGGCGCATTCCACCCAAATTTCAAAATGGCATCTTGTACTATCATCCTTCCTCCCCAAGTTTTCATACCAAAACCCTAATTTCGGAGCCTATAAATAGACCGCACTATTCACTCACAAGACACCAAGAAAAACCCTAAAGAAACTCTGCCGAAATCTAAGCCTAACCTACCCCAAAGCTTCCATTTTTTCAACTCTTTCAGAGCTCACATCAGAACTCTGGCTAAAAATGAAGCTCAAAACACATTACAATCATCACACAAGCTAAAGAAGAGGAAGATTCAAGGAGAGGTTCAAGCATGTACCTAATTGTCGAAGCATCTTGACTTGGTAGATTGTCCTGAAACCCTTATCGCTATATATTTTGCTCCAACTTCCTGCGCAACATCTTAAGGTATGCTGAATTGGGAGCTAGGGGGTTTCGATTGGGGTTAGGGATATTGATTTGTGTTATTCTGTCTTGAGTACTTTCTCTGATTTCTTTTCTTACTTGCGGTAATGTTTGATTTTCGCATAAATATGAGGTTTGTGATAGAAATTGACCTGTCATCGTGTGTTGTGAGAGGGAGAGTTGAAGGTAGGAGACGCGATTGAGTCTGAGGTTGAAGAGGAAACTCGGTTGGATTTTAAGAGAGAGAAAGAGGGCGATGGTTTTAAATAATGAAATTTTTTTTTCTCTTTCTGCTTTTGATGAATAGAGATAAAGGCTGAGATTCTGAAATGAGAAGTAAATAGTTATGGCCTAGGTACTCGGTTCTTATTCATTTTAAATTACCCCTGCCGTGTAATTAATTAATTATGTTTAAAGTTTTGGTTGGATCAAATCAAATTAGTACGTTTTTCCGAGACCATGATTCATGACTATTCAAGTTTATCCTTTACCTTTAATAGTAATTAATAGCATAGAAAAAGCACGTTTGACACCTCAGGCGGTACGTGGGATGACAAAGTGACGGTTTGTTGTTTCTAGGGTTAGAAGGATACTCGAGTTTGGGGGCCTCTTGGGCCGGCCCGATTCGATAGCATTAAGGTACCCTTTATGGCCATTGTGTGGTGTGACTCTTAAGGCCATTGAGCCTAATAGGATTGTTAAGAAATAGATTTAGAATTCCATAAGATTTAATTAGCTCAAGGATTAATTACAATATTATTCCCAGCTTGTTATCAACCCATTACAAAATTTGTGTTGATTAAAATACTTAAGTGATTAATTGTTGGTTTTGTTTATAATTATTCAACACTTAAATAATACTTATTTAATTAAACTTTAACTAATTACTCAATTTCTTTATATAAGATAATTCAAACCATTTTCTAATTAATTACGAAAGTAGTGGGCTTTTGGAGTCTAGCACTCCTTGGGTCCTTGGATGAATGCTCTTGAGGCGCACGCCTTGAGTTGTGTTCATTCCGTCTTTCGCTTATTAAAAATACTTAAGACAATTAACCTTTTGCTTAATTAAAATATAATTAACTCTTACGATTACTTAATTAAGTTAAAAATCATAATCTAAAAAAAGTTCCTAATCATTTTAAAATACTTAAAATATTTAATCTATATCAAAATACTCAACCCCTAAAAATACAATATTTTCTCAAATTAAAATTCTCAATCTAATTCCTAATAATTTTCTCAAATCAAATTAAATCATAATCCACTTTTATTAATCATTAACTATTTTCTTAAATTAAATCATAAAAATGTTTAGGTTAAATATTTCTAAAACTCTTTCCTAATCAAATTATGGAAGTAGTGGGCTTTTGGGGTCTAGCACTCCTTGGGCCCTTGAACGATCACTCTTGGGGCGCACGCCTTGGGTTGTGTTCATTCCGTCTTTCATTTCTAAACCTAAAAAACTCACAACCCAATTAAAATACTTAATCATTTTTAAAAATCTTATCAACTCCAAACCCTAATTCAATTAACGCATCTAAAATATATCAAATTCAAATCTTTTTCTTAATCAAACTACGAAAGTAGTGGACTCTTGAAGTCTAGCACTTCTTGGGCCCTTGAATGAATGCTCTTGAGGCGCACGCTTTGGGTTGTGTTCATCCCAAACTTTCTTCCTAAAACACTCGCTCTAATTATATGGACAAGTAAGCCAATTGTCCAACAAATACAATTTCATAATTAATAGAATGAAAAAGGTGTTATTGAGATCTAGCATTTCAGTCATGCCCCGATTAATTGGTTACGAGGCCGACGTCTCGTTTATCGAATAATCGTCATTCTCGCTCAAAACACTTAGCAAACTAAACGCTTCCTACGCAACCAAAACCCTAAAAAATACATACGCAAATCCAAACTCTTTTCTCAACCAAATCTTAACACACTTAATCCAATTCCAACAACTTTCAACAAAAAAGAACATTGTTTAGTCCATTCTCTCGCGCATATGAACTAGTGCTTCAGCCTCCCTTGACGAGCAGACAAGCCAACGTTTGGCAGTTAGAATGCGAATTAAACACTCGTTCGTTTAAAAAAATACCAACCAACCGTAGTCCCACGAACTACGAATGCTCTGACTTTCCCATTGCACGAGGGAATACGTAGGCCCGAGGATTCTTAATCCTTGCCGAGCACACTAATAAAAAACCACCCCTTTTCCTTTAGAAAGCAAACCCTTTAGAAGATAAACAAGCAAACATTATCAAACTATCTCTCGAATCGAATCAAGAGGTTCCCGTTGAGTACAACGGACGTAGAGGGTGCTAACACCTTCCCTTTGCGTAACCGACTCCCGAACCCGAATTTGGTTGCGACGACCATGTTCTTATATTCCCTTCAAAGGTTTTCTCAATATTTTCCTTTCCCTCTTTTGGGATAAATAAAGTTCGGTGGCGACTCTGTTTCGAACAGTTTATTCCGCGTCCATCGCGAGGATCGTATTTTTCGAGGTACGACACACAACTTCTAAGAGAGGACATAAAACGACTCACCAATTCAACCTAGAATGGTGTATACAAAACTCGTACAATATACTCAAGACACTTAGCCTATTGCTCTTGATCTTCTCTCTGTATTTCTGTACTTTTTCCTTTGGTTTTGTGCGCTTTAAATAGCAACCTGAATTGAGCTTGGACTCCCTACAATATCTGACCTGATTTGTTATTTAAAACTGAATATTCAAAACAGATTTTCTCCTAAAATCTTTTCAAATCTTCAACCTTTTAAATCTACTAAAAATCTACACCAGATCTCCTATGCAGCAAAGAATATCTAACCCAAGATATTCGCATCCAATGAGACAACTTTCACTCCACAATTCCAGCTAACACGCAAACCCTAACATCACAACCTGATGTTATTAATTCTGCAGATCTAATGTCACAACATCGCCTGTGACATCAGACATCCAAACTTCAGCAATTTAAATACTTAACACAACCCAGTGTTAAGACTCAATGTTGCAACATCAACACTTTGACATCAACATTGAACATACTTTGTTTTACCAAAATTCTAGCCAATCCAAGAACTAACAATCTCCCCCTTTGGCTAATTTTGGCTAAAACAATCTCTGCACCTTCAGAGACTTCAGCAGCGAAAAAACTTCAAACAATGATTTTGAAACTTCAAGCAGCAGCATCTTCAATAAAGACTTCACAAAACTCTATTGCAGCATCATCTTCAACAGCAACAATCTTCAAACAGCTGCACATATTTCAACATTAGCAGCAATAAGCACTCCCCCTCAATGCAACAACCAGCATAGCAGCTGTTCAGCAATTACTCCCCCTTAATTTCTCCCTTGACAGCATTTGACATTAGTACTCTTGGATACTCTTGGCTACTTCTCCCCCTTTTTAGCCACAATTTGACAACCTCATCAAGTTAGTCTAACTATAGTTAGTACTACCCTAGCTCTCATTGTCAGTCTCACAGTCAACAAAAAGACATAACAAATCATAGAACAAAAACATAAAGGGTGCATATAACAGCACAATATTCATGATACAAACCATGCACAACAATGCAGAAACAAAAACAACAGAATCAAAATTAAAACTACTAGCTAAGAAAAACAATAAAAGCTTTAATCATCTGAGCTGAGATCATCATCTTCTTCATCTTCTTTTGGACTGTCAGACTCATCTTTCTTATCAGCAACTACTTTTCCACTTTCTTTTTCTTTCATCTTCAGAGTCATAAGTATTTTTTTAAACTTGTCCTTCCTTTCAATGTTTACTCTGATGACTTCATCTAGTTCTTTACAGGCTTCCTCCAGTTCAGAAATCATATCAGTCTTGACATGAGTATGATTAGTAGATGTTGAGGCAACTGGCTTATCAGCAACATGTTTTCCTTTAAACAGCTTCTGATGAAAAGACAATTCAGGCTTCCTTCTACACACACTCTCATCCTGGTGAAGAATCCCAGGATGCTAAGACAGGATTATCCCACAAATGAGGGATGGAAATGCAATAGGAAATTTCACAGCTCTTGTTGCAGCGTGCTTGATAGTCTGATTATAGATGTAAGAGCCATAATCAATTAGTCTCTTTGTTCCAATGGCATAAACTAATTTGCCCAACCCAGCAGAAACAGAGGTCTTGTGGTTAGTAGGAACCCAGTTAACCGCACCTATTCAATGAAGAAGAGCATATTTCACACTTAATAAACTTGCTGATAACTTTCCTTTTGAAGGCCAAACTTCTACCTAACCAGCTGTGATTTCTTTGCAGATAACATTATTAGAAACTCCTAATTCCCCATAATCTTCCTCACTTCTTCCTAAGTAGGCATTGATCACCTTAGGAGAGAACCAGATACACTTACCCCTGACGGTAACTCTTCTGAAGGTTAGGCTTTTGCTGTCATCAATAGACTCAGGGATATTCACTATAAATTCTCTGACCAGTCTATCATAGCAACTAGTCAATCCTGACACAGTCCTTATGAGACCAGCAAACTTAATTAGATCTACAATTCCAGTAGACTCTAAGTCATCTACTACTAGCTCTCTTTCCAGAGCTATCCTTCTTTGGCTCACACAATTCCACATGGATGCACTTCTGGCACAGTGAAATGAGATATTATCAGGCACTTGATCAGCAGCTCTGTTCATCACAGGGTTGATGTCTTGAGCATCACACTCTGAATCTGATTCTTCCGTGATTCTCCTCTTCTTGCCAGACCTGGCAACTTTGCTCCACGACTTGGGAGAGTCTGCAACTGAAGTCCTTTTCTTGACCATATTTTCATTAGGAAGTGACTCTACTCCTTTCCTTTTCCTATCCTCCCTTCTTCTTGCATTACCAATGATATCACTATCCGATGAGTCCTTAACATTTATAACCTCAACCTGATCCTTCCCTTTACTCCTGTGACTTTCATTCCTAGGGGACGATGTTCTGACATCAGAGAGGACATCAGTATCTTCACGATCTTTTTCTTTACTACCACCTTCAGCGTCTTGAATCACAGACAAGGCCAGTCTTTGAAGATTTGTGTCCTCACTTTGAGAGTCCACCTGTTCAGCAGGCATTTGCCTTAAAGGGACAGAAATCCCTTTCACACGTATTCCCTTCTCAAGAATTTTGGCGGCAATCTGCTCCAAATGCATGTCCACATCATACTTCTCCTCAACAGCTTGAGAAGATGATGACCTAGTTTCAGTTTTATTCAACTTGGTTGAAGGTTTAGAGACACCTGAATCTGGGAGTTCCATAGGAATGTGTTCTTTGTCAGCAAGTTCTTTTTTCGAAGAAACCCTAGTTCGTACATGCGCAGGTCTTTGAGAATCAGAGTTCTTGGATGAGGAAGACATCGTTCCTTTGTAACAGACTAGGTTTAGAGAAGATTTTTCTATTCTGTTGAGATTAATGGAGATGAACCGTTGAGACGAGAACGCTTTGATGAATCTTGATATAAAATCAATATGGTAAGGCGCTTGATTTTGAGTACCTCTTAAAGACCAATCACTAATTTTCTCCCTCCATAAAGACTTTCCTTTTAAAAATTTAAAAGAATTCACATCAGAACTCATTAACTCTGAGTGACCTTTCAGCATCCCGATGTCATAGTCTGATGTTATAACATCAACTTAAACATCATTAGTTGAATTAACTTCAAGGGAAATCCACTGATAGCAGTTATCTTTGGTTCTGGCACCCTTCATAACAACTTGATTATGCTCACCAGATACCACACACTCATCTTTGGTGTAGTTAACTTTGTAACCTTCATCACATAACTGACTTATGCTAATCAGATTAGCCTTCAAACCTTGGACAACACTACAACAAAAGTAAGTTATAACATCGCACCTTAGACAGCGCTTTAATACAAAAGCGCTGCTATAAGTTAAAAACAAGGAATCTATTCATTTAAAAAAATAAAAGCGCAAAAAATATAAGACCTTAGACAACGCTTTGGTCAAAAGCGCTTTATAAGGTCTTATAAATTTTAAAAAAAAATTTAATGGAAAATATTAGACAGCGCTTTAGTTAAAAGCGCTTTCTAAGATCTTATAAATTTAAAAAAATATAAGACTTTAGACAGCGCTTCCGTAAAAAGCGCTTTCTAAAGTTTTATTAATTTAAAAAAAAAATTAAAGGAAAATATTAGACAGCGCTTTCATTAAAAGCGCTGTCTAAGGTCTTAAAAATAAATAAAAAATAAAATCAAAAGCGCTGTCTAAGGCCAACCTTAGAAAGCGCTTTGAAAAGCGCTGTCTAAGATCCACCTTAGAAAGCGCTTTTATGACAAGTGCTGTCTAAGGTCTAATTAAATTAAAATATATGAATAGTCAGTATTCATTTTCATATTTCCGCTCTTTCTTCTCCCCTGCTAGCAAACAGAGCTCAAAACCCTTGCGAACGAAAAACCTTCACCGTCAACCGTCCTCCACCGTGCCGTCGTTCGTTGTTGCCGTCGTTGCATTGCCGTCCGTCCGATTCTGCTCACTGCCGTCGTTTTCGTTTCTGCTCATTGCCGTCGTCATTCGTTTCTCTTTCTGCTCTTTGATACATTTCGTTCTTGCATTGCCGTTGTTACCGTCGTTAAAGGTACGTCGTTGTTGTGAAGAATAGGGTTTTGTTGCTTTACATTGTTGTTGTAGGGTTTTGTTGCTTTACAATGTTGTAGTGAATGATTATGTTTGATGAGTTTTGTTAATGAAGTTATGTTGGACTGTTTTATTAATGAAGTTTTGTAGTGAATGAGTATGTTTGAAGTTTTGGTAATGAAGTTTTGTAGTGAATGAGTATGTTTGATGAAATCTTCTAAAAAACTCTAAAAAACTCTTAAAATTGATGGAGTTTTGTTAAAATTGATGGAAATAGTTTAGTTTAGTTTTATTTTTTCCACCTCTTAAATCTTCTAAAAAACTCTTAAAATTGATGGAAATGTCCTCTGAATTTTAGAATTCAAAGCTTGTTTTTGAAGCCTCAAAATTCTAGAATTTGAGATGGTTGAGTTAATAAACAAATATAATGAACATAAACATTTCACTAAAACATAAGAAATTCAACCAGTTACATATCAAACACTATCAAACTTGTTTATTTCTTGATTAATATGGTTGAATTAATGTTATTTTGTTGACCTTAATAAGTAGGAAAACCATGGATAAAAAATGGATGGATGCCGATCGATTGTCCAAAGAGTACGAGAATGGGGTATTGGATTTCGTTAAGTTTGCTGTTCAACACGCTGACGCTAAAGAGCTCAATCGAATAAAATGTCCTTGCTTGGGTTGTTGTTATGTGGGTAGGGTTGACGCAGATGGATTGAAATCGCATTTACTGATGAATGGAATTGATCGAAGTTATAAGTGTTGAATACATCATGGGGAGAAAATTAACGAGAATGTTGAACCGACGGGGAAAAGTAATACGACCTATGCTTCAGATGACAAAGACACGGAAACATACGATTGTGATCGAGTCGAAGAGATTGCAGAAGCAGTTGTAGAAGATCTTCATGATTGTCCCGAAATGTTTGAGAGGTTGGTAAGTGATGCAGAGAAACCGCTCTATCAAGGTTGCACTAAATTCACAAGACTGTCTGCGGTATTGAAGTTGTACAACTTAAAGGCGGGCAATGGATGGTCGGATAAAAGTTTCACAGAGTTGTTGGCCCTTTTGAGAGAAATGCTACCGGATGATAATGTTCTTCCCAATCGAACCTATGAGGCCAAAAAAATGTTGTGTTCTATTGGCATGAGCTATGATAAGATACATGCTTGTCCAAACGATTGCGTTTTGTTTCGAAACGAATATGCATCGTTAACTGAGTGCCCTAAATGCGGTTTGTTTCGATATGAGAAAAAATTGTCTCCAGCCAAGGCCTTATGGTATTTTCCTATAATACCGAGATTTAGGCGCTTGTTTCGTAGTGAAACCGATGCAAGACACCTGACTTGGCATGCAGATGAAAGAATTATTGATGGAAAGTTGCGACATCCGGCTGATTCACCACAGTGGTTGAAAATTGATAATGATTATCTTGACTTTGGAGAAGAAGCAAGAAACCTTCGCTTGGCATTATCTACTGATGGAATGAACCCGCATGGTCTTCAAAGTATCTCACATACCACATGGCCTGTGATTCTTATGATTTATAACCTACCTCCGTCGCTATGCATGAAGCGTAAGTACATGATGTTATCTATGTTAATCTCTGGGCCTAAACAACCAGGGAATGACATAGACGTATACTTGACACCTTTGATCAAAGATTTAAAGATATTGTGGGAGAACGGTGTGGAGGTTTATGATGGATATAGGAAAGAAAGTTTCAATTTGAGGGCGATGTTGTTTGGCACAATTAATGATTTTCCAGCTTACGGGAATCTATCAGGGTACAGCATAAAAGGTGAAAAAGCGTGTCCTATTTGTGAAGATAAAACAGTTTCGAAGCGATTGGAGTTTGGTCATAAGAATGTCTTTCTCGGTCATCGTAGATTCTTAAATGCCAAACATAACTACCGTGGGTGGAGACAAGAATTCAATGGAGACATCGAACAAGGTAGAGCTCCACCTATGTTGTCAGGTGACCAAGTTTTTAAAAAGGTGAAAGATATGCGTACTGAGTTTGGCAAACCTTTTGCACATAAGGTTGTCAAAGGTGGGTGGAAAAAGAGGTCGATATTTTTTGAATTGCCATATTGGAAGTCTTTGTATGTGAGACATTTTCTCGATGTTATGCATATTGAGAAAAATGTATTTGAAAGTGTTATTGGTACGTTACTCAATATAAAAGGAAAGACTAAGGATGACCTTAAAGCAAGAAAAGACTTGGAAGCGATGGGGATTAGACCTGAATTAGCACCCGTGAAGAAAGGAAGACGAACATATCTACCACCTGCTGCTTTTACTCTGTCTAGAAAGGAGAAGAAAATATTGTGTAAGTTTCTGAGTGGAGTTAAAGTTCCAGAAGGATACTCTTTAGATGTCAGAAGACTTGTGTCTATGAAAGGCCTCACGTTGAAGAGTTTAAAGACACACGACTGCCATGTTATAATGGAACACTTTCTACCAATAGGTATACGTTCTATTTTGCCAGTGAAAGTAAGAAGCGCCATAACTAATTTGTGTTTTTTCTTTAGGTCAATTTGTAGTAAGGTAATCGATCCCGATATCTTACCAACACTACAAAAAGAGATAGTTATTACCTTGTGTGAGCTTGAAATGTATTTTCCTCCCTCTTTTTTTGACATAATGGTACATCTAGTTGTTCATCTTGTGAAAGAGACACAGTTGTGTGGACCAGCTTATATGAGATGGATGTACCCTGCTGAACGTTATATGAAAATATTAAAAGGGTACGTGAAAAGCCGAAGTCGACCAGAGGGGTGTATTGTTGAACGATACATTGTTGAAGAAGCGGTTGAGTTTTGTACTGAATATTTGTCCAATGTTCAGTCGATTGGACTCCCCAAAGCTCATATTTTTGAAAAAAAGGATGGTAAAAAATTAATTGGAAATAAAATTGTGACAATATCAAGGGATGAACGAGATCAAGTGCATTTGTATGTTCTGCACAATGATAATGAGGTTGAGCCATATGTTGAGATGCACAAGGATGTACTCCGAAGGTTAAATCAGAACAGAAATGAAAATTGGATAGTACGAGAGCACAATCAAAGTTTCATACAATGGTTAAAGGATCATATTTATTCGAAGCGCTCAGATCCTGCTTCAGTAACAGAAAGGTTGAGATGTTTGGCATATGGTCCAAGTTTGCATGTGTATTCTCATAGCGCATACGCAATTAATGGATACACATTTTATACCAAAGACCAAGACGATAAAAGTACTATGCAAAATAGTGGTGTCACCGTCCTAGCTGAAGCAATGCACATATCAAGTATGAAGGACTTAAACCCCAAATATGCAAATCTGTCATATTTTGGAGTTATTGAGCACATTTGGGTGTTTGATTACGAGAAGTTTCAGATTCCAATCTTTGGTTGCAAGTGGGTAAATAGTAGTGGCATACGAATGGATAAGTCTGGATTTTTGCAAGTGGATCTTAATAGGGTGGGGTACAAAGATGAGCTTTATATTCTAGCATCTCAAGCTAGACAAGTGTTCTATGTCACTGACCCGACGAGTACGAAATGGTCTATAGTGCTTCTATCTAACAAAGTGGTTGATGATAGCGGTGTAGATCAATGTGATATTGATGTTGAGAATGAGTCATGCATTAGACGGAATGAGTTGAATACAAATGATCAAGATGAGGATCTTATAGAGGATGAGTCATATATCAGAAATGACCATAACGAGGGAATTTGGATCCATTCATCCGTCCGCATTGCTAAGACACAAGTAATTCATATTCCAACCAAGAAAAGAAAGAGATGTTAGTGAAAGAGGTAAAATTTGTTATATACTTGATTTCTTTATTATATTTGTTATATATTATGTCATATTTGTTATATATTAGTGAAAGAGCATTTTATTTTCATTTTTTACATGGTAATGTTATTTAGACTCCAACAAGATCCAAAACAAAGGATAAGCGAATTCTGGAGCATACCGAGTCCGTTGTTTCAAAAAAACAGGTACATCACAATTATATGATATTTATGCATAAAAAATGTTAAATTGGATATCTTATACTTCATCTAACAAATTATATGATATATAGCTGTTAATCTTACACTTGTTTAATCTTACAGTGGACATTGGTTGTTGGTCGCAATTAACCACAACGGAGAGTCAACCCCATTATTACATGGAATTATGTGAAGGTATATTAATTATCACATGTTTTATTATATTAGTGATGCTACTTGATAAAACTTAGGATTTATCCATATTTTCTTTTCATTTGTAGTGTCCTCGGCAACGCAATCAAATAGATTGCGGCTATTTCATGTTGAGGTTTATGAGAGACACTCTTTTGTTGGATCGAATAGAGATTTCATCCGATGTATGTATTTCTAACTTATGAGTTATTTTAATATTAACACATATCTCTCATGTCTAATGAAATAGTTAAAACTAAATCAAACTATGTTATATTATTATGTAGTACTTTGAAGAATGCAAGTGTGCTCATTACTCAATTTCTAACTCGGAATTTTACAAGGTATAATATTGTACTCTTACTTTAATTGATGAGAATTTAAATATGTGTAACTTTGTTTATGTATTCTTTTAATTGAATTACAATCTTTGTGTTTTCAGGACCTATAATGTAGATTTGAAGCAATGCTTTGGTTGGATGCAAAAGTATTAGTATAAGTAATATGTGCATTTGTAGAAAAAATGTAATGATTTGTAATTATAAATAGGTGTATATATAATTTTGGTTTGTAATTTTAAATATATATATTGGTTTGAATTGCCAATTGTTTTGCATATATAATTTTGGTGTAAATTGCCAATGGTTTGAATTGTCAATTTCTGAAAAAAATTGCTGGTTGTAAAACAGGTAAAATTCTGGTTGAAAAAACCTGGTAAAAATTGTGGTTTAAAAAAATTTATATAAAATTTTTCGTATACCTTAGACAGCGCTTCTGGAGAAAGCGCTGTCTAAGGTAGGGCTTAGACAGCGCTTTTGACAAAAGCGCTGTCTAAGGTAGGGCTTAGAAAGCGCTTTTGACAAAAGCGCTGTCTAAGGTATACCTAGAAAAGTTCAAAAAGGTTGACCTTAGACAGCGCTTTTAGTGAAAGCGCTGTCTAAGGTATACCAAAAAAATGTCAAAAAAGGTAGGGCTTAGACAGCGGTTTTGGTGAAAGCGCTGTCTAAGGTATACCAAAAAAATGTCAAAAAAGGTGAGGCTTAGAAAGCGCTTTTTCCAAAAGCGCTGTCTAAGGTATACCTTATAATGTCAAAAAGCGCTGTCTAAAGGTACCATAGACAGCGCTTTTCATTAAATATACCCCCCTTTAGACAACACTTTTGGTATTACCCAAAGCGCTGTCTAAACCTATAGCAGCGCAGGTTTATACAGCGCTTAAAAGCGCTGTCTAAGGGCAAAAAAAGCGCTGTCTAAGGTCTTTTTTGTGGTAGTGCAAGGATCACACTATCAAGAGTAAGACCATCAAGATTCTTCACTCTTCCACTTCCTTCTACTACTCCTTTTCTCCATTGCCAAACACAACCTTATTTGCATGGCAAGGATTGAACTCCACCAACTGCTCCTTTGATCCAGTCATGTGCATTGAACATCCACTGTCAAAGTACCATGCATCCATGGCAACATGTCCATCTGAGGTATGAGCCAATAAACACGTGACCTGAGCTTTAGGAACCCATTGTTTAGCAACTTTGGATCTGACCTTATTCTGTCTGGTTTGAGGAACTGAATTTGGATAACCATGGAGCTTGAAGCACGAGGACTGCATATGTCCAACCTTACCACAATAGAAGCATCTTACTCTGTCATCTCTAAAATGGTTAAATCTTTTGCCACTTTGATGATAATGCTGTGGCTGCCACCTATAATGTTGTCTCCTTCTTCCATAGTTGGATTGTCTTCTTCTGTACTGAGGATGCTGTCTCCTAGGCTGTCTCCTATGGTGATGAGGCTTCCTTCTTCCATAGTGATGGGGCACAACATTGTTGTATCCATATCCATACCAGTTTTCCTGATGTTGAGACATCTGATGAGACATGTTCTGTTTGAACCTTGCAGCTTGCATGCTCTTGTGATATTGGGGAGGCATATACTGACTAGCTCCTCGAAGCTGCATCTTCCTCTGATGGGGACCATTCTTTTTCTCAACATTCTGAGGCTGAACAATCTTCTTAGGGGTAGAATCCTGTCTTTTTGTTTGAGACATTGGTTGGGACACCTCCTCCTTTGTTCCTGAAGTGCTTGCTTCATCAGAAACCTTTTTCTCAGCCACAAATCCTATACCTGACTTATCACCAGCCACTTTTTCTGTCTGAAGGATCTTATCAAGTGTGTCTGTACCATAACTCAGCATCCTAACAGATTTGGTCATATGCTCAAGATGAGCTTTGACCAGTGAGACTTCGTTTTCCAAATCAGCTTTAGCAGTCTCAAGCTGAGCAATCTGTTCCTTTTGACTCTTGTTTTCTTGACAGATTTCAGCACTCTTTAGGCAAAGCTCTTGATAAGTAGAATCTAGTTCCTCAAAGGTTATTTCTCCATCACTAGAATCATCATCAGAGACAACAGTTCCTGTCAAAGCTCTAACATGCTTTGCTGACTCACCTTCACTTTCACTATCAGAGTCAGACCAGGAAACTGTCATGCCCTTCTTCTGCTTTTTCAAGAAGGTGGGACACTCTTTCTTGACATGTCCATACCCTTCACACTCAAAGCACTGAACTCCTTTATCTTGGGCAGTTTTCTCTTCATCCTTCTCTTTTGACTTGCTGATGTCAGAAGATATGTTCTTGACATTAGGCCTGGAGTTATTGTTCATCCTCTTGAACACTTTGTTGAACTGTCTTCCCAACATAACTATGGCCTGAGATATATCCTCATAGGATTCAGAACTATTTCCTTTTTCTTCTTGATCATTTTACACCAAGGCTATATTCTTTGACTTCTTTTCTGGTTCTTCCTCATTAAATCCAAGCTCAAAAGTTTGAAGAGATCCAATGAGCTCATCAACTCTCATCTTGCTGATGTCTTGAGCTTCTTCAATAGCAGTCACCTTCATCTTGTACCTCTTAGGAAGGGACCTAAGAATCTTCCTTACAAGCTTTTCATTTAACATCTTTTCACCAAGAGCACTAGATGCATTAGCCAGCTCAAGAACACTCATGTGGAAGTCATGAATAGTCTCATCTTCCTTCATCTTCAGACTTTCAAACTTCGATGTTAGAAGCTGAAGTCTTGACATCTTAACTCTAGATGTTCCTTCATGTGTAGCCTTCAAAATATCCCACGCTTCCTTTGCAACCTCACAGGTATTGATTAGCCTGAATATGTTCTTATCCACCCCATTGAAAATTGCATTTAAAGCTTTGGAATTTCCAAGGGCAAGCTCATCTTCTTCCTTGGTCCATTCTTCTTCAGGCTTCGACTTTGAGGTGCCCTCTTTATCTTTCCCAGCATCATCTTTTTCAAACACAACAGTGCTTTCCATTCTTTAATTATAGCTTTCCAAGCCCTGCTGTCTAAGGATTTCAAAAAGGTGATCATCCTTGGCTTCCAATAATCATAATTCGAGCCGTCCAAGATAGGGGGTCTGTTGACAAATCCTCTAACTTCTTTGTCCATCTTTACACCAGAAAGTAACTTCCCTAGATCTCACCCAGAGACAGACAGGATGCCTGCTTTGATACCAATTGAAATTATGGTATCAGACGTGTGATGTTAAGTGCGATGTCACAACAACACACTCTGCACAATGGACAAAATAAACAGCATAATAACACACCAAATTGTTCACCCAGTTTGGTCTAACTACCTACGTCTGGGGGCTACCAAGCCAGGGATGAAATTCACTACTTGTAGAATTAATTTACAGACTCAACAACCCAGTTGACAATCTCCTAAACTTAATTCCTACTAGTGACTTTCTACCTAAGAAACCACTTAGATATGAGAACGCTACTCAATCCCTAAAAATAATACTCAAGGAACAACCTCTTTGAGCAACCTTGATCTTACTTCACAGCTTTGATCAAGTAATAACTCTCTATTGCTTCACAACTTCTAAGAGAGGACAGAAAATGACTCACCAATTCAACCTAAAATGGTGTATACAAAACTCGTACAATATACTCAAGACACTCAGCCTATTGCTCTTGATCTTCTCTCTGTATTTCTGTACTTTTTCCTTTGGTTTTGTGCGCTTTAAATAGCAACCTGAATTGAGCTTGGACTCCCTACAATATCTGACCTGATTTGTTATTTAAAACTGAATATTCAAAACAAATTTTCTCCTAAAATATTTTCAAATCTTCAACCTTTTAAATCTCCTACAAATCTGCACCAGATCTCCTATGTAGCGAAGAATATCTAACCCAAGATATTCGCATCCAATGAGACAACTTGCTCTCCACAATTCCTAATAACACGCAAACCCTAACATCACAACCTGATGTTATTAATTCTCCAGATCTAATGTCACAACATCGCCTGTGACATCAGACATCCAAACTTCAACAATTTAAATACTTAACACAGCCCAGTGTTAAGACTCAATGTTGCAACATTAACACTTTGACATCAACATTGAACATACTTTGTTTTACCAAAATTCCAGCCAATCCAAGAACTAACAATCATACTTAACATTTCATCCCAGAATCTCAAATAACATTATCGCGCATTCGCTGCACTATTCGCCCAGCGAGTCTGGGGCGAATGTTCGCCTTGCGAATAATTCATTCGTTGTGCGAACTTGCGATTTCCTGCAATCGCTGCTACGTATTAGTAGCACAACAGACCTCAAAACTCTTACGGGTTCAACTTCAATTACTCCAAAAACATCCCCAAAACATTCCTAAGGCATTATGGCAATCAAAAGCACAAATCCCACGACTATTAGGTCGATTCATTACACTATCCTAAACCTCAAAATCCCCTAAACCTTCACAAACCCCAAAGATTCTCATAACTCCCATAAATCCCTTTCTCTACAAGATCCCACATATCATCAACAGAAGGTTTAGCCTCGAATGCCTACTTTTATCCGAATTAATTCAGCCCTTCACCTTCATCATCAATCCATAAAAATACCCCTAAATCACCAATTTACTCATAAACCCACAAACCCTCATAAATCAGCTTTAAACACATCGAATTCCTATATTGAAAATAATGAAAGTCAATACTCCCCATACCTTAGATTGTCGATTACGAGCTTTCTCTCTTGAGTCTTTGGAAACCTTCTCGAATCCTAGCCTCTTCCCTTTTTCCTCAGAGCTCTCCCCTTTTCCTTCTTTTCCACGGTCTAACAAAAATGAATCCTATTCTCAAATTCTCCTTTTTGTTAAACCTAACTCTTGGACTTCAAAAATGGGTTTTCCCCATAATACCCTCACTAATCCTCCTCAAAAGCCCCTCTTACCCTTAATTCCTCTAATATTATTTAAATTAATAATAATACTAATATATTCCATATTATATACTATTTTTTAATTAAATAACCAAAACTCCACAAAATTCCACACAATGCCAAAACACCAAAATTCACCAAAAATCACGAATATTATATTTAAATAAATTAAATAAATATTCTTACAAATTTGGGGTGTTACATAGTAAATCCCATAACATCATGGTAATGTCTCTCAGCTCTCTCCTGCTCAAGATTAGGGGCCTCGGTATCAACTATCCAATTAGTGCTAACACGCACATTAATGTCGTTAGAACAAGGCAATGTGACTCCTTTAACCTCCCTGTTGCCTATCATCAAGTGATATTTTCCATTCTTAACTAGGCGCATAGCATGGCAATGAGTAAGAAATAGAGCTGGTAAGGGTTCAAGGGTCTCCAACTCAGTACGCAATCCTAAAGCTAAGGCTATTGAGGTAATGATCCCTCCGACACAAAATGGAACCGCCTGCTCTACCGCTGGTAGACTTGATGTGTGCAAGTAAAAATGGTGTCGGGTTAACCTTGGTTTTGGAAAGCGCACAATGGATGAAGAATTAATCTTTGGAGTTCACATTTCTTGTGTTCTCCCGGCCAAAGATAGTGTTAGCTAGGATTTGGTGGAAATACCTAATGGCTGGGTTGTGGATGGATGTGGCTTTGAGACCTTCCCATGTGTCGAAAGTCTTATTAGTGATTTTGTGCCAAAAGTCTAGAGCACTAGATTCCCACTCACTCTCTAAAGGTGCCTGTGTAGCATACTCTGGACCGCTAGGAGAACTAAAAATATTACCTATTTGCTCAGAGGTCAAGGAGTAATCATCATTAAACATTCTAAACTCTACGGAACCATAACTTAAAAACTCACACGTCAGCCTAATGTAGGTAGAATTACTCATAGAACAGAATTGTGACATACCTAAGTTTGTAAGCATCTAATTGACGCTATCGAAGAGACCCAAGGTCTGGATAGCAGCGGTGTATGGATACCGGGTTGCGACGACTGCCCTTTTTCGCAATTTAATAAAGTTAAAACGTTGGCTCTGACCAAGGACATTTTCAGGAAATGTAATGCCCATGTAGTCGAAGTTAGTAGCGACTTTAAGAGGTATACTAGCAGAATGATGGTAGTTAGAATGGTTGAAAAGGTTTGCGAGTGAAGAGTGTGAGTGATGGGTGCGAGAAAGGTGAGAATTTTTTGATGAATTTATAGGCAAATTGGTGGAATGTAGATGGTTGGTTGTTATGAGGGATTAATGAGGGGTTAATGTGGGTAGTTGGAAGGTGTTTTGGAAGTGTAAAAAGATGATTAGAGTGATTACCTAGAAAAAACGCGCAAGAATTTGAATTCTGCGCAGACTGTAGTTTCCAACACAATGGCGAACGCCATTAAGCACATGGCGAACGTCATGTGTTGCGAATGAGGGAAAATCAGGAATTTGAACTGATGGCGAACGCCATCAGCATAATGGCGAACGCCTTTATGTTAAAATACGAATTTTTCACTGCAGGTCCAGAAACAGAAGACAAAACCTGTGGTTATTATTTTGATCCTACTGATAGTACTAAAAAAGATACTTAACAAGCCAAGAAAAATTCCAAACTTGATAAATATCATCAACACATAGTTACTGAAAGTGAAATTGTATTAATTAAAATAACAAAAGTACAAACATAGTTCATTGTCGGCATACCGACAGTATACAACAGAATTAAAAGAACGAACAGTACGGGAATATGGAACACTGATACAATTAAACAAAATCCTAGTCTAAGAAAACAGGGAAATGAGTACAACTGAGACTATCCATGGCCGGAGTGAATAAATGATCTGGAACAGATGGTCAAATTGTTCATGAACCACATCCATAAATCCTAAGAAATCCACACGAAGAGAAGTCATCTCTCATCGGAGGAAATCCACTTTAGACTGTAGTGCATGAGTTGCGGTGACAATATCAATAGGTGGAACAATCGGCTGAATAGCTGAGCCACGAGTAACAACATCAGGCATATCGGCCTCTAAATTCTCATAAGCTTGTGGAGAGTCAGAAGGAGTCAGAGACTCGTTCTGACCTTCTAAGTCATAAAGCCAATTATCCTTGTTATGCACACTAGTTTTCTCATGATTCGGCAAGGTAAAATGTTGGACAACAACATTGTCAATCAGTAGTTCAAACTCAACTGGACCAAGGTTTGCAATAATTCCACGGTTGAAACAGAAATTGATGTCCATGGGGCGGCAACTACCAAAAACATGAGTACGGTTCAAATGATACCGAAACCCAATAGCGTCAGCAGTCATGGTAATTAAGCCTCTAATAATAATAGCTCCGAAGGGCTCACGAGAGATCTTAGCAAAGTTAGCTAGCATGAACGGGGCTGCATTAACCAACTTACTTTGAGAGGCATAGAACATGATATAAAGCTCGTCCTTAGAGACTGAAGTCACATTTTCTTCCTTACCAAAAAGGGTGTGGGCCAATGTCTTGTGGAAATACCTGATACCAGGATTATGAATACTCTCAGATAACATACTCATGATGTGTAATTACCAGTCAGAGTACCCCAAAACGGATTCAGATCATAAGTAGTAAAAGCATCTTCAGGAGTCTTAATTATGGCATTGGGCCCATTAGGAAATCCTAATAAGTCAGCCAGCTCATGATGTGTGAAACGGTACTTGTTGCCAAACAGCCTAAAGGTAGCCAACCCACGGCCAAAACCGAACCCTCAGGTAGGATCATAGTATAACGAGCTTAAGAACTCCAGGGTCAAGTTATGGTAAGTGCTAAATCTTTTCCTGATAGCGAAATCATCCCACCCCAACTGATTCAGCAGGTAGGTGACACTATCTCGGATGCCAAGAGTGGTCATAGCAGGGTTGTCAGGGTAAATAGACACATCAAAGTCTCTCTGGGACAGAGCCTCAAAACGGCACCTCTGGACCTCATTCCTAAAAACAACTCCATGGTTCTCGAAGGGCTGCATTCTCCTAGAATTTAGTGCTAGCCAAAGACGAGTTAGCCTGAAATTAGACAATGATTTCCTATTAGTCAAGTTGTACCATAAACAAAGGTTAGTGAAATATAAAAAAAGATAGTAATAATAGGAATAATAATAGTAGTAGTAGTAATAATAATAATAATAATAATAATAATAATAATAATAATAATAATAACGTAAATGTAAGTATGCATTAAAAGTTAACCGCTAATACAAGTAAAAATATGAAAATACCAATAAAACAATAACGAACAAAGATCGTGGGCTACCTCCACGAAGCGCTTCGTTTAATGTCGGGAGCTCGACATTGATCTGGAAAGAAGAATCATTCATTTGGAGGAGCGGGCAGCTTTTCCAACTTATAACTAGTGAAGAATTCCTTGTACTTTACAGTGTGGTAGTGCTTAAGTCGCTGCCCATTCACAATGAATGTTTCGTTTGTTTTTCCTTGGATTTCTATTGCTCCACTTTGGAAAACTTTCACAACCTCAAAGGGACCAGACCATCGGGAACGTAACTTGCCTGGGAACAGCTTCAGTCGAGAGTTAAAGAGAAGAACTATGTCTCTTTCATTGAACTCCCTCTTTACTATTCGCTTATCATGTCATTTATTGGTTCTCTCCTTATAGATTCAGGCATTTTCGTAGGCATGCAATCTAAGTGCCTCGATATCTAAAATTCCTTTCTCCCCTGTCGCTGCGTAATTCATGTTCTAGTTCTACAGGTAGGTGGCAAGACTTGCCATAAACCATTTTAAACGGTGTGGTTCCTATCGAGGTTTTGTAAGCTGTCCTATAAGCCCACAGACCCTCATGAAGTTTAGTAGACCAATCTTTCCTGAAGGTTGCGACGGTTTTTTCTAGGATTTGTTTGATCTCCCTATTTGACACCTCGACTTGTCCACTGGTTTGAGGATGATAGGGTGTTGCTACTCGGTGTCGGACTCCATATTTGAGCAAAAGCTTCCCAAAGACATTCGAAATGAAATGGGAGCCGCCATCGCTAATGGCAATTATTGGTACACCGAATCTAGGAAAAATTATGTTTTTAAAGAGCTTAATCACCACTCGTGCATCGTTTGTAGGAGAAGCTATTGCCTCGATCCATTTTGATACATAATCGACTGCAACGAGTATGTACTTATTACCAAAAGATGATGGAAAGGGTCCCATGAAATCTATACCCCATATGTCAAAGACTTCCACTTCTAAAATCCCCTTCTGTGGCATCTCATTGCGTCTAGAGATGTTTTCAGTGTGTTGACACGGGTCGCAGTTCATAATGGCGATGTGGACATCCTTCCAAAGATTTGGCCAGAAGAGACCAGATTATAGGATCTTTGCACATGTTTTCGAGGTACTTGCATGCCCTCCATAGGGTGCAACATGACAATGAGATATGACATCAGCTACTTCTGATTCAGGGACGCATCGATGGAATATTCTATCGATGCCTCTCTTGAAAAGTAGGGGTTCATCGACGAAATCTTTGCACATGTTTTTGACGTACTTGCATGCCCTCCATAGTGTTTAAGATCATGGAATTTTTTTTTCTTTTGTTGGTATGTTAAGTCTGGTGGAAGCACCCCAGCTGCTAGGTAGTTGACAAAGTCAGCATACCATGGTAGTGTGGTCTTGGTGCAAATTGATTTTACTACTACATTAGTTTCTGCGTCATTAAATGTCAAGGAATATTCAACTATTTCACTTTCGCTTTCTAACTGGGCTACTAGTGGAACACCCCAATTTCCCAAGTCGACAAAAATATACAAATAATACAAAAATAATCAGAGTTCCCTTACAATTGGGATGTCACACCATGAAAAACATAACCTAATAATAATTTTTTTTTTCTATTTACATCATTCACTTTTTGTTTTTTCAAAATAAGTTAAAACAGCAGAATAACATATTGCATCCAAAATCATGGCCATATGCCAACAAAACCATGGTCCATATAAACTCGTGGTTCACCATGTTTTAAAGTGAGTAATGATACATAACACAATAAATAAAAGAACAACAAAAGATAAAATTCCCATTATCCCGTGTTACATATCAGAGCGACTCCTAAGACTCGATCAGGCAACATGCACTCCATGCACTACTCAAGTACCTGGATTATCTGTACTTCCCAAAAAGCACAGACAAAAGAAACAACAAAGGGGTGAGAACTACATTAAATAATTAGCGGTGTAAAATACATGCTAAGGAGTAGAAATCAAGCAATAACATATAATATGCACCCATTCACGGCACACTTGTCACTTTCAATTATAATCCAACAAAGACATAATAATGCAATGTGACTCAATGAAACAATGCAATACAAGTGGTACCACACTACATGGTTCATTCAATTGAACCCAATTTATAAAAGAATCTGGATAAATCACATACACTCCCACTGAGCAATGATTTATCTCCATACAACTCCACATTGGAGTCCGGACAATACTAGGCACCCATCATGGATTCCCACCTAGCTGTCTCCACCAGACACATCATGAAATGCATGACACAAATTACACACAAAACACTTGTATAATAACAATTATACATCTTCACGATCCTCATGATCACACGTGAGATACATACTCACCGTAATACACACTAGTATTACCACAACTGTCAAATCAATTCGTCATAATACACACAATTAAGGAAAATACCTCACGTGGCCTTAATTAGTTAAGTATCTAATTAATCCATCCAAATTCCATTTTAAATCATTTTTACTACCATTACTAAATTCAACAAGTTCTGACACCTATCCCAACCTCTCAGACCAAAAAGGAACGGCATCGGACACGAAATCGGGAAAGAAATCGCGAAACAACAAAATTCTGCACTCTCGTTGGTCATACGCGTACTGCCCACATCCATACGCGTATTGCCCAATTCTACCGCTTGCCATACGCGTATTACCCAGAGGGTTATGCGTACGGGCAAAGGTTGATTTCTCTAAAAAATTCCATCTTGATTCCCTTTACTTCCATTTTAATTCCATTACGCGTAGTACCTCCCTCCTTACGCATAATGCCTTGCCCCTTACGCGTACCATTACGCATTTCAGCAGAGGGCCGTGTAAAAATGGGTACCATACGAGTAATGCCCTCGTATCGCCCTTGCCATTAACGTAACGCCTTGCCTGTTACACGTATGGGCAGCGAATACCCAGAATTTTCTGTTTCCACACTAGTCCAATTCTGATCAATTTTAGCACCCAAATTTGCAACACCAGCAATCACATAGCAGCAACAACATATTGTATTACACATATCATGACAGAATGGATCAATTTACACACTTTTCATCACCATTTGAATCATAAAACCACAAATCCACAACAACAAAATTTATACATAAAATTCTTATGAGGGGAAAGATCCCTCACTACCCTCTCATGTTATCAACACCCATATTGAAATCTATTCTCCCCCTTACCTCGAATTCTCGATTAAATTCTTGTGAAAATTGATGATGCCAAGGTTAGCTTATTCCTCTCCAACTTTCTCTTGGTGGAAATGTGATTATGACCCACTTTTCTTAATTCTCTTTTTTACCTTATTTTACTAACACTAACTATATTATTACTAAAATTCTGATTTTAATTAATAATAACAATATTAATAGTAATAATAATAATCACAATAATAATAATAATAATAATAATAATATGTTACATACTAATATTATTGGATATGCCCCCCATTATTCATTACTACTTAATATTATTCCAACATCTCTATTTTCCCCGTTCCGTTAAGGACCCTACACCTACGCACTCAACTACACACACCCTAAACAAGGCCAAACAAAAGAAATAACACACGATGATTAAATAAATTAAAATGGGGTGTTACAACTCTCCCCCGCTTAAAATATTTTCGTCCTCGAAAATGTACCTGATGGAAACAATTCCGGATACGACTCTCGCATATTGCTTTCCAATTCCCAGGTCACACTTCCTCCTGCAGCTCCTCCCCAGGCTACTCTCACTAGAGGAATCTCCTTCCCTCTAAGTTGCTTCATCTTGCAGTCCTCGATCCTTATCGGCATCGCTTCCACAGTAAGGTTATCTCGAATATGTACCTCATCCCTCTGGATAACATGAGATGGATCCGACACATACTTCCGAAGTTGCGACACATGAAATACGTCATGCAAGTTCGAAAGCTCTGGCGGCAACACCACCTTGTAAGCAACTGTACCCACTCTTTGCAAGATCTGATACGGTCCAATGAATTTAGGATCCAACTTCTTCGATTTCAATGCACGTCCAACACCTGTCACAGGGTTGACTCTCAGGAATACATGGTCACCTTCACTGAATTCCAAATCTTTCTTCCGATTATCATGATGAGTTTTCTGTCTACTCTGAGACGCTTTCATCTTTTCATGGATCATCTGAATTGTCTCAGTAGTTTGTTGCATAATTTCAGGCCCGAGCACAATATTCTCACCAGTTTCATACCAACACAGAGGCGTTCTACACCTCCTACCATACAAAGATTCTAAAGGTGCCATACCAATACTAGAATGGTGATTGTTGTTATACGTGAACTTGTTCAATGGCAAATGAGTATCCCACGCACAACCTTTCTCCAACACACAGGTTCTCAACAAATCTTCTAACGATTGAATCGTCCTCTCCGCCTGACCATCGGTCTATGGATGATAAGCCAAACTCAACTTCAGTTTAGAACCCAAAGCTTCCTGCAAACTCTTCCAGAATTATGAAGTAAACCTCGGATCTCTATCCAAAACTATGCTCGACGGAACACCATGCAGCTTCACAATTATTCTGATATAAATCTCCGCCAGCTTTGACAACGAAAAACTGATATTAATCGGTATAAAATGTACAGATTTCGTAAGCCGATCCACCACTGCCCAAATAGCATCAAAGCCTCTCGCCGTATTTGGCAAACCAGTAACAAAATCCATAGTAATACTATCCCACTTCCATTCTGGAACCTCCAACGGTTGCATCAACCCCGAAGGTTTCTGATGCTCCACTTTTGACTTCTGACATGTCAAACAAGCATAAATGAACTGAGCTACATCTCTCTTCATACCGGACCACCAAAATAACTTCTTCAAGTCTTGATAAATTTTCGTGGCTCCCGGATGAATACTCAAGCTACTCCGGTGACTCTCCTCTAAGATCGCTTTCCTCAATTCCATATTATCCGGCACTCAAATCCTGCCCTGGAATCTCAGTACACCACCCTTGTCCACCTTAAAATCACTCTCAGGATCATCTCCTCCTGTAGGCATCATGTCCGCTAGCTTCACATAAAGCTTCTGATTTTCCTTAATTTCATCTAAAAAGTCATTATTCACTTTAAGCATACCCAATCTAACACTTTCCGGTGTAGTTTCACAAACCATACTCAAGTCTCTGAACTGTTCAATTAATTCCATTTCCTTTATCATTAATATCGACATGTGAATTGTCTTACGACTTAGGGTATCCGCTACAACATTAGCTTTCCCCGGATGGTAACTCAAATTAAACTCATAGTCCTTCAAGAACTCTAACCATCTTCTCTGCCTCATATTCAACTCCTTTTGATTAAACAAATACTTTAGAATCTTATGGTCACTGAATACTTCAAATCTCGATCCATACAAATAATGTCTCCAAATTTTCAATTCAAAAACCACCGCAGCTAATTCAAGATCATGAGTAGGATAATTCCTCTCATGCACTCTCAATTGCAGTGAAGCATATGCCACTACCTTTCCATCTTGCATTAACACTCCGCCTAATCCCATCTTAGATGCATCACAATACACTACAAAAGGTTCATTTGGATTTGGTAGAATCAATACTGGTGCTATATTCAATTTCTTTTTCAATTCTTCAAAACTTTCTTCACACGCCGTATCCTAAACAAAAGCTTGACTCTTTCTAGTTAACTGAGTCAACGGTAACGCCAAATTAGAAAATCCTTCGATAAATCTTCGGTAATAACCTGCCAAACCGAAGAAGCTTCTAATTTCTGTTACAGCCTTCGTAGGTTCCCACTGAAGCACTGCACTTTAGATGGATCCACTGCTATGCCATCACCAGAAATAACATGACCCAAGAAACTCACAGTCTTCAACCAAAATTCACATTTTGAGAACTTTGCAAATAATTTATTATCCTTCAACACCTGCAATGCAATCCTCAAGTGTTTTGTATGATCCTCTTCAGACTTGGAGTAAACCAATATATCATCAATGAATACCACAATAAACTAATCCAGATAAGAATGAAAGATACGGTTCATATATTCCATAAACACACCCAGCGCATTAGACACTCCGAAAGGCATCACTGCATATTCGTAATGTCCATATCGAGTTCTGAACGCAGTCTTCTGAATATCACCTTCCTTCACTCTAATCTGATGGTAACCTGACTTCAAATCAATTTTACTTAAAATACAAGCCCCCACAAGCTGATCCATTAAGTCATCAATCCTTGGAAGTGGATACTTATTTTTAATGGTCACCTTATTCAACTGATGGTAATCGATGCACAGACGCATACTACCATCTTTCTTTTTCACCAACAACACTGGAGCTCCCCACGACGACACACTTGGCCTAATAAACTTTTTATCAAGCAATTCTCCGATTTGAAATTTCAACTCTGCCAATTCTAATGCAGACATCCTGTATGGTGCCATAGATATAGGTCTGGTACCAGGAACAAGATCAATAGTAAATTCAATTTCTCTCGTCGGAGGAAATTCAGTAATATCATCCAGAAACACGTCAGGAAATTCACTTACCACCGGTAACTCATTAACTGATGTACTGCTTTCAACTGATAACCAGACAACCACCGCAAACATCTTAACTTCGTCTTCTAACAAGGTTCTGAATTCCTTAGTAGACAAATAATTAGCCAACGCTTCCTCTTCAGGAGTAAGGAACAACAACCTCTTCCTAAAGCAATCAATGTAAACTCGGTTGAATTCTAACTAGTTCATTCCCAAAATGATATCCAGATTACTAAGTGGCAAACAAATCAAGTCCACTCCAAATTATTTACCAAAAATAGTCAACGAACAATTCAAGCATGCTAAAGAAGTAACCACAGAACCAATAGATGGAGTTTTAATGGTCATCCTCCGATCCAAAGTAGACGGAATAATTCCTAATTTCTTCACACAATCAACAGAAATGAACGAGTGGGTTGCACCCGTGTCAATGATAGCTATCAAAGGAATGTCATTAATAAAACAAGTACCTTTGATGGAACGCTCATCACCGGTAGACTGGGCTCCTACCAATGCGAACACCCTTCCACTTGTCTGAGATTTCTTAGGCTTCTGACAGTGAGTGCTGATATGACCCTGTTCTCCAAAGTTATAACAGGTAGGTATAATAGTCCTACAATTTGCCACAACATGACCTGGTCGTCCACACTTGAAGCACTTCTTCTCCTCATTCTGACAATCATTAGCACGATGACCCGTGCCACCACATTTGAAACACTTGGTAGGATTGAGAGCCTTCTCACCCCCACTTAGTTTCTTTCCCACATCGGCTTTCTGTTTTCCTTTGTCAGCTGGAGCACTATAAGGCGTACCCCCATACCTCTGCTTACCCTTCCTGTCATTTAAGGCTATGTAATGAGCAATTCAGGCCCTGTTATCATTATCATAAATCTGGATTCTGCTTACCAGTTCTGGATAACTCCTTATCTTCTGACAAGCAATGCCCTATTTGATCTCAAGACGCAGCCCGTTCTCAAACTTCAAGCATTTCGAAGTCATAGCCTCATCAGTATTGTAGTGAGCACAATATTGCACCAACTCCTCAAACTGAGCAGCATACTCAACAACAGTCATGCTACTCTGTTTCAGTTCCAGGAACTCAATCTCCCTCGCACTGCGAATATCTTCCGGGAAATACTTTTCCAGAAACTCACCATGAAACACTGCCCAAGTAACAAGAGTACCCGCAGCTTCCAACCTCTGACGACTATTACCCCACCAGGCTTCAACTTCGCCTTCCAGCATATGAGTTCTAAACTGCACTTTCTGAGCTTCATTACAACCCATGGCACTGAAGATCTTCTCAATAGCCTTCAGCCACTTCTGTGCCGCTTCGGGATCAAGAATACCACCCTCAAATGTAGGCGGCTTATTACTCTGAAACCTCTATAAGTTATGGAACTGCGCCTCCCCAACAATCTGATTGTTGTTCTACACTGCCTGTGCCATAGCTTGAGCGCCGCAGCAAGAGCATCATCATTCCTTCCTGCCATACTATTTAACAATCACCACACGGTTAGAAGAACACACAAGTCTGCTTCTATTCTAAAGAAAGACTCCACTACAACATCTAGTCGGACAGACCGACCTGCTCTGATACCAATTGGAACACCCCAATTTCCCAAGTCGACAAAAATATACAAATAATACAAAAATAATCAGAGTTCCCTTACAATTGGGATGTCACACCATGAAAAACATAACCTAATAATAAATTTTTTTCTATTTACATCATTCACTTTTTGTTTTTTCAAAATAAGTTAAAACAGCAGAATAACATATTGCATCCAAAATCATGGCCATATGCCAACAAAACCATGGTCCACATAAACTCGTGGTTCACCATGTTTTAAAGTGAGTAATGATACATAACACAATAAACAAAAGAACAACAAAAGATAAAATTCCCATTATCCCGTGTTACGTATCAGAGCGACTCCTAAGACTCGATCAGGCAACACGCACTCCATGCACTACTCAAGTACCTGGATTATCTGTACTTCCCAATAATCACAGACACAAGAAACAACAAAGGGGTGAGAACTACATTCAATAATTAGCGGTGTATAATACATGCTAAGGAGTAGAAATCAAGCAATCACACATAATATGCACCCATTCACAGCACACTTGTCACTTTCAATTATAATCCAACAAAGACATAATAATGCAATGTGACTCAATGACACAATGCAATGCAAGTGGTACCACACAACATGGTTCATTCAATTGAACCCGATTCATAAAAGAATCCAGATAAATCACATACACTCCCACTGAGCAATGATTTTTCTCCATACAACTCCACATTGGAGTCCGGACAATACTAGGCACCCATCAGGGATTCCCACCTAGTTGTCTCCACCAGACACATCATGAAATGCATGACACAAATTACACACAAAACACATGTATAATAACAATTATACATCTTCACGATCCTCATGATCACACGTGAGATATATACTCACCGTAATACACACTAGTATTACCACAACTGTCAAATCAATTCGTCATAATACACACAATTAAGGAAAATACCTCACGTGGCCTTAATTTGTTAAGTATCTAATTAATCCATCCAAATTCCATTTTAAATCATTTTTACTACCATTCCTAAATTCAACAAGTTCTGACACCTATCCCAACCTCTCAGACCAAAAAGGAATCGCATCGGACGCAAAATCGGGAAAGAAATCGCGAAACAGCAAAATTCTGCACTCTCGCTGGTCATACGCGTACTGCCTTCACCCATACGCGTATTGCCCAATTCTACCGCTTGCCATACGCGTATTGCCCAGAGGGTTACGCAGACGGGCAAAGGCTAATTTCTCTCAAAAATTCCATCTTGATTCCCTTTACTTCCATTTTAATTCCTTTACGCATAGTACCTCCCTCCTTACGCGTAATGCCTTGCCCCCTACGCGTACCATTACGCGGTTCAGCAAAGGGCTGTGTAAAAATGGGTTCCATATGCGTAATGCCGTCGTATCGCCCTTGCCATACGCCTAACGCCTTGGCCATTACACGTATGGGCAGCAAATACCCAGAATTTTCTGTTTCTACACCAGTCCAATTCTGATCAATTTTAGCACCCAAATTTGCAACACCAACAATCACATAGCAGCAACAACATAATGTATTACACATATCATGACAGAATGGATCAATTTACACACTTTTCATCACAGTTTCAATCATAAAACCACAAATCCACAACAACAGAATTTATACATAAAATTCCTATGAGAGGAAAGATCCCTCACTACCCTCTCATGTTATCACACCCATATTGAAATCCATTCTCCCCCATTACCTCGAATTCTCGATTAAGTTCTTGTGAAAATTGATGATGCCAAGCTTAGCTTCTTCCTCTCCAACTTTCTCTTGGTGGAAATGTGATTATGACCCACTTTTCTTAATTCTCCTTTTTACCTTATTTTACTAACACTAACTATATTATTACTAAAATTCTGATTTTAATTAATAATAAAAATATTAATAGTAATAATAATAATCATAATAATAATAATAATATGTTACATACTAATATTATTGGATATGCTCCCCATTATTCATTACTACTTAATATTATTCCAACATCTCTATTTTCCCCGTTCCGCTAAGGACCCTACACCTACGCACTCAACTACACACACCCTAAACAAGGCCAAACAAAAGAAATAACACATGACGATTAAATAAATTAAAATGGGGGTGTTACAACTAGTCTGTCATAAGGGAATTCATCATTAATTGGCACTTCTTCGGGTCTCAGATCCTCAATCCTAGAGAGATGATCTGCTACTACGTTTTCGGTACCTTTCTTATCCTTGATTTCTAAGTCGAATTCTTGCAAGAGCAAAATCTATCCTAAGAGTCTTGGTTTCGCATCTTTCTTAGTCAACAAATATCTAATTGCTCCATGATCGGTATAGACAATAATTTTTGCTCCCACTAGGTAGGAATGGAATTTATCTAAAGCAAACACAACTGCAAGGAGTTCCTTTTCGGTGGTGGCGTAGTTCATCTGTGCATTGTCCAAGGTTCTACTTGCATAGTAAATAGCATGAAGCTTCTTATCTTTCCTTTGTCCTAGGACAGCGCCTACAGCGTAATCACTGGCGTCACACATAATCTCAAATGGTATACTCCAATCAGGTGGTTGCATGATTGGTGCCGTAATAAGAGCGTTTTTAAGGTGTTCGAATGCTTTCAAGCAATCCTCATCAAAGATGAACTCGACATCTTTCATCAACAACTCAGTCAGTGGCTTTGTGATTTTATAGAAATCTTTAATGAATCGCCGTTAAAATCCAGCGTGTCCTAAGAAACTACGGACTTCTCTAACCGTTTTCAGAGGTTGAAGGTTCTCTATAATTTCTATTTTTGCTTTATCTACTTCAATACCTCTGTCGGATACTACATGTCCAAGAACTATCCCTTGCGTTACCATGAAATGGCATTTCTCCCAGTTAAGCACTAAGTTTACTTTAACGCATCGTTCAAGTACCATCTCAAGGTTTGATAAGCAATTTTCGAAATTCCCCCACATATAGAGAAATCGTCCATAAATGCTTCCATTATGTCGTCTATGAAATCTGCAAAGATCGACATCATGCATCTCTGAAATGTTACGGGAGCGTTACACAGTCCAAACGGCATTCGTCGATAGGCAAATGTACCATAGAGACAGGTGAACATAGTATTTTCTTGGTCATCAAGGTGAATAGGGATTTGAAAGAATCCCGAGTATCCGTCAAGATAACAAAAAATGAGAGTGTTTAGCTAGCTGTTCAAGCATTCAATCTATGAAAGGTAAAGGAAAGTGGTCTTTACGAGTGGCTTTGTTAAGCTTCCTATAATCTATACACATTCTTCAACCAGTTTGAATTTGCTTTGCTACGGATTTGCCTTTCTTGTTGCTAACAACTATAACACCTCATTTTTTCGGTACGACATGCATAGGGCTGACCCAATTACTGTCAGATATCGGGTATATAATTCCTGCCTCTAATAGTTTTTGCACCTCCTTGTTTACTACATCACTTAAGATGGGATTTAATCTCCTCTAGTGCTCTCTAGAGGTTTTACAGTCTTCTTCTAGCATAATGTGATGCATACATATAGAGGGGCTTATTCCTTTTAGATATGAAATGTTGTAACCTAAGGCTGTGGGATACTTTCTTAAGACATGTAGTAGTTTTTCAGTCTCTATTTGTCCTAAGTCAGTATTGACTATTACTGGTCGCTCAAGCTCAGTGTCTAGGAATTTATAACTTAAATCTTTCAGTAGTGTTTTGAGTTCTATAGAGGGTTTCTTCGGGCATGGTATTGGATCAGGTGTTAGTGCTAGGCATTCTCGTAGACTGTTATCTTCGTGTGGCTCACGCCAATTATCGTCTTCGAATATTAGAAGTTCTGGAATCTTTAGTACTTCAGTGTACTTAGTCGGTTCCTTCTCCATTTCTCTAACGCATTCGTCGATAGCATCTAGGAAACAACATGAATCATCTATAGCTGGAGCTTTTAGGAATTGGGCCAAGATAAATTCAACTTTCTCTTCCCCAACTTTAAAAGTTAGTTTTCCTTTCTTTACATCGATGATGGCTCAGGCTGTTGCTAAAAATGGTCATTTTAAAATAATGGGTATGTTCGAATCTTTCTTAATGTCCATTATCACAAAATTAGTAGGGATATAGCACTGACCTATACGAACGGGCACGTTCTCTAGCATACCAACAGGATATTTAACAGAACGGTCCGCTAGTTGTAATGATATTTTTGTCTGCCTTAGTTCCCCTAAGTCAAGTTTCTTGCATGTAGATAATGGCATTAAGCTAACACTGGCTCCTAAATCGCATAGTGCTTTGTCTATGATAGATTTTCCGATTACGCAAGGTATGTAAAAACTGCCTGGGTCTTTCAGCTTAGGAGGCATGTTGTTTTGAATTATAGTGATACACTCAGCAGTGAGCATAACAGTTTCATTATCCTCGAGCTTTTTCTTATTCGACAGGATCTCTTTGAGAAATTTTGCATATGAGGGCATTTGTGTAATAGCTTCTGTGAAAGGTATGGTTATGTTCAGTTGTTTTAGAAGCTCTGCGAATTTCTTAAATTGTTCTTCATTTTTTGGATTTGGTAAATCTTTGAGGATAAGGTACAAGTGGTTTGTATGGGGGCGGAGGCACGTAGGGTGTTTCTTTCTCTGCGGCCTCTTCGCTTTTATCTTTCTTATGGCTAGTTGGTTCTTATACCTTTTCAGCTCCCTTTGATGAATTTTAGTGCATGGCTGAATTTTGGAATCTCGGGTCAACTGGTCCATCGTATTCTGTTCCGCTTCGCAAAGTGATAGCATTAGCATCACCTTTTGGATTTGGTTGTGGTTGGCCAGGAAATGCTCCAGCGGGGGCTTCTATAGTTGATTTTTGTTGGGCTACTTGAGAAATTTGCGTTTCCAACATTTTGTTGTGAGAAGCCATAGCATCAAGTTTACTCGACATTTGTTTCATCAATTCACTTGTATGAGTGTTTTGATTTGCGAATTCTTTGTTTTGTTGAACTTGAGCATTTATAAAGTTTTCCATCATGACTTCCAGATTTGATTTCCTAGGTGGCTGCGGTGCAGACGGTGGTTGTTTCTGGTAACCAGGTGGAATAGCAGGTGATGGGTTGGTGGTTGTAAACTATTGTTGTTTTTGTATGAAAAATTTGGGTGATTTCTCCAGCCATGATTGTAAGTGTTTGATACGGGTTTCCTTGAGCATAGTTCACTTGTTCGGTAGGAGTACCAACTAATACTTGACATTCAACGTTTGTGTGCCCAGGGGTTCCACATATTTCGTATTTGGGTGTAACTGCATCTACGGTAGCTGCGGGTGGTGATATTGCTAAACTTTTGATTTTCTGCGCAAGTGTATCTACTTTAGCATTGACATGGTCTAAACCATTGACTTTGTACATTCCCCCTTTTGGAGTTGACTTCTCTACACCAGCACGTTCACTTCCCCATTGGAAATGGTTTTGAGCCATAGTCTCAATAAGTTCGTAGGCTTCCTCATACGGTTTGTCCATTAGAGCACCGCCAGCTGCTGCGCTCAGATTCATTTTGGTATTGTACAGCAGACCATTGTAAAAGGTATGGATTATTAGCTATTCTTCAAGTCCATGGTGTGGTCAAAGCCTCATCATGTCCTTGTATCTCTCCCAAGCGTCAAAAAGAGATTCTTTATCTTTTTGCTTAAATCCATTGATTTAAGCTCTTAACATAGCTGTCTTGCTTGGTGGGAAATAGCGGGCTAACAAGACTTTCTTTAACTCGTCCCTGTTGTTACTGAGTTGGACGATAGAGACTGGAGCCAAACTCTAGCTCTATCTCTCAAGGAAAATGGAAAAGTCTTAATCTTATCGCTTCAGGGCTGATACCATTTACTTTCACAGTGTCTGCGTATTGCACAAATATTAACAAATGTAAATTCAGATCGTTCGTAGCATGGCCTGAAAACTGGTTCTGTTGAACTGCTGATATCAGCGATGGTTTCAATTCGAAATCGTTTCGGTTAATAGCGGGGGCAGCAATGCTATTATGTGGTTCTTCTTGTGATGGAACAACATAATACTTCAGAGGGAGGCTTCTCGGTCCTTCGGCCATGATTTGTTCTGGTTCTGATTCGGGTTCCGAATCTGAGTAAGGAATAATAGGGTCTGGAAGATTATATCTAATACAGAATTCGTTAATTCGACTCTTAGACTTATATAACGTTCGATTTCGTCAATTGGTTGCTTCAACTCTTCGCCTTGTGAGCGAGTGCTTGGCATACAATCGACAATTTAAAAGATAAAATAGATGCCTTAGTCTATACTGCGCAACAAAAGATTCACAATATTGACTAAATAAGTCCCCGGCAACGGCGCCAAAACTTGATCGGTCGACACTGACGGATAAATCTGCAAGTATACAGTTGATCGTGTAGTCTTAAAAAGGTTTTCAAACCCACAGGGACAGATAATTAAACTAATGTTATCCAAGGTTGCTGTGCAAAGCTAAGGCTGAAGCGAAACAGGAATTAAACGGGAAATAAAGGACGAAATTTAGAATATGAAATTTAATACTAAAACGAGCCCGAAATATGATTTCTGTGCACCTACGGGACTTATAGAATACGGGTACTAACTACGACTATACTGTCATTCCGTAGAATAAACCAACTTTAAGGCTCCACCTTACACTCTCGCGGTCTTGACAAAAGCCATGCTTCCAAATCCCAAGATTTTGCTCTCGCTCGCCCGGTAACTAAGAAACACGCTTTGGAAACCGATAATATCCTAAACAATATCTAAAGCGCTCTCGATGTATTTAAATATGTTGCCTAATTTCCACTATCTGGTTCACTCCTCACGCTCTCGTGGTCTCGGCCTAAACCTTAACTTACTTCACACTCTCATGTCGAAATAAGAAACATTAAACTTGGAAATTAAAACCAAATTGACATACAATCATAGTATCGTACCTATTGTTTCTACGGAGTCCTGCCGAATACGACGGTCCTCACATGTCGGTCTCCAATTATTTACTCAGACATAATTAATCCTAAGTCTACCATTTTTAAACATACATTATCTAAATTTAACATGTTAAACAATATTAAAGTACCAAATATACTGAAAATATGGTAAAGTAAAGAAAACTGTAAATTCTTGCGGTAAAGTAAATCGGGACGGAATGGAAATAACACTTGTATAAATCTCGATCCAAAAAGTACAGCAAAAGTAAGTTATTACAAAATTTGCAACAATTCCTCAATGCGAGTAATTATTGCTTTTATCGGTAAATTTGTGCCTAAAGTTCTAATTAAATTCTGGCAGAGCTTCCGCGCACTTTTTCGATACCTTTTCACTGCCCCAAGAGGCCATATATATAGAACATCAGATACTCAACTGCCTCTTTCGAATTTGGAGGGAAAGGGAGTTAGAAAACTCCTCAAAACTTCCAGAACTGATTCTGCAGTGAAAACTGCTCCCACGACTGTACGGCGAACGCCATGGGGGCATGGCAAACGCCATGCTCTGAATTCAAATAGGGGCGCCATCAGGAAACAATGGCGAACGCCATCAAAGGACGGCAAACGCCATATCAGCTGGGACTGCAAAATTTGCTGCTCTACTGGATTTTTCTCTTTCTTTCGCTTCTTTTCTCCATTTCTTCCGGGATCTTGATTATTATTCCTGCAAACACAAAACATAGTAAAAACGAAGTAAGTATAGCAAGACTCGATAAAAACACGGACTAAAAATGCGCATAGTGAGCCTAAAAATATGATATAAATTCATGTCGTCAGAGTTGCTTGAGGATTCTTTAAGTGAGTTTCCCCAAGATTAGCTGACTGTTGTAGATGAACTGATCATTACTTCAGCTTGACTGATTCTGGAAATGAATGCCTTACTGTGTGCTCGGAAGGCTTGCCCTAGTATGAGTCTTGAAAAATCTTCTTTAAATTTTGGCACGCAGATACCAGATGTCGAGACAAATGTCACAACATTGGGATCAAGACAATTTGAACACTCATAAATATGCAGAAAAATAAATGACAGAAAAATATATAACACCAATAGTTGTTAACCTAGTTCGGTGCAACGTCTCATACATCTGGGGTCAACCAAGCCAAAAAGGAAATTCACTATGACAATTTCAGTTCATAGCTACACTCCCCCCATTTAAAACTTATCACCTAATCACTACCTTGTGCAACTTCTACCTAGACACCCTCTAGATATGAGATCCCCCTCTCACTTCCTATCAGTCACAAACTAGTGACAATTCAACAACAACCCAAAATAGAAGTATAAACACTTCCAAGTACAATACTTAGTTTTGCTTAAAAGCTTTAACTAAGAAAAATACACTTTTTCTTAAAAGATTTAAAGTGAATAATTAACAATAAACAATCAGCCAACTCAATGCATCAAACCTGATACAAAAGTGACATACAAACAAAACACACTAAACCCTAAAACACCACCAAGACACGGCTAATCCTAATTCTCCAGAATTTTCCAATGTCCAAGTTGCAATAGGTGTAGGTATTGTCTTTAAATATCCTTGAGACCTCGTGGGCTTGGGCTCTTGAAGCGCAAATCATCAGGAATTAACTTTAAATCAATTGCATAATATCCTGCACAATAATAGGAACAATAACATAAAGTTTCTTAAAAAGGCTCAACGACCCTTTTTAATAAATACAATCAAATCTTTCACAACAGAAGCTCCAAAAATATCCTCCCTTGGAAAACAATAACGTGTGAATTAAAACGCACTCAAAACTCACGCTAAAAATACCAAAACAGTCATGCCCTAACTTTCTGGTATAACATGTCCTGTCACAACATCATGCTAAACATAATGTTTGACTCCCATAGCAGAACATATGGCTTAACATCTTGCTGACAGCGTGTTTTACCAAAATGTTGCTAATCCAAAAACCACAAAACTTACAATCTCACCCTTTGAATTTTTTTGGCTAAAACAACCTTAGAACAAATCATGAGTATACACAGCGGAATCACAAATAACACAAGATACATGAATCCATGTAAGCTTTGTACGGACTGCAACTTTGCAGCAACAAACCAAATAGGTTCATAACTCCCCTTGCCACACATAGACAATACTCCCCCTCAAGGGGAAAACCCAAATCACAAGAAAAGAAACAAATATGAACTATCCAAGTTCAAACATCACAAAAAAAACACAGTGTCAAGTCATCTAGTCTGACATCACAGAACCAGTAGCAGCACATACCCAGTAGCAGAACTCCCCCTCAAGACCACAACCCACTGCAGAGAAAATAAATTCTCCCAGAAAAGACACACCACTACTCCTTATCATAAAGGACATTCTGAACTATCTCAGAGATACATGTAGCTAGAAGATCCTTCTTTAAGCCACAAGCATGACAGACACTCATGCTCCCCCTCAAAAGTTGCATACAACAAGCAACCACAATGCACATTAAAACATGACATAATGTCACGACATCTGATCCAACATCAGAAACAACAAACACACTAACACTTTACACCCCCTTTTTAGCCAAAAATTTACAAAAAAATAGAGTAAATGTAAACAAACATAAATGGAAGCACACAATAGCAATGGAAAACATCATGCTTAAAAATAACAACCTTTCCTCCAGCAAGATACCTGATTAGATGATTATGACTCTCAAGATTCTTGTTCCAGGCATGTTGAATGAGATCTCTGATAATATTCAGATCTTCACAAAGTAATTTCATGACATCAGGTTTGTTATTAAGTTTCTTCAACATCTGTTTCATCCACACCAATTGAAAGCAACCTTCTATGATTTCACTATATTCAGCTTCAGTAGTACACCAAGAAGCACATACTTCATTCTTATTGATCCTGGAATTCAGAATTGTTCTAATAATGTAATTCAAGATCTTCGTTTCTTAAATACTAGGACTCATCCTTGGTTCAAGCTTGCAGACAAAACATGAGTTTGATATTTCCTTTGTAAAGCCAGTGATGTTTCTTTCAGTAGAGTGTCTTGCAATGAGATCCTTGGATTGGTCTGAATTACCCTTAACAAAGAAATCTGAAGTGACTTAAGAGTTATATGATATAATGCTAGTGAAATTATAACTTTCTCTTTTTCCTGTCTTATCAGTCTGCACAAAGGATTTTTCAACATTATCTTCAACATCCATCCTTTGTTCAGTAATTGAATCATCAATTACCACATTGAGGGATTCCATTGTCATTCCAACACTAAAGTTAAAGATTCTATAAGCTTTGCTTCTTGATGAGTAACCCATAAATATTCCTTCATCACTTATGGGATCCATCTCACTTTTTTATCTTTGTTAGCCAAGACATAGCATTTACTTCATGGTGACCTTATTATGAATATAACATGCAGTATTCATCCCAAAAGTGATATGGCATCCGGTTAGCATGAAGCATGACTCTAGCTGATTCTTGTATAGCCCTTGTCTTTTGCTTAATAGTTCCATCTTACCTAGAAGAGATGGAAGAAGAAAATTCATAACTGATGTTTTTAGAAGCACAAAATTCAGAGAATTTCACATTCTCAAACTCATTGTCATGATAGCTTCTAACCTTGACAATTATACTATTTTGCTCCTTTTGAACACTTTGACATAAATCTTTAAAAACATCAAAAGTGCTAGATTTTTCTTTAAGAAAGTTCACCCATGTAAACCCTGAAAAATCATTAATAACTACATAGACATATTTCTTTCCAAGCTGTCTACCTGCATTGGTCCTATTAAGTCCATGTGAAGAAGTTCCACTACCTTGGAAGTAGTCACTTTGATGATGACATCATGGATTACTTCCTAATCTTACACTCACCACAAACTTTCCCATCTTTGACCTTGATTTCTGGTATTCCTCTAATGGCTCTTTCAGATATGATTCCCTCATTCTTCTGAGATAAAAATGTCCAAGTTTGTGGTGCCATAGCTTCACTTCATCCTCATTTGTTACAGAACATGTGGAAGAGTAAGCCGTTATTTGAGGTAACCACAGATAACAGTTGTCTTTAGACCTTATACCTTTCTCCAGAACAACATTTTTATCATTTTTGACAAGGCATTCTGTATTTGAGAAATTAACTAATGATCCTTGGTAACACAACTGGCTAATGCTGATGAGATTAGCATTTAGTCCTTTCACAAAGAGAACATCTTCTAAATTAGGTGATACATCACACACCAGCTTTCCAACTCCTTTGATTTCACCTCTAAACCCATCACCAAATCTGACAGAATGTGTGAGATGAGGCTTGATATCTACCAATAGCTTCTGAACCCTTGTCATATGTATAGAGCATCGACTGTCAAAGTACTGGTTTTCTCTAGTTGAGGTCCTCAAGGAAGTGTGAGCTATTAGGTTCACATCATTCTCTTTAGATCTTCTCTTTTTGCTTACCTGATTAACCTTGGTATGAGCTGAAGATTTTTTATTTCCATACAATTTATAACAGAAAAGATTTATATGACCAGACTCTCCACAGTAATGAAATCTCCAACAAGATTGGTAATTATTTGGAGGTTTATTATGTCTTCCAGAATGTTGTAACATGTGGTTATACATTGTGACCATTTTCTTCCTTTCAGAAGGAAAGAAATTTTCTTCAGACACTCTTCACGGTTAATTATCAGGTTGATAATGAACTTCTGCATCTCCAGTATCTATATTATTTCAGCTCTATTTTTCATCCTTCTCAAGGAATTTGTCATATCATAAAACTTGGAATTTAAGAGAGTTACCTCATTTTTAAGTTGAGAAGTAGTACATAAGAGTTCCTTCTTCTCATTTTCCAATTCAGCTATGACCTTTCTCTGATTTGCCTTTGTCTTAAGTCTTTCTTCACACCTGTCACAAGTTTCCTTGTAGGACACATCTAAATCTACATAAATTACATTTTCATCATAAGATTCTACTTCATCTACCCATCTTCCAGAGAGAGCATTAAAAGGTTTGACAGCCTCTGTGTTGGATTCATCTTGTGACTCGTCATCATCAGACCAAGATAGAGTCAAGCCCTTTTTCTGTTTCTTGAGATAGTTGGGACATTCTGGCCTAATGTGACCAAAACCTTCACACTCATAACACTGAATCCCTTTACTTTGATATGATTTCTCTTCAGTTCTGGTATTCTTTTGAGAGTCATAGTTATTCATGATGTCAGATGTGATGTCCTTGACACCTGGTCTTCCCTTTCTGTCCATTCTCTTCAGAATTCTATTGAATTGCTTCCCAAGTAGAACAATGGTATTTGATAGTCCCTCATCAATATCCAGGCTATCTTGACCCTCTTTATTTTCAGCATTGGATACAAAAGCAATGTTTTTGTTTTTTTTTTCAATTCTATAATTCATGGTCAATTCAAAAGTTTGAAGTGACCCTACTAGATCATCAACTCTCATATTGCTGATGTTTTGGGCTTCTTAAATGGTTGTGGCCTTCATGTCAAATTTCTTAGGGAGAGACCTAAGAATCTTCCTAACCAGCTTTTCTTCTGATATCTTTTCTCCAAAGGCACTGAAGGCATTATTTATCTCAAGAACATTCATGTGAAAGTCAGGAATACTTTCATCTTTCCTCATCTTTAGATTTTCAAATTTGGAAGTTAGCAGCTGAAGTCTAGACATCTTTACCTTTTATGTGCCTTCATGAGTTGTCTTGAGAATTTCCCAACCATCCTTAGCCACAGTACAGGTATTGATCAACCTAAACATGTTCTTGTTAACCCCATTGAATAAAGCGTTCAAGGCCTTGGAGTTTCCAAGAGTAGTCACATCTTCTTCCTTGGTCTAGTCCTCTTAAGGTTTCAAAGATTCCTTCCCATCTTTATCTTTAACCACAGGATGTTCCTAGCCCTTGATGACAGCTTTCCAAGTTTTGCTATCCATGGATTTTAGGAAAGCCACTATGCGTGCCTTCCAATAGTCATAGTTGGTTCCATCCAAGATAGGTGGTCTATTCACATTCCCCATTCCTTCCTTGTCCATAGTGCCAGAAAAAAACAAAAAACCCATGGAGCTCACCCAAAAATAGAATAGGGTGGCCTACTTTGATACCAATTGAAATTCCGGCATGCAGATACCAGATGTCGTGACAGATGTCACAACATTAGGATCAAGACAGTTTAAACACTCACAAGTATGCAGAAAAATAAATGACAAAAAGATAAATAACACCAATAGTTGTTTATCTAGTTCGGTGCAACATCACCTACATTTGGGGGCTACCAAGCCAGGAAGGAAATTCACTATGACAATATTATTTCAAAGCTAAACTCCCCAATTTACAACTTATCACCTAATCACTACCTTGTGCAACTTCTACCTAGACACCCTTTAGATATGATATCCCTCTCCCACTTCCTATTAGTCACAAACCAGTGACAATTCAACAACAACCCAAAATAGAAGTACCAACACTTCCAAGTACAATACTTAGTTTTGCTTAAAATATTTTTACTAAGAACAATACACTATTGCCTAAAAGCTTTAGAGTGAACAATTAACATTGAACAATCAGTGTCATACCAAGACACGGCTAATCCTAATTCTCCCAAACTTTCCAATGTCCAACTTGCAATAGTGTCATACCCTAAATTTTTACCCCTAAGATGCCACCACATTTGTATCATTTGCATAACATTCATCTTTACATATATACATGTCTTTATGCATCACTAACCCATCACAAGAACAAGATATGTGTGCTTACTTGCTTCACAGGATAGGTGATCCCCCTAGGGCTCAAGCAGATGAATTATCAAAGGATGGTCATCCTATTCAAACATCTCAAGTTCCTATATCATCCATGAAGATCGATATCTTTCACTCATCAATAATCAAGTGCTAAATTTCATCATGAACAAGCTCATCAAAGCTCAAGATCCTCAGTTCACCCAAATTAGGGTTTTGACCTAATTCAGTCCCTGAATTGACGTTTGAAGTAAGGCATGATCCCAAACCTCCAAATATTTTCCAAGGACCTTAAATGCCTCATATTAATCCCTTCATATAATTGGATTAACCCAAAGAACTTGATTCATAAGCATTGCAAGAAGTTAAAATCATATGGTCCACAAACTAGGGTTTTTGAGCAAAAGTCAACTGCACTTTGACTTTTGACCAAAACATGATCTCAAACCTTGGGACATAACTCAAGACACTCAAAAACACCTTGAAGTCCATCAATGATGTTTAATTTAGCCCACAGATTTGATTTCATAAATGATCACAAAAGTTCAAAATTCATCTAACACAAAAGTCAACTGTGGTCAAAATCAAGTTTGACTTTTGAAGTTTTTGGTCAAATATAGTCTCTTCAAGTCAATAATGATTTTAATATATGAGTTGGATCATGGTTGATCAAGAAAAATCAAGAAATGAGAGGTTACCTATAAAAAGGGCAACATTGGAGAAGTTGAAATTTTTCTAAGTTACAAAATCCAATGATTTTTACCCTACTTTGCAAAGGCATAACTTCCAAACCAAGTAACCATTTTATTTTATCCAAAGATAAAATTGAAGAGCTTGTTACATACTACAACTTTTTCCTTGAGGGTGGATTCCCAAAAAATCCATAGATTTTAAGCTATAAGGCCATGAAGTTGGAGGTTCCATGATTTTGAACCTAAAACACTTAGTGAAATTTTGGACAGAATCTGTCTTACGTTCAAGCCAACTTTAGGGCTATTCTTCACTATGATCCCCATTGATTCATGACCAACTTTGAACATCAACGTTGAAGTATGATATACCAGCTTTCCAAAATGATCAAGAACATCCAAATCCTTTACTTGAGCCATAAGTTATGGATGTTGTAATAAGGCCTAATCAAGCTGAAATTCCAAGACAGCTATGCAACATGTTTGTTCCACATGATTTGGATAAGTCTTGCAAACCTGAAATCTTCACAAGATCAACTCCCAAACGATCATACAAGCATGTGCTCTGCAAAGCACAACTGAATTTTCAAAATTCCATCACTTGGCATGTGAAAGAAATCATTCAAAAGGTAGGAAGTGAGGTTTTGTCCTCTAGCATTAAAGTGCTATAGTGAATTTGAGCAAAAATAATCCAATCTGTTAGAACTTGATCAGAACATCAAGGGATATGATGAAACCTTGAGGAACAAAGCTCAAAAGATCAGAATGAGAGCCATGTGAAGAATAGCCCATGTGTGCCTTGGCTTTCAAGTTATAGGTACATGACATCACTTGTTGGATAATGGCCTACATCCAAATCCTTTCAAAGCTCAAAATATCAGACATATTCCTCCTATAAATAGAGGTCAATTCCTTCACAATAAAGACACCAAAACATTGTCAATGCTTGTTTTCTCACAAATCCTCTTTCTTGCAAAGTTCAAAGATCTCAAAGAGTGAAAATTTGGAAATCTCAAACCAGCCCATTTCCACTCAATTCAACCATCCACACACTTCACATACATCATGTGTAAGTGATCCAAACACTCAAAACATTTACGTAACTTCAGAATCATCAAGTCATATGTCATTTGCTCCATACACACACAACCTTCAGTTTGAATCGTGCCAAGTGATCTAGGAGGTTTCAACTCATCCTAAGCATTGCAACACCATCATTGAGGGTCAAGGAAGCTTTCTGGATCATCAAATTACATATGTAACACCTCCAACAGAGAATTCGATTCTCACTTGCAAGGTAAGTTTCGTCAAAACCTGAACTCTATAATTCATGCATCATAAATGATCAATTGAGTTATCAATGTGTTTCTGGCAATATGGGGATCATTTTCGCTCAACTAATTGATAGATATCATGACTGTATGGAATTTCATCTCAAATTTTCATTTTAGGGTTCATACGGTTTTCAAATCAATTTCTTTTGATACACTGAATTTAAATAAAATTGGTTAATGTCATTCAATTCCTCATCAAATTTCCATCAACTTTCATTTTTACATCGTGCCAAATGGTTGAGTATCCTGAGAGATAGCACTTGAGGAAGATGAAGATGATGAAGCCGATGAAGGTGATGGCCATGACGCCATATTTCAAAATAAAAATGAAACTTTTTAATATAATTATTTGGGTGTGGTTTGATACACGGATGTATCACCACCCCAGTGGTTAGAGTGTGTGTTTTCAAGTCTTCTCATGTGCAAAGTATGGGGTTCGAATCCCCCTGGCCCCAGACTTTTGCACTTTTATTTTTCAATCATTTTCAAAACAAGACTCAATATATTATTTTCATCACGCGCTATACTAACAGCCATGGCACATGGCTTAGTTGGTAAAATTTTAAACCCTCCACCCCAAGGGTGTAGGTTCAAACCTTGGGAGGGTCATCCTTCTTTTTTAATCACCTATTTTCTTCATTTTTTTCACAACTTCACACATTTATTTCACATAGCAAAATTAATTATTTTTAATTGATTTTTTTTGCACACTTCTTTTTCATATATCCTATTTTATGAATATATTAAAAAATGTCAAAAATAATATTTATTTCACACATTTTTATTAAGTTGAAAAGTAGTCCATTTTAAAGTATTTTCATACATTTAATGACTTTCTTTTGATTTCCCTCTTAACCTAATCAATCACATGTGCTTATATGGTTATGATATACTTTTTTCAAGCCTTGTTTGATATACCTAACATGTTGTCTTGTCTTCCATACGATGAGTATATATATCTTTTTTGAAAGATACTCCGTGAAAGCTCCAAGAGTTTGACTAAATTTTGGTAAAACATAATGTTGAGAAAGATGTTCCAACATGAAGGTTTCAGCCCCAGACTAAAGATGTCGAGTGAAATGTCACAGCATGTAGATTCGACATCATGACTGTCACATCATGTTTTATTTAAATCTGTTCCAAGATTTAAGGCACGATTGGCAGTGGATCAAGGATCAAAGATATGAAGCCAACAAAGCATAAGACTATAAAAGAAGACCATGACCTAGGCAGAAAGAGAGAGAGGACGACATAGACTTAGGAATCCTATTTTATAAAGTAGGGTTTAGGTTTTGAGAGTCGTAGGTTTCTCTTGTAAGTCTCCCTCTGTATCGATTTGATGCAGTGTGGTAGACATAGGTACTTGTATAGATTCAGAAACCCTTAGGTAATGAATCTGATATTGTTCTTGGATGAAGCTTTGAAGCAAATCCAAGTTAACTTGTTATTCAAGGATGCTTGACTGAACTTTGTATTGGAAGGGGTGGCTTTCAATAGGAATGATACAGTTATGGGGTATTAACTGTTAGATAATCACAGATTGTGATTTAGAGAGTGAGATGGGGTTCTCTTATCAATTAGATGCAACTTCTAATGATAAAGTCTTCATTAGGTAGTGATAGCTTAGTGTGGGTGCTTTCTGTAAACCTGAGGTTGTTTACATAAAACTATACTACTGATAGTGAATTATTCTTCCTGGATTGGTATCCCCCAGATGTAGGTGAGTTAAACCGAACTGGATCATCATATTCTATGTTGTTTATCATTCTATAATTTACAGTTCAGTTTTGATTAACATGTTGGATCAGATGTCGTAACATCTATGATTCTGCAATTTCTGATATTCAAGGTATCAGTCTGCTATTCTGTTCCATGTTTAAATGTTTATGTAGAACAATGTCTTGACATGTATTAGGGCACCTGCTATCTGCAATGCCAAAACTTCAATTGGTATCAGAGCAAGCATGTTGTCTGTTTCTGGATGAGATCTTTGGGAAATACTTTCTGGTGTTTAAACAAGGAGGAGTTTTGAAGATCAGATCAATCAACTCAGACATACTCAAGGGTAGTAATGGATGGGATGGATGTTCTGGATTGAAGGTAACAACCCGGTGGTTGTTCATGTTGTTGAGGAGGTTCTACAACAACTACAGAAGAAGTGGCTAGTTCTCTTGTTGGGGTGTCTTATAAGATGTTCTGACATCTTATTAGGGCAACATAATTTGTTCCTTGGTGCTTCCGTTGCATATGTTTCTGATGGAAGAGCTCTAGAATTATGGGATTCTGGAGTTGTTACTGAAGACAAATGGTGGAAGATCTTAATCGTCAGCATCTATTTGTGAAGATATCTGCATCCTTTTATTCCAAAGTTGGGAGCGATGGAATGGAAATATTGGTTGGAAGATGTCTGTTATGGTGACTTGGTACTTGGAAGCTTGGTTCCATGGTGCAGTTTGAAGTTAGTTGAAGAGGAGGGGAGTTGAGTTTAGGTTTATCAAGTTCTTGCTCTAGGAGTTTGATAAATTATTGATCGGCTAAGTTGTCAAAGATACTTGAGAATTCTCTCAAGTCCACTCATAAAGGTGTCTCAGTCATGCACCTGGAGTCTTCTAGTTATTCTTCTGACTAGAAGGTGTTTCTTTGAAACACAACCTGAAGAAAGTGGACGTGATTTATTTTCACTATCCAAAAACAACAAGGAAGGGTTCATCTCTCCTAATCCTAAGGGAGGATCCAATTTGAATGGAGTTTTTAGAACTGTTGAGGTAAATAGGATTCGTTCAGAGAGAATCTTAGTTACTTGAGTTAGGGGTGACAACCTTGGTATCTCAATAATTTGTTGTCAAAGAAGATACTTGCAAAGGATTGAATACTTGATAAGTGTTCATGAAGTGATCTGGTGGAGTGTGGCTTCAATAGTGAAACAGGATTATTGAACAAGGATTTAAGATCAATTGCTATTTGTGTTACTCACAAGTATTTAATTGATTATTCTTGTATGTGAAGATCAAGATTGCTAATGTTCAACACGATGTTAGAACATTTCTTCACCTGGTTTGTGCAGAATCATGGGAGGGGTACTGCATAAGCTTTTGGTTATATTTATCTTAGGTGGTGACCTAAGAATATGCTTTAGTTGGTGTGGCATAAGCATCTGATCTCTGGATAGTTTCCTGGCAAGAAACTGGTCTAGACAATAGTGATGTGGAAAATGAAGAAGAAGACATCATAATCTTGATGGATGGTTCTTGGATCAGTTTATTTCTCATCTAAGAGTATTGGAGTGCAGCAGGTGTATTCAAGTTATTACTAGAAGCATCTGATGTTTATCTGGAAAGTGTCCTGGTAAGAGACTTGTCCAGAATGGAGTGTTGATGATGGCACAGCTTGGATCAGTTTATTTCTGATCTAGGTACTTAGGAGCATGTGATCTTGCTCATTTTAAAGGGCAAGGTTAAGTGGCAGTTATCTCTGACTTTCTACAGACTGCTCTACTAAGGAAAGTGGCATTCTTTGGTATGGATATGGTATAGTCTAGGACTACTTTCTCTTCTGAAGATTCAGACGTGGTAGATGTGAAGTCTTTGGAGTTTCAAAGCAGTTATTCATCAAGGTGTGAGCTTGTATGGAATATCTGTGATAAGTTTAAGCAGGATGGAGGTTGTCTACTTAAACTTGGTTGTTGGATCAAGTCTATGAGAGCATGGAACTCTTGTTCTGTTAAAGGGAGGAGGTTCTTCTAAGTGGTAAAAGGAGGAGCTGAATTCAGCAGCTGGATGTCGTATTAGAATATTCTGACATCTAGCTTAACATGAGAGTCTCAGCTGGTGATGTGGCACATCAGCTTAAGATAAGGTGATCTATAGGAGAATAGAAGTTATGGATGCTTCAAAAAGGTCTATCTCATGCATTTTACAGGACCTGTGGATTGAGAAGATATTACATGTCTAGAGGCTTGGTGGATCCAAGATGTCTTGCTATGAAGCAAGTAGTTCATGTGACTTAAAGATTATATTTCATTGGTGGATCAGTGTATCTTGCGGGAGTTCTGAAAAAGAATGAGATCAGTCAAAAAGTGGCATTTGGTTGATCTTTAGTGTGCATTCAAGCAGGGTGCTTGGAACTAATTACTCTTGGGCAAAAGGGTAGTTGGTTGAAAACGTAAGGAGGATCTGGTTCATCTTGGAGCTTGTGGCAGAAGTTCTCAGTGTATGGAAGATTACCTTTTTTTGTGGATGAGAGTTTATTTCTCTCTTTGGTTACTGGACTTCTTGTTGATCAACCTGGTGGCGCAATGTTGTTTGAAGATCTTCAGTTGGATTACTATGCAAATAGTAAGTCCAGTGGTGGAGCATATCTAAAACCATGTTGATTGGTGTCTATGATATGTGAAGGATGTCCTAACTAATGTTAGAACATTTTATGGGTTGGTTATCCTTGGAGTAGGATGCTAAGTTCTGAGTGTAGAACTTGACACTCACATCTTGTCTAAGAAGTATTTATCTTGTCATACGGGAGAATGATGGGTAAAGGATTGTCTTGGAAGTCTGATGTGAATGGGACATGCTAGAAGTGGATCAGTTTGGCGCTTTGGAGAAAATGGGCTGAAGATTTCTGGAGCATGTGTTTGATGTCCTTCAAGTGTGAAGAATATCTGGGCGAGCTAGCAAACTAAGGGGCCCCGTGTGTCTCTTTGAGGAATGTGAAGCATTCAGATTCAATTGAGTTGTATCTCAGGGAACAAGGAGATCTATACATGAGAATTCAGGAGGAATTCGTGTGGTGTATGGATGGTTTCTGGACGAGAGGGATCAATGAAGCTTTGGTCTCAATCCAAGAGTTTGTTAGTTATGGTACAAGGATGCGTTCCTGGTACTCTCACTCTATGATCATAAAGTTCTCATGGGGTATCATGTGGTGATTTTGAGGGGTTTCTTGCTGAAGAAGCATCTGTTGAGAAAGATAGGGGGAGGACTTCTATCTGATTAATGTACTGTGGTGGTACATGGTTTGCTTGAGGGTCAAGCAGTAGGTGAATGCGTTCAGCAGGTGTGTTGGACAGAGGGTGCGCTCTTGAAGACATGAAGATGCGTCTTATGTTTTCCATTCATTCAGGGTGTTCTTCTTGCAAAGAGCACTGGTTGTCTACGACAGGGGGAGTTTGACTTCAGTTGTGGATATATGGCTGCAGTGGTGCAGATTGTTTATCAAGATTGGTTGTGGTGTTAAGAAGTTTGTGATAGATTTCCTCAGGTGAGGTTGATATGTTAGACAAGATGTTGTGACATTGCTCTACTGGTATGAGTTTTGGGGGAACTTATCAGGTTGTTCTGATTCTGTCATTGGGACTCAATGGATTGAATTAGAAGTGGTACAAGTATCTTGGAAAATTTTGTTGCTGTCTGGAAGAAATTAGTTTTCTGCTAATGGAAAAGTAAATGAACGAATTCTGCTATAATCAAGTTTTCTAAATCTGGACTAAGAAAGTCCTATCTGTGGGGACCATAAGCCTGTCAAAATCAGGTTAGGTATCAGGACACTGTTTAGAAGCAGTTTCGAGGACAAGTCAGTAAAGGTAGAATCTTTCGAAACTAACTCGACCAACAGTTATTACACTCATTGACTAGTCTTTTGTTTGGATTTGCTCTACCTACATAACTTATTAATATTTAAGGAAGATTGAGCTAGAACATCTTTCTTTAGTTGATATCAAATGGGTTTTGTCCGTGTTTGGGAAAGCATAATCTGGGTTTGGGTTTGCATGGGTCACTTTTGCCATCTTTTGGCTAAAAAGGGGGAGAATGGACGTGTTGTTGCTATGGACTGGTTGTGTGCATTTAAGTTGCTGATCTACTTAAATGTCTCAAAGGATGTTCTAACATTCTGGGTTCTAACATCTTGGGTAGATTATGTTTTGTGATTAGAGTTAGGAAGCAAGTTGTGTTTTGTGATATGAGTTATATTCTCTATGTACTCAGTATCACAAGGCGAATGAGGAGGGGAACATGCAATTATCTTCTCTCTCCCTCATGAATGAGAAGGGGGTCTAGAGATCATCTTCTCCCTCTTTCTTGACACTTGCTTCAGGTTTTCCCACTGCATGCACCATCAGGTTGAAGAATGTTTTATCCAAAATTTGTCAAAAGGGGGAGATTGAAAGCTCCAAGAGTTTGACTAAATTTTGGTAAAACATAATGTTGAGAAAGATGTTCCAACATGAAGGTTTCAGCCCCAAACTAAAGATGTCGAGTGAAATGTCACAACATGTAGATTCGACATCATGACTGTCACAACAAGTTTTGTTCAAATCTGTTCCAAGATTCAAGGCGCGATTGACAGTGGATCAAGGATCAAAGATATGAAGCCCAACAAAGCAGAAGACTATAAAAGAAGACTAAGACCTAGGCAAAAAAGAGAGAGAGGATGACATAGACTTAGGAATCCTATTTTATAAAGTAGGGTTTAGGTTTTGAGAGTCGTAGGTTTCTCTTGTAAGTCTCCCTCTGTATCGATTTGATGCAGTGTGGTAGACATAGGTACTTGTATAGATTTAGAAACCCATAGGTAATGAATCTGATATTGTTCTTGGATGAAGTTTTGAAGCAAATCTAAGTTAACTTGTTAGTCACGGATGCTTGACTGAACTTTGTATTGGAAGGGGTGTCTTTCAATAGGAATGATACAGTTATGGGGTATTAACTGTTAGATAATCACAAGTTGTGATTTAGGGAGTGAGATGGGTTTCTCTTATCAATTAGACGTGACTTCTAATGATAAAGTCTTCATTGGGTAGTGATATGTTATCGTGGGTGCTTTCTGTAAACCTGAGGTTGTTTACATAAAAATATACTACTGATAATGAATTCTTCTTCCTGGATTGGTATCCCCCAGATGTAGGTGAGTTGCACCGAACTGGCTCATCATATTCTGTTGTTTATCATTCTACAATTTACAGTTCTGTTTTGATTAACATGTTGGATCAGATGTCATAACATCTGTGATTCTGCAGTTTCTGATATTCAAGGTATCAGTCTACTCTTCTGTTCCTTGTTTAAATGTTTATGCAGAAGAATATCTTGACATGTGTTAGGACATCTGCTGTTTGCAATGCCAAAATTTCACTCTGATTAAATGTTTAATTAGGGTTTTACTTTGGTTGAACATTCAAAAAATCTTTTTACATAGTTAGGGCTTCCACTTGAGTTTGGATTCCCCCCAAAGCCCTTAATTCAACCATGTTTGAATGCTTTGTCCATATCTTTGCCTCCATTAGGGTTTTATTTACCCTTTGATATATTCATTTGATCCTTGATTCATCTTGAATATTTGCTTACTTGAACTCCATTGTGCTTGCTTCCAGGGATTAAATATTTGCTCACATGTTCAAGTATTTCCTTCATAAACTCTTACCATGATGAATATATCTCTTTATTTGATACTCATTCATATGTTGATATATCATGCTTAATCATTTCATGCTCATGTCATCCTCGATGACTACACTTGTTTAAAAGCTTAAATCAAACTTGTCTTGTTAAGTTTCTCTTGACATTTACAACACTTGCATAACTGTTGTTTTTTAGCACTCATCTCTAGTTTAGACTCAGTTCAAACTTGAGGACTCCCTTCAAACTACAACCTATCTAAAGTATTAGGTTTCCCTTATTAAAGTACCTACAACCTAGCCTCCTCTTGGGCTTTGTACAAGGAAACATCAACCTAGCCTCCTCTTGGACTTTATATAAGGAAACTTCATAATCAACTAGCCTCCTCTTGGGCTTTATACAAGGAAGTTACACTTCAGACTCAACTCTTCAAAGAGTTGAGAATTCCGATTTGAAGTCCTAAAGTCATCCATAGCCCGTTGTGGCTTCAAACCTTCAAACCTTCAAACTTTCAAACCTCAGACTTCAAGTCAAACCCTAGCCAACCTTTGGCTTCAAACTCAACCCTCCCCAGAGATGAGACATGAATCATCTCTATGGAAGAGATGTCTTTTCTATTCCCTCACCAAACATAAATCAAACATTTCAAACTTCTTCCATTTAAGTGATGTAAGTGGCACACTTGTTGATTCAAAATCCAAGCTGGAGTCCTTCTCTTATTATAGTGTACAAAACATTTCTTTCATTTAAGTGATGTAAGTGGCATACTTGTTGATTCTATATCCAAGTCAAGGACCTTCTCTTAATATGCAAAGATTCATTTAAAGGAAGATGTGGCATTACTCTAGATTTTTACATCCAAGTTTAAAGCTTCTTCCCTTATTATCTTCTTTCTCAAAATGTTTGTGGTGAATAGGTGAGATATCTCCTTTAAGATGACAATTTGTCTCTTCTCAAAAACCCAGCAAACCCATTCCACCCATTAATAGGTGGAACTACGAACACTTTGATTTCTCAACTTCCTTTTGAGAATACGTAGGCATAAGATTGCGAGATCTTAGCGAGCACAATGATAAATAAAACTATTAGGTTCCTTACACCTTTTGTCATAGTTTATCTAAACATATCCAACAAAAGATATTTCTCACTCGCTTAAAACCAATCAACAAATTCCCATTAGACAACAAGTAACTCAAAACAACAGTAACACAAATCTAAGCAAGAGGTTCCTATAAGATACTATAGATATTTAGGGTGCTAATACCTTCCCTTTGTATAACCAATCCTGATTTCCGATCTCTCAAGTGCATTGTTTTACACTTTGCACCACTCACGAGTTTATTCAGATTTTCCCCTTCCCTTCTTTGGGATAAATAAAAAGTTCACATGTAAAAGGGCGAGACTTTCGCGCGACTATAAATTGGTTTAGGTCTTATCTTTAAATAGCCTTCAGACCTCGTGGGCTTGGGCTCTTGAAACACAAATCATCAGGAATCAGCTTTAAATCAATTGCATAATATCCTGCACAATAATCGGAATAATAACATAATGTTTCCCAAAAAGGCTCAACGATCCTTTTTAAGAAATACAATAAAATATGTCACAATAGAAGTTCCCAAAATATCCTCCCTTGGATAAGAATAACGTGTGAATTAAAACACACTCAAAACTCACACTAAAAACACCAAAACAGTCATGCCCTAACTTTCTAGTATAACATGTCTTGGCACATGTCACAACACCATGCTGAACATAATGTCTGACTCTTATAGCAGAACATCCGGCTTAACATCTTGCTGACAACATGTTTTACCAAAATGTTGCCAATCTAAAAACCATAGAACTTACAATCTCCCCCTTTGGAAAATTTTGGCTAAAACAACCTTAGAAATAATCAAGATTATACACAGCGAAATCACAAACAACACAATCTACATGAAACCAAGTAAGCTTTGTATAGACTGCAACTTTGCAGCAACAGACCAAACAGGTTTATAACTCCCATTGCCACACATAGACAATACTCTCCCTCAAGGGGAAAGCCCAAATAACAAGAAAAAGACAAATATGAACTATCCAAGTTCACACATCACAAAAAAAAAACAAATCACAAAAAAACACAATGTCAAGACATCTAGTCTAACATCACATAACTAGTAGTAGCATAGACCCAGTAGCAGAACTCCCCCTCAAGACCACAACCCACTGCAGAGAAAATAAATTCTCCCAGACAAGACACACCATTACTCCTTATCACAAAGGACATTCTGAACTATCTCAGAGACACATGCAGCTAGAAGATCCTTATTTAAACCATAAGCATGATAGACATTCATGCTCCCCCTCAATAGTTATATACAACAAGTAACCACAATACACACTAAAACATGACATGATGTCATGACATCTGATCCAACATCAGAAACAACAAACATACTAACACTTTACTCACCCTTTTTAGCCAAAAGTTGACAAAAAAATAGAGTAAATGTAAGCAAACATAAATGGAAACACACAGTAGCAATGGCAACAACCAAATATAATGGAAACACAAATTTAAATGATCTTTAGGTAATCTTCCACATCTTGCCCCTGTGAAAGATCCTTCTACACTCCTTGAAGCTGTCACATGTTTTAATAGAATTGACACTAAATTCCCTTGCCATATCCTTAGAACATGTCTTATTCAAGTCAGCCCTTCTACCTTGCACAAATCTTTTACTCCATCCCTTAACTATAGTCACTTGCTTAGGCTGATCAAGCATCAGAAAATAGAGGGAAGATGTAGTATCTAAGCATCCCTCCATATCTGTAATTGCTATAACTTTTTAATAGTGCAAGTTCCAACTTCACACCTTATGTCCACAAATAGATTTGCATGTGAGGCTTTAGCACACATAAAATTCAGTTGTTTCTTCGTGTCCCCATGCTTAAAAATAACAACCTTTCCTCCAGCAAGATTCTTGATTAGTTCATTATGACTCTCAAGATTCTTGTTCCAGCCATGTTGAATAAGATCTCTGATAATATTTACATCTTCACAAAGTAATGTCATGACATCAGGTTTGTCATTAAGTTTCTTCAACATCTGTTTGATCCACACTAATTGAAAGCAACCTCCTCTGATTTCACCATATTCAACTTCAGTAGTACACCAAGAAGCGCAAACTTGCTTCTTATTGATCCTGGAATTTAGACTTGTTCTAATAATGTAATTCAAGATCTTTTTTTCTTGAATATTAGGACTCATCCTTGGTTCAAGCTTGCAGACAAGACATGAGTTTGATATTTCCTTTGTAAACCCAGTGATGTTTCTTTCAATAGAGTTTCTTGCAATGAGATCCTTGGATTGGTCTGAATGACCCTTAATAAAGAGATCTGAAGTGACTTGAGAGTTATATGATATAATGCTAGTGAAATTATAGCTTTCTTTTCTTCCCGTCTTATCAGTGTGCACAAGGATGTTTCAACATTGTCTTCAACATTCATCCTTTGTTCAGTAATTGAATCATCAATTACCACAATGAGGGATTCCATTGTCATTCCAGCACTGAAGTTAAAGACTCTATAAGCTCTGCTGCTTGATGAGTAACCCATAAATATTCCTTCACTTATGGGATCCATTTTGCTCTTTTAATCTTTGTTAGCCAAGACATAGCATTTACTTCCAAAAATATGAAAGTATTTGACTATAGGTCTTTTTCCTTTCCATTGCTCATAGAGAGTAACTGAAGAGCATGCCCTCAAGGTGACCCTATTATGAATATAACATGCAGTATTCATAGCTTCAACCCAAAAGTGATATGGCAGTGTCTTAGAATGAAGCATGACTCTAGCTGATTCTTGTATAGCCCTTGTCTTTTGCTCAATAGTTCCATCTTGCTGAGAAGAGATAGAAGAAGAAAATTCATAACGGATGCTTTTAGAAGCATAAAATTCAGAGACTTTTGCATTCTCAAACTCCTTGTCATGATAGTTTCTAACATTCACAATCATATTATTTTGCTCCTTTTGAACATTTTGACATAAATCTTTAAAAACTTCAAAAGTGTCATATTTTTCTTTAAGAAAGTTCACCCATGTAAACCCTGAAAAATCTTTAACAACTATATAGACACATATCTTTCCATCCAAGTTGTTTACATGCATTGGTCCTATTAAGTCCATGTGAAGTTTCACTACCTTGGAAGTAATCTTATGTTGTAACATTGGAGATGACATCATGGATTGATTCCTAATCTTACACTCACCACAGACTTTCCCATCTTTGACCTTGAGTTCTGGTATTCCTCTAATGACTCTTTCACATATGATTTCCGACATTCTGCTGAGATGAAGGTATCCAAGTTTCTGGTGCCATAGCTTCGCTTCATCCTCATTTGATACAGAACATGTGGAAGAGTAAGTCATTATTTGAGGTTCCCACAGATAAAAGTTGTCTTTAGACCTTATACATTTCATCAGAACAACATTTTTATCATTTTTGACAAGGCATTCTGTCTTTGAGAAATTAACTAATGATCCTTCACTACTACAAAAAAACCATTTAACAACGGTTGGGAATGACATATAATGACGCGGGTGAAGGTGTTGTTATGTAGATTGTCATTGTAGGTTCGCTGTTTCTACAACGGTCTGGAAACCGTCATTGAAAGGAAGGACACGCGCCATGTATCACAACGGTTATGATAATAAGCCGTTGTGATACATACACTTAGGTACTGGGTTCGAAACCCATCAGCGAATTATGTAAAACAACAAAGCGCGCTACCTATAATGACAGTTATTTTAAATAACCGTTGTTATATATCTTTTAATAAAATAAAATAAAATTACAGCATTAGAACAAGAACAACAGCAAGAACGAGAACAACAAGAATAACAAGAACATCAAGAACAACAATAAGAATAAGAATAACAACAACAACAACAACAACAACAACAACAACAACATCAATAACAACAATAACAACATCAACAACAACAACAACAACAACAACAACAATAACAAGAAGAACAATAACAAGAACAAGAACAAGAACAAGAACAAGAACAAGAACAAGAACAAGAACAAGAACAAGAACAAGAACAAGAACAAGAACAAGAACAAGAACAAGAACAAGAACAAGAACAAGAACAAGAACAAGAACAAGAACAAGAACAAGAACAACAACAACAACAACAACAACAACAATAATAATAACAATAATAACAACAAGAACAACATTAATAAAAAAGAACAACAAGAACAACAATAATAAAAAAGAACTACAAGAACAACAATAATTAAAAAAGAACACCAACAACTAACATTGCTAACTTGAGTTCTGAAATTTGTTTTGAAATTTGGTGTAGTGGAGAAATAGAGTATCGTAAATGAAAGACGATGTTTGGAGGTAGAAGATGTATAAGTTTTAGGTTTCATGCGGATCACTAATAGTAGTTTCTTGGTCGTTGATAATCACTAAATGGACGACCAAGATTTGTTGAAGGATAGTGAATAAACTCAATATGTACACCATCTTTAATGTTGGTAATGAGACTTGAAAAAATAAGTAAAAAAAACCAAAAATGTTGGTGCTGGGACTTGAACCCATGACAAGACGCTACCTATAATGACGGTTAGTTTAAATTACCCGTGGTGAAAGGTCTGTAAGCATTTTTAAAAAATAAGTAAAAAACACTACCTATAATGACGGTTGTGTAGTGAGCGATTTTGGACGTGGTTCTTAAGCACTATCGCTCTTGGAGGGACTACAGGTCGATTCATTTTTTATCCTATTGAGCTGACTAAGGAAGGGACATAGATGTCTCCAATTAACCCTGCTTGCGTACTGAGTTTAAACAGCGGTCTGTTAGGTTACGGATGCTATATGGTAGTGGGGCCTCTTTCTTCTTACTTTGTTTAGAGCGAAACACCGGGAATGTTCATGGGGAATTTTATTAGGATGCTAGGACTGATGCTTTTCGATTGATATATGAAGGTACGTGATTTGGGGTTTTGGATTAGTGTGCTCGCTAAGATTTTTCTTTCAATCTTATGCCTACGTATTCCCGTTTACCGAAACAGGGAAATCAGAGCGATCGTAGTTCCTCCTATTCTATGGGAGGAAATGGTGTTTTGGTGTCTTGTTCAAAGCCCAAGACGTGAAGCTAAAGGTGGTTTGTATCTTGTTCAAAGCCCAAGATGTGAAGCTGAAGGGTCTATTTGTATCTTGTTCGAAGCCCAAGATGTGAAGCTAAAAGGGTGTCGACTTTAGAGAGAATTTGTCATCTCTAAATGGGTCTGTTTGTCACAATTGTTGGGTGACTGATTATAAAGGAGAATTACTTTAATCGGGATATGTGAATCTTAGCAATGCCATAATTTCCTTTATAGGGGGTTTTAACCTGAAGGAGAAGACTTTAACTCAGTGTAGAGCAATGCTATCTTTCCTTAGGAATTTCTCATGCTAAAAGAGGGATAGTGGCGTCGATGTAAATAATACATAGGCTTGCCGCTTACAGCGATTAGATGAAAGGAGTTGTTGATGTTTGTATCCTGTGAACGAGGCACAGTTTTGATCGGTTGAGTCAATCAACCTTTTAGCATCAAAACTGTGTCTCGTTCACAGGATACAAACATCAACAACTCCTTTCATCTAATCGCTGTAAGCGGCAAGCCTCTGGATTATTTACATCGATGCCACTGTCCCTCTTTTAGCGTGAGAAATTCCTAAGAAAGATAGCATTGCTCTACACTGAGTTAAAGTCTTCTCCTTCAGGTTATGTGAATCCTCGCAATGCCATAATTTCCTTTATAGAGGGTTTTAACCTGAAGGAGAAGACTTTAACTCAGTGTAGAGCAATGTTATCTTTCCTTAGGAATTTCTCATGCTAAAAGAGAGACAATGGCGTGGATGGAAATAATCCAGAGGCTTGTGTCATACCCCAAATTTTGACCACTAAGATTTCCCATCATTGTGCAAATCATCATCACAATATGGAGGAACCATCATACTTCATCAGTCTCCCCAAAGATGGGTGAGCATCCACTACAATCAAAATTAGGGTTTTAAGCCATCTCAGAGCCTTAAACAAAGGATCAATCAAGGAACGACATGATCTTCAACTTGTCTAAACCTCTCAAACATCCACAATGGATCAAAAGGACTCCCACTTCAAGGATTAAGCACAAGGTTGCTCCCTTCTAGGTGGATTAAGTCTCAAGATTGACAGTGTCACCAAATTAGGGTTTTGGTCGACCAGGGCCTCCATATGGAAATTTTTCATCTGGGAATGATAAGTACAAATTGTACCTATTTTTGTATATAAGTTTTGTTGCACTTATCATTACTTTGTGTTAAAATTGGTTGAATAAACCCCGCTTTGTTCGTAATTACGTTTACTTTACGTTTTCGGTGTATAGTGCGTTATCGTGTAAATATCATTGAGTTTAATCGATTTTCATTTATTTTTGTAGGTGTTCCAGCAATGGGATATTTCCATATTCATAAAGATCATTGAATAAGCTTTCCAACGCTTCAAACCGTGCGTCAATCGGAGTTACGGTTCAAAAGTTACGAATAAAAGAGTGCAGGATTTTTGGCTGTTCTGTCAAATTCGCCAGATGCTCGCCAGGCGAATTGGTGGCGAGTCAGACAGCCAGAAACGTGAAAAAAAAGGCCAGAATAAGCCGCCTAACTCGCCAGGCGAATCCGAATTTCGCCAGGCGAATTTGCCTGGACAGAAACACCATTTAAGGCATAAAAACACAATTTTTTAGAGATGGTTTTGGGGTTTCTTGATCCCACTTCCATCAAACTTCATTTTTCATTGGAGAGGTTAGAAAACAACTATGGAGCATGCATACGGATGAACCGGGGTGGATTGATCGTCGACCGTCTCTGACAATGCGCGAGATTTTTGGTTCATTTCTTTTCTTCTTTGTGTTTGTCTTTATGGTTGGGTTGTGTATATGTATTTGCTGTAAACTCATGTATATTTGTCGCCCATGGCGTTGTATGAAACTTGCTTTACAAATCTTTATTGGTAATTGTCTCTGATTTTTGCTTTATGCGCGGGGTTTGGGTTGCGTTAGACATAACCCTCCCGAACTTCGATTAGGGATGATTGTCTGTTAGTTTATGGACTCTAGAGATAGATTTATGAGCTAACAATCTTCAATAGGCGTCGAATCTTAATGCCTTCCGTGTCTCGAGGCTTCGCTCGCGAGAGTGACGAAGAGAGTGACACGGTTGTTTTCTCAACTTTGCGTTAGACATAACCTGTGTTGTGAGCGATGCTGGGTGATATTGAGGAGTATTGTAGGTTGAGTATAACTGGTCGGTAAGTTTAAGTTTGTGAGGAGTCGATTATGTGCACGCCTGATAAGTTTCTTGTTGTTGAAGAATGAAGTTGTTTTTATGTTTTAATATTTACTTTTCTATTTTCTTGTTTGAAACCATTTAATCCAAACTCATTAACGCGAGAGATTGTCGAACGACATTCTTTCCCTCGAACTGATCTCTGTGGACACGACATAAATCCCGGAGGGAATTCTTTCCGAAAATAAATATTTTTGCTGCTTGCCCTATTCTGTAACCAACAAAATGGCGCCGTTGCCGGGGATTGGTTTTGATATTGAATCGCATTGCGATAGTTTATTTGTTTTTGAGTTTTGTAGATATCATATATATTGTATATTTTCACTTGTTATACTAATAGTTGTAGATTAACGTTTGTTTAAGTGTTTGGTTAGGACGCTTGCTTTTGGTTGCGCGGTGAGACATCACCATGGCATGAATGAAGGAAGTTTCTAATTAAGCATCGTAAAGGCGTCGAGCTTATGACGTAAAACAAGCATGTTTTATAGTTTTTCTTTTCGAATGTTTTTGGTTCTTGTTTGTTCACAGATTTTGATTGACTTACTTGAGGATGCTGTTGTGATTTTCCAAGTTGGTTCGTTTCAACTTGCGGATGTATGGTAATGTTCTTGTTAAGTTTTGTACACGTCCGAGGTATGTATTTATCGCTTTCTATACTTTAGCATATTCATGATACTTAGGCTTTTTACAAACTTCCATGCCATCCATTCTTTTGTATACTTGTTCTATTGTGAATCACTTTAGTTCCCAACCTTTTTGTGAGGTGGCTTTCCATTGTTCATATATGCACGGAGTGCCAACATTCTTTTTCTAACTGGATTTTATTATGTTGAATCTATTGTTTATGTTGTGTATATGAATGCATGAAAAGGATCAAGGAAATTGTTTCATTTTGAGCACAACCACCTTAGCCAAATAGTCAATTCACCTTGTGAGTGTGTGAGAATTCGTAACCCCTTTGAGCTTTTTGATCCATGTTTCTATTTGAACTTAATGCTTGTCTATGCGTATTTAGTTCACTTATTTTTGAATGGATTTTGTTTTTTCTTGGACCTCAATTTTGTGTTGTTGTATGGATTTTTTCCTTGCCTTAGAAAGTAGGGAGTATTCACATAATGGTGCGGTTGAATTCAAGTTGGGGAGAGGATGATTGTATACTCATTGGTTGGATTCTATGAGGATTGAAAAAAAGAAAAGAAAAAATAGAGAAATTTGTGAAAGAGAAAAAGAAAGAAAAAAGAAAGAAAAAAGAAAAATCCTTGAAAAAGGGAACAAAAAGAGTTGCAATAATTGTGCTAAATAAGTATTGTGTGTTGTGTAGCACTTGGGATTTTGGAAGAAGTTGGTTGAAATTTTGTGTGTGAATCTTTGTGAGTTTTCACTCCCTTAGGTTTAGGCAAGTTTTTGTTTCAATTACCTTTAGAAAATGCCCCTTGTTTTTTTACCCGACCACGTTACAACCTTGAAAGTCCTTGTGATTCTTGCCTTTGTATGTTCAATGTGAATTTGTGGATGTATGCATAATTTAGTCTTTTGTTTGCAAGATTGTTGTGTGAGTGAAAGAACCTCATTTTGTGTTTTTCATCTACCGATGATTATTTTTGCTAGGTGTGATTCACATTTGAACTTGTGTTGTTTTAGAATTTTTGGCATGACTTGTGTACTTTGCTTTTGTTTCGTGACTATGTTATCGTTGCAGTTTAGTGGTAAGTATTTACTTTTTGTGTGTACCGTTTGCATGTGAACCATTCATTCGTTTCCGTTTTTCAAAACCTGTTGATTCGTCATTCTTTGGATATTGCTTGTGCATTTTCAAGTTTGTTTGATTCTTGTTTGTGGACAAACAATTAGGTAAGTTGGGGAGAGTTTGATAAGTGCAAATTGTACCTATTTTTGTATATAAGTTTTGTTGCACTTATCATTACTTTGTGTTAAAATTGGTTGAATAAACCCCGCTTTGTTCGTAATTACGTTTACTTTACGTTTTCGGTGTATAGTGCGTTATCGTGTAAATATCATTGAGTTTAATCGATTTTCATTTATTTTTGTAGGTGTTCCAGCAATGGGATATTTCCATATTCATAAAGAGCATTGAATAAGCTTTCCAACGCTTCAAACCGTGCGTCAATCGGAGTTACGGTTCAAAAGTTACGAATAAAAGAGTGCAGGATTTTTGGCTGTTCTGTCAAATTCGCCAGATGCTCGCCAGGCGAATTGGTGGCGAGTCGACAGCCAGAAACGTGAAAAAAAGGCCAGAATAAGCCGCCTAACTCGCCAGGCGAATCCGAATTTCGCCAGGCGAATTTGCCTGGACAGAAACACCATTTAAGGCATAAAAACATAATTTTTTAGAGATGGTTTTGGGGTTTCTTGATCCCACTTCCATCAAACTTCATTTTTCATTGGAGAGGTTAGAAAACAACTATGGAGCATGCATACGGATGAACCGGGGTGGATTGATCGTCGACCGTCTCTGACAATGCGCGAGATTTTTGGTTCATTTCTTTTCTTCTTTGTGTTTGTCTTTATGGTTGGGTTGTGTATATGTATTTGCTGTAAACTCATGTATATTTGTCGCCCATGGCGTTGTATGAAACTTGCTTTACAAATCTTTATTGGTAATTGTCTCTGATTTTTGCTTTATGCGCGGGGTTTGGGTTGCGTTAGACATAACCCTCCCGAACTTCGATTAGGGATGATTGTCTGTTAGTTTATGGACTCTAGAGATAGATTTATGAGCTAACAATCTTCAATAGGCGTCGAATCTTAATGCCTTCCGTGTCTCGAGGCTTCGCTCGCGAGAGTGACGAAGAGAGTGACACGGTTGTTTTCTCAACTTTGCGTTAGACATAACCTGTGTTGTGAGCGATGCTGGGTGATATTGAGGAGTATTGTAGGTTGAGTATAACTGGTCGGTAAGTTTAAGTTTGTGAGGAGTCGATTATGTGCACGCCTGATAAGTTTCTTGTTGTTGAAGAATGAAGTTGTTTTTATGTTTTAATATTTACTTTTCTATTTTCTTGTTTGAAACCATTTAATCCAAACTCATTAACGCGAGAGATTGTCGAACGACATTCTTTCCCTCGAACTGATCTCTGTGGACACGACATAAATCCCGGAGGGAATTCTTTCCGAAAATAAATATTTTTGCTGCTTGCCCTATTCTGTAACCAACAAAATGGCGCCGTTGCCGGGGATTGGTTTTGATATTGAATCGCATTGCGATAGTTTATTTGTTTTTGAGTTTTGTAGATATCATATATATTGTATATTTTCACTTGTTATACTAATAGTTGTAGATTAACGTTTGTTTAAGTGTTTGGTTAGGACGCTTGCTTTTGGTTGCGCGGTGAGACATCACCATGGCATGAATGAAGGAAGTTTCTAATTAAGCATCGTAAAGGCGTCGAGCTTATGACGTAAAACAAGCATGTTTTATAGTTTTTCTTTTCGAATGTTTTTGGTTCTTGTTTGTTCACAGATTTTGATTGACTTACTTGAGGATGCTGTTGTGATTTTCCAAGTTGGTTCGTTTCAACTTGCGGATGTATGGTAATGTTCTTGTTAAGTTTTGTACACGTCCGAGGTATGTATTTATCGCTTTCTATACTTTAGCATATTCATGATACTTAGGCTTTTTATAAACTTCCATGCCATCCATTCTTTTGTATACTTGTTCTATTGTGAATCACTTTAGTTCCCAACCTTTTTGTGAGGTGGCTTTCCATTGTTCATATATGCACGGAGTGCCAACATTCTTTTTCTAACTGGATTTTATTATGTTGAATCTATTGTTTATGTTGTGTATATGAATGCATGAAAAGGATCAAGGAAATTGTTTCATTTTGAGCACAACCACCTTAGCCAAATAGTCAATTCACCTTGTGAGTGTGTGAGAATTCGTAACCCCTTTGAGCTTTTTGATCCATGTTTCTATTTGAACTTAATGCTTGTCTATGCGTATTTAGTTCACTTATTTTTGAATGGATTTTGTTTTTTCTTGGACCTCAATTTTGTGTTGTTGTATGGATTTTTTCCTTGCCTTAGAAAGTAGGGAGTATTCACATAATGGTGCGGTTGAATTCAAGTTGGGGAGAGGATGATTGTATACTCATTGGTTGGATTCTATGAGGATTGAAAAAAAGAAAAGAAAAAATAGAGAAATTTGTGAAAGAGAAAAAGAAAGAAAAAAGAAAGAAAAAAGAAAAATCCTTGAAAAAGGGAACAAAAAGAGTTGCAATAATTGTGCTAAATAAGTATTGTGTGTTGTGTAGCACTTGGGATTTTGGAAGAAGTTGGTTGAAATTTTGTGTGTGAATCTTTGTGAGTTTTCACTCCCTTAGGTTTAGGCAAGTTTTTGTTTCAATTACCTTTAGAAAATGCCCCTTGTTTTTTTACCCGACCACGTTACAACCTTGAAAGTCCTTGTGATTCTTGCCTTTGTATGTTCAATGTGAATTTGTGGATGTATGCATAATTTAGTCTTTTGTTTGCAAGATTGTTGTGTGAGTGAAAGAACCTCATTTTGTGTTTTTCATCTACCGATGATTATTTTTGCTAGGTGTGATTCACATTTGAACTTGTGTTGTTTTAGAATTTTTGGCATGACTTGTGTACTTTGCTTTTGTTTCGTGACTATGTTATCGTTGCAGTTTAGTGGTAAGTATTTACTTTTTGTGTGTACCGTTTGCATGTGAACCATTCATTCGTTTCCGTTTTTCAAAACCTGTTGATTCGTCATTCTTTGGATATTGCTTGTGCATTTTCAAGTTTGTTTGATTCTTGTTTGTGGACAAACAATTAGGTAAGTTGGGGAGAGTTTGATAAGTGCAAATTGTACCTATTTTTGTATATAAGTTTTGTTGCACTTATCATTACTTTGTGTTAAAATTGGTTGAATAAACCCCGCTTTGTTCGTAATTACGTTTACTTTACGTTTTCGGTGTATAGTGCGTTATCGTGTAAATATCATTGAGTTTAATCGATTTTCATTTATTTTTGTAGGTGTTCCAGCAATGGGATATTTCCATATTCATAAAGAGCATTGAATAAGCTTTCCAACGCTTCAAACCGTGCGTCAATCGGAGTTACGGTTCAAAAGTTACGAATAAAAGAGTGCAGGATTTTTGGCTGTTCTGTCAAATTCGCCAGATGCTCGCCAGGCGAATTGGTGGCGAGTCGACAGCCAGAAACGTGAAAAAAAGGCCAGAATAAGCCGCCTAACTCGCCAGGCGAATCCGAATTTCGCCAGGCGAATTTGCCTGGACAGAAACACCATTTAAGGCATAAAAACATAATTTTTTAGAGATGGTTTTGGGGTTTCTTGATCCCACTTCCATCAAACTTCATTTTTCATTGGAGAGGTTAGAAAACAACTATGGAGCATGCATACGGATGAACCGGGGTGGATTGATCGTCGACCGTCTCTGACAATGCGCGAGATTTTTGGTTCATTTCTTTTCTTCTTTGTGTTTGTCTTTATGGTTGGGTTGTGTATATGTATTTGCTGTAAACTCATGTATATTTGTCGCCCATGGCGTTGTATAAAACTTGCTTTACAAATATTTATTGGTAATTGTCTCTGATTTTTGCTTTATGCGCGGGGTTTGGGTTGCGTTAGACATAACCCTCCCGAACTTCGATTAGGGATGATTGTCTGTTAGTTTATGGACTCTAGAGATAGATTTATGAGCTAACAATCTTCAATAGGCGTCGAATCTTAATGCCTTCCGTGTCTCGAGGCTTCGCTCGCGAGAGTGACGAAGAGAGTGACACGGTTGTTTTCTCAACTTTGCGTTAGACATAACCTGTGTTGTGAGCGATGCTGGGTGATATTGAGGAGTATTGTAGGTTGAGTATAACTGGTCGGTAAGTTTAAGTTTGTGAGGAGTCGATTATGTGCACGCCTGATAAGTTTCTTGTTGTTGAAGAATGAAGTTGTTTTTATGTTTTAATATTTACTTTTCTATTTTCTTGTTTGAAACCATTTAATCCAAACTCATTAACGTGAGAGATTGTCGAACGACATTCTTTCCCTCGAACCGATCTCTGTGGACACGACATAAATCCCGGAGGGAATTCTTTCCGAAAATAAATACTTTTGCTGCTTGCCCTATTCTGCAACCAACAGGGAACAAGCCAATGATCCAAAACATAACCTAATATATTCCATGGAACCTCATGGACCCAAGCATCAAGTCAATTTGACCTCAGGGGATGCATACATCAAAAATCAGGAATTAGGGTTTCTTGACCTAATTCACCCCTAAGTTGACTTTCGGGACAAATTAAGAGCCAAGACCTCAAGACATGATTTTAGGGTCTTTAATGAACTATATTGATCCATTTGGAACAATGGATTAATCCAAGAAGCTTGAGCAACAAGTCTCATTTTCATCTGCACCACAATTAGGGTTTCGCGAGAAAAGTCAACTGTAACTTTGACTTTTGACCAGGACATGCTCCCAAACCCTAGGACATGCCTCAATATACCCTATGACACCCATGGAACATGTTCATCAAGTTTGATTTAGGTCAAGGACATGATTTCCTGAAGAATTGCACAGTTTGGAATTCATTTGATAAAAAGTCAACTGTGCACAAAAGTCAACTTTGACTTTTTGAGATTTTTCACCAAAATGGATTTTTAACCCTAAAATGATGTTAATGTATGATTTGAATCATCATTCATCAAGAAAAACCAAAGAAAGTGGGATAACTTGTAAAAGGGGTAACCATAAAACTTAGAAATTTTTCTAAGTTATGGAAAAAGTACCACTAATACACTAACTTTGGAGGGTCATAACTCCTAAACCACATGGCCATTTTTTCTCATACAAAGATGGATTTGTAGCCCTCATTACCCTCTACAAAAACTTCAACTAGACCTAAGTCCAATTCATTAAGGATTTTGAGTTATGGAGTGATCAAAATCAAGAAATCACACTTTGTTCCAACACTTAGTGAAAATTTCACTAAGTCAGATTTTGCTTCACTTTTTGCCAAATGTAGAAGGATTTTTCACTTGGAATCAAAAGAGATCAAAACCAAACTTGTTCAAACAGTTGTTATATCATGTAAGGGCTTTCCAAAATGGCCAAGAGCATTACCATATTCAACTTACATCATGAGATATGACATTGTCAAGTTGCCTTGCTGAAATCTGTCAAAGGCAAGGCAGAATTTGCAATTTTGCTCGATTTGCCAAAATCAGCCAAATTCAAACGCTCCTATCCACCTGGACACATCTGAGGATTGAATCTAAAGCGGACAATCACTGAGCCAAGCCTCCAAAGTCCATGGAACAAGAAATAGCATGTTGAACCTAGAATGGCCAAAATAGGGACAAGACTCCAAATTTGGATTGAAGCATTCAATGGAAGCATCAAGGTGGCATGGATTGAGCCATTCTCATCTGAAATCAGTCAAGACTTATCCAAGACCAAGGTAACCAAAGCTCTGTGCCCTAACCTCTAGTCAATGGCTAGAGGAGACTTGGATTTTCATTTGCCAACATTGGCCAAACCTACTTACCAGCTGCCATTCACTATTCCTTGCAAAACAAACTTGCTCTACTATAAATAGAGCTCAATTGTGATCAGTTTGAGTACACCAAAGCCATCTAACAGATGCTTTCCTCAAAATCTCTTTCTCTTGGCAAAAATGCCTTTCTTAGCAAGGTAGCTATCGGGTTTTGAGTTTGAGAGCAATTCCAATCAAACCAATCACTCACACACCTCATATACATCACATATGAGCTGATCAAACACTTAGATCACTTCTGAAACACCAATTTCACAAAATCACCAGCTGGTTGCTCAAATTTTCAATCAAGTTGCAGCTGAGGTACCACAAATTGATCCAGCCAATTTCAATCAAGTCCAACCATTCAAACACACTCCATAGGGTGTAGGGAAGCTGTTCAGATCATCACCACTCATCTGTAACACCTCCAAATCAAAAATCACATTGCACTTGCTGTCACGACTTGGAGGTAAGCATATACTTGGTCATCTCTCAATCCATGCATATTTCCTCGCACAATAATTTGGCCATATGTTCATAATCATGCATGGAATGTTTTCCCTCAATTAATTGCATTGTTTGAATCATGTATCAAAAATCCTAGCCTTCATGCAGAAATTAGGGTTCTTGAGGTTTCTTCGTGATTTCATGTTTTATGTTTAATTTAAATGAAATTAAGTGTTATAAACATGATCGTGAGGTTGAGACGAGCATAATGATATGTGGATTGCATGATATGATTACGTATTCAGTGAGATTGGATGGAAAACGCAAATCAGCCAAACCCAGAAAAACGCGCGTGTTCTTGCTTGTGTTCTTGGCGCCTTTTTCACAAATTCAAATATTTGAATTTTGTGATTTTGTTTAATTGATTCAAAAATAAATTTCTCTCTGAGTTTTAATGATTTTGAGTTGATTCTTTTTTTAATAATTCACAAAAATGTTAAAATATTTTATTTTATAAAAAAATCCCAAAAATATTATTTATTTCATATAATTGATATTTTTGCAAAGAATTAATATTTTAATTGTTTTTGACATATTAAATATTTTTTTTCTACATTGATTTTGCAACTTTTGATGCTTTCTAATTATTTTGTAGGTCAATACTTAATTTTTGAAGCATTAATCCAAAATCACAATTTGTTTTTCACATGTTAAACAATTTTGATCATTTTAATTGAATTTTTATTCAATTAAATACATTTTTGAAAACAAATTAGGATTTTTGGATTAATTCAACCCTCATAAATCATTTTCAAAACACTATGGGCCTCTAATAGAGTGCAAGACCCAATCCTTTCTTGACCAAAATATTTTGGGCCTCAGTGTATTGTATAAGTCCCGATACCATAAAAAACAAACGGCGCGATCGTCGCCTTTTGAAAAATAACCTTTTGGGCCTCTCCTCGAGCTATAAGACCCATTCAAAACATTTTGGGCCTCTAATAGAGTGTAAGACCCAACCCCCTTTTAACCAAAATCATTTGGGCCTCACTTATTGTATAAGTCCCTCTGCGTTAAAAGAAAACCTCGGCGCGGTCGCCATTTCAAACGGAAAAAATCATCTGGGCCTACCCTCGTGTTATAAGCCCCACTCTTTTTCTTTAAACATTTTGGGCCTCTTGAGAGAGTGTAAGACCCATCCCTCTGTACAAATTCAACAGTGCGCTCACTGATAAAACCTTGGGCCTCTCCTTGAGCTGTAAGCCCCAAAACTTTCTTTTTCAAAGCACTTTCTCCTTTGATTTTGAATATACTGTTGTTTTCAATCTTTCTTTGTTGAACAACTAACCAAACAGCATGGAAGCTCTACAACCGAGTAAGTGGTTATTGCTTTCATTTACCGCTTTCATATACATATAAACTGTATTGTGGGGCTGTTTCACTGTAAGTCTTCTTTCATAAACTCATATCAACTGTGTAATAATAGTATAGATATTTCGAGTTTCCCCGGCAACTACGTCTAGAACTAGGTGACGCCGTTTCGTTCATAGAAATAGACACCTAGATCCCCAAATAGGATCACCAGATACAGTCTTCTCTTCGGCTGTCCTCATTAGGAATTGTCAAGAAACTCTACTCCCAGAGATGAATGTCTTCTCCTTGAATGGCATCTTTGAGTTTCTTCCAAATTCTCGAATTTTCCTGACTTTGATCTATTCTCGGTGAATAGCATTGCCTTGAATTTCTCGGGGTTTGGGGACCCACGGGCTTCTTAAAAGCATCGGCCTCCTCTTGGGCATCGTACAAGGACCCACAGGCTTCCTAAAAGCAACCCCGCCTCCTCTTGGGCTTAGTACAAGGACCCTACGGCTTCTTAGAAGTATTCACAGCTTCCTCTTAGGCTTCGTATAATGATCTCTTCCTCCGGGAATGATAGCCTCCTCTTGGGCTTAGTACAAGGACCCGTCGGCTTCTTAAAAGTTTCCAGCCTCCTCTTGGGCTTCGTACAAATTATCCCGACGACCTCCTAGAGGTATAGGAACAAAACCTAGTCATCTTCGTAGAACAATCCTTTCATAGAGTCTACTACTGTTTCTCAAAGCATAGTACAAAAGATGAAACTCTAGACTTGGACAGTCTAATCTCCTTGAGTCTCAAAGACATTCTCAAGTGACCCCTTCGTTAAATAGGAAGGAAACCGCAGACTCGGACAGTCTCAATACCCTTCGGATTTCCCGCTTCCTTAAAGAACAGGAATAACCCGGATCCTTGAATCAAATCCATGAGTACAGTATTGCTCATATAAGAACTGATTTTCTCTTTTAAAATCAGTATACTGGACCTGTCACTCAACTGAAACAGTAACCATAGCCTCCTCTTGGGCTTTATACAATGATCCTCCCCAGCGGAGTCAAACAACGTTTAGCCTCTTTCTCGGGCTTTGTACGAGACACATATGAGACTCCCTCATTGAGTCGATCACTCTTTCGCCTCCATCTCGGGCTTTATACGAGATACAAAAAGGTTCTTATTGAGCCAAACAAACAATAGGCTCCATCTCGGGCTTCATACGAGATACCAAAAGATTCCATCGTTGAGTCACAACCTTTTAGCCTCTCTCTCGGGCTTTGTACGAGACACATACTAGCCTCCTCTTAGGCTTTGTATAAGAAAACCACTGGTTAATCCAATTAACCTTTTAGCATCAAAGCTGTGCCTCGTTCACAGTACACAAACATCAACAACTCCTTTCCTTTCATCTAATCACTGTAAGCGGCAAGCCTCTGGATCATCTATATCCATGCCACTGTCCCTCCTTTAGCATGAGAAATTCCTAAGGAAAGATGGCATTGCTCTACACTGAGTTAAAGTCTTCTCCTTCAGGTTTAAAAAACCCCTTCTAAGGAAATTATGGCATTGCTAGGATTCACACATCCCGATTAAAGTAATTCTCCTTTACAAACAGACAAACCCCCCTTTAGAGATGACAAATTATCTCTAAAGTCGAGACTTTTCAGCTTCACATCTTGGGCTTTGAACAAGACACAAATCACCTTTCGCTTCACGTCTTGGGCTTTGAACAAGACACCAAAACAACCATTTCCTCCCATAGAATAGGAGGAACTACGAACGCTCTGATTTCCCTGTTTCGGTAAACGGGAATACGTAGGCATAAGATTGAAAGAAAAATCTTAGCGAGCACACTAAACAAAAACCCAAAATCCCATATCAAAAGCAGTAATTCAAAAGCATCAGTCCTAACGTCCTAATCCTTGTTCCCCACCAGAAAACTTCTGTCCAAATGAAAAGAAAGAAAACTGTATTGGCGAAAATACAAATAACCAGTACAAGGGCCCCCCCACATTGATAGCATTCGTAACCTAACAGACCGCTGTTTAAACTCAGCATGCAAGCAGGGTTAATTGGAGACATCTATTTCCCTTCCTTAGTCAGCTTCAATAGGATAAAAAATGAATCGACCTGTAGTTTAAGCTCAACCGCAGAGAGTGACCAGCGCTTAAGAACCGCGTCCAAAATCACTCGCTACAGCTTGCCGCTTACAGCGATTAGATGAAAGGCGTTGTTGATGTTTGTATCCTGTGAACGAGACACAGGTTTGATGCTAAAAGGTTTATTGACTCAACCGGGGTTTTTCTTATACAAAGCCTAAGAGGAAGCTATGACCCAAAAAGAGGGTGTTCTTATGTCTCTCGTACGAAGCCCGAGAGAGAGGCTAAAAGGGTTTGACTCAACAAGAGAGTGCTTTTAGATGTGTCTTGTACGAAGCCCAAGACGGAGGCTAAAGGTTGACTCAACAAGAGAGTCTTTTATACTCAACAAGAGAGTGTATTTGTATCTCGTACGAAGCCCGAGATGGAGGCTAAAAGAGAGATTGACTCAACAAGAGTCTTTTTGTATCTCGTACGAAGCCCGAGATGGAGGCTAAAAGAGAGATTGACTCAACAAGAAATTCTTTTTGTATCTCGCATGAAGCCCGAGATGGAGGCTAAAAGGATGGCTGTTTCAGTTGAGTGATAGGTCCAGTAGGTTGTTTAAAAGAGAAAATCAGTTCTTATAAAGAGACTGATTAAAGGTAAGGCTATGCTTTGGGATTGATCAGAGGATCAGGGTTATTTCCCGTTCTTTAAGGATATGAGGAATCTAGAGGGTATCGGAGACTGTCCGAGTCTACTGGTGTTTTTCTCTACTTGAGAATGTCTTCGAGACTCAAGGAGATTACACTGTCCAAGTCTAGAGTTTTATCTTTTGTACTATGCTTAAAGAAACAGTAGTAGTACGTTCACGGTGGAAAGTTCTAGACTCTTTGAAAGAATGTTCTATTAAGATGACTAATTTTTGTTCCTATACCTCTAGGAGGTCGTCGGGACAATTTGTACGAAGCCCAAGAGGAGGCTGGAAACTTTTAAGAAGCCGAGGGACAATTTGTACGAAGCCCAAGAGGAGGCTCTCTTCCCGAAGGAAGAATCCTTATACGAAGCCTAAGAGGAGGCTATGAATACTTCTAAGAAGCCGTAGGGTCCTTGCACAACGCCCAAGAGGAGGCGGGGATGCTTTTAGGAAGCCTGTGGGTCCCCAAACCCCGAGAAATTCAAGACAGGCTATTCACAGAGAATAGATCAAGCCAGGAAAGTCCGAGAATTTGGAAGAAATACAAGAGATGCTATTCACGGAGAAAAGATCATCTCTGGGGAGTAGAGTTTCTTTGACAATTAAGGGGGACAGTCTGAGAAAGGGTTCACCGAGAATGCTGCCTTTCATGTCTCCATATTGTTTAACCCCAAGAGGAGGGAAGACTGTGTCTGGTAATCCTATGGGGATCTAGTTTTGTCTATTTAAGAGTGATCAACAGGGCTTAGTACTAGACGTAGTTGTTGGGGAAACTCTAGATATCTATACTAGTATTACACAGTTGATATGAGTTTATGAAAGAAGACTTATAGCGAAAACAGCCCCACAATATAGTTATATGTATATGAAAGCGGATAAAGAAAGCATATAAACACTTACTCGATTGTAGAGCTTCCATGCTGTTTGGTTAGTTGTTCAACAAAGAAAGATTGAAAACAACAGTATATTCAAAATTAAAGGAGAAAGTATTTTGAAAAGATGTTGGGGCTTACAGCTCAAGGAGAGGCCCAAGATTTATCAGTGATCGCACTGTCGTTTTGTACAGAGGGACTTATACAAGTGACTGAGGCCCAAGAAAGTTTTTCTGTAAAAGGGGATGGGTCTTACACTCTCTCAAGAGGCCCAAGTGTTTAAAGAAAAAGAATGGGGCTTACAACACGAGGGTAGACTCAAATGATTGGTTTTTTTTATTTGCGATCGCGCCGAGGTTTTCTTTTAACTCAGGGGGTCTTATACAATGTCTGAGGCCCAAAAAGTTTTGGTTAAAATGGGATTAGGTCTTACACTCTAATAGAGGCCCATAAGATTTATTTTTGTACAAGTGGTGGGGCTTACAACTCTAGGAGAGGCCCAGGGTCATTTGTTTGAAAATGGCGATCGCGCCGAGATTTTTGAAAACGCGGTGGGTGTTATACAATGCATTGAGGCCCAAAATGGTTTGGTTTCCAAAAGGGGTTGGGTCTTACACTCTAATAGAGGCCCAATGATTTTGAATGGGTCTTATAGCTCGAGGAGAGGCCCAAAGGTTTATTTTACACGGGCGACGATCGCGCCGAACTTTTGAAATACAACGGGACTTATACAATAAGTGAGGCCCAAAATAGATTTGTATTTACAAAGGATTGGGTCTTACACTCTATTAGAGGCCCAAAAGTGTTTGAAATTGTTTGATGAGGGTGAAATTTAGAGAAACCCTAATTTGTTATTCTTTAAAAGTAAATATTTAAAGAAAATCAAATAAAATACCAAATAAGTTTGAATAAACCATTTGTGATTTTTGTTTAAGGTTTTAGAAATGAGGGATTAATCATAAGGTGAATTAAAACTCACTTGGTTTTGATTTTCAAAGTAAATATTCACTTTTAAAATGTTAAAAAACATTAAAAAGGAATTTATTCACAAAAATACTAATTATATTAAATAAATAATATAAACTTAATTTTTTTGTGGAATAACATATTTCAACATTTTTTTGATTTTTTGCAAAAAGAACCAATAAAAAATAATTAAAATTGAAGGAGTTATTAATTTTCCAATTAATTAATAAAACATGAAAATATTGGAAAAAATAGCAAAATGTGAAAAAACACAAAATGGCATGGGTGGGGTTTGAACCCATGACCTCAAGGTTATAGGGCGTGCGGCTTACCACTGGGGTGGTGATACATCCATTGCTTGTAGTGAAACCACAAATATACAAGACATGCCTTGTTTTCTAGGCCTGGTCAAGGCAAGGCAAGACAAGTTTTGCCAAGAAACGGGAAGGTCCATAACTTTCTCATTTCGCAATGGTTGGGGACAAAATTTATATGCATCTGGCCTAGAATTTCACAAGGAATCCAATGGTGGTGGTATTCTTTTTAGATCATACTCCCTCCTCAAAACCCGATAGTGGTTTTGAAAAAGGCCTATAATTGCATTTTATATGCTACACTTTGATACAGGCATGAATTACATGATGAATTGGTTCAAACACAACATATATAACATGTATGAGGTGTGTATGATCAGTGGACTTCAAAACAATGCATATTTTGGAAAGTTCAAGTCATGATGCTTACCTCTTTTTGAGCTTTTGGAGTTTTCTGTGCAATCTGCCAAAATTCTTGTTCCAGAAATGGTTTGATGCTTTGGACACTCTCAAATGATCCCTTAGAAGCTTTGAGGATGGTTGGAATCAGCTGGAACCTGCAAAAACACAAACTGGCCCTTTCTTGCAAAAGGGGTTAAAATGACCAAAATAACAACTCTCTCAAATGGTGTTCCAGATGGGGGGAACCATTTGGGACAGTTCAAGGATGTTATTTGGAGTGTGTTTGAGGTTTTATCTGGTTTGGAAAGTGACTGAATCAAGACATGGCTTGAAAAATGCACAAAAGGTATCTTTAGAGGTTTTGAGAGGTGACTTTGTGATTTTGGTGTTACAGGTCACTTTTGATAGTTTGGATCACCTACATATGATGTTTATGAGGTGTTAGGATCATGAGTTGTGCTGGAAATGCTCTCTAACTCAAAAACTCAGAGTTACCTTGCTAAAGAAGGCATTTTGGCTTAAAGAGAGGGATTTTGAGGAAAGCATCTGTTTGATGGCTTTGGTGTACTCAAACTGAGCACAAATGAACTCTATTTATAGTAGAGCAAGTTTGTTTTAGGATCAATAGTGAATGGAAACTGCAGCAGAGGTTTGGCCAATGGTTGCATTTTGGAATCCAAGTCTCCTCTAGCCATTGACTAGAGGTTAGGGCACAGGGCTGTGGTTCCCTTGGTCTTGGATAAGTCTTGACTAAATTCAGTTGCAAATGGCTCAGTCCATGCCACCTTTGTGTATGTATTGAATGCTCCAATCCAAAATTGGAGTCATGTCCCTCTTTTAGGCAATTCTAGGTTTGGCATGCTACTTCTTGTTCCAAGGACTTTGGAGGCTTGGCTCAGTGTTTGTCCCCTTTAAATTTGATCCTCAGATGTGTCCAAAGTGATGACAAGGCTTGGAATTATCTGATTTTTCCAAATCGAGCAAAAATGCAAAATTCTACCTAGCCTTGGCAGGTTTCAGCAAGGCATATTGCCATTGTCATATCTCATAGCCCAAGTGGAATTTGGTGATGTTCTTGGCCATTTTGGAAAGCCCTCATATGATACAACAACTGTTTGATCATATTTAGTTTTGATACCTTTTGGATCCAAGTGAAAAATCCCCCTACATTTGGAAAAAAGTGAAGGCAGATTCTGACTTAGTGAAAATTTCACTAAGTGTTGGAAAAAAGTGACATTTTCACTTTTTGTGATTTTGATCATTCTATAACTCAAAATCCACGATGAATTTGCTGGGAGGTCAGTTTTAAGCTTTTGTAAAGGGTAATGAGAGCTACAAATCTAGCTTTGGATGGGGAAAAATGGCCTTGTGGTTTAGGAGTTATGATCCTCCAAATTTGGTACCCTTGCCACTTTGTTCATAACTTAGAAAAATTTTCTAAGTTTTTATGGTTACCCCTTTTACAAGTTATCCCTCTTTTCTTGATTCTTTTATATGAATGATGATTCAAATTATACATTAACATCATTTTAGGGTTAAAAAACCATTTTTGTGAAAAATCTCAAAAAGTTAAAGTTGACTTTTGTGCACATTTGACTTTTTGTCAGATGAATTCCAAACTGTGCGATCCTCTATGAAATCAAGTCCTTGACCTAAATCAAACTTGATGGATTGATTTCATAGGTGTTATAGGGTGTATTGAATCATGTCTTAGGGTTTGGGAGCATGTCCTGGTCAAAAGTCAAAGCTACAGTTGACTTTTCTCGCGAAACCCTAATTGTGGTACTGATGAAATTGAGACTTGCTGCTCAAGCTTCCTGGATCAATCCATTGTTACAAATGGATCAATGTGGTATGTTGGAGACACTCAAATCATGCCTTGAGGTCTTGGCTCATGATTTGTCCCAAAAGTCAACTTAGGGGTGAATTAGGTCAAGAAACCCTAATTCCTGATTTTTGATGTATGCATCCCCTGAGGTCAAATTGACTTGATGCTTGGGCCCATGAGGTTCCATGGAGTATTTTAGGATATGCTTTGAAGCATTGGCTCATGTCCAGAGGAAAATTTCCATCTGGAGGCCCTAGTCGACCAAACCCTAATTTGGTGACACTGGCGATCTTGAGGCTTGATCCACCTGGAAGGGAGCAGCCTTGTGCTTAATCTTTAAAGTGGGAGTCCTCTTGATCCATTGTGGATGTTTGAGAGGTTTAGACAAGTTGAAGATCATGCCATTTCTTGATTGATCCTTTGTCTAAGAACTCTGAGAGGGCCTGAAACCCTAATTTTGATAGTAGTGAATGCTCATCTATCTTTGGGGAGACTGATGAGGCAAGATGGTTCATCCATATTGTGATGATGATTTGCACAATGATGGGAAATCTTAGTGGTCAAAATTTGGGGTATGACAGATGCCCCTATTTAATCTTCTTGGACCCGAACGTGTGAATGGCGAAGGTATTCGGGCATTCAGGGTGCAAGAGGATTAAATATCGGAATACCCAAAATTTTGATTGTGGTTATGAATGGTAGCTTACGCATTCATATTCTTTTGTTACGCGATGATGCTCAGAAAAGGTAAAAACTTCCCCTCGATCCTGGTTTCCTACCAAGGAACTGGTCTTAGTTTCTGAAATAAACTTCCCCTCGATCCTGGTTTCCTACCAAGGAACTGGTCTTAGTTTCTGATGTAAACTTCCCCTCGATCCTGGTTTCCTACCAAGGAACTGGTCTTAGTTTCTGATGTAAAACTTCCCCTCGATCCTGGTTTCCTACCAAGGAACTGGTCTTAGTTTCTTTTGTCAATAAACTTTCTTGACAAGGGACGCTATTCATAGTGATTTTCCTCAAACTTCTCACCGAATTTTCTTGGAGAGATGCCATTTGATAGAAAAAGTTTTGATGTCAGACTTGCTGGGTAAACCCGGTCGTCTGAGTTGTAGAGGTGTACAAACTTCTATGTTTGGAGACGCCATTTGCTGACTCTACTAGGTAAAACGAGTCTCTTGAGAGACTGCTTTCACGCTTGGGGATATTACATCATACTTTTCTCGGGATCTTCCCGGAGAAATGACATATGATGTGATCCAATTTTGAGATGCCGATGACCTTTTCATCAGCAGTTCTTTTTCGGAGAAAAATTGTTGTATTGCCGAATCTCTGCTTAAGAGGCTTCCTCTAGGGATTTTCCTTAATCCGGAAAAGCGAAAATATCATCTTCAATGGCGAAGAGTGACATCAGTTGAAGGTTCTCTGGTCTTTCAGAGGTTCAAGTTATCAAAGTGGTCAGGGGCCAATTCTGATCCAGAAATAAACTGGAGGAGAGAGGTAGTTCAGATGCAACATTTCCTGACGAGGAAAGAACTTGACAACTCGATTGATGAAAGGACTTTTATCACTAGGGGATAAGACCGACTAAAGTGATAGTGATGCAATATGAATGCGAATGTAAATCAATAATGCATGATGTATGTATGTTTATGCTGACAAAACTGACGCGACATACAAACTGGCGGATGAACACGACTGGATACTCGGCCACTGTGGGGCGAAGAAGTACCGCTGGTCCAAAAGTAGCAATTCTGCCATGCTTAGGAGAAGTAGTCCTCGCGGGGAACAACCGTTGGTCGGGCTTAGGAGATGAGAAGTCGGCCGAAGAGGTCAGATGGAGCATTCGCATCTGACATAGCTGATCCTTTGGAAGGAGTACTTTGATTCTGCACTTTGACGCTCGAACCTTTGGAGAAGCGATCGATGTTCTTCTGATGTTCAATAGTCAAAAGAAATTGCCGTCTTTATTTATAAAAGCAGAACAATTTTAACAAGTAAATTCATTTTTGTTTCGTTTCAAGAATCGTCGATCATGTTAAAAACATCATTCTGTAAAGCCAAAACAAATATGAATTGCAAATAAAAGCACAAGGGCTCAACTTTTATTGATAGGATGGAGATCAGCCAAACACATGATTCCATAGAGTATTTACAAAGTTAGAAAATGGCAATTTACAGGGAGAAGGGCTACGTCGAAACATAACGACCACTATCCTTCTACCAACTTTGAATTCTGGGCATCCCGAGCTTCTGTTGAAGATGACCTTGACTGGAGTTTCTGATGGATGGCATGACTGCTGAGGAGTTGAACTGATCAGACGTAGTTACTTGTCATTATCCCTAACTTTTGCCTGGATTGGACTTTGAGATTTCTAATCCACTGGGATGAAAATTTTTTTTTGACTTTGTCTCTAATTTTTGCCTGGACCGCCCTTTCGGGTTTTCAATCCACCGAGACGTTTTTTTTAGTTTAGGCGAAGTATTTCTTGACTACATCAACATTTGTGGGGTAGGCAAATTCTTCTCCGTCCATGGTTGCAAGTCTCAAGGCACCGCCTGAGAAAGCTTTCTTGACCACATAGGGGCCGTCATAACTCGGAGTCCATTTGTCCCAAGAATCAGTGAGAAAAGATTGTATCTTTTTTAGCACAGGGTCTCCTTCCCTGAAGATGCGAGGTCGAACCTTTTTGTCAAATTCCCTCTTCATTCTTTGTTGATACAACTGACCATGGCATAGTGCCGTGATTCGCTTCTCTTCAATCAGATTCAGTTCGTCGTGTCGAGTTTGACACCATTCAGCTTCTGTAAGCTTAGCTTCCATCAATACCCAGATTGATGGGATCTCTACTTCTATGGGAAGCACTGCCTCCATGCCATATACTAGAGAGAAAGCGGTTGCCCCTGTTGAAGTGCAGACGGATGTGCGATAACCGTGGAGAGCAAAGGGTAGCATCTCGTGCCAGTCTTTGTAGGTTACAACCATCTTCTGAACAATCCTCTTGATGTTCTTGTTAGCCGCTTCTACCACCCCGTTCATCTTGGGTCGGTAGGGAGATGAGTTATGGTGTTCGATCTTGAACTCTACGCACAACTCCTTCATCATCTTATTGTTCAAGTTAGATCCATATCAGTAATGATCTGGCTCGGAACACCATAACGGCCGATGATATTGTTTTTGATAAATTGGACCACCACTTGTCGGGTTACATTAGCGTACGACGCTGCTTCGACCCACTTGGTGAAGTAATCAATGGCTACCAGGATGAACCGATGTCCGTTTGAAGCCTTAGGATCAATCAAGCCAATCATGTCGATTCCCCATATGGAAAAAGGCCATGGGGAAGAAAGAACTTTGAGATGCGTTGGAGGTACATGAATTTTGTTGGAGTATATTTGACACTTGTGACACTTCCTCATGTACTTGTAGCAGTCGGATTCCATGGTCAACCAATAGTACTCTTAGAATTTTTCTCGCCATTGTGTGTCCGTTGGCATGAGTGCCAAAGGATCCTTCGTGAATTTCCTTCATCAGCATGTCTGTTTCTGGTCTGTCTACGCATCAGAGCAAGACCATGTCAAAATTTCTCTTATAGAGAGTATCACCGCTCAAGAAGAAACTGCCTATCATCCTTCTGAGGGTTTTCCTGTCCTTCCTTAGTGCCCCAGGTGGGTACTCTTGTTTCTGATGGAAGCATTTGATATCGTGATACCAAGGTTTGTCGTCTATGACTGCTTCAATCGTGAAGATGTAAACGGGCCGTTCAAGGCGCGTTATGTCGATCTTAGGTAAGTCATTCCATTGACCTACACTAATCATGGAAGAGAGAGTGCCTAATGCATCAGCCATGTGATTCTCCTCACGAGGGATGTGATGAAACTCAATCCTATTGAAGAATGGTAACAACCTTCTCGCATAGTCTTTGTAAGGAATTAGTCCTGATTGGTATGTGTTCCAATCTCCTTTAATCTGCTTGATAACCAGGGCTGAGTCGCCATATACGTCCAAGTTTTTTATCCTCAAATCAATTGCTTCCTCGAGACCCATAATACAAGCTTCGTATTCGGCCTCGTTGTTCGTACACTTGAACGTAAGTCGGACAGTGAAAGGAATGTGGGTACCCTGAGGTGTTATGATGATTGCCCCAATTCCGTTTCCGTAATGATTGACAGCTCCGTCAAAGATAAGTCCCCATTGGGAACTTGGTTCTGGCCCTTCACTGGGTAGCGATTCATCGCAGTCTTTCATTTTTATACATGACATCTTCATCTGGGAAGTCAAACCCGATTGATTCCCGATAGTCAATCGATTGATGAGCCAAGTAATAGGCTAAGACGTTTGGCTGCCCCAAGCCAAGGCGCAGCAAGTTTTCTCAAGCATAGTGTACCGAGTCTCGCAGTCGGTGAATTTCTTGCTCAAATAGTAGATGGCAGACTCCTTCCTTTTGGTTTCGTCTTGTTGGCCAAGTACACATCCCATTGAGTCTTCTAGGATGGTGAGGTAGATAATCAGTGGTATTCCTTCCACTGGAGGTGATAAAATCGGAGGGTTCAACAGGTATTCCTTAATAATATCGAAGGTGGTTTGGCAATCTTCTGTCCAAACGCAGTCTTGATTCTTTTTAAGTAATTTGAAAATCGGCGCACATGTCGCGGTCATGAGGAATATGAATCTGGAGATATAGTTCAAACGTCCCAGGAATCCTCTGACTTATTTTTCAGTTTTCGGAGAAGGCATTTCTCGAATAGCCTTGACCTTGTCAGGATCAACCTCAATTCCTTTCTGGCTGACGATGAACCCTAAGAGTTTCCCTGAACAGACACCGAAGGTGTACTTGTTGGGATTCAAGCGGAGCTTGTACTTTCTCAGCCACTCGAATAATTTTGATAGATGGGTCACATGCTCCTCTTCTGTCTTGGATTTTGCAATCATATCATCGACATATACCTCAATTTCTTTGTGTATCATGTCATGAAACAGAGTAGTCATGGCCCTTTGATAGGTTGCCCCAGCGTTCTTCAAACCGAACGACATCACCTTGTAACAAAAGGTACCCCATGGGGTAATGAACGAAGTTTTCTCCATGTCTTTCGGCGCCATTTTGATTTGATTATAGTCCGAGAATCCATCCATGAAGGAGAAAATTTTGAACTTTGTTGTACTGTCTACCAGCATGTCGATGTGTGGTAAAGGAAAGTCGTTCTTTGGACTAGCCTTGTTTAGATCTCTGTAATCCACACACATTTTGACTTTTCCGTCCTTTTTGGGAACGGGTACGATGTTGGCTAACCATTGAGGATATTCTGATGTGGCGAGGAAACCCGCGTCAATCTGTTTCTGTACCTCCTTTTTTATTTTGATGGCCATGTCCGGGTGAGTCTGTCTCAACCTCTGTTTTACTGGCGGACATTCCGATCTCAACGGTAAATGATGTTCCACGATGCTGGTATCCAACCCTGGCATATCCTGATAAGACCAAGCGAATACATCGGGGAATTCTTTGAGAAGCTTTACCAAACCCTCTCTGGCAGTTGGACTGAGCAGTGCCCCAATCCTGATTTCTTTTCTCTCTTTTTCCGAACCTAAGTTTACCGTTTCCAACGGCTCTTTATGAGGTTCAATGGACCTTTCCTCCTGTTTGAGTAATCGGGAGATCTCTTTTGGAATTTCGTCATCATTTTCTTCTTCAACCCCAAATACCGGGAACTCAAAGTTGGGAGAAGGCATCGGATCGTATGTTTCAACGGGGTTTAAAAGAATCAATCTGCATGATGGTATGATTTGTGTTTAGAAGAGATAGAGGAAATGCAAGAGTGTGTGCAGTGTATTTCTTTTACTGCTTGTTTTTTATTATTGATTTGTTCTTTAGGATTACCATTTTCTGAGAAAAGCAAAAAGAGAAAACAACAATAAATGCAGAAATTACATAACGACGTTATTTTATTAATGAACAAGTCGATTCTTGAAACTACAGCCCCATAAAACAAAACTCTGCCGCTTTGGGCGAAGCGAAGAGGGAAATTTACAGAAAGCGAACCCTATCAAAACATCTGTTTCACCTGGGCAGGGTGAAAGGTTAAAGACGACAATTACTTTGACTTATGAACAATCTTCGGAACATCGACAGTAACCCATTGGTGATGAACTCCTCGGTGAATCACAAAGTCTGGCACCTTCCTTGATTTGTCTTCAGAAATAACGCTGATTTCTGGTGGAGTAGGATCATTGGAATCTGTCTCCCAGGCAGAGTTGTCGTAGGACGATTCCTCTGTTGCATTTTGCATAGCATTTGTGCTCTCCGTTGTATCTCCCCATCCAGTTGGTTGGATGTCTTTGAACCTGATACGAGAGCTTCTGGGAGCAGTGTACTTGACTATATAGTCGTATTTCCCACTTGGTTATCCCAGGGTGTCCCATACTTCTTTGGAACTGGATGAGTCATCCTTCTCGATGACGTTGACCTCTGGAAATGCATAGTTGAGGAATTCAAGCCCTGCAAACATTGTGAATTCATCGTCGTATTGGATATTTTTTGAATGACCTGATTGTTGCTCCCATGACATGGTGGGGACGCAGGTATTCTTTTTAATGATGCTCAGCTGATTTTCATTGTTCGGCTGATTTTCTTGCCCCAAGTCTCCTGGGTACGGCTGCCACATTGGTAGGCCATCCATCGGGCCATGATAATTATGGTCAAAGTTGTCCTTCATCAGAGTGTCCTTCTCTAATGAGTTTGGTGGAACACGGCATCCTTCCGGATCACAATCTCCATATATCATTTCGACGTCTGACCTGGGTATAAATCTCGGACTCTGTGTAGGAAAGCAAAAGGGTGTAGGCACCTCTTCCTGAGACGTATAACCGTCCTTGTTAAGATAGGACTCCCATTCCTCCTCCATATCATAGGAATCATCTTTATTGATGGTATGCACTTCTTGAGGCACTGGGTGAAGGAAACCTCCACTGTGGAAGAAGTATTGAATGGGATGAAGACTTTCATTGCTGGTAGTAGCTGTCTGGGTACAGGTTGCAGAAAAACAAGGACCCTTCTTTATTTTATTGTCAGTAGGAATAACTAGTTGTCCCCATCCAGTTGTATTGGTACTCTCGACCGCTTTGATAGCATCTTTGTATGAGGAAATGGAAGTTCCCTCTTCGGATTGATTGTCCTTGCTCACCGACAGTGCTTGGAACTGAGTTCCAATAACCTCCTCGGGTTCTACACTAGTAGATGATGATAAGTTACTCACGAGCAAGGTTTTTTCTCCACAGACCGTGACGAGCTGGTTGTTCTGGATGAACTTTAACTTTTGGTGGAGGGTCGAGGTGACCGCCCTAGCCTGATGTATCCACGGTCTTCCTAATAAACAACTGTACGTTGCCCGGATGTCCATGACCTGGAAAGCGAATTGGAAAGTATGAGGACCAATAGTTATGGGAAGGTCGACTTCACCGATAACCGTTTTTCTGGACCTGTCAAATGCTTTGACGACGACCTCACTGGTTCTCATCGGGGGTCCTTTAAAGGATAATTGCATCAAAGTGGACTTCGGCATAACATTCAGAGCTGACCCTGTGTCTACCAGTACGCTGGCTAAAGCATCCCTTGCAGCTGACCGTGATATTGAGCGCCATGTTATGACGGCGCCCCTCTTCAGGTAATTCCTCATCACTAAATCCTAAGTTATTGCAGGAAGTGATGTTAGAGATGATGCTATCAAACTGTCTTATTGACACATCCTGTTCCACAAAGGCTTGCTCCAAGACTTTCTCCAGAGCCTCCCTGTGCGCTTCTGTCTGAGGTTCCTTTTCTTTTCTAAATTCTCCAACTCCTCGGTTGAAGATTCGACCACTCTGTGTTACTCGACTGATGTCTGCAATATTCACGATGGAGGGTAATGGAATTTCCTTTCCATTCTCGACTGTTGTTGCACCGTATTTGTAAGGGATAGCCTTAGTTGATTCATACGGTAATGGTCTCGGTAGATAGATGACTATGGGAGCCTTCTGATTTTTCCGACCATCGTAAACAATTTCGATCCACTCATGGTTGGGAACTCTCGATTTGTCAAGTAGAGGGATGATGGTACAAACATCCCTAGCCCTCTGATGATCAGAGATTACGACAACGTCCTCAATTTGATCAGCGAGGTAGTCCGGCACCTAGTTGATTGGTTCGGAACCCGGATATGGGCGAATCTCTCTACGATCCACCTGACCCTGAAGAGCTGCTCGCACAAGGTAACATCCTTGGTTACTTTCCGAACAAAATCTACAACGTTCATAGTTGTGGGGTGGCACCTGGCCACGCCCGCTTTGAATACAATGTAACCTCACTAGGTCAGTTTCCACAGATCGAACGTCCCGACTTTGATGCCGAGTAGGGTTCCCGTTGGTAATACTAATTTGCTGGGTGTCTTCATCCATATAGATTGGAAGCCACCAGTGGTTCAACAAGTGCTAAAGGGTTTCCTGGACAAGGGCACATCCTTGATCATTTTCGCAACCCGCCCTACAGCTCTGATAATCATGTGATACCAGGAACCTGAGCAGGACCTGTTTAGCATGTAACTCCACCAGGCTGGTATTCATCAAGCGAATATCGAAGATTTGAACCATGTTGATTTGATAATGATTCCTATCATGGTAGTCCTGGACCCATCCAAGATCCATCTGACACTGGAGGGACTCTTGTACAAAAGAGCATCCCTGTTTGTTTACCGAGCAAGTCAGACAGGAACTGTAATCGTGTCGCGACAGATTATGATACTAGCTTTGCCTTGAGTGCATTGCCACCAAGTTAACATTCATTGCACGGATGTCGTGGTTCTGAATTATGTTGGAATTTGTATAGGTCATGTTGACTCCACGAACTCGGTGCTCTTGGATCCATCAGAGATCCATATGATCCTCTAGAACTGATTGCACCACAGAACATCCTCGATTTCTTTTATGGCAGATATCACACTGATGATAGTTATGAGGTGGCACATGGCCATATCCACTCTGTCTGCAATGCATCTTGACCAGATTGGTCCTTAACAAGAGTACATCATGAATTTGATAAACGTTGTTAGTCTCTCCCTATATCAAATTGACTGTAGCTTTCTCGTGTTGAGGCAGCAGGTTTGTGAGAACATTAGGATTTGTATCCTTGAAAGATAAGACCCTGCTCCTAATAAGCTTTTGCACGTCGGACTTGAAACTGAGACAGTTTTCAATGTTATGCCCTGGTCATCCTTGATGGTAAGGGCAAGTCTGATCCACCTTAAACCAAAAAGGCGGATTTTTCGGTACTGTAAGAGGGGACTTAGTCTGGACATGCCCCTTAGCAAGTTCTAACGGAAATAGTTCTGCGTACAATACGAGTATAGGATCAAATCGTGGTGGCCACGTTGTACGGTTGTTATTGTATGGAGGACGAGCCTGCTGAAGAGGCTGTTGTGTCCTTTGCTGAAATTGCTATTGATTAGGTTGGTTCGGTGCAACCTGAGGTTGATACATAGAAATAGGCGCAGGATTGATAGCAGGAGTCACAGCCGCTACTAGTTGATAACGTCGCCCTTGCTTTCCGAGAGAGATATTCCCAATATCCTGCTCTTTTTTCTTAGGGAGAGCACTACCGTATCGCTTTGTACTACTTGATGATCCAGTGTCTTTGACTAGGCGTCCCTCTCGGATGGCTTCCTCAAGACGAACTCCCATAACAACCATCTCGGTGAAGTCGCTGGGCGGACTGGCGACCATTCTGTCGTAGTAAAATGAGCTCAAGGCCTTTAAGAAAATCTTTGTCATCTTTTTTTCCTCAAGAGGTGGACAAATTTGAGCGGCAATTTCACGCCATCTCTGAGCGTATTCCTTAAAGGTTTCCTTGTCCTTTTGTGACATTGATCTGAGTTAATCTCTGTCGGGTGCCATGTCCAGATTGTATTTATATTGTTGGACGAAGGCAGTGCCAAGATCTCTGAAAGTGTTAATCGTAGCACGGTTTAACCCCATGTACCATTTTAGTGCGGCACCGGTTAAACTATCCTGAAAGTAGTGAATTAGTAAATCCTGATTCACTGTCTGAGCTGACATTCGTCGAGCGTACATCACCAGATGGCTCTGAGGGCAAGAGTTACCCTTATACTTTTCAAAGTCGGGCACCTGGAATTTGAGCGGGACTTTCACATTGGGGACCAAGCAGAGGTCTGCGGCGTCCTTTCCAAATAAATCCTGACCGCGAAGGGCCTACAGTTCTTTCTGCATTCCCAGGAACTGTTCCTGGAATTCATTCATTCTTTCAAACATGTTGTCGTTTCCACCAGGAGGTATCTGTGGAATCTGTCCTTCCGGGACAGTGTGTACCACGAGCGGTGGTATAGTCATTATGGCCGAGACTCTCGGTGCCTCCCGAAGTTTGTAACCTTCAGGAGTTGCTGTCATGCCCCTGGCATCTTTGCTTTCCCGAAGTTTGTAACCTTCAGGCCCGACGGTTCCTGCTGCGGTCCCCTGATCCTCATTGATCGGCGGAACGTATCCTTCCGGGGTATAATTGATAGGCATGCCCCAGGGACGATCTTTCGGCATTTTGTACCTAGGATCGAACTTTTCCACTATGGGCGTTAAGGTGATCTCCGAGATCACAGTCCTTTGTAGCTGAGCTTCTGCCATGGCTTGCATGTCGTTATGAAGCTTTCTCATATCCTCTCTCAGAGCGTCGATCTCTTCTCTCAACTCTCTGTTCTCTTCCTCGAGATCATCCATCTTTTTCTAACGATTGGCCCGAGTATTGTACAAATGAGACAGTTTGTCTCTAGAACCAAGACACAAACGTGAGATTCGTAGGTAAGAAGAATACGTGACGTGAGAATGATGAATGCAATGATTATATTAATTTTTTGTTTTGTTTAATCAAAATAAACTTCGACAATTAGATTTCAAATATCAGACAGTGGGGGAAACCTCATTTTATTGAATTCAAAGGATTGCGAAAATAGAAATACAGTAGATTACAAGGTGCGGAAATAGAAACCTAAGCTAAGGGGTCCCGAGTCCTCTTTGGGGAGAAACCGGGTGCTGATTCTGGTACTTTCCTTTTCTTGGACCGGGGCTCTTGGGCTGTTGTCGGGTTGTCATTCCTTTGCCAAGTGAAAGGAGCGAGCAAGTTCCTTTGGTCATCCTGATTATCCATGGCATGTTGCTCTAACATCTCGACCAGAGCGTCCTTATCTTTCAGCAGTCGTTGTATTTTGGTACACTCTACATTGAGGGTACGGTATTTGTTCTTCCAAGACCTCCTCTCCTGTTGAACTTTGTTGAGAGTAACCTGAAGTTTTTCCGTTTCAGTCATTAAGTACATGATAGATTCCCTCGGTGGAAGAACTCCGTGACGAGGATAAGGCATCTTTAGCTTGAGAGCTCTAGTTTGTACCCAGTGGAGATAAGGCTCCATCGAGACACAGTCCGGTTTTCCTAGAGACTCTTGTCCTTTCTTATGAACATGTTTCCAAGCGTGCACTATTTCCATCTTTAGCGCCCTGTCATTTTCTCCTACTTTGAAGAAAAGACCTTCCAGATGAGCATTACGCGGGACATGCCTCATCGGGTATCCAAATTGACGACGAACCAATACTAGATGGTAGTTAATTCCTCCCTTAGTTCCTATGAGGGGTACGTTGGGGAAGTTTCCACAACGGTCAATGACCCTGATCCCGTCATAAATCCTATTGCACCAATCTATATCAGAGTTGGTAAGAGACATGATCTTCTGCGATCAACGCAAGGCACTCTTATGATCCCAAAAAGCAGCAGACTTAGGCAAATGAGAGGTAAACCATTTATATAGTAGGGGTACACAGCATGTGATCATCCCTCCACTGTACAAATTCCCTAAGTGTACAAAATGATATGCATCTGCGAGCAAGGTTGGCACAGGGTTTCCAATGAGAAAAACCTTAATGGCGTTAATATCGACGAAGCTATTAATGTTGGGAAACAGAAATAACCCGTAGGTGAGTAAGACAAAGATACTTTCAAAAGTAGTCATGTTCCCTATACTAGCAAATTATAGAGCCTTCTTTGTCAGGAACTGGGCTGGCAAACCTAGGAGCCCACCCTTGGTGGTCATGTGAGTCTTGATTTCCGACTCATCCAATTAGATTGCTCTTGCAATGGTTTGATCTTTTGGAATTTCTTCCAGTCCAGAAAAAGGAGCTCGATCAGTAATGTGTAAATCGGTTAGGTGAGAATACTCCTCCAGCGTTGGTGCGAGCTGGTAATCCGGGAATGTGAAACAGTGATAGACCGGATCGTAAAACTGAATGAGTGCCTCCATGATTCCTTCAATCACATTGACTTTTAACAGAGGTAGCAGACCTCTGTACTTGGCTCTGAAAGCTTCAGGGTTAGTGACCATCCTCGCTAATCCTCTCAAATCCTTTAGTTTTGGAACCCTGAAGGTATATTTATGAGTTCTCCTTCTACCAAAGTCCATGAGCGCAATCTTTTTCTCTGACATTTGCAATCATTGTCTTAGTTTAATTTGAAAAAGAGAGACTAGAAGAGAAGTTTTTCTTTGATGTAATGTTTTTTAGATGAATGCATGAATGCAGCACACAAAAACATAGAAAAAACATGGGGTCAAAGGGTCGGTGTCATGAAGTCAAGGCTTTACCCCCCCCCAAAGGTTTATACTAGTGATTTTTGTACCTGTCTCTCAAAATCATCAGTTCTTGTCGAGAAAACACCAGCGGGCCGGGAACCGTGCTAGGTGATGTTTTTTGAAGAACCATCAGAAGAGGGTAGTATCGCATGACAACCATTTCCAATAGTTTCCGCACTACTAAAAGAGGTTTTTCCTAGGTGTATACTCAATCTTTCCACATGTGGCATCACACGCATTCCCATTAGCAGAAAAATAAACACAGATATCAATTAGGAAAAGCAGTATATATATTTGTCCTAAAGTCCTAGACTTTAAAGAGCTATGAATCCTATGTTCCTGACAGAAAATGGCTCCCCGGCGGAGTCGCCATTCTGTGGTACCTTCCCAACTTTAAAGGTTTTGACCTAAGATCCTAGTGAAGTCAAAAAAGTCCTATCCTAGTGAAATCCCCAAAAAAGGAAAGAAAGAAAGAAAGAAAAGGGCCCCACGGTGGGCGCCACTTTTCTGTGGTGGCCACCGCCATGAAAATTACTTGTCCAAGGTTTTCACCTTAAATTGTAAGAAAGAAAGAAGGGCCCCACGGTGGGCGCCACTTTTCTGTAGCGAGCGATTTTGGACGTGGTTCTTAAGCACTATCACTCTTGGGGGGACTACAGGTCAATTCATTTTTTATCCTATTGAGCTGACTAAGGAAGGGAAATAGATGTCTCCAATTAACCCTACTTGCATACTGAGTTTAAACAGCGGTCTGTTAGGTTACGGATGCTATATGGTAGTGGGGCCTCTTTCTTCTTACTTTGTTTAGAGCGAAACACCGGGAATGTTCATGGGAAATTTTGTTAGGATGCTAGGACTGATGCTTTTCGATTGATATGTAAAGGTACGGGATTTGGGGTTTTGGATTAGTGTGCTCGCTAAGATTTTTCTTTCAATCTTATGCCTAAGTATTCCCGTTTACCGAAACAGGGAAATCAGAGCGATCGTAGTTCCTTCTATTCTATGGGAGGAAATGGTGTTTTGGTGTCTTGTTCAAAGCCCAAGACGTGAAGTTGAAGGTGGTTTGTATCTTGTTCAAAGCCCAAGATGTGAAGCTGAAGGGTCTATTTGTATCTTGTTCGAAGCCCAAGATGTGAAGCTAAAAGGGTGTTGACTTTAGAGAGAATTTGTCATCTCTAAAGGGGTCTGTTTGTCACAATTGTTGGGTGACTGATTATAAAGGAGAATTACTTTAACCGGGATATGTGAATCCTAGCAATGCCATAATTTCCTTTACAGGGGGTTTTAACCTGAAGGAGAAGACTTTAACTCATTGTAGAGCAATGCTATCTTTCCTAAGGAATTTATCATGCTAAAAGAGGGACAGTGGCGTGGATGTAAATAATCTAGAGGCTTTCCTCTTACAGCGATTAGATGAAAGGAGTTGTTGATGTTTGTATCCTGTGAACGAGGCACAATTTTGATGCTAAAAGGTTGATTGACTCAACCGGGGTTTTTCTTATACAAAGCCTAAGAGGAGGCTATAGACCCAACAAGAGGGTGTTCTTATGTGTCTCGTACGAAGCTCGAGAGAGAGGCTAAAAGGTTTTGACTCAACAAGAGAGTGCTTTTACATGTGTCTTGTACGAAGCCCAAGATGGAGGCTAAAGGTTGACTCAACAAGAGAGTCTTTTATACTCAACAAGAGAGTGTTTTTGTATCTCGTACGAAGCCCGAGATGGAGGCTAAAAGAGAGATTGACTCAACAAGAGAGTCTTTTTGTATCTCGTACGAAGCCCGAGATGGAAGATAAAAGAGAGATTGACTCAACAAGAGAGTCTTTTTGCATCTCGTACGAAGCCCGAGATGGAGGCTAAAAGGATGGATGTTTCAGTTGAGTGACAGGTCCAGTAGGTTGGTTAAAAGAGAAAATCAGTTCTTATAAAGAGACTGATTAAAGGTAAGGCTATGCTTTGGGATTGATCAGAGGATCAGGGTTATTTCCTATTCTTTAAGGAAATGGGGAATCCAGAGGGTATTGGAGACTGTCTGAGTCTACTGGTGTTTTTCTCTACTTGAGAATGTCTTCGAGACTCAAGGAGATTAGACTGTCTAAGTCTAGAGTTTTATCTTTTGTACTATGCTTAAAGAAACAGTAGTAGTACGTTCACGGTGGAAAGTTCTAGACTCTTTGAAAGACTGTTCTATTAAGATGACTAATTTCTATTCCTATACCTCTAGGAGGTTGTCGGGACAATTTGTACGAAGCCCAAGAGGAGGCTGGAAACTTTTAATAAGCCGAGGGACAATTTGTACGAAGCCCAAGAGGAGGCTCTCTTCCCGAAGGAAGAATCCTTATACGAAGCCTAAGAGGAGGCTGTGAATACTTCTAAGAAGCCATAGGGTCCTTGCACAACGCCCAAGAGGAGGCGGGGATGCTTTTAGGAAGCCTGTGGGTCCCCAAACCCCGAGAAATTCAAGACAGGCTATTCACAAAGAATAGATCAAGCCAAGAAAGTCCGAGAATTTAGAAGAACATCAAGAGATGCCATTCACGGAGAAAAGATCATCTCTGGGGAGTAGAGTTTCTTTGACAATTAAGGGGTATAGTCTGAGAAAGGGTTCACCGAGAATGCTACCTTTCACGTCTCCATATTGTTTAACCCCAAGAGGAGGGAAGACTGTGTCTGGTAATCCTATGGGGATCTAGTTTTGTCTATTTATGAGTGATCAACAGGGCTTAGTACTAGACGTAGTTGCCGGAGAAACACTAAATATCTATACTAGTATTACACAGTTGATATGAGTTTATGAAAGAAGACTTACAGCAAAAACAACCCCACAATACAGTTATATGTATATGAAAGCGGATAAAGAAACATATAAACACTTATTCGGTTGTAATACTTCCATGCTGTTTGGTTAGTTGTTCAACAAAGAAAGATTGAAAACAACAGTATATTCAAAATTAAAGGAGAAAGTATTTTGAAAAGATGTTGGGGCTTACAGCTCAAGGAGAGGCCCAAGGTTTATCAGTGATCGCACTGTCGTTTTGTACAGAGGGACTTATACAAGTGACTGAGGCCCAAGAAAGGTTTTCTGTACAAGGGGATGGGTCTTACACTCTCTCAAGAGGCCCAAGTGTTTAAAGAAATAGAATGGGGCTTACAACACGAGGGTAGGCCCAGATGATTGGTTTTTTTTATTGGCGATCGCGCCGAGGTTTTCTTTTAACGCAGGGGTACTTATACAATGTCTGAGGCCCAAAAAGTTTTGGTTAAAAGGGGATTGGGTATTACACTCTAATAGAGGCCCATAAGATTTATTTTTGTACAAGTGGTGGGGCTTACAGCTCAAGGAGAGGCCCAGGGTCATTTGTTTGAAAATGGCGATCGCGCCGAGATTTTTGAAAATGCGGTGGGTGTTATACAATGTATTGAGGCCCAAAATGGTTTGGTTTCCAAAAGGGGGTGGGTCTTACACCCTAATAGAGGCCCAATGATTTTGAATGGGTCTTATAGCTCGAGGAGAGGCCCAAAGGTTTATTTTACACGGGCGACGATCGCGACGAACTTTTGAAATACAACGGGACTTATACAATAAGTGAGGCCCAAAATAGTTTTGTATTTACAAAGGATTGGGTCTTACACTCTATTAGAGGCCCAAAAGTGTTTTAAATTGTTTGATGAGGGTGAAAATCAGAGAAACCCTAATTTGTTATTCTTTAAAAGTAAATATTTAAAGAAAATCAAATAAAATACCAAATAAGTTTGAATAAACCATTTGTGATTTTTGTTTAAGGTTTGAGACATGAGGGATTAATCACAAGGTGAATTAAAACTCACTTGGTTTTGATTTTCAAAGTAAATATTCACTTTTAAAACATTTAAAAACATTAAAAAGGAATTTATTCACAAAAATACTAATTATATTAAATAAATAATATAAACTTAATTTTTTTTGTGGAATAAAATATTTCAACATTTTTGTGATTTTTTGCAAAAAGAACCAATAAAAAATAATTAAAATTGAAGGAGTTATTAATTTTCCAATTAATTAATAAAACATGAAAATATTGGAAAAAATAGCAAAATGTGTGAAAACACAAAATGGCATGGGTGGGGTTTGAACCCACGACCTCAAGGTTATAGGGCGCGCGCCTTACCACTGGGGTGGTGATACATCCATTGCTTGAAGTGAAACCACAAATATACAAGGCATGCCTTGTTTTCTAGGCCTGGTCAAGGCAAAGCAAGGCAAGTTTTGTCAAGAAACGGGAAGGTCCATAACTTTCTCATTTCTCAATGGTTGGGGACAAAATTTATATGTATCTGGCCTAGAATTTCACAAGGAATCCAATGGTGGTGGTATTTTTTCCAGATCATACTCCCTCCTCAAAACTCGATAGTGGTTTTGAAAAAGGCCTATAATTGCATTTTCTATGCTACACTTTGATACAGGCATGAATTACATGATGAATTGGTTCAAAAACAACATATATAACATGTATGAGGTGTGTATGATCAGTGGACTTCAAAGCAATGCATATTTTGGAAAGTTCAAGTCATGATGCTTACCTCTTTTTGAGCATTTGGAGTTTTTTGTGCAATCTGCCAAACTTCTTGTTCCAGAAATGGTTTGATGCTTTGGAACTCTCAAATGATCCCTTAGAAGCTTTGAGGATGGTTGGAATCAGCTGGAACCTGCAAAAACACAAACTGGCCCTTTCTTGCAAAAGGGGTTAAAATGACCAAAATAACAACTCTCTCAAATGGTGTTCCAGATGGGGGGAACCATTTGGGACAGTTCAAGGATGTTATTTGGAGTGTGTTTGAGGTTTTATCTGGTTTGTAAAGTGACTAAATCAAGACATGGCTTGAAAAATGCACAAAAGGCCTATTTTGAGGTTTTGAGAGGTGACTTTGTGATTTTGGTGTTACAGGTCACTTTTGATAGTTTGGATCACCTACATATGATGTTTATGAGGTGTTAGGATCATGAGTTGTGATGGAAATGCTCTCTAACTCAAAAACTCAGAGTTACCTTGCTAAAGAAGGCATTTTAGCTTAAAGAGAGGAATTTTGAGGAAAGCATCTGTTTGATGGCTTTGGTGTACTCAAACTGAGCACAAATGAGCTCTATTTATAGTAGGCAATTCTAGGTTTGGCATGCTACTTCTTGTTCCAAGGACTTTGGAGGCTTGGCTCAGTGTTTGTCCCCTTTAAATTTGATCCTCAGATGTGTCCAAAGTGATGACAAGGCTTGGAATTATCTGATTTTGCCAAATCGAGCAAAAATGCAAAATTCTGCCTAGCCTTGGCAATTTTCAGCAAGGCATATTGCCATTGTCATATTTGGTTTTGATACCTTTTGGATCCAAGTGAAAAATCCCCCTACATTTGGAAAAAAGTGAAGACAGATTCTGACTTAGTGAAAATTTCACTAAGTGTTGGAAAAAAGTGACATTTTTACTTTTTGTGATTTTGATCATTCTATAACTCAAAATCCACGATGAATTTGCTGGGAGGTCTGTTTTAAGCTTTTGTAGAGGGTAATGAGAGCTACAAATCTAGCTTTGGATGGGGAAAAATGGCCTTGTGGTTTAGGAGTTATGATCCTCCAAAGTTGGTACCCTTGCCACTTTATTCATAACTTAGAAAAATTTTCTAAGTTTTTATGGTTACCCCTTTTACAAGTTATCCCTCTTTTCTTGATTTTTTTATATGAATGATGATTCAAATTATACATTAACATCATTTTAGGGTTAAAAAACCATTTTTGTGAAAAATCTCAAAAAGTTAAAGTTGACTTTTGTGCACATTTGACTTTTTGTGAGATGAATTCCAAACTGTGCGATCCTCTATGAAATCAAGTCCTTGACCTAAATCAAACTTGATGGATTGATTTCATAGGTGTTATAGGGTGTATTGAATCATGTCTTAGGGTTTGGGAGCATGTCCTGGTCAAAAGTCAAAGCTACAGTTGACTTTTCTCGCGAAACCCTAATTGTGGTACTGATGAAATTGAGACTTGCTGCTCAAGCTTCCTGGATCAATCCATTGTTACAAATGGATCAATGTGGTATGTTGGAGACACTCAAATCATGCCTTGAGGTCTTGGCTCATGATTTGTCCCAAAAGTCAACTTAGGGGTGAATTAGGTCAAGAAACCCTAATTCCTGATTTTTGATGTATGCATCCCCTGAGGTCAAATTGACTTGATGCTTGGGCCTATGAGGTTCCATGGAGTATTTTAGGATATGCTTTGAAGCATTGGCTCATGTCCAGAGGAAAATTTCCATCTGGAGGCCCTAGTCGACCAAACCCTAATTTGGTGACACTGGCGATCTTGAGGCTTGATCCACCTGGAAGGGAGCAGCCTTGTGCTTAATCTTTAAAGTGGGAGTCCTCTTGATCCATTGTGGATGTTTGAGAGGTTTAGACAAGTTGAAGATCATGCCATTTCTTGATTGATCCTTTGTCTAAGAACTCTGAGAGGGCCTGAAACCCTAATTTTGATAGTAGTGAATGCTCATCTATCTTTGGGGAGACTGATGAGGCAAGATGGTTCATCCATATTGTGATGATGATTTGCACAATGATGGGAAATCTTAGTGGTCAAAATTTGGGGTATGACAGGTTGGTTTAATTACCCGTAGTTAAAGGTCCGTCAGCATTTTGAAAAAATAGGAAAGAAGTAACATGATTAAAATAAATTCAGAAAATCTAAAAACACGAAATTTAATCTAATTAGATAAAATAAGAATTTTGAGAATTTTCTGAGACTATGAAAACAGTCAAAAAATTCATTAAAAATAGAAAAAAGATGAATTTGGGGTTTTGAGGGTGAAGTCCCGTAACTCTTCATGAGTACGGGACTAATGACCGCGCGATTTTTCTGCTTCAGATGCACGAAACAGATCTAAAAAAGGAGACGATTTTCCCTAAAACTGATTTTTTGAAGAGCAAGACCTAAAACTAAACTATAGGCTATAATGACGGTTGAAAAATAACTGTGGTGAAAGGTTGTGGGCATTTTGAAAAAATATGTAAAAAACCATAAATGTTGGTGCTGGGAATTGAACCCATGACCAGACGCTACCTATAATGACAGTTTTTTAAATGCCCGTGGTGAAAGGCCTCACATTTCACAACGGTTTGAATATTAACCGTCATTAAAAAAAGGTGTGAATCTATTACAACGGTCTATAGGAAAGCCGTTATAAGCCTGGTGTTGTTGTTTGCGCGTTTTGTAGTAGTGCTTGGTCACACAAATGACTAATGCTGATGAGATTAACAGTTAGTCCTTTCACAAAGAGAACATCTTCTAAACTAGGTGATCCAGCACACACCAGCTTTCCAACTCCTTTGATTTCACCTTTAAACCCATCACCGAATTTGACAGAACCTGTGGGATGAGGCTTGTTATCTACCAACAGCTTCTGAACCCTTGTCATATGTCTAGAGCATCGTCTGTCAAAGTACTGGTTTTCTCTAGTTGAGGTCCTCAAGGAAGTGTGAGCTATTAGGTTCACATCCTTCTCTTTAGATCTTCTCTTTTGCTTACTTGATTAACCTTGGTATGAGCTGAAGATTTTTTATTTCCATACAATTTATAACAGAAAGGCTTTTATATGACCATACTCTCCACAATAATGACATCTCCAACAAGATTGGTCATTATTTGGAGGTTCATTATGTCTGCTAGAATATTGTAACATAGGGTTAGAAATTGTGACCATCTTCTTCCTTTCAGAAGGACATAATTTTTCTTCAGACACTCTTCTTTGTTTATTATCAGGTTGATAATGAACTTCTGCATCTCCAATATCTTTTATTATTTTAGCCCTATTTTTCATCCTACTCAAGGAATTTGTCATGTCATAAAGCTTGGAATTTAAGAGAGGTACCTCATTTTTAAGCTGAGAAATAGTTCATAAGAGTTCCTTCTTCTCATTTTCCAATTCAGATATGACCTTTCTCTGATTTGCCTTTATCTTAAGTCTTTCTTCACACCAGTCACAAGTTTCCTTGTAGGACACATCCAAATCTCCATAAAGTACATTTTCATCACAAGATTCTACTTCATCTGCCCATCTGCCAGAGAGAGCAGTAAAAGGTTTGATAGTCTCTGTGTTGGATTCATCTTGTGACTTGTCATCATCATACCAAGATACAGTCAAACCCTTTTTCTGTTTCTTGAGATAATTGGGACATTCTGGCCTAATGTGACCAAAACCTTCACACTCATAACACTGAATCCCTTTACTTTGATCTAACTTCTCTTCAATTCTGGTATTCTTTTGAGAATCATAGTTATTCCTGATGTCAGATGTAATGTCCTTGACACCTGGTTTTCCCTTTCTGCCTGTTCTCTTTAGAATTCTATTGAATTGCTTCCCAAGTAGAACAATGGTATTTGACAGTCCCTCATTAGTATCCAGATTAGCTTGACCCTCTTTATTTTCAGCACTGGATATAAAAGCAATGTTTTTGTTATTTTTTTAAATTCTATCATTCATGGTCAATTCAAAAGTTTGAAGTGACCCCACTAGCTCATCAACTCTCATACTGCTGATGTTTTGGGCTTCTTCAATGGCTGTTACCTTCTTATCAAATTTCTTAGGGAGAGACCTAAGAATCTTCCTAACTAGCTTTTCTTCTGATGTCTTTTCTCTCAAGGCACTGAAGGCATTATCTATTTCAAGAACATTCATGTGAAAGACATGAATACTTTCATCTTTCCTCATCTTTAGATTTTCAAATTTGGTAGTGAATAGCTGAAGTCTAGACATCTTTACCTTAGATGTACCTTCATGAGTTGTATTGAGAATTTTCCAAACATCCTTAGGCACAATACAAGTGTTGATCAACCTAAACATGTTCTTGTCAACTCCATTGTATAAAGCATTCAAGGCTTTGGAGTTTCCAAGAGCAGTCTCATCTTCTTCCTTGGTCCAGTCCTCTTCAGGTTTCAAAGATTCCATCCCATCTTTATCTTTAACCATAGGATGTTCCCAGCCCTTGATGACAACTTTCCAAGTTTTGCTATCCATGGATTTTAAGAAAGCCACCATGCGTGCCTTCCAATAGTCATAGTTGATTCCATCCAAGATAGGTGGTCTATTCACATTCCCTCCTCCTTCCTTGTCCATAGTGCCAGAAAAAAAAAACCCGTTGGGCTCACCCAAAAACAGAACAGGGTGACTTGCTTTGATACCAATTGAAATTCTAGCATGCAGATACCAGATGTCGAGACAGATGTCACAACACTGGGATCAAGACAGTTTGAACACTCACAAATATGCAGAAAAATAAGTGAAAGAACGATAAATAACACCAGTATGTGTTAACCCAGTTCGGTGCAACGTCGCCTACATCTAGGAGCTACCAAGCCAGGAAGGAAATTTACAAGGGCAATATTAGTTCAAAGCTAAACCCCCCTTTACAATTTATCACATAATCACTACCTTGTGCAACTTCTACCTAGACACCCTCTAGATATAAGATCCCCCTCTCACTTCCTATTAGTCATAAACTAGTGATAATTCAACAACAACCCAAAATAGAAGTACCAACACTTCCAAGTAGAATACTTAGTTTTGCTTAAAACCTTTAACTAATAACAATACACTCTTGCTTAAAAGCTTTAGAGTGAACAATGAACAATGAACAATTAGTCAACTCAATGCATCAAACATGATACAGGAGTGACGTACAAACAAAGCACACTAAACCCTAAAACACCACCAAGAAACGACTAATCTTAATTCTCCCAAATTTTTCAATGTCCAAGTTGCAATAGGTTTAGGTCTTCTCTTTAAATAGCCTTCAGACCTCGTGGGCTTGGGCTCTTAAAGCGCAAATCATCAAGAATCAGCTTTAAATCAATTGCATAATATCCTGCACAGTAATAGGAACAATAACATAAAGTTTCCTAAAAAGTCTCAACGATCCTTTTTAAGAAATGCAATCAAATCTGTCACAAAAGAAGTTCCCAAAATATCCTCCCTTGGATAACAATAACGTGTGAATTAAAACACACTCAAAACTCACACTAAAAATACCAAAACAGTCATGCCCTAACTTTCTGGTATAACATGTCCTATCACATGTCACAACATCATGCTGAACATGACGTCTGGCTCTCATAGTAGAACATCTGGCTTAACAACTTGCTGACAACATGTTTTACCAAAATGTTGCCATTCCAAAAACCATAGAATTTACACTTTTGGATAAACCAATTCTGAGAAGGACTTGCATTGAACAACAAATCTTGAACTGATTATCAACAAGATTTGGAAGGAACTTGCCGCTGATAGAATCATCAGCCAAGTTTCTAAACTGTTTGAAAATCCCTTGAGAAGAAAGCCAGTTTGCAAACAAAAGTATTCGTTCAAACATGGTAATCATAATGCAAGGTTCATGCAACTTTTGAAATCAAAATCGTTTTTGTAATGAAGTAAAGAAATATGAGTCACTAGTCAAAACACGGTGGTTCAAGACATTCAAAGTGGAAGGTAAAGCAAAAGGTGTGATACCAAAACAAATGATTTGCAAACATCTTTTTAGAGTCAGTTTACGCAACCTTGCTGTAGTATGCTTTCAAAATAACTATTAGTTCCATGGCTTTAGGATTGGCAGTAATTTTTCTAAAACATGGTTCACAGCAAGATGTTGTGTAAAATGTTCTATCTTATTAGTCTGTCAACATTGAAGACAGATGTTCAGACAGATGTTGTGGTATGATGTACCAGAACATCAGTACAGACTGTAGTTTTATTCTTGACAGATTTGATTTAATTTTTTGAGATTTTGTTTGGATATGTATCACTTATTTTCGCAGGTCAAGAAGATTTAATCTGGAACATTTGACTTGATCTCCAACTGTTCATAAGTTTCTAAAATTGGATGTTGAGACAATTTAGGAAACTTGATGATTTTTTCCAAGATTTAAGGAGATTTTTCTGCATAATTGATGCAGCCTTCAGCACGTGGATCAAGTAATATCTGGGTGAAGATTTCGAAGCCCATGGACTGCTGAGGAGTAATTAAAGTGAAACCTAAACCTAATGTAAATACGGATTTCACTTTTGTAAAAATAAGGGGAGGTTTTAGAATCTTAGGTTTTGAGAGTCTCATTAGTGTGACTTTGTAAGTCACCCTTGTATCTTTTGATACATTAAGGTAGACTGATTGTGTGTTGTTTATTGTTCACTCTAAAGCTTTTAAGTAAGAGTGTATTGTTCTTAGTTGAAGCTTGTAAAAAAACTAAGTATTGTAATTGGAAGAATGTTCTTCTTCTTTTTAGTTTCTTGAGGTACTGTCACTAGGATTGTGCCTGAAGAGGAAGTGATAGGGGGATCTCATATCTAGAGGGTTTCAAGGTAGAAGTTGCACATGGTAGTGATTAGGCGAGAAGTTGTAAACGGGGGAGTTTAGCTTTGAACTAATGCTATCATAGTGAATTTCCTTCCTGGCTTGGATGCCCCCAGATGTAGGTGATGTTGCACAGAACTGGGTTACCAATTGACTATGTTATTTACATTTCTACAATTTATTTTTAGTCTGGTTTATTTTTTTTGTCAGACAAAAGATGTTGTAACATATGTCTTGACATTATGTTCTGATGTGAGGACATCACTATTAACATGTGTTAGAGTGCCATAATTTCAATAACCTTGCTTCAGTTAGGTCTTTTGAGGGTTGTAACGTGGCCTGGTTCACGGTTCATGAAACAAAGGATAAAGGCTCAAAGTTTATTTGTACCCACCTAATCTTTATGATGATCTTCAGTACTACGCTCAGTTAACTCAGACTATTCGCTCAGGTTCCCACAGGTTAGGAATTACACTCATGATAGTGATGATGATCATTCAGAAGTCAAGGGACCCTTGAGAAGGCAGTCATTGCTTCCTTACAACATTTAATTATTTTTACCATTAAGGACTTTCATGGTAATTGTCATACCCCAAATTTTACCCCTAGACCCCATCATCATTTGCATAACATTCTAGGTCAATCATTCATGCATAGCTAACCAATTATCAAGATATGGCTTTACTTTGGTTCATCTATGAATTAGGGTTTGCCTCAAGAAGCTCAAGGGATTGATTAGTCAAAGTTTTGGATTGATCATCAATCAATCAAGTTCTCATACACTCAATAGAACTCCCTTCATCAATAATCAAGTGCAACATGGCTTCATTACAAGTTCTTCAAGATTCAAATTCATCTGGTCACAAATTAGGGGTTTTCAACCAAAGTCAGCTGCATCTTTGACTTTTGATCTTTATAAGCCTCAAGACACGCAAGAAAAAAATCCTCAAAACCTCAGAAACTTCCCACATACCAGAATTTGAAAAAACCACCATTTATGCAAGTTCTAAAACCTAAGAGTTCTACCTTGCATTTCTGTTGAGTTATCTCTCCACTAACCATCCAAACATCTTCTATAAGTCATATATAATCCACCCAAACACTCAAATCATTTAATTACCATCCATATCATCATCTACCACGTTCACTTCCATATTTTGCAAAAGGGGTCGTGTGAAAGAATACAAGTTGTTGCAGGCCAAACTAACCATTCAAACACTCTCTTTAAGGATCAAGGAGGCTCATAGGATATTCATTTTGTTTATGTAACCATTGTGAAGAGGCATTGGACCTTGCCCCAATAGGTAAGTGATCTTGCACCTTGAAACTCATGTTCATGCATCATTCTTGATTAATTTTTGAAGCAAAAATGTAGATATGATGGTGTTTATTGTGTTCCTATTATTGTTTGCTTTGTCTCATGTTCACATGAGAAAAATTGATGTTTGAGACTGATGCGTGTTATCCGCAAGTATACGGATTACGTCAGAGTAATATAAAAGATTTATTAATCCCACAGAGACCAATGTCAATCTATCGATTACTATTGTTACGTTGTTTATCTAAGGCTAATAAATATCAGAGTCAAAGTTTTCTACAGAATGAAAATAGAAATAAATCAGATAAATACTAAACTGGAATGTAATTCACATCAATCAAACAATACTCATATCATCTAAATAGTAACACTTACGGGGCAATGTTTTCTTCTTTGAAAAAGAGTTAATTAAAAAGGATCCGCCGCGTTAGCGTGATCGGAACCAGACCTAACCTTTAATATATACCAGCCGCTCACGCTGCACCGGTCGCTCTTTGCGTTAAAGTGATAAAGTCCTTTTTTATGTAATTACCTCTAAGACTTAGTTAAAAAGTGCTTTCAATTGAAAATATTTTATACCAGGGTTTCCGGCATATGGTCGGCCAACCGGATCCTAAATCTATAAATGCGTTCGAAAATAGTTTAAAACCTCTTTCTAATAATATAAAACTTTCCTAGTTAATCAATAAAGTGCTTCCGCTGTATTTATCAATTAACAACTAACAAACTCTTTTCTAAAATGTCGGACGACTTTCGATCTTACCCGATCTAGTCACAATCATTACGCAAACAAAAACACGGTCTCATTTACGTAATGACCGATCATTTGAAATGCAGAAGAGTTTAGTTAAAATAAAAAATAGCCCCTAAAGTATTTCTAAAGAGATGACATGTGGAGTAGCGTCGGAACGACGATCCTCACATCCCAGCACAAGGGATTTAGCTGGACATGGTAACTAAAAACATAACAATAAATTGGTTTGCAAATTAAAACATTTGTAAGATAAAAACGTGCAATGTGTAAGAGTATATTTTGAGAGAATGAATACAAGTGTCACGCTTGAGTTTAGTTCCGAAAGATAAACAGATCACACAGAAACTTAAAATAACAAAGTAAGGGCAGAGACATAAAATAAATGAAAGTAAAGCAGTGCAGGAAAAAAAAGAATATAAAAGCGATGCGGAATATAATAAAATGCAATTTATAAAAGAAACCTGCTCCAAAGCGGAGAGTGAATCTGGTACAGAGCTGGAAAGTAAATTGTGGGAAAGTAAATAACTTCAAATATAAACACTCCTAACTATGGTTGCTCCAATCTAACTAACAACGATAGTGCAATAACCCCTCGATGTGACAGATTATTGGCTTACAAAATGAACTTTATGCCAAAGGTTGGAAACTAGGATTGGATGAAATAAAAGTGAAAATACAAGGCCTATTTATAGGAGTCTTGAAGTTGTAACTACCTCTCATCATTATGAAAAAACGGCTAAATAATAATTTTCTTCGTGTGTAACTGCTTCTAACGTTTCTGACCGTTTTCCTGTTACAAGGGTCAGCGCCCACCGAATCCTTCTCCGCGCCCGCCGAGTGTTCAAGAGGAATAAAACGTCTTTTGTGACCGTTGGAATGTGGGCGAAACCTACTACTCAAATGGAGTCCTCTATGGCGTTCGCTGAGTGAGATGGCTAGTGTACAATTTGCACAGGAAATCTCTGTTTTGCGTCGTTTCTTCACTGCAAGCTCAAATCAGGCAATGTATCTGAAAGTAAAACAAAATACCATAATAACAAGGGAAAATAACAAATAAACAACTAAAAACATGTGCAATCGGAGTCAAATATACAGTGTGTTTTAGTGTTATCAAATTCTCCCACGCTTAAACCTTTGCTTGTCCTCAAGCAAACTCTCATAAGCGGAAAAAGAAAAACAGCAAACATACAAGTATCTTATCTAGGCTAAAGACTTAAGTTTGATCAATGATACATCAGTATGTACTAACTCATGAACTAAGGGTATCGTAATGACACTTTCCGCGATTTGCAGGCATAAGTTCCTCTCCTATACAAACCAATCCAAACCATGATGTTATACTTAGGCCTAGCTTACTCATTCCTTTCTTACCCCTTTTCATTCAGGCGCAGTCACATTAAGCCCGTTATCTTGCACTCGCATGGTGAACATAACCTGTGGTAATCCTGATCCTATTATTATATCAAAAACTTGATACTTTTTGCAAATTTTTTTTTCTTTTGATATATAATTTTTCTTGCAATTTTTCCAAAGATACTTTAGCATCTTTTTGGATTTTTTTTCTTTCTCTTTTCTTCTTCTTTTGCAGGATCTTACCTATTTGCATCGGTTTGTCACTTAGCGGTGCTAAGATGGTGCTGACTACTAGAATAAGCTACTTAAGGATAAGTGATAAAGGGTGAGATTTTAAGGTCACCGTATAATAAAAACTGGATAGGCTCCTATGTTTGAGGAACTTACGGTGTAAAAACGATACCGATTTTTTAAAAAGTTTTCCCAAGCCTTTGCAAATGATGCTTACTTGTCCTAATAGCCCAAATTTTCAAAATAAATGATGTTTTCTTTGTTAAAAGATTTTTTGTTAAGGCTCAAGAATTGGGAAAATAGATAAACTCACACAAAATGACTCATCAAACACATGTGAAAATTTTTAAAACAAACTAAACTATACTAGAGAGCAATAATAAAATAGAAATAGTAAAGAAAACTAAAAACAGTAAATATCTCCTCCCACACTTAAACCGAACATTGTCCTCAATGTTTCGATAAAAGTGAGAAAGGGATAAGTGAAACCTGGAAATCAATCATATCGGCCACTGGGGCCATCTCCACCATGCTCCGAACGTCTGGGACAACGGCTCCTACTGCGGTGTCGGGTGGTATGTGACAGCTCCATCTGCTCAATCCTCTCTATTAGAGAGGCATTTTGATCTCTAAGTGCTTGGAAGTTCTCAAGAGTGGATTGTTGTGACTCCCGCATAAAATCCATCATCTCCTGCTATTGTTGGTACATGGCATAGAACATGCCATCACGCTCTTCTTCTCTGGCTTGCTGTGCTTGCCACATTTCTTCGATGATATAAAATCCAGAAGAAGTACCTGCAGGATGGTTAGCAACAGGTGGGGTGTGTTCAGGTGATACATGAATGAGAGACTTCTCCATACGGTCAAACTCATCATCCGTCTCATTTCCTTCGTCCTCTGGGACGTTTGGTAGTAACGGACCTAAAATAGGAGCAGCCTTCAAATCATAGAGCCAGCTTCCTCTTTTGCGCACATCAGTGCGACTTGAGCAGAGTAAAGCGACACTCGGGATGGCAGTGTTGCGAACCATGAGGATATAACCTCCTTTCGGCCTTGCTTTGCATAAACGCATATCTCGCAGAAATTTTAAATCAATGGTGCGGGGCGGGAGTGGTTCCAACATGGCTAACTCGGTGTCCAGGTGGAGGGCTCGTGCAATGAAGATAATCAATCCTCCAAATGACACGATGTTGCCCTTTTTCTCAATAGCCCGCATATGTGCTATCATAAATGGTACATGATAAAGCAGCCTGTAAAAATATAAATTCTTAGGAATTCAACTTGTTAGAATTTTCACGAGCAAAAATAGTATCAGCTAATAAAAGGCGGAATACTCGTATGGATGGGTTATGAATGTCGGAAGCCAAATTTCCGTCAAAGGAGTAGGTGGTCTGACCTGTGATGTCTTTCCCCAGTTGGAAAGCCTCAGTCGACCAATTTGTGTCTATGGGTGCCTCACAAACTGCACCATTCCCGTAATGGAATCCTAATAACCCAGCAAGTGCATCAGTGGTATAAATGTACTCAACGTTGAACATCCTAAACCTCACTGTGCCTACAGTGCTAGCAGTGTTATCTCTAACAGTGTACTCCAAAGAACTCAAAAATTCGTGGGTTAGCCTTTCATAAGTATGCTCCTTGCGAATAAAGATACTATCTAATTTTAAATTCTCTAACAGATAAAATACTCTATACCGTATACCAAGGTTATACAGACATATATCATTAACGTACCTCGTCGAAAGAATGTTGCGTGTCTGCAGTCTGTCCCATTTTTCCCCTTGCTTGACTCCGTCTTCTCCATCTCGAAAAACGATGTTTCCTTGTCCCTCCGCTGCCATTGTTGATGTGAAATGAAGCATTAATTATGGAAAATGGGTTATTTGGGTTTTTGTAGAATTGGGTGAAATCTATGGTTTTTATAGAGAAAATGTGGAATGGAAGTGGTAATGGTAGTGGAGAAGTTATGAAATAAGGAATTTTAATGGATTAGTGGGGTTTTATGGTGATTAAAATCGAAATTATTAGAGGTAGAAGATGAAGAGAGTGGCAAAAATGGGGGTTTTCTTATTCTGGTCTGTTAAAATCCCAGGACGTCTCTGCGTCTGCCAAGTAGGGGTCCACGTCCGCGAACTGTGTAAATTGGGTTGGCACGGGTTTGGGCTTTGGTTGGTCCATGTATTTTCCTTGGGGTGTTTACAGCATATTTGAGGTTGTTTCTTCATTGGTGTACATGTAAGAAACATAGAGAACATTTTTTTTTCATGATATAAATGTAAAATGTGAATGTAGAAATTAAATAATAATAATATTAGCAGCTTTAAAGAATTTTAAAATTATGAAAATGAATCAAATAATTTTTTTTTAAATATTACCAATAAATTGCATTATATAAAGGTTTACTATAATTTGAAATAATATGACACTCGCACATAACACATGGATGCAGTGTACCATAGAATTCAAAATTCTATTAACAATGAGTCTAATAATAAAGATGGAAAATTAAATCTACTGATAGTCTGATAATAACAATAATAACACTAAAGATAAGAACTGTCGAAATAAACGATCATAACAAGCATATGGTAAGTCTCCCCCACACGAAGTGTGAGCTATGACCCAGAGCTCCTGAATATCTTCTAGAAGGACTGTCGGTGGACACCCTCACTCATGTGAGGACCAGGTGCCCGTGCTTCTGCAAGCTGGCGTCTGAGATCGCAAATCTCCTGGTATAAAAGATCATATGATGAAGCATTTGTTGCGTCTGAGAGTTGTATCTGTAAGGTGAGTTCGGCGCATTCTTCGCGAAGAGAAATGATTTCCTTGCGCATAGCGTCAAACTCAGAATATATGTCCCTGCGTTGCAGATTAACGTTAGAGGAATAGACAGTAGTCCTTTCAAGATAGGGTGTAGGGTGGTACTCAGGCACAGGTGGGTTCCTAGGTCGGATGGGTGTCTCGTCTTGGCCTTCCAAAGCGTATAACCAGTTAGCTTTGTCATGGATACTTGTCCGGGTGTGGTTTGGCAAACCAAAGTAGTGAACGACTTCGTCGTTTATCAGGAGCTTAAAGTTATCTGCACTAAAGAATGCTCTCCTGATAAGGCCACGGTCAAGGCAATGATTAATGTCAATTAAAGGTGTAGCCATAATGGGAGGTAAGATGAGTTAGCTTGTTGGCTAGACCTAGGGCATAAGCTATGTGTGTAACAATGCCACCTACATGGATAGGTCCTTTGGACGATCCAGTAGTTAAGTATAGGTTATACATCAGAAAATTACCACTGGCTAAAGGGCATAACTCAGTAGTGCAAAAGAGCATCAGAATCTCTTCTGCAACAACCTGGTTCTCGGTTCACTTCTACCAAAGAAAGTATCGGCTAGGATCATTTGGAAGTATCGGAAAGCTGGGTTGTGGATTTTGTTTGTTAATTGGGTGGAAGGATCAGGTCCTCCTCCACTGGTGATTTTGCTCCAGAATCCATCAAGTTCATCTTACATAACATTGGTTTCATGCATAAAATAGATTGCATCCATGCCACACTGAAAACCAAGTAATCTAGCAAAATCCCTGTGGTTAAGTGTATACTCGTTTCCAAATAGTCTGAATCTTATGCTTCCACTGTTGTAACCTCTTCCACTGTAGGGGTCATAAATGAGTAAACTGAGGAACTCTAAGGTTAGATGCTTATAGGTTGCATTCATTGCTTCAGAATACTCATCCCATTGGAGCTGGTGACAAAGGTACCTCACACTGGCCTCAATACCTAAGGCTGCTAGACAGTTTGGGTCAGGGTACCTAGTGGGTAGGATCGGTCTCTCAGAAAGGACTACATATTTCTTCCTCTGTGCGTCATCTCTGAACACGATGTGCATGTCATCATAGCCTTGCATCCTGAAAAGAAAGTTAGTGTAGAATATCTGAGATGATGTGATCTGTAACCTGTAAACATAGACATTTCATAAGTCAGTCCAGTTAGTCAAATAATATAAATAATAAATCTTTTTCTTTTTCTAAAATAAATTATATGCATAAATAAAAAATAATGAAAAGAAAGTCGTGGGTTGCCTCCCACGCAGCGCTTGTTTTACGTCGTTAGCTGGAAGAATGTAAAACTTACGTTGTGGATGTTGCTATAGGTGGGTCTATCAGAGTGTGACCAGAGTAATAGGTGGGAATGTCACCTCCATAGTAGGGTTTCAATCTTTGTCCATTCACTAGAAAGGGACTACACGAATGATTTGCAATTTCAAATGCCCCAGATTTCAGATCTTTGGTGACCTCATAGGGTCCAGTCCACCTCGAGCGTAACTTACCTGGAAACAATCGTAACCTAGAATTGAAAAGTAGCACATGATTGCCTATGTTGAACTCCTTTTTGGCAATCCTTTTGTCATGCCATGCTTTGGTTCTTTCTTTATATATTACGGCATTTTCATAAGCATTTCGGCGTAACTCTTCTAATTTGTGGATATCTAGAATACGTTTATCTCCGGCTGTTAAGTAATCCATATTAAGAGCTTTTATGGCCCAGTAGGCCTTATGGTCAAGCTCAAAGGGTAAATGGCAAGATTTTCCGTAGACTAATTGATATGGGGTTGTTCCTATAGGGGTTTTAAAAGCGGTTCTATATGCCCACAAGGCTTCTTGTAGTCTTAAGGACCAATCTTTTCTAGAAATTGATACAGTTTTCTCTAAGATTTGTTTTATTCCCCTATTTAATACTTCTACTTGCCCACTAGTCTGCGGGTGGTAAGGTGTGGCTACTCGGTGTTTAACTCCATATTTCTTTAAAAGGTTTTCGAATATCCTAGATATGAAATGCAATCCTCCATCGCTTATAACCAATCGAGGTACTCCAAATCTAGGGAAAATATAGTTTTTAAATAGTTTAATGACTACACGAGTATCGTTGGTGGGTGAAGTTATAGCTTCAATCCATTTGGATACGTAATCAACAGCTACTAAGATATACTTGTTTCCCATCGAAGATGGAAAAGGTCCCATAAAGTCTATACCCCAAACATCGAAACATTGAAGAGTTCAACCTCCTGAATATTTCTCAGAGGCATTTCATCTCTTCTTGAGACGTTCCTTGTACGTTGACATTTGTCACATCTTACAATGTAGGCATGAACATCGCGCCATAAAGTTGGCCAGAAAAGACCTGCTTGAAGTATTTTAGCGCATGTTTTGGATGAGCCTAGATGTCCACCATATGGTGAAGAGTGACAATGTTTAATTATAGTTTCTACTTCTTCTTCAGGGACACAGCGACGGAAAATGCCATATGCGCCTCTTTTGAATAAGAGGGGTTCGTCCCAATAGAAGTGTTTCACGTCGTGATAGAACTTCTTCTTCTGTTGGTAATTTAGATCAGGCGGTATGATATCAGCTGCTAGATAGTTAACAAAATCTGCGTACCACGGTATGGTTGTCACTACGAGAGCTTTTTCAATGTCTAATTCTAAATAGGGGTCAGGATCATCATCATGGATAGTTCTAACTACTCCTACTAATCTATCGTATGCGAAATCATCATTGATAAGAACAAGATTTGGTTTTAGATATTCAAGCCTTGAAAGGTGGTCAGCATCCACATTTTCATTGCCTTTCTTATCTCGGATCTCCAAATCAAATTCTTGTGGTAAAAGGATCCAGCGTAGTAATCTAGGCTTAGCATCATTTTTGCTTAATAGATATCTTATCGCAGCATGATCAGTGTAGACTATGATTTTTGCTCCTACTAAATAGGATCGAAATTTGTCGATTGCAAAGACTACTGCCAGGAGTTCCTTCTCGGTTGTGGCATAATTAATCTGAGCCGCATCTAAAGTCCTACTGGTGTAGTAAATCACATGGAGTTTCTTATCCTTCTTGAAATTTTGGTATATCAGACTACAGATGTCCTATAGAATGTCTGGACATCTGATCTGAACAAGACAGCATGGCATGGTATAAACAATTGAAACCAGTACAGAAAAACTTAAACCACACACAGAATTTGTTCACCCAGTTCGATCTAACAATCTACATCTAGGGGCATACCAAGCCAGGAAGGAAGTCCACTCTTAGCAGTATCAAATTACAGACTCAACAACCAAGTTGACAATCTCCTAACTTAATAACTACCCAATGACCCTTCTACCTAAGTCCTCCCTAGGTAAGAGACTTCATCTCACTTCCAATCATCGCAATGATGTCTAGCAGTCAACACCTCAGCCACTGCATCAACAGCTTGATTTCCAACAGCTCTTCAATCACAGAAAAATAGAAGACACACTTCAATAACAATACCTAGACATGACACACATGACTAAGAACAATACTCAGAGTTGCTTAACAGCTTCCTCCAAGAACAACACTCACTCTTGCTTAAAAGCTTCGAGGAGTACAGTGACCATCTCACAATCCGAGTGGTTCACACATACCAACTCTCCTAGAGAGTGGTTCACAAGAACGAAACCCTAATAATTTTACATCTTGGAATCGTTATAGAATCAGGTTACAAACACTACTATTTATAACCTACATCCCAACTGGATTTGGGCTTCAAATCACAGCATATCAGCTGCTACAACTCAGCAGAACCTTCTGCTATATAATAGGTCTTCAATCAAATGTTTCCTAATATGTCTCCATATTTAGAAAGTAGTGAAAATCCGAAAACCAACACAAAACTCAACTCAGATTACTTTGGATGCCACATAGGATAACTAAATATTCACAGAATATTCAGTAACAAATAACAACTAACAGAATCTTCCTTTTAAACCAATAACATACGCGATGTCCTATGATCCAGGATGGGACATCTTTATCCGACATGTTGAATGCAGTAAACAAGAACATCTTGTTTCAACATCTTGATTAACCATCACATGACAGCAACATTGTTTTACCAAAATTGTAGCCAATTACAAGCACTAACAATCTCCCCTTTTGGCTAATTTTGGCTAAAACAATCTCAGCCAACATCAGAAAAACTTGCAGCGGATAAACACCAAACTCCAAACAGCTACTAACATTCATTACACAACCAGCAACACCAGCATCCCACAGATGTACCAAAAACAAACTTAAACAGCATAACAGCTGCACAAACTAGAATCACATCAGACAACTAGAATCACATCAGACAACTAGACAACACCTAGGCTAACTCTCCCCCTTTTTAGCCACAATTGGACAACCTCTTAACCTACCAAGGCAGCAAACACTAAGTTCTGACATCCAATTTGACAAGGTCCCAAGAAAAACACGTTCCCAAGACAAAGACCACTTTGAGTGGTCAGGCGATACAAGCAAGGACTCTTTATGCAGTATAAAAACCAAGCCCCCTTGCTTCTAACAGCATATCACAGATAGAACTATGAGTCAGTCTAACAAAGATGTAGGAAAGAGACACATGCAGGAAGTCAAGAAACCAGATCCACAGAAGTTGAAGAAAAAAACACTGTCTACAGCTGGGGCAACTTCAGGAGCAACAAGAACAGGAAAAACATCAGAGACAAGGATGAAAGCCATCAAAAAACATCCAGTGCACCTTCAAGATTCTGATGATGAATGGGACGAAGATTGGAAAACTTTTCTTGATTCAGGGGGTTGGGATAATCTTTAGACCCTTTGTTTGTTGCTTTTTCTAATCTTGTATGCTTTCAGCAGTGCAATAAAATTCTGTTTCAATTCTGTTTCCTAAACATATGCAATAAAGATCACAACTGCACAAGACACATCCCCGCACACTTAATCCTCATGTATGCAAATTCCTAATTTGCTTCTGGCCAAAACACATCATATAAAAGGAAAATGCAGCAGCAGAAAACAGAAGTCAGAACATCTTTTTAGACATATATCAATCACAATCAGTTTTACCAAAACAAATGCCAACACCAAAAGTTGCAGAATTATCAATAACAATCTCCCCCTTAACATCACAAGTCCAGCTGCACAAAATTGTAACACTCTCCCCCTATCAAGAATAACATGTGCTTCTCTGTACCTTGATGAATGGAAAACATAAGACGCATCTTCATGTCTTCAAGAGCTCACTCTTTGTTCAAGTCACAAGTTGAACACAATCATCCCTTGTACCAATACTCCCATGATGCCAATCTGATCAACTTTTCTCTATCTAAGACAACCAGTACTCTTTTGTAAGAAAAACACCTTAAATGAATGGAGAACATGAGACTCATCTTCATGTCTTCAAGAGCGCACCCTCTGTTCAACACACCTGCTGAACACATTCACCTACTGCTTGACCCTCACAATAGTACATAAGTCAGGTAGAATCTTGTGATCTCAGGAGACAAAAACCATAACATTCTGAACAGAATGTTCTGTCAACACATGTTAAGACATCAGTCTTGACATCATGAACAGAATCCAACTGCACTAAGAAAAACACCACATTCCAAAATAGAATCTCCAAGCTTCCCCCTTTAAGCCAAGGAACCAAAGAACCAGAAAACCAAACAACACAGAGCATCACATCATCACAGGACATCTACTTCATAATGCTACAACACTGCATGATAGCACACAGAATACTACACTACAACACTCTCTACTCTCTACTCTCCCCCTATCTTTCTCAACAGATGCTTCTTCAGCTAGAACCACTCCAAAATTTCTACATGACATCCTATGATCATATAGTGTGTGGATACCCAGAAATAAGCACTCATCCACCTTCAAGGAGAATAGAACTCCTTGAGTCTTCAACTCATCACCCTTCTGCCAGAACCTCCTGACAATTTCAACTAACTCCTATTCAACACAAGAGCAATCAGTTTCAATCATCCTTAAGCATAAACCCACTGCCTTCCACTGAACTCTAAGTAAACTCCTCTTAGTTAATAACACACACCAAGACAAGTGTGACATCTCCAAAATCTACAAAGAAAAATAAATTCTCCCAGACACAAACAAAACTATCCTTCATACTCCTCCTCAGAGGCATGTGCGCACATGATTCAAACAATTAGCTACACACATCAAAACACTATCCAACAGCCTAATGTCATAGCATGTTGTCTGACATTATATCCCCATAAGAGGCAACCAATCTCCACAAGCATGCAAGCTTCACAATATATGCACCTTTGCAGCAAAATCCATAGACAAGTACTCCTCATGTCATGGATAACCAATGCTCTAAATGAAGATTAACATTTGAGCACCAGATCTTCACACAATTGCTGAGCACATTCACATACCGTGCTCTCACTCCTAGAGAACACTGACACTGCTCACAAACTCCACGAATTCTCAGCTTACTTATGAGCTTTACTGAGATCTTATCTCTTCAAGAGAAAGAACAAACCTTCCTGATCAAATCACCTCATCTGAAAAAAATGCTTGAGCATCCAACTCCACATGCACAGTCTCAATCATATTCCAAATATAACCATCAACAATCATGATGTTACAACATCATTTGGGACATCAGCTTCCCATCACCATTCAAAGGACTCATTGCGCATAGAAGTCCTTCAAGAAGCTCTCAATAAAACACAGCCAGAGCAGCTTATTCAGGTTAACCTGATCACCATAGAGAGAAATAAACTCGCTCACCCTCTCTGAAGCAAAGAGTTCAGACTCCAGAATTGCATACTCACATTAGACAAATACTTAGCTCCCGTCAAAGTATCTATCATTAGTCAGATAAGACTACCTTCTCTCACCAGATAGGATAATTGGTCTGACATTCTTCTTTCATCATGACAACCATTCAAAGCCAGATCATACACACATGCAGGAATCTGCATACTCTACATCTCAAGAATCTTATTTTCAAACTTCTCATGCAGATACCAGGGAACCATGATCCTTTGGTCCCAAATACACCAACTTCTCCAAATCTGTTGATTTTGCAGTAATTCCAACCAATCTCACACATTGATGAAAATCTCCCAGTGCTTCTCCAAAGTCTTCAAACCTGCCACTGTCTGAATCTTCAGAAGGAATAGTTAGAAACTACACCTCATAGTTGTACCAAGGATGCCATATTTCCTTGAGTAAAGCAGTCTTCACAAAGGTCAGATAATGCCACCTATCTTAACTCTATGATGAGCACTATGGACTGCACCTAAACTAATCCAAGTAGTCATAAGTCTTTCATCTCTATCTTCAGCATCAACAATATCCAGACCATCTTCTTGCCTGGAAACTTTTCAGAAATACACAACTTCTGTCACACAAGACTGAAGCAAATTCTCCGGCCAACTCCCAAGAAGTAACAATTGATGCTAAAGCTTATGTAGTACCCCTCCCATGATTCTGGACAAACTCTGATGATGAAATGTTCCAAACATCGTGTTAAACATCACCAATCTTGAGTCACAAGGATAATCAATCAAATATTTGTGAACTCCACAAACAACAATTAGTCTTAAATCCTTGTATAAAAACCCTACCAGATCATACCAGCACCAAGTAAACACCACCAAAGTAGCCTATCCAAGCCCGTTTCTTCTTTTGCAGAGGGTTGAGGTATCAAGGATGCTACACTTGGCTCAAGTAAGTAAGACCTTCTCTGAACAGATCCTATTTCCCTCAGCAAATCTGAAACCTCCTTCCAAATTGAATTCATCCTTATATATACCAGAACTACATTGGACACCATAAACAGGAAGAATCTCCTAACTAGGTCACCAAAAATAAGCTTAAGAGATAACTTATCCAGATCTTCACTCCCGCATGAAAGATTTGACAGTGATACTCTTTTGCTTTGGCTCCACCCTCTTCATTCACCATCAAGAAAATTGAGAAAGAAGGAATCAATGTTCTGGACAAATTGGTCTTCAATACCTTTATGAGTGGAGTTGAGATAATCATTAAGTATCCTTGGCATCTCTAACCAAACGGTTGAAGCTGTCTTGCATAAACTGCAACATTATAGAATAACCTGCTGAGGAGGCCAAACCCTAACGTCTTTCCAAGAAAATACATTCCTAAAGTCTCACCACCAGAGACACAAGAAACAACCAGGGTTACGTCAGATACCATGCAGCGAAACACACAACAACTCCTCAACAACCTTCAGGCACTACTTGCTAATTCTTGCACACCATCACCATAAATCCAGTGCCAACAAAAAGGTTTGAAAATAAATCAAACTCACAACAGCAGTTCTCCACCAAAGCTACACACCAGACAGGTCCAATACATACCCTATCATGAATAATCCATCCTTCAAGGGGTCAAACAAACAACTATATGAACTGACCAAGTCCATAACTCAGCAAAACTATCTTCCTTGCTCATGAACCAGAAAGTATATTCCCTAGATCTCATCCAGAAACAGACAGGATGCCTGCTTTAATACCAATTGAAATTCTGGTATATCAGACTACAGATGTCCTATAGAATGTCTGGACATCTGATCTGAACAAGACAGCATGGCAAGGTATAAACAATTGAAACCAGTACAGAAAGGCATAAACCACACACAAAATTTGTTCACCCAGTTCGATCTAACAATCTACATCTGGGGACATACCAAGCCAAGAAGGAAGTCCACTCTTAGCAGTATCAAATTACAGACTCAACAACCAAGTTGACAATCTCCTAATTTAATAACTACCCAATGACCCTTCTACCTAAGTCCTCCCTAGGTAAGAGACTCCATCTCACTTCCAATCATCGCAATGATGTCTAGCAATCAACACCTCAGCCACTGCATCAACAGCTTGATTTCCAACAGCTCTTCAATCACAGAAAAATAGAAGACACACTTCAATAATAATACCTAGACATGACACGCATGACTAAGAACAATACTCAGAGTTGCTTAACAGCTTCCTCCAAGAACAACACTCACTCTTGCTTAAAAGCTTCGAGGAGTACAGTGACCATCTCACAATCCGAGTGGTTCACAAGAACGAAACCCTAATAATTTTACATCTTGGAATAGTTATAGAATCAGGTTACAAACACTCCTATTTATAACCTACATCCCAACTGGATTTGGGCTTCAAATCACAACATATCAGCTGCTACAAATCAGCAGAACCTTCTGCTATATAATAGGTCTTCAATCAAATGTTTCCTAATATGTCTCCATATTTAGAAAGTAGTGAAAATTCGAAAAGCAACACAAAACTCAACTCAGATTACTTTGGATGCCACATAGGATAACTAAATATTCACAGAATATTCAGTAACAAATAACAACTAACAGAATCTTCCTTTTAAACCAATAACAGACGCGATGTCCTATGATCCAGGATGGGACATCTTTATCCGACATGTTGAATGCAGTAAACAAGAACATCTTGTTTCAAAATCTTGATTAACCATCACATGACAGCAACATTGTTTTACCAAAATTGTAGCCAATTACAAGCACTAACACTTCTTTTGTCTTAGAACAGCGCCGATAGCGTAATCGCTAGCATCGCACATAATTTCAAAAGGTTGGTTCCAATCAGGGGGTTGAATGATGGGTGCGGAAGTCAATGCTTGTTTTAGGTATTTAAAGGCTTCAAGACATTTATCATCGAATTTAAATTCGGCGTCTTTCATAAGTAAGTTGGTTAATGGTTTAGTTATTTTGGAGAAGTCTTTAATGAATCGTCGGTATAAACTGGCGTGTCTAAGAAAACTTCGGATTTCTCTAATGGTTTTGGGTGGTTGAAAGTTTTCTATTACTTCTATTTTGGCTTTATCAACCTCAATGCCTCTTTCAGACACTATGTGTCCTAGCACTATGCCTTAAGTAACCATAAAATGGCATTTTTCCCAGTTTAGAACGAGGTTGACTTCTTCACATCTTTCTAGGATTTTCTCGAGGTTTGTTAAACAATTTTTAAAATTAGATCCACATACCGAGAAATCATCCATAAATACTTCCATGATCTCATCAAGGAAATCTGTAAAGATTGACATCATACAGCGTTGAAAGGTAGCTGGGGCATTGCATAGTCCGAATGGCATTCACCTGTAAGCAAATGTTCCATAGGGACATGTAAAGGTTGTTTTCTCTTGATCGTCGGGGTGAATGGGTATTTGGAAAAATCCTGAGTATCCATCTAAATAGCAAAAGTAAGAATGCCTAGCTAAACGTTCGAGCATTTGGTCTATGAATGGAAGTGGGAAGTGATCTTTCCTAGTTACCTTATTAAGCTTCCTGTAATCAATACACATCCGCCAACCATTTTCTATACGTTTGGCTATTTGTTCTCCTTTTTCGTTTTGTACAACGGTGACACCTCCTTTCTTAGGTACCACATGTACGGGGCTTACCCATTTACTATCGGATATTTGGTATATTATTCCAGCCTCTAACAACTTTAACACTTCCTTTTTTACTATGTCACTCATTATAGGATTTATCCTTCGTTGATGTTCTCTGGAGGGTTTTGCGTCTTCCTCCAACATAATTCAGTGTATACACACTGAAGGACTTATTCCTTTGAGATCAGAGATATTATAACCTAGAGCTGAGGGATATTTTCTTAAAACATCTAATAGTTGATTGATTTCAGGACCATCTAACGTGGCAATGACTATGAGTGGGCGGTTTAATTCTTTGTCTAAGAATTCGTATCTTAAATTCTTAGGAAGCTCCTTAAGCTCTATTGATGGTTTTTTCGGACATGGCATATGACCTGGGGTAAGTGCCAAGCATTCGTAAAGACTGTTATCTATGTAAGGTTCAGATAAGTGTTCGAATCCATCGTCCTCCATTATGGGGATCGAAGGTAGTTTGATGGTTTCTACTGGATCTTCTTTATCCAGTTCTCTTATGCATTCATCAATTATATCGATGGCATAACATGAGTCATTTATGGCTGATGCATTTAAGAATTGGGATAGTATAAATTCTACTTTTTCATTACCTACCTCGAATGTCATTTTTCCTTTTTTGACATCTATTATAGCTCCAGATGTTGATAAGAAGAGTCTACCTAAAAGGATTGTGATCTCATCGTCTTCTTTAATGTCCATTAAAACGAAGTCCATTGGAACATAAAGTTTACCAAGCCTAACTGGGACGTCTTCCAAAATGCCAATTGGATACTTAACTGATCTGTCGGCTAATTGGAGAGACATCCTAGTCGGTTGCATTTCTCCTAGGTTTAACCTTTTACAAACGGCTAAAGACATTAAACTTACACTTACTCCTAAGTCCAGAAGTGCTTTATCAATAACTTGGTTTCCCAAAACACAAGGTATAGAAAAACTTCCTGGGTCTTTCCCTTTCTTAACAAGCTTATTCTCAGCAATTGAATTACATTCTAAAGGTTTAGGATCATCTAATCTTCGCTTGTTGGTTAGAATGTCCTTAAGGAATTTGGCATAAGATGGTATTTGGGTAATAGCTTCTGTGAATGGAATCTCTACGTGGAGTTTCTCAATCACTTTTATGAATTTCTTATATTGATTATCTAATTTGGTCTGTTTCTCTACGTGGTGTGTTCATAACTTCTTTCCTAGGAGGTTCTGGATTATTCAACCTTGGGTTTGTAGGCCCATCGTAAGTGGTCCCACTCCTTAGAGCGATAGCATTTGCGTGCCCTTTAGGGTTAGGTTGAGGTTGTCCAGGGAATTGTTTTTCCTAGTGTAGCATGAGTAGATTGTTGTTGTGCTACTTGAGAGATTTGTGTTTCAAGCAATTTGTTATGGGTAATTACAGAATCGAGTTTAGTACCCAACTGAGTAATTAGTCCATTCATATGAATGTTTTGGTTCATGAACTCCTTGTTTTGTTGTAATTGAGCTGAGATGAATTCGTCCATCTTTTTCTCAAAATTTGATTTCTGAGGGGCATATGGTGTAGATTGATTGGGTCTTTGAGTTTGGAAACCAGGTGGTCTTTGAGGTGTTGAATTTTGAGTAGGTTTATTATTCTTATAGGAAAAATTTGGGTGATTCCTCCATCCAGGGTTGTATGTGTTTGAATAAGGGTTTCCTTGGGCGTAATTGACCTAATCTGTGGTACTCTCGGCTAAAAAGTCGCATTCCGCTACAGTATGTCCTGAGGTTCCACAGATTTCACATCTGGGTTGTATAGCTGCTATGGTTGCTGTGGGGTTGATAGTCAGGTTTTCTACCTTTTGAGCTATATCGTCCATCTTTGCGTTCATATGGTCAAAACAACTCACTTCATACACACCTCCTTTGGTCTCTTTCTTCTCCACCGGTGCTCGTTCGGTTCCCCATTGGTAATGGTTTTGTGCCATATCCTCAATGAGAGCGCTAGCCTCGGGGTAGGGTTTGTTCATTAGAGCGCCACCAGCGGTAGCGTCTATGGTCATCTTTGTGTTGTACATGAGTCCATTATAAAAGGTATGGATTATGAGCCATTGTTCTAAGCCATGATGTGGGCATGCTCTTATTAGTTCTTTTTATCTTTCCCAAGCGTCGAAAAGTGATTCTCCCTCGCTTTGGGTAAATCTGGTTATTTGGTTTCGTAGAACAGCAGTTTTACTCGGTGGAAAGTATCTAGCAAGGAATACTTTCTTTAGGTCATTCCAAGTGGTTATAGAGTTGGCTGGAAGGGAATCTAACCACGATCGGGCTCTATCTCTGAGGGAGAATGGGAATAGTCTTAAACGTATTGCCTCAGGAGGAGCTTCGTTCGCTTTTAAGGTATTGGCTAGTTGAATAAAGACTTTAAGATGTTGGTTCAGGTTTTCCGTGGGAAGACCTGCGAACTGGTTCTGTTGTACTAATTGTAACAAAGATGGTTTTAATTCGGAGTTATTAGCTGGTATACCTGGGTTAACTATACTAGAATGAGGTTCTTCATTAGAGGGTAGGGCGAAATCCTTAAGAGGTTTAGCGTTTTCTTCGTCTGCCATTGCTCTTTTGAGTTTTCGAAGTAGAAGACGAGCTCGGGCGTAACGTTCAGGTTCTTCTAATGGATCAACTAAGTTTCCGGTACTGCGAGTTCTTCGCATTTACCGGCTAAGGGATGCCTTAGTCTAGACGGTGTAATAATAGGATACGGAATTTTGACGTAATTGGTCCCCTGCAACGGCGCCAAAAACCTGATGCGTGTTATCTGCAAGTATACGGATTACGTCAGAGTAATATAAAAGATATATCGATCCCACAGAGACCAATGTCAATCTATCGATTACTATTGTTACGTTGTTTATCTAAGGCTAATAAATATCAGAGTCAAAGTTTTCTACAGAAGGAAAATAGAAATAAATCAGATAAATACTATACTGGAATGTAATTCACATCAATCAAACAATACTCATATCATCTAAATAGTAACACTTACGGGGCAATGTTTTCTTCTTTGAAAAAGAGTTAATTAAAAAGGATCTGCCGCGTTAGCGTGATCGGAACCAGACCTAACCTTTAATCTATACCAGCCGCTCACGCTACACCGGTCGCTCTCTATGTTAAAGTGATAGAGTCCTTTTTTATGTAATTACCTCTAAGACTTAGTTAAAAAGTGCTTTCGATTGAAAATATTTTATACCAAAGGGTTTCCGGCATATGCTCAGCCAACCGGATCCTAAATCTATAAACGCGTCCGAAAATAGTTTAAAACCTCTTTCTAATAATATAAAACATTCCTAGTTAGTCAATAAAGTGCTTCTGCTGTATTTATCAATTAACAACTAACAAACTCTTTTCTAAAATGTCGGACGGCTTTCGATCTTACCCGATCTAGTCACAGTCATTATGCAAACAAAAACACGGTCTCATTTACGTAATGACCGATCATTTGAAGTGTAGAAGAGTTTAGTTAAAATCAAAAACAGCCCCTAAAGTATTTCTAAAGAGATGACATGTGGAGTACCGTCAGAACAACGATCCTCACATCCCAGCACAAGGGGTTTAGCTGGACATGGTAACTAAAAACATAACAATAAATTTGAAATTCTGGTACAGATGTGTGATGTCTTTGTGCAATGTCACAACATCGCAATTTGCTGAACAAGGCAATAATAGAAACAGTAAATAACACACTGAATTGTTCACCCAGTTCGGTTCAACAACCTACATCTGGGGGCATACCAAGCCAGGAAGGAAGTTTACTATTAGTAGTATCAAATTACAGACTCAACAGACCAGTTGACAATCTACCTAATTTAATCACTACCCAATGACCCTTCTACCTAAGTCCTCCCTAGGTAAGAGACTCCATCTCACTTCCTATCATCACAATGATGTCTAGCAGTCAACTACACCGTCACTGCATCAACAGCTTGTTTACCAATGACTTTTCTAACACAAAAAACCATAAGACACACTTCCATGACTTTCATTGGAGTTGCTTCAAAGCTTCCTCCAAGAACAAACCCAAACTCATTACCTACAGGTTTCTGAGTTAACCACAGTGACCATCTCACAACCCGAGTGGTTCACTTTGACAAAGCCCTAAAGATCTACATCTTGGACCCGTACCTCTTATAGGATACAAGCATTCTATTTATAACATAATCCCAACTGGATTTGGGCCTTCAAATCATATCATATCTTCTGTAACAAATCTGCTTCTAAATAGATCTTCAATCATATCTTCAATTAAATCTTCAATTATTAACTCTGAATATTCTCCATATCTTTATGCTTTAAATGCGCAACAAACTGATCTTCATAACTGATTGTAACAGAATATATCTCTCCCTTGATCTTCGCCTGCATTCTCTGATTCTCTTTAGCAGAATATCTCATTCACACCAGAAACATGTGCAGCCCTAATTAATCATCACAAACCTGATGTTGTAATGTTCTGGTATAGTGATGTTAAGACTTCGCATGTGACATCACTCTTCAGCACTTTAACTCTTTAACACAATTTACAACCCAGACAGTTTGCAGTTCATGTTCCAACATCAACCATGACATCAACATTGTTTTAACAAAATTTCAGCCAATTACAAGAACTTACAAAATTGGTTTGCAAAGTAAAGCATTTGTAAGATAAAAACGTGCAAAGTGTGAGAGTATATTTTGAGAGAATGAATACAAGTGTCACGCTTGAGTTCAGTTCCGAAAGATAAACAGATCACAAAGAAACTTAAAATAACAAAGTAAGGGCATAGACAGAAAATAAATGAATGTAAAGCAGTGTAGGAAAATAAACGAATATAAAAGCGATGTGGAATATAATAAAATGCAATTTATAAAAGAAACCTGCTCCAAAGCGGAGACTGAATCTGGTACAGAGCTGGAAAGTAAATTGCGGGAAAGTAAATAACTTCAAATATAAACACTCATAACTATGGTTGCTCCAATCTAACTAACAACGATAGTGCAATAACCCCTCGATGTGATGGATTATTGCCTTACAAAATGAACTTTATGCCTAAGGTTGGAAACTAGGATTGGACGAAATAAAAATGAAAATACAAGGCCTATTTATAGGAGTCTTGAAGTTGTAACTGCCTCTCATCATTATGAAAAAATGGCTAAATAATAATTTTCTTCGTGTGTAACTGCTTCTAACATTTTTGACCGTTTGCCTGTTACAAGGGTCGGCGCCCGCCGAGTGTTCAAGAGGAATAAAACGTCTTTTGTGACCATTAGAATGTGGACGAAACCTACTGCTCAAATGGCGTCCTCTATGGCATTCGCTGAGTGAGACGCCTAGTGTACAATTTGCACAGGAAATCTCTGTTTTAGCTCCGTTTTGTGTCGTTTCTTCATTGCAAGCTCAAATCAGGCAATGTATCTGAAAGTAAAACAAAATACCATAATAACAAGGGAAAATAACAAATAAACAACTAAAAACATGTGCAATCGGAGTCAAATATACAGTGTGTTTTAGTGTTATCAGAAACCTAGGGTTTTGGTTCTGTTTGTAGCCTTCGTGTGCTCTATTCAGTGGGTTTTAGGTCATAAACATTATATCATTGGATTCCTTGAAAAAATAAAACACTTTTTATTTTTACATTTTTTATTTTCATTAAGAAATGAGAGAGATATTGGGAGTGGAAGTTCTGAGAAAAAAAATGAAGAAGAAGAAGGACGCGAGGGAGAAGAGATGGTGGATGCGTGAGGTTAGTGATGATGCTGATGTGGCATTTTTGATATTTATCATGTGCTCTTAATATTTAATTGAATGGTTGCATTTAAAACACCTAATGTATCACCACCCTAGTGGTAATAGCCTGCGTGTTTGGAGTGTGTTTGAGTGAGGGGTCTGGGGTTCGAATCCCCCTCGCCCCAGACCCTTTTATTTTATTTTTTTTCAACTTTCTGAAGTAAGTTTGATATTTTATTTCATGCACGCATCCATTATCACCACACAGCGCATGGCCTGGTGGTTGGTATTTTGCAATGCAGTTACAAGGTCATGGGATCAAATTCCTTTGGCAACATCCCATTGTTTTTTACAACTTGTCTTTTTTTTTTTCTTCCATTTTTCATATTTTTCTTTGATTATTTCACCACTCAAATTTATTCATTTTGGCCTGATTTTTTGTACACATGTTATTTTCAATGCCTGTTTTGTGAATATGTCAAAAATTCCAAAGAAAACATTATTTTCACCCATTTTTTATTTAGCTAAAGTGAGGTACTTTTCAAAGTGATTTTAGGCCTTTAGGTGATTTTTTGGACTTATTTCTTGATCCTATTTGTTCATGATGACTTGTATGAATATGATACACCATGTTTGAACCTTGTGTGATGTTGATAACACTATCCTTTGAGTTTTGCCAATGTTTAAAGTACTTTAATGCATACTTTTTCATGTGTAAATGACTTGTTTTTCCATGATTGGCTGTGAAACTTGTCTCTTGACCTTTGCCATTATACTTGTGATTCTTTCATACCTTGTTGAACCCTTGTGTGCATGTATGCCCTTGTGTTTGTTTACCTTTGTTTGGTGTTCATAAATACCTTAAACTTTGATAACATGTCTTCATATGATTACCTTGTGTTCATAAATACCTTAAACTTTGATAACTTGTGATGTTTTAACCTTTGAATGTGATCACCATGAACCTTAACAAATACCTTTAGTTGTTACCTTGATGTTTTGAACCATGTTTTCAATTGTATTCATGATTAAGTGTTGTTATAACTTATCCATGTTTTAATTCTTAAATTGTATTCATGATTAAGTATTGTTACAACTTGTCTTTAATTGTTTTATATTCATGATTAAGTAGTGTTAGCAAACGTAAATCCATGTCCTAACCTTGACTATAATCCATGCTTAACCTAGTTGTATACTTGATCTTTTCATCCATGATACCATGTTGATATTGTTATATCCATGTTGATTTGAACCCTTGCTTGTGTCGTACCTCGAAAAATACGATCCTCGCGATGGACGCGGAAAAAGCGTTCGAACAGAGTCGCCACCGAACTTTATTCATTCCAAGGAAGGAATAGGAAAATATCGATAAAACCTTTAAGGAATAAGAAAATGGTCGTCGCAACCAAATTCTAGGTTCGGGAGTCGGTTACGCAAGAGGGAAGATATTAGCACCCTCTACATCTGTTGTACTCAACGGGAACCTCTTGATTTGATTTGTGAGAAAGTTAGCTACGTTTGTTTGTTATCTTCTAAAGGATTTGCTTCTAAGGGGAAGATAGGTGGTTTTTTATTAGGGTGCTCGCCAAGGATTAGGGCCCTTGTGCCTACGTATTCCCTCGTGCAATTGGAAAGTCAGAGCATTCGTAGTTCGTGGGACTATGGTTGTTTGGTTTTGTATTTTTTATAAGCGCCAATTGTCCACACACGAGTAAGAGAACTCGCACCCAAACAATTGAGGAGAAGGATCGAAGACTCGACCACCCTCACTTCACCTTTAAGGAAGTTGTTTAAATATATGATTAAGTGTGTTAAAGAGTTTGATTAAGAAAAGAGGATTTGATTTGTATGTGTTTTAGGGCTTCGATCGTACGGGGGCGAGAAAGGAGAGTTTTAGTTGTACTGGATATTTTAGAGATGACAATTGCCTACACACGAGTAAGAGAACTCGTACCCAAACAATTGAGGAGAAGGATCGAAGACTCGACCACCCTCACTTCACCTTTAGTAAAAAAAATGTGTTTAGATAGGGATTAAGTGTTTTAATGAGTTCTAAGAAAATGATTTGAATGTTATCGAGTTACAAATGTTTTAGAGGTGTCAATTATTCACACACGAGTAAGAGAACTCGCACCCAAACAATTGAAGAGAAAGATCAAAGACTCGATCCCCCTCACTTTTCACCTTTCAAGAAATAGTGTTTAAGTATAGTTAAATGTATTGATTTGATTTAAAAAATGCTCGATGTTGATCGAGATTTGAATTTGCATGCAAAATGGTTGAGAACTAATGGAAATGAGGTCCTAATGGTTCAAGGTAAGGTCGATTGTAAGGCAAAAGCGCTAGACTTACAAGTTAGATAAAAGGAATTGATATATGGATCAAGTGAATGCTTGGAGATGAATTGTGATTAATTGAATTTGTTTTGGAAAATGCTTGACGTTGGATCAAGCTTATTTATTCTTTTGAAAAGGTTGATTTTGATCTTATGGGAGAGGGATATATTTACTCAAAGGGAGAATAATCAAGCCACAATTAAAGTAAGACAATCACACATATGCATGCAAACAAGATTGTGAAATGTGCAACAAGTATCGTTGTATAAAGCCCAAGAGGAGGCTATGTGAGGTTGATTACGATCGTGAAAACAATCGACTTACAAGGTATTTGAAAAGGGCTTGACATTAAGTCAAGGTATTAGTTTGAAAAAGTTTGGAGAAGCATATGATGAATGACATAAATATAATCAAGGCATGATGTCAATCCATATGAGAAAGGTATAAACACCACACAAAGATTGTAAACCACATAAAATGGGGGGAGAAATATAATCAAGCATGTTAGTTTAGTTAGTGACTAAAATCCTAAACTCCTAAAGTTAGTTTAAAGGAGAAATTCTAGACTAATTAATTATATTTTCTTAGATTTTTAGAGAGAAAAAAAAGAAGTTCTAACAATTAATTAAATTAAACTAAAATATTTAATAAAATTAACTATTAAAGTTAATTCGTATTAAATAAAATGGTTTAATAAAATTAATTAAAATTTGATTAATAAAAAAAGGTTTAGAAAAGTATTTTGGATTTTTAAAAAATAAGTTAATAAATTATTTTTGGATTTTTCTTATTAAAATGTATTATAAAAATAAATCTAATATTAAAACTAAAAAACAAAATCAGAATGGGCCAGAATGGTAGAAACAGTGGTGTATACAGTAAGTATGCCCTAGGCCCAACCTAGAAGGAGCCCACACGTTGGGGCTTACCACGAGCCGTCAGCAGATCTGGGGCGTTGGATTCCCCAATGAGTCAACCTTTGACTCTGATATGAGGGTGGACAACAAAGATACACGGTAAGGCCTGCAGAGGCGCATGCACACAGGATTAGGGTGAAGCCACCATGCTGGTGACAAGTGTCACGGTGGGGGACACTTGTCACCCCCACACCAGCCAATGCCACCATTTGAATAAACAAGGGAAGAACCAGGTTTCGTTTCATTTCAAAAACCCTCTTCTCTCTCTATGTTTCAACGTCTTTCTTGTCTCAACTTAATCTTCTGCAAATGAACCCTTGGCCGGAAACCTATATCGTGGCCGGAGAAGCGGCGGCGCACGGAGGCCGCCACCGTCTTCTCCGGCGACACCTCCACTAAACCTCAAACAACCTACATGAACCCTAATCAAAAGTTTCCCCCCTTCTCAAATCCGACCTCAGATTCCTAAAAAAAACTGACCAAATCAACAAATCAAGTTATTCCTAAACAAAACCTTAATTCAAGATCGACCCAGAATCAACCCAAATCAAACCAAGACGAGCAAATATTCTAACTCAGATACAACAAGCAACGAAGTTCAATCTTGAAGAAATAAAAAGTTAACAACTACGACCTCTTGAAGATCCCCTCTTGGAGTATCCGAATTACGTTCAGGTATTAGCTCCTGATTCCCTTTTCTTTTACTCGTCTCCTCTTCTCTTTTGATGTTGTTGTTGTAGTGTTGTTACTTGCTACAGTTGCACGAAGATGTGAGGTTAAGCTCACCTATATCAGAGTTTTAGTGTGAAACTCTGATTAGGTTTTGATGAAAAACTAGCTTTAATGAGAGGGTGAGGAATTCCTTGTTGTGAACAGTGGTTTAGGGTTTTTTCGGTTGTCTTTTCTCCTTTCTTCTGATGATGAATAGTAGTGCTTTTATAGGCTGAGAATTAGGTTTTTGAATGGGATGTGAATGAGAAATCCATTGGTGAGTGGTGGTGAGGAATTGCTTGGGTGGAACAAGTCTTTGTACGACCCCTATAGTTGAAGAATTCATTTTGTCTGTAGTGAGACAAATAACACATGGTCCCACATGAATTTGCCTTGCTCTTTTGCCTTGATTTTTTTTTGATGAAATATTAAATTGTGTGTGAATTTGACAGCAACTGATTTATCTATCAAAGTCTTATCAAGAGACTTAGGTAACGTGACAGTGCCAACTGTTGTATTATTGGTACTATTGACATGCTTTGATTACTACTGCTCCTTATACCATATGACGCTGAGTAAGTTGAAAAAAGTTGAACCCATGTTCTTTGATTCTCAGCAAATCTAATGTCCCTTGGCATCTGGTTTACTTGGCTCATGATGTTCACCAATTTTGCTAAACCGAAAAAACAACGGCGTTAGATGTTGATTTACTAATAGGCTTTTGCATTTTATTTTGTAGTTGAATCTCTTGTCCAACTTTGTCCAATGTTTGGAATTTTGAACATGATGCTTTATACATGAAAGCCATATTTACTACAAATAGTCCCTATTGACTTATTTGAATGGTTTATCTGGTATGTTGTCATTAGTTTTCTCATTCTAACCAACTCGTCTCTTCTTTTTATATTGAGCTGATCAGCTAGTTTGAAGCTTAATGGATCATGAACAAAAAAGCTGGAGATTATGGCTTAGGCACAGAAACTTTGGAGGTAAACTGAAGAGTAACTTTGGACATGTAATATTTGGTGTGCATTACTTTCCATCTACTGTTGGCGTGGACAAGCTTGAATTCTGGAATGAAGGTGAAGCTATTTGGAGCAATCATGAAGGACTAGGTATGGATGGCATGAAAACTGGAGCAGTTTTGACATACTGCCATAGCCTTTGTAACATATTTTGTCACTTTAGGCATTGGAAACTTGTATTGAATCATATGTATTTTAGCAGTTAGCTTGTAATTCTGTACAATGTCCTTTGTAATTTAGCATAATGGAAGTATATGGAAACCAAAGGCTGCAAACCTATTATATTGGGATCAAAGCTTGTAATATTTTCATTGTTGGGGAATTAAACATGAATAGTTTCACAGGAACTTGCAAATCTTTCACGGGTTGCTTCAAAATAAGCTTGGATTGAAGATTTTAAAACAATACTTGAAACATTTGAAACCATATCCAATCACGACCTGCAAAACATGGCCTGCCACAACAAATGCTCATGAAGTCCAATTATGACTTGATCAATTCAAACACGACTTAAAAAACCTTTAAAAGCTTAGTCATGACTTGTCAATCATTAACCACAATAAAGCTTAAAACGATTTTCAACCATGACTTAACTTGCTTTTGAGGTAAGCTTGTTTTATAGTTTGGAAATAAATCCACTCATGACTTGCAACTATGACACAAAATTCAACTTGAAGGCTTTTGATGGCTTTGTAGAGTATGTCTTAAAAATTGACTATGGTAATTAAAACATATCTTTTCTCTTGTTTCTATTTGAGTCCCACACACTTTGCCAGAGACAATTATCACAACAATCACAATCAAAACCTCCATAACCTAAATTTCAGAGGATCAAGACTAAAGGCCAGATGATTATCTTGAGAGAGATCATGAAGTAACATGCATGCTTGGTATAAGAAAAATGAGAGGGTAGGACAAATTTGGGGTATGACAACTTGATATTGTTATGTCTTAATTCATATGTTGATATTGTTTCCATGACCATGAGATTGTTATATCCTTCATGATGTTGTTGTTAAAGATTGTCACTTTCTCTTTTACATGCTCATATGTTATTACTTATGTGTTTGTGTTATATGCTTACATGTTATTGTTATGAACATGTCTTAAATGAACATCTCAATATACCATGACACCTCACTCTTGCTTGAAGCGCATCACATGTATGCTTTGACCTTTATCATCCATGCTTGTATGCTATCCTTGGTTGTTACCATGTCCTGTTTATAACTTTGTTAAGTCATTCATGCTTGTTTACCTTGGTTGATATCATATTTGAATATCATCTTCATCACTATTTATCCATCTTGGTTGATATCATGTTTGAATGTCATCCTTATCATATTTACTTTGATATCATGTTTGAATATCATTCTTATTTATCCCATCCATTATCATCCATAAACTCTTTGTTTATTTTGACTTTATCAAGTCATTCTTCCTTTCTTTTGTTGCCTAAATCCAGAGGAAAGATCTTTTTGTTAACTTTATGTCATAGGTAGCTTAGGCTTACCACAACTTCCCTTATGACTTTGTTAAGCCATTAAATTTTCAACTTAGCCTTAGGTTAGAGTTTGTAAACTCTATGTAAGTGTTATTGTTATAAACAATTATTTTCCCCCTTTGGAACCTTGATCATTATCAAGTGTTCTTCACCCTTAGTTAGGTGAACTACGATTGCTCTGATTTCCATCCTTGTTAGGATACGTAGGCATAAGTCTGCGAAGTCTTTGTGAGCAAACTAGCCATAAACCTCCTTAGGCTCCCTATCTCATAAAACCCAAAATAGAACATTTCCAAACATTAGCAAGCAAATTACCATAACACAAATACTTTCAAGAGGTTCCTATAGGATACTATAGATACTTAGGGGGCTAATACCTTCCCTTAGTATAACTAACCCTCGAACCTTAGATCTCTTTGCATTGTTGTTATGTTGTAAAATTAGGGTTGTATTCGATCTTTTCCCTTTCCTTTGGATAAATTAAAGTTCGATGGTGAGCATTCAATGTTTTGTGATTCTAGTTAATATAATAGCTTGATATCCAATTCTCACCGTAACAGTAATGATTTAAAGATCTTTTCTTTTTGTTATCCCGAACTTTTGCCTGACCAGTTTCTTTTGAAGTTTACAGTCAGCGGGATGCCCTAGTTTTTGTGTAAATCTCCTTCAACGTTTTGACTTAGTGACACTTGTCACCGTCATGGTTAATCTAGCTTCATCATCATGGCTTGTTATTTTGGTTCCGTGTACGCTCAGGCTGGAGGGAGTATCGTGCACCCTCCCTAGGATCCATTGATGTGAGTTGTTGTGTTGACTCAGATTAGATCCTGCGTGTCACATCATTTCTAAGTCAACGAAGTTGACTGACGGTCCATGGTGATCTCCCTCCAGCGCCTGGGCTTTAGTGGGACTTGGGCTTAGTTTTTTTTTCTTCTTATTTACACTCTCCTTTTTTCTACTTACAGACCCATTTGGCCTTTTTCTTTTTTTATTTGTTTCTTCTTTCTTCACTAATTTCCTTTTTTATTTTATTTGTTTATTTATTTTCTTAATATTCATAAAATGATAAAAAAATTTGTATTATTATCTTTATTAAATATGTTTACTTAATATTAATTAATTAAGAACTTTCATTAATTTTATTAAGTATCCATATTTAATTTAATTAATAATGGTCTTGCATAATCTTTGCGATTTAGTATGTTATCTTTAATCGGTTGCCTTTGTTATACTATTCCTCATATTTTGTGATTATGTCTTGATATTTTGATCTTTGTTTCTCGCTTATTCAAATCCTTTTCAAAATAAATTCTCGATCCAATGTCGAGCCATCTTTTACACCTTGTAAGTCAATTGCTTTTTAAGCATCACCATTAACTTGTTGGTCACCATACACAACATTTATTACAATGAGACCTATTCGATCAATTATTTCTAGTTGGTCGCTTAGAAGACTAGTCCACTTTGTTAGTGCTCACGTGATAAAAACAGATTTAATTGCTTTATCATTCCCATGATTCTTTTACTTGTGTATGCTTATTGATTGGTTTGTGTGTTTACCATTCATGCCTATCCCCATTCAAAAGATTTACCCTCGTCCCCATAAAGTGTATAATAATTTTTATCGCTTTCTTTTATTTGCTTGTTTATGTTCTTGCATATCAACTCCAAAACCCTAAAGCACTCGATCCGTATATCAAGCCCTACCCCAACTCTTGTAAGTCGATTGCCTTGTGCATCGGCATCGACTTTACCCTGCACCATTAGGATCTCCCTACCATTTAGTTCAAACCTTTAATCATTTTCGCGCGCAAATTCAAACCTCGATCAATATCGAGTATTTTCTTCAAATCAAATTAAAACATTTAATAACTATGAAACACTTTTCAATAAAATATGAAAAAAGAGTTGGGCTGGAGCCTTCGAGTCTCTCTTAGATTGTTTAAGTATGAGGAGCCTTCCTCACACTTGAATAATCGTCTTCTCTAAAAGATTTATAATACGTTTCACATCAAATTATTTTCTTAACAAATCAAATCAAACTTATTTTTATCAAAACGATTAGGATTGAAAAAGAGAGAGAGTCGAGTATTCTATTCACTCTCCCGAGTACTTGGATACGAGGAGCATTCCTTGGCATCTAAGTACTCTTCATCCGTTTAAAACACTTTAATCATATTAAAACTTTTTATAATAAGGTTGAAAAAGAGAGAGAGTCGAGTCTTCGACTCACTTTCCCGATTGTTTGGATACGAGGAGTCTTTCTTGGCGTCCAAACGATCGTCCTCCAAATAAAACACCAACATATTAACTCAATTTCTCGCCTTCGCGCGATTAAAAAATCTTTTTCCTAAAAGAACGATTTTTAGCTCCTTCTAATGTGCATACAAACTAAACGCTTAAGCCTCCTTTCGCGAGCATACAAGCTAATGTTTAGGCTTTAGAGTGCGATCTAAACATCCGTTCAATAAAATAAACTAGCCAACTGTAGTCCCACAAACTACAGGTGCTATAATTCTTCACTTCTTTCAAGTGAAGATACGTAGGCACAAGGGCCCCAATCCTTGGCGAGCACCCTAATATAAAACCACCCATTTTCCCCTTAGAAAACAAAATCATTTTACCTTACCTTATCACTTTATTCCCTTAGAAGTAAACAAACAACCTTAGCTAACATTTCTTACAAATCGAATTAAGAGGTTCCTGTTGAGTACAACAAACGTGAAGGGGTGCTAATACCTTCCACTCACGAAACCAAATCCCGAACCCAGAATGTGGTTGCGATGACCATGTTCTTTCCCTAAAGGTTTTCTCGATATTTTCCTATCACTTCTTAGGATGAATAAAATTCGGTGGCGACTCTATTTTTCCGCGTCCATCGCGAAAGTTGTATATTTTTTGAGGTGCGACAAGTGGTAAGATAAAGTCCTAACCCAGACTAGAGTGCACAATAAGATAGGATGGTGGTATAATCAAAAGTTGCATGTATGGAGTAATCCTAAACATAAGTAACCTATGATATAACCCCACTCAGTGGAGACCCCTTTGATGGTAGTATTTGTCGTTGTGAGTAGTCATAATGGCATTACTACTTTCGACCTGGTAGTCTGAGAAGCTGAAGACCTTAGAGCCTTATAACCCCTCTTGGCCTTTTTAGGATGTAGTGCGGTATTATCTAGGTGTAGACCTGAGGTAGTTGATATGCGATACTACGCTCAGACGAGTTTCTCTTGAGAATATTATAAGCTCGCACAAGTAGTTGTGCAAGCCGGTAATATCTGAAAGATGGATCGATGACTCTAGGAACCTTTTAGAACCTTGTTCTACAGGTACAATAAACCTTTAGTGCATACCTTGTGGGATGGTTAGACCCATGACTCCATGCTCGTGACATCAAACCCTTAAACCTTGTTTGTGACCTTGTTTGTGGTTTTTGCATATACATACATTCATGCATTAATGAAAAATATTTTGGATTGGTTTCAAGGAACTTAGATGTATTTTCTTTGTAAACATCATAGGTATCATCATTGATTTTGGAAGAAGGAACACTAAGAAGTATAACTTCACGAATCTTGATTTGACAGAGTTAAGAAAGTTAGGATCCATGGTATCTAGTCCTGAGGATTTCATAGGTTGTTATGGAAAGCTTTTGGGTATTCTTAAGACCAAGATGGAAGATGGAGTTCTTGACACTCTTGTGCAGTTTTATGACCCTCTTTATCACTGCTTCACATTCACTGATTATCAGCTAGTTCCTACTTTAAAAGAGTATTCGTATTGGATTGGTTTGCCAGTATCAGACAAGATGCCTTTCCGTGGTTTAGAGAAGATTCCTGAACCTTCGGTCATTGAAGAAGCCCTTCATTTGGAGACATCTGATGTGAAAGCTAATCTTACTTCCAAAGGGGGAATCCAAGGGTTTACATCCAGATTCTTGATATGGAAGGCTTTTGTCTTGGCCAAAGCAGATAGTAGGAATGCTTTTGAAGTTATCTTCGCATTACTTATCTATGGTCTGGTGATATTGCCAAACATAGACAATTTTGTTGATGTTAATGCCATTCAGATATTCTTGATTGGTAACCCAGTGCCTACTTTACTTGGAGACACTTATCATTCCATTCATTATAGGACTTCTAAATGTGGTGGAGCCATCACATGTTGTGCACCTTTACTATACAAGTGGTTTAAATCACACTTGCCTCGATCCAGACTCTTCGTGGAGAATCCACAAAGCTTAGGTGGTCTCAAAGGCTTATGTCTCTTACTCGGGAAAATTTGAATTAGTATGAACCAACTTATGATATTGGAATGATCATTGACAATTGTGGGGAATTCCCTAGTGTGCCTCTTCTTGGTATACAAGGGGGAATTAATTACAATCCTCTTCATGCAAGGCGTCAGTTTGGATATCCTATGAAGTACAAGCCTTGCAACATTCTGGAAGCAGGTTTCTTTTACCTTAACAAAGAAGGGAATCTAGATTTGAAGGATAATGTTGTGCGTGCTTGGCGCAATATTCATAGGAAAGGTAAAGATCAGTTGGAAAAGAAGAATTGCATTTCCTGTGAGCCCTACCCTCAGTGGGTGCGTGCTAGAGCTTGTGAACTCAAAATGTCGTACACCCTTGAGAGTCATTCACTACCATTTTTCATATCATCATCATCCACCATTCCCATTGAGAATAGGGAAGAGTTTCAAGAATTTTTTACAAGGATAAAGCTAGAAAGAGACAATTGGGAAAACAAGTACCATGCTTTAAATGTTGAGAAGATGGGATTGGAGAAATGGTTGAAGGAAAAATATGATTTGATCGAGATACTTGAGCGACGTGCTATAGAGAGACAAGAGGAGCAAGAGAATTTATTTTTCTCTAGTGTCCAACCAGTTCCTAGTTTTCATGAGTATTTTGATATTCTTCCTACCTCAGATGCTTTGAAGAAGATTGTCGACAAACTTGTGGTTGAAAATGCTCAGTTGAAGAGGCATAAGAGGAAGCATCAGCATGGAGTTGGACCTTCTTTAGAGGGGATTCCATAGGACCCATAGGATCTAGCTCTTTTTCTCTTGTATTTTTAGGATCTTTTGAAATTGTACTTCAAATTGTAATCCTTCCATTATTAATGAAATGAGGTTTTTCAGCTATTCAAAAAGTGTCATCCCTTTATGATGTTTGCAATTTTTATGATTATTAAGTTCCTTGAAAACTAATAAATAAATAACTTATTTGCATTGCATATCATGCATCATTCGACATTAAGTTTTTGCATTCCGCAAGTTCTTCAGGGACTTATCCATATCTTTTGTCTCCGTTAGTCAAGTTGTTTCGCCAGTACAACACTCGAGCTAGTCGTTGAAGAAGGATGGATGAACTAGAATAAGATAATCGCGAGCTCCGAGAGGAAGTGACTACCTTGAAAGAAAGTTTGGAAAGGCTCTCTACCATGATGGAAGTTCTAGTGGCTGCTTAAAATCAGCCACCACCACCTCCTCCTCAGAGGAATGTGATCACCAAGATTGTTTCTGCGCCTATTTCTGTGGCGTCTTTCAGCACTCCTCAACACCAAATGCCTTCCAATTTTTTTGGGGGATGCCTCAAATTTTTGCGCCAAAAGGGTATAAACCACCAGCTACTGAAGTTCCTGTTATTCTTGTTGTTGTGTCTTTGTTGCGAGCGATTTTGGACGTGGTTCTTAGGCGTTGTCTCTCTTGGAGGAACTACAGGTCGATTCACTTTTTATCCTATTGAGCTAACTAAGTAAGGGAAATAGATGTCTCCAATTAACCCTGCTTGCATACTGAGTTTAAACAGCAGTCTGTTAGGTTATGGATGCTATATGGTAGTGGGGCCTCTTTCTTCTTACTTTGTTTAGAGCGAAACACTGGGAATGTTCATGGGGAATTTCGTTAGGATGCTAGGACTGATGCTTTTCGATTGATATGTGAAGATACGGGATTTGGGGTTTTGGATTAGTGTGCTCACTAAGATTTTTCTTTCAATCTTATGCCTATGTATTCCCGTTTACCGAAACAGAGAAATCAGAGCGATCGTAGGTCCTCCTATTCTATGGGAGGAAAGGGTGTTTTGGTGTCTTGTTCAAAGCCCAAGACGTGAAGCTGAAGGGTCTATTTGTATCTTACTTGAAGCCCAAGATGTGAAGCTAAAACGGTGTTGTCTTTAGAGAGAATTTGTCATCTCTAAAGGGGGGTCTGTTTGTCACAACTGTTGGATAACTGACTATAAAGGAGGATTACTTTAACCGGGATATGTGAATCCTAGTAATGCCATAATTTCCTTTATGGGGAGTTTTAACCTGAAGGAGGAGACTTTGACTCAGTGTAGGGCAATGCTATCTTTCCTTAGGAATTTCTCATGCTAAAAGAGGGACAGTGGCGTGGATGTAAATAATCCAGAGGCTTTCCGCTTACAGCGATTAGATGAAAGGAGTTGTTAATGTTTGTATCCTGTGAACGAGGCACGGTTTTGATGCTTAAAGGTTGATTGACTCAACCGGGGTTTCCTTATACAAAGCCTAAGAGGAGGCTATTGACCCAACAAGAGGGTGTTCTTATGTGTCTCGTACGAAGCCCGAGAGAGAGACTAAAAGGGTTTGACTCAATAAGAGAGTGCTTTTAGATGTGTCTTGTACGAAGCCCAAGACGGAGGCTAAAGGTTGACTCAATAAGAGAGTCTTTTATACTCAACAAGAGAGTGTTTTTGTATCTCGTACGAAGCCCGGGATGGAGGCTAAAAGAGAGATTGACTCAACAAGAGAGTCTTTTTGTATCTCGTACGAAGCCCGAGATGGAGGCTAAAAGGATGGTTGTTTCAGTTGAGTGACAGATCCAATAGGTTGGGAAAATCAGTTCTTATAAAGAGACTGGTTAAAGGTAAGGCTATGCTTTGGGATTGATCAGAGGATCAGGATTATTTCCTGTTCTTTAAGGAAATGAGGAATCCAGAGGGCATTTAGAGACTGTCCGAGTCTACTGGTGTTTTTCTCTACTTGAGAATGCCTTCGAGACTCAAGGAGATTAGACTGTCCAAGTCTAGAGTTTTATATTTTGTACTATGCTTAAAGAAACAGTAGTAGTACGTTCACGGTGGAAAGTTCTAGACTCTTTGAAAGACTGTTCTATTAAGATGACTAATTTCTGTTCCTATACCTCTAGGAGGTCGTCGGGACAATTTGTATGAAGCCCAAGAGGAGGCTGGAAACTTTTAAGAAGCCGAGGGACAATTTGTACGAAGCCCAAGAGGAGGCTCTCTTCACGAAGGAAGAATCCTTATACGAAGCCTAAGAGGAGGCTGTGAATACTTCTAAGAAGCCGTAGGGTCCTTGTACAATGCCCAAGAGGAGGCGGGGATGCTTTTAGGAAGCCTGTGGGTCCCCAAACCCTGAGAAATTCAAGACAAGCTATTCACAGAGAATAGATCAAGCCAGGAAAGTTCGAGAATTTGGAAGAAACTCAAGAGATGCCATTCACGGAGAAAAGATCATCTCTGGGGAATAGAGTTTCTTTGACAATTAAGGGTGACAGTCTGAGAAAGGGTTCACCGAGAATGCTTCCTTTCAAGTCTCCATATTGTTTAACCCCAAGAGGAGGGAAGACTGTGTCTGGTAATCCTAAGGGGATCTAGTTTTGTCTATTTAAGAGTGATCAACAGGGCTTAGTACTAGACGTAGTTTCCGGGGAAACTCTAAATATCTATACTAGTAGTACACAGTTGATATGAGTTTATGAAAGAAGACTTACAGCGAAACAGCCCCATAATACAGTTATATGTATATGAAAGCGGATAAAGAAAGCATATAAACACTTACTCGGTTGTAGAGCTTCCATGTTGTTTGGTTAGTTGTTCAACAAAGAAATATTGAAAACAATAGTATATTCAAAATTAAAGGAGAAAGTATTTTGAAAAGATGTTGGGCCTTACAGCTCAAGGAGAGGCCCAAGGTTTATTAGTGATCGCACTGTCGTTTTGTACAGAGGGACTTATACAAGTGACTAAGGCCCAAGAAAGGTTTTCTATACCAGGGAATGAGTCTTAGACTCTCTCAAGATGCCCAAGTGTTTAAAGAAAAAGAATGGGGCTTACAACACGAGTGTAGGCCCAGATGATTGGTTTTTTTATTGGCGATCGCGCCGAGGTTTTCTTTTAACGCAGGGGGATTTATACAATGTCTGAGGCCCAAAAAGTTTTGGTTAAAAGGGGATTGTGTCTTACACTCTAATAGAGGCCCAAAAGATTTATTTTTGTACAAGTGGTGGGGCTTACAGCTCAAGGGGAGGCCCAAGGTCATTTGTTTGAAAATGGAGATCGCGCCGGGATTTTTGAAAACGCGGTGGGTCTTATACAATGTATTGAGGCCCAAGATGGTTTGGTTTCCAAAGGGTGTTGGGTCTTACACTCTAATAGAGGCCCAATGATTTTGAATGGGTCTTATAGCTCGAGGAGAGGCCCAAGGTTTGTTTTTCAACGGACGATGATCGCGTCGAACTTTTTGAAATACAACGGGACTTATACAATAATTGAGGCCCAAACGTAGGTTTGTATTTACAAAGGATTGGGTCTTACACTCTATTAGAGGCCCAAAAGTGTTTGAAATTGTTTGATGAGGGTGAAAATCAAAGAAACCCTAATTTGTTATTCTTTAAAAGTAAATATTTAAAGAAAATCAAATAAAATACCACATAATTTTGAATAAATCATTTGTAATTTTTGTTTAAGGTTTGAGAAATGAGGGATTAATCACAAGGTGAATTAAAACTCACTTGGTTTTGATTTTCAAAGTAAATATTCACTTTTAAAATGTTTAAAAGCATTAAAAAGGAATTTATTCACAAAAATACTAATTATATTAAATAAATAATATAAACTTAGTTTTTTTTGTGGAATAAAATATTTCAACATTTTTGTGATTTTTTTTTTCAAAAAGAACAAATCAAAAATAATTAAAATTGAAGGAGTTATTAATTTTCCAATTAATTAATAAAACATGAAAATATTGGAAAAAATAACAAAATGTGAAAAAACACAAAATGGCATGGGTGGGGTTTGAACTCGCGACCTCAAGGTTATAGGGCGCGCGCCTTACCACTGGGGTGGTGATACATCCATTGCTTGAAGTGAAACCACAAATATACAAGGCATGCCTTGTTTTCTAGGCCTGGTCAAGGTAAGTTTTGCCAAGAAACGGAAGGTCCATAACTTTCTCATTTCTCAATGGTTGGGGAAAAAATTTATATGCATCTGGCCTAGAATTTCACAAGGAATCCAATGGTGGTGGTATTTTTTGCAGATCATACTCCCTCCTCAAAACCCGATAGTGGTTTTGAAAAAGGCCTATAATTACATTTTCTATGCTACACTTTGATACAGGCATGAATTACATGATGAATTGGTACAAACACAACATATATAACATGTATGAGGTGTGTATGATCAGTGGACTTCTAAGCAATGCATATTTTGGAAAGTTCAAGTCATGATGCTTACCTCTTTTTGAGCTTTTGGGGGTTTTCTGTGTAATCTGCCAAACTTCTTGTTCCAGAAATGGTTTGATGCTTTGGACACTCTCAAATGATCCCTTAGAAGCTTTGAGGATGGTTGGAATCAGCTGGAACCTGCAAAAACACAAACTGGCCCTTTCTTGCAAAAGGGGTTAAAATGACCAAAATAGCAACTCTCTCAAATGGTGTTCCAGATGGGGGGAACCATTTGGGACAGTTCAAGGATGTTATTTGGAGTGTGTTTGAGGTTTTATCTGGTTTGGAAAGTGACTGAATCAAGATATGGCTTGAAAAATGCACAAAAGGCCTATTTTGAGGTTTTGAGAGGTGACTTTGTGATTTTGGTGTTACAGGTCACTTTTGATAGTTTGGATCACCTACATATGATGTCTATGAGGTGTTAGGATCATGAGTTGTGATGGAAATGCTCTCAACTCAAAAACTCAGAGTTACCTTGCTAAAGAAGGCAACTTGGCTTAAAGAGAGGGGTTTTGAGAAAAGCATCTGTTTGATGGCTTTGGTGTACTCAAACTGAGCATAAATGAGCTCTATTTATAGTAGAGCAAGTTTGTTTTGGGATCAATAGTGAATGGTAACTGCATCAGAGGTTTGGCTAATGGTTGTATTTTTGAATCCAAGTCTCCTCTAGCCATTGACTAGAGGTTAGGGCACGTGGCTGAGGTTCCCTTGGTCTTGGATAAGTCTTGACTAAATTCAGTTGCAAATGGCTCAGCCCATGCCACCTTGGTGTATGTATTGAATGCTCCAATCCAAAATTGGAGTCTTGTCCCTCTTTCAGGCAATTCTAGGTTTGGCATGCTACTTCTTGTTCCAAGGACTTTGGAGGCTTGGCTCAGTGTTTGTCCCCTTTAAATTTGATTCTCAGATGTGTCCAAAGTGATGACAAGGCTTGGAATTATATGATTTTTCTAAATAGAGCAAAAATGAAAAATTCTGCCTAGCCTTGGTAGTTTTCAGCAAGGCATATTGCCATTGTCATATCTCATAGCCCAAGTGGAATTTGGTGATGTTCTTGACCATTTTGGAAAGCCCTCATATGATACAACAATTATTTGATCATATTTAGTTTTGATACCTTTTGGATCCAAGTGAAAAATCCCCCTACATTTGGAAAAAAGTGAAGGCAGATTCTGACTTAGTGAAAATTTCACTAAGTGTTGGAAAAAAGTGACATTTTAACTTTTTATGATTTTGATCACTCCATAACTCAAAATCCATGATGAATTTGGAAGGAGGTCAGTTTTAAGATTTTGTAGAGGGTAATGAGAGCTACAAATCTAGCTTTAGATGGGGAAAAATGGCCTTGTGGTTTAGGAGTTATGATCCTCCAAAGTTGGTACCCTTGCTACTTTGTTCATAACTTAGAAAATTTTCTAAGTTTTTATGGTTACCCCCTTTTACAAGTTATCCCACTTTTCTTGATTTTTCTTGATGAATGATGATTCAAATCATACATTAACATCATTTTACGGTTAAAAAACCATTTTTGTGAAAAATCTCAAAAAGTCAAAGTTAACTTTTGTGCACAGTTGACTTTTTGTTAGATGAATTCCAAACTGTGCGATCCTCTATGAAATCAAGTCCTTGACCTAAATCAAACTTGATGGATTGATTTCATAGGTGTTATAGGGTGTATTGAATCATGTCTTAGGGTTTGGGAGCATGTCCTGGTCAAAAGTCAAAGCTACAGTTGACTTTTCTCGCGAAACCCTAATTGTGGTACTGATGAAATTGAGACTTGCTGCTCAAGCTTCCTGGATCAATCCATTGTTACAAATGGATCAATGTGGTATGTTGGAGACCCTCAAATCATGCCTTGAGGTCTTGGCTCATGATTTGTCCCAAAAGTCAACTTAGGGGTGAATTAGGTCAAGAAACCCTAATTCCTGATTTTTGATGTATTCATCCCCTGAGGTCAAATTGACTTGATGCTTGGGACCATGAGGTTCCATGGAGTATTTTAGGTTATGCTTTGAAGCATTGGCTCATGCCCAGAGGAAAATTTCCATCTGGAGGCCATAGTCGACCAAACCCTAATTTGGTAACACTGGCGATCTTGAGGCTTGATCCACCTGGAAGGGAGCAGCCTTGTGCTTAATCCTTAAAGTGGGAGTCCTCTTGATCCATTGTAGATGTTTGAGAGGTTAGACAAGTTGAAGATCATGTCATTTCTTGATTGATCCTTTGTCTAAGAACTCTGATAGGGCTTGAAACCCTAATTTTTGATAGTAGTGAATGCTCACCCATCTTTGGGGAGACTGATGAGGCAAGATGGTTCATCCATATTGTGATGATGATTTGCACAATGATGGGAAATCTTAGTGGTCAAAATTTTGGGTATGACAGATGCCCCTATTTAATCTTCTTGGACCCGAAGGTGTGAATGGCGAAGGTATTCGGGCATTCAGGGTGCAAGAGGATTAAATATCGGAATACCCGAAATTTTGATGGTGATTAAATATCGGAATACCCGAAATTTTGAGGATTAACCAACAACGACAGTATTCAACTGTCACACCAACTGACTCAACAACTTGGCCGGACGGACCGACCTGCTCTGATACCACTAATGTAACACCCCAATTCCAATTGCGAATAAATAATACATAAATAAATCAGAGTAACTAAAAATTTATTTTTCCGACAGAAACAAGGATGCCACATTTTAAAGAAAGAAAACACAAACCCTTCTCAATTATTTGATACATAACACCAACTGGGATAACATCAAAGAGAAACTTTTTCCGTATAAAAGGAAAGTTCAATTATGGAATAAAGCGGAAAGATCCATAACTGACTTGTTTTACAAAATAAATTGTTTTATAACATCAAAATATACATACAAAGGTAATACAAGATAAATATAACAAAGGTATACATATATAACATAATCGTTCCCCGACTCCCGTGCTACGTATCAGAGCAGACACCAAGACCGACAAAAGAATGGAGAACTAATCTTCACAAAAGCCTCCAAGACTACAAATCTGCAATTGCCTCATAGAGCAACAAACCACAGCAGAAGGGTGAGAAATAACAACTAAATCAAGATTGCATAATAATATGCAACACATAAAAATTCACATGCACAATTATTCTCACCATAAGCATCACATACAATACATATAGCATATATCAATTATACCAACATAATAACACATTCACACATAATGCACACCAAAGTTATGACATATGGAAACACATCACCACATCACATAGCATATGCCTATACATAAAACATATTATCCACAACCAATGCATTTATCACATATGCACATCAATTCACCAATCCAATCATAAATCTTAACTCATACTCAATAAATTCACAATTCCACACATAATCACATAATCAATCCATTCATGATTTTCCACACATAATCAATCCATTGATGATTTATGCAAATGCAAAGAGACCGACACAACGACTCTATGCAAATGCGGTACCATCCATCCATCATTTCTCATCACCAGTTCACTCAGGAACTATTGAAATCATCGCTTGTTACTTAGTGTAACTCCCCGTCGGGCAAACGATGTTCCCCGTCGCTGTCGGTCCTCTTGGTATAAGGCGCACGACGTTTATGGATCGCTTTCAGTCCTCTTTGTATAAGGCGCACGATCCGATCGCTATCGGTCCTCTTTGTATAAGGTGCACGATCGTCTACAATCATCGCTTTCAGTCCTCTTTGTATAAGACGCACGATGTTATAGCGGATTCCCTCTGGAATCATTTCGTCGTTCACACCCACTAGGGCACATGACATCACAAGATGCATATCATGATGCTTGACACACAAGAACTCATGACAATCAAATGCATCACCACAATTCAACAATATGAATTATCTCATCATCATTATTCATGCATTGAAAACACTTCAAACAATGCATTTCATCACAAACCACAAACCACAACAATCATGCACACACAATTACTTCCACAAGGGATTCACACAACAAAGGTTACCCACAACACATCATAACAACATACATTGATATTCAATTCAACAATGTATTTTACCACACGACAACATCATTAATCATGCCTCGAAGTTTAACCCAAAACAATGCATTTACTTGCCATAAGGCCACAAGCCATCATCACATCATTTAATCACATGCATTAATATTTCATATCAGCACACAAGTCATACGATGTATATCAAAAGCATATTGCATGATAACACATCAAATACATATAGTTACAACGGTAAAAGTCGACCAACGACACATTTCCAAACCCCCGACATAATTAAATCAGTCAACCAATATTAAAACCATTTTAATAAGAAAGAACATGTCAAAAGCTTTCCAACGCACCAAACCATGCCTCAAACCGACTTACGGATCAAAAGTTATAAAGAAAACAAATTGGGAAAACTGTCATGTTCGCAATGCGAAGCTCCTAGCGAGTCCTTCGCTTCCTCATTGGCAGTGCGAATACCCTTGTGAACCAAGTCAGAAAGGAAAATAGCCTACAGTTTCACAGTGCAAACTCCCAGCGAACCTTCGGTGTCCCCTTCGCAGTGCGAATCCCCCAGCGAACAGTGGAAGAAAGAAAAACAACACAACGTTCGCAGCGCGAACCTCACGCGAACGTTCGCTTTCCCCTTCACTGGCCATTCGCAGTGCGAACCTGCGAAGCCAGAAAAACCCAGCAGCGCTAACATAGGTCATTTGGGTCCAAATCCATCATTCTCCCACCCCAAACACTTCCAATTCATGCTATAACAACCAAAACATGATCCAAACCTAATAACAAGTATTCTACTCAGTTTATATCGAATTTCATCCGTGAAAACATCGATTTCTATCAATCGCTCCAAATTCGAATCGATACGAAAAGTCGCGAAACAACCAAAACAATTACAACAAACAACACATATACATACACAAGCAAGATATAATTGAAACTTCTCACCCTTACCCGATTATTCGCGCTCGAAACGGAGTTCCCACGATTTTTCCTCTTTCTCCTCTTCTCTCTTTCTTTCTTCTCTTTTTTTTCTCTTCTTTTCCTTTCCTTTTCTTTCCTCTCTATTTCCTCTCAAATCTCTATTTATATAAAATATCTAAACCCCTAAAAGACTATTTTACCCCTCAACTCAAATATCTCGCAAACGCTCTCAAAACGCGATAAAACATAAACAACGATGAAAAATAATATATTGTCAAATAAAAGTCAAGAATAAAATAATATAAAACAAAAATAATTAAATCAACTCAATTAAATAAATAAGACAAAACCGGGGCGTTACAATTCTCCCCCACTTAGACATTTTCGTCCTCGAAAATATACTGAGACGAACAACTCCGGACACGACTCTCGCATCCGACTAACAAACTAACATGCCAACAAAAGCACTCCACGAATATCACAAACTGACAAACCACCTTGCTAACAGCAACCACAACAACGACACGACAACGACGACAACTACCACGACAAGATGCAAAGCCCATACAATGCACTTGACGACTAACTCACGACTCAAAGAATACCCAAGTTACGAACACACAGAGATTCATTCTTGAACCGAAACACAACAAGAACATAAAGTTCCATGACCCAACATCGTTCCAACAACCTCTACATAACCACAATACCAACCTCCTTGTCACAAAACAATATTACAACAATGCTACGATTCCCTAAACGAACATATAACCAAAACCTCCATCTACATAGTAGCCCATGAATAATATTTAAACCTTTCACCTAACACTTCCATTCTGAAACGTCCAATGGTCTCATCACTCCTACATGTTCCCAATGTTTAACCTATGAACTCTTACAAGTCACACACGCATATACGAACTGTGCCATATCATGCTTCCACTGCGCACTCTGATTACCCGTACCCATCAAAACTACCAATCTCTCTTCCAAAGTCTAACTCTTTCTCATATTCTCCAAAAATCACTGTTCACTTTTAATATACCCAACTCTACACTCTACTGTGTTATCTCACACACCAGACACGAGTCTCTGAACTGCTCAAATAATTCTAATTCTCGGACCATCAAAATAGCCATGCATAAAAACTTTCGACTTAACTCATCAGGCACGACATTAACTTCACCAATAGGATAATTCGAGTCAAAGTTATAACTCGTCACGAATTCTAACCGTCCTCGTTGTCTCATACTCTATTCCTTCAGGCCAAACAAGCACTTTAAACTCTGGCGATTACCAAACACTTCGAACCTAGAACCATAAAGATAATACCTCCAAATATTCCAACACAATACAACCGCAACCAAATCCAAATCCAGAATAGTATAGATCCTTTTATGAATCCTCAATGGTCGTAAAGCATAAGCCACGACTTTACCCTCTTGAATTAACACACTGACCAAACTCATCAAAGACGCATCCCATTACCCCACAAACGGTTTATCAGGATCATTCAGAATCAAAACTGGAGCCGTAGACAACTTCTACTTCAGCTCTCTAAAACTTTCCTTACAACGAACATCCCAAACAAGCAACTTACCTTTTGCAAGTCAATCGAAGTAAAGAAAACACTAACTTAGAAAAGCCTTTCATAACCTGCAATAACAACCAACTGAGCCCAAAAGTTTCTAATCTCCTTAACCAACTTTGGAGCCTCTCATTGTCGAACTACATCTACTTCCGATGGATCTATTAACCATACTCTCATCTGAAATAACATATCCATGAAAAATAACCTTTTTCAACCCAAATTCTCACTTGAATAACTTAGCATAAAACTTCGTCTCTTTTCAACACTGGTAATTCACATCTTAAACACTCTACCTGTTCTTCCTCTGAGTTTATAACAAATCCGAATATCCTCAATTAAAACCACTACGAACTTATCCAATTAAATATGGAAGATACGATTCATCCACTCCATAAACATTCCAGACACCTTACTAACACCAAACAACATCACTGTGCATTGTAATGCCCAACCAAATTCCAAAAGATATAAATTCTTAAAGCTTTTGCAAAACTCCCCACTGGGTAACTGGTTACTCACATACAAGCTTAACCGAGTAAATAATAGCCTAATACGATGATAACAAACCCGACCCGTCACATTAAATCGATCAAAACCGCAACTCACACAATTCACCACTCTTATCAAACGTTCCAAACAATTCTAATTTCAATCAAACTCAACCAAACCATTCCAATCATCTATTCCCGAAAGTGGACACTTGTTCTCAATCGTTAACTTATTCAACTGTTAGTAATCCATACACAATTTCTTCTCTTGACCGTCCAATTCCACAAATTCCAACCTGTATCAACAACCAACAAAAGAACTCTCAAACGCAATGTTACATCCACCCACAAGGGTTTCCTCACAATTTCCATTAATACCTTAAAACTCCAAAGACTTTAAACCTCACCAGAACTCTAAGTCTTGCTTCCCATAGTCTCAATACCATTATACACATCATGCTTGTTATTCCATTCAATCATCCATCCTTTTTGTTACTAACAATACTGGAGCTCTCTAAGACGACACACTTGGTCTCACAAATCCCTTTTCTAGTAAATCTTCCAACCGCTCTTTCCATCTGAGTTTCACTTCCTAAAAGTTCTTATACTTACTTAGCAGATCCAAACCTCAAATCTTCCCTTTTCCCAAATTTGAGTTCACACTCAACTCTCTGAGAACAACCATTAACGATACCCAATCGTTTTCTCTCTACGACTTCCCGACTGAACCATCATACCAAAACCTCTAATCCGTCTCATCTTCCGGTATAAGAATCTTCATCGACTCATCAAAACAATCTGTAATCATTTCCTTAATTCCAAACAATTTATTGCACACACTATCAAAGCCAGAAAGACACGTCTATTCCATCCAACATAATTTCGTCTACTATCAACAAGAGATTAAGGGTGATCAGTTCCTCAATTTGTCAATAGACAGCCGACAATCATGATGGGGCATAAACCGTCTTTACCAAACTATAATAGCATTTCTTGCATCTCGTGCACAAAACTACCTACGGCACAAATGCTTAGTTGACATAAACCTTACCTCCGCATTCCCTCTGGAACCGAGAACAATACTGTCCAAACAACACTTACAATTCTTGCAACCAACGGCACACTGAGCCAACGCTCCACAACTGAAGCAACTTGGAGAAGTATAAGCTCCTCCCCCACTTATCTCATTCTAACTCCTGCAGATAATGGAATAGAAAAACCAGAAAGTACTGACAGTGTTTCACACACCTATCACATACTAAGGGACAACCAACAACGACAGTATGCAACTGTCACACCAACTGACTCAACAACTTGGTCGGACGGACCGACTTGCTCTGATACCACTAATGTAACACCCCAATTCCCATCGCGAATAAATAATACATAAATAAATCAGAGTAACTAAAAATTTATTTTTCCAACAGAAACAAGGATGCCACATTTTAAAGAAAGAAAACACAAACCCTTCTCAATTATTTGATACATAACACCAACTGGGATAACATCAAAGAGAAACTTTTCCCGTATAAAAGGAAAGTTCAATTATGGAATAAAGCGGAAAGATACATAACTGACTTGTTTTACAAAATCAATTGTTTTATAACATCAAAATATACATACAAAGGTAATACAAGATAAATCTAACAAAGGTATACATATATAACATAATCGTTCCTCGACTCCCGTGCTACGTATCAGAGCAGACACCAAGACCGACAAAAGAATGGAGAACTAATCTTCACAAAAGCCTCCAAGACTACAAATCTGCAATTGCCTCATAGAGCAACAAACCACAGCAGAAGGGTGAGAAATAACAACTAAATCAAGATTGCATAATAATATGCAACACATAAAAATTCACATGCACAGTTATTCTCACCACAAGCATCACATACAATACATATAACATATATCAATTATACCAACATAATAACACATTCACACATAATGCACACCAAAGTTATGACATATGGAAACACATCACCATATCACATAGCATATGCCTATACATAAAACATATTATCCACAACCAATGCATTTATCACATATGCATATCAATTCACCAATCCAATCATAAATCTCAACACATACTCAATCAATTCACAATTCCACACATAATCACATAATCAATCCATTCATGATTTTCCACACATAATCAATCCATTCATGATTTATGCAAATGCAAAGAGACCGACACAACTACTCTATGCAAATGCGGTACCATCCATCCATCATTTCTCATCACCAGTTCACTCAGAAACTATTGGAATCATCGTTTGTTACTTAGTGTAACTCCCCGTCGGGAAAACAATGTTCCCAGTCCCTTTCGGTCGTCTTGGTATAAGGCGCACGACATTTATGGATCACTTTCAGTCCTCTTTGTATAAGGCGCACGATCCGATCGCTTTCGGTCCTCTTTGTATAAGGTGCACGATCGTCTATAATCATCGCTTTCAATCCTCTTTGTATAAGGCGGACGATGTTATATCGGATTCCCTCTGGAATTATTTCGTCGCTCACACCCACTAGGGCATACGACATCACAAGATGCATATCATGATGCTTGACACACAAGAACTCATGACAATCAAATGCATCACCACAATTCAACAATATGAGTTATCTCATCATCATTATTCATGCATTGAAAACACTTCAAACAATGCATTTCATCACAAACCACAAACCACAACAATCATGCACACACAATTACTTCCACAAGGGATTCACACCACAAAGGTTACCCACAACACATCATAACAACATACATTGATATTCAATTCAACAATGTATTTTACCATATGACAACATCATTAATCATGCCTCGAAGTTTAACCCAAAACAATGCATTTACTTGCCATAAGGCCACAAACCATCATCACATCATTTAATCACATGCATTCATATTACATATTAGCACACAAGTCATACGATGTATATCAAAAGCATATTGCATGATAACACATCAAATACACACAGTTACGACGGTAAAAGTCGACCAACGACACATTTCCAAACCCCCGACATAATTAAATCGGTCAACCAATATCAAAACCATTTTAATAAGAAATAACATGTCAAAAGCTTTCCAACGCACCAAACCGTGCCTCAAACCGACTTACGGAATAAAAGTTATAAAGAAAACAAATTGGGAAAACTGTCATGTTCGCAATGCGAAGCTCCTAGCGAGTCCTTCGCTTCCTCATTGGCAGTGCGAATACCCTTGTGAACCAAGTCAGAAAGGAAAATAGCCTACAGTTTCGCAGGGCGAACTCCCAGCGAACCTTCGCTGTCCCCTTCGCAGTGCGAATCCCCCAGCGAACCGTGGCAGAAAGAAAAACAACACAACATTCGCAGTGCGAACCTCACGCGAACGTTCGCTTTCCCCTTCGCTGGCCATTCGCAGTGCGAACCTGCGAAACCAGAAAAATCCAGCAGCGCTAACATAGGTCATTTGGGTCCAAATCCATCATTCTCCCACCCCAAACACTTCCAATTCATGCTATAACAACCAAAACATGATCCAAACCTAATAACAAGTATTCTACTCAGTTTATATCGAATTTCATCCGTGAAAACATCGATTTCTATCAATCGCTCCTAATTCCAATCGATATGAAAAGTCGCGAAACAACCAAAACAATTACAACAAACAACACATATACATACACAAGCAAGATATAATTGAAACTTATCACCCTTACCCGATTATTCGCGCTCAAAACGGAGTTCCCACGATTTTTCCTCTTTCTCCTCTTCTCTCTTTCTTTCTTCTCCTTTTCTTTCTCGTCTTTTCCTTTCCCTTTCTTTTCTCTCTATTTCCTCTCAAATCTCTATTTATATAAAATATCTAAACCCCTAAAAGACTATTTTACCCCTCAGCTCAAATATCTCGCAAACGCTCTCAAAACGCGATAAAACATAAACAACGATGAAAAATAATATATTGTCAAATAAAAGTCAAGAATAAAATAATATAAAACAAAAATAATTAAATCAACTCAATTAAATAAATAAGACAAAACCGGGGCGTTACAGCTATTGTAGCGGTTTTCTTCAAATTTCTCGCCGAATTTTCCTGGGGAGATGCCATTTGATAGAAAAAATTTGATGTCAGATGGAGAACCCAGTCGTCTGAGTTGTAGAGGTGTACAAACTTCTCTGTTTGGAGACGCCATTTGCCGACTCTACTGGGGAAAACGAGTCTCTTGAGAGACTGCTTTCACACTTAGGGATATTACATCATACTTTTCTCGAGATCTTCCCGGAGAAACGCCATATGATGTGATCCAATTTTGAGGTGCCGATGACCTTTTCATCAGCGGTTCTTTTTCGGAGAAAAACTGCTGTATTGCCGAATCTCTGCTTAAGAGGCTTCCTCTAGGGATTTTTCTTAATTCGGTCAAGCGAAAATATCATCTTCAATGGCGAAGAGTGACATCGGTTGAAGGTTCTCTGGTCTTTCAGAGGTTCAAGTTATCAAAGTGATCAGGGGCCAATTCTGATCCAGAAATAAACTGGAGGAGAGAGGTAGTTTAGATGCAACATTTCCTGACGAGGAAAGAACTTGAGAACTCAATTGATGAAAGGACATTTATCACTAGGGGATAAGACCAACTAAAGTGATAGTGATGCAATATGAATGCAAATGTAAATCAATAATGCATGATGTATATATGTTTATGATGACAAAACTGACGCGACATACAAACTGACGGATGAACACGATTGGATACTCGGCCACTGTGGGGCGAAGAAGTACCGCTGGTCCAAAAGTAGCAATTCTGCCTTGCTTAGGAGAAGTAGTCCCTGCGGGGAACAACCGTTGGTCGGGCTTAGGAGATGAGAACTCAGTCAAAGAGGTCAGATGGAGCATTCGCATCTGACATAGCAGATCCTTCATTCAGGCATACTAGTTTAGAAGGAGTACTTTGATTCTGCACTTTGAGGCTCGAACACCTTTGGAGAAGCGATCGATGTTCTTCTGATGTTCAACAGTCAAAAGAAATTGCCGTCTTTATTTTTAAAAGCAGAACAATTTTAACCAGTAAATTTATTTTTGTTTCGTTTCAAGAATCGTCGATCATGTTAAAAACATCATTCTGTAAAGGTAAAACAAATATGAATTGCAAATAAAAGCACAAGGGCTCAACTTTTATTGATAGGATGGAGATCAACCAAACGCGTGATTCCATAGAGTATTTACAAAGTTAGAAAATGGTAATTTACAGGGAAAAGGGCTACGTCAAAACATAACGACCACTATCCTTCTACCAGCTTTGAATTCTGGGCATCCCGAGCTTCTGTCGAAGATGACCTTGACCGGAGGTTTCCTGACGGATGATGTAACTGCTGCTGAGGGACTTGCCCCTGTTGGACGTAGTTACTTGCCATTATCCCTAATTTTTCCTGCTGAGGGACTTGCCCCTGCTGAGGGACATGTCTCTAATTTTTGCCTGGACTGCCCTTTCGGGTTTTCAATCCACCGAGATGTTTTTTTTTAGATTAGGCGAAGTATTTCTTGACTACATCAACATTTGTGGGGTAGGCAAATTCTTCTCCATCCATGGTTGCAAGTCTCAAGGCACCGCCTGAGAAATCTTTCTTTACCACATAGGGGCCGTCATAATTCGGAGTCCATTTGCCCCGAGAATCAGTGAGAAAAGATTGTATCTTTTTTAGCACAAGGTCTCCTTTCCTGAAGATGCGAGGTCGAACCTTTTTGTCAAACTCCCTCTTCATTCTTTGTTGATACAACTGACAATGGCATAGTGTCGTGATTCACTTCTCTTCGATCAGATTCAGTTCGTTGTGTCAACTTTGACACCATTCAGCTTCTGCAAGCTTAGCTTCCATCAGTACCCGGATTGATGGGATCTCTACTTCTATGGGAAGCACTGCTTCCATGCCATATACTAGAGAGAAAGGGGTTGCCCCTGTTGAAGTGCGGACAGATGTGCGATAACCGTAGAGAGCAAAGGGAAGCATCTCGTGCCAATCTTTGTAGGTTATAACCATCTTCTGAACAAACCTCTTGATGTTCTTGTTAGCCGCTTCTACCGCTCCGTTCATCTTTGGTCGGTAGAGAGATGAGTTATGGTGTTCGATCTTGAACTCTGCGCACAACTTTTTCATCATTTTATTGTTCAAGTTAGATCCATTATCAGTAATGATATGGCTCGGAACACCATAACGACAGATGATATTGTTTTTGATAAATCGGACCACCACTTGTCGGGTTACATTAGCGTACGACGCTACTTCGACCCACTTGGTGAAGTAATCAATGGCTACCAGGATGAACCGATGTTCGTTTGAAGCCTTAGGCTCAATCAAGCCAATTATGTCGATTCCCCATATGGAAAAAGGCCATGGGGAAGAAATAACTTTGAGATGCATTGGTGGTACATGAATTTTGTCAGAGTATATCTGACACTTGTGACACTTCCTCATGTACTTGTAGCAGTCGGATTCCATGGCCAACCAATAGTACTCTTCTCTTAGAATTTTTCTCGCCATCGTGTGTCCGTTGGCATGAGTGCCAAAGGATCCTTCGTGAATTTCCTTCATCAGCATGTCTGCTTCTGGTCTGTCTAAGCATCGGAGCAAGACCATGTCAAAATTTCTCTTATAGAGAGTATCACCGCTCAGGAAGAAACTGTCTTCCAGCCTTCTGAGGGTTTTCCTGTCCTTCCTTAGTGCCCCAGGTGGGTACTCTTGTTTCTGAAGGAAGCATTTGATATCGTGATACCAAGGTTTGTCGTCTATGACTGCTTCAATCGTGAAGATGTAAGCGGGCCGTTCAAGGTGCATTATGTCGATCTTAGGTATGTCATTCCATTGACCTACACTAATCATGGAAGAGAGGGTGGCTAATGCATCAGCCATGTGATTCACCTCACGAGGGATGTGATGAAACTCAATTCTGTTGAAGAATGGTAACAACCTTCTCACATAGTCTTTGTAAGGAATCAATCCTGATTGGTACGTGTTCCAATCTCCTTTAATCTGATTGATAACCAGGGCTGAGTCGCCATATACGTCCAAGTTTTTGATCCTCAAATCAATCGCTTCCTCGAGACCCATAATACAAGCTTCGTATTCGGCCTCGTTGTTCGTACACTTGAACGTAAGTCGGGCAGTGAAAGGAATGTGGGTACCCTGAGGTGTTATGATGATTGCCCCAATTCTGTTTCCGTAATGATTGACAGCTCTGTCAAAGATAAGTCCCCATTGGGAACTTGGTTCTGGCCCTTCACTGGGTAGCGGTTCATCGCAGTCTTTCATTTTTATACATGACATCTTCGTCTGGGAAGTCAAACCCGATTGATTCTCGATCGTCAATCGATTGATGAGCCAAGTAATCGGCTAAAATACCTCCTTTAACGGCTTTTTAAGCATGGTACTCTATGTTATATTCTGATAGCAACATCTGCCAACGGGCAATCCTTCCCGTGAGAGCAGGCTTTTCAAAGACATACTTGATTGGATCCATTTCTGAGATTAACCAAGTAGTGTGACGAATCATGTACTGGCGAAGATGTTTGGCTACCCAAGCCAAGGCATAGCAAGTTTTCTCAAGCATAGTGTACCGAGTCTTGCAGTCGGTGAATTTCTTACTCAAATAGTAGATGGCAGAATCCTTCCTTTTGGTTTTGTCTTGTTGGCCAAGTACACATCCTATTGAGTCCTCTAGGATGGTGAGGTAGATAATCAGTGGTCTTCCTTCCACTGGAGGTGATAAAATCGGAGGGTTCAACATGTATTCCTTAATACTGTCGAAGGCAGTTTGGCAATCTTCTATCCAAACACAGTCCTGATTCTTTTTAAGTAATTTGAAAATCGGCGCACATGTCGCGGTCATGAGGAATATAAATCTGGAGATGTAGTTCAAACGTCCCAGGAATCCTCTGACTTGTTTTTTAGTTTTCGAAGAAGGCATTTCTCGAATGGCCTTGACCTTGTCAGGATCAACCTCAATTCCTTTCTGGATGACGATGAACCCTAAGAGTTTCCCTGAACGGACACCGAAGGTGCACTTGTTGGGATTCAAGTAGAGCTTGTACTTTCTCAGCCGCTCGAATAATTTTGACAGATGGGTCACATGCTCCTCTTCTGTCTTAGATTTTGCAATCATATCATCGACATATACCTCGATTTCTTTGTGTATCATGTCATGAACCAGAGTAGTCATGGCCCTTTGATAGGTTGCCTCGGTGTTCTTCAAACCGAACAGCATCACCTTGTAACAAAAGGTACCCCATGGGGTAATGAACAAAGTTTTCTCCATGTCTTTCGGCGCCATTTTGATTTGATTATAGCCCGAGAATCCATCCATGAAGGAGAAATTTTTGAACTTTGCTGTACTGTCTACCAGCATGTCGATGTGTGGTAAAGGAAAGTCGTCCTTTAGACTAGCCTTGTTTAGATCTCTGTAATCCACACACATTCTGACTTTTCCGTCCTTTTTGGGAACGAGTACGATGTTGGCTAACCATTGAGGATATTATTATGTGGCGAGGAAACCCGCATTAATCTGTTTCTGTACCTCCTCTTTGATTTTGATGGCCATGTCCGGGTGAGTCCGTCTCAACCTCTGTTTTACTGGCGGACATTCCGATCTCAACAGTAAATGATGTTCCACGATGCTAGTATCCAACCCTGGCATATCCTGATAGGACCAAGCGAATACATCGGGGAATTCTTTGAGAAGCTTTACCAAACCCTCTCTGGCAGTTGGACTGAGCAGTGCCCCAATCCTGATTTCTTTTCTCTCTTTTTCCGAACCTAAGTTTACCGTTTCCAACGGCTCTTTATGAGGTTCAATGGACATTTCCTCCTGTCTGAGTAATCGGGAGATCTCTTCTGGAATTTCGTCGTCATTTTCTTCTTCAACCCCAAATACCGGGAACTCAAAGTTGGGAGGCATCGGATTGTATGTTTCAACGGGGTTTAAAACAAGCAATCTACATGACATGATGATTTGTGTTTAGAAGAGATAGAGGAAATGCAAGAGTGTGTGTAGTGTATTTCTTTTACTGCTTGTTTTTTATTATTGATTTGTTCTTTAGGATTACCATTTTCTGAGAAAAGCAAAAAGAGAAAACAACAATAAATGCAGAAATTATAGAACAACGTTATTTTACTTATGAACAAGTCGATTCTTGAAACTACAGCCCTATAAAACAAAACTCTACCGCTTTGGGCGAAGCGAAGAGGGAAATTTACAGAAAGCGAGCTCTATCAAAACATCCGTTTCACCTGGGCAGGGTGAAAGGTTAAAGACGGCAATTACTTTGACTTATAAACAATCTTCGGAACATCGACAACAACCCATTGGCGGTGAACTCCTCGGTGAATCACAAAGTCTGGCACCTTCCTTGATTTGTTTTCAGAAATAACACTGATTTCTGGTGGAGCAGGATCATTGGAATCTGTCTCCCCGGTAGAGTTGTCGTAGGAGGATTCCTCTGTTGTATTTTGCATAGTATTTGTGTTCTCCGCTGTATCTCCCCATCCAATTCGCTGGATGTCTTCGAACCTGATACGAGATCTTTCAGGAGCAGTGTACTTGACAATATAGTTGTATTTCCCACTTGGTTGTCCCAGGGTGTCCCATACTTCTTTGGAATTGGATGAGTCATCCTTCTCGATGATGTTGACCTCTGGAAATGCATAATTGATGAATTCAAGTCCTGCAAATGTTGCAAATTCATCGTAGTACTAGAAGTTATCTGAATGACCTGATTGTTGATCCCATGACATGGTGGGGATGCAGGTATTCTTTTCAATGATGCTCAGCTGATTTTCATTGTTCGGCTAATTTTCTCGCCCCAAGTTTCCTGGGTATGGCTGCCACATTGGCAGGCCATCCATTGGGCCATAATAGTTTTGGTCAAAGTTGTCCTTCATCAGAGTGTCCTCCTCTAATAAGTTTGGTGGAGCACGATATCCTTCCGGATCACAATCTCCGTATATCATTTCGACATCTGACCTGGGTATAAATCTCTGACTCTGTGTATGAAAGCAAACGGGTGTAGGCACCTTTTCCTGAGACGTATAACCATCCTTGTTAAGATAGGACTCCCATTCTTCCTCCATATCAGAGGAATCATCTTTATTGACGGTATGCACTTCTTGAGGCACTAGGTGAAGGAAACCTCCACTGTGGAAGAAGTCTTGAATGGGATGAAGACTTTCATTGCTGGCAGTAGCTGTCTGGGTACAGGTTGCAGAAAAACCAAGACCTTCTTTGTTTTATTGTCAGTAGGAATGACTAGCTATCCCCATCCTGTTGTATTGGTACTCTCGATCACTTTGATAGCATCTTTGTATGAGTAAATGGAAGTTCCCTCTTCGGATTGATTGTCCTTGCTCACCGACAGTGCTTGGAACTGAGTTCCAATAACCTCCTCGGGTTCTACACCAGTAGATGATGATAAGTTACTCACGAGCAAGGCTTGTTCTCCACAGACCGTGACGAGCTGGTTGTTCTGGACAAACTTTAACTTTTGGTGGAGGGTCGAGGTGACCGTCCCAGCCTGATGTATCCACAATCTTCCTAATAAACAACTGTACGTTGCCTGGATGTCCATGACTTGGAAAGAGACTTGGAAAGTGTGAGGACCAATAGTTATAGGAAGGTCGACTTCGCCGATAACCGTTTTTCTGGACCCGTCAAATGCTTTGACGACGACCTCACTGGTTCTCATCGGGGGTCCTTTGAAGGATAATTGCATCAAAGTGGACTTCGGCATAACATTCAGGGCTGACCCTGTGTCTACCAGTACGCTGGCTAAAGCATCACCCTGGCAGCTGACCGTGATGTTGAGCGCCATGTTATGACGACGACCCTCTTCAGGTAATTCCTCATCACTAAATCCCAAGTTATTGCAGGAAGTGATGTTAGAGATGATGCTATCAAACTGTCTTATTGACACATCTTGTTCCACAAAGGCTTGCTCCAAGACTTTCTGCGGAGCCTCCCTGTGCGCTTCTGAACTGAGTAAGAGTGACAGTACAGAGATCTTTGAAGGAGTTTGTAACAGTTGATCAACAATGTTGTATTCACTCCTTTGGATGAGCTTCAACATCTCATCGTCGTTTGTCGAAAGGTCGGGATTACTAGATTGACCGACTGGTGGATTGGGAACTTCTGTCTGAGGTTCCTTTTCTTTGTTAAATTCTCCAACTCCTCGGTTTAAGATTCGACCACTCCGTGTTACTCGACTGATATCTGCAATATTCATGACGGAGGGTAATGGAATTTCCTTTCCATTCTTGACTGTTGTTGCACCGTATTTGTAAGGGATAGCCTTAGTTGATTCATACGGTAATGGTCCTGGTAGATAGATGACTATGGGAGCCTTCTGATTTTTTTAACCATCGTAAGTAATTTCGATCCGCTCCTGGTTGGGAACTCTCGATTCGTCAAATAGAGGGATGATGGTACAAACATCCCTAGCCCTCAGATGATCAGAGATTACGACAACGTCCTCAATTTGATCAGCGAGGTAGTCCGGTGCCCAGTTGATTGGTTTGGAACTCGGATATGGGCGAATCTCTCTACGATCCACCTGACCCTGAAGAGCTGCTCGCACAAGGTAACATCCTTGGTTACTTTCCGAACAGAATCTACAACGTTCATAGTTGTGTGGTGGCACCTGGCCACGCCCGCTTTGAATACAATGTAACCTCACTAGGTCAGTTTCCACAGATCGAACGTCCCGACTTTGATGCCGAGTAGGGTTCCCGTTGGTAATACTAATTTGCTGGGTGTCTTCATCCATATAGATTGGAAGCCACCAGTGGTTCAACAAGTGCTGAAGGGTTTCCTGGACAAGGGCACAGCCTTGATCATTTTTGCAACACGCCTTACAACTCTGATAATCATGTGATACCAGGAACCCGAGCCGGACCTGTTTAGCATATAACTCCACCAGGCTGGTATTCATCAAGCGAATATCGAAGATTTGAACCATGTTGATTTGATAATGATTCCTATCATGGTAGTCCTGGACCCATCCAAGATCCATCTGACGCTGGAAGGACTCTTGTACAAAAGAGCATCCCTGTATGTTTACCGAGCAAGTCAGACAGGAACTGTAATCGTGCCGCGACAGATTATGATACTGGCTTTTCCTTGAGTGCATTGCCACCAAGTAAACATTCATTGCACGAATTTCGTGGTTCTGAATGACGTTGGAATTCGTATAGGTCATGTTGACTCCACGAACTCGGTGCTCTTGGATCCATCCGAGATCCATCTGTTCCTGTAGAGCTTATTGCACCACAGAACATCCTCGATTGCTTTTAGAGCAGATATCACAATGGTGATAGTTATGAGGTGGCACATGGCCATATCCACTCTGTTTGCAATGCATCTTGACCAGATTGGTCCTTAACAAGAGTACATCATGAATTTTATAAACGTTGTTAGTCTCTCCCTCTATCACATTGACTGTAGCCTTCTCGTGTTGAGGCAGCGGGTTTGTGAGAACATTAGGATTTGTATCCTTGAAAGATAAGACCCCGCTCCTAACAAGCTTTTGCACGTCGGACTTGAAATTGAGACAGTTTTCTATGTTATGCCCTGGTCCTCCTTGATGGTAAGGGCAAGTCTGATCCACGTTAAACCAAAAAGGTGGATTTTTCGGTACTGTAAGAGGGGACTTAGTCTGGACATGCCCCTTAGCCAGTAGTAACGAAAATAGTTCTGCATACAATACGGGTATAGGATCAAATCCTGGTGGCCGCGTTGTACGGTTGTTATTGTATGGAGGACGAGCCTGCTAAAGAGACTGTTGTGTCCTTTGCTGAAATTGCTGTTAATTAGGTTGGCTCGGCGCAACCTGAGGTTGATACGTAGAAATAGGCGTAGGATTGATAGCAGTAGTCACATCCGCTACTGGTTGATAACGTCGCCTTAGCTTTCCGAGAGAGATATTCCCAATATCCTGCTCCTTTTTCTTAGGGAGAGCACTATCGTATCGCTTTGTACTACTTGATGATCCCGTGTCTTTGACTAGGCGTCCTTCTCGGACGGCTTCCTCAAGATGAACTCCCATACCGACCATCTCGGTGAAGTCATTAGGCGCACTGGCAACCATTCTGTCGTAGTAAAATGAGCTCAAGGTCTTTAAGAAAATCTTTGTCATCTCTTTTTCCTTAAGAGGTGGACAAATTTGAGCGGCAATTTCACGCCATCTCTGAGCGTATTCCTTAAAGGTTTCCTAGTCCTTTTGTGACATTGATCTGAGTTAATATCTGTCGGGTGCCATGTCCAGATTGTATTTATATTGTTGGACGAAGGCAGTGCCAAGATCTCTAAAAGTGCTAATCGTAGCACGGTTTAACCCCATGTACCATTTTAGTGCGGCACCGGTTAAACTATCCTGAAAGTAGTGAATCAGTAAATCCTGATTCTCTGTCTGAGCTGACATTCGCCGAGCGTACATCACCAGATGGCTCTGAGGGCAAGAGTTACCCTTGTACTTTTCAAAGTCGGACACCTGGAATTTGTGCGGGACTTTCACATTGGGGACCAAGCAGAGGTCCGTGGCGTCCTTTCCAAATAAATCCTGACCGCGAAGGGCCTGCAGTTCTTTCTGCATTCCCAGGAACTGTTCTTGGAACTCATTCATTCTTTCGAACATGTTGTCGTTTCCACCAGGAGGTATATGTGGAATATGTCCTTCCAGGACAGTGTGTACCACGGGCAGTGGTATAGTCATTATGGCCGAGACTCTCGGTGCCTCCCGAAGTTTGTAACCTTCAGGAGTTGCTGTCATGCCCCTGGCATCTTTGCTTTCCCGAAGTTTGTAACCTTCAGGCCCGACGGTTCCTGCTGCGGTCCCCTGATCCTCATTGATCGGCGGAACATATCCTTCCGGGGTATAATTGATAGGCATGCCCCAGGGACGATCTTTCGGCATTTTGTACCTAGGATCGAACTTTTCCACTATGGGCGTTGAGGTGATCTCCGAGATCACAGTCCTTTGTAGCTGAGCTTCTGCCATGGCTTGCATGTCGTTATGAAGCTTTCTCATATCCTCTCTCAGAGCGTCGATTTCTTCTCTCAACTCTCTGTTCTCTTCCTCGAGATCATCCATCTTTTTCTGACGATTGGCCCGAGTATTATACGAATGAGACAGTTTGACTCTAGAATCGAGACACAAACGTGAGATTCATAGGTAAGAAGAATACGTGACGTGAGAATGATGAATGCAATGGTTATATTAATTGTTTTTTTTTGTTTAATCAAAATAAACTTCGACAATTAGATTGCAAATATCAAACAGTGGGGAAACCCCATTTTATTGAATTCAAAGGATTGCGAAACTAGAAATACAGTAGATTACAAGGTGCAGAAACAGAAACCTAAGCTAAGGGGTCCCGAGTCCTCTCTGGGGAGAAATCGGGTGCTGATTCTGGTACTTTCCTTTTCTTGGACCGGGGCTCTTGGGCCGTGTCGGGTTGTCATTCCTTTGCCAAGTGAAAGGAGCGAGCAAGTTCCTTTGGTCATCCTGATTATCCACGGCATGTTGCTCTAAAATCTCGATCAGAGCATCCTTATCTTTCAGCAGTCGCTGTATTTTGGTACACTCTACATTGAGGGTACGATATTTGTTCTTCCAAGACCTCCTCTCCTATTGAACTTTGTTGAGAGTAACCTGAAGTTTTTCCGTTTCAGTCATGAAGTACATGACAGACTCCCTCGGCGGAAGAACTCCGTGACGAGGATAAGGCATCTTTAGCTTGAGAGCTCTAGTTTGTACCCAGTGGAGATAAGGCTCCACCGAGACACAGTCCGGTTTTCCTAGAGACTCTCGTCCTTTCTTATGAACATGTTTCCAAGCGTGCACTATTTCCATCTTTAGCGCCCTGTCATTTTCTCCTTCTTTGAAGAAAAGACCTTCCAGATGAGCATTACGCGGGACATGCCTCATTGGGTATCCAAATTGACGACGAACCAATATTGGATGGTAGTTGATTCCTCCCTTAGTTCCTATGAGGGGTACGTTAGGGAAGTTTCCACAACAGTCAATGACCCTAATCCCGTCATAAATCCTATTGCACCAACCTATATCAGAGTTGGTAAGAGACATGATCTTCTGCGACCAACGCAAGGCACTCTTATGATCCCAAAAAGCAGCAGACTTAGGCAAATGAGAGGTAAACCATTTATATAGCAGGGGTACACAACATGTGATCATCCCTCCACTGTACAAATTCCCTAAGTGTACAGAATGATACGCATCTGCGAGCAAGGTTGGCACAGGGTTTCCAATGAGAAAAACCTTAATGGCGTTGATATCGACGAAGCTATTAATGTTAGGAAACAGAAATAACCCATAGGTGAGTAAGACAAAGATGCTTTCAAAAGCAGTCATGTTCCCTATACTAGCAAAGTATAGAGCCTTCTTTGTCAGGAACTGGGCTGGCAAACCTGGGAGCCCACCCTTGGTGGTCATGTGAGTCTTGATTTCCGACTCATCCAAATAGATTGCTCTTGCAATGGTTTGATCTTTTGGAATTTCTTCCTGTCCAGAAAAAGGAGCTCGATCAGTAATGTGTAAATCGGTTAGGTGAGAATACTCCTTCAGCGTTGGTGCAAGCTGGTAATCCGGGAATGTGAAACAGTGATAGACCGGATCGTAAAACTGAATGAGTGCCTCCATGATTCCTTCAATCACATGGACTCTTAACAGAGGTAGCAGACCTCCGTACTTGGCTCTGAAAGCTTTAAGGTTAGTGATCATCCTCGCTAATCCTCTCAAATCCTCTAGTTTTGGAACCCTGAAGGTATACTTATGAGTTCTCCTTCTACCGAAGTCCATGAGCGCAATCTTTTTCTCTGACATTTGCAATCATTGTCTTAGTTTAAATTGAAAAAGAGAAACTAGAAGAGAAGTTTTTCTTTGATGTAATGTTTTTTAGATGAATGCATGAATGCAACACACAAAAACATAGAAAAACATGGGGTCAAAGGGTCGGTGTCATGAAGTCAAGGCTCTACCCCCCCCCCCCAAATGTTTATACTAGTGATTTTTGTACATGTCTCTCAAAATCATCAGTTCTTGTCGAGAAAACACCAGCGGGCCGGGAACCGTGCTAGGTGATGTTTTTCGAAGAACCATCAGAAGAGGGTAGTATCGCGTGACAACCATTTCCAATAGTTTCCGCACTACTAAAAGAGGTTTTTCCTAGGTGTATACTCAATCTTTCCACAAGCGGCATCACACGCATTCCCATTAGCAGAAAAAAAAACACAGATATCAATTAGGAAAAGCAGTATATATATTTGTCCTAAAGTCCTAGACTTTAAAAAGCTATGAACCCTATGTTCCTGACAAAAATGGCTCCCCGACGGAGTCGCCATTCTGTGGTACCTTCCCAACTTTAAAGATTTTGACCTAAGATCCTAGTGAAGTAAAAAAAATTCCTATCCCAGTGAAATCCCCAAAGAAAGAAAGAAAGAAAGGGCCCCACGGTGGGCGCCACTTTTCTGTAGTGAGCGATTTTGGACGTGGTTCTTAAGCACTGTCGCTCTTAGGGGAACTACATGTCGATTCATTTTTTATCCTATTGAGCTGACTAAGGAAGGGAAATAGATGTCTCCAATTAACCCTGCTTGCATACTTAGTTTAAACAGCGGTCTGTTAGGTTACAGATGTTATATGGTAGTGGGGCCTCTTTCTTCTTACTTTGTTTAGAGCGAAACACCGGGAATGTTCATGGGGAATTTTGTTAGGATGCTAGGACTGATGCTTTTCGATTGATATGTTAAGGTACGGGATTTGGGGTTTTGGATTAGTGTGCTCGCTAAGATTTTTCTTTCAATCTTATGCCTACGTATTCCCGTATACCGAAATAGAGAAATCAGAGCGATCGTAGTTCCTCCTATTCTATGGGAGGAAATGGCATTTTAGTGTCTTATTCAAAGCCCAAGATGTGAAGCTGAAGGGTCTATTTGTATCTTGCTTGAAGCCCAAGATGTAAAGCTAAAAAGGTGTTGTCTTTAGAGAGAATTTGTCATCTCTAAAAGGGGGTCTGTTTGTCACAACTGTTGGGTAACTGACTATAAAGGAGGATTACTTTAACCGGGATATATGAATCCTAGTAATGCCATAATTTCCTTTATGGCGGGTTTTAACCTGAAGGAGAAGACTTTAACTCAGTGTAGAGCAATGCTATCTTTCCTTAGGAATTTATCATGCTAAAAGAGGGACAATGGCGTGGATGTAAATAATCCAGAGGCTTACCGCTTACAGCGATTAGATGAAAGGAGTTGTCGATGTTTGTATCCTGTGAACGAGACACAGTTTTGATGTTAAAAGGTTGATTGACTCAACCGGGGTTTCCTTATATAAAGCCTAAGAGGAGGCTATTGACCCAACAAGAGGGTGTTCTCATGTGTCTCGTACGAAGTCCGAGAGAGAGGCTAAAAGGGTGTGACTCAACAAGAGAGTGCTTTTAGATGTGTCTTGTACGAAGCCCAAGACGGAGGCTAGAGGTTGACTCAATAAGAGAGTCTTTTATACTCAACAAGAGAGTGTTTTTGTATCTCGTACGAAGCCCGGGATGGAGGCTAAAAGAGAGATTGACTCAACAAGAGAGTCTTTTTGTATCTCGTACGAAGCCCGAGATGGAGGCTAAAAGGATGGCTGTTTCTGTTAAGTGACAGGTCCAGTAGGTTGGTCAAAAGAGAAAATCAGTTCTTATAAAGAGACTGATTAAAGGTAAGGCTATGCTTTGGGATTGATCAGAGGATCAGGGTTATTTACTGTTCTTTAAGGAAATGGGGAATCTAGAGGGTATTTGAAGACTGTCCGAGTCTACTGGTGTTTTTCTCTACTTGAGAATGCCTTCGAGACTCAAGGAGATTAGACTGTCCAAGTCTAGAGTTTTATCTTTTGTACTATGCTTAAAGAAACAGTAGTAGTACGTTCACGGTGGAAAGTTCTAGACTCATTGAAAGACTGTTCTATTAAGATGACGAATTTCTGTTCTTATACCTCTAGGAGGTCGTCGGGACAATTTGTACGAAGCCCAAGAGGAGGCTGGAAACTTTTAAGAAGCCGAGGGACAATTTGTACGAAGCCCAAGAGGAGGCTCTCTTCCCGAAGGAATAATCCTTATACGAAGCCTAAGAGGAGGTTGTGAATACTTCTAAGAAGCCGTAGGGCCCTTGTACAACGCCCAAGAGGAGGCGGGGATGCTTTTAGGAAGCTTGTGGGTCCCCAAACCCCGAGAAATTCAAGACAGACTATTCACAGAGAATAGATCCAGCCAGGAAAGTTCGAGAATTTGGAAGAAACTCAAGAGATGCCATTCACGGAGAAAAGATCATCTCTGGGGAGTAGAGTTTCTTTGACAATTAAGGGTGACAGTCTGAGAAAGGGTTCACCGAGAATGTTGCCTTTCACGTCTCCATTTTGTTTAACCCCAAGAGGAGGGAAGACTATGTCTGGTAATCCTACGGGGATCTAGTTTTGTCTATTTAAGAGTGATCAACAGGGCTTAGTACTAGACTTAGTTGCCGGGGAAACTCTAAATATCTATACTAGTATTACACAGTTGATATGAGTTTATGAAAGAAGACTTACAGCGAAACAGCCCCACAATACAGTTATATGTATATGAAAGCGGATAAATAAAGCATATAAACACTTACTCGGTTGTAGAGCTTCCATGCTGTTTGGTTAGTTGTTCAACAAAGAAAGATTGAAAATAACAGTATATTCAAAATTAAAGGAGAAAGTATTTTGAAAAGATGTTGGGGCTTACAGCTCAAGGAGAGGCCCAAGGTTTATGAGTGATCACACTGTCATTTTGTACAGAGGGACTTATACAAGTGACTGAGGCCCAAGAAAGGTTTTCTGTACTAGGGGATGGGTCTTACACTCTCTCAAGAGGCCCAAGTGTTTAAAGAAAAAGAATGGGGCTTACAACACGAGGGTAGGCCCAGATGATTGGTTTTTTATTGGCGATCGCGCTGAGGTTTTCTTTTAATGCAGGGGGACTTATACAATGTCTGAGGCCCAACAAGTTTTGGTTAAAAGGGGATTGGGTCTTACACTCTAATAGAGGCCCAAAAGATTTATTTTTGTACAAGTGGTGGGGCTTACAGCTCAAGGAGAGGCCCAAGGTCATTTGTTTGAAAATGGCGATCGCGCCGGGATTTTTGAAAACGCGGTGGGTCTTATACAATGCATTGAGGCCTAAGATGGTTTGGTGTCCAAAAGGGGTTGGGTCTTACATTCTAATAGAGGCCCAATGATATTAAATGGGTCTTATAGCTCGAGGAGAGGCCCAAGGTTTGTTTTTCAAGGGACGATGATCGCGTCGAACTTTTTAAAATACAACGGGACTTATACAATAAGTGAGGTCCAAAACTAGGTTTGTATTTACAGAGGATTGGGTCTTACACTCTATTAGAGGCCCAAAAGTGTTTGAAATTGTTTGATGAGGGTGAAAATCAAAGAAACCCTAATTTGTTATTCTTTAAAAGTAAATATTTAAAGAAAATCAAATAAAATACCAAATAAGTTTGAATAAATCAATTATGATTTTTTTTAAGGTTTGAGAAATGAGGGATTAATCACAAGGTGAATTAAAACTCGCTTGGTTTTGATTTTCAAAGTAAATATTCACTTTTAAAATGTTTAAAAACATTAAAAAGGAATTTATTCACAAAAATACTAATTATATTAAATAAATAATATAAACTTAATTTTTTTTGGAATAAAATATTTCAACATTTTTGTATTTTTTGCAAAAAGAACCAATAAAAAATAATTAAACTTGAAGGAGTTATTAATTTTCCAATTAATTAATAAAACATGAAAATATTGGAAAAAATAATAAAATGTGAAAAAACACAAAATGGCATGGGTGGGGTTTGAACCCACGACCTCAAGGTTATAGGGTGTGCGCCTTACCACTGGGGTGGCGATACATCCATTGCTTGAAGTGAAACCACAAATATACAAGGCATGCTTTGTTTTCTAGGCTTGGTCAAGGCAAGGCAAGGCAAGTTTTGCCAAGAAATGGGAAGGTCCATAACTTTCTCATTTCTCAATGGTTGGGGACAAAATTTATATGCATCTGGCCTAGAATTTCACAAGGAATCTAATGGTGGTGGTATTTTTTCCAGATCATACTCCCTCCTCAAAACCCGATAGTGGTTTTGAAAAAGGCCTATAATTGCATTTTCTATGCTACACTTTGATATAGGCATGAATTACATGATGAATTGGTTCAAACACAACATATATAACATGTATGAGGTGTGTATGATCAATGGACTTTAAAGCAATGCATATTTTGGAAAGTTTAAGTCATGATGCTTACCTCTTTTTGAGCTTTTGGAGTTTTTTGTGCAATCTGCCAAACATCTTGTTCCAGAAATGGTTTCATGCTTTGGATACTCTCAAATGATCCCTTAGAAGCTTTGAGGTTGGTTGGAATCAGCTGGAACCTGCAAAAACACAAACTGGCCCTTTCTTGCAAAAGGGGTTAAAATGACCAAAATAACAACTCTCTCAAATGGTGTTCCGGATGGGGGGAACCATTTGGGACAGTTCAAGGATGTTATTTGGAGTGTGTTTGAGGTTTTATCTGGTTTGGAAAGTGATTGAATCAAGACATGGCTTTAAAAATGCACAAAAGGCCTATTTTGAGGTTTTGAGAGGTGACTTTGTGATTTTGGTGTTACAGATCACTTTTGATAGTTTGGATCACCTACATATGATGTTTATGAGGTGTTAGGATCATGAGTTGTGATGGAAATGCTCTCTAACTCAAAGTTACCTTGCTAAAGAAGGCAATTTGGCTTAAAGAGAGGGATTTTGAGGAAAGCATCTGTTTGATGGCTTTGGTGTACTCAAATTGAGCACAAATGAGCTCTATTTATAGTAGAGCAAGTTTGTTTTGGGATCAATAGTGAATGGCAACTGCAGCAGAGGTTTGTCCAATGGTTGCATTTTGGAATCCAAGTCTCCTCTAAGCATTGACTAGAGGTTAGGGCACAAGGTTGTGGTTCCCTTGGTCTTGGATAAGTCTTGACTGAATTCAGTTGCAAATGGCTCAGTCCATGCCACCTTGGTGTATGTATTGAATGCTCCAATCCAAAATTGGAGTCTTGTCCCTCTTTTAGGCAATTCTAGGTTTGGCATGCTACTTCTTGTTCCAAGGACTTTGGAGGCTTGGCTCAGTGTTTGTCACCTTTAAATTTGATCCTCAGATGTATCCAAAGTGATGATAATGCTTGGAATTATCTGATTTTGCCAAATCGAGCAAAAATGCAAAATTCTGCCTAGCCTTGGCAGTTTTCAGCAAGGCATATTGCCATTGTCATATCTCATAGCCCAAGTGGAATTTGGTGATGTTCTTGGCCATTTTGGAAAGCCCTCATATGATACAACAATTGTTTGATCATATTTGGTTTTGATACCTTTTGGATCCAAGTGAAAAATCCCCCTACATTTGGAAAAAAGTGAAGGCAGATTCTGACTTAGTGAAAATTTCACTAAGTGTTGGAAAAAAGTGACATTTTCACTTTTTGTGATTTTGATCACTCCATAACTCAAATTCCATGATGAATTTGGAAGGAGGTCAGTTTTAAGCTTTTGTAGAGGGTAATGAGAGCTACAAATCTAGCTTTGGATGGGGAAAAATGGCCTTGTGGTTTAGGAGTTATGATCCTCCAAAGTTGGTACCCTTGCCACTTTGTTCATAACTTAGAAAATTTTCTATGTTTTTATGGTTACCCCCTTTTACAAGTTATCCCACTTTTCTTGATTTTTGTTGATGAATGATGATTCAAATCATACATTAACATCATTTTAGGGTTAAAAAACCATTTTTGTGAAAAATCTCAAAAAGTCAAAGTTTACTTTTGTGCACAGTTGACTTTTTGTCAGATGAATTCCAAACTGTGTGATCCTCTATGAAATCAAGTCCTTGACCTAAAGCAAACTTGATGGATTGATTTCATAGGTGTTATAGGGTGTATTGAATCATGTCTTAGGGTTTGGGAGCATGTCTTGGTGAAAATTCAAAGCTACAGTTGACTTTTCTCGCGAAACCCTAATTGTGGTACTGATGAAATTGAGACTTGCTGCTCAAGCTTCCTAGATAAATCCATTGTTAAAAATGGATCAATGTGGTATGTTGGAGACCCTCAAATCATGCCTTGAGGTCTTGGCTCATGATTTGTCCCAAAAGTCAACTTAGGGGTGAATTAGGTCAAAAAACCCTAATTCTTGATTTTTGATGTATGCATCCCCTGAGGTCAAATTGACTTGATGCTTGGGCCCATGAGGTTCCATGGAGTATTTTAGGTTATGCTTTGAAGCATTGGCTCATGCCCAGAGGAAAATTTCCATCTGGAGGCCATAGTCGACCAAACCCTAATTTGGTGACACTGGCGATCTTGAGGCTTGATCCACCTGGAAGGGAGCAGCCTTGTGCTTAATCCTTAAAGTGGGAGTCCTCTTGATCCATTGTAGATGTTTGAGAGGTTAGACAAGTTGAAGATCATGTCATTTATTGATTGATCCTTTGTCTAAGAACTCTGAGAGGGCTTGAAACCCTAATTTTTGATAGTAGTGAATGCTCACCCATCTTTGGGGAGATTGATGAGGCAAGATGGTTCATCCATATTGTGATGATGATTTGCACAATGATGGGAAATCTTAGTGGTCAAAATTTGGGGTATGACAGTCTGTACCACCTCCCATGGTTCATACTACTCGTCATGTTGAAGAACCTATTTTCCACACTGCTCCAAGCGAGAGTATTGGAGTCTACGACATGATGGATGCGTTTCATGACCAGTTCCTAGAGATGCAAAGGGAAATCAAGACCCTTAGAGGGAAGGATTTATTTGGAAAGAATTCTCACGACCTGTGCCCCGTGCCAAATGTGAAGATCCCGCATAAGTGTAAGGTGCCTGATTTAAAAAAGTATAAAGGGGATTTCTGTCCACGAAGGCATCTGACTATGTATGCAAGGAAGATGTCAACCCAGATTAATAACCATCAATTGTTGATTCATTACTTCAAAGACAGTTTGACCAGTGTTGCCCTTAAATGGTATATGAGTTTGGATAGCGCGCAGATTCGTATTTTCAATGACTCGGGAGAATCGTTCATCAGACAGTACAAGTATAATGTTGACATGGCTCCGAACAGAGATCAAATTTGAGCTATATCCCAAAAAGATAAAGAGTCCTTCAAAGAATACGCACAAAGATGGCGTGAGGTTGTCGCCCAAATCTATCCTCCTCTAGAAGAGAAGGAGATGACAAATATCTTTCTAAAAACCCTGAGCTCTGTTTACTATGAAAGAATGATTGCAAGTGCACCGAGTGATTTCAATGAGATGGTGAATATGGGGATGCGACTTGAAGAAGGTGTCCATGAAGGACGTTTCGCTAGAGAAAGAGGTTCTTCTAGTGGGGTTAAGAAGTTTGGGAATAGTTTTTCCAAAAATAAAGAACAAGATGTCAATGTCATTCTACATGGAAGACGTAGACGAAAATATCACCAGTAACATGTTACAGCTGTCTCCCCCATTATCAACTCAGAAATGGTAGATCCAACCTACCAACCTCAATTCTCTCAACAACATACTCAGCAACATATTCAACCACCTGTTCAACAACAACAACAACAACAGCCTCAGCAACAGGCTCGTCCACAGTATAACAATCAGAATCGCGTCCAGAGAAAGCCATAGTTTGATCCAATTCCCATGTCCTATGCAAAATTGTTTCCAGCTTTATTAGAGAAGAATCACATACAAACTAAGTCTCCTCCTACTGTCACGAAGGATATCCTTTACTAGTATAAATCCGATAAGTTATGTGCATACCAGGGAGCACCTGGTCATAGCATAGAAAATTGCTACAGTTTGAAGTCTAATGTCCAGAGATTGATTAAGTGCGTTATTATATCTTTTAAGGATATTAACCCAAATGTTCAAGCCAATCCTTTACCCCAACATGGGGAAGCTTATGTGAATATGGTATATGGTTACCCTGGTGACTTTCAAATTTTTGATATACGCTTGATGGAGGGGGATCTGGTAAAGATGCATGCCAACTTGAGCAGACACGATTATTTATCACCACATGACTATGCTTCTTGTAGGATTTTGTTCTAGAAATCCTCGTGGAGGTCGTGTTGTAGAAAGAGATCTTCAAGATAGGATGGATAAGGGTCTTATCAGAGCTTTCAGGAATAGGGATCCTAATCAAGTGAACATGGTGCAAGGTTGCCCTGGGAAATTCCGAGTCTTTCATGTCGAATTAGTCAAGGAATCCTTGGTTAGAATGCACAACAGTTTAGTAGACTTGCCTATTTTGAACATGAACATGATTACATTGCATGCGAAATTTGTTTTGGAAGTCCACGCGCATGTCTTACTGTGCGCTAGGATCTTCAGAGGTTGTTGGATCAATGAGACATCACAATCACATATGAACGAGATCCGGATGATGAGGTTAATGTTGTGGTTCCTCAGTTCAACACACCTGAGCCCGTGGAGATTACTTATGACAGTTGAAACTCTTCTGTTACCCCTTTGATCATTTATCTACCAGGCCCAGTCCCTTACAGTTCTAACAAGGTTGTGCCTTACAAGTACAATGCCACTATGCTTGAAAAAGGAAATGAGGTTCGTTTGAATTCAATGCCTTTTGTTGTTAATATTGCTGATATGAGCAGAGTTACGAGGAGTGGACGCGTGTTTGCAACAGTGCCCCCAAAATGGTTGAAATTCCAGGTTCTAGACAAGTCCAAGTTGAGAGACCAGTCGTAAATACTGAACCAAATGTTGTTGTAGAATAGTCTAGTGGGACTAATCTTAACTCAGACACTGATGAAGTTTTAAAGTTAATAAAAAAGAGTGAGTACAAGATTGTTAATCAACTCCTGCAAACTCCGTCCAAGATATTTGTGATATCTTTGTTGATGAGCTCTGAAGCTCATTGAGAGGCTTTGCAGAAGGTCTTAGAGTAGGCCTATGTTGATTACGATGTAATTATTGACCAGTTTGATGGGATTGTGAAACATAGCAACTGTAACAATTTGGGTTTCAGCGAAGAAGAGCTTCCCGAGGAAGGCAGGAACCATAATCTGGTGTTACATATTTTGATGAATTATCAAAACGATGTTTTTTCCAGTGTATTGGTGGACATTAGTTCATCATTGAATGTTATGCCCAAATATACGCTATCCAGGTTGTCTTATCAAGGTGTCCCTTTAAGGCATAGCATAATTATTATCAAGGCTTTCAATGTTTCCAGGAAGACTACCATTGGTGAGGTGGACCTCCTTATGACGATTGGTCCATATACTTTTCAAATCAATTTCCAAGTAATGGATATTCATGTTGCATACAATTTTCTATTGGGTCATCCATAGATCTACGAAGCAGGGGAAGTCACTTCTACCCTCCATCAAAAGCTGAAGTTTGTTAAGAATGGAAAGCTGGTAACAGTGTGTGGGGAACAAGCTTTAGTGGTGAGCCATCTTTCATCATTTTTCTACATTGATGCTAGTTGATGAAGCTGTTGGAACTCATTTCCAAGCTCTTTCTATTTTTGATAAGAATATCAAGAGGAGTGGGGTATCCATCTCTTCTTTAAAAGATGCACAGTGAGTGGTTGAGAACGGTTTGGCTGATGGTTGGGGACAAGTTTTGAGTCTACCTAAGAACAAGTTCCGTGAAGGTCTTGGTTTTTCTCAAGTGTCTACAAAGGTTGCTAAGCAAGACACGGTTATCCGTCTAATACAAGAAGTATTCTGCAGTGGGGGTTTCATCCATCCTACTCCACCTAAAATTGATGTTATCATTGGAGATGATCCTGAAGAGGATTTACCAAGTTTCGTAGCGCATGGAGTGGTTTTCCAGAACTGGATCATTGTTGATGTTTCATCTGTTGTTCACATTTCTTAGTAATGCTTATTGTTGTTTTGAAAATACTTTCGCTCTACCCAAGGCGAAAGAGTATTTCTGTTGGGCCTTATTAAATAATTCCTTTCTCCCTGCCCAACGCGAAAAGTATGTGTCTCGGGCTTTGTTTCAAGTTTTACAATCATTAATAAAAATGTTATTTTGTTTCCGATATTATTATTTTTACTTTTTTGCCTTTTTCAGAAAATGGTAACCTAAAAAACAAAAAATAATAATCACTTTCAATATCTGCACACAACTTCCATATTTTATTTGTTTCTAAAATCAAGAATAACTCATATGTGCAGATTAATCCATGATAAACCCATTTAAAACCATGATCCTATGCCCTCTCCCAACTTTGAATCCCTGTGTTTGAAGCTGAAGAGGAAAGTGTAGAAGATATTTCTGATGATATCTCCCGGTTACTTGAGCATGAGGAGAACACCATTCAGTCTCATAAAGGGCCAGTGGAAGTGATTAACTTGAGTTCTGGAGAGGATAAGAAGGAATTCAAGATTGGAGCATTGCTTGTCCCAACTATTAAAGAGAGGATGGTTTCTCAAAGAATATGTGGATGTGTTTGTTTGGTCCTACCAAGATATGCCAGGGTTGGATACAAATATCGTGGAACATAGTTTGCCATTAAAGGCAGAGTGTCCACCAATTAAGCAGGAGTTGAGAAGAACTCGCCTTGATATGGCTATCAAGATAAAGGACGAGGTTCAAAAGCAGATTGATGTAGGTTTCCTTATTACGTCAGAATATCCTCAATGGTTGGTGTCATACCCCAAATTTTGACCACTAAGATTTCCAATCATTGTGCAAATCATCATCACAATATAGATGAACCATCATGCCTCATCAGTCTCCCCAAAGATGGGTGAGCATTCACTACAAACAATAATTAGGGTTTCAAGCCCTCTCAGAGTTCTTAGACAAAGGATCAATCAAGAAATGACATGATCTTCAACTTGTCTAACCTCCCAAACATCCACAATGGATCAAGAGGACTCCCACAGCAAGAATCAAGCACAAGGTTGCAGCATTTTAAGTGGATCAAGCCTCAAAATCGACAGTGTCACCAAATTAATGTTTTCGTCGACCAGGGCCTCCAGATGGAAATTTTCCTCTGGGCATGAGCCAATGCTTCAAAGCATATCCTAATATACTCCAAGGGACCTCATGGACCCAATCATCAAGTCGATTTGGCCTCAGGGGATGCATTCACTAAAAATCAGAAATTAGGGTTTCTTGACCTAATTCACCCCTAAGTTGACTTTTTGGACAAATCATGAGCCAATACCTCAAGGCATGATTTGAGGGTCTCTAACACACCACATTGATCCATTTGCAATAATGGATTGATCCAAGAAGCTTGATTCCCAAGTTTCAAGTTCATCAAAACCACAGTTAGGGTTTTGCAGAAAAAGTCAATTGTACCTTTGACTTTTGCCCAAGGCATGCTCCCAAATCTTGGGACATGATTCAATACACCTTATAACACCTATGAAATCAATCCATCAAGTTTTATTTAGGTCAAGGACTTTATTTCATAGAGGATCGCACAGTTTGGAATTCATATGATAAAAAGTCAACAGTGCCCAAAAGTCAAAGTTTTACTTTTTGATTTTTTGATCAATTATGGTTCCCTAACCCTAAAATGATGTTAATGTGTGATTTGAATCATCATTCATCAAGAAAAATCAAATAAAGTGGGATAACTTGTAAAAGGGGTAACCATAAAAAACTTAGAAATTTTCTAAGTTATGAAACAAAGTGGCTAGGGTACCAACTTCCAAGGATCATAACTTGAGATCCAAGCAACCATTTGGGCTGATCCAAAGATGGATTTGTATCTCTCATGGTATACTACAAAAGCTTCAACTACATCTCATTCCAATTCCTCATGGATTTTAAGTTATGGAGTGACCAAAATGACAAAAAGTGAAAATGTCACTTTTTTCCAACACTTAGTGAAATTTTCACTAAGTCAGAATCTGTCTTGCTTTTTTCCAAATGTAGGGGCATTTTTCACTTGGATCCAAAAAGTGTCAAGATAAACTATGATCACACATGTGTTGTAACATATAAGAGCTTTCCAAAATGGCCAAGAACTCCATCAAATTCCATTTGAGCCATGAGATATGACAATGGCAATGTGCCTTGCTGCAAACTGTCATGGCAAGGCAGATTTGTGCATTTTGCTCGATTTGAGCAATTTGTGCAAATGACAAGCATGCTTATCCATCTGAACACCTCAGGGAGGGACCAAGGAGGGACAAACACTGATCCATAAGCCTCCCAATTCTTTGGAACTAAAAATAGCATGCAAAACCTAAAAAACCCTAAAGAGGGGACAAAACTCCAATTTTGTTTTGGAGCATTCAATGGATGCACCAAGGTGGCATGAACTGAACCATTTCCAACTGAATGAGTCAAGGATAAGATCTGAACCAAGGGAACCAGCAGCCTGTGCCATAACCTCTAGTCAATGGCTAGAGGAGACTTGGATTCCTATTGATCAACATTGGCCAAACCTCTGCTGCAGTTGCCATTCACTATTGCAGCCAAAACAAACTTGCTCTACTATAAATAGAGCTCATTTGTGCTCAGTTTAAGTACACCAAAGCACTACAACACTTGCTTTCCTCAAAATCTCTTTCTCTAGGCAAAAATAACTTCTTTAGCAAGGTAACTCTGAGTTTTTGAGTTAGAAAGCAATTCCATCATAGCTCATGATCCAAGCACATCCAATATGTCATATCTAAGCTGTCCAAACTCTCACAAGTGACCTGTAACACCAAAATCACAATGTCCCCTCTCAAAACCTTAAAATTGGACTTTTTGCATTTTTTAAGCCATGTCTTGATTCAGTCACTTTCAAAACCAGATAAAACCTCAAACACACTCCAAATATCATCCTTTAACTGTCCCAAATGGTTCCACACATCTGGGACATCATTTGAGAGAGTTGCTATTCTGGCCACTTTTGCCCCTTTTGCAAGAAAGGGCCAATTTCCATTCCTGAGGTTTCCAGCTGATTCCAATCATCCTAAAAGCTTCTAAGGGATCATTTGAGAGTGTTCAAAGCATCAAAACATTTCTGGAACAAAGCACTTGGCAAATAGCCCAAAAAGCTCCAAGGGAGGTAAGCATCACAACTTGAACTCTTTAAAATATGCATTGCTTTGAGGTCCACTAATCATGCACATCTCATACATGTTATATGTGTTGTGTTTGAACCAATTCATCATGTAATTCATGGCAGTACCAAGAGGTAGCACAGAAAATGCACATTATGGCCTATTTCAAAACCACTATCGGGTTTTGAGGAGGATTGATTTTATGGAAAAACCACCGCCACCATTGGATTCCTTAGGAAATTCTAGGCCAGATGCATATAAATTTTGTCTCCATCCATGGAGAAATGAGGAAGTTTTGACCTTCACGTTTCTGACCAAAGCCTTGCCTTGGCCAGGCCAAGAACAAGGCAAGCCTTGTATATTTATGGTTGGGGTTTGATACACGGATGTATCACCACCCCAGTGGTAAGGCGTGCACACTGCACACAAGAGGTATGGGGTTCGAATCCCCCTCGCCCCAAACCCCTTGTTAATGGTTTTTTCACCTTTTTTATTATTTTTCATGTTATTTTTAATGATTTGAAAAATTAATAACTCCCTCAATTTTAATTATTTTTTATTGGTTCTTTTTGCAAAAAAATCACAAAATATTGAAATATTTTATTCCACAAAAAAATCAAATTTATATTATTTATTTAATATAATTAGTATTTTTAGGAATAAATTCATTTTTAATTGTTTTAAACATTTAAAAGTGAATATTTATTTTGAAAATCAAAACCAAATGAGTTCTAAATCATCTTGTGATTAAAACCTAATTTTTCAAAACTTAACAAAAATCAAAAGTGGTTTATTCAAATTTATTTGGTATTTTTATCATTTTATTGATTTTCTTTAAATATTTACTTTTAAAGGAAAACAAAATTAGGGTTTCTTTGATTTTCACCCTCACAAATCTTTTTAAAACATTTTTGATCCTCTATTAGAGTGTAAGACCCATCCCCTTTGTAAATACACCACTTTTGGGCCTCAGTCGTTGTATAAGTCCCACTGTATTTTCAAAAACAATGGCGCGATCGTTGCCTGTTTTTTACAAAACCAATTTGGGTCTCTCCTTGAGTTGTAAGCCCCATCACTTGTACAAAAACACCTTTGGGCCTATATTAGAGTGTAAGACCCAATCCATTGTGAAAACAAAAATAATTTGGGCCTCAGTCATTGTATAAGACCCACTGTGTTTTCAAAAACCTTGGCGCGATCGCCAGTTCAAAAATCAAATCACCCTGAGCCTCTCCCTGAGTTGTAAGACCCACCATTTGTACAAAAACACTTTTGGACCTCTAATAGAGTGTAAGACCCAACCCCTTTTTGAAACCAAAATAATTTGGGCCTCAGTCATTGTATAAGACCCACTGTGTTTTCAAAAACCTCGGCACGACCGCCGTTTTCAAACAAAAATCATCTGGGCCTACCCTAGTGTTATAAGACCCATGTCTTTTCTTTAAATAATCTTTGGGCCTCTTGGTATAGTGTAAGACCCAATCCTTTTGTAAATAAACCTTTTAGGGCCTCACACATTGTATAAGTCCCTCTGTATATTTTCAAAAGTCCGGCGCGGTCGACGCCTTTGTAACGAAACCAACTGGGCTTCTCCTTGAGCTATAAGACCCATCTCTATTCATTTTCAAACACTTTTGGGCCTCTAATAGAGTGTAAGACCCAATCCCCTTTGAAAACCAAAACTTTTCGGGCCTCACATATTGTATAAGTCCCTCTGTACAGTTTTCAAAACAATGCTACACAATCATCTTTAAAACTTGGGCCTCTCCTTGAGCTGTAAGCCCCAACAACTTTGCAAAGCAATTTCTCCTTTGATTTTGAATATAATATTGTTATCAAAGTTTTCTTTGTTGAACAACTAACCAAACAACATGGAAGCTCTACAACGGGTAAGTGTTTATTCACTTTCATTTATCGCTTTCATATGTATATAACTATATTGTGGGGCTGTTTCACTGTAAGTCTCCTTTCACATCCTTTTATATACTTGCCAAATATCAACTGTGTAGTACTAGTATAGTTATTTAGAGTTTTCCCCGGCAACTACGTCTAGCACTAGGTAAAGCCTTGTTGGTCACTCTTAAATACAAACAAAACTAGACCCCCCGTAGGATTCCAAATACAGTCTTCCCTTCTCTTGGGATTAAAAAATATGGACCAAAGAGAAAGGCAGTATTCTCGGTGAACCTTTTCTCAGACCGTCACTCTTAAAAATTGTCAAAGAAACTCTACTCCCTAGAGTTGATCTATTCTCCGTAAATAACATCTCTTGAGTTTCTTCCAAATTCTCAAACTTTCCTGGAATGATCTCTTCCTTGTGAATTACATTTCTTGAACTTCTCGTGGTTTGGGGACACACATGCTTCCTAAAAGCATCCCCGCCTCCTCTCGGGAGTTGTACAAGGACCCTTCGGCTTCTTAGAAGTTCTCATGCCTTGTCTTGGGCTTAATACAAGGACCCTGATGACCTCTTAAAGGTATAAGACAGAACTTAGTCATCCTTTGCTAAAGCAGTCTTTCAATGTCAAATCTCTGGCCACTTTAGGGTTGATACTCATCCCTTAATGCTCGTGCCTCCTCTTGGGCATTGTACAATAGATAAAACTCTAGACTTGGACAGTCTAAACCCCTTGAGTCTCAAAGACATTCTCAAGTTCTTTTCAAACATAGGAAAAAACACTGATCACTCAGAAACCCAGCCTCTCTCATGAGGACTCTCCCACTTGGTTCTGCCTATGGATCTAATCCTCGGTAGTAAGATAGCCTCCTCTTAGGCTTTGTACAAATGACTCTCCCCAACGGAGCTAACCTTTTCAGACTCTCTTGTTGAGTCAAACCCTTTTTAGCCTCCTTCTTAGGCTTCGTATAAGACAGATAAAAGTACTCTCTTATTGAGTCAAACCTTTTAGCCTCCGTCTTGGGCTTCGTACAAGACATCTATAAAAATCTACTCTCTTGTTGAGTCAATCTCTCTTTAGCCTCCATCTTGGGCTTCATACAAGACACCTATAAAACACTCTCTTGTTGAGTATAAAAGACTCTCTTATTGAGTCAATCCCCTTTTAGCCTTTATCTCGGGCTTCGTACGAGACAGCAAAACACTTTCTTGTTGAGTATAAAAGACTATCTTGTTGAGTCAATCACCTGCCAAACAGATTGTCTTGTTGAGTCAACTTTTTAGCCTCCGCCCTGGGCTTTATATAGGACAAATAAAAGTACTCTCTTGTTGATTCAAACCCTTTAGCCTCCGTCTTGGGCTTCGTACAAGACACATAAAAAGCACTCTCTTGTTGAGTCAGTCACTTGTTGGTACTCTCTTGTTGAGTCAACCCTTTTAGCCTCTATCTCAGGCTTCATACGAGACAACAAATAAAAGACACCCTCTTGTTGGGTAAATCGCCTCCTCTTAGGCTTTGTATAAGGAAACCTCGATTGAGTCAATCAACCTTTTAGTATCAAATCTGTGCCTTGCTCACAGTATACAAACATCAACAACTCCTCTTTAGAGATGACGAATTCTCTCTCATCTAAACCTTTTAGCTTCACATCTTGGGCTTTGAACAAGATACAAATAAACCCTTTAGCTTCACGTCTTGGGCTTTGAACAAGACACCAAAACAACCTTTTTCCTCTCCCATAGAATAGGAGGAACTACGATCGCTCTGATTTCCCTGTCTCAGGAGTACGTAGGCATAAGATTGAAAAATCTTAGCGAGCATACCAATCAAAAACCCAAAATCCAGCACCGCCATATATCAACCCAAAAGCACCAAATCCTAACATCTTACCAAAAACCTCGCAAATAGTCCAAACATTCTAATCTTAACAAAATAACCGAAGAGGGGCCCACATCTTAATAGCATCTGTATATTAACAGTCAGCTGTTTAAACTCAGTATGCAAGTAGGGTTAATTGGAGACATCATTTTCCCTTCCTTAATCAGCTCAATAGGATAAAAATGAATCGAACTGTAATACCCAAGCGATCGTGATTCAAGACCACAAAAATTTCGCTACAGTTGGCCAGCATAGTGTCTGTTCCTAAGAAGGATGGTAAAGTCCATATGTGTGTCGACTATAGAGATCTAAACAAAGCTATTCTTAAGGATGATTTCTCGCTGCCACATATTGACATGTTAGTTGAGAGTACCGCTAAGTTCAAAGTCTTTTCTTTTATGAATGGATTCTTCGGTTACAATCAGATCATAATGACACCCGAAGATATGGAGAAAACATCATTTATTACACCATGGGGAACTTTCTGCTATAGGGTGACGCCTTTCAGTTTGAAGAATGCTGGCACAACATACCAAAGAGCCATGAGCACTCTCTTCCATGCATGATACATTAAGAGATAGAGATTTATGTGGATGACATAATTGCCAAGTCAAGAACTGAAGAAGATCATATTGAATATTTGTTAAAGTTGTTTCAACATTTGAGGAAGTATAAACTCCGCTTGAATCCTAACAAGTGTACTTTCGGTGTTCATTCAAGATAGCTCTTGGGTTTCATTGCCAGTCAACGAGGTATTAAGGTCGACCCTGATAAAGTCAGATCCCTTCAAGAAATGCATGCGCCCAAGACGGAAAAGCAAGTAAGAGGATTCCTTGGACGCTTGAACTTTATTTCTAGGTTTATACCTCACATGACTGCTACTTGTGGGTTGATTTTCAAGCATCTCTGAAAGGACCAAGATTATACTTGGACATAATACATCCATAAAGCTTTTGATAGCATCAAGGAGTACCTGCTTGAACCTCCAATTCTGATTCCTCTAGTGGAAGAAAGGCCTTTGATTATGTATTTGAGTATATTGGAAGATTTTACGGGTTGTGTGCCTGGTCAACAAGATGCAATGGTTAGAAAAGAGCACGCCATATATTATCTGAGTAAGAAATTCACAGATTATGAGTCTCGGTACTCTATACTCGAAAAGACTTATTGTGCATTAGCTTGGGTTTCCCGTCGTCTCCGTCAGTATATGCTCAATCACACTACTTGGTTGATTTCAAAAATGGATCCAATCAAGTACATCTTTGAAAAGCCTGCCTTGACCAGAAGAATTGCTCAATGGCAGATGTTGTTATCAGAATATGATATTAAGTACCATACCCAGAAATCAATCAAAGGGAGTGTTCTAGCTGATCATTTGGCTCACCAACCAATTGATGACTATCAATCTATCAGAATTGACTTCCCTGATAAAGATGTGATGTATTTAAAAGCAAAGGATTATGATGAACCGTTACCTGATGAAGGGCCAGAACTAGGATCTCGTTGGGGTTTGATATTTAATAGAGCTGTTAAGGCTTACGGTAATGGAATTGGGGAAATCATTGTTACTCCTCAAGGTTCTCAAATTCATTTTACCGCAAGGTTAATGTTTAAATGTACAAATAATATGGCAGAATATGAAGCTTGCATCATAGGTCTCGAAGAGACTATTGATTTGAGGATCAAAATTCTGGACGTGTATGGACACTTAACTTTGGTGGTTAATCAGATCAAAGGAGAATGGGAAACTCGCCAACCTGGATTGATTCCTTATAGAGACTATGCAAGGAGGCTGTCAACTTTCTTCAATAAAGTTGAGTTTCACCATATATCAAGGGAAGAAAATCAGATGGCAGATGCTCTGGAAACTTTGTCCTCCATGATAGTTGTGCATCGGTGGAATGATGTGCCTAAGATTGATGTTATGTGCCTTAACAGACATGCGCATGTGTTTGCAGTGGAAGAAATCACTGATGATAAACTGTGGTACCACGACATTGAATGTTTTCTTCGAAGACAATAGTACCCACTTGGGGCATCAAATAAAGATAAGAAGACTCTGAGAAGGTTGGCTAGCAATTTCTTCTTGAATAATGATTTGCTGTACAAAAGAAATTTTGACATGGTCTCGCTCAGATGCGTGGACAGACATGAAGTAGACATGTTGATGAAAGGAATTCATGTAGGATCCTTTGGTACCTATGCCAATGGACATGCAATGCCAAAGAAGCTATTAAGAACAGGTTACTATTGGCTGGCAATGGTATCTGATTGCTATAAGTATGTGAAAAAGCGCCACAAATGTTAGATCTATGCTGATAAGATTCATGTGCCTCCAACTCTTCTCAACGTTATCTCTTCTCTATGGCATTTCTCTATGTGGGGAATTGACATAATTGGTATGATTGAACCTAAAGCTTGAAATGGACATCGTTTCATTATGGTGGCCATTGATTATTTTACTAAGTGGGTTGAATCGGCATCGTACGCCAATGTGACCAAGCAAGTGGTAGTCCAATTTATCAAGAATCAAATAATTTTCCGTTATGGTGTTCCAAGCAAGATCATCGCTGAAAATGGATCAAACTTGAATAACAAAACGATGAAAGAAATGTGTGAAAAATTCAAGATTGAACACCATAACTCTTCTCCTTATAGACCAAAGATGAATGGTGTTTTCGAAGCCGCCAACAAGAATATCAAGAAGATCATCTAGAAGATGGTAGTGACTTACAAGGATTGGCATGAGATTCTCCCGTTTGCTTTACATGGGTATCGTACCTACGTTCGCACTTCAATAGGGCAACCCCTTTCTCTCTGGTATATGGCATGGAAGCAGTGCTCCCCGTGGAAGTTGAAATCCCATCAATGAGGGTCTTAATGGAAGCCAGGCTATCTGAGGCTGAATGGTGTCAAAGTAGGTATGACCAGTTTAATTTCAATGAAGAAAAGAGAATGATGTCTTTGTGCCATGGTCAGTTGTATCAATAAAGAATAAAGAAAGCTTTTGACAAAAAGGTCAGGCCTTGTGTGTTCAGAGAAGGCGACCTCGTGCTCAAGAGGATCCAGACTTTCATTACTGATTCTAGGGGCAAGTGGACTCCTAATTATGATGTCCTATATGTTGTAAAGAAAGCCTTCTCTGGCGATGCATTAGTTCTTGCAACTATGGATGGTGAGGAGATCACTCGTCCTATGAATACCGATGCAGTCAAGAAATACTTCGCCTAAAAGAATAAAAGAACATATCGCTAAGTTGAAAACCCAAAAGTGTGGCTTAGGCAAAAATGACTGTCTCGGTGTAATGAAACCCGAAAGGGTGGTCCAAGCAAAAATTAGAGACATAAACAGAAATAATCATCCCGGTATATTGAAAACCCGAAAGGGTAATCTAGACAAAATTTAGGGATAATGACAAGTAACTGCATCAGGCCAAACTTGATCATTTGAAGCAACCTCAACCGTCAAGGATTCTCAATCAAATCGCCAGAAGCTCGAGCGCATTTAGATATCAAAGTTGTTAGGGAGAATAATGGTCATTGTATTTTAATGTGTCCTTTTCCCTTATTTACCATTTTCCAACTTTGTTATAATTCGTGGAGTCACGCCATTTGTAGACTACCATTCTATTAATAATTTGAGACTTTATCCATCTGTTTGCAATCTTTATTTTATTTATGTCTTGTAAAATATCATTTTTACTTTTGACAGTAATTCATGAAACAAAAGTTAAAAGATTTGCTCTTGCTTTTAAAAATATGTGTGTGTTTTCCTTTGATTTGTGAATACAAAAAGGAATATGAGCAGTTACTCCAGGAATGGTTAAATCTCAAAATGCAAAACTACGTTATTCTCTTAAGCATTATGTTCTTGTGGTCTGTCTTGCGAGTATCTTCAATTGACGAGTCTATACTCCAAATAGCTATGACATGTTGGGTGTATGACTCGGGGTTTCCCGGTTGATTTATTTTGAACTTAGTGTTCCCCAGTGAAGTATTAAGTCTGGTATCCCCAACTATGGCTTTGATTCAAGTTTCTCCAGTTGTGGATGATCCTTTCCCTAGTGGATCTTTCTTTTCCTCGAAGCGGAGTTCATAATGTTATCCCCCCATGGATCTTTGATGCTAGAAGATTGAATTTTGGGTTTCTTCCCAAGAAGTATCTTCCTCTCCCTAAAGAGATTTGAGCCTTGTAGTAGGACTTTGTTCCATTCGTGGCCTTTGATTTATCTCCATTGATGTTTCCATCTTGTTCATATTAGCTGAGTACCCAGTTGTACTATGATGTTTGTTTCATCCCCGGTTTATCTTTTTCGTCTGTTTTGTCAATATAAGCATGACACAACATTCATTCATTTATACATACATGCATAATTCATGTTCATTTTGCATTTCTTGATGTTGTTTACTTCACTCACCTTGGTTGTGTTTATCCCCGGGTGATATTTTTCCTCTCTCCAATAGAGTTATCAATCTTAAGCAGAAAGTGTATATCCTTTCTAACTCTCCACTGAGTTTATTCTTTGTGGAAGATTTTTTGCTTTAGCTTTCCTTTCCATTTCTGGATAGGGTTAACCCTGAGTTGAGTTCATTCCTCATTGGGTAGAGTCTTGTTTGACTTTTTCTCTCCAGCTTATTCTTGGATTGAACTTGATCTCTGACAATTCTGGTTTTGAATATCTCTAGGATATAAAACCTAGATTGAGAGTGCATTTATTTTGCACCTTTGAATACTTTGTCTCCCCACGAAGAATCTTTTTACGGTTCCCCATCGAAGATGAACTTTGTTCCCCAGCAGTGTTGGAACTTCTATCTGATAACAAGTGGCAGTCTCTTTATTTGAGAAGCTTGTTTTGTTCCTGGATTTCCTTTTAGATGGAAAATGGCAGTCTCTTTTCAAGCAGTTTGTCTATTCTCAATGAAGTTATCGGCATATCAATTTTCTTCCATCAAATGGAATCTCTCCAAAAAAGTCCCATCAGAGAAGTTTGTTGAAGATTATTACAAGTGTTTTTCTCTTTATTTGAGATAATTTGTTATGAGAATTATATCTGCTCCAATGCAATGTCAGCTACAGCTAATGGCAATTTCTTCAGTAAGTCTTTTATCAATTTTCTTCCATCAAATGGCATCGCTCCGAAAAGGTCACGTCAGAGAAGTTTAGTGAAGATTTCTTACAAATGATCTTTCTCTTTATTTGAGAAATCTGTTTTGCAAGATAACCGACCTGCATCTCTATTAAAGATCCCCGGTGAAGTTATCAATTCCCATTTTCCAACAAGTGGTTACCTTTTTAAGAGCTTGTACATTACCCATTCCAAGTGGAATACATGGTTAAAGAAGAAACTGAGACCCGTTCGTGGCTTATGACCAGAATCATGGGGAGGCTTATTTCACCCTTTTTAAGTGGAATACTTGATTAAAGAAGAAACTGAGACCCGTTCGTGGCTTATGACCAAAATCATGGGAGGTTTATTTTACCCTTTTCAAGTGGAAAACTTGATTAAAGAAGAAATTGATACCCGTTCGTGGCTTATGACCAGAATCGTGTGGAGGTTGATTTCACCTTTTTCAAGTGGAAGACTTGATTAAAGAATAAATTGAGACCCGTTCATGGCATATGACCAGAATCGTGGGGAGGTTTATTTTACCCTTTTCAAGTGGAAGACTTGATTAAAGAAGAAACTGAGACCCGTTTTGTGGTTTATGACTAGAATCGTGGGGAGGTTTATTTCACCCTTTTCAAGTGGAAGACTTGATTAAAGAAGAAACTAAGACCCGTTCTTGGCTTATGACTAGAATCGCGGGGAGGTTTATTTGACCCTTTTTAAGTGGAAAATTGATTAAAGAAGAAACTGAGACCCGTTCGTAGCTTATGACCAGAATCGTGGGGAGGTTTATTTCACCATTTTCAAGTGGAGGACTTGATTAATGAAGAAACTGAGACCCGTTCGTGGATTATTACCAGAATCGTGGGAAGGTTTATTTCACCCTTTTTAAGTGGAAGACTTGATTAAAGAAGAAACTGAGACCCGTTCTTGGCTTATGACTAGAATTGTGGGGAGGTTTATTTTACCCTTTTCAAGTGGAAGACTTGATTAAAGAAGAAATTGAGACCCGTTCGTGGCTTATGACCAGAATCGTGGGGGAGGTTTATTTTACCCTTTCCAAGTGGAATACTTGGTTAAATAATAAACTGAGACTCGTTCGTGGATTATGACCAGAATCGTGGGGAGGTTTATTTCCCCCTTTTCAAGTGGAAGACTTGATTAAAAAGAAACTGAGACCCATTCGTGGCTTATAACCAGAATAGTGGGGAGGTTTATTATCCTTTTCAAATAGATTATTTGATTACAAAAGAAGCTTTTACCCTATTCCGATAGTGTAAGCTTGTTATTATTCAATTGTCAGAGTTACGATTTCATCCCTGGTGTCGCAACTGCGAAAAACCAATCGGCGGGAACAGAACAGAAGAGTCACCACCGAATGTTATTTATCCCGACCCTGGAAAAGGAAACGATCAAAGAAAAACTGAAGAAGGGAAAGACATGGTCATCGCAACCATAGTCCGGGTTCGGGAGTCGGTTACGCGAGGGGAAGGTATTAGCACCCCAACGCGTCCATCGTACTTGATGGGATCCACGCTTGTTGTCTAAGCAAAGGGTGAGTTATCTAAAGCCTACTACTAAACGAAAACGAGAAGGGAAAGAACAAAAATGGACTCGCAAGGATCGTCGCGATCCTATGCCTACGTATCTTCGTGGACGAACGAAAAATCAGAGTCGACGTAGTTCGACGGACTACGCACTAATGGGGGGAAGGTTACTCGCCAAGACATCTCCGTTTTGTGCCTACGTATCCTCAATCTAACCAGAAGGAGGAAATCAAAGCAGTCGTAGTTCGACCTACGGGTCGAAAAGGTCTCGATCGCACTGGGGCGAGAGAAAAGGTTTCGATTAACAAGTCTCGATCACACTGAGGCGAGAGAAAAAAAGGAAGTTAGTTATTAGTGTGCTCGCTGAGATATCCCATCTCGTGTCTACGTATCTCATCTGGAATGAAAATCAGAGCATCCGTAGTTCACAGACTACGGAAAAATGGGATCTCAGTCGCACGGGTACGAGAGAAAAAGCTTGATTATGAAGGAGGTGACAGTTAGAAAACAAGAAGGTTTTGAAAAAGGGAGAAAGTTTTGAAAATTGAAGAATGGGTGGAGAAAAAGTGACTATCCTAAAGCATAAAGTAAAAGCTAAGGATAAGAATAGCCTAACCACACAAGCAAGCTCCAGAGTCTTTAAACCATAATTCCAAAGCAAAAGGAAAAGGTCCTAGTTCTAAGTCCAAGGATCCGAGAATAGAATTGAAGTCCAAGGTCTAGGTGCAAAACTCCATGTCCGATGCAAAGGATAGTAACCATAGTCCAAGATTGGAAGCACAAGTTTTTTTTAGGTTTTGGCCTTTATTAATGTTTTTGGTCCAAGTGGACAAAGAGAAAAAGGCATAAACATAAACATGTATCCAAGTGGACAAAGTGAAAATGACGGAAACATAAACATGATATGATATGAGATGATAATAATGGAGCATAAAAGTAAAAGAAAGACAAGGAGCGAGAAGGAAACATAAATAAGAAGAGTACAATAATATTGTTTGTAGGTTAGTGATTAGTAGTATATACACAATAGTATCACCGATTATTCCATCTCGCGTCTTGAACTATAATGATCAAACAATGTACTTAGGTCAAGGTTGATGAAGACTTGTCAGAAGATTGATAGAATCAAATCCTCTACACAACAAGCTTCAAAGATTTTGAACCTAATACAAAAGATTAACCATCCTTGGGCTTACACAACCAAAAGGTTTGGGCCATGAAAGATCAAGTTCCGATTCGGAGGGAGGGACAAATGTAGCGCTATGTTTACCAATCGCCAAGTAACTTATATAGAAGTCACCCTACTCGAGGCCGGTCAATGCACTTTACGTGTTAATACATGTTAGAGAAGTGATATGTAAATCACTCTCCTAAAACATGCCACACAAAAAGAAAAGAGGAAACGGTCTAATCAGAATTGAGATTTCACATTGATTTATCAAAGGAAATCTATCACGATTCCAAAGTATGGAGAATGATCCAAATGATCATTCATCCATTGGTTTGAAATAGGGGTGTTCGTGGTTCATGAACTGAATTGAACCGAACCATATTAATGGTTCAGTGCAATTCTTAAAAACCACTTTATCAAAAAGTGGTTAATCTATTAAACCAATTCAATTCAGTTCAGAACCAATTCAGAACCAGTTTATAATTTAGAACCAGTTTAGAACCGGTTCACCATTTTAAACCAGTTTAATTTAGTTTAACCAGTTTAAAACCAACTTTTTAAAAGAACTGGATTATTTTTTTCACCAAATTTCAAACTGGTTTTCTTAAATATTAAAAAAAACCGTTTTTTTTTTGTGATTTGACGTATCATTCCAAATTTTATATCAAGTAACATTCCAACATACCACATATATTTCATCCAATTTCATGACAACTCCATTTCAAACCAGTAACAAATTTGCATTGCTATTACTTGATATTACGACTGATTGTTCTTACAGGTGTCGAGGATCATTCATTTATACATATGCATAAGAGTTCATTTCACATGTAGGACCTCAAACTAGGTGACAAAAAACACAACTTAGACACCAAACTATTACACCAAAAACTGAATCCAAGACGAGCATATTAGAACCTGCAAAACAATAAAAATAAATAAATAAAGGCATTTAGGATAGAGCACCAAATAAATGTTGCACTCCCATGCTACTCTCTGGCAGTATCGCAGAAGAAATCTGGAATTAAATTATAACCAAAACATGAAGTACGTTTGGGGAAGAATAGAGTGAAATTAGAAATATTAAAATATTGTATTTTTCAAGGAAAAAAATTATTTAAATGTGAATTTTTTTACTTTCAGTAAATTTTTTTTCCTTATATTAAAAACTAATTAAATTATATAATTAAACTAGTTAATAAAAGAAAATTGGTTCTTAACCGGTTTTAAACTGAATTTGAATTGTTTTAATTAAATGGTTCAGTTCATTAACCATTTAAATGGTTCAGTTTTTTAATAGTGCAATGCAGTTCAGTTCTAGTATACAATTCAGTTAACCATATTTTTGAACACCCCTAGTTTGAAATAATGAAGATTAAACATCTTTGAAAATCAATAATCTTTGATTCTTAGATTTTCATCGACCAAAAAGAAAAAATAAGATGGAGAGAAAGACGGATCTAACATTTATGATCCATCAACAACCAACAATTAAACCAAAGTATAATCACAAGATAATAGAAATCAAAACTATGATATTTTTTATGATTTTTTAAGAAATGTTTTAAAAACAAAAATAAAAGATGAAAGATAAAAAAAAAGGATTCAAATCCATTTTTAAAAAGAAGTCATTAAAAAAAAAATAGTACCAAAAATAAACTTGAATTAAGAAAATAAAGATTTAAAAGAAATTTTAAAAATAAGAAAGAACAGAGGGGAGGTTTAAAAGAAAAATAGGGTGCAATGGTAGTAACACCATGGAACCATACGCAAGGCCTAGCCCAAATTCAGGAATGAGAAACAATTAAAAAAAAAAAAAAAAAGTTGAATCAGAAAACACTATTTCATCATCTTCTTCTAGCTCGTGAACATTTCACCATAGCCAATGCTGCTCTGCCGCGCCGGAGCTCAACACCGATAACGGTGGAGCTCGAAAATTACGCAGAAACAAACGGAATTCAAAACCACACTCGATGCAACAATCGATTTCGAGATTCAAGCAACAACAAATTCAAAACGAAAACACGAAAAGCTCTGATTCTACCTTCAAAGTTCACGTAAGAACGAAATTGATCCTTCTTCTTCTTCTATCACTTCTAGATGGTACTTGATTCCAAATGAGTGTCAATTTGAATGAAAAGTAGAAGAAGAATATAGGTGAGATTCGGTTTCGCATAGTGGGAATTGAGGAGGAAAATTAGCAGAGGTTTCTTGGCTTAAAAGCTTGAGAACAAGAGTGAATGGAATGAATTTATTTATAGAGTTGAGGTGGGTGATTTTTCATTTGAAATTGGTTCTGCGTTTTGCTCGTGATATCCGCGTTTTGGAAGTTGTAATTTACGTTGAATTTGAATTTCGTTTTCGCTTTTGATGCATGGCGTTTTGATGACGTGAGGGCTTGATGCGTTTTGCGCCATTTTGTGTTTTAGTAGCTGATGTCATGTGTTACTTTTCATTCTGTTACTTGGCTTGGAACGTGTGGTTTTGACGAAGTAACGGCTTGGAATATGAAACTTGGAGGCTTGTACTGACTTGCAGATGTGGCTTGCAGATTGTTGGCAATGAGTTTTGTTTATGGCTCGTTTTCATGTTGTCGCCGTTTTCAATTTGTCATTTTTTTAGTTGCAACAGCTTGGCTTGTGAAGTAGCTTGTAGTTTTGACAGATGACTTGTTTTCAAGTGGCTCGTGTAGTATAAAGTGGCTTGGACAAGGCGTGGTATATGGCGTGAGAGCTTGTGTATTGGTAGTAGCATAGCTTGCTTTAGGCTTGTGTGTACCTGTAGTGGAAAAATCGTGAGTGTAAGCTATTGATTAACTTAACTTATAAAGCAAGAGTCGCCACCGTACTTTTATTTTATCCAAAAAGGAAAGGAAAAAGAGCGAACAAAACCTACACAAGCTCTACAACAAGAACAAGTGAAGAGAGACTAGATAAGGGGGGTTGGTTACGCAATGGGAAGGTGTTAGCACCCAAAACGTCTATAGTACTATATAGGAACCCTTTGAAATATTTACCGCTTTTGGTCTGAAAATGTTTACTTGAAAATTGATTGAGGAGATGAGAAGAGAAATTGGTTTTTTTAGATTTTTGTGTTTGGAGAGACTTGTTGTCTCATGCCTACGTATCCACGGAGTGTAATGTAGGATCAAAACCTCGTAGTTCGTGGTACAAAGAATGAAATTTGTTTGTTTTGGTTGATTTTAAAATGCAAAGACAAGTCTTCATTTCCAAGCGAATAATTACGCTTAAAGAGATGAATCATGTCTAAACTTATAAAAAAGTTTTGAAAGAGAAAAGTGCACGAGGGCACAAAAGGAGTTTGTATGAGTTTGATGTTTTTTAAAGTCTTTTGAAAAAGGTGTCAACATGCTTATGTAGTTTAGCATTTGTTAATAAATGAAAAGAAAAGAGTAAAATCACTTGACAAAGTCAAGGTTTGATTATGAAAGAGGTGAAAGTTTGAAATCAAGATAGTTTTGAAAAAGGGAGAAAGTTTTGAAAATTGAAGAATGAGGAGGTGAACAAGTGACTATTCTAAAGCATAAAGTAAAAGCTAAGGATAAGAAAGATCTAACCACAAATGTAGCTATCTTCACCATAAACCATGCAAAAGCACAAGGCTTCAAAGTCTTCGAACCATAATTCCAAAGCAAAGGGAAAAGGTCCTAGTTCTAAGTCCAAGGTTCCAAGAATTGCATTGGATGTCCAAGTTCTAAGTCCAAGGGTTCAAGAATGGCATTGAAGTCCAAGGTCTAGGTGAAAAACTCCATGTCCATTGCAAAGGATAGTAACCATAGTCCAAGATTAGAAGCACAAGTTTTTAGAGGTTTTGGCCTTTATTAATGTTTTTGGTCCAAGTGGACAAAGAGAAAAAGGCATAAGCATAAACATATGTCCAACGGACAAAGGAAAAATTGCGGAAGCATAAACATATGTCCAACGGACAAAGGGAAAATTGCGGAAGCATAAACATGATATGAAATGATAATAATGGAACATAAAAGTAAAAGAGAGATAGGGAGCGAGAAGGAAATGTAAAAGTAAAAGTTAGTACAAGAGTATCATTAGTAAGTTAGTGATTAGTTGTTAGTTGTTAGAGTAAGTGATCAATAATAATTGAATAATTGCACTTAGGCCAAGTTTAATGAAGACTTGTTAGAAGATTGATAGAATCAAAGCCTCTACAACAACAAGCTTCATAGATTTTGAACCTAATACAAAAGATCAATCAACATTGATTTGTTTTTCGATAAGGGACATAATTTTGCGCTATGTTAAGCAATCTCCGAGTAATTTACGGAGTAATTACCCTACAATGAGGCCGGTCAATAGATCTTTGTATTAATGCATGCTAGATGAACGATATGTAAATCGTCATCCAAAAGCAATACCGCACGAAAAGAAAAATGGTAACGATCTAGTCTTGATCAAAATTCAACAAAGGAATTTCAAGATCCATAAGACTTTCATCGATCAAAAAGAAAAAGAAATGAAGAAAAGTGGATCTAACATTTATGATCCACACAACCAACAATAAAGCCAAAATAGAGTACAAGAAAATTAAATCAAAACTAAAATATTTTTTTAATGATTTTTTTCAAGAAATGTTTAGAAAAAACGAGATTAAAAAAACAATACTAAATTAAAGTGTAAGAAAGAAAAATAAGAAGAAAATATAAAAGAAGAATTAAAAAAACTTTAGAAAAATAACAAGAGAATTTAAAATGGTTAGAAAAATAGTAAAAAAAATGTTAATAAAAAAAACATATGGAGGGAGGTTGAATAGCAAAACGATGGTGAAGGTAGAAGAAATTGAAACGGGCCAGGCCCAATGTTTTAATTGAAAATCTAAAAAAAACAAAATAATAAATACAATTAAAATAAAAAAAAGAAAAAAATAAAAAAGGAAGAATCAGAAAGTAGATTCATCATCTTCCTCTTTCACACGCATGGTCACTATTCATCCTCCATAGCCATCGCTCGAAGCTTGCTCAAATCGAAGCGGTGGGACGCGAAATTGTAAAGGAATTGATCGGAATTGAGAGAGGAACACAATGATGTATTCGATTTCAAGAATCGTAGCAAACGGTAACGGATCGAAATGCCGGAAATGTCTTGAACTACCTTCAAGAATGGTGAGTTACACTTCCAATCTCCCTTTCCTCTTCTCTTACGCGAATTAATGTTTTGTTGCTGTTGATTATGTGTTGAAAAGTTGTGAACGGTTGATGTTGTGCGATGCAAATTTGTTGTTGAAGGTTTGTGAAATTCTGATTGTTGAAGTTTTATTGTGGTTAATGTGATAACTAAGCTTGAGAAAGTGTTTTGAAACGATGAATCGAGAGTGTGATGAGGATTAAATTGACTGGAATTTGGTTGTTATGAAATTGTGTTTAGTTTTTCTTGAAGGTTATGAAATGAAGACGAATTTTGTTAAAGAAATTTTGTTGTGAAAAGCATAATTTATGGAAGAATTTGGAGAATTGATTGAAGGGTTGGAATGAAGAAGATGATGAAGCTTGAGGTATGAATTTGGCAGTATGTTTTTGGCTCTTCAAGCTGGGAAGAATGAATGAATTTGGGGTCTTATTTATAGAAGAATGAAGAATGAATTTGAGTCGTTTGGTAATTGAGTTGGTACGTGAGTTAATTCTCTTGCAGGTCGCGTTTTGTGTTGTTGTGGTGGAAGCTTAGTACGATGCGTTTTGCCTTTTTGAAATTCAGCTCGGTGTCATTTTGAACTGCTCTGTAATTTCCACCTTTTGCAACTTTGGACTGTAGGTGGCTCGTACGGCTTTATGAGCTGAAGTTTGGCGTGACTTTATGTTTTGGCAGCAGCTGATGGTTTGTTTCATGGCTTTGTAGTTTGGTGGCTTGTTAAAGCATTTCATGTACAGTGGCTGGGCTTGTGTTCACACGGCTGAAAAAAAGTTCATGAGGCATGAAGTAATTAGCATGGAATGGGCCGTGTTGTTTTTTTTTTGGTGTAGATGGGTTGTAGTGTATGTTATTGTCTTCTTTGTAATGGACTTTTAGTGGATATGATTGGATATTTGTTTAAAGAAAAAAAAAGTAGATAAAAAATGGATATTGAATGGATTAAAAAAAATGAACAATTGTTGAATGGATATTTGGTTTAGAAAAAATGGATACTGTAAATGGTTTAAATGGATAACCAAACTTTACATAATTATCTGATAAAGTACACACAGCTACCACTGAATAAGCCACAACTGAACAACAGCCATCTGAATCTGTTTGAACTTGTCTGAACCAGTTATCTGGGAAAATAAATCCACAGATGAACACAGTTGAAAATTAAACTCAGATGCACCTGGATTAGGTCAAACATCCATCTGAACTAGATCATAGCTGAACAACCACACTTGATTTGAAATTACTTTGTTGTCTTTGACAAACCTGCACAACGCACAGAGAGAAACATGCAAACCGCAGCATATTTTTGGTATTTTGGTTAGAGGTTAGTAAACAGAAACAAGTAAGAATAATATACAGATGCTCAGGAGAAGCAAAGATTGTGATCTTTCTTGTGGTATTGATGCAAATGAAAATGTACGAAATCTTAGGGGTAAAAATTAGGGTTCAACAACTGCCCTTATTTAAGTTTCTTCTATCAGGAGATATGAAGGTTGAAAACTTCGTCTCGACAAGATTGAAGATACTTAAATACTGAAAACCAAATTTTTAGCCATAAGATGCCACAAGATGATATGAATGCAAAGGATGAAACACTCTGCGGGGAAACTTGAAATAAGAGAGTTACAGTACATTGAGAGAAATGACGCAAAAAGACACGCCGGGGAACACAAGCTATTTTTGGAGATCTGTCAAGGTGACAAGAAGTATCCATCAATAGTTGGAAAGAGAGGGACAAGACCCTGGAAGATGAGTAGTGACATCCAAGAATAGCATTAGATAGAAACTACGAACGAGACAAAAGGTATGCTAATAGATGTCCAAGAATGACATTGGACAATAACAAGAAAGTGTCTGGTAAAAACAACAGCGTCATCCAAAAATAGCATTGGATGAAGGTGAAAAACACTCTATTGGGGATAAGATATCCAAGAATGGCATTGGATGAAAGGAAAACAACATTGAAGAATGGCATTGAATGGGGCAACAACAAGCATCAGAGTCATCCAAGAATAGCATTGGATATAAACAAAATTCCATTTGAAAACTTCATTGGGGACATCCAAGAATGGAATTGGATGACAAGGGTAAACAATCAGAGATATCCAAGGATAGCATTAGACTTGCCTGGGGAAAAGGTGTCCAAGAATGGCATTGGACAGAAGAAATCACAACATCCAAGAATAGCATTGAATATAGTGAGAAAAGTTCTGGAAAATATATCAGATGTATCCAGGAATGGCATTGGATAAAAAAGAGTTCACAATATCCAAGATTGGTATTGAATAAAGTGAGCAGGGACTTTCACGAATGACACTGAAAGGTAAAGGTAAATCACTTAATTCAAGAATGGCATTGAATGATAGTGAGAAACACATCCAGGAATGGCACTGAATGCAAAGGAGAAAACTCATTCAAGAATGGCACTGAATGAACAGATAAAACTATCAGGAATGGCACTGAAAGATATCCAAGCAGATATGATGGGGATTACAGAAAAGAGAAAAGACTTCTAGGAATAGCTCTGGGAGAAACAAGAGGAAAAAGATATACAGGAATAAGATATCCAGGAATAGCACTGGAGATCAAAAGAGACAGAAATCCAGGAATGGCACTAGAGGGAAAGAAAATAAAGATCCAGGAATAGCACTGGAGTGGAAGGAGACAAACATCTAACAATAGGACAAGACGTACAGGGAAACGACAACATCCAGGAATAGCACTGGAAGGAAAGAAAATAAACAAGACATCCAGGAATATCACTGGGTGAAAAGGCAGGTAACTATTTGGGTAGGTGCCAAGTAAGTTGGACTTTGATCACAAGGTAAGATGTTGATAACAACAGGACCTCGGAAAAATGCATATGAGCGCGAAGCACACTTCGAGCTATGAAAATATTTCTATGTATGATATATGAATAATTTATGTATGCAATGCATGTGATAGGGACAACTGAGATAAACTCTTTTGTGAGGGAAGAACGGAACTTTGATTCCTCAACACAGGGAACACTGCCCACTCTACTTGGAGAGAAGATGTTGAACACATCTCTGTCACACTTGTGAATTGTATCAGGCTGATGGTCTTTTGAGGAAAGACATCTTGAGGGTTCTTGAAGAAGACTGCCCCGGATTGATTGACTGATGAGGATAAACTGATCATGGCTTCAGTTTGACTGCTGCAGGGGAAGAATGAATTGATCATGGCTTCAATTCTTGAAATGATTGTTGAGAATAAACTGATCAAGGCTTCAGTTCGATTATTGTTGGGGATGAACTGATCATGGCTTCAGTTTAAAACAAATGTTGAGAAGGCTAAACGCAGTATGGATCATGAAAGAGATATTCTGGTTAACCAAATCTGAGAGTAACTTGCATTGAGTAATGAATCTTGAATTATTCACAACAGGATCTGGAGGTAATGTGCCCCTGATAGGATCACTAACCAAGTTTCTCAACTGTTTAAAAATTCTTGATGAGGAAAGTTTGCCTACAAACAGGATCATTCATACAAGCATGGTAATTTTAATGCAAAGCTCATGCAATTTCAAAATCAAAAATCATTTTTGGAATGATATTATTGATGTAAAGCAAAATGAATTACTTGTCAAAACACGGCGGTTAAGACATACAAAGTGAAAGAGAAAGCAAAGGTAAGACATCAAAGCAAATGATTGGCAACAAACATAGGAGTCAATTTACGCAACCTTGCTGTAGTATGCTTTCAAAAGAAACCTGGCTTCAATTAGGTCTTTTGAAGGTTGTAACGTGGTCTGGTTCATGGTTTTTTGAAACAAAGGATATAGGCTCAAAGTTTATTTGTACCCAACCTATTCTTCGTGATGACCTTCAGTCTTATGCTCAGTTAATTCAACCTATGTATTCAGGTTCCGGGAGATTTTGGAATTGCAACACCGTTATGATGATGGTTCAAGGAGCAAGGGATTTTTGAGATGGCAGTCACTTCTCCCTTACAGGATTTTGTTGTTTTTTTTATGAGGACCTTAGTAAACTCATTTTGTCTTTCAGGATTTTGGTAACCTCTTGATTGATATTTTTTGTTATCCCTAACTTTTGCCTGAGCTGTGTCATTTGAGTTTACAGTCAGCGGGATGCCCTAATTTTTGCCTAAGTCTCCTTCATAGGTTTTGACTTAGCAGGCTTTTCTTTTGATTTTTCATTCTTTTTTTTTGAAGGGTAGTGACTGCCTGCTTAATGATTACAATGAACCATCATTGGCTTTTGACTTGAAAGACATCTTCGACACTTCTTTGATGTGTGAAGGAAAGTTTGTGATTTCAATGATTCTCTTGTGTTTAAATACACTGTCAAATTAAATGAGAACTACCCATCCCTAGGTTAAGATTGCGGGTTTTTTCGTACAGAAAGAAGCTCCAACTTCTAGGCTCGAAGGGGTTGACAAAGGATTAACTTCCTTATTTCTCCAGTGTTTGGGAGTTGAAACAATGCCTGTACATCATCAGCTAAGTTTCAAATTGAAAGCATACAATTTAGCAATTTTAGGTATTTCACTTTCATCATCCTCCCTCCAATCTTTGCATAAACAAAAGCTTGATAAAGAAAGTGAACAGGAAATATATTTTTGTTTTATGAAAAAGAAAGCATAAAGATGCACACAGTGGATATAAATGAATTGAATCAAAACATTGCATTGCTCATTTCATTGAAATTACCATGAAAGTACAAATAAAGTTCGAAAGCAAACAGTCAATACAATCAAAGAAAAATGCAAACAGAAAGAAACAAGGCCTAGTGATTAATCAACAACAAGGATGAGCTGTCCTGTCTGAAACACTGGCTTTAGTAGATGATCTGTCTGAACTGACTCAAACTTCACTTGGCATGCTCTGGCAAAGGATTGTTGACAACATTGGGATTGTCATCAAGAAAAGTCAGAATCTTTGAGTTCACCAATTCTTGTACTCTAGCTTTCAATGCATAGCAGCCTTCCAAGTTATGGCCTGCCCCACCTCGATGGAACTCACAGTGAATATCTGCCCTATAGTCGGCTAGGAGAGGATTTAGAGGAGGAGGTAGATCCCTCGTTGTAATCAAACCTTTCTGAACAAGACATGGATATAGCTCAGTGTAGGACATTGGGATAGGATTAAAGTTAACCCTATTGCGATTCTGATTCTGTCTAACAGGCTGACGAGGAGCTTGAAGTGGTTGAGCATTAACAACAGGAGCAACTGCAGCTACATATTGTTGTTGTCTGCGATGAGGTTTCCCTTCAAAAGAACAGCATGGGTATCGCCGTCCTTCTTCTTTTGAAAATTCCCCGCATACTTTTTAGCACCACTAAAGGCTTCAGCATTGGTAATCTTTCCTTTCTTTATACCTTCTTCTAGTCTTTCTCCAATAGTGACTAGGTCAGCAAAATCAGATGATACACTGCCTATCATCTTTTCCCAAAAGAGTGGTTGAAGAGTGTCCATGAACAACCCAGACAATTATTTTTCAGCCAAGGGTGGCTCCACCTGAGCAGCTAGCTCTCTCCAACGCTGAGCGTACTCCTTAAAGGTTTCTTTTTCTTTTTGAGACATATTTTGCAATTGACGGCGGTCAGGTGCCATGTCGATATTGTACTTATATTGCTTTAAGAAAGCATCAGCTAAGTCTTTCCAGCTTTGGATACGGTTCTTCTCAAGTCCCATATACCATTTCATTGAAGCCCCACTCAAGCTGTCTTGGAAAAAATGAATGAGCAGTTTGTCATTTTTGGCATGAGCAGCCATCTTGCGGCAGTACATCACCAAGTGGCTTCTGGGTCAGGTGTGCCCCTTGTATTTCTCAAAATCAGGAGTTTTGAATTTTGCAGGCATAACCAAGTCTGAAACCAAGCACATATCCATTGTGGCAGCACTAAAGACATCACTTCCTTCCACGGCTCTTATCCTTTTGTCCAAAGTTTGCCATTGCTCTCTAACTTCTTCAATGTATCCAGGTTCTCCCTGACTTTCAGATTGTGGACCAGCAACATGGAACACGAAAGGAGGATTCTCAGGAATAACTTGAGCAACAGAATGCACAACAGGCTGAGGTTCAGTGAACAATGGAGCTGAAGATACTGGCAGTACAGACGAGACAAACACAGGAGTAGTTGCAAAGGGTGGCGAGTAATTCGGAGGTAACCCAAATTCTGGCCGAGTAGAAGCTGGTTGCTGAGTCAGTTGAGGGTCAACAGCAGCAGTTGAAGTTTCAGCAATCACAGTCCTCTGAGGTGGTTCACCTCTAGCAATCAGAACTTGTAGCATTTCTTTGAGTTTGGTCATGTTGGTCTTCAACTCATCAATTTCTATTCTGACTTTGGCATTATGTTGTTCTTGATTTTCCATTCTCAATCTGACAGCAACTCTAGTTCCGTACACTACAAGAAAAAAGGTCTGATACCACGCACGAAAAACCGAGGCTATATACAAAATAACCGTGGCAATTCGATGTTGCCACGGTTTAGCCACGATAATCAAACTGTGGAATACGCGGCCGTGGCCCAAAGTATAGTCCACGGTTTTCAAGTTTGTGCCACGTTTTATAGACATCCGTGGCTAGAAGAGGCCACGCTTTACACATGCAGGTTATGGCCGCGGTTTGTCTTTTGCCTCAGTTTTTAACAGTGGGTAAAACTAGCCACGGTTCATATATAATGTAAAACGTGCTCTAGTTTCCCAGGTATGGCCACAATTTAAACAGTGGGTAAAACTAGCCACGATTCATATATAATGTAAAACGTGCTCTAGTTTCCCAGGTATGGCCACAATTTAAACCGCGACTAATTTTATACATGGTTTTACTATATTTAGTACTGCCACGCTTTCTATTTGTGCCATATAATTGTGTTCTACCTGCAATGGCTTAAAAAGTTTATTTTAGATCAAATTAAAATCTAACTATACAAGCAACATTATGCCACAAATCCAAAATATATTGACTAAAAAACATGTTAGTGTGCGCGACATTTTCTTATAAGTCACCAAACTATTACATCAAGTATTGCGCTACCGACTAATAAGTCGCCAAAATATATAAGTCTACATCAAATGCGCTACCGACTAATAAGTCGCCAAAATATAGTCATCCCAAATTAAAAACAAAGGTTCTTAATAGTCATCCCATAAAACATGTACAACTAGCTAGTATATCTTAAACTCATGCATCATAATATTCATCTTCTTCTTGATCATCACAACCTCCTTCTTGTTCTTCTTCCATATCTTGATCATCATCACAAGCTTCTTCATCACCATTCTGCAAGAAAAATGATATATAAATAAGCAATGATAAAATAAAACCAAGTATAAAATTAGCAATGATAAAATAAAACAAAGTATAAAATAAAACCAAGTATAAACTAATTTATACATCCTAACCATTTTGTTTCACAAGTTCAATAACTGCCATCCATTACCATTCTAGTAGCAAGCATAACATGCCTTACATAACTTTGATTCATGTTAATACATTTACAGGACAGTTACACAACAGGGCAACCAAACACTAATACAAATATCTCTAGTTTAGTTCATTGCCTTTTAACAAGCATTCACACAACTCAAGCTAACAACCAATCTAAGTAATTCAACATACAATTCTAACTAGATTTTCAAAATTCTAACAATAGCATTTAAGAAATTCAAATTTATTTTGATCCACAAGCTAATACATACATTACAATTACCCAATCATGCATACATATACCCAATTATAACAAGGAAACCAACAATTCCATTTCAAAATTCCATTTTTATTAATTCCCATATCAACGAAGTTTTGTAACAGTACCAAACCATGAAATGTTAGTTTCACTACATAATTATTCATAACTCAATTCACACTAACTCAATCATGACAAGTTCTAATAGCTGCAACATTTTTTTCACACATTCAATGCAAGTTCAAATTACAAACCAGCCAAACTAACATAATATATCTACACTAACTGTGACTAGCTTCAAGGCCACTTCATTAACTTTTTTCTTTCTCACCTTAAAACCTTTAGCAACTCTAACAGGTTTTCATGCAATTACTGACAGTCACAATTCCATTTGTTTAACTCACTAACTTTAATTCGTTAAACATGACTCTCATAACTAACCTACATTTTAACATTATAGCTAATTCACACTAACTGCAGAAACTAACAGAATAGCTAATTCACTCTAACATCATAGCTATTTTTCATTCTTCAATCTAACTCCTAAATCTCAATTCAAATTCTAACTCTTCTCTAACACAACTAACTTCAAACATAATTTTATGCTCAAAAAAACAGCATAAAATTATCACAACAACAGCATAACAAGTAAAACAGAATTGTACAAGGAAAAAATAGGAACAACACCATTTGTAGTTTACAATATACCTCTTCACAACGAGGAATATGAGTTGACGCCGACGAAATAGGACCAGCATGATGTTCAGTAGTACTAGTGGTAATTCCTAACGCAGATGCCATCATATTAGAGATCTCCTCGTCACTCATATGCGGGTTTTGTTGCTTCATCATGGTCTTAAAAAGTACCTTCATGCCATCCATCTCCCTCTTCATTCCAGCCACTTCATCACTATGCTGCTTTTTAATAACCGAAATTTCTTGATTTCTTTTAAACATGGTTGGTGTAGTTGTTTTTCCATAGCAACGTACTCGACCAGATTTTTCTTTCCCGAACAATGACGTAAATGTCTCAGATTCGGTCGAGTTCTTAACAGAATCTTGAAGCTTATCCTAATTAAAAAATATTCACATTATAACCACAGAATATTACATACAGTTGGAACAGAATTTTCCTGATTTTCTACATACAGCACCATTTTCCTGATTTTCTACATACAACACCAGTTTCCAAATTTTCTACCTAGCAGTTTCCAGATTTTCTACCTAGCAGCTTCTACCTAGCAGTTTCAGCCTACAGATGTTGATAGGTTTGAAAACAATAAATTGTACTTACAATTGCAGTTTGTGTTTCCTCATCCACTTTTTTTCCTTTTCGACTTTGTCGAGTCTCAATGAACATCTCTGCTTGGCTAACTTCCTCTCCGTCCTCTTTCTTTGCACGCTACATTGGTTGATATTAAACACATACAATTAGTAATCACTCAACCAATACAGAATTATAAATTGACGAATGTATAAACACACTACCAGTTTTGCACGAATCCTTGCAAAGTTTGTTTGTCCCATACGATGCATATACTTTAGCTTAGCTCTGTTCACATCATTAACTTTGCTAATTTTCTACATTGAGGAACAGCAAATAGGCAACCAATAGGCAACCAAATGTTAGACAATAACATATCAAATAGGCAACCAAAATTATAATCTATAAGTCGTAAAATTATCTTACTTGGATTTTGCCATTTTTCCAATAGGCAACCAATTGCTTGAAATGAGCTATAGGTACGGTCTGGGGACGATGTTTCAATATTTCACTCTTTAATCAAATTGTAAAACTTCCTAGCATCGTCATTGGGACCTTCATGAACTCCGTGTGCTTCTGCCCTATCGATATATATGTCATGCACTAAGCCAGGGATGTCGTCATGTGATTCCTCTTGATCTTCCATCGCAGCACCAATTTCCATAGACCTTTGTACTTTCTCCCCATGGTGCAACCATACGTCATAACCTTTTAGAAAACCCTTGGCTATTAAGTGATCCCTAATAATATCTCTTGTTTTCCAATACAAATTTTTACACATAGCACAAGGGCATAAAACCTCATCTCCTTGAGGTCTACCGTTAGTGTAGGCAAAGTCTAAAAATCGAGTAACACCGTTGATGTACTCTTGACTAAACCATGGAAATTTAGTCCACTCTTTGTCCATCACTTTATAATCTAAATATTTGAAACACACAACACAAAATAGATTCAAAACAGACCCAAAACAGACCCAATACAGAACCAAAACAGAACACACTATACAAAACCGAAACAGAACCAAAACAGAAGCAATATACAAACAGAAACATGTGAATATACAAAACAGAACCAAAACAGAACCAAAACATGGGAATATACAAACTGAGCAATCACAAACTGAACATTTTGACATTACAAGAACAGAAATACCAAACAGAAAGTCAACTTCTTAAATCAAGGTTCATCAACCTCAAATTCCACACTAAAATCAGATCACAATGATATTCAAAAATCCAAATCTTAAATCCACACAGATTTTTTTATCTATAACTAAACAAACAGAAACGAGTACCAAAGCACATAATCCATATCATTCGATAGATAAACTCGTAACTCCTAGTATCTAAACAAACAAAATTAAGATAACATCAACCAAATAACACTAATATCGGAATGTTAACCTTAAGATTTAAACACCTAAAACCATCACTCCAATACTGATAAAAATTTGCTTATAACCCAATTTCAATAATGAAACAAACAATTTAGATAAAATCAGGTTCAATCAAATGAAGTTCGTATCGCGGGCAATCGTGTATCAAAACGACATACTTTCAGTATTAAAACTTAGACACAAATTATCAGATATGAAAAGAAAACCCTAGTGAGCTTGTCAAGGCAGCAATTAGAGGAACAAATATGAAAATCATACAATCCAATCCAAACAGAAATACTAACATACAATTTTAGTTCAGTTCACATCACCAAACATATATTAAATCATACAATCCAAATAGAAAATCAATTTAAGGTTTCATATCAGTTAACTAATTCAAACCCTAAATCATACAATCCTAACATACTCAATGATCAGTTCACTAACATCAACAGAAGAAACCCTAAAAAACTCAGTTTCAAAACAACATAACAAAATCTAAAAATAAGGGTAAAGATGAAAACCTTGCAATGCTCCAACTGAAAGCTTCCGCTCCACACCTCAACAAAAAAATCAAAACTGCATGCAAAACAAAATTTGGGGATTAGGTCAAAATTTGGATTTGGACTTTGAAGAGAGAAGAGGAACGGAGATGAATGTGGGAACGGAGATGTGTGCAGGAAACATGCAGAGGTGCGAACGAATATGTGTGAGAACAGGCGAAGGTATGAAGAGAGAAGCAGAAAACTTACGCAGAGAGTTGACCGGAGTAGATGGCTGAGAAACGGAGAAGGTCGTGTTTCGGAGAAGGGAGAAGGGAGTTGGGAGAGTGAAGAGACGGAAGAGTGAAGAGTGAAGAGAGTTTTTCTATTTCTTTTTCTTTTTTTTTTAATAAAATATAATTAGAAAATAAAATAAAAAACAAAGAGGGAAAGTTTGGCGGGGTATAAAATGTGGGCTTAGGACACAGTTTGAATCGAAAATTATAAGTCGCGGTTATTAAGCGTGGCCTAAATATATTTGTCATTTTGTAAACGTGGCAATTTAAGAAAATGCCACCGTTTCACAATCTGGGTTCAATATTTCAAAACACATTTCCACGGTTTAAAAACCCCGGCCAAAGCATATATGTAGCCACAGTTTTTGAGCTATGGAACAATTTGGCGTGGCAGTAGGCCATTTTTCTTGTAGTGGTAGTTGTGTTGAGGAAACAGCTTGACGGTGAACAGATAACTGGAGAAGGAGACAGATGAAATGAGTTTCTGAGACAACTTGGATAAATGCATATGTATGCTCATGGATGTAAGAGTGCATGGATGCAAAAACCACAAACAAGATCACTCATAGCACACGAGTTCGAAGGTTCGAGTCACGGGCATGAAGCCAAGAGTAAGAACCAATCCCACAAAAGGTGTATGCTAAGGTTTCGTCTTCATTATACCTACAGAAAACAACGGTTCTAACAGAGTGCCCAGGGTCCACAATCCACTATCAGACACACTAACGCACCGATTTGCTCAGAGGTTGGTAGTTATCCTCAAGAGAATCTAACCTGAGTGTGGCATCACGTGACAACTAAGTCAGATTTGCATCTTCATAGCTTCTGCGCCACGATCCTAAAAAGGCTAAGATGGGTTAAGGGTTACTACGGTCCTCAGTGTTATAGGCTTCTATGGAAAAAGTAATGCCTTCACGATCGCTCGATCGGCATCAGTAATTCAAAATAAGCAACCACCAAGCGGATGGATTCTCAAGTTCTGCTTTTTCGAGATTCGACTCCCTCAAAGCTCCCTTGACTATACCATCCTCCTATCTCAAAGTACACTCTGGTCTGGGTATAGGGCATATCTCACACACAGAGGAACTCCCAAACAGAATAACCAAGTAACAAGCAAATCAGACAAAAGCAGTAAATAAATCAAAGTAGGCTAAACCCCTCAAGGGAGGTCTCACCCCCAGCTGAGTCGCCACTTTTCCGGTAGCGGCAAAATCGTGAGTGTAAGCTATTAATTAACTTAACTCATAAAGCAAGAGTCACCACCGCACTTTTATTTTATCCAAAAAGGAAAGGAAAAAGAGCGAACAAAACCTACACAAGCTCTACAACAAGAACAAGTGAAGAGAGACTGGATAAGGGGCGTTGGTTACACAATGGGAAGGTGTTAGCATCCAAAACATCTATAGTACTCTATAGGAACCCTTTGAAATATCTACCGCTATTGGTCTGAAAATGTTTGCTTGAAAAGTGATTGAGGAGATGAGAAGAGAAATTGGTTTTTTTAGATTTTTGTGTTTGGAGAGACTTGCCGTCTCATGCCTACATACCCACGGAGTGCAATGTAGGATCAAAACCTCATAGTTCGTGGTACAAAGAATGAAATTTGTTTGTTTTGGTTGATTTTAAAATGTAAAGACAAATCGTCATTTCCAAGCGAATAATTCCGCTTAAAGAGATGCATCATGTCTAAACTTATAAAAAAGTTTTGAAAGAGAAAAATGCACGAGGGCACAAAAGGAGTTTGTATGAGTTTGATGTTTTTTAAAGTCTTTTGAAAAAGGTGTCAACATGCTTATGTAGTTTAGCATTTGTTAAGAAATGAAAAGAAAAGAGTAAAATCACTGACAAAGTCAAGGTTTGATTATGAAAGAGGTGAAAGTTTGAAATCAAGAAAGTTTTGAAAAAGGGAGAAAGTTTTGAAAATTGAAGAATGGGGAGGAGTTCAAGTGACTATCCTAAAGCATAAAGTAAAAGCTAAGGATAAGAAAGATCTAACCACAAATGTAGCTATCTTCACCATAAACCATGCAAAAGCACAAGGCTTTAAAGTCTTCGAACCATAATTTCAAAGCAAAGGGAAAAGGTCCTAGTTCTAAGTCCAAGGTTCCAAGAATTGCATTGGATGTCCAAGTTCTAAGTCCAAGGGTTCAAGAATGGCATTGAAGTCCAATGTCTAGGTGCAAAACTCCATGTCCATTGCAAAGGATAGTAACCATAGTCTAAGATTAGAAGCACAAGTTTTTTAGAGGTTTTGGCCTTTATTAATGTTTTTGGTCCAAGTGGACAAAGAGAAAAAGGCATAAGCATAAACATATGTCCAACGGACAAAGGAAAAATTGCGGAAGCATAAACATATGTCCAACGGACAAAGGAAAAATTGCGGAAGCATAAACATGATATGAAATGATAATAATGGAGCATAAAAGTAAAAGAGAGATAGGGAGTGAGAAGGAAATGTAAAAGTAAAAGTTAGTACAAGAGTGTTGTTAGTAAGTTAGTGATTAGTTGTTAGTTGTTAGAGTAAGTGATTAATAATAATTGAATAATTGCACTTAGGCCAAGTTTAATGAAGACTTGTTAGAAGATTGATAGAATCAAGGCCTCTACAACAACAAGCTTCATAGATTTTGAACTAATACAAAAGATCAATCAACATTGATTTGTTTTTCGATAAGGGACATAATGTTGCGCTATGTTAAGCAATCGCCGAGTAATTTACCCTACAATGAGGTCAGTCAATAGATCTTTGTGCTAATGCATGCTAGATGAACGATATGTAAATCGTCATCCGAAAGCAATACCGCACGAAAAGAAAAATGGTAACGATCTAGTCTTGATCAAATTTCAACAAAGGAATTTCAAGATCCATAAGACTTTCATCGATCAAAAAGAAAAAGAAATGAAGAAAAGTGGATCTAACATTTATGATCCACAGAACCAACAATAAAGCCAAAATAGAGTACAAGAAAATTAAATCAAAACTAAAATATTTTTTTAATGATTTTTTTCAAGAAATGTTTAGAAAAAATGAGATTAAAAAAAATAGTAAATTAAAGTCTAAGAAAGAAAAATAAGAAGAAAATATAAAAGAAGAATTAAAAAAACTTTAGAAAAATAAAAAGAGAATTTAAAAAGGTTAGAAAAATAGTAAAAAAATGTTCATAAAAAAAACATATGGAGGGAGGTTGAATAGCAAAATGATGGTGAAGGTAGAAGAAATTGAAACGGGCCAGGCCCAATGTTTTAATTGAAAATAAAGAAAAAACAAAATAATAAATACAATTAAAAGAAAAAAATAAAAAAATAAAAAGGGAAGAATCAGAAAGTAGATTCATCATCTTCCTCTTTCACACGCACGGTCACTATTCATCCTCCATAGCCATCGCTCGAAGCTTGCTCAAATCGAAGCGGCGGGACGCGAAATTGTAACGGAAATGATCGGAATCGAAAGAGGAACACAATGATGTATTCGATTTCAAGAATCGTAGCGAACGGTAACGGATCGAAATGCTGGAAATGTCTTGAACAACCTTCAAGAATGGTGAGTTACACTTCCAATCTCCTTTTCCTCTTCTCTTGAGCGAATTACGGTTTTGTTGCTGTTGATTGAAGTTGATTGTGTGATGAAAAGTTGTGAACGGTTGATGTTGTGCGATGCAAAGTTGTTGTTGAAGGTTTGCGAAATTCTGATTGTTGAAGTTTTATTGTGGTTGATGTAAAAACTAAGCTTGAGAATGTGTTTTGAAACGATGAATCGAGAGTGTGATGAGGATTAAATTGACTGGAATTTGGTTGTTATGAAATTGTGTTGAGTTTTTCTTGAAAGTTATGAAATGAAGATGAATTTTGTTAAAGAAATTTTGTGGTGAAAAGCATAATTTATGGAAGAATTTGGAGAATTGATTGAAGGGTTGGAATGAAGAAGATGATGAAGCTTGAGGTATGAATTTGGCAGTATGTTTTTGGCTCTTCAAGCTTGGAAGAATGAATGAATTTGGGGTCTTATTTATAGAAGAATGAAGAATGAATTTGAGTCATTTTGAAATCTCGTTGCGTTTCATTTTGCTTGCAGATGTCGTTTGGTAATTGAGTTGGTATGTGAGTTAATTCTCTTGCAGGTCGCGTTTTATGTTGTTGTGGTGGAAGCTTAGTACGCTGCGTTTTGCCTTTTTGAAATTCAGCTCGGTGTCATTTTGAACTGCTTTGCAATTTCCACCTTTTGCAACTTTGGACTGTAGGTGGCTCGTACGGCTTTGTGAGCTGAAGTTTGGCGTGACTTTATGTTTTGGCAGCAGCTGATGGTTTGTTTCATGGCTTTGTAGTTTGGTGGCTTGTTAAAGCATTTCATGTACAGTGGCTGGGCTTGTGTTCACACGGCTGAAAAAAAGTTCATGAGGCATGAAGTAATTAGCATGGAATGGGCCGGTTTTTTTTTGGTGTAGATGGGCTGTAGTGTATGTTATTGTCTTCTTTGTAATGGACTTTTAGTGGATATGATTGGATATTTGTTTAAAGAAAAAAAATGTAGATAAAAAAATGGATATTGAATGGATTAAAAAAAATGAACAATTGTTGAATGGATATCTGGTTTAGAAAAAATGGATACTGGAAATGGTTTAAATGGATAACCAAACTTTTTTTTTGTTCACAAGCCACAACCGATGAAAACAATCCTGAACCACTGAATGCCTTGCAACTTAAGCAACGGCCAAATGAATCATCCGAAACTTTACATAATTCTCTAATAAAGTGCACACAGCTACCACTAAATAAGCCACAACTGAACAACAGCCATCTGAATCTGTTTGAACTTGTCTGAACCAGTTATTTGGGAAAATAAATCCACAGATGAACATAGTTGAACATTAAACTCAGATTCACCTGGAGTAGGTCAAACATCCATCTGAACTAGATCATAGCTGAACAACCACACTTGATTTGAAATTACTTTGTTGTCTTTGACAAATCTGCACAAAGTACAGAGAGAAACAAGCAAACCACATTATATTTTTGGTATTTTGGTTAGAGGTTAGTTAACAGAAACAAGTAAGAATAATGTACAGATGCTCAGGAGAAGCAAAGATTGTGATCTTGCTTGTGGTATTGATGCAAATGAAAATGTACGAAATCTTAGGGGTAAAAATTAGGGTTCAACAGTACCCGTATGAAGCTTGGTAGGAATATTGGCATGTTGAACTTAGCACGGCTGTTGAAATAAAACGTGAAATACGGGCTGTGTATGGGACTTGTAGCATGAAACTTTGTTTATCATTTCATTTTTTGGGAATTTTTTGAATATATCATGGGATGGGCTTTGTAGATAGAAAGAAATAGGCTTAGGAATTGGTTAGGGATAAAATGAATAATGGATAAAAGGTAAGTGGATTGGAATTTGATATGGAAATGAAAAATTGGATAATTAGAAATGGTTCAAGTGAGAATTTGAAAAAAATGGATATTAGTCATGAATAAAAAATGGTTAAAAAAAGTTATGGATAATTGGACATTGGAGAATGGATTTGGTTTAAAAGTGGATTAGAAATGGATAAGGAATAAGGTTAAAAAAATGGATATGGAAGGGTAATGGTTATGGATATTGAAGAAAAAGATTATGAATTCGGTTTAGAAAAGAATCCAAAACCAATCCCAAACTTTTTTTTACAAGCCTCCGATAAAGTGAATGAGGCACAACTACCACTGAATAATCTTGCCACTGAAATAAAACATTTGAATCAAACATCCTCTGAATTTCTGATAATAAGTTCTGAATCACATCAAAATTCGTCTGAATCAATTATATGAACCACTGCTTGAGAAATAGCCCACTGAAACGGATAACTTGCACTTGAAGCAATCTCTTAATAACTTGACCAGAATTAGGTCAAACTTCCATCTGGACCAGATCATGAATGAACAACCATATGTGACTTGAAATTAGGCCTTTTCCACTGACAAACCTGCAAAACCTAAACACACAAAGAGAAGAAAAAGCAAACTGCAACATATTTTTGGTATTTTGGTAAGAGGTTAATAAACATAAACAAATAATAAAAGCAAGTGAGAAATACACAGATGCTCAGTAGAAACACATATTGTGATCTTGCTTGATCCGCTGAGAAACACACTCTCCTCTAGAGCTAACCAAGATACCTTGATCCCATGCATAGAACCAATAATATGCACAAATGAAGATGCAAATGAAGTGAAGCATAAGCTAGTTAGGGTTAGAAACGAGAGGGAAAATTTTGGGGTGCTACAGCTGCCCCTATTCAATCGACTTGGACCTGAAGGAGTGATAGCAACGGCTTTCAAACATTCAAGGTACATGGAGATTGAATACCAAAAGAACCCGAAAATTTGCAAACTGTGGGGAGAGAAATGACATAGTGATTGCCAGCCGAAGGTGGACTCACAATCGGAGGTTACCATCACAAGATGGATTTTTAAAAAGGAAGGCCGCCATGAAGGCGGACTCATATCTAAAGGTTAGTAAAATCAACAGACCTACAAAGATGACTCCGCTGGGGATAAAAAGGTAGACCATGGGTACAACCAACGGATCTACAATTCTGGAAACTGATATTGAAAGATATATTGGGGAACAAAGTTTCTTGTGCAAGGAACACTGTGGTAGTTGAAAGGACAGTCGTTAGCACTATGGCTGGGAACATACATTGTATGATATCAAGACAGTGACTGGGACGTCAGCTCGATTAACCAGGTGTTTGAAAACTACAGTGTAACATCAACTCTGAGGTTGAGAAAAAGGTAGACATCAACTCTGAGATTGAGAAAGAAAAGGATGACCATCAACTCTGAGGTTGAGGAAAAAATGACATCAACTCTGAGATTGAGAAAATTTGGAGTAAACATCAACTTTGAATGTTTGAGAAAAAGGTAGACATCAACTCTGAGGTTGAGAAAAAACAATAACTTCAACTCTGGGGTTAGAAGAAGGATAGGCGTCAACTATGAGGTTGGGGAAAAATATGTACGACAACTCTGAGGTTGGAGAAGAAAGGCGTCAACTTTGAGGTTGGAGAAGAAAGGTGTCAACTCTGAGGTTGGTAAAAAAGGGCGTCAACACTGAGGTGGTAAAAAAGGGCGTCAACTCTGAGGTTAGAAAGGGAATATACGACAACTCTGAGGTTGGGGAAGAAGGGTGACAACTCTGAGGTTGGGGAAAGAGGCGTCAACTCTGAGGTTGGAGATAAAAGGAGTGTTCATCAACTCTAAGGTTGAGAAAAGGTATACGACAACTCTGAGGTCGGTAAAAAAGGGGCGTCAACTCTGAGGTTGGACAAAACAGGCGTCAACTCTGGGGTTGGGGAAAATTGGTGTCAACTCTAAGGTTGAGGCTCTCTTTGGAGGATTAGAATCACTATTTTTATTGAGGGTTGATCTGGGCTTTCGTACAAGGTACCAAATCTTGCTTATGCTTCGATGCATGTTTGAATTTTTATATGGCGTAATGCTCCAAATCAAATGGAAATGCTACACAATTTGGTAGATACAATGCAATGATGATAACTACATGCAAGAATGAGAGGACAGTCCATCGGGGAATGCGCAGAATAGAACAAGCAAACTTCACTGAGAAAGGGGTCACCGCTATCTAATCTCCTGTGGGGAGATAACCAACTGTACCACTAATAACCACTGGTGATTCAAACTCAGTTGGGGAATCGTAAGCTGAATTGCGAACTCTGTTGGGGAGATGCCAATGAAGATTAGACTTTGAACTGTTGAGAATGCCAATAAACATTGGACTTTGACTTACGGGGAAATACTAGATCTGACTTTTGAGGAAGAAAATACTCTGACTTCTCACCATCTTCAAACTGCTTGAAAATATTCCATCGTCTTACCCTGCTGAGAATGAGGAATCCACCTACACTGCTGGGGATAAGAAATCCTCATAAAGAACCCTTTTCAATTTGAGGAAGATTGTCTGCTTGGGAAAGAATAGAAATTCCACACCTCGCTGGAAAAAGATACTTTATGGCCCCTTGTTGGGGGAGAAACTTCAAAAGCCTCACGCCGGGGATAATTTTCTGCTGATCAACTGCATACTGATTATCAAGAGTGAATAACAGTTCCTTTAATTCTCGACTTGTCCCAGACCAACGGGTCTAATGGAAGAAATCATCTCAAGAGGATTTTATAGAAGACCGGGCGTCAACGCTGCCCCAGGTTCTTCAAACTCTTGGAGAGATTTATTGGATCTCGACGTAACGGCCCCAGATTATATGATCTATGAAGGAATTTGCCTCGAGAGGACTTGTAATGACTTGAAATACTCCGCCTCAGTATTTTGAACCTTGAAGATGTGCTTCTGATTAACCGTCTTCTGGAGAGGATAACTTCTCGTGCTCTTGAGGTGGCCTGCCTCGATATGAGCCTTAAAGTGAACTTTTGCCCCAGTTTGGCTGAACTTTAGAGAGATTTCTCAATGTGATTGCCCCAAATTGGCTACATCTTATCACGACTTACTGGGAAAACCCATGCTCTACAGAGTCTCTTGGCAACACGCCCCTTGACATGACTGTCCTTTCGAAATTTTCAAGCATTTCGACCCGGCAGGGTCAAGCTTCTCGACTGACGTTCATTATGTAAGCTTCCTTGATGCTTAGGTACATGTATGCAAGCAGAAAATTTTTATTGGGAGAATGATAATTCCAATGCAATAAACATGTTAACCTTGAAGTTTTTATTGCAAATATGTCGCAAAACCCTGTGAACAAGTCGCTAGCTAGGAGGCGACATTGATTTTTGAATGCAAAATGAAATTCTGGCACAATTATCAGATGTCCTACACAGATGTTGAGACACTGATATCCAACACAATGAACAAGATAACAATAAAAATAACAGTGCAGAAAGTAAATAACACAGTGATATGTTTACCCAGTTCGGATCAACAATCCTACTCTGGGGGCTACCAAGCCAGGGACGAAACCAATATACGATAGTATCAATTCACAAATCATACAATTACCAAATAATCTGCTCACTTAATCACTACCCTTCCTATGACTTCTACCTAAGACTCACCTAGGTATGAGGCCCTCCTCAAATCTCTCTGCAACCACAACCCGTGATTGGTATCTTTCCACACAAGTAACAAACCGAAAGTCACACTTTCAAAAACACACAATTCTCAATACTTCAAAGCTTATGAGAATTGACACACAAGAAACTCAATGCTTAAAAGCTTATGAGCAACTGACAGAACTTACAACACAAAAACCAGTCCTTATACTGTTATCAGAATGATACCAGTTAGGCTCACAAAATACACTCGAAACCCTAACAAAAACACATGTAAGTTCCACACCTAAACTAGGTTTACATCAGTCAATATATAGCATTTAATCTGGACTGAATTGGGCTTCAAAAACGCAGCAAATAGACTGCTCACAAATCTGCAAAATAAACTCCAACAAAATAGGTCTTCAATCCAAAGTTTCCTAATATGTCTCCATAATTAGAAACAGCTGAAAATCCGAAAGACCAACAAATAAACATAATCCAAAAATGCTTTGGATGCCACATAGGATAACCAAATATTCACAGAATATTTAGTAACAAATCTCAGCAATAGAATCTGCTTCTAAACTGAATCCAAACGCGATGTCCTAAGAGCAGGTATGGGACATCTTCATTCGACATGTTGAATGCAGCCACCTAGAACATCTTGTTTCAACATCTTGCTGCTATAATAGTTTTAGCAAAATAAATGCCAACCACAGAATCAAAGAAATAACAATCTCCCCCTTTGGCTTATTTTGGCTAAAAACTACACACACAAAAAACTTGTAAAGAAGCACACAAAAAAAAATCCATATCAGACAGCAGCGAAATACCAACATCACACAGCAAAAAACACACAGCACATAGCAGCACTCCCCTTCAGCTGCATATCAGACAGCAGCGAAATACCAACATCACACAGCAAAAAAACACACAGCACATAGCAGCACTCCCCTTCAGTTGCATACAACACACAACACACAACACATCATAGCAGCATAGCAAAACTCCCCCTCAACAGCAACAACATTCCACAATCTCCCCCTCAACTACTGCAGCAGCACAAGCATATCACACACAAACATACTACTCCCCCTTTTTAGCCATAAATATGACAAAGGCAAGTAGAACAAGTCAAAGTAAAAATAAACCAGAGTAAACTGCATCAGAGAGTAGATGCACACCACATCACATGCCCAAATGTCATGCACAAACTTCAGTATTTTCCCTTCATTCACACACTGCACTACCAGAACCTCCTTTACTCTTTCCAATCTGGCAGCCAGAAGGAACATTAATTGCTATAGTTCTTCATGAATGCAAACCCCAAGTCTGCTCCTCAGGTTTTCAAACTGAACTGCATCTAGAGCCTTGGTAAATATGTCAGCAAGCTGATTTTCTGTGCTCACATGCTCAAGAGTTATGACTTTGTCCTCCACAAGTTCTCTGATGAAGTGATGCCTGATATCAATGTGCTTAGTCCTGCTATGTTGAATGGGATTTTTGGAAATATTAATAGCGCTCAGGTTGTCACAAAACAATGTCATGACATCTTGTGTGACATTATACTCAGATAACATCTGCTTCATCTATACCAGTTGAGCACAACTACTTCCAGCTGCTATGTACTCAACTTCAGCAGTAGAAAGCGATACAGAATTTTGCTTCTTACTAAACCATGAAATAAGATTATTTCCCAAAAATAAACATCCTCCAGAGGTACTCTTCCTATCATCAGCACTTCCAGCCCAATCAGCATCACAGTAACCTACTAAAATGGGACTTGAGTCATGGGAGTACAACAACCCATAATCACATGTACCACTCACATACTTAAGAATTCTCTTTACTTGATTGATGTGACTGACCTTGGGTTCCGCTTGGTATCTTGCACACACACCAACAGCAAATGTTATGTCTGGCCTACTTGCTGTAAGATACAGCAGACTGCCAATCATACTTCTATACAAACTTTGTTCAACATTCACTCCCTTTTCATCTTTGGATTACTTCAAGTGAGTAGGAGCAGGAGTCCTCTTATGCTTGGCATTATCCAGTCCAAACTTCTTCACAATGTTCCTCGCATATTTGCTCTGACAGATAAAAATGGAGTCTTCCATCTGCTTGACTTGTAATCCAAGGAAGTAGGTCAATTCACCTACCAGGCTCATCTCAAATTCGGATTGCATTTGATTGACAAAATGTTGGACCATTTCATCCGACAACCCACCAAACACAATATCATCTACATAAATCTGAGCAATCATTAGTTTCCCATCCTTCTCCTTAACAAAAAGTGTTTTATCAATACCACCCTTCCTGTATCCATTGTTGACTAAGAACTCAGTCAGTCTTTCATACCAAGCTCGTGGAGCTTGTTTCAGCCCATACAAAGCCTTCTTCAGCTTGAAAATATGATCAGGAAAATTTGGATCCACAAACCCTTTAGGCTGCTCAACATAGGCTTCCTCATTAAGATAGCCATTCAGAAAGGCACTTTTGACATCCATTTGAAACAATCTGAATTTCAACAAACATGCCACTCCTAGCAGAAATCTGATGGATTCCAATCGAGCCACAGGAGCAAATGTTTCATCGAAGTCTACTCCTTCAATCTGTGTGTATCCTTGAGCAACTAATCTGGCTTTGTTCCTGGTAACAACTCCTTGTTCATCAGACTTATTCTTATAAACCCATTTTGTTCCAATCACATTTGTTCCTGCTGGTCGTGGTACCAGTTCCCAGACTTCATTCCTCTTGAATTGACAAAGTTCATCTTGCATAGCACTTATCCAGAACTCATATGTCAATGCTTCTTTGACATTCTTTGGTTCAATCTTTGAAACAAAGCATGCATTTGACACAGTCTCCCTCGTTCTGGTTCTTACACCTTCATTCAGATCTCCAATAATCAATTCCTTAGGGTGATCCTTCTGAATCCTTATAGAAGGTCCCCCGTTAGCATCCTCTACCTCTTCATTCTCAGGTCTAGTGTCGGTTTCTTGAGCACTATCCTCCACAGACTCAATGTCTTGGGAGATTTCATTGTTCATGGGCAGACATGCTCCAACATCATCTGGGACATCTTCGTCTTTGCCAGAGTCATCAACCACCACATTTATGGATTCCATAATCACCTTAGTTCTGGAATTAAATACCCTATATGCTTTATTGTTTGTAGAGTATCCCAAAAATATTCCTTCCTCACTCTTAGGATCCATCTTTCGCCTCTGCTCACGATCCGCCTCTGATCTGATAGTCACTCTATTGTGTATATAGCAAGCAGTGTTCATGGCTTCAGCCCAAAACTGACATGGAAGCTTTTTGGCATGAATCATGACTCTTGCACACTCTTGTATAGTCCTGTTCTTCCGTTCCACCACACCATTCTGCTGAGGAGTGATCGGTGATGAGAATTCATGAGTGATTCCCTCAGATAAGCAGAACTCTTCAAACCTGCTATTTTCGAATTCTTTCCCATGGTCACTTCTGATCCGAACAACACCACAATCCTTTTCCCGTTGAATCCTTTGACACAACTCTTTAAAGGCTGCAAATACTTTAAACTTTTATCTGATAAAACTTATCCAAGTGAATCTGGAGTAGTCATCTACGACAACATAGGCATACTTCTTCCCACCAAGACTTTCAACCTGTATAGGTCCCATTAAGTCCATGTGAAGAAAGTCCAGAACTCTAGAAGTTGTGGTAAGATGTTGAAGCCTCTTGTGTGACACCCTTGTTTGCTTCCCAACTTGACATTCACCACATATTTTATCCTCATCAATCTTCATCTTGGGAATACCTCTAACAGCTTCACTTGACATAACTTTCTTCATCCCTTTCAGGTGTAAGTGACCCAATTTCTGATGCCACAGTTTGGTTTCATCTTCCTTTGACATCAAACAAGTAGACAGACTTTCAGGTTCTTGAGGATTCCACATATAGCAGTTATCCTTTGACCTGGTTCCCTTCATAACAACTTCATATTTCTCATTGGTTACTAGACATTCAGATTTGGTGAAATTTACTTTGAGACCTACATCACACAGTTGGCTTATACTGATTAAATTTGCGGTTAGCCCTTTGACAAATAGAACACGATCTAGATTTGGTTGTCCTGTGTAGTCCAGCTTTTCAACACCTTTTATTTCACCCTTTGATCCATCCCCAAAGGTGACATAATTGGTGGAGTGAGGCTTGATATCTGACAAGAATTTCTTCACACCAGTCATGTGTCTTGAACAACCACTGTCAAAGTACCAATCTTCTCTTGTAGATGCTCTAAGAGAGGTATGTGCTATGAGACCAGCCATCATTTGTCTAGGGATCCATCTTCTCTTCACTTTACCCCAACTCTGTCCTTTATTTTGTTGCTGAGCAGTTTTGGGATAGCCGTGCAGCTTGTAGCAAAAGGACTTTAAGTGACCAATCTTTCCACAGTAATGGCATCTCCATGGTTTATACTTTGATCTACAAACTCTTTTCTGATGCTTCATCTGATGTTGAAACATGTGATTTGACATCCCTTCTTCTTGCTTTATTTTCTGAGGAACAAACTTCAATACAGGCTTCTTGTAAGTCTCTGCTTGATTGTTAAAACCAAGGCCTTGCACATTTCCAGCATCTTTCCCAGTCTGAAGAATCTCATCCAGCTGCGTGGTACCATTGTTCAGCATTCTTATAGACTTGGTCATATTGTCAAGTTTTGACTTTTTCCATTCAACTTCCTCTTTTAGATCCGCAATGGTTGATAGATGTTCTTCCTTCTCAGCTTCTAGTTGAGCTATTAGAACCTTCTGTTCCAATATTATCTGGCACCTTTCTTCATTCTTGATACACAACTCTGAAAACCCTGTGAAGACTTCTTCCTTAGTGAGTTCTCCAACATATGATTCTTTGTCAGAGTCAGACTCACAAGTAGTTTCTCCATCAGCCTTACAGATCCCAGTCAAAGTTGTCACCAATTTTGCTGATTCTTCTTCAAGATCACTCTCAGACTCTCCTTCTGACCAAGACACTGATAAGCCCTTCTTCTGCCTTTTGAGATACGTGGGACACTCAGTCATTATGTGCCCATATCCCTCACATTCAAAACACTAAACTCTCTTCCCTTGATTGGAGTCTTCTTCAGTTCTGGATCTTCTACCTCCATCCTAGTTCTTACTGATATCGAGTGACTTGTTCTGAGCATTTACTCTCGACTTCCAGTCAATCCTTTTCAACACTTTGTTAAATTGTTTTCCAAGCAATACCAGATCTTTAGACACCCCTTCATCTCTGACCAGGTCACCTTCATCTTCTGAGTCACCAGCATTTGACACAAAAGCTATGCTCTTCTTCTTTTCAGACTTTTCACTGATCCCTAATTCAAATGTTTGAAGAGATCCCACCAGTTCATCCACTTTCATCTTGCCTATATACTGAGCTTCCTCTATAGCAGTCACTTTCATGTCAAATCTCTTAGGTAGAGATCTGAGGATTTTTCTGACCAGTTTGCTGTCAGACATCTTTTCACCTAAGCACTAGAGGCATTAGCTATCTCAATAATGTTCATGTGAAAATCATGAATGCTCTCATCCTCTTTCATCTTCAAACTCTCAAACTTGCTAGTGAGAAGCTGAAGCTTTGACATCTTCACCTTTGAAGTCCCTTCATGAGCAACCTTCAAGACCTCCCATGCCTCTTTTACAATGGTGCAATGTTCAATCAATCTGAAGATATTCTTGTTGACACCATTAAACAATGCATTCATGGCTTTGGAATTTCCCATGGACCCTTTGTAATCTGCATCATCCCAGTCTTCCTCTTCCTTCACCACATCAGTAGGGGTACCTTTTTCATCTTTAACGTTTGGGGGCTCCCATCCTTTTATAACAGCTTTCCATGCTTGATCATCCATGGATTTGATGAATGCTATCATCCTTGGTTTCCAATAGTCATTGTTGGAACCATCAAGCAGAGGTGGTTTGTTCAGAAATCCTCCATCCTTGTCCATTGTACCAGAAAGTACCTTCCCTGAATCTCACCCAGAACCAAACAAGGGTGCAAGCTCTTGATGCCAATTGAAATTCTGGCACAGATATCAGATGTCCTACACAGATGTTGAGACACTGATATCCAACACAATGAACAAGATAACAATAAAAATAACAGTGCAGAAAGTAAATAACACAGTGATATGTTTACCTAGTTCGGATCAATAATCCTACTCTAGGGGCTACCAAGCCAGGGACGAAACCAATATACGATAGTATCAATTCACAGATTATATAAATACCGAATAATCTGCTCACTTAATCACTACTCTTCCTATGACTTCTACCTAAGACTCACCTAGGTATGAGGCCCTCCTCAAATCCCTCTGCAACCACAACCTGTGATTGGTATCTTTCCACACAAGTAACAAACCGAAAGTCACACTTTCAAAAACACACAATTCTCAATACCTCAAAGCTTATAAGAATTGACACACAAGAAACTCAATGCTTAAAAGCTTATGAGTAACTGACAGAACTTACAACACAAAAACCAGTCCTTATACTGTTATCAGAATTATACCAGTTAGGCTCACAAAATACACTCGAAACCCTAACAAAAACACATGTAAGTTCCACACGTAAACTAGGTTTACATCAGTCAATATATAGCATTTAATATGGACTGAATTGGGCTTCAATAACGCAGCAAATAGACTGCTCACAAATCTGCAAAATAAACTCCAACAAAATAGGTCTTCAATCCAAAGTTTCCTAATATGTCTCCATAATTAGAAACAGCTGAAAATCCGAAAGACCAACAAATAAACATAATCCAAAAATGCTTTGGATGCCATATAGGATAACCAAATATTCACAGAATATTTAGTAACAAATCTCAGCAACAGAATCTGCTTCTAAACTGAATCCAAACGCGATGTCCTAAGAGCAAGTATGGGACATCTTCATTCGACATGTTGAATGCAGCCACCTAGAACATCTTGTTTCAACATCTTGCTGCTATAATAGTTTTAGCAAAATAAATGCCAACCACAGAATCAAAGAAATAACAGAAAACAATACGCACATGCAATACAAACAAAAATCTTATTAGCACAACTCATGGGAGTCAGGAATGCTATCTTATTGAAGTACACCTTCGGAACAAACCCTGATTCAATTAGGACTTTTAAGGGTTGTAACGCGGCCTGGTTCACGGTTTTAGAAAAAAGGATTTATGGCTCAAAATTTTGTTTGTACCCACCCATTCTCCTTGATGTTCTCCAGTCCTATGTTCAGTTAATTTGGCACAAGCGCTCACCTTCCAAAATGATTTTTGTGAGGAGCGATGGTTAAGGAACCCACGAGGTTTTCGAAATGACAGTCACCCCTTTTATCTTAAGTGTTACGGTCACACGACTTTGTTCTTTATCGAGTATTTTTCTTTTGATCATACTTTTTCGTTTTTCATTTTTTTTATTTCCTTGATTTTTCCTGAACTGATTCTTTTTTAATCTTTCGATTTTGAAGTCCAGCGGGATGCCCTAACTTTTGCCTAAGTCGCTTGTTTTCAAGTTTTGGACTTAGCGGGCTTTATTTCTCCCATTTTTTTCTCTTTTGATTCTTTTTTTTTTGGACAAATCGTGTGACACTAGTTGTCTGACTTGTTTGAAAGGGTTGTGTTGGTTCTGTATTGGCAGCAATTTTGGTAAAACAATGTGTTGCATCAAGATGTTCTACTTGATGTCTTGACATGTTGTCTCTAACATTCTGCAGATGAAGTGTTGGTGGTGTTTGTTAGTATTGCAGACTTTGTGCATGATGTCAAACACGATGTTCTGACATCAGTAGACAGAACTTCCAGTTCAGATTTTTAGGTTTTATTTGCTGCGCTATTTTTAGCAATCTTTTGTGTGTTTATGTTATCTGATTGCTGCAAAATTTACTGAAGTGGTACTATATTTGAGTGTTATTTTTGGAGGCAATTTGTTTATGAAGAATAGGGAGTTGTTATTTTCATGCATAAATATTTGGAGATTAATTTGCTTTTATTGGAAATTAAATCAAGGATCTGCAATTACCCGAGCCCAAGGAATGTATTGCTATTTATAGATGATCAACCCTAACTGCTGCTCGTGGAGAATAAGGATTGTGAGAGTTGTGTTCAAGTTTTAGGGTTTGTGTTTTGTGTTTGTTTTTGTGAGCCATTCATTCATCTGTTTTGATGTTTGAATTGGACTGATTTAGTTGAGTTGTAATTTGTCCACTCTAAGCTTTTAAGCACGAGTGTATTGTTCTTGGTTGAAGCTCTTAAGCAAGACCAAGGTGTGTCTTTGAAGTGTGTATTCTACTTTCATTATTGTAAGTTGTTATCACTGCTGTGATTGAGGGGGAGTGAGAGGTGTCTCATATCTGAGAGTATCTTAGATAGAAGTGTCATTGGGTAGTCATTAAGTGAGTAGATTTTCAACTGGTGTGTTGGTTGTATAGTCTATGAATTAATACTACTAATAGTGGACTTCCTTCCTGGCTTGGTAGCCCCCAGATGTAAGTGTGTTTACACTGAACTGGATCAATAATTGATTGTGTTCTTTACTGTTGTTTTCAGCATTTTCTACCTTGTTCATTATTGTTAAGATATAAGTGTCGTGACATCACGTTCGATATCTCATATCTGTTGCCAGAATTTCAATTGGCATCAGAGCAGGCACCCTGTTCTGTTTTTGGGTGAGATATAGGGAAGTTACTTTCTGGTTCTATGGACAAGGAAGGAGGATTTGTGAATAGACCACCCATCTTGGATGGATCTAACTATGATTATTGGAAACCACGCATGGTGGCCTTCTTGAAATCTTTGGATAGCAGGGCCTGGAAAGCTATCATAAAAGGATGGAAACATCCTGTCATTGTTGGGAAAGATGGAATAGCTACATCTGAGCTGAAACCTGAGGAAGAATGGACTAAGGAGGAGGATGAACTGGCTCTTGGAAATTCTAGAGCATTGAATGCCTTGTTCAATGAAATTGACAGAAATATATTCAGATTGGTGAATAATTGTGAAGTTGCTAAAGATGCTTGGGACATACTCAAGACTACTCATGAAGGTACCTCTAAAGTGAAGATGTCAAGACTTCAGCTACTGACTTCCAAATTTGAAGAGTTAAAGATGAAGGAAGATGAAAGCATACATGACTTTCATATGAATGTTCTTGAAATAGCCAATGCTTCAAGTGGCCTTGGTGAAAAGATGTCTGATGAAAAGCTGGTGAGAAAGATACTTAGGTCTCTTCCCAAGAGATTTGCTATGAAGGTGACTGCCATAGAAGAAGCTCAAGATATCAGCAAAATGAGGGTGGATGAACTTATTGGATCTCTCCAAACATTTGAGCTAGGAATAAGTGACAAACCTGAAAAGAAAGCCAAAGGCATAACATTTGTGTCCAAAGCTGAAGAGGGAAAGGAGGAATGTGATCAGGAAACCAATGAAAGTATGTTTAATGATATAGTTCTGCTAGGAAGGCAGTTCAACAAGTGATGAAGAGGATGAACCTAAAGACTAGGTATAATGTCAAGAACAACTCATCTGACATCAACAGGTCTAGTGGTGATGGGAGAAGAACTAGGTCTGAAGAAAATTCCTCTCAAGGGAAAGGAATTCAGTGCCATGAATGTGAGGGGTTTGGTCACGTTAGAACTGAATGTGCTACTTACCTCAAGAAATAAAAGAAGAGTCTAGCTGTTTCCTGGTCTGATGAGGATTCAGGTAGTGAAATTGAAGAGGAATCTGCTAATCATGTGACAGCTTTGACAGGAAGATATGTTTCTGATGGAAATTGTAGTGATGAGGAATTAACCTTTGAAGAGCTTGCAGCTTCGTACCAAGACCTATGTAGCAGAAGTAAAGAAGTGTGTCAAGAAAGTGAGGGGCAAAAGAAACTCATAATCCAACTAGAAGCTGATAATGCTGAATTGGAAAATGAAGTCAGCTTGTTGAATTCCAAACTTGATCAAATGACCAAATCTCTCAGAATGCTAAATAGTGGAACTGACACATTGGAAGAAATACTTCAATATGGAAGAATGGCAGGAGATTTGACTGGGTTGGGTTTTGAGAAGGATTACTCTGCAGAGGTTGTTTCTTCAGAGCCTAAGCAAAACATGTCTCATCCGATGTCTCAACATCATGGGAAAGTTCATGTTCCTGAACCTAAGAAGTTTATGCCTCATCAGCCACCACAACATCATGGAGGAAGAAAACCTCAACATCATGGGAGAAGACATCCAAATCACTTCAGAGAAAGGTTTCAGAGATGGAGATGCCACTATTGTGGAAGGATTGGTCATATAAAACCTTTCTGTTTCAGACTTTTTGGTTATCCTAAGGTTGTTCCTCAAGCTAAATCAAATCAAAGGACTTCTTCTAATGGAAGACAATGGGTTCCCAAGGCTGCTGCTACAAGTTTAATAGCTCACATGTCTCTCAGAGTTTCAGCTAAAGAGGATTGGTATTTTGATAGTGGTTGCTCTAGGCACATGACAGGGATTAAGAATTTGTTGGTTGACATCAAATCTCACACCACAAGCTATGTGACTTTTAGTGATGGAGCTAAGGGTGAAATCAAGCGGATTGGAAAGCTGGACTGCTCAGGAGTTCTAGAAATTGATAATGTGCTGCTGGTTAAAGGACTCACTGTTAACCTGATAAGTATCAGTCAACTGTGTGATCAAGGGTTTAATGTTAACTTCACCAAATCTGAATGTTTGGTTACAAATGAAAAGAATGAAGTTATCATGAAGGGAGTTAGATCTAAGGATAACTGCTACCTATGGATTCCTCAAGATTCTAGCTATTCCTCAATTTGTGCTCTTGATAAAGATGATGAAGTAAAGTTGTGGCATCAAAAACTTGGTCATCTGCATCTAAAAGGTATGAAAAGAATCATCAACATGGAAGTTGTCAGAGGAATACCTAAGCTGAAGATTGAAGAAGGAAGGGTATGTGGTGAATGTCAGATTGGAAAGCAAACCAAAATTTCACATCAGAAGATTAACCATCTCACTACCTCTAAGGTGTTGAAACTTCTTCACATGGACTTAATGGGGCCTATGCAAGTGGAGAGTCTTGGTGGGAAGAAGTATGCTTATGTGGTGGTTGATGACTTTTCAAGATACACTTGGATTAGCTTTATAAGAGAAAAATCTGAAGTGTTTGAAGTGTTTAAGGATTTGTGCCAAAGACTTCAAAGAGAAAAGGAGAGTAATGTTGTCAGGATCAGAAGTGATCATGGAAAGGAGTTTGAGAATCAGAAATTTGCTGAATTTTGCTCAACTGAAGGGATTAGTCATGAATTCTCATCTCCTATTACTCCACAACAAAATGGAGTTGTTGAAAGAAAGAATAGAACTATCCAAGAATCATCTAGAGCTATGATTCATGCCAAGAAACTGCCTTACCACTTCTGGGCTGAAGCTATGAACACTGCTTGTTATGTTCATAATAGAGTGACCCTAAGAACAGGAACCAGTACTACATTGTATGAGATATGGAAGGGAAGAAAGCCTACTGTTAAATACTTCCATGTGTTTGGCAGCAAATGTTATATCTTGGCTGATCGTGAGAAAAGAAGAAAGATGGATCCTAAAAGTGGTGAAGGAATCTTCTTGGGCTACTCTACTAACAACAGAGCCTATAGAGTATTCAACTCCAGAACTAAGGTTATGATGGAGTCTATAAATGTTTTTGTTGATGATTTGTATAAGGAAGTTGATGTTCTAGAGGATGTTGGAACATTCCTTGATTTGCCTGCAGAAGCTTCAGAAGACAACACAGATCCTAGTCCTACAAATGTTGAATCTGAATCTGAACCAGTCAACAAGGGACCCTCCATCAGAATTCAGAAAGATCATCCAAAGGAGCTTATCATAGGTGATATGAACTCTGGTGTTACTACTAGGTCAAGAGAAGTTGTTTCTAACTCCTGTTTTGTGTCAAGAATTGAACCCAAAAATGTTAAAGAAGCCTTGAATGATGAGTTTTGGATCAATGCTATGCAAGAAGAGCTAGGACAATTCAAGAGGAATGAAGTTTGGGAACTGGTTCCTAGACCTGAAGGGACAAATGTGATTGGAACTAAGTGGATACACAAGAACAAATCTGATGAGCAGGGAGTGGTCACTAGAAATAAAGCAAGGTTGGTTGCTCAAGGATATACCCAAGTTAAAGGGGTTGACTTTGATGAAACTTTTGCTCCTGTGGCTAGGCTTGAATCCATGAGACTTTTCTTAGGTGTTGCTTGCATTCTCAAATTTAAACTGTTTCAGATGGATGTTAAGAGTGCTTTCTTAAATGGATACTTGAATGAAGAAGTCTATGTTGAACAACCCAAGGGATTCATTGATCCAACATATCCTAATCATGTCTTCAAGTTGAGAAAGGCTCTGTATGGGTTGAAGCAAGCTCCTAGAGCTTGGTATGAAAGGCTAACTGAATTTCTGAATCTGAATGGTTACAGAAAAGGTGGGATAGACAAGACATTGTTTGTTAAAGAAGAAGGAGGGAAGATCATGGTTGCTAAAATATATGTTGATGATATTGTGTTTGGTGGGATGTCTGATGAGATGGTTAAACATTTTGTTCAGCAAATGCAGTCAGAATTTAAGATGAGTCTTGTTGGTGAATTAACTTATTTCCTTTGTCTGCAAGTCAAGCAAATGGAAGATTCAATCTTTCTGTCTCAAAGCAAGTATGCCAAGAATATAGTCAAGAAGTTTGGAATGGAGAATGCTAGTCATAAGAGGACCCCTGCACCTACTCATCTGATATTATCCAAAGATGAAAAAGGTGTGAGTGTTGATCAAAGTCTGTACAGAAGCATGATTGGTAGTTTGCTATATCTTACAGCTAGCAGACCTGACATTTCCTTTGCAGTAGGGGTGTGTGCCAGATACCAAGCTGAACCAAAATTTAGCCATATAAATCAGGTGAAAAGGATCCTGAAGTATGTGAATGGTACAAGTGACTATGGTATGATGTACAATCATGGAACTGGGTCCATGCTGAGTGGATATTGTGATGCTGATTGGGCTGGAAGTGCTGATGACAGAAAAAGCACATCAGGTGGCTGCTTCTTTTTGGGAAGTAATCTTATTTCATGGTTTAGCAAGAAGCAAAATTGTGTGTCTTTATCTACTGCTGAGGCTGAGTATATAGCTGCAGGAAGTAGTTGTTCTCAACTAGTGTGGATGAAACAAATACTGTCTGAGTACAATGTCAAGCAGGATGTCATGACATTATACTGTGACAACCTGAGTGCTATCAATATATCCAAGAATACTATTCAACACAGCAGGACTAAGCACATTGATATACGTCATCACTTCATCAGAGACCTAGTGGAAGACAAAGTGGTTACCTTGGAACATGTTGCCACTGAAAGACAATTGGCTGACATTTTTACTAAGGCTTTAGATGCAAATCAGTTTGAAAATTTAAGGGACAAAGTAGGTATTTGCATATATGAGGATTTGTAGCAATTAATGGATTTATGGAATGTTGCACTAAAGTACAGGATGATGATGATTTGTATTGAAGGAAAATCTACAGATGTATTATGTGTGCAAGTGTATTTCTCTATTTGGTGTTCAAGTGATATTATCAAAATTAGAGTAAATGTAAAGAAAATTGGAAACAATCAAAAGCAAATCAACTGCTGGAAGCATTCTTTATTAGAAGTTTATTACAAAGATATCGCCTGACCAGTCAAAGATGTAGTTGTTGGAGGTGGTGTATTTTCCCTTGTGTCCTGTGCAATTTTTTTTGAAAATTGTGTTTTGTACTTTTGCTGGTTTTCTGTTGTGTCGTGCTTCTGAGGGTGTTTGTCCAATTGTGGCTAAAAAGGGGGAGAGTAGTGTAGTAGTTGTTTTGCTGGTTTTGCAGATGGTTTTGTAGATGGTTTTCTAGTGTGCAGGTACTGGTTTTCTTCTTTGTTTTTCTGTGCTCCTTGGCTTGAGGGGGAGTTTCTGGTTTTCTGAGAATGTTAGTTGTGTTTGTGTGGGTTGCTGCAGGAATCTCTGATATGGAGTTGTTTTAGCCAAAATTTGCCAAATGGGGAGTTTGTTGGTTCTGTATTGGCAGCAATTTTGGTAAAACAATGTGTTGCATCAAGATGTTCTACTTGATGTCTTGACATGCTGTCTCTAACATTCTGCAGGTGAAGTGTTGGTGGTGTTTGTTTATATTGCAGACTTTGTGCATGATGTCAAACACGATGTTTTGACATCAGTAGACAGAACTTCCAGTTCAGATTTTTAGGTTTTATTTACTGCGCTATTTTTAGTAATCTTTTGTGTGTTTATGTTATCTAATTGCTGCGAAATTTACTAAAGTGGTAATATATTGGAGTGTTATTTTTGGAGGCAATCTGTTTATGAAGAATAGGGAGTTGTTATTTTCATGCATATAGATTTGGAGATTAATTTGCTTTTATTGGAAATTAAATCAAGGATCTGCAATTGCCCAAGCCCAAGGAATGTATTGCTATTTATAGATGATCAACCATAACTGCTGCTCGTGGAGAGTAAGGATTGTGAGAGTTGTGTTCAAGTTTTAGGGTTTATGTTTTGTGTTTGTTTTTGTGAGCCATTCATTCATTTGTTTTGATGTTTGAATTGGACTGATTTAGTTGAGTTGTAATTTGTCCACTCAAAGCTTTTAAGCACGAGTGTATTGTTCTTGGTTGAAGCTCTTAAGCAAGACCAAGGTGTGTCTTTGAAGTGTGTCTTCTACTTTCATTATTGTAAGTTGTTATCACTGCTGTGATTGAGGGGGAGTGAGAGGTGTCTCATATCTGAGAGTGTCTTAGATAGAAGTGTCATTGGGTAGTGATTAAGTGAGTAGATTGTCAACTGGTGTGTTGGCTGTAGAGTCTATGAATTGATACTACTAATAGTGGACTTCCTTCCTGGATTGGTAGCCCCCATATGTAAGTGTTTACGCTGAACTGGGTCAACAATTGATTGTGTTCTTTACTGTTGTTTTCTGCATTTTTTACCTTGTTCATTATTGTTAAGATATAAGTGTCGTGACATGACGTTCGACATCTCATATCTGTTGCCAGAATTTCAGGTTGTGACTGCCTCATTCCTTAGTCGATGAGGGATAGCCATTATGGTTTCACGTCCCCTGATCTCCTGATGTGTGAGGGAAGAAAGGGAATGGATCATCAGATGCACATTCCTTTTGAAATTTGGGTGCTCGGTCAAATTACTAATAACTATCCTGCCCCAGGTTAAATGTGAGGGTTCTTTCATATGAAAAGAAACTCCAACTTCAAGGTTCAAAGGGGTTGACAAGGGTCTATCTCCCTTATATCTCCGGTATTTGGGGATTTGAAACAATTCCTGTACATCATCAATAGGGTTTTATCCAAAAGCATACAACAAACAATTTTGCATTTTTACTGCATCATCCTCCCTCCAAGAGTTTAAGCAAGAAAGTTGGTATTGCAATGCACAAAAATATCATATGAATAAATAAGAATGAATTACTTCAAGAAAAACACATTCATTGCATTAAGGTCATTATTCAAAACAAACAAGTCTTTACATGCGTACAATGCTTTAACAAGAAATGAAAGATTACAAATGAAAATATAGTAAAGAAGCTGAAGATTGCCATTGTCGAGGAGGCTTGACTCCGTCTGAACTTATTGCTTCTAATGACATAATTGCAGTCTGAGTGCTCACTTGAGAAATGAGGCTTCAATTGATGTGCAGGTCGTCTGCAGTGAATGTAATGACCCCTGAATCGACCAGATCTTGCACCTTGTGCTTGAACACGTTGCAATTTTCAATTGAATGACCTGGTGTGTCCGAGTAATACTCACATCTAGCATCCAGATCATAATCAGGAGGAATGGGGTCGGGAATAGGCTTGGCCTCCCTTAGTTGAACCAGATAACTCTCAAGTAGACGAGCAAGAACTTGATTGTGAGGAATAGGAAGTGGATTGAACCTTCTCTCAGGCCTTCGTGATCTTTGTTGTCTCTGTTGCTGAGGAGCATATGGTTGCTGATACTGAATAGGCTGTTGAACAACAGGAGGAATATACACAACACTAGTTTCTCCTTCTTTTCTCTTGGGGAACCCGACATAAGGTTTCTTTGCATCTTCAGAGGAACCAACAGCAATTTGAATCTTTCCCATTTTGATGCCGTTTTCGACTCTTTCTCCTGCCAATACAAGGTCTGAAAACCCAGCTGACAAACATCCAACCAATTTCTCATAATAAGGCCCATGAAGCGTAGCCTTGAACATATCAATGAGTTCTCGCTCCATCATTGGAGGTTGAACTCGGGAAGCCAATTCATGCCACCTCTGGGCGTACTCTTTGAAGCTTTCATTTTATCTCTGAGAAAGACTTTGCAATTGCATTCTATTGGGTACCATGTCTGTATTGTATTGGTAGTGCTTAACGAAAGCTTCTGCCAAACCTCTCCAGCTTTTAATACGCGTTCTCTCCTGGCTCATATACCAGTCTAAAGATGCCCCAACTAGGCTGTCCTGAAAGAAATGCATCAGTAGTTTCTCGTCGTCCGAATAGGCAGACATTTTTCTGGAATATGCCCTAATGTGAATCTTGGGGTAGGTGGTTCCATTGTACTTTTTGAAAATAGACACCCTGAACTTCGGAGGAATTTTCACACCTGGGACCAACCCTAAGTCAGACATGTCCATACCCAAAGCATTTTGGCTCTCAAAAGCCTTCATTCTCTCCTCGAGCATACGAAACTTCCTGTCCGCCTCAGTAGGGAAACTCATCTCAGCATCATAAAATTGTTCATCCTGATTATCCACCTCCCGACGAGGAATAGGAATCTTAGCAGCACTTCTTCTGGATTGACTCATAGGAGGGGGTGAAGGGATATCGTACGTGGAGGATTTACATCTCCGCCCGGAGTATGACCACCGACAACATTCCCATTACCAGCCTCTGGGATAACAACAGCAGCCCTGTGAATAACCGCCCTTAATTCCTCTTGACGTTGAGCCATACCCTGCATCACCTCCATGAACTGAGCCATACGAGTATGGAATTCTGATAACTCTTATCGCACCTGATCCATGATTCTCCTCTGATTGCTTCGAGTTGCGTGTGGTGAGAATTCAGGTTTGCAGTTCTGGAGAAAATACCAAGTCGGAATAAGAATTCCCATCTTTGAATACCTGTTATGCATATGAGTATAAGAATGCAAATGTCATGTGATGCAAATGCAAAGACACGGGTTCAAGGTGTCCATAAATCCTGAATAACTCTTGTGCTGATGACTGAATAAGTTCAACTATCTGCTCTAAAGAAAATACCGGAATACCAGAATATCAGAATACCGGAATAATCAGAATACCAGAATACCAGGCTGATAAGTCCACACTGATAAGAAAATCAGAATACCAGGTAGGTTGAAGGTTACGGTTACCTATAAACCTGTAAACACCCAGCCCCTCTCACATGTGGGTTCTAAAACTGAGGATCCTCAGCGTCACGGACTCTCAGGTCAAGAAATGATGATACGGTCACCATTTCTGGTTTGGCATCATCATCATCAATCGAGGAGGCCTCAACTGATTCCCCTAAAAAAGGGCATCATATAGCAAGTTATCAGTTTCGGGTCCTCGGATCAAGAAGTATAATGGGTTTGCCATTTCTGGTCTACCATTATTACCTCTTGGGAGGAGTGACTCAATTGAGTTATCTGGAATGGTTGCAGAGTCGACAGCTCTCTAGGTTACATTATATCGTCTGCCCCAACGCGCAGGATAGAACATCACCAAAGAAAACCTCATCTGGATGTGGAATTTTCATGTATACTAAGTCTGGCCATACGCCACACAAGTCACACTAGTTTCCACTCTAATCCTAGGTGTATACTCAAGCCTAGGTATTGGGCTTATCTCTCATGGAACCAACCCAACCAACAGCACAACAGCAGCAAAGCAATATGATAACAATAATCAAATGCGATAAATGCGGTAAAATACAGTAATATACAAAAAATAATGCACAAAAATAAACACCCAATGAAATAAAAACAGACAAGCCCTTGGATCGACTCGCATAGGGAACTAGAGTCCCCAGCAGAGTCGCCAGCTGTCGCAACTGTAAAAAAACAACCGGCGGGAATAGAACAGAAGAGTCACCACAGAACGTTATTTATCCCCGTCATACCCCAAATTTTTACCTCCAGGATTTCCCATCATTGTGCAAATCATCACCACAATATGGATGTATCATCATGCCTCATCAGTCTCCTCAAAGAGGGATGAGCATTCACCACAACCAAGAATTAGGATTTTGAGCCCTCTCTGAGCCTTAGACAAAGGATCAATCAAGAAATGACATGATATTCAACTTGTCTAACCTCTCAAACACCTATAAAGGATCAAGAGGACTCCCACATCAAGACTCAAGCACAAAGTTGCTACCTTCCAAGTAGATCAAGCCTCAAGATCGCCAGTGTCACCAAATTAGGGTTTTGGTCGACCAGGGCCTCCAGATGGGAATTTTCCTCTGGGCATGAGCCAATGCTTCAAAGCATAACCTAAGATACTCCAAGGAATCTCATGAACCCAATTATCAAGTCAATTTAGCCTCAGGGGATGCATTCACAAAAAATCAGGAATTAGGGTTTCTTGACCTAATTCACCCCTAAGTTGACTTTTGGGACAAAACATGAGCCAAGACATCAAGACATGATTTGAGAGTCTCCAATACACCATATTGATCCATTTGCAACAGTGGATTGATCCAAGAAACTTGATTCACAAGTTTCAATTTCATCTGAACCACAATTAGGGTTTTGTAGAAAAAGTCAACTGTGCCTTTGACTTTTGACCAAGACATGCTCCCAAGCCTTGGGACATGATTCAATACACCCTATATCACCTATAGAATCCATCTATTAAGTTTGATTTAGGTCAAGGACTTGATTTTATAGAGGATCGCATAGTTTAGATTTCATCTGCTGAAAAAGTCAACTATACAAAAAGTCAAAGTTTGACTTTTTGATTTTTTGGTCAACCAAGGTTCCTTAACCCTAAAATGATGTTAATGTGTGATTGGAATAATCATTCATCAATAAAAACCAAAGAAAATGGGTTAACTTGTAAAAGGGGTAACCATAAAAAAACTTAGAATTTTTCTAAGTTATGAAACAAAATGGCTAGGGTACCAACTTCCAAGGATCATAACTTGAGATCCAAGCAACCATTTTGGATGGTCCTAAGATGGATTTGTAGCTCTCATGACATACTTTAAAAGTGTTAACTACATCTTATTCCAATTCTTCATGGATTTTTAGTTATGGAGTGATCAAAATGGCTGAAAACATGAAAATCACATTTTTCCAAAACTTAGTGAAATTTTCACTAAGTCAAAATCTGCCTTACTTTTTCCAAAATGTAGGGAGATTTTTCACCTTGATCCAAGTCAAACCAGGTCTTGGGTTGGACATCAAAGTTGAAATATGCAATGAGAGCTTTCTAACAAGTACCAGATCATCTCCAAATTTCATTTGAGCAAGGAGATACAACCCTTGAAACATGGCCTCATGAACTGATTCTTCCAAGACAGATTTGGCAGATTTTGTGCATTTTGCTCGATTTGTTCAAATTTGACAAATCCAAGCCTTGTCATCATTTTGGACACATCTGAGGATCAAATCCAAGGGGGATGATTTGATCTCCAAGCCTCCAAAGTCCATGAATCTACAAATAGCATGTCAAACCTAAAAAGGCTAAAGTTACTTCAAGACTTCAATTTTGTTTTCAAGCATTCAATGGATGCACCAAGGTGGCATTAACTGAGCCTATTCCAACTGAATTCAGTCAAGACTTATCTCTAAACCAAAGCTACAAAGCCTGTGCCCTAACCTTTAGTCAATGGCTAGAGGAGACTAAAGATTCCAAAGTGATCCAATTGCCCAACAGCCTGTTGTAGTTGCCACACATTATTGCTTGCAAAACAAACTTGATCTACTATAAAAAGAGCTCATTTGTGCTCAGTATGAGTGTAATACCCCAAATTTTGACCACTTAGATTTCCCATCATTGTGAAAATCATCATCACAATATGGATGTACCTTTATGCTTCATTAGTCTCCCCAAAGATGGGTGAGCATCCACTACAAACAAAATTAGGGTTTCAAGCCCTCTCTGAGTGCTTAGACAAAGGATCAATCAAGAAATGACATAATCTTCAACTTGTCTAATCTCTTAAACATCCACAATGGATCAAAAAGGACTCCCACTTCAAGGATTAAGCACAAGGCTGCTCCCTTCTAGGTGGATCAAGTCTCAAGATCGACAGTGTCACCAAATTAGGGTTTTGGTCGACCAGAGCCTCCGGATGGAAATTTTCATCTGGGCACAAGGCAATGATCCCAAACATAACCTAATATACTTCATGGAACCTCATGAACCCATGCATCAAGTCAATTTTGCCTCAGGGGATGCATTCATCAAAAATCAGGAATTAGGGTTTCTTGACCTAATTCACCCCTAAGTTGACTTTTGGGACAAATCATGAGCCAAGACCTCAAGAGAGGATTTGAGGGTCTCTAATATACCATATTGATCCATTTGGAACAATGGATTGATCCAAGAAGCTTGAGCAACAAATCTCAATTTCATCTGCACCACAATTAGGGTTTTAAGGGAAAAGTCAACTGTAACTTTGACTTTTGACCAGGACATGCTCCCAAACCCTAATACATGATTGAATATACCCTATGACACCCATGGAACATGTCCATCAAGTTTGATTTAGGTCAAGGACATGATTTCCTGAAGAATTGCACAGTTTGGAATTCATCTGATAAAAAGTCAACTGTGCACAAAAGTCAACTTTGACTTTTTGAGATTTTTCACCAAAATGGATTTTTAACCCTAAAATGATGTTAATGTATGATTTGAATCATCATTCATCAAGAAAAATCAAGAAAAGTGAGATAACTTGTAAAAGGGGTAACCATAAAACTTAGAAATTTTTCTAAGTTAAAAATAAAGTGGCAAAGGTACCAACTTTGAAGGACCATAACTCCTAAACCACAAGGCCATTTTTTCTCATCCAAAGATGGATTTGTAGCCCTCATTATCACCTACAAAAACTTCGAATACAAGTCATTCCAATTCATTAAGGATTTTGAGTTATGGAGTGATCAAAGTGGCTGAAAAGTGAAAATGTCACTTTTTCCAACACTTAGTGAAATTTTCACTAAGTCAGATTCTGCCTCACTTTTTGCCATATGTAGGGGGATTTTTCACTTGGAATCAAAAGAGATCAAAACCAAACTTGTTCAAATAGTTGTTGTATCATGTAAGAGCTTTCCAAAATGGCCAAGAACATTGCCAAATTCCACCTACACCATGAGATACAACATTGCCAAGTTGCCTTGCTGAAATCTGTCAAGGCAAGGCAGAATTTGCAACTTTGGTCGATTTGCCAAAATCATCCAAATTCAATTGCTCCTATCCACTTGGACACCTCAGAGGATTGAATCTAAAGGGGACAATCACTGAGCCAAGCCTCCAAAGTCCATGGAACAAGAAATAGCATGTTGAACATAGAATGGCCAAAATAGGGACAAGACTTCAAATTTGGAATGAGGCATTCAATGGAACCATCAAGGTGGCATGGACTGAGCCATTCTCATCTGAAATCAGTCAAGACTTATCCAAGACCAAGGGTACCAAAGCTCTGTGCCCTAACCTCTAGTCAATGGCTAGAGGAGACTTGGATTTTCATTTGCCAACATTGGCCAAACCTACTTACCAGCTGCCATGCACTATTCCTTGCAAAACAAACTTGCTCTACTATAAATAGAGCTCAATTGTGATCAGTTTGAGTACACCAAAGTCATCTAACAGATGCTTTCCTCAAAATCTCTTCTTTCACTCTAATTTTGCCTTCTAAGGCAAGTCACTATCGGGTTTTGAGTTTGAGAGCAATTCCAATCAAACCAATCACTCACACACCTCACATACATCACATATGAGCTAATCAAACACTTAGATTACTTCTGAAACATCAATTTCACAAAATCACCAGCTGGTTGCTCAAGGTTTTAACCAAAGTGCAGCTGAGGTACCACAAAATGATCCAGCCAATTTCAATCAAGTCCAACCATCCAAACACAATCCATAGGGTGTAGGGAAGCTGTTCAGATCATCACCACTCATCTGTAACACCTCCAAATCAAAAATCACTTTGAACTTGCTGTCACGGCCTAGAGGTAAGCACATACTTGGTCATCTCTCAATCTATGCATATTTCCTCGCACAATAATTTGGCCATATGTTCATAATCATGCATGGAATGTTTTCCCTCAATTAATTGCATTGTTTGAATCATGTATCAAAAATCCTAGCCTTCATGCAGAAATTAGGGTTCTTGAGGTCTCTTCGTGATTTCTTGTTGTATGTTCAATTTAAATGAAATTAAAGTACATAGACATGACCGTGAGGTTGAGACGAGCATAATGATATGTGGATTGCATGATATGATTACGTATTCATGGAGATTGGATAGAAAATGCAAATCTGAGAAACCAAGAACACGCGCGTGTTCTTCAGCTGTTCTTGGCGCCATTTTTCATAAATTCAAATATTTGAATTTTGTGATTTTGTTTAATTGATTCAAAAATTAATTTCTCTCTAAGTTTTAATGATTTTGAGTTGATTCTTTTTTTAATAATTCACAAAAATGTTAAAATATTTTATTTTCACAAAAAATCCCAAAAATATTATTTATTTCATATAATTGATATTTTTGTAAAGAATTAATATTTTGATTGTTTTTGGCATTTTAAATATTTTTTCTACATTGATTTTGCAACTTTTAATGCTTTCTAATTATTTTGTAGGTCAATACTTAATTTTTGAAGCATTAATCCAAGATCACAATTTGTTTTCCATGTGTTAAACAATTTTTGATCATTTTAATTGAATTTTTATTCAATTAAATACATTTTGAAAAACAAATTAGGGTTTTGGATTAATTCAACCCTCATAAATCATTTTCAAAACACTTTGGGCCTCTAATAGAGTGTAAGACCCAATCCCCTTTTAACCAAAACATTTTGGGCCTCACTTATTGTATAAGTCCCTCTGCGTTAAAAGAAAATCTCGGTGCGATCGTCATTTTTAAACGAAAAATCATTTGGGCCTACCCTCGTGTTATAAGCCCCACTCTTTTTTTCTTTAAACCTTTTTGGGCCTCTTGAGAGAGTGTAAGACCCATCACCCCTTGTACAAAAACTTTTTGGGCCTCACTTATTGTATAAGTCCCTCTGCGTTAAAAGAAAATCTCGGCGCGATCGCCATTTTTAAACAAAAAATCATTTGGGCCTACCCTCGTGTTATAAGCCCCACTTTTTTTTCTTTAAACCTTTTTGGGCCTCTTGAGAGAGTGTAAGACCCATCACCCCTTGTACAAAAACTTTTTGGGCCTCACTCATTGTATAAGTCCCTCTGTACAAGTAAACGGCGCGATCGTCGCCTGTTTAAAAATAAAAATCATCTGGGCCTCTCCTTGAGCTATAAGACCCATTCAAAACATTTTGGGCCTCTTGAGAGAGTGTAAGACCCATCCCTTTGTACAGAAAACCTTTTTGGGCCCCAGTCACTTGTATAAGTCCCGCTGTACAAAGTCAAACAATGCGCTCACTGATAAAACCCTGGGCCTCTCCTTGAGCTGTAAGCCCCAAATCTTTCTTTTTCAAAGCACTTTCTCCTTTGATTTTGAATATACTGTTGTTTTCAATCTTTCTTTGTTGAACAACTAACCAAACAGCATGGAAGCACTCCAACCGAGTAAGTGGTTATCGCTTTCATTTACTGCTTTCATATTATAAACTGTATTGTGGGGCTGCTCACTGTAAGTCTCCTTTCATAAACTCATATCTACTGTGTAATAATAGTATAGATATTTCGAGTTTCCCCGACTACTACGTCTAGAACTAGGTGACGCCGTTTCATTTATTCGTAGAAGTAGACGCCTAGATCCCCAATAGGAGCACCAGATACAGTCTTCTCTTCGGCTGTCCTCCTTAGGAATCGTCAAGAAGTTCTACTCCCCAAGATGAATGTATTCTCCGTGAATGGCATCTTTGAGTTTCTTCCAAATTCTCGAACTTTCCTGACTTGATATATTCCTTGTGGATAGCTTGCCTTGAATGTCTCGGGGTTTGGGTACCCACTACGGTCATAATCTTGGACCTTAACTAAGGAACCCTCTTCAAAATTTAAAAGTCGCTGGATAGTAAACCTCGCACATTTACCAGTGGTTTTTATCTTTAAAAGAGTTATCTCTCCTAATGGAAAGGAGATGATAGACCCACGGGCTTCTTAAAAGCATCGGCCTCCTCTTGGGCATTATTCAAGGACCCTACGGCTTCTTAGAAGTATTCACAGCCTCCTCTTAGGCTTCGTATAATGATCTCTTCCTCCAGGAATGATAGCCTCCTCTTGGGCTTCGTACAAGGACCCGTCGGCTTCTTAAAAGTTTCCAGCCTCCTCTTGGGCTTCGTACAAATTGTCCCGACGACCTCCTAGAGGTATAGGAACAGAACTTAGTCATCTCCATAGAACAGTACTTTCATAGAGTCTACTACTGTTTCTCAAAACATAGTACCAAAAGATAAAACTCTAGACACGGACAGTCTAACTTCCTTGAGTCTCAAAAGACATTCTCAAGTGACCCCTTCGTTAAAATAGGAAGGAAACCCGCAGACTCGGACAGTCTCAACACCCTTTGGATTTCCAGTTTCCTCAAAGAAAAGGAGACCACCACGATCCTCAGATCTAACCCATGAGTACAGTGATGCTCATATAAGAACTGATTTTCTCTTTCAAAATCAGTATACTGGACCTGTCACTTAACTGACATAGCCTCCATCTCGGGCTTCGTACGAGATACAGAGACTCTCTTGTTGAGTCAAAACTTTTAGCCTCTCTCTCGGGCTTTGTACGAGACACAAAATAGCCTCCCCTTAGGCTTTGTATAATGATTTTCCTAGCGGAAATTAGCCTCCTCTTAGGCTTTGTATAATGATTTTCCTAGCGGAAATTAGCCTCCTCTTAGGCTTTGTATAAGAAAACCACCGGTTGATCCAATTAACCTCTTAGCATCAAAGATGTGCCTCGTTCACAGTACACAAACATCAACAACTCCTTTCCCTTCATCTAATCGCTGTAAGCGGCAAGCCTCTGGATCATCTATATCCACGCCACTGTCCCTCTTTTAGCATGAGAAATTCCTAAGGAAAGATGGCATTGCTCTACACTGAGTTAAAGTCTTCTCCTTCAGGTTAAAACCACTTCTTCGGAAATTATGGCATTGCTCGGATCCACGTATCCCAGTTAAAGTAATTCTCCTTCTCCCCTCTTTAGAGATGACAAATTCTCTCTAAAGTCGAGGTCTTTCAGCTTCACGTCTTGGGCTTTGAACAAGACACAAATAGACTTTTCAGCTTCACATCTTGGGCTTTGAACAAGATACAAACTACCTTTCGCTTCACGTCTTGGGCTTTGAACAAGACAACAAAAACCAATTTCCTCCCATAGAATAGGAGGAACTACGAACGCTCTGATTTCCCTGTTTCGGTAAACGGGAATACGTAGGCATAAGATCGAAAGAAAAGATCTTAGCGAGCGCAATCAACAAAAAAACCCAAATCCCATATCTCCATCAATCAAAAGCAGTATTTCAAAAGCATCAGTCCTAACATCCTAATCCTTGTTCCCCGCCAGAAACCTTCTACCCAGATAAAAAGAAAGAAACTGTATTGGCGAAAATACAAATAACCAGTACAAAGGCCCCCCACATTGATAACATCTGTAACCTAACAGACCGCTGGTTAAACTCAGTATACAAAGCAGGGTTAATTGGAGACATCTATTTCCCTTCCTTATTCAGCTCACAATAGGATAAAAAATGAATCGACCTGTAGTCAAAGCTCAAACCACAGAGAGCGACCAGCGCTTAAGAACCGCGTCCAAAATCGCTCGCTACAGAAAAGTGGCGCCCACCGTGGGGCGACTCATTCTTTCTTAACATTTAAGGTGAAAACCTTGGACAAATCTTTTTCATGGCGGTGGCCGCCAACAGAAAAGTGGCGCCCACCGTGGGGCGACTCATTCTTTCTTAACGTTTAAGGTGAAAACCTTGGACAAATCTTTTTCATGGCGGTGGCCGCCAACAGAAAAGTGGCGCCCACCGTGGGGCCAAATCTTCTTTCTTAAACGTTTAAGGTGGAAACCTTGGACAAACCTTTTTTCTCTTCACTTGTGTGAATACCACAGATTGGGGCTTCTGCCGGGGAACCCATTTCTGTCAGGAACTTAGGAATCATAGTTTTATAAGTCTAGGATGATTAGGACAAATATATATACTGCTTTTCCTAATTGCTATACGTGTTTATTTTTCTGCTACTGGGAACGCGTGTGATGCCGCATGTGGTGAGAATGAGTATACACTTAAGATAAGTGATGGCGACGGGGTCGACCATCAACCTCAGTGGAGGCTGACCAACGCAACCCATTCACTCTTCTAGCCAATGGGCCGGTTGTTAAGTCTGAGAAACTGAGGAGCCAAACCCTTTCGTAGTGCGGAAACTATCGGAAATAGTTGTTACGCGATACTACCCTCATTTGAGGCTGGTGATCTATTCTCGGTGAATGGCACTTACTCTAAGATTGCTCTACAACTCGCTGGCGATCCGCTTGTTGTTTTGCTTTCCTGGGAGGAGCTGATGCTAATGAGTACAGGTACAAAAATCACCCTAGTATAAACCTTTGGGGATGGGTAGAGCCTTGTCTTCATGACAACGACCCTCTGACCCCATGTTTTTTCTATGTTTTTGTGTGCTGCATTCATGCATTCGTTTAATAAAACATTAAAACATTCAAAAAACTTTCTCTTCTAGTCTCTCTGTTTTTCAAATTAAACTAAGACTGTGATTGCAAATATCAGAGAAGAGGATTACGCTAATGGATTTCGGTAGAAGGAGAACTCACCAGTATACCTTCAAGGTTCCAAAACTAGGGGATTTGAGAAGGTTAGCAAGGATGATCGTTAACCCAGAGGCTTTCAGAGCCAAGCATGGTGGTTTACTACCACTGTTAAGAGTTCATGTGATTAAGGGGATCATGGACGCGCTCATTCAATTCTTCGATCCGGTTTATCACTGTTTCACATTCCCGGATTACCAAGCTATCACCAACGCTGGAGGAGTATTCTCATCTGACTGATTTACATATCACTGATCGAGCTCCATTTTCTTGACTGGAAGAAATTCCAAAGAATCAGACTATTGCAAGAGCAATTCATTTGGACGAGTCTGAGGTCAGGACTCACATGACCACTAAGGGTGGCATCCAAGTTTTGCCAGCCCAGTTCTTGACGAAGAAAGCTCTATACTTCACTAGTATAGGGAACGAGACTGCTTTTGAAAGCATCTTTGTCTTGCTCACCTACGGGTTATTTTTGTTTCCCAACATCAATAACTTCGTCGATATCAACGTTATTAAGGTTTTTCTCATTGGAAACCCTGTGCCGACTTTGCTTGCAGATGCGTATCATTCTGTACACTTGGGAAATTTGTACAGCGGAGGGGAGATCACATGCTGTGTACCTTTGCTTTATAAATGGTTTATCTCTCACTTGCCCAAGTCTGCTGCTTTTTGGGATTGCAAGAGTGTCTTACGTTGGTCGCAGAAGATCATGTCTCTTACCAACTCTGATATAGATTGGTGTAATAGGATTTATGAGGGAATTAGAATCATTGACCGTTGTGGAAACTTCCCCAGCGTACCCCTCATAAGAACTAAAGGAGGAATCAACTATCATCCGATATTGGTTCTTCGTCAATTTGGATACCCGATGAGACACATCCCACTGGGTGTTCATCTGGAAGGTCTTTTCTTCAAGGAAGGAGAAAACGACATAGCACTAAAGATGGAAATAGTGCAAGCTTGGAAACATGTTCATAAGAAAGGACGAGAGTCTCTGGGAAAACCGGACTGTGTCTCGATGGAGCCTTATCTCCACTGGGTACAAACTAGAGCTCTCAAGCTAAAGATGCCTTATCCTCATTACGGAATTCTTCCGCCGAGGGAATCTGTCACGTACTTCATGACGGAAACTGAAAGGCTTCAGGTTACTCTCAACAAAGTTCAAAAGGAAAGAAGGTCTTGGAAGAACAAGTACCGCGCCCTCGACGTCGAGTGCATCAAAATACAGCAATTACTGAAAGAGAAAGATGTTCTGATTGAAATTTTGGAGCAACATGCTGTAGAGAATCAAGATGACCAAAGGAATTTGCTCGCTTCTTTCACCTGGCAAAGGAATGACAACCCGACAATGGCCCAAGCGCCCCGGTCAAAGAAGAGGAAGTACCAGGACCCATTAGTTTAGGTTTCTGTTTCTGCACTTTGTAATCTACTGTATTTCCATTTCTGTAATCCTTTGGAATTCAATAAAAAGGGGTTTCCCCAGTGTTTGATATTTGCAATCTAATTGTCGAAGTTTATTTTGATTAAACAAAAAAAAACAACAATTAAATCATTGCATTCATCATTCTCACATCGCGTATTCTTCTTCCCTACGAATCTTACGTTTGTGTCTCGATTCTAGAGTCAAACTGTCTCATTCGTACAATACTCGGGCCAATCGTCAGAAAAAGATGGATGATCTTGAGGAAGAAAACAGAGAGTTGAAAGAAGAGATCGACGCTCTGAGGGAGGATATGAGAAAGCTTCGTAATGACATGCAAGCCATGGCAGAAGCTCAGCTACAAAGAACTGTGATCTCAGAGATCACCTCAACGCCCATCATAGAAAAGTATGATCCTTGGTATCAGATGCCGAAAGATCGTCCTTGGGGCATTCCTGTTAACTATATCCCGGAAGGATATGTTTCGCCGATCACTGAAGATCAGGGAATCGCAACAGAAGCCGCTGGGCCTGAAGGTTACAAACTTCGGAAAAGCGAAGATGCCAGGGGCATACTGAAGACTCCTGAAGGTTACAAACTTCGGGAGGCACCAAGACTTACTGTCGTAGTCACGGTACCACCCCCTGTGGTGCACACTGTCCCGGAAGGACAGATTCCACCAACACCTTCTGGTAAGAAGGAAACTATGTTTGACAGAATGGATGAATTCCAGGAGCAGTTCTTGGAAATGCAGAAAGAGCTGCAAGCCATTCGCGGTCAGGATCTATTTGGAAAGGACGCCGCAGACCTCTGCTTGGTCCCAAATGTGAAAGTCCCGCACAAGTTCCAAGTGCCCGACTTTGGAAAATACAAGGGTAACTCTTGCCCTCAGAGCCATCTGGTGATGTACGCTCGGCGGATGTCAGCTCAGACGGAGAATCAGGACCTGCTGATTCACTACTTCCAGGATAGTTTAACCGGTGCCGCACTCAAATGGTACATGGGTTTAAACCGTACTACGATCAGTACATTCAGAGATCTTGGTACAGCCTTCGTCCAACAATACAAGTACAATTTGGACATGGCACCCGACAGAGATCAACTCAGATCAATGTCACAAAAGGACAAGGAAACCTTTAAGGAGTATGCTCAAAGGTGGCGTGAAATTGCCGCTCAAATTTGTCCACCTCTTGAGGAAAAAGAGATGACAAAAATCTTCTTAAAGACCTTAAGCTCATTTTACTATGACCGAATGGTTGCCAGTGCGCCCAGTGATTTCACCGAAATGGTCGGCATGGGTGTACGTCTTGAGGAAACTGTCCGAGAGGGACGTTTGGTAAAAGACACTGGATCAACGAGCGGTACTAAAAAATATGGTAGTGCTCTCCCTAAGAAAAAAGAGCAAGATATTGGGAATATCTCTCTCGGAAAGCAAAGGCGACGTTATCAACCGGTAGCAGCTGTGACTCCTGCTATCAACCCCGCGCCTGTTCCTATGTATTAACCTCAGGTTGCGCAGAGCCAACCTGGCCAACAAAGGACACAACAGCCTCTTCAACAGGCTCGTCCTCCATATAACAACAACCGTACAACACGGCCACCAGGATTTGATCCTATACCCGTAATGTACGCAGAGCTGTTTCCGTTACTGCTGGCTAAGGGGCACATCCAGACTAAGTCTCCCCTTTTAGTTCCGGAAAATCCGCCTTTTTGGTTTAAAGTGGATCAAACATGCCCTTATCATCAAGGAGGTTCAGGGCATAACATTGAGACTTGTCTCAATTTCAAATCCGATGTGCAAAAGCTTGTTAGGAGCGGGCTCTTATCTTTCAAAGATACGAATCCTAATGTTCTTACGAACCCGCTGCCTCAACATGAGAAAGCTGCAGTCAATCTGATTGAGAAAGAGACTAACAATGTCTATCAAATTCATGATGTACTCTTGTTAAAGACCAATCTGGTCAAGATGCATTGTAGACAGAGTGGATATGGCCATGTGCCACCTCATAATTATCACTAGTGTGATATCTGCTCTAAAGACAACCAGGGATGTTCTATAGTGCAAGCAGCTCTACAGGAACAAATGGATCTTGGATGGATCCAAGAGCACCGAGCTCGTGGAGTTAACATGGTTTACACGAATTCCAACGTCATTCAAAACCACGACATCCGTACGATGAATGCCAACTTGGTGGCGATGCATTCAAGGCAAAGCCAGTATCATAATCTGCCGCGGCACGATTACAGTTCCTATCTGATTTGCTCGGTAAACAAACAGGGATTCTCTTTCATACAAGAGGCCCTCCAGCGTCAGATGAATCTTGGATGGATCCAAGACTACCATGATAGGAACTCCTATCAAATCAACATGGTTCAGATCTTTGACATTCGCGTGATGAATACCAACCTGGTAGAGTTACATGCTGAGCAGGTCTGACTTGGATTCTTAATATCACATGATTATCAAAACTGTAAAGCAGGTTGTGAAAACGATCGAGGTTGTACCCTTGTCCAGGAGGCACTTCAGCACTTGTTAAATCATTGGTGGATGCCAATCTACATGGACGAAGATACTCAGCAGATTAGTATCAATCACAGGAATCCTACTCGTCGTCAAAGTCAGGATGTCCGATCAATGGAAGATAACCTAGTGAGGTTACATTGCATTCAAAGTGGGCGTGGCCAGGTGCCACCACACAACTATGACAGTTGTAGCGTCTGTTCGGAAAGTAACCAAGGGTGTTACCTTATGAGAGCAGCTCTTCAGGGTCAAGTCGATCATGGAGAAATTCATCCATATCCAGGTTCAGGACCCATCATTTGGTCGCCGAACTACCTTGCCGAGCAAGTTGAGGATGTTGTCACGATCTCTGGTCATCACAGGACCAGGGATGTTTTTGCCATCATCCCTCTACTTGACGAATCTAGAGTTCCCAACCGGGAACGGATCAAGGTTACTTATGATGGTCAGAAAAATCAGAAGGTTCCCATAGTCATCTATCTACCGGGGCCACTACCGTATGAATCAGCTAAGGCAATCCCTTACAAATACGGTGCAACAATAATCGAGAATGGAAAGGAAATTCCATTACCCTCCGTCGTGAATATTGCAGACATCAGTCGTGTAACACGGAGCGGTCGAATCTTCAACAGAGGGGTTGGAGAATCCAGCAAAGAAAAGGAACTTCAGGCAGAAATTCCTGATCCACCAGTCGGTCAATCTAGTAATCCCGACTTTTCAAAAGACAAAGATGAGATGCTAAAGCTCATCCAAAGGAGTGAATATAACATTGTTTATCAGCTGTTACAGACTCCTTCAAAGATCTCAGTATTATCACTGTTACTCAGTTCAGAAGCACACAGAGAGGTTCTACAGAAAGTCTTGGAGCAGGCCTTTGTGGAACAGGATGTAACAATCAGACAATTCGATAGCATTGTCTCTAACATCACTTCCTGCAACAATTTGGGATTTAGTGATGAGGAATTACCCGAAGAGGGTCGCCGTCATAACATGGCGCTCAATATCACAGTTATTTGCCAGGGCGATGCTTTAGCCAACGTACTGGTAGACACAGGGTCAGCCCTGAATGTTATGCCGAAGTCCACCTTGATGCAATTATCATTCAAGGGCCCTCCAATGAGAGTCAGCGAGGTCGTCGTCAAAGCATTCGACGGATCCAGAAAAACAGTTATCGGCGAAGTTGATCTTCCCATAACTATTGGTCCTCACACTTTCCAAATCACTTTCCAGATCATGGACATCCGGGCAACATACAGTTGTTTATTAGGAAGACCTTGGATACATCAGGCTGGAGCGGTTACTTCAACCCTCCACCAAAAGCTAAAGTTCGTCAAGAATGATCAACTTGTCACGGTTTGTGGGGAACAAGCCTTGCTTGTGAGTAACTTATCATCATCTACTTGTGTGGAACCCGAGGAGGTTATTGGAACTCAGTTCCAAGCACTATCGATGAGCAAGGACAATCAGTTCAAAGAAGGAACTTCAATTTCTTCATACAACGATGCTATCAAAGCGGTCGAGAGTACCGATACAACAGGATGGGGACAGCTGGTCATTCCTACTAGCAATACAACAAAGAAGGGTCTTGGTTTTTCTACAACCTGTGCCCAGACAGCTGCCAACGATGAAAGTCTTCATCCCCTTCAAAACTTCTTCCACGGTGGAGGTTTTCTTCACCCAGTGTCTCAGACAGTTCATGCTATCAGTAAGGAAGATTCCTCTGACGCAGATGAAGAGTGGAAGTCCTATCTTAATGAGGATGGTTATATGTCTCAGGAAGAGGTGCATATGCCTTTTTGCTTTCCTACAGAAAGTCCGAGATTTATACCAAGATCAGATGTCGAAATGATATACGGAGATTATGATCCGGAAGGATGCCGTGCTCCGCCAAATTCATTAGAGGAGGACACTCCGATGAAAGACAACTTTGATCACAACTACTATGGCCCAATGGATGGTCTGCCAATGTGGCAGCCTTACCCAGGAAACTTGGGGCAAGAAAGTCAGCCGAGTAATGAAACTCAGCTGAGCATCATTGAACAGAATACCTGTGTCCCCACCATGTCATGGGATCAACACTCAGGTCATTCAGAAACTTCTCAACATGAAGATGAATTCACAACGTTTGCAGGACTAGAATTCATCAACTATGCTTTTCTCGAGGTCAACGTCATCGAGAGAAATGACTCCTCCAGTTCCACAGAAGTGTGGGACACCTTGGGACAACCAAGTGGAAAATACGACTATATGGTCAAGTACACCGCTCCCGAAAGCTCTCGTATCAGGCTCGAAGATATCCAGCCAACTGGATGGGGAGATACAGCTGAGAGCACAAATGCTATGCAAAATACGACTGAGGAATCCTCCTACGACAATTCTGCTTGGGAGACAGATTCCAATGATCCTGCTCCACCAGAAATCAGTGTCATTTCTGAAGACAAATCAAGGAAGGTGCTAGACTTTGTGATTCACCGAGGAGTTCGCCGCCAATGGGTTACCGTCGAGGTTCCGAAGGTCGTTCGTCAGTCAAAGTAATTTCCATCTTTAACCTTTCACCCTACCCAGGTGAAACGGATATTTTGATAGGGCTCGTTTTCTGTAAATTTCCCTCTTCGCTTCGCCCAAAGCGACAGAGTTTTGTTTTATAGGGCTGTAGTTTCAAGATTCGACTTGTTCATTAATAAAATAACGTCGTTCTGTAATTTCCGCATTAATTGCTGTTTTCTCTTTTTGCTTTTTCAGAAAATGGTAATCCTAAAAACCATTCAATAATAAAAACAAGCAGTAAAATCAAAACACTGCACACACTTGCATTTTCTCTATCTCTTCTAAACACGAATCATCATGTCATGCAGATTGCTTGTTTTATACCCTGTTGAAACATACGATCTGATGCCTTCTTCCAACTTTGAGTTCCCGGTATTCGAGGCTGAAGAAGAAAATGACGACCAAATTCCAAAAGAGATCTCCCGACTACTCAGACAAGAGGAAAGGTCCATCGAACCTCACAAAGAGCCGTTGGAAACGGTAAACTTGGGTTCAGAAAAAGAGAGAAAAGAAATCAGGATTGGAGCACTGCTCAGTCTAACTGCCAGAGAGGGTTTGATAAAGCTTCTCAAAGAATTTCCCGATATATTCGCTTGGTCCTATCAGGATATGCCAGGGTTGGATACCAGCATCGTGGAACATCACTTACCGTTGAGATTAGAATGTCCGCCAGTAAAGCAAAGGTTGAGACGCACTCACCCAGACATGGCCATCAAAATCAAGGAGGAGGTACAGAAACAGATCGACGCGGGTTTCCTCGCTACATCTGAATATCCTCAATGGTTAGCCAACATCGTACCCGTTCCCAAAAAGGACGGAAGGGTCAGAATGTGTGTTGATTATAGAGATCTGAACAAGGCAAGTCCAAAGGACGACTTTCCTTTACCACACATTGACATGCTGGTTAACAGCACAGCAAAGTTCAAAGTATTCTCCTTCATGGATGGATTCTCGGGCTATAACCAGATCAAAATGGCGCCGAAAGACATGGAGAAAACTTCGTTCATTACCCCATGGGGTACCTTTTGTTACAAGGTAATGTCGTTCGGTTTGAAGAATGTCGGGGCAACCTATCAAAGGGCCATGACTACTCTGTTTCATGACATGATACACAAAGAAATCGAGGTATATGTCGATGATTTGATTGAAAAATCAAGAACAGAGGATGAGCACGTTGAACATCTGTCAAAATTGTTCGAACGTCTAAGAAAATTCAAGCTCCGCTTGAATCCCAACAAGTGCACCTTCGGTGTCCGTTCGGGGAAATTACTAGGGTTCATCGTCAGCCAGAAAGGAATTGAAGTTGATCCTGACAAGGTCAAGGCCATTCAAGAAATGCCTTCTCCGAAAACTGAAAAACAAGTTAGAGGATTCCTGGGCGTTTGAACTACATCTCCAGATTCATATTCCTTATGACCGCGACGTGTGCGCCGATTTTCAAATTACTCAAAAAGAACCAGGATTGCGTTAGGTCAGAAGATTGCCAAACCGCCTTCGACAGTATCAAGGAATATCTGTTGAATCCTCCGATTCTATCATCTCCAGTGGAAGGAAGACCACTGATTATTTACCTCACAGTCCTAGAGGACTCAATGGGATGTGTACTTGGCCAACAAGACGAAACTAAAAGGAAAGAGTCTGCCATTTACTATCTAAGCAAGAAATTCACCGACTGCGAGACTCGGTACACGATGCTTGAGAAAACTTGTTGCGCTTTGGCTTGGGCGGCCAAACGTCTTCGCCAGTACATGATTCGTCATACTACTTGGTTGGTCTCCGAAATGGATCCAATCAAGTACGTTTTCGAAAAACCTGCTCTTACGGGAAGGATTGCCCGTTGGCAGATGTTACTATCAGAATATGACATAGAGTACCATGCTCAGAAAGCCGTCAAAGGAAGTATTTTAGCCGATCATTTGGCTCATCAACCGATTGACGATCAAGAATCAATCGGGTTTGACTTCCCAGACGAAGATGTCATGTATCTAAAGATGAAAGATTGCGATGAACCGCTACCAAGTGAAGGGCCAGAACCAGGTTCCCAGTGGGGACTTATCTTTGACGGAGTAGTCAATCATTATGGAAACGGAATTGGGGAAATCATTGTTACCCCTCAGGGTTCCCACATTCCTTTCACTGCCAGACTTACGTTCAAATGTACGAACAACGAGGCCGAATACGAAGCATGTATCATGGGTCTCGAAGAAGCGATTGATTTAAAGATCAAAAACTTGGACGTATACGGCGATTCAGCCCTGGTTATTAACCAGATAAAAGGAGATTGGAACACATACCAATCAGGATTGACTCCTTACAAAGACTATGCAAGAAGGTTGTTACCCTTCTTCAACAGAGTCGACTTTCATCACATCCCTCGTGATGAGAATCACATGGCTGATGCATTAGCCACTCTCTCTTCCATGATTAGTGTAGGTCGATGGAATGACATACCTAAGATCGACATAATGCGCCTTGAACAGCCCGCTTACATCTTCGCGATTGAAGCAGTCATAGACGACAGACCTTGGTATCACGATATCAAATGCTTCCTTCAGAAACAAGAGTACCCATCTGGGGCACTCAGAAAATACAGGAAAAACCTCAGAAGATTGGCTGGAAACATCTTCCTGAGCGGTGACACTCTTTATAAGAGAAATTTTGACATGGTCTTGCTCCGATGCGTCGACAGACCAGAATCAGACATGCTTATGAAAGAAATTCATGAAGGGTCCTTTGGCACTCATGCCAATGGGCACACAATGGCGAGAAAAATCCTAAGAGCAGGGTATTATTGGTTGACCATGGAATCCGACTGCTACAAGTACATGAGGAGGTGTCACAAGTGTCAGATATACTCCGACAAAATTCATGTACCGCCATCACATCTCAAAGTTCTTTCTTCCCCGTGGCCTTTTTCCATATGGGGAATCGACATGATTGGTATGATTGAGCCCAAGGATTCAAACGGACATCGGTTCATCCTGGTAGCCATTGACTATTTTACCAAGTGGGTCGAAGCAGCGTCATTCGCCAATGTAACCCGACAAGTGGTGGTCCGATTTATCAAAAACAATATCATCTGCCGTTATGGTGTTCCAAGCGAGATCATTACTGATAATGGATCTAACTTGAACAATAAGATGATGAAAGAGTTGTGTGCAGAGTTCAGGATCGAACACCATAACTCATCTCCCTACCGACCCAAGATGAACGGAGTGGTAGAAGCGGCTAACAAGAACATCAAGAAGATTGTTCAAAAGATGGTTGTAACCTATAAAGATTGGCACGAAATGCTACCCTTTGCTCTTCATGGTTATCGCACATCTGTCCGTACTTCAACAGGGGCAACCCCTTTCTCTCTAGTATATGGCATGGAGGCAGTGCTCCCCATAGAAGTAGAGATCCCATCAATCCGGGTATTGATGGAAGCGAAGCTCACCGAAGCTGAATGGTGTCAAAGTGGACACGACGACCTGAACCTGATCGAAGAGAAGCGAATCACGGCACTATGCCACGGTCAGTTGTATCAACAGAGAATGAAGAGGGCGTTCGACAAAAAGGTCCGACCTCATGTCTTCAGGAAAGGAGACCTCGTGCTCAAGAAGATACAATCATTTCTCACTGATTCTCGGGGCAAATGGACCCCAAATTATGATGGCCCCTATGTGGTCACGAAAGCTTTCTCAGGCGGCGCCTTGAGACTTGCAACCATGGACGGAGAGGAATTTGCCTACCCTACGAATGTTGATGTAGTCAAGAAATACTTCGCCTAAACTAAAAAAAAAATGTCTCGGTGGATTGAAAACCCGAAAGGGCGATCCAGGCAAAAGTTAGAGACATGAAAAAAAATCATCCCGATGGATTGGAAACATCATAGTACAATCCAGGAAAAAATTAGGGATAATGGCAAGTAACTATGTTCAACAGAGGCAAGTCCCTCAGCAGCAGTTACAGCATCCATCGGAGGAAAACTCCAGTCAAGGTCATCTTCGACAGAAGCTCAGGATGTACCGAATTCAAAGTTGGTAGAAGGATAGTGATCGTCATGTTTCAACGTAGCCCTTTTCCCTGTAAATTACCATTTTCTAACTTTGTATATACTCTTTGGAATCACGCGTTTGGCTGATCTCCATCTTATCAATAAAATTTGAGCCCTTGTGCTTTTGTTTGTAATTCTTTACTTGTTTTAGCTTTACAGAACGACGTTGTTTAAACTTAATCAGTGATTCTTGAAATAAAACAAAAATAAATTTACTTGTTAAAACTTTTTCTGCTTTTAAATTAAAGATGGCATTTCTTTTGACTGATGAACATCAGAAGAACATCGATCGCTTCTCCCGAAGTAAGCGGACTTCAAAGTGCAGAATCAAAGTACTCCTTCTAAGCCAGTATGCCTGAATGAAGGGATCAACTGTGTCAGAGACCTTGTATCGTCTGACACACCTCAGCCGAGTTCTCATCTCCTAAGCCCGATCAACATAGCTCCCAACGGGACTATCTCTCCTAAGCAAGGTGGGATTGCTATTTTGAACCAACGATACTTCTTCACCCCGCGATGGCCGAGTATCCAATTGTGTTCATCCATTAGTCTGTATGTCGCGTCTGTTTTGTCAGCATATACATACGTACTTCATGCATTTTTTATTTGCATTTACATTTCATATTGCATTGTTATCACTCTAGCCGATCTTGTCCCCTAGTGATAAATAGTTTTCTCAATCGAGTTTGACAGTTCTTTCCTCGTCAGGAAATGTTGCGTCTGCACAATCTCGCCACCAGTGTATCCTTAGATCAGAGTCGGAACTCGACCACTTTGATAACTTGAACCTCTGAAAAGCCAGAGAACCTTCAACAGATGTCACTCTTCGCCATTGAAGATGATATCCTAGCTTTCCCGGATTAAGGAAAATCCATAGCGAAAGCCTCGTAATCAGAGATTCGGCAGCATGCCAGTTTCGCTCCGAAAGAACCGCTGGTGAAAAGGTCATCGGCACCTCAAAATTGGACCCCATCATATGGCGTTTCTCCGGGAAGATCCCGAGAAAAGTATGATGAAAGATCCCAAATGAAAACAGTCTCTCAAGAGACTCGCTTTCCCCAGTAGAAACAAATGGCGTCTCCAACGGAGATGTTTGTACAACTCTACAACTCAGACGACTGGGGTCCCCAGCAAGTCTGACAACAAAACATTTTCTACTCAAATGGCATCTCCCCAGGAAAATTCGGCGAGAAGTTTGAAGGAAAACCGCTACACATAGCGTCCCTTGTCAATAAAGTTTATTGACAAAAGAAACTAAGACCAGTTCCTTGGTAGGAAACCAGGAACGAGGGGAAGTTCATTTCAGAGACTGAGACCAGTTCTTGGTAGGAAACCAAGAACGAGGCGAAGTTCAAAAGAAACTAAGACCAGTTCCTTGGTAGGAAACCAGGAACGAGGGGAAGTTTATTTCAGAGACTGAGACCAGTTCTTGGTAGGAAACCAAGAATGAGGGGAAGTTCAAAAGAAACTAAGACCAGTTCCTTGGTAGGAAACCAGGATCGAGGGGAAGTTTATTTCAAAAGAGACTGAGACCAGTTCTTGGTAGGAAACCAAGATCGAGGGGAAGTTTACCTTTTCTAAGCATCATTGCTTAGCTAAATAAGATGAATGCGTAAGCTACCATTCATAACCACCATCAAAATTTCGGGTATTCCGATATTTAATCCTCTTGCACCCCGAATGCCCGAATACCTTCGTCATTCACACCTTCGGGTCCAAGAAGATTAAATAGAGGCATCTGTAATACCCCAAATTTTGACCACTTAGATTTCCCATCATTGTGAAAATCATCATCACAATATGGATGTACCTTTATGCTTCATTAGTCTCCCCAAAGATGGGTGAGTATCCACTACAATCAAAATTAGGGTTTCAAGCCCTCTCTGAGTGCTTAGACAAAGGATCAATCAAGAAATGACATGATCTTCAACTTGTCTAATCTCTTAAACATCCACAATGGATCAAAAAGGACTCCCACTTCAAGGATTAAGCACAAGGCTGCTCCCTTCTAGGTGGATCAAGTCTCAAGATCGACAGTGTCACCAAATTAGGGTTTTGGTCGACCAGAGCCTCCAGATGGAAATTTTCATCTGGGCACAAGGCAATGATCCCAAACATAACCTAATATAGTTCATAGAACCTCATGAACCCATGCATCAAGTCAATTTTGCCTCAGGGGATGCATTCATCAAAAATCAGGAATTAGGGTTTCTTGACCTAATTCACCCCTAAGTTGACTTTTGGGACAAATCATGAGACAAGACCTCAAGAGAGGATTTGAGGGTCTCTAATATACCATATTGATCCATTTGGAACAATGGATTGATCCAAGAAGCTTGAGCAACAAGTCTCAATTTCATCTGCACCACAATTAGGGTTTTAAGGGAAAAGTCAACTATAACTTTGACTTTTGACCAGGACATGCTCCCAAACCCTAATACATGATTCAATATACCCTATGACACCCATGGAACATGTCCATCAAGTTTGATTTAGGTCAAGGACATGATTTCCTAAAGAATTGCACAGTTTGGAATTCATCTGATAAAAAGTCAACTGTGCACAAAAGTCAACTTTGACTTTTTGAGATTTTTCACCAAAATGGATTTTTAACCCTAAAATGATGTTAATGTATGATTTGAATCATCATTCATCAAGAAAAATCAAGAAAAGTGAGATAACTTGTAAAAGGGGTAACCATAAAACTTAGAAATTTTTCTAAGTTAAAAATAAAGTGGCAAAGGTACCAACTTTGAAGGACCATAACTCCTAAACCACAAGGCCATTTTTTCTCATCCAAAGATGGATTTGTAGCCCTCATTATCACCTACAAAAACTTCAACTACAAGTCATTCCAATTCATTAAGGATTTTGAGTTATGGAGTGATCAAAGTGGCTGAAAAGTGAAAATGTCACTTTTTCCAACACTTAGTGAAATTTTCACTAAGTCAGATTCTACCTCACTTTTTGCCAAATGTAGGGGGATTTTTCACTTGGAATCAAAAGATATCAAAACCAAACTTGTTCAAACAGTTTTTGTATCATGTAAGAGCTTTCCAAAATGGCCAAGAACATTGCCAAATTCCACCTACACCATGAGATACAACATTGCCAAGTTGCCTTGCTGAAATCTGTCAAGGCAAGGCAGAATTTGCAACTTTGGTCGATTTGCCAAAATCAGCCAAATTCAATTGCTCCTATCCACTTGGACACCTCAGAGGATTGTATCTAAAGGGGACAATCACTGAGCCAAGCCTCCAAAGTCCATGGAACAAGAAATAGCATGTTGAACCTAGAATGGCCAAAATAGGGACAAGACTTCAAATTTGGAATGAGGCATTCAATGGAACCATCAAGGTGGCATGGACTGAGCCATTCTCATCTGAAATCAGTCAAGACTTATCCAAGACCAAGGGGACCAAAGCTTTGTGCCCTAACCTCTAGTCAATGGCTAGAGGAGACTTGGATTTTGATTTGCCTACATTGGCCAAACCTACTTACCAGCTGCCATGCACTATTCCTTGCAAAACAAACTTGCTCTACTATAAATAGAGCTCAATTGTGATCAGTTTGAGTACACCAAAGCCATCTAATAGATGCTTTCCTCAAAATCTCTTCTTTCACTCCAATTTTGCCTTCTAAGGCAAGTCACTATCGGGTTTTGAGTTTGAGAGCAATTCCAATCAAACCAATCACTCACACACCTCACATACATCACATATGAGCTGAACAAACACTTAGATTACTTCTGAAACATCAATTTCACAAAATCACCAGCTGGTTGCTCAAGGTTTTAACCAAAGTGCAGCTGAGGTACCACAAAATGATCCAGCCAATTTCAATCAAGTCCAACCATCCAAACACAATCCATAGGGTGTAGGGAAGCTGTTCAGATCATCACCACTCATCTGTAACACCTCCAAATCAAAAATCACTTTGAACTTGTTGCCACGGCCTAGAGGTAAGCACATACTTGGTCATCTCTCAATCTATGCATGTTTCCTCGCACAATAATTTGGCCATATGTTCATAATCATGCATGGAATGTTTTCCCTCAATTAATTGCATTGTTTGAATCGTGTATCAAAAATCCTAGCCTTCATGCAGAAATTAGGGTTCTTGAGGTCTCTTCGTGATTTCTTGTTGTATGTTTAATTTAAATGAAATTAAAGTACATAAACATGATCGTGAGGTTGAGACGAGCATAATGATATGTGGATTGCATGATATGATTACGTATTCATGGAGATTGGATAGAAAATGCAAATCTGAGAAACCAAGAACACGCGCGTGTTCTTCAGCTGTTCTTGGCGCCATTTTTCATAAATTCAAATATTTGAATTTTGTGATTTTGTTTAATTGATTCAAAAATTAATTTCTCTCTGAGTTTTAATGATTTTGAGTTGATTCTTTTTTTAATAATTCACAAAAATGTTAAAATATTTTATTTTCACAAAAAATCCCAAAAATATTATTTATTTCATATAATTGATATTTTTGTAAAGAATTAATATTTTGATTGTTTTTGGCATTTTAAATATTTTTTCTACATTGATTTTGCAATTTTTAATGCTTTCTAATTATTTTGTAGGTCAATACTTAATTTTTGAAGCATTAATCCAAGATCAAAATTTGTTTTCCATGTGTTAAACAATTTTTGATCATTTTAATTGAATTTTTATTCAATTATATACATTTTGAAAAACAAATTAGGGTTTTGGATTAATTCAATCCTCATAAATCATTTTCAAAACACTTTGGGCCTCTAATAGAGTGTAAGACCCAATCCCCTTTTAACCAAAACATTTTGGGCCTCACTTATTGTATAAGTCCCTCTGCGTTAAAAGAAAATCTCGGCGCGATCGCCATTTTTAAACGAAAAATCATTTGGGCCTACCCTCGTGTTATAAGCCCCACTCTTTTTTTCTTTAAACCTTTTTGGGCCTCTTGAGAGAGTGTAAGACCCATCACCCCTTGTACAAAAACTTTTTGGGCCTCACTTATTGTATAAGTCCCTCTGCGTTAAAAGAAAATCTCGGCGCGATCGCCAATTTTAAACCAAAAATCATTTGGGCCTACCCTCGTGTTATAAGCCCCACTTTTTTTTTCTTTAAACCTTTTTGGGCCTCTTGAGAGAGTGTAAGACCCATCACCCCTTGTACAAAAACTTTTTGGGCCTCACTCATTGTATAAGTCCCTCTGTACAAGTAAACGGCGCGATCGTCGCCCGTTTAAAAATAAAAATTATTTGGGCCTCTCCTTGAGCTATATGACACATTCAAAACATTTTGGGCCTCTTGAGAGAGTGTAAGACCCATCCCTTTGTACAGAAAACCTTTTTGGGCCTCAGTCACTTGTATAAGTCCCGCTGTACAAAGTCAAACAGTGCGCTCACTGATAAAACCCTGGGCCTCTCCTTGAGCTGTAAGCCCCAAATCTTTCTTTTTCAAAGCACTTTCTCCTTTGATTTTGAATATACTGTTGTTTTCAATCTTTCTTTGTTGAACAACTAACCAAACAGCATGGAAGCACTCCAACCGAGTAAGTGGTTATCGCTTTCGTTTACTGCTTTCATATTATAAACTGTATTGTGGGGCTGCTCACTGTAAGTCTCCTTTCATAAACTCATATCTACTGTGTAATAATAGTATAGATATTTCGAGTTTCCCCGGCTACTACGTCTAGAACTAGGTGACGCCGTTTCATTTATTCGTAGAAGTAGACGCCTAGATCCCCAATAGGAGCACCAGATACAGTCTTCTCTTCGGTTGTCCTCCTTAGGAATCGTCAAGAAGCTCTACTCCCCAAGATGAATGTATTCTCCGTGAATGGCATATTTGAGTTTCTTCCAAATTCTCGAACTTTCCTGACTTGATCTATTCCTTGTGGATAGCTTGCCTTGAATGTCTCGGGGTTTGGGTACCCACTACGGTCATAATCTTGGACCTTAACTAAGGAACCCTCTTCAAAAGTTAAAAGTCGCTGGATAGTAAACCTCGCACGTTTACCAGTGTTTTTATCTTTAAAAGAGTTATCTCTCCTAATGGAAAGGAGATGATAGACCCACGGGCTTCTTAAAAGCATCGGCCTCCTCTTGGGCATTATTCAAGGACCCTACGGCTTCTTAGAAGTATTCATAGCCTCCTCTTAGGCTTCGTATAATGATCTCTTCCTCCGGGAATGATAGCCTCCTCTTGGGCTTCGTACAAGGACCCGTCGGCTTCTTAAAAGTTTCCAGCCTCCTCTTGGGCTTCGTACAAATTGTCCCGACGACCTCCTAGAGGTATAGGAACAGAACTTAGTCATCTCCATAGAACAGTCCTTTCATAGAGTCTACTTCTATTTCTCAAAACATAGTACCAAAAGATAAAACTCTAGACACGGACAGTCTAACTTCCTTGAGTCTCAAAAGACATTCTCAAGTGACCCCTTCGTTAAAATAGGAAGGAAACCCGCAGACTCGGACAGTCTCAACACCCTTTGATATTTTTGTAAATAAATTCATTTTTAATTGTTTTAAACACTTTTAAAAGTGAATTTTTATCTTGAAAATCAAAACCAAATGAGTTTTAATTCATCTTGTGATTAAAACATCATTTTTCAAATCTCAACCAAAAATCACAAGTTGTTTATTCAAGCTTATTTGGTATTTTATCTTTATTTATTGATTTTCTTTAAGAATTTACTTTTAAAAATGATGAAATTAGGGTTTCTTTGATTTTCACCCTCATAAATCTTTTTCAAACACTCATGGGCCTCTAATAGAGTGTAAGACCCAATCCTTGTTGTAAATACAAACCTTTTTTGGGCCTCAGTCATTGTATAAGTCCCGATTCAATTTTCAAAATAAGGGTGCGATCGTTATTTTCATCTGGGCCTCTCCTTGAGTTGTAAGCCCCATCTCTGGTACAAAAATAAACTTTGGGACTCTAATAGAGTGTAAGACCCAATCCCCTTAAACCAAAAATATTTTGGGCCTCAGATATTGTATAAGTCCCGACACGATAAAAAATCTCGGCGCGATCGCCAGTTTAAAATCACTTGGGCCTCTTCTTGAGTAGTAAGACCCATCACTTGTACAAAAACAATTTTGGGCCTCTAATAGAGTGTAAGACCTATTCCTTGTAAAATAAGATACCTTTCTGGGCCTCAGACATTGTATAAGACCCACTGTGTTTTCAAAAACCTCGGCGCGATCGCCGTTTTCAAACAAACCATCTGGGCCAACCCTCGTGTTCCCATCTTTCTTTTTCAAAATAATCTTTGGACCGCTCCTTGAGTTGTAGGACCCATACTTTTGTACAGAAAACCTCTTTGGGCCTCATTCGTTGTATAAGTCCCAATACGATATTCAAAACAACGGTGCGATCACTGTTAAACCTTGGGCCTCTCTTTGAGTATAAGCCCCAACAATCTTTTCAAAGCAATTTCCCTTTTAATTTAGATTCAAGTATACAGTTGTTATCAAAACTCTCTTTAATTTCTTTGAATAACTAACAAAACAGCATGGAAGCTTGCTCACCTGTATGTTTTTATCCGCTTTCATTTACTCGCTTTAATATATATACCTGTATTGTGGAAAGTTGCGCATGGTTAGTCTTCTTTCATTCTTTTAAATACATGTCAAATATATATAACTGTATTGTGAGAAGTTGCGCATGGTTAGTCTTCTTTCATGCTCCTTTAAATACTTGTCATATATCAACTATATATATACTAATATAGTTATTTAGAGTTTTTCCCGGCAACTAGGTCTAGAACTAGGTAAATCCATGTTGGTCACTCTTAAATACAGTCAAAACTAAATCCCCATAGGATTTCCAGATATAGTCTTCCCTTCTCTTGGGGTTAATCAATATGGAACAAAGAGAAAGGCAGTATTCTCGGTGAACCTTTTCTCAGACTGTCACCCTTAGAAATTGTCAAAGAAATTCTACTCCCCGGAGTTGATCTATTCTCTATGAATAGTATCTCTTGAGTTTCTTCCAAACACTCGAACTTTTCTGGAATGATCCCTTCTCTGTGAATTGCATTTCTTGAACTTCTCTTGGTTTGGGGACCCACGGGCTTCCTAAAAGCATCCCCGCCTTCTCTTGGGCTCTGTACAAGGACCCGTCGGCTTCTTAAAAGTTCTCATGCCTTCTCTTGGGCTTCGTAAAAGGACCCTCGGACCAATTTTAGGGTTGATACTCATCCCTTAAACGAGTCGGCCTCCTCTTGGGCATTGTACAAATATAGACCACACTAATAGACTTGGACAATCTAAATCTCCTTGAGTCTCAAAGACATTCTCAAGTTCCCTATAAACATAGGAAGAAACCCTGGATTCTGGATTAATCTCCAACAAGAGTTAAAACTTGTGGGTTCTAAAACCCATTCTCTCCTAAAATCCCCAAGCCATGGTCATATTATAATCATATACAACTATCTTAAATCAGAACCTCAAGGTGTCTGATCCATCAATTCTTCTGCATTCCCCTGCAAGAGTTGATTCCCCACTTGGACATACCTCGGGATCTCAATAATTCTTAGCAGAAGATAGCCTCCTCTTAGGCTTTGTATAATGATCCTTTCCTCAGGAAAGTCAGCCTCCTCTTGGGCTTTGTACAATGATTCTCCCCAGTGGAGCTAACCTTTTCAGACTCTCTTGTTGAGTCAATTACTTCCCAGACTCTCTTGTTGAGTCAATAACCTTTTCAGACTCTCTTGTTGAGTCAACCACTCTCATAGACTCTCTTGTTGAGTCCGTCACCTTTTTGTACTCTCTTGTTGAGTCAACCCTTTTTTAGCCTCAATCTCGGGCTTCGTACGAGACAGATAAAAAACACTCTCTTGTTGAGTCTACCCTTTTTAGCCTCAATCTCGGGCTTCGTACGAGACAGATAAAAGCACTCTCTTGTTGAGTCACACCTTTTTCGCCTCAATCTTGGGCTTCATTTAAGACAGATAAGTACCTCACCAGTGGAGTTAGCCTCCTCTTAGGCTTCATATAATGATATCCCCAAAGAGTCAGTCTCTTTTAGCCTCCTTCTTAGGATTTGTACAAGACACCAATATATCAACTCTCTTGTTGAGTCGGTCTCATACAGTCTCCTCTTAGGATTTGTATAAAGACTTCCCCAATGGAGTCAATCAACCTCTTAGCTTCAACCTTGGGCTTTGATCAAGGTACATAAAAATCAACAACACCTCTTTAGAGATAACAAATTCTCTTTCAGTCAACCTTTTAGCTTCAATCTTGGGCTTTAAACAAGACACAAATACTTCTTTTAGCCTCTGTCTTGGGCTTTGAACGAGACACCAAAACATCTTTTTCCTCCCTTAGATTAGGAGGAACTACGATTGATCTGATTTCCCTGTTTCGTTTAAACGGGAATACGTAGGCATAAGATTGCGAAATCTTAGCGAGCATACTAATCAAAAACCCTTGATCCAGTACCTTCATACTAATCAAAACTTAGGTCCAGCACCTTCCCAAAAACATCAACAAAAACTCACTCTCCCTGTCACATTTCCCAAGAAACTTTCCCAACCCATTAACGGATAAACACCATCAAATACAAAGCAAAACCTAAAGCTAATATCATGTGGATAACCACATATAGGATGGGTAACTGACAACTACCCATTGTATAACCTGACCCCGAACCCCGCAATCTCTTTAAGCGTTTGTTCAGTTAAACATTCGCGTGTAAGGTTAGTTTTAGATACCTTCCCTTTCCCTTCCAGCTTCACGGGATAAATAAGAAATCAGAAAGTAGCACCCCTTTCTCCTCGAGGAGGAAAACCCAAAACCCAGCGATAAGGTGGTCGCGTCACCGACAAAAATCGTTCGCTACAGGAAAATGGCGACTCTGCTGGGGAGTCATTTTATTAAGATTATAGGTTATAGCTCTTAAGAGGTCTAGGATGTTAGTTTTAGGATAAATATATATATATCGCTTTTCCTAATTGATATCCGTGTTTATTTTTCTGCTAATCGGACTGCGGGTGATGCCGCATCTGGAAAGATTGAGTATACACCTAAGATAGGTGATTGCACGAGACGGGTAATCTTACAGGGAGTGACTCCCAAATAAGAGGTCCTGGTAGACCATCGAATCAGTGGAGATACCGTTTACAGATTTAATGCTTATACGACTTCGGTTGTTGAAAGCAGATTGTTCGATTGTGGTTGTCCATGAAACTGATGATTTAGTAGGCTGAGACCTTGTTACTATTTTGTAGTGCGGATGCTATCGGAAATAGTTGTCACGCGATACTACCATCATTTAAGACTACTCTAATATACATCAGCTCGCTCGGGTGAACCAGCCTGCTGTTGTTATCCCAAGAGGGGTCAATGATTTTGCGGACAGGTACAAAAAAACACCAGTAAAACCTTTGGGGATGGGTACAGCCTTGACTTCATGACACCGAACCTTTGACCCCGTGTTTTTTCTGTGTTTTTGTGTGCTTCATTTATGCATTCATTTCATTAAAAAACTTTAAACAAAGAAAAATTTTCTCTTTTAGTCTCTCTTTTTCAAATTAAACTAAGACAATGATTGCAAATATCAGAGAGAAAGATTGCGTTATGGATTTCTGTAGAAGAAGGACTCACAACTATACCTTCAAGGTTCCAAAACTAGAGGATTTAAGAGGATTGGCGAGGATGATCACCAACCCTGATGCTTTCAGAGCTAAGTATGGAGGACTGTTGTCTATGTTAAGGGTCCATGTAATTGAAGGAATCTTGTCCACGCTAATCCAGTTCTACGATCCGGTCTATCACTCTTTCATATTCCCGGATTATCAACTAGCACCAACACTGGAGGAGTACTCTCACCTGACTGATTTACCTATCGTGACCAAGCTCCCTTTTCTGGACTGGAAGAAATTCCAAAGGATCAGACCATTGCAAGAGCAATTTATTTGGACGAGTCAGAAGTCAGGACTCACATGACCACTAAGGGTGGAATCCAAGGTTTGCCAGCCCGGTTTTTGATAAAGAAAGCCATGTACTTTGCTAGTATAGGGAATGTGCCTGCTTTCAAAAGCATCTTTGCTTTTCTCTCCTATGGGTTATTTCTGTTTCCCAACATTGATAGTTTCGTTGATATCAATGCCATTAAGATTTTTCTGATTGGAAACCTCGTACCGATCTTGCTCGCAGATGCTTATCATTATGTACACTTAAGGAATTTGTACAGTGAAGGAATGATCACATGCTGTGTAGACCTGCTATACAAATGATTCACTTCCCATTTACCTAAGTCTGCTGCATTTTGGGATCATAAGAATACTTTACGTTGGTCACAGAGAATCATGTCTCTTACCAACTCTGACATTGATTAGTACAATCGAATCTATGACGGGATCAGGATCATTGACCATTGTGGAAACTTCCCTAATGTACCCCTCATAGGAATTAAATGAGGAATCAATTATCATCCGATTTTAATTCGTCGTCAATTCGGATACCGGATGAGGCATGTCTCGCGTAATGCTTATCTGGAAGGTCTTTTCTTCAAGGAAGGAGAAAACGACAGGGCACTAAAGACTGAAATAGTGCATGCTTGGAGACATGTTCACAGGAAAGGAAGAGAGTCTCTAGGGAAACCAGACTATATCTCTGTGGAGCCTTATCTCCGCTGGGTACAAACTAGAGCTCTCAAGCTGAGGATGCCTTACCCTTGTCAAGAAGTTCTTCCATTAAGGGAATCCGTCCTTTATTTTATGTCTGATAAGGAAAAACTTCAGGTTACTCTCGCCAAAGTTTAACAGGAGAAGAGGTCTTGGAGGAACAAATATCGTATTCTCAATGTGGAGTGTAACAAAATACAGCAACTGTTAAAAGAAAAAGATGCTCTGATCGAGATTTTAGAGCAACATGCTATAGAGAATCAAGAAGACCACAGGAATTTGCTTGCTCCTTTCACTTGGCAAAGGAATTAGAACCCGACAACGGCTCAAGAGCCCCCGTCAAAGAAAAGAAAAATACCAGAACCAGCACCTGAGCTCTCCTAAAAAAGGATTCAGGATCCATTAGTTTAGACATTTCCTTTTACAACACTTTGTAAATTACTGTATTTCCATTTCCGCAATCTTTGAATTCAATAAAATGGGGTTTCCCCACTGTATGATATTTGCTATCCAATTGTCGAAGTTTCTTTTGATTTAAAATAACAAAAAAAAATTAAATTAATTAATCATTGCATATCATTCATCATTCTTACCTAACGTATTCTTCTTCCCTACGAATCTCACGTTTGTGTCTCGATTCTAGAGTCAAAATGTCTCATTCGTAAAATACGCTAATCGACAAAAGAAAATGGATGATCCCGAGGAAGAGAACAGAGGGTTGAGAGAAGAGATCGACACTCTAAAAGAAAATCTGAGGAAACTTCACAATGACATGCAATCTCTGGCAGCAGCCCAGATGCAACAACAAAGGACTGTGATCTCAGAGATCACATCTACGCCCATAGTGGAAAAGTACGATCCTCGGTATAACATGGCAAAGGATTGTCCCTGGGGCATGCCACTTACCTATATCCCAGAAGGATATATTCCGCCGAACATGGAAGATCCAGAAACTACAACAGGAACCGTTGGGCCTGAAGGTTACAAACTTCGGGAAGGCAAAGATGCAAGGGGCATGACAGCAACTCCTGAAGGTTACAAACTTCGGGAAAGGGAAGCACCGAGAGTTACTACCGTAATGACTGTACCACCACCCGTGGTACACACTGTTCCGTAAGGACAGATTCCACAGATACCTTCTGGTGGAAATGAAAGTATGAACGATAAAATGAAGGAATTCTAGGAATAGTTCCTGGAGATGCAGAAAGAACTGTAAGCTATTCGCGGTCAGGATCTATTTGGAAAGGACGCCGCAGACCTTTGTTTGGTCCCCAATGTGAAAGTTCCGCTCAAATTCAAGGTGTCCGAATTTGAAAAATACAAGGGTAACTCTTGCCCTCAAAGTCATTTGGTGATGTACGCACGGAGAATGTCAACTCAGACAGAGAACCAACAGCCACTGATCCATTACTTCCAGGATAGTTTAACCGGTGCCGCACTCAAATGGTACATGGGTTTAAACCGCACTAAGATCGTCACTTTCAGAGATCTTGGCACCGCCTTTGTTCAACAGTATAAGTATAACCTGGACATGACACCAGACAGAGATCAACTCCGAGTCATGTCGCAGAAGGATAAGGAAACCTTTAAGGAATATGCTCAAAGATGGCATGAAATTGCCGCTCAGATTTGTCCACCTCTTGAGGAAAAAGAGATGACAAAGATCTTCTTGAAAACCTTAAGTTCGTTTTACTACGACAGATTGGTCGCCAGTGTGCCCAGTGACTTCACCGAGATGGTGGGCATGGGAATTCGTCTTGAGGAAGCTGTCCGAGAAGGACGTTTAATTAAAGATGTTGGACCATCAAGCAGTATCAAAAGATATGGTAGTGCTTTCCCTAAGAAAAAAGAGCAAGATATTGGCAATATCTCTCTCGGAAAGCAAAGGCGAAGTTATCAACCAGTAGCAGCTGTAACTCCTACTATCAACCCTGTACCCGTTCCAACGTATCAACCTCAGGTTGCTCAGATCCAACCGAATCAACAACAATATCAGCAAAGGACACAACAACCTCTTCAGCAGGCTCGTCCTCCATATAGCAACAACTGTACAACGCGACCACCAGGGTTCAACCCTATACCAATGTCTACGCAGAATTGTTTCCATTACTACTGGTCAAAGGGCACGTCCAAACCAGGTCTCCTCTTACAGTACCGAAAAATTTGCCTTTTTGGTTCAAAGCGAATCAGACATGTCCTTACCATCAAGGAGGACCAGGGCATAACATAGAAAACTACCTCAGTTTCAAATCTGATGTACAGAAGCTTGTCAGGAGCGGGGTCTTATCCTTCAAGGATACAAGTCCAAATGTTTAGATGAACCCGTTGCCTCAACACGAGAAAGTTACGGTAAATTTGATTGAAGGGGAGTCTAACCACAGCTATCAAATTCATGATGTACTCTTATTAAGGGCTAACCTGGTCAAGATGCATCGCAGACAGAGCAGATATGGGTATGTACCATCTCATAACTATCACTAGTGTGATATCTGCTCGAAAGACAATCAAGGATGTTCTGTGGTACGATCAGCTCTACAGGAACAGTTGGATCTCGGTTGGATCCATGATCACTAAATTCGTGGGGTCAACATGACTTATACAAATTCCAACATCATTCAAAACCAAGGCATCTGTGCGATGAATGTCAACTTGGTGGCAATACACACAAGGCAAAGCCAACATCATGATCTGCCTCGGCATGATTATGATTCCTGTCTTATTTGCTCGGTAAACAATCAGGGATGCTCTTTTGTACAAGAGGCCCTCCAGCGTCAAATGGATCTTGGATGGATCCAGGACTACCGTGATAGAAATCCCTATCAGATCCACATGATTCAAATTTTTAATATTCGCTTGATGAATACCAGCTTGGTGGAGTTACACGCTAAGCAAGTCCAGCTTGGTTTTCTAACTTCGCATGAGTATCAGAACTGTAGAGTATGTCGTGAGAGTGACCAAGGTTGTGCACTCATTCAAAGGACACTTCAACATTTGTTAAACCACTAGTGGTTTCCAATCTATCTAGATGAAGACACACAACAAGTCAGTATGGCTGACGGGAACCCTACTAGGCATCACAATCAAGATGTTCGATCAATGGAAACAGACCTAGTGAGGTTGCACTGCATTCAAAGCGGACATGGCCGGGTGCCACCACACAACTACGAGCGCTGTAGAGTCTGCTCGGAGAATAATCAAGGATGCTACCTCGTGCGAGCAGCCCTTCAAAGTCAGTTGGACCATAAGGAAATTCAGCCATGGTCAAGCTCTGATTCAATGTCAAACTATCATCCTGATCAAAGCGGGGATGTTGTCTTGATCCCTAAACGAGAAGTGGCCAAAGACGTACGTGCCATAATCCCTCTACTCCATGAATCAAGAGTCCCTCTTGATGGTGGACAGGTTCTTAATCTCGAACTGATTGAGGCTGGTTATGATGGTCAGAGAAATCATAAGGCTCCTGTAGTTATCTATCTGCCGGGACCAATACCATACAAGTCTGATAAAGCTATCCCTTATAAGTACGGTGCAACAACAGTTGAGAATGGAAAAGAAGTTCCATTACCCTCCGTCTTGAATATTGCAGACATCGGCCGAGTAACACGGAGCGGTTGAATCTTCAACCGAGGAGTTGGAGAACCTACCAGAGAAAAGGAACCTCAAACAGAAGTTCCTAATCAACCAGTCAGTCAGTCCAGTGATCCCGGCCTTTCAAAGAACAACGATGAGATGCTGAAGCTCATCCAAAAGAGTGAATACAATATTGTGGATCAGCTGTTGCAAACTCCTTCAAAAATCTCTGTGTTATCTCTATTACTCAGTTCCGAAGCTCACAGAGAGGCTCTACAGAAAGTCTTAGAGCAAGCCTTTGTGAAACAGGATGTAACAATAAGACAATTCAACAGCATCATTTCTAACATCACTTCCTGCAACAACTTGGGGTTTAGTGACGAGGAATTGCCAGAAGAAGGCAAAAGTCACAACATGGCACTCAATATTACAGTCAACAGCCAGGATGATGCTTTATCCAGTGTACTGGTAGACACCGAATCGGCTCTGAATGTTATGCCAAAGTCCACCTTAATGCGACTATCATTTAAGGGATCCCCGATGAGGGGCGGTGAGGTCGTCGTCAAAGCATTTAATGGATCCTGGAAAGCAGTTATTGGCGAAGTCGACCTTCCTATAACTATCGGTCCTCACACTTTTCAGGTCACTTTCCAGGTCATGGACGTCCGGACAGCGTACAACTATTTATTAGGAAGACCTTGGATACACCAGGATGGGGCAGCCACTTCGACACTGCACCAGAAACTGAAGTTTGTCAAGAACGACCAACTAGTCACAATCTGCGGAGCGCAAGCCTTGATCGTGAGTAACTTATCATCGTCCACTTGTGTTGAACTGGAAGAGGTTATTGGAACTCAGTTCCAAGCACTTTCGGTGAGCAATGAGAATCAATCAGAAAAAGGAACATCAATTTCCTCTTACAAAGATGCTCTCGAAGTGATCAAAGGTAACAATGCCAAGGGATGGGGACAACTTGTCATTCCTACTGATGACAAAACAAAGAAGGGTCTTGGTTTTTCCTCAACCTATACCCAGACTGCTACTAACGATGAAAGGTTTCACCCCATTCAGGATTTCTTCCACATTGGAGGTTTCCTTCACCCAGTGCCTCAAGAAGTACATACCATCAACGAGGGTGACTCCTCTGATACAGATGAAGAATGGAAGTCTTATCTTAACGAGGACAGTTATATGTATCAGGAATAGGTGCCTACGCCATTTTGCTATCCCGCATAGAGTCCGAGATTTATACCAAGGTCAAATGTCAAGATGATATATGGAGATTGTGATCCGGAAGGATGTCGTGCTCCACCAAACTCATTAGAGGAGGACACTCTGATGAAAGACAACTTTGACCACGACTATTATAGCCCAATGGATGGCTTGTCTATCTGGCAGCCGTACCCGGGAGACTCAGAACAAAAGAGGCAGCCCAACGATGCATATCAAATGAGCATTATTGAAAAGAATACCTGCGTCCCCACCACGTCGTGGGATCATTACTCAGGGCATTCAGAAAATATCCAGCACGACGTTGAATTTGCAAAGCTTGCAGGGCTAGAATTCATCAACTATGCTTTTCCCGAGGTCAACGTCATCGAAAGAGATGACTCCTCCAGTTCCAAAGAAGTATGGGACACCTTGGGACAACCGAGTGGCAAATACGACTACTTGGTCAAGTACACCGCTCCTGAGAGCTCTCATATCAGGCTCGAAGACATCCAGCCTACTGGATGGGGAGATTTACCTGAGAGCACAAACAGTGTGCAAGATACAACAGAAGAGTTCGTCTACGACAGCTCTGCCTGGGAAACAGATTCCAATGATCTCGCTCCACCAGAAATCAGCGTTATTTCTGAAGACAAATCAAGAAGGAAAGTACCAGACTTTGTGATTCACTGAGGAGTTCTCCGCCAATGGGTTGCTGTCAATGTTCCGAAAGTCGTTCATAAGTCTAAGTAGTTGCCATCTTTATCTTATCCTTTAACCCTGCCCAGGTGAAATAGATGTTTTGATAGGGCTTACTTTCTATAAATATACCTCTTCGCTTCGCCCAAAGTGATAGAGTTTTGTTTTATAGGGATTTAGTTTCAAGAATCGACAAGATCATAAATAAAATAACGTCGTTATGTAATTTCCGCATTTATTGTTGTTTTCTCTTTTCTCTTTTTTAGAAAATGGTAATCCTAAAAAAATAACTCAATAATAAAAACAAGCAGTTTTCCAAAGAAAATACACTGCACACACTCTTGCATTCTCTCTATCTCTTCTAAAAACAATCATCACGTCATGCAGATTGCTTATTTTAAACCCCATTGAAACATACGGTCCAATGCCTTCTCCCAACTTTGCGTTCCCGGTATTTGAGGCTGAAGAAGAAGTTGACGACGAGATCTCTCGATTACTCAGACAAGAGGAAAGGTCCGTTGAACCTCACAAAGAGCCGTTGGAAATGGTCAACTTGGGTTCAAAAGAAGAGAGAAGAGAAATCAAGATTCGGGCACTGCTCAGTCCAACTGTCAAACAAAGTTTGATAAAGCTTCTCAAAGAATTTCCCGATGTATTCGCTTGGTCCTATCAGGACATGCCCGGGTTGGATACCAGCATCGTGGAACATCATTTACCGTTGAGATCGGAGTATCTGCCAGTAAAACAAAGGTTGAGAAGAACTCACCCAGACATGGCCATCAAAATCAAAGAGGAAGTACAGAAACAGATTGACGAGGGTTTCCTCACCACATCAGAATATCCTCAATGGTTAGCCAACATCGTACCAGTTCCAAAAAAGGACGGAAAGGTCAGAATGTGTGTGGATTACAGAGATCTAAACAAGGCCAGTCCAAAGGACGACTTTCCTTTACCACACATTGACATGCTGGTAGACAGTACAACAAAGTTCAAAGTATTCTCCTTCATGGATGGATTCTCGGGCTATAATCAGATCAAAATGGTGCCGAAGGATATGGAGAAAACTTCATTCATCACCCCATGGGGTACTTTTTATTACAAGGTAATGTTGTTCGATTTGAAGAATGTCGGGGCAACCTATCAGAGGGCCATGATTACTCTCTTTTATGACATGATACACAAAGAAATTGAAGTATATGTCGATGATATGATTGCCAAATCTAAGACAGAAGAGGAGCATGTGACCCACCTGTCAAAGCTATTCGAGTGGTTGAGAAAGTACAAACTCTGCTTGAATCCCAATAAGTGCACATTTGGTGTCCGTTCAGGGAAACTTTTAGGGTTCATCGTCAACCAGAAAGGAATTGAGGTTGATCCGGACAAGGTCAAGGCCATTCAAGAAATTCCATCTCCAAAGACTGAAAAACAAGTCAGGGGGTTCCTGGGACGTTTGAATTGCATTTCCAGATTTATATTCCTCATGACCGCGACATACGCGCCGATCTTCAAACTGCTCAAGAAGATACAATCATTTCTCACTGATTCCCGGGGTAAATGGACTCCGATTATGATGGCCCCTATGTGGTCAAGAAAGCCTTCTCAGGCGGCATCTTGAGACTTGAAACCATGGATGGAGAAGAATTTTCATATCCCACGAATGTTGACGTAGTCAAGAAATACTTCGCCTAAATAAAAAAAGTGTCTTGGTGGATTGAAAACCCGAAAGGGCGGTCCAGGAAAAAATTAGAGACATAATCAAAAATCATCCCGATGGATTGGAAATCTCAAAGTACAATCCAGGAAAAAATTAGGGATTAATGGCAGGTAACTACGTCCAACAGGGGCAAATCCCCCAGTAGTAGTCATGTCATCCATCAGAAAACTCTAGTCAAGGCCATCTTCGACAGAAGCCCAGGATGCCCGGAATTCAAAGTTGGTAGAAGGATAGTGGTCGTCATGTTTCAATGTAGTCCTTTTCCCTTAAAATTACCATTTTCTAACTTTGTAAATACTCTATGGAATCACACGTTTGGCTGATTTCCATCCTATCAATAAAATTTGAGCCCTTGTGCTTTTGTTTGCAATTCTTATTTGTTTTAGCTTTACAGAATGACGTTTTAACATGATCAATGATTCTTGAAATAAAACAAAAATGAAATTACTTGTCAAACTTTTTCTGCTTTTAAAATAAAGATGGCAATTCTTTTAACTGTTGAGCATCGAAAGAACATCGATTGCTTCTCCAAAGGTGTTCGAGCTTCAAAGTACAGAATCAAAGTACTCCTTCTAAACCAGTACGCCTGAACAAAGGATCAACTGTATCAGATGTGATTTTCCCATCTGATATCCTCGGCAGAGTTCTTACCTCCTAAGCCCGACCAACGATTTCCCCGCGGGAACTACTTTCTCCTAAGCAAGGCAGAATTTCTATTTTGAACCGAAGATACTTCTTCATCCCCTGCAGTGGCCGAGTATCCAGTCGTGTTCATCTATTAGTTTGTATGTCGTGTCAGTTTTGTCAGCATAAACATACATACATCATGCATTATTGATTTCCATTCATATTCATATTGCATCAGTATCACTCCAATCGGTCTTGTCCCCTAGTGATAAAAGTCCTCTTGTCAATCGAGTCGTCAGTTCTTTCCTTGTCAGGAAGCGAATCAAATAAGCAATCTATCCCCAGTTTATTTCTGGGATGGAGACGGTCCTCGACCACTGTGATAACTTGAACCTCTAAAAGACAAGAAAAATTTCGACAAACGACATTCTTCATCATTGAAGATGATATCTTTGTTTTCCTGGATTAAGGAAAATCCCCAGAGAAAGCCTCACAACTAAAGACTCTCAGCAACACGTTGATTTTTTCTCTCCAAGAGAGTCAATGTTAAAGAGGTCATCAGCACCTCAAAATTGGATTACATCACATGGCATTTCTCCGAGAAGATCTCTGAGAAAAGTATGATGTAATATCCCCAAGCGGGAAGCAGTCTTTCAAGAGACTCGTTTTCCCCAGTAGAATCAACAAATGGCATCTCAAACAGATAAGTTTGCACACCTCTACAGCTCAGACGAATGGGTTCCCCAGCAAGTCTGACATCAAAAGTTTTTCCATCAAATGGCATCTCCCCATGAAAATTCGGTGAGAAGTTTGAGGAAAACCGTTACGAATAGCGTCCCTTGTCAAGAAAATTTATTGACAAAAGAAACCAAGACCAGTTCCTTGGTAGGAAACCAGGATCGAGGGGAAGTTTATTTCAGAAACTTAGACCAGTTCCTTGGTAGGAAACCAGGATCGAGGGGAAGTTTATTTCATAAACTTAGACCAGTTCCATGGTAGGAAACCAGGATCGAGGGGAAGTTTATTTCAAAAGAAAACTGAGTCCAGTTCCTTGGCTGAAGTCCAGGATCGAGGGGAAGTTAACCTTTTCTAAGCATCATTGCTTAGCGAAAGAAGATGGATGGGCAAACTGCCATTCATAACCACCGTCAAAATTTCGCACATTCCGATATTTAATCATCTTGCACCCCGAATGCCCGAATACCTTCGTCATTCACACCTTCGGGTCCAAGAAAATTAAATAGGGGCATCTGTCATACCCCAAATTTTGACCACCAGGATTTCCCATCATTGTGCAAATCATCACCACAATATGGATGTATCATCATGCCTCATCAGTCTCCTCAAAGAGGGATAAGCATTCACCACAACGAAGAATTAGGGTTTTGAGCCCTCTCTGAGCCTTAGACAAAGGATCAATCAAGAAATGACATGATCTTCAACTTGTTTAACCTCTCAAACACCTATAAAGGATCAAGAGGACTCCCACATCAAGAATCAAGCACAAAGTAACTACCTTCCAAGTCGATCAAGCCTCAAGATCGCCAGTGTCACCAAATTAGGGTTTTGGTCGACCAGGGCCTCCAGATGGGAAATTTCCTCTGGGCATGAGCCAATGCTTCAAAGCATAACCTAAGATACTCCAAGGGACCTCATGAACCCAATCATCAAGTCAATTTAGCCTCAGGGGATGCATTCACAAAAAATCAGGAATTAGGGTTTCTTGACCTAATTTACCCCTAAGTTGACTTTTGGGACAAAACATGAGCCAAGACCTCCAGACATGATTTGAGGGTCTCTAATACACCATATTGATCCATTTGCAACAGCGGATTGATCCAAGAAACTTCATTCACAAGTTTCAATTTCATCTGAACCACAATTAGGGTTTTGAAGAAAAAGTCAACTGTGCCTTTGACTTTTGACCAAGACATGCACTACAAGAAAAATGGAAAATTATGACGGTTAATTTTGGTAGATTACGGCGGTTACAACCGACGCAGATTGCAAGTCACGACGGTTCCTCTTTTGTCGTTGAAACATGTGTCGCGAGGCTATTTTACGACGGTTTGTAAAACTGTCGCTCCAACTGCCGTAACATGCCGCAACAGTATTATTACGACGGTTGTAACCGCCATAATTTTATAATATATATTCCATTGAAAATAACGACGGTTGTAACCGCCATAATTTTATAATATATATTTCATTTAAAATAGTGACGGTTTAGAACCGCCGTAATTTTATTAATTTTTTTAAAAAAAAATTTAAAATGATAATTTTATTACAATATTCAATTCAAACAATAAAAAATACCATGAAAATTATAATAGGAGCATAAGTCAAATAGTTACCCAAAACACTCAATATGAAAGAAGATTTCAAAACACTCATACAAATTCTAGAACTCTAAATTCATTCTGTGGATTCTTCCAAACACTCATACCAAATACCCAATTAACAAATCTGCTAGGAGACTTAGTAATGGCAAGCATGCTGCTGATTTGATTGGTAAGCTACTCTAAATTCATTTTGTGGATTCTTCCAAACACTCATACAAATTCTGGAACTGAAGTACGTAAAAGCCTTTGTCATGGACACAAACTCTTGGACATAGCGTCTTTCCCAATCCTCTTTGAGCATAAAGTCGAGAAACACAACGTCTTCGACAACACCTTCACGCCATCGACGGATTTCACTGGTGGCTACCGTGTCTGTGCACAGTTACACACAACTGAACCAATCCTTCTCAAATGGATTTTCGGATCGCAGGGCAACACATTACCTCCGCAGCAGAGTCAAACCTGGAGGGTAGTACAAACCAAATCAACAAATTCTCATTAGAACCATTACTAATTGATTCTCCTAACCTACTAACAGATTTGTTTCAATAACAAAATTTTAAGTAAACTCGATTTGACGCTAAATAAAATCATGAAATATCAGACAAGAAAATCATCCTAAAACCTTACTTAAAACTATATTCAGACATCCCTGAAGTTGGCTCCCCTTTTCCCACAGCAACGAGTTTACATTCAAGTCTGTAAACTAAAGTTCTATATGATCAATATAAGAAATGGAATAATTGTTGGTTTAAACATATAACCATATATAGCCAGTTCATTTAAGAAGAAGACATATACCTATCGACCAATTGTCTAAATGGTGAATGGCCCTGCAAAATCTGCATAATGATCACATTCAGTTAAGGGCAGAACCTCAGTAATTTCACAAAAATAACTCAGGACAACAATGTGAAAAATTAGTCCCTAGTTGTGACATTTTAGATAAACATGCTTGCATAAAACAAACAGAAAACTAAACCACATGTATTGCATATACTATATACATTACTGTTATCATACAATGGAAGAGAAAGAATCGTCACTTACTATATATTACTACTGCACATTTCCAAAATGAATAATTTTAAATTATATTGAGAGCATTTTCAATTGGAAAGTTTAAATAAATTCATTTTGGATATAACCAAATCGAAAGTTACATTTACGTAAAGCATAAGAGAAATGCCATTGTTTTCAATTCCAGCACATACAATACCAACAATTTATGTACTAACCAACCACCCCACATTCTAAAAATTCCAATTTTATTAGACAGATCTTTATGGTCATACCATTAGTTTTAGTTTTGGCACCACATACCCTTTTGATTACTTTCTTAATTATGGGATAAATAAATGTGAATCTCTAACAAATGTTATTCTTAAAATAAATAAAAGTTGTTTGACGAAAAAAATCGGCGAGATTATCTAGTATCCTAAATCTAAATTGTTTCTTTCAAATTTTCATTAAAATCATATAATAACATATTGAAATACAAAATTAAACCAAAGATGCATTTATGAATTCAGATTTTGACTTTATCAACTCAGACCTAAAATGCAAAATTAAATATGAATTGCTTGATATTTCATTTAATGATGGAAATTTAGTGATTCAAAGTGTACATGAACTTTTTAAAGCATGAAAATCCAGTGACAAATGTAATATGTAAATTTAATCCTATCAAAAACAGAATTTCAAAAATAAATAATCATTTAATTAACAATGAAAATGGCACAAGTAAGCCAATATGACTCACATCTTAAAGCCTAGATAAAATACCTTTTTAAAAATAAAACTAAAACCATAAAAAAATGTACCTTCCTTGAATAAAATTCTCTTCATTTAAAGTAAGACTTGCATAGGCAAAGTGAATCAATTCAGCTAAAGAGACATTCTGTCCAAAAAATAAAAGAGTGAGATTCATCTAAAGAGATATTATTTAAACATCACAGTGAGATTCAACTAAAGAGATATTATTTGAGAATGAGTAATAGTCCACTCCACACAATAAGCTACATAAATGGTAACAGATGACAGAAAAAAGACTATGGCAGTACTTTATTAATCAAGAGCCTAAGGCTATGATAGACAATAGAATTTAGGGAAAACATTCAAATTTTTCAATGTACCTCTTGGCACTAATTGATCAGTCAAGAGCCTAAAACAAATGCTTACACATACAACTGACTTGAGAAGCATATCCATAGTGAAACATATCAAAATTAGGTTCATTAATTACCTGCTAGACTGCCATAATTTATACAAAAAATAAGCCGCTAAGTCATTTAGAGCAAGCAAATAAAAAAGCTTTGTAGATCACTATTGCATAAAGAAGCTAGCCAAAGTATTCAATCTTCAACACAACGGTGGGAAAATTATAAAGCTAATATTAGTTCATCAAACAAATCAAAGAAAGAAACAAATAAGATTGCTAGCAAAATCAATTAAATTTTTGGAGAACAAGTGCATATAAGTCCAAACAGTGCATATATTATAATAAAGTGTATAACATGATAATGTAAAGGAATTCAAATTTAATGAACTAAGTAGTAAACTTTTTCTACCTGGATTCTAGTAAATAATTAATTTTATTTGAAATTCCAAAAGAAAAATAATTACAAGTTTATAACAATATGGATAAAGGAGCCGCTTTCTGAAATTTCACATGTAAGTTGGTGTGTATTAGTAATTGTTCAAGCTCAACCAGCATATTCTTCAGCATTTCATTGTTTCCATCATCATGATTACTTCCCACACCACCTTTGTTTTCAAAATTGATCATCCGGGGCAACAAAGATATTGAACCCCCCAAAGGCTTTCTATCACAATAAAAAGCAGATGTGTTGCAATATGCTACAGCAAGACACCTATCTTAGTGGAGGAGAAAGTGATACTGGGAGAAATTCATAGTCAACACCTTTAAAGAACAAATACCTACCAACTAGCTCCAAAATATTTAGTTCAAGGGGTGAGGTAGGTATTATGAACTTGGCTATGAATCAAAATAAAAATTAGCTCCAATGTAGTATGTTTTTCTCAATAGAATTTTATCAAACATGTAGCAGACATTATTATAAGTCTAAGAACTTACAACTTGAGAGCATCATAAACATATATAAGGTATAATCTAATCATATATTAATGAATAGAAAATCCTCTCATATCTAACTTCAACCTAAAACACTAAATTCTTTAATTACAAACAGAAAAATATGTAAGATCTAATGCAAACCCTTTCTGACATTCCATTGAGTTTCCTAGAAGAAGATCAAAGTGAACACCAAGCCTCATTGCCACAATTTCCATACAGACGAAAGCTTTCAGAACCTCACCATACAACAGAATTGCAACAAAATGGTTAAATAATTCAACTAACAAAATGTGGTTAGAAAAAAGAGCATATGCCAATGATGATGGAGGTATCAAAGTGGACATCAAAGAGAGTATAGAGTTCACTGGATTTCCCTACAACAATATGGGAAAATGAATAAAATCACCAAAATAATGCATAGGAAACCTAACAAATGATTTGCATATTTTGGGGAAAAGGAGAAGCCATCAAAATGAATAAAACCACGCAAAAAAAAATAGTGAAAAAGTTGGACAATACCTAAACAAAAAGACAGAGCTCAGCAAGTCAAATAAGCCGATACCGAAAATTCCAAAAACGCAGACCTTGTAGTTTCAATGTTATTTGTAAGATTATGGTTTATGCGAGATTTGGGTTGAGTTGTGAAAGATATTTCTAAGAGAATTTGCTCGCTCAGAATGTTACATAGACAAGATCCACCAAATGCATGCTTATTTATAGAAAAATCTATTGATCTAAGAGATGAGTTAGAGAAATTAGGGTTTTAAGAGGAATAAGATTTTGAGAAAAAATTGGTTCGATTCATTTTTTGGAAGAAATTTAGAGTTTTTGAGAGAAATGAGATTTTGGGAGGACATGTTTAAGAAATTTGGGGCTTAGGCGCGAGACATGTGAAAATGAAGAGGGAAGATGAAAAATTTTCATATTCCAAAGCAAGTAGCATGCACTAAATGAGCAGGGGTGGTTGTAAAACCTTCGAAGACCTGCAATTACTATTCATTGAGGGTTTTTAATATAGTAACTATTGTAAAATTGGCGTGACGGTTTATTAAAACTGTCGCGGGATCCGTTGTAAACTTTCAATAAAGGCACTTAATTGGCAACCGTCGCAATTTAAGTGTCGCAAAATATTTTTTTTCTTGTAGTGATGCTCCCAAACCTTGGGACATGATTCAATACACCCTATATCACCTATGGAATCCATCTATTAAGTTTGATTAGGTCAAGGACTTGATTTCATATAGGATCACACAGTTTAGATTTCATCTGCTGAAAAAGTCAACTGTAAAAAAAGTCAAAGTTTGACTTTTTGATTTTTTGGTCAACCAAGGTTCCTTAAACCTAAAATGACGTTAATGTGTGATTGGAATCATCATTCATCAAGAAAAACCAAAGAAAATGGGTTAACTTGTAAAAGGGGTAACCATAAAAAAACTTAGAATTTTTCTAAGTTATGAAATAAAATGGCTAGGGTACCAACTTCCAAGGATCATAACTTGAGATCCAAGCAACCATTTTGGATGGTCCAAAGATGGATTTGTAGCTCTCGTGGCATACTTTAAAAGTGTCAACTACATCTCATTCCAATTCTTCATGGATTTTTAGTTATGGAGTGATCAAAATGGCTGAAAACATGAAAATCACATTTTTCCAACACTTAGTGAAATTTTCACTAAGTCAAAATCTGCCTTACTTTTTCCAAAATGTAGGGACATTTTTCACCTTGATCCAAGTCAAACCAGGTCTTGGGTTGGACATCAAAGTTGAAGTATGCAATGAGGGCTTTCTAACAAGTACCAGATCATCTCCAAACTCCATTTGAGCAAGGAGATACAACCCTTGAAACATGGCCTTATGAACTGATTCTTCCAAGACAGATTTGGCAGATTTTGTGCATTTTGCTCGATTTGTTCAAATCTGACAAATCCAAGCCTTGTCACCATTTTGAATACATCTGAGGATCAAATCCAAGGGGGGTGATCTGATCTCCAAGCCTCCAAAGTCCATGAATCTACAAATAGCATGCCTAACCTTAAAAGGCTAAAGATGCTTCAAGACTCCAATTTTGTTTTCAAGCATTCAATGGATGCACCAAGGTGGCATGAACTGAGCCTATTCCAACTGAATTCAGTCAAGACTTATCTCTGAAACAAAGCTACAAAGCCTGTGCCCTAACCTCTAGTCAATGGCTAGAGGAGATTAAAGATTCCAAAGTGATCCAATTGCCCAAACAGCCTGCTGTAGTTGCCACACGCTATTGCTTGCAAAACAAACTTGCTCTACTATAAATAGAGCTCATTTGTGCTCAGTTTGAGTACACCAAAGCATTACAACACTTGCTTTCCTCAAAATCCCTTTCTCTAGGCCAAAATGTCTTCTTTTGCAAGGTAACTCTGAGTTTTTGAGTTAGAGAGCAATTCCATCACAGCTCATGATCCAAACACATCCAATATGTCATATCTAAGCTGTCCAAACTCTCACATGTGATCTGTAACACCAAAATCACAAAGTCCCCTCTCAAAACCTCAAAATTGGACTTTTTTGCATTTTTCAAGCCATGTCTTGATTCAGTCACTTTCAAAACCAGAAAAAACCTCAAACACACTCCAAATATCATCCTTGAACTGTGCCAAATGGTTCCCCACATCTGGAACACCATTTGAGAGAGTTGTCATATTGGTCACTTTTTCCCTTTTTCCAAGAAAGAGCTCAAACTTGTTCCTGTTGATTCAAGTTGGTTCCAACCATTCTAAAAGCTTCTAAGGGATCAATTGAGAGTGTCCAAAGCATCAAATTACTTTTGGCACAAGAAGCTTGGCAGATTGCATAACAAGCTCCTAAAGAGGTAAGCATCACAACTTGAACTTTTTGAAATATGCATTGCTTTGAAGTCCACTGATCATGCACATCTCATACATGTTATATATGTTGTGTTTGAACCAATTCATCATGTAATTCATGCCTGTAACAAGAGGTAGCATATAAAATACAATTATAGGCCTATTTCAAGAACACTATCGAGTTTTGAAATAGGAGCCTCATCTGAAAAAACCACCACCACCATTGGATTCCTTGTGAAATTCTAGCCAAGATAGACCTAAATTTTGTCCCAATCCATGGAGAAATGAGAAAGTTACAAGCTTCACATTTTTGGCCAAAACCTTGTCTTGCCTTGCCTTGGCCAGGCCAAAAACAAGGCATGCCTCATGTATTCATGGGGTGGTTTTGATATACGGATGTATCACCACCCCAGTGGTAGAAGGCGCACGCTGCACACAAGAGGTCTGGGGTTCGAATCCTCCTCGCCCCAGATCCTCTTTTTACTATTTTTTCCATTTTTTTAATATTTGTTATATTATTTTAAATAATTTGGAAAATTAATAACTCTCTCAATTTTAATGATTTTTTATTGGTTCTTTTTGCAAAAAATCACAAAAATGTTAAACTATTTTATTCCACACAAAAATTAGATTTATATTAATTATTTAATGTAGTTGATATTTTTGTAAATAAATTCATTTTTAATTGTTTTAAACACTTTTAAAAGTGAATTTTTATCTTGAAAATCAAAACCAAATGAGTTTTAATTCATCTTGTGATTAAAACATCATTTTTCAAATCTCAACCAAAAATCACAAGTTGTTTATTCAAGCTTATTTGGTATTTTATCATTATTTATTGATTTTCTTTAAGAATTTACTTTTAAAAATGATGAAATTAGGGTTTCTTTGATTTTCACCCTCACAAATCTTTTTCAAACACTCATGGGCCTCTAATAGAGTGTAAGACCCAATCCTTTGTAAATACAACCCTTTTTTGGGCCTCAGTCATTGTATAAGTCCCGTTACAATTTTCAAAATAACGGTGCGATCGTTATTTTCATCTGGGCCTCTCCTTGATTTGTAAGCCCTACCTCTTGTACATAAATAAACTTTGGGCCTCTAATAGAGTGTAAGACCCAATCCCCTTTAACCAATACCATTTTGGGCCTCAGATATTGTATAAGTCCCGACACGATAAAAAATCTCGGCGCGATCGCCAGTTTAAAATCACTTGGGCCTCTCTTTGAGTTATAAGACCCATCACTTCTTTTGGGCCTCTAATAGAGTGTAAGACCCATTCCTTGTAAAATAAGATACCTTGCTGGGCCTCAGACATTGTATAAGACCCACTGTGTTTTCAAAAACCTCGGCGCGATCGCCATTTTCAAACAATCCATCTGGGTCAACCCTCGTGTTGTAAGTCCCATCTTTCTTTTTCAAAATAATCTTTGGGCCTCTCCTTGAGTTGCATGACCCATACCTTTGTACAGAAAACTTCTTTGGGCCTCAGTCGTTGTATAAGTCCCGATACGATATTCAAAACAACGGTGTGATCACTGTTAAACCTTGGGCTTCTCTTTGAGTATAAGCCCCAACAATCTTTTCAAAGCAATTTCCCTTTTGATTTAGATTCAAGTATACAGTTGTTATCAAAACTCGCTTTAATTTCTTTGAACAACTAACAAAACAGCATGGAAGCTTGCTCACCTGTAAGTTTTTATCCACTTTCATTTACTCGCTTTAATATATATTCATGTATTATGGGAAGCTGCGCATGGTTAGTCTTTTTTCATTCTTTTAAATACATGTCAAATATATATAACAATATTGTGGGATGCTGCGCATGGTTAGTCTTCTTTCATACTCCTTTAAATACTTGTCATATATCAACTGTATATATACTAGTATAGTTATTTAGAATTTTCCCCGGCAACTAGGTCTAGAACTAGGTAAAGCCATGTTGATCACTCTTAAATACAGTCAAAACTAGATCCCCATAGGAGTTCCAGATACAGTCTTCCCTTCTCTTGGGGTTAACCAATATGGAACAAAGAGAAAGGCAGTATTCTCGGTGAACCTTTTCTCAGACTGTCACCCTTAGAAATTGTCAAAGAAATTCTACCCCCCGGAGTTGATCTATTCTCTGTGAATAGCATCTCTTGAGTTTCTTCCAAACACTCGAACTTTCCTGGAATGATCTCTTCTCTGTGAATTGCATTTCTTGAACTTCTCTTGGTTTGGGGACCCAAAGACTTCCTAAAAGCATCCCTGCCTCCTCTTGGGCTTTGTCCAAGGACCCGTCGGTTTCTTAAAAGTTCCCATACCTTCTCTTGGGCTTCGTATAAGGACCCTCACGACCTCTTAGAGGTATAGGACAGAACTTAGTCATCCTTTGCTAGAGCTGTCTTTCTAAAAAGAGTCACAAAAGCCCTCAGACCAATTTTAGGGTTGATACTCATCCCTTAAACGAGTCGGCCTCCTCTTGGGCATTGTACAAAGATAGACCGCACTAATAGACTTGGACAATCTAAATATCCTTGAGTCTCAAAGACATTCTCAAGTTCCCTACAAACATAGGAAGAAACCCCAGATTCTAGATTAATCTCCAGCAAGAGTTAAAACTTGTGGGTTCTAAAACCCCGTCTCTCCTAAAATCTCCAAGCCAGGGTCAGATTATCATCATATAACACTATCTCAAATCAGAACCTCAAGGTGTCTGATCCATAAATTCTTCTGCATTCCCCTGCAAGAGTTGATTCCCCATTTGGACATACCTCGGGATCTCAATAATTCCCAGCAGAAGATAGCCTCCTCTTAGGCTTTGTATAATGATCCTTTCCTCAGGAAAGTCAGCCTCCTCTTGGGCTTTGTACAATGATTCTCCCCAGTGGAGCTAACCTTTTTAGACTCTCTTGTTGAGTCAATTACTTCCCAGACTCTCTTGTTGAGTCAATAACCTTTTCAGACTCTCTTGTTGAGTCAACCACTCTCATAGACTCTCTTGTTGAGTCCGTCACCTTTTTGTACTCTCTTGTTAAATCAACCATTTTTTAGCCTCAATCTCGGGCTTCGTAAGAGAGAGATAAAAAACACTCTCTTGTTGATTCAACCATTTTTAGCCTCAATCGCGGGCTTTGTATGAGACAGATAAAAGCACTCTCTTGTTGAGTCACACCTTTTTTGCCTCAATCTTGGGCTTCATACAAGACAGATAAGTACCTCCCCAGTGGAGTTAGCCTCCTCTTAGGCTTCATATAATGATATCCCCAAAGAGTCAGTCTCTTTTAGCCTCCGTCTTGGGCTTTGTACAAGACACCAATATATCCACTCTCTTGTTGAGTCGGTCTCATACAGCCTCCTCTTAGGCTTTGTATAAAGACTTCCCCAGTGAAGTCAATCAACCTATTAGCTTCAACCTTGGGCTTTGATCAAGGTACATAAAAATCAACAATCCCTCTTTAGAGATAACAAATTCTCTTTCAGTCAACCTTTTAGCTTCAATCTTAGGCTTTGAACAAGACACAAATACTCTTTTTAGCCTCTGTCTTGGGCATTGAACGAGACACCAAAACATTTTTTTCCTCCCTTAGAATAGGAGGAACTACGATTGCTCTTATTTCCCTGTTTCGTTTAAACGGGAATACGTAGGCATAGGATTGTGAAATCTTATCTAGCATACTAATCAAAAACCCTAGGTCCAGTACCTTCATACTAATCAAAACTTAGGTCCAGCACCTTCCCAAAAACATCAACAAAAACTCACTCTCCCTGTCACATTTCCCAAGAAACTTTCTCAACCCATTAACGGATAAACACCATCAAGTACAAAGCAAAACCTAAAGCTAATATCATGTGGATAACCACATATAGGATGGGTAACTGGCAACTACCCATTGTATAACCTGGCCCCAGACCCCCAATCTCTTTAAGCGTTTGTTCAGTTAAACATTCGCGTGCAAGGTTAGTTTTAGATACCTTCTCTTTCCCTTCCAGCTTCACGGGATAAATAAGAAATCAGAAAGTAGCACCCCTTTCTCCTCGAGGAGGAAAACCCAAAACCCAGCGATAAGGTGGTCGCGTCACCGACAAAAATCGCTCGCAACAATCCCGACGCAGGGAAAGGAAATGATCAAAGAAAACCTAAAGAAGGGAAAGACATGGTCATCACAACCATAGTCTGGGTTCGAGAGTCGGTTACGCGAGGGGAAGGTATTAGCACCCCCACGCGTTCATCATACTCGATGGGATCCACGCTTTTTGTCTAATCAAAGGGTGAGTTATCTAAAGCCTACTGCTAAATAGAAACGAGAAGGGAAAGAACAAAAACGGACTCGCAAGGATCGTCGCGATCCTATGCCTACGTATCTTCATGGACGAACGAAGAATCAGAGTCGTCGTAGTTCGACGGACTACGCACTAATGGGGGGAAGGTTGCTCGCCAAGACATCGCCGTCTTGTGCCTATGTATCCTCAATCTAACTAGAAGGAGGAAATCAGAGCAGTCGTAGTTCGACCTACGGGTCGAAAAGGTCTCGATCGCACTTGGGCGAGAGAAAAGGTTTCAATTAACAAGCCTCGATCACACTGAGGTGAGAGAAAAAAAGGGAAGTTAGTTGTTAGTGTGCTCACCGAGATATCGCATCTCATGCCTACGTATCTCATCTGGAATAAGAATTAGAGCATCCGTAGTTCACAGACTATGGAAAAACAGGATCTCAATCGCACGGGTGCGAGAGAAAAGGCTTGATTATGAAAGAGGTGACAGTTTGAAAATAAGAAGTTTTGAAAAAGGGAGAAATTTTTGAAAATTGAAGAATGGGTGGAGAAGAAGTGACTATCCTAAAGCATAAAGTAAAAGCTAAGGATAAGAATAGCCTAACCACACAAGCAAGCTCCATAGTCTTCAAACCATAATTCCAAAGCAAAGGGAAAAGGTCCTAGTTCTAAGTCCAAGGATCCAGGAATAGCATTGAAGTCCAAGGTCTAGGTGCAAAACTCCATGTCCGATGCAAAGGAAAGTCACCATAATCCAAGATTGGAAGCACAAGTTTTTTAGAGGTTTTGACCTTTATTAATGTTTTTGGTCCAAGTGGACAAAGAGAAAAAGGCATAAACATAAACATGTGTCCAAGTGGACAAAGTGAAAATGACGGAAACATAAACATGATATGATATGAGATGATAATAATGGAGCATAAAATTAAAAGAGAGATAGGGAGCGAGAAGGAAATATAAACAAGATTAGTACAATAATATTGTTAGTAGGTTAGTGATTAGTAGTATATACACAATAGTATCACCAATTATTCCGTCTCGCGTCTTGAACTATAATGATAAAACAATGTACTTAGGTCAAGGTTGATGAAGACTTGTCAGAAGATTGATAGAATCAAAGCCTCTACACATAAAGCTTCAAAGATTTTGAACCTAATACAAAAAATTAACCATCCTTGGGCTTACACAACCAAAAGGTTCGGCCACGAATGATCAAGTTCTGATTCGGAGGGAGGGACAAATGTAGTGATACGTTAAGCAATCACCAAGTAACTTATATAGAAGTCACCCTACTCGAGGCCGGTCAATGTACTTTACGTGTTAATACATGTTAAAGAAGTGATATGTAAATCACTCTCCTAAAACATGCCACACAAAAAGAAAAGAGAGAATGGTCTAATCAGAATCGAGATTTCACATTGATTTATCAAAGGAAATATATCACGATTCCAAAGTATGGAGAATGATCCAAATGATCATTCATCCATAGATTTGAAATAATGAAGATTAAACATCTTCGAAAATCAATAATCTTCGATTCTTAGTTTTTCATCGACCAAAAAGAAAAAATAAGATGGAGAGAAAGACAGATCTAACATTTATGATCCATCAACAACCAACAATTAAACCAAAGTAGAATCACAAGATAATAGAAATCAAAACTATGATATTTTTTTATGATTTTTTAAGAAATGTTTTTAAAACAAAAATTTAAGATGCAAAGATAAAAAAAAAAAAAAAAAAAAAAAGGGGGTCAAATCCATTTTTAAAAAGAAGTCATAAAAAAAATAAATAAAAAAATAGTACCAAAAATAATCTTGAATTAAAAAAATAAAAATTTAAAAGAAATTTTAAAAAGAAGAAAGAACAGAGGAGATGTTTAAAAGAAAAATAGGATGCAATGGTAGTAACACCATGGAACCATACGCAAGGCCTAGCCCAAATTCAGAAATGAGAAACAATTATAAACAAAAAAAGTTGAATCAGAAAACACTATTTCATCATCTTCTTCTAACTCGTGAACATTTCACCATAGCCAACGCTGCTCCGCCGCGCCAGAGCTCAACGCCAGCAGCGGAGGAGCTCGAAACTTACGCAAAAACAAACAAAATTCAAAACCTCACTTGATGCAACAATCGATTTCGAGATTCAAGCAACAATAATTCAAAACGAAAACGTGAAAAGCTCTGATTCTACCTTCAAAGTTCAGGTAAGAACAAAATTGATCTTTCTTCTTCTTCTTCTATCACTTCTGGATGGTACTTAATTCCAAATGAGTGTCAATTTGAATGAAAATTAGAAGAAGAATATAGGTAAGATTCGGTTTCGTAGAGTGGGAATTGAGGAGGAAAATTAGCAGAGGTTAATGGAATGAATTTATTTATAAAGTTGAGGTGGGTGATTTTTCGTTTGAAATTGGTTCTGCATTTTGCTCGTGATATCCGCATTTTGGAAGTTGCGATTTACATTAAATTTGAATGTCCTTTTCGCTTTTGATGCAGGGTGTTTTGATGACGAGAGGGCTTGATGCGTTTTGCGCCGTTTTGTGTTTTAGTAGCTGATGTCATGTGTTGCTTTTCATTCCGTTACTTGGCTTGGAACATGTGGTTTTGATGAAGTAACGACTTGGAATAGGAAACTTGGAGGCTTGTACTGACTTGCAGATGTGGCTTGCGGATTGTTGGCAACGAGTTTTGTTTATGGCTCGTTTTCATGCTGTCGCCGTTTTCAATTTGTCTTTTTTTTTGTTGCAGCAGCTTGGGTTATGAAGTAGCTTGTAGTTTTGGCAGATGACTTATTTTCAAGTGGCTCATGTAGCATAAAGTGGCTTGGACAAGGCGTGGGATATGGCGTGAGAGCTTGTGTATTGGTAGTAGCATAGCTTGCTTTAGGCTTGTGTGTACCCTTGTGAAGCTTGGTAGGAATATTGGCATGTTGAACTTAGCACGACTGTTGAAATAAAACGTGAAATACGGGCTGTGTATGGGACTTGTAGCATGAAACTTTGTTTATCATTTCATTTTTTGGAAATTGTTTGAATATATCATGGGATGGGCTTTGTAGATAGAAAGAAATGGGCTTAGGAATTGGTTAGGGATAAAATGAATAATGGATAAAAGGTAATTGGATTGGAATTAGATATGGATATGAACAATTGGATAATTGGAAATGGTTCAAGTGAGAATTTGAAAAAAATGGATAATAGTCATGAATAAAAAATGGATAAAAAAGGTTACGGATAATTGGATATTAGAGAATGGATTTGGTTTAAAAGTGGATTAGAAATGGATAAGGAATAAGGTTAAAAAAATGGATATGGAAGGGTAATGGTTATGGATATTGAAGAAAAAGATTATGAACTCGGTTTAGAAAAGAATCCAAAACCAATCCCAAACTTTTTTTACAAGCCTCTAATAAAGTGAATGAAGCACAACTACCACTGAATAATCTTGCCACTGAAAACAAACATTTGAATCAAACATCCTCTGAATTTCTGATAATAAGTTCTGAATCACTTCAAAATTCTCCTGAATCAATTATATGAACCACTGCTTGAGAAATACTCCACTGAAATGGATAACTTGCACTTGAAGAAATCTCTTGATAACTTGACCTGAATTAGGTCAAACTTCCATTTGAACCAGATCATGAACGAACAACCATATGTGACTTGAAATTAGGCCTTTGCCACTGAAAAACCTGCAAAACCTAAACACACAAAGAGAAGAAAAAGCAAACTGCAACATATTTTTGGTATTTTGGTAAGAGGTTAATAAACATAAAAAAAATAATAAACGCAAGTGAGAAATATACACATGCTCAGGAGAAACACATATTGTGATCTTGCTTGATCCGCTGAGAAACACACTCTCCTCTTGAGCTAACCAAGATACCTTGATCCCATGCATAGAACCAATGATATGCACAAATGAAGATGCAAATGAAATGAGGCATAAGCCAGTTAGGGTTAGAAACGAGAGGGCAAATTTTGGGGTGCTACACCTGGTATGGTGGCAATCTTTTCCCAAATGGAGTTGCAAACTTTTCCTCAGTAATCCGTCTCTTGTGGCACCATATTCCCCACGGGAACTCAGAGTCTTGCATTCATATCATATCATAAGCATCTTTGTGGTATCTTAGGGTAAAAAAATCCCACGTTCATTTGAATCATTTTCATAGACTAATCACCTTTTGTTTATGTTTTATGTTTTGCTAACCCCATAGAAATACAAGAAATATGTTTTGCTTGCTTTATTTGTGAGTTAAGGTTTTGCATCAGGAGTTCAAGTGGTTGATCAATCAGGGTTTAGTGTGATCCTCAACATCTCAAGCTCCTCTACTCATTCATGGTTATTAAGAGTTTCCTTTCATCAATAATCAAGTTTAAGTTTGCATCAATTCAAGTTCATTAAGTTCCAATTCATCATGTGCTCCAAATTAGGGTTTTAGTCAAAGTCAGCTTGATGTTGACTTTTTAACCAAAATATGATCTCATGGCTTGTAACATGATTCAAGAGTTTCAAATACATCTTTTTACTCCATTCATATGATTTAGTTGGCTCAAAAAGTTCGATTTATTAGTAATTGAAGAATTTTGATTCAACTGATGAAAAGTCAACCAATGCTTAAAGTCAAAGTTTGACTTTTGACATTTTTGGTCAACTATGGATTTCTCAAGTCAAGAATCAAGAAAGTGTGGAAAATGATTGAGTTAGATCAAGTTAAATCAAGAAAAGATAAAAAATTGTCAAAATTAGGGTTTTGAAAATTTCCCCAAGTACCAAAAATTCATGTTCAAGTGACCAACATTTCAAGGCCATGGTGTTTGATCCAAGAATCCAATTGAAACACTTGAGGGCTTCAATTAAAGAGGATTTTTGATACTACAATTTGATGAAAATTTGGAACCAAAAGCTTTCTTGAAGTGGAAGAAATTGATGGTGAAAGTTGAGGTTTCAAGTTGTTGCAAATTTCAAAACACTTAGAAATTTTTCTAAGTTTTTTTCCTTTCTAAGTGCATGACTTTATGGCCAAATTGTGAGCAATCCAAGAAACCATTCTTGATTATTGAGGGTTCCATTTAAAGAGCATACTTCCTACTCCATCATGGTGGAAAATTTGATCCAAAGAGCTTTTTCCAATTGAGAGAAATAGGAGGCCAAAATTGAGGTTTCGTGTTGGTGATCAATAGCAAGATGAGCCAGATTTCATTAAGTGTTGAAGTCAGTTTGTTTGGCACGACTTTGGAGCCAATTCTGAAGAATTTCAAAGCCTTTACTCAACTCATTATCAACACAAAACTTGTTCCTTTACATGCTTACTTTGCAAAGATACCATTTTAGTGCAATATAAACACAACAATAAGGACAAAAACCTGTCCAATTGTTGCACCTGATCTACATTGTTGGCATTATGTGAAAAAATGATTTTGGTCAAAACTTGCTACACAAGTTGTAGCTGTGATTCAACTAAGTCTAGATGTCAAAAGCAAACTTATCCAACCCTAGAATGAGAGCTCAAAATTTCCATCCAAGCCTAACTCGAGCCATAACATGTGGTGCCTCATTTTGCCATTTTTCTTTGAATTGATCCAATGAGCAACTACCAAGCCTTGTATCTGATCAAACCTTGTTCCTAACCTAAATCAAACCTCTTCATAAGCAAGCTTGACCTCATTATCTCAGGATCTAACACTTTACACAAAAATCACATTGAGCCAAAAACTCCATTGAAACATTTTCGAATCTCACACTTCATTCACTTTCCTTCCAAATTTCCTTCACAAACATCATCCACAAACCACATAGAGCTTAATGTATGCACTAGAACACATTTGTAACCTCCCAAAACACCATATCCAAACCTCACTTTTTGCATTTGCAACTTGATTTAGGTAAAGCAACTCAGAAGGTTTCAAGTGATTCCAAGCATACCTTCGTCTTCTTGGGGACTAAGGAAGCTCACTGCACCATTATTTCATTTCTGAAAGTACTTTTGAAGGGGCAACGGAATCACTCTGTTAGGTAAGTTTTTTCACACTTTGGTTCTCCTACATAGAAGCATCATTTTGGTTCATTCTTGTTACACTCATGTTTGTTTTGATGTTGTGGTCTGAAGCCCCATGAAAATGGGCATTGATTGTTGATGTATGCAATTTAATTTCATTTTAAAGTTTTAGGGTTCCTCTAGTTTTCGGTTGAATTCATGCGTTAGAGTCAATATCAATGTGAACTAATACCATAGTTGTGTTCCTTGTGAAAACTTGAACAAAATGATATACCCACATGCCTTGTTTAGTGCGTATTCAGTGAAACCAAAAATTTGAAATTTTGAAGTGTCTTGATGTTGAAGACGAACTTCTTTGCGCACGTTTATTTTTTACTTTTAAATATTTTTTTTAATATTTATTATTTTAAGCTGATTATGTTAACAGGCCAACAGGCCTTGGCGCGTTGGTTGTGAGATTTTGTTGTAACCTTGAGGTCCCGGGTTCAACACCCATGGGACCCCCTTTTTCACCTATTTTCTTTTTCTTTCCCTTTTCTCCCTTTTTCTATTTTCTTTAATTCTTTTTCCTTTTCTTTCTCATTTCCTTTTTATTTTGTTTAATTTCTTTTCATTTTTACTTTGTTTATTTAAAGTCTTAACATTTAAAAATCTAAAAAAATATATTATTTTTATTAGTTTATTTTGTTATTATTTATTTATGATCACACATGTTTTGATTATGTTTATCAATTTTCTATTGTTTACTTCTTAATTAAGTTCATGCTTGATTCCTCTTACCATGCCATATAGTTGATATCATATTGATGTTATGCCTTGATTGATGTTTTCTCTTGATAAATTTGTGAGTTATACTTGAGGCATTTATGCTTGCGTGATTCATGTGTTGGTGATTGTTTGTCCTTTGGCAATGTCTTAAGATTGAACATCTAGATGAATTATGATCATGTTACTTGATGTTTGGCTTCATTGTCCATTGTTTTCTTCTCTTGATGTTGGGCCTCTTGATATGTTTTAGTTGATTTTAGGGTTTGATTGAAAATGAATGCCTATGTGATTCAAAACCATAATGACTTGAGTTCTTGTTTGAATGTAAACTTTTATAATGTATTGATGCTTTTCCTTGAGACTTGAAGAGTAGGTTTAGGATGTTGATTCTTGATACATGAAATTTTCATGATACACTTAGGATATCTAAATCTTGATGCATGATTAGGTTTTAACTTAAAGTTACTTGAGATATTTTCTTGTGAGGTTATTTTGATTGTTGAGTCATTTCCAAATGCCTTGATGCTTGCCATATCATGTCTCTAGTATGATTTAATAGCTTATGTGTTCATATGATCCATTTTCATATGTTTCCTTTTGAGTGTTCTCTCACCATGATATCCTTTTCCCCTATGCTTTGATTCTAATCCACAACATGGCAGGTATTCTCTTTTGCTTATATTCTTATTTGTGATTAAGATTTGCCTTGTATTTGAGCATATTTTCCACTTAAGCCTTTGATTTGTACTTGAGTTATGATTTACTTATGAACTTTTGTTTTGACACTTGAGACTTGTCTTGTGACCTTTGATTGTGATCTTTATGTTACTTGTGTTTAAATCCAAGGAAAAGGGATCATAGTTGACTTATTGTCATGTGCATGTTCATTGTGTGTCTTATTGCATCCTTTATTCTTTTGCTTCATGTTTACCCTTAGGTCTCCATTTTTCTAACTAGACCCTCTTTCATAAAATACTTTGACTTAGGTCATTGCATTTTCATAACTTTTTCTTTATAAATGCTTCAAGACATCTTAAGCATATCAAGAATCTTTTCATAAGACTAAAAACAACTCATTCAAGACTTTTGCCATTTGGCTTTTCCTTTTAAAACCTTTTCTTCAGAGATTAGACATGAGTCATCTCTATAATTGAGATATAAATCTCTTATCCCCATAGTAATGATTGAAAATTATGTTGATTCTTTTCCATACGAAGGAGTTAGAGGCATACTTGTAGATTCTATATCCAAGTTGGAGCCCTTCCTTCATGATGACGAAAAGATCCATCTTCTCATACTTGTGGGTTGATTAGTTAAGTATTCTACTTAAGATGACAAAATGTCTCTTCATTAAAACCAATCAAAATAAACCATTTTGTTATTTGTACCCCGAGCTACGAGGTTTTGATCCTTTATTGGTACGTAGGCACAAGACTTTATGTCTTTCCAAATCAAAAAACAATAAAAAACACTTCTTTTCTCATCTCCCCAATCTTTTTCAGCAAGCACTTTTAGCCTAACACAAATATTTCAAGAGGTTCCTATAGGATACTATAGATGCTTAGGATGTTAGTACCTTCCGTTAGCATAACCAACCCCCATACCTTTGATCTCTTTATTGCTTTGCTTTTAGCCTTGCTTTTTGCTTTGCATGTTTGTGGGTTTTGTTCAATCTTTTCCCCCTTCCCTTGGAAAAATAAATGTTCAGTGGTGACACTATGTTTTGCGAGCCAAGTTAGTCAATAGCTTGGCCTCCGATTCTTCACCGCGACAAACATGTGTTAGCCTGAATTGGAATATTTTTGAAAAATACAAAATTTAATTTGCATAGTGTCATACCCCAAATTTTGACCACTGAGATTCCCCATCATTGTGCAAATCATCATCACAATATGGGTGAACCATCATGCCTCATCAGTCTCCCCAAAGATGGGAGAGCATTCACTACTATCAAAACTTAGGGTTTCAAGCCCTCTCTGAGCCTTAGACAAAGGATCAATCAAGAATTGACATGATCTTCAACTTTTCTAACCTCTCAAACATCCACAAAGGATCAAGAGGACTCCCACTTCAAGGATTAAGCACAAGGCTGCTCCCTTCTAAGTGGATCAAGCCTCAAGATCGCCAGTGTCACCAAATTAGGGTTTGGTCGACCAGGGCCTCCAGATGGGAATTTTCTGCTATGCATAAGCCAATGCTTCAAAGCATAACCTAATATACTCCATGGAATCTCATGGACCCAATCATCAAGTCGATTTAGCCTCAGGGGATGCAATCACTAAAAATCAAGAATTAGGGTTTCTTGACCTAATTCGCCCCTAAGTTGACTTTTGGGAAAAATCATGAGCCAAGACCTCAAGAAATGATTTGAGGGTCCCTAACACACCACATTGATCCATTTGCAACAATGGATTGATCCAAGAAGCTTGAGCAACAAGTTTCAAAGTCATCAGAACCACAATTAGGGTTTTACGGGAAAAGTCAACTGTGCCCTTGAATTTTGATCAGGACATGCTCCCAAACCCTAGTACATGATTCAATACACCCTATAACACCTATGGAACATGTCCATCAAGTTTGATTTAGGTCAAGGACTTGATTTCATAGAGGATCGCACAGTTTGGAATTCATCTGATAAAAAGTCAACTGTGCACAAAAGTCAACTTTGACTTTTTGAGATTTTTCACAATTATGGTTCTTTGACCCTAAAATGATGTTAATGTATGATTGGAATCATCATTAATCAAGAAAAATCAAGAAAAGTGGGATGACTTGTAAAAGGGGTAACCATAAAAAAACTTAGAAATTTTCTAAGTTATGGAACAAAGTGGCTAGGGTACCAACTTTGGAGGATCATAACTCCTACACCACAAGGCCATTTTTCCCCATACAAAGCAGGATTTGTAGCTCTCATGGCCCTCTACAAAAGCTTCAAACACAACTCATTCCAATTCCTCATGGATTTTAAGTTATGGAATGATCAAAATCACAAAAAGTGAAAATGTCAATCTTTTCCAACACTTAGTGAAATTTTCACTAAGTCAGAATCTGCCTTCACTTTTTTCCAAATGTAGGGGGATTTTTCACTTGGATCCAAAAGTTATCAAAACCAACTATGATCAAACAGTTGCTGTATCATATGAGAGCTTTCCAAAATGGCCAAGAACTCCATCAAAGTCCACTTGAGCCATGAGATATGACAATGCCAATATGCCTTGCTGCAAACTGTCATGGCAAGGCAGATTTGGGAGTTTTGCTCGATTTGCTCAAATTTTGCAAAGGGCAAGCAACTCTATCCATCTAAACACCTCAAGGGGGGACCAAGGAGGAACCAACTCTGATCCCAAGCCTCCCAAGTCTTTGGAACCAAAAGTAGCATGCCAAACCTAGAAATACCTAAAAGAGGGACAAGACTCCAATTTTGGATTGGAGCATTTAAAGGATGCACCAAGGTGGCATAGACTGAGCCATTCCCAACTGAATTCAGTCAAGACTTATCCAATACCAAGGGAACCAGCAGCCTGTGCCCTAACCTCTAGTCAATGGCTAGAGGAGACTTGGATTTTCATTGCTCAACATTGGTCAAACCTCTGCTGCAGTTACCATTCACTATTGCAGCCAAAACAAACTTGCTCTACTATAAATAGAGCTCAATTGTGTTCAGTTTAAGTACGCCAAAGCACTACAACACTTGCTTTCCTCAAAATCTCTTTCTCTAGGCAAAAATACCTTCTTTAGCAAGGTAACTCTGAGTTTTTGAGTTAGAGAGCAATTCCACCACAGCTCATGATCCAAACACATCCAATATGTCATATCTAAGCTGTCCAAATTCTCACAAGTGACCTGTAACACCAAAATCACAAAGTCACATCTCAAAACCTCAAAATAGGACTTTTGTGCATTTTTCAAGCCATATCTTGATTCAGTCACTTTCCAAACCAGATAAAACCTCAAACACACTCCAAATATCATCCTTGAACTGTCCCAAATGGTTCCACACATCTGGAACACCATTTGAGAGAGTTGCTATTTTGGTCACTTTTGCCCCTTTTGCAAGAAAGAGCTCAAACTTGCCCCTGAGGTTTCCAGCTAATTCCAACCATCCTAAAAGCTTCTAAGAGATCATTTGAGGGTGTCCAAAGCATCAAATCATTTCTGGAACAAGTGGCTTGACAGATTGCACAAAAGCTCCAAAAAGAGGTAAGCATCACAACTTGGATTCTTTGAATCATGCTTTCTTTTGATGTCCACTGATCATGCATCTCTTATACATGTTATATGTGTTGTGTTTGCACCAATTTATCATGTAATTCATGCTTGTACCAAGAGATGGCACAGAAAATGCAAATCATGGCCTATTTCAAAACCACTATCGGGTTTTTCAATAGGAGCAAGATCTGAAAAAAAAACACCACCACCATTGGATTCCTTTTGTAATTCTAGGCAGGATAGACCTAAATTTTGTCCCAATCCATGGAGAAATGAGAAAGTTATGGCCTTCACGTTTCTGACCAAAATCTTGCCTTGCCTTGCCTTGCCTTGGCCAGGCCAAAAACAAGGCAAGCCTTGTATATTTGTGGTTGTGTTTTAATCAACGGATGTATCACCACCCCAGTGGTAAGGCGCGCGCCCTATACACAAGAGGTCTGGGGTTAGAACCCCCCTCGCCCCAGATCCTCTTTTTGCTATTTTCTCCACTTTTTTTATTGTTTTTCTTATTATTTTTAATGATTTGAAAAATTAATAACTCCCTCAATTTTATTTTTTTTTATTGGTTCTTTTTGCAAAAAATCACAAAAATATTGAAATATTTTATTCCACACAAAAATAAACTTATATTATTTATTTAATATAATTAGTATTTTTGTGAATAAATTCATTTTTAATTGTTTTTAAACATTTAAAAGTGAATATTTACTTTGAAAATCAAAACCAAATGAGTTTTAATTCATCTTGTGATTAAAATCTCATTTTCTAAACCATAAACAAAAATCACAAGTGGTTCATTCAAACTTATTTGGTATTTTTATCATTTTTATTTGATTTTCTTTAAATATTTACTTTTAAAAGAAAACAAATTTAGGGTTTCTTTGATTTTCACCCTAACAAATCATTTTCAAGCACTTTAGGCCTCTAATAGAGTGTAAGACCCAATACTTTGTAAATACAAACCTTTTTTGAGCCTCAGTCATTGTATAAGACCCATTCTATTTTCAAAAACAACGGCGCAATCATCTTCCTTTTAAAAAAAATCAACTGGGCCTCTCCTCGAGCTATAAGTCCCAATTCTTTTTCTTAAAACCTTTGGGCCTCTAGTAGAGTGTAAGACCCAACCCTTTTTGAAAACCAAAATGATTTGGGTATCAGTGTATTATATAAGTCCTGATACCATCAAAAAGTTCGGCGCGATCGTCGTCACTTTAACAAAAACCCATGGGCCTCTTCTTGAGCTGTAAGTCTCATCACTGGTACAAAAACACTTTGGGCCTCTAATAGAGTGTAAGACCCAACCCCTCTTTGTAAATACACCACCTTTTGGGCCTCAGTCACTGTATAAGTCCAACTGTATTTTCAAAATCTCGGCGCGATCGCCATTTCAAAACAAAACCCTGGGCCTCTCCTTGAGCTGTAAGCCCCACCACTTGTATAAAAATAAATGTTTGGGCCTCTTGAGAGAGTGTAAGACCCATCCCTTTGTAAAGAAAACCTTTTGGGCCTCAGTCACTTGTATAAGTTCCTCTGTACAAATTCAAAACAACAGTGCCATCACTGATAAAACCTTGGGCCTCTCCTTGAGCTGTAAGCCCCAACAATCTTTTCAAAGCACTTTCTCCTTTGATTTTGAATATCTTATTGTTACCAAATTTTTCTTTGTTGAACAACTAACCAAACAACATGGAAGCTCTACAACCGAGTAAGTGTTTATCCGCTTTCATTTACTGCTTTCATATGTATATAACTATATTGTGGGGTTGCTCACTGTAAGTCTTCTTTCAAAAAATTTTATATACTTGTCAAATATCAACTGTGTAATACTAGTATAGTTATTTAGAGTTTTCCCCGGCAACTACATCTAGCACTAGGTAAAGCCCTGTTGGTCACTCTTGAATACAAACAAAACTAGATCCCTATAGGATTACCAGACACAGTCTTCCCTCCTCTTGGGGTTAAACAATATGGAGACGTGAAAGGCAGCATTCTCGGTGAACCCTTTCTCAGACTGTCACCCTTAGATATTCTCAAAGAAACTCTACTCCCCTGACTTGATCTATTCTCTGTGAATAGCATCTCTTGAGTTTCTTCCAAATTCTCAGACTTTCCTGGCTTGATCTATTCTCTGTGAATAGCATGTCTTGAACTTCTCGGGGTTTGGGGACCCACAGGCTTCATAAAAGCATCCCCGCCTCCTCTTGGGCGTTATACAAGGACCCTTCAGCTTCTTAAAAGCTCTCATTCCTTCTCTTGGGCTTAGTACAAGGACCCAGAGACCTCTACAGGTATAGGAACAGAACCTAGTCATCAATTTACTAGAGCTGTCTTTCTGAGTCAAGTGTCAGACCAGTTAATGGGTTGATCTTCATCCCTTAACATACCAGCCTCCTCTTGGGCATCATACAAAGATCATTCACTTATCCGAGAATCGATTTCTCAAAACACTAGTAGACTTGGACAATCTCAATACCCTTTGGATTTCCCATTTCCTTAAAGAACGGGAAATAACCCTGATCCTCTGATCAATCCCTAAGCACAACACTACCCATATAATAACTGATTTTCTTTTTATCCAATATACTGGACCTGTCACTGAACTGAAACAGTTACAATAGCCTCCTCTTGGCTTTGTACAATGATTCTCCCCAGCGGAGCTAACCTATTCACACTCTCTTGTTGAGTCAAACATTTTTAGCCTCCATCTCGGGCTTCGTACGAGATACAAAAACTCTCTTGTTGAGTATAAATCACTCTCTTGTTGAGTCAAACACCTTTAGCCTCCATCTTGGGCTTCGTACAAGACACATACAAAATCACTCTCTTGTTGAGTCAACCCTTTTAGCCTCTATCTCGGGCTTCGTACGAGACAGATAAAAAACACCTTCTTGTTGGGTCACTAGCCTCCTCTTAGGCTTTGTATAGGGAAAACCCTGGTTGAGCCAATCAACCTTTTAGTATCCAATATGTGCCTTGCTCACAGCATACAAACATCAACAACTCCTTTTCCCCCCATCTAATTGCTGTAAGCGGCAAGCCTTTGGATTATTTACATCCACGTCATTGTCCCTCTTTTAGCATGAGAAATTCCTAAGGAAAGATGGCATTGCTCTACACTGAGTTAAAGTCTTCTCCTTCAGGTTAAAAATCCCATATAAAGTAAATTATGGCATTGCTGGATTCACATATCCCAGTTAAAGTAATTCTCCTTTATAACCAGTCACCCAACAATTGTGGCAAACAGATACCCCCTTTAGAGATGACAAATTCTCTCTAAAGTTAAAACCCTTTAGCTTCACATTTTGGGATTCGAATAAGATACAAATAGACCCTTCAGCTTCACATCTTGGGCCTTGAACAAGATACAAACCACCTTTAGCTTCACGTCTTGGCCTTTGAACAAGACACCAAAACGACCTTTTTCCTCCCATAGAATAGGAGGATCTACGATCGCTCTGATTTCCCTGTTTCGTTAAACGGGAATATGTAGGCATAAGATTGAAAAATCTTAGCGAGCACACTCATCAAAAACCCAAAATCCCGTACCTTCATACATCAATCGAAAAGCATCAGTCTTAACCTCTCACCAGTCGCCCGGGCACTATTCTAACAAAATAACCTAAGAGAGACCCACAATCTTTGTAGCATCTGTAAACCAACAATCATCTGTTTAAACTCAATATGCAAGAAGTGTTAATTGGAGACATCTATTTTCCTTCCTTCATCAGCTTCAATATGATAAAAAATGAATCGAGCTATAGTACCCCAAATCGATAGTGCTTCGCAACCACACATAAAACTCGCGCTACAGAAAAATGGCGACTCTGCTGGGGACCACGTTGTATAATCTTGATCCCTTCTCATTTCTTAGGTAGAAACCTTAGATAGTGCCACAACAGAGTGGCGACCACAGTGGGAGGCATTCTTTCCTGCTTTCCCAAGGGAAGAAACCCTAAATTCATATCACGGAAATGACAGCTCTGCTGGGGAGTCATTGTCTGTATAGGATCATAAGACTAGAGGTCTAGGATGATTAAGACAAATATATATACTGATTTTTCTAATTGATATATGTGTTTATTTTTCTGCTAAATGGGAATGTGTGTGATGTCGCATGTGGAAATATTGAGTATACACCTAAGATAGGTGATGGCAATGCGGGTAATCTTACTGGGAGTGAATTCCAGTTAAGAGCCCCCGATCGACCATCAAACTCAGTGGAGACTCCCTTTGCAGATACATTGCCTATACGACTTCGGTTGTTGAAAGTAGTGTGGTCGACTGGGTTATCTGAGAAGCTGAGGTTTTTAGCAAACTTAAGCCATTTTGTAGTGCAGAAGCTATAAAAAATAGTTGTCACGCGATACTACCCTCATTTGAGATCACTCTAGGATACATCAGCTCACTGGCGATCCGCTTGCTATTGCTATCCGAGAGGGGTCAATGATTTTGCAGACAGGTACAAAAAATCTCCAGTATAAACCTTGGGGGGGGGTAGAGCGTTGACTTCATGACACCGACCCTTTGACCCCATGTTTTTTCTATGTTTTTGTGTGCTGCATTCATAAATTCATCTAAAAAATATTAAAACAAAGAAAATCTTCTCTTCTAGTCTCTCTTTTTCAAACTAAGCTAAGACAATGATTGCACATATCAGAGATTGCGCTAATGGATTTCAGTAGAAGGAAAACTCATAAGTACACCTTCAAGGTTCCAAAGTTAGAGGATTTGAGAGGTTTGGCGAGAATGATCACCAACCACGAGGCTTTCAGAGCTAAGTATGGGGGACTCCTGTCTCTAGTAAGGGTCCACGTAATTGAAGGAATCTTGTCCACGTTGATCCAGTTCTACGATCCGGTCTATCACTGTTTCATATTCCCGGATTATCAGCTAGCACCAACGCTGGAGGAGTCTTCTCACTTGACTAATCTGCACATCATTGATCAGGCTCCCTTTTCTGGACTGGAAGAAATTCCAAAGGATCAAACCATTGCACGAGCAATTTATTTGGACGAGTCAGAAGTCAGGACTCACATGACCACTAAGGGTGGCATCCAAGCTTTGCCAGCCCAGTTCTTGACAAAGAAAGCCCTGTAATTTGCCAGTATAAGGAACGTGACCGCTTTCGAGAGTATCTTTGTTTTGCTCAACTACGGGTTATTTTTGTTTCCCAACATTGATAATTTTGTAGATATCAATGCCATTAAGATTTTCCTGATCTGAAACCCTGTACCAACCCTGCTCGTAGATGCGTATCATTCGGTACACTTAAGGAACTTATACAGCGGAGGAATGATCGCGTGCTGTGTACCCCTGCTTTACAAATGGTTCACTTCCCATTTGCTCAAGTCTGCTGCATTTTGGGATCAAAAGAATACTTTACGTTGGTCGCAGAGAATCATGTCTCTTACCAACTCTGACATCGATTGGTATAATCGAATCTACGACGGGATCAGAATCATTGACCGTTGTGGAAATTTCCTAAATGTACCCCTTATAGGAACTAAGGGGGGAATCAATTATCATCCAATTTTAGTTCGTCATCAATTTGGATACCCGATGAGGCATGTCCCGCGCAATGCTCATCTGGAAGGTCTTTTCTTCAAGGAAGGAGAAAATGACAGGGCACTAAAGACGGAAATAGTGCACGCCTGGAAACACGTTCATAGGAAAGGACGAGAGTCTCTAGTAAAACCAGACTGTGTCTCGGTGGAGCCTTATCTCCACTGGGTACAAACTAGAGCTCTCAAGCTAAGGATGCCTTACCCTCGCCAGGAGATTCTTCCATTAAGGGACTCTGCCTTTTATTTTATGTATGAGACGGAAAAGCTTCAGGTTACTCTCAGCAAAGTTCAACAGGAGAAGAGGTCTTGGAGGAACAAGTACCGTATTCTCAATGTGGAGTGTAAGAAAATACAGCAGTTGTTAAAAGAAAAGGATGCTCTGATTGAGATTTTAGAGCAGCATGCTGTAGAGAATCAGGATGACCAAAGGAATTTGCTTGCTCCTTTCACTTGGCAAAGGAATGACAACCCGGCAACGACCGAAGAGCCCTGGTCAAAGAAGAGGAAAGTACCAGAACCAACACTTGAGCTCTCCTCCGAGAGGACTCAGGATCCATTAGTTTAGGTTTCTTTTTTTCAGCACTTTGTAATCTACTGTATTTCCATTTCCGCAATCCTTTGAATTCAATAAAATGGGGTTTCCCCACTGTTTGATATTTGCAATCCAATTGTCGAAGTTTACTTTGAATAAACAAGAACATACAATTAATATAATCATTGCATATCAATCATTCTCGCATAAACGCATTCTTCTTACCTACGAATCTTACATTTGTGTCTCGATTCTAGAGTCAAACTGTCTCATTCGTACAATACTCGGGCCAATCGTCAGAAAAAGATGGATGATCTCGAGGAAGAGAACAGAGAGTTGAGAGAAGAGATCGACACTCTGAAAGAGGATCTGAGAAAGCTTCATAACGACATACAAGCTCTAGCAGAAGCTCAGATGCAACAACAAAGGACTGTGATCTCAGAGATCACATCTACGCCCATAGTGGAGAAGTCTGATCCTAGGTACAAAATGTCGAAAGATCGTCCCTGGGGCATGCCTATTAACTATATCCCAGAAGGATATGTTCCGCCGATCGCTGAGGATCAGGGAACCGCAGCAGGAGCCGCTGGGCCTGAAGGTTACAAACTTCGAGAAAACGAAGAAGCCAGGGGCATGACAGCAACTCCTGAAGGTTACAAACTTTGGGAGATGCCGAGAATCTCGTCCATAATGACTATACCACCACCCGTGGTATGCACTGTCTCGGAAGGACAGATTCCACAGATACCTTCTGGTGGAAATGACAGCATGTTCAACAGAATGAATGAGTTCCAGGAACAGTTCATGGAAATGCAGAAAGAACTGCAAACCATTCGCAGTCAGGATCTATTTGGAAAGGACGCCGTAGACCTTTGTTTGGTATCCAATGTAAAAGTTCCGCACAAGTTCCAAGTACTCGACTTTGAAAAGTACAAGGGTAACTCTTGCCCTCAAAGTCATTTAGTGATGTACGCTCACCGAATGTCAGCTCAAATAAAGTATCAGGAGCTGCTCATTCACTACTTTCAGGATAGTTTAACCGGTGCCGCATTAAAATGGTACATGGGTTTAAACCGCGCTACGATCGGCACGTTCAGAGATCATGGCGTTGCCTTCGTTCAGCAATATAAATACAATTTAGACATGGCACCGTACAGAGATCAACTCACATCTATGTCACAAAAGGACAAGGAAACCTTTAAAGAATACGCTCAGAGATGGCGTGAAATTGCCGCCCAGATTTGTCCACCTCTTGAGGAAAAAGAGATGACAAAGATCTTCTTAAAGACCTTGAGCTCATTTTACTACGACAGAATGGTTGACAGTGTGCCCAGTGACTTCACCGAGATGGTGGGCATGGGGGTTCGTCTTGAGGAAGCCGTCCGAGAAGGACGTTTAGTGAAAGACGCTGGGTCATCAAGTAGTACGAAACGATACGGTAGTGCTCTCCCTAAGAAAAAAGAAAAGGATATTGGGAATATCTCTCTCGGAAAGCAAAGGCGACATTACCAACCAGTAGCAGCTGTAACTCCTGCTATCAACCCGGCGCCTGTTCCTATGTATCAACCTCAGGTTGCACAGAGCCAACCTAATCAATAGCAATATCAGCAAAGGACACAACAGCCTCTTCAACAGGCTCGTCCTCAGTACAACAACAACCGTACAACGCGACCGTCAGGGTTTGACCATATACCCATGTTGTACGCAGAGTTGCTTCCATTATTACTGGTCAAGGGGCACGTTCAAACTAAGTCCCCTCTTACAGTACCGAAAAATCCGCCTTTTTGGTACAAAACGGATCAGACTTATCTTTAACATCAAGGAGGACCAGGACATAACATAGAAAATTGTCTCAGTTTCAAATCCGGCGTATAAAAGCTTGTTAGGAGCGGGGTCTTATTTTTCAAAGATACGAATCATAATGTTCTCACAAACTCGCTGCCTCAACACGAGAAAGCTGCAGTCAATTTGATAGATGGAGAGTCCAACAACACCTATCAAATTCACGATGTACTCTTGTTAAGGGCCAACTTGGTCAAGATGCATTGTAGACAGAGTGGATATGGCCATGTGCTACCTCATAATTATCACCAGTGTGATATCTGCTCTAAAAACAATCAAGGATGTTTTGTGGTGCAATCAGCTCTACAGGAACAATTGGATCTCGGATGGATCCAAGAGCATCGAGTTCATGGAGTCAACATGACCTATACGAATTCCAACATCATTCAGAACCACGACATCTGTGCAATGAATATCAACTTGGTGGCAATGCACTCAAGGCAAAGCCAGTATCATAATCTGTCGCGGCACGATTATAATTCCTGTCTGACTTGCTCGGTAAACAAACAGGGATGCTCTTTTGTACAAGAGGCCCTCTAGCGTCAGATGGATCTTGGGTGGATCCAGGACTACCATGATAGATATCCTTATCAGATCAACATGATTCAAATCTTTGATATTCGTCTGATGAATACCAGCTTGGTAGAGTTACATGCCAGGAAGGTCCAACTCGGTTTTCTCACTTCACATGATTATCTGAACTGTAAAGGATGTTGTGAGAGTAACCAAGGGTGCGCTCTCGTTCAGAGAACTTTACAACACTTATTAAACCACTGGTGGCTTCCAATCTATCTGGATGAAGACACGCAACAAATCAGTGTGCTTAATGGAAACCCTACTAGGCGTCAAAGTCAGGATGTCTGATCTATGGAAACCAACCTAGAAAGGTTACACTGTATTCAAAGCGGACGTGGCCAGGTGCCACCACATAACTATGAACGTTGTAGAGTCTGCTCGGAAAATAACCAAGGATGTTACGTCGTGCGAGCAACCCTTCAAGGTCAGTTGGACCGCAAGGAGATTCACCCATACCTAGCTTCGGGGTCCGTTGACTGGACGCCAGACTACTTCGCTGATCAAATCAGAGACGTTGTCATAATCTCTGATCATCAACAGAACAAGGATGTTTGTACCATCATCCCTCTACTGGACGAATCAAAGGTTCCTAGCCAAGAACTGATTGAAGTTGCTTATAACAGTCAGAAAAATCAGAAGGCTCATGTAGTTATTTATCTGTCGGGACCATTACCGTATGAATCAGCTAAGGCGATCCCTTACAAATACGGTGCAACAATAATTGAGAATGGAAAGGAAATTCCATTACCCTCTGTCGTGAATATTGCAGACATCAGTCGAGTAACACGGAGTGGTCGAATCTTCGACCGAGGAGTTGGAGAACCTAACAAAGAAAAGGAACTTTAGACAGAAGCTCCTGATCCACCAGTCGGTCAATCCAGTAATCCCGACCTTTCAAAAAACAATGATGAGATGCTGAAGCTCGTCCAAAGGAGTGAATACAACATTGTTGATCAGCTGTTTCAAACTCCTTCAAAGATCTCTGTGTTATCACTTTTACTCAGTTCTGAAGCATACAGAGAGGCTCTACAGAAAGTCTTAGAGCAGGCCTTTGTGGAACAGGATGTGTCAATATGACAGTTCGATAGAATCATCTCTAACATCACTTCCTGCAACAACTTAGGATTCAGTGATGAGAATTTGCAAGAGGGGGGAAAAGTCACAACATGGCGCTCAATATCACAGATAACTTCCAGGACGATGCTTTAGCCAGCGTACTGGTAGACACAGGATCGACCATCAACGTTATGCCAAAGTCCACTTTAATGCGACAATCATTCAAAGGATCCCCGATAAGGGGCAGTGAGGTCATCGTCAAACCCTTTGACGGGATTCAGAAAGCAGTTATCGGCGAAGTCGACCTACCCATAACTATCGGTCCTCACACTTTCCTAATCACTTTCCAGGTCATGGACGTCCGGGCAGCGTGCAGCTTTTTATTAGGAAGACCTTGGATATACCAGGCGAGGGCAGTCACTTCGACGCTGCACCAAAAACTGAAGTTCGTCAAGAACGATCAACTCATCACGGTCTGTGGAGAACAAGCCTTGCTCGTGAGTAACTTGTCATTATCTACTTGTGTAGAACCCGAGGAGGTTGTTGGAACTCAGTTCCAAGCACTTTCGGTGAGTAACGAGAATCAATCAGAGAAAGGAACCTCGATTTCCTCATACAGAGATGCTCTCGAAGTGATAAAAAATAACAATACAAAAGGATGGGGACAGCTTGTCATTCCTACCGATAATAAAATAAAGAAGGGTCTTGGTTTTTCTACAAACTGCACCCAGACAGCTGTTAACGATGAAAGTCTTCATCCCATTCAGGACTTCTTGCACAGTGGAGGTTTCCTTCACCCAGTGCCTCAAACATTCCATACTATCAACGAGGAGGATCCCTCCGATGCAGATGAGGAATGGAAGTCCTATCTCAACAAGGACAATTATATGTCCCAGGAAGAGGTGCCTACGCCATTTTGCTATCCCGCACAGATCCGAGATTTATACCCAGGTTAGATGTCGGAATGATATATGGAGATTGTGATCCGAAAGGATGTCGTGCTCCACCAAACTCATTAGAGGAGGACACTCTGATGAAGGACAACTTTGACCACGACTATTATGCCCCAATGGATGGCTTGCCTATCTGGCAGCCGTACCCAGGAGACTTAGGGCAAGAAAATTAGCCGAACAATGAAAATCAGCTGAGCATCATTGAAAAGAATACCTGCGTCCCCAACATGTCATGGGATCATTACTCAGGGCATTCCGAAAATATCTAGTACGATGATGAATTGGCAAAGCTTGCCGGACTAGAATTCATCAATTATGCTTTTCCTAAGGTCAACGTCATCGAGAGAGATGACTCCTCCAGTTCCACAGAAGTGTGGGACACCTTAGGACAACCAAGTGGAAAATACGACTATATGGTCAAGTACACTACTCCTGAGAGCTCTCGTATCAGGCTCGAAGACATCCAGCTAACTGGATGGGGAGATCTGCCTGAGAGAACAAATACTATGCAAAATACAATTGAGGAATCCTCCTACGACAACTCTGCCTGGGAGACAGATTCCAATGATCCAGCTCCGCCAGAAATCAGCGTCATTTCTGAGGACAAGCCAGGAAAGAAGGTACCAGACTTTGTGATTCACCGAGGAGTTCACCGCCAATGGGTTGTTGTCGATGTTATGAAGATTGTTCATAAGTCAAAGTAATTGCCGTTTTTAACCTTTCACCCTGCCCATGTGAAACAGATGTTTTGATAGGGCTCACTTTCTGTAAATATCCCTCTTCGCTTCTCCCAAAGCGACCGAGTTTTGTTTTATAGGGTTGTAGTTTCAAGAATCGACTTGTTCATGAATAAAATAATGTCGCTCTATAATTTTCGCAGTTATTGCTGTTTTCTCTTTTCACTTTTTCAGAAAATGGTAATCCTAAAAAACAACTCAATAATAAAAACAAGCAGTTTTTCAAAAATATATATATATATATATATATATATACACTGCACACACTTTTGCCTTCTCTCTATCTCTTCTAAACACGAATCATACCGTCATGCAGATTGCTTGTTTTAAACCCCGTTGAAACATACGATCCGATGTCGTCTCCTGACTTTGAGTTCCCAGTATTTGGGGCTGAAGAAGAAGTTATTGACGAAATTCCAGAAGAGATCTCCCGATTACTCAGACAAGAGGAAAGGTCCATTGAACCTCACAAAGAGCCGTTGGAAATGGTCAACTTGGGTTCGGAAAAAGAGAGAAAAGAAATCAGGATTGGGGCACTGCTCAATCCAACTGCCAAAGAGAGTTTGACAAAGCTTCTCAGAGAATTTCCCGATGTGTTTGCTTGGTCCTATCAGGACATGCCAGGGTTGGATACCAGCATCGTGGAGCATCATTTACCATTAAGGTCAGAATGTCTGCCAGTAAAGCAAAGGTTGAGACGGACTCACCCAGACATGGCCATCAAAATCAAGGAGGAGGTGCAGAAACAGATTGACGCGGGTTTCCTCGCCACATCAGAATATCCTCAATGGTTAGCCAACATAGTACCAGTTCCGAAAAAGGACGGAAAAGTCATAATGTGTGTCGATTATAGAGATCTAAACAAGGCTAGTCCAAAGGACGACTTTCCATTACCACGCATTGACATGCTGGTAGACAGTACAGCAAAGTTCAAAGTTTTCTCCTTCATGGATGGATTCTCGGGCTATAACCAAATCAAAATGGCGCCGAAAGTCATGGAGAAAACTTCGTTCATTACCCCATGGGGTACCTTTTGTTACAAGGTAATGTCGTTCGGGTTGAAGAACGTCGGGGCAACCTATCAAAGGGCCATGACTACTTTTTTCATGACATGATACATAAGGAAATCGAGGTATATGTCGATGACATGATTGCCAAATCTAAGACAGAAGAGGAGCATGTGACCCACCTGTCAAAACTCTTCGAGCGGCAGAGAAAGTACAAACTCCGCTTAAATCCCAACAAATGCACCTTCGGTGTCCGATCAGGGAAACTCCTAGTGTTCATCGTCAGCCAGAAAGGAATTGAGGTTGATCTTGACAAGGTCAAGGCTATTCAAGAAATGCCTTCTCCGAAAACTGAAAACAAGTCAGAGGATTCCTGGGACGTTTGAACTACATCTCCAGATTCATACTCCTCATGACCGCCACGTGTGCGCTGATCTTCAAGTTAATAAAAAAGAACCAGGACTGCGTTTGGACAGAAGACTGCCAAACCGCCTTCGACAGTATTAAGAAGTATCTGTTGAATCCGCCAATCCTATCACCTCCAGTGGAAGGAAGACCGCTAATTATATACTTAACAGTCTTGGAAGACTCGATGGGCTGTGTACTTGGCCAACAAGACGAAACCAAAAGAAAAGAGTCTGCCATTTACTATCTGAGCAAGAAGTTCACCGACTGCGAGACTCGGTACACGATGCTTGAGAAAACTTGTTGCGCTCTGGCTTGGGCAGCCAAACGTCTTCGCCAGTACATGATTCGTCACACTACTTGGTTGGTCTCCGAAATGGATCCAATCTAGTATGTATTTGAAAAACCTGCTCTCACGGGAAGAATCGCCCGTTGGCAGATGTTGTTATCAGAATACCACATCGAATACCACGCTCAAAAAGCCGTTAAAGGGAGTATTTTAGCCGATCATTTGGCTCATCAACCGATTGACGATTAGGAATCAATCGGTTTTGACTTCCTAGATGAAGATGTCATGTATCTAAAAATGAAGGATTGCGATGAACCGCTACCCAGTGAAGGGCCAGAACCAGGTTCCCAATGGGGACTTATCTTTGACGAAGCTGTCAATCATTACGGAAACTGAATTGGGGTAATCATCATAACACCTCAGGGTACCCACATTCCTTTCACCGCCAGACTTACATTCAAGTATACAAACAACGAGGTCGAATACGAAGCATATATCATGGGTCTCGAAGAAGCGATCGACTTAAGGATCAAGGACTTGGATGTATATGGAGACTCAGCCCTGGTTATCAATCAGATCAAAGGAGATTGGAACACATACCAATCAGGACTAATTCCTTACAAAGATTATGCAAGAAGGTTGTTACCTTTCTTCAACAGAATCGAGTTTTATCATATCCCTTGTGAAGAGAATCACATGGCTGATGCATTAGCCACCCTCTCTTCTATGATTAGTGTGGGTCAATGGAACGACTTACCTAAGATCGAGATAATGCGCCTTGAACGGCCCGCTTACATCTTCGCGATTGAAGCAGTCATAGACGACAAACCTTGGTATCATGATATCAAATGCTTCCTTCAGAAATAAGAGTATCCCCCTGGGGCACTAAGGAAAGACAGAAAAACCCTCAGAAGGCTGGCAGGAAGCTTCTTCCTGAGCAGTGATACACTCTATAAGCGGAATTTCGACATGGTCTTGCTTCGATGTGTAGACATACCAGAAGCAGACATGCTAATAGAAGAAGTTCACGAAGGATCCTTTGGCACTCAAGCCAATGGACACACAATGGCGAGAAAAATTCTGAGAGCAGGGTATTACTGGTTGACCATGGAATCCGACTGCTACAAGTACATGAGAAGGTGTCACAAGTGTCAGATATACGCTGACAAAATCCATGTACCGCTAACGAATCTCAAAGTTCTTTCTTCCCCATGGCCTTTTTTCCATATGGGGAATCGACATGATCGGCATGATCGAACCTAAAGCTTCAAACGGACATCGGTTCATTCTGGTAGCCATTGACTACTTCACCAAGTGGGTCGAAGCAGCGTCATACACTAATGTGGCCCGACAAGTGGTGGTCCAATTTATCAAAAACAATATCATTTGTCATTATGGTGTTCCAAGCCAGATAATTACAGATAATGGATCTAACTTGAACAAAAAATGATGAAAGAGTTGTGAGCAGAGTTCAAGATCGAACACCATAACTCATCTCCCTACCGACCTAAGATGAACAGAGCAGTAGAAGCGGCTAACAAGAACATCAAGAAGATCGTTCAAAAGATGGTTATAACCTATAAAGACTGGCATGAAATGCTTTCCTTTGCTCTTTACGGTTATCGGACATCTGTCCGCACTTCAACAGGGGCAACCCCTTTCTCTCTAGTTTATGGCACGGAAGCAGTACTCCCCATAGAAGTAGAGATCCTATCAATCCGGATATTGATGGAAGCTAAGCTAACCGAGGCTGAGTGGTGTCAAAGCAGACACAACGAACTAAATCTGATCGAAGAAAAGAGAATAACGGCTCTATGCCACGGTCAGTTGTATCTGCAAAGAATGAAGAAGCTGTTTGACAAAAAGGTTTGACCTCGTGTCTTCAGGAAAGGAGACCTCGTGCTCAAGAAGATACAATCATTTCTCACTGATTCCCGGGGTAAATGGACTCCGAATTATGACGGCCCCTATGTGGTCAATAAATCTTTCTCAGGCGGCGCCTTGAGACTTGCAACCATGGATGGAGAGGAATTTACCTACCCCACGAATGTTGACGTAGTCAAGAAATACTTCGTCTAAACTAAGAAAAAAAACGTCTCGGTGGATTAAAAACCCGAAAGGGCGGTCCAGGCAAAAATTAGAGACACAAAGCAAAAAAAAATCATCCCGATGGATTGGTAATCTCAAAGTACAATCCAGGCAAAAGTTAGGGATAATGGCAAGTAACTGCATCTGATCAATTGAACTCCTCAGCAGTAATGCCATCCATCGAAAGAAAACTCCAGTCAAGGTCATCTTCGATAGAAGCTCAGGATGTCCCGAATTCAAAGTTGGTATAAGGATAGTGGTCGTTATGTTTCGATGTAGCCCTTTTCCCTTAAATTACCATTTTCTACCTTTGTAAATACTCCAAGTAATCACGCCCTTGGCTGATTTCCATCCTATAAATAAAATTTGAGCCCTTGTGCTTTTGTTTGTAATTCTTATTTGTTTAGCTTTACAGAACGACGTTTTTAACATGATTAACGATTCTTGAAATAAAACAAAAATGAATTTACTTGTAAAATTTTTCTGCTTTTAATAAAGATGGCAAATTCTTTTTACTGTTGAACAGAGAAAGAACATCGATTGCGTCTCCAAAAGTGGTCGAGCCTCAAAGTGCAGAATCAAAGTACTCCTTCTAAGCCAGTGCGCCTGAATGAAGGATCAGCTGTGTCAGAGACCATGTTTCATCTGACATCCCCGGCAGAGTTCTTACCTCCTAAGCCCGACCAACGGTTGTCCCAATAGGGACTATCTCTCCTAAGCAAGGCAGAATTGCTACTTTTGGACCAGCGATACCTCTTCGTCTCCCGCTATGGCCGAGTATCCAGTCGTGTTCATCCGTCAGTTTGTATGTCGCGTCAGTTTTGTCAGCATATACATACATACATCATGCATTATTGATTTGCATTTACATTCATATTGCATCACTATCACTCTAGTCGGTCTTATCTCCTAGTGATAACAGTCCTCTCAATCGAGTTCTCAGTTCTTTCCTCGCCAGGAAATGTTGCATCTAAACAATCTCGCCTCCAGTTTATTTCTTGATACAAGTTGGTTCCTCGACCACTTTGATAACTTGAACCTCTGAAAGACCAGAAAACGTTCGACAAATGTCACTCTTTGCCATTGAAGATGATATCTTCGCTTTCCCGGATTAAGGAAAATCCCCAGAGAAAGCCTCACAACTACAGACTCTCAGTAACACATTGATTTTTCTCTCCAGAAAGTCAATGTTAATAAAGTCATCAACACCTCAAAATTGGGGTACATCATATGGCATTTCTCCGAGAAGATCCCGAGAAAAGTGTGATGCAATATCCCCAAGCGAAAGCAGTCTCTTAAGAGACTCGTTTTCCCCAGATAGAGTCGACAAATGGAATCTCCAACAGAGAAGTTTGTGCACCTCTACAACTCAGACGACTGGGTTCCCCAGCAAGTCTGACGTCAAAAGTTTTTCTGTCAAATGGCATCTCCCCAGGAAAATTCGGCGAGAAGTTTGAGGAAAAACCGCTACGAATAGCGTCCCTTGTCAAGAAAGTTTATTGACAAAAGAAACTGAGACCAGTTCCTTAGTAGGAAACCAGGATCGAGGGGAAGTTTACATCAAAAACTTAGACCAGTTCCTTGGTAGGAAACCAGGATCGAGGGGAAGTTTACATTAGAAACTTAGACCAGTTCCTCAGTAGGAAACCAGGATCGAGGGGAAGTTTACATCAGAAACTTAGACCATTCCTTGGTAGGAAACCAGGATCAAGGGGAAGTTTATTTAAAAAAAAACGAGACCAGTTCCCTGGCTGAAGTTCAGGATCGAAGGAATTTTTTACCTTTTCTAATCATCATTGCTTAGCAAAATAAGAAGGATGCGTGAACTACCATTCTTAACCACCATCAAAATTTCGGGTATTCCGATATTTAATCCTCTTGCACCCCGAATGCCCGAATACCCTCGTCATTCACACCTTCGGCTCCAAGAAGATTAAATAGGGGCATTTGTCATACCCCAAATTTTGACCACTAAGATTCCCCATCATTGTGCAAATCATCATCACAATATGGGTGAACCGTCATGCCTCATCAGTCTCCCCAAAGATGGGTGAGCATTCACTACTATCAAAACTTATGGTTTCAAGCCCTCTTTGAGCCTTAGACAAAGGATCAATCAAGAATTGACATGATCTTCAACTTGTCTAACCTCTCAAATATCCACAAAGGATCAAGAGGACTCCCACATTAAGGATTAAGCACAAGGCTGCTTCCTTCTAAGTGGATCAAGCCTCAAGATCGCCAATGTCACCAAATTAGGGTTTGGTCGACCAGGGCCTCCATATGGGAATTTTCATCTGGGAATGAGCCAATACTACAAAGCATAACCTAATATACTCCATGGAACCTCATGGACCCAATCATTAAGTCAATTTAGCCTCAGGGGATGCATTCACTAAAAATCAAGAATTAGGGTTTCTTGACCTAATTCTCCCCTAAGTTGACTTTTGGGACAGATCATGAGCCAAGACCTCAAGAAACGATTTGAGGGTCCCTAACACACCACATTGATCCATTTGCAACAATGGATTGATCCAAGAAGCTTGAGCAATAAGTTTCAAAGTCATCAGAACCACAATTAGGGTTTCGCAGGAATAGTCAACTGTGCCCTTGACTTTTGACCAGGCCATGCTCCCAAACCCTATGACATGATTCAATACACCCTATAACACCTATGGAATATGTCCATCAAGTTTGATTTAGGTCAAGGACTTGATTTCATAGAGGATGGCACAGTTTGGAATTCAACTGATAAAAAGTCAACTGTGCACAAAAGTCAACTTTGACTTTTTGAGATTTTTCACAATTATGGTTCTTTGACCCTAAAATGATGTTAATGTATGATTGGAATCATCATTCTTCAAGAAAAATCAAGAAAAGTGGGATAACTTGTAAAAGGGGTAACCATAAAAAAACCTAGAAATTTTCTAAGTTATGGAACAAAGTGGCTAGGGTACCAATTTTGGAGGATCATAACTCCTAAACCACAAGGTCATTTTTCCCCATCCAAAGCTGGATTTGTAGCTCTCATGGCCCTCTACAAAAGCTTCAAACACAACTCATTCCAATTCCTCATGGATTATAAGTTATGGAATGATCAAAATCACAAAAAGTGAAAATGTCACTTTTTTCCAACACTTAGTGAAATTTTCACTAAGTCAGAATCTGCCTTCACTTTTTCCCAACCGTAGGGGGATTTTTCACTTGGATCCAAAAGTTATCAAAACCAACTATGATAAAACAGTTGTTGTATCATATGAGAGCTTTCCAAAATAGCCAAGAACTCCATCAAAGTCCACTTGAGCCATGAGATATGACAATGCCAATATGCCTTGCTGCAAACTGTCATGGCAAGGCAGATTTGGGAGTTTTGCTCGATTTGCTCAAATTTTGCAAAGGGCAAGCAACTCTATCCATCTGAACAACTCAAGGTGGGACCAAGGAGGAACCAACTCTGATCCCAAGCCTCCCAAGTCTTTGGAACCAAAAGTAGCATGCCAAACCTAGAAATACCTAAAAGAGGGACAAGACTCCAATTTTGGATTGGAGCATTTAATGGATACACCAAGGTGGCATGGACTGAGCCATTCCCAACTGAATTCAGTCAAGACTTATCCAAGACCAAGGGAACCAGCAGCCTGTGCCCTAACCTCTAGTCAATGGCTAGAGGAGACTTGGATTCTCATTGCTCAACATTGGCCAAACCTCTGCTGCAGTTGCCATTCACTATTGCAGCCAAAACAAACTTGCTCTACTATAAATAGAGCTCAATTGTGTTCAGTTTGAGTACACCAAAGCACTACAACACTTGTTTTCCTCAAAATCTCTTTCTCTAGGCAAAAATACCTTCTTTAGCAAGGTAACTCTGAGTTTTTGAGTTAGAGAGTAATTCCACCACAGCTCATGATCCAAACACATCCAATATGTCATACCTAATTTATCCAAACTCTCACAAGTGACCTGTAACACCAAAATCACAAAGTCACCTCTCAAAACCTCAAAATAGGACTTTTGTGCATTTTTCAAGCCATGTCTTGATTCAGTCACTTTCCAAACCAGATAAAACCTCAAACTAACTCCAAATATCATCCTTGAACTTTCCCAAATGGTTCCACACATCTGGAACACCATTTGAGAGAGTTGCTATTTTGGTCACTTTTGCCCCTTTTGCAAGAAAGAGCTCAAACTTGCCCCTGAGGTTTCCAGTTGATTCCAACCATCCTAAAAGCTTCTAAGAGATCATTTGAGGGTGTCCAAAGCATCAAATCATTTCCGGAACAAGTGGCTTGGCAGATTGCACAAAAGCTCCAAAAAGAGGTAAGCATCACAACTTGGATTCTTTGAATCATGATTTCTTTTGATGTCCACTGATCATGCATCTCTTATACATGTTATATGTGTTGTGTTTGCACCAATTTATCATGTAATTCATGCTTGTACCAAGAGATGGCACAGAAAATGCAAATCATGACCTATTTCAAAACCACTATCGGGTTTTTCAATAGGAGTATGATCTGAAAAAAACACCACCACTATTGGATTCCTTGTGAAATTCTAGGCAGGATAGACCTAAATTTTGTCCCAATACATGGAGAAATGAGAAAGTTATGGCCTTTACGTTTCTGACCAAAATATTGTCTTGCCTTGCCTTGGCCAGGCCAAAAACAAGGCAAGCCTTGTATATTTGTGGTTGTGTTTCAATCAACGGATGTATCACCACCCCAGTGGTAAGGCGCGCGCCCTATACACAAGAGGTCTGGGGTTCGAATCCCCCTCGCCCCAGATCCTCTTTTTGCTATTTTCTCCACTTTTTTTATTGTTTTTCTTATTATTTTTAATGATTTGAAAAATTAATAACTCCCTCAATTTTAATTATTTTTTATTGGTTCTTTTTGCAAAAAATCACAAAAATATTGAAATATTTTATTCCACAAAAAAATTAAATTTATATTATTTATTTAATATAATTAGTATTTTTGTGAATAAATTCATTTTTAATTGTTTTTAAACATTTAAAAGTGAATATTTACTTTGAAAATCAAAACCAAATGAGTTTTAATTCATCTTGTGATTAAAACCTCATTTTCTAAACCATAAACAAAAATCACAAGTGGTTTATTCAAACTTATTTGATATTTTTATCATTTTTATTTGATTTTCTTTAAATATTTACTTTTAAAAGAAAACAAATTTAGGGTTTCTTTGATTTTCACCCTAATAAATCTTTTTCAAACACTTTGGGTCTCTAATAGAGTGTAAGACCCAATCATTTGTAAATACAAACCTTTTTTGGGCCTCAGTCATTGTATAAGACCCATTGTATTTTCAAAAACAACAGCGCGATCATCGCCCGTTTAAAAAAATCAACTAGGCCTCTCCTCGAGCTATAAGTCCCAATTCTTTTTCTTAAAACCTTTGGGCCTCTAGTAGAGTGTAAGACCCAACCATTTTTGAAAACCAAAATGATTTGGGCCTCAGTGTATTGTATAAGTCCCGATACCATCAAAAAGTTTGGCGCGATCGTCACCTTTTTAACAAAAACCCATGGGCCTCTTCTTGAGCTGTAAGTCCCATCACTGGTACAAAAACACTTTGGGCCTCTAATAGAGTGTAAGAACCAATCCCTCTTTGTAAATACACCAGCTTTTGGGCCTCAGTCACTGTATAAGTCCAACTGTATTTTCAAAATCTCGGCGCGATCGCCATTTCAAAACAAAACCCTGGGCCTCTCCTTGAGCTGTAAGCCCCACCACTTGTATAAAAATAAATTTTTGGGCCTCTTGAGAGAGTGTAAGACTCATCCCTTTGTACAGAAAACCTTTTGGGCCTCAGTCACTTGTATAAGTCCCTCTGTACAAATTCAAAACAACAGTGCCATCACTGATAAAACCTTGGGCCTCTCCTTGAGCTGTAAGCCCCAACAATATTTTCAAAGCACTTTCTCCTTTGATTTTGAATATCTTATTGTTATAAAAGTTTTCTTTGTTGAACAACTAACCAAACAACATGGAATCTCTACAATCGAGTTAGTGTTTATCCGCTTTCATTTACTGCTTTCATATGTATATAACTGTATTGTGGGGCTGCTCCCTATAAGTCTTCTTTCAAAAACTTTTATATACTTGTCAAATATCAACTGTGTCATACTAGTATAGTTATTTAGAGTTTTCCCCGACAACTACGTCTAGTACTAGGTAAAGCCCTGTTGGTCACTCTTGAATACAAATAAAACTAGATCCCCATAAGATTACCAGACACAGTCTTCCCTCCTCTTGGGGTTAAACAATATGGAGACGTGAAAGGCAGCATTCTCGGTGAACCCTTTCTCAGACTGTCACCCTTAGATATTGTCAAAGAAACTCTACTCCCCAGAGTTGATCTATTCTCCGTGAATAGCATCTCTTGAGTTTCTTCCAAATTCTCGGACTTTCCTGGCTTGATCTATTCTCTGTGAATAGCATGTCTTGAACTTCTCGGGGTTTAGGGACCCACATGCTTCATAAAAGCATCCCCGCCTCCTCTTGGGCGTTGTACAAGGACCCTTCGGCTTCTTAAAAGCTCTCATGCCTTCTCTTGGGCTTAGTACAAGGACCCAGAGACCCCTACAGGTATAGGAACAGAACCTAGTCATCAATTTGCTAGAGCTGTCTTTCTGAGTCAAGTGTCAGACCAGTTAATGGGTTGATCTTCATCCATTAACATATCAGCCTCCTCTTGGGCATCATACAAAGATCATTCACTTATCCGAGAATCGATTTCTCAAAACACCAGTAGACTTGGACAGTCTCAATACCCTTTGGATTTCCCATTTCCTTAAAGAACGGGAAATAACCCTGATCCTCTGATCAATCCCTAAGCACAACATTACCCATATAAGAACTGATTTTCTTTTTATCCAATATACTGGACCTGTCACTAAACTAAAACAGTTACAATGGCCTCCTCTTGGGCTTTGTACAATGATTCTCCCCAGTGGAGCTAACCTATTCACACTCTCTTGTTGAGTATAAAAGACTCTCCTGTTGAGTCAAACATTTTTAGCCTCCATCTCGGGCTTCGTACGAGATACAAAAACTCTCTTGTTGAGTATAAATCACTCTCTTGTTGAGTCAAACACCTTTAGCATCCATCTTGGGCTTCGTACAAGACACATACAAAATCACTCTCTTGTTGAGTCAACCCTTTTAGCCTCTATCTCGGGCTTCGTACGAGACAGATAAAAAACACCCTCTTGTTGGGTCACTAGCCTCCTCTTAGGCTTTGTATAAGGAAACCCCCAGTTGAGCCAATCAACCTTTTAGCATCCAATATGTGCCTTGCTCACAGCATACAAACATCAACAACTCCTTTTCCCCCCATCTAATTGCTGTAAGCGGCAAGCCTCTAGATTATTTACATCCACGCCACTGTCCCTCTTTTAGCATAAGAAATTCCTAAGGAAAGATGGCATTGCTCTACACTGAGTTAAAGTCTTCTCCTTCAGGTTAAAAATCCCCTATAAAGGAAATTATGGCATTGCTGGATTCACATATCCCAGTTAAAGTAATTCTCCTTATAACCAGTCACCCAACAGTTGTGGCAAACAGATACCCCCTTTAGAGATGACAAATTCTCTCTAAAGTCAAAACCCTTTAGCTTCACATCTTGGGCTTCGAACAAGACATAAATAGACCCTTCAGCTTCACATCTTGGGCCTTGAACAAGATACAAACCACCTTTAGCTTCACGTCTTGGGCTTTGAACAAGACGCCAAAACGACCTTTTTCCTCCCATAGAATAGGAGGAACTACGATCCCTCTAATTTCCCTGTTTCGTTTAACGGGAATACGTAGGCATAAGACTGAAAAATCTTAGCAAGCACACTGATCAAAAACCCAAAATCTCATACCTTCATACATCAATCGAAAAGCATCCGTCTTAACCTCCCACTAGTCGCTCGGGCACTATTCTAACAAAATAATCTAAGAGAGACCCACAATCTTTGTAGCATCTGTAAACCAACTGTCATCTGTTTAAACTCAGTATGCAACCAGGGTTAATTGGAGACATCTATTTCCTTTCCTTCATCAGCTTTAATAGGATAAAAAATGAATCGAGTTGTAGTACCCCAAAGCGATAGTGCTTCGCAACCACACAAAAAACTCGCGCTACACATAGGTTGACCTGTGCATGAATGTGTCGACCTGAAACCTACAAAATTTCAAATATTTGACTCCAATAGACTTTTAGAGACCAATGATGACTCAATTTGATCTTGTATAGACAATAATGGCTCATGCACCCTAACTTGATGAGAAACACATGTATTTGAAATATTTGTATGGTTTGTTTGCTTGAATCATGCAATCATGTAAAATTCATGCATGAGTTGGTTCAAGATATATATGACATATGAAGATAATTATGAGTAGCTACTATAAACACATAAAATGTTAGAACAAGATTTGTTCATGACATATTTTCCTTGGGTTTTGATGATAACAAAGTATTGAAAAAACAATGGTTTATTTGATGTGTGTTACATATGTGCAGGTTCTAATACTTGTAAATATTATACTCAGAATCTGTTTACATTAGCACACTTGCGAGTTGCTGAATTGGTAGCTTTTGGTAGCATAATCTGAAGAACACTTGCTAAGTGATGTTTGGTGTAGACTTTGAAGCTAAAGGTCTCAGCATCAGAAGAAGCAACATAATTGTCTCTACAATTAGTGAATGCAAATTGGCTTCAGGTACCATTCAGAGTTAGAAATAAAGCTGATGTTGTCCGTACTACAGAAAGCAAGTTGTATTCTCAAATCAATTTATTAGTTAAAGTCTACAGATTATAAGGCTCAAGAAAGGCTGGTATGCTATACAGATATCTACTCTCAACAGCTCTAACAGTACAGGATCTCTTGAAGACTCAAAGGTTAAACATGTTACACATTGGATCAAGATCTTCTGGTGTATCTATCTTCAACGTCTCTTGTACTATGGAGCAAAAGCAAAGACTTTTGATTAAGTTACCTCTTCAACGACTAGTTTCTGCAAAGGCTATATATATGGCTGAAGGTTCAAACTGAATCTTCAACAAGGATTATCCAGAAGAAGGAGTAACAAGATCAGCAATTATCAACACCATTGTATATGCAGATTTTCTGTTGTATGTTGTAATTGTACAAGTATTAAGATTTCTTACACATTGAATATCTTAGAAATCTTAAGTGTTTTAGGTCTTTGTTATGGTGATTTCCCATACCTCTGATACTTGTATCAAGTACATCTTGTTCTCTATTCGGCTGAACTTGTTTAGCAGTTTAGATCAAAGTCTCTTGCTATGTGCTTGAGCAAAAGTCTTAAGTCATTGGGACTTAAGCAAGGAATTCTCGAGCCAAGATGCTTGAGCCATGTAAGTCTCTTGCTATGTGCTTGAGTAATGCAAGTCTTAATCAACTAGGTTGATTGAGAAGAAGTCTTAAGTCATCGGGACTTTAGCAAGGAAGTCTCGAGCCAAGAAGATTGAGCCGCGTAAGTATTTTGCTATGTGCTTGAACCGTGAAAGTCTTAATCAAGTGGATTGATTGAGCATGAAAGTCTTGGGTTGCAACTTAAGCAGGAAAGTCTCGGCCAGAGTGGCTTAGAGTAGAAGTCTCAGCCAGTGTAGCTTGAGAAGGTTTGCTCAATACTTGAAATTGGGAGCAGTAAGTGTTGAATCTGAGGGGTTTAAGCAAGGAGGATCGTTTCATGGGACTTGGAGCAGAAGGCTCAGCTAGAGTGGCTTGGAGCAGATGGCTCAGCCAGAGTGGCTGGGAGAAGAAGTCTTGGGTCTGAGGGCCTAAGCAAGAAAGTCTTAGGTTTGTGGAACCTAAGTAAGAATTCTCGAGTGAGGAGCTTGAGCAAGAAGTCTTGGACCTTGGGTATAAACAAATTGAAAAGTCTTATGCAAAATGCATAAGCGATTGTAAACATGATTTGATTATAGTGAAAATCTCTTGTGAAGCAAGGGGACTGAACTACTCTCAATTTAGGAGGAACCAGTATAAATCTTTGTGTCTTATGGTATTATTTATTTTCTTATGTTAACATTCCGCTGCTAAGAATTAACTAGAATCTGAACACCAGTTTAGATTCTGAACTCTGATCAGATACAAACCAATAGATTCCCAAAGCATAGTTCTTTGGAATGTCTGATGATGAGGAATTTATATTTCTTGTCAGAAGAACTTCTTAACCAGCTGAATGGGCTGTAATGTCTTTTGATAGAAGAGTAACTTCAAAAGCTTATGAAATATTAGAATTTCAACTAATTTACCAGATCTGAAAGCAAGGAGAAACACTACCAGAACCTAATGTTAGTTAATCTTAACTGCATATTCTTTTGAAGATGAAATTAGTGCATGATTCAGATAAAAGAGTCATTTGGCTCTGCCAGTCATTACTGCTTCTGAAGAAGCATCTGAGTCCTGAAATAAAAATCAAGTATTGAAGAGAAAGAGATTATGTCAAATCTATCTTGTTTCAATATTTGATAATAAGGAGTCTGTTATTTAAGGTGATATCTTAAGAGACTCCATTGCTCCTTGATTAAGGGTCATCATGGAATTTGTGTTAAAGGACAAGTCTATGAGAAACCTTCAATTCTTCTTCGTGTTCTGCAGGCAATTAGATGATGGTTCTGTAATTTGTTTTATGTCATTTCTTTGATAGTTAACATCATATGGATCTTTGCTTATCAAAGATCTCAAAGTCCTAAGTCAAGACAATGAAATTAATGATTCTACTAAGAATAAGATCTTGTTCATATTATGATTTATTCTAGACTAATACTCTGGAATGAATCATGGTACTCCTATCAGAACGTGGAATAAGGAGAAGGAAAGCATGTCTGAAAATTTCTGTATGGTCTCATAGAAATTTGAGTATCACCATTCAAATCTAGTTACTGCAGATATTGGAGAAAGGAGCAAAGGCATCTTCCATGGTATTTATTAAAGGTCGTTTACAACATTTGATGGAAGAAGAGCCCACAACCCAGACTCAAGTGCTAGAGGTATTGAGTTTGGTGAGAAAAGTGTAGTAATTGGTTAAATAGCCATTGAATCAAAATTCACTCAAAGTGGTGTTCAGACTCTTTGGTCAAGTCTGACTACTGATACAAGTCTGACGAGAAAATAACAAAAAGGGGTATACTTGTTCTTTTCTGGCATATCTCTTGATTCAATGAGAAATTTTTGTATATGTAAATACAAAGTTCCTGTTAGATTTCTAGAGAAACTCTTTTGGAAAAAGGATCTTCAAAAATCTTTAAGAAGAAACAATGTTGTATTTATCTATACTGAATATTTCATTCAGCTAGATAATGATCAATGTTATGGAAATTGTTTCCTCACTTTTTGTGATGTTACTGTTGTTTCTTAGTTGTCAAAGGAAAAAAAAAATTCAATATTCATCTATCACTCATGACTCTTATTTCAAGAGGAAGTGTTGGTTCTAAATAGAATCTTGGAGACTAATGACTGACAGAAGACATCTCTCTCTAAGTATAGAACTACTAGATTCTGATGGATGATAGCTTCTGAAAGTTGTCAGATTCTGAGATTCAGAAGAGGATTCTTTACTTCTGATAAATTAGTTTAAGTAAAAGGTTTTCCTAAACCTTTTATATTACTTAAATTTTCATAAAGGTGAAATTCATCTAGTGGATTCAAGAAATCTGCTGGATAAGAACCTTTGGGTAATGATGTTTTCATTTTATATATTCATTGTCACTATCCCCTGTCTTGTGAAACATCATTTTGTGTCCTTCTTCTGACAAGATTCTTATTCCTTTAGGAATCTTGTTCAATTCTCTTCTTTTTATTTTCTCTTTGGTTGTGTGCTAATCAAGCCAAACTTGTGATAAGTTCTTTAGTTAATTCTTCCTTGAATTCACTAGTAGTCATAAATGAAAAGTTTGTGGATTTTGATGAGTTGCTTAAGTTAAGTTTTAACTTCTGGAAGACTGTGTCTGAATAATGTTGGAATGGATACTTTGAGATGCTTTGTTGTTTTACTCATCCAAATCTTGTTAAAGTGTTTTGGATTAATGCTTCCATTGTTGAGATGAATTCTGAGTGTACTATTCTCTCTATAGTAATTGTTGTTTCTATAACAATAACCTCTAAAGAGATTGCTAATGTGATCAATTGTGAGGATATTGGAGAAATCCCAAGAACTCTAGTTTGGGAACACTATCTTCCTACTTTGCGTATCTTTGTAGATCCATCTAAAACATCAGTGGTTTCAAATCTTTGTCCTAGTGCAGTTGTTTGGAATCAAATTCTGAATTCAAACTTGAAGGCAAATTGCGATCCAAAACACATCAGAAATTAAAATTTTCCCTTAAGGTATCCTTACAAATGGTCATGATGAGTGATAGAAACGGTTACCTTTTGTGGTGATTAACAATTTTGATGTAGATCCAGATGAATGATCACGAGCATTGAATGAAGAACAACGCCTCTACTCAATCCACATAAATAGAGTGCCTTCAATCTCAGTGCTAGCTGCTACGAATAAAGACTTTAAGTGAGAGAGGGAGAGAGAGAGAGAGAGAGAGAGAGAGAGAGAGGGAGAGAGAGAAAGAAAGAGAGAAATACGGCCAGAGTTTCATCAAGTTCTGAAAGCTTCTACACAAGGGTTGTATTTATAGAACCACTTGTGTGGGCTGCAAGCTAAAAAGCCCAACTTAAGTGTGCCATATAATATTAATATTAATATTAATAATATTATTATTATAATAACCATTATTATAATAAACATATTTTATTATTATTATTATTATATTTAATAACTATTATAATGATAATAATAATAATACTAACTCTTATTATTATATTATACGATGTTCTATATTTCACTTAAGTACATCGTACCTTAAGGTGTTCCATAATTCTCTCAAGTACATCGTACCTTACATTGTTCCTTATTTATTCTATCTCTCATCAATATGTCCTTATGTGTGTGACCCTGTAGGTTCTCGTGACGTTGACAATTATATAAAATCATATATTTAATATAATAAATAGTAAGCGGTATCTAGCAACACATCACTACTACCCAAGTCATGAAAATGTCATGTGATATGACAAAATCTTTTGTGATAGAACTTGTGCATACAATTACCCTTTTGCCCTTATGTCTATATTGAACACAAGGCATATATCGTGGCATCCTTGTCCCGTTCAATATTGGGCCTTTAGACATTTATCTTGTTATGCAGGATGGGAAAATTCCATCTAGGTCATTCATGTCTCTCAGCATGCTTTGTGGAGTGCCCATCAACTGTCTTTATGGTCATCCTGTTACGGACAATGTTCGATCAGTAATAAAGTACTCGACTCTACATCTAGGGTCCATAGTGGTTTCAGGTCGAAGGGTGGTATACACCACTATCACCATGAGAGTAACTTATGACACTTTTCATAATATTCTATGTAGTACTCTCATAGCGGGTAAATCCAATATAAATATTTCTCCTAATATTCATACCTATGTTAAGACTTGATAACTCCTTATCCTTGATCCATGAGATGTGATCATTAGTTTATCTACATAATAGTCTTAATGCTTTAAGATTATCCCACTTCACCGTAAAGCTCGACTACAAATACTTTAAGAATAATGTCCTTATGTTTAATGAGATCTCATGATTAAATCACACTTAGTATTTCATTAAACAGACTAGCTATTCTAGGGACTTTATTATCTTGGAAAAACAAACATAATAAAGAAATGGCTTTTATTATTAATAAATAAGATACAAGTACCAAAAGTATTGGCCTCTAGGGTTTACACAAACAATCTCCCACTAGCACTAGAGTTAATCAGACATACCCCTAATACCCATATATCTAGTATGGCCATCGTGCTTCTGCTGCACAAGAGGCTTTGTTAGTGGGTCAGCAACATTGTCAAGTGTAGGTACTTTGCATATCTTCACATCTCCCGGATCTATTATCTCTTGAATGAGGTGATAACGCCTAAGTATGTGTTTGGATCATTGGTGAGTGTCATACCCTAAATTTTGACCACTAAGATTTCCCATCATAGTGCAAATCATCATCACAATATGGATGAACCATCATGCCTCATCAGTCTCCCCAAAGATGGGTGAGCATTCACTACAAACAATAATTAGGGTTTCAAGCCCTCTCAGAGTTCTTAGACAAAGGATCAATCCAGAATTGACATGATCTTCAACTTGTCTAACCTCTCAAACATCCACAATGGATCAAGAGGACTCCCACAGCAAGAATCAAGCACCAGGTTGCAGCATTCTGAGTGGATCAAGCCTCAAAATCGAAAGTGTCACCAAATTAGGGTTTTCCTCAGGGCATGAGCCAATGCTTCAAAGCATATCCTAATATACTCCAAGGGACCTCATGGACCCAATCATCAAGTCAATTTGGCCTCAGAGGATGCATTCACTAAAAATCAGGAATTAGGGTTTCTTGACCTAATTCACCCCTAAGTTGACTTTTGGGACAAATCATGAGCCAAGACCTCAAGACATGTTTTGAGGGTCTCTAATACACGACATTGATCCATTTGCAACAATGGATTGATCCAAGAAGCTTGATCAACAAGATTCAAGTTCATCTAAACCACAGTTAGGGTTTAGCGGAAAAAAGTCAACTGTACCTTTGACTTTTGACCCAGGCATGCTCCCAAACCTTGGGACATGATTCAATACACCCTATAACACCTATGAAATCAATCCATCAAATTTGATTTAGGTCAAGGCCTTGATTTCATAGAGGATCGCACAGTTTAGAATTCATCTGATAAAAATCAACTATGCCCAAAAGTCAAAGTTTGACTTTTTTATTTTTTGATCAATTATGGTTCCCTAACCCTAAAATGATGTTAATGTGTGATTTGAATCATCATTCATCAAGAAAAATCAAAGAAAGTGGGATAACTTGTAAAAGGGGTAACCATAAAAAACTTAGAAATTTTCTAAGTTATGGAACAAAGTGGCTAGGGTACCAACTTCCATGGATCATAACTTGAGATCCAAGCAACCATTTGGGCTGAACCAAAGATGGATTTGTAGCTCTCATTGCATACTTTAAAAGTGTCAACTACACCTCATTCCAATTCCTCATGGATTTTAAGTTATGGAGTGACCAAAATGACAAAAAGTGAAAATGTCACTTTTTTCCAACACTTAGTGAAATTTTTCCAAAATGACAAGGACCCTTCGGCTTCTTAGAAGTTTTCATGCCTTCTTTTGGGCTTAATACAAGGACCCTGACGACCTCTTAAAGGTATAATATAGAACTTAGTCATCCTTTACTAGAGCAGTCTTTCCAGTGTCAAACCTCTGGCCACTTTAGGGTTGATACTCATCCCTTAATGCCCGTGCCTCCTCTTAGGCATTGTACAATAGATAAAACTCAAGACATAGACAGTCTAAACCTCTTGAGTCTCAAAGACATTCTCAAGTTCCTTTCAAACATAGGAAAAAACACTGATCACTCAGAAATCTGGCCTCTCTCATGAGGGCTCTCCCACTTGGTCCTGCATATGGATCTAATCTTCGGCAGTAAGATAGCCTCCTCTTGGGCTTTGTACAAATGACTCTCCCCAACGGAGCTAACCTTTTCAGACTCTCTTGTTGAGTCAACCCCTTTTTTAGTCTCCGTCTTAGGCTTCGTATAAGATAGATAAAAGTACTCTCTTGTTGAGTCAAACCTTTTAGCCTCCGTCTTGGGCTTCGTACAAGACACCTATAAAAACCCACTCTCTTATTGAGTATAAAAGACTCTCTTGTTGAGTCAATCTCTCTTTAGCCTCCATCTTGGGCTTCATACAAGACACCTATAAAACACTCTCTTGTTGAGTATAAAAGACTCTCTTGTTGAGTCAATCCCCTTTTAGCCTCTATCTCGGGCTTCGTGTGAGACAGCAAAACACTCTCTTATTGAGTATAAAAGACTCTCTTGTTGAATCAATCACCTGTCAACTAGACTCTCTTGTTGAGTCAACTTTTTAGCCTCCACCCTAGGCTTTATACAGGACAAATAAAAGTACTCTCATGTTGAGTCAAACCCTTTAACCTCCATCTTGGACTTCGTACAAGACAAATAAAAACCACTCTCTTGTTGAGTCAGTCACTTGTTAGTACTCTCTTGTTGAGTCAACCCTTTTAGCCTCTATCTCAGGCTTCGTACGAGACAACAAATAAAAGACACCCTCTTGTTGGGTCAATCGCCTCCTCTTAGGCTTTGTATAAGGAAACCTCGGTTGAGTCAATCAACCTTTTAGAATCAAATATGTGCCTTGCTCACAGTATACAAACATCAACAACTCCTCTTTAAAGATGACGAATTCTCTCTCATCCAAACCTTTTAGCTTCACATCTTGGGCTTTGAACAAGATACAGACCATCTTTAGCTTCATGTCTTGGGCTTTGAACAAGACACCAAAACAACCTTTTTCCTCCCATAGAATAGGAGGAAGTACGATCGCTCTGATTTCCCTGTCTCGGGAATACATATGCATAAGATTGAAAAATCTTAGCGAGCATACTAATCAAAAACCCAAAATCCAGTACCCCATATATCAACCCAAAAGCACCAAATCCTAACATCTTACCAAAAACCTCGCAAATAGTCCAGACATTCTAATCTTAACAAAATAACCAAAGAGGGGCCCACATCTCAATAGCATCTGTAAACTAACATCCAGCTGTTTAAACTCAGTATGCAAGCAGGGTTAATTGGAGACATCTATTTCCCTTCCTTAATCAGCTCAATAGGATAAAAAATGAATTGAACTGTAGTACCCAAGCGATCGTGATTCAAGACCACAAAAATCGTGCTACAGTGAGATCTAGGTTACTTAGCTTGTGTTATAGCACCATTGTTATCACAATAAAGATCAATAGGATCCACAATGCTAGGGACTATGCCAAGTCCACTAATGAACTTCTTGATCCAAATAGCTTCCTTTGTTACATTTGAGTCAGCAATGTACTCGGCCTTGGTTGTAGAATCAATAACTGTTTCTTGCTTTAAACTTTTCTAGCTCACAACACCAACATTTAAGCAGAACTCATAACCAGATTGCGATCTAAAGTTATCCTTATCTATCTGGAAGCTAGCATCGCTGTATCCAATTACAACAAGCTCCTCCTGACCCCTATATACCAAGAATAAGTCCTTAGTCCTTCTCAAGTACTTAAGGATATTCTTAACAGCTACCCAATGAGCATCACCGGGATCAGATTGGTACATACTCTTTGAACTTAAAGCATATGAGACATCTAGTTGAGTACATAACATGGCATAAATGATATATCCTATTGTAGATGCATATGGAATCTTATTCATGGGATCCCTTTCTTCCTTAGTTGAAGGGGATTGTGTTTTTGATAGACACAAGCCATGTTGCATAGGTATGAATCCTTTCTTGGAATCATGCATATTAAAGTGTCTCAGCACTTTGTCTATGTATGTACTCTGACTTAGGCCAAGCAGTGTTTGTGATCTATCTCTATAGATCATGATTCCTATTATATAAGCTTCTTCACTAAGGTCTTTCATAGAAAAGCATTTCCCTAACAAAGTTTTCATTTGTTACAAGGTAGGGACATCGTTTCCAATGAGTAATATGTCATCTACATATAATACCAAGAAGACGATCATGCTCCCACTAACCTTCTTGTAAACACAAGGCTCATCTTCATTCTTTATGAATCCATATTGTCTTACAGTTTCATCAACGCAAAGATTCTAGCTCTAATTCCTCCATAGGTGTATCAATCCTTTGTGATTCTTGAATTTCTTCAAGCTTTACTTTCCTCCCACTGATTCCTTTGGAAATAAAGTCTTTTTCCAAGAAAACTTCAGTTCGAGCGACAAACACTTTTCCCTCAGAAGGATTGTAAAAGTAATACCCTCTTGTTTCCTTAGGATACCCCATAAATAAGCATTTGTCAGATTTGGGCTCAAGCTTAGTTGAAATTTATCGTTTCACATAAACTTCACAACCCCAAATCTTCATGTAAGACATATGTGGTTTCTTATCACTCCATATCTCATACAATGTCTTCTCAATCTTTTTGGATGGAACACGAATAAGTGTGTAAGCTGCTGTCAGCAGTGCATGTCCCCAAAATGAGTTTGGAAGATCGGCGTGCCTCATCATGGAATGGACCATGTCTAACAAGGTTCGATTTCTTCTCTCAGATACACCATTCCATTGTGGTGTTCCAGAAGGACTGAGTTGGGATAGAATCCCACACTCTTTGAGATGGTCATCAAACTCTAGGCTTAAATATTCACCGCCTCGATCTGATCGAAGAGTTTTAATATTCTTACCTAGTTGGTTTTGTACTTCAGTCTTAAACTCCTTGAACTTTTCAAAGGATTCATATTTGTGTTTCATTAAATACACATAACCATATCTACTGAAATCATCAGTAAATGCGATGAAGTATTGAAAACCTCCCCTGGTTGGTATGTTCAGTGGTCCACATACATCAGTATGTATGAGGGCCAAAAGATCATTAGCTCTTTCACCTTTTCCTGTGAATGGGGTCTTTGTCATCTTTCCAATTAAACAAGATATGCATGTATCATATGATTCGTAATCAAAAGAGTCCAAGAGTCCATCTTTATGGAGTTTGGAGATGCGCCTCTCATTAAATGGCCTAAGCAACAATGCCAAAGGTAACTTGAATTTAACTTGTTAGGTTTCATCCTTTTAGTATTAATGTTATAAATTGGCATTTCAAGATCAAGGACATACAATCCATTGTTCATTTGTGCAGTAGCATAGAATATATCATTCAAATAAATGGAGCAACAATTGTTCTTTATTATGAATGAAAAACCAAACTTGTCCAAACAAGAAATGGAAATAATATTCCTGCTAATTGCAGGTACATAATAACAGTTTTCTAACTGAATTATTAAACCACTAGGTAAATTCAATACATTAGTTCCTACAGCTAAAGCAGCAACCTTTGCTCCATTGCCAACTCGTAGGTCAACTTCACCTTTTGCCAAATCTCTACTCCTTTTTAGCCCCTGCACATTAGTACAAATGTGATAACCACATCCAATATCCAATACCCATGAGGCAGAAGTAGTTAAATTTATTTCTATAACATAAATACCTGAAGTTAAAGTCTCTACTCCATTCTTCTTATCTTCCAGGTGTCATACCCTAATTTTTAACCCTAAGATCCCACCTCTTTGTGCATCATCTTGTATATCTGCGTGCTTTATTACTAACAAGTTTGTGCAGGAACATTGGTCTCAAGTAAGAATGACATTCGTTCTCTCTGTCAAGAACTTCAAGACGTGACCAGTTGATTCTGAATGGTTCCAAGGTTTTCCACATGTTATTTTTCCTCAGGGTTTCTCAGAAGTTTCAGTGTGTACTTCAGGGAGAATTAGAGTGTTCCTTCCATTGGTGCTGAGTATGGTCATCTGAAGATTGGTTATGATTTTCGTGGCAAGTTGCATTACAAGTGATATCTTTATTCATCAAGACATGGTTCTTGTGTTAAGATCATCATCATCTAGAGGATCGTTTGATTTTTTTCCTGAAGACAAAGCATGATCCATTATCCTTAAGTCATGATTCAAATGGTTCTACGCCAAATTTCAAATAGATTTTGGACTTATACTCCAAGTCATCTTTGAAGTACCGTCTTGAATCAAATTTGGGCTATGCTCTAAAGCTATTTGCAAGTCATGGACCATTTCTAAAAAAATTGTTTCAAGTTGGTCTTCCATCTTTTTTATTACTTTCAAAATTGGCGCCAAAGTGGTGTATTGGGTTTTGTTTCATCATTTCTCAAGGGGTTGTCTTAAATTAATCGTGGGCCATAATCTATTAGTCTCAAGCTCGGCCTCAAGATAAGATGTGGAAGTTTCTGGTTCATTGTTTGCCAAAGTGTTGTTGCAGGTTTGTTATGGGTCTTGTAATCAAACCACTCAAGCCATTCAAGTTACAAGAGTAATAAGATTATCATGTGGTCTTTATCAAATCCAAGGTTCAAGGTACACAAGCCCACGATCTTAATCAAGTTCAAAAATCAAAATTCAAAGATTCAAGTATTCAAAATTTGAAAATTCACAAGTTTAAATTGATTCCAAGATTCAAAACTTAAAGTTCACATTATACAAAAATTGGTAGCTAAAGTGGCAGGAACATCTTTCTTAATAGTTGCTGGTTGTGCTTCCGTGGCGGTGAACAAGAACCACGACAATGTTGTCACACTTCATGGAATTTCGATTGTTAGGGGACTCGCTGTCATGGTGTTTGTTTACTCTCTTGGTCATATCTCTGGTGCTCATTTCAATCCCGATGTTACGATTGCTTTTGCTACAACCAGAAGATTTCCATTGAAACAGGTACCAGCTTATACTGCAACTCAAGTTTTTAGTTCCACACTTGCAAGTGGAACTCTTAGACTTTTATTTAGTGGAAAGCATGATCAGTTTGTAGGAACACTTGCAGCCGAATCAAATCTGCAAGCTTTTGTGATGGAATTCATAATCACATTTTATCTTATGTTTTTCATATCTGGAGTTGCTGCGATATTTGTGAGAAGTGGTTCCATGGAAAATGTGTGAAGATCACTCCTGCACGGGCCAAGCATATCAGGCATGATCAGGACGAATTCAATTCACCAATTAACACATATCAAACCTGTTGAACTCAAAAGGGAAAGAATAAAAAACATGTCGACACGAAAACAAGAAAGTTCACCAGGAGAATTCACACTCACGTTCGCAGGAAATACACCCCAAATCAATTCACAGCAATATACACAAGTTGAAGAGGACAACGTCACGTCAAAGGCAACAGCAGCAAGAGACGGAAAAAATATAAAAAAAATAGCAGAGGGAAACAAGGCATCACACGGAACAAAAATTGCAACAACAGCATCAACAATTGGCAATAACAAACATCAACACACAGGCAGCCAACACGAATTGAAAGGAAGAGCAGAGACGGTTTGAATCTGAACACAACATACATACGCACCTTCATTACACAGTAAGGATCATTGCGTGCCACCGGGAATCACCCTCGGAGTTACTCCACCGCAACTGCGCACATCGTCGGAGCCGCTGTAAAATCTCGAGCCAAACCACCGTGGACGTCACTCTTCAACCGCCACTTTTGTCTCCGATCACGTTGCCATCCTCATCACATCACCATCATCACGATTTGCGTTAGATTCCTACTTCCATTTTGAATCTTTGTTTGCATTGCTTCACTTGTTTGATGATGTGTTATATTGAATCTTTAAGTTTGGTTTTTAAAAGAGAGTGAAATGTATCGCAGGCGAGCGAGAGAGAATAGAGTGAGATGAAGCGAGAAAGTAAAAGGAGATGACGAGAGAGTGTGAAAGGAAATGACGAGAGAGAGTGAAAGGAAGGTGACGAGAGAAAGAAGAACTTTGTTGATTGTTTTCATCCTCATTGTTTTTTTTAGGACCAAGGCGGATGGGCTCCATATTAAGCCCATTTTATTATCCTTCATATACCATCCATTTTTATTCTACTCCTCCTCTTTTTTTTGGACAAAAATTTTAGGGCCTATTGGGTTAGGCCCGAGTTCTTCTAATGCACCCCTTTTATTTTTATTTTTTCCTTTTCATGATTAAATCTCTTGATTAGTTTGATATTAAGTTCTTAATTAATTGATATTGAAGTTAATTTTGACTATAATTACGTTTGGATATTAAATTGTGACTTTTAGTTTTAATTTGGATTTGGATGTTGATTCTTGATGAGAACTGGATGATAATTTTTTATATTAAAATTTGATGTTGATCTTGATGATTAACTGTGATTATTCCCTGATGCATTCTTATTGATGATTTTTTTTGCTGTGAATTTGATACATGATTGCTCGTGATACCTTTTGCAAGTGTTTAAATTATTTGTATTGATTAATTTGTTCCTTATGGTTGGTTTTAGTCTGATTTAATGAAGTCTTGTGCTTGATTAAATCGAATTGAAGCATATCATTCATTTAGGTCTTTCCCTGTCACCCTAGACTTAGGATTAGAGTCGTCGTACTTTATGTGAGTGTTAGGCCATGGACATTTCCTTTCCCGTTTATCCTAGCCTTAGGATTAGAGTCATCGTACTCTATGTGATTGTCCTGTCATGGATATTTACTTCCATTTTAACCTAGCCTTAGGTTTAGAGTTTCTTAACTCTATGTAGGTGTTCTGCCATAGACACTTACCTCTTCCCTTTTGAACCTTGACCATAGTCAAGAGTTCCTCACCCTTATTGGGGGGAACTACGAATGATTTGATTTCATTCCCGTCAGGATACGTAGGCACGAGATGTGATGTCTTGGCGAGCATACTTAGGACTAACACCGTAGGTCTCCCTTTACCTTTTCACCCTTTAGCAGACAAAATAACAAATAACACAATAAAACAAGAGGATCTTGTAGAGTACTACAGATACTTAGGATGCTAGCACCTTCCCTAGGTATAACCAACTCCCGAACCTTAGATTCTATTTTGCTTTGTTTTTACATTGCATATTTTGGGTTATTCGCTCTTTTTCCCTTCCCTTGGATAAATTAAAGACCGGTGGTGAATTAAGATTTGTGAGCCTAGTTAATATAATAGATATGGTATCCGATTCTCACCGCGGCACCGGGTACTTTGGGCTGTTTCTCTTCCAGTGTCTGGTCTTACCGCAATAGAAGCAAGTGCCCTCCTTTGTTATGCCTCCTTTAGGCTTCAAAGCATGAGTAGTAGGTTTAGATCTGTAACTTCCTTGTCTTTCCCTTTATCATCCTGCTTGGTGGGCCTTTTGTTCTATTTCTTTCCATTACAAACCATCAGAATGGACTTCCCTTTTGACTTTAGATTTTGCACAACAGTTCTTAACATGCTTAGCAGCTCTGGAAGACTTTTGTCCATATCATTCATGTTGAAATTAAGGACAAATTGACTGAAGCTCTCCGGCAACGATTGCATGATCAAATTAGTCGCAAGCTACTTTTTTAGGGGAAAACCCAATCTTTCAAGGTTCTCTACATACCCAATCATCTTGAGTACATGGGGCCCTATCGGGGCTCCCTTAACTAGATTGCCTTGAAAAGGGGCTTTTGAAACTTCAAACCTCTCATGCCTTGCTTGCTCATGATAGAGCATCTTCAGGTGTTCAATCATACCGAATGCTGCCATGTTTTTATGTTGCTTTTGCAATTCAGAATTCATGGTAACCAGCATGAGGCAATCAGTTTCATTGGCATCATCGACATGCTTCTTATAAGCATCGCTTTCAGCCTTAGGAGCAGAACTAGGAGACTCATCTTTAGGAACAGGTGTCTCTAAGTCATATAACTTTTTATCATGTTTGAGGAAAATCCTCAGGTTTCGGTGCCAATCCAGAAAAATTTTCCTTATCAAGGATTGATTGCAAAATGTTGTTAGATGTATTTGTTGTCATGGTAATCTACATAAAAAAGGTGAAATTATAAGTATCAATTAAAACCAACATATTCAATTAGGCCTTTAATTAAATATGCTCCCACTATTTTACTCAAACCAAATGACCCTCACCATTTGATTCGGAAAATCCTGTTGGAAGATTTTCTAGTGGATCGAGATCCATATTTCACTTTTTTTTAAGTTAGCGTTAGGCTGATTACACAAAACTCAGTTATTTAGATAGAAACTCCTTCCGATTGTATCTAATACAATTCTCGAATATTTTCAGTTGGGTGAATAACTCCTTATTCTAATCCATCATATGGATCACTCCCAACTCTTGCTTCTAAACGTATATAATCTTATCATAATTTGTTTTGTTAAGTTTGACCCATTGTTTTATAAATCGGATATTACATTTATCCCATCGAACCTTACCAATATAGAACATGCACCTCACGTTAGGCGAAACCTACATTATTCGATACTAGTCTTGATGTGTTCTAAAACTTGAAAAGCATAAACTTAATATTCAATTTTGAGGGAATTTTCAATTAGTTTGATCTCACCGGTTTATTTATCATATAAATCATCTCTCACATGCATCAACATACATTCACATGCATCAACATACATACAAAATGAAACAGTTATGGCCCCTAGCGCAATTGTTCTCCTAAGCCAATGAGAGAACCTAAGCTAAACCTAATAATGATATACACTTCTCCAAGCAAGATCTCCATGGTTGTACTCCTTGGATATTGTATTCTTCTCTTTCTTCATAAAATTATATTACATCAAGGAATACTCATTTTACATACGAGGGAGTGAGATAAGAAACGAAGTTACATAAAGAGTGTATAGAGAAAGGCACGACATGCAGGCCGTATTTAAAAATACCAAAAAAAAAAATAAAAGAAGACTAAGGCCATAATCGTTCACCACAAGAAAACAATAATAAACATATTTTATTATTATTATTATGAATTTAAATTTTGTTAATTAAATAAATTAAATTAAACATTGACGATTGATCATGAGTTAATTGGCGTTTCTACTATCCGGTTATTAACGTATTCCAAATTATTTTAAAATAAATAATAACAACAATTTGTTATTATTTAATTAAACAATCACATGATACTTTATCATGTTCTTTTGAAAACTTTTCATTCTGCATATACACAGTAGCCGTGAGGTAAATATGAATAAGCATTTCGGTACATGAAACCGGTATTTTGTATACACAGTAATACATACTACATATTACATACAAATATTGTTATAATAACTTTTATTATAATTATTGTATGATATAGACAACATCTCGTTACTGTTACCGCAACATGTGTATGTATTTTATAATAACAATAACAACATTTGTTATTAAATTATAAAATAAAACAAAATACTTATAATAATAATAACAATTATTATTATATAAAATTTTATAAACCTTAAAATAACTCTTGACAACACAACTCTTGTGTCGTCAAAACGTTTAATGCAACTCATTCATACTATCAAAATCGTAACGATCGATTATTCAAATTTATTGATCGAAATGCCATTGCTTCACCATACAAACGTCGGATTCCGAAGCAAAAGAACATTGACCAATCACATGAAATACAATCATCACAGAAATCGAATCGATGAAATAAAAGGCATATCAAATATACCGCCGTTGCATCCGAATTATTCATATCTTATATGAAATTAATCAATCACTTTTGTGTAACTTATGAATGATCGATGTATCGCTGCTTCACCATACAAAAGTTGGATTCTGAAGCATAGTCAACATCAAATCATCCAAATCATACACAACATGATGCCAAAATTAATTTTCTTTGTTATTTAATTTATTCTGTGTTTTAATCGAATTAAATCAGAAAGTACAGAAAATAAATATATACCAGATTCATGGTTTCATAAGTGGCTTGATACTACAGAAGGGAAATTGTGATCCAAAACGCAGCGGAAATTAAAATTTTCCCTTTAGCTATCCTTACGAATGGGCATGATCAGTGATAGAAACGGTTACCTCTTGCGGTGATTAAAATTCTTGATGCAGATCCGGATGAATGATTACGAGCGTTGAATGATAAACAACGCCTCTACTCAGTCCACACGAACAGAGTGCCTCCAATCTCAGTGCTAGCTGCTACGAATGAAGACTTTGAGTGAGAGAGAGAAAAAGAGAGAAATATGGGCACGGTTTCACCAACTGAATTTTATCAAGTTCTGAAAGCTTCTACACAAGGGTTGTATTTATAGAACCACTTGTGTGGGTTGCAAGCTAAAAAACCCAACTTAAGTGCACCATATAATAATAATATTAATAATAATAATAATAATAATAATAATAATAATAATAATAATAATAATAATAATAATAATAATAATATTAACTCTTATTATTATATTATTCGATGTTCCATATTTCACTTAAGTACATTGTACCTTACGGTGTTCCATAATTCTCTCAAGTACACCGTACCTTACAATGTTTCTTATTTATTCTATCTCATCAATCTGTCCTTATGTGTGTGACCCTGTAGGTTCTCGTGACGTTGACAATTATATTAAATCATATATTTAATATAATAAACAATGAGTGGTTGTTAGCTGGGAATTTCGACGTCAAGGTTGGATTGAGTGTGATAAGCAAAAGAAATGTTTTAAAGATATCTTGGAATTCAACAGGAGCATTATTAAGGTTCTTAGTCGAAGAGGTCCTTTTTGAGAAGGATATGTTGGGTTAAGACTTAGAAATATTTTTGAGCTTAGATTGAAATTTCGACGGAAGCAACACTGAGGTTGCGTTCGACGAAGGTCTTTGAATTTTGAGTAAGGATGATAATTGTCTTTTGTCCTTATCCGTTTTTCAAAAGTGACGCGTGGAAAGTTGTGGCGAATTGAAGACATGCAAGTGAAACGTGCCATTTTCTGGAGAAAAGACCGTTAATGGCGGTTATTTTCGACGTAGTATAAATAGGAGTCTTAGTGTATAAGATTTTGTGTGTTCAATCATTGTACAAATACTCACAAATTACTCAAAGTATCTAAGTGTATTGAGAAAAGAGTTCGTTGAGAATGTACGTGTGAATCACTATATTTTCATTATAATTGAAGTTATTTTTAGTTTATCAAATACTCTTTCCATTGCAATTTACTTTGAAGTTCTTTATTGCAATTCCTTTACAAATTCTGCATTTTACTTTAAAACTTTAAACAATATTCTTTAATCATGGGCATTGTCAAAATGTTCATAGACTTTCAGAAATAGTTTTAACAAAAGTACATGTCCTAGGATTCATTGGTTAATCCTATAAAGTAAAACATTTTTGGAGATCAGCGGTTGTTTACCAATTTTTACGGTAAACGACAGTATCTAGCAACACATCACTGCTACCCAAGTCATGAAATGTCATGTGATATGACAAAACCTTTTGTGATAGTACTTGTGTATACAATTACCTTTTTCCCTTATGTCTATAATGAACACAAGGCATATACCATGTCATCCTTGTCCAGTTCAATATTGGGCCATTAGACATTTATCATGTTATGCAGGATGGGCAAATTCCATCTAGGTCACTCATGTCTCTCAGCATGCTTTGTGGAGTACCCATCAATTGTCTTTATGGTCATCCTGTTACGGACAATGTTAGATCAGTAATAAAGTACTCGACTCTACATCTAGGGTCCATAGTGGTTTCAGATCGAAGGGTGGTATACACCATCATCACCATGAGAGTAACTTATGACACTTTGCATAACATTCTATGTTGTACCCTCATAGCGGGTCAATCCAGTATAAATATTACTCCTAATATTCATACATATGTTAAGACTTGATAACTCCTTATCCATGATCCATGACATGTGATCATTAGTGTATATACATAATAATCTTAATGCTTTAAGGTTATCCCACTTCACTGTAAAGCTCGACTACGGATACTTTAAGAATAATGTCCTTATGTTTAATGAGATCTCATGATTAAGTCACACTTAATATTTCATTGAACGGACTAGCTATTCTAAGGACTTTATTATCTTGGACAAGCAAACATAATAAAGAAATGCCTTTTATTATTAATAAATAATTCGATACAAGTACCAAAAGTATTGACCTCTAGGGTTTACACCAATAAAACTTACTTCCTAAAGATAAGGATTTAAACCTCGTGGACCCTATTGAACAAGATATGCTTCTACTTCTCAATTCAGACTTGCAGATTGATCTTTCTCAAGTTATGTTTGACTATTTGAAGAGGACTCTTTCTTCCTTTCACAAGGGAAATATTTTCTTCATTCCTTATGGACGAGTTATTTCAGAATTACTTATTCAGCAGGGGGTTATCATAAGTTCAGATGTTGATTCGTCTAAAATCTGGAGAGACAAGTTTGAAGCTATCTGTGAAAGATTTTGATGTTAGATTTCTACATAGTTATGCCTTGTAATGGTTAGAACCTTTGTATTAAGCAATCTTATTATTAATTCAAAGTTTATTCATGTTGTTGTGCAGTTTAACTGTTGAATATATATATATATATATATATATATATATATATATATATATATATATATATATATATATATATTGTTATTCAAAAGAATTAAAAGTAATGGGAGTAAGAATTCAATGTGTGCAACATTTATCATTAATAAAATGGAAGATATTACAAATTATTTAGACATTCTAGTCTGTTGGATTGGCCCTAAGGTATTCCCTAGGATCATCTGACATGTCAAGATTATCTAAGTAGTCTTGCCATTCTTCCTTGGAAAACTCTACAACCTCCTTTCTTAGTTGATTTCTGCGTCTGGACCCAGAAGATCTTCTTCTTTTATGTGTCTTCACAAAGGATACTGAAGAGGTGAGCGCTTTTGAAGCCATCTGCTTGCCAATAGATCCTTCAGCTGCTGTTTTGCTTTCATTTGCCATAGTTACTGCATTCAGTGTGGCTGTCTTTCTAAAATCTCTCTTTGGAACCCAGATTTGTTTCTGTTTATACATCTTGGTGTTCTGAGGATTAAGTGGTTATGAAAGTAAGTCTGCTATGAGTCCTTATATAGACATGTTACATACATTGTTCCAAGTATATGTTATTTTAATATTGATTAAGTCAAATCAATATCTTAAATGATAAATCTTGGAAATGTTATCTAACAGTCTGTCGTATTAAAGATTCTTTAGCAACTATGAATATTATAGTTAACATGTTTAACTGTTACTTCTGGTTTCAGTTTTACTTCATTTATGTTTATCAGAAAATCAAAAGGGAAATTATTGAGAGTATTTTCATGTAATAAATAAATTGGTCAAATGTACTATTTCATTGCTTAAAGTATAAGGTTTACAAAATATTTTTCATAGGTAATTGTATGATCTTAGAATAGATCTCTATCTAAGTCATCATGAACCTTATGATAATAACAATTGTCATAATCTATATCTAGTTCATCCTCATCAACTTCTTCCTCTTCTTCCTCTGGAATTGAACGGCGAAACATCTTGTTGAACCATCCTCTTCTCTTTGACCTCTTCATATTCTTCCTTCTTGGCTTCATCGCAACTTCTGATGAACCTACACCTATAGGTTGTTTTGGAACTACTGACAAAGCCTCGTCAGAAGTAAGCTTTGCAGAGGGCACATGCCCAGTTTTAGATAACTCAGAAATAGTTCGTTTCTGTAGGTTCTGTACACTCTATCTTGTAGAGCTCTTAGAGATTTCTATCACGATAGAAGTCTTATGACTCTCAGATGATGACTCCATGACTCTGGTGGATGTTGATGAAAATGAACTAGGTTTTGATTGCTTTTACAATGACTTCTAAGTAACCCAAACGATTGATTTAAATCCTTGCTTGATTCTTGGAACAATATCGACCACTAAAAAATTAAAGCATGCACTATACAATCCTTAATGACCCTGGTTACTTGATCATTTTTTCATTTCTCAGAAATTGATCCTATAATGATAGTCTGTGATGCATTTATGATTGTAATTCTTTTCTTCTTCTCTTTATATTTCTTTTTTATGTGAAAAAAGAGGGAGAAGTAATGGTAAGTATTTAATTAGAAACTGAACCCATTGAGTACCTATTCAATTGTATATATTAGTCATTTATAATTTTGGTAATTAAATTTCTGTTATTATGGTTATCTTGCCCGAGCGACACATTTTAACTTTCTTGTACATAGAACTAAGGAGGAGCTTACAAACCTCATCCTTAGCCTATCAGACTCAGAAGGAGCTTACAAACCTCGTATTCTGATGTTTCCAAAGGAAGTTAAAATATTATTTTTGGTTTTCTTAAATATGGAACTAAGGGTGAGCTTACAAACCTCAACCTTGGAACTGTTTGACTCAAGGGGAGCTTACAAACCTCAGACTTTGATGTTACTAAGAAAATTGAATTACTTTTTCTTGAAAGTAGTACTTGGTATGAGTCTACATAACTCAGCTTTAGACTATTAGACTTAGGGGAGCTTACAAACCTCATACCCTGATGTTGCTGAGAAAAATATAAATGCCCATAATTGTCCTTTAAATACTTATGTTTGTCATCATAAAAAAGGGAGAGATTGTTAGAACAAGATTTGTTCATGACATATTTTCCTTGGGGTTTGATGATAACAAAGTATTAAAAGAACAATGGTTTATTTGATGCGTGTTACATGTGTGCAGGTTCTAATACTTGTAAATATTATAGTCAAAACCTGTTTTACATTAGCACACTTGGGAGTTGCTGAATTGCTAGGTTCTGGTGGCAGAATCTGAAGAATACTTGCTAAGTGATGTTTGGCGTAGACTCTGAAGCTTAAGGTCTCAGCATAAGAAGAAGCAACATAATTGTCTCTACACTTAGTGAATGCAAATTGGCTTCTGGTACCATTCAGAGTTGGTGATAAAGCTAAAATTATCTATACTGCAGAAAGCAAGTTGTATTGTCAAATCACTTTGTCAGCTAAAGTCTACAGATTGCAAGGCTTAAGAAAGGCTAACATGCTTTACAGATATCTACTCTTAACGGCTCTAATAGTACAGGATCTCTTGAAGACTCAAAGGTTAAACATGTTACACATTGGATCAAGATCTTCTGGTGTATCTATCTTCAACGTCTCTTGTACTATGGAGCAAAAGCAAAGACTCTTGTTCAAGTTACCTCTTCAACGGCTAGTTTCTGCAAAGGCTATATATATGGCTGAAGGTTCAAACTGAATCTTCAACAAGGATTATCCAAAAGAATGAGTAACAAGATCAACAGTTATCAATACCATTGTATATGCAGATTTACGGTTGTATGTTGTAATTTTAAAAGCCTTAAGATTTCTTACAAATTGAATATGTTAGAAATCTTAAGTGCTTTAGGTCTTTGTTATGGTGATTTCCCGTACCTCTGTTACTTGTATCAAGTACACCTTGTTCTCTATTTTGCTAAACTTGTTTAGCAGTTTAGATCAAAGTCTCTTGCTATGTGCTTGAGAAAAAGTCTTAAGTCATTGGGACTTAAGCAAGGAAGTCTCGGGCCAAGATGCTTGAGCCATGTAAGTCTCTTTCTATGTGCTTGAGCAATGCAAGTCTTAATCAACTAGGTTGATTAAGCATAAGTCTTAAGTAATTGGGACTTAAGCAAGGAAGTCTTGAGCCAAGATGCTTGAGCCACGTGTAGCGTGCGGTTTTTGTCGGTGATGCGACCACCTTACCGCAAAATTGGTTTGGGGTGCTACTTTCTAATTTATGCATTTATCCTATGAAGATGGTTAAGGAAGGGGAAGATATCTTAAACTAACCCTACACACAAATGTTTTCTTTAACAAACGCTAAGAGATCGGGGATCGGGGTCTGGTTATACAAATGGAAGCTATTAACACGCAGTGTATCTATGGTAATCCATAGGAATATTCTTTTACAGGTATTTCTGTTAACTTAAAATACTTTCTTGTGTTTATCTGTTGTGGATTGGGAAAGTTTCTCCTTTGGGAGTTCTAAGAGAATCTTTTTGTTGTTTTTGGGTTTTCTGTTGTTTTTGGGAAGGTACTGGACCTAAAGTTTTTTATTTGTGTGTTCATTAAGATTTTGCAATCTTATGCCTACGTATTCCCGTAAAGAGATTTGGGAAATCAAAGCAATCGTAGTTCCTCTTATTTCTATTGAAGGAAAGATATTTGGTGTCTTGTTTAAAACCCAAGATTGAAGCTATTTGAGTATTTGTGTTTTGTTCAAAGCCCAAGATTGAAGCTAAAATGGTGATTGAGAGAGAATTTGTCATCTTAAAGGGGGATATCTTACCTATTCATCACAGATGAGAATTGGTTATAAAGGGAAATTACTTTAACTGGGATATGAGAAATCCAGCAATGCCATAATTTCCTTTATAAGAGAGATGTCATGAAGGAAAAAAAGCTTTAACTCAGTGTAGAGCAATGCCATTTTTTCCTTATGAGTCTTTCATGCTAAGAGACGGACATTGGCTTGGATGTATAGAATCCAGAGGCTTGTCACTTATAGCTGTTAGATGAAAGATAAGTTTTAGCCATGATAAAGGAGGGGTTCCAGCTTGGATTTTGAATCAACAAGTGTGCCACTTACAACAATTATCTGGAAAAAGGTTTTGATTGTTTGTTTTGAGATGTGATGTATAGAGGATGTATCTTCCTACAAAGAGGGCTCTTGGTCTCATCTGAGGGGATGTTGATTTTTGTGTACCTTGATCAAAGCCCAAGGTTGAAGCTAAAGGAAAATGACTCCACTGGGGAGTGTTATATCTGTCTTGTACAAAGCCCAAGATTGAGGCTGATTGGGGGAAATTCTTATATGAAGCCTAAGAGGAGGCTATCTCTTGCTGAGGATTATTGTAATCCAAGAGTAGGTCCAAATTGTATTGGGGAATCCAAAGGGATTTACTCTTGCTGGGAATCAGGGAAAAGTTGAATTACCAGATGCCATGAGGCTCTGATTTCATTAGGGTTTTGTTGATGGTTAATTGACCCTGGCTGGGTTGTTTCAAAGTGAAAGTTAAGCCTTGTTGGAGGTCAGGGAAGTTTAGAAGTTAAGTTTAAAAAACCTTAGAAGTTTTTAACTATGCTGGGGACTGCTGTATTGGTAAAATGATCAGGATCTATCCTATTATTTTTAGGAGGCCTGAGGTTCTCTGTGTGAGGTCTAAAAGGAGACTTATGAGAGTGAGACTTTCCAAGTTTACTTTAATGAAGCCCAAGAGGAGGTTGAGATTGTCCAAGTCTCTCAAGAAATGGTAGGCTCTGGTGTAGAAAGGGGTCTTTGTATGATGCCCAAGAGAAGGCTGTTGGTTTAAGGGGTGAAGATCAACCTTTAGAATGGTATGATGTTCTGGAATTTTGACTCTCTTGGGAGTGAACTAATAGTGATAACTAATTTCTATCATATGCTTTTAGGAAGCCTTTGGGTCCTTGTACTAAGCCTAAGAGGAGGCTGGGGAACTTCTAAGAAGCCTGCGGGCCCTTGTACTAAGCCCAAGAGGAGGCTGGGGATACTTATAGGAAGCCTGTGGGTCCAAGCCAAAGAAACGTTCAAGAAAGGTATCACCGGGAATTAATCCTTTCTCTGTTGAACAGTTCTAAGGTTTGAAGAAATTCAAAAGAGGTTTCACCAAGAATTAATCCTCTCTGGGAAAATGAATTTCTTGTATACACATATATATTTCTAAGTTTTGACAGTCTTGAGACAGGTTTCACTGGGAATAATGACTTTCTCTGTTCCATATTGAATAAGCCCAAGAGGAGGCAGACTGTATAAGGAATTTCCTATGAGGGAACTAGTTTTAACTAAGTTAAAAGTAACCTCTGGTTTGACCTAAGTGTAGACCTAACTGCTGGGGAAACTCTAAACAAATATGCATAAGTATATACAGATAAGTATATTGACAGATATATAACAAATATGCATTAAATTGAAAAGATGTTGGGACTCATACTCTGAGAAGAGGCCCAAGTGTATGGTGATTGATTGTATGATTGTAACTATATGATTAGGGTTTTAAGAAATTGAAGAAAGTTTTGAGAAAACTTTTAACTTAAATTTGAATTAAAAGAAATTTTATGAAATAAAACAAATGTTTGGGGCTTATAACTCAAAGAGAGGCCCAAGTGGTCTAAGAGCAGTTTCACCGGGAATAATGCTTCTCTTAGTACCAGTTAAAACAGATAGATGATTTTGAAAATAGAGGTATGGGGCTTACAACTCAAGGAGAGGCCCATGAAAGTTGTTTATTGTTTAAAACCAAAAATATTGGGGCTTATTCTCAAGGAGAGGCCCAGATGACTTATTTGAAAACAATGATCGCACTTCGATACCGAAAGACGTTGTGGGAATTATACTATAGCAGAGGCCCAAAAATTGTTTTTGTATAAAGAGGGGTTGAGTCTTACACTCTATTTAGAGGCCTAAAAGTGTTTGTGAAAAAATAATAATGGGGCTTATACTCAAGGAGAGGCCCAGATGATTTATTTGAAAAGGCGACGATCGCATCGCGATTTTGAAAACCACAGAGGGACTTATACAATAACTGAGGCCCCAAAAATTATTTACACAAAGGGATGGGTCTTACACTCTACAAAGAGGCCCTGAGATTTTATTTTTATACAAGAATTGGGGCTTATAGCTCAAGGAGATGCCCAGATGAAAAACAACGATCGAACCATTTATTTTGAAAATCGTATCAGGACTTATACAATGACAGAGGCCCAAAATGGTGTATTTACAAAAGGGGTTGGGTCTTACGCTCTATTAGAGGCCCAAAAGTGTTTCAAAATGAAGTTTAAAAAATTAAAATTAAGGAAAACCCTAATTTTTATTTATAAAAAAAAACAAATTTTCAAAGAAAATTAAATAAAAATGATATAAAATATCAAACATATTTAAAAAATAAGTTGTAAATTTTGAAAAATGTTTTGAAAATCATGTTATGTTCATATGAAAGTGTGAAATTCATTTGAATTTGAAAAATCAAGAGGAAAATTCCATTAAAAAATGTTTAAAAATAATTAAAATGAAATTCTTTACAAAAATTCAAACTATATTAAATAAATAATAAAAATTTGATTTTTTTTCATAGAATAAAATATTTTAACATTTTTGTGAATTTTTAAAAAAAGAACCAATAAAAAATGATTAAAACTGAGAGAGAAATTAATTTTTGAAATCAATTAAGAAAATAATCAAAAATTCAAAAATTCAAATAATTCAAAAAATGGCGCCAACTGTCACCTTCTTCTTCCTCGTGACCGCACCATAGACGATTTGTAAAACCTCACTTTTCTCTCTGATTACTCAATGGTTTTGACTTTTGTAAATATCAATCTCACTCGTTTTTTAACAAGGATTTCAATGGTACCCATTAATTGCATTTATATTAAGTGTGTAGTGAGAAATCAAGTGATGAACACATGAACCCTAATTTCTGCAAGAACACTATGAAATCCTATACACGATAGCTACAAAGCAATTGATTGAGGGGAAACACTTTACATAAGTGCAGAAACATGTTTGTAACTTTAAAACACATATATGATGCATGAATCATGGAATTTGAGAGTTCAGGCTTACCTCTTGCAAGAAGAAATCAAATTGTGTGTTGGAGGTGTTACAGATGTTGTTTGATGACCTGGACAACTTCAATGGACCTTATGTAAGGTGTTTGGAAGCTTGGAATGGATTGAAATAACCTGGAACTCTTTGTGGTACCTCAACTGCAAATTGGCTTGAGTCTGATTTTGAGCTTTGTGATTCTGAGGTTACATATGTGTGAGAAGTGTTTGGATAGCTCACATATGATGTATATGATTATTCTACAACATTGGTTTTGATAGAATTGCTCTCTATTTGAAAATTTGATAGTTACTTGAAAAAGAAGCAAAAATCTAGTTTTTGAGAGTGAAAGGAAGAAAAGCATGAGTTGTTATGCTTTAGTGTACTCAAATTGATCAGAAAGAACCCCTATTTATAGTAGAGCAAGTTTTTTTTGGAGCAATAATGATTGGGGGCTGGATCACCCAATTATCCATTGAGCTTTGTCATGTAGCCAAAGTCTCCTCTAGCCATTGACTTGAGTCAATCTTGCAGGCTATGAGTCTTCTGATGCAGGGATAAGGCTTGACTCATGTGTAAAGTTGTGGACTGATACATGCCAGCTCTATGCATCCATTCAATGCCTCATGACAAAGTTGGAGTTTTTGGAAATGAACTTTGAATGTCACATGCCTAAAGGATTGGATTTTTGACTTGGTGGCCTTGTGTTCAGATTCTTCATCATTCATGTTGATTTTGGACAGAAATGAAATGATGCAACTGTCCAAAATTAGCTCAAGAAATCGTGGGATGCAAGTTATGTTTTCATGCCTTTGTGTATGCAAGGTGAAAATGCCATTTTTGGAGGCTTATAACTTCTTGCTCAAGTTGAATCATGGGAGGCTCTTGTACTTTTTGGAAAGCCCCTATATTATACTTCAACTTTGATGTTTAAATTTGGTCTTGAATGATCTTGGATCATAATGAAAAATGGCCTCAAAGTTGGACAAATCATGAGACAAATTCTGTCTCAAATTTTTCTAAGTGTTGGAAAAGTGTCCATTTTCCATTTTTTTGTGATTTTGATTAATCCATAACTCAAAATCCACTAGGATTTGGAATATGTTGTAGTTTACAATCTTGAAGTATGTACTGAGAGATTTCATTTGAGTTTTGGATGGAAGAAAAATGTTACTTGGATCACAAGTTATGGTCTTGCAAAGTTGGGTAGAAATCACTTTTTTTTCATGACTTAGTGAAATTTCAAGTTTCTTAAGATTGCCCGTTTTGCAAGTAACCCTACTTTTCTTGATTTTTCTTGATGGATGATGATCCAAACCATAAGTTAACATTGTTTTTTACTTAGAGAAGCCATATTTGTCAAGAAATCCCAAAATTCAAACTTGGTTTTTGGCACAATTGACTTTTTGTCAGATGAATTTCAAACTTTGTGATTCTCTATGAAATCAAGTCCTTGATCTAATTCAAACCTAATTTATGGATTCCTTAGGTGTTTTAGAGTGTCTTGAATCATGTCCCAAGGTTTGAGATCATGTCTTGGTCAAAAGTCAAAGGTATGGTTGACTTTTTCTCAAAAACCCTAGTTTGGGATCCAGATGAATTTGAATCTCTATATTGCTCATGAACCAAGTTCTTTGTGTCCATTTGAACTTGTAAGAGGATCAATATAAGATATTTGAGGTCTTTAAAACATTACTTGAGGTCTTGGCTCAAGCCTTGCTCTAAAGGTCAACTTAGGGGTGAATTAGGTCAAGAAACCATAATTCCTGATTTTTTATGAATGCATCCACTGGGGCTATTTTGAACTTATGATTGGATCCATGAGGTCTCTTTTAACTTCTTGGATCATGTTTTGAAGTATTGGCTCATGCCCAGATGAAAATTTTCCTCTGGAGGCCTTAGTCGACCAAAACCCTAATTTGGTGACACTGATGATCTTGAGGCTTGATCCACTTGAAATGTTGCATTCTTATGCTTGATTCTTGATGTGGGAGACCTCTTGAACCTTTATGGATGTTTGAGAGACTTGAAAAGTTGAAGATCATGTCAATTCTTGATTGATCCTTTGTCTGAGTGCTCTGAGAGGGCTCAAAACCCTAATTCTTGATTAAGGTGAATGCTCAACAATCTTTGAGAGGATTGATGAGGCATGAAGGTACATCCATATTGTGGTGATGATTTGCACAATGATGGGGAATCTTGTGGTCAAAATTTAGGGTATCACAGATGCCCCTATTTAATCTTCTTGGACCTGAAGGTATGAATGGCGAAGACGTTTGGACATTCAAGGTAAAAGAGGATTAAATATCGGAATACCCGAAATTTTAATTGTGGATATAAATGGTAGCTGTTTGCTCGTCCATCTTCTTTTGCTAAGCCATGTTACTTAGAAAAGGGTAGAAACTTCCCCCTCGATCCTGGTCTTCAGCCATGGAACTGGTCTTAGTTTCTTTTGAAATAAACTTCCCCTCGATCCTGGTCTTCAGCCATGGAACTGGTCTCAGTTTCTTTTCTGAAATAAACTTCCCCTCGATCCTGGTCTTCAACCATGGAACTGGTCTCAGAATTCTTTTGAAATAAACCTCCCATCGATCCTGTTCTTCAGCCACAGAACTGGTCTCAGTTTCTTTTTTGAAACAAACCTCCCCTCGATCCTGGTCTTCAGCCACGGAACTGGTCTTAGTTTCTTTTTTGAAACAAACCTCCCCTCGATCCTGGTCTTCAGCCACGAAACTGGACTCAGTTTCTTCTTGTCAAGTCCTTTTCTTGATAAGGTATGCTATCTGTGATGGTTTTCACCAAAGTTCCCGCTGGGGAGATGCCATTTGAAGGAAAAATGATTTGATGTCAGACTTGCTGGGGAAACCCATTGGTCTGAACTGTAGAGGTGTGCAAACTTCTCTGTTGGAGATACTATTTGCTGGGGAAATTACATCCTACTTCCTTTTTCGGAAAGATGCCATGTGATGTAATCCAATTTTGAGGTGCTGATGACTCTATTGAAAGAAAAAAATTTTGGAGAGAAACTACCGTATCGTCAAGAGTCTTCTGTTGAGAGGCTTTCTCTGGGGATTTTTCCTTAATCCGGGAAAGCAAAATATCATCTTCATTGGTGAAGAGGGAAGTTCCAAAGGTGTATAACCAAACAACTTCTTGTCTTTCACAGGTTCAAGTTATCAAAGAGGTCGAAGGCCGATTTCAATCCAAGAATAAACTAGAGAGAAATTGTTTAGACGATACATTTTCCCGATAAAGATGACTGACAACTATATGAAAGAGAGGACGCTTATCACTTGGGGATGAATATGACCAGAGTGATATTAATGCAACATGTGTATGAATATGAAGCAATTATGCATGATGTATGTATGTTTATGCTGACAAAACAGATACGACATACAGACTGGTGGTGAACACAACTGGATACTCAGACATTCTAGGAGATGGGGGTACCTTTGGAGATATTGAAGGTAGCACTTTTGTTTGGGAGCGGGGATTCCTGTGTTGGTTCTAGTTTCTAGAGGTACAAACCTGCTAGGGATAGAGATTCGTTCTTGTTTTTCAGGGGTGGACCCTACTGGGGAGAAAAAACCAATCGTTGGTTCTTAGAGGTAAGAACTTTACCGAGGATGTTAGACGAGACATTCCGTATGAAGCAATTGATCCTTCATTCAGGGAGTATTTTGATTCTGCGTTTTGAGGTTTGATCACTACCGGAGAAGCCGTCGATGTACCTTTTTGCGCTTATTAATCAAAAAGAAATTGCCATCTTTATTTTCAAAGCAGGAGTAAGCCTTGAACTTTCCGTTTTTAAAAGAAAAGTAAATTCATTTTTGTTTCAAGAATCGTTGATCATATTAAAATTTCATTTTGTAAAGCAAAATAAATGAGAATTGCAAACAAAAAGCACTAGGGCTCAAATTTATTGATACAATGGCAATCAGCCTAATGCGTGATTCCATGGAGCATTACAAAGTTTATAAAATGGTAATTTAAAGGGAAAGGGGCTACATTGAAACCGCTATCCTTCCACCAACTTTGAATTCTGGACATTTGGAGCTTCTGTCGAAGGTGACCTTGACTGAAGTTTTCCTGACGGATGATGCTACCGCTGAGGCGTCAATCTTGTCGGACGTAGTTACTTGCCATGAATCCCTAACTTTTGCCTAGATTGCCCTTTCGGGTTTTCAATCCATCAAGATGGTCATTGTTTATGTCTCAAATTTTTGCCTGGACCGTCCTTTCGGGGTTTCAATCACCGAGACGTTTTTTTCTATTTAGGCAAAGTATTTCTTGACTACATCAACATTCGTGGGGTAGGTAAATTCTTCTCCATCCATGGTTGCGAGTCTTAAGGCACCGCCTGAGAAGGTTTTCTTGACAACATAAGGGTCATCGTAATTCGGAGTCCATTTGCCCATAGAATCAATAAGAAATAATTGTATCTTCTTGAGCACGAGGTCTCCTTCTCTGAAGACACGGGGTCGGACTTTTTTGTCAAACGCTTTCTTCATTTTTTGTTGATATAACTGACCATGACATAAAGTCTTCATCCTCTTTTCTTCAATCAGATTCAGTTCATCCTGTCAGCTTTGATACCATTCAGCTTCTGTTAGCTTGGCTTCCATCAATACTCTCGGTGATGGGATCTCTACTTCTATGGGGAGTACTGCCTCCATGCCATATACTAGAGAGAAATGGGTTGCCCCTGTTAAAGTGCGGACAGATGTGCGATAACCGTGAAGAGCAAAGGGTAGTATCTCATGCCAATCTTTGTAGGTTACAACCATTTTCTGAATGATCTTCTTGATATTTTTGTTAGATGCTTCTACCGCTCCATTCAACAAAGTCAGAATCTGTTTTAGTTTTTCCAAAGTTTGAGGCCATTTTTCACCTTGATCCAACCTGAACCAAGTCCGTTTGTGAACATAAAATTTAAAGTATGTCATGAGAGCTTTCTAACAAGTACCAGATCATCTCCAAATTCAATTTGAGTAGGGAGTTACAACCCTTGGAACATGGCATCAAAGGCTGGTTTCTTCCCAAGGCAGATTATGGGTCATTTGCTCGAATTAGCTAAATCAGATAATTACAAGTCTTGTTATCCATTTGGACACCTCAAGGGATAACATCTAAGGGACAATGTCTGATCCACAAGCCTCCCAAGTCCAAGGATCTACATGTAGCTATGTGTCCCCTAAAAAGGCTAAAAATCTCAAAGACTCCAATTTTGTTTCAATGCATTCAATGGATTCACAAGGTGGCAAGCATCAAGACATTGGTAACTGAATTGAGTCAAGCCTTATCTCTGAACCAAAGCAACAATAACCTGCTGCATTGAGCCAAGTCAATGGCTATAGAAGACTTGGATTCCATTATGCAACCATTGGCCAAAGACTTGTACTAGTTTCCATTCACTATTTTGCTTGAAAAACAAACTTACTCTACTATAAATAAAGCTCATTTGTGATCAGTTTGAGTACACCAAGGCACACAAATTGATGCTTTCCTCAAAATCACTCTCAAAAAACCAGATTTGCCTTCTATTTCAAGTCACTATCGAATTTTGTAATAGGAAGTAATTCAAACCAAACCAATCATGCCAACAGCTCATATACATCATATATGAGTGATCCATGACCCTGAAACACATCTGGAACATCAAAATCACAAAATCACCATCCATTTGCTCAAGCTTTTGGTCTGTTTGCAGTTGAGGTGCCACAACAAGTTCTGGGCCTATTCAATCCATCCCAAGCTTTCAAACACATTACTTGAGATCCATTGAAGCTATCCAGATTATTACACAACATTTGTAACACCTCCAACATCAAATTCGATCACCAGCTGCAAGAGGTAAGCCTGAAGCCTTCAAACTCCATATTACATGCATCATAAATGAATTTTTTAGTTACCATCTTGTTTATGCATGTATATAGAGTGTTAACCCTCAACAATTGCTATGTATGAATCGTGTATAGAATTTCATAGTGTTCATGCTGAAACTAGGGTTCTTGAGTTCATCCTCTGATTTCTCACTTCATACTTAATATAAATGCAATTAATCTATATGGTTGTGATCCTTGTTCAAAAACGAGCAAGATTGGTGTTTGAATTGTGCAAAATCATTGAGTAATCAGAGAGAAAAGTGAGAAAATGCAAATCTGGGCAAAACAGAGTTGCGCGTGTTCTTCCTTTGTTCTTGGCGCTTTTTTCAAATTTTCAAATGTTTGAATTTTTTATATTTTATTTAATTGATTTCAAAAATTAATTTCTCTCTCATTTTTTATCATTTTTTATTGGTTCTTTTTTTAAATAGTCACAAAAATGTTAAATTATTTTATTTTACAAAAAAATCCAATTTATATTATTTATTTAATACAGTTAGAATTGTTGTAATTAATTTCATTTTTTATTTGTTTTAAACATTGTAAAATAAAATTCCCTCTTTGATCTCTTCATTCCAAATGAATTTCAATCTTTCATATGATCAAACATGATTTTTCAAAATATTTTTCAAAGTTTACAACTTGTTTTTAAATATATTTGATATTTTACATCATTTTTTATTTAATTTCTTTGAAAATTATATCTTTTAAATTCAAAATTAGGGTTTCCTCTAAATTTTGATTTTTCAAACTTCACATAAACACTTTTGGGCCTCTAATAGAGTGTAAAACCCATCCCTTGTTGTACAAAATATTTTTTGGGCCTCAGTCATTGTATAAGTCCTGACTCGATTTCAAAAATCTCGGCGCGATCGCCGTTTTCAAACAATTTTAAACTGGGCCTACCCTTGTGTTGTAAGTCCCATTCTTCTTTTTTTTCAAACTCTTGGGCCTCTAATAGAGTGTAAGACCCAACCCCCTTTTGTACATAAATAATTTGGGCCTCAGTCATTGTATAAGTCCCTGTACAGTTTTTCAAAATAATAGTGCAATCGCTGTTTTTCATCTGGGCCTCTCCTCGAGTTGTAAACCCCATCTCTTGTATAAAAATAAACTTTGGGCCTCTAATAGAGTGTAAGACCCAATCTCTTTTGTAAATACAATAATTTGGGCCTCAATCATTGTATAAGTCCCTCTGTGGTTTTCAAAACTACGACGCGATCGTCGCCTTATCAAAAGAATTCATCTGGGCCTCTCCTTGAGTATAAGCCCCAATCTTCTTTTTAAACAACTTTCCTTTTGATTTAGATTCGAAAATTGTTATCATAACTTTTTTCAATTCTTGAATAACTAACCATACAACTGTGTTTATAACACTGGAAGCTTGCTCACCTGTAAGTTCTACTAGCTTTCTTTTACATACTTGTTTATATATTTCATCTATATATATATATATATATATGCTTGTATATACTTGCTTAGATTTTTCCCCGACAATTAGGTCTAGGATTAGATAATGTCAGTGGTCACTCTTTCAACACAGTCAAAACTAGTTCCCCATAGGAAATTCCAGATACAGTTTTGCCTCCTCTTGGGCTTATACAATATGGAACAGAGAAAGGCATTATTCCCAGTGAAACTTTTCTCAATACTGTCACTACTAGAAATTTGTCTAAGAAACTCATTTCCGCAGAGAGCATTAATTCCTGGTGAATCCTCTCTTGAATTTCTTCAAACCCTAGAATTGTTCACTAAAGAAAGGATTATTCCCGGTGAAACCTTTCTTGAACTTTTCTTAGATTTGGATCCACAGGCTTCCTAAAAGCATCCCCAGCCTCCTCTTGGTCTTTGTACAAGGACCCTCAGGCTTCTTAGAAGTTCTCATGCCTCCTCGTGGGCTTAGTACAAGGACCCAAAGACCTCCTACAGGTATAGGACAAAACTTAGTCGTCCTTTGATGGTTCAACCCTCCCGAGAGTCAGAATCTCAAAACACCAGATCAGTTTAGGGTTGATTCTCATCCCTTAAAACATCAGCCTCCTCTTGGGCATCATACAAAGATAAACCTTTTCATCTTAGTCTCACCTCCTTTTGGATCCCAAAGAAACCCTCAAGTTTCCTAAAAGCACAGGAAAAACCCTGATCAATCACCAGCAGAGTTATGACCTTCATAGGTTTCAAAACTCAATCTTTAAACCCTTACTTTAAAATTTCTCCAGCTAGGGTCAAGTTACTCCTAGTAAAACCCTCAGGAAACTCAGAACCTCATGGTTTCTGATATTTCAACTCTTCTACAATCCCTAGCAAGAGTTGATTCCCTAATTTGGACCTGTCTCTAGATCTTAATAATCCTCAGCAGAAGCTAGCCTCCTTTTAGGCTTTGTATAATGATCATCCTTAAGCACTTTTTGCCTCAATCTTGGGCTTTATACAAGACAGAAAAAACCTATCCCTAGTGGAGTCAACTTCTTTAAGCCTCAATCTTGGGCTTTGTACAAGATAGATAAAATATTTTCCAGTTGAGTCATTAACCTTTAGCCTCAATCTTGGGCTTTGTACAAGACAAACTAAATATTCCCCAAAAAAGAGTCAATTTTTTTCTTTTTAGCCTCAATCTTGGGCTTTGTACAAGACAAATAAAACACTCCCTTGTTGAGTCAGTATTCTTCATCCTCAATCTTGGGCTTTGTACAAGACAGATACAAAACTCCCTAAACAGAGTCAACCTTTTAGCTTCAACCTTGGGCTTTGATCAAGGCACACAAAAAGAAATCAGCATTCCCTCAGAGGAAATCAAAATCTCTCTGTAGGAAGGCATTTCTCTGTACAATCACATATCAAAACAGAAAATCAAACAAACCTTAATCCCAGATAACTGTTGTAAGTGGCACACTTGTTGCTTCAAAAATCTAAGTTGTGGTCCCTCTTTATCTTGGTAAAACCCTCTTCCATCTAATTGCTATAAGTGGCAAGCCTCTGGATTATTTACATCCAAGCCAATGTCCCTCTCTTAGCATGAAAGATCCTACGGAAAAAAGGCATTGTTCTACACTGAGTTAAAGTTTTCTCCTTCAGGACAAATCCCTTATAAAGGAAATTATGGCATTGATGGATTCCATACATTCCAGTTAAAGTAATTCTCCTTTATAATCAGTTACCCAACAATTGTGATAAACAGATGAGATATCTCCCTTTAGAGATGACAAATTCTCTCTTAGTCAAAACCTTTAGCTTCAATCTTGGGCTTTGAACAAGACACAAAAAACCTTTAGCTTCAATCTTGGGCTTTGAACAAGACACAAAAAACCTTTAGCTTCAATCTTGGGCTTTGAACAAGACACAAATAACCTTTAGCTTCAATCTTGGGCTTTGAACAAGACACCAAAACATCTTTCCTCCCTTAGAATAGGAGGAACTACGATTGCTCTGATTTCCCTATTTTCTTTAACAGGAATACGTAAGCATAAGATTGCGAAATCTTAGCGAGCACACAAATCAAAAACTTTAGGTCCAGTACCTTACCAAAAACATCGAAAAACCCAAAAAAAACTAAAATACTCTCTCCACATTCCCAAAGAAGAAAGTTTCCTAACCCATGACAGATAAACAACAGTAAGTAGATAATAGTAGAATTTACTAAACAATCTATGGATAACCATATATAGGATGGGTAATTAACAACTCCCGATTGTATAACCTAACCCCGGACCCCCCAATCTCTTAGCATTTGTTAAATAAAACATTTGTGTGCAAGGTTAGTTTTAGATAACTTCCCTTTCCTTTACAGCTTCATAGGATAAATAAGAAATCAGAAAGTAGCACCCAATTCTAACCATTGCGGTAAGGTGGTCGCGTCACCGACAAAAATCGCACGCTACAGACCTGGCAAGTGGAAGACCACAGGGGATTTTTGGGCCTTTTGACCGTCGTAGGCAACCTCGATCAGTTCTAAGTTTGGAATTTTCCTACTATCAAGAGAGACTTTTGACTTATTGAGCAGAGGAATTATGGTGCAAACATCCTTGGTTATTTCATGATTGGGGACTATGATAGTGCTTTTGTCTAGTAGTCTTTGGTCCTTGTTTTGAACAGGGAAGCAATCTTGTATCATGTTGATTGATTCAGAATTCAAGCATGGTTGAATCTCTTTTCGGTCTAACTGATGCTAGAGGGCTGCTCGCACGAGATAGCATGCCTGGATATTTTCCGAGCATACTCCACAACATTCATAATTATGAGGTGGTACCGACCATATCCACTTTGTATGCAGTGCATCCTTACCATATCTGTTTCTAGTGAGCGGATATCACATCTTTGGTGCCTATTAGGATTCCCATCAACCATGCTAACTTGTTGCGTGTCTTCATCCAGGTAAATCGGAAGCCACCAGTGGTCTAACAGATGTTGGAGAGTCCTTTGTACAAGCGCACACCCTTGGTTGTTTTCGCAGCATTCTTTACAATCTTGATAATCGTGCGAGGCTAGAAAACCAAGTCTGACCTGCTTGGCATGCAATTCTACCAGACTGGTATTCATTAAGCGGATGTCAAAGATTTGAACCATGTTAACCTGATGATCATTCCTTTCATGGTAGTCTTGGATCCATCCGAGATCCATTTGACGTTGGAGGGCCTCTTGTACAAAAGAGCATCCCTGATTGTCATTTGAGCAGTTTGGGCAAGCGCTATAATCATGTCGCGGTAAATTGTAATAATTACTTTGTCTTGAATGCATTGCCACTAAACAATGTTGGGATGTGCATGGGCCATGTTTACTTCACGAATCCTGAATCTAGCCCAGATCCATTTGTTCTTGCAGAGCTGCTTGTACTATATATGGCACACCCTTAATTATTCTTGGAACTGATATCACATTGATGATAGTTATGAGATGGTACGTGGTCGTACCCGCTCTGTCTGCAATGTATTTTTACTAGGTTGGTTCCTAGTAAGCGTACATTATGAATTTGATAACTGCCGCTAGGCTCTCTTTCTATCAAATTCACTGTAGTCTTCTTGTGTTGCGGTAATGGATTCGTCTGAAAATTTGGATTAGTATCTTTGAAAGATAAAACCCTATTCCTTACGAGCTTCTGTACATAAGACTTGAAGCTGAGACAATTCTCAATGTTATGTCTCGATCCTCCTTGATGGTAAGAGCAAGTTTGATCTGCTTTGAACCAAAACGATAGATTTTCTGGTACCGTAAGAGGAGTCCTGGTTTGAACGTGCCCCTTGGCCAGTAGAAGTGGAAATAACTCTATATACAACATCGGTATAGGGTCGAACCCTGATGGTTGTGTAGTACGATTGTTATTATTATACTGCGGGCGAGCCTGCTGAAGAGGCTGTTGCGGCCTTTGCTGATACTATTGTTGATTTGGTTGGCTGTGAGCAACTTGAGGTTGATATGTCGGAGCCGGCGCTGGGTTGATAGCAGGAGTTACTGCTGCTACCGGTTGATACCTTCGCCTTGCTTTCCCAGAGAGATATTGCTGATATCTTGCTCTTTCTTCTTTTGGAAAGCACTACCGTATCTTTTAGTACTGCTAGATGGCTCTGCATCTTTGACCAATCGTCCTTCTCGGACTGTTTCTTCAAGGCATACTCCCATGTTCACCATTTCAGTGAAATCACTAGGTGCACTGGCGACCATTCGATCATATAGAACGAGCTTAATGTTTTTAGGAAGATCTTTGTCATTTCATTTTCCTCGAGAGGAGGATAGATCTGGGCGGCGATTTCACGCCATCTCTGAGCATTTTCCTTGAAGGTTTCTTTATCCTTTTGTGACATTGCTCTGAGCTGGTCCCTATCTGGTGCCATGTCCAAGTTGTATTTATACTATTGAATGAAGGCTGCGCTGAGATCTCTGAAAGTAGTGATTTTGGTGCAGTTTAAATCCATGTACCATTTGAGTGCGGTACCGGTTAAACTGTCTTGGAAGTAATGGAATAGTAGTTGTTGATTTTCTGTCTGGGTAGACTTTTTCTGAGCGTACATTACCAAATGACTTTGAGGGCAAGAGTTGTCTTTGTATTTTTCAAAGTCAGACACCTTGAATTTATGCGGTATCTTTACATTAGGGACCAAACAAAGGTCAGCGGCGTCTTTGCCAAATAAGTCTTGTCCGCGAATGGCATGCACTTCCTTCTGCATTTCCAAGAATTGTTCCTGGAATTCATTCATCCTCTCGTATACTTCTTCGTTTCCGCCCGAAGTAGCCTGCGGAACCTGTTCTTCTGGGATAGTGTGTACCACTAGTTGTGGTATAGTTATTACGGCGGTAACTCTTGGCACTTCAGTGGCCTGAAGTTTGTAAACTTCAGGAGTTTCTGTTGTAACCCTTGCATCTTTATTGACCTGAAGTTTGTAACCTTCAGGTCTGGCGGTTCTTGCTATGACTTTCGGGTCTTCAGTGACCGGTGGGATGTATCCTTCAAGTATAAAGTTTAGAGGCATGCCCCAGGGAAATCCTTTAGGCATATTGTACTGAGGATGACTATTAGGTGTCTCAAATGCTGGTGTGGATGTAATCTCCGAGATCACAGTCCTTTGGTGTTATTGTTCCTGGGTTGCTGCCAGGGATTGCATGGTGTTGTGGAGTTTCTCCAAACTCTCCTTTATAGCGTTGATTTCTTCTCTTAGCTCTCTGATCTCTTCCTCGAGATCGTCTATTTTATTTTGTCGATTTGCCTGAGCATTGTACCAATGAGACAGTTTGACTATAGAGTGCGACACATATGTGAGACTCAAAGACAAAGATGTGTTATGTGAGAATGATGAATTATATGCAAAGAATGATATGTTTTTTTTTCAAAAGAACTTTTAACAATTATATTGCAAAATCACACAGTGGGGGGAGACCCTTTTATTGAACTCGAAAGAATGCAGTATTTTATAGGGAAAAATACAATATTTTACAAAGTGCGAGAAGAAAATTAGGCCTGTGGATCTTGAGTTCTCTCTCAGGAGAGCTCGGATGCTGGTTCCTGAACTTTTCTTTTTTTTGATTGGGCTCCTTCAGCCGTTGTCGGGTCGACGGTCCTTTGCCAAGTGAAAGGAGTGAGCAAATTTCTTCGTTTTTCCTGACTTTCTATAGCATGCTTCTCTAATATCTCAATCAGGGCATTCTTTTCCTTTAGCAGTTCCTGAATCTTGGTAAATTCCAAATTAAGGACCTGGTACTTATTCTTCCAGGAGTTCTTCTCGCATTGGACTTTGTTAAGAGCTACCTTGAGTTTTTCCGCATCAGACAAGAAATAAAGGTTAGATTCCTTTAAGGGAAAAACTTCTTGACGAGGGTAAGGCATCCTTAGTTTGATAGATCTAGTTTGTACCCAGTGGAGATAAGGCTCTACAGAGATGCCGTTTGGCCTCCCCGTGAACTCTCTCCCCTTCCTGTGAACATGTTGCCAGGCATGCACTATTTCTTTCTTTAGTGCCCTGTCATTTTCTCCTTCCTTGAAGAAAAGACCTTCCATATGAGCATTATGGGGGATATTCTTCATCGGGTATCCAAGTTGATGGCGAGCTAAAATTGGATGATAGTTGATCCCTCATTTAGTACCAATGAAGGGTACATTGGGGAAATTTCCAAATTTGTCGATGATTTTTATCCCGTCATAGATCCGATTGTACCAATCTATGTCAGAGTTGGTAAGAGACATAATCTTCTGCGACCATTGTAGACTACTCTTGTGATCCCAAAAAGCAACAGACTTGGGCAAGTGAGAAATAAACCATTTGTAGAGTAATGGTACACAGTAGGTGAATATCTCTCCACTGTACAAATTCCTTAAGTGTACCGAATGATAAGCATTCGCGAGCAAGGTTGGGACCAGGTTCCCAATTAGGAACAACTTGACAGCATTGGTGTCGACGAAGTTGTCAATGTTGGGAAAGAGGAATAACCCATATATGAGCAGAACAAAGACATCCTCGAAACCGATTATATTTCCTATACTGGAAAAGTATAAAGCTTTCTCCATCAGGAATTTAGCTGGTAAACCCTGGATTCCTCCTTTGGCGGTCATGTAAGTCTTGATTTCTGACTCATCCAAAGAGATTGCTCTTGCAATGGCTTGATCTTTTTGAATTTCTTCCAGTCCAGAAAATGGATCTTGATCAGTGATAGGTAAATCAATCAGGTTAGAGTACTCTTCCAGTGTTTGTGTGATTTGATAATCCGGGAATGTGAAGTAGTGGTATACTGGATCGTAGAACTAAATCAGTGTAGATAGAATCCCTTCAACCATGTTGACCTTTAAAAGGGATAACAGTCCTCCGTGCTTAGCTCTGAAAGCCTTGAGATTAGTAATCATCCTTCCCAAATTCCTTAGGTCTTCTAGTTTTGGAACCTTGAAGGTGTACTTGTGTGTTTTTCTTCTTCCGAAATCCATAACGCAACCTTTGATATTTGCAACTATTGTTTCAGTTTTTTTAGAAAAAAGTTTTTTCTTGGTTTAAAAAAGGTTTTTTAATGAATGCATGGATGCACCAAACAAAAACATTTGAAAACATGGGTTTAGGGGTTCATCGTCACGAGCATGGAGCCATGGATCTACCAATTCCCAAGGTGTGTACTAATAGGTCAATTTTTGTACCTGTAGAACGGGTTCTAACAGAGGTTCCCAAAATCATTGACCCCTCTTAGGGATATTAACAGCAAGCCGATTGACTCAGGAGAGCTGTAATATCCTAAGATGAATCTCCTTTGAATGTAGTATCGCGTAATGGTTTATTGGTTAATTGTCTACTAATCCTCAACTTCAAGGGTAAGCCAATGGGAAAAAACAATGCTTTCACGACATGCTCATTCAACATTGGTAATTCCACGCGGGAACCTCCACTGATTCGGTGGACTCTCAAGTCAGCTTGGTCGGGATCCACCCCCTAATACGCCACCACTTATCTTAATGTTCTCTCGGACTCACCACATGCGTATTAATCGCATTCCCAGATAATAGTAATTTAAACAAGGGTATCAAATAATATGACAGTAGATGATATATATAATGAGAAAGCAAGTAAAATAATAGAAAAATAAATGCAAAGCAAGGCCTAGACCTCTTAGGAACTCTAATCCTAAACTCCCTAACAGAGTTTTCATTTTTCTGTAGCGTGCGGTTTTTGTCGGTGACGCGACCACCTTACCGCGAAATTGGTTTGGGGTGCTACTTTCTGATTTCTGTATTTATCCTATGAAACTGGTTAAGGAAGGGGGAGATATCTTAAACTAACCCTGCAAGCAAATGTTTTATTTAACAAATGCTAAGAGATCGGAGATCAGGGTCTGGTTATACAAAGGGAAGCTGTTAACACCCAACGTATCTATGGTAATCCATAGGAACCTTCTTTTGCATGTATTTCTGTTAACTTAAAATGTTTTCTTGTGTTTATCTGCTGTGGATTGGGAAAGTTTCTCCTTTGGGAGTGCTGAGAGAATATTTTTGTTGTTTTCGGTTGTTTTTGGGAAGGTACTGGGCCTAAAGTTTTTTATTTGTGTGTTCGCTAAGATTTCGCAATCTTATGCCTACGTATTCCCATGAAGAGATTTGGGAAATCAGAGCAATCGTAGTTCCTCCGATTTCTATGGGAGGAAAGATATTTGGTGTCTTGTTCAAAGCCCAAGATTAAAGCTATTTGAGTATTTGTGTCTTGTTCAAAGCCTAAGATTGAAGCTAAAAGGGTGATTGATAGAGAATTTGTCATCTTAAAGGGAGATATCTTACCTATTCATCACATATGAAAATTGGTTATAAAGGGAAATTACTTTAACTGGGATATGAGAAATCTAGCAATGTCATAATTTCCTTTATAAGAGAGATGTCATGAAGGAAGAAAGTTTTAACTCAGTGTAGAGCAATGCCACTTTTTCCTTATGAGTCTTTCATGCTAAGAGAAGGACATTGGCTTAGATGTATAGAATCCAGAGGCTTGCTACTTACAGCTGTTAGATGAAAGATAAGTTTTAGCCAGGATAAAGGAGGGACTCTAGCTTGGATTTTGAATCAACAAGTGTGCCACTTACAGCAATTATCTGGAAAAGGGTTTTGATTGTTTGTTTCGAGATGTGATGTATAGAGGAGGTATCTTCCTACAGAGAGGACTCTTGGTCTCATCTGAGGGGATGTTGATTTTTGTGTGCCTTGATCAAAGCCCAAGGTTGAAGCTAAAGGAAAATGACTCCACTAGGGAGTGTTATATCTGTCTTGTACAAAGCCCAAGATTGAGGCTGACTGGTGGAAATTCTTATATGAAGCCTAAGAGGAGGCTATCTCTTGCTGAGGATTATTGTAATCCAAGAGTAGGTCCAAAATGTATTAGGGAATCCAAAGGGATTTACTCTTGTTGGGAATCAGGGAAGAGTTGAATTACCATATGCCATGAGGCTATGATTTCATTAGGGTTTTGTTGATGGTCAATTGACCCTGGCTAGGTTGTTTCAAAGTGAAAGTTAAGCCTTGTTGGAGGTCAGGGAAGTTTAGAAGTTGAGTTTAAAAAACCTTTGAAGTTTTTAACTCTGTTGGGGACTAGTGTATTGGTAAAATGATCAGGATCTATCCTATAATTTTTAGGAGGCATGAGGGTCTCTGTGTGAGGTCCAAAAGGAGACTTATGAGAGTGAGACTTTCCAAGTTTACTTGAATGAAGCCCAAGAGGAGGATGAGACTGTCCAAGTCTCTCAAGAAATGGTAGGCTCTGGTGTAGAGAGGGGTCTTTGTATGATGCCCAAGAGAAGGTTGTTGGTTTAAGGGATGAAGGTCAACCTTTAGAATGGTATGATGTTCTGGAATTTTGACTCTCTTGGGGCGTGAACTAGTAGAGATAACTAATTTCTATCATATGCTTTTAGGAAGCCTTTGGGTCCTTGTACTAAGCCCAAAAGGTGGCTAGGGAACTTCTAAGAAGCCTGTTGGTCCTGGTACTAAGCCCAAGAGGAGGCTGGGGATACTTTTAGGAAGCCTGTGGGTCCAAGCCAAAGAAAAGTTCAAGAAAGGTTTCACCGGGAATTAATCCTTTCTCTGTTGAACAGTTCTAAGGTTTGAAAAAATTCAAAAGAGGTTTCACCGGGAATTAATCCTCTCTGGGAAAATGAATTTCTTGTATACACATATATATTTCTAAGTTTTGCCAGTCTTGAGAAAAGTTTCACCAGGAATAATGTCTTTCTCTGTTCCATATTGAATAAGCCCAAGAGGAGGCAGACTCTATTGGGAATTTCCTATGAGGGAACGAGTTTTGACTAAGTTAAAAGTAACCTCTAGTTTGACCTAGGTGTAGACCTAACTGCTGGGGAAACTCTAAACAAATATGCATAAGTATATACAGATAAGTATATTGACAGGTATATAACAAATATGCATTAAATTGAAAAGATGTTGGGACTCATACTCTGAGAAGAGGCCCAAGTGTATAGTGATTGATTATATGATTTTAACTGTATGATTAGGGTTTTAAGAAATTGAAGAAAGTTTTGAGAAAACTTTGAACTTGAATTTGAATTAAAAGAAATTTTTTGAAAGAAAAGAAATGTTTGGGGCTTATAACTCAAAGAGAGGCCCAAGTGGTCTAAGAGCAGTTTCATCGGGAAAAATGCTCATCTTAGTACCAGTTAAAACAGATAGATGATTTTGAAAACAGAGGTATGGGGCTTACAACTTAAGGAGAGGCCCATGAAAGTTGTTTATTGTTTAAAACCAAAAAGATTGGGGCTTATTCTCAAGGAGAAGCCCAGATGACTTATTTGAAAACATCACACTGCGATACTGAAAGACGTTGTGGGAATTATACTATAGCAGAAGCCTAAAAATTATTTTTGTACAAAGAGGGGTTGGGTCTTACACTCTATTTAGAGGCCCAAAAGTGTTTGTGAAAAAAGAATAATGGAGCTTATACTAAAGGAGAGGCCCAGATGATTTATTTGAAAAGGCGACGATCGCATCGCGATTTTGAAAACCACAGAGGGACTTATACAATGACTGAGGGCCCCAAAAGTTATTTACATAAAGGGATGGATCTTACATTCTACAAAGAGGCCTAAAGATTTTATTTACATACAAGAATTGGGGCTTATAGCTCAAGAAGATGCCCAGATGAAAAACAGTGATCGCACTGTTTATTTTGAAAATCGTATCGGGACTTATACAATGACTGAGGCCCAAAAAGGTGTATTTACAAAAGGGGTTGGGTCTTACACTCTATTAGAGGCCCAAAAGTGTTTCAAAATGAAGTTTGAAAATTTAAAATTAAGGAAAACCCCCTAATTTTTATTAAAAAAAAAAATTTTCAAAGAAAATTAAATAAAAATGAAATAAAATATCAAACATATTTAAAAAATAAGTTGTAAATTTTGAAAAATGTTTTGAAAATCATGTTATGTTTATATGAAAGTGTGAAATTCATTTGAATTTGAAAAATCAAGAGTAAAATTCCATTAAAAAATGTTTTAAAACAATTAAAATGAAATTCTTTACAAAATTTCAAACTATATTAAATAAATAAGGGTTAATACCCCTTTTGCCCCCTGCCATATGGGCGAAATCCCAAAAACAACCCTGTAAAAAAAACACAGATTCCCCCCTGTCATTTGAAGATTCTACTGTTTTGACCCCTCTTGAAATTCAGTCAACAATTTCTATGATGTGGCAATGTTTTTTTATTTTTTATTATTATTTTTAATTACGTGGACGAATTATGTGGCATTTTTTTTTTATTTTTTATTTTTTAAATTTCATGTGGCATTTTTTTCATATTATTTTTTATTTTTAATTTAATTCTATTTTTTTTCAAATTAATAATTTAAAAATTATTTTACTTGGGCCAAGTACATATTCCAAATTTATCAGCCCAAGTACATATTCCAAATTTATTAGCCCATGTATTTTTCCATTTAATATAAGTTACACAACTCTCTTATATAAAACCTATATTTTTGCCCACTTCAAACGATGTGGGACAACAGTTCTCTTCATCATCAATTTGCATCACACTGTTCATCAATTTTTCCTGCATTCAAATCATAGCTGCAATCAATCAAGAATCATTGAACTAGAGAACACCATGATGAAGCGTTCCGTTCGTATCCATGCAGAGAAAACTGGAAACAACGCATTTCTCAACCTTATTCCCCTTCTTGTCGTGAGTTATCTTATCTTCATATTTCATTATTTTATTGATCCATGAATGAATTTGATCGAATTATGGGTAATCTCGTTGAAAGCTACGAAATTTCATTACCTTTTAGCAATTGTCGTATTTTATGTTGCTTAGAGTGTTATATGCAATGTTTATGGTCTTGTTGCTCTGTTTTTGTTGCTACTTTTTAGTCTTGGTATTATAATTTGATCCATGAATGTGAAATCGTTATGTGATCACTGATTTATTCGATAAAGTTATCTTGTTCATAAATTTGATTCTTGTACATTGTTTTTATTTTCTTGATCTTTCGTGTTTTGGTCTTCTCCATTTCGCGAGTTATCCACAGTTGCAGCAATGTGGTTGAATGTACTCACCTGTCACATTAATTGAATGCTTATTAAATCCCTTATTTGTAAATTTGATTCTTGTACATTGTTTTTGTTCTCTTAATCTTTGCATGTTTTGGTCTTCTCTATTTTTGTGAGTTATCTACAGTTGCAATATGTTTGTATTCTCATTAAGAATTCTCTGCTGAAAATTTGGTTGATGTATGGCAATGGCAGCAATGTAGTTGAATGTGCTCACCTGTCACATTAATTGAATGCTTATTGAGTACTGAGTTGTCTAATATCTGAATAGGTTGGAGCTCCTGCTCGTGTTGGTTTGAGATTTATTGTCGCAGATATCAAACTTATATTTATTCTCTACTTTAGGTGCTTAACATTCCAACCAAGATTAACAAGGGAACTGTGGAAATCATTACCCCTGTGGAGCTCATTAAGAAAGGAGACAAGGTTGGATCTTCTGAAGCGACATTGCTCTCCAAGTTAGGCATCAGATCTTTCCATAAACCAGAAATTTAAAGGCAATCAAATATGGACAGATATGATAAGGATATCGTATTGTATCAAATCAACAACGTCAATAGCCATCATTACAAAATCATGCTCAAAACAGAAAGAAATCAAGTTGAAAACGGCAAGAGAATAAAAACATGAGTTGATGAGATTGAGGATGAGTTGATGAATTTGATGAATTTGTTTGATGCAGGAAAAATTGATGAACAGTGTGATGCAAATTGATGATGAAGAGAACTGTTGTCCCACATCGTTTGAAGTGGGCAAAAATATAGGTTTTATATAAGAGAGTTGTGTAACTTATATTAAATGGAAAAATACATGGGCTAATAAATTTGGAATATGTACTTGGGCTGATAAATTTGGAATATGTACTTGGCCCAAATAAAATAATTTTTAAATTATTAATTTGAAAAAAAATAGAATTAAATTAAAAATAAAAAATAATACGAAAAAAATGCCACATGAAATTTAAAAAATAAAAAATAATAAAAAATGCCACATAATTCGTCCACGTAATTAAAAATAATAATAAAAAATAAAAAAACATTGTCACATCATAGAAATTGTTGACTGGATTTCAAGAGGGGTCAAAACAGTAGAATCTTCAAATGACAAGGGGGGAATCTGTGTTTTTTTTTACAGGGTTATTTTTGGGATTTCGCCCATATGGCAGGGGGCAAAATGGGTATTAACCCAATAAATAATATAAATTTTATTTTTTTGTAGAATAAAATATTTTAACATTTTTGTGAATTTTTTAAAAAAGAACCAATAAAAAATGATTAAAATTGAGAGAGAAATTAATTTTTGAAATCAATTAAGAAAATAATCCAAAATTCAAAAATTGAAAAAACTCAAAAAATGGCGCAAACGGTCACCTTCTTCTTCCTCGTGACCGTGCCATGGATGATTTTCAAAACCTCACTTTTCTCTCTAATTACTCAATGGTTTTGACTTTTGTAAACATCAACCTCACTCGTTTTTGAACAAGGATTTCAATGGTACCCATTAATTGCATTTATATTAAGTGTAAAGTGAGAAATCAAGTGATGAACACTATGAAATCCTATACACGATAGCTACAAAGCAATTGATTAAGGGGAAGCACTATACATAAGTACAGAAACATGTTTGTAACTTGAAAACACATTTATGATGCATGAATCATAGAGTTTGAGAGTTCAGGCTTACCTCTTGCAAGAAGAAACCGAACAGTTTGTTGGAGGTATTACAGATGTTGTTTGATGACCTGGACAACTTTAATGGACCTTATGTAAGGTGTTTGGAAGCTTGGAATGGATTGAAACAACCTGGAACTCTTTGTGGTACATCAACTGCAAATTGGCTTGAGTGTGATTTTGAGCTTTGTGATTCTGAGCTTACAGATGTGTGAGAAGTGTTTGGATAGCTCACATATGATGTATATGATGTCTCTACAACATTGGTTTTGATAGAATTGCTCTCTATTTGAAAATTTGATAGTTACTTGAAAAAGAAGCAAAAATCTGGTTTTTGAGAGTGAAAGGAAGAAAAACATGAGTTGTTATGCTTTGGTGTACTTAAATTGATCAGAAAGAACCACTATTTATAGTAAAACAAGTTTGTTTTGGGAACAATAGTGATTAGGGGTTGGATCACCCTATTATCCAATGAGCTTTGTCATGTAGCCAAAGTCTCCTTTAGTCATTGACTTGAGTCAATCTTGCAGGCTATGAATCTTCTGATACAGGGATAAGGCTTGACTCATTTGCAATGTTGCGGACTAATACATGTCAGCTCTATGCATCCATTCAATGCCTCATGACAAAGTTGGAGTTTTTGGAAATGAACTTTGAATGTCAGATGCCTAAAGGATTGGATTTTTGACTTGGTGGCCTTGTGATCAGATTCTTCATCATTCATGTTGATTTTGAACAGAAATGAAATGATGCAACTAGCTAAAGTTGGTTCAAGAAATCGTGGGATGCAAGTTATGTTTTCATGCCTTTGTGTAGGCAGGGTGAAAAATGCCATTTTTGGAGGCTTATAACTCCTTGCTCAAGTTGAATCATGGGAGGCTCTTATACTTTTTGGAAAGCCCCTATATCATACTTCAACTTTGATGTTTAACTTTGGTCTTGAATCATCTTGGATCATAATGAAAAACGGCCTCAAAGTTGGACAAATCATGAGACAGATTCTGTCTCAAATTTTTCTAAGTGTTGGAAAAATGTCCATTTTCCATTTCTTGTGATTTTGATCAATCCATAACTCAAAATCCATGAGGATTTGGAATATGTTGTAGTTGACAATCTTGAAGTATGTAATGAGAGCTTTCATTTAAGCTTTGGATGGAAGAAAAATGTTACTTGGATCACAAGTTATGGTCTTGGAAAGTTGGGTAGAAATCACTTTTTTTTCCATGACTTAGTGAAATTTCAAGTTTCTTAAGATTGCCCCTTTTGCAAGTAACCCTACTTTTCTTGATTTTTATTGATGTATGATGATCTAAACCATAAGTTAACATTGTTTTTTACTTAGAGAAACCATATTTCTCAAGAAATCCCAAAAGTCAAACTTGGTTTTTTGGCACAGTTGACTTTTTGTCAAATGAATTTCAAACTTTGTGATTCTCTATGAAATCAAATCCTTGACCTAATTTAAACCTAATGGATGGATTCCATAGGTGTTTTAGAGTGTCTTGAATCATGTCCCAAGGTTTGAGATCATGTCTTGGTCAAAAGTCAAAGGTATGGTTGACTTTTTCTCAGAAACCCTACTTTGGGATCCAGATGAATTTGAATCTCTATATTGCTCATGAACCAAGTTCTCTGTGTCTATTTGAACTTGTAAGAGGATAAATTTAAGATATTTGAGGTCTTCAAAACATTCCTTGAGGTCTTGGCTTATGCCTTTCTCCAAAGGCCAACTTAGGGGTGAATTAGGTCAAGAAACCCTAATTCCTGATTTTTGAAGAATGCATCCACCGAGGCTATTTTGAACTTATGATTGGATCCATGAGGTCTCTTTGAGATTCTTGGATCATGTTTTGAAGTATTGGCTCATGCCCAGATGAAAATTTTCCTCTGGAGGCCTTGGTCGACCAAAACCCTATTTTGGTGACACTGATGATCTTGAGGCTTGATCCACTTGAAATGTTGCATTCTTATGCTTGATTCTTGATGTGGGAGACCTCTTGACCCTTTATGTATGTTTGAGAGACTTGACAAGTTGAATATCATGTCAATTCTTGATTGATCCTTTGTCTGAGTGCTCTGAGAGTGCTCAAAACCTATTCTTGATTGAGGTGAATGCTCAATAATCTTTGAGAGGATTGATGAGGCATGAAGGTACATCCATATTATGGTGATGATTTTCACAATGATGGGAAATCTTGTGGTCAAAATTTTGGGTATGACACCACGCAAGTCTCTTGCTATGTGCTTAAGCTGTGAAATTATTAATCAAGTCGATTGATTGAGCCGGAAAGTCTTAGGCTGCGGCTCAAAAAGGAAAGTCTCGCCCAGAGTGGCTTGGAGCAGAAGTCTCAGCCAGTGTGGCTTGAGCAGGATGGTTCAATACATGAAATTGGGACCAGTAAGTCTTGAATATGAGGGGTTTAAGCAAGAAGGCTTGTTTCATGGAGACTTGGAGCAGAAGGCTCAACCAGAGTGGCTTGGAGTATAGGGCTCAACTAGAGTGGCGTGGAGCAGAAGTCTTGGATCTGAGGGACTTGAGCATAAGTATTGGGCTGAGGGCCTAAGCAAGGAAGTCTTGGGTTCGTGGAACCTAAGTAAGAAGTCTCGAGTGAGGAGCTTGAGCAATAAGTCTTGGACCTTGGGTCTGAGCAAATGTAAAATTCTTATGCTGAATGCATAAACGATTGTAATCATGATTTGACTATAGTGAAAATCTCTTGTGAAGCATGGGGACTGGACTACTCTCAGTTTGAGAGGAACCAATATAAATCTTTGTGTCTTCTACTATTATTTATTTGTTTTTGTTAACATTCCGCTGCTAAGAATTAACCAGAATCTAAACACCAGATTAGATTCTGAATTCTGATCAGATGCAAACTAAGAAAACGGAAAACACAATTCAACCCCCCCTTCTTGTGTACTTTTCTCACCTTCATAAAATGCAACATACAATAGTCACATTGAAATTTTTGGAAGTAAACACACATCACAAATTTCAAACATATAGTTCATCACATATCTTTATGAAATAAATAGGTAAAAGAAATACTTACGTACTTAACAAGAAAAAGGATTGAAACGATATTACCTTACCGTACACAAGACGGAGGATGCACTTGCTTTCCATGAAGAATTTTCTAATGAAAGTTAAAATAAATGTAACGCATGCCACAAAACACAATCGAGACCAAAACGCTCTTACCACTTTTCTTCTTGTACAAGTATTTGAAAGTGTGATTAATAATGTATCCAATAAGTGATTGACTTTATGATTATCCTTAATGTTGAACTCTCAATCTTGTTCAATCATGATGATTATCTTACTCCTCCTCATGTTTCATCATCTTAGGTTGATCACTCCTAATTTGATGCACTAGAGTATGTCTTCTTGAAGATAAACCTACATCATTGAACATACTACCTTTCCGACACTTCTCGGATAGAACATTAGTAATTATTTACACACTTTTACCACTTAAAAAGAAAAACACCACTAGTTAACCTAATTGGAAACAAAGTCCACCTTGTTAGCCAAAAAGATCAAAACAATAAGGACATGTCACCGGGTTGTGCCTTGATGTTCCATAAACGAGATCCCATACTCTCTTTCATAGAGTCAAGACATTTTTCCTGCATGATAAACAAATAGTGTTAGGTACCCAATCTTCATTGGTTCCTTGGGGATTAGTAAAACTTTGGTTGCATCTAGGCAACCATTGAATGGCACCATTAGGAACCAAAAGTTTCTTAAATTTGTACTTAGCAATGGTGTGACCTTTTTTTGCAAAAATAGTGACAATATAGGTTAAGAGAAGATAATTTTTTGTTATTTGGTTCCTTTTTAACATAACTATACCTTCGATAAGGATTATAAGATGGTAAGTCATACTTTGAAGTATCTATAGGAAAAATATTTGTCTAATATGGATGCTTTGAAATGTTCCCAAGTCTTAGAAACCCCTAAAGTATCCATCGTGTTAGCACTTGTCCACCATTAGGTTGGAGGCCGCCTAAGCATCTGAGTGACATAAATATAAGTAATATAATGGAAAGTACCCTAACAGTATCATACATGAATGAGAAAAGATATAAATATTTATGTTTCTCACCTGGGTCATGTAGCGTGCGATTTATGTCGGTGACGCGACCACCTTATCGCCATTGGTTGGAATTGGGTGCTACTTTCTGATTTCTTATTTATCCTATGAAGCTGGAAAGGAAAGGGAAGCTATCTAAAACTAACCTTGCATGAAAATGTTTTCTTTAACAAATGCTAAGAGATTGAGGGGTCCGAGGTCAGGTTATACAATGGGGAGTTGTCAATTACCCATACTATATATGGTTATCCATAGATTATTTAGCAAATTCTACTGTTATCTACTTACTGGTGTTTATCTGTCATGGGTTGGGAAAGTTTCTCCTTTGGGAATGTTGAGAGAGTGCTTTTCTTGTTTTTGGGTTTTCCGATGTTTTTGGTAAGGTACTGGACCTAAGGTTTTTTATTTCTGTGCTCGCTAAGATTTCGCAATCTTATGCCTACGTATTCCCGTTTAAATAAAACAGGGAAATCAGAGCAATCGTAGTTTCCCCTATTCTATGGGACGAAAAAGATGTTTGGTGTCCTGTTCAAAGCCCAAGATTGAAGCTAAAGGGTTGAGTATTTGTGTCTTGTTTAAAGCCCAAGATTGAAGCTAAAAGATTTGACTGAGAGAGAATTTGTCCTCTCTAAGGGAGATATCTCATCTGTTTATCACGATTGTTGGGTGACTGATTATAAAGGAGAATTACTTTAACTAGAATATATGGAATCCAACAATGCCATAATTTCCTTTAAAGGGGATTTGTCCTAAAGGAGAAAACTTTAACTCAGTATTGAGCAATGCCATCTTTCCTTACGAATCTTTCATGCTAAGAGAGGGACATTGGCTTGGATGTAAATAATACAGAGGCTTGCCACTTACAGCAATTAGATAAAAGAAGGGGATTTACCAGGATAAGAGATGGACCACAGCTTGGTTTTTTGAATCAACAAGTGTGCCACTTACAGCAGTTATCTGGGATTAAGGTTTGTTTTGATTGTCTATTTTGATGTGTGATATACAGAGAAATGTCTTCCTACAGAGAGTTTTTTTATTTCCTATGAGGGGATGTTGATTTTTGTGTGCCTTGATCAAAGCCCAAGGTTGAAGCTAAAAGGTTGACTCTACTAGGGAGTTTTATATTTGTCTTGTGCAAAGCCCAAGATTGAGGCTGAAAAGAGATTGACTCTTTTGGGGAGATCATTATACAAAGCCTAAGAGAAGGCTAGAAGTAATTGACTCTTCTTGGGAATATTTTGTATGTCTTGTACAAAGCCCAAGATTGAGGCTAAAAGGAGTGGCTCTACTAGTGAGAGGTTTTATCTGTCTTGTATAAAGCCCAAGATTGAGGCAAAAAGAGGATTTACTCCACTTGGGAGGTTCCATATGTGTCTTGTACAAAGCCAAAGATTAAGACTAAAAGGGGTTAACTTACTCAACTGGAGAATGTTTATGGGTGTCTTGTACAAAGCCCAAGATTGAGGCTAAAAGGTGCTGAGGGATGATCATTATACAAAGCCTAAGAGGAGGCTGGTTGGGGGATTTTCTTATATAAAGCCTAAGAGGAGGCTAACTTCTGCTGAAGATTATTGAGATCCAGAGACAGGTCCAAATTGGAGAATCAACTCTTGCTGAGGGTTGCAAAAGAGTTGAAATATCAGAGACCATAAGGTTCTGAGTTTTTTAAGGGTTTACTGGTAGCAACTTGACCCTAGCTGGGGAAATTTTAAAGTAAGGGTTTAAAGATTGAGATTTGAAACCTGTGGAGGTCTTAACTCTATTGGAAATTGATCAGGGTTTTTCCTGTGTTTTTAAGAAACTTGAGGGTTTATAGAGATCCAAAAGGAGTTGAAATTGCCCAAGTCTACTGGTATAAGAAGGCTGATCTTTGTATGATGGCCAAGAGGAGGTTGGTTTTTTAAGGGATGAGAATAAACCCTAAATGGTTCTGATGTTTTGAGATTCTGACTCTCTAGAGGATTGAACTATCAAAGGATGACTAAGTTATGTCCTATACCTGTAGGAGGTATTTGGGCCCTTGTATTAAGCCCAAGAGGAGGCATGAGAACTTCTAAGAAGCCTAAGGGTCCTTGTACAAAGCCCAAGAGGAGGTTAGGGATGCTTTTAGGAAGCCTGTCGGTTCAAACCTAAGAAAAGTTCAAGAAAGATTTCACCGGGAATAATCCTTTCTTTAGTGAACAGTTCTAAGGTTTTAAAAAATTCAAGAGAGGTTTCACCGGGAATTAATCCTCTCAGGGGAAATGAATTTCTTAGACAAATTTCTAGTAGTGACAGTCTTGAGAAAAGTTTCACCGGGAATAATGCCTTTCTCTGTTCCATATTGTATAAGCCCAAGAGGAGGCAAGACTGTATCTGGAATTTCCTATGGGGAACTAGTTTTGACTGTGTTGAAAGAGTGACCACTGTCTTGATCTAATCCTAGACCTAATTGTCGAGGAATACTCTAAGCAAGTACTATACAGGCATATATATACAGATGAAATATATAAACAAGTATGTAAAAGAAAGTTGGTAGAACTCACAGGTGAGCAAGCTTCCAGTGTTACAGCTGTATGGTTAGTTATTCAAGAAATTAAATAAAGTTTTGATAACAACTATGAATTTGAATCTAAATCAAAACGAAATTTGTTTTGAAAGGAAGTTTGGGGCTTATACTCAAGGAGAGGCCCAGATGAATTCTTTTGAAAAGGGCGACGATCGCGTCGTAGTTTTGAAATTGTGTCGGGACTTATACAATGACTGAGGCCCAAAAATATTTATGCATAAAGGGTGGTTGGGTCTTACACTCTATTAGAGGCCCAAAGTTTATTTTAAGAAAAATGGGGCTTACAACTCAAGGAGAGGCCCATGTGATAGACAGTGATCGCACCGTCGTTTTGAAAATCGTGTCGGGACTTATACAATGACTGAAGCCCAAATTGTTTTTATTTACAAAGGGATGGGTCTTACACTCTATTAGAGGCCCAAAGACTGTTTGAAAAAATAAAGATGGAACTTACAACACAAAGGAGGCCCAAAATGATTTTTGTTTAAAAGGCGACGATCGGGCCGCGATTTTAGAAAACACAGTGGGACTTATACAATGACTGAGGCCCAAATTTTATTATATTTAATAAGGGATGGGTCTTACACTCTATTAGAGACCCAAAGTGTTTAAAAAAGAATAAATATGGGACTTACAACTCAAGGAGAGGCCCAAATGAAAATTGTTTGGAAACGGTGATCGCACCGAGATTTTTTAGATCTCATCGGGACTTATACAATGACTGAGGCCCAAAAAAGTTTTGTATAAAGAGGGTTGGGTCTTACACTCTATTAGAGGCCCAAAGTGTTTTGAAAAAGATTTGTAAGGGTGAAAAATAATCAAAACCCTAACTTGATTTTAAAAATGTATTTTAATTGAATAAAATTCAATTAAAATGATCAAAGTTATCAAACATGGGTGAAAAACAAGTTGTGATCTTGGATAAGTATTTGAAAAATCATGTTTCATTCATATAATGATTTGAAAATCATTTGAATAAAAGAAATCAAGAAAAAGAATTTATTTAAAATGTTTAAAAACAAATAAAAGGATTTCTTTACAAAAAATACCAAATATATGAAATAAATAATATTTTTGTGAAATTGTTGTAGAATAAAATATTTTAACATTTTTGGGAATTTCGAAAAAAAGAACCAATCAAAAATAACTAAAATTGAGAGAGAAATTAATTTTAGAAGTTATTAGAAGATTGTGAAGAAAATGAAAGAAAATAAGTGGCAAAAAATATGGAATGGTCCTCCCAAGGCTTGAACTCACGCCCTTGGGGTGGTGAGATTAAAAGTTTAACAACTGAGTCACTTGCGTGTGGCTGATAGAGGATGGCAAGTGATGATAATATATGAAAAAACCTTTGAAAATAGTTTAAAAAATAAAACCAAAAGGTTTGGGGCGAGGGGGATTCGAACCCCGGACCCTTTGCTCGCTACACACACAAAACCAGCTGATCAACCACTGGGGCGCAATGCCAATTCAAATATATAGTGGCAATGAAATAATATATACTGTGTTTGGTTCAAAAAACCTGAAAATGGCCCCATGGCCATCTTCTTCCTTGGGCAAACATTAGACTTGCGTGAAACAAGCTATCTCCCTCGTTTCTCAACAATTTTACAAGATGTAAACATGAAACTTATGCGTTTTTAACAAGGAACGTGATGGTTCTTTTCAATTTTGTTTAAATTAAGTGTAACAAAAGATATCACGGCATAACCAGATGAACCCTAAATAATGCAAGAACTAAATGAAATCTCATACACACGAGATAAATAGCAATTAATTAAGGGAAAATGATCTATTAACATCCAGAAACACAATGGTAACTTGAAAACATGTTTATGATGCATGATTCATTGAGTTCAGTTTTGAGGAAACTAACCTTGCAAGTGAGAATCGAATTCTCTTGTAGAGGTGTTACAGAAGTTTTCTGATGATCTGGATAGCTTCCTTGACCCTCAAGGATGGTGTTCCAATGTTGAGACTGGATTGAAACCTTTTGAATCACTTGACACAACTCAATCTTCAACTTTGAGGCAAAGTTGAGCAAAAGAATGGTGACTTAAAGATTTTGATGTTACAGATCAAATGTAAGTGTTTAGATCACTCCTATATGTTTCATATGAGGTGTGTGAATCATTGGTTTGAGTTGCATTGGTCTCCAACTCAAAACCCGATAGTGCTTTCTAAAGAAAATGGAGTTTTGGTGCTTAAGAAGGAAATGAGAGAAAACAATGTTGTAAGCTGGTTTGGTGTACCCTGAATGATCAACAAGGAGCTCTATTTATAGGTGAGTGAGTTTGTTTTGGTGGAATAGTGTTGTAACAATGGATAAGAGCTCACTAAATGCATTTTGGCAAGGTGTGCTTACTTCTCATGCAAGGTACCATAGCTCTCTAAGTAGCAGAGCCAACTTTTGACCAATTCCACATTCCTCAGATGTTTTTATTATTGTTTATGCATGAACCTTGACTGAGGAGAGTGGCTTTGTTGAAAGTGCACTATTGCACATAAATGTCAGTTTGAATTCAAGGCACAAAGTGACAAAACCAATCATGCCATTTGAGTTTTCCTTGACTCCTTGATTCAATTTTGCAGGTTTATGGTGATCTATCTATTATACATTCAATATGAGTGATTTTGATCATTGCCCTTGACAAGAAAAATTATGTGTGGCAAGTAATTACCAAAACTGTCTTGCAACAGTTTACAACAAGGCATGTTGGACACTCCATAACTCTTTGCTCAAGTGGAGTTTTTTCATGCTGGTGAGCTCTTTGGAATGCTGGCAACATGCAGTTCAACTTTGATGTTTACATTTGAAACTGATTCTTCCTGCAACTAGGTGTAAACATCTCCCAAGTGTTGGTGTTTTACTCAAAATCTGTCTTGGACAAAATTTTGTCTAATTGTTGGAAAAAGTGGTTACTTCCACTTTTTGTGATTTTGATCAATCCATAACTCAAAATCCATGAGGATTTGGAATGAGATGTAGTTGACATATTTGAAGTATGTAAGATGAACTTTCATTTGAGCTTTGGATGGGAGAAAAAGGCCTCGTGGTTTAGGATTTATGACCTTGCAAAGTTGGAACAAAATCACTTTTGTTCCATAACTTAGAAAAATTTTGGTTTCTCATGGTTGCCCCTTTTGCAAGAAACCTCACTTTTCTTGATTTTTCTTGATGAATGATGATCAATACCATACATTAACATTGTTTTTGACTTAGGGGAACCATATTTATGAAAAATTCCAAAAACTCAAACTTGATTCTGGGCACAGTTGACTTTTTGTCAGATGAAATCCAAACTATGTGATCCTTTGTGCAATCAAGTTCTTGACCCAATTCAAACCTAATGGATGGATTCCATAGGTGTTTTAGGATGTCTTGAGTCATGTCCCAAGGTTTGGGAGCATGTATTGGTGAAAAGTCAAAGGCACAGTTGACTTTTTCTTCAAAACCCTAATTCTGGTCCAGATGAGATTGAAACTTGTGAATCAAGCTTCTTGGATCAATCCATTGTTATATGATCAATGTAGTGTATTTGAGACCCTAAAATCATGTCTTGAGGTTTTGGTTCATGGCTTGCCTCAAAATTCATCTTAGGGGTGAATTAGGTCAAGAAACCCTAATTCTTGATTTTTTATGAATGCATCCCGTGAGTTTATTTTGACTTGATGAGTAGATCCATGAGGTCCCTTTGAGCATCTTGGGTTGTGCTTTGAAGCATTGGCTCATGCCCAGAAGAAAATTTTCATCTGGAGGCCTTGATCGACCAAAACCCTAATTTGGTAACACTGGCGATCTCGAGGCTTGATCCAATTGGAATGTTGCAACTTTGTGCTGGATTCTTGATGTGGGAGTCCTCTTGATCCCTTATGGGTGTTTGAGAGGTTAGACAAGTTGAAGATCATGTAATTTCTTGATTGATCCTTTGTCTAAGTGCTCTGAGAGGGCTTAAAACCCTAATTGTTGATTGTGGTGAATGCTCAACCATCTTTGAGGAGATTGATGAGGCATGAAGGTACATCCATATTGTGGTGATGATTTGCACAATGATGGGAAATATTGTGGTCAAAATTTAGGGTATGATAGGTCGAGGATCAACTTGTTCTGATACTAACTGAAATAACCCAACAATATGTGTGTCTAAAGTCACATAGTATTAAGTGTTAAACATGGTGTGAAACATAGTACAATAGAAATGTTACATCAGTACACGAGTTTTTGCATCCATACAAGGCATGTCAAAATAGTACAACAGGTATGGGAACTAAGTAACATAATAAAAGATATAACGGAAAGAGAAAAACTACGCTAAAGTAAGGTATTTCGTGATAACATCTTCAAGTCTCCTTGCCCTTACCTTTAGCACCCGATGATCAGTGGTTTTCTTACGTCTTTTCGCTATTTATTTTAATTACCAGTTTGTTATTGTTTATTTGTTTTACTTCTCTTTTACCGCATTTTATGTCATGGTTGTGTTCTTTAGTGTTTTCAGGTTCACATAAACATTCATGAAGAATCGGAGTGAAACATCGAGAAAAATCGCAAAATTTGGAATGAAATTGGAATGACGACAGTGGGCTGACACGGGTGCCCGTGTCGCCTGACACGGCCCATGTCAGAAGGCCTGGAGCAACACGAATTTGAAACTGAAGTTTTGAGAAAAAGGCAGAATGCTGACACGGGGGGTCGTGTCAGCTGACGCGGCCCGTGTCAGCTTGCCTGGCAAGAGAACGTGAAAAAATGAATTGGTGGTCAAGAGGCAGAATGCCAACACGGGTACCCGTGTCAGCTGACACGGCCCGTGTTGGCCTGGGCGAGAAAAATATTGACTTTTATTTTTAAAGTTGTTTTTGGGATTCAAGGGGCATTTTGGGAATTTTGCACGGTTTTGAGTGTTTTGGAATTACTTAGGCTGTGTGGAGAGAGAAAGAAAGACACTTTTTACTTCACGAACAAAGTGACGATAGTGGGAGGCGATCAAGGAGATTTGGAGAAAAAGATCGTTCATGCGCGAAAGCAATTGAAGGATCATTTTCACTCCGATGAAATTGTAGTGTCTACTTTTAATCTTATTATTGTTTTTGTTTTGAATATTATGAGAGGCTAAACCCCAATGCTAGGGGGTGTCCCTGAATTGTGATGTAATGAATCGTTGATGAATTATTTGATGAGTTTATGCTTTCTTACCTTAATCCTTTATTATGCAAACTATTTCATACTTTTTTCGATCGTACAAATTGGGAACGATTTACGATTAGGGATTTGGCCTGAAGAACCAATCTATTGTTTTGCATAATACATTACGGTAGATATTGCCTAGGAATAGGGATACCCCGTAGTGACTAAAAGACTTTGTCAGAACTATTGCTTAATGTTCTCTCTTGACTGCTAAGGAATTAGGGTCAAGGGGGAATATCAAAGGTTTTTCGGTTAAGGAATTTAAGAAAAATATTTGAGGGTCAGTAATATTAAGGTTTGGAGGCATATCTCTTTTATGATAATTTAGGGTTCGTGCTGAGCAATTCATACACCCTTCCTAGCATAATTTCTCATAATTGTTAAAGTCATTTTATATTTCTGCTTATTTCTTTCTGTCATTAGAATTATAACAAAAATCAAAACCCCCAAAAGGAACTTTTGTTTAATTGAAATAACATCTGCACTTACAATTACACGTAGTCCTCGAGAGATTGATTCTGGGGATAACCCCTACTATTACTACATCGGTGAAAATAGTACACTTGCTATTTTTCCGATCAAGTTTTTGGCGCCGTTGCCAGGGATTGCCAAATTTTAAGTGTTTGTTAATTCAATTGGAATTTTGTCACTCAGTCACTAAAATTTTATTTTTCTGTTACTTTTATTTTCATTTTTTTACTTTTGGATTATTACTGTTGCTACTAATCTGCGTCTAACATTTTTATGCGAGGAGAATCCTCAGCAAATTTTCCTTTTGACGCAGAAATTGAAAGAACGCTACACGAGAGGCGTAGACAAGCAAAAGTTGCAGCGTCTGAAGCTGAACCGTCCAAGCACTCAAACTCAGGTTCAGAGTCAGACGAAGATACAGTGACCATGGCTGGAAATCAACCAGCGGAGAGACTTCTGGGCGATTACGGTGGGGAAAATGCACTGGCTGGTAGGTTAACAATTGTGAACCAACCGGTGAATGTGCCGAATTTCCAGCTGTATCCTAACACCATCACTCAACTTGAGAGGAGACCTTTCACCGGAAAGGTTAATGAAGATGCCAACAAACATCTACAGAGATTTTTGACTATGATCACCACTCTCAAGATTGAGGGTCACACCGAGGAAGTGAAAAAATTAAGAATGTTTCCTTTCACTCTGGCGGAAGAGGCTGAAGAGTGGTTCTATTCGTTACCTGCTGGGAGTATTACCACTTGGGAAGAGATGGAGAAGGCGTTTCTGAATGAATATTTTCCGGCCTCTGTTTATATCCGAAAAAGATAGGATATTGTAAACTTTAAACAGAAGGACGGAGAATCTCTCGGAGACGCATACAAGAGGTTCAAGAAGGTTTTGGTAGCCTGCCCGACTCACAACATGGATCAAACTGAGCAGATGCAGGTGTTCGTCAATGGCCTCCAGTTGAAGACCAAGCAACTAATTGATACAGCTGCCGGTGGCTCATCTAATTTTACAACAGCCACTGGTATCAAAAAGATCATTGAAGCCATAGCCGCAAACGAGCATTTGGAGTTGTATGATCGCACTGTGAGCCAACCAGAATGGATGATTGATTTGAAACTTACTGAGCAAGTGGTAAAGATGGAAGACCAGATTGCAGCCGAAGTCGAGAGAAGACTTAAGAAGATGAATCTTGGTATTCAGACTGTGGCTCAGGTTCAACCAGTTCAAGCAGTAAATTGTGAAATTTGTGGGGGGCCTCACTTCGCCATGCAACATGTTGCTACAGTACAACAGGTAGAAGAAATTAAAATTTTGAGGCAGAACAATCCCTACTCCAATACTTATAATCCGGGGTGGAAAAATCATCCAAATTTCTCCTAGACGGATCAACAAGGGAATGTTCCGAAGCAAGGACCCATCCAATATCACCAACCATACCAGCAACAATATCAACAACCTCAGAAACAATTCCGACAACAGGCTCCCCAAAAAGCACAATGGGAGATAGCAATTGAGAAGATGGGAACTCACAGTATGCAATTCCAAGAAGATACCAGAAATAATCAAAGGAATAATACAGCTGCTATCAAAAATCTTAAAGTTCAGTTGGGAAAAATAGCACAACAACTCTCCATGCATGCTCAAGGATCCCTCCCGAGTGCAACAATACCGAATCCAAAAAATCATGAGAATGTTAATGTTGTCACAACGAGAAGTCGGAGAGTTGTGGAAGAAGAGGAAGAAATGGAAACAAATGATTATCAATGTATAGAGGTGGATCTGGAAGTGAGAGAAAACAGGAAAGAACCAGAAAGAGCTTTACCACCCGTGAAGCCAACTGTAGAGAAAAAGAAAGAGGAGGCTAAACCACAGATTAAGCTACCTTACCCTCAGAGAGTGACGAAGAAAGATCCTAAAGAGAAGGACTTTGAGAAATTTATCTCAATGTTAAAAAAGTTAGAAGGCCATATGCCATTCTTTGAAGCACTCGACCAAATGCCCTTGTATAAGAAATTCATGAAAGAAGTGATAACTAATAAAAGACCTGTTGGAGATGAGCCGGTTGTTCCAAAGGAAAAGTGCAGTGCAATATTGCCGGAAAGGAAGATCCCAATCAAGCAGAAGGATCCCGGATCGATCGCAATACCTTGCACCATAAAAACATAAATTTCAAGAAGGTCCTCATTGATTCAGGTGCGAGTGTAAGTCTCATGCCATTATCCATTTTTAAAAAGTTGGGAATTGGGAAGGTGAGTGATGGGAGAACAAATCTTAAATTTGCTGACCACACAACTAAGCAATCATATGGGTTAGCTGAAGATGTGTTGGTGATGATTGATAAATTAGTCTTTCCAGTTAATTTTGAGATCACGGATATTCCTGAGGATGAAGAGACTCCCATCATTCTTGGTCGACCATTCTTGCTCACTAGTAGATGCAATGTGGACATTGAAAAAGGTACTCTGACATTGAAATCTTTTGAGGAGGAAATAACTTTAAAAGTGTTGGATATCAAGAAGCAAGGTGTAGGTGAAGGAAATCAAGCTTCAGTTGGAATGATCCAAATAGTGGGAAAAAGCAGAAGTGCAAGACCACCACCTGAAAAAGTCTCGGGCATAATCTCTAAGGTTGCAGTATCTTGGTCATCTATTACACATGGCAACACTTCAAGGTCCATTCATGAAATCAAGAAGAGAAAGAAAAAGAAACATCAACTGAAGTATATGGAGGTTGGAGGTGACTTAAGGGACAAAGTAGCGCTTATCTCTAAACCTGACTGGTTTTTTGTGGCGGAAAAGTCAAGAGACAAGGTGTGTAAGCTGAAGTATCCCCCATAGCTTTGGGGAGTAACCCGTTGAGCCATGCGGCGTTAAACGAAGCGCTACGTGGGAGGCAACCCACGCTTTTCTGATTAATTTCTTTCTTTTTGCTGTTTGTTTTGTTTTGGTTGCAGGAAATAATTTGGATCTTACATGTGCAAACGATGATGTAGCAGTGGTGTGGCTTTACCGTCAGCATCCTGAGAAGGATCTCAGTGAGTGACCTCTCTCACTCTTGTTCTAACACATTGGGGTCAATGTGTAGTTCAAGTTTGGGGGAAGATTTACTGCTTTTAGTTTTTCCTTTTTGTACGGGTCATGTCTGTTTTGTGTGTTGAAAACCATTCTGAATTCTCCCTAAATTTGAACCGTAAAATTTTTCTTGTGAATACTGTGATTTTGAGGTGGTCAAGAAAGTATATAGAGTTTGAGGGAAGAGGAGTTAGAATTAGGGACATTGGGAAAGTTTGAAAACTTAGGAATAACCCGAACACCCTAGATTCCTTGGAGTAAGGAAACGAGTCCAACGTGTAGATTTGTGCCATAGTACTTGGATTTGAGAAGTATTCCCCGATTAGTTCATAGTGATAGTCCGACATGACTAAAAAGAATTGCATGTACAGGGTTGATTGAGAGAATAACCAAGGCACCGAAAAAAAAATGAATAATGGCGATAAAGACAACTTGTCCTTCTAAGTTGGGTAACCCTCACCCGGTTACTTAGCCTAACGGCGGTTGAGTCTCAATTGTCGTCCCAAAGTGGACTAATAAACGCCAATGAGCGAGAAAAAGAGATAATGGTGCCTAGAAAAACTTTCGATCAATTTTGTACATGTGAGGGAAAACGAAAAATGCCTTAATCTGATTATCCGAATGAAAGGGGTAGAGAATCGAAGAAAAGACTTAAGCCCAAAGCATAGTTGGAGAGGTAACCGAAAGGGGGATTTGGGTCTGTGGTTTTACCGCGGTATGTGTTTGTGTAATACCTTTGTTAACGGACGAGTACCAAGTGAACTAGTTTTAGCCGATCGGAACAAAGACTCATGTATGAGTATCGACACACCTTACCTTCATAAGTCTTTCATTTGATATGTACCGTTTGATCTGAAAAATATTTATGCAAGCTTGTTGCTTGAGGTCAAGCAATGGTTTAAGTTTGGGGGAGTTTGATCAGTGGTTTTCTTACGTCTTTTCACTATTTGTTATAATTACCAGTTTGTTATTGTTTATTTGTTTTACTTCTCTTTTACCGCATTTATGCCGTGGTTGTGTTCTTTAGTGTTTTCAGGTTCACATAAACATTCATGAAGAATCGAAGTGAAACATCGAGAAAAATTGCAAAATTTGGAATGAAATTGGAATGAGGACAGTGGGCTGAGACGGGTGCCCGTGTCGCCTGACACAGCCCGTGTCAGAAGGCCTGGAGCAACACGAATTTGAAACTGAAGTTTTGAGAAAAAGGCAGAATGTTGACACGGGGGGTCGTGTCAGCTGACACGGCCCATGTCAGCTTGCCTGGCAAGAGAACGTGAAAAAATGAATTGGTGGTCAAGAGGCAGAATGCCAACACGGGTACCCGTGTCAGCTGACACGGCCCGTGTTGGCCTGGGCGAGAAAAATATTGACTTTTATTTTTAAAGTTGTTTTTGGGTGTCAAGGGGCATTTTGGGAATTTTGCACGGTTTTGAGTGTTTTGGAATTACTTAGGCTGTGTGGAGAGAGAAAGAAAGACACTTTTTACTTCACGAACAAAGTGACGATAGTGGGAGGCGATCAAGGAGATTTGGAGAAAAATATCGTTAATGCGCGGAAGGAATTGAAAGATCATTTTCACTCCGATCAAATTTTAATGTCTACTTTTAATCTTATTATTGTTTTTGTTTTGAATATTATGAGAGGCTAAACCCCCAATGCTAGGGGGTGTCCCTGAATTGTGATGTAATGAACCGTTGATGAATTATTTGATGAGTTTATGCTTTCTTACCTTAATCTTTTATTATGCAAACTATTTCATACTTTTTTCGATCGTACAAATTGGGAACGATTTATGATTAGGGATTTGGCCTGAAGAACCAATCTATTGTTTTGTATAATACATTACGGTAGATATTGCCTAGGAATAGGGATACCCCGTAGTGACTAAAAGACTTTGTCAGAACTATTGCTTGATGTTCTCTCTTGACTGCTAAGGAATTAGGGTCAAGGGGAATATCAAAGGTTTTTCGGTTAGGGAATTTATGAAAAATATTTGAGGGTCAGTAAAATTAAGGTTTGGAGGCATATCTCTTTGATGATAATTTAGGGTTCGTGCTGAGCAATTCATACACCCTTCCTAGCATAATTTCTCATAATTGTTAAAGTCATTTTATATTTCTGCTTATTTCTTTCTGTCATTAGAATTATAACAAAAATAAAAACCCCCAAAAGGAACTTTTGTTTAATTGAAATAACATCTGCACTTACAATTACACGCAGTCTTCGAGAGATCGATTCTGGGGATAACCCCTACTATTACTACATCGGTGAAAATAGTACACTTGCTATTTTTCCGATCACCTGACTAAATACCTGTAATCATGTTAACAAAATGGATGAGATGCAAATATCTTAGTGGGATTCTCCTATCTTAGGATCCCTCTTGGTAAAATGGGTATTCTACATTTCATTAAGACTCTGGTGAAATATTCCCTTACGGGATCTTACTAATTCTGGGATAATCTAATGTTTAAGTCTTCTTTTAATCATAAGGTTCCTTACTTTGATTTTTTTACACATAACATAATTCTCCAATGATTGGTACAACATTAGTCATTAGTGGTTAGTCTTCATCATAAATTCTTAATACCACTTATTAAGGTTGGTGTGTATCCTAGAAACAACAAAAACTAGGATACCCGTGAAGGTAACTATGTAATTTGTCATTATTGCAGAAGTCATGATCATTCGTCACAGACTTACACTTCTTATAGGTCGAGGTGTACCCTAGAAGCAGTTGAAACTAGATTACATGTGAGGCTAAATGGGAAATATATCATCTTTCATGGATACTTTTAGTAATATCAGAGTACCAATCATTAGAAGAAAGTCACACGGGTCTGGTCATTGAGATGTCGGATCACCATATGCATTGGTCAATCATCAAGAACAATCATACGTTAGATGGATTATAATTACTCCACTACAGGATAACTTACTCAATAAGCTTTCCAACGCACTTGACTGTGTTCCGTTCCAAGTTACTGAGCTCATGATACACTAAAATCAAGGTTACGTAAAATTCTGCACTGGAAGGCTTGCTTAGCCACATCCTGCGAGCACCAAACCGAGGCAAGGTAGAATGCAGAGTTTTCTGCAAAACTGCAGTCTCTCTTAGCGATAGGATAGCGAGATCAATGTGAAGCCTCACATAGTGAGAAAACCATAACTAATTTCTTCCTTGCATGAAGCCTCGCATCGCGAGACCTTTGGTCGCTTAGTGAGGAAATCCAAAATCTGAGTTTCTCCGTGCATGAATGCTTGCTTAGCGAAAATTTTGCTTGCTTAGTGAGTGTAACGCCCCGGTTTTGTCTTATTTATTTAATTGAGTCGATTTAATTATTTTTGTTTTATATTATTTTATTTTTGACTTTTATTTGACAATATATTATTTTTCATCGCTGTTTATGTTTTATCGCATTTTGAGAGCGTTTGCGAGATATTTGAGCTGAGGGGTAAAATGGTCTTTTAGGGGTTTAGATATTTATATAAATAGAAAGTGGAGTTAAAAAGAGAGAAAAGAAAAGGAAAGAAAAAGAAGAGAAAGAAAAGGAGAAGAAAGAAAGAGAGAAGAGGAGAAAGAGGAAAAATCGCGGGAACTCCGTTTCGAGCGCGATTAATCGGGTAAGGGTGAGAAGTTTCAATTATATCTTGCTTGTGTATGTATATGTGTTGTTTGTTGTAATTGTTTTGGTTGTTTCGCGACTTTTCTTATCGATTGGAATTAGGAGCGATTGATAGAAATTGATGTTTTCACGGATGAAATTCGATATAAACTGAGTAGAATACTTGTTATTAGGTTTGGATCATGTTTTGGTTGTTATAGCATGAATTGGAAGTGTTTGGGGTGGGAGAATGATGGATTTGGACCCAAATGACCTATGTTAGCGTTGCTGGGTTTTTCTGGTTTCGCAGGTTCGCACTGCGAATGGCCAGCGAAGGGGAAAGCGAACGTTCGCGTGAGGTTCGCACTGCGAACGTTGTGTTGTTTTTCTTTCTGCCACGGTTCGCTGGGGGATTCACAATGCGAAGGGGACATCGAAGGTTCGCTGGAAGTTTGCACTGCGAAACTGTAGGCTATTTTCCTTTCTGCCATGGTTCGCTGGGGTATTCGCACTGCGAATGAGGAAGCGAAGGACTCGCTAGGAGCTTCGCATTGCGAACATGACAGTTTTCCCAATTTGTTTTCTTTATAACTTTTGATCCGTAAGTCGGTTTGAGGCGCGGTTTGGTGCGTTGGAAAGCTTTTGACATGTTCTTTCTCATTAAAATGGTTTTGATATTGGTTGACTGATTTAATTATGTCGGGGGTTTGGAAATGTGTCGTTGGTCGGCTTTTACCGTCGTAACTGTGTGTATTTATGTGTTATCAGATAATATGCTTTTGATATACATCGTATGACTTGTGTGCTGATATGTAATATGAATGCATGTGATTAAATGATGTGATGATGGTTTGTGGCCTTATGGCAAGTAAATGCATTGTTTTGGGTTAAACTTCGAGGCATGATAATGATGTTGTGCGGTAAAATACATTGTTTGAGTGAATATCAATGTATGTTATTATGATGTGTTGTGGGTAGCATTTGATATGTGAATCCCTTGTGTAAGGAATTTTGATGATATGATTGTTGTGGTTTGTGGTTTGTGATGAAATGCACTGTTTGAAGTGTTTTCAATGCATGAATAATGATGATGAGATAATTCATATTGTTGAATTGTGGTGATGCATTTGATTGTCATGAGTTTTTGTGTGTCAAGCATCATGATATGCATCTTGTGATGTCGTGTGCCCTAGTGGGTGTGAGCGACGAAACGGTTCCAGAGGGAATCCGCTATAACATCGTGTGCCTTAAAAAAATAAGAGGACCTAAAGCGATGATTATAGACGATCGTGTGCCTTATACAACGAGGACCTAAAGCGATCGGATCGTGTGCCTTATACAAAGAGGACCTAAAGCGATCCATAAACGTCGTGTGCCTTAAAAAAATAAGAGGACCTAAAGCGACGGGGAACATCGTTTGCCCGACGGGGTGTTACATGAGTAATCCTAAGTAACAAGCGATGATTCCAATAGTTCCTGAGTGAACTAGTGATGAGATTGATGGATGGATGGTACCGCATATGCATTGCATAGAGTCGTTGTGTCGGTCTCTGTGCATTTGCATAAATCATGAATGGATTGATTATATGTGAGAATTGTGAATGGATGCATTATGTGTGAGAATTGTGGATGGATGCATTATGCGTGAGAATTGTGAATTGATTGAGCATGTGTTGAGATTTATGTTTGAATTGGTGAAGATTAGCCCTCCGGTCTTTCGTCGGTCTTGGTGTCTGCTCTGATACGTAGCACGAGAGTCGGGGAACGATTATATTATATATGTATACATTGTGGGATCTATTTTGTATTAACTTTGTATGAATATTTATATGTTATAAAACAATTTATTTTGTAAAACAAGTCGGTTATGGATCTTTCCGCTTTATTTCATAACTGAAGTTCCTTTTATATGGAAAAAGTTTCCCTTTGAGGTGTTTCCATTTTGTGTTATGTATCAAAACTTTTTGAGCAGGGATTTCTGTAAATGTGGCATCCTTGATTCTGTCGGAAAAATAAATTTTTAGTTACTCTGATTTATTTATGTATTATTTATTCGCGATGGGAATTGGGGTGTTATAATGAGCGTAGTAGAACAAAGCGCATTTTAAGGCTCATAATTCCAAAATTTTCACAACAAGCAACAACACACCTAGAAGATTAAGAACACAATATACACCTGCAACACAAAATTCACATAACAAGGCAAATAAGTAACATGCAAGATCAAACATCACACACACAAACCCCAAATCCCCTCATGCAAGGTCTCATTCCTACATTGTTCTAACCATCTATCTAAGAACCCCACCCGTGTTGAACGTGATTCTGAACCGAGATGAGTTAATGATGATGATGATCACTTGAGGTTTGCTTAATACTCCTTCTCTTCAAAGTGTTCAACTTCACCTGCAAAAGCTAGCTCACACCAATCTTATACTTCCTTACTCTTCCTCACTTGATCTTGATTTCCCTCTTAGGTTTTGATTTGAAGTTTTTGCTACATATAGACAAAAGAGAATTCTAAGTTCTCCTAACTTGGTAGAACATAACACAAGGATAGACTTTAGTATAATACTCGTGTCATTTAACCAAATTACTAATGCATGTCTTTACCTTTCGAATTATGGATTAAGGCTCCCATTAATTCTCCTAATTGCTTCATTAGATGTCAATTTACCAATTAACAAGTATTGAGGCCCCTTAAGAAAATTAGGGTATTACAGGCTCTACCACCTATAACTAGTATGCACTTATCCACCAACAAATTTTGAGACCTCAACCACTCTATAAATAAAGGTTTTACCTTCTAAGTATAACTACAAAATCAATTAACTTTTCTTATACATTCTAGTATACTATCTAACTTTAGGCAGATAATTTTCCATAGGCACACCCTCCACACAAACATCCATAAAATTAGAGGACAAAAAAGTGATTCTAATACCACGACTACTAAAGCAAAGCTCACATCACATGTTCTGTGGTATTTGGATCGAACTCTAACCTCGACAAGGTTAGTTTCATGGTTCAACAATAGTCGAAGATGTGCATGCCGCAGTCAAAGTCTGTTCTTGCATGCAGATATATGTTAGCTTGTTGTTTAAGTTAGCATGTTGAATTGGGTCACTCTATTTGGCCAATTGTTTAATATATTAGTTGAGAGTTAGAGTTTAGTTTTCTTATAAATAACATACTTAGTCACCACTTCTCCATCAATCCCTGGTAATCCTATTTAGGCGGAGAAAGTGGTGGTTGAGATTCAATTGTAAGCATTATTCTCTAATGTATAATTGAATCAAGAATTCATTTTTAACTACTTTGAATTATCTTTCTCTTCTCTTTTATATATTTTTTTCTTTTTCTTTATGGTTTTCTTGTTAATAAAAAAATCGATCATACTCTATTTTTTAGACATCACTTTCACAACAGGTTCAAACTATTCATCCAATAAATTTATACGAACAAAATCCAAATCCAATTGACCTCAAAATACCGTTAGCTAGTGATACGGTTTATTTTAATTTTCAAGATAACTAGTTTAACCAAATAAAAAAATCAATATATATTTGATTTGATCAATTTCAATTTTTTATGGAACTCGAATAAAACTACACAAATGAAAAAACAGGATAAGAACATGATATCCTCTGTAAACAATTACAGGATCAATTTTTCGAGGCGACACAAACAATAATGAATGACACAACTTTCACTCAAAAAATTTAACATCAATGTCTTCTCAAAATTGGATTTGAGAACATGATCTCTAATTCAGTTGTGAGAGATCTCTATCATTTCATCAGAATGCTTTTAATTACATATTTAATTATTGAACTATGTTAAATGTCTAATATAGTCCAATATAAGCGAGTTGATCGTTTAAAAAAAGAGTGTAATAAATATGCACTCATAGTATAAAATAATTTTATACTATCAGTCAATAAAAAGTCATTACTCAACTATATTATACTATTAACTTAAAAATTACAGCATGATGTGCCAGAATATATAATAGTGATTGCTTAACAATATAAAATTATTTTTCATTAACAGTGTATAACTCATTTTCTCTTAAAAAATGTTTAATATTTAAAATATAAAAAATAAAAGAATTTGTTTTTGGATGATCTAGACTTGTTGTACTTTTAAATCTAACTTCTTATTAAATAAAATATATAGTTTGGTTTGTTACTTGGATGCTGAATTTTAAATGATGTAAAACCAATAACAAAATAAGTAGAAACCATATATATTTGAATTCAAACAAAGAGAAAAACAAAACCGAGTGTTGTCGGTTTTGTCAATACACCCTAGCACGCTGCACGAGCTATTGTCAAAGTATAATTGATGACATGGTGAAAAATGAGACAAAAACGCGTGAGTGATTTCCAAGGTGCATGCTTAAGGCTAATGACTATGACTATGGTGACAACTACTGCGTATCGATTCTCTTAATATAGTCAAATCTAATAGATTGTGTGTTTGCTCAATGGCTTGCATTTTATTCAATAAAATATTTCTCATTATGACTTTTCACCTCCTCTTCTTCTTCTTCTTCGAATCTCTTTTTTAACCTTTTGGCTTCTGTTTCTAGCCATCTACTTATTTTTGTTTCATCTACAAGTATATTGACTTTTAATCAATTCAACAAAAGTGAGAGATTTTATTTGGGCTCGTGACTAGAATTAATTAGTATAGGAATGTGTCTAAGTTGTTGACTTATTACTATTTGTTACTCTCACCGTCCAACAATGAGTGACCAATTTAAAATAAAATGATGTTCTAAAATATATGACCCATTTTAATTTTCAATGCAACTTTTACTATTTTACCCTCTAATTAATATTACTTTCATTATTTCAATACATTATAGGGGTACTTTAGTAAAAATATCATTCTTTTTCCTTCATTTATTCATTTTTTCTTAATCTGTGTGAAAAATCAACTGAATCACTCATTGTAGAACGGATGATGTACTTGACTATTTACATTGTTTTTTATAAATTATATAAATTGTTGGTTTGTTATTATTTGTAAGTTAGTCCATATTCAATAAAAAAAAACTATTATATCTGTTCATTTCTTATAATAAGAAATTATGAATAAATAAATAAATAAATAAATAAATATATAAATAAAAGGGAACAATAAATTAATGAAATTATATTTATTGATTATTGTTTATTTATATTCCCTTTGTCCTATGAATAAGTGTAAAATGTAATTAACATGTCTATTTCATTTCATGTATATGTCCCAAAAATATTTTTTGTAGATGTATTAGTTAATTTTTTATTATAATATACTTAATGATATTAATTATGAGTTTATTTAAAGTATAAATATTAAATATATTTAATAAATTATAAAATAATTTATATTTATGGACATTTTTTGAGCTAAAATGAGTACTTATATCTAAGAGCAGAGGATAAATGGTAATACTTGGAAACAAATTTATGTCACATTGAAAATTAAAACAAGGAACATTCTTTTTAAAATATGACAAATGAAGATATATATATATATATGGGTTATGCTAATGCACACCCATGTAGGTGTGCATTAGCAATATACTCCCTCTGTTCCTTTTTAAGTGTCATTTTTTGACATTTTACACTTACCAATAAAATTAATAATTATAGTTACTTTTCAAACAATAATGCTCTTATTACCTATAATATCCCTAATTCTTTATTATATTCATCTAACTTTTTCTCTCAATTTAATGATTACTTAGGGGTAATTTTGACAAAAGTACAATTAATACTATCTTGAATTTTGCAAGTGCCAATTAAAAGGGAACAAAAAATTATTCTAAAAATGACACTTAAAAAGGAACGGAGGGAGTACTCTTTAGTGTATTTTTGTGTGGGGTCCACCAATTTTGGGTGGGACCCACATTAGAAAGATGAAGAAAAAAAAATAGAAAGAAAATAGATGTAGTGTATTTTTGTGTGGAGCCCACCAATTTTGAATGTATGTTAACATTTCCCTATATATATATATATTGTTTTAGGTTGGCCTAGAAGTCCTACAATCATGGCTTTGAGAAAGTAATAATTCATAAGGTTACTTGTAAAGTGGGAGTGTTATTATGGGTTAGAGAACATAATATTTGAACATTCATATCCATTCAAAAACTCCGCGCATCCATCGTCTCAAGATTAGTAAATTGTTATATATAATCATTTATAATTATATAAAGAGGAAACACGTCATTTTCTATATGCAGGTTAAATTCAAACTCCATTCACTCATCTTACTCTCAGACTGACTTGAGCGTCAAAATACTAACCTTGCAGGTCATCCTCATTCTCACTATACCAGAAGTTCAAGTCCACTGTTGTGAACTGCAATCTTCGTTCTCCGGTCAATTTTGATTCCTTTGTGAAACAATGACGATGTCTGTGGGAATCAACATTTGATTATCACATTTCCACGTTCAAATATTTATCTCTTGATTCATCGAACTGGAGCTGCTTTAGTCTAGCAATTCAGATTCCCTAACATCGAGCACTAGATCTCAGTTCTTGATTTGCTCCGTTGGTAGATCAAATATGATTATTAGTTTCTCAGGTCTTTGATTCATATATCTTTCAACTATGGGAAGTTCTAGAGCCACTTGCTTCACAACTTTGCATGAAACCGCCACAATTGTTTAAACCACGAGAAATCTTCCGCCTCCTCCTAAAAATAGAGGCAATCAAGCCATTGCGAGCAATCCGCTACATCAAGATACCATTGGAGGTGAGAAAAACACAAGAAAGGGGGTTTGAATTGGGTTTTTAAAACAAGAGCTTTTTTACCAACTCAAAAATCCAACAATCAAAAGATTGAATAATGAGAAATGCACAAGGATTTTTATCCTGGTTCGCTTGAAACTCAAAGCTAATCCGATCCACCTGCCAAGGTAATTTCGCCTTATACACAAGGACTTAATCCACTATAATCAACTTATTTCAAATGCACTAGCAACAACTGGTGACTAACAAACCACAATGACAAATTGTCAAAGTCTTCTCAAGGATTCTAACCTAACTGGTCCCTTAAGGAAATACAAACAACAAGTTTGAATAAAAATTGTGTTACAAGTTGCTTCTACAGAAGCCGATTTTACACAAATGAAATACAAACACATAAAGAAAATTATGCACAAAGTTGTAAGCTTTTCATGTAGAAACAGTCTTGTAAAAATTGGTTGTTTTCTTCAAGCCTCCAAGTCCTCTTTATATAGCATGAAAAAGGAACCGTTTGTAGCTGGGAAAATTTTGAGATTAAGGTATTGATTAACTTAACTTATAAGCATGAGTCGCCACCGCACTTTATTTTTCCAAAGAAATGGAAAAAGAACGAATAAAACCCATAGAAGTTTTAAAACAAAACTAATAAAACAGAGAGACAAGGGGTAAGGGAGTTGGTTATGCAATGGGAAGGTGTTAGCATCCAAAACATTTGTAGTACTCTATAGGAACCTCTTGAAAATCTATGTTTGCCTTAAAATGTGTTGTTTGAAAAAGATTAGGAGATGAGAAGAGAAATATTTTTTAGGGTGTTGGTGTTTGACAAGACTTCCTGAGCCTAGTGTCTACGTACCCACAAAGTGCAATTGAGGATTGAAATTCTGGCCTATGCAGACAGCAGATGTCCTAACACATGTCAAGACATTGTACTACATAATCATTTAAACTCAAAGGCGCAACAGCAGACTGATACATTGAATATCAGAACTGCACACTCACAGATGTCACGACATCTGATCCAACATGTCAGTCAAGAACAATAACAAAATTGTAAATTGCAGAATGTTAAATAAGACATTATGTGTTAACCCAGTTCGGTGCAACTCACCAACATCTGGGGGATACCAATCCAGGATGAAGACTTTACTATATGTAGAACTGTTACAAAGCTAAACTCCCTCGTTTACAACTTTATACCTAACATCTACCCAATGAAAATCTTTACCAAAGCTAAACTCAAACGTTTACAACCCTGACATGAGATACCCCACTCACATCCTAATCACAACTTGTGATATCTCTGTCTTCTACCAATACAGAACCTGTCGCGGTTTCTTGACCTCCAAGTTATCCTGGATTTGCTTCAAATCTTCGTCCAAGAACAATACAACACCCATTACCTATAAGCTTCTGGTTGTGTTCCTGTACCTATGACTTCCACTCTGCATCCCATATTACAGAGTGGAGACTTACAACTCCTAAGAGAGCTAACGACTCTCAAACCTTAAACCCTTATTCAACACAAGAGAATTAGGTTACCAAGTTACAAGTGATACAAAAGTACAGTCTATTTAACCCTAGGTCTAAGTCTCCTTATATAGTCTTCTGTTGTCTTGGGCATTCAAACTTTTCTCCTTTATCCACTCTGCAAATTCGCACCAAATCTTTGACAGATTTGTTGAATAATTAAACCTGCTATATTTGTAAGATGTTAGGACATCTTCTTCAACATCTTTAATCTTGAGCAGATTTCTTCATCTTTATCATATTCATGTTTTACCAAAATTTCGTCAAACCACAAGAGCTTTAAATCTCCCCCTTTTGACAAATTTTGGCTAAAACATTCCCTTCTGTGCTGGATGAGTGAGATTGATAAAGGTCCATGAGTCCTTTCATCTTGAGAGTTTCTCTTCTGATATCTTCTTCATGAATTCCAGAAAGAGCTTAAACAGTCGTGACATGGAGTTCGTAAAATATGTAACTCAGATCACAAGTCACAAAAGAAAAAAAGTTAAGATATCGGAGCATCTTATCCAGCATTCTTGCAGAACAACTGCAGGAATGTACCCAGAAAGCAACAGAAAAAAAAGACTTCTTCTCTCCCTTTTTAGCCAAAACTTGGAAAAAATGACCACAACAACTCCAAACCCGGACGTAACTCACCCAAAATTTGAAAAATGCCAACGATCACTAAAGGAGTGATGAGACTAAGAAGAATCGATACAGTCTTATTTATAGCCAATCAATTCCCTTAGGAATTAACGAACCACAGAAAATGACTCTGGTCAATTCACAGATTCATTAACCGAAGAAAATCACTCCACTAAATGCTCACCGGCCAAGACTGTTGACTGTTCCTTCTTTTAAGAACACCGACCAACAAACCCATTATATCCAACATGTTTAACAACAATGTCATGACATTGTGTCAGACATTGTCTATTCTTCATAGGAACTTTTCTGATTTTGGACTTACAGAAATTTCTTCACAAATTTATGATCCCAGTCTGCAGAGAAAAATAAATTCCCCCAAACTCAATCAATGATTCTTAAGCGTCCAATAAGAACCATATCACATGCACTGCCAAGTCTCCCACAACTTGCAACAATACAACAATGTCAAGACACCCTCCTTGACATCTCACCTTGCTTGACGCACAAATGCAAACTGGAACTTCAACTGCATCCTCGCAGTAATTCATCTTAGATCAAGGGGCATCTCCCCCTATCTAAGGTAACCAGTGCTCCTCCATAGAACACCTAAGCTAATGAATGGAAAACATAAGACGCATCTTCATGTCTTCAAGAGCGCACCCTCAGTTCAACTTACCAGCTGAACACAATCATCAACTCTCTTATTGCTTCCTCTGACAAGAAACAATAATAACTCACACATGATCACCATCATGCTACCCGTGAGGAAATGTATACCAACCATAACAAACTCTTGGCTTGAGATCAAAGTCCCATTGATCCCCCCCATCCTGCAACCATCTATACACCACACGAACTCCTCTTGAATTCTCATGTATAGACTTCTAGCTACTTGAGGCACAAACCAATTGAATCAGAATGCTTCACATTCCTCAAAGAGACGCACAGGGCCCCTTAGTTTGTTATAATGATGTCAGCTATCGTATGCATGCTCCAGAACTTCACAGCTGCTAAACTGATCCACTACTAGTATGACTCGTAGCCAGGGTCAACATCCCCTTCACAAGATTTTCTACTGACCTTACCCATCCAGAAATAGAGATAGACACCCCATAATCCAAGACAGTAATTCCTTATCATTCTCCCTAACCTGGAATACTTCTGATTTTTGGTGAATACCACTTTTGAACGCATCAGAAACCAGACCTTCATGCAATCAACATATGATCCACTCCAGTCTTCCAAACACTTACATCATACTTCCAAGACAATTCTTCTACTCCATCATTCTCCCATATGACAGTGTAAATACTTCTTAGACACGATGCAAGTAACCATTCCTCACAGAACCTGAAATCCTCCACCAAGGATAACCAACCCAAAGATGTTCTAACATCAGTTATGACATCTTCCACACATCAGAGACACCACACACCATGGTTCTTGATATGCTCCACCACTGGACTTACTATCACCATAGTAATCCACACTGAAGATCTTCACACATCACTGCGCCACCAGCTTGAACAAAGAATACTTCAGAAACCCAGAGAGAAATAAACTCTCATCCACCAAAAGAAGGTATGCTTCCATTCTCAACCCAGAACTTCTGCCACAAGCTCCCAGAGAACCAGAACCTCCTTCCAATTTCAACTAACTACTCTTTTGTACAAGAGCAATCAGTTTCAAGCATCCTGCTTGAATGCACACAATGAAACCAACCAAATGCCACTTTTTGATTGATCTCAATCTTCTTCAGAACTCCCATAAGATACACTGATCCATTAATGAAGAAATGCCATAATAGGAATTCCAGTCAGAGAAGCTCCCATCTTTTCTGGGATTGAAGAAATGCCTTCCGCCAGAGACATTGCCAGAGTGACCAGAATCAGGTTATCTGACGTCCAAGCCAACCTGACTAGGCCTTGTACTTCAAAAATAGAGGAAGTGAAGCTTTGTTTGAATCAACCCTAGCTCTGATGATCTATGGTTTGTTTCTGTTCCCAAATGCCAAGAACTTTGTGGATACCCAAGCTATTCAACTTTTTGCAGTCAACAATCCAGCCCCAACACTGCTAGCTGATGTTTACCATTCCATACAGACCAGATACACAAGAGGCTGTGGGCCAATTGTTTGCTGCGTAGCCCTCTTTTACAAGTGGTTCGTTTTTTATCTGCCGAAGACTCCGACTTTCTGGGAGGTTAAAGACTGTAAGATTTGGTCTAAAAAGCTGATGGAATTGAAGCATACCGACATCGAATGGTATGATTCAATCGACGAAGGAATCATCATAATCCATAGCTGTAGGGATTACCCTAATGTGCCTCTCATGGGAAGAAACGGTTATATAAATTACAACCCTATCCTTGCACGCCGTCAGCTGGGTCATCTGAAGGAGGGAATTCCAGATGACGAGGATATGAAGATGATGTTTTATGATGAAAGAGGAGGTTTTGAAATGAAGATGCGGTTGGAGCGCGCTTGGCGCCAGATTAACAGACAATTATGGAAAGCTGAATGCCCAGTCACAGAGGCTCACTTGCAATGGTCTCGTGATATAGCTCGTGTAATGATGAAACCACATCCTCACCATGAATCACCTACCAAGATAAAGCAGAAGATGGTGGAAGAGTTAGGAGAATTGGTTCTCGCAAAGGAGGAAACAAAGGAACGTATTGTAGCAAGCGATTTTGGACGCGGTTCTTAAGCGCTGGTCGCTCTCTGCGGTTTGAGCTTTAACTACAGGTCGATTCATTTTTTATCCTATTGTGAGCTGAATAAGGAAGGGAAATAGATGTCTCCAATTAACCCTGCTTTGCATACTGAGTTTAAACATCGGTTTGTTAGGTTACGGATGCTATCAATGTGGGGGGCCTTTGTACTGGTTATTTGTATTTTCGCCAATACTGTTTTCTTTCTTTTTTACCTGGGCAGAAGGTTTCTGGCGGGGAACAAGGATTAGGATGTTAGGACTGATGCTTTTGAAATACTGCTTTTGATTGATGGAGATATGGGATTTGGGTTTTTTGTTGATTGCGCTCGCTAAGATCTTTTCTTTCGATCTTATGCCTACGTATTCCCGTTTACCGAAACAGGGAAATCAGAGCGTTCGTAGTTCCTCCTATTCTATGGGAGGAAATTGGTTTTTGGTGTCTTATTCAAAGCCCAAGACGTGAAGTGAAAGGTGGTTTGTATCTTGTTCAAAGCCCAAGATGTGAAGCTGAAGGTGATTTGTGTCTTGTTCAAAGCCCAAGACGTGAAGCTGAAAGACCTCAACTTTAGAGAGAATTTGTCATCTCTAAAGAGGGGAGAAGGAGAATTACTTTAACCGGGATACGCGGATCCGAGCAATGCCATAATTTCCGAAGAAATGGTTTTAACCTGAAGGAGAAGACTTTAACTCAGTGTAGAGCAATGCCATCTTTCCTTAGGAATTTCTCATGCTAAAAGAGGAACAGTGGCATGGATATAGATGATCCAGAGGCTTGCCGCTTACAGCGATTAGATGAAGGGAAAGGAGTTGTTGATGTTTGTGTACTGTGAACGAGGTACAACTTTGATGCTAAGAGGTTAATTGGATCAACCGGTGGTTTTATTATACAAAGCCTAAGAGGAGGCTAATTTCCGCTAGGAAAATCATTATACAAAGCCTAAGAGGAGGCTATTTTGTGTCTCGTACAAAGCCCGAGAGAGAGGCTAAAAGTTTTGACTCAACAAGAGAGTCTCTGTATCTCATACGAAGCCCGAGATGGAGGCTATGTCAGTTAAGTGACAGGTCCAGTATACTGATTTTGAAAGAGAAAATCAGTTCTTATATGAGCATCACTGTACTCATGGGTTAGATCTGAGGATCGGGGTGGTCTCCTTTTCTTTGAGGAAACTGGAAATCCAAAGGGTGTTGAGACTGTCCGAGTCTGCGGGTTTCCTTCCTATTTTAACGAAGGGGTCACTTGAGAATGTCTTTTGAGACTCAAGGAAGTTAGACTGTCCGTGTCTAGAGTTTTATTTTTTGGTACTATGTTTTGAGAAACAGTAGTAGACTCTATGAAAGGACTGTTCTATGGAGATGACTAAGTTCTGTTCCTATACCTCTAGTAGGTCGTCGGGACAATTTGTACAAAGCCCAAGAGGAGGCTGGAAACTTTTAAGAAGCCGACGGGTCCTTGTACGAAGCCCAAGAGGAGGCTATCATTCCCGGAGGAAGAGATCATTATACGAAGCCTAAGAGGAGGTTGTGAATACTTCTAAGAAGCCGTAGGGTCCTTGAATAATGCCCAAGAGGAGGCCGATGCTTTTAAGAAGCCCGTGGGTCTATCATCTCCTTTCCATTAGGAGAGATAACTCTTTTAAAGATAAAAACCACTGGTAAACGTGCGAGGTTTACTATCCAGCGACTTTTAGCTTTTGAAGAGGGTTCCTTAGTTAAGGTCCAAGATTATGACCGTAGTGGGTACCCAAACCCCGAGACATTCAAGGCAAGCTATCCACAAGGAATATATCAAGTCAGGAAAGTTCGAGAATTTGGAAGAAACTCAAAGATGCCATTCACGGAGAATACATTCATCTTGGGGAGTAGAGCTTCTTGACGATTCCTAAGGAGGACAGCCGAAGAGAAGACTGTATCTGGTGCTCCTATTGGGGATCTAGGCGTCTACTTCTACGAATAAATGAAACGGCGTCACCTAGTTCTAGACGTAGTAGCCGGGGAAACTCGAAATATCTATACTATTATTACACAGTAAATATGAGTTTATGAAAGGAGACTTACAGTGAGCAGCCCCACAATACAGTTTATAATATGAAAGCAGTAAATGAAAGCGATAACCACTTACTCGGTTGGAGTGCTTCCATGCTGTTTGGTTAGTTGTTCAACAAAGAAAGATTGAAAACAACAGTATATTCAAAATCAAAGGAGAAAGTGCTTTGAAAAAGAAAGATTTGGGGCTTACAGCTCAAGGAGAGGCCCAGGGTTTTATCAGTGAGCGCACTGTTTGACTTTGTACAGCGGGACTTATACAAGTGACTGGGGCCCAAAAAGGTTTTCTGTACAAAGGGATGGGTCTTACACTCTCTCAAGAGGCCCAAAATGTTTTGAATGGGTCTTATAGCTCAAGGAGAGACCTAGATGATTTTTATTTTTAAACGAGCGACGATCGCGCCGTTTACTTGTACAGAGGGACTTATACAATGAGTGAGGCCCAAAAAGTTTTTGTACAAGGGGTGATGGGTCTTACACTCTCTCAAGAGGCCCGAAAAGGTTTAAATAAAAAAAAAGTGGGGCTTATAACACGAGGGTAGGCCCAAATGATTTTTCGTTTAAAAATGGCGATCGCGCCGAGGTTTTCTTTTAACGCAGAGGGACTTATACAATAAGTGAGGCCCAAAATGTTTTGGTTAAAAGGGGATTGGGTCTTACACTCTATTAGAGGCCCAAAGTGTTTTAAAAATGATTTATGAGGGTTGAATTAATCCAAAACCCTAATTTGTTTTTCAAAATGTATTTAATTGAATAAAAATTCAATTAAAATGATCAAAAATTGTTTAACACATGGAAAACAAATTGTGATCTTGGATTAATGCTTCAAAAATTAAGTATTGACCTACAAAATAATTAGAAACCATTAAAAGTTGCAAAATCAATGTAGAAAAAATATTTAAAATGCTAAAAACAATCAAAATATTAATTCTTTACAAAAATATCAATTATATGAAATAAATAATATTTTTGGGATTTTTTGTGAAAATAAAATATTTTAATATTTTTGTGAATTATTAAAAAAAGAATCAACTCAAAATCATTAAAACTCAGAGAGAAATTAATTTTTGAATCAATTAAACAAAATCACAAAATTCAAATATTTGAATTTATGAAAAATGGCGCCAAGAACAGCTGAAGAACACGCGCGTGTTCTTGGTTTCTCAGATTTGCATTTTCTATCCAATCTCCATGAATACGTAATCATATCATGCAATCCACATATCATTATGCTCGTCTCAACCTCACGATCATGTCTATGTACTTTAATTTCATTTAAATTAAACATACAACAAGAAATCACGAAGAGACCTCAAGAACCCTAATTTCTGCATGAAGGCTAGGATTTTTGATACACGATTCAAACAATTCAATTAATTGAGGGAAAACATTCCATGCATGATTTTGAACATATGGCCAAATTATTGTGCGAGGAAATATGCATAGATTGAGAGATGACCAAGTATGTGCTTACCTCTAGGCCGTGACAGCAAGTTCAAAGTGATTTTTGATTTGGAGGTGTTACAGATGAGTGGTGATGATCTGAACAGCTTCCCTACACCCTATGGATTGTGTTTGGATGGTTGGACTTGATTGAAATTGGCTGGATCATTTTGTGGTACCTCAGCTGCACTTTGGTTAAAACCTTGAGCAACCAGCTGGTGATTTTGTGAAATTGATGTTTCAGAAGTAATCTAAGTGTTTGATCAGCTCATATGTGATGTATGTGAGGTGTGTGAGTGATTGGTTTGATTGGAATTGCTCTCAAACTCAAAACCCGATAGTGACTTGCCTTAGAAGGCAAAATTGGAGTGAAAGAAGAGATTTTGAGGAAAGCATCTGTTAGATGGCTTTGGTGTACTCAAACTGATCACAATTGAGCTCTATTTATAGTAGAGCAAGTTTGTTTTGCAAGGAATAGTGCATGGCAGCTGGTAAGTAGGTTTGGCCAATGTTGGCAAATGAAAATCCAAGTCTCCTCTAGCCATTGACTAGAGGTTAGGGCACAGAGCTTTGGTCCCCTTGGTCTTGGATAAGTCTTGACTGATTTCAGATGAGAATGGCTCAGTCCATGCCACCTTGATGGTTCCATTGAATGCCTCATTCCAAATTTGAAGTCTTGTCCCTATTTTGGCCATTCTAGGTTCAACATGCTATTTCTTGTTCCATGGACTTTGGAGGCTTGGCTCAGTGATTGTCCCCTTTAGATTCAATCCTCTGAGGTGTCCAAGTGGATAGGAGCAATTGAATTTGGCTGATTTTGGCAAATCGACCAAAGTTGCAAATTCTGCCTTGCCTTGACAGATTTCAGCAAGGCAACTTGGCAATGTTGTATCTCATGGTGTAGGTGGAATTTGACAATGTTCTTGGCCATTTTGGAAAGCTCTTACATGATACAACAACTGTTTGAACAAGTTTGGTTTTGATCTCTTTTGATTCCAAGTGAAAAATCCCCCTACATTTGGCAAAAAGTGAGGCAGAATCTGACTTAGTGAAAATTTCACTAAGTGTTGGAAAAAGTGACATTTTCACTTTTCAGCCACTTTGATCACTCCATAACTCAAAATCCTTAATGAATTGGAATGACTTGTAGTTGAAGTTTTTGTAGGTGATAATGAGGGCTACAAATCCATCTTTGGATGAGAAAAAATGGCCTTGTGGTTTAGGAGTTATGGTCCTTCAAAGTTGGTACCTTTGCCACTTTATTTTTAACATAGAAAAATTTCTAAGTTTTATGGTTACCCCTTTTACAAGTTATCTCACTTTTCTTGATTTTTCTTGATGAATGATGATTCAAATCATACATTAACATCATTTTAGGGTTAAAAATCCATTTTGGTGAAAAATCTCAAAAAGTCAAAGTTGACTTTTGTGCACAGTTGACTTTTTATCAGATGAATTCCAAACTGTGCAATTCTTCAGGAAATCATGTCCTTGACCTAAATCAAACTTGATGGACATGTTCCATGGGTGTCATAGGGTATATTCAATCATGTATTAGGGTTTGGGAGCATGTCCTGGTCAAAAGTCAAAGTTACAGTTGACTTTTCCCTTAAAACCCTAATTGTGGTGCAGATGAAATTGAGACTTATTGCTCAAGCTTCTTGGATCAATCCATTGTTCCAAATGGATCAATATGGTATATTAGAGACCCTCAAATCCTCTCTTGAGGTCTTGGCTCATGATTTGTCCCAAAAGTCAACTTAGGGGTGAATTAGGTCAAGAAACCCTAATTCCTGATTTTTGATGAATGCATCCCCTGAGGCAAAATTGACTTGATGCATGGGTTCATGAGGTTCCATGAAGTATATTAGGTTATGTTTTGGATCATTGCCTTGTGCCCAGATGAAAATTTCCATCTGGAGGCTCTGGTCGACCAAAACCCTAATTTGGTGACACTGTCGATCTTGAGACTTGATCCACCTAGAAGGGAGCAGCCTTGTGCTTAATCCTTGAAGTGGGTGTCCTTTTTGATCCATTGTGGATGTTTAAGAGATTAGACAAGTTGAAGATCATGTCATTTCTTGATTGATCCTTTGTCTAAGCATTCAGAGAGGGCTTGAAACCCTAATTTTGATTGTAGTGGATGCTCACCCATCTTTGGGGAGACTAATGAAGCATAAAGGTACATCCATATTGTGATGATGATTTTCACAATGATGGGAAATCTAAGTGGTCAAAATTTGGGGTATTACAGATGCCCCTATTTAATCTTCTTGGACCCGAAGGTGTGAATGACGAAGGTATTCGGGCATTCGGGGTGCAAGAGGATTAAATATCGGAATACCCGAAATTTTGATGGTGGTTATGAATGGTAGCTTACGTATTCATCTTCTTTAGCTAAGCAATGATGCTTAGAAAAGGTAAACTTCCCCTCGATCTTGGTTTCCTACCAAGAACTGGTCTCAGTCTCTTTTGAAATAAACTTCCCCTCGATCCTGGTTTCCTACCAAGGAACTGGTCTTAGTTTCTTTTGAACTTCCCCTCGTTCTTGGTTTCCTACCAAGAACTGGTCTCAGTCTCTGAAATGAACTTCCCCTCGTTCCTGGTTTCCTACCAAGGAACTGGTCTTAGTTTCTTTTGTCAACTTCCCCTCGATCCTGGTTTCCTACCAAGGAACTGGTCTTAGTTTCTTTTGTCAATAAACTTTATTGACAAGGGACGCTATGTGTAGCGGTTTTCCTTCAAACTTCTCGCCGAATTTTCCTGGGGAGATGCCATTTGAGTAGAAAATGTTTTGTTGTCAGACTTGCTGGGGACCCTAGTCGTCTGAGTTGTAGAGTTGTACAAACTTCTCCGTTAGAGACGCCATTTATTTCTACTGGGGAAAGCAAGTCTCTTGAGAGATTGTTTTCATTTGGGATCTTTCATCATACTTTTCTCGGGATCTTCCCGGAGAAACGCCATATGATGGGGTCCAATTTTGAGGTGCCGATGACCTTTTCACCAGCGGTTCTTTCGGAGCGAAACTGGCATGCTGCCGAATCTTTGATTACGAGGCTTTCGCTATGGATTTTCCTTAATCCAGGAAAGCTAGGATATCATCTTCAATGGCGAAGAGTGACATCTGTTGAAGGTTCTCTGGCTTTTCAGAGGTTCAAGTTATCAAAGTGGTCGAGTGCCGACTCTGATCTAAGGATACACTGGTGGCGAGATTGTGCAGACGCAACATTTCCTGACGAGGAAAGAACTGACAAGCTCGATTGAGAAAACTATTTATCACTAGGGGACAAGACCGGCTAGAGTGATAACAATGCAATATGAAATGTAAATGCAAATAAAAAATGCATGAAGTACGTATGTATATGCTGACAAAACAGACGCGACATACAAACTAATGGATGAACACAATTGGATACTCGGCCATGGCGGGGTGAAGAAGTATCGTTGGTTCAAAATAGCAATCCCACCTTGCTTAGGAGAGATAGTCCCGCTGGGAGCTATGTTGATCGGGCTTAGGAGATGAGAACTCGGCCGAGGCGTGTCAGACGAAACAAGGTCTCTGACACAGTTGATCCCTTCATTCAGGCATACTGGCTTAGAAGGAGTACTTTGATTCTGCACTTTGAAGTTCGCTTACTTCGGGAGAAGCGATCGATGTTCTTCTGATGTTCAAGAGTCAAAAGAAATGCCATCTTTAATTTAAAAGCAGAAAAAGTTTAACAAGTAAATTTATTTTTGTTTTATTTCAAGAATCGCTGATTAAGTTTAAACAACGTCGTTCTGTAAAGCTAAAACAAGTAAAGAATTACAAACAAAAGCACAAGGGCTCAAATTTTATTGATAAGATGGAGATCAGCCAAACGCGTGATTCCAAAGAGTATATACAAAGTTAGAAAATGGTAATTTACAGGGAAAAGGGCTACGTTGAAACATGACGACCACTATCCTTCTACCAACTTTGAATTCGGGACATCCTGAGCTTCTGTCGAAGATGACCTTGACTGGAGTTTTCCTCCGATGGATGTTGTAACTGCTGCTGAGGGACTTGGCTCTGTTGAACATAGTTACTTGCCATTATCCCTATTTTTTTCCTGGATTGTACTATGATGTTTCCAATCCATCGAGATGATTTTTTTTTCATGTCTCTACCTTTTGCCTGGACCGCCCTTTCGGGTTTTCAATCCACCGAGACGTTTTTTTTTAGTTTAGGCGAAGTATTTCTTGACTACATCAACATTCGTGGGGTAGGCAAATTCCTCTCCGTCCATGGTTGCAAGTCTCAAGGCGCCGCCTAAGAAAGCTTTCGTGACCACATAGGGGCCATCATAATTTGGGGTCCATTTGCCCCGAGAATCAGTGAGAAATGATTGTATCTTCTTGAGCACGAGGCCTCCTTTCCTGAAGACACGAGGTCGGACCTTTTTGTCGAATGCCCTCTTCATTCTCTGTTGATACAACTGACCATGGCATAGTGCCGTGATTCGCTTCTCTTCGATCAGGTTCAGGTCGTCGTGTCGACTTTGACACCATTCAGCTTCGGTGAGCTTCGCTTCCATCAATACCCAGATTGATGGGATCTCTACTTCTATGGGGAGCACTGCCTCCATGCCATATATTAGAGAGAAAGGGGTTGCCCCTGTTGAAGTACGGACAGATGTGCGATAACCATGAAGAGCAAAGGGTAGCATTTCGTGCCAATATTTATAGGTTACAACCATCTTTTGAACAATCTTCTTGATGTTCTTGTTAGCTGCTTCTACCGCTCCGTTCATCTTGGGTCGGTAGGGAGATGAGTTATGGTGTTCGATCCTGAACTCTGCACACAACTCTTTCATCATCTTATTGTTCAAGTTAGATCCATTATCAGTAATGATCTCGCTTGGAACACCATAACGGCAGATGATATTGTTTTTGATAAATCGGACCACCACTTGTCGGGTTACATTGGTGAATGACGCTGCTTCGACCCACTTGGTGAAATAGTCAATGACTACCAGGATGAACCGATGTCCGTTTGAAGCCTTGGGCTCAATCATACCAATCATGTCGATTCCCCATATGGAAAAAGGCCACGGGGAAGAAAGAACGTTGAGATGTGATGGCGGTACATGAATTTTGTCGGAGTATATCTGACACTTGTGACACCTCCTCATGTACTTATAGCAGTCGGGTTCCATGGTCAACCAATAATACCCTGCTCTTAGGATTTTTCTCGCCATTGTGTGTCCATTGGCATGAGTGCCAAAGGACCCTTCATGAATTTCTTTCATAAGCATGTCTGATTCTGGTCTGTCGACGCATCGGAGCAAGACCATGTCAAAATTTCTCTTATAAAGAGTGTCACCGCTCAGGAAGAAGTTTCCAGCCAATCTTCTGAGGGTCTTTCTATCTTTTCTGAGTGCCCCAGATGGGTACTCTTGTTTCTGAAGGAAGCATTTGATATCGTGACACCAAGGTCTGTCGTCTATGACTGCTTCAATCGCGAAGATGTAAGCGGGCCGTTCAAGGCGCATTATGTCAATCTTAGGTATGTCATTCCATCGACCTACACTAATCATGGAAGAGAGAGTGGCTAATGCATCAGCCATGTGATTCTCATCACGAGGGATGTGATGAAAGTCGACTCTGTTGAAGAAGGGTAACAACCTTCTTGCATAGTCTTTGTAAGGAATCAATCCTGATTGGTATGTGTTCTAATCTCCTTTTATCTGATTGATAACCAGGGCTGAGTCGCCATATACGTCCAAGTTTTTTATCCTTAAGTCAATTGCTTCTTCGAGACCCATGATACACGCTTCGTATTCGGCCTCGTTGTTCGTACATTTGAACGTAAGTCGAGCGGTGAAAGGAATGTGGGAACCCTGAGGGGTAACAATGATTGCCCCAATTCCGTTTCCATAATGATTGACTGCTCCGTCAAAGATAAGTCCCCACTGGGAACCTGGTTCTGGCCCTTCACTGGGTAGCGGTTCATCGCAATCTTTCATCTTTAGATACATGAAATCTTCGTCTGGGAAGTCAAACCCGATTGATTCTCGATCGTCAATCGGTTGATGAGCCAAATGATCGGCTAAAATACTTCCTTTAACGGCTTTCTGAGCATGGTACTCTATGTCATATTCTGATAGTAACATCTGCCAACGGGCAATCCTTCCCGTGAGAGCAGGTTTTTCGAAAACGTACTTGATTGGATCCATATCGGAGACCAACCAAGTAGTATGACGAATCATGTACTGGCGAAGACGTTTGGCCGCCCAAGCCAAAGCGCAACAAGTTTTCTCAAGCATCGTGTACCGAGTCTCGCAGTCGGTGAATTTCTTGCTTAGATAGTAAATGGCAGACTCTTTCCTTTTAGTTTCGTCTTGTTGGCCAAGTACACATCCCATTGAGTCCTCTAGGACTGTGAGGTAAATGATCAGTGGTCTTCCTTCCACTGGATGTGATAGAATCGGAGGATTCAACAAATATTCCTTGATACTGTCGAAGGCGGTTTGGCAATCTTCTGACCAAACGCAATCCTGGTTCTTTTTGAGTAATTTGAAAATCGGCGCACACGTCGCGGTCATAAGGAATATGAATCTGGAGATGTAGTTCAAACGTCCCAGGAATCCTCTGACTTGTTTTTCAGTTTTCGGAGAAGGCATTTCTCGAATGGCCTTGACCTTGTCAGGATCAACTTCAATTCCTTTCTGGCTGACGATGAACCCTAGTAATTTCCCCGAACTGACACCGAAGGTTCACTTGTTGGGATTCAAGTGGAGCTTGAATTTTCTTAGACGTTCGAACAATTTTGATAGATGTTCAACGTGCTCATCCTCTGTTCTTGATTTTGCACTCAAATCATCGACATATACCTCGATTTCTTTGTGTATCATGTCATGAAACAGAGTAGTCATGGCCCTTTGATAGGTTGCCCCGACATTCTTCAAACCGAACGGCATTACCTTGTAACAAAAGGTACCCCATGGGGTAATGAACGAAGTTTTCTCCATGTCTTTCGGCGCCATTTTGATCTGGTTATAGCCCGAGAATCCATCCATGAAGGAGAATACTTTGAACTTTGCTGTGCTGTCAACCAGCATGTCAATGTGTGGTAAAGGAAAGTCGTCCTTTGGACTTGCCTTGTTCAGATCTCTGTAATCAACACACATTCTGACCCTTCCGTCCTTTTTGGGAACGGGTACGATGTTGGCTAACCATTGAGGATATTCAGATGTAGCGAGGAAACCCGCGTCGATCTGCTTCTGTACCTCCTCCTTGATTTTGATGGCCATGTCCGGGTGAGTGCGTCTCAACCTTTGCTTTACTGGCGACATTCTGATCTCAACGGTAAGTGATGTTCCACGATGCTGGTATCCAACCCTGGCATATCCTGATAGGACCAAGCGAATACATCGGGAAATTCTTTGAGAAGCTTTATCAAACCCTCTCTGGCAGTTGAACTGAGCAGTGCTCCGATCCTGATTTCTTTTCTCTCTTTTTCTGAACCCAAGTTTACTGTTTCCAACGGCTCTTTGTGAGGTTCGATGGACCTTTCCTCTTGTCTGAGTAGTCGGGAGATCTCTTCTGGAATTTGGTCGTCATTTTCTTCTTCAGCCTCGAATACTGGGAACTCAAAGTTGAAAGAAGGCATCGGATCGTATGTTTCAACGGGGTATAAAACAAGCAATCTGCATGACGTGATGATTCGTGTTTAGAAGAGATAGAGAAAATGCAAGTGTGTGCAGTGTTTTTATTTTACTGCTTGTTTTTATTATTGAATGTTTTTTAGGATTACCATTTTCTGAAAAAGAAAAAAGGGAAAACAACAATTAATGCGGAAATTACAGAACGACGTTATTTTATTAATGAACAAGTCGAATCTTGAAACTACAGCCCTATAAAACAAAACTCTGTCGCTTTGGGCAAAGCAAAGAGGGAAATTTACAGAAAACGAGCCCTATCAAAATATCTGTTTCACCTGGGCAGGGTGAAAGGTTTAAAGATGGCAATTACTTTGACTGACGAACGACCTTCGGAACCTCGGCGGTAACCCATTGGCGGCGAACTCCTCGGTGAATCACAAAGTCTGGCACCTTCCTTGATTTGTCTTCAGAAATGACGCTGATTTCTGGTGGAGCAGGATCATTGGAATCTGTCTCCCAAGCAGAATTGTCGTAGGAGGATCCCTCTGTTGTATTTTGCATAGTATTTGTGCTCTCAGTTGTATCTCCCCATCCAGTTGGCTGGATATCTTCGAGCCTGATACGAGAGCTTTCGGGAGCAGTGTACTTGACCATAAAGTCGAATTTTCCACTCGGTTGTCCCAAGGTGTCCCACACTTCTGTGGAACTGGAGGAGTCATTTCTCTCGATGACATTGACCTCGGGAAAAGCATAGTTGATGAATTCTAGTCCTGCAAACGTTGCAAATTCATCTTCATGTTGAGTAGTTTCTGAATGACCTGAGTGTTGATCCCATGACATGGTGGGAACACAGGTATTCTGTTCAATGATGCTCAGCTGAGTTTCATTACTCGGCTGACTTTCTTGCCCCAAGTTTCCTAGGTAAGGCTGCCACATTGGCAGACCATCCATTGGGCCATAGTAGTTGTGATCAAAGTTGTCTTTCATCGGAGTATCCTCCTCTAATGAATTTGGCGGAGCACGACATCCTTCCGGATCACAATCTCCGTATATCATTTCGACATCTGATTTTGGTATAAATCTCGGACTTTCTGTAGGAAAGCAAAAAAGCATAGGCACCTCTTCCTGAGACATATAACCGTCCTCATTAAGATAGGACTTCCACTCTTCATCTGCGTCAGAGGAATCTTCCTTACTGATAGCATGAACTGTCTGAGACACTGGGTGAAGAAAACCTCCACTGTGGAAGAAGTTTTGAAGGGGATGAAGACTTTCATCGTTGGCGGCTGTCTGGGTACAGGTCGTAGAAAAACCAAGACCCTTCTTTGTTTTATTGTCAATGGGAATGACAAGCTGTCCCCATCCTGTCGTATCGGTACTCTCGACCGATTTGATAGCATCGTTGTATGAAGAAATTGAAGTTCCTTCTTTGAACTGATTGTCCTTGCTCATCGATAGTGCTTGGAACTGAGTTCCAATAACCTCCTCGGGTTCCACACAAGTAGATGATGATAAGTTACTCACAAGCAAGGCTTGTTCCCCACAAACCGTGACAAGTTGATCGTTCTTGATGAACTTTAGCTTTTGGTGGAGGGTTGAAGTAACCGATCCAGCCTGATGTATCCAAGGTCTTCCTAATAAACAACTGTATGTTGCCCGGATGTCCATGACCTGGAAAGTGATTTGGAAAGTGTGAGGACTAATAGTTATGGGAAGATCAACTTCGCCGATAACTATTTTTCTGGATCCGTCGAATGCTTTGACGACGACCTCGCTGACTCTCATCGGAGGGCCCTTGAATGATAATTGCATCAAGGTGGACTTCGGCATAATATTCAGGGCTGACCTTGTGTCTACCAGTACGTTGGCTAAAGCATCGCCTTGGCAGTTAACTGTGATATTGAGCGCCATGTTATGACGGCGACCCTCTTCGGGTAATTCCTCATCACTAAATCCCAAATTGTTGCAGGAAGTGATGTTAGAGACAATGCTATCGAATTGTCTGATTGTTACATTCTGTTCCACAAAGGCCTGCTCCAAGACTTTCTGTAGAGCCTCTCTGTGTGCTTCTGAACTGAGTAACAGTGATAATACTGAGATCTTTGAAGGAGTCTGTAATAGCTGATCAACAATGTTATATTCACTCCTTTGGATGAGCTTCAGCATCTCATCTTTGTCTTTTAAAAAGTCGGGATTACTAGATTGACCGACTGGTGGATCAGGAATTTCTGCCTGAAGTTCCTTTTCTTTGTTGGATTCTCCAACCCCTCTGTTGAAGATTCGACCGCTCCGTGTTACACGACTGATGTCTGCAATATTCACGACGGAGGGTAATGGAATTTCCTTTCCATTCTTGATTATTGTTGCACCGTATTTGTAAGGGATTGCCTTAGCTGATTCATACGGTAGTGGCCCCGGTAGATAGATGACTATGGGAACCTTCTGATTTTTCTGACCATCATAAGTAACCTTGATCCGTTCCCGATTGGGAACTCTAGATTCGTCAAGTAGAGGGATGATGGAAAAAACATCCCTGGTCTGGCGACGACCAGAGATTGTGACAACATCCTCAACTTGCTCGGCAAGGTAATTCGGCGACCAAATGATGGGTCCTGAACCTGGATATGGATGAATTTCTCCATGATCGACTTGACCCTGAAGAGCTGCTCTCACAAGGTAACACCCTTGGTTACTTTCCGAACAGACGCTACAACTGTCATAGTTGTGTGGTGGCACCTGGCCACGCCCACTTTGAATGCAATGTAACCTCACTAGGTTATCTTCCATTGATCGGACATCCTGACTTTGACGACGAGTAGGATTCCTGTGATTGATACTAATCTGCTGAGTATCTTCGTCCATGTAGATTGGCATCCACCAATGATTTAACAATTGCTGAAGTGCCTCCTGGACAAGGGTACAACCTCGATCGTTTTCACAACCTGCTTTACAGTTTTGATAATCATGTGATATTAAGAATCCAAGTCGGACCTGCTCAGCATGTAACTCTACCAGGTTGGTATTCATCACGTGAATGTCAAAGATCTGAACCATGTTGATTTGATAGGAGTTCCTATCATGGTAGTCTTGGATCCATCCAAGATTCATCTGACGCTGGAGGGCCTCTTGTATGAAAGAGCATCCCTGTTTGTTTACCGAGTAAATCAGACAGGAACTGTAATCGTGCCGCGGCAGATTATGATACTGGCTTTGCCTTGAATGCATCGCCACCAAGTTGGCATTCATCGCACGGATGTCGTGGTTTTGAATGACGTTGGAATTCGTGTAAACCATGTTAGCTCCACGAACTCGGTGCTCTTGGATCCATCCAAGATCCATTTGTTCCTGTAGAGCTGCTTGCACTACAGAACATCCCTGGTTGTCTTTAGAGCAGATATTACACTGGTGATAATTATGAGGTGGCACATGGCCATATCCACTCTGTCTACAATGCATCTTGACCAGATTGGTCTTTAACAAGAGTACATCATGAATTTGATAGACATTGTTAGTCTCTTTCTCAATCAGATTGACTGCAACTTTCTCATGTTGAGGCAGGGGGTTCGTAAGAACATTAGGATTCGTATCTTTGAAAGATAAGAGCCCGCTCCTAACAAGCTTTTGCACGTCGAATTTGAAATTGAGACAAGTCTCAATGTTATGCCCTGAACCTCCTTGATGATAAGGGCATGTTTGATCCGCTTTAAACCAAAAAGGCAGATTTTCCGGAACTGAAAGGGGAGACTTAGTCTGGATGTGCCCCTTAGCCAGCAGTAACGGAAACAGCTCTGCGTACGTTACGGGTATAGGATCAAATCCTGGTGGCCGTGTTGTACGGTTGTTGTTATATGGAGGACGAGCCGGCTGAAGAAGCTGTTGTGTCCTTTATTGGTCAGGTTGGCTCTACGCAACATGAGGTTGATACATAGGAACAGGCGCGGGGTTGATAGCAGGAGTCACAGCTGCTACCGGTTGATAACGCCGCCTTTGCTTTCCGAGAGAGATATTCCCAATATCTTGCTCTTTTTTCTTAGGGAGAGCACTACCATATTTTTTAGTACCGCTCGTTGATCCAGTGTCTTTTACCAAACGTCCCTCTCGGACGGCTTCCTCAAGACGTACACCCATGCCGACTATTTCGGTGAAATCACTGGGCGCACTGGCGACCATTCGGCCGTAGTAAAATGAGCTCAAGGTCTTTAAGAATATCTTTGTCATCTCTTTTTCCTCAAGAGGTGGGCAAATTTGAGCGGCAATTTCACGCCACCTTTGAGCATACTCCTTAAAGGTTTCCTTGTCCTTTTGTGACATTGATCTGAGTTGATCTCTGTCGGGTGCCATGTCCAAATTGTACTTGTATTGTTGGACGAAGGCAGTACCAAGATCTCTGAATGTACTGATCATAGTACGATTTAAACCCATGTACCATTTGAGTGCGGCACTGGTTAAACTATCCTGGAAGTAGTGAATTAGCAGGTCCTGATTCTCCGTCTGAGCTGACATCCGCCGAGCGTACATCACCAGATGGCTCTGAGGGCAAGAGTTACCCTTGTACTTTTCAAAGTCGGGCACTTGGAACTTGTGCAGGACTTTCACATTGGGGGCCAAGCAGAGGTCTGCGGCGTCCTTTCCAAATAGATCCTGACCGCGAATGGCTTACAGCTCTTTCTGCATTTCCAAGAACTGCTCCTGGAATTCATCCATTCTGTCAAACATAGTTTCCTTCTTACCAGAAGGTGTCTGTGGAATCTGTCATTCCGGGACAGTGTGCACCACAGGGGGTGGTACCGTGACTACGGCAGTAAGTCTTGGCGCCTCCCGAAGTTTGTAACCTTCAGGAGTCTTCAGTATGCCCTTGGCATCTTCGCTTTCCCGAAGTTTGTAACCTTCAGGCCCAGCGGCTTCTGTTGCGATTCCCTGATCTTCAGTGATCGGCAGAACATATCCTTCCTGGATATAGTTAACAGGCATGCCCCAAGGACGATCTTTCGGCATCTGATACCTAGGATCATACTTTTCTATGATGGGCGTTGAGGTGATCTCTGAGATCACAGTTCTTTGTAGCTGAGCTTCTGCCATGGCTTGCATGTCGTTACAAAGCTTTCTCATATCCTCCCTCAGAGCGTCGATCTCTTCTTTCAACTCTCTGTTTTCTTCCTCAAGATCATCCATCTTTTTCTGACGATTGGCCCGAGTATTGTACGAATGAGACAGTTTGACTCTAGAATCGAGACACAAACATAATATTCGTAGGGAAGAAGAATACGCGATGTGAGAATGATGAATGCAATGATTATATTAATTGTTGTTTTTTTTGTTTTGTTTAATCAAAATAAACTTCGACAATTAGATTGCAAATATCAAACACTGGGGAAACCCCTTTTTATTGAATTCCAAAGGATTACAGAAATGGAAATACAGTAGATTACAAAGTGCAGAAACAGAAACCTAAACTAATGGGTCCCGAGTCCTCTTCTTTGACCGGGGCACTTGGGCCATTGTCGGGTTGTCATTCCTTTGCCAGGTGAAAGGAGCGAGCAAATTCCTTTGGTCATCTTGATTCTCTACAGCATGTTGCTCCAAAATTTCAATCAGAGCATCTTTCTCTTTCAGTAATTGCTGTATTTTGATGCACTCGACGTCGAGGGTGCGGTACTTGTTCTTCCAAGACCTTCTTTCCTTTTGAACTTTGTTGAGAGTAACATGAAGACTTTTAGTTTCCGTCATGAAGTACGTGACAGATTCCCTCGGCGGAAGAATTCCGTAACGAGGATAAGGCATCTTTAGCTTGAGAGCTCTAGTTTGTACCCAGTGGAGATAAGGCTCCACCGAGACACAGTCCGGTTTTCCCAGAGACTCTCGTCCTTTCTTATGAACATGTTTCCAAGCTTGCACTATTTCCATTTTTAGTGCTCTGTCGTTTTCTCCTTCCTTGAAGAAAAGACCTTCCAGATGAACACCCAGTGGGATGTGTCTCATCGGGTATCCAAATTGACGAAGAACCAATATCGGATGATAGTTGATTCCTCCTTTAGTTCCTATGAGGGGTACGCTGGGGAAGTTTCCACAACGGTCAATGATTCTAATTCCCTCATAAATCCTATTACACCAATCTATATCAGAGTTGGTAAGAGACATGATCTTCTGCGACCAACGTAAGACACTCTTGCAATCCAAAAAAGCAGCAGACTTGGGCAAGTGAGAGATAAACCATTTGTAAAGCAAAGGTACACAGCATGTGATCTCTCCTCCGCTGTACAAATTTCCCAAGTGTACAGAATGATACGTATCTGCAAGCAAAGTCGGCACAGGGTTTCCAATGAACAAAACCTTAATAGCGTTGATATCGACGAAGTTATTGATGCTGGGAAACAAAAATAACCCGTAGGTGAGCAAGACAAAGATGCTTTCAAAAGCAGTCCCGTTCCCTATACTAGCAAAGTACAGAGCTTTCTTTGTCAAGAACTGGGCTGGCAAACCTTGGATGCCACCCTTAGTGGTCATGTGAGTCCTGACCTCAGACTCGTCCAAATGAATTGCTATTGCAATAGTCTGATTCTTTGGAATTTCTTCCAGTCCAGAAAATGGAGCTCGATCAGTGATATGTAAATCAGTCAGATGAGAATACTCCTCCAGCGTTGGTGATAGCTGGTAATCCGGGAATGTGAAACAGTGATAAACCGGATCGTAGAATTGAATGAGCGCGTCCATGATCCCCTTAATCACATGGACTCTTAACAGTGGTAGAAAACCACCATGCTTGGCTCTGAAAGCCTCTGGGTTAACGATCATCCTTGCTAACCTTCTCAAATCCCCTAGTTTTGGAACCTTGAAGGTATACTGGTGAGTTCTCCTTCTACCGAAATCCATTAGCGTAATCCTCTTCTCTGATATTTGCAATCACAGTCTTAGTTTAATTTGAAAAACAGAGAGACTAGAAGAGAAAGTTTTTTGAATGTTTTAATGTTTTATTAAACGAATGCATGAATGCAGCACACAAAAACATAGAAAAAACATGGGGTCAGAGGGTCGTTGTCATGAAGTCAAGGCTCTACCCATCCCCAAAGGTTTATACTAGGGTGATTTTTGTACCTGTACTCATTATCATCAGCTCCTCCCAGGAAAGCAAAACAACAAGCGGATCGCCAGCGAGTTGTAGAGCAATCTTAGAGTAAGTGCCATTCACCGAGAATAGATCACCAGCCTCAAATGAGGGTAGTATCGCGTAACAACTATTTCCGATAGTTTCCGCACTACGAAAGGGTTTGGCTCCTCAGCTTCTCAGACTTAACAACCGGCCCATTGGCTAGAAGAGTGAATGGGTTGCGTTGGTCAGCCTCCACTGAGGTTGATGGTCGACCCCGTCGCCATCACTTATCTTAAGTGTATACTCATTCTCACCACATGCGGCATCACACGCATTCCCAGTAGCAGAAAAATAAACACGTATAGCAATTAGGAAAAGCAGTATATATATTTGTCCTAAACATCCTAGACCTTTAAAGCTATGATTCCTAAGCTCCTGACAGAAATGGGTTCCCCGACGGAAGCCCCAATCTGTGGTTTTCACACAAGTGAAGAGAAAAAAGGTTTGTCCAAGGTTTCCACCTTAAACGTTTAAGAAAGAAGATTTGGCCCCACGGTGGGCGCCACTTTTCTGTTGGCGGCCACTGCCATGAAAAATATTTGTCCAAGGTTTTCACCTTAAACGTTAAGAAAGAATGAGTCGCCCCACGGTGGGCGCCACTTTTCTGTAGCGAGCGATTTTGGACGCGGTTTTTAAGCGCTGGTCGCTCTCTGCGGTTTGAGCTTTAACTACAGGTCGATTCATTTTTTATCCTATTGTGAGTTGAATAAGGAAGGGAAATAGATGTCTCCAATTAACCCTGCTTTGCATACTGAGTTTAAACAGCGGTCTGTTAGGTTACAGATGCTATCAATGTGGGGGGGCCTTTGTACTGGTTATTTGTATTTTCGCCAATACTGTTTTCTTTCTTTTTTACCTGGGCAGAAGGTTTTTGGCGGGGAACAAGGATTAGGATGTTAGGACTGATGCTTTTGAAATACTGCTTTTGATTGATGGAGATATGGGATTTGGGTTTTTTGTTGATTGCGCTCGCTAAGATCTTTTCTTTCGATCTTATGCCTACGTATTCCCGTTTACCGAAACAGGGAAATTAGAGCGTTCGTAGTTCCTCCTATTCTATGGGAGGAAATTGGTTTTTGGTGTCTTGTTCAAAGCCCAAGACGTGAAGCGAAAGGTGGTTTGTATCTTGTTCAAAGCCCAAGATGTGAAGCTGAAGGTGATTTGTGTCTTGTTCAAAGCCCAAGACGTGAAGCTGAAAGACCTCGACTTTAGAGAGAATTTGTCATCTCTAAAGAGGGGAGAAGGAGAATTACTTTAACCGGGATACGCGGATCCGAGCAATGCCATAATTTCCGAAGAAATGGTTTTAACCTGAAGGAGAAGACTTTAACTCAGTGTAGAGCAATGCCATCTTTCCTTAGGAATTTCTCATGCTAAAAGAGGGACAGTGGCATGGATATAGATGATCCAGAGGCTTGCCGCTTACAGCGATTAGATGAAGGGAAAGGAGTTGTTGATGTTTGTGTACTGTGAACGAGGCACAGCTTTGATGCTAAGAGGTTAATTGGATCAACCAGTGGTTTTCTTATACAAAGCCTAAGAGGAGGCTAATTTCCGCTAGGAAAATCATTATACAAAGCCTAAGAGGAGGCTATTTTGTGTCTCGTACAAAGCCCGAGAGAGAGGCTAAAAGTTTTGACTTAACAAGAGAGTCTCTGTATCTCGTACGAAGCCCGAGATGGAGGCTATGTCAGTTAAGTGACAGGTCCAGTATACTGATTTTGAAAGAGAAAATCAGTTCTTATATGAGCATCACTGTACTCATGGGTTAGATCTGAGGATCGGGGTGGTCTCCTTTTCTTTGAGGAAACTGGAAATCCAAAGGGTGTTGAGACTGTCCGAGTCTGCGGGTTTCCTTCCTATTTTAACGAAGGGGTCACTTGAGAATGTCTTTTGAGACTCAAGGAAGTTAGACTGTCCGTGTCTAGAGTTTTATCTTTTGGTACTATGTTTTGAGAAACAGTAGTAGACTCTATGAAAGGACTGTTCTATGGAGATGACTAAGTTCTGTTCCTATACCTCTAGTAGGTCGTCGGGACAATTTGTACAAAGCCCAAGAGGAGGCTGGAAACTTTTAAGAAGCCGACGGGTCCTTGTACGAAGCCCAAGAGGAGGCTATCATTCCCGGAGGAAGAGATCATTATACGAAGCCTAAGAGGAGGCTGTGAATACTTCTAAGAAGCCGTAGGGTCCTTGAATAATGCCCAAGAGGAGGCCGATGCTTTTAAGAAGCCCGTGGGTCTATCATCTCCTTTCCATTAGGAGAGATAACTCTTTTAAAGATAAAAACCACTGGTAAACGTGCGAGGTTTACTATCCAGCGACTTTTAGCTTTTGAAGAGGGTTCCTTAGTTAAGGTCCAAGATTATGACCGTAGTGGGTACCCAAACCCCGAGACATTCAAGGCAAGCTATCCACAAGGAATAGATCAAGTCAGGAAAGTTCGAGAATTTGGAAGAAACTCAAAGATGCCATTCACGGAGAATACATTCATCTTGGGGAGTAGAGCTTCTTGACGATTCCTAAGGAGGACAGCCGAAGAGAAGACTATATCCTGTGCTCCTATTGGGGATCTAGGCGTCTACTTCTACGAATAAATGAAACGGCGTCACCTAGTTCTAGACGTAGTAGCCGGGGAAACTCAAAATATCTATACTATTATTACACAGTAGATATGAGTTTATGAAAGGAGACTTACAGTGAGCAGCCCCACAATACAGTTTATAATATGAAAGCAGTAAATGAAAGCGATAACCACTTACTCGGTTGGAGTGCTTCCATGCTGTTTGGTTAGTTGTTCAACAAAGAAAGATTGAAAACAACAGTATATTCAAAATCAAAGGAGAAAGTGCTTTGAAAAAGAAAGATTTGGGGCTTACAGCTCAAGGAGAGGCCCAGGGTTTTATCAGTGAACGCACTGTTTGACTTTGTACAGCGAGACTTATACAAGTGACTGGGGCCCAAAAAGGTTTTCTGTACAAAGGGATGGGTCTTACACTCTCTCAAGAGGCCCAACATGTTTTGAATGGGTCTTATAGCTCAAGGAGAGACCCAGATGATTTTTATTTTTAAACGGGCGACGATCGCGCCGTTTACTTGTACAGAGGGACTTATACAATGAGTGAGGCCCAAAAAGTTTTTGTACAAGGGGTGATGGGTCTTACACTCTCTCAAGAGGCCCAAAAAGTTTAAAGAAAAAAAAAGTGGGGCTTATAACACGAGGGTAGGCCCAAATGATTTTTCGTTTAAAAATGGCGATCACGCCGAGGTTTTCTTTTAACGCAGAGGGACTTATACAATAAGTGAGGCCCAAAATGTTTTGGTTAAAAGGGGATTGGGTCTTACACTCTATTAGAGGCCCAAAGTGTTTTGAAAATGATTTATGAGGGTTGAATTAATCCAAAACCCTAATTTGTTTTTCAAAATGTATTTAATTGAATAAAAATTCAATTAAAATGATCAAAAATTGTTTAACACATGGAAAACAAATTGTGATCTTGGATTAATGCTTCAAAAATTAAGTATTGATCTACAAAATAATTAGAAAGCATTAAAAGTTGCAAAATCAATGTAGAAAAAATATTTAAAATGCCAAAAACAATCAAAATATTAATTCTTTACAAAAATATCAATTATATGAAATAAAAAATATTTTTGGGATTTTTTGTGAAAATAAAATATTTTAACATTTTTGTGAATTATTAAAAAAAGAATCAACTCAAAATCATTAAAACTCAGAGAGAAATTAATTTTTGAATCAATTAAACAAAATCACAAAATTCAAATATTTGAATTTATGAAAAATGGCGCCAAGAACAGCTGAAGAACACGCGCGTGTTCTTGGTTTCTCAGATTTGCATTTTCTATTCAATCTCCATGAATACGTAATCATATCATGCAATCCACATATCATTATGCTCGTCTCAACCTCACGATCATGTCTATGTACTTTAATTTCATTTAAATTAAACATACAACAAGAAATCACGAAGAGACCTCAAGAACCCTAATTTCTGCATGAAGGCTAGGATTTTTGATACACGATTCAAACAATGCAATTAATTGAGGGAAAACATTCCATGCATGATTATGAACATATGGCCAAATTATTGTGCGAGGAAATATGCATAGATTGAGAGATGACCAAGTATGTGCTTACCTCTAGGCCGTGACAGCAAGTTCAAAGTGATTTTTGATTTGGAGGTGTTACAGATGAGTGGTGATGATCTGAACAGCTTCCCTACACCCTATGGATTGTGTTTGTATGGTTGAACTTGATTGAAATTGGCTGGACCATTTTGTGGTACCTCAGCTGCACTTTGGTTAAAACCTTGAGCAACCAGCTGGTGATTTTGTGAAATTGATGTTTCAGAAGTAATCTAAGTGTTTGATCAGCTCATATGTGATGTATGTGAGGTGTGTGAGTTATTGGTTTGATTGGAATTGCTCTCAAACTCAAAACCCGATAGTGACTTGCCTTAGAAGGCAAAATTGGAGTGAAAGAAGAGATTTTGAGGAAAGCATCTGTTAGATGGCTTTGGTGTACTCAAACTGATCACAATTGAGCTCTATTTATAGTAGAGCAAGTTTGTTTTGTAAGGAATAGTGCATGGCAGCTGGTAAGTAGGTTTGGCCAATGTTGGCAAATGAAAATCCAAGTCTCCTCTAGCCATTGACTAAAGGTTAGGGCACAGAGCTTTGGTCCCCTTGGTCTTGGATAAGTCTTGACTGATTTCAGATGAGAATGGCTCAGTCCATGCCACCTTGATGGTTCCATTGAATGCCTCATTCCAAATTTGAAGTCTTGTCCCTATTTTGGCCATTCTAGGTTCAACATGCTATTTCTTGTTCCATGGACTTTGGAGGCTTGGCTCAGTGATTGTCCCCTTTAGATTCAATCCTCTGAGGTGTCCAAGTGGATAGGAGCAATTGAATTTGGCTGATTTTGGAAAATCGACCAAAGTTGCAAATTCTGCCTTGCCTTGACAGATTTCAGCAAGGCAACTTGGCAATGTTGTATCTCATGGTGTAGGTGGAATTTGGCAATGTTCTTGGCCATTTTGGAAAGCTCTTACATGATACAACAACTGTTTGAACAAGTTTGGTTTTGATCTCTTTTGATTCCAAGTGAAAAATCCCCCTACATTTGGCAAAAAGTGAGGCAGAATCTGACTTAGTGAAAATTTCACTAAGTGTTGGAAAAAGTGACATTTTCACTTTTCAGCCACTTTGATCACTCCATAACTCAAAATCCTTAATGAATTGGAATGACTTGTAGTTGAAGTTTTTGTAGGTGATAATGAGGGCTACAAATCCATCTTTGGATGAGAAAAAATGGCCTTGTGGTTTAGGAGTTATGGTCCTTCAAAGTTGGTACCTTTGCCACTTTATTTTTAACATAGAAAAATTTCTAAGTTTTATGGTTACCCCTTTTACAAGTTATCTCACTTTTCTTGATTTTTCTTGATGAATGATGATTCAAATCATACATTAACATCATTTTAGGGTTAAAAATCCATTTTGGTGAAAAATCTCAAAAAGTCAAAGTTGACTTTTGTGCACAGTTGACTTTTTATCAGATGAATTCCAAACTGTGCAATTCTTCAGGAAATCATGTCCTTGACCTAAATCAAACTTGATGGACATGTTCCATGGGTGTCATAGGGTATATTCAATCATGTATTAGGGTTTGGGAGCGTGTCCTGGTCAAAAGTCAAAGTTACAGTTGACTTTTCCCTTAAAACCCTAATTGTGGTGCAGATGAAATTGAGACTTGTTGCTCAAGCTTCTTGGATCAATCCATTGTTCCAAATGGATCAATATGGTATATTAGAGACCCTCAAATCCTCTCTTGAGGTCTTGGCTCATGATTTGTCCCAAAAGTCAACTTAGGGGTGAATTAGGTCAAGAAACCCTAATTCCTGATTTTTGATGAATGCATCCCCTGAGGCAAAATTGACTTGATGCATGGGTTCATGAGGTTCCATGAAGTATATTAGGTTATGTTTTGGATCATTGCCTTGTGCCCAGATGAAAATTTCCATCTGGAGGCTCTGGTAGACCAAAACCCTAATTTGGTGACACTGTCGATCTTGAGCCTTGATCCACCTAGAAGGGAGCAGCCTTGTGCTTAATCCTTGAAGTGGGAGTCCTTTTTGATCCATTTTGGATGTTTAAGAGATTAGACAAGTTGAAGATCATGTCATTTCTTGATTGATCCTTTGTCTAAGCACTCAGAGAGGGCTTGAAACCCTAATTTTGATTGTAGTGGATGCTCACCCATCTTTGGGGAGACTAATGAAGCATAAAGGTACATCCATATTGTGATGATGATTTTCACAATGATGGGAAATCTAAGTGGTCAAAATTTGGGGTATTACACGTATCATCAAATTAATGAGAGTAATCAATGGAGGAGAGGGATCATCAACCAATGGATTCAATCATTAGTGTTACTGTTGTTATTTCTGTTGCTAATGTTCCCTTTTCATTTCGATGTATTTCCATTTATCTACTTGGAGTATAAGGATACACTGCTCCAGATGTAATGATCACCAGACTCTTGAATGAAGAAGTTTATTTTTATCAAGGAATCTATCGTCTATATTATTTGCAAAATTTCTTTGGTTTCTTGATAGTTTAGCCTGCATTTTCATCTGCATTTGCATCCTCATGTGCATTTTCTTTCCTTGTCATTGTCTCATGTCGCCGTGTTCTCTCCAGAATCGTCACACTGAATCCTAGACACAACTACAACACTCGGGCCCAAGCTCGATTCAGAATGTCAGAGGCATACGGAGAGATGGACAGAGTCAACAATGAGCTGAATGAGATAAAAGGAGGAATGGGACAAATCCTCGAGGCAATTAATGTTATGAAAGCAAAGATGGACACCCAGGCCACTGTGGTCTCGGAAATCATCACCACAACGGTATAACCTCCTATCATCCCTACTCTGGGCATGCTAGAAGATTTTATCCGTGCTACAGTTCCTTTGCCCACACAGCAAGCAATTCCTTTGGTCAATGAGATTCTTCAAGCTATTCCTACTTATGCTCCACCAGTAGTGCACACGCAAGTGCATCCGGTTTTCCATAACCACCAGCCCTACGACTACATTGATGTGTCAGAAGAAGGAGATGATAGACACGAGAAACTAAGAGAAAGTGTTGAAACGATGCAGAGGAAGATGAAGGCAATGGAGATAAGTAATGCTTTCAGTACTGACATCAAAGACATGTGTTTGGTTTCAGATTTGGTTATTCCACCCAAGTTTAAGTTACCAAATTTTGAGTTGTACTCAGGGGCCACATGTCCCAAATCTCACTTGATTATGTACTACCGAAGAATGGCCGCGCACGTACGCAATGACAAGTTGATGATCCATTGTTTCCAGGACAGTTTGAAAGGGGCTGCTGCCAAGTGGTACTTAAGTCTAGACCAGTCCCAGATCCGTTGTTTCCAGGATGTAACTGATGCTTTTGTGAAACACTACAAGTATAATATGGATCTAGCTCCTGACCGTAGGCAGCTATTGAGTATGGCCCAAAAGGGTACTGAGACTTTCAAAGAATACGCACAACGTTGGAGAGAGACTGCTTCTTAGGTCGAACCACCATTGACTTAAAAAGAGTTGGCTGATTGGTTTGTAGACACAGTAAAGCCTGAATTTTATGAGAGAATGATTAGCAGTGTCAGTGCTAATTTCGTTGATATTGTTGCCATTGGCGTGAAAGTAGAGGCGGGATTAAAGAGTGGAAAAGTGATCGGTTCTCTGAGTAGTTCAGCTGGCGTCAGTGCTAAGAATTCTCCTAGTCATTCTCATAAGAAGAAGGAAGGAGAAACTAATGCCATCATGGCAGGGAAGACCCAGAGCCCTCGATGGAAGCAACCAATGTACCAGCAACAGCAGAGACCAAACTTCTTGCAGCATCCAATTTACCAGATGCAGTATAATCAGCAACCCTACGTAGCTGCTGTTACACCTACTTTCAACCACCAAGCAGCGCAGCAGGCGCTGGCATATCAACAGACAACTCATCAACAATGGCCTAAAAACTAGAATTATCAGCAACCAAGAACACAGGTTCCACAGCAGAATTCTCCCCACAAGAAACAAGGAGGAAAGCCAACATTTCCACCTATACCAATGTCATATACAGAACTTTACCCTTCTTTAGTGGAGCAAGGGCTGATCGTTACCAGACCTTTGGGACCACCAACAGAGAAATCTATGCCTTTCTTCAACCCTAACGCAACTTGTGATTTTCATCAAGGAGGGGCTGGTCATGACCTAGAGGGATGTTTAGCATTGAAGAATATGGTGAAGGCTTTGATGGAAAAGAATATCCTTTCATTTGCTGATAATCAACCGAATGTGAAAAACAATCCTTTGCCTACCCGTGGGACTACTAATGCCATAGAAGATGAGAAGGATGAGGTATTAGTTTTGGATGTAACAAAGATCAAGACCCCTATCAAGAATTTCCATGCTAAACTGTTTAAAGCTGGGTTAGTTGAAGTTTGCCATGATGACTGTGAAGAATGTAGTGTCAGTATCAAAGGTTGCCGTTTAGTCCAAGATGATGTTCAGTATCTAATCAATACGGGATTCCTGCAAGTATTCAGCAGAGAAAAGGAGGACAAAGTTGCAGCAATTGAGCCTGTGTTTAACCTACCAAAGCCAAGAGGGCAGGTATCCGAGTCCAACACACATAAGTCTGGTTCTGTGGTTCCTGTATTTAATAAACCAGTACCAATTTTCAACAATCCCGAAGCAATTAATGCTTCCACCATTAGTCATTCCAAGCAACCCAACATCAGACAACCTGTTCCATTTAGGTTCAGAGGGACGAAGGTTGTGCCGTGAGTCTATGAGAATGTTATGGGTAGCAGAAGGCGAGAAGATGTGATTCCAAGAAAAGAGGTGGGAATCACTGTTGAAGACGTAGTTCCAAGGAAAGAGGTGGGAACTACTGTTAAAGATGTGACCAATATAGTTGGAACTGGGAAGATGACACGAAGTGGAAGAGTATACACTCCTTCTTTCAAGGAAACCACACACAAGGAAGCTGTTATTCCCACATCATCCAAAGACAAGGGAAAGGATATAATTTCTCAAGAGGCAGATGAAGAGTTCCTAAGAATTATCAAGAGGAGTGATTATAAAGTGATAGATCAGCTCCATCAGACACCATCCAAGATTTCGATCTTGTCTCTGTTAGTTAATTCGCCAGTTCACAGATCAGCTTTGCAAAAGGTGCTAGCTCAGGCACATGTAGCTCAGGATATAACAGCTGGACAATTTGACCATGTCGTCGCCAACATCACAGCTTGTAACACTCTTAGCTTCAGTGATGAGGAGTTACCCCAAGCTGGAAGGAATCATAATTTAGCCTTGCATATATCTATAAAATGTCAGGAGGATACGATGGCTAGAGTACTCGTAGATACCGGTTCATCTTTGAATGTTTTGCCGAAGAGAACTCTTGATAAATTGTCTTACCAATGAGCTATAATGAGACCCACTTCTCTTATTGTCAAAGCTTTTGATGGTTCAAGAAGATCGGTGATGGGAGAGATTGAGCTACCTGTTTTGATTGGCCCTCAGACATTCAACATCCTTTTTCAGATCTTGGATATCAACCCTGCCTACAATTGTTTGCTGGGTAGACCTTGGATCCACAAAGCTGGTGCTGTAACCTCTACCTTACATCAGAAGATGAAGTTCGTGGCTGACGAGAAGTTAGTTATTATACATGGTGAGGAGGACCTGATGGTCAGTAATTTGTCCTCGTTTCGTTACGTTGAAGCGGATGAAGATGCTCTGGAAACTTCTTTCTAGGCCCTTGAAATAGCTAATACCGTTATGCTTGACGACAAGGAACCAGTGACCTCTGATTGTCCATCTTTTGCTTCTTTCAAAAGCATTCAATCTGCTCTGCAAGGAGGAGTACCTGAAGGCTGGGGCAAGATCGTCGAAGTCCCCGAAAGAGAGACATACCAAGAGTTGGGTTACAAACCAACTTTTGAGGGTAGAGCTGCTTCAACGAAAGGAAAACTAAGGACCATTCAAGAAGTGTTCGTCAGTGGAGGACAACAAGTTCATGCAATTATTGAAGACGCTGAAGACGAAGATATCAATCACTTGGTGTTTCGGTGCGACGTTGCTTTAAGTAACTGGGAAGCTATTGAGATACCTACTTTGTACCCTTCGACATAGTAATTTGTTTGTTAGCTTTGATGTTTTCAATGTCATAGCCTTGCCAGGGGCTTTCGGATTATTTTGTATGGGTCACCACTTTTAAATCTTATTAATCAATGAAAGTGTTTGTTTTGTTAAAATTCTTTGTCTTTATTCCCTGCTTTCGTTTTAAGAAAAATGGCATTTCTTTTCAAAACTGCATTTTCTTCTTCTTGCGTTCCTGTTGTGCATCTTTAATAAAATAAATCCCTCCATCGTGCAGAATGATTCCCAAACCCGTTGTATTCAATGACCCTACTCTCACTATCGACTTTGATTCACCCATTTATCAAGCTGAGGAAGAAGAGGATTACGAGATCCCCAATGATTTGGCAGAAATGTGTGAGTATCAGTACACGGATCTTCAGCCACACGAAGATAAAGTTGACGTCATCAACCTTGGCACAGAAGAAAAGAGGAAAGAGGTCAAGATTGGGGCAACACTTGGGGCAGAGATCAGACAACGGCTAGTCCTGCTGTTGGAAGAATATGTAGATGTGTTCGCTTGGTCTTATCAAGACATGCCTGGATTGGATACAGATATAGTAGTTCATAAGCTACCGCTCAAGCCCGATTGTCCACCCGTGAAGCAGAAACTCCGTAGAAGTAGACCAGATATGGATCTCCAAATCAGAGATGAGGTTAAGAAGCAACTGGATGCAGGATTCTTGGCAGTTTCAAAATATCCAGAATGGGTAGCCAACATCGTGCCAGTCATGAAGAAAAATGGTAAAGTACGAATGTGCATAGATTACAGGGATCTCAACAAAGCTAGTCCCAAGGACGATTTCCCACTACCACACATTGACACTCTTGTGGATAACACAGCTAAGTTTGCAGTTTTCTCCTTCATGGACGGTTTTTTTTATTACAATCAGATCAGAATGGACCCAGCTGACATGGATAAGACTACATTTATCACCCCGTGGGGAACCTACAGTTACAAAGTTATGCCCTTTGGTCTGAAGAACGCAGGGGCAACCTACCAGAGAGCTATGGTAACTTTATTCCACGACATGATCCACAAGGAAATTGAAGTGTACGTGGATGACATGATTGCTAAATCTCGAAGTGAGGAAGAACATTTGGATCATCTTTTGAAGTTGTTTAAGAGACTCTGGAAGTATAAATTGAAGTTGAATCCGGCCAAATGTACCTTTGGTGTCAGATCAGGGAAGTTGCTTGGCTTTATCGTCAGCCAAAAAGGAATCGAAGTAGATCCTGACAAAGTATGAGCTATTCAAGAAATGCCAACTCCACAAACTGAATCACAAGTGAGAGGATTTCTGGGTCGTTTAAACTATATATCCAGATTTATCTCCAACATGACTCCAATTTGGGAACCGATCTTCAAGCTGCTCCGTAAAGACCAGACTGTAGAGTGTAATGCTGATTGCCAACAAGCTTTTGAGAAGCTCAAAAGCTATTTGCAGGAACCACCTATTCTGATTCCTCTTGTTCCTGGAAGATCTCTCATTATGTACATGACTGTTCTAGAGGGGTCCATGGGTTGTGTATTGGGCCAATCTGATGAAACTGGTCGCAAAGAACATTCCATTTATTACTTGAGTAAGAAATTTGTTGGTAGTGAAAGCCGTTATTCATTACTTGAGAAAACCTGTTGTGCCTTAGCATGGGCCGCTAAACGTTTGAGGCAGTATCTGATATGCCACACTACTTTATTGATCTCAAAAATGGATCCAATAAAGTATATCTTCGAGAAACCTGCCCAAACAGGAAGACTTGCCCGTTGGCATATGCTATTGTTAGAATATGGATATCCAGTATGTACCTCAGAAGGCTATTAAAGGGAGTGTATTATCAGAATACCTCGCAGATCAGCCTGTTGAAAATTATGAACCGCTCAAGTTTGAATTCCCGGATGAAGACATTATGGTAGTGAAAGATTGTGAAGGACCTGGTCCTAAGGAAGATTTTGAGACTAGTTATAGATGGAAGATGATGTTTGATGGTTCTTCCAATTTCAAAGGACATGGCGTAGGTGTCGTATTGATAAACCCCGATGGTGGTTACACCCCTTTCACAGCAAGGATGGATTTTGTATGCACAAACAATATTGCTGAGTACGAAGCGTGTATTTTGGGTCTAGAAGCTGCAATTGATCTTGGAATCAATGTTCTTGAAGTTATGGGTGATTCTGCATTGGTCATTTATCAAGTCAAGGGTGAATGGGAAACCAAAGATGAAAAGCTTATTCCATACCGTGCTTACATTATGGAATTGATTAAGTGTTTTGATGAAATCACTTTTTGTCATGTACCTCGCACTGAAAACCACATAGCTGATTCCCTAGCTATGTTAGCTTCAATGTGGTAAGTCAGGTTTCACAATGAAGCACCTCTCATCAGTATCGAGCGCAAGACCGAACCTGCTTATTGCCAGGCAGTTGAAGAAGAGACAGATGGAAAACCTTGGTTTCATGATATCATGAATTATCTGAAAACTCAAGAATACCCTGTCAATGCTTCAAATCTTGATAAGAAAACTTTGCGAAGATTGTCATCCAAGTTCTTTCACAGTAACAATGTGGGGCATCGATATGATTGGAGCTATTGAGCCGAAGGCTTCCAATGGTCATCGTTTCATTTTAGTGGCCATTGACTATTTCACTAAATGGGTTGAAGCTGCTTCTTTTACTAATGTGACTAGGCAAGTAGTTGCTCGTTTCATAAAAAATAACATTATTTGTCGTTACGGAATTCCCAACAAGATCATCACCGACAACGGAACAAATCTGAACAATAAGACGATGAAAGAGTTATGTGACAGTTTTAAGATTGAGCATCACAATTCCTCGCCTTACCGTCCCAAGATGAATGGAGTTGTCGAGGCTGCCAACAAAAATATCAAGAAGATCCTACAGAAAATGGTCAAGACTTATAAGGATTGGCACAAGATGTTATTGTTTGCTTTTCACGGATATCGAACTTCAATTCGAACCTCAACAGGGGAAACCCCTTTCTCCCTTGTATATGGAATGGATGCAGTACTCCCCATTGAAGTAGAAATACCATCTTTGAGAATCCTGATGGAGACTAAGCTTGACGAAGCTGAATGGGTTAGAAAGAGATATGACCAACTGAACCTCATTGACGAGAAGCGCCTGACTGCTATGTGTCATGGTCATCTGTATCAGAAAAGAATGAAGAGGGCGTTTGACAAGAAGGTCTGTGTCTGAAAATTTTGAGAAGGAGAGCTTGTACTCAAGAAGATTCTGCCATCTCAAAGGGATGCTCATGGAAAGTGGGCGCCTAACTATGAGGGTCCATTTGTGGTAAAGACTGTGTTTTCAGGAGGTTCTTTATTCCTCGCAACAATGGACGGTGAACAGCTCACACACCCTGTGAATGCTGACTCTGTACAGAAATATTATGCTTGAAGAGAATTCTAGGATTTTAGTCATTAGGGAGTAGGTCATTGAATATGATGTAATCCTTTCCTTTTTGCCATTCTTCAATTGTACTGATCCATGGGACTTCGCTATTGGCAAGTTACCATCTTAATGAAATCAGATTTTTGAGCCTTTCATTGTTTGATATTTATCATTACTCTGATATTTTCATTGTTATGCGAAACTTCACTTATTTATTAATAATGATTTTAAAAGGGGAATGTTTTGAAAAACTTTGAGCTCTAATGAAGGTTGACAATGTCTCCCTAATTTAGATGCTTTAACAATGGCTAACCGCTAAGGACGTCTCACCAGTATCCATGCAAGATGTTTGATGAAAATTTGTTTCCCCAGTAAATTAGGGATGTTCCCATGATTGACTTTTAAGACCGACTATCTGCTCAGATTTCAGTGTGACTCCTTGAGATGGACATGGTGTTTTCCTTTTTGTTTGTCCCTGGTCTGTCGTTTCTTGCATATCATTGAGCATTCGCATCATACCATAGCATTAAGCATCTTTGCATTTGGGTGTCTTGTGTGCGTGGTTTTGTTTTGTTTTTCTTTCCTTTTCCCCTTTGGTGGGTCTTTGGGTCTTTGTCTTTGTTTTGCGTGTGTCCGGTTTCTTTGCCTCTGTGCGCCAGGTTTTGACCATTTATGCGGTATTCCCCAGGAAGTCTAACCTGCAACCATCTTATTAACTTTATATGCTTAAATATATGCTTAAATATGTTGTTATGGTTTGAATTCATAAAGTAAAATGATGTTCTTCATTGGTGTGCTATACATGTATGTTGGTGGTGAGTTACAATACCTCTGTTCTGACCATTACTTGGTTGCAATCATAAGTTCTTAGTGTGGTTTTTTGTTTGATTCTGTTGACCTATTTTCATGTCGTATGTACCTAAATGTGATGTGACAAAACTCATGAACCTTTGTTCCCCTTTGAATTTCTGGTGTGTTCTTAGGTTGTAGAATGTTTGAGCTTATCTATCTTATTTGCTGATTTAATGATTGTTGATGTTGTCAAACGATTCTTGTTTAAATAGAATGTATGTCTTTTTCTGCCACCACTAATATAAGAGCATGCTTATGTACTCAGTTTGGTTTTAACCTTGCCATTATGGATGTTGTAAGATTGATAGTTCTGTTCACAGCTGATATGCATTACTGTCTTTATTGTTGTTTGATCATATGCTTAAGGTTGGATTATATGAACTGTTAGCCATTGACTTGTATTACCCCTTGTTGGAATAATTTTTGTGGCAATATATGCTTGAAGTTTGAATGATGGATTGGTATGTCTTGCCTTGATATTACTAGTGTCATGTGCCTCAATGGTCCACAACTTGCCATTTCATCTTGTTTATGCTTGACATTTCATTTTGTGCATGATAAAAATCATTTTGTCAAAGCTTTTAACCTCAGAAGTTATGCCCTTGTGATGTCTTGACTTCATACATATATGTTTGATGGAGGTGCTTGTTTGATTATTGTCCCAATTTGGTTGTTTTACTAAGTTTATGCTACTGCCTATCTCTAAATGTTACCACTTGTTTAAATTTGATTGTCATACTGTCCTGTAGCTTGTCCTATCCTTGCCTATATGTATTTTCTCTCCACCATCATGATTTTTGTATACTTGTCACCATGAATATGATCAATCTATGTTTGTACCACTTGGGTGAGTATGTTTTGTTGATTGTAATTCAGTCTGCTATCTATCTCTGATTTGTGCTAAGCTATCCTTGATTTGAAATGTCACTATGCTGTTTGATATGCACCATGATTGATTGTCAGCATTGATGTTATTATCTGTTGTTGTTTACTTTATGATATCATCCTATCATGTTGCCCTATCTAGCATGTTTGCTAAACTGATCATTAATCTTGGATCCATGTTAGGGTATCTCCTAGTTTTGTTTTTGCAAATAGATCAATATACTTGAATTGTTTTTGGAATATTGAGAAGCATCTTTGAAACTAACTTATCACTATGCCCTAGCAAATCTCCTTCTCTTGCTTTTTTTTTCAACTTGTAATTTTCTCAATCACATGACTTAAATGCTAGTACAGACCTGCTGCCTTTCTTTCCTTCAAAGCATGTCTAGGTCTTGAGATTACTTTGATGTGTGAACTGAACTTGCTATGTTGAGCTGCATCTATGTGTTTGTCTATTAAATTATTCCAAATTGCTTTTACCTCATTTAAACCTCTTTTGAATATGATTTGTTGCTTGCTGTTAGTGCTCTTTGCTTCTTGTGTTAATTTGTTGGTCAAGTATTCAATTTATGCTCAAGAACTATGCCAATCTTCTTTTAGATCCCTTGGTGTGTATGTTTGTTATGTTTAAACATGTCTTTGCTTGAATTAGGTGTGTTAGGCCTTAAGTTTATGTTGACATATATGAATTGAACTCAATTGCCATGCGTAACTGTGAATTGTATGCTTGTTTGCTTTTCAAGATTTCTGCTTTGAATTTACTTTAGCTTGCTGCTACTAGGACTGCTATGGTCTCCATTGTTTCATGTATGCAAGTGATTGTTGCTCTTTGATAACCAACTCGTATGTTTGAAATACTTGGCATTTGATATGAATAATGTTTCTTGATTTGGAGTGAATGATCATCTCACTGCTCTTATTCAAATATGACTGGTATTGAAAAACATGATATGGAGGTCTGCATATAGTGAGCAGTTTCTATGTGGGACGGTTTGTTTATTTTGTTTGAAATACATGCGCAATATTCATGTTATATATTTATTGAGGTAAGTTTAGTATTGGATGTAACAACCACCCCTGTGACAAGCACACACAAACACGCCTTGCCTACCTCTGGGACTGGGGTTCGAATCCCCCTCGCCCCAGTCCTTTTATTTATTTTTTGAACTTCGCTTCTTTTGCCATATATATTTGTGTTATCCCTCATATGTTAAATGTGCGCGTTGGCCTGGTGGTGATAATTTTAGGCTGCAAGCGAGATGGCATGAGTTCAATCCCTCAAAATGCCATTTCTTTCTTTTTATTTCTTGTTGGTTTTATTTGTTTTATAATTTATGCTCAATTTTCAAAATGTCATAACTTACTTGATTTTTATCCTTTTCCTTCCCTTCTTTTTGCTACATTTTCCTCATTGAATCTATTATTCAAATATAAAAAATAACTTAGTATAAATATTTATTTTTGAGACCTTTATTCATGATGATATTAAGAATGCTTATTAAGAATGTTTATTGCACTTCTTTATGCATCTTGCCATGTTATGTCCATTTATCATGTTTGATCATTGTCTAATATGTATGATTCTTAGCTTTGCATTAGCATCATCATTTTCTTTCATCTCATTATCTTATTCATATTTATTTTGCATCATCTTATTTGAATTATAACTATTTATCTTTTAGTATTATTACAACTGTTATCCTTCCCCCTATTCCAAAGGGAGACCTTAAAAATTGACTCATGAAGTCACTAAACAACCACCTTACCTTATCCTTCTAGGATTACTCTTATTTCTTGGCTATCATGAGCCAATGAAATCACAACTTAGAAGTAGGTTAGAGTTTCTAAACTCTAAGTGATTCTCATCATCACGAGAACTCCCTTTCCCCTATAACGTATGTCGCTCCTGGGATTTTCATCCTAGTACAATCGCGAAAGTGGCACCAAAACAGAGTCGCCAGCAATGTGTATTTATCCCATGAGAGGGAAAGGAAACACCGCATAAACCTGAAGGAAAGGAAAAGAGTATGGTCTCACGACCAAGAGAAAGGGTAAGGGAGTCGGTTACGCGAGAGGAAGGTATTAGCACCCCCTCGCGTCCATCGTACCCGATGGGATCCACGCTTGCTGCTTCAATCAAAGGGTGTAAGGAAAGAATACTGGAAAAGGAACTGAAAGAAAGAAAGGAGAAAGAAACAAATGTAGGGAAAATAAAAGAAGTGCTCGAATGGGCCCTACCCCACTGCCTACGTATCTCATCGGGAACATGAGAATCAGAGCGACGTAGTTCCCCTCACTAGGGATGGATGGTTTGTGTTTTTTAGTGGAATACGTCAACGTTCGCGCCCTAGCAGTTTAGGTGTTGCAGCTCGCTGTAGGGAGACTTAGGCGTTACCTGTTTGCGGTAGAACGGAAATGACGCATCCTTAAGGAATGAATGAAGGAGAAGAGGAAAGAATTCCCGAAGGAAAAACGTTATTGTTTGTTTTTGTCTTTTAAGAGTTTTTTCATTTGTTTGTATATGATAGTGTATCCAAATCTTAGCCATTGGAATGTGTACATTCTCACATTCCAAGATGGAATGAGTAAGAAAGCACACTAAGGGTGAAGAAGACCCTCACACTTAGTTCCAATTGTCAAGGTTCAAACACACTAGCATACTTGTATTTATTAAGTGTTTTTGTTGGTTATGAAATGAAGAAGTGTTTTTTATTTGTACCTTCAACAAGTATTGCATTTAAGTCCCTCATACAAGATCAAATGTTTAACACGTTGACCCAAGATGGGCTATATGCTACACATTCTAAGATTATAAGAGAAGACCCCTTTTAATCTTTTCTTTATATGAAAGGCCTAAATGCAATAAATGCCTACCTTTATTAGATATTTTGAATTTTCTTTGAGAAGAGAAGATGAAAGACTCAAGTGGGAAGAAAGGTAAAATCTATGTGAACTAAGACTCAATCCTAATTGATTAGTTAATGGAGTGATCCTAATGGTTTGTGAGGTTGCAAAACCTAAAATCTAAAGAAGGAATGAGCTAAACAATTCACTTCTAAAGTAGAAGATGAATTGTAACTCAAAAGGGAAAGTAGTGATTTAATCAAAGAGAGCACATAAGTGCTTAACAAAACAAAATATTGAATTGTAAAAGATAAAGGGAAAGAAGTTTGAATGTGGATTCCTTATCCACACTCAATTTCAACTTACCAAAGCCCTTACATGGTTAGTGAACATGTAAACATGCATAAGAAGTAAAAGAACACTTAATGCACCATAAAGCTCAAAAGAATGAGATAAAAAATCAAATCCTAAGATCACAACCAGAATGTGCATCCTATTGAAAACAAGAGAATATCATCCTACAAGTTCAAATGAATAAGCAACAATCATCATCCATAGTATTCAAACATGTTATCAAAAGAAAGAATAGATGAAAGGTGGAAAGAAAAGGAAGAAACATGCATAAATGGAACATGTAATCCAAGGATCAGAATTGAAACTAAATGGAAAATGATTTATAAACATCTCAAAAGTATTCATGAATTAACAACCAAGACATTTAAGAAGTAATATAAAAAGAAGAATTGAAATGGAAGTTCAAAGGAAAAGTCCAAGCAATATGTGTTAAAGATGCACAAAACTCAAATGGAAATGAACATGTAAAAGATGACCTATAATATGTAACAATGGCCTATAATGTGACATGAATAGCTCACAAAATATGCAAATGATCATACAAATGTGTACAAAAGGAATCATGTAAACATGCACAAAAATTAGAATGATATGCCAAGTTATTATGCTTCAAATGTAATGCATCAAACAAAAATCAAATAGACTTGTGAAAATTATACAAGCATGGTATTGGAATGCCTAAGTCAGAAGTGAATCATACATCAAAATAGCTTGTAAAAATTCAAAGCAAAATGACTTCAAACAATGCAATTAGGTCAAATTGAAACATCATTGAAAGTAATACAAATATGAGCATCAAAACATGTCATAAAGTGACCTAAAAAATAAAAAAAAATCATTTAACATGCTTCAAAGTGTTAATGAATCAATGCAAAAAGAACCAAGCCAAAACCATTTATAATGAGCAAGAACAAAATTATACAAATTTATGTATCACAATTTGAATGCATACAAATGGAAATTCAAAGGAAATTATACAACAGGGGAAAAAATGTCATAAAAACATGAAATAAAAATATAAAATATTTCCTAAATGTCTTAATGATATCCATGAATTTTTCTAGAATTTTATGATATAGTTTAGTATTTTTAAAAATAAAGAAGGAAACGTGCATAAAATAAAAGAAAATAAAAAGAAATTGAAAACAAGCAGGGGTGCATGCATAGCAATTATTCAGTTCAAATGGTTTGGGCTTGAAAAACATAGGGGTGCAAATATCAATTCAGAGCCTGGTCCACACACGCGCTATCCACAACAACTAGCATGCATTCTCAGTCAACAAAAGTCAATCAATTCACGCCATTGGATCTTGTCAAGTCAGCATAATAGTCAAAGTATTTGGATCTAACGCACGCACATGAATGTCCATGCACACTACCATGCACTGCACCACACATTGATTAATTGAATTCAGAAATAAGACACGTGAGGTGCATGTGCATTTTAATGTGTTGGCACGCTCCTCACCACACGATTGGAACACATCAACGACTATGATTAAAACACACACAATCCATAGCATCTGAAACCACCTGCCGGAGATGACTTTCGGTCATCTTCTCCGGCAAACCACCACCGTCTGCAACCTCAAATTTTCCAGAATTCCACAAATAATATACCAAAATGAAGAGGAAGTAATGTAGAGCATGAATCCAGTGATAAAACATACAAAATGTTCATGAAATGAGAGAATCGAGCAGAGGAAGATTTGCCCTAACATTTCAACTATACCTCTAAAGGCCTATCAACTAGCCAGACAAGTTCTTGAGCTTATAAGAAGCTTCAAGAACCTGGAAATAACTTCAAATCATGCCTATAATGGTGGAAATTCATACCTGAAGATTTGAGACCTTGAGATGTTCTTCAGAAAACCAGAGATGCTGCTTCCTCTTTGAGCTTCTTTTGGCCAAATAAAGGCTTAGATGCAGTGATGGATGATGATTCAATGGAGAAGAAATGAAATCCAAGCTTCAAAACCAGTTACAAGGTAGTGAAATTGAGAGAGAATCAGAGAGAGTATTGAGGTGAAAAGGAACAAAGTGAAGCTCGAGAATCAGTTGCAATGGTGAGATTGAGAGAGAAGAAGAGCAAGTTTCTGAAGTGAATGTGTGAAAAATGAAGTTGGAAATGAAATTTGAGAGAGTGATTTCTATTTATAGTGTGATCTAACCATGGTCAAGCTGAGTGAGTTAACTGAGTCATGTTGAGTTAAGTGAGTCATCCCTAACTAACTGAGTCAAGTTAGTTAGGGAGAGCAATGATATGGTGATGACAACTCATGGCAAGTTATGGTGGAGGTGAAGAGAAAATGAAATGGCAAGGCTGTGCATCAGAAACTTGCTTAGCAAGTTTGCTTTTTCTATTTCCATGCAAGGCACGTGCTGTAGCAGTGTGTGTGATGTTCATGTTGTGTTCAAATAAGGGAAAGAATGCTTGATGGATGTCTGAACCAAGTCATGCATCAAAGCCAACAATGCAACAGTGGAATATAGGGTGGTTGGATGAAGTTTTTCTCTCTACTCCATGATTGGTTTGGTGAGTCTCTGAATTCATTTGAAAGAGGAGATGTAATAGAGCATGTTTGGTATGAAATTTGAGTTGAAATGATGCTTGGAAGAGGTTGAAAAATGACTTATAACACAAAGGTTTGGGAACTGGTTATGGGCGATGAAATGAGGTTGGCTGGCAAGGCATCTTGGCATGGAATCTCAGCAAGATGATCCTAACTTGAGACCATTATTTCTACCTCATAGCTTGATCAAATGAAATTTTGTCCAACATGAACATTTAAGAGGGCAATACAAGGAACACTTTTGATGTTGACTAGTTTTGCAAATGAAGCCTCTAACCATGAGAAAAATGGGTGAACATTTGGCCCACCAACTGTTTGTACAAATGACATGCGCGTGACCTGAAAATCCTTGGTCATGACCTAATTTTGAACCTACTTTGCTCAAACTTTGATCAATCATATCTCACTCAATATTTATCCAATGGAGATGTTCTACACATGGATTTGAAGCTTGAAACAAGATCTATTGTTGTGGACAAGTGGAATTTTCATTTGATGCCTCAATTTTGAATGGCCTTGGTTCCAATTCTGATGCAAAATGGCCTAAAATTACTATTTTTGGAAACCCTAATTCTTCAAAAAAGGGCAACTCTTCAAATTCTTGATTTTTCATGATTCTTTTGGAATTTCTTGATCAAATTTTGTACATTGGTCACATATAACATGAATTTCATGACTTTGGGCTCAAAAAATCAAGAGTTGATTTTTTTTCTCTGATTATTTGACTTAGCCCCAATTTCCCTGATTTTTTTATCTTTCTTCCAATTGAACCACTTCTAAAACCAATTGAGAGGCAATTTTCCATACACATACACTTAAGAACATGTAGAATACCATGACATCAAGTTTTGTCCAAAAAATCAAAGATACCCTGATTTAATTGGAAACCCTAGTTTTGGTACCCACCTCCTAGGAGAAAAATGTGCAATCTTCAATTTCAAATTCCTCAGAGTATGTTGTGTATCCTCTTAAAGGATGATGAGACATGCCAATTGAGGGTGATTTTGAACCAATGAACCATCTCTTTTGATGATTTTCCTTCAATTTTTGGATCTCTTGTATAGTGAAAGATGTAGTGCTTCAATCTTCTATTGAATCTCACATCCTTGATGTTTTGGATGATCAATTGAGGTAGTATGAGACATGAAAGACCTCTTGGCTTGCTTTGAATGAACTTTTTTGACCTTTTGTGCCTTGAATGATTCCTTGATTATCAACCTTTTACCTGATCACATGCCTTGATGGTAAGAAGGATGCTATGCTTCATTTTTTCTATGTTAAATATGCAATGCAATGCTAATGAGATGGATATGATGTGATATATGATAATGCTATGCTAGGATGCCAAAAGGGAGAGCAAATTTTGGGGTATTACAGCTGCCCCTATTCAAATGCTGTAGACCTGAATGTCTGAAAGCGATTGCTTTCAGACATTCAAGGTATATAGCGATTGAATACCAAATATAACTAAAAATTTGCTCTAGATGATGAAGAACAACAGGGATATAAACCCAACAAGAATGCTGGATTGAATCTTCAATGAAACGTTGTAGGAGGAATCTGTCTTTTAAACGACGCCAGGAGACTACTGGCTTGCCATACTGTCGATGGACTTTCAACAATGTCTTTTTGAACGACGCCAGACGACTACTGGCTTGCCATACTGTCGATGGAATTTAAACAATGTCTTTTCGAACGACGCCAGACGACTACTGGCTTGTCATACCGTCGATGGACTTTCAACAATGTCTTTTTGAACGACGCCAGGCGACTACTGGCTTGCCATACCGTCGATGGACTTTCAACAATGTCTTTTTGAACGACGCCAGACGACTACTGGCTTGCCATACTGTCGATGGACTTGAGCTGCTCTGCCAATCTGTCGTTGGACTTTTACCAATTTGTGCTGGATTTCTGCCAATCTGTCGTTGGACTTCCTGCCAAACTGTCGTTGGAATTTCACCAATTTGTGCTGGATTTATCCCAATCTGTCGTTGGACTTCAAGGATTACCAAACCGGCATTTGGAATCACACAATTGCCATCTTCAGATGGGCTTTTGCAGCTTTGCCAAACTGTCGTTGGACTTCGGTGCTTACCAAACTGTCGTTGGACTTCGGTGCTTACCAAACTGTCGTTGGAAGCTTAAAATCGCCAAATGATCACTCCATCTCCTGGAATAACACGAACAAACTGTACGCATGCCAAAAATAAATTGGACTTTGAGTTGTAAATAAACACTGCTGAAAATTACACCACTTGCTGGGTAATGTCATATGCTGACACCTTGCTGAAGGAGAGATTCTGTCAATCTCTTTAAACCTTGCTGGGGAATGCCTTTTGAGAGGATTTTACAGAAAACCAAACGTCTTCAAACTCTACTGGGGATAACAGATCGGGAATATCCTTTGCTGGGGAAATAACATGCCCCCTGCATGGGATGTTCAATAACTCCGCTGGGGATTATTCTTCGACAAATTTCACATGCTGAACTTGTAGGAAATACGACACTGCTACTTGCTGGTAAACGCCATAGGGAAAGTTACTGCGAGAAATTTCGTCTTTTAAGAGGATTTTATAGAAAACCACGTTTTCCAACTCTTAGACGAACACTCTGTCTTGAACTATCCTTCACATCGTCTGCGAGGTACCGGAGGATTTACACTCGTTGTTGACATGGAGTGCTCACTGCATTAATAACCGTTATCAACACAGAAAAATTCAATCTTCGGTCGTCGTTGTCACAACACACGGTGAGAAATCTTGAATGGAAGAATCGACTTAATAAGATACAACAGTATCAAGTCATAGCAAATGTCTGCCCGTGGTTACGATCATGTCGCTTGGATCGATCGCACTCATTACCTGAAACCGAAAAATATATGCACATGCCCCAGGATATTGCGTGGTCTTTTGAATCCACCATCCAAGCTTGTCCAACAAGCAAAGTAATTTTAATTTTCTTTTTGCATGTTTTTACAAGGCCAAGATATTTTCAAAGTAATGTTTATTATCAAAAATCAGACGTTTTTGCAAACAAAACAGTAAAATGAAAATAAAAGCTTGTGACTGAATACTCAATTTTATTGATAAATGCCAAAATCGGCGAATTTACAATCAAAGCAAACCCCTGAAAGAGTTGATTGCCATAAAATTGAGAAAAGAAATCTATCCTAATGATAATGTGGAAATTGGATTCCAACTGATTTCTAATTCTGTTATAGCCAGTATGTATTCCAACTCTCTTGATTATCTTTGCCTTCGGAAGCTCGTGGTCGGACCAATTCCTCCTTTGGAATTTTTCTAGTTCGCTGAAGAGTAGAAAACGTACAGATTAATTCAGAATGCAATCATTCGCTTTAATCCCTCTTTTGCGTGGATCGCCTTTTCAGGTTTTCAATCCACCGGGATACCCATTTTTGCCTAAGTTGCCCTTTCGAGTTTTCAACTTACCGGGTGTACAATTCTTTTCAATTATATCCCTAATTTTTGCCCGAACCTTTATTCTGTTTTTGGTTCGCCGGGATGCCCTTTTTTGCCTGGATTTTTTTTTATTCTTTTATCCAGTGGGTCTATTTATACGAAGTATTTTTTAACTGCATCTGAATTAACAGGGGATGAAAAGTCTTCACCATCCATGGTTGTCAGCAATAAGGCTCCACCTGAGAAAACCTTTTTAACCACGAATGGACCTTCATAATTAGGAGTCCATTTGCCCCTGTGATCTGTACTCGGAGGAAGTATTCTCTTGATTACCATATCTCCGACCTTGTAAACTTGAGGTCGAACCTTTTGATCGAATGCCCTCTTCATTCTGCGCTGGTATAGCTGGCCATGACATACTGCTGCTAGTCGTTTCTCCTCAATAAGGCTCAGCTGATCAAATCTGGTTCGTACCCATTCAGCTTCATCTAATTTAACATCCATCAATACTCGGAGAGAAGGAATCTCAACCTCGATCGGTAGAACTGCCTCCATACCGTACACAAGTGAGTATGGTGTTGCCCCAGTGGACGTGCAGACTGATGTTCGATACCCATGCAAAGCCAATGGTAACATCTCATGCCAATCTTTGTACGTGACAACCATCTTCTGTACAATCTCCTTGATATTTTTGTTGGCCGCTTCGACCGCGCCATTCATCTTCGGGCGGTACGGAGAAGAATTGTGATGCTCGATTTTGAAGTCCCGACATAGCTCAGCCATCATCTTATTATTCAAATTAGAACCATTATCAGTAATGATTCTTTCGGGAACTCCATATCGACAAATGATATCTCGTTTCAAGAAACGAGCTACCACTTGCTTAGTGACATTGGCATAAGACGTTGCTTCAACCCATTTAGTGAAGTAATCAATGGCGACCAAGATGAAACGATGGTCGTTTGAAGCAGTAGGCTCAATTTTTCCGATCATATCAATGCCCCACATTGCAAAGGGCCACGGAGAGGACATGATACTCAACGAATTTGGAGGAACGTGCACTTTGTCGGCATAGATTTGGCATTTGTGACACTTGCGAGCATACTTGCAGCAATCTGACTCCATTGTCAACCAGTAATACCCCAATCTCAATAATTTCTTAGCCATCGCATGTCCTCCGGCATGGGTACCGAAAGAGCCTTCGTGCACTTCAATCATCAACAGGTCTGCCTCGTGTCTATCCACGCATCTGAGCAGAACTGTGTCAAAATTCCTCTTATACAGCACGCCATCTTTGTTCAAGAAAAAACTACCGGCTAGCTTTCTTAATGTCTTCTTGTCATTGGAAGATGCCCCAAACGGGTATTCTTGATTTTTCAAGAAGCATTTAATGTCATGGTACCAAGGCTTGTCGTCAGACACTGCATCAATATCAAACACAAAAGCAGGTCTATCAAGATGAGACACATCAATCCTGGGCACAAAGTTCCAACCATGCTCTTTGATCATCGAAGATATAGTGGCCAAGGCGTCTGCAAACTTATTTTCATCTCTGGGAACATGGTACAACTTGACAGTTGTAAAGAATGTTAACAATCTCCTCGTATAATCTCTATACGGAATCAAATTTTGCTGATGTGTGTGCCAAGTTCCCTTTACTTGATTGATTACCAGTGCTGAATCACCAAAGATATCGAGGGTCTTGATTCGTAAATCAATAGCTTCCTCAATCCCTAGTATGCAAGCTTTGTATTCTGCTTCATTGTTGGTACACCCGAAAGTTACTCGGGCAGTGAAGGGCATGTGAACACCTTCTGGCGTAACGAGAACTGCACCAACTCCGCACCCATTCATGTTAACTGCCCCATCAAACATCAAACTCCATTTGGATTCAGGGTCAGGCCCCTCCTCCAGAAGTGGTTCCTCGCAGTCTTTCGCTTTGAGAAACATGATGTCCTCATCAGGGAAATCAAATCTCATGGGCTGATAATCATCAAGAGGCTATTGCACAAGATAATCTGACAGTATACTTCCTTTGATTGCTTTTTGCGAAGTAAATTGAATATCGTACTCTGTCAGTACCGTCTGCCACCTTGCAACTCTGTCTGTAAGTGCTGGTTTCTCAAAAATATACTTGACCGGATCTAATTTTGTGATCAACAGGGTTGTATGTGTGAGCATATATTGTCTCAATCGCTTGGCGGCCCATGCGAGTGCACAACATGTCTCCTCAAGCATTGAATAACGCGATTCACAATCTATAAACTTCTTGCTCAGGTAGTAAATAACATGTTCTTTCCTACCTGTCTCGTCGTGTTGACCGAGAACACAACCCATGGATCCTTCGAGCACTGTCAAGTACATAATTAGTGGTCTCCCTTGAACTGGAGGTATCAGAATCGAAGGTTCCTGCAAATATCTTTTTATTTTATCGAATGCATTTTGACAATCATCATTCCACCTGACCGTTTGATCTTTTCTTAGCATTTTGAATATCGGTTCGCAGGTGGCAGTTAGGTGAGATATAAACCTTGAAATGTAGTTCAATCTCCCTAGAAAGCCGCGAACTTCTTTCTCAGTTCTCGGTACAGGCATGTCTTGTATAGCTTTCACTTTAGCAGGATCAACCTCTATTCCTTTTTCACTGACAATGAAACCAAGCAATTTTGCGGACCGCACGCCGAAAGTACACTTGTTAGGATTCAGTCTCAACCTAAATTTCCTCAACCTCTCAAACAGCTTCTTCAAGTTGATCAGATGTTCCTCTTCTGTCTTTGATTTAGCAATCATGTCATCCACATAGCACTCGATCTCTTTATGAATTAGATCGTGGAATAACGTCACCATTGCTCTTTGATAAGTCGCCCCTGCGTTCTTTAACCCAAAAGGCATTACTTTGTAACAGAAGGTACCCCAAGGGGTAATGAATGTCGTCTTCTCCATGTCTTCAGGCGCCATCTTTATCTGATTGTACCCGGATAATCCATCCATAAATGAGAACACTGAAAACTGAGCGGTATTGTCAACCAGCACATTAATATGAGGGAGTGGAAAGTCATCTTTAGGGCTCGCCCTGTTGAGATCTCTGTAATCCACACACATTCTAACTTTGCCATCTTTCTTCGGCACCGGTACTATATTGGCCACCCAAAGAGGATAATTGTTTACTGCCAGAAAACCTGCATCCAACTGTTTCTGTACCTCTTCCTTGATCTTCAAAGCCATTTCTGGTTTCGTTCTGCGCAACTTTTGCTTGACCGGTGGACAGTCCTCTTTCAATGGTAATCTATGCACAACTATGTCTGTATCTAAACCTGGCATATCTTGATATGACCAAGCAAAAATGTCAACGTATTCCCGTAGCATGACTATCAGCTCTTGCTTTACATCAGCCCGTAGACTTGCACCGATCTTGATCTCTTTCTTGCTTTCCTCTGAACCAATATTGATAACCTCAAGAGCTTCCTGATGAGGCTGAATGGTCTTTTCTTCTTGTTTCAACAGTCTAGCTAACTCTTCCGGGAGTTCATAGTCTTCATCACTTTCCTCCTCGGCTTGATAGATCGGATTGTCGAAATCATACGTGGGCATAACAGAATCATTTTCAGAGGAATCCACAAAATCCAGTCTGCATGATTGGATTTATGCTTTATTTTAGATTATTTTTGCTTAAAAACAAAAGAAAAGAAAGTGCATTATCATTTTTTTTGTGCAAAAATAAAAACAAAGAAGGAATAAAGGAACACAAATTTGTAAACAAAAACGTCCTTTTTATTGATGTTTGAACATTATATGAGAAAATATGGTGGCCCTACAAATGGATCCTCACACCTTGGGCAGAGTGTGGGATTTCATGCATTATGAAAGACAAGAATTATTACTCTGAATGGTGTACAACATGAATGACTTCTTCACTAGACCAGTTTTGCAATGCTTCGCCCGGAGCCATGGTATACACCCATCTGTCCAGATAATTTGAGCTCTCAGCGTCATCTTCTATTGCTGAGCAGGACCGATTAGGATTGATAATTCCTCCACTGTTGAAGTTGATTGGCCCACGGAATCGGGGAACTGGGGTCTGGCCCGGTTGGTATCCAATGCCAAACTTATCTTCCTTCACAAACACATCGATAACTTTACCCCAACCTTGGGCATTCCCGCTTTCAACCACTTCTCTGGCCTGCTTGTAGGACGCGATTGATGTACTCGGCCTAACTGGCACATTTGACACCACTGCTGCTGAAGTAGATTCTGGGGATTTGTTGATATTCAGGGCTTCAAAAGACTGGCACAGGGTTTCATGAATTTCTCCATCCATTTCCACATATTTGAAAGTGGATAGATGACTCACAAATATATCTTCCTCACCGCAAACAGTGACCACTTGACCCTCGAACACGTACTTGAGCTTCTGATGAAGTGTGGAGGTAACTGCACCTGATGCGTGAATCCACGGGCGGCCCAACAAACAGCTGTAAGCAGGCTGAATGTCCATAACGTGAAAGATTGTCTTGAATATCTGTGGACCGACTTGTATTGGTAGTTCTACCTCTCCAAACACCGATCTTTGGGATCCATCGAAAGCTCTCACAATCAGATCGCTGGGTCTAAGAATCAATCCATCTACTTCAATTTTCATCAGGGCCTTTTTGGGTAACACATTCAAGGAAAAACCTGTGTCAACCAGCACATGCGACAAAACAACTCCTTTGCATTCAAGTGTGATGTGCAACGCCTTGTTGTGATTACGTCCATCTGGAGTCAAATCCCTATTCGTAAACCCCAACCTATGGCTCACATTCACATTAGAAATTACTCCCTCCAACTGATTCACCATAATCTCTTGGGGAACGTATGCCATATTCAAAACTTTCAACAAAGCAGCCCGGTGTGCATCTGAACTCATTAACAGGGATAATATTGAGATTTTAGAGGGTGTTTGATTGATCTGGCCAATGATCTTGTAATCGCTCTTTTTGATAATCCTCATAAATTCCTCAATATCATTATCAAAATTGATTTTAGGGTCTTCTTCCTGAACAGGCACCTTGTCATCAACAATCTGTTTTCCTTTTGTTCTTGCAGCGGCTTCAGCCTCTTTATCATTCCTTAGAGTATGGGGAGCAAACAGTCGACCACTCCTAGTGAAACCACTTGGTCCACTGACATTCTCAACACTGGTACCAACAGCCTCTGCCTTCTGTTGACTTCCTCCTTGATAAGCATCAGTTCCATATTTCCATGGAACTGCCCTATTAGACACATAAGAAGCGGATTCAGGAACCATAATCGTAACTGGTCTCGGCCTCTCGGGCACGATGATAGCAACAGGCTCCTCAACAGGCACCTGTATCTCAACTGGATTATAGTAAATGGTAACGGCAGAAACATCTTTTTCCTTCTCTACCTTATCAAACTGAAGGCTTCCTTCGTCCATAAGATCCTGCAGTCCAACTTTCAACTTACTGCAGCCATTAATCTGTCTTGAACAATCCTCACAATCATAGCCACATCCAGGAAACACTTTTCCTTTTAACAAACACTCTTTTACAATCAACAGCGGAGTCTTTACCAAATTCACATCGGTGATCAGATTCAGTTTCTCACCATCAGAAATAGCATTCATGTTTGCACCTCCATGATGGGGCATCGGATTATCACGAACATTTGGCGGCTTAGAGAAATTAATAGCTTTTGCGTCAATCAAGTCCTGAACCTTATGGTGAAAAGCCCAGCACTTCTCTATCGAGTGACCTTGTGCACCAGAACGAAATTCACATCTAGCGTTGGCATCATAACCTTGAGGCAATTTTCCAGTGTCTAGCGGCCTCATAGTCCGAAGTTCAACCAACTTCTCTTTGAGCAGTTGTGGTAACAAAGCAGCATATGACATAGGCAAGGGATCAAACTTACGGTCCCTTGGTCTGTTATTCTGGAATCGGGGTCTACCTTGCTGATCTGGAGCTTGCTGTCCTGCTGGAACCGAAATGGTTACAGCATCCACCTGATGATAAGACTGAGTCCTACCTCTGCCCCCTCCTCTATGCACAACACTGGACTCCCCTTCTCTTTTCCTTGATCCATTAGCAAAGGGTTTCCTCGAACTCGAAGCACCAGTCCCACTGACGTCTTGAATTTTACCCAACTTCAGCAGACTCTCTATTCGTTCCCCAGCAACAACAATGTCAGCAAACCCTGTGGAAGGACACGCAGCCAATCTATCTAAATACGACCCTTGGAGTGTGCTCATGAACATATAAGCCATCTCACGGTCACCCAGAGGTGGTTGAACTCGTGCAGCCAATTCTCTCCATCTTTGTGCGTACTGCTTAAAGCCCTCCTTAGGATCCTGAGTCATACTCTGCAGCTGAGTACGATTAGGTGCCATATCCAAATTATATTGATACTGCTTCAGAAACGCAGCGCACAAATCTTTCCAGCTCTTTATGTGAACCCTATCCAGCTTAACATACCATTCCAGGGAGGCGCCTGACAGGCTATCCTGGAAAAAATACATCCAGAGCTTCTGGTCATCAGTATAAGCAGCAACCTTGCGATTGTAAGCTTGCAAATGTGTCTTGGGATAGGTACTGCCATTGTACTTATCCAATGTAGGGAGCTTGAACTTGGGAGGGATTCTCACACCCTGCACGAGACCCATGTCTTCTACATCAATTCCTAGAGGATTTTGGCTCTTAATAGCCTTGAGTCTTTCATCCAACCCTTCGTACTTCCGGTCCTCATTGTAGAAACCCATGTCATTGTTGAATGCAGTAAACTGGTCATCTTGACCATCCTCATTATTGTCAAATCCCAGATGTACCCCACCAGCAGGGATTGTGCCAACAGGAGGAGTGCGCGCATTGCGATTTGGGATTTCAGTCTCCAGCCTCTGAATAGTGGTTCTCATAGCTTCTTGACCAACCCTCATGTTTTCTTGACCGGTCCTCAGTTCCTGCTGACCTTGAGCAATCCCCTGCATAAGGTTCATGAACTGTTCCATCCTTCCCCTCAAATCTGCTAATTCAGTCTGAACTTGTTCCATGACTCTTGCTTGATTGCGTCGGGTAGAATATCGGTGAACTGGGCTATCAGCTATCGTGCCTGAAAACCAGATAAAAGTTAGCAGGCGCTTGCAAAAAAGAAAACCTGCAATGCAAAAATGATATGCTATGCAAATGCAAATGCATAGTTATGTTTGTCATTTCAAGATACTTTTCATATCCTGATTCCAATCGTAACCACGAATTCCTGACGACCAGAAATCATAATTACTGAGTTTTTCCATGAAGAGATACTCATATACGCCAATCACAAATATCTGATGACCAGACATAGTGATTTTGTAGTGTGCCAGTGTGCAGATATCTTATCACGTCACATATATCTGAAGACCAGAAATTGTGAACAGAAATAGCTCATTTCATACAAATTCCCAAAAGTTTCCGAGTACATTTGCCATAGTTTCAGCAACAGAAAAAGAAACAAGTAGTCAGCTGGATCCATCAACAATTCTGATGGTAACCATTGCAAATTACAAAGAAATGACAAAAATCATTAATCTGATAGCTCTACGTCCTTCAGCTTCTGGATGGAATACTTAATCTCTTCAAACAGGATGCGGGTACGCTAATGATGTGGCTTCTCAATCAGCTCTTTGATTACAACGTCCCTTTTCTCCAGCGCATCAGATAATGAGCCCATATGCATCAGCAAGGCTTCATCTTCATTGGCTCCTTTGCGCCTCTTGATTCCAGCTTGAATTTTAACCAGCTTCAGCTCTGCTGTGACATCTTCAAGCTCTTTGTTGGCAATTTTCAGCTTATCTTCAGCATTCTGTACCTGCTCTTGACTTTTGCCAAGATCCTCTCGATACCTTCTTCTTTCTACATGTGCTTTCTTCAGCTCTTCATCTTTATCTTTTAACTGGGCCTGCAATTCAGAGTTTTTAATTCTGACCTCATCCCAAGCTTGACGAAGTTTAGCTAATGAATCCTTGCTTCGGGCTAAAGCCTGCTTTGTAGTCTTGTGAGCTTGACTAGTATCATCTGCTCCCAAATTAAGTTTCCGAAAGTACCAAGCTCTATCATCAAAATCTTCTTCTTTGTCCGCCAAGATTTTCTCCGCTTTCAAGGCTCTTTTCTCTAACTCTTTGTTGTCAGCCAAAGCTTTCTGAAGACATCTGCTCATTCCAGAGTTCTCTATCTGCAACTCTCTAACCATTTTCTTCCATTTCTCGCACTCTTCAGCCGGTACCATGGAATGTTGATATGGACATAAGAGAATCTCTCTTGAAAAGGGTAGCAACAGCTCTTTGACCTTCATCTCTATCCAAGCATCGTAGTCAGGGTATGATCTACAGTCTCCTTTGCCAAATATTAACTTTCCCCCTCTTTGCCTAACTTTCCAGGCATTTATTACTTCTGGCACTCGTTCATTCTAGGTCCCCACGAAAAACAGAGAAGCACTAATTTCTTCATCAGCAGGAGGATTTCTCGAAGCGTAACCAAATTGCCTAACAGCCAACACCGGGTTGTAATTAATCCCACCTCTTCTTCCAAGTAGAGGCACATTCGGAAAACTTCCACATTTAACGGTAAGCTCTATTGTCAGTAGTTTGGGATCAAACCAAATGATGTTATTGGCAGTCAACCCTATCAACCTCTTGGACCGTTTCATTGTCTCAGCAGTTTCTACGAAAGCACCAGTTCGAGGTAAATGTTTAAAGAGCCAATGACATAACAATTGGGTACAACAACTAACCAGACTTCCTCTTCCCTTCTCATTTTTGTAGTGTACTGAGTAATAAAAATCTCCTAGCAGGGTAGGAATCAGATTCTTCGAAACGAACACTTTCATCGCCTGCATATCAACAAAGTCAGGTTGACTGGGGAAAAGCACCAAACCATAGATACAAAGAGCTAACACAGCATTGTAAGTAGTCCAGTTTTTAGCCTTGGCAGCTTCCTGAGCTCGTTGGAAAAGAAACTCCAAATGAAATCCTTCATCTTCTTTAAGTTTACTCAGGCCACTTTTCACAACAAACAGGCCCAGATGTAGAATAGCAGCAATGACTTCGGGGTTAAGAGCACCTCCAGAAAAATACGGTATAGAAGACGTGATTGGAATTCCCAAAATAAATGAGAATTTCTCCAAAGTGGGCATCAAAATGTAGTCAGGGAATAGGAAACATCTCATTGACGGTTCATAGAACTGTAAGAAAGTGTGCAACCCATCCTTCTCATACTTTGTGATTGCACATACCATCTTAATCAGCTCTCCATATTCCTTCTGAAAAGTGCTGAGAACACCAGAATCAGTCATGTTTACCATCTTGTTCAATGAATCTAGCTTAGGATCATGGAATTTATATGACACATTATTCTTCCTTTTAACCTCAACCTCTTGGGAACTCATGATTGGAATCAGACAATACGGTAAGTACTTGAAAATGACAAACATAACCTGTTATGATATGAGTATGCAAATCCAAAAGGCATGTGATTAAGTATCCAGGTGTTTGTGTCTGTGTTGAATTGTGTGCACTGTGTCTCTGTACTGAATCTGGCAATATATCTGAGATGAATACTCAAACCACTGTCATAGGATACACTGTCTGTAACAACCATAGAATCATAATTAAGGTATGTAGGAGGCTGGGTTACCTGCAAACCTGTAAACATCCCACCCATACTCACATGTGGTTCCTAGAAAACAAGGCTTGTCAGCTTCGGAGGTTTGGGAAGCGATAGCACATTCAGTCCGTAGGATACAATGCTATGCCAATCAAAGAGGTTGTCCACTGACTCACCTTAGAAAATAAAGGTCATCCTATGCAAGTACCAAAGTGGGCCCTCGGGTGCGAGTGGGTTTTCCATAGAATATGGTCTGCCACTGTCACCGCTAAAGAGAGATGTTTCCACTAAGGTCCTCATGATCGGTCAATAGAGTCGACAGCTCTCTAGATCGACATCCTGGAATACGCAAGATGCGTACGCCATGATGGGTCCCAAGATAGACTCGTCTAGCTGTGAATTTCATGATTACCCAACGTACACAGATGGCACGTAGGTCCCACTACTCTCCACTCTAAATCTAAGTGTATACTCGAGCCTGTGTACTGAGCTAATCTCTCAGAAATCCCGTCCCGCCAAGCAGAGAGAACAGTGCAACACAATATAATATACGAAATGTAAATACTAACATGCTGTAAATATGGTACAAATAATAAAATACAGTAAACAGCAAATATAATACAACATTAAACACCTAATGAAAGAAAAGCAAACAAGCGCTAGGATTGACTCGCTTAGGATGGACCAGCAATAGGTCAACCTGTCCCCAGCAGAGTCGCCAGCTGTCGCTCCCGGGATTTTCATCCTAGTACAAACGCAAAAGTGGCACCGAAACAGAGTCGCCAGCAATGTGTATTTATCCCATGAGAGGGAAAGGAAACACCGCATAAACCTGAAAGAAAGGAAAAGAGTATGGTCTCACGACCAAGAGAAAGGGTAAGGGAGTCGGTTACGCGAGAGGAAGGTATTAGCACCCCCTCGCGTCCATCGTACCCGATGGGATCCATGCTTGCTGCTTCAATCAAAGGGTGTAAGGAAAGAATACTGGAAAAGGAACTGAAAGAAAGAAAGGAGAAAGAAACAAATGTAGGGAAAATAAAAGAAGTGCTCGAATGAGCCCTACCCCACTGCCTACGTATCTCATCGGGAACATGAGAATCAGAGCGACGAAGTTCCGCTCACTAGGGATGGATTGTTTGTGTTTTTTAGTGGAATACGTCAACGTTCGCGCCCTAGCAGTTTAGGTGTTGCAGCTCGCTGTAGGGAGACTTAGGCATTACCTGTTTGCGGTAGAACGGAAATGACGCATCCTTAAGGAATGAATGAAGGAGAAAAGGAAAGAATTCCCGAAGGAAAAACGTTATTGTTTGTTTTTGTCTTTTAAGAGTTTTTTCATTTGTTTGCATATGATAGTGTATCCAAATCTTAGCCATTGGAATGTGTACATTCTCACATTCCAAGATGGAATGAGTAAGAAAGCACACTAAGGGTGAAGAAGACCCTCACACTTAGTTCCAATTGTCAAGGTTCAAACACACTAGCATACTTGTATTTATTAAGTGTTTTTGTTGGTTATGAAATGAAGAAGTGTTTTTTATTTGTACCTTCAACAAGTATTGCATTTAAGTCCCTCATACAAGATCAAATGTTTAACACATTGACCCAAGATGGGCTATATGCTACACATTCTAAGATTATAAGAGAAGACCCCTTTTAATCTTTTCTTTATATGAAAGACCTAAATGCAATAAATGCCTACCTTTATTAGATATTTTGAATTTTCTTTGAGAAGAGAAGATGAAAGACTCAAGTGGGAAGAAAGGTAAAATCTATGTGAACTAAGACTCAATCCTAATTGATTAGTTAAGGGAGTGATCCTAATGGTTTGTGAGGTTGCAAAACCTAAAATCTAAAGAAGGAATGAGCTAAACAATTCACTTCTAAAGTAGAAGATGAATTGTAACTCAAAAGGGAAAGTAGTGATTTAATCAAAGAAAGCACATAAGTGCTTAACAAAATAGAATATTGAATTGTAAAAGATAAAGGGAAAGAAGTTTGAATGTGGATTCCTTATCCACACTCAATTTCAACTTACCAAAGCCCTTACATGGTTAGTGAACATGTAAACATGCATAAGAAGTAAAAGAACACTTAATGCACCATAAAGCTCAAAAGAATGAGATAAAAAATCAAATCCTAAGATCACAGCCAGAATGTGCATCCTATTGAAAACAAGAGAATATCATCCTACAGGTTCAAATGAATAAGCAACAATCATCATCCATAGTATTCAAACATGTTATCAAAAGAAAGAATAGATGAAAGGTGGAAAGAAAAGGAAGAAACATGCATAAATGGAACATGTAATCCAAGGATCAGAATTGAAACTAAATGGAAAATGATTTATAAACATCTCAAAAGTATTCATGAATTAACAACCAAGAAATTCAAGAAGTAATATAAAAAGAAAAATTGAAATGGAAGTTCAAAGGAAAAGTCCAAGCAATATGTGTTAAAGATGCACAAAACTCAAATGGAAATGAACATGTAAAAGATGGCCTATAATATGTAACAATGGCCTATAATGTGACATGAATAGCTCACAAAATATGCAAATGATCATACAAATGTGTACAAAAGGAATCATGTAAACATGCACAAAAATTAGAATGATATGCCAAGTTATTATGCTTCAAATGTAATGCATCAAACAAAAATCAAATGGACTTGTGAAAATTATACAAGCATGGTATTGGAATGTAGAGCATGAATCCAATGATAAAACATACAAAATGTTCATGAAATGAGAGAATCGAGCAGAGGAAGATTTGCCCTAACATTTCAACTATACCTCTAAAGGCCTATCAACTAGCCAGACAAGTTCTTGAGCTTATAAGAAGCTTCAAGAACCTGGAAATAACTTCAAATCATGCCTATAATGGTGGAAATTCGTACCTGAAGATTTGAGACCTTGAGATGTTCTTCAGAAAACCAGAGATGCTGGTTCCTCTTTGAGCTTCTTTTGGCCAAATAAAGGCTTAGATGCAGTGATGGATGATGATTCAATGGAGAAAAAATGAAATCCAAGCTTCAAAACCAGTTACAAGGTAGTGAAATTGAGAGAGAATCAGAGAGAGTATTGAAGTGAAAAGGAACAAAGTGAAGCTCGAGAATCAGTTGCAATGGTGAGATTGAGAGAGAAGAAGAGCAAGTTTCTGAAGTGAATGTGTGAAAAATGAAGTTGAAAATGAAATTTGAGAGAGTGATTTCTATTTATAGTGTGAGCTAACCATGGTCAAGCTGAGTGAGTTAACTGAGTCATGTTGAGTTAAGTGAGTCATCCCTAACTAACTGAGTCAAGTTAGTTAGGGAGAGCAATGATATGGTGATGACAACTCATGGCAAGTTATGGTGGAGGTGAAGAGAAAATGAAATGGAAAGGCTGTGCATCAGAAACTTGCTCAGCAAGTTTGCTTTTTCTATTTCCATGCAAGGCACGTGCTGTAGCAGTGTGTGTGATGTTCATGTTGTGTTCAAATAAGGGAAAGAATGTTTGATGGATGTCTGAACCAAGTCATGCATCAAAGCCAACAATGCAACAGTGGAATATAGGGTGGTTGGATGAAGTTTTTCTCTCTACTCCATGATTGGTTTGGTGAGTTTTTGAATTCATTTGAAAGAGGAGATGTAATAGAGCATGTTTGGTATGAAATTTGAGTTGAAATGATGCTTGAAAGAGGTTGAAAAATGACTTATAACACAAAGGTTTGGGAACTGGTTATAGGCGATGAAATGAGGTTGGCTGGCAAGGCATCTTGGCATGGAATCTCAGCAAGATGATCCTAACTTAAGACCATTATTTCTACCTCATAGCTTGATCAAATGAAATTTTGTCCAACATGAACATTAAAGAGGGCAATACAAGGAACACTTTTGATGTTGACTAGTTTTGCAAATGAAGCCTCTAACCATGATAAAAATGGGTGAACATTTAGCCCACCAACTGTTTGTAGAAATGACATGCGCGTGACCTGAAAATCCTTGGTCATGACCTAATTTTGAACCTACTTTGCTCAAACTTTGATCAATCATATCTCACTCAATTTTTATCCAATGGAGATGTTCTACACATGGATTTGAAGCTTGAAACAAGATCTATTGTTGTAGCCGAGTGGAATTTTCATTTGATGCCTCAATTTTGAATGGCCTTGGTTCCAATTCTGATGCAAAATGGCCTAAAATTACTATTTTTGGAAACCCTAATTCTTCCAAAAATGGCAACTCTTCAAATTCTTGATTTTTCATGATTCTTTTGGAATTTCTTGATCAAATTTTGTACATTGGTCACATATAACATGAATTTCATGACTTTGGGCTCAAAAAGTCAAGAGTTGATTTTTTTCTCTGATTATTTGACTTAGCCCCAATTTCCCTGATTTTTTTATCTTTCTTCCAATTGAACCACTTCTAAAACCAATTGAGAGGCAATTTTCCATACACATACACTTAAGAACATGTAGAATACCATGACATCAAGTTTTGTCCAAAAAATCAAAGATACCCTGATTTAATTGGAAACCCTAGTTTTGGTACCCACCTCCTAGGAGAAAAATGTGCAATCTTTAATTTCAAATTCCTCAGAGTATGTTGTGTATCCTCTTAAAGGATGATGAGACTGTAGCACCCCAAAATTTGCCTTACCTTTTTCTGGCTTATGTTTCCTTCTCATTTTTTGCATCAGTAGGTCATATTCATATTCATATTCATATCATTGGCATTGGGTTCTTAAGACATAGGATCGAAGGGTTTTCTTGTTATCAGTATTTTCTTATTCAGAGGTACGTCAAGTTCTGAGGTTTTCTTATTCAGAGGATTCATCAAAGGCTTTGGCTCAGAGGTTCATTGGTGTGAATCAGGGTTTAATTTCTTCTCAGTTCAAATCATCTTCTTCGAGATTTATCAGCATACCAGGGAGAATTGGAGTTCTTATTTACAGTTGAGCTGGTTGATAGTTATCGGTTGAGATTCTTCAGTGGATCATGTGAATGGCCAGATGGTTCAATGGTAGCTGTTACTATTTTGTCAGAGGCTTGTGGAAAGTTGGTGATTGGTTTTGAATTCAGTTGGTTATCCATTTTTTATCCATAATCCATATCCGAACGCATTGTTTTTAATCCATCGACCATTTTCATTTTTTATCCACTTACCTTTTCTTCTTTTCATATCCATTATATCCAAAATTCCTAAATATCCACTTTAAATCCATTTTCTTTCCTAAGCTATTCATATCCATTTTCTAACTCATTATCATCCAAAATCCATTTTTCATCCATTTCAATCCAACTTCCTCTTTTTTATACTTTATCCATTTTAATTCATTTTCAAGTTTATTATTCATTATCCATATCTAATAAATAAGCCACTTTAAAATTCTAACCCATTCTATCCAAAACCATAATCCATCTTCAATTTGAAAATCCATGTTACAAGTGTGCCTCAACTTATAAAGGGTAGAAGACGTAATTGGTGATGTTGTTGGAAACTATTTTTCTCAATAAAACTGGCGTGCAACACCATTTAATCTTCATTGATTGGTTGAAAAAATAAGAAGCTAGTTGAAACAATGGGGCCTACTACTGAATCTCATACTCAGGGCCTTCAGGATGGTATGTTCTTGTGGAAGTTCTTCATATTCACCGCCCATAGCGCAGGAAAAATAATACATATCACAAAATGTACATGGCAGTTGAATTTTCAGAAGAAAAGTGATAGCAAGAAATTCATTCACAAAAGAGAAGCACATGACATGGAAAGTTAGATAAAAGAAGAAATTTCACAACAGGTGGAAAATGATACATAACAGTCCATCACACGTACACAAATTACAAAGAAAAATCATTTCCAAACACGTACAAGTGATGCAAACCGCGTGACAAATTCCACTACAATTTCACAGCCAATTCACAAATTTGCATAACAGAATTTCAATTGGAATTCCTATCCTACCCTCCTCATTCACCATATAAGCAAGCTGCAAAGAATTTCAGAGGGGCATCATTCTTCTACTGCAAATCATCACTTTCTGCTATCTTCATTTTTTCACCAACACAAACGGCATTCTCTGTCATCTTCAATTTAAACAATCTGCAACACTTTTCACCATTTTCAACAATACAACACACTCTCCTACTGCCAAAAAATTCCCTCACCGCAGCTGAATCGAAAAAGAAAGGAGAGTTTCTTTATTCTGCAATTGGGAACTCTCTTAGCCACTCTTCTCCATTTTCTGAGAATTCTCTATAACCTTCAAGTACTTCATCTTCAATTTCCTCCCTTTCTTTCGTGGTCGTTCCCACGAACTACGACTGCCCTGATTCTTTATTCTCGTCCGAGTAAAGATACGTAGGAACAAGATTGCGTAGATCTTGGCGGACTACCTTCTCCATTTTTCACCAATTTCCTCCCCTTGTTTCGTGGTCGTTCCCACGAACTACGACTGCCCTGATTCTTTATTCTCGCCCGAGTAAAGATACGTAGGCACAAGATTGCGTAGATCTTGGCGGCCTACCTTCTACTTTTTTCACCAATTTCCTCCCCTTGTTTCATGGTCGTTCCCACGAACTACGTGCGCTCTGACTTCCTCTCTCTCGTCCGACTGAGGATACGTAGGCACGAGGATCCCTATCCTTGGCGAGCACTCTTCTCTCGCACCCTTGCGATCGAGACCCTTCTCTCGCACCCGTGCGATTGAGACCCTTCCACCTTTCCTTTCTCCCCTAGTTAGGGGAACTACGTCGCTCTGATTCTCACGTACGAGTGAGATACGTAGGCAGGAGATCGTGCGAGATCTCTCCGAGCACATTTCTTTCACAACCTTTCTTTATCACCTCTTTGTCTCTTTTCGACCCGTAGGTCGAACTACGTGAGCTCTGATTTCCTCTCTCTCGTCCGATTGAGGATACGTAGGCACAAGACAGCGATTGTCTTGGCGAGCAACCTTCCCCCTTAGTTCCCGTCTGAACTACGTTGACTCTGACTTTCCCATTGCACTGAGGGAATACGTAGGCGTAGGACGAGCGATGTCCTATCGAGTCACTTCTTTTTTTTCTTTTCTTCTTTGTTTCTCCGTTCTTTTCGTTCTCGTTTTTTTGCCGGTCCAGTAGCAGTGGAGTACCAGACGACGACACCCTTTGATGCAGATAACAAGCGTGGATCCCATCGAGTACGATGGACGTGTTGGGTGCTAACACCTTCCCTTCGCGTAACCGACTCCCGTACCTGTTCTCTTGGTCGTGAGACCATGCTCTTTCCCTCCTTTCAGGTTTATGCAGTGTTTCCTTTCCCTCTCTTGGGATAAATACACTTTGCTGGCGACTCTGTGTTCTTTTGCGCCACTCTCGCGTTTGTACCGTTGGATGCGAATCTTTCGGGAGCGACAGCTGGCGACTCTGCTGGGGAAGATGGTTGACCTACTGCTGGTCCTTCCCCTTTAGAGAATCAATCCTAGCGCTTGTTTGTTTTCTTTCATCGGGTGTTTTTCTGTGGTGCTTTGCTTTGTTGTATATTACTGTATTTCTGTTTACTGTATTTTTGCTTTACTGCTTTACTGTTTTTACAGCTTTTATTGCATTGCATTTCATTTATTACTGTCATACTGGATATTGCTGTGCTGTTCTGCTACTGGATTTTCTGTTTGCAGGGTGGGTTGGATTCATGAGAGAAAAGCCCAATACCAAGGCTTGAGCATACACCTATGATTAGCGTGGAAAGTAGTGTGACTTGTTTGGCATTTGGCCAGACGAAGTATACATGAAAACTCCACATCCAGACGAGGTTTTCTTGGTAATATTCTGTCCTGTCCATTTGGGGCAGATGATGGAATATAATCTGGAAAACTGTCGACTCTGGCGACCATTCCCGAGGACTCAGTTGTGGCACTCCTCCCGAGATGTGACAATGGCAGCCCACTTTTTGTGGCAAACCCATTGCACGCTCTCGATCCGAGGACCCAATGCTGGGAACTCGCCATAGGATCCTTCTTTTTGAAAGTGAATCAGCAGACGACCTCTTTGATTGGCGGTAGCATTGTATCCTTCGGGCTGAATGTGCTATTGCTTCTCAAACCTCTGAAGCTGAGGATCTTTTATTTTGGAGAATCGGTTGAGGCCTCCTCTTTTGATGATGATGCCAAACCAGAAATGGTGAACGTATCATCATTTCTCGACCTGAGAGCCCGGGATACTGAACATACTAGTACCCACACGTGAGAAGGGCGGGTTGTTTACAGGTTTGCAGGTAACCTTGACCTTCAACATACCCGGTATTCTGGTTTTCCTATCAGTGTGGACTTATCAGCCTGGTATTTTGGTATTCTGATCATCCGGTATTCTGGTATTCTGGTATTCTCTTCAGAGCAGACCTTTGAACTTATTCAGTCAACAACACAGCAGTTATTTAGAATTTGTGGAAGCTTTGATCCCATGTCTGCTGCATTTTCATATTGCATTGCATTTGCATCTTGCATCATTTTTGCATATCTGTCTCTGGCCTGATCAGAGAGCTTATCCATCCTTTGTCTGAACCGCAGTTGATTTCTAGGATTTCTCATCGGACTTGAATCAGCTTTTGGGGAGATCATCATGAATTCAGGGGAACATAATTAGGTTGTAACTAGGGCCGATGTTGAGTTGATGAAGAGTCAGTTGGATCAACTTGTGGAAGCTATGACAGCCACGAATAGGGGAGAGGCTAATGTTCAGAGGACTTCAGTTACTAGGAATGTCATTCCACCTCCAGTGAACAATGTTGCTCAAGCTCAGCATGTGCGAATACCTGCTGAAAATCAAGTTATACACGAGCATGCCATCGCCCGAGATGGGCATTCTTCTTCTCTTAATGCCACAGACTATCAAAGCTTTTCCTTCTCTGTGGCAGATTTCCAAGGGGTAGTTCCAAAGATTAAACCTAAGGACCCACGGGCTGTTCAGTTGGATGAAAGATGTCGTGTGTTGGAAGAGAAGCTTGATGCCCTAATGAAGCGTGATACTCTTGATCTGAATGCTGCGAGCATGTGTTTGGTGCCCGACCTTGTGTTACCTCCAAAATTTGAGATGCCGAATTTTGAGAAATACAAAGGGGATAGCTGTCCGAAGCTACATTTGGTGATGTTTAGCCGAAGAATGACCTCACATGTCTATAATGACAAACTTATGATTCACTGTTTCCAGGACAGTCTGAGTGGGGCATCTTTGAGTTGGTATATGCAGTTGGAAAGTGGTAGCATCTGATCATGGTCAGATCTAGCCAATGACTTTGTAAAGCAGTACAGTTATAATCTTGACATGGCTCCTAGCCGCCTGCAGTTGCAAGGTTTATCTAAAGCGGACAATGAATCATTCAGAGAGTATGCTCAGAGATGGAGAGAGTTGGCTGCTCGCGTTCAACCACCACTTCTAGAAAGAGAATTGGTTGATATGTTCAAGGATACTTTGCAAGGACCATACTTTGAAAAGTTGATTACTGTATCAAAATTCGCTGACCTGGTAATACTTGGAGAACGCATTGAGGTCGGTATTAAGTGTGGAAAGATTCAAGATACCTCGAAGTTCCCAGCTAATGAAAGTGGATCAGTTGTCAGTTCTCAAGAGGAATGGGAGGAAGAAAGTAATTCCATCGGGGAACATCCACCACCCCATCCTCAATATTCAGATGCATCGACTGTTCAGAGTCAGCAATCTTCTGGATCTCAGAATCAACGGTCATATCGCCGTCAGCCGCTCCAGCACGCCCGCCAAAGACCTAGGAAGCCAGAGAGGAATTTCACTCAGTTGCCAATGTCGTTGAGTCAGATGTTGCCAGATTTAATCAGAGGTGGACTTATAGTGCCAAAGGGGGTAAAGCCGGTACCTTTTCCGTATCCACCAGGTTTTGATGTCAACGCCCGTTGTGACTACCATGCTGGGGCACAGGGGCATTCAACTGAAGACTGTAAGGTGCTTAGGAGTAAGGTCCAGACTCTTCTTGACTCCAACATGTTCTCATTCACGCCTCAGGGTATTCAGATCCACGATTCTCCTTCATCCAGTCAGGTGGGTTCATCAGTTCAGGTCATGGAAGAAGACACCGAGAGCAGTGGTGCAAGTTTTTATCAGACTGACTTCGATGAGCAATTCTGAAGATGGCTAGTTCAGTAGCAAGTCAAGCTTGGAAAGCCCAGTTCCCCGAAGCTGGCAATCTTTTAGATCATGTCATTTCTTTGAATTTGTAGTTTCTTTTCTGTAAAGTGCAAACTCATTTGTAAAACTAGTCTGTTTTCAGTTGATAATGATAATGAAATGAATATGCATGTTTTGGTTAGATCCATCTGTGTTCACTCATATTTTCTTTATTGATATCTAACCCTTGTTTAAGCAGGATCTGAGGGAGGATGATGAAATTCAAAGACGCAGAACTTCTGATGGTATGCTTTTGGGACAAAACCTTGCTGATGATGTACAGGCATTGTTTCAACTTCCCAAACACCGGAGATATAAGGAAGATAATCCCTTGTCAACCCCTTTGAGCCTAGAAGTAGGAGTTTCTTTCTGAAAACGAAAAAACCCTCTATCTTAACCCGGGGCAGGGTAGGTGTCAGTTAATTTGACCAAGCGTTCAAATTTCAAAGGAGTGTCCCATTCGAGGATCAAATCACAACGGTTATCCCTCACCAACCGAAGAGTGAGACAGTCACAACCCTTGCAAACAAGTCAGACAAGCCAGTGTCACACGATTTGTTCAAAAAAATAATAATAATAAAAGAATCAAAAGAAAAAGAAAGCCCGCTAAGTCGAAACTTGAAAACGAGTTACTTAGGCAAAAGTTAAGGCATCCCGCTGGACTTCAAAATCGAAAAAAAATTCAAAAGAATTCGTCCAGGCAAAATCAGGGAAAATAAAAGAATAAAAAGTGGAAAAAATGGAAAAAGAAAAGTCCTCAAATAAAGAACAGGTCGTGTGTTTACAGACACCAAAGACAAAAGGGGTGACTGCCACTCCGAAAACCGTGTGTGTCCTTCTATCCTCATTCTATTCATTAACCTTGTTGAAAGGTGAGCGCTTATGTCGAGTTAGCTGAACGTAGGACTGGAGAACATTAAGGAGAATGGGTTGGTTAAAACAAAACTTTGAGCCTTATATCCTTTCTTTCTCAAACCGTGAGCCAGACCACGTTACAACCTTTAAAAGACCTAATTGAAGCAAGGTTGTTTCGAAAGCATACTCCGGTAAAGATCACGTCGAACCTGACTCCTAAAAGGATCTTCTTACCATTCATGTTGGTATCAATGACACTTTGATTAGTGATTCATTCACTATATGTCACAACACTTTTTTCTAGTGAACAAACTTGGATTTCAAAACTGTCATATGCATTGCATTAAAATTGTCATTTTCAAAACGAAGTGTTTTACTTGCGAGTAAGTACTTGACTCAGGAAAGTTTCTGCAATGAAAAGTTTGATCAAGATAAGATGCAAAGTGCCCAAGTACTCCGTTGAGCAGGGGTAAGCCATCAAATAGTCATATCAAAGGGGCAATTCATTCCAAGATTCAGCTAATCTGGGGCAATCAGGTCGAGATTCAACAAATCTCTCGAAGGTTAGTCAGTCAGAGGTACTCCTTCACAGATCAGCCAGTCAGGGGCAAAATCACTTCAAGGCTGGGGCAGGTCACCTCCAAAGCAAAAAGGTTATTTTCTCAGGAGAACGGTTAATCAAAATCATGGGGCAAGATATATAAGATCTTCATGAGACCTCTCGAAGACAGGTTCCTTTATGGGCTATGCTGTATCAGGGCATCTTTTGGTCATGTCACATCTGCAGGGTTCATGCTGATGGTCGACGCGTGACGTCCCCAGTAGAGTTTCTCTCCCCAACAGAGTAAGGGTAAGAAGTAAGTCTCCAGCAGAGGAGTAAGCTCAATGTTGTCCCCTAGCAGAGTTGATGTCGTCAAACATCGTTCCCCAAGCAGATTACTGGGTGGTGGCTAGTACTCCCCAGCAGGTTAAGGGCGTTTCCTCGACTACAGGCTAAGTTCAATGATATTCTCCAGCAGGTTCGCTGTTATTGACTTCATTTCCCAAGCAGGTGATAGTCATCTTAATGGCTTGATCAACAGTGGTTGACATCCCCACCAGATTCAGAGTCCAATGGTTATTGGCACCTCTTCCGTAACGGATCTTTAGGGTCCATCTTCAAGGTTTATTCGTAATCCCCAACGGAGTGGTAGTTCTCTTCGGGTTTCATCTTCAGTAATGGTTATATCAGGAAGGCCGGTCAGTGTGACTTCCTCGGCAGGGTTCATAACCTCGGAGACAGTTCAGTTTTCCATCCCCAGCGGAGTTGGCCTCTTCTCTTCAGCATTTATTTTGCTGGAGGGGTCCTTTTGCATATAGTAAGCATTTTACATTTCATCCTCAAATGTGTAGCATTCCATTTCGTATGGAGCATTACGGAAAAATTCAAACATATGCATGTGAAGCATAAGCCGGATTTGGTACCTTGTACAGAAACCCGAATCAATTTTCAGTCAGACAGTGACATATCCCAAAAGAGAATGCCAAGCCATTCCTCAGCAGACAATTTCTTTTCGTCAACCCTTTGACGATGGGTTCCGAGCTCAAGGTGTTCCTTCGGATATGTTCATCTTCTTTCTGTCATCCCTATGACAATGTGTTTCTTGGGTTTCATCCTCTTTCTGTCATTCCTATGACAATGTGTCATCCCTATGACAAGGTGTTTCTTCGGATATGGGTTTCATCTTCTTCCTGTCATCCCTATGACAATGTGTTATCTTTTCAGAGCTCCTCTTTCCGTCATCCCCATGACGATGTATTCCTACGGTGGAATTTTCATCTTTTATCTGTCATCCCTATGACAATGTGTTTCTTGGGTTTCATCCTCTTTCCGTCATCCCCATGACGATGTGTCCCTACGGTGGAATCTTCTTTCTGTCATCCCTATGACAAGGTGTTTCTTCGGATATGGGTTCCATTTCTTCCCGTCAACCCTTTGACGAGGTGTTTCCTGGGGTTCATCTTCTTTCTGTCATCCCTATGACAATGTGTCCCTTCGGTCGGGTTTTCGTTCTCTTTCTGTTATCTCTATGACAATGTGGTTCTTCGGATAAATAATCAATGCGGTTCTGGGGTTCACTTTTCTTTCTATGGGTTTCGTCTTTTTCCTGTCATCCCTATGACAATACGTTCTCTTCGGTTAGGTTTTCTTTCCGTCAACCCTTTGACGAGGTGTTTCTTGGGTTCCATCTTTTTCCTGTCATCCTTATGACAATGTGTTATCTTCGTCAATTCCTCGACGATGTTGAGCTGTCTTCCCCACAGATTTGTCTGTTTGGATTTCTCTCATCCCCAGTGAAGTTAATATCTCGGAGAAATTTCTTCACCAGTTCCCTTTATCAGCAGGGATGGCATTTATTTTGCTAGTTCTCTTTATCAGCAGAGATAACATTATGTTGAAGAATTTCTTCGCCAGCTCCCTTTATCAGCAGGGATGGCATATTTCGAGATTCCTTTGTCAGTTCTCTTTATCAGCAGAGATGACATAACCTGGGAGGGTTTGTTTCACTTTATCCCCATCATAGCTAACACTCATCCGTGTTTATTTCAAGACATTTCAATACATCGTCTGTATTGGTTTCCAACACTCGTACGTGTTGTGATGGTGCAATATTTATTACTTGTCCCCCAGTGGAGTCGTCTCTCCTTGGCACGGATTGCAAATTTCTGGGTTCTTTTTGTATTCAATCACCTTATACCTTGAACTTCTGAAAGCCGTTTCTATCATCCCTTCAGGTCCAAGTCGATTGAATAGGGGCAGCTGTAGCACCCCAAAATTTGCCTTACCTTTTTCTGGCTTATGTTTCCTTCTCATTTTTTGCATCAGTAGGTCATATTCATATTCATATTCATATCATTGGCATTGGGTTCTTAAGACATAGGATCAAAGGGTTTTCTTGTTATCAGTATTTTCTTATTCAAAGGTGCGTCAAGTTCTGAGGTTTTCTTATTCAGAGGATTCATCAAAGGCTTTGGGTCAGAGGTTCATTGGTGTGAATCAGGGTTTAATTTCTTCTCAGTTCAAATCATCTTCTTCGAGATTTATCAGCATACCAGGGAGAATTGGAGTTCTTATTTACAGTTGAGCTGGTTGATAGTTATCGGTTGAGATTCTTCAGTGGATCATGTGAATGGCCAGATGGTTCAGTGGTAGCTGTTACTATTTTGTCAGAGGCTTGTGGAAAGTTGGTGATTGGTTTTGAATTCAGTTGGTTATCCATTTTTTATCCATAATCCATATCCGAACGCATTGTTTTTAATCCATCGACCATTTTCATTTTTTATCCACTTACCTTTTCTTCTTTTCATATCCATTATATCCAAAATTCCTAAATATCCACTTTAAATCCATTTTCTTTCCTAAGCTATTCATATCCATTTTCTAACTCATTATCATCCAAAATCCATTTTTCATCCATTTCAATCCAACTTCCTCTTTTTTATACTTTATCCATTTTAATTCATTTTCAAGTTTATTATTCATTATCCATATCTAATAAATAAGCCACTTTAAAATTCTAACCCATTCTATCCAAAACCATAATCCATCTTCAATTTGAAAATCCATGTTACAAGTGTGCCTCAACTTATAAAGGGTAGAAGACGTAATTGGTGATGTTGTTGGAAACTATTTTTCTCAATAAAACTGGCGTGCAACACCATTTAATCTTCATTGATTGGTTGAAAAAATAAGAAGCTAGTTGAAACAATGGGGCCTACTACTGAATCTCATACTCAGGGCCTTCAGGATGGTATGTTCTTGTGGAAGTTCTTCATATTCACCGCCCATAGCGCAGGAAAAATAATACATATCACAAAATGTACATGGCAGTTGAATTTTCAGAAGAAAAGTGATAGCAAGAAATTCATTCACAAAAGAGAAGCACATGACATGGAAAGTTAGATAAAAGAAGAAATTTCACAACAGGTGGAAAATGATACATAACAGTCCATCACACGTACACAAATTACAAAGAAAAATCATTTCCAAACACGTACAAGTGATGCAAACCGCGTGACAAATTCCACTACAATTTCACAGCCAATTCACAAATTTGCATAACAGAATTTCAATTGGAATTCCTATCCTACCCTCCTCATTCACCATATAAGCAAGCTGCAAAGAATTTCAGAGGGGCATCATTCTTCTACTGCAAATCATCACTTTCTGCTATCTTCATTTTTTCACCAACACAAACGGCATTCTCTGTCATCTTCAATTTAAACAATCTGCAACACTTTTCACCATTTTCAACAATACAGCACACTCTCCTACTGCCAAAAAATTCCCTCACCGCAGCTGAATCGAAAAAGAAAGGAGAGTTTCTTTATTCTGCAATTGGGAACTCTCTTAGCCACTCTTCTCCATTTTCTGAGAATTCTCTATAACCTTCAAGTACTTCATCTTCAATTTCCTCCCTTTCTTTCGTGGTCGTTCCCACGAACTACGACTGCCCTGATTCTTTATTCTCGTCCGAGTAAAGATACGTAGGCACAAGATTGCGTAGATCTTGGCGGACTACCTTCTCCATTTTTCACCAATTTCCTCCCCTTGTTTCGTGGTCGTTCCCACGAACTACGACTGCCCTGATTCTTTATTCTCGCCCGAGTAAAGATACGTAGGCACAAGATTGCGTAGATCTTGGCGGCCTACCTTCTCCTTTTTTCACCAATTTCCTCCCCTTGTTTCGTGGTCGTTCCCACGAACTACGTGCGCTCTGACTTCCTCTCTCTCGTCCGACTGAGGATACGTAGGCACGAGGATCCCTATCCTTGGCGAGCACTCTTCTCTCGCACCCTTGCGATCGAGACCCTTCTCTCGCACCCGTGCGATTGAGACCCTTCCACCTTTCCTTTCTCCCCTAGTTAGGGGAACTACGTCGCTCTGATTCTCACGTGCGAGTGAGATACGTAGGCAGGAGATCCTGCGAGATCTCTCCGAGCACATTTCTTTTACAACCTTTCTTTATCACCTCTTTGTCTCTTTTCGACCCGTAGGTCGAACTACGTGAGCTCTGATTTCCTCTCTCTCGTCCGATTGAGGATACGTAGGCACAAGACAGCGATTGTCTTGGCGAGCAACCTTCCCCCTTAGTTCCCGTCTGAACTACGTTGACTCTGACTTTCCCATTGCACTGAGGGAATACGTAGGCGTAGGACGAGCGATGTCCTATCGAGTCACTTCTTTTTTTTCTTTTCTTCTTTGTTTCTCCGTTCTTTTCGTTCTCGTTTTTTTGTCGGTCCAGTAGCAGTGGAGTACCAGACGACGACACCCTTTGATGCAGACAACAAGCGTGGATCCCATCGAGTACGATGGACGTGTTGGGTGCTAACACCTTCCCTTCGCGTAACCGACTCCCGTACCTGTTCTCTTGGTCGTGAGACCATGCTCTTTCCCTCCTTTCAGGTTTATGCAGTGTTTCCTTTCCCTCTCTTGGGATAAATACACTTTGCTGGCGACTCTGTGTTCTTTTGCGCCACTCTCGCGTTTGTACCGTTGGATGCGAATCTTTCGGGAGCGACAGAGACATGCCAATTGAGGGTGATTTTGAACCAATGAATCATCTCTTTTGAGGTTTTTCCTTCGGGAGCGACAACTGGCGACTCTGCTGGGGAAGATGGTTGACCTACTGCTGGTCCTTCCCCTTTAGAGAATCAATCCTAGCGCTTGTTTGTTTTCTTTCATCGGGTGTTTTTCTGTGGTGCTTTGCTTTGTTGTATATTACTGTATTTCTGTTTACTGTATTTTTGCTTTACTGCTTTACTGTTTTTACAGCTTTTATTGCATTGCATTTCATTTATTACTGTCATACTGGATATTGCTGTGCTGTTCAGCTGCTGGATTTTCTGTTTGCAGGGTGGGTTGGATTCATGAGAGAAAAGCCCAATACCAAGGCTTGAGCATACACCTATGATTAGCGTGGAAAGTAGTGTGACTTGTTTGGCATTTGGCCAGACGAAGTATACATGAAAACTCCACATCCAGACGAGGTTTTCTTGGTAATATTCTGTCCTGTCCATTTGGGGCAGATGATGGAATATAATCTGGAAAACTATCGACTCTGGCGACCATTCCCGAGGACTCAGTTGCGGCACTCCTCCCGAGATGTGACAATGGCAGCCCACTTTTTGTGGCAAACCTATTGCACGCTCTCGATCCGAGGACCCAATGCTGGGAACTCGCCATAGGATCCTTCTTTTTGAAAGTGAATCAGCAGACGACCTCTTTGATTGGCGGTAGCATTGTATCCTTCGGGCTGAATGTGCTATTGCTTCTCAAACCTCTGAAGCTGAGGATCTTTTATTTTGGAGAATCGGTTGAGGCCTCCTCTTTTGATGATGATGCCAAACCAGAAATGGTGAACGTATCATCATTTCTCGACCTGAGAGCCCGGGATACTGAACATCCTAGTACCCACACGTGAGAAGGGCGGGTTGTTTACAGGTTTGCAGGTAACCTTGACCTTCAACATACCCGGTATTCTGGTTTTCCTATCAGTGTGGACTTATCAGCCTGGTATTTTGGTATTCTGATCATCCGGTATTCTGGTATTCTGGTATTCTCTTCAGAGCAGACCTTTGAACTTATTCAGTCAACAACACAGCAGTTATTTAGAATTTGTGGAAGCTTTGATCCCATGTCTGCTGCATTTTCATATTGCATTGCATTTGCATCTTGCATCATTTTTGCATATCTGTCTCTAGCCTGATCAGAGAGCTTATCCATCCTTTGTCTGAACCGCAGTTGATTTCTAGGATTTCTCATCGGACTTGAATCAGCTTTTGGGGAGATCATCATGAATTCAGGGGAACATAATTAGGTTGTAACTAGGGCCGATGTTGAGTTGATGAAGAGTCAGTTGGATCAACTTGTGGAAGCTATGACAGCCACGAATAGGGGAGAGGCTAATGTTCAGAGGACTTCAGTTACTAGGAATGTCATTCCACCTCCAGTGAACAATGTTGCTCAAGCTCAGCATGTGCGAATCCCTGCTGAAAATCAAGTTATACACGAGCATGCCATCGCCCGAGATGGGCATTCTTCTTCTCTTAATGCCACAGACTATCAAAGCTTTTCCTTCTCTGTGCCAGATTTCCAAGGGGTAGTTCCAAAGATTAAACCTAAGGACCCACGGGCTGTTCAGTTGGATGAAAGATGTCGTGTGTTGGAAGAGAAGCTTGATGCCCTAATGAAGCGTGATACTCTTGATCTGAATGCTGCGAGCATGTGTTTGGTGCCCGACCTTGTGTTACCTCCAAAATTTGAGATGCCGAATTTTGAGAAATACAAAGGGGATAGCTGTCCGAAGCTACATTTGGTGATGTTTAGCCGAAGAATGACCTCACATGTCTATAATGACAAGCTTATGATTCACTGTTTCCAGGACAGTCTGAGTGGGGCATCTTTGAGTTGGTATATGCAGTTGGAAAGTGGTAGCATCTGATCATGGTCAGATCTAGCCAATGACTTTGTAAAGCAGTACAGTTATAATCTTGACATGGCTCCTAGCCGCCTGCAGTTGCAAGGTTTATCTAAAGCGGACAATGAATCATTCAGAGAGTATGCTCAGAGATGGAGAGAGTTGGCTGCTCGCGTTCAACCACCACTTCTAGAAAGAGAATTGGTTGATATGTTCAAGGATACTTTGCAAGGACCATACTTTGAAAAGTTGATTACTGTATCAAAATTCGCTGACCTGGTAATACTTGGAGAACGCATTGAGGTCGGTATTAAGTGTGGAAAGATTCAAGATACCTCGAAGTTCCCAGCTAATGAAAGTGGATCAGTTGTCAGTTCTCAAGAGGAATGGGAGGAAGAAAGTAATTCCATCGGGGAACATCCACCACCCCATCCTCAATATTCAGATGCATCGACTGTTCAGAGTCAGCAATCTTCTGGATCTCAGAATCAACGGTCATATCGCCGTCAGCCGCTCCAGCACGCCCGCCAAAGACCTAGGAAGCCAGAGAGGAATTTCACTCAGTTGCCAATGTCGTTGAGTCAGATGTTGCCAGATTTAATCAGAGGTGGACTTATAGTGCCAAAGGGGGTAAAGCCGGTACCTTTTCCGTATCCACCAGGTTTTGATGTCAACGCCCGTTGTGACTACCATGCTGGGGCACAGGGGCATTCAACTGAAGACTGTAAGGTGCTTAGGAGTAAGGTCCAGACTCTTCTTGACTCCAACATGTTCTCATTCACGCCTCAGGGTATTCAGATCCACGATTCTCCTTCATCCAGTCAGGTGGGTTCATCATTTCAGGTCATGGAAGAAGACACCGAGAGCAGTGGTGCAAGTTTTTATCAGACTGACTTCGATGAGCAATTCTGAAGATGGCTAGTTCAGTAGCAAGTCAAGCTTGGAAAGCCCAGTTCCCCGAAGCTGGCAATCTTTTAGATCATGTCATTTCTTTGCATTTGTAGTTTCTTTTCTGTAAAGTGCAAACTCATTTGTAAAACTAGTCTGTTTTCAGTTGATAATGATAATGAAATGAATATGCATGTTTTGGTTAGATCCATCTGTGTTCACTCATATTTTCTTTATTGATATCTAACCCTTGTTTAAGCAGGATCTGAGGGAGGATGATGAAATTCAAAGACGCAGAACTTCTGATGGTATGCTTTTGGGACAAAACCTTGCTGATGATGTACAGGCATTGTTTCAACTTCCCAAACACCGGAGATATAAGGAAGATAATCCCTTGTCAACCCCTTTGAGCCTAGAAGTAGGAGTTTCTTTCTGAAAACGAAAAAACCCTCTATCTTAACCCGGGGCAGGGTAGGTGTCAGTTAATTTGACCAAGCGTTCAAATTTCAAAGGAGTGTCCCATTCGAGGATCAAATCACAACGGTTATCCCTCACCAACCGAAGAGTGAGATAGTCACAACCCTTGCAAACAAGTCAGACAAGCCAGTGTCACACGATTTGTTCAAAAAAAAAATAATAATAAAAGAATCAAAAGAAAAAGAAAGCCCGCTAAGTCGAAACTTGAAAACGAGTTACTTAGGCAAAAGTTAGGGCATCCCGCTGGACTTCAAAATCGAAAAAAAATTCAAAAGAATTCGTCCAGGCAAAATCAGGGAAAATAAAAGAATAAAAAGCGAAAAAAATGGAAAAAGAAAAGTCCTCAAATAAAGAACAGGTCGTGTGTTTACAGACACCAAAGACAAAAGGGGTGACTGCCACTCCGAAAACCGTGTGGGTCCTTCTATCCTCATTCTATTCATTAACCTTGTTGAAAGGTGAGCGCTTATGTCGAGTTAGCTGAACGTAGGACTGGAGAACATTAAGGAGAATGGGTTGGTTAAAACAAAACTTTGAGCCTTATATCCTTTCTTTCTCAAACCGTGAGCCAGACCACGTTACAACCTTTAAAAGACCTAAATGAAGCAAGGTTGTTTCGAAAGCATACTCCGGTAAAGATCACGTCGAACCTGACTCCTAAAAGGATCTTCTTACCATTCATGTTGGTATCAATGACACTTTGATTAGTGATTCATTCACTATATGTCACAACACTTTTTTCTAGTGAACAGACTTGGATTTCAAAATTGTCATATGCATTGCATTAAAATTGTCATTTTCAAAACGAAGTGTTTTACTTGCGAGTAAGTACTTGACTCAGGAAAGTTTCTACAATGAAAAGTTTGATCAAGATAAGATGCAAAGTGCCCAAGTACTCCGTTGAGCAGGGGCAAGCCATCAAATAGTCATATCAAAGGGGCAATTCATTCCAAGATTCAGCTAATCTGGGGCAATCAGGTCGAGATTCAACAAATCTCTCGAAGGTTAGTCAGTCAGAGGTACTCCTTCACAGATCAGCCAGTCAGGGGCAAAATCACTTCAAGGCTGGGGCAGGTCACCTCCAAAGCAAAAAGGTTATTTTCTCAGGAGAACGGTTAATCAAAATCATGGGGCAGGATATATAAGATCTTCATGAGACCTCTCGAAGACAGGTTCCTTTATGGGCTATGCTGTATCAGGGCATCTTTTGGTCATGTCACATCTGCAGGGTTCATGCTGATGGTCGACGCGTGACGTCCCCAGTAGAGTTTCTCTCCCCAACAGAGTAAGGGTAAGAAGTAAGTCTCCAGCAGAGGAGTAAGCTCAATGTTGTCCCCTAGCAGAGTTGATGTCGTCAAACATCGTTCCCCAAGCAGATTACTGGGTGGTGGCTAGTACTTCCCAGCAGGTTAAGGGCGTTTCCTCGACTACAGGCTAAGTTCAATGATATTCTCCAGCAGGTTCGCTGTTATTGACTTCATTTCCCAAGCAGGTGATAGTCATCTTAATGGCTTGATCAACAGTGGTTGACATCCCCACCAGATTCAGAGTCCAATGGTTATTGGCACCTCTTCCGTAACGGATCTTTAGGGTCCATCTTCAAGGTTTATTCGTAATCCCCAACGGAGTGGTAGTTCTCTTCGGGTTTCATCTTCAGTAATGGTTATATCAGGAAGGCCGGTCAGTGTGACTTCCTCGGCAGGGTTCGTAACCTCGGAGACAGTTCAGTTTTCCATCCCCAGCGGAGTTGGCCTCTTCTCTTCAGCATTTATTTTGCTGGAGGGGTCCTTTTGCATATAGTAAGCATTTTGCATTTCATACTCAAATGCGTAGCATTCCATTTCGTATGGAGCATTACAGCAAAATTCAAACATATGCATGTGAAGCATAAGCCGGATTTGGTACCTTGTACAGAAACCCGAATCAATTTTCAGTCAGACAGTGACATATCCCAAAAGAGAATGCCAAGCCATTCCTCAGCAGACAGTTTCTTTTCGTCAACCCTTTGACGATGGGTTCCGAGCTCAAGGTGTTCCTTTGGATATGTTCATCTTCTTTCTGTCATCCCTATGACAATGTGTTTCTTGGGTTTCATCCTCTTTCTGTCATTCCTATGACAATGTGTCATCCCTATGACAAGGTGTTTCTTCGGATATGGGTTTCATCTTCTTCCTGTCATCCCTATGACAATGTGTTATCTTTTCAGAGCTCCTCTTTCCGTCATCCCCATGACGATGTATTCCTACGGTGGAATTTTCATATTTTTTCTGTCATCCCTATGACAATGTGTTTCTTGGTTTTCATCCTCTTTCCGTCATCCCCATGACAATGTGTCCCTACGGTGGAATCTTCTTTCTGTCATCCCTATGACAAGGTGTTTCTTCGGATATGGGTTCCATTTCTTCCCGTCAACCCTTTGACGAGGTGTTTCCTGGGGTTCATCTTCTTTCTGTCATCCCTATGACAATGTGTCCCTTCGGTCGGGTTTTCGTTCTCTTTCTGTCATCTCTATGACAATGTGGTTCTTCAGATAAATAATCAATGCGGTTCTGGGGTTCACTTTTCTTTCTATGGGTTTCGTCTTTTTCCTGTCATCCCTATGACAATACGTTCTCTTCGGTTAGGTTTTCTTTCCGTCAACCCTTTGACGAGGTGTTTCTTGGGTTCCATCTTCTTCCTGTCATCCTTATGACAATGTGTTATCTTCGTCAATTCCTCGACGATGTTGAGCTGTCTTCCCCACATATTTGTCTGTTTGGATTTCTCTCATCCCCAATGAAGTTAATATCTCGGAGAAATTTCTTCACCAGTTCCCTTTATCAGCAGGGATGACATTTATTTTGCTAGTTCTCTTTATCAGCAGAGATAGCATTATGTTGAAGAATTTCTTCGCCAGCTCCCTTTATCAGCAGGGATGGCATATTTCGAGATTCCTTTGTCAGTTCTCTTTATCAGCAGAGATGACATAACCTGGGAGGGTTTGTTTCACTTTATCCCCAGCATAGCTAACACTCGTTCGTGTTTATTTCAAGACATTTCAATACATCGTCTGTATTGGTTTCCAACACTCGTACGTGTTGTGATGGTTCAATATTTATTACTTGTCCCCCAGTGGAGTCGTCTCTCCTTGGCACGGATTGCAAATTTCTGGGTTCTTTTTGTATTCAATCACCTTATACCTTGAACGTCTGAAAGCCGTTGCTATCATCCCTTCAGGTCCAAGTCGATTAAATAGGGGCAGCTGTAGCACCCCAAAATTTGCCTTACCTTTTTCTGGCTTATGTTTCCTTCTCATTTTTTGCATCAGTAGGTCATATTCATATTCATATTCATATCATTGGCATTGGGTTCTTAAGACATAGGATCGAAGGGTTTTCTTGTTATCAGTATTTTCTTATTTAGAGGTTCGTCAAGTTCTGAGGTTTTCTTATTCAGAGGATTCATCAAAGGCTTTGGGTCAGAGGTTCATTGGTGTGAATCAGGGTTTAATTTCTTCTCAGTTCAAATCATCTTCTTCGAGATTTATCAGCATACCAGGGAGAATTGGAGTTCTTATTTACAGTTGAGCTGGTTGATAGTTATCGGTTGAGATTCTTCAGTGGATCATGTGAATGGCCAGATGGTTCAGTGGTAGCTGTTACTATTTTGTCAGAGGCTTGTGGAAAGTTGGTGATTGGTTTTGAATTCAGTTGGTTATCCATTTTTTATCCATAATCCATATCCGAACGCATTGTTTTTAATCCATCGACCATTTTCATTTTTTATCCACTTACCTTTTCTTCTTTTCATATCCATTATATCCAAAATTCCTAAATATCCACTTTAAATCCATTTTCTTTCCTAAGCTATTCATATCCATTTTCTAACTCATTATCATCCAAAATCCATTTTTCATCCATTTCAATCCAACTTCCTCTTTTTTATACTTTATCCATTTTAATTCATTTTCAAGTTTATTATTCATTATCCATATCTAATAAATAAGCCACTTTAAAATTCTAACCCATTCTATCCAAAACCATAATCCATCTTCAATTTGAAAATCCATGTTACAAGTGTGCCTCAACTTATAAAGGGTAGAAGACGTAATTGGTGATGTTGTTGGAAACTATTTTTCTCAATAAAACTGGCGTGCAACACCATTTAATCTTCATTGATTGGTTGAAAAAATAAGAAGCTAGTTGAAACAATGGGGCCTACTACTGAATCTCATACTCAGGGCCTTCAGGATGGTATGTTCTTGTGGAAGTTCTTCATATTCACCGCCCATAGCGCAGGAAAAATAATACATATCACAAAATGTACATGGCAGTTGAATTTTCAGAAGAAAAGTGATAGCAAGAAATTCATTCACAAAAGAGAAGCACATGACATGGAAAGTTAGATAAAAGAAGAAATTTCACAACAGGTGGAAAATGATACATAACAGTCCATCACACGTACACAAATTACAAAGAAAAATCATTTCCAAACACGTACAAGTGATGCAAACCGCGTGACAAATTCCACTACAATTTCAAAGATAATTCACAAATTTGCATAACAGAATTTCAATTGGAATTCCTATCCTACCCTCCTCATTCACCATATAGGCAAGCTGCAAAGAATTTCAGAGGGGAATCATTCTTTTACTGCAAATCATCACTTTCTGCTATCTTCATTTTTTCACCAACACAAACGGCATTCTCTGTCATCTTCAATTTAAACAATCTGCAACACTTTTCACCATTTTCAACAATACAACACACTCTCCTACTGCCAAAAAATTCCCTCACCGCAGCTGAATCGAAAAAGAAAGGAGAGTTTCTTCATTCTGCAATTGGGAACTCTCTTAGCCACTCTTCTCCATTTTCTGAGAATTCTCTATAACCTTCAAGTACTTCATCTTCAATTTCCTCCCTTTCTTTCGTGGTCGTTCCCACGAAGTACGACTGCCCTGATTCTTTATTCTCGTCCGAGTAAAGATACGTAGGCACAAGATTGCGTAGATCTTGGCGGGCTACCTTCTCCATTTTTCACCAATTTTCTCCCCTTGTTTCGTGGTCGTTCCCACGAACTACGACTGCCCTGATTCTTTATTCTCGTCCGAGTAAAGATACGTAGGCACAAGATTGCGTAGATCTTGGCGGGCTACCTTCTCCTTTTTTCACCAATTTCCTCCCCTTGTTTCGTGGTCGTTCCCACGAACTACGTGCGCTCTGACTTCCTCTCTCTCGTCCGACTGAGGATACGTAGGCACGAGGATCCCTATCCTTGGCGAGCACTCTTCTCTCGCACCCTTGCGATCGAGACCCTTCTCTCGCACCCGTGCGATTGAGACCCTTCCACGTTTCCTTTCTCCCCTAGTTAGGGGAACTACGTCGCTCTGATTCTCACGTGCGAGTGAGATACGTAGGCAGGAGATCGTGCGAGATCTCTCCGAGCACATTTCTTTCACAACCTTTCTTTATCACCTCTTTGTCTCTTTTCGACCCGTAGGTCGAACTACGTGAGCTCTGATTTCCTCTCTCTCGTCCGATTGAGGATACGTAGGCACAAGACAGCGATTGTCTTGGCGAGCAACCTTCCCCCTTAGTTCCCGTCTGAACTACGTTGACTCTGACTTTCCCATTGCACTGAGGGAATACGTAGGCGTAGGACGAGCGATGTCCTATCGAGTCACTTCTTTTTTTTCTTTTCTTCTTTGTTTCTCCGTTCTTTTCGTTCTCATTTTTTTGCCAGTCCAGTAGCAGTGGAGTTCCAGACGACGACACCCTTTGATGCAGACAACAAGCATGGATCCCATCGAGTACGATGGACGTGTTGGGTGCTAACACCTTCCCTTCGCGTAACCGACTCCCGTACCCGTTCTCTTGGTTGTGAGACCATGCTCTTTCCCTCCTTTCAGGTTTATGCAGTGTTTCCTTTCCCTCTCTTGGGATAAATACACTTTGCTGGCGACTCTGTGTTCTTTTGCGCCACTCTCGCGTTTGTACCGTTGGATGCGAATCTTTCGGGAGCGACAGAGACATGCCAATTGAGGGTGATTTTGAACCAATGAACCATCTCTTTTGAGGTTTTTCCTTTAATTTTTGGATCTCTTGCATAGTGAAAGATGTAGTGCTTCAATCTTCTATTGAATCTCACCTCCTTGATGTTTTGGATGATCAATTGAGGTAGTATGAGACATGAAAGACCTATTGGCTTGCCTTGAATGAACTTGTTTGACCTTTTGTACCTTGAATGATTCCTTGATTATCCACCTTTTACCTGATCACATGCCTTGATGGTAAGAAGGATGTTATGCTTCATTTTTTCTATGTTAAATATGCAATGCAATGCTAATGAGATGGATATGATGTGATATATGATAATGCTATGCTAGGATGCCAAAAGGGAGAGCAAATTTTGGGGTATTACAACGTAGACTTAGAGAGTTATCGTGAACTCTAAAATGAGCTCATACTCATGTCCCCTTGGAACTTTGGCCATAGCCAATGGTTCCTATCCTTCACCCTTAGATCGGTGAACTACGGATACTCTGATTCCACTCCCGTAAGGATACGTAGGCGCAAAGTGCGATGCTTTGTCGAGTATACTTAGATATTAACCCCTAGGGTTTCAACCTTTAGCATAGCACCTTTAGCAAGCAAGTAAGATTTAACAAGTTAAAACAAGAGGTTCTCGTAGAGTACTACGGACGTTTAGGGTGCTAATATCTTCCCTAGGCGTAACCAACCCCCAAACCTTAGATCTCCCCCTTTAGGTTTTTCTCGATCTTGAACCTTTCCTTTGGATAAATCAAAGTCGATTGTGAATTCAAAGAAATGTGATGCAAGTTAATTAATAGCTTGTTATCCGATTTTCACCGCAACAGGATTGTTACCAAGTTGGTTCTAACTAACCGAGTTAACCGCCTTGACTCGGTGAGTCAAGTCCAACTAACTCCTAACCTAGCTCCAAACCCAAAGCTAATTCCAAACCAAATTCCACACATCTCACACTCCAAACCTAAAGTCTATATAAACTCACCTTCACTCATTTTTCAAGGACCTTCAACCATTTTGCACAATTCACTATCAATTCTCTCACATTCTCTCTGATTTTTTCTGCTACATATTCATCTTCATCTCAATTCTCTTCCAATACCTCACCAAAGCTTATTTCTACTTTGAAGGATAATCACTTTTACATGAAAAGTGATTATTTCTTGAGCTCATCCTTCATCAATTTTGCAATTCTACTTGGATTTCTGGAGTTATTTCAGTTTGTGGATTAATCTCAAGTATCTGCAAGTTTCAACGGTTCAAATTCGCATTTTGGAGCTTTAACATATTTTGCTCGATTTCGACACGTTTCGTCACCGAATTGAAGATTCCTCTGGTTTTCTTTAATTTTCGGCATCAAGAATCATTTGCAACAATTACCAAGGCACATCTCCGCCTTGTAGGTTGGTAGATCTATCTTTTCTAACTGTTTCGATTGTTTCCGCGCATTTACGATGTGAATTTCGATCGTTTTCGGTTTAATTTATTACGCATTTGCTTGATCTTTGATCTCCATGATTATTGTTTGCAATGTGTGTTAATTTCTCTTACCTGCTGTAATTTTCGTGCACAAATTCTTGGTCTAGCATGTGGTGGTTGTTATAAGTGATTATGTGTTGGAAATCACTTTTGAAAAGCTATTTTCTGTTATTTTTTTGCCACTATCATAGTGGTAACTGGTTAACACATGGTGAGTAACCGGTTACTCAATGCAATTTTCACCAAAATACGCAAGTTTTCAAGCAATTGATCGGTTAACTCCTGGTGAGTAACCGATTACCACTGTGCAGAAAGGCCATTTTCTTGCATTTTCAAGTGTGTTTCACATGCTTTCCTCTTCTAACTTCCATGGATCAATGTGCTAGATATTTGTGGATATTTTGAGTGTTGTTCACTTCTGTTCGAAGCATGCTTATCAATTTTCGATGCTCGACTTTGCATTTATCGATTATTTGCAACTTTGACAATGTTTGTTCATGAACATTTAGCATTCCCTTTGATCACTTGTTAGCATGTTTGCAATGCATACTAATATTCTTTTGGTACTGTTTTTGCATTTCATTCTTACTTTGCATTAAATTTGTTCTTGATTGAGCAAATTTAATCTTGTATAATCAATAATGCACACCTTTTGCCTTAATGATTTTTCATCCTCTTTGGAAAATTTTTGGCATGGCTTTTCCCTTTGATTAATTGATCGAAACCATGTTTCGATTAGTTGATCTCCCCCTTTCCTCTCTTTAGGCTTTCTTTAGAGCTTTTTCTCTCTTTTCCCCCGTGGAGTTGGAGTTTTGCGCTGCGCCCTACATCGAAGCACTATACAAATTGACGCCGTTACGCTGTCCGTTTCTCCCCGCGGAAGCACTGTACAACTTGGAGTTGTTGGGTCGTCCGGTTCAATTTATGCATTACACCCTGTGTGTTAGAGAAGGAATGAGAAGGGAGAATTCCTACTCTCATTCTGACTACTTCAGGTAGGGGACGAATGACCCTGTGCTTGGCTTAGTCATCTCTATCTCCAGGTGGTAGGGTGCTTTCTTTCCCCATTCGAGTCAATCCTTGGTCACTCTTTTCCCTTTGCAATCTCTTGTGATCCTTGATCACTCCTATCTCTTTCGATTTCTCTCTTGATCAATCACCTTCTTGGTTACGATTCTTTGTGCATTGGGTTAGCAAGCCTTCTTCGTTTCAATACCCTATTCTTCTCCGCGGTCAATCATTGTTCTTTTGATTCCCCTAGAGAGTTTCTTTCCTCTTTCTTCGGTTAAATACAGTACTTCTGTTACAACCGAATCCCCTGCGGAGTTCGCAACCTTCTTTTGGTTCTTCTCCCTTTGCTGGTTAGTCACTGCCTGTCAGTTAAAACACCAATGTTTGCACTCCTTCTCAGTTAACCATAGTCCGTCCGTTAAAATACTGAGTTCCTCGGGTTAATCACCTTCTCTCGGTTAATCACCCTTTTTCTTCAGTTAACCACGACCTGTCTGTTAAAATACTGAAGCCCTTTTTGAGTTAATCACCTTCTCTTGGTTAATCACTCATTTTTCTCGGTTAATCACAGTTCTTCTGTTAACCGAATCCCCAGCAGTTGGCAACCTTTATTGGTTCGAATACTTGCACCCTTGGGCTAGTAACCTCTTTTGGTTCAATACCCTTATTCGTTGGTCGAGTACTGTTTGTTCAGTCATTACCAACACCCCTTTTGGGTTACGACCTTCGATCGGTCCTACACCCGTTCTTCTGGTTAATCACAGTTTTCTCTATTATAACCAATGCTTCTCTACCCCTACAGAGTTGCAGTCCTTTCTTTCTTCGGTTGACCACTTGTAGCGAGTGATTTTTGGATATGGTTGCGAAGCACGATCACTCTGGTACTACAGCTCGATTCATTTTTTATCCTATTAAAGCTGATGAAGGAAGGGAAATAGATGTCTCCAACTAACCCTGCTTGCATACTGAGATTAAACAGTCAAAACTGTTGGTTTACAGATGCTACAAAGATTCGGGGTTTCTCCTAGATTATTTTGTTAACGAGGGGTGCTTTAGGCTATCGGTTAGGATGTTAGGACGAATGTATGAGAGTATGAGATTTTGGGTTTTTATTTAGTGTGCTCGCTAAGATTTTTTCTTTCAATCTTATGCCTACGTATTCCCGTTTACCGAAACAGGGAAATCAGAGAGTTCGTAGTTCCTCCTATTCTATGGGAGGAAATGGTATTTGGTGTCTTGTTCAAAGCCCAAGACGCGAAGCGAAAGGTGTTTGTATCTTGTTCAACGCCCAAGATGTGAAGCTGAAGGTGTTAACCTTAGAGAGGATTTGTCATCTCTAAAGAGGGGGTTGTATGTCACAACTATTTATAAAGGAGAATTACTTTAACCAGGATATGTGAATCCGACAATGAAATAATTTCCTTTATAGGGGGTTTCCAACCTAAAGGATAAGACTTTAACTCAGTGTAGAGCAATGCTATCTTTCCTTAGGACTTTCTCATGCTAAAAGAGGGACAGTGGCATAGATGTAGAGGATCCAGAGGCTTGCCGCTTATAGCAATTAGATAAAGGGGAAAGAGTTTTTGAAGTTTGTGTACTGTGAACAAGGCACAACTTTGATGCTAAAAGGTTGATTGGACCAACCAGTGGTTTTCTTATACAAAGCCTAAGAGAAGGCTAATATGTGTCTCGTACAAAGCCCGGGAGAGAGGCTAAAAGGTTTTGACTCAACGAGGGAATCTTTTGGTATCTCGTATAAAGCCCGAGATGAAGGCTGTTTGACTCAACAAGAGAGTCTTTTGTATCTCGTACGAAGCCCGAGATGGAGGCGAAAACTTGTTTGGCTCAATAAGAACCTTTTTATATCTCATATAAAGCCTGAGATAGAGGCGAAAGGGGTAATTGACTCAACGAGGGAGATCTTATGTGTCTCGTACAAAGCCCGAGAGAGAGGCTAAACATTGTTTGACTCCGCTGGGGAGGATCATTGTACAAAGCCCAAGAGGAGGCTATGGCGACTGTTCAGTTGAGTGACAGGTCCAGTATACTGATTTAAAGAGAAAATCAGTTCTTATATGAGTAATGTCTGCACTCAGGGATTTTGATTCGAGGATCAGGGTTATGTCCTTTTCTTTGAGGAAATGGGAAATCCAAAGGGTATTGAGACTGTCCGAGTCTACGGGGTTCCTTCCTATTCTTGAAGGGTGCTTGAGAATGTCTTGGAGACTCAAGGAAATTAGACTGTCTGTGTTTAGAGTTTCATCTTCTATACTATGCTTTGAGAAACAGTAGTAGACTCTTTGAAAGGACTGTTCTATACAGATGATTAAGTTCTGTTCCTATACCTCTAGGAGGTCATCGGGACAATTTGTACGAAGCCCAAGAGGAGGCTGGTAACTTTTAAGAAGCCGATCGATCCTTGTATGAAGCCCAAGAGGAGGCTATCAGTCCCTGAGGAAGAGATCATTATACGAAGCCTAAGAGGAGGCTATGAATACTTCTAAGAAGCCGACGGGTCCTTGTACTAAGCCCAAGAGGAGGCGGGGTTGCTTTTAGGAGGCCTGTGGGTCCTTGTACGATGCCCAAGAGGAGGCCGATGCTTTTAAGAAGCTCGTGGGTCCCCAAACCCTGAGAAATTCAAGACAGGCTATTCACAAGGAATAGATCAAGCCAGGAAAGTTCGAGAATTTGGAAGAAACTCAAAGATGCCATTCACGGAGAATACATTCATCTCTGGGAGTAAAGTTTCTTGACAATTCCTAATGAGGACAGCCGAAGAGAAGACTGTATCTGGTGATCCTATTGGGGATCTAGTTGTCTATTTCTATGAATAAACAAAACAGTGTCACCTAGTTCTAGACGTAGTTGCCGGGGAAACTCGAAATATCTATACTATTATTACGCAGTTGATATGAGTTTATGAAAGAAGACTTACAGTGAAACAGCCCCACAATACAGTTATATGTATATGATAGCAGTAAATGAAATCGTATAAACACTTACTCGGTTGTATAGCTTCCATGCTGTTTGGTTAGTTGTTTAACAAAGGAAGATTGAAAACAACAGTATATTCAAAATCAAAGGAGAAAGTGCTTTGAAAAAGAAAGATTTGGGGCTTACAGCTCAAGGAGAGGCCCATGGTTTTATCAGTGAGCGCACTGTTTGAATTTGTACAGAGGGACTTATACAAGTGACTGTGGCCCAAAAATTGTTTTCTATACAAAGGGATGGGTCTTACACTCTCTCAAGAGGCCCAAAAAGTTTAAAGAAAAAGAGTGGGGCTTATAACACGAGGGTAGGCCCAGATGATTTTTCGTTTAAAATGGCGATCGCGCCGAGGTTTTCTTTTAACGCAAAGGGGCTTATACAATATCTGAGGCCCAAAATGGTTTTGGTTAAAAGGGGGTTGGGTCTTACACTCTATTAGAGGCCCAAAAGTTTTGAATGGGTCTTATAGCTCAAGGAGAGGCCCAATGTTTTTTTGTTTTGAAAAGGCGACGATCGCGCCGTTTGTTTTTGACGGTATCAGGACTTATACAATATACTGAGGCCCAAAAATGATTTGGTCAAAAAATGGATTGGGTCTTACACTCTTTTAGAGGCCCAAAGTGTTTTAAAAATGATTTGTGAGGGTTGAATTAATCCAAAAACCCTAATTTATTTTCAAAAATGTATTTTAATTGAATAAAAATTCAATTAAAATGATCAAAATTGTTTAACATAGGAAAAACAAATTGTGATCTTGGATTAATGCTTCAAAAATTAAGTATTGACCTACAAAATAATTAGAAAGCATTAAAGGTTGCAAAATCAAGGTGGAAAAAATATTTTAAATGTAAAAAACTATTAAAACATTAATTCTTTGCAAAAATATCAATTATACAAAATAAATAATATTTTTGGGATTTTTTGGGAAAATAAAATATTTTAACATTTTTGTGAATTATTAAAAAAAGAATCGACTCAAAATCATTAAAACTCAGAGAGAAATTAAGTTTTGAATCAATTAAATAAAATCACAAAATTCAAATATTGAAATATTCATAAAATGGCGCCAAGAACACCCTAGAACACGCGCGTGTTCTGGGTTTGCCCAGATTTGCATTTTCTCTTCAATCTCACTGAATACTTGATTATATCATGCAATCCACATATCAATCAACTCGTTTCAACCTCACGATCATGTCTATGGTATTTAATTTCATTTAAATTAAACATATAACAAGAAATCATGAAAAATCCTCAAGAACCCTAATTTCTGCATGAAGGCTAGGATTTTTGATACACGATTCAAACAATGCAATTAATTGAGGGGAAACATTCCATGCATGATTATGAACATATGGCCAAATTATTGTGCAGCAAAAATTGCATGGATCATAGAGTTAGAAGAGCTCATGCTTACCACTTGTAGCTGGTGATCGTGATTTGTGTTGGAGGTGTTACAGCTAGGTTCCAATGATCTGGATAGCTTCCCTAGGTGCCATGGAGTGTGTATGAATGCTTGGAATGGATTGAAATGATCTGGAGCTGAAGATGGTACCTCTACTGCAAAACTGTCAAGAACTTGAGCAATTGGCTGTGATTTTGTGAAATCTGTGTTCCAGATGTTATGTGAGTGTTTGGATCACTTCTATATGATGTATATGAGGTGTGTGTGTGATTGGTTTGGTTGGAAAAGCTCTCAAACTCAAAACCCGATAGTGACTTGCCTTAGAAGGCAAAATTGGAGTGAAAGAAGAGATTTTGAGGAAAGCATCTATTTGATGGCTTTGGTGTACTCAAACTGATCACAATTGAGCTCTATTTATAGTAGAGCAAGTTTTTTTTGGGATCCACAGTGAATGGCAACTGCAGCAGAGGTTTGGCCAATGTTGTCCAATGGAAATCCAAGTCTCCTCTAGCCATTGACTAGAGGTTAGGGCACAGGGCTGTGGTTCCCTTGGTCTTCGATAAGTCTTGACTGAATTCAGTTGAGAATGGCTTAGTCCATGCCACCTTGATGCTTCCATTGAATGCTCCAATCCAAAATTGGAGTCTTGTCCCTATTTTGGCCATTCTAGGTTCAACATGTTATTTCTTGTTCCAAAGACTTTGGAGGCTTGGCTCAGTGATTGTCCCCTTTAGATTCAATCCTCAGAGGTTTCCAAGTGGATAGGAGCATTTGGATTTGGCTGATTTTGGCAAATCGAGCAAAAATGCAAAATCTGCCTTGCCTTGACAGATTTCAACAAGGCAACTTGCCAATGTTATATCTCATGACTCAAATTGAATTTGGTAATGTTCTTGGCCATTTTGGAAAGCCCTTACATGATACAACAACTGTTTGAACATGTTTGGTTTTGATCTCTTTTGAATCCAAGTGAAAAATCCCCCTACATTTGGCAAAAAGTAAGGTAAAATCTGACTTAGTGAAATTTTCACTAAGTGTTGGAACAAAGTGACTTTTCTTGATTTTGATCACTCCATAACTCAAAATCCATGAGAAATTTGGACATAGGTCAGTATGAATCTTTTGTAGAGGGCAATGAGATCTACAAATCAAGCTTTGAATGGGGAACAATGGCCTTGTGGTTTAGGAGTTATGGTCCTCCAAAGTTGGCACATTAGTGTCACTTTTTCCATAACTTAGAAATTTTTCTAAGTTTTTATGGTTACCCCTTTTACAAGTTATCCCATTTTCTTTGATTTTTCTTGATGAATGATGATTCAAATCATACATTAACATCATTTTAGGGTTAAAAATCCATTTTGGTGAAAAATCTCAAAAAGTCAAAGTTGACTTTTGTGCACAGTTAGTTGACTTTTTATCAGATGAATTCCAAACTGTGCAATTCTTCATGAAATCATGTCCTTGACCTAAATCAAACTTGATGGACATGTTCCATGGGTGTCATAGGGTATATTGAATCATGCCTTAGGGCTTGGGAGCATGTCCTGGTCAAAAGTCAAAGTTACAGTTGATTTTCCTCGCGAAACCCTAATTGTGGTGCAGATGAAATTGAGACTTGTTGCTCAAGCTTCTTGAATTAATCCATTGTTCTAAATGGATCAATATAGTTCATTAGAGACCCTCAAACCCTCTCTTGAGGTCTTGGCTCATGATTTGCCCTAAAAGTCAACTTAGGGGTGAATTAGGTCAAGAAACCCTAATTCCTGATTTTTTATGAATGTATCCCCTGAGGCAAAATTGACTTGATGATTGGGTCCATGAGGTCCCATGAAGTATATTAGGTTATGTTTTGGATCATTGGGTTGTGCCCAGATGAAAAATTTCCATTTGGAGGCCCTGGTCGACCAAAACCCTAATTTGGTGACACTGTCGATCTTGAGACTTGATCCACCTAGAAGGGAGTAGCCTTGTGCTTGATCCTTGAAGTGGGAGTCCTTTTGATCCATTGTGGATGTTTGAGAGGTTAGACAAGTTGAATATCATGTCATTCCTTGATTGATCCTTTGTCTAAGGCTCTGAGAGGGCTTGAAACCCTAATTCTTGATGGTAGTGAATGCTCAACAATCCTCGAGGAGATTGATGAGGCATGAAATTACATGCATATTGTGATGATGATTTGCACAATGATGGGAAATCTAAGTGGTCAAAATTTGGGGTATGACAGATGCCCCTATTTAATCTTCTTGGACACGAAGGTGTAAATGGCGAAGGTATCCGGGCATTCGGGGTGCAAGAGGATTAAATATCGGAATACCCGAAATTTTGACGGCGTCTATGAATGGTAATTCACGCATTAATCTTCTTTCGCTAAGCAATGATGCTTAGAAAAGGTAAGCTTCCCCTCGATCCTGGGTTCCTACCAAGGAACTGGTCTCAGTTTCTGATTTAAACTTCCCCTCGATCCTGGTTTCCTACCGAGGAAATGGTCTAAGTTTCTGATTTAAACTTCCCCTCGATCCTGGTTTCCAACCAAGGGACTGATCTCAGTTTCTGTTTTAAAATTCCCCTCGATCCTGGTTTCCTACCAAGGAACTGGTCTTAGTTTCTGATTTAAACTTCCCCTCGATCCTGGTTTCCATCCAAGGAACTGGTCTTAGTTTCTGATTTAAACTTCCCCTCGATCCTGGTTTCCTACCAAGGAACTGGTCTTAGTTTCTTTTGTCAATAAACTTTCTTGACAAGGGACGCTGTTTGTAGCGGTTTTCCTTCAAACTTCTCACCGAATTTTCCTTGGGAGATGCCATTTGAGTGGAAAAAGTTTTGATGTCAGACTTGCTGGGGAACCCATTCGTCTGAATTGTAGAGGTACACAAACTTCTCTGTTTGGAGACGCCATTTGTCGAATCTACTGGGGAAAGTGAGTCTCTTGAGAGATTGTTTCCGTTTAGGGGTGTTACATCATACTTTTCTTGAGGTCTTTTCAGAGAAATGCCATATGATGTACCCCAATTTTGAGGGGCTTTCTCTGGGGATTTTCCTTAATCTGGGAAAGCAAGGATATCATCTTCAATGGCGAAGAGTGATATCTGGTAAAGGTTCTCTGGTCTTTCAGAGGTTCAAGTTATCAAAGTGGTCAAGGACCTAACTTCAATCCAGAAATAAAACTGGAGGAGAGATATTGTTCAGACGTAACACTTCCTGACGAGGAAAGGGCTGACAACTAGATTGAGAGGACTTTTATCACTAGGGGACAAGACCGACTAGAGTAATAGTGATGCAATATGACTGTGAATGTAAATCAATAAAGCATGATGTATGTATGTTTGTGCTGACAAAACTGACGCGACATACCAACTAAAAAAAATGAACATGACTGGATACTCGGCCATCGCGGGGAGAAGAAGTACCGCTGGTTCAGAATAGCAATTCCACCTTGCTTAGGAAAGATAGTCCCTGTTGGGAGCTATGTTGGTTGGGCTTAGGAGATAAGAACTCGGTCGAGGTGTGTCAGACGAAACAAGGTCTCTGACACAGTTGATCCCTTTATTCAGGCGTACTGGCGTAGAAGGAGTACTTTGATTCTGCACTTTGAAGTTTGCTTACTTCTGGAGAAGCGGTTGATGTTCCTTTGATGTTCAATAGTCAAAAGAAATTGCCATCTTTATTTTAAAGCAGAAAAAGTTTTAACAAGTAAATTCATTTTTGTTTCATTTCAAGAATTGTTAATCATATTTAAAACACCATTCTGTAAAGCTAAAACAAATAAGAATTACAAACAAAAGCACAAGGGCTCAAATTTTATTGATAAGATGGAGATCAGCTAAATGCGTGATTCCAAAGAGTATATACAAAGTTTGAAAATGGTAATTTACAGGGAAAAGGGCTACGTTGAAACATAACGACCATTATCCTTCTACCAACTTTGAACTCGGGGCATCCTGAGCTTCTGTTGAAGATGACCTTGACTGGAGTTTTCCTCCGATGGATGGTGTAACTGCTGCTGAGGGACTTGCCTCTGTTGAACGTAGTTACTTGCCATTATCCCTAACTTTTTCCTGGATTGTATTGTGATGTTTCCAATCCACCGGGATGATTTTTTTTCATGTCTCTAACTTTTGCCTGGACCGCCCTTTCGGGTTTTCAATCCACCGAGACGTTTTTTTTTTAGTTTAGGCGAAGTATTTCTTGACTACATCAACATTCGTGGGGTAGGCAAGTTCCTCTCCGTCCATGGTTGCAAGTCTCAAGGCACCGCCTGAGAAAGCTTTCGTGACCACATAGGGGCCATCATAATTCGGAGTCCATTTACCCCGAGAGTCAGTGAGAAATGATTGTATCTTCTTGAGCACGAGGTCTCCTTTTCTGAAGACACGAGGTCGGACCTTTTTGTCAAACGCCTTCTTCATTCTCTGCTGATACAACTGATCGTGGCATAGTGCCGTGATTTGCTTCTCTTCGATCAGATTCAGTTCGTCGTGTCGACTTTGACACCACTCAGCTTCGGTGAGCTTAGCTTCCATCAATACTCAGATTGACGGGATCTCTACTTCTATGGGGAGCACTGCTTCCATGCCATACACTAGAGAAAAAGGGGTTGCCCCTGTTGAAGTGCGGACAGATGTACGATAACCGTGAAGAGCAAAGGGTAGCATCTCGTGCCAGTCTTTGTAGGTTACAACCATATTTTGAACGATCATCTTGATGTTCTTATTAGCCGCTTCTACCGCTCCGTTCATCTTGGGTCGGTAGGGAGATGAGTTATGGTGTTCGATCTTGAACTCTACGCACAACTCTTTCATCATCTTATTGTTCAAGTTAGATCCATTATCAGTAATGATCTCGCTTGGAACACCATAACGGCAGATGATATTGTTTTTGATAAAGTGGCCACCACTTGTCGGGTTACATTGGCGAATGACGCTGCTTCGACCCACTTGGTGAAGTAATCAATGGCTACCAGGATGAACCGATGTCCGTTTGAAGCCTTGGGCTCAATCATGCCAATCATGTCGATTCCCCATATGGAAAAGGGCCACGGGGAAGAGAGAACTTTGAGATGTGATGGCGGTACATGAATTTTGTCGGAGTATATCTGACACTTATGACACTTCCTCATATACTTGTAGTAGTCGAATTCCATGGTCAACTAGTAGTACCCTGCTCTTAGAATTTTTCTCGCCATGGTGTGCCCGTTGGCATGAGTGCCAAAGGATCCTTCATGAATTTCTTTCATAAGCATGTCTGCTTCTGGTCTGTCTACGCATCGGAGCAAGACCATGTCAAAATTCCTCTTATAAAGAGTGTCACCGCTCAGGAAGAAGCTTCCAGCCAATCTTCTGAGGGTTTTCCTGTCTTTTCTGAGTGCCCCAGATGGGTACTCTTGTTTCTGAAGGAAGCATTTGATATCGTGATACCAAGGTTTGTCGTCTATGACTGCTTCGATCGTGAAGATGTAAGCGGGCCGTTCAAGGCGCATTATGTCGATCTTGGGTAGGTCGTTCCATTGACCTACACTAATCATGGAAGAGAGAGTGGCTAAAGTGTCAGCCATGTGATTCTCATTACGAGGGACGTGATGAAACTCGACTCTGTTAAAGAAAGGTAACAACCTTCTTGCATAGTCTTTGTAAGGAATCAGTCCTGATTGGTATGTGTTCCAATCTCCTTTTATCTGATTGATAACCAGGGCTGAGTCGCCATATACGTCCAAGTTTTTGATCCTTAAATCAATTGCTTCTTCGAGGCCCATGATACAAGCTTCGTATTCGGCCTCGTTGTTCGTACATTTGAACGTAAGTCTGGCAGTGAAAGGAATGTGGGTACCCTGAGGGGTAACAATGATTTCCCTAATTCCATTTCCATAATGATTAACTGCTCCGTCAAAGATAAGTCCCCATTGGGAACCTGGTTCTGGCCCTTCACTAGGTAACGACTCGTCGCAATCTTTCATTTTTAGATACATGACATCTTCGTCTGGGAAGTCGAACCCGATTGATTCTTGATCGTCAATCGGTTGATGAGCCAAATGATCGGCTAAAATAGTTCCCTTAACGGTTTTCTGAGCGTGGTACTCTATGTCATATTCTGATAATAACATCTGTCAACGGGCAATCCTTCCCGTGAGAGTACGTTTTTCAAAGACGTACTTGATTGGATCCATTTCAGAGACCAACCAAGTAGTATGACGAATCATGTATTGGCGAAGACGTTTGGCTTCCCAAGCCAAAGCGCAACAAGTTTTCTCAAGCATCATGTACCGAGTCTCGCAGTCGGTGAATTTCTTGCTCAAATAGTAAATGGCAGACTCTTTCCGTTTGGTTTTGTCTTGTTGGCCAAGTAAACACCCCATTGAGTCTTCCAAGACTGTGAGGTAAATGATCAGTGGTCTTCCTTCCACTGGAGGTGATAGAATTGGCGGATTCAACAGATATTCCTTAATATTGTCGAAGGCGGTTTGGCAATCTTCTGACCAAACGCAATCCTGGTTCTTTTTGAGTAATTTGAAAATCGGCGCACATGTGGCGGTCATGAGGAATATGAATCTGGAGATGTAGTTCAAACATCCCAAGAACCCCCTGACTTGTTTTTCAGTTTTCGGAGAAGGCATTTCTTGAATGGTTTTGACCTTGTCAGGATCAACCTCAATTCCTTTCTGGCTGACGATGAACCCTAAGAGTTTCCCTGAACGGACACCGAAGGTGCACTTGTTGGGATTCAAGCGGAGTTTGTACTTTCGCAAACGCTCGAATAATTTCGACAGGTGGGTCACATGCTCCTCTTCTGTCTTAGATTTTGAAATCGTGTCATCGACATATACCTCTATCTCTTTGTGTATCATGTCATGAAACAGAGTAGTCATGGCCCTTTGATAGGTTGCCCCGGCATTCTTCAAACCGAACGGCATTACCTTGTAACAAAAGGTACCCCATGGGGTAATGAACGATGTTTTCTCCATGTCTTTCGGCACCATTTTGATCTGATTATAGCCCGAGAATCCATCCATGAAGGAGAAAACTTTAAACTTTGCTGTGCTGTCTACCAGCATGTCGATGTGTGGTAAAGGAAAGTCGTCCTTTGGACTTGCCTTGTTCAGATCCCTGTAATCAACACACATTCTGACCTTTCCATCCTTTTACAGAACGGGCACGATATTGGCTAACCATTGAGGATATTCTGACGTGGCGAGGAAACCCGCATCAATCTGTTTCTGTACCTCCTTTTTTATTTTGATGGCCATGTCCGGGTGAGTCCGTCTCAACCTTTACTTTACTGGCGGACATTCCGATCTCAATGGTAAGTGATGTTCCACGATGCTGGTATCCAACCCTGGCATGTCCTGATAGGACCAAGCGAATACATCGGGGAATTCTTTGAGAAGCTTTATCAAACTCTCTTTGGCAGTTGAACTGAGAAGTGCCCCAATCCTGATTTCTTTTCTCTCTTGTTCTGAACCCAAGTTTACCGTTTCCAACAGTTCTTTATGAGGTTCAATGGACCTTTCCTCTTGTCTGAGTAGTCGGGAGATCTCTTCTGGAGTTTCATTGTCAACTTCTTCTTCAGCCCCAAATACCGGGAACCCAAAGTCGGGAGAAGGCATCGGATCGTATGTTTCAACTGGGTTTAAAACAAGCAATCTGCATGACGTGATGATTCGTGTTTAGAAGAGATAGAGAAAATGCAAGTGTGTACAGTGTTTTATTTTACTGCTTGTTTTTATTTGAACTGTTTTTTAGGATTACCATTTTCTAAAAAAGCAAAAAGAGAAAACAGCAATTAATGCGGAAATTACAGAATGATGTTATTTTATTAATGAACAAGTCGATCCTTGAAACTACAGCCCTATAAAACAAAACTCTATCGCTTTGGACGAAGCGAAGAGGGAAAATTTACAGAAAACGAGCCCTATCAAAACATCCGTTTCACCTGGGCAGGGTGAAAGCTTAAAGATGGTAATTACTTTGACTGATGAACGATCTTCGGAACCTCGACGACAACCCATTGGCGGCGAACTCCTCGGTGAATCACAAAGTCTGGCACCTTCCTTGATTTGTCTTCATAAATGACGTTGATTTCTGGCGGAGCAGGATCATTGGAATTTGTCTCCCAGGCAGAGTTGTCGTAGGAGAATTCCTCTGTTGTATTTTGCATGGCATTTGTGCTCTCAGCTGTATCTCCCCATCCAGTTGGCTGGATGTCTTTGAGCCTGATACGAGAGCTTTCGGGAGCGGTGTACTTGACCATATAGTCAAATTTTCCACTCGGTCGTCCTTAGGTGTCCCACACTTCTTTCGAACTGGAGGAGTCATCCCTCTCGATGATGTTGACCTCGGGAAAAGCATAGTTGATGAATTCAAGTCCTGCAAATGTTGCGAATTCATCTTCATGTTGAGTAGTTTCCGAATGACCTAAGTGTTGATCCCATGACATGGTGGGGACACAGGTATTCTGTTCAATGAGACTCAGCTGATTTTCATCATTCGACTGACTTTCTTGCCTCAAATCTCCTGGATAAGGTTGCCACATTAGCAGACCATCCATTGGACCATAGTAATTGTGGTCAAAGTTGTCTTTCATCAGAGTGTCTTCCTCTAATGAATTTGGCGGAGCACGACATCCTTCTGGATCACAATCTCCATATATCATTTCGACATCTGACTGTGGTATAAATCTCGGACTCTGTGCGGGATAGTAAAATGGTATAGGCACCTATTCCTGAGACATATAACCGTCCTCGTTAAGGTAGGACTTCCATTCTTCATCTGTGTCAGAGGGATCCTCCTCATTGATAGCATGTACTACTTGAGACACTGGGTGAAGGAAACCTCCACTATGGAAGAAGTTTTGAATGGGATGAAGACTTTCATCGCTGGCAGCTGTCTGGGTACAGGTTACAGAAAAACCAAGACCCTTCTTTGTTGTATTGCCAGTAGGAATGACAAGCTGTCCCCATCCAGTTGTATCGGTACTCTCGACCGCTTTGATAGCATCTTTGTATGAGGAAATCGAGGTTCCTCCTTGGGATTGATTGTCCTTGCTCACTGACAGTGCTTGGAACTGAGTTCCAATAACCTCCTCGGGTTCTACACAAGTAGATGATGATAAGTTACTCACCAGCAAGGCCTGCTCCCCGCAGACCGTGACAAGTTGATCGTTATGAACGAACTTTAGCTTTTGGCGGAGGGTTGAAGTGACCGCTCCAGCCTGATGTATCCAAGGTCTTCCTAATAAACAACTGTATGTTGCCCGGATATCCATGACTTGGAAAGTGACTTGGAAAGTGTGAGGATCGATAGTTATGGGAAGATCAACTTCGCCGATAACCGCTTTTCTGGATCCGTCGAATGCTTTGACGACGACCTCGCTGATTCTCATCGGAGGGCCTTTGAATGATAATTGCATCAAAGTGGACTTCGGTATAACATTCAGGGCTGACCCTGTGTCTACCAGTACGCTGGCTAAAGCATCGTCCTGGCAGTTAACTGTGATATTGAGCGCCATGTTATGACGACGACCCTCTTCAGGTAATTCCTCATCACTAAAATCCAAATTATTGCAGGAAGTGATGTTAGAGACAATACTATCAAACTGTCTGATGGTTACGTCCCGTTCCACAAAAGCTTGCTCCAAGACTTTCTGTAGAGCCTCCCTGTGGGCTTCTGAACTGAGTAATAATGATAATACCGAGATCTTTGAAGGAGTTTGCAACAGCTGATAAACAATGTTATATTCACTCCTTTGGATGAGCTTCAGCATCTCATCATTATTTTTCGAAAGGTCGGGATTACTGGAATGACCGACTGGTGGATCGGGAGCTTCCGTCTGAAGTTCCTTTTCTTTGTTGGATTCCCCAACCCCTCAGTTGAAGATTCAACCGCTCCGTGTTACACGACTGATGTCTGCAATATTCACAATGGAGGGTAATGGAATTTCCTTTCCATTCTTAATTATCGTTGCACCGTATTTGTAAGGGATAGCCTTAGTTGATTCATACGGTAGTGGTCCTGGTAGATAGATGACTACGGGAACCTTCTGATTTTTCTGACCATCGTAAGTAATCTCGATCCGTTCCCAGTTGGGAACTTTAGATTCGTCAAGTAGAGGGATAATGGCAAAAACATCCCTGGTCTGGTGATGACCAGAGATTGTGACAACGTCCTCGACTTGATCGGCAAGGTAGTTCGGCGTCCAGAACCCGGACATGGGCGAATCTCTCCATGATCCACCTGACCCTGAAGAGCTGCTCTCACAAGGTAACATCCTTGGTTACTTTCCGAGCAGACACTACAACGTTCATAATTGTGTGGTGGCACCTGGCCACGCCCACTTTGAATACAATGTAACCTCACTAGGTTAGCTTCCATAGATCGGACATCCTGACTTTGACGCCGAGTGGGATTTCTGTTATTGATACTAATTTGCTGAGTATCTTCATCCGTATAAATTGGCATCCGCTAGTGATTTAACAAGCGCTGAAGTGCCTCCTGGACAAGGGTACAACCTCGGTCGTTTTCGCAACCTGCTTTACAGCTTTGATAGTCGTGTGATATTAAGAATCTGAGTCGGACCTGCTCAGCATGTAACTCTACCAGGTTGGTATTCATCACGCGAATATCAAAGATCTGAACCATGATGATCTGATAAGGGTTCCTATCATGGTAGTCTTGGATCCATCCAAGATCCATCTGACATTGGAGGGCTTCTTGTATGAAAGAGCATCCCTGTTTGTTTACCGAGCAAGTCAGACAGGAACTGTAATCGTGCCGTGGCAGATTATGATACTGGCTTTGCCTTGAGTGCATTGCCACCAAGTTGACATTCATTGCACGGATATCGTGGTTCTGAATGATGTTAGAATTTGTGTAGACCATGTTAACTCCACGAACTCAGTGCTCTTGGATCCATCCGAGATCCATTTGTTCCTGTAGAGCTGCTTGCACTACAGAACATCCTTGATTACTTTTAGAGTAGACATCACATTGATGATAATTATGAGGTGGCACATGGCCGTACCCACTCTGTCTACAATGCATCTTGACCAGATTGGTCTTCAACAAGAGTACATCGTGAATTTGATAGACATCGTTAGTCTCTCCTTCTATCAAATTGACTGCAGCTTTCTCATGTTGAGGCAGCGGGTTTGTGAGAACATTGGGATTTGTATCCTTGAAGGACAAGACCCCGCTCCTAACAAGTTTTTGTACGACGGATTTGAAATAGAGACAAGTTTCAATGTTATGTCCTGATCCTCCTTGATGATAAGGGCATGTTTGATCCACCTTAAACCAAAAAGGCGGATTTTTCGGTACTGTAAGAGGAGACTTAGTCTGAATGTGCCCCTTAGCCAGTAGTAACGGAAATAGTTCTGCGTACGATACGGGTATAGGATCAAATCCCGGCGGCCGCGTTGTACGGTTGTTGTTGTATTGAGGACGAGCCTGCTGAAGAGACTGTTGTGTCCTTTGCTGATCAGGTTGGCTTTGTGCAACCTGAGGTTGATACGTAGGCGCGGTGCTGATAGCAGGAGTTACAGCTGCTACCGGTTGATAACGTCACCTTTGCTTTCCGAGAGAGATATTCCCAATATCTTGCTCTTTTTTCTTAGGGAGAGCACTACCATATTTTTTAATACCGCTCGTCGATCCAGTGTCTTTTACCAAACGTCCTTCTCGGACGGCTTCCTCAAGACGTACGCCCATGCCCACCATCTCGGTGAAGTCACTGGGTGCACTGGCAACCATTCGGTCATAGTAAAATGAGCTTAAGGTTTTTAAGAAGATCTTTGTCATCTCTTTTTCCTCAAGAGGTGGACAAATTTGAGCGGCAATCTCACGCCACTTGTGAGCATACTCCTTAAAGGTTTCCTTGTCCTTTTGCGACATCAATCTGAGTTGATCTCTGTCGGGTGTCATGTCCAAATTGTATTTGTATTGTTGGACGAAGGCAGTACCAAGATCTCTGAATGTGCTGATCGTGGCACGGTTTAAACCCATGTACCATTTGAGTGCGGCACCGGTTAAACTATCCTGAAAGTAGTGAATCAGTAGGTCTTGATTCTCCGTCTGAGCTGACATCCGCCGAGCGTACATCACTAGATGGCTTTGAGGGCAAGAGTTACCCTTGTATTTTTCAAAGTCGGGCACTTGAAATTTGTGCGGAACTTTTACATTGGGGACCAAGCAGAGGTCTGCGGCGTCCTTTCCAAATAAATCCTGACCGCGAATGGCTTGCAGCTCCTTCTGCATTTCCAGGAACTGTTCCTGGAATTCATCCATTCTATCAAACATAGTTTCCTTCTTACCAGAAGGTATCGGTGGAATCTGTCCTTCCGGGACAGTGTGCACCACAGGGGGTGGTACCGTGACTACGGTAGCGAATCTTGGCGTCTCCCAAAGTTTTTAACCTTCAGGAGTCTTCAGTATGCCCCTGGCATCTTTGCTTTCCCGAAGTTTGTAACCTTCAGGCCCAGTGGCTTCTGTTGAGATTCCCTGATCCTTAGTGATCGGCGGAACATATCCTTCCGGGATATAGTTAACAGGCATACCCTAAGGACGATCTTTCGGTATTTGATACCTAGGATTATACTTCTCCACTATGGGCGTTGAGGTGATCTCTGAGATCACAGTTCTTTGTAGCTGAGCTTCTGCCATGGCTTGCATGTCGTTACGAAGCTTTCTCATATCCTCTCTCAGAGCGTCGATCTCTTCTTTCAACTCTCTGTTTTCTTCCTCAAGATCATCCATCTTTTTCAGACGATTGGCCCGAGTATTATACGAATGAGACAGTTTGACTCTAGAACCGAGACACAAACGTGAGATTCGTAGGTAAGAAGAATACGCGATGTGAGAATGATGAATGCAATGATTATATTAATTGTTTTTTGGTTTAATCAAAATAAACTTCGACAATTAGATTGCAAATATCAAACTGTGGGGAAACCCCTTTTTATTGAATTCAAAGGATTACAGAAATGGAAATACAGTAGATTACAAGATGCAGAAACAGAAACCTAAGCTAATGGGTCCCGAGAGAACTCGGGTGCTGATTATGGTACTTTCCTCTTCTTTGACCGGGACTCTTGGACCGTTGTCGGGTTGTCATTCCTTTGCCAGGTGAAAGGAGCGAGCAAATTCCTTTGGTCATGTTGCTCCAAAATTTCAATCAGAGCATCTTTCTCTTTCAGTAATTGTTGTATTTTGATGCACTCTAAGTCGAGGGTGCGGTACTTGTTCTTCCAAGACCTTCTCTCCTTTTGAACTTTGTTGAGAGTAACCTGGAGTTTTTCAGTTTCCGTCATGAAGTACATGACAGACTCCCTCGGTGGAAGAATTCCGTAACGAGGATAAGGCATTTTTAGCTTGAGAGCTCTAGTTTGTACCCAGTGGAGATAAGGCTCCACTGAGACACAGTCCGGTTTTCCTAGAGACTCTTGTCCTTTCTTATGAACGTGTTTCCAAGCGTGCACTATTTCCATCTTTAGTGCTCTGTCACTTTCTCCTTCCTTGAAGAAAAGACCTTCCAGATGAGCATTCAGCGGAATATGCCTCATCGGGTATCCAAATTAACGACGAACGAGAACTGGATGGTAATTGATTCCTCCCTTAGTTCCTATAAGGGGTACGTTGGGGAAGTTTTCACAACGGTCAATGATCCTGATTCCATCATAAATCCTATTGCACCAATCTATATCAGAGTTGGTAAGAGACATGATTTTCTGCGACCAACGTAAGGCACTCTTACAATCCCAAAAAGCAGTAGACTTGGGCAAATGAGAGATAAACCATTTGTAAAGCAAAGGTACACAACATGTGATCTCCCCTCCGCTGTACAAATTCCCTAAGTGTACAGAATGATATGCATCTGCGAGCAAAGTCGACACAGGGTTTCCAATGAGAAAAAACTTAATGGAGTTGATATCGACGAAGTTATTGATGTTGGGAAACAAAAATAACCCGTAGGTGAGCAAGACAAAGATGCTTTCAAAAGCAATCACGTTTCTTATACTGGCAAAATACAGGGCCTCCTTTGTCAAGAATTGGGCTGGCAAACCTTGGATGCCACCCTTAGTGGTTAGGTGAGTCTTGACCTCAGACTCGTCCAAATGAATTGCTCTTGCAATGGTCTGATTCTTTGGAATTTCTTCCAGTCCGGAAAATGGAGCTCGATCAGTGATATGTAAATCGATCAGATGAGAATACTCCTCCAGCGTTGGTGCGAGCTGGTAATCCGAAAATGTAAAACAGTGATAAACCGGATCGTAGAATTGAACGAGTGCGTCCATGATTCCCTCAATCACATGGACTCTTAACAGTGGTAGCAAACCTCCGTACTTGGCTCTGAAAGCCTTTTGGTTTGTGATCATCCTCGCCAAACCTCTTAAATCCTCTAGTTTTTGAACCTTGAAGGTGTACTTATGAGTTCTCCTTCTACCGAAATCCATTAGCACAATCCTTTTCTCTGATTTTTGCAATCACAGTCTTAGTTTAATTTGAAAAACAGAGAGACTAGAAGAGAAAATCTTTTGAATGTTTTAATGTTTTTTAGATGAATGCATGAATGCAGCACACAAAAACATAGAAAAAACATGGGGTCAAAGGGTCGTTGTCATGAAGTCAAGGCTCTACCCATCCCCAAAGGTTTATACTAGGGTGATTTTTGTACCTGTACTCATTATCATCAGCTCCTCCCAGGAAAGCAAAACAACAAGCGGATCACCAGTGAGTTGTAGAGCGATCTTAGAGTAAGTTCCATTCACCGAGAATAGATCACCAGTCTCAAATGAGGGTAGTATCGCTTAACAACTATTCCTGATAGTTTCTGCACTACAAAAGGGTTTGGCTCCTCAACTTCTCAGACATCACAATCGGCCCATTGTCTAGGTGAGAGAATGGGTTGCATTGGTCAACCTCCACTGAGGTTGATGGTCGACCTCGTCGCCATCACTTATCTTAAGTGTATACTCAATCTTTCCACATGCGGCATCACACGTATTCCCATTAGCAGAAAAATAAACACGTATAGAAGTTAGGAAAAGCAGTATAATATTTGTCCTAAACATCCTAGACCTTTAAAGCTATGAATCCTAAGTTCCTGACAGAAAATGGGTTCCCCGGCAGAAGCCCCATCCTGTGGTTTCATTCCAAATTAACGGCGTTTTGACCTAAGATCCTAATGACGTCAAAGTTTCTATCTAGGGGACAAAAAAAGAACAAGATCCCCAAAGAGACACGGTACTCCCCAGCAGAGTCGCCATTTTTCTGTAGCGAGTGATTTTTGGATGTGGTTGCGAAGCACGATCGCTCTGGTACTACAGCTTGATTAATTTTTTATCCTATTAAAGCTGATGAAGGAAGGGAAATAGAACCCTGCTTGCATATTGAGATTAAACAGTCAAAACTGTTGGTTTACAGATGCTACAAAGATTCAGGGTTTCTCCTAGATTATTTTGTTGACGAGGGGTGCTTTAGGCTATCGGTTAGGATGTTAGGACGAATGTATGAGAGTATGGGATTTTGGGTTTTTATTTAGTGTGCTCGCTAAGATTTTTTCTTTCAATCTTATGCCTACGTATTCCCGTTTACCGAAACAGGGAAATCAGAGCGTTCGTAGTTCCTCCTATTCTATGGGAGGAAATGGTATTTGGTGTCTTGTTCAAAGCCCAAGACGCGAAGTGAAAGGTGTTTGTATCTTGTTCAAAGCCCAAGATGTGAAGCTGAAGGTATTGACCTTAGAGAGGATTTGTCATCTCTAAAGAGGGGGTTGTATGTCACAACTGTTTATAAAGGAGAATTACTTTAACCAGGATATGTGAATCCGGCAATGCCATAATTTTCTTTATAGGGGGTTTCCAACCTAAAGGAGAAGACTTTAACTTAGTGTAGAGCAATGCTATCTTTGCTTAGGACTTTCTCGTGCTAAAAGAGGGACAGTGGCATGGATGTAAAGGATCCAGAGGCTTGCCGCTTACAGCAATTAGATGAAGGGGAAAGAGTTTTTGAAGTTTGTGTACTGTGAACGAGGCACAACTTTGATGCTAAAAGGTTGATTGGACCAACCAGTGGTTTTCTTATACAAAGCCTAAGAGGAGGCTAATATGTGTCTCGTACAAAGCCCAAGAGAGAGGCTAAAAGGTTTTGACTCAACGAGGGAATCTTTTGGTATCTCGTATAAAGCCCGAGATGAAGGCTATTTGACTCAACAAGAGAGTCTTTTGTATCTCGTACGAAGCCCGAGATGGAGGCAAAAACTTGTTTGGCTCAATAAGAACCTTTTTATATCTCGTATAAAGCCCGAGATGGAGGCGAAAGGGGTAATTGACTCAACGAGGGAGTCTCTTATGTGTCTCGTACAAAGCCCGAGAGAGAGGCTAAACATTGTTTGACTCCGCTGGGGAGGATCATTGTACAAAGCCCAAGAGGAGGCTATGGCGACTGTTCAGTTGAGTGACAGGTCCAGTATACTGATTTAAAGAGAAAATCAGTTCTTATATGAGTAATGTCTGCACTCAGGGATTTTGATTCGAGGATCAGAGTTATTTCCTTTTCTTTGAGGAAATGGGAAATCCAAAGGGTATTGAGACTGTCCGAGTCTACGGGGATCCTTCCTATTCTTGAAGGGTGCTTGAGAATGTCTTGGAGACTCAAGGAAATTAGACTGTCCGTGTCTAGAGTTTCATCTTCTATACTATGCTTTAAGAAACAGTAGTAGACTCTTTGAAAGGACTGTTCTATGCAGATGATTAAGTTCTGTTCCTATACCTCTAGGAGGTCGTCGGGATAATTTGTACGAAGCCCAAGAGGAGGCTGGTAACTTTTAAGAAGCCGATCGATCCTTGTATGAAGCCCAAGAGGAGGCTATCATTCCCGGAGGAAGAGATCATTATACGAAGCCTAAGAGGAGGCTGTGAATACTTCTAAGAAGCCGACGAGTCATTGTACTAAGCTCAAGAGGAGGCGGGGTTGCTTTTAGGAAGCCTGTGGGTCCTTGTACGATGCCCAAGAGGAGGCCGATGCTTTTAAGAAGCCCGTGGGTCCCCAAACCCCGAGAAATTCAAGACAGACTATTCACATGGAATAGATCAAGCCAGGAAAGTTCGAGAATTTGGAAGAAACTCAAAGATGCCATTCACGGAGAATACATTCATCTCTGGGAGTAGAGTTTCTTGATAATTCCTAATGAGGACAACCGAAGAGAAGACTGTATCTGGTGATCCTATTGGGGATCTAGTTGTCTATTTCTATGAATAAACGAAACGGCGTCACCTAGTTCTAGACGTAGTTGCTGGGGAAACTCAAAATATCTATACTATTATTACGCTGTTGATATGAGTTTATGAAAGAAGACTTACAGTGAAACAGCCCCATAAGACAGTTATATGTATATGAAAGCGGTAAATGAAAGCGTATAAACACTTACTCGGTTATAGAGCTTCCATGTTGTTTGGTTAGTTGTTTAACAAAGGAAGATTGAAAACAACAGTATATTCAAAATCAAAGGAGAAAGTGCTTTGAAAAAGAAAGATTTGGGGCTTACAGCTCAAGGAGAGGCCCAGGGTTTTATCAGTGAGCACACTATTTGAATTTATACAGAGGGACTTATACAAGTGACTGTGGCCCAAAAATTGTTTTCTATACAAAGGGATGGGTCTTACACTCTCTCAAGAGGCCCAAAAAGTTTAAAGAAAAAGAGTGGGGCTTATAACATAAGGGTAGGCCCAGATGATTTTTCGTTTAAAATGGCGATCGCGCCGAGATTTTCTTTTAACGCAAAGGGGCTTATACAATATCTGAGGCCCAAAATGGTTTTGGTTAAAAGGGGGTTGGGTCTTACACTCTATTAGAGGCCCAAAAGTTTTGAATGGGTCTTATAGCTCAAGGAGAGGCCCAATGTTTTTTTGTTTTGAAAAGGCGACGATCGCGCCGTTTGTTTTTTACGGTATCGGGACTTATACAATATACTGAGGCCCAAAAATGATATGGTCAAAAAAAGGATTGGGTCTTACACTCTATTAGAGGCCCAAAGTGTTTTGAAAATGATTTGTGAGGGTTGAATTAATCCAAAAACCCTAATTTATTTTCAAAAATGTATTTTAATTGAATAAAAATTCAATTAAAATGATCAAAATTGTTTAACATAGGAAAAACAAATTGTGATCTTGGATTAATGCTTCAAAAATTAAGTATTGACCTACAAAATAATTAGAAAGCATTAAAGGTTGCAAAATCAAGGTGGAAAAAATATTTTAAATGTCAAAAACAATTAAAACATTAATTCTTTGTAAAAATATCAATTATACAAAATAAATAATATTTTTGGGATTTTTTGGGAAAATAAAATATTTTAACATTTTTATGAATTATTAAAAAAAAAATCGACTCAAAATCATTAAAACTCAGAGAGAAATTAATTTTTGAATCAATTAAATAAAATCACAAAATGAAGGCTAGGATTTTTGATACACGATTCAAACAATGCAATTAATTGAGGGGAAACATTCCATGCATGATTATGAACATATGGCCAAATTATTGTGCAGCAAAAATTGCATGGATCATAGAGTTAGAAGAGCTCATGCTTACCACTTGCAGCTGGTGATCGTGATTTGTGTTGGAGGTGTTACAGCTAGGTTCCAATGATCTGGATAGCTTCCCTAGGTGCCATGAAGTGTGTATGAATGCTTGGAATGGATTGAAATGATCTGGAGCTGAAGATGGTACCTCAACTGCAAAACTGTCAAGAACTTGAGCAATTGGCTGTGATTTTGTGAAATCTGTGTTCCAGATGTTATGTGAGTATTTGGATCACTTCTATATGATGTATATGAGGTGTGTGTGTGTGTGATTGGTTTGGTTGGAAAAGCTCTCAAACTCAAAACCCGATAGTGACTTGCCTTAGAAGGCAAAATTGGAGTGAAAGAAGAGATTTTGAGGAAAGCACCTGTTTGATGGCTTTGGTGTACTTAAATGGATCACAATTGAGCTCTATTTATAGTAGAGCAAGTTTGTTTTGGGATCCACAGTGAATGGCAACTGCAGCAGAGGTTTGACCAATGTTGTCCAATGGAAATCCAAGTCTCCTCTAGCCATTGACTAGAGGTTAGGGCACAGGGTTGTGGTTCCCTTGGTCTTGGATAAGTCTTGACTGAATTCAGTTGAGAATGGCTCAGTCCATGCCACCTTGATGCTTCCATTGAATGCTCCAATCCAAAATTGGAGTCTTGTCCCTATTTTGGCCATTCTAGGTTCAACATGCTATTTCTTGTTCCAAAGACTTTGGAGGCTTGGCTCAGTGATTGTCCCATTTAGATTCAATCCTCAGAGGTGTCCAAGTGGATAGGAGCATTTGGATTTGGCTGATTTTGGAAAATCTAGCAAAAATGCAAAATCTGCCTTGCCTTGACAGATTTCAACAAGGCAACTTGCCAATGTTATATCTCATGACTCAAATTGAATTTGGTAATGTTCTTGGCCATTTTGGAAAGCCCTTACATGATACAACAACTGTTTGAACATGTTTGGTTTTGATCTCTTTTGAATCCAAGTGAAAAATCCCCCTACATTTGGCAAAAAGTAAGGTAAAATCTGACTTAGTGAAATTTTCACTAAGTGTTGGAACAAAGTGACTTTTCTTGATTTTGATCACTCCATAACTCAAAATCCATGAGAAATTTGGACATAGGTCAGTATGAAGCTTTTGTAGAGGGCAATGAGATCTACAAATCAAGCTTTGAATGGGGAACAATGGCCTTGTGGTTTAGGAGTTATGGTCCTCCAAAGTTGGCACATTAGTGTCACTTTTTCCATAACTTAGAAATTTTTCTAAGTTTTTATGGTTACCCCTTTTACAAGTTATCCCATTTTCTTTGATTTTTCTTGATGAATGATGATTCAAATCATACATTAACATCATTTTAGGGTTAAAAATCCATTTTGGTGAAAAATCTCAAAAAGTCAAAGTTGACTTTTGTGCACAGTTAGTTGACTTTTTATCAGATGAATTCCAAACTGTGCAATTCTTCATGAAATCATGTCCTTGACCTAAATCAAACTTGATGGACATGTTCCATGGGTGTCATAGGGTATATTGAATCATGCCTTAGGGCTTGGGAGCATGTCCTGGTCAAAAGTCAAAGTTACAGTTGACTTTCCTCGCGAAACCCTAATTGTGGTGCAGATGAAATTGAGACTTGTTGCTCTATCTTCTTGAATTAATCTATTGTTCTAAATGGATCAACATAGTTTATTAGAGACCCTCAAACCCTCTCTTGAGGTCTTGGCTCATGATTTGCCCTAAAAGTCAACTTAGGGGTGAATTAGGTCAAGAAACCCTAATTCCTGATTTTTTATGAATGTATCCCCTGAGGCAAAATTGACTTGATGATTGGGTCCATGAGGTCCCATGAAGTATATTAGGTTATGTTTTGGATCATTGGCTTGTGCCCAGATGAAAAATTTCCATCTGGAGGCCCTGGTCGACCAAAACCCTAATTTGGTGACACTGTCGATCTTGAGACTTGATCCACCTAGAAGGGAGCAGCCTTGTGCTTGATCCTTGAAGTGGGAGTCCTTTTGATCCATTGTGGATGTTTGAGAGGTTAGACAAGTTGAAGATCATGTCATTCCTTGATTGATCCTTTGTCTAAGGCTCTGAGAGGGCTTGAAACCCTAATTCTTGATGGTAGTGAATGCTCAACAATCCTCGAGGAGATTGATGAGGCATGAAAGTACATCCATATTGTGACGATGATTTGCACAATGATGGGAAATCTAAGTGGTCAAAATTTGGGGTATGACACCACTGTTTACCAGTTAACATACCGATGCCCCCTCAGAGTCAAACACCTTCTCTTGGTTCAGCACTCTCTCTCTTGGTTTATCACAGTCCGTCTGTTGACACCAACTTCTTTTCCCCGCCAGGGTCTTACTCTCTTTCTTCGGTTAACCACTGCCAGCCAGTTAATATACCGAATCTATGTTTTCTCTTGGTTTTGACACCACTCCTTTATTTGGATCCCCAGCGGAGTCCTTTCTATTCCCTTTGCTCTTTCATTCTTGGTTTCAACACCAATCCTTTTTGTTATCCCTAGAGGAGCTTCTTTCATTCTTGGTTTTGACACCACTCTTTTTCTAGTCTCTTGTACAATCACTCTTACTGTGTGGTCTTCCCCCAGTAGAGTTTTTCTTTCACTCTTGCTCTTGGTTTTGACACCACTTCTTTCGTCTCCCTGTTTCTTTCTTGTTTTGTTTTCCGTTCGGTTCCCCGAACTACGGAAGCTCTGATTCTGCATTCTTTCGAATGTCAGATACGTAGGCACTAGACGCGATGTCTTGGAGAGCACACTTCCACCTTTCTTTCCTTCTCCCTTTCTTCTTTCCTTTCTGTCCCCTGGTTCCATGAACTACGACTCTCTGATTTCCTCATTGCACTATGAGGGTACGTAGGCACGAGGGCCATAATCCTCCGCGAGCACCTTCTTTATTTCTTTTCTTTTTCCCCTTTCTCTCTCTCTCATCCTTCTTTTAGCTAGAAGCCTTTAGATAGATAACCCATCCAAGCCTAGAAGCAAGCGAAATGGTTCCCGTCGAGTACGACGGATGCGTTAGGTGCTAGTACCTTCCTTTCGCATAACCGAACCCCATTCCCGTTTCTCTTCCCCTTGGGTTTTATCGATATTTTCCCTATTCTTTGGGACTAAATAAAGTTCGATGGCGACTCTGTGTTATCTTTGAGTGTGTGATTCACTCAGGATGTAAACCAGACATCTTTAGTAGGTAAGAAGACTGTGTGATGCGAGAATGATGAATGATATGCAATGATTATATTAATTATATGTTTTTGTTTATTCAAAGTAAACTTCGACAATTAGATTGCAAATATCAAACAATGGGGAAACCCCGTTTTATTGAATTCAAAGATTGCGGAAGTGGAAATACAGTAGATTACAAAGTGCTGAAAAAGGAAATCTAAGCTAATGGATCCTGAGTCCTCTCTGAGGAGAGCTCAGGTGCTGGTTCTGGTACTTTCCTTTTCTTTGACCGGGGCTCTTCGGCCATTATCGGGCTGTCATTCCTTTTCCAAGCGAAAGGAACGAGCAAATTCCTTTGGTTATCCTGATTCTCTACAACATGCTTCTCTAAAATCTCAATCAGAGCATCCTTTTCTTTTAACAATTGCTGTATTTTCCTGCACTTCACATTGAGAATACGGTACTTGTTCCTCCAAGACCTCTTCTCCTGCTGAACTTTGCTGAGAGTAACCTGAAGCTTTTCCGTCTCAGACTTAAAATAAAGGGCAGAGTCCCTTAATGGAAGAACTTCCTGACGAGGGTAAGGCATCCTCAGCTTGAGAGCTCTAGTTTGTACCCAGTGGAGATAAGGCTCCACCGAGACACTGTCTGGTTTTCCTAGAGACTCTCTTCCTTTCCTATGAACGTGTTTCCAGGCATACACTATTTCTGTCTTTAGTGCCCTGTCGTTTTCTCCTTCCTTGAAGAAAAGACCTTCTAGATGAGCATTACGCAGGATATGCCTCATGTGTATCCAAATTGACGACGAACTAAAACCGGATGATAATTGATTCCTCCCTTAGTTCCTATAAGGGGTACATTTCGGAAGTTTCCACAACGGTCAATGATTCTGTTCCCGTCATAGATTCGATTGTACCAATCGATGTCAGAGTTGGTAAGAGACATGATTCTCTGCGACCAACGTAAAGTATTCTTTTGATCCCAAAATGCAGCAAACTTTGGCAAATGGGAAGTGAACCATTTGTAAAGTAGGGGCACACAGCATGTGATCATTCCTCCGCTGTATAGATTCCTTAAGTGTACAGAATGATACGCATCTGCGAGCAAAGTTGGTACAGGGTTGCCAATCAAAAAAATCTTAATGGCGTTGATATCTACAAAGTTATCGATGTTGGGAAACAAAAATAACCCGTAGGTGAGAAAAACAAAGATGCTCTCGAAAGCGGCCACATTCCCTATACTAGCAAAGTATAGAGCTTTATTTGTTAAGAACTGGGCTGACAAACCCTGAATTCCACCCTTAGTGGTTATGTGAGTCCTGGCCTCTGACTCATCCAAATAAATTGCTCTTGCAATGGTCTGATCCTTTGGAATTTCTTCCAGTCCAGAAAAGGGAGCTTGATCAGTGATATGTAAACTAGTCAGGTGAGAGTATTCCTCCAGCGTTGGTGCTAGTTGATAATCTGGGAATGTGAAACAGTGATAGACCGGATCGTAGAACTGGATTAGTGTGGACAGGATTCCTTCGATTACATGAACCCTTAACAAGGACAGCAGTCCTCCATACTTGGCTCTGAAAGCCTCGTGATTGGTTATCATCCTCGCCAGACCTCTCAAATCCTCTAGTTTTGGAACCTTGAAGGTGTACTTATGAGTTTTCCTTCTACCGAAATCCATTAGCGCAATCTCCTTTCTATGACATTTGCAATCATTGTCTTAGTTTAATTTGAAAAATAGAGACTAGAAGAGAAGATTTTTCTTTGTTTTAATGTTTTTTAAATGAATGTATGAATGCAACACACAAAAACATAGAAAAAACATAGGGTCAAAGGGTCGGTGTCATGAAGTCAAGGCTCTACCCCCCCCCCCCCCCCAAAGGTTTATACTGGTGATTTTTTGTACCTGTCCGCACAAAATCATTGACCCCTCTTGGGATGACAACAGCAAGCGGATCGCCAGTGAGCTGATGTATCCTAGAGTGATCTCAAATGAGGGTAGTATCGCGTGACAACTATTTTCGATAGCTTCCGCACTACAAAATGGTTTCAGCCTACTAAAAACCTCAGCTTCTCAGATAACCCAGTCGACCACACCACTTTCAACAACCGAAGTCGTATAGGTAATGTATCTGCAAAGGGAGTCTCCATTGAGTTTGATGGTCGACTGGGGATTCTTAGCTGGAATTCACTCCCAATAAGATTACCCGTATTGCCATCACCTATCTTAGGTGTATACTCAATCTTTCCACATGTGGCATCACACACATTCCCATTAGCAGAAAAATAAACACAGATATCAATTAGGAAAAGCAGTATATATATTTGTCTTAATAATCCTAGACCTCTAGTCTTATGATCCTATATAGACAATGGCTCCCCAGCAGAGTCACCATTTCTGTGACACTTGTTGAACTCAAGGTTTCCCACCGAAGAGGGTAAGAAAGTCTCTTTTTTACCGGCCCCACGGTGGGCACCATTTTTTTTGTAGCGCGATTTTTGTGGTCCTGAGTCACGATCGCTTGGGTACTACAGTTTGATTCATTTTTTATCCTATTGAGCTGATTAAGGAAGGGAAATAGATGTCTCCAATTAACCCTACTTGCATACTGAGTTTGAACAGCGGTCTGTTAGGTTACAGATCCGATTAAGCTGTGGGTCCTTCTTCGGTTATATTTTTTTAAAATCAAAATGTCTGGATCATTTGTGAAGTTTTTTGGTAGGATGTTAGGACTTGGTGCTTTTGGGTTGATATATGGGGGTACTGGATTTGGGTTTTTGATTAGTATGCTAGCTAAGACTTTTGTAATTGATGCGTGTTTTTTTCGCAAGTGTACGAACGCGTCAGAGTAATATAAAAGATTATCGTATCCACAGAGACCAAGTGTCAATCTATCGCTATCTATTGTTAAGGTGTGTATCTAAGGTGATTGAAAATAGTAGTTTTGAAGAGTGCACGGTAGTAAATAAAGTAATTAAAATTAATTGATAAAGACAGGTTCGAATGCAATTCACACAACCAATTGATAATCCAAGTACTTGCTAATAGAACTACTTACGGGCAATGTTTTCTACTTTGAAAAGAACTAATTTGACAGGAACTGTCGCTTTCGCGTATTCAGAACCGAGTTGTACCCCCTAATCAAACCCTCTTATTGTCACGGATAAAAAGGCGCGCATTGCGTTAGAGTAGTAAACCTATTTTTAAGAAATATAGTATCTTGACCAAGTTGAAAAGTATTTTAACCTGGATTTTCTAAAAATAAGAGAGGTTCTTACGAACCAGACTTTAAACTTCTTAACGCGTCCGAAAATGGTTTTAAAATCTCTTTTCCTTTTAAATTAAAAACTCCTAATAAACTAAACAAAGCGCTTTCGCTGTTTTTGAAATGGTTTAAAAACAATTAAGTTTAGATAGGCGTTGGACGGCTTTCGATCTTACCCAACGGAATTTAAGAACAGGAAAACTTATATTGAAAGTTAAAATAGCCCTTAAGTGTTTCCACTAACAATTGTACAGATTATCGGTTCGGTTATGATCTTCACATTCTAACCTTTATAAAATTAGCCAGACATGGTAAAGTAAAAGTTCATTTTTAGATTTTTCATAAAAAAAAGGTATTTAAGTGCGAGTGCGGAAAGTAAATGAAAGTAGTGCGAGTGCGAAAAGTAAACGAAAGTAATGCGAGTGCGGAAAATAAACGAAAGTAGTGCGAGTGCGGAAATTAAATGAAAGTAATGCGAGTGCGGAAAGTAAATGAAATTAAAAGACAGTGCAAGAAATAAAGTTGACAAAAGGTAAAGTAATAAAAACCTACTCCAATCGGAGTGGTTGAATACAATGCGAACTGAAAGTAAAATGGCGGCAGGATTAACTTCCTTCCAGAGTGCTCCAAGACTTAGTCTCACAGGCTCTTACAGACTCGATCTCTCGAATGTAGTAACACCTCGATGTGAAGCGATTACCACTATTACACTGATATATGCTTATGAACAACTAAACTTGGATGAAGAAAAACGAAAATCTAAAGTCCTATTTATAGGCAAGGAAACATGTGGAAAAGACAAGGATGCCCCTAGCATTTGAATTTGGGAGGGAACTCGTTTTGTTCTTGTGGCGCCCGCCACAACACCATGGCGCCCGCCATGAGTGTAAACTTGCTTGGGCAGTTGGAGATCGTGGGGAAAAACAGTTGGGAGGAGTTTGAGACATGCCCACGTCATGGAAGACCCTGTGGCGGCCGCCATAGTGGATGCCATAAGTGTAAAATGCTGATTTTCTCTATTTTAGCTCATTTCGACTTCCTTTTCGCTCCTTTTCTCGCTCGGGGCTCTAATTAGACTAAAAACCTGAAAACAAAGAAAAACATAATAATAACATAATAAAATGACATTAAAAGACTAAGAATGCATGCGAAATCGGAGTCAAAAATACGGTGAAATTCAGTGTCATCAAATTCTCCCACACTTAGACCTTTGCTTGTCCTCAAGCAAAACATTTAAAGCTCAAAGTAAGAAAACTAGTACTGACACGTGATTCGGGCAAAAAGGGCTTCTAAGTTCAAGTCAGGATGCAGTGACAGGTACTAAGTGAACCAAGGGTATCGTAATGACACTTATCCGCAGAGGCGGACATAAACTTCATTCTTATATTAATCAACCGTACCATCCCACAATAACTAGGCCTACCTCTTCATCTCTTTTTTGGGTCCTTTTCATTCAGGCGCAATCACATTAAGCCCGTTATCCGTACATGTTTCATAGTAGAGTGACCTGTTAGTGATTCTGATCCAAAACATAGGGTTTCTGGCACATAAGACTGTGTAAACCCTTTTATTTAACCCAAATGCAGTTGTGGGGGATCGGATCGTAATCCGCCCTACCGAGTTCAGCGCCAGATACCTCTGAACCAACTAACAATAGGTGAGCTAAAATTATATTTTTTTGTGTGGCAACAATTCAACTTTTTGGGTTAAACGACCTTGTGAGGGTCATCTATCCGGAGTTTGCCTTATTCTTTATTTATTTTACTGGATCATTCACTTATGTTCATCGATCCCCTACGTAGAACATGCTTAGGCCGGAGCTGACTGCTGAAATAAACTACTTAGGACAAATTTGGAAATGATAATTAAGGCCATGGTACATGGGGTTTTGGAATGATTCCTATATTCGTGAAGTCTACGGTGCTAAAACGATACTAATGTTTCAAAAAGTTCACCTAAGTCACCACATCCTAATCCAAACCTGTCTTAAAGCCCAAAAACGTATAGAACAACAATGTTTTCTTTTTGCAAAATTTTTTTTTTTTTTTTGTAGGGCTAAAGAAATGGGGAAAAATGAGGGTGCACTAGGGATACACTGTACTGGTGACTCGTCAGACTCATGCATTTTCTAGAAAAAAAGACATAGACAAAAACAAGAAATAAACAACAAACTAAAAATGGAAATAGAAAGCAATAAAATCCCCTCCCACACTTAAATCGAACATTGTCCCCAATGTTTCGAAATAAGATAAGGAGAGTAACCTGTAAAACTACTGATGTGGACCACTGGTGCCCTCGTAGGTGCCTTAGGACGCCTGAAGTGGACAAAGTAACGCTCTCTCTGGGCGTCATTCCTGAAAGTCTCATGCATGTCGTCAAAATTCTGCATTCTGCACAGAGTTAGGAAGAAGGTCCTGTAAAACACAAACATTTCAAACATTAGTCCTGACAAAATATAACAAGAAATAAAATAAAACAAAATGTAGAAAAAGTAAATAAGGTAAGAAAATCATGGGTTGCCTCCCATGCAGCGCTTGTTTAACGTCGTTAGCTTGACGACTGGAACTTATACATCTCTTGTCGGGATTGGTGGATCACTTAGAGTGTGGCTGGAGTAGGTTGTTGGAATGTCTCCTCCTTCGTAGAGCTTCAGTCTTTGTCCATTGACGATGAATGGTTTACATGTCTCGTTTTTGATTTCAACAGCTCCAGACCTCAGAATTTTTGATACTTTGAAGGGGCCAGTCCATCTTGAACGGAGCTTTCCTGGGAAGAGTCGTAGCCTAGAATTGAACAGGAGAACAGGGTCGCCTAAGTTGAAGTCTTTTCTTACGATTCTTTTGTCGTGCCAAGCTTTTGTTCTTTCTTTGTATATTATGGCATTCTCGTAGGCTTGCTGTCTGAGTTCTTCCAATTTGTGGATGTCAAGGATACGTTTCTCACCAGCAGTTAGGTAATCCAAATTCAAAGTTTTAATGGCCCAATAGGCCTTATGCTCTAACTCAAAAGGTAAATGACAAGATTTTCCATAGACTAGTTGGTAGGGGGTTGTTCCTATAGGGGTTTTGAAAGCGGTTCTGTAGGCCCATAAAGCCTCTTGAAGCTTTTGCGACCAATCTTTTCTGGATACAGAGACAGTTTTTTCTAAAATTTGTTTAATCTCCCTATTAAATACTTCCACTTGGCCACTAGTCTGTGGGTGATATGGTGTTGCTACTCTATGCTTAACTCCATACTTTCTTAAAAGCTTATCAAATATTCTTGATATGAAGTGAGATCCTCCATCACTTATAACTAAACGGGGTGTTCCAAATCTGGGGAATATATAATTTTTAAATAATTTAATCACTACTCTAGTGTCGTTTGTGGGTGCAGCTATCGCTTCAATCCATTTAGACACGTAGTCTACTGCAACTAAGATATACTTGTTTCCTAAAGATGGTGGGAATGGTCCCATGAAATCTATACCCCATACGTCGAAGAGTTCTACTTCTTGGATGTTTCTTAAAGGCATTTCGTCGCGTCTTGATATATTTCCTGTGCGTTGGCATCTATCACATTTGACAATGTAAGCATGGACATCACGCCACATGGTAGGCCAGAATAGGCCAGCTTGAAGAATCTTGGCGTAGGTCTTAGAGGTGCTTGCATGTCCACCATAAGGTGCAGAGTGACAATGCTGAATTATACTTTCTACCTCGTCTTCTGGAACGCAACGGCGGAAAATGCCATCTTTACCTCTCTTGAAAAGAAGTGGCTCATCCCAATAGAAATTTCTAACATCACTTAAGAACTTCTTCTTCTTGTGGTAATCGAGATCAGGGGGTATGATATCAGCGGCTAGGTAATTAACAAAATCAGCGTACCAGGGCACGTTACTTACAGCTAAGGATTTTTGGAAGTGCTCATGAGGGTCTGGTTCTTTATCTTCAATGGTTTCCAACTGGGCTATCAATCTATCATAGGCAAAATCATCATTTATGGGTACTAATTCAGGATTAAGGTATTCTAGCCTAGATAGGTGATCGGCTACTACATTTTCTGTGCCTTTTTTATCTCGGATATCTAAGTCGAACTCTTGTAGCAACAAAATCCATCGAAGTAACCTGGGTTTAGCATCTTTTTTACTTAGTAGGTAACGGATGGCAGCATGATCGGTGTAAACTATAATTTTGGCTCCTACTAGATATGATCTAAATTTGTCTATAGCGAAAACTACAGCTAGGAGTTCTTTCTCGGTTGTTGCGTAATTGAGCTGGGCGGCGTCTAGGGTTCTACTGGCATAATATATTACATGTAATCTTTTATCTTTTCTCTGACCTAGAACGGCTCCTACAGCGTAATCACTGGCGTCACACATTATCTCAAACGGTTCAGACCAATCAGGGGGTTTCATAATGGGTGCTGAAATCAATGCTTGCTTCAAAAGGTTGAATGCTTCATTGCATTTTTCATCAAAGATGAATTCAGCATCTTTCATTAACAGGCCAGTTAAAGGTTTTGTTATTTTGGAGAAGTCCTTGATGAAACGGCGGTAGAATCCAGCGTGTCCAAGGAAACTTCTAACTTCCCTGATAGTCTTGGGGGGTTTTAGGTTCTCTATAACTTCTATTTTTGCTTTATCCACCTCTATACCTCTTTCGGAGATTATATGTCCTAAAACAATTCCTTCAGTCACCATGAAATGGCATTTTTCCCAATTCAGCACAAGGTTCACCTCCACACATCTTTCCAGGATTTTCTCAAGGTTGATAAGACAATTTTGGAAATCAAAACCGCAAACCGAGAAATCATCCATAAATACTTCCATGATTCCATCCAGATAATCTGCAAAGATTGACATCATGCAACGTTGGAAAGTAGCAGGGGCATTACAGAGTCCAAAAGGCATTCGTCTGTAGGCAAAAGTTCCAAAAGGGCATGTAAAGGTAGTTTTTTCTTGATCTTCTGGATGTATAGGTATTTGAAAGAATCCCGAATACCCGTCTAGATAGCAGAAGTAAGAATGTCTGGCAAGACGTTCTAACATCTGGTCTATGAACGGTAAAGGGAAATGATCCTTCCTAGTTGCTTTATTTAACTTTCTATAGTCTATGCACATACGCCAACCTCCTTCTATCCGCTTTGCTATTTGTTCACCTTTCTCATTTTGCACAACTGTGATGCCTCCCTTCTTGGGTACCACATGCACAGGGCTCACCCACTTACTGTCCGAGATCTGATATATTATACCTGCTTCAAGCAACTTCAGAACTTCCTTTTTGACAACATCACTCAGTATAGGGTTTATCCTTCTCTGGTGCTCTCTGGAAGGTTTTGAATCTACTTCGAGCGAAATCCGATGCATGCATACGGATGGACTTATACCTTTCAGATCAGAGATATTATATCCTAAGGCTGAGGGATATCTTCGTAAAACGTCCAAGAGTTGATCTGTTTCTTTTTGTCTCAAGGCAGCACTAACTATAACCGGACGATTCATTTCTTCATCAAGAAACTCATATCTCAGGTTCTTAGGTAGTTCCTTAAGTTCCAAGGCTAGTTTAATAGGGCAAGGCATAGGATCTGGGGTAAGGGATAAACATTCGTAAAGGTTATCATCGATGTAGGGTTTCTTATAATTGTCATCTTCCAAAATAAGAGTTGATGGCAGCTTAATTGTTTCAATGACTTCTTCTTGCTCTAACTCCCTAACACATTCATCAATGATATCTATCGCATAACACGCATCTCCTATCACAGGTGCCATAAGAAATTTTGAAAGTATAAATTCTATCTTCTCGTTCCCTACCTCAAAGGTTAGCTTCCCCTTTTTGACATCTATTATGGCTCCAGCAGTCGATAAGAATGGTCTACCTAGAAGAATTGGTATGTCATCATCTTCTTTAATGTCCATGACAACAAAATCAGTAGGGATAAACAGCTGACCTATCCTAACAGGGACGTCTTCAAGTATGCCTATCGGATATTTAACAGATCTATCGGCTAATTGAAGTGACATCTTGGTAGGTTGCAACTCTCCTAAATTTAACCTTTCGCAAACCGCTAAGGGCATTAAGCTCACACTAGCTCCTAAGTCTAGAAAAGCTTTTTCGATGACATGACTCCCCAAAGTACAAGGAATGAAAAAGTTTCCAGGATCTTTATCCTTTTTTGCTAATTTATTTTCGGCAATAGAATTACATTCCAAGGGTTTCGGATCATCAAGTCTACGTTTATTGGTAAGGATGTCTTTGAGAAACTTTGCGTAGGATGGTATTTGGGTAATGGCTTCTGTGAACGGGATTTCTACGTGAAGTTTTTCTATAACTTTAATGAATTTCTGATACTGATTATTGATCTGGGTTTGTTTAAGTCTTTGCGGATATGGTATTGGTGGTTTGTATGGCGGGGGTGGTATATAGGTTTTGTTTTTGGGTTCTTCTCCTTTTTCTTGACTTTCCTGGTTTACAGATTCCTCTGGTTTCTTCTTTTTATCTGGGATGTTGTCATCTTCCTTAGAAGTTTTGGGATCACTCAACCTCGGGTTACAAGGTTCATCATAAGCGGTCCCACTTCGTAGGGTAATGGCATTTGCTTGTCCTTTTGGGTTTTGTTGAGGTTGTCCAGGGAATTGTCCTCCAGGTGTGGTCTGAGGGGCTTGGTTTAAAGCTACCTGCGAGATTTGGGTTTCAAGCATCTTATTGTGAGTGATTATTTGGTCAACCTTGGTTCCTAACTGGGTAATTAGTTCGTTAACATGAACGTTTTGGTTCATGAACTCCTTGTTTTGTTGGATTTGAGCAGCGACAAAATTATCCACGATTTTCTCAAGGCTCGGTTTTGGTGGTACAGGTTGCATAGGTTGATTTGATCTTGGGGCTTGATAACTTGATTGTCTCGGAGGGGCAGTATTTTGGATAGGGTTATTATTCTTATAGGAAAAGTTTGGGTGATTCCTCCATCCAGGGTTATAGGTATTTGAAAATGGGTTTCCTTGGGTGTAGTTCACTTGTTCAGAGCTGGTCTCGTTTAACAGACTGCATTCTGCGGATTGGTGTCCTTTCGTCCCACATATCTCACAATCTGACGAAACTGCGGCTGCAGTATTCGGGGTTGTACACATATGCTCAACTTTTAGGGCTAATGCGTCCATTTTAGCTTGCATCATGTCTATAGAGCTTAACTCATGTATTCCTCCTTGGGCTTCCTTCTTTTCCACTGTCGCTCGTTCTACTCCCCATGATTGATGGTTTTGGGCCATATCTTCGATAAGGGCACTAGCTTCAGGGTAAGGTTTGTTCATCAGTGCGCCACCTGCGGCGGCATCGATGGTCATCTTAGTGTTATAATGAAGTCCATTATAGAAGGTTTGAATGATTAACCAATTTTCTAAACCATGATGTGGGCATGCTCTTAACAGCTCTTTATATCTCTCCTAGGCTTCGAACAACGATTCTCCTTGGTTTTGGGTAAATCTAGTTATTTGGTTTCGAAGAACAGCGGTCTTACTCGGGGGAAAATATCTGGCAAGGAATACTTTTCTAAGGTCTTCCCAACTTGTTATGGAATTTGGTGGAAGGGAATCTAACCAAGATAGGGCCTTATCTCTGAGGGAAAAAGGAAATAATCTTAAGCGAATCGCCTCAGGAGGGGCTCCATTGGTTTTAAAGGTGTCTGCTAGTTGGAGAAAGTTTTTCAAATGTTGGTTTGGGTTCTCTGTAGCAAGACCTGCGAATTGTCTCTGCTGTACTAACTGCAGCAGGGATGGTTCAAGTTCAAAATTGTTAGCTGGTATGGCTGGATTTACTATACTAGAACTAGGTTCCTCGTTGGATGGTTGGGCGAAATCCTTAAGAGGTCTTTGATTTTGATCTTCGGCCATAGCTTTCCTAAGTTTACGGAAATATAAACGTGCGCGAGCGTAACGTTCTGGTTCAGCTAGAGGGTCTACTAAACTTCCGGTACTACGAGTTTTTTGCATTGACCGGCGGGTAACTTCCTTAGTCTAAACGGTATAACAACAGGGTACGAAATTTGACGAAATTGGTCCCCGGCAACGGCGCCAAAAACTAGATGCGTGTTTTTTTCGCAAGTGTACGAACGCGTCAGAGTAATATAAAAGATTATCGTATCCACAGAGACCAAGTGTCAATCTATCGCTATCTATTGTTAAGGTGTGTATCTAAGGTGATTGAAAATAGTAGTTTTGAAGAGTGCACGGTAGTAAATAAAGTAATTAAAATTAATTGATAAAGACAGGTTCGAATGCAATTCACACAACCAATTGATAATCCAAGTACTTGCTAATAGAACTACTTACGGGCAATGTTTTCTACTTTGAAAAGAACTAATTTGACAGGAACTGTCGCTTTCGCGTATTCAGAACCGAGTTGTACCCCCTAATCAAACCCTCTTATTGTCACGGATAAAAAGGCGCGCATTGCGTTAGAGTAGTAAACCTATTTTTAAGAAATATAGTATCTTGACCAAGTTGAAAAGTATTTTAACCTGGATTTTCTAAAAATAAGAGAGGTTCTTACGAACCAGACTTTAAACTTCTTAATGCGTCCGAAAATGGTTTTAAAATCTCTTTTCCTTTTAAATTAAAAACTCCTAATAAACTAAACAAAGCGCTTTCGCTGTTTTTGAAATGGTTTAAAAACAATTAAGTTTAGATAGGCGTTGGACGGCTTTCGATCTTACCCAACGGAATTTAAGAACAGGAAAACTTATATTGAAAGTTAAAATAGCCCTTAAGTGTTTCCACTAACAATTGTACAGATTATCGGTTCGGTTATGATCTTCACATTCTAACCTTTATAAAATTAGCCAGACATGGTAAAGTAAAAGTTCATTTTTAGATTTTTCATAAAAAAAAGGTATTTAAGTGCGAGTGCGGAAAGTAAATGAAAGTAGTGCGAGTGCGAAAAGTAAACGAAAGTAATGCGAGTGCGGAAAATAAACGAAAGTAGTGCGAGTGCGGAAAGTAAATGAAAGTAATGCGAGTGCGGAAAGTAAATGAAATTAAAAGACAGTGCAAGAAATAAAGTTGACAAAAGGTAAAGTAATAAAAACCTGCTCCAATCGGAGTGGTTGAATACAATGCGAACTGAAAGTAAAATGGCGGCAGGATTAACTTCCTTCCAGAGTGCTCCAAGACTTAGTCTCACAGGCTCTTACAGACTCGATCTCTCGAATGTAGTAACACCTCGATGTGAAGCGATTACCACTATTACACTGATATATGCTTATGAACAACTAAACTTGGATGAAGAAAAACGAAAATCTAAAGTCCTATTTATAGGCAAGGAAACATGTGGAAAAGACAAGGATGCCCCTAGCATTTGAATTTGGGAGGGAACTCGTTTTGTTCTTGTGGCGCCCGCCACAACACCATGGCGCCCGCCATGAGTGTAAACTTGCTTGGGCAGTTGGAGATCGTGGGGAAAAACAGTTGGGAGGAGTTTGAGACATGGCCACGTCATGGAAGACCCTGTGGCGGCCGCCATAGTGGATGCCATAAGTGTAAAATGCTGATTTTCTCTATTTTAGCTCATTTCGACTTCCTTTTCGCTCCTTTTCTCGCTCGGGGCTCTGATTAGACTAAAAACCTGAAAACAAAGAAAAACATAATAATAACATAATAAAATGACATTAAAAGACTAAGAATGCATGCGAAATCGGAGTCAAAAATACGGTGAAATTCAGTGTCATCAGTAATCTTATGCCTACGTATTCCCATTTAACGAAACAGGGAAATCAGAGCGATCGTAGTTCCTCCTATTCTATGGGAGGAAAAAGGTCATTTTGGTGTCTTGTTCAAAGCCCAAGGCGTGAAGCTAAAGGTGGTTTGTATCTTGTTTAAATCCCAAGATGTGAAGCTAAAGGGTTAGAGAGAGTTTGTCATCTCTAAAGAGGAGTTGTTGATGTTTGTATGCTGTGAGCAAGGCTCAAATTTGATACAAAATGGTTGATTGGCTCAACCGGGGTTTTCCTTATACAAAGCCTAAGCAGAGGCTGGAAGTTTGACTTTTCCGGGGAAAATGTTCTTTCTGTCTTGTACAAAGCCCAAGATTGAGGCTAAAGGGAAGTTGACTCAACAAGAGAGTCTTTTATACTCAACAAGAGAGTGTTTTTATATGTCTTGTACAAAGCCCAAGACGGAGGCTAAAATGGTGATTGACTTAACAGAAGAGTCGTTTATACTCAACAAGAGAGTGTTTTGCAGTCTCGTACGAAGCCCGAGGTTGAGGCTAAAAAGGGTTTGACTCAACGAGAGAGCCTTTTATACTCAACGAGAGAGTGTTTGTGTATGTCTTGTACAAAGCCCAAGACAGAGGCTAAAAGGAGATTGACTCAACAAGAGAGTCTTTTATACTCTACAAGAGAGTGTTTTTGGTATCTCATACAAAGCCTGAGATGGAGGCTAAAAGGAGACTGACTCAACAAGAGAGTCTAAAAAGGTTAGCACCGCTAGGGAGAATCATTTGTACAAAGCCCAAGAGGAGGTTGTCTTACCGCTGTGGATTCTGGAGATCCGGAAGCGAGTCCAAGTGTGGGGAACTCTCATGAGAGAGACCGCGTTTCTTCCTATGAAGGGAACTTGAGAATGTCTTTGAGACTCAAGGGTCTTAGACTGTCCAAGTCTAAAGTTTTATCTTTTGTACAATGCCCAAGATGAGGCACGGACATTTAAGGGATGAGTATCAACCCTAAAGTGGCCAGAGGTTTGACACTGGAAAGACTGCTCTAGCAAAGGATGACTAAGTTCTGTCTTATACCTTTAAGAGGTCGTCAGGGTCCTTGTATTAAGCCCAAGAGAAGGCATGAGAACTTCTAAGAAGCCTAAGGGGCCTTGTACAACGCCCAAGAGGAGGCGGGGATGCTTTTAGGAAGCCTGTGGGTCCCCAAACCCCGAGAAGTTCAAGACATGCTATTCACAGAGAATAGATCAAGCCAGGAAAGTCCGAGAATTTGGAAGAAACTCAAGAGATGCTATTCACGGAGAATAGATCAACTTTGGGGAGTAGATTTATTTGACAATTTCTAAGAGTGACAGTCTGAGAAAGGGTTCACAGAGAATGCTGCCTTTCACGTCTCCATATTGTTTAACCCCAAGAGGAGGGAAGACTGTATCTGGAAATCCTATGGGGATCTAGTTTTGTTTGTATTTAAGAGTGACCAATAGGGCTTTACCTAGTGCTAGACGTAGTTGTCGGGGAAAACTTTAAATAACTATACTAGTATTACACAGTGGATATTGGACAAGTATATAAAAGTTTGTGAAAGAAGACTTACAGCGAAACAGACCCACAATACAGTTATATACATATGAAAGCGGTAAATGAAAGCGAATAAACACTTACTCGGTTGTAGAGCTTCCATGCTGTTTGGTTAGTTGTTCAACAAAGAAAACTTTGATAACAATATTATATTCAAAATCAAAGGGGAAAGTGCTTTAAAAAGTTGTTGGGGCTTACAGCTCGTGGAGAGGCCCAAGGTTTAACGATGATTGCACCGTGGTTTTGTAAACTATACAGAGGGACTTATACAATAAGTGAGACCCACAAAGTTTTTATGTACAAGGGGGGGGGGGGGGGTTGGGTATTACACTCTATTAGAGGCCCAAAGAGTTTAAAAAGAAATGGGGCTTATAATACAAGGGTAGGCCTAAGTCTTAAGCTGGCGATCGCGCCGAGATTCTTCTTTTAACACAGAGGGGCGTATACAATATCTGAGGCCCAAAAAAGTTTTGGTTAAAAGGGGAAGGAGTGGGTCTTATAACTCAAAGAGAGGCCCAGGGTTTTGTTTTAAAAGGCGGCGATCGCGTCATGATTTTGAAAATACAACGGAACTTATACAACATTTGAGGCCCGAAAAGGTTTGTATTTACAAAGGGTTGGGTCTTACACTCTACTAAGAGGCCCAAAGATTATTTTTGTACAAGTGATGAGGCTTACAGCTCGAGGAGAGGCCCAGAAAGTTTGCTTGAAAACGACGATCGTGCCGAAGTTTTTGAAAGTACAGTGGGTCTTATATGATGACCGAGGCCCAAATTATTTTGGTTTTCAAAAAGGGTTGGGTCTTACACTCTATTAGAGACCCATGAGTGTTTTGAAAATGATTTATGAGGGTGAAATCAAAGAAACCCTAATTTTGTTTTCCTTTAAAAGTAAATATTCAAAGAAAATCAATAAAAATGATAAAAATACCAAATGAGTTTGAATAAACCACTTGTGATTTTTGTTTAAGGTTTGAAAAATGAGGTTTTAATCACAAGATGAATTAAAACTCATTTGGTTTTGATTTTCAAGGTAAATATTCACTTTTAAAATGTTTAAAAACAATTAAAAATGAATTTATTCACAAAAATACTAATTATATTTAATAAATAATATAAATCTGATTTTTTTTGTGGAATAAAATATTTCAACATTTTTGTGATTTTTTGCAAAAAGAACCAATAAAAAATAATTAAAATTGAGGAAGTTATTAATTTTTCAAATCATTAAAAATAATAAGAAAAATAATAAAAAGTGGAAAAAATAGCAAAAAGAGGATCTGGGGCGAGGGGGATTCGAACCCCAGACCTCTTGTGTACAGGGCGCGCGCCTTACCAATGGGGTGGTGATACATCCGTTGATTGAAACAAAACCATAAATATACAAGGTTTGCCTTGTTTTTTAGGCCTGACCAAGGCAAGGCAAGGCAAGATTTTGGTCAGAAACGTGAAGGCCCTAACTTTCTCATTTCTCCATGGATGGAGACAAAATTTATATGTATCTGGCCTAGAATTTCACAAGGAATCCAATGGTGATGGTGGTTTTCCCAGAAAATGAACCCTCCTCAAAACCTGATAGTGGTTTTGAAATAGGCCATGTTTTGTATTTTCTGTGCTACCTCTTGGTACAAGTATGAATTACATGATAAATTGGTGCAAACATAACACATATAACATGTATAAGAGATGCATGATCAGTGGACTTCAAAGCAAGGCATATTTCAGAGAGTTCAAGTTGTGATGCTTACCTCTTTTTGGAGCTTTTGGGCTATCTGCCAACTGCTTTGTTCCAGAAATGTTTTGATGCTTTGGACAATCTCAAATGATCCCTTAGAAGCTTTTAGAGTGGTTGGAACCAGCTGGAAACCTCAGGAATGGAAACTGGCCCTTTCTTCCAAAAGGGACAAAAGTGGCCAAAATATCAACTCTCTCAAATGGTGTTCCAGATGTGTGGAACCATTTGGGATAGTTCAAGGATGATATTTGGAGTGTGTTTGAGGTTTTATCTGGTTTGGAAAGTGACTGAATCAAGACATGGCTTGAAAAATGCAAAAAGGCCCTATTTTAAGGTTTTGGGAGGGGACTTTGATTTTTTGGTGTTACAGGTCACTTGTGAGAGTTTGGACAGCTTAGATATGACATATTGGATGTGTTTGGATCATGAGCTGTGATGGAATTGCTCTCTAACTTAAAAACTCAGAGTTACCTTGCCAAAGAAGGCATTTTTGCCTAGAGAAAGAGATTTTGAGGAAAGCAAGTGTTGTAGTGCTTTGGTGTACTTAAACTGAGCACAAATGAGCTCTATTTATAGTAGAGCAAGTTTGTTTTGGCTGCAATAGTGAATGGCAACTGCAGCAGAGGTTTGGCCAATGTTGAGCAATAGGAATCCAAGTCTCCTCTAGCCATTGACTAGAGGTTAGGGCACAGGCTGCTGGTTCCCTTGGTCTTGGATAAGTCTTGACTGAATTCGGGTTGGGAATGGGTCAGTCTATGCCACCTTGGTGCATCCATTAAATGCTCCAAACCAAAATTGGAGTCTTGTCCCCTCTTTTAGGCATTTCTAGGTTTGGCATGCTACTTTTGGTTCCAAAGACTTGGGAGACTGATGGATCAGTGTTTGTCCCTCCTTGGTCCCCCCTTGAGGTGTTGAGCTGTATAGATTTGCTTGCCCTTTTCAAAATTTGAGCAAATCAAGCAAAGTGCACAAATCTGCCTTGCCATGACAGTTTGCAGCAAGGCATATTGGCATGGTCATATCTCATGGCTTAAGTGGAGTTTCATGGAGTTCTTGGTCATTTTGGAAAGCCCTCATATGATACAACATGTATGTGATCATAGTTGGTCTTGATACTTTTTGGATCCAAGTGAAAAATTCCCCTACATTTGGAAAAAAGACAAGGCAGATTCTGACTTAGTAAAAATCTCACTAAGTGTTGGAAAAAATGACATTTCCTGTTTTCAGCCATTTTGATCATTCCATAACTCAAAATCCATGATGAATTGGAATGAGGTGTAGTTGAAGCTTTTGTAGAGGGTCATGAGAGCTACAAATCCAGCTTTGAATGGGAGAAAATGGCCTTGTGGTTTAGGAGTTATGATCCTCCAAAGTTGGTACCCTAGCCACTTTGTGCCATAACTTAAAACATTTCTAAGTTTTTATGGTTACCCCTTTTACAAGTTATCCCACTTTTCTTGATTTTTCTTGATGAATGATGATTTCAACCACACATTAACATCATTTTAGGGTTAAAGAGCCATAATTATGAAAAATCTCAAAAAGTCAAAGTTGACTTTTGTGCACAGTTGACTTTTTGTCAGATGAATTCCAAAATGTGCGATCCTCTATGAAATCAAGTCCTTGACCTAAATCAATGTTCATGGATTGATTTCATAGGTGTTATAGGGTATATTGAATCATGTCCCAAGGTTTGGGAGCATGTCTTGGTCAAAAGTCAAAGGCACAGTTGACTTTTTCCGCGAAACCCTAATTGTGGTTCTGATGAACTTGAAACTTGTTGATCAAGCTTCTTGGATCAATCCATTGTTGTAAATGGATAAATTTGGTTTATTAGAGACCCTCAAATCATGTATTGAGGTCTTGGCTCATGATTTGTCCCAAAAGTCAACTTAGGGGTGAATTAGGTTAAGAAACCCTAATTCCTGATTTTTGATGAATGCATCCCCTGAGGTTAAATTGACTTGATGATTGGGTCCATAAGGTTCCATGGAGTATCTTAAGTTATGCCTTGAAGCATTGGCTCATGCCCAGAGGAAAATTTCCATCTAGAGGCCCTGGTCAACCAAAACTCTAATTTGGTGACACTGTCGATCTTAAGGCTTAATCCACCTGGAATGCTGCAACATTGTGCTTGATTCTTGCTGTGCGAGTCCTCTTGATCCATTGTGGATGTTTGAGAGGTTAAACAAGTTGAAGATCATGTCATTTCTTGATTGATCTTTTGTCTAAGGCTCTGAGAGGGCTTGAAACCCTAGTTTTGATAGTAGTGGATGCTCACCCATCTTTGGGGAGATTGATGAGGCATGATGGTTCATCCATATTGTGATGATGATTTTCACAATGATGGGAAATCTAAGTGGTCAAATTTGGGGTATGACACGTTGATATCAATGCCATTAAGATATTTTTAATTGGAAACCCTGTACTGACCTTGCTCGCAGATGCTTATCATTCTGTACACTTAAGGAATTTGTACAGCGGAGGAATGATCACATGCTGTGTACCCTTGCTATACAAATGGTTCACCTCTCACTTGCCCAAGTCTGCTGCATTTTGGCATCATAAGAGTACTTTACGTTGGTCGCAGAGAATCATGTCTCTTACCAACTCTGACATAGACTAGTACAATCGAATCTATGACGGGATCAGTATCATTTACCGTTGTGGAAACTTCCCAAATGTACCCCTCATAGGACCTAAAGGAGGAATCAACTACCATCCAGTTTTAGTTCGTCGTCAATTTGGATACCCGATGAGACATGTCAAACGTAATGTTCATCTGGAAGGTCTTTTCTTTAAGGAAGGAGAAAATGACAGGGCACTAAAAACAGAAATAATGCATGCCTGGAAACATGTTCATAGGAAAGGAAGAAAGTCTCTAGGAAAACTAGACTGGGTCTCGGTGGAACCTTATTTCCACTGGGTACAAACTAGAGCTCTCAAGCTAAGGATGCCTTACCCTCGTCAAGAAGTTCTTCTGTTAAAGGAGTCTGTCCTTTATTTTCTGTCTGATAAGGAAAAAGTTCAGGTTACTCTCAACAAAGTTCAACAGAAGAAGAAGTCTTGGAAGAACAAGTACCGCATTCTCAATGTGGAGTGTAACAAAATACAACAAATGTTAAAAGTAAAAGATGCTCAGATCGAGATTTTAGAGAAACATGCTGTAGAAAATTAAGAAGACCAAAGGAATTTGCTAGCTCCTTTCACTTGGCAAAGGAATGACAACCCGACAATGACTAAAGAGCCCCGGTCAAAGAAAAGGAAAATACCAGAACCAGCACCTGAGCTCCCCTCAGAGAGGACTCAGGATCCATAAGTTTAGACATTTCCTTTTACAACACTTTGTAAATTACTGTATTTCCATTTCCGCAATCTTTGAATTCAATAAAACGGGGTTTTCCCACTGTATGATATTTGCAATCTAATTGTTGAAGTTTCTTTTGATTAAACAAAAAAATATATAATTAATATAATCATTGCATATCATTCATTATTCTCACATAACGCATTCTTCTTGCCTATGAATCTCACGTTTGTGTCTCGGTTCTAGAGTCAAACTATCTGATTCGTACAATACTCGGGCCAATCGACAAAAGAAAATGGATGATCTCGAGGAAGAGAACAGAGAGTTGAGAGAAGAACTCGACGCTCTGAAAGACGAGTTGAGGAAACTTCACAATGACATGCAAGCCCTGGCAGCAGCCCAGATGCAACAACAAAGGACTGTGATCTCAGAGATCGCCTTGATGCCCATAGTGGAAAAGTATGATCCTAGGTATAACATGCCTAAAGATCATCCTTGGGGCATGCCACTTAACTATATCCCAGAAGGATATATTCCGCTGATCACGGAAGATCCAGAAACTGCAGCAGGAGCCGCTGGGCTTGAAGGTTACAAACTTCGGGAAAGCGAAGATGTAGGGAGCATGACAGCAACTCCTGAAAGTTACAAACTTCGGGAGAGGGAAACACCAAGAGTCACTCTCGTAATGACTATACCATCACCCGCAGTACACACTATCCCGAAAGGACAAATTCCATAAATACCTTCTGGTGGAAACAAAGATATGAACGACAGGATGAAGGAGTTCCAAGAGCAATTCCTGGAAATACAGAAGGAACTGCAAGCCATTCACGGTCAGGATCTATTTGGAAAGGACGCCGCAGACCTTTGTTTAGTCCCTAATGTGAAAGTTCCGAACAAATTCAAGGTGCCCGAATTTGAGAAATACAAGGGCAACTCTTGCCCTCAAAGTCATTTGGTGATGTACGCTCGGAGGATATCAACTCATATAGAGAACCAACAGCTACTGATCCATTACTTCCAAAATAGTTTAACCGGTGCCGCACTCAAATGGTACATCGGTTCGAACCGCACTAAGATCGTCACTTTCAGAGATCTTGGCGCTGCCTTCGTTCAGCAGTATAAGTATAACCTGGACATGGCACCGGACATAGATCAACTCAGAGCCATATCGCAGAAGGACAAGGAAACCTTTAAGGAGTATGCTCAGAGATGGCGTGAAATTGCCGCCCAAATTTGTCCACCTCTTGAGGAAAAAGAGATGACAAAGATCTTCTTGAAAACCTTGAGCTCATTTTACTATGACAGAATGGTCGCCAGTGCACCCAGTGACTTCACTGAGATGGTGGGCATGGGAGTTCGTCTTGAGGAAGCATTCCAAGAAGGACGTTTAGTTAAAGATGCTAGACCATCAAGCAGTACCAAAAGATACGGTAGTGCTCTCCCTAAGAAAAAAGAGCAAGATATTGGCAATATGTCTCTCGGAAAGTAAAGGCGACGGTACCAACCAGTAGCAGCTGTAACTCCAGCTATTAACCTTGCGCCTACGTATCAACCTCAGGTTGCTCAGAGCCAACCGAATCAACAACCATATCAATAAAGGACACAACAACCTCTTCAACAGTCTCGTCCTCAGTACAACAACAACCGTACAACACGACCACCAGGGTTCGACCCTATACCAATGTTGTACGCAGAACTATTTCCACTCTTACTGGTTAATGGGCATGTCCAAATCAAGGCTCCTCTTGCGATACCGGAGAATCCACCTTTTTGGTTCAAAGCGGATAAGGCTTGTCCTTACCATCAAGGAGGACCAGGGCATAACATAGAGAACTGTCTCAGCTTCAAATCCAATGTGCAGAAGCTTGTCAGGAGCAGGGTCTTATCCTTTAAGGATACAAATCCAAATGTTCAGACGAACCCGTTGCCTCAACACGAGAAAGCTGCGGTAAATTTGATAGAAGAAGAGTCTAATCACAGCTATCAAATTCATGATGTACTCTTATTGAGAATCAACCTGGTCAAGAAGCATTGTAGACAGAGCGGATACAGGCATGTACCATCTCACAACTATCACCAGTGTGATATCTGCTCTAAAAATAATCAAGGATGTTCTGTGGTGCAATCGGCTCTACAGGAACAGATGGATCTCGGATGGATCCAAGATCACCGAATCCATGAGGTCAACATGACTTATACGAATTCCAACATCATTCAAAACCACGACATTTGTACGATGAATGTCAACTTGGTGGCAATGCACTCAAGGCAAAGCCAACATCATGATCTTCCATGACACGACTACGATTCCTGTCTGATCTGCTCGGTAAATAATCAGGGATGCTCTTTTGTACAAGAGGCCCTCCAGCGTCAGATGGATTTTGGATGGATTCAGGATTACCGCGATAGAAGTCATTATCAAGTGAATATGATTCAAATCTTCGATATTCACTTGATGAATACCAGCTTGGTGGAACTACACGCCAAGCAGGTCCAACTTGGTTTTCTGACCTCGCATGAATATCAGAACTGTAAGGTGTGTCGAGGGAGTGACCAAGGATGTGCACTCGTTCAAAGGATACTTCAACACTTGTTAAACCACTGGTGGCTTCCGATCTATCTAGATGAAGACACACAACAAGTCAGTATGATTGATGGAAACCCTACTAGGCATCAAAATCAAGATGTTCGATAAATGGAAACAGATCTAGTAAGGTTACACTGCATACAAAGCTAATGTGGCCGGGTGCCACCACACAACTATGAGCACTGTAGAGTTTGCTCATAGAATAACCAAGGATGCTACCTCGTGCGAGTAGCCCTTCAAGGCCAGTTGGACCACAAAGAGATTCAACCATGGTCAAGTTATGGTTCAATGTCAGACTATCATCCTAATCAAGGCAAAGATGTTGTCTTAATCCCTAAACGAGAAGTGGCCAAAGATGTGTGCGCCATAATCCCTCTACTCCATGAATCAAGAATTCCTCCTGATGGGGGAAGGATTCCCAACCTCGAACCAATCGAGGCCAGCTACGATGGTTAGAAAAATCAAAAGGCTCATGTGATTATCTATCTACTGATGACACTGAATTTCACCGTATTTTTGACTCCGATTTCGCATGCATTCTTAGTCTTTTAATGTCATTTTATTATGTTATTATTATGTTTTTCTTTGTTTTCAGGTTTTTAGTCTAATCAGAGCCCCGAGCGAGAAAAGGAGCGAAAAGGAAGTCGAAATGAGCTAAAATAGAGAAAATCAGCATTTTACACTTATGGCATCCACTATGGCGGCCGCCACAGGGTCTTCCATGACGTGGCCATGTCTCAAACTCCTCCCAACTGTTTTTCCCCACGATCTCCATCTGCCCAAGCAAGTTTACACTCATGGCGGGCGCCATGGTGTTGTGGCGGGCGCCACAAGAACAAAACGAGTTCCCTCCCAAATTCAAATGCTAGGGGCATCATTGTCTTTTTCACATGTTTCCTTGCCTATAAATAGGACTTTAGATTTTCGTTTTTCTTCATCCAAGCTTAGTTGTTCATAAGCATATATCAGTGTAATAGTGGTAGTCACTTCACATCGAGGTGTTACTACATTCGAGAGATCGAGTCTGTAAGAGCCTGTGAGATTGAGTCTTGGAGCACTCTGGAAGGAAGTTAATCCTGCCGCCATTTTAATTTCAGTTCGCATTTTATTCAACCACTCCGATTGGAGCAGGTTTTTATTACTTTACCTTTTGTCAACTTTATTTCTTGCACTGTCTTTTAATTTCATTTACTTTCCACACTCGCATTACTTTCATTTACTTTCCGCACTCGCATTACTTTCATTTACTTTCCGCACTCGCACTACTTTCATTTACTTTCCGCACTCGCACTTAAATACCCTTTTTTTATGAAAAATCTAAAAATAAACTTTTACTTTACCATGTCTGGCTAATTTTATAAAGGTTAGAATGTGAAGATCATAACCGAACCGATAATCTGTACAATTGTTAGTGGAAACACTTAAGGGCTATTTTAACTTTCAATATAAGTTTTCCTGTTCTTAAATTGTTGGGTAAGATCGAAAGCCGTCCAACGCCTATCAAAACTTAATTGTTTTTAAACCATTTCAAAAACAGCGAAAGCGCTTTGTTTAGTTTATTAGGAGTTTTTAATTTAAAAGGAAAAGAGATTTTAAAACCATTTTCGGACGCGTTAAGAAGTTTAAAGTCTGGTTCGTAAGAACCTCTTTTTTTTTAGAAAATCCAGGTTAAAATACTTTTCAACTTGGTCAAGATACTATATTTCTTAAAAATAGGTTTACTACTCTAACGCAATGCGCGCCTTTTTATCCGTGACAATAAGAGGGTTTGATTAGGGGGTACAACTCGGTTCTGAATACGCGAAAGCGACAGTTCCTGTCAAATTAGTTCTTTTCAAAGTAGAAAACATTGCCCGTAAGTAGTTCTATTAGCAAGTACTTGGATTATCAATTGGTTGTGTGAATTGCATTCGAACCTGTCTTTATCAATTAATTTTAATTACTTTATTTACTACCGTGCACTCTTCAAAACTACTATTTTCAATCACCTTAGATACACACCTTAACAATAGATAGCGATAGATTGACACTTGGTCTCTGTGGATACGATAATCTTTTATATTACTCTGACGCGTTCGTACACTTGCGAAAAAAACACGCATCAAGTTTTTGGCGCCGTTGCCGGGGACCAATTTCGTCAAATTTCGTACCCTGTTGTTATACCGTTTAGACTAAGGAAGTTACCCGCCGGTCAATGCGAAAAACTCGTAGTACCGGAAGTTTAGTAGACCCTCTTGCTGAACCAGAACGTTACGCTCGCGCACGTTTATATTTCCGTAAACTTAGGAAAGCTATGGCCGAAGATCAAAATCAAAGACCTCTTAAGGATTTCGCCCAACCATCCAACGAGGAACCTAGTTCTAGTATAGTAAATCCAGCCATACCAGCTAACAATTTTGAACTTAAACCATCCCTGCTGCAGTTAGTACAGCAGAGACAATTCGCATGTCTTGCTACAGAGAACCCAAACCAACATTTGAAAAACTTTCTCCAACTAGCAGACACCTTTAAAACCAATGGAGCCCCTCCTGAGGCGATTCGCTTAAGATTATTTCCTTTTTCCCTCAGAGATAAGGCCCTATCTTGGTTAGATTCCCTTCCACCAAATTCCATAACAAGTTGGGAAGACCTTAGAAAAGTATTCCTTGCCAGATATTTTCCCCCGAGTAAGACCGCTGTTCTTCGAAACCAAATAACTAGATTTACCCAAAACCAAGGAGAATCGTTGTTCGAAGCCTGGGAGAGATATAAAGAGCTGTTAAGAGCATGCCCACATCATGGTTTAGAAAATTGGTTAATCATTCAAACCTTCTATAATGGACTTCATTATAACACTAAGATGACCATCGACGCCGCCGCAGGTGGGGCACTGATGAACAAACCTTACCCTGAAGCTAGTGCCCTTATCGAAGATATGGCCCAAAACCATCAATCGTGGGGAGTAGAACGAGCGACAGTGGAAAAGAAGGAAGCCCAAGGAGGAATACATGAGTTAAGCTCTATAGACATGATGCAAGCTAAAATGGACGCATTAGCCCTAAAAGTTGAGCATATGTGTACAACCCCGAATACTGCAGCCGCAGTTTCGTCAGATTGTGAGATATGTGGGACGAAAGGACACCAATCCGCAGAATGCAGTCTGTTAAACGAGACCAACTCTGAACAAGTGAACTACACCCAAGGAAACCCATTTTCAAATACCTATAACCCTGGATGGAGGAATCACCCAAACTTTTCCTATAAGAATAATAACCCTATCCAAAATACTGCCCCTCCGAGACAATCAAGTTATCAAGCCCCAAGATCAAATCAACCTATGCAGCCTGTACCACCAAAACCGAGCCTTGAGAAAATCGTGGATAATTTTGTCGCTGCTCAAATCCAACAAAACAAGGAGTTCATGAACCAAAACGTTCATGTTAACGAACTAATTACCCAGTTAGGAACCAAGGTTGACCAAATAATCACTCACAATAAGATGCTTGAAACCCAAATCTCGCAGGTAGCTTTAAACCAAGCCCCTCAGACCACACCTGGAGGACAATTCCCTGGACAACCTCAACAAAACCCGAAAGGACAAGCAAATGCCATTACCCTACGAAGTGGGACCGCTTATGATGAACCTTGTAACCCAAGGTTGAGTGATCCCAAAACTTCTAAGGAAGATGACAACATCCCAGATAAAAAGAAGAAACCAGAGGAATCTGTAAACCAGGAAAGTCAAGGAGAAGAACCCAAAGACAAAACCTATATACCACCCCCACCATACAAACCACCAATACCATATCCGCAAAGACTTAAACAAACCCAGATCAATAATCAGTATCAGAAATTCATTAAAGTTATAGAAAAACTTCACGTAGAAATCCCGTTCACAGAAGCCATTACCCAAATACCATCCTACGCAAAGTTTCTCAAAGACATCCTTACCAATAAACGTAGACTTGATGATCCGAAACCCTTGGAATGTAATTCTATTGCCGAAAATAAATTATCGAAAAAGGATAAAGATCCTGGAAACTTTTCCATTCCTTGTACTTTGGGGAGTCATGTCATCGAAAAAGCTTTTCTAGACTTAGGAGCTAGTGTGAGCTTAATGCCCTTAGCGGTTTGCGAAAGGTTAAATTTAGGAGAGTTGCAACCTACCAAGATGTCACTTCAATTAGCCGATAGATCTGTTAAATATCCAATAGGCATACTTGAAGACGTCCCTGTTAGGATAGGTCAGCTGTTTATCCCTACTGATTTTGTTGTCATGGACATTAAAGAAGATGATGACATACCAATTCTTCTAGGTAGACCATTCTTATCGACTGCTGGAGCCATAATAGATGTCAAAAAGGGGAAGCTAACCTTTGAGGTAGGGAACGAGAAGATAGAATTTATACTTTCAAAATTTCTTATGGCACCTGTGATAGGAGATGCGTGTTATGCGATAGATATCATTGATGAATGTGTTAGGGAGTTAGAGCAAGAAGAAGTCATTGAAACAATTAAGCTGCCATCAACTCTTATTTTGGAAGATGACAATTATAAGAAACCCTACATCGATGATAACCTTTACGAATGTTTATCCCTTACCCCAGATCCTATGCCTTGCCCTATTAAACCAGCCTTGGAACTTAAGGAACTACCTAAGAACCTGAGATATGAGTTTCTTGATGAAGAAATGAATCGTCCGGTTATAGTTAGTGCTGCCTTGAGACAAAAAGAAACAGATCAACTCTTGGACGTTTTACGAAGATATCCCTCAGCCTTAGGATATAATATCTCTGATCTGAAAGGTATAAGTCCATCCGTATGCATGCATCGGATTTCGCTCGAAGTAGATTCAAAACCTTCCAGAGAGCACCAGAGAAGGATAAACCCTATACTGAGTGATGTTGTCAAAAAGGAAGTTCTGAAGTTGCTTGAAGCAGGTATAATATATCAGATCTCGGACAGTAAGTGGGTGAGCCCTGTGCATGTGGTACCCAAGAAGGGAGGCATCACAGTTGTGCAAAATGAGAAAGGTGAACAAATAGCAAAGCGGATAGAAGGAGGTTGGCGTATGTGCATAGACTATAGAAAGTTAAATAAAGCAAATAGGAAGGATCATTTCCCTTTACCGTTCATAGACCAGATGTTAGAACGTCTTGCCAGACACTCTTACTTCTGCTATCTAGACGGGTATTCGGGATTCTTTCAAATACCTATACATCCAGAAGATCAAGAAAAAACTACCTTTACATGCCCTTTTGGAACTTTTGCCTACAGACGAATGCCTTTTGGACTCTGTAATGCCCCTGCTACTTTCCAACGTTGCATGATGTCAATCTTTGCAGATTATCTAGATGGAATCATGGAAGTATTTATGGATGATTTCTCGGTTTGCGGTTTTGATTTCCAAAATTGTCTTATCAACCTTGAGAAAATCCTGGAAAGATGTGTGGAGGTGAACCTTGTGCTGAATTGGGAAAAATGCCATTTCATGGTGACTGAAGGAATTGTTTTAGGACATATAATCTCCGAAAGAGGTATAGAGGTAGATAAAGCAAAAATAGAAGTTATAGAGAACCTAAAACCCCCCAAGACTATCAGGGAAGTTAGAAGTTTCCTTGGACACGCTGGATTCTACCGCCGTTTCATCAAGGACTTCTCCAAAATAACAAAACCTTTAACTGGCCTGTTAATGAAAGATGCTGAATTCATCTTTGATGAAAAATGCAATGAAGCATTCAACCTTTTGAAGCAAGCATTGATTTCAGCACCCATTATGAAACCCCCTGATTGGTCTGAACCATTTGAGATAATGTGTGACGCCAGTGATTACGCTGTAGGAGCTGTTCTAGGTCAGAGAAAAGATAAAAGATTACATGTAATATATTATGCCAGTAGAACCCTAGACGCCGCCCAGCTCAATTACGCAACAACCGAGAAAGAACTCCTAGCTGTAGTTTTCGCTATAGACAAATTTAGATCATATCTAGTAGGAGCCAAAATTATAGTTTACACCGATCATGCTGCCATCCGTTACCTACTAAGTAAAAAAGATGCTAAACCCAGGTTACTTCGATGGATTTTGTTGCTACAAGAGTTCGACTTAGATATCCGAGATAAAAAAGGCACAGAAAATGTAGTAGCCGATCACCTATCTAGGCTAGAATACCTGAATCCTGAATTAGTACCCATAAATGATGATTTTGCCTATGATAGATTGATAGCCCAGTTGGAAACCATTGAAGATAAAGAACCAGACCCTCATGAGCACTTCCAAAAATCCTTAGCTGTAAGTAACGTGCCCTGGTACGCTGATTTTGTTAATTACCTAGCCGCTGATATCATACCCCCTGATCTCGATTACCACAAGAAGAAGAAGTTCTTAAGTGATGTTAGAAATTTCTATTGGGATGAGCCACTTCTTTTCAAGAGAGGTAAAGATGGCATTTTCCGCCGTTGCGTTCCAGAAGACGAGGTAGAAAGTATAATTCAGCATTGTCACTCTGCACCTTATGGTGGACATGCAAGCACCTCTAAGACCTACGCCAAGATTCTTCAAGCTGGCCTATTCTGGCCTACCATGTGGCGTGATGTCCATGCTTACATTGTCAAATGTGATAGATGCCAACGCACAGGAAATATATCAAGACGCGACGAAATGCCTTTAAGAAACATCCAAGAAGTAGAACTCTTCGACGTATGGGGTATAGATTTCATGGGACCATTCCCACCATCTTTAGGAAACAAGTATATCTTAGTTGCAGTAGACTACGTGTCTAAATGGATTGAAGCGATAGCTGCACCCACAAACGACACTAGAGTAGTGATTAAATTATTTAAAAATTATATATTCCCCATATTTGGAACACCCCGTTTAGTTATAAGTGATGGAGGATCTCACTTCATATCAAGAATATTTGATAAGCTTTTAAGCAAGTATGGAGTTAAGCATAGAGTAGCAACACCATATCACCCACAGACTAGTGGCCAAGTGGAAGTATCTAATAGGGAGATTAAACAAATTTTAGAAAAAACTGTCTCTGTATCCAGAAAAGATTGGTCGCAAAAGCTTCAAGAGGCTTTATGGGCCTACATAACCGCTTTCAAAACCCCTATAGGAACAACCCCCTACCAACTAGTCTATGGAAAATCTTGTCATTTACCTTTTGAGTTAGAGCATAAGGCCTATTGGGCCATTAAAACTTTGAATTTGGATTACCTAACTGCTGGTGAGAAACGTATCCTTGACATCCACAAATTGGAAGAACTCAGACAGCAAGCCTACGAGAATGCCATAATATACAAAGAAAGAACAAAAGCTTGGCACGACAAAAGAATCGTAAGAAAAGACTTCAACTTAGGCGACCCTGTTCTCCTGTTCAATTCTAGGCTACGACTCTTCCCAGGAAAGCTCCGTTCAAGATGGACTGGCCCCTTCAAAGTATCAAAAATTCTGAGGTCTGGAGCTGTTGAAATAAAAAACGAGACATGTGAACCATTCATCGTCAATGGACAAAGACTGAAGCTCTACGAAGGAGGAGACATTCCAACAACCTACTCCAGCCACACTCTAAGTGATCCACCAATCCCGACAAGAGATGTATAAGTTCCAGTCGTCAAGCTAACGACGTTAAACAAGCGCTGCATGGGAGGCAACCCATGATTTTCTTACCTTATTTACTCTTTCTACATTTTGTTTTATTTCTTGTTATATTTTGTCAGGACTAATGTTTAAAATGTTTGTGTTTTACAGGACTTTCTTCCTAACTCTGTACAGAATGCAGAATTTTGACGACATGCATGTGACTTTCAGGAATGACGCCCAGAGAGAGCGTTACTTTGTCCACTTCAGACGTCCTATGGCACCTACGAGGTACCCAGATCAGGCTTGCATGGAGGCTTTAGGCATTGAGCCTAGTGTCAGATTCTTATGCCACCAGCTTCAATGGGACCAGTTCGACGACCTGAACAACACCTATAGGAACCTCACTTTGGAGTTCCTCAGCTCGTTTTCTTATGACCCCTGGGCCGGACCAGATGGATGTGCTATTTTCAGGTTATTTGGGACTGAGTACTCCTTCACTCATAAGGAGTTTGGTGATTTATTAGGTTTTCAGACGACCCCTGATGCTATTCCTGAGACACCTATGGGATACTTTCTGAGTAGGGAAGTGGAGAAGTTCTGGAGTGATATCTCTGGTGGAGGGAGTCAGGATCCTTCCACCCAGTTCTCACATGTTATCCACAACCCTGCATTGAGGTATTTTCAGATGATCATAACACACTCTTTCTTTGGATTGCCAGATGCTGAGACCTTGCTTAGTGAGGAGGAGATCTTTCTACTGTTTTGTGCGACCCAGTCACGTCCTGTGGCATGTGGGAACTTTCTGCTGAAAGGTCTTAGCAGTATTGCCAGGTCATCAGTAGGTATTATTCATGTGGGAGGTATTGTTACCCAGATTGCTGCTGCTTTAGGCCTTTCGCGTAAGTTGTTACATCTCAGGGTTTTCTGTGAATACACCACCATGGACGTTGATTTCTGCCTAGACAGAGGGTTGATAAGGAGAGCCTCTGCAAACCCCAACCAGTTCAGATTGTTGATCGACAACGAGGCTGTTCATTACTTTTTGCTGCCTGATCCGATGATGACTAGTGTTCATGACCCAGCTAATTGGAGATATGCTTTGGAGGGTTATGGAGAGACTATTGAGGAGCCTAGATCGCCTCCTATTGCTGAGTACACCCCTACACCTCCGTCTCCCAAAATCACTGTATTATCTAATAATTTGTCTTTGCAGCCACCCGATTTATACACCCAGGTTGTTGAGCTCCGCAGAGAGACTGCCAAGCTCAAGCAGGAGGTAGCTGATCTTGCTTTGCAGATTGAGGTATCTGATCTCACTCATGCTACTGAGGCAGACTCTTTATACCAGGAGATCGGAGAGCTTCGTCGCGAGATCGCTGAGCTTCGTGGATCCAGCCAGGCAGAGGAGCCAGCTGATTGATCATATTGCCCTGACTTACTACTCTATTATTTACTATTCAGTATTTCTGCGTTTTCTTTACTTTTTAGCATATCTGGACACATTTCGTATTTTCGCATTTCCTATATTTCCTATGTACTTTGATTTTATATATATATATATATATATTATGTGTGTTTTTATTTTTCCTTTTATATATATATATCCAATAATAATGTTATTTTTCTTAATATTTGATTTTTATTTCCACAAAAATTGTGCAAGTCCCGTGTTGAAGAAGAAAGCAAATGAGAACGCTATCGGGACCCCCGAGACGCAAAAGGTAAGAGAGGCCCATTCCAAAATTCAAAATTTTGGCCCAGGTCCGAAAATGACCTTATGGCGCCCGCCATAGCCTTATGGCGCCCGCCACGGCGTCCTGGTAAATACGGGGGAGAACTACATCTTCCACCATTTTTGAACCTCTAAACTCCCAAAACCCATTTTTCTCCTTTTCCAAAACTCCATTAAAACTCACAAAAGCTCCCACATTTATTTAATACCCACTATCCATTAACCCTTTCAAACTTCCATTTGAAATTCCACCAATTAAATTCCATAAAAATCTCACCTTTACCAACTTATATTTAAACCCATCTTCACTATCTTCAAATCAATTCAAGGAGCAAGCTATGGAGTTCGAAGGATATATTTTGCGAGAAGGAAAACCCGGGGATAGGCAGAGGAGGAATATTCAAAGGCTTCAAGGTCGAGAAATTCTCTCGACGAGGTACGTGGACGACAACTGTCTCTATACCTTGGGTATTTATCATAGTGTTTATCATTTACTTGATTTTTTGGGACTGCACTCTATTTTTGAAAACCAAGAACCAACCTTTGAGAAACTGACAGTTGAGTTTTTAAGTTCTTTGATCTACACTGTCCACCCTAACACTGCTAGCACAGTCGGTACTGTCCAATTTAGAATGTTTGGAATAGAATATAAGTACAGTACCGACGAACTAACAAGTCTGTTAGGGATTCCTCTTTGGGAAGGTGCTATTTGTGAAACCCCTTTGGATGACGGATGGTCGGTCGATGCATTTTCTTTTTGGCAGAGATTGTCAAATAATTTAATAACTTCTTTTGAAGGAATTCTTGCATCGACCATCCACAACCCGGCCATCAGAGTTTTTAGATACCTGTTGGCATGTACTATTTTTGGCCGGGATAATCCAAATAAGGTTAATGCTAAAGAGCTTCAGTTTTTACAAGGAAGTCTCACTAATAGAAGAATCAATCCGGTCCCGTTTATGCTTTCTCACATGTCTGTTACTATTAATAAAGCAGGACCGATTGTTTTTGGAGGACTGATTACGTCTATTGCTCGGGCCCTTAACTTGAGCAATAAGATAGCCACACTAGAGCCCTTAACTCCTCGCACAATCAACCTAAAATTTCTAAAAGATATGAAATTGTGCCGAGCGAGAAGAGAGGGTGGTTTTGTATTGATGATCCATGGTGTAGCTATCCCATCTGTTGCCTTGCCCTGCAGTAGACGTACCGATGTACGTAATGAAAGGAACTGGACCTATGATTTAAATGCTCCACCTGTTCTAGGTCCACTTCCTCCTAATATTCCTGATACGGAGGGACACGACACTGACGAAGAATTTGAGCGGAGAGATCAGTCTCCCATACCTCATGTGTCCCCCCATCATCCTTCACCACCACACACCGCACCCTCTTCCTCTAACCCTTTTGCAGGTTCAGTCCCTGGATCCTATGTCACTGAGGAGATGTGGCGTGACCTTATGGCTAGAGAAGAAAGGCGAGATGACCTTCTCTCTACCATTCAGCAACAACTGACGGATAATATGAGCTTCATGGAAGAATCACGGCGGAGGACAGATCGATCCTTCGAGTCCGTTTCTCACACCTTGCTTGCGATAGCAAACGAGCAATCCCGTCAGCAAGACTTCAACCGCCGGCATTACGAGCTTATGGAGGCTACTCAAGGTTCCGTTCTAGGTAACCTTCGACAGGTCAGAGATGCCCAGGCGGCCTTATCAGCCCGATTGGACCGGAGAGACCAGCATCGTAGCAGATCCCGTCGTCCCAGGCATTCCCAGCAGGACGACGAGGGCACCAGTGGTCCACATCAGTAGTTTTACAGGTTACTCTCCTTATCTTATTTCGAAACATTGGGGACAATGTTCGATTTAAGTGTGGGAGGGGATTTTATTGCTTTCTATTTCCATTTTTAGTTAGTTGTTTATTTCTTGTTTTTGTCTATGTCTTTTTTTCTAGAAAATGCATGAGTCTGACGAGTCACCAGTACAGTGTATCCCTAGTGCACCCTCATTTTTCCCCATTTCTTTAGCCCTACAAAAAAAAAAAAAAAAAAAAATTTGCAGAAAGAAAACATTGTTGTTCTATACGTTTTTTTGGGCTTTAAGACAGGTTTGGATTAGGATGTGGTGACTTAGGTGAACTTTTTGAAACATTAGTATCGTTTTAGCACCGTAGACTTCACGAATATAGGAATCATTCCAAAACCCCATGTACCATGGCCTTAATTATCATTTCCAAATTTGTCCTAAGTAGTTTATTTCAGCAGTCAGCTCCGGCCTAAGCATGTTCTACGTAGGGGATCGATGAACATAAGTGAATGATCCAGTAAAATAAATAAAGAATAAGGCAAACTCCGGATAGATGACCCTCACAAGGTCGTTTAACCCAAAAAGTTGAATTGTTGCCACACAAAAAAATATAATTTTAGCTCACCTATTGTTAGTTGGTTCAGAGGTATCTGGCGCTGAACTCGGTAGGGCGGATTACGATCCGATCCCCCACAACTGCATTTGGGTTAAATAAAAGGGTTTACACAGTCTTATGTGCCAGAAACCCTATGTTTTGGATCAGAATCACTAACAGGTCACTCTACTATGAAACATGTACGGATAACGGGCTTAATGTGATTGCGCCTGAATGAAAAGGACCCAAAAAAGAGATGAAGAGGTAGGCCTAGTTATTGTGGGATGGTACGGTTGATTAATATAAGAATGAAGTTTATGTCCGCCTCTGCGGATAAGTGTCATTACGATACCCTTGGTTCACTTAGTACCTGTCACTGCATCCTGACTTGAACCTAGAAGCCCTTTTTGCTCGAATCACGTGTCAGCACTAGTTTTCTTACTTTGAGCTTTAAATGTTTTGCTTGAGGACAAGCAAAGGTCTAAGTGTGGGAGAATTTGATGACACTGAATTTCACCGTATTTTTGACTCCGATTTCGCATGCATTCTTAGTCTTTTAATGTCATTTTATTATGTTATTATTATGTTTTTCTTTGTTTTCAGGTTTTTAGTCTAATCAGAGCCCCGAGCGAGAAAAGGAGCGAAAAGGAAGTCGAAATGAGCTAAAATAGAGAAAATCAGCATTTTACACTTATGGCATCCACTATGGCGGCCGCCACAGGGTCTTCCATGACGTGGCCATGTCTCAAACTCCTCCCAACTGTTTTTCCCCACGATCTCCAACTGCCCAAGCAAGTTTACACTCATGGCGGGCGCCATGGTGTTGTGGCGGGCGCCACAAGAACAAAACGAGTTCCCTCCCAAATTCAAATGCTAGGGGCATCATTGTCTTTTCCACATGTTTCCTTGCCTATAAATAGGACTTTAGATTTTCGTTTTTCTTCATCCAAGCTTAGTTGTTCATAAGCATATATCAGTGTAATAGTGGTAATCACTTCACATCGAGGTGTTACTACATTCGAGAGATCGAGTCTGTAAGAGCCTGTGAGATTGAGTCTTGGAGCACTCTGGAAGGAAGTTAATCCTGCCGCCATTTTACTTTCAGTTCGCATTTTATTCAACCACTCCGATTGGAGCAGGTTTTTATTACTTTACCTTTTGTCAACTTTATTTCTTGCACTGTCTCTTAATTTCATTTACTTTCCGCACTCGCATTACTTTCATTTACTTTCCGCACTCGCATTACTTTCATTTACTTTCCGCACTCGCACTACTTTCATTTACTTTCCGCACTCGCACTTAAATACCCTTTTTTTATGAAAAATCTAAAAATGAACTTTTACTTTACCATGTCTGGCTAATTTTATAAAGGTTAGAATGTGAAGATCATAACCGAACCGATAATCTGTACAATTGTTAGTGGAAACACTTAAGGGCTATTTTAACTTTCAATATAAGTTTTCCTGTTCTTAAATTCCGTTGGGTAAGATCGAAAGCCGTCCAACGCCTATCTAAACTTAATTGTTTTTAAACCATTTCAAAAACAGCGAAAGCGCTTTGTTTAGTTTATTAGGAGTTTTTAATTTAAAAGGAAAAGAGATTTTAAAACCATTTTCGGACGCGTTAAGAAGTTTAAAGTCTGGTTCGTAAGAACCTCTTTTTTTTTAGAAAATCCAGGTTAAAATACTTTTCAACTTGGTCAAGATACTATATTTCTTAAAAATAGGTTTACTACTCTAACGCAATGCGCACCTTTTTATCCGTGACAATAAGAGGGTTTGATTAGGGGGTACAACTCGGTTCTGAATACGCGAAAGCGACAGTTCCTGTCAAATTAGTTCTTTTCAAAGTAGAAAACATTGCCCGTAAGTAGTTCTATTAGCAAGCACTTGGATTATCAATTGGTTGTGTGAATTGCATTCGAACCTGTCTTTATCAATTAATTTTAATTACTTTATTTACTACCGTGCACTCTTCAAAACTACTATTTTCAATCACCTTAGATACACACCTTAACAATAGATAGCGATAGATTGACACTTGGTCTCTGTGGATACGATAATCTTTTATATTACTCTGACGCGTTCGTACACTTGCGAAAAAAACACGCATCATCTACCGAGACCAGTACCGTACAAATCCGATAAAGCTATCCCTTACAAATACGGTGCAACAACAATTGAGAATGGAAAGGAAACTCTATTACCCTCCGTCGTGAATATTACAGACATCAGTCGAGTAACACGGAGAGGTCGGATCTTCGGCCGAGGAGTTGGAGAACCCAGCAAAGAAAAGGAACCTCAAACAGAAGTTCTTAATCAACCAGTCGGGCAGTCCAGTGATCCCGACCTTTCAAAGAACAATGATGAGATGCTGAAGCTCATCCAAAAGAGCGAGTACAATATTGTTGATCAGCTGTTGCAAACTCCTTCAAAAATCTCTGTACTATCTCTGTTACTCAGTTCCGAAGACCACAGGGAGGCTCTACAGAAAGTCTTAGAGCAGGCCTTTATAGAACAAGATGTAACAATAAGACAATTCAACAGCATCATCTCCAACATCACTTCCTGCAACAACTTGGGGTTTAGTGATGAGGAATTACCAAAAGAAGGAAAAAGACATAACATGGCACTCAATATTATAGTCAACTGCCAGGACAATGCTTTAGCCAGCGTACTGGTAGATACCAGATCGGCTCTAAATGTTATGCCGAAGTCCACTCTAATGTGACTATCATGTAAAGGATCTCCGATTAGAGGCAGTGAGGTCATCGTCAAAGCATTTGACGGATCCCGAAAAATGGTTATCGGCGAAGTCGACCTTCCCATAACTATCGGTCCTCACACTTTCCAAGTCATGGACATTCGGGCAGCATACAGCTGTTTGTTAGGAAGACCTTGGATACACGAGGCTGGGGCAGTCACTTCGCCACTTCACCAGAAACTGAAGTTTGTCAAGAAAGACCAACTAGTCATAGTCTGTGGAGAGCAAGCCTTGATCGCGAGTAACTTATCGTCGTCCACTTGTGTAGAACCAGAGGAGGTTGTTGGAAATCAGTTCCAAGCACTTTCGGTGAGAAATAACAATCAATCAGAAAAGGGAACGTCAATTTACTCATACAAAGATGCTCTCGAAGTGATCAAAAGTGACAATGCAAAAGGATGGGGACAACTTGTCATTCCTACTGTTAACAAAACAAAGAAAGGTCTTGGTTTTTCTTCAAACTGTACCCAGACTGCTGCTAATAATGAAAGTCTTCATCCATTCAGGACTTCTTACACAGTGGAGGTTTCCTTCACCCAGTATCTCAAGAAGTACATACCATCAATGAGGGTGATTCCTCTTATACAGATGAAGAGTGGAAGTCCTATCTCAACGAGGACGGTTACATGTCTTAGGAAGAGGTGCCTACGCCATTTTTCTATCCCGCACACAGTCTGAGATATATACCGAGGTCAGAAGTCAAAATGATATACGGAGATTGTGATCTGGAAGGATGTCGTGCTCCACCAAACTCATTAGAGGAGGACACTCTGATGAAAGACAACTTTGACCACGACTATTATGGCCCAATGGATGGCCTACCTATCTGGCAGTCGTACCCAGGAGACTCAGGGCAAAAGAGTCAGCCGAACAATGCATATCAGTTGAGCATCATTGAAAAGAATACATGTGTCCCCACCTAATCATGGGATCATTACTCAGGGCATTCAGAAAATATCAAGTACAACGATGAATTTGCAAAGATTGCAGGACAGCAGTTCCTCAACTATGCTTTTCCTGAGGGCAATGTCATCAAAAGGGATGACTCCTCCAGTTCCAAAGAGGTGTGGGACACCTTAGGACAACCGAGTGGCAAATTCGACTTCTTAGTCAAGTACACCACTCCCGAAACTCCCGAAAGCTCTCGCATCAGGCTCGAAGACATCCAGCCAACTGGATGGGGAGATTTACCTGAGAGTACAAACACTATGCAAGATACAACTGAAGAATCCTCCTACGACAACTCTGCTTGGGAGACAGATTCCAACGATCCTGCTCCAACAGAAATCAGCGTCATTTCTGAGGACAAACCAAGAAAGAAGGTACCAGACTTTGTGATTCACCAAGGAGTTCGCCGCCAATGGGTCACAGTCAATGTTCCGAAAGGTGTCCATAAGTCTAAGTAATTGCCATCTTTGTTTTAACCTTTCACCCTGCCCAAGTGAAATGGATGTTTTGATAGGGCTCACTTTCTGTAAATGTATCTCTTCGCTTTGCCCAAAGCGACAGAGTTTTGTTTTATAGGGCTGTAGTTTCAGGAATCGACAAAATCATAAATAAAATAACGCCGTTCTGTAATTTCTGCATTTATTGACGTTTTCCCTTTTCGTTTTTTCAGAAAATGGTAATCCTAAATGTCGTACCCCAAATTTTGACCACTCTTCTTTTCCATTTTTAACTAACTTAGGATTTAGATCACTAACACACCCTAAAGTCCATATGAGTCATTTGGTCAAATACAATGACCTAAAAAGTCATAGAGGGACCATTTTGACTCTTTAAGAGTTTTGATCTCATCACAGTTTAGTTGCTTTTTAAAAAAAAACTTTTCAGGGTATAATTTTAATTTCACTTTAGTATATAATTTCATTTAATTAACTAGTTAGGATAGTATATAATCATTTTAGAGAAATTTAGGACTAACCTATTAGAAGAATATTTAGAAGTCGTTTTTAGTGACTATTATTAATTAGGATGAATCAGTAAAGTTAAATAATTCACTAGTGGCATTTCATTCCAACTAAATACAATAGCCCATTTGGTAGGGATTCAATGATAAAGGCTTACAAGCACGAGGCCATGAGTTCGAACCTCACCTTTCTCACTTTTTGTGTTTGTTTCTAACTTTTCTACTTTTTTTTTAAATCTTAAAAAATCACAAAAATATCATTTTTTTTATCTTTTAAATTTAATTTTCGTATTTATTTTTTAGGCATTTTTTTAAATATTGTTTTTTCGCTTTTTTTTACCTTTTTAATACAAAAATATTAAAAAAATCATAAAATAAAAAGATTTGAAAAGATTTTATTCATATTTTTTAAATATTGCATTTTTAGGATGATATTCTTATTTATAGAAAAATTAATATAATTAGCTAAATATGTCCATAATTGAAGTCAAATCAGATCTGATTTAAAATTTTAATTATATTAATTAATTCTTAAATTTTTGCTATTTTTGTTAACCTAATTTACTAGTATAAATAGAGACCTAATTTTACACTTTAGGGGGGAACGCTGACAGACACATTTTCACAAGGTTTTGCACACCAAAATTTTACAAAGTTTTAGAGAGTCTCAAAAATAGAGTTCTTAATTTTCTGAGGGTCTTGAATCTTTTTCTAAAATTCTTTTGTTTTACTCTAACTTATTTTTCAAACCACGTGATGATTGTCTGATGGTTTTTTTTTCTTAAAAAAAATTGTAATTTTGATTACTTAACACTACAATTTTTTACTAATAAGTTTTACTAATAATTTACAATTTTTTTTTTGTTTTGTGAATGATTTTCTCTAACAGTCTCACACACATACACACAAAATTAGACAACACCCAACATTTACACCAATAGTTTGTCAAAACAAATTAATTTCATAAATTAATTTGTCAAAACAAAGGATACTATCACCAGAAAAATTTCATAAATTAATTTGTCAAAACAAAGATACTGTCACCCACCAAAACTCTTTCAACTCAAATCTTCACCTGAACAATTTTGTCAAACACTTTGGTCATAATTCAACAAGGTAGAAACAGGATCAAAATAATGATATAAATCCATAATTAAAAAAGGAAAGAAAAAAGAACATAACAGTGGGAGGATGAGAAGATGGTACAACTCCAACAACCGGAAATCAAGTCATCACTGCTACTGCAACAACACCTGCCACAGGACGTTGTCGCATGCCGCTCATCGCCCCGACGTTCAACGCCGAAAACCGCTGTACACCGAAACTCGGCCGATGCCGATTTGTATTTTTTTTCCGGTTAGATCGCCACATGTCATAAGATAAATGGTATGATTGTCTTTGTTTTTTCTATTATTAATCTTTACCATTTCCAGTATTATTATTATTGATATATAATTTGGATTCTAAAAGAGAAAAGAGGATTTATTGTGTTGTTTCCACCAGATAGATCACATATGGGAATGTAGTATGTTCTAGTTTAAGGAAAAAGGGAGTATCAGGTTTGAAGGGTCAAAATTTGTCTTAATTAATCATCATTTTTATTTTATTATTATTATTAATAATTTTTTTAAAATAAAGTTTGTTGAACTAATTCATCACTTTTCTAAAGCCCGTTAATTCACATACCCCTGTGTTTTCTATAGATCTTATTTCTCTTTATTCTTTATTTAATTCTTTCATTTAGTTTTTATTTATTATTCAATTTTAACATTAAATTTTAGAATTCGTAATCATCCTGTTACATAACTTTTAGGTTTAGGAGTATTGAATAAATGTTAATAAAAAATCAAATATTCAGGTTAGTTTTAGCCAATTAATTATTAGATTTTTTCTTCTTTATGGAAGTTAATTTAGGTTTAATTATTATATTAAAAGAATTCATAAAAAGCTAAAAAATACAGTGACATTTTATAATATTTTTTTTGGGTTTTAATTATTAATTTTTTCTCATTAACTTAATTATTTAATTAGGTTTTTTTTAGTTTTTTACAATTAAATTAATTCCTTAATTTAAATTGTAAGATAGGTTTTTTTTAGTTTTTTTTAACAATTAAATTAATTCCTTAATTTAAATTATAAAATAGGTTTTTTTTTAGTTTTTTTTACAATTAAATTAATTCCTTAATTTAAATTGTAAAATAGGTTTTTTTTAGTTTTTAACAATTTAATTAATTCCTTAATTTAAATTGTTAAAATAGGTATTTTTTAGTAATTATTTAATTTAATTTATTAATTAATTTTCACTTAAAATTTTGTTTTTGTTAAATGGTTTAATTAATCAGGGTGTGGAAATAGGATGTTAGGGATTTTCAGTATTAACATAAATATTAAGTTTTTATTTTTGTATCACTTTAATTTTTTTAATAATAAATAGTTTATATATTAATTTGTTTTTATGAAATTTTACTTATGGGATTTTATTGAGGATGAGGTATTTTTGAATTTTATAAACTGTTGGGTTTATGATTTATTTTTCAGAAAGCACTTTTTAAATTGGGATAAAAATTGGATTTTTTTGGAAAAAATTGAGGGATAATTTTTGGTTTTTAGCATAATAACACTTTGGATTTTATTCTTTTTTTTTCCTATAGAAATTCAAGTTATTTTATGTGGGATATCTAAGGGATTTTTAGGATTTTAATTTTGGGATAAAGCTCTTGGTCCGAGAGCCTAAATAAAGGATGAGATAAGGGATAGAACTCTTGATATCCGAGAGTATAAATAAAAGGATTAAGGGATAAAGCTCTTGGTCCGAGAGCCTAAATAAGGGATAGGGGATAAGGATTTAGGGATAGCACTCTTGATATCCGAGAGTATAAATAAAAGGATTAAGGAATAAAACTCTTCCTCCGAGAGTCTAAATAATGGATAAGGATTTAAGGGATTTAGGGATAGGATTCGGGATTTAGGAATAGGATTAGGGGGTAGGAATAGGGGAGGTGAACTACGGTTACTCTGATCCTTCATTTTGAGGGTACGTAGGCATAGGGTTGCAAACCAACCCTAGCGAGTATAATTAGGAAAAAACTTAGGTTTTCTTTTCATTTAGACAAACAAACATGCCCTAAGCTCAAAGGTCGATCCCATTGAGTACAATGGAAGTAAGGGGTGCCTAACACCTTCCCTTTACTTAACTGACTCCCGAACCTCACCCCCGAACCTCACCTTTCTCACTTTTTGTGTTTGTTTCTAACTTTTCTACTTTTTTTTTTAAATCTTAAAAAATCACAAATAAATCATTTTTTATCTTTTAAATTTAATTTTTGTATTTATTTTTTAGGCATTTTTTTAAATATTGTTTTTCGCTTTTTTTTACCTTTTTAATACAAAAATATTAAAAAAATTATAAAATAAAAAGATTTGAAAAGATTTTATTCATATTTTTTAAATATTGCATTTTTAGGATGATATTCTTATTTATAGAAAAATTAATATAATTAGCTAAATATGTCCATAATTGAAGTCAAATCAGATCTGATTTAAAATTTTAATTATATTAATTAATTCTTAAATTTTTGCTATTTTTGTTAACCTAATTTACTAGTATAAATAGACACCTAATTTTACACTTTAGGGGGGAACGCTGACAGACACATTTTCACAAGGTTTTGCACACCAAAATTTTACAAAGTTTTAGAGAGTCCCAAAAATAGAGTTCTTAATTTTCTGAGGGTCTTGAATCTTTTTCTAAAATTCTTTTGTTTTACTCTAACTTATTTTTCAAACCACGTGATGATTGTCTGATGGTTTTTTTTCTTAAAAAAAATTGTAATTTAGATTACTTAACACTACAATTTTTTACTAATAAGTTTTACTAATAATTTACAATTTTTTTTTGTTTTGTGAATGATTTTCTCTAACAGTCTCACACACATACACACAAAATTAGACAACACCCAACATTTACAACAATAGTTTGTCAAAACAAATTAATTTCATAAATTAATTTGTCAAAACAAAGGATACTGTCACCATAAAAATTTCATAAATTAATTTGTCAAAACAAAGATACTGTCACCACCAAAACTCTTTCAACTCAAATCTTCACCTGAACAATTTTGTCAAACACTTTGGTCATAATTCAACAAGGTAGAAACAGGATCAAAATAATGATATAAATCCATAATTAAAAAAGGAAAGAAAAAAGAACATAACAGTGGGAGGATGAGAAGATGGTACAACTCCAACAACCAGAAATCAAGTCATCACTGCTACTGCAACAACACCTGCCACAGGACGCTGTCGCACGCCGCTCATCGCCCCCGACGTTCAACGCCGAAAACCGCAGTACACAGAAACTCGGCCGATGCCGATTTGTATTTTTTTTTCCGGTTAGATCGCCACATGTCATAAGATAAATGGTATGATTGTCTTTGTTTTTTCTATTATTAATCTTTACCATTTCCAGTATTATTATTATTGATATATAATTTGGATTCTAAAAGAGAAAAGAGGATTTATTGTGTTGTTTCCACCAGATAGATCACATATGGGAAGGTAGTATGTTCTAGTTTAAGGAAAAAGGGAGTATCAGGTTTGAAGGGTCAAAATTTGTCTTAATTAATCATCATTTTTATTTTATTATTATTATTAATAATTTTTTTTTAAATAAAGGTTGTTGAACTAATTCATCACTTTTCTAAAGCCCGTTAATTCACATACCCCTGTGTTTTCTATAGATCTTATTTCTCTTTATTCTTTATTTAATTCTTTCATTTAGTTTTTATTTATTATTCAATTCTAACATTAAATTTTAGAATTCGTAATCATCCTGTTACATTACTTTTAGGTTTAGGAGTATTGAATAAATGTTAATAAAAAATCAAATATTCAGGTTAGTTTTAGCCAATTAATTATTAGATTTTTTCTTCTTTATGGAAGTTAATTTAGGTTTAATTATTATATTAAAAGAATTCATAAAAAGCTAAAAAATACAGTGACATTTTATAATATTTTTTTTGGGTTTTAATTATTAATTTTTTCTCATTAACTTAATTATTTAATTAGGTTTTTTTTAGTTTTTTACAATTAAATTAATTCCTTAATTTAAATTGTAAGATAGGTTTTTTTTAGTTTTTTTTAACAATTAAATTAATTCCTTAATTTAAATTATAAAATAGGTTTTTTTTTAGTTTTTTTTACAATTAAATTAATTCCTTAATTTAAATTGTAAAATAGGTTTTTTTTAGTTTTTAACAATTTAATTAATTCCTTAATTTAAATTGTTAAAATAGGTATTTTTTAGTAATTATTTAATTTAATTTATTAATTAATTTTCACTTAAAATTTTGTTTTTGTTAAATGGTTTAATTAATCAGGGTGTGGAAATAGGATGTTAGGGATTTTCAGTATTAACATAAATATTAAGTTTTTATTTTTGTATCACTTTAATTTTTTTAATAATAAATAGTTTATATATTAATTTGTTTTTATGAAATTTTACTTATGGGATTTTATTGAGGATGAGGTATTTTTGAATTTTATAAACTGTTGGGTTTATGATTTATTTTTCAGAAAGCACTTTTTAAATTGGGATAAAAATTGGATTTTTTTGGAAAAAATTGAGGGATAATTTTTGGTTTTTAGCATAATAACACTTTGGATTTTATTCTTTTTTTTTCCTATAGAAATTCAAGTTATTTTATGTGGGATATCTAAGGGATTTTTAGGATTTTAATTTTGGGATAAAGCTCTTGGTCCGAGAGCCTAAATAAAGGATGAGATAAGGGATAGAACTCTTGATATCCGAGAGTATAAATAAAAGGATTAAGGGATAAAGCTCTTGGTCCGAGAGCCTAAATAAGGGATAGGGGATAAGGATTTAGGGATAGCACTCTTGATATCCGAGAGTATAAATAAAAGGATTAAGGAATAAAACTCTTCCTCCGAGAGTCTAAATAATGGATAAGGATTTAAGGGACTTAGGGATAGGATTCGGGATTTAGGAATAGGATTAGGGGGTAGGAATAGGGGAGGTGAACTACGGTTACTCTGATCCTTCATTTTGAGGGTACGTAGGCATAGGGTTGCAAACCAACCCTAGCGAGTATAATTAGGAAAAAACTTAGGTTTTCTTTTCATTTAGACAAACAAACATGCCCTAAGCTCAAAGGTCGATCCCATTGAGTACAATGGAAGTAAGGGGTGCCTAACACCTTCCCTTTACTTAACTGACTCCTGAACCGTAGGAATCTCTACCTTAGGATTAGGATATTAGGTTTATCATTATTTTCCTTTAAAAAATATGGTGGCGACTCGAATATTTTTGCCGGCCGCGACAGCTGGCGACTCTGCTGGGGATTCCTTCCTAGCGAGAGTCAATCCTAGCCTTAGGATTTAGGGATTTGTTTGTCTTGGTTGTTATTTTGGTTTTTTTTATTTTTATTGTTATTTATTTATTTTTATTTCATATATTTGTTTATTTAACATTTTGTTTTTTGTATTATCATGCAAGGGATTGGGACATAAAAAAAAAAGTGAAGCTAAAACCCAAAGCTTGGAGGATAACCCTAGAACCTAAAGTGGAACATAAATGTTTTTGCGGGGGACGCAACGTCCCCTAAAATGCATTGATGCCACACTCAGAGTAGATCCTTCCAAAGTCGTCCTCACGAAAGGGCTAGCCCCTCTCGCAGTGGAATGATTTGGATGTGGTCCGTGACTCTGAGAACCTTAACCTACCCCACACCAATCATGGACCTTATGTATTCAACCCTCAAGGGTTATTACTAGGGTCCTATCCCAAATGAGACTTATCCTGAAGGATTACCGTAGGAAGGCTTGCTCCTTCTCATGGTAAAACAAGGGTATAGTCTAAACATTTTGGGGTCGTTATGCTGGCCAAATTTAGGTAACCTACCTGTGAGGGGATTGGGTAGTCTTAACTTAGACCCAGCCTGTTCTAGGGAAGCCCACCTTACTAGGGGCATGCTTACACTTTACCTTTACCCTAATCAAGACATCATGCGCATTCATTCATCATTTTCATGAAAATATATTTTAAAAGAAAATGTTCTTGCATACCCCATGCATTTTCATGCACTTTGCATACATACACATACATTTGAATATCCTTTCCACCTCCGCCTTTATCCAACTGCCTAGTTAGCAGATTTCCCGATACTCACAAAGGAACATGAAAGATATCTCAAGAAGCTTTGGAGGAACCCAACAAGGGGAAAGTACCATTGAAGATGGAAGGTAACCCTTCACCATGCCAACTAGAGGCCCACCTAGAGCCTCAAATATAACAACCTTGGATGATATATGCCTCTGCAACAGAGTCTCAATTGTATCTACTTCAGTAGCAACCTCATGTGTTTCAACAAAGGAAGTTTGGAAGAGAATAAGATCCTACACCAATGTCTCATGACTTAATGGGAGGTGCCTTAGTGAAGCTGTAGTTACTTGACCTTATTCAGGCACTACAAGCTATGAGCTCAAAGCACAAGACCTGCAACCGAATTTCAAAGGAGGAGTTCCATGGATTAAAAGACACCCCTTACTTTTACAAGTAGAGGGACATCAAGAAGTCTCCCAAAATTGGTTGGATCAACAAGGGAGCTCACTTTTAGGATCACTAGGCCTTTATCATTCCCAGTTGTATTTTCCTTTTTGCTAAGTGTTGTTTGTAATTAAAAGATGTACTTTTTGGTAAATAATTTTAATAAGATGAGCATGCATGCTTTTGGAATGCATCCATTCGTTTCACTCTTTCTTATGCCACCAAAATAAAATAAATCACACCTTTTCTTTTCACTTCTCACCTATTAACAAACTTAGGAGGAGAAGAATGTAAATAAACAAACGAATATTATTGATGTATGATTTAATGGTATGACCTGGCTGAAGATGTAAAGCATTGTTTCACTCCCTAAACACTGGAGGAATAAGGAGTTAAACCGTAGTCAACCCCCTCGAGCCAGAAGTTGGTGTTCTTTCTATTTTTTTTAAGAAAAAAACCTTAATCTTAACCAGGGGCAGGGTAGATTTCAATTAATTCAACATTGCATCCTAATGCAAGGGAATCAGTACACTTAATCACAAGGATAAAGGTTTAAAGCACACACCATTCAACATTGAGGAAGCAAAAGGGATAATAGCTCATAATATCTAATATGACAGTCACACCCTTTCTAAGTCAAAAGCAAATCACTCAAGAATTGTTCAAAAAAAAAGGGGGGGGGGGAACCCGCTAAGTCAAAAAGAAAAAATCAGAAAAAAGGTGAAAATTGACTTAGGCAAAATAAGGGTATCCCGATGGACCACTAAATACAAAAGAATTGGTCCATGCAAAAATAAGGGATTAAAAGAAAAGAAAAAGGAAAAATGGAACAATCTTGTAAATGGGAGTGGGTGATTGCCACCTCAAAGATCTCATCAAGTGCTTAAACTATTTCACCATGATTGAAGAAATTCTCTTGTAGGATGAACGCCTCGGTTGGGTTAATTGGATTTAGGAATGGAGAACATCAAGGAGAATGGGGTGGGTTAAATTTCAAACTTTGAGCCTTATATCCTTTGTTTCTCAAACCATGAACCAGACCACGTTATAACATTTAAAAGTCCTAATTGAAGCTAGGGGCACTATGAAAGCATACTCAGCAAAGTCGTTGTTAAACTGACTCCAAATCCGAATGTTTGTTGTAACATCGCTAACCATATTCTCACATCTTCATTTGTGCCAACCTCATGGCCGAATATCATCTATCATACACCTCATCTTAATTTTCGATTTCAAAACTTGCATGAACATGGCGTTATAATTACTTTTCAAAGGGAACATTTCTTTTTTTCACAAATCAATACTTAGCATTAAGGAAATTTCAACAAAGGACTGATCAGGGGCACAAGGATTCAAGACATTTAAGGGGGCAAATTACTAAGGAATCCCCCCAACCATGGGGCAAAATCTAATGATCATAAGGGTGCATCATCTGAAGATCCTACTAACTAGGAGCAGAGCATCCCAAGATTTGACACACCTATGTCAAATTACCTCCATGATTCTAATAATAAGGGGTAGACTTTTCAAGAGGCTCATACAGGGACAAGCCACCTCAAGAGAACAATGAAAATAATCACTCCAAGGGTCAATTTAATCAGGGGCATACCTTTCAAGGATGGGACACACTTTTCAAGGTTCAAATGTTGGGGGCAATTCATATTAAGGTCATATCATAGCATGGTAGGATCCAGGTTCCTCTTCAAGCCACTCCTCCATACCCAATTAATTAAGGGGCATACCTTTTGAAGATTCAAAATCTAGGGCATATTTTTCAAGGTTGAAATACTGGGGCAGTTCATCTCAAGGTTGTATCAAAGCATGGTGGGATCTAAGGTCCTTTTCAGGCATAATCCTTCGAAACTCAATCAATCAAGGGCAAACCCTCTTCATACTTCCAAGAGGCACATGCAAGCTATGTCCTACATCAACAATCATCAAGTTCAAAACGAGTATCGGGATATCAGGCTAGCTCAATGCACCCTACCATATCAGTTAACAAATATCATGGAGACATCCAACACTGGGGCACTTATGGAAACATTCAAATCATTGTCATGCATTAATCAGGTCGCTACACTCTAGCATCTAATCAAGCATATATAACATAACATCACATACATACATGCACTCATGCATACATGCATATGGTTCATAATTACTCTTAGGGGTTTAGTTCCCAACTATATCATTGAAACATCGCTTCAATAAAGGATTTTACAAGATTATCATCCATCAGTGAGCATGTCTTCACCTCTCACATCCCCAGATTATGAACTTATCCCACACAAAGGATAAGTTTCATCAAGTATCTAAGGTTTTTTTATCAAGGGTTTATGAAGGGTTGTCAGAGAATTTTAAGGGGTTTCATCGAAGGATCTTATCGAAAGGAATTCATCAAGGGATCTTATCAAAGGGGTTTTATTAGGGAATTAATCAAAAAGGGGTTTACCAAGGAATTTTATCGAGGGGTTCTACCGGAATTTTATCAAGGGGTTATACCAAAGGGTTTTCATCAAAAGGAGTTCTATCGAAATTTTGTCAAGGGGGTTCTACTGGATTTATATCGAAGGGGTTTTATCAAGGGATTTTTATCCAATGGGTTCTATTAAGGGATTTTCATCCAAATAAGGGGTTCCATCAGGGGGTTTTACCAGAACTTTATCAAGGGGTTTCACCAAAGTCTTAGCAAAAGGGGTTTCATCCAGAGTAATTGGGGTATCACTAAAGTCCTACCTGATTCCAATAGCATGATCGGAGGATCATAGGAATCATAGGCAATTTCCACCCGAAAGGGTTGAAACTAATCATCAGGGGTTTTATCAAGGATTTTTTTTTTATCCAAGGTTCCATCGGGGATTTTTCAAACGTTTCGTTGAAGTATTATTATCATGGATACATCAAAGTCGGATACTAACAGAGCATTGAGGATTGTTTAATCCTTGCTCATCTCCAGAGTTTATCCACTCCGCGGTCAAAATTAGGGTTCCTCTTTTATATTTAATCACCTCCACCATGAGAGGATGAGAACTCATCGTCATCATTATCTCAGTTTGAAGCTGATTAAATAGGGGCAGCTGTCGTACCCCAAATTTTGACCACTTTTCTTTTCCATTTTTAACTAACTTAGGATTTAGATCACTAACACACCCTAAAGTCCATATGAGTCATTTGGTCAAATACAATGACCTAAAAAGTCATAGAGGGACCATTTTGACTCTTTAAGAGTTTTGATCTCATCACAGTTTAGTTGCTTTTTTAAAAAAAACTTTTCAGGGTATAATTTTAATTTCAATTTAGTATATAATTTCATTTAATTAACTAGTTAGGATAGTATATAATCATTTTAGAAAAATTTAGAACTAACCTATTAGAAGAATATTTAGAAGTCGTTTTTAGTGACTATTATTAATTAGGATGAATTAGTAAAGTTAAATAATTCACTAGTGGCATTTCATTCCAACTAAATACAATAGCCCATTTGGTAGGGATTCAATGATAAAGGCTTACAAGCACGAGGGCATGAGTTCGAACCTCACCTTCCTCACTTTTTGTGTTTGTTTCTAACTTTTCTACTTTTTTTTTAAATCTTAAAAAAATCACAAAAAAATCATTTTTTTATCTTTTAAATTTAATTTTCGTATTTATTTTTTAGGCATTTTTTTAAATATTGTTTTTCGCTTTTTTTTTTTACCTTTTTAATACAAAAATATTAAAAAAATCATAAAATAAAAAGATTTGAAAAGATTTTATTCATATTTTTTAAATATTGCATTTTTAGGATGATATTCTTATTTATAGAAAAATTAATATAATTAGCTAAATATGTCCATAATTGAAGTCAAATCAGATCTGATTTAAAATTTTAATTATATTAATTAATTCTTAAATTTTTGCTATTTTTGTTAACCTAATTTACTAGTATAAATAGACACCTAATTTTACACTTTAGAGGGGAATGCTGACAGACACATTTTCACAAGGTTTTGCACACCAAAATTTTACAAAGTTTTAGAGAGTCCCAAAAATAGAGTTCTTAATTTTCTGAGGGTCTTGAATCTTTTTCTAAAATTCTTTTGTTTTACTCTAACTTATTTTTCAAACCACGTGATGATTGTCTGATGGTTTTTTTTCTTTAAAAAAACTGTAATTTAGATTACTTAACACTACAATTTTTTACTAATAAGTTTTACTAATAATTTACAATTTTTTTGTTTTGTGAATGATTTTCTTTAACAGTCTCACACACATACACACAAAATTAGACAACACCCAACATTTACAACAATAGTTTGTCAAAACAAATTAATTTCATAAATTAATTTGTCAAAACAAAGGATACTGTCACCATAAAAATTTCATAAATTAATTTGTCAAAACAAAGATACTGTCACCACCAAAACTCTTTCAAATCAAATCTTCACCTGAACAATTTTGTCAAACACTTTGGTCATAATTCAACAAGGTAGAAACAGGATCAAAATAATGATATAAATCCATAATTAAAAAAGGAAAGAAAAAAGAACATAACAGTGGAAGGATGAGAAGATGGTACAACTCCAACAACCGGAAATCAAGTCATCACTGCTACTGCAACAACACCTGCCACAGGACGCTGTCGCACGCCGCTCATCGCCCCGACGTTCAACGCCGAAAACCGCAGTACACCGAAACTCGGCCGATGCCAATTTGTATTTTTTTACGGTTAGATCGCCACATCTCATAAGATAAATGGTATGATTGTCTTTGTTTTTTCTATTATTAATCTTTACCATTTCCAGTATTATTATTATTGATATATAATTTGGATTCTAAAAGAGAAAAGAGGATTTATTGTGTTGTTTCCACCAGATAGATCACATATGGGAAGGTAGTATGTTCTAGTTTAAGGAAAAAGGGAGTATCAGGTTTGAAGGGTCAAAATTTGTCTTAATTAATCATCATTTTTATTTTATTATTATTATTAACTAGATTAACACCCGCACGATGCGCGGTTGTAAATAAATTTTTATTTGATTTATATTGAATTTTAATTATATTTTTATAAATATATAGTTAAAAAGATATATTATAATAATTTATTATGAATTATAATATAGAAAATAATATGATAGAAAAAGAAACATTTTACTTGAAAGAAAAAGTATATATTTGTAATTTGACAACGTTATTAAGAATTTAGTTTTTACAAATTTTAATAAAACTCTATAATATATTTTTTGTGGTCATTTTTTATATTTTTATCTTCATTCTTTTTTACATTCATATGTGAAAAATCAATAATTTTATTATTTGTCAATAATTTTCTGGTATGTCATAATATGAAAACTATAATAATAAAGTATATAAATATGATTATAAAGTTTTGCATACTCTATTTCAATATCAACAAATAGTGATAAGTCTTTAAAATTTATGTAATAACTATTTTGACACTAAAGACATTTGCTTCAACTTCGACATTTTTTATAATTCACAAATTATTTTATGAAAAATAAATAATGTTATATAAGTTTTAAAACATGATTGTTCTTTTTTTAGACATTATTCTCAATATTTTTATCATACTTTCTATGGTCACTATTATAAAAGAAAAGATAAAGTATAATTCACTTTGGTAATATGTATTTATGAAAATAATATATTTATCTAAGTTAGTAATTAATTGTTAGGTTAATATATTAATATATTTTTTACTATAATTACTTTGAGATTAAAAACAATTATTCTAAATATTTTAAGTGTTCATATTATTTATGATTTCAAATAAGACATAATTTTAATTTTAATATTTAGAAGAATATAGATAGTTGGAATAGTAGTTGTCTTGTTAGATCAATTTTATTAAAAATGAGATTTTTTCGTTTTCGTCAAGATTCGAACTCGTGACCTCTAATAGAGAAAAAATATAGTATTAGTCTATTTAAAAAATGAAAATAACATTTTAGATGTGCCACATAAGACTATGGGATGATGTGGCACAAATGGAATATAAATGTTAATATGTGTCGTCATATTATCCGTCGCTTCAGATTTAATAGATTATATGGATAATTTTTTTTTAAAATAAAGTTTGTTGGACTAATTCATCACTTTTCTAAAGCCCGTTAATTCACATACCCCTGTGTTTTCTATAGATCTTATTTCTCTTTATTCTTTATTTAATTCTTTCATTTAGTTTATATTTATTATTCAATTCTAACATTAAATTTTAGAATTCGTAATCATCCTGTTACATAACTTTTAGGTTTAGGAGTATTGAATAAATGTTAATAAAAAATCAAATATTCAGGTTAGTTTTAGCCAATTAATTATTAGATTTTTTCTTCTTTATGGAAGTTAATTTAGGTTTTAATTATTATATTAAAAGAATTCATAAAAAGCTAAAAAATACAGTGACGTTTTATAATATTTATTTTGAGTTTTAATTATTAATTTTTTTTCATTAACTTAATTAATTAATTAGGTTTTTTTTTAGTTTTTTACAATTAAATTAATTCCTTAATTTAAATTGTAAGATAGGTTTTTTTTAGTTTTTTTTACAATTAAATTAATTCCTTAATTTAAATTGTAAAATAGGTTTTTTTTAGTTTTTTTTACAATTAAATTAATTCCTTAATTTAAATTGTAAAATAGGTTTTTTTTTAGTTTTTAACAATTAAACTAATTCCTTAATTTAAATTGTTAAAATAGGTATTTTTTAGTAAATATTTAATTTAATTTATTAATTAATTTTCACTTAAAATTTTGTTTTTGTTAAATGGTTTAATTAATCAGGGTGTGGAAATAGGATGTTAGGGATTTTCAGTATTAACATAAATATTAAGTTTTTATTTTTGTATCATTTTAATATTTTTTAATAATAAATAGTTTATATATTAATTTGTTTTTATGAAATTTTACTAATGGGATTTTATTGAGGATGAGGTATTTTTGAATTTTATAAACTGTTGGGTTTATGATTTATTTTTCAGAAAGCACTTTTTAAATTGGGATAAAAATTGGATTCTTTTGGAAAAAATTGAGGGATAATTTATGGTTTTTAGCATAATAACACTTTGGATTTTATTCTTTTTTTTTCTATAGAAATTCAAGTTATTTTATGTGGGATATCTAAGGGATTTTTAGGATTTTAATTTTGGGATAAAGCTCTTAGTCCGAGAGCCTAAATAAAGGATGAGATAAGGGATAGAACTCTTGATATCCGAGAGTATAAATAAAAGGATTAAGGGATAAAGCTCTTGGTCCGAGAGTCTAAATAAGGGATAGGGGATAAGGATTTAGGGATAGCACTCTTGATATTCGAGAGTATAAATAAAAGGATTAAGGGATAAAACTCTTCCTCCGAGAGTCTAAATAATGGATAGGGATTTAAGGGATTTAGGGATAGGATTCGGGATTTAGGAATAGGATTAGGGGGTAGGAATAGGGGAGGTGAACTACGGTTACTCTGATCCTTCATTTTGAGGGTACGTAGGCATAGGGTTACAAACCAACCCTAGCGAGTATAATTAGGAAAAAACTTAGGTTTTCTTTTCATTTAGACAAACAAACATGCCCTAAACTCAAAGGTGGATCCCATTGAGTACAATGGAAGTAAGGGGTGCCTAACACCTTCCCTTTACTTAACCGACTCCCGAACCGTAGGAATCTCTACCTTAGGATTAGGATATTAGGTTTATCATTATTTTCCTTTAAAAAATATGGTGGCGACTCGAATATTTTTGTCGGACGCGACACTAAAAACAACTCAAATAATAAAAACAAGCAGTTTTCAGAAAATACACTGCACAACACTCTTGCATTCTCTCTATCCCTTCTAAAAAAAATCATCACGTCATGCAGATTGCTTGTTTTAAACCCCATTGAAACATACGATCCGATGCCTTCTCCCAACTTTGAATTCCCGATATTTGAGGCTTAAGAAGAAAATGACGAAGAAATTCTAGAAGAGATTTCCCAATTACTCTGACAAGAGGAAAAGTTCATTGAACCTCACAAGGAGCCATTGGAAACAGTCAACCTGGGTTCAGAAGAAGAGAGAAAAGAAGTCAAGATTGGGGCACTACTCAGTTCCACCGTTAAAGAAAGTTTGATAAAGCTTCTCAAAAGGTTTCCCGATGTATTCGCTTGGTCCTATCAGGACATGTCAGGGTCGGATACCAGCATCGTGGAACATCATCTACCGTTAAGATCAGAATGTCTGCCAGTAAAGCAAAGGTTGAGAAGGACTCATCCAGACATGGCCATCAAAATCAAAGAGGAAGTACAGAAACAGATTGACGCGGGTTTTCTCGTCACATCAGAATATCCTCAATGGTTAGCCAACATAGTACCAGTTTCGAAAAAGGACGGAAAGGTCAGAATGTGGGTAGACTACAGGGATCTAAACAAAGCCAGTCCAAAGGATGACTTTCCCCTACCACACATAGACATGCTGGTAGACAGTATAACAAAGTTCAAAATATTCTCCTTCATGGATGGATTCTCGGGCTATAATCAAATCAAAATGATGCCGAAATACATGGAGAAAACTTCCTTTATCACCCCATGGGGCACTTTTTGTTACAAAGTAATGTCGTTTGGTTTGAAGAACGTCGGGGCAACCTATCAAAGGGCCATGACTACTCTGTTTCATGACATGATACACAAAGAAATAGAAGTGTATGTCTATGATATGATCGCCAAATCTAAAACAGAAGAGGAGCATGTGACCCACCAGTCAAAACTATTCGAGCGTCTGAGAAAGTACAAACTCCGCTTGAATCCCAATAAGTGTACATTCCGTGTTCGCTCAGGAAAACTTTTAGGGTTCATCGTCAGCCAGAAAGGAATTGAGGTTGATCCTGACAAGGTCAAGGCCATTCAAGAAATACCTTCTCCAAAGACTGAAAAACAAGTCAGAGGATTCTTGGGACGTTTGAATTACATTTCTAGATTCATATTCCTCATGACCGCGACATGCGCGCCAATCTTCAAATTACTCAAAAAGAATCAGGACTATGTTTGGACAGAAGACTGCCAAACTGCCTTTGACAGTATCAAGGAATACTTGTTGAACCCATCGATTCTATCACCTCCAGTAGAGGGAAGACCGTTGATTATCTATTTAACAGTTTTGGAAGACTCCATGGGTTGTGTAATTGGCCAGCAAGACGAAACCAAAAGGAAAGAGTCTGACATTTACTATTTGAGCAAGAAATTCACCGACTGCAAGACTCGGTACACTATGCTTGAGAAAACTTGTTGTGTTTTATCTTGGGTAGAAAAACGTCTTCGCCAGTATATGATGCGTCACACTACTTAGTTAATCTCCAAAATGGATCCAATCAAGTATGTCTTTGAAAAGCCTGCTCTCACGGGAAGGATTGCCCGTTGGCAGATGTTGTTATCAGAATACGACATCAAGTACCATGCTCAGAAAGCCGTCAAAGGAAGTATTTTAGCCGATCATTTGGCTCATCAACCGATTGATGATCAAGAATCAACCGGGTTTGACTTCCCAGATGAAGATGTCATGTACTTGAAAATGAAAGATTGCGATGAACCGCTATCCAGCGAAGGGCCAAAACCAGGTTCCCAATGGGGACTAATATTTTACAGAGCTGTCAACACTTATGGAAACGGAATTGAGGCAATCATCGTGATACCTCAGGGTACCCATATTCCTTTCACTGCCAGATTAACATTCAAGTGTACAAACAACGAGGCCGAATACAAAGCTTGTATCATGGGTCTCGAAGAAGCAATTGATTTAAGGATTAAGAACTTCGATGTGATGGAGACTCAGCCGTAGTTATCAATCAGATCAATGGAGATTGGAACACATACCAATTTGGATTGATTCCTTACAAAGATTACGCAAGAAGGTTGTTACCATTCTTCAACAGAATCAAGTTTCATCATATCCCTCCTGAAGAGAATCACATGGTTGATGCATTAGCCACCCTATCCTCCATGATTAGTGTAGGTCAATGGAACTACGTACCTAAGGTTGACATAATACGCCTTGAACGACCCGCTTACATCTTCACGATTGAAGCAGTCATAGACGACAAACCTTGGTATCACGATGTCAAATGCTTCCTTCAGAAACAAGAGTACCCGCCTGGGGCATCAAGAAAAGACAGGAAGACCCTCAGAAGACTGGCTGGCAGCTTCTTCCTGAGCGGTGATACACTCTATAAGAGAAGCTTTGACATGGTCTTACTCTGATGCATAGACAGACTAGAAGCAAACATGTTGATAAATGAAATTCATGAAGGATCCTTTGGCACTCATGCCAACTGACACACAATGGCGAGAAAAATTCTAAGAGCAGGATACTATTGGTTGACCATGGAATCCAACTGCTACAAGTACATCAGGAAGTGTCACAAGTGTCAGATATACTCAGACAAAATCCATGTACCGCCAACGCATCTCAAAGTTCTTTCTTCCCCATGGCCTTTTTCCATATGGGGAATCGATATGATTGGCCTGATTGAACCCAAGGCTTCGAACGGACATCGGTTCATCCTGGTAGCCATTGATTACTTCACCAAGTGGGTCGAAGCAGCGTCATACGCCAATGTAACCTGACAAGTGGTTGTCTGATTCATCAAAAACAATCTCATTTGTCGTTATGGTGTTCCAAGCCAGATCATTACCGATAATGGATCTAACTTGAACAACAAGGTGATGAAAGAGTTGTGCACTGAGTTCAAGATCGAACACCATAACTAATCTCCCTACCGACCAAAGATGAACGGAGCGGTAGAAGCAGCTAACAAGAACATCAAGAAGATTGTTCAAAAGATGGTTGTAACCTACAAAGACTGGCACGAGATGCTACCCTTTGCTCTTCACGGTTATCGAACATCTGTCCGCACTTCAACAGGGGCAACCTCTTTCTCCTTAGTATATGGCATGGAGGCAGTGCTTCCCATAGAAGTGGAGATTCCATCAATCCGGGTATTGATGAAAGCTAAGTTAACAGAAGCTGAATGGTGTCAAAGTCGACACGACGAACTGAATTTGATCGAAGAAAAGCGAATAACAGCATTGTGCCATGGTCAGTTATATCAACAAAGGATGAAGAAGGCGTTTGACAAAAAGGTTTGACCTCACATCTTCAGGAAAGGAGACCTCGTGCTCAAGAAGATACAATCATTTCTCACTGATTCCCGGGGCAAATGGACTCCGAATTATGATCGCCCGTATGTGGTCAAGAAAGCTTTCTCAGGCAGCGCCTTGAGACTTGCAACCATGGATGGAGAAGAGTTTGCCTATCCCACAAATGTTGATGTAGTCAAGAAATACTTCGCCTAAATAAAAAAAAAGAGAAAAAAAAACGTCTCGGTGGATTGAAAACCCGAAACAGCGGATTGGAAATCTCCCGTTGGATTGGAAATCTCAAAGTACAATCTAGGCAAAAGTTAGGGACTCATGGCAAGTAACTACGTGCAACAAAGGGGCAAATCCCTCAGCAGCAGTCATGCCATCCATCAGGAAAACTCTAGTCAAGGTCATCTTCGACAGAAGCTCAGGATGTCCAGAATTCAAAGTTGATAGAATGATAGTGGTCGTTATGTTTCAATGTAGCCCTTTTCCCTTAAATTACCATTTTCTAAACTTTGTAAATACTCCATGGAATCACGCGCTTGGCTGATTTCCATCCTATCAATAAAATTTGAGCCCTAGGGATTTTGTTTGCAATTCTTATTTGTTTTAGCTTTACAGAACGACATTTTAACTTGATTAACGATTCTTTAAATAAAACAAAAATGATTTTACTTGTCAAATTTTTTCAGCTTTAAAATAAAAATGGCAATTTCTTTTGACTGTTGAACATCAAAAGAACATCGATCGCTTCTCCGAAAGCAGTTGAGCTTCAAAGTGCATAATCAAAGTGCTCCTTCTCGAATCGGTACACCTGAATGAAGGATCAGCAGTATCAGATGCGAATGTTTCATCTGACATCCCCGACATAGTTCTTATCTCCTAAGTCCGACTAATGTTGTTCCCCACGGGGACTATCTTTCCTAATCAAGGCAGAATTGCTATCTTGGACCAAGTGATACTTTTTATCCCCCACAGTGGCCGAATATCCAGTCGTGTTCATCCGTTAGTCTGTATGTTGCGTCAGTTTTGTCAGCATATACATACATACATCATGCATTATTTAATTACATTCATGTTCATATTGCATCACTATCACTCTAGTCGGTCTTATCCCCTAGTGTTAAAAGTCCTCTCAATCGAGTGGTCAGTTCTTTCCTCGTCAGGAAATGTTTTGTCTGAACAATCTCTCTCCCCAGTTTATTTCTGGATGGAGACGGTCCTCGACCACTTTGATAACTTGAACCTCTGAAAGACAAGAAGACCTTCGACAAATATCACTCTTCGCCATTGAAGATGATATCTTCGCTTTCCCGTATTAAGGAAAATCCCCAGAGAAAGCCTCACAACTTAAGACTCTCAGCAACACATTGATTTTTCTCCCCAAGAAAGTCAATGATAATGAAGTCATCTGCACCTCAAAAAATTAATTACATGGCATTTCTTCGAAAGGATCTCAAGGAAAAGTATGATGTAATATCCCCAAGTAAAGAGCAGTCTCTCAAGAGACTCGTTTACCCCAGTAGAGTCAACAAATGGCATCTCCAACAGAGAAGTTTGTACACCTCTACAGCTTAGACGAATGGGTTTCCCCAGCAAGTCTGACATCAAAAGTTTTTTCCATCAAATGGAATCTCCCCAGGAAAATTCAGCGAGAAGTTTGAGGAAAACCGCAACAAATAACGTCCCTTGTCAAGAAAGTTTATTGACAAAAGAAACTGAGACTAGTTCCTTGGCTGAAGGCCAGGATCGAGGGGAAGTTTATATCAGAAACTGAGACCAGTTCCTTGGCTAAAGACCAGGATCGAGGGGAAGTTTATATCAGAAATTAAGACCAGTTCCTTGGTAGGAAACCAGGATTGAGGGGAAGTTTATTTCAGAAACTGAGACCAATTCCTTGGCTGAATACCAGTATCGAGGGGAAGTTTTTACCTTTTCTAAGCATCATTGCTTAGTAAAAGAAGATGGATGAGCAAGCAACCATTCATAATCACCATCAAAATTTTGGGTATTCCGATATTTAATCCTCTTGCACCCTGAATGCCCGAATACCTTCGCCATTCACACCTTCGGGTCCAAGAAGATTAAATAAGGGCATCTGTCATACCCCAAATTTTAACCACTAAGATTTCCAATCATTGTGCAAATCATCATCACAATATGGATGTGCCTTCATGCCTCATCAATCTCCTCAAGGACTGTTGAGCATTCACCACAAACAAGAATTAGGGTTTTAAGCCCTCTCAGAGCCTTAGACAAAGGATCAATCAAGAAATGACATAATCTTCAACTTGTCTAACCTCTCAAACACCTATAAAGGATCCAAAGGAGTCCCATATCAAGAATCGAGCACAAAGTTGCCACATTCCAAATGGATCAAGCTCGAGATCGCCAGTGTCACTAAATTAGGGTTTTCGTCTACTAAGGCCTCCAGATGGAAATTTTCCTCTGGGCATGAGCCAATGCTTCAAACAACAACCCAAGATACTCTAAGGGACCTCATGGACCCAATCGTCAAGTCAATTTAGCCTCAGGGGATGCATTTACCAAAAATTAGGAATTAGGGTTTCTTGACCTAATTCACCCCTAAGTTGACTTTTGGGACCAAACATGAGTCAAGACCTCAAGACATGATTTGAGGGTCTCCAATACACTACATTTATCCATTTGCAACAATTGATTAATCCAAGAAGCTTGATCTACAAATTTCAATTTCATCAGGACCACAATTAGGGTTTCGAGGGAAAAGTCAACTGTACCTTTGACTTTTGACCCAGACATGCTCCCAAACCTTGGGACATGAGTCAATACATCCTATAACACCTATGGAATCCATCCATTAGGTTTGATTTAGGTCAAGGAATTAATTTCATAGAGGATCGCGCAGTTTAAATCTCATATGCTGAAAAAGTCAACTGTACAAAAAGTCAAAGTTTGACTTTTTGTTTTTTTGGTCAACCAAGGTTCCTTAACCCTAAAAAATATTAATATGTGATTTAAATCATCATTCATCAAGAAAAATCAAAGAAAGTGAGTTAACTTGTAAAAGGGGTAACCATAAAAAACTTAGAATTTTTCTAAAGTTATGGAACAAAGTGGCTAGGGTACCAACTTCCAAGGATCATAACTTGATATTCAAGCAACCATTTTGGATGATCCAAAGCTGGATTTGTAGCTCTCATGGCATACTTTAAAAGCTTCAACTACAGCTCATTCCAATTCCTCATGGATTTTAAGTTATGGAGTGATCAAAATGGCTGAAAACATGAAAATGACACTTTTCCAACACGTAGTGAAATTTTCACTAAGTCAAAATCTGCCTTACTTTTTCCAAAATGTAGGGACATTTTTCACCTTGATCCAAGTCAAACCAGGTCTAGGGGTGGACATCAAAGTTAAATTATGCCATGAGGGCTTCCCAACAAGTACCAGATCATCTCCAAATTCCATTTGAGCAAGGAGATACAACCCTTGAAACATGGCATCATGAACTGATTTTTTCAAGACAGATTTGGCAGATTTTGTACATTTTGCTCGATTTGTCCAAATCTGATAAATCCAAGCCTTGTCATCAATTTGGACACATCTGAGGATCAAATCCAAGGGGGATGATCTGATCTCCAAACCTCCAAAGTCCAAAAATCTACAAGTAGCATGCCAAACCTAACATAGCTAAAAAGGTACCAAGACTCCAATTTTGTTGCAATGCATTTAATGGATATACCAAGGTGGCATGGACTGACACATTCTTAACTGAATGAGTCAAGGATAAGCTCTGAATCAAAGAACCATAGGCCTATGCCCTAACCTCTAGTCAATGGCTAGAGGAGACATGAGATTCCATTTGATCACCATTGGCCAACAGCCTGCTGTAGTTGCCACACACTATTGCTTGCAAAACAAACTTGCTCTACTATAAATAGAGCTCATTTGTGCTCAGTTTGAGTACACCAAAGCAACCAAACTGATGCTTTCCACAAAATCCATCTCTTTAGGCCAAAATGCCTTCTTTAGCAAGGTATCTGTGAGTTTTTGAGTTAGAGAGCATTTCCATCAAAGCTTATGATCCAAACACATCCAATATGTCATATCTAAGTTGTCTAAACTCTCATATGTGACCTGTAACACCAAAATCACAAAGTCCCATCTCAAAACCTCAAAATTGGACTTTTTGCATTTTTCAAGCCATGTCTTGATTCAGTCACTTTCAAAACTAGATAAAACCTCAAACACACTCCAAATATCATCCTAGAACTGTCCCAAATGGTTCCCCACATCTGGAACACCATTTGAGAGAGTTGTCATATTGGTCACTTTTGCCCCTTTTGCAAGAAAGGGCTCAAACTTGTTCTTGAGGATTCCAGCTGGTTCTAACAATTCTAAAAGCTTTTAAGGGATCAATTGAGAGTTTCCAAAGCATCAAATTACTTCTGGCACGAGAAACTTGGCAGATTGCACAACAAGCTCCAAGAGGTAAATGCATCATCACTTGAATTTTCTAAATTATGCATTGCTTTGAAGGCCACTAATCATAAACATCTCATACATGTTATATATGTTGTGTTTGAACCAATTTTCCATGTAATGCTTGCTTGTACCATGTGTTAGTATAGAAAATGCAATTATAGGGCTATTTCAAAAACACTATCGGGTTTTTAAATAGGGACCTCACCTGAAAAAACCATCACCACCATTGGATTCCTTGGGAAATTCTAGGCCAGATGCATATAAATTTTGTCCCAATCCATGGAGAAATGAGAAAGTTATGGCCTTTACATTTTTGGTCCAAAACCTTGCCTTTGCCTTGGCCAGGCCTAAAACAAGGCATGCCTTATGTATTTCTAGAGTGGCTTTGATACACGGATGTATCACCACCCCAGTGGTAGAAGGCGCGCACTGCATCCTTGAGGTCTGGGGTTCGAATCCCCCTCGCCCCAGGCCCATTTTTACCACTTTTTCCACTTTTTTAATATTTTTCATATTATTTTTAATGATTTTGAAAATTAATTTCTCTCTCACGTTTAATCATTTTTTATTGGTTCTTTTTGCAAAAAATCACAAAAAATGTTAAAATATTTTATTCCACAAAAAAATCCAATTTATATTATTTATTTAATATAATTAGAATTTTTGTAATTAATTTCATTTTAATTATTTTTAAACATTTTTTAAATGAAATTCACACTTTGATCTTTCAAAATTAATTGGATTTTAAGCTTTCATATGATTAAACTTGATTTTCCAAAATATTTTCCAAAGTGTATAACTTGTTTTTGAATATAATTGATATTTTATCATTTATTATTTAAATTACCTTTGAAAAATGCCATTTTAATTAAAAAATTAGGGTTTCTTTGATGTTCACCCTAACAAATCTTTTTCAAACACTCATGGGCCTCTAATAGAGTGTAAGACCCAACCCCCTTTTAACCAAAACCATTTTGGGCCTCAGATATTGTATAAGTCCCTCTGCATTAAAAAAAATCTCGACGCGATCGCCATTTCAAAACAAAAATCATCTGGGCCTCCCCTCGTGTTGTAAGTCCCATCTTTCTTTTTTAAAACACTTTTGGGCCTCTCCTTGAGTTGTAAGACCCATCCCTCTGTACAGAAAACCTCTTTGGGCCTCAGTCATTGTATAAGTCCCGATATGATCTTCAAAACAACGGTGCGATCATTGTCAAACCATGGGCCTCTCCTTGAGTATAAGCCCCAACAGTCTTTTCAAAAACAACTTCCCCTTTTGATTTAGATTCAAATATGTAGTTGTTATTAAAACTATCTTTAATTTCTTTGAAACACTAACAATACAGCATGAAAGCTTGCTCGCTTATAAGTTTTTATCTGCTTTCATTTACTCGCTTTCATATAAATATAACTGTATTGTGGGAAGCTGTGCACGGTTAGTCTTGTTTCATATCCTTTTAAAAACTTGTCATATATCAACTGTATATATACTAGTATAGTTATTTAGAGTTTTCCCCAGCAACTAGGTCTAGAACTAGGTAAAGCCAGTTGGCCACTCTTGGATACAGTCAAAACTAGATCCCCATAGGATTTCCAGATACAGTATTGCCTTCTCTTGGGCTTAAACAATATGGAACAAAGAGAAAGGCAATATTCTTCGTGAACCTTTTCTCATACTGTCACCCCTAGAAATTGTCAAAGAAATTCTACTTCCCAGAGTTGATCTATTCTCGGTGAATAGCATCTCTTGAGTTTCTTCAAACCTCAGAACTTTCACTAAATGATCTATTCTCGGTGAATAGAATTTCTTGAAATTTTCTTGGTTTGGGACCCACAGGCTTCCTAAAAACATCCTCGCCTCCTCTTGGGCTTTATACAAGGACCCTCCGGCTTCTTAGAAGTTCTCATGCCTTCTCTTGGGCTTAATCCAAGAACCCTGACGACCTCTTGCAGGTATAAGACAAAATTTAGTCATCCTTTGATAGAGCAGTCTTTACAGTGTCAAAATCTCAGACCAATTTAGGGTTGATTCTCATTCCTTAATACACCTGCCTCTTCTTGGAGGAATTATACAAAAGATAAAACTCTTCCATACCAGTAGACTTGGACAGTCTAGATCCCCTCTTGAGTCTCAAAGACACTCTCAAGTTCCATAGAAACATAGGAAGAAACCCCGGCCATTCTGGATAAATCCCCACTGAGTTAAAATCCAGACTCTCTCAGTCAAACCTTTAGCCTCAGTCTTGGGCTTTGAACAAGATATAGATAAACCTTTTAGCTTCAATATTGGGCTTTGAACAAGACACCAAAACATCTTTTTCCTCCCATAGAATAGGAGGAACTACGATTGCTCTGATTTCCCTGTTTCGTTTAAACGGGAATACATAAGCATAAGATTGCAAAATCTTAGCGAGCATACTAATCAAAACTCTAGGTCCAATACCTTCATACCAATTAAAACTTAGGTCCAGTACCTTACCAAAAACATCGGGAAAACCCGAACATCAACATCAACTCACTCACTCACTCATACTTCCCAAGAAACTTTCCCAACCCATTAACAGATAAACACCATCAAGTATAAAGCGAAACCTAAAGCAAATATCCTGTGGATAACCACATATAGGATGGGTAATTGACAACTCCCCATTGTATGACTTGACCCGGACCCCCAATCTCTTTTAAGCGTTTGTTCAATTAAATAATCGCATGCAAGGTTAGTTTTAGATAGCTTCCCTTTCCCTTCCAGCTTCATGGGATAAATAAGAAATCAGAAAGTAGCACCCCTTTCTCCTCGAGGAGGAAAACCCAAACTTCATATATAAGGTGGCCGCGTCACCGACAAAAATCGCTCGCTACACAAGTTCTGAAGACTCTTAAGTTTGTTATGCTAAACGAAGATCTGAGATTTTGAAGACTTAGGTTCTGAAGTTACAAGTATTGATATCTCTACAAGCTTCATCAAATACACATCTGAAGCCTATGAAGATTATAAGACAGAAGAATGGTTTACGTTTTCAATGAATATAATAGTACAAAATAGTATGTGACCTCTACCAAGATTAGGTGGCGCAAGGAAAACTTTTTGTATTATGATATGACCATTCCTGAAAGTGAAAGTTGGGATATTACAGTTAGAATATGTTTCCAATTATTCCCTCCAACGGATCTATTCTCAAGTCTAATTTATTAAAGATCTAAAGACGTGAAGAAACGTAGAACGAAAGCCGAGTTGCTTACAAGCTGCTAGAGTGCTGCTAATGAGCTACCCGTGAGCCAGAAATACAAAGCCGATGTAGCTGGTGCTACAAGCTAAGTGAAATACTAAATACCCAAGTGCAAAATGCTTCAAGAGCAGGAAAGAAAATTGAAATTCTAGCATGCATATCACAAATGTCCTAACAACATGTCAAGACATTGATCTCTGCATCATTTTAAAAACAAGGACAGAATAATCAAGCTGATACTCAGAATATCGGCAACAGAGTCACGATAGATGTTTCTACATCTGTCATAACATTTTAATCAATAAGCAAATACTGAATTGTAAATTTGCAGATGATAAATAACACAAGATATATTAACTCAATTCGGTGCACTTCACCTACATCTGGGGGCTACCAAGCCAAGAAGAAGAATCCACTATCAGTAGTATAGTTTTATGTAAACAACTCTGGTTTACAGTAAAAAAACCTCTAGTTTACAATAAACAACCTCTGGTTTACCTATCGCTACCCAATGAAAACTTTATCATTAGAAGTCCCATTTAATTGATAAGAGAAACCCATCTCACTCCCTTAATCACATCCTATGATATCTAACAATTATAGTCACAATAATTGCATCATCATACTTGAAAGAATTCTCTTTCAATGTAAAGTTCAGCCAATCACTCTCGACTAAAAAACCTACTTGGATTTGCTTCAAAGCTTCATCCAAGAACAATATACAATTCATTACCTCAAGGCTTCTGAATTTGTATAAACACCTATGTCTACCACAATGTATTCAACCGATACAAAGAGAGACTTACAACACAAGAAAGCCTACGACTCTCAAAACCCTAAACCCTTATTTCCCTTTACAAAATTGTTACAAGATATTAGTTAAACAACCCTAGGTCTAAGTCTTCTTTTATAACCTTCAGCTATCTTGGGCTTTAAATCTTCTATCCTTGATCCACTGCCAAACGCGCCTTGAATCTTGGAACAAAATTAAAAACAAAACCTGTTGTGACAGTCAAGATGTCGAGTCTTCATGCTGGAATATCTCATCCGACATCTTTGTTTTCTGGCATAATTCTTAATGTTTGATCATCTTGGTCTTCATCAAGTTTTACCAAAATTTAGTCAAACCACATGAGCTTTCAATCTCCCCCTTTTGACAAATTTTGGCTAAAACTCCTTCTGCACAATAAACCCATGGTGAGTGAAGTTGAAAAAGGTCCTAAAAGGAGGATGAGATTCCTAAAGAAGCTAGAAGGAAGTCAGAAAGGGTTGATCAAGGAACACTCCCCTCAAGCACACTCCTCCTCTAGAATGCTCCCCCTTACCAAGGAACCTATACTCCCTCACCTGAGTAACTCAGAAAACAGGACACGAATGTGTTCATAACTCAGATCACAAGACACGAAGGAAGGACTCAGAGAAGAACCTGAGACTCAGACAAGATGTCAAAACATCCTATCCAACATTCTTGCAAACCAACTGCAAGAACAGACTCAACCCTTGTACTTTTCTCCCCCTTTTTAGCCAAAAATTGACAATGATGCCCAAGACAGACCCATGCTCAAACTGAACATACCTAAAGGCGGATAAACCCCATGAGAACACAGTACAACAAAAAACCCAACCTGAGACAAGTCAAAGCTAAGAACCCCCTTTATATACCCGATCGGTTTCCTTAGGATGTGTCGCTCCCGAGGATTTGCATCAATGGTACAAACGCGAAAGTGGCACGGAAAACAGAGTCGCCAGAAATGTGTATTTATCCCAAGAGAGGGAAAGGAAACACTGCGTAAACCTGAAGGGAAGGAAAAAAGCATGGTCTCGCGACCAAGAGAAATGGGTAAGGGAGTCGGTTACGCGAAGGGAAGGTGTTAGCACCCCACACGTCCATCGTACTCGACGGGATCCGCGCTTGTTGTCTCGATCAAAGGGTGTCGTCGTTTGGAGCTCCATTGCTACTGGAAAGGAAAAGGAACGGGAACGGAGAAGAGCAAAGAAACGAAGAAGAAGAGAAGAAGTGACTCGATAGGACATCTCTCGTCCTACCCCTACGTATTCCCTCGTGCAATGGGAAAGTCAGAGTCAACGTAGTTCGGACACGAACTAAGGAGGAAGGTTGTTCGCCAAGACATCGCCGTCTTGTGCCTACGTATCCTCAATCGGAAGAGAAAGAGGAAATCAGAGCAGTCGTAGTTCGACCTAACGAGGTCGGTTAGTGTTTTTTATGAGCGACGTTAGATTCGCGTCCGGCAGTTAGGGTCGATGCCTGTTTGCGACGAGACGGGAGTAACGTGCCCTTTTCTGAAAATGAGTTGAGATTAACGATCCCGAAGAATGAAAAAGGTTTGAGTTTGTTTTTGTGTTTTTTAGATAGAAGTGGATTGAAGTTAGTTCGTAACTTGCATTGCACTGAAGTCTATGAGGTAGGAACGAATGTTTAGCAAATCGTTCCAAGATGGAACGTCCACCAAACACTCTAGAAAAATGAGAGGAAACCCATCATTCCTCACTTCCCACATGCAAGGCTCATGCGCAATACACGTTAATTTTATTAAGTGTTTTAGAAGTGTTATGAGAGGAGAAGAGAAGACTCAAAGGAAAAGAAAAAACACTAAGGGGAATTCTATCCTAATAATGTCATGCAAAGGTGGCCCTATAGTTGAGTTTTAAAAGGGAAACATCTACCTAAGTTAGCATGCAAAGGGAAGCCTAATGCTAATCCTACTCCAAGCTTAATCAGAAATTAAGTTGGACTAGGTAGCTCTAAGGGAGTGAATCCAAGACTTGAACAAGTCTTGAGACTCAAGGGAAGAGAAGGAGTGAAAGAGACGAAGAAGAAAGAGAGGTAAAGATGAGAAAATAAAACGGGGCAACAAGCGCACCAAACACATCATACTCAATTCATATCATTAATCATGCTTCAAAAGATCACACATGAAAGCTCAAGTAAGCAAGTAAAAGCAAACAAGAAAGGATGCGAGCAAACTTGCATAAGAAGCACAATTAAACAACATTGAACCTCACACAAAGATGACATGAATAAGGTAAGATGAAAGAGGACCCAAGTCAGAATTCAGGTCATGCCAAAGGTCAATCAATTCACACATTAGAAAATGGCATCAAGAGCATCAAGTATGTATCTCAACCATATTGCACAATTTAAACATTGAGCAAAACAAACATGCGCAAGCAACCATGGAGACAAACAACAATCGAGCATCATATGTCCAGCAAGTTGAGCATTAACCAAGAATTAACACACATCAAATGTGTGTGCATTATGTTCATCGCATCAATTAGTCAACAATGCAAACATAAACATTCATCGATGAAAATCAAGAATCGCGTGTCGAAAAATTGTGTTCATGCAAAGGTGTGAGGTGCAGCAGCTCAAGAATGATCCACAATTCATCAACATATTAATCCATAAAGTTTAGACATGCAAGAGACCTCAAACATGCAAGAAAATGCAAGAAAAACACAATCTGCTTCAGTGGTAATTGATTACTCACCTAGGGTAATCGATTACTCAGTTGAAAATTGGCTAAAAACGTGAAAATTAGGCAGAGTAATCGATTACTCTGTTAGGGTAATCGATTACCAATGAAATAGAGGCAGAAATTCAACTTTGAAAAGCACTTTTCAGCAACCAATTACTTATCCAAACATCCAAATGATCATGTAACCAATAGTGCACGAAAATTAAGTTCAGTTACAATAATCAAACATCAATTAGATCCAACAGTCATCAACATTCACAATCAAGATCACCCAAATGAATCAAAACACCTCAAAATTCATAGATCTACATTGTATAAGTTGCAATTAAGCTAAAATGAGTATGGATCTGAAATTAACCAACCTACAAAGCTGAGATTTGCTTTGGTAAGCGTTGTAAACAGAAATGGATGAATTCGAGTAGAGAAATCCAAGATCCACAAGCTTCTTGCACTCAAAAGTTGAACATCCAAGCAAATAAGCAATAAAACTCCAAAATCACTTTCAATAATCACTTCTGAAAAAATCAGAACTAGATCCAAACGAAAATCCAAGTTGAAAAGCTGAAATGTAGTGATGATGAGAGGCCTTAGCTCAAGAATTAACAAGTTCCAATGAAGAACTTGTTATTCTCTATGAAGGAGCTTTGAGTGTGGTTGAAAATGGAGGTTGAGATTGAAAAAGTGAGAGAGAATTGAGAGAATTCTGAAAATTGAGAGTGGAAAAATGATCTAGGTCCTTGAGGTTTGGAATGAATTGGTTTAAATAACCCCTAGGTTAGGAGTTAAGTTTGGGTTGGGAGTGAGGTTAAGTGAGTGGAAATTGGGGTGAAATGTGAATTAGGAAAGAAAATTTGGAATTGGAGTGGAAAGAATTTGAATTTTGGGTGGAAAATGATGAAAGTATCAATTCTAGATCCTTCCCCCACGTGCACATGCCAAGCACATGATCACAAATGATGCAAACAGAATTTCCCAAATTTTGCCCAGAGTAACCGGTTACAGCATATCTGCTAACCGGTTACTCAGTTCAAAAATTAAAGAAATACGCAGAAAAACCAAAGGGTAACCGTTTATCAGATACGCTGTAACCGGTTACACAGTGCAAATTTTGAATTTTGGCGCCTTTTGGAGGGAAACTTGGAAGAGTGACTTCTGATAGCTGTTTTGAAACCCGTTAAATTTCCGAAACTCAAAACTTGATATTTCTACTGAGTAACACCTGAAAAAGAACACAAATTCTTGCTGACACCTCGGGATATCCAGCTGAAAATAATTGTCTGGTGGTGAATCGCTGATCAAAAAATGACTGCCAGAGCTTCTGATTGTCAACATGTCTAATGGGCAAAATAAATGCTCAAAAAGACTTTGAAAGCTATATGCTTGGCTCTGAACATTGTTGGAAATGATACTGGAACTGATGACGCCGTGAGCTGCTAAAAGATGCCTCGATCCCATGCCCAAAAGGACTATGTAAATGCAGAAATGACGATGCAAATGAAATGAAGCATAAGCCGAAAAGAGTTAGAAACAAGGGGGCAAATTTTGAGGTGTTACAGCTGCCCCTATTCAATCAACTTAGATCTGAAGGTATGATAGCAACGGCTTTCAGACATTCAAGGATACACGGAGATTGAATACCAAAAGAACCCTGAAATTTGCAAACTGTGGGGATAATGAAATGGAGTGCTTGCCAGCCGAAAGCGGGCTACCAATAAAATAATATGAGGACGGCCAAAAACGAACTCGAAAAGGAAGACCAAGCCGAACGTGGACTTCGCTGGGGATAAAGTGAAACAAACTCTTCTGAGTTATTCCATCTCTGCTGAGAAAGAGAACTGGGTTTCACGAAATAAGTCAGATGAGAACTGACTACCAGGCGAGAACTGGATTTACCAAAGAGATGTCAGGCGAGAACTGACTACCAGGCGAGAACTGGATTTCACGAAATAAGTCAAACGAGAACTGACTACCAGGCGAGAACTGGGTTTCACGAAATAAGTCAGACGAGAACTGACTACCAGGCGAGAACCGGATTTACCAAAGAGTTGTCAGGTGAGAACTGGATTTCACGAAATAAGTCAGACGAGAACTGACTACCAGGCGAGAACTGGGTTTCACGAAATAAGTCAGACGAGAACTGACTACCAGGCGAGAACTGGGTTTCACGAAATAAGTCAGACGAGAACTGACTACCAGGCGAGAACTGGGTTTACCAAAGAGATGTCAGGCGAGAACTGACTACTAGGCGAGAACATGGTTTACAAAATAAGTCAGACGAGAACTGACTACCAGGCGAGAACTGGGTTTAACGAAAGAGATTGGCCAATCAAAGGTAAACCCCTAACAAAGATACAGTCGTGAACCGAAAGGGTGAGAGGTAAAATCAACGGACTTACAACCCACAGATAAGATGACTCCACAGGGGAAAGGAGAAGTCTAAATAAAAGACTTTATCGGGGAGCACAGGTAGGATGAACACATCCCTCAGCGATCTCACCGAGGATAAACCAAAATCTCCTGAATTATGCCGTCTCTGCCGAGAAAGAGAACTGGAAATGAAAGTACCCTGAGTTATGCCATCTCTGCTGAGAAAGAGAACTGGCAAACAAAATATCCAGAATTAGGCCATCTCTGCTGAGAAAGAGAACTGGCAAACCAAATATCCAGAATTATTCCATCTCTGCTGAGAAAGAGAACTGGCAAACAAAATATCCAGAATTATGCCATCTCTGCTGAGAAAGAGAACTGGCAAACAAAATATTCAGAATTATGCCATCTCTGCTGAGAAAGAGAACTAGAAAACAAAAGTACCAAACCTGGCTTATGCTTCAAATGCACATGTTTGAATTTTTCTATGGCGTAATGCTCCATACGAAATGGAAATGCTACGCGTTTGGGAGGATGCCATGCAAGAATGCTTATGCAATGCAAAAGGGATGCTTTAGCAAAATAAATGATGAAAAACGAAGGCAACTCCATGGGGATGACAAAATAAATTGTCCCCTGAGTCCAAGACCTCTGGTGAGAAGGATCATGTTGAATAACTCCTTTGATCGATAACTTGTGCTGGAGATGAAATCCCAAAAGAACATCCACTCTGCTGGGGATTATATATAACTCTTTGAAAAGGAAACCAAGACCTGCATCAGAAGAGTGCCAAATATCGCTTGGACTTAAAACCTGCTGGGGATGTCAACCATCATTGAACGAACCTGCGAGGATTACCACCAAACTCTGCTTGGGGAGACACATCACAAGTACTAGACCTGCTGGGGCCACCATTGAACTGAACCCGCTGCTGGGAAATGACTTCGTCCTTATCCTGCTGTTGCTGGTGAAAACACATTTCCTGACTTACAGAGGGGAAAAGACACCAATACCCTGTGGGGAAGACAACATCTTTATCTCAGGAATACGTTCCACAAATCTCCTGTGGTAACAAAACAATATCCTCCCTAAAGCGATCCACTTTAGATGCTGGCTAAGGCACAATCATTTTGTACCCTGACTGGGGAGAGTGACAGTCTGATGAGGATGATGAAACCTCAATGCTAGGGAGAATACCCTGCTGGGGAGAAAAGTCATGAAACCTGCCGAGGGATATCATTGAGCTTAACCTGCTGTTGGAGGAAAGAATTTACCCTGCTGGGGATTAGAGCATGTCGTTGCTGACGGAAATACCCTTCCTAACCTACTAAGGAAAGTGAGTACCAGGCTCTGTGGGGAAAATAAAATCTTTTCAAAGACATCCAACACATCTCCTGCTGGAGATACAACTGCATTCACCTCGGAGCAATCCACTTTAACTGCTTGCTAGGGAATAATAGAGCCAACCATGACTTCGGCCGGGGAAAACAATCCTCTGTACTCTTGCTGGGGTGAACAAGCTCTACTGAGGATGATGAACTTTCAGTGCTGGGGAGATTAACTCTACTGGGGAGAAACAATCTTGCCACCCCGCCTGACCTGCCTTTAGAATCATAAACAGCTCTTTGAACTCCCCACTTGCCCCAGACCACCAGGTCCAAAGGAAGAAATTATCTCAAGAGGATTTTATAGAAGACCGGGCCTTCACACTACCCCAGGGTCTTCAAACTCTTGGAGAGATTTATCAGATCTCGACGCAACTGCCTCAGACTTCATAATCCATGAAGTAGATTACCTCGAAAGGAATTGTAATGACTTGAAAATACTCTGCCCCAGTATTTTGAACCTTGAAGAGGTACTTTCAATTAACCGTCTTCCGGAGTGGACAACTTCTCATGCTCTAGAGGTGGCCTGCCCCAAGTCTTGAAGAAACTTTTCCCTTGACTGATCTTACAGAGATTTGTCAAATCGACCTGATTGCCCCTGTTTGGTTGCTTTAGGGAGAGTTTTCAATGTGACTGCTCCAGATTGGCTGCATCTTATCACCATTTATCGAGAATCTCTAGGCTGCACACAGTCTCTTGGCCACATACCCCTTGACATGACTGTCCTTCGGAGTTTTCACCATCTCAACTTGGCGTGATCGAGCTTCTCAACTGATGTTCATCATGTAAGCTTCTTTGATGTCAAACACATGCGAGCAGAAAATGTTTATTATGAGAATGACAATTCTAATGCAACACCCGTGTTAACCTTGAAGTTTTATTGAAAATGCGTCGCCAAGCCTTGTGAACGAATCACTAGCTGGGATGCGACATTGATTTTTGAATGGGAAATAATACGCACATGCAATACCAACAAAAATCTTATTAGCATAACCCATAGGAGTCAGGAACGCTATCTCGCTGAAGTACACTTTCAGATAAAACCCTGTTTCAATTAGGACTTTTGAGGGTTGTAACATGGCCTGGTTCACGGTTTTGAGAAAAAGGATTTATGGCTCAAAATTTATCGGTGCCCACCCACTCTTCGTGATGTTCTCTAGTCCTACGTTCAGCTAATCTGACATAAGCGCTCACCTCTCGAAAGGTTTTATGATCCTTAAGGAACCCATGCAATCGATGGTTTGAGACCTAATGAGGTTTTAGAATAACAGTCACCCCTTTTGTCTTTTGTGTCTGTAGCCACACGACTTTGTTCTTATCGGAGGATTTTTCTCTTGATCATCCTTTTCCGCTTTTCGCTTTTTTTTTTCTTTTTTTTCTTTTTTTTTATTTCCCTAATTTTTCCTGGACTGATTCTTTTGAGCTTTTCGATTTTTGAAGTCTAGCGGGATGCCCTAACTTTTGCCTAAGTCGCTTGTTCTCAAGTTTCGACTTAGCGGGCTTTCTCTCTTCTTTTTGAACAAATCGTGTGACACCATTTTGTCTGACTTGCTGGAAAGGGTCGTGACTACCTCACTCCTTGATTGTTGATGGATAACCATTGTGGTTTCATATCCTTTGACCTCCTGATATGTGAGGAAAGGAAGGTAATGGATCCTCAGATACGCACTCCTTTTGCAATTTGAACGCTCGGTCAAACTAACTGACGCCTACCCTGCCCCAGGTTAAGATTGAGGGTTTTTTTGTTTCTAGAAAGAAACTCCTACTTCAAGGCTCAAAGGGGTTAACGAGGGACTATCTCCCTTATTTCTCCAGTGTTTAGGGATTTGAAACAATGCCTGTACATCCTCAACAGGGTTTTATCCAAAGGCACCTAACCGAAGATTTTGCGTTTTTACCTCATCATCCTCCCTCAAGAGTTCTAGACAAGAAAGGTTGGTATTGCAGTGCATATAAACATGACATGAGTGCGGTAAAGTAAATTACTTCAAGAACAACACAACATTGCATTAACAGTATCATTCAACACACAAACAAGTTTTTACATGCAGACAGTGTTTAGACAAACAAATGAAAAACTACAAATGAAAATGCAGTGAAGAATCCGAAGATTGCCATTGTTGAGGAGACTTGTCTCCGTCTGGACTGATTGCTTTAGATGACATACTCGCAGTTCCAAGTGCCCACTTGGGAATCTTCGGTTGAAATGCATACCCTCCGCAGTGAAAGTAATGACCCCTGCATCAATCAGATCTTGCACGTTGTGCGGGAGCGTCTTACAATCCTCAGTTGAATGGCCCCATGCCCCAGCATGGTATCCACATCGAGCATTGGCATTAAACCCTGGCAGATATGGAGGAATGATCTGATCTGGTTTCCTTGGCACAATCAACCCTCTTTTAACCAACTCTGGCAATGTCTGACCATACAACTTTGGTAGTACAACAAACTGTCTGTTTCTTGGATTCCGTCGACCCGCTTGGGAACTATTCTGCTGTTGATTCCGATTTGCGTACTCCTCTGGCACATGCACTTTTCCCCTCAGACTTAATCGATGAGTAGGAAACAGTTGCAGACGTGGGGATTCTAAGACCAAGGACTGCAAGAAATGCCCCTGACTTGATGTATCTTTGGGAGAGGCAACGGGGATATCCACTTCTTTTTCAACAGCTAGAGTAGGACCACCTTGTATGTTTACGCCGCTCGGCGTGAATTCAATCTCCCTCGAATCGACCAAATCCTGTACGGCATGCTGAAAGGCCTTACAATTTTCACATTATGCCTCGGCGCACCCGAGTGGAAGTCACAACGGGCTCTTGCGTCATAACCCGGTGGGGGAGTACCAGAAAGAGGAGCCAGAGTCCTTTTCTATACCAATTGCAACTGAAGGAGATGCTGTAATAGCTGAGAATATGGCACTGGTGGAGTCTCAAAATGCCTATTCTGCTTAGGCGTAAATTGCAGCTGACGTGGAGAACGATTCTGTTGCTGTTGAGATACAGTCGGGACGGTCCCAGTGGCAATCTGCTCACTCTTTGGGAGGGATCCCTTAAATAATGGATGAGAGACAATTCCAGCCGCAGCTTCAGGCATGAGAGTATTATCTTTGCTTAGCACACCTCTCACAACCTCCATAACCAGACTCATCTGAGTCTTCAGTTGGTTGACCTCCTCCTTCAGCACTTTCTGGTCTTGAACCAAAGCTTGCATGCTCCCCATAAACTGCCCCATTTGGCTTCGTACTTCCCTTAATTCCGCTTGAATTTGATCCATGATCCGCTTCCAGCTTCTTTGAAGAGTTAAGTCTGAAATTCTGAAGAAGACTAGATCAGGATGAGAATAACCAGCTTCAAACACCTGTTATGCAAATGAGTATGCAATGCGAATTCCATGTTTGAATATTTCCAAGGAATCATTCTGCTTTGATTTAAGTTTTTGACAAAAGAACCGCAAGAAATAGACGGAAACGCTCAACAGCGAGTCTCAAAGTTATTATCCCTTGGAAATACAAGAACATGTATGCGAAAATGATGATGCAGATGCAACAGACATGGGATCAAGGCTTCCATAAAGCTTTGTACTACTGTGCCGCTGAATGGATAAGTTCAAAGGTTTGCTCTGAAGAGAATACCGGAATACCAAAATATCCAAATAACTAGAATATCAGGCTGACAAGTTCACACTGATAAGAGCACCAGAACACCAGGTAGGATGAAACTTAAGGTTACCTGCAAACCTGCAAACACCCGCCCATCTCACATGTGGGTACTAGAAAACCGAGGATCCTCGATATCACGGGCTCTCAGGTCGAGAAATGATGATACGTTCACCCTTTCTGGTTTGGCATCATCATCAATCGAGGAGGCCTCAACTGATTCCCCTAAAAGATAAGGTCATCCTATGCAAGTTCCCAACATTGGGTCCTCGGATCGAAAAGTGTAATGGGTTTGCCATTTCTGCTATGCCATTATCACATGTCGGGAGGAGAGGCGTTGTTAAGTCCTCGGAGAAATGGTCGCCAGAGTCGATAACTCTCTAGATCAACATTCTGATATGCGCAAGACACGCACGTCAGAATATCTCCCAAGATAGCCTCGTCTGGATGTGAATTTCATGAACACCAAACGTACCAAGACGGCGCGAAGGTCCCACTACTTTCCACTCTAGTCCTAAGTGTATGCTCAAGCCTGTGTATTGGGCTTATCTCTCAAAGAATACCCAACCTGCCAAACAGAAAATCCAGTACAGCACATCATAGTCCAGCATAATAATGAAATGCAATGCAATAAATGCGGTAAATACAGTAAAATAGTAAAACAAGAATACAGTAATACAGTAAAATAAAGCACAACAGTAAACACCCAATGAAAAAAAACAAACAAGCGCTAGGATTGACTCGCAAAAGGGGATGGACCAGCAAGAGGTCAACCAGAGATTCTGGGTTCGATCCCCAGTAGAGTCGCCAGCTGTCGCTCCCAAGGATTTGCATCCATGGTATAAACGCGAAAGCGGCGCGAAAAACATATTCGCCAGCAATGTGTATTTATCCCAAGAGAGGGAAAGGAAACACTGTGTAAACCTGAAAGGAAGGAAAAAAGCATGGTCTCGCGACCAAGAGAAACGGGTAAGGGAGTCGGTTACGCGAAGGGAAGGTGTTAGCACCCCACACGTCCATCGTACTCGACGGGATCCACACTTGTTGTCTCGATCAAAGGGTGTCGTCGTCTGGAGCTCCACTGCTACTGGAAAGGAAAAGGAACGGGAACGGAGAAGAGCAAAGAAACGAAGAAGAAAATAAGAAGAAGTGACTCGATAGGACATCTCTCGTCCTACGCCTACGTATTCCCTCGTGCAATGGGAAAGTCAGAGTCAACGTAGTTCGGACACGAACTAAGGGGGAAGGTTGCTCGCCAAGACATCGTCGTCTTGTGCCTACGTATCCTCAATCGGACGAGAAAGAGGAAATCAGAGCAGTCATAGTTCGACCTAACGAGGTCGGTTAGTGTTTTTTATGAGCGACGTTAGATTCGCGTCCGGCAGTTAGGGTCGGTGCCTGTTTACGACGAGACGGAAGTAACGTGCCCTTTTCTGAAAATGAGTTAAGATTAACGATCCCGAAGGATGAAAAAGGTTTGAGTTTGTTTTTGTGTTTTTTAGACAGAAGTGGATTAAAGTTAGTTCGTAACTTGCATTGCACCGAAGTCTATGAGGTAGGAACGAATGTTTAGCAAATCGTTCCAAGATGGAACGTCCACCAAACACTCTAGAAAAATGAGAGGAAACCCATCATTCCTCACTTCCCAAATGCAAGGCTCATGCGCAATACACGTTAATTTTATTAAGTGTTTTAGAAGTGTTATGAGATGAGAAGAGAAGACTCAAAGGAAAAGAAAAAACACTAAGGGGAATTCTATCATAATGTTGTCATACAAAGGTGGCCCTATAGTTGAGTTTGAAAAGGGAAACATCTACCTAAGTTAGCATGCAAAGGGAAGCCTAATGCTAATCCTACTCCAAGCTTAATCGGAAATTAAGTTGGACTAGGTAGCTCTAAGGGAGTGAATCCAAGACTTGAACAAGTCTTGAGACTCAAGGGAAGAGAAGGAGTGAAAGAGACGAAGAAGAAAGAGAGGTAAAGATGAGAAAATAAAACGGGGCAACAAGCGCACCAAACACATCATACTCAATTCATATCATCAATCATGCTTCAAAAGATCACACATGAAAGCTCAAGTAAGCAAGTAAAAGCAAACAAGAAAGGATACGAGCAAACTTGCATAAGAAGCACAATTAAACAACATTGAACCTCACACAAAGATGACATGAATAAGGTAAGATGAAAGAGGATCCAAGTCAGAATTTAGGTCATGCCAAAGGTCAATCAATTCACACATTAGAAAATGGCATCAAGAGCATCAAGTATGTATCTCAACCACATTGTACAATTTAAACATTGAACAAAACAAACATGCGCAAGCAACCATGGAGACAAACAACAATCGAGCATCATATGTCCATCAAGTTGAGCATTAACCAAGAATTAACACGCATCAAATGTGTGTGCATTGTGTTCATCGCATCAATTAGTCAACAACGCAAACATAAACATTCATCGATGAAAATCAAGAACCGCGTGTCGGAAAATTGTGGTCATGCAAAGGTGTTAGGTGCAACTGCTCAAGAATGATCCACAAATCATCAACATATTAATCCATAAAGTTTAGACATGCAAGAGACCTCAAACATGCAAGAAAATGCAAGAAAAACACAATCTGCTTCAGTGGTAATCGATTACTCACCTAGGGTAATCGACTACTCAGTTGAAAATTGGCTAAAAATGTGAAAATTAGGCAGAGTAATCGATTACTCTGTTAGGGTAATCGATTACCACTGAAACAGAGGCAGAAATTCAACTTTGAAAAGCACTTTTCAGCAACCAATTACCTATCCAAACATCCAAATGATCATGTAACCAATAATGCACAAAAATTAAGTTCAGTTACAGCAATCAAACATCAATTAGATCCAACAGTCATCAACATTCACAATCAAGATCAATCAAATGAATCAAAACACATCAAAATTCATAGATCTACATTGTATAAGTTGCAATTAAGCTAAAATGAGTATGGATCTGAAATTAACCAACCTACAAAGCTGAGATTTGCTTTGGTAAGCGTTGTAAACAGAAATGGATGAATTCAAGTAGAGAAATCCAAGATCCACAAGCTTCTTGCACTCAAAAGTTGAAGATCCAAGAAAATAAGCAATAAAACTCCAAAATCACTTTCAATAATCACTTCTGAAAAAATCAGAACTAGATCCAAACAAAAATCCAAGTTGAAAAGCTGAAATGTAGTGATGATGAGAGGCCTTAGCTCAAGAATTAACAAGTTCCAATGAAGAACTTGTTATTCTCTATGAAGGAGCTTTGAGTGTGGTTGAAAATGGAGGTTGAGATTGAAAAATTGAGAGAGAATTGAGAGAATTCTGAAAATTGAGAGTGGAAAAATGATATAGGTCCTTGAGGTTTGGAATGAATTGGTTTAAATAACCCCTAGGTTAGGAGTTAAGTTTGGGTTGGGAGTGAGGTTAAGTGAGTGGAAATTGGGGTGAAATGTGAATTAGGAAAGAAAATGTGGAATTGGAGTGGAAAGAATTTGAATTTTGGGTGGAAAATGATGAAAATATCAATTCTAGATCCTTCCCCCACGTGCACATGCCAAGCACATGATCACAAATGATGCAAACAGAATTTCCCAAATTTTGCCCAGAGTAACCGGTTACAGCATATCTGCTAACCGGTTACTCAGTTCAAAAACTGAAGAAATGCGCAGAAAAACCAAAGGGTAACCGGTTATCAGATACGCTGTAACCGGTTACACAGTGCAAATTTTGAATTTTGGCGCCTTTTGGAGGGAAACTTGGAAAAGTGACTTCTGATAGCTGTTTTGAAACCCGTTAAACTTCTGAAACTCAAAACTTGATATTTCTACTGAGTAACACCTGAAAAAGAACACAAATTCTTGCTGACACCTCGGGATACCCTGCTGAAAATAATCGTCTGGTGCTGAATCACTGATCAAAAAATGACTGCCAGAGCTTCTGATTGTCAACATGTCTAATGGGCAAAATAAATGATCAAAAAGACTTTGAAAGCTATCTGCTTGGCTCTGAACATTGTTGGAAATGATACTGGAACTGATGACGCCGTGAGCTGCTGAAAGATGCCTCGATCCCATGCCCAAAAGGACTATGCAAATGCAGAAATGACGATGCAAATGAAATGAAGCATAAGACGGAAAGAGTTAGAAACAAGGGGGGAAATTTTGAGGTGTTACAGGATGTAACGAACCATTGAAAATAACGAAGGTCAATTTAATGAGAGTATTAAATGAGGGATGTAACTTCACAAACAAATATGCACCGGCCAAAACACATTTGACTGTTTCTTCTTTTAAGGAGAACTATCCAAAGATTGCGCATGTATCAAGACACATGTTTAACACGCCTTATCTAAGACACACTCTCCACTGTCCAAGACAATCAACTTGGAAATAGCCACACGTCCTAAACAATGTCACGACACCTTGTCAGACTTTGTTCAGTCCATCTTGTAAACTCTGAAGCATATTCACAATGCCTTTTAATGAGCCCCAAGAATACTCCTTTTAACCAAAAGTAAAAAAAAAAACTGACCAAGATGTTAAGATATTCCTTCAAACATATCCCAATTAACAACAAAGACTCCCATGAGCCTTATCTAATTCTGCAGAGAAAAATAAATTGTCCCAGACACAAGCAATGACTCTCAGGACACTTCCAAGAAGCTTGTACAACTCTAATTCAATCCATTTACCTCCCAATAACATAACCAAAATCAACCTGTCAAGTCCACCCAGAACTATAACAGCAATACAATGTCACGACATCTTGTCTGACATTACACCCTCACCAGAGGTATTCTATCACAGACTGCTTGAAACCATAAACAATCTTGATAAACAACTACACTACTGCAGTAACAGATCTTAGACAGAAATCCAACTCCCCCTATCAAGGATAACCAATGCTCATATGCAAGAATAACACCTTAAAGTGAATGGAAAATATAAGACTCATCTTCATGTCTTCAAGAGCTCACTCCTTGTTCAAAACACCTGCTGAACGCATTCACTCAAGTCTTGATCCACAAGCAATCTATGTACCTCAATAGTACACTCATCAGACAGAAGTTCCCCCTATCTTTTATAAATGATGCTTCTTCCAACAAGAAACACCCAAAATCACCACATGATATCACATGACCAACTTCATGTTCATATAGTGAGACAGTACCAGGATTACCATCCTATTACCATAGTTAACGAACTCTTGGATTTAGACCAAAATCACCATTAATCTCTCTTATCCTGAACCCATCCATACCCTGTACAAATCCACCTTAAATTTTACAGCCATAGATATCCGTGTTCCTTAAGAATAAATCCAATTGAACCTAGAATGCTCACATTCCTCAAAGAGACATACAACATCTCTTAGTTTGTTAGCTAGCCTAGACGTCATTCACACTTGAAAAACATCAAATACACGCTCCAGAAATCCTCATCTTACTTGCTTCACAAGCACCAAACTGATCCACTTATTTCTAAAGATATTTGCAGCAGAAGAAACCACCTCTCCACAAGCATTCTGACCTCAACAAGCGCCAGACTACCAGATAGACACCTCATTATCCAAGACAGTCTTCACCTTATCATTCTCCCATATAATAAGTTAGAACACTTCTGATTCAACTGGTGAATATCAGCTTCTACAATTTGAACTCCAATTTCAGAAAACATGATGATGTTCTAGCATCAGTTAGGACATCTTGATCATATCACAGACACTATACACTATGGTTCTTGATACAATTACCACTGGACTTACTATTGCATAGTAATCCAACTGAAGATCTTCAGAGAACACAGCTCCTACCAGCTTGATCATCACGAACTTCAAACAACTGTAGAGAAAAATAAACTCTCATACTCCCACCAAAGCAAGCTCCTTAAGAGAAGATCCCTTCAACAATCAGCAAGCCACGAGCAGAACAAGCCCCTCCTTTGGTCTTCAAACAACCACCCTTTTTCATAAAGGAAATTTGTTCAAAGGGCAAGATGAAACACACATCTTGAATCCAAGTTACTACAGCCAAGTGTCACAGCTTCCTCCAGATCTCCAGGAGACAGAAAGAACTCTAGGTCTAACCAAGAATCTTGGTCTTTAGCAAGATATCTTAGATACACTAAGACTATGAAATGTAGCCTCTACTAGCTTCTGTAATTCCCATACACTGCATACGCTTTTTGAAGCATCCATTCCAATCACATATGAGAAGATAAGCTTTTCTCAAGATGATAAACCTCCACTGTAACTAGATCCCTCAGAGGGAACAATCTGATGATAACCCTGATGTCAAAACATCTAATTTTGACATCAATGTCATGACTTCCAGCTGATGAACTCAAGTCTGTCTGATACAGTCTTGATCGACTCCCCCTCATACATATCATCTTGAGGAACTTCTACAAAACAAGAGTTCCATGCTCTCATAGAATTGATTAACATATCAAGTTTGAGAAGACAACCTCCATCCTATGTTATTAGTCCACAACCAATCTTAAGACCAATTACTTTGAAGAGCATCAGCTTCAATAAATCATCCTCAAAAGAAACAAACATGCCAAAGCCTGATTCTTTATGAAAGAGTAGTCAATAGCTACAAGAAATTCAACTCTCATTAAGAAGACAGAGATATTGTACTGGACACTTATCCAGCAAGTTATCATTGATCCAATACCAATCATTCTAGATATCCAATACCTTTGAAAACATCAGAATGAAAGGTTTGATCGCACAAACACACACCTTGTTTAATGAGCCAGAAAGTATCTCCCAATATCTCATCCATAAACAGACAGGATGCCTTCTTTGATACCAATTGAAATTCTGGCATGTAGATCACAGATGTCCTAACAACATGTCAAGACATTAATCTCTGCATCACTTTAAAAATAAGGACAGAATAATCAAGCTGATACTCTGAATATCAGCAACAGAGTCATGACAGATGTTTCAACATTTTTCACAACATGTTAATCAATAAGCAAATACTAAACTGTAAATTTGTAGAATGATAAATAACACAAGATATGTTAACCCAGTTCGGTGCACTTCACCTACATTTGGGGGCTACCAAGCCTGGAAGAAGAACCCACTATCAGTAGTATAGTTTTATGTAAACAACCTCTGGTTTACAGTAAACAACCTCTAGTTTACCTATCACTACCCAATGAAAACTTTATGATTAGAAGTCCCATCTAATTGATAAGAGAAACCCATCACACTCTTTTAATCACATCCTGTGATATCTAACAGTTATAGTCACAATAACTACATCATCCTACTTGAAAGAATACTCTTTCAATGTAAAGTTCAGCGAAGCACTCTCGACTAACAAACCTACTTGGATTTGCTTCAAAGCATCATCCAAGAACAATATACAATTCATTACCTCAAGGCTTCTGAATCTGTATAAACATCTATGTTTACCACAATGTATCCAACCGATACAAAGGGAGACTTACAACACAAGAAAGCATATGACTCTGAAAACCCTAAACCCTTATTTCCCTTTACAAAAGTGTTACAATAGATTAGTTAAACAACCCTAGGTCTAAGTTTTCTTTTATAACCTTCAGCTCTCTTGGGCTTCAAATCTTCGGTCCTTGATCCACTGCCAAACGCGCCTTAAATCTTGGAACAGAATTAAAAACAAAACATGTTGTGACAGTCATGATGTCGAGTTTTCATGTTGGAACATCTCATCCAACATCTTTGTTTTCTAGCAGAATTCTTCATGTTGGATCATCTTGTTCTTCATCAAGTTTTACCAAAATTTAGTCAAACCACAGGAGATTTCAAAAATCAAGAGAGAGTAACTAGAAAAAGAAGATCTAGAAGAAGATGCTCAAGCTCAACAAATTAGAGCGTTGCTCTACAAGAAATGAGAATCATTAAAAGAAGCTTTTAAGCTCACAAAACTTATGTCAATATGATGCAAATCTCTAGGAGATTATTCTTAAGAAAGTTTTGTAATTAAGCAAGGAGTTGTTGCTCATATCTTGCTAGAAACACTTTTGTGTTATTGTACTTCAATTGTGTCACCTGCTTGTTTAGAAACAATTCATGTACACACCCTTGTAAACACTTTTCAAAGTGTAGATTCCTCAAGTGATTAAGTTGTTAGTATGGATACTTGAGAGGGTTAAGTTGTTTTCTAACACTAAGAGGTTGTAATCTGCTGAGATTATTGGATTAAGTCTTTGTCTAAGGCAAAATCACCTTGGTGGGTGGACTGGAGTAACTTTGTTAACAGTGTACCAGGATAAAAATGATTATGTCAATTTATTTTATTGTCTTGTTAGCATTGAGCTTTAATTCCGCAAAAGAAATCATAGTTGGTAAAACCCAATTCAAACCCCCTTTCTTGTGTTTCTCACCCCTTGACTTACCACTGGTAGAGGCAGTTTTCACTAGCCCAAACAAATCAATGTGCAGAAGCTCTAACGTTCTGGAGGTGGAAGCAACATTTTTTGCTTTGAAAGAAAATTTGGAAAACTTATCTTTCTGACATGCTTCACAAAGAGCATCCGAAGCGAACTTCAGGTTTGGTAAGCCTCTAACTAATTAAAGCTTATTTAGCAGAGAAATCTTCCTCATTCTAACATGGCCCAAACGTATATGCCATACCCATTACTCCTGATTAACACACATTAAGCAAGTTACATTATGGTCCTTAAGATCAGAAAGTATGATCTTTTAAATGTTGTTTTTCCTCTTTCTATTAAAAAGGACTATACCATCTTTCTGACTAACAGCCTTACAGGACTTTTGATTAAAAATGATGTCATAACCATTGTCACTAAGCTGACTAATAGACAATAAGTTATGCATCAAACCATCAACCAAAAGAATATTAGTAATAGAAGGAAGTTTACCATTACCAATATTTCAAGAGCCAATGATCTTTCCTTTTTGGTTTCCTCTGAAACCAACGACGCCTCCCGACTTAAGTTCCAAATTTTGGAATATATTCCTTCTGCCCATCATGTGTCGTAAGCATCCACTGTCCATGTACCATGATTGGTGTCTTAATTCATCCGATAAGGATGTATGCAACATAAATGATCTGATTCTTAGGTACTCACTTTCTGGGTCCTCTTTTGTTAGTTTTCCCAGAGTTTCTTACAACCTTGGGTTTCTGTGCAGCAGAATAATCAAGTGGAATTTTTACATGATACTTGGGTTTTAGAACAGAGTTATGTGTCTGGGAAGGTTTCCGTGCAAGCTCAAAATAGTCAAGCTCAGTGCCAGCAGGCCCGAAATGGTCATTGAGAGGTTTTAGTTTTACATTCTAACTTTCGTCAGGTTTTGAAGTTTTTCTACAACCTAAACTTTTCTTGCCATTTCTACTAACTCTATAGATCAAGGAAGCCATTTTGCTTCTATCTTTGCTTTTAGCTAGAAAGTACTGGAATGATCTGCCATATCTGATGACACAATTATTACCAGAAGCTTCTGAGACTATTTCTTCCTCTAGTTTTGAAATTTTACTCTTCAAAGTAGAGTTATTACTTTTTAAAGAAAAAATCCTTTCATTTAGAGAAGAAATATCCTTTTCAAGCCCACTACGGGTTTTAGAAGCAACTACTTGGACTTGTTTAAGGTCTTTGTATTTACTCTGAAGACTTTGGTAATTTTCCATCATTTCAGAGAGACACGACTCTAAATAAAAACAAGATAGTTTAGAAAATAACTCTTCAGAATCAGAGTCTGGTCCTGATTCTGATTCTGACAACACCTTTTCTTCTGGTTCTTCAAAACCTTCAGGATCAGCTGTAGTTGCCATTAATGCAATGTTGGCCTATTCCTCTTCATAATATTCTTCTTCTGAATCTGAGTCGTCCATGTAACCATGAGCCCCTTATTGCCTATAGAAAACTTCTTCTTAGGCCTCTTGTCCTTCTTGAGCTTAGGACATTCGTTCTTATAGTGACCTGGCTCCTTGCACTCATAACAGATAACCTCTTTTCTAGAACCTTGCTTCTTCTGTCCAATCGAAAAATCAGAATGAACAGAAGTCTTCCTAGATCCTCTGAACTTCCCTTGACCATTCTTCCTATGCCTCCAGAGTCTGTTGACCCTCTTGGAAATCTGCGACAGCTTATCATCATTTTCTAAGCCTTCATCAGAATCTTTTGATTCTTCCTCAGCTTGGTAAACCCTTACCTTCTTAGGCTTGGACTTCAAGGCAACCGATTTACCTCACTTCTGAGGTTCATCTTACTCGAGCTCTATCTCACGACTTCTTAAAGAACTAACAAGCTCTTCAAGACTAATACTGTTCAGATCCGTAGATAGCTTCAAGGTAGTTACCATGGGTGTCCATTTCTTGGGGAAACTTCTGATGATTTTCTTGACATGGTCAGCTGTAGAATAACCTTTGTCTAGAACCTTGAATCCTGCAACAAGCATTTGAAATCTTGAGAACATAGTTTCAATAATTTCATCATCTTCCATTCTGAGTGCCTCATATTTCTGGATTAAGGCCAAAGCCTTTGTCTCCTTTACTTGAGCATTTCCTCCGCGAGTAATCCTCAAAGAATCAAAATTGGACTTAGAAGTATCTATGTTTGTTATCTTCTCATACTCAGTATAAGAGATAGCATTAAGCAATGTCGTTCTAGCCTTATGATTATTCTTATAATCCTTCTTTTGTTGATCTGTCATAGCACTTCTTTCTACTTTATTACCTGCAGCATCAACTGGGTGAGTGTAGCCATCGACTACAAGATCCCAAAAATCTATATCATAACCAATAAAGAAACTTTCGATTCTATTTTTCCAATAATCAAACTTTTCATCATCAATGACTGGTGATTTATCACTGTAGTGATCTTTCTCATTGTTAGCAACAGGTGCAGCAACAACCTTTGTTTCTCACACACAAATTGGATCGGTACTAAACACGGTGAAGTGTCGATAACACTTTTATCACAATCAGAACCAAAGTTGTGATGCCAATTGAAGGTGTGAAAAACACAAGAAAGGGGGGTTTAAATTGGGTTTTTAAAACAAGATCTTTTATACCAACTCAAAAATCCAACAATCAAAAGATTGAATAATGAGAAATACACAAGGATTTTTATCCTGGTTTGCTTAAAACTCAAAGATAATCTAGTCCACCTGCCAAGGTGATTTCTCCTTATACACAAGGACTTAATCCACTATAATAAACTAATTACAAATGTACTAGCAATAGCTGGTGACTAACAAACCACAATGACAAACTGTCAAAGTCTTCTCAAGGATTCTCACCTAACTGGTCCCTAAAAGAAACACAAACAACAAGTTTGAATAAAGATTGTGTTACAAGTTGCTTCTACAAAGGAAGATTTTACACAAATGAAATACAAACACTTAAAGAAAAGTATGCACAAAGTTGTAAGCTTTTCACGTAGAAACAGTCTTGTAAAAATTAACGCTTTTCTTCAAGTCTCCAAGTCCTCTTTATATAGCATGAAAAAGGAACCGTTGGAGGGTAAATCAGGAATATGAAAAATGCAGTTGTCCACTAACGAATTAGTGACAGGTGTGAAGAATAGTACGGTCCTTCGCCCACAAAATCAGGTAGTGGAAGGAATATTTTTCGTTTTGTACCATGTACTATTTGATCACGTGTCCTTTAATCTTATCTTCAAACTCATTTGCTTCTGATGAAAAGATGATGAAGCGTGAAAAGAAGAAATACAAAGCTAAAATTAGAATCTTTAGAATCATTAATCAGTATCTTGACAGCATCAACGTCTGACTTGAGATCTTCAGAAACATCATAATCTTGACAGCATCAACGTTTGACTTGAGATCTTCAAAAACTTCAGAATAATCAATCAGAATCTTGACAGCATCAACGTCTGACTTGAGATCTTTAGAAACTTAAGCTAAGAATAGAAACTTCAGAAGCTTGATGGTCAGAGTCACATCCATAAGGAGAAACGGAGAGAACAATGTATCAGCAACATAGCGTCTTTCCAGAAACTTCTTAGAAGTGAATCAGCGCAAAAGCAAATTTCGGAACACAAAGTTCAGAAACGGATGACGTTGCACACCATATTTTCAGAATCAGAACTGGCTGTTAAAGCTACACAATAACAAACCTTTAGGGTACCAAAATTGTTCTCACACAAATACTACATTGTTATCATCAAAACTCAAAGGTATAGATGTAGAACCAAATCTTGTACTAACAACCATCCCATGTCCAATGTTCGTAGGTTCGGCTTAACAGCTCCAACAAGGCGAATGGCCATTTAGGCCTCTAGCATTGCCAGTAGTACCAATACCAAACTCATTGCCTATATTTCAATTGTTGCAAGTCAACCTAAGTGTGCAAGATGCAAACAAACTATTAAAAAACATGTACAACATGGTTCGACAATAAAACTTGCATGTGATAGAGGAGAGGTTAATTCGTCTTGAGAAAAACATGCGTAACGCCAATCCAAGAGGCAATACGGTGCATGAAACCGCATCCATGAGGATTCGTACCATCATTCTTGAATCGTTCACATATCGCCAAATTGCAGCCATGAGATCTCCAAACTGTCAGAGAAGCCATATGCATTAGATTCCTCCCTGTATCCCCGAAGGATACCCAAGTAGTTATGCTCCCCTTGAAGAACAAGTGGGGAAACCTCCAGTAAAATATTAATAGAAAAATCATCTTTTCGTCCGCATTCTTGATAGTCATATACCAAAATCATTGAAAAATATCTAAAGTTGCACGGTTACGATGCAAAAAGAGATCCTGACGAACACGTTCATCATGTTGATAACCATTTGAATTATTACCACATCAATGAGGCAGAAAAGTGTAAACTCTTTGCACTAATGCTAGCCAGATCGACAAGGATTTGGTTCAAATCCCTTCCTGATGATAAAGTAGCATGTGATGATAATCGGCCTCAATGGGATTACATATTGGAAGAATGAAAGTTTGTGATCATACATCAACCGCTTCACACAAGTGGTCGAGGAAGTGGGAGGCTCCGATGAGAGCTTTAAGTACTGGATTTTTGAGAACGGTATGAAGTAGGATAGTTCCTCTAGAGAAACATTAGGGGGTAAGGAAGCTCATAGTTTGAAGTAGTTACTAAATAGGGCACAACCCTTCATCAATTTTGAAGAAAAACTTATCTCCCAAGGAGACAACTAGGCTACTACAGATGAAAATAATTGGTTATCCGGAAGGGAACCCAACCGGTGAAGAACAAAATATGAATGTGGGACCCACAGAACGTGTGATAAGTATTCCACTCTTAATACCTCTCAGTAGAAGATCTACCAGGAGTGTGCCAACACCGAATTCTGGAAGGTCGGGATCAAAAACCCATTTCCTGTTAGAGAATCCTCCTAGAAAGACAAGATGAAGTACTGTTGCTTCCACAAGAGCCACACTCACACTACTAACGATTGCATCCAACTAAAGGATGCAATCGAAGGTCTGATAAAGAGAGTCTGCCTATATGAATAAAACATGGGTTGTAAAAGGGATCGAAAAAAGTCGCCAAAGCACAAATCCCCAGCCAAAACGATTGATGTCGCGACCACTGGCAAAGAAGCGGGTAGTGAAGAAGAGGGGGTACATAAGGGGAAGCGCTAAAACATTACACCCATTACAGAAGATGCCCCTGGTCTAATACCCGTCAAAAGGGATAATGAAGAGGAAGACAACTGAATTAATGGTTGTCAATAAGAAAGGCGAAAGCACCTTGACCAAGACCCCAAATAGACCAATTCTCAGATTCTGAGATAACGAGAAGGTCAGGGGAATCCCAAATGATATCTACCTTTTGGTCATAACTACCCCTATTGTAACACCTTATATTTTCTAATGTAATAAAATGCCAACTTATATTATTAATGTATTGAGTATGTTTGCCTCAATTATTTTGCATGTAGCATTAGAAAATTTATTATATTCTATAATAATTAATTTAGAAATACTAATGTTTTAGTACTGAAAAGGGTGTAAATAGAACATTGACCTAAGCTGATACATAATTAATTTTGATAGATTTAAATAGTAAGGAAAAAAAGAAGAAAAAAAATTAAACACTTTGTTAAGTCTCACGCAATTTTTAATATTATTAGTATAATGGCTTAGATGGTAAATTATTATAGTATCTATTTGAGGTCATGAGATCGATCCCCTGTGATTTTCTTTAATAATAAAAATAGTTTTTAAAATTTGTGGTCTTCTACTTGGATGTTTTTTATTTAAATAATAATAATAATAATAATAATAATAATAATAATAATAATAATAATAATAATAATAATAATAATAATAATAATAATAATAGTAATTTTGAATATTCATGATTTGATTATATAAATAAGGAATATTGGTAACCAAGATTTAGATGCTTGAATACTAAAAATATTTTGAGAATTTGTGGTTTTCTACTTGGATGTTTTTATTTTATTTAATAATAATAAGGAATGTGTTAAAAAATAGTACAAATATATTATATTGATTGTGTGGTAGTGTTAAATCTTACAATAATAAATAAAGAAATATTTATACGATGAAGTTAATTGTATTGAAAAGTTGTATGGTTTTTGAGATAATGGATGTAATGGACTAAAAAAAATATCATATGCATGATGATGTATAATTGTTTGGAATGTGTGATTGCCTAAGTGGCGGGTTTGCATTATTTTGTTCATCATCATAGCATATGTATTTTTGTGTGGCGCTTTAGTGAAGCGTTAATTCCCCCATTGGTATAATGGTATGGGATGAATTCTTCATGGTGCCTTAGTAGCGGAATGAAATATCTGAATCATATAGTATTAGAGCATGCATAGTCTGTATTTCATAAAATTCACATGATGTTTTTTTAGAATATTTGTGTGCTATGGTGATAAGATTTTAATATATCAGTATTTGGATGAGTAAAATTATTTTGTTTAAGGTATTATATTTTTGTATTTAATATGTGTATATGTTTTAAGAATATTCATTTTTTAAGATGTATTTTTCATTATCCTCTAGTTTTAGAAATGATTGGAAAGTCTTATTAATTCAAACATTTTTGCAAAAGAATGGTTTTTCAGGTTTTATGACTTTTTATTCTCTGTTTAATTTCGTTTTGTATGATTGTGATTTTAGATGGTGACCCTTATAACCAACGTTGTATGTACCAATGAAAATGAAGGTTTGAAGAAAGAATGATTGAAGTTATGCGATCGTGGGAGAAATGAGTTTTTAATCATCATTGATTTACTTATTTTGGAATTGCATATTTTTGGAATTGTAATTTTACTTTAACTAAATTTGGACATGAATTTGAATTGCGATTTTTCCTTGCTAGTTGTAGTGCGCGATTTTTGTCGGTGACGCGACCATCTTATCGCGGAATTTGGATTTTCTCCTCAATGAAGAGGAGGGGGTGCTACTTTCTGATTTCTTATTTATCCCATGAAGCTGGAAGGGAAAGGGAAGCTATCTAAAACTAACCTTGCACGCGAATGTTTAACTGAACAAACGCTTAAAGAGATTCGGGGAGTCGGGGTCAGGTTATACAATGGGGAGTTGTCAATTACCCATCCTATATGTGGTTATCCATAGGATGTTAGCTTTAGGTTTCGCTTTGTACTTGATGGTGATTATCCGTTAATGAGTTGGGAAAGTTTCTTGGGAAAGTATGAGAGAGAGAGTGAGTTGATGTTGATGTTCGGGTTTTCCCGATAATTTTGGTAAGGTATTGGACCTAATTTTGATTGATGCGTGAATGTACTGGACCTAGAGTTTTTGATTTGGTATGCTCGCTAAGATTTCGCAATCTTATGCATACGTATTCCCGTTTAAACGAAACAGGGAAATCAGAGCAATCGTAGTTCCTCTTATTCTAAAGGAGGAAAAAGATGTTTTGGTGTCTTGTTCAAAGCCCAAGATTGAAGCTAAAAGGGTTTATTTGTGTCTTGTTCAAAGCCCAAGATTGAAGCTAAAAGGTTTGACTGAGAGAGATTTTGTCATCTTGTCTGTTTATCATGGTCGTTGGGTGACTGTTTATAAAGGAGGATTACTTTAACTAGGATATGAGAATCCAGCAATGCCATAATTTCCTTTGTAAGGGATATTGATTTTGTGTGCCTTGATCAAAGGCCAAGGTTGAAGCTAAGAGGTTGATTGACTCCACTAGGGAAGTCCTTATACAAAGCCTAAGAGGATGCTAGAAATGGCTGACTCAACAAGATAGTGTTTATATATATCTTGTACAAAGCCCAAATTGAGGCAAAAAAAGAGGCTGACTCTTTTAGGATATCATTATACAAAGCCTAAGAGGAAGCTGAAAGTTTGACTTTTCCGGGGAAAATATTCTGTCTGTCTTGTACAAAGCCCAAGATTGAGGCTAAAAGGGTACTGACTATGGAGAGAAATCTTTATCTGTCTTATACAAAGCCCGAGATTTTGAGGCTAAAATGAGACTGACTCGACTGAGGATATTATTTCTCAAAGCCTAAAAGTAGGCTGAGAGGAATTAACTCCGTTGGGGAATATATTTGTCCCAAGTTTAAGAGAAGGTTATGAAGATTTATGTCTTGTACAAAGCCCGAGATTGAGGCTAAAAGGGTTTGACTCAACAAGAGAGTGCTTTAATTTGTCCTGTACGAAGCCCAGGATTGTGGCTGAACAAGCTGGAGAAATTATTATACAAAGCCTAAGAGGAGGCTAACTTCCGCTAGGGGAAATCCTTATATTAAGCCTAAGAGGAGGCTAGAGGTTAGACTCAACAAGAGAGTATTTTTATCTGTCTCATACAAAGCCTGAGATTGAGGCTAGTTGACTCAACAAGAGAGTGATTGACTCAACAAGAGAGTCTGAAAAAGATGATTGACTCAAGAAGAGAGTCTGAAAAAGGTGATTGACTCAACAAGAGAGTCTGAAAAAGGTTTTGACTCAACAAGAGAGTCTGAAAAGGTTATTGACTCAACAAGAGAGTCTTGGAAGTTTTGACTCAACAAGAGAGTCTAAAAAGATTAGCTCCGATGGGGAGAATCATTGTACAAAGCCCAAGAGGAGACTATATTTGCGGAGGAAAGATCATTATACAAAGCCTAAGAGGAGGCTAACTTCTGTCGGGGATTATAGAGATCCCGAGGCAGGTCCAATCTGGAGAATCAACTCTTGATGAGGGTTACAGAAGAGTTAAGGTATCAGATGCCATGAGGTTCTGATTTGGGATAGTGTTAGCCTAATACTAAACTGACCCTGGTTGGGGGGTTTAGGAGAGAGACTGGGTTTTAGAACCTATGGGTCCTTGTATTAAGCCCAAGAGAAGGAATAAGAACTTCTAAGAAGCTGGAGGGTCCTTGTACAAAGCCCAAGAGGAGGCGGGGATGCTTTTAGGAAGCCTGTGGGTCCCAAACCAAAGAAAAGTTCAAGAAATGCTATTCACAAAGAATAGATCACTTAGTGAAAGTTCAGAGGTTTGAAGGAATTCGATGGATGCCATTCACCAAGAATGGGTCATCCCTGGGGAATAGAATTTCTTTGACAATTTCTAGGGGTGACAGTCTGAGAAAAGGTTAACCAAGAATACTGCCTTTCTCTTTGTTCCATATTGTTTAAGCCCAAGAGAAGGCAAGAATGTATCTGGAAGTCCTATGGGGATCTAGTTTTGATTGTATTTAAAGAGTGGCCAACTGGCTTTACCTAGGTCTAGACCTAGTTGCCGGGGAAAACTCTAAATAACTGTACTAGTATATATACAGTTGATATATGACAAGTATTTAAAAGGATATGAAAGAAGGACTTACAGAGGAGCAGATTCCCACAATGCAGTTATATATATTAAAGCATGTAAATGAAAATTGATAAAACTTACAGGCAAGCAAGCTTCCATGCTGTATTGTTAGTTGTTCAAAGAATTTAAGAAAGTTTTGATAACAACTGTATATTTGAACCTAAATCAAAAGAGAAGTTGTTTTTGAAAAGATTGTTGGGCCTTATACTCAAGGAGAGGCCCAAGGTTTAACAGTGATTGCACTGTTGTTTTGAAGATCGTACCGGGACTTATACAACGACTGAGGCCCAAAATAGTTTTGGTTAAAAAGGGATTGGGTCTTACACTCTATTAGAGGCCCAAAGATGTTTGTGTACAAGTGATGGGGCTTACAACTCAGGGAGAGGCCCAAGATGGAAATTTTGAACTGGTGATCGCGCCGAGATTTTTGAAACTACATTGGGACTTATACAATACCTGAGGCCCAAAGAGATTTATTTACAAAAGGGTTGGGTCTTACACTCTTTAAAGAGGCCCAAAGTGTTTGAAAAAGGTTTGTTAGGGTGAAAATCAACAAAACCCTAATTTCATCATTTTTTAAAGTAATTATTCAAAGAAAATTAAAAAAAAATGATAAAAATACCAAATAAGTTTGAATAAACAACTTGTGATTTTTGTTTAAGGTTTGAAAAATGATTTTTTTAATCACAAGATGAATTAAAACTCATTTGGTTTTGAATTCCAAGATGAAAATTCATTTTTGAAATGTTTAAAACAATAAAAAAAATGAATTTATTTGCAAAAATATCAACTATATTAAATTAATAATATAAATTTGATTTTTTTGTGGAATAAAATATTTTAACATTTTTGTGACTTTTTACAAAATGAACCAATAAAAAATAATTAAAATTGAAAGAGAAATTAATTTTTCAAATCATTTAAGAAAATAATATGAAAATACAAAAAATGGAAAAAAGTGATAAAAAAGGGTCTGGGGCGAGGGGGATTCGAACCCCAGACCTCTAAGCTAAACACATGAGCGCGCAACCACTGGGGTGGTGATACATCCGTGTATCAAAACCACCCCATAAATACATAAGGGGTGCCTTGTCTCAGGCCTGGGCAAGGCAAGGCAAGGCCAGTTTTTGGGTCGTTTACGTGAAGCCTCTAAATTTCTCATTTCTCCATGGATTAGGACAAAATTTATATGCATCTGGCTTAGAATTTCCCAAGGAATCCAATGGTGGTCATGGTTTTTTCAAATAAGGTCCCTATTTTAAATACCGATAGTGGTTTTGAAATAGGCCTATATTTGCATTTTGTATGCTACCTCATGGTACAGGCAAGAGTTACATGATGAATTGGTTCAAACACAACATATACAACATGTGTGAGATGTTTATGATCAGTGGACTTCAAAGCAATGCATAATTTAGAAAGTTCAAGTGATGATGCACTTACCTCTTGGAGCTTTTTGGGCTATCTGCCAAGATCCTTGTGCCAGAAGTAATTTGATGCTTTGGACACTCTCAATTGATCCCTTAGAAGTTTGTAGAATGGTTAGAACCAGCTGGAATCCTCAGGAACGAGTTTGAGCTCTTTCTTGCAAAAGGGGCAAAAGTGACCAATATGGCAACTCTGTCAAATGGTGTTCTAGATGAGGGGAACCATTTGGTACAGTTCAAGGATGATATTTGGAGTGTGTTTGAGGTTTTATCTGGTTTTGAAAGTGATTGAATCAAGACATGACTTGAAAAATGCAAAAAAGTCCAATTTTGAGGTTTTGGAAGTGGACTTTGTGATTTTGGTGTTACATGTCACATGTGAGAGTTTGAACAACTTAGATATAATATATTAGAGGTGTTTAGATCATGAGTTGTGATGGAATTGCTCTCTAACTCAAAAACTCAGAGGTACCTTGCAAAAGAAGGCATTTTGGCCTAGAGAAAGGGATTTTGAGGAAGCAAGTGTTGTAGTGCTTTGGTGTACTCAAACTGAGCACAAATGAGCTCTATTTATAGTAGAGCAAGTTTGTTTTGCAAGCAATAGTGAATGGCAACTGCAGCAGGCCTTTGGTCAATGTTATGCAAAAGGATTCTCAAGTCTCCTCTAGCCATTGACTTGAGATTAGAGCACAGGCTTTGTAGCTTTGGTTCAGAGATATGCCTTGACTGTATTCAGTTGGAATAGGCTCAGTTCCTGCCACCTTGGTGCATCCATTGAATGCTTGAAAACAAAATTGAAGTCTTGGCATCTTTTTAGCCTTTTTAGGTTTGGCATGGCTATTGTAGATTCTTGGACTTGTGAGGCTTGGAAATCAGATCACCCCCCTTGGATTTGATCCTCTGATGTGTCCAAATTAATGACAAGGCTTGGAGTTATCAGATTTGGATAAATCGAGCAAATGTGCACAATTCTGCCTTGTAAAACCAGTTCATGATGCCATGTTTCAAGGATTGTCTCTCCTTGCTTAAATTGAATTTGGAGATGATTTGGTACTTGTTGGAAAACCCTTATGGCATACTTTAACTTTGACGTTCACCCCTAGACCTGGTTTGAGTTGGATCAAGGTGAAAAATGTCCCTACATTTTTGAAAAAGTAAGGCAGATTCTGACTTAGTGAAAATTTCACTAAGTGTTGGAAAAATGTCATTTTCATGTTTTTAGCCATTTTGATCACTCCATAACTTAAAATCCATGAGGAATTGGAGTTTGATGTAGTTGAAGCTTTTGAAGTATGTAATGAGAGCTACAAATCCAGCTTTGGTCCATCCAAAATGGTTGATTGGATCTCAAGTTATGGTCCTTGGAAGTTGGTACCCTAGCCACTTTGTTCCATAACTTAGAAAAATTCTAAGTTTTTTATGGTTACCCCTTGTACAAGTTAACTCATTTTCTTTGGTTTTTCTTGATGAATGGTTATTCAAATCACATATTAACATTGATTTAGGGTTAAGGAACCTTGGTTGACCAAAAATCCAAAAAGTCAAACTTTGGATTTTTGTACAATTGACTTTTTATCGGATGAAATCCAAACTGTGCGATCCTTTGTGAAATCAAGTCCTTGACCTAAATCAAACCTAATGGATGGATTCCATAGGTGTTATAGGGTGTATTAAATCATGTCCCAAGGTTTGGGAGCATGTACTGGTCAAAAGTCAAAGTCAGAGTTGACTTTTTTCCTCAAAACCCTAATTGTGGTCCTGATGAAATTGAAACTTGTGAATCAAGCTTCCTGGGTCAATCCATTGTTGTAAATTGGTCAATGTAGTATATTGGAGGCCCTTAAATCATGTATTAAGGTCTTGGCTCATGGTTTGTCCCAAAAGTCAACTTAGGGGTGAATTAGGTCAAGGAACCCAAATTCCTTATTTTTGGTAAATGCATCCCCTGGGGTTAAATTGACTTGATGATTGGGTCCATGAGGTCCCTTAGAGTATCTTTGGTTGTGCTTTGAAGCATTGGATCATGCCCAGATGAAAATTTCCATCTGGAGGCCTCAGTCGACCAAAACCCTAATTTGGTGACACTAGCGATTTTGAGGTTTGATCCACTTGGAATGTTGCAACCTTGTGCTTGATTCTTGATGTGGGAGTCCTCTTGATCCCTTATAGGTATTTGAGAGGCTAGACAAGTTGAAGATCATGTCATTTCTTGATTGATCATGTTGTCCAAGTGCTTTGAGAGGGCTCAAAACCCTAATTCTTGGTTGTAGTGAATGCTCAAACATCATTGAGGAGATTGATGATGCATGAGGGTTCATCCATATTGTGATGATGATTTGCACAATGATGGGAAATCTTGGTGGTCAAAATTTGGGGTATGACAGATGCCCCTATTTAATCTTCTTAGACTCAAAGGTGTGAATGGCGAAGGTATTCGAGCATTCAGGGTGCAAGAGGATTAAATATCGGAATTTATGAATGACAGCTTACTCATCCTTCTTCTTTTGCTAAGCAATGATGCTTAGAAAAGGGTAAACTTCCCCTCGATCCTAGTTTTCAGCCACGAAACTGGTCTAAGTTTTCTTTTGTCTATAAACTTTCCCTCGATCCTGGTTTTTAGTCACGGAACTGGTCTCTGTTTATGATATAAACTTCCCCTCGATCCTGTTTTTTTCCACGGAACTGGTCTCAGTTTCTGATATAAACTTCCCCTTGATCCTGGTTTTTAGCCACGGAACTGGTCTCAGTTTTTGATATAAACTTCCCCTCGATCCTGGTTTTTAGCCACGGAATTGGTCTCAGTTTCTTTTGTCAATAAACTTTTTGACAAGGGACGTTATTTGTAGCAGTTTTCCTCAAGCTTCTCGCCGAATTTTCCTGGGGAGACACCATTTGACGGGAAAAATTTTTGATGTCAGACTTGTTGGGGAACACATTCGCCTGAGTTGTAGAGATATGCAAACTTCTCTGTTGGAGATGCCATTTGTTGACTCTATTGAGGTAAAGGAGTCTCTTGAGAGACTGCTTCCTGCTTGGGGATATTACATCATACTTTTCTTCGAGATCTTCTCGGAGAAATGCCATGTGATATGATCCAATTTTCAGGTGTCAATGACTTCATTATCATTAACTCTCTTGGGGAGAAAAAACTCAATGTGTTGTTGAGAGTATTTAGCTGTGAGGCTTTCTCTGGGGATTTTCCTTAATCCGGGAAAGCGAAAATATCATCTTCAATGGTGAAGAGTGACATTTGTCGAATGCCTTCTTGCTTTGCAGAGGTTCAAGTTATCAAAGTGGTCGAGGACCGTCTCCATCCCAGAAATAAACTGGGGAGAGATTGCTTAGATGATTCGCTTCCTGACGAGGAAAGAACTGACAACTCGATTGACAAGAGGACTTTACCAGTTAGAGCTAAGACTAACTAGAGTGATACTGATGCAATATGAATATGAATGCAAATCAATAATGCATGATGTATGTATGTTTATGCTGACAAAACTGACACGACATACAGACTAATAGATGAACAGGATTGGATACTCGACCATTACAGGGGACAAAGAAATACGGTTCGGTCCAAGATAGTAATTCTGCCTTGCTTAGGAGAGATAGTCCCTGTGGGGAAAACGTTGGTCGGGCTTAGGAGGTAAGAACTCTGTCGGGGATATCAGATGGGAAAATCACATCTGATATAGTTGATCCTTCGTTCAGGCGTACTGGTTTAGAAGGAGTACTTTGATTCTGCACTTTGAAGCTTAATCGCCTTTGGAGAAGTAATCGATGTTCTTTCGATGTTCAACAATCAAAAGAATTGCCATCGTTATTTTAAAAGCAGAAAAATTTGACAAGTAAATGCATTTTTTGTTTTATTTCAAGAATCGTTAATCATGTTAAAATGTCGTTCTATAAAGCTAAAACAAATAAGACTTGCAAACAAAAGCACTAAGGCTCAAATTTTATTCATAGGATGGAAATCAGCCAAACGCGTTATTCCATAGAGTATTTACAAAGTTAGAAAATGGTAATTAAAGGGAAAAGGGCTACATTGAAACAGAACGATGGTAGTCCCTCTACCAACTTTGAATTCTAGACATCCTGAGCTTATGTCAAAGATGACCTTGACTGGAGTTTTCCTGATGGATGGCATGACTGCTACTGGGGGATTTGCCCCTTTGTTGGACGTAGTTACTTGCCATTAATCCCTAATTTTTGCCTGTATTGTACTTTGAGATTTCCAATCCATCGGGATGATTTTTTATTATGTCTCTAATTTTTGTCTAGACCGCCCTTTTGGGTTTTCAATCCACCGAGACGTTTTTTTTGTTTTTTTTCTTTTTATTTTGGCAAAGTATTTCTTGACTACGTCAATATTCGTGGGGTAGGAAAATTCCTCTCCATCCATGGTTGTGAGTCTTAAGGCGCCGCCTGAGAAGGTTTTCTTGACCACATAGGGGCTGTCATAATTCGGAGTCCATTTACCCCGGGAATCAGTGAGAAATGATTGTATCTTCTTGAGCACAAGGTCTCCTTTCCTGAAGACGCGAGGTCGGACCTTTTTGTCAAACGCTTTCTTCAGTCTTTGCTGATACAACTGACCGTGGCACAGTGCCGTTATGCGCTTTTCTTCGATCAGATTTAGTTCATCGTGTCGAATTTGACACCATCCAGCCTCTGTTAGCTTGGCTTACATCAATACCCAGATTGATGGGATCTCTACTTCTATGGGGAGAACTGTTTCCATGCCATATACTAGAGAGAAAGGGGTTTCCCTTGTTGAAGTGCGAACATATGTGCGATAACCGTGAAGAGCAAAGGGTAGCATCTCGTGCCAGTCTTTGTAGGTTACAACGATCTTTTGAACCATCTTCTTAATGTTCTTGTTAGCCGCCTCTACCGCTCCGTTCATCTTAGGTCGGTAGGGGGATGAGTTATGATGTTCGATCTTGAACTCAGCACACAATTCTTTCATCATTTTATTGTTCAAGTTAGATCCATTATCAGTAATGATCTAGATTGGAACACCATAATGACATATGAGATTATTTTTTATAAAATGGACCAACACCTGTCGGGTTACATTGGTGTATGATGCTGCTTCGACCCACTTGGTGAAGTAGTCAATGGCTACTAGGATAAACCGAGGTCCGTTTGAAGCTTTGGGTTCAATCATGCCAATCATGTCAATTCCCCATATGGAAAAAAGACATGGGGAAGAAAGAAATTTGAGATGTGTTGGCAGTACACAGATTTTTTCTGAGTATATCAGACATTTGTGACACTTCCTCATGTACTTGTAGCAATCGGATTCCATTGTTAACCAATAATATCCTGCCCTCAGAATATTTCTCGCCATTGTGTGTTCGTTGGCATGAGTGCCAAAGGATCCTTCGTGAATTTCTTTTATCAGCTTGTTTACTTCTGGTTTGTCTACGCATCGGAGCAAGACCATGTCAAAGTTTCTCTTATAAAGTGTATCACCGTTCACGAAGAAGTTTCCTGACAGTCTGCTGAGAGTTTTCCTGTCTTTTCTTGATGCCCCATGTGGATACTCTTGTTTCTGAAGGAAGCATTTGATGTCGTGATACAAGGTTTGTCGTCTATGACTGATTTAATTGCGAAGATGTAAGCGGGCCGTTCCATGCGCATTATGTCGATCTTTGGTATGTCGCTCCATTGACCTACACTAATCATGGAAGAGAGAGTGGCTAATGCATCAGCCATGCGATTCTCTTCACGAGGGATATGGTGAAACTCGATTCTATTGAAGAATGGTAACAACCTTCTCACATAGTCTTTGTAAGGAATCAGTCCTGATTTCTATGTGTTCCAATCTCCTTTGATCTGATTGACAACCAGGGCTGAGTCTCCATACACATCCAAGTTCTTAATTCTCAAGTTAATTGCTTCTTCGAGACCCATGATACAAGCTTCATATTCGGCCTCATTGTTTTTACATTTGAAATTCAGTATGGCAGTGAAAGGAATGTGGGTACCCTGAGGTGTTATGATGATTGCCCCAATTCTGTTTCCATAATGATTGACAGCTCCGTCAAATATTAGTCCCCATTGGGAACCTGGTTCTGGCCCTTCATGGGGTAGCGGTTCATCGCAATCTTTCATTTTCAAGTACATGACATCTTCGTCTGGGAAGTCAATCCGACTGATTCCTGATCATCAATCGGTTGATGAGCCAAATGATCGGCTAAATTACTTTCTTTGACGGCGTTTTGAGTATGGTACTCTATGTCGTATTCTGATAACAACATCTGCCAACGGGCGATCCTTCCCGTGAGAGCAGGCTTTTCAAAGACATACTTGATTGGATCCATTTCGGAGATTAACCAAGTAGTGTGACGAATCATATATTGGCGAAGACGTTTGGCTGCCCAAGCCAGAGTGTAATAAGTTTTCTCAAGCATAGTGTACTGAGTCTCACAGTCGGTGAATTTCTTGCTCAAATAGTATATGGCAGACTCTTTCCTTTTCGTTTCGTCTTGTTGGCCAAGTACACATCCCATAGAGTCTTCTAAGACTGTTATGTAGATGATCAACGGTCTTCCCTTCACTAGAGGTGATAGAATCGGTGGATTCAACAGACACTCCTTGATACTGTCGAAGGCGGTTTGGCAGTCTTCTGTCCATACACAGCTTTGATTCTTTCTGAGTAGTTGGAAGATTGGCGCGCATGTCGCGGTCATGAGGAATATGAATCTAGAAATGTAATTCAAACGCCCCAGGAATCCTCTGACTTGTTTTTCAGTCTTTGGAGAAGGCATTTCTTGAATGGCCTTGACTTTGTCAAGATCAACCTCAATTCCTTTCTGGCTGACGATAAACCTTAAAAGTTTCCCCGAGCGGACACCGAATATGCATTTGTTAGGATTCAAGCGGAATTTGTACTTTCTCAGACGCTCGAATGGTTTTGATAGGTGGGTTACATGCTCCTCTTCTATCTTAGATTTGGCTATCATATCATCGACATACACTTTTATTTCTTTGTGTATCATGTCATGAAACAGAGTAGTCATGGCCCTTTGATAGGTTGCCCCGGCGTTCTTCAGACCGAACGACATTACCTTGTAACAAAAACTGCCCCATTGGGTGATGAATGAAGTTTTCTCCATATCTTTCGGCACCATTTTGATTTGATTATAGCCCGAGAATCCATCCATGAAGGAGAATACTTTGAACTTTGTTGTACTGTCTACCAGCATGTCAATGTGTGGTAAGGGAAAGTCATCCTTTGGACTGGCCTTGTTTAGATCACTATAATCTACACACATTCGTACCTTTCCGTCCTTTTTCAGAACTGGTACTATGTTGGCTAACCATTGAGGATATTTTGATGTGGCGAGGAAACCCGCATCAATCTGTTTTTGTACTTCCTCTTTGATTTTGATGGCTATGTCTGGGTGATTCCTTCTCAACCTTTGTTTTACTGGCAGACATTCTGATCTTAACGGTAAATGATGTTCCACGATGCTGGTATCCAACCCTGGCATATCCTGATAGGACCAAGCGAATACATTAGGATATTCTTTGAGAATCTTTATCAAACTTTATTTGACAGTTGGACTAAGCAGTACCCCAATCTTGACTTCTTTTCTCTCTTCTTCTGAACCCAAGTTGACCATTTCCAACAACTCTTTGTGGGGTTCAATGGACCTTTCCTCCTATCTGAGTAATCAGGAGAGCTCTTCTGGAATTTCTTCGTCATTTTCTTCTTCAGCCTCAAATACCGGGAATTCAAAGTTGGGAGAAGGCATATGATCGCGTGTTTCAAAGGGGTTTAAAAAAAGCAATCTGCATGACGTGATGATTGTTTTTTAGAAGAGATAGAGAGAATGCAAGAATGTGTGCAGTGTATTTTCTGAAAACTGCTTGTTTTTATTTTGGCTTAATACCCTTTTTGGTCCTCTAGCTATAGGGGTAGGTCCAAATAAGTCCTCTAGCTTTTAAAAGTTCCAAATTGGTTCCATACGATTTTAAATAGGTCCACGTTTGTCCTCGCCATTAGAAAAGTTAAAATTTCAATTAAAATATTGATGACATGGCATGGGTTGTGCTGAGGTGTACGTTTCTGAATGGGGATTTGGCACGGTGGTTATAGGCTCTTCATTTCCCACTTTTTTTCATCAAGTCATTTGTTCAGTTTCTCTTCCATTTCTGTAACCCTAGCACAGCCAGACGAAGAAGAAAAAGATCGCGTGTGAAGACGAAGACGAATATTACGTTTCCAAGACATACGATTGAAGACGAAGAATTATCCTGGTAAGTATCTATGTTCCTTTCGTAGAACAATAGTTTTCGGTAATCTAGGGTTTGTGTGTTGAAATTAGAGTTGTTTCAATGTTCTTTTTGTAAAGTTTCTGCTTGTTTATGATATTAGGTTGAAATGGAAGAAATGATAACACTCAACATTCATTATAGTGGGGAATTTATGGATTCTGATAAAACGAACTACGTGGGGGGTAAATGTAACGAATTAAAGGTAGATGTTGATAGGTGGTCGTATTTTGAGTTGATAGGTTTTTTGAAAGATATAGGGTATAACGAGGTAAACAACATCTACTACAGGGATCCTACATTTGGGATTAATGAGCTTACTGATGATAGAGGTGCGTTGGACATAGCTGACCTATGTAGGGTACACCTCAAGGTTGACATGTACATTGAACACCCATTATCCTAACCTGAGTATGTTGATGAGGGTGACACATTACATGAAGAACCTATTAACATGGCGGAGGATATATTAAATGAAGAACCTTTGGATGTTGTGAATGAAGAACAATATGATATTGTTGCTGAACTTGTTGAACAAGTACTTAAGGATGTAAACACTTCTGTTGATTGTGTCAATCCTGTTGAGTGTAGTGCTGGTGAGGGAGTGAATTCTGGTGACGGTGTCAAGGCTGGTGAGGGAGTGCATACTGGTGAGGGTGTGACTACTGATGAGGGTGTCTTGGATGGTGATAATATGAATTCTGATGAGGGTGTCTTGGAAGGTGAGAATGTGAATTCTGCTGAGGGTCTTGAGAAAGAGGGTGTTGAGAAAGAGAGTGTTGAGAAAGAGGGTGATGGGATTCATTGTCAGGTGCATGATGGGAATGATACTTCATCTGATGACAGTGAGGATTCATCCTATAACTATGATAGTGCCTTGGAGCTTGATTTCAGTGATTCTGATCCTAGTCTGGATTATGAGGAAGAACATGTTACCAAAATGGTGGCATATGATGAGAAACATGAAGGAACAAGTAAATTGAAGAAAAGGAAAGGGGGTGGAGATAGTGGAGAGGAGAATGGAGTTGTGTATGATAGTGAAGAGTTGGAAAGTGGAGGTGACACTGAGGATGAAGAAGAACCAAGGAAGAGGAAACATCCAATCTTCAAGGCAATGAAAGACATGCAAAACTATAAATGGGAGTTGGGAACCTATTTCAATACCAAAATTGATTTTAAAGAAGCCATTCAAACATATGCTGTGCAGAATGGGAGAGGTTTGAAGTTTCTAAAAAATGATAACATAAGAGTGAAGGTGGTATGTAAGCCTGGATGTCAATGGGAGGCATACTGTGGAAAACTTCCTGATGAGGAAACTTGGCAGCTTAGGAAACTAGTTGACACACATAACTATGCTAGAGAGTATAATGTTAAGATGATGAGCACAAAATGGTTAAGCAAAAGATTGCAAAATACATTGAAAAACAATCCTAAGCTTAAGCTAAAGGATATTAAGGAGAAAGCCCTCAAGAAATGGAATGTAGGTGTTAACAAGACCAAGGCTATTAGGGCTAGATTTGCAGCCAGGGACATGGTAGATGGATCTTATTTAGGAGACTACACTAGGATTTATGACTATTGTCATGAAATTTTGAGGACAAATCCTGGGTCAACTGTTAAGATACATGTCACACCAGTTCAAGAGGGAAGTGAGGATGCAAGACCTTATTTCAAGAAATTGTATGTTTGTTATGATGCTTGCAAGAAGAGCTTCAAGATGTGTAGACCAATAATTGGCCTTAATGGCTGTTTTTTAAAGGGTCTATGTGGTGGCCAGATTTTATCTGCAATAGGAACAGATCCCAATGATCAAATGATGCCGATTGCCTTTGCTGTGGTGGAAGGGGAAAATAGAGAATCCTGGACTTGGTTTTTAAAGCTCCTCATTGATGATATGGGTGGAAGAGAAGAGTGTAGGACCTACACTTTCATTTCTGATCAGCAAAAGGTGCCCCTAGATTTATTGCCTTTATTTAAGTTTGAATTTTTTTTTTATTTAGAATTTAATCCTAAATTTATATGCATTTGCAGGGTCTTCTCCCAGCTATGGATGAATTGTTACCAGGTGTTGAACAGAGGTTCTGTGTGAGACACCTGTACAACAATTTCAGAAAGAAATTTCCAGGAAAAGTGTTGAAAGAATTCATTTGGAAGGCAGCCAGAGCTACTTATCCACAGGCCTGGGAAAGAGAGATGAGAGGCATGAGGAGGATAAATGAAGAGGCCTACAAACACATGATGCAAACTCCACCACGATTTTGAAGCAAGTCCTATTTCAGAACCACAACAAAGTCTGATACTGTCTTGAATAATATGTCAGAAGCTTTCAACAATGTAATTGTGGAAGCAAGGTCAAAACCTTTGGTTACAATGTTAGAGGAGATAAGGGGATACATAATGGAAAAATGGGCGGCAAATAGGCTAAAGTTCTCTAACTTAGGTGATGATGAAGTCTTGCCAAACATTAAGAAGAAGGTCGAGAAAACCAGCAGTTTCACAAATTCATGGATTGTAAGGTAATATGATTTTATTTTGATAGGATATAGACTGACTGTTGTGTTTTTATAGTATGAAATTCTTTTGATAGGATATAGACTTACTGTTGTGTTTTTATAGGATGTCATCTGAACATATTTTTGAGGTGAAGCATATTGAGAATCAGGGAGACATGTTCTCTGTCAACTTGAAGGAACATAGTTGTTCTTGCAGAAAGTGGGACCTGACAGGTCTCCCATGTGTTCATGTGATTTCCTCAATTAAGAGTAGAGGTCTTGATATTGACCAGTTTGTTCCAGACTATTACAAGAAGGCTAGGTACATTAGAGTGTATGAACCAATCATTTACCCTCTAAATGGTACAAATCTATGGGTGAGAACTGAATACCCTGATGTGCAGCCTCCCAAATTCAAGAAAATGCCTGGGAGACCAAAGAAGAAGAGGAATAGGGAACAGGGTGAGATTGATGGTTCTGATAGGAAAATAAGAAAAATTGGTATGATTGTGAGGTGCACTAGGTGCAGACAGACTGGCCACAACAAATCAACTTGTAAGATGGCTCAGCCACCACAACAGTCAACACAGGTCACCCAGCAAGCAACTCATACTACTCAGCTCACCCAGCAAGCATCTGAAGCAAATTTGGCAACACAGACAAGTCATGCAACAAACTCAGTCAAGCAACCAACTCAGAATAAAACAACTCAGTCAACTTAAACAACTCAACCAACTCAGCTTTCTTAGACTACTACCAAGAAGCCTGCAACACAAAGACCCACCACCAGATTGAGTGCATCACAAAATGCAGTGGGTCCTACTACTAGGAGGACAACACCAACTAAAAGGAACATTCCAAAGAAATCCTCTTAGGGTCTATAGTTTGTGTTGTATTGTGTAATGAACAATTTCTACTATTTTGTGTAATGTTGTGAAGTTCTTTGGACAACTTCTGTTATTTTGTGTAATGTTATGAACAACTTCTGTTATGAACAACCTCTGTAATGATTACTTCTGTTATGATGTAATCATATTATGCTATTTTGTGTAATGTTGATGTAATCAGATTATGTTTATGGTGTTATCATATTATTATGCTATTCTGTTATGATGTAATGATTACTTTTGTTAAGCTGTTATCATATAATTGTCATAAATTATGGTGTACAAACTGTTACAAACTGCTAGGCTGTAAAACCATTCAGTGTACAAACCGCTAGGCTGTTAAAACATGTTAAACTATTAAAAACCTGTTAAAACATTTTAAGCTTCTAAACTGTTAAAAACTGCTATTTAGTGTAAAACAGGTGCAAAATTTCAGGTCCACAAACTGTTTTATACCAACTATTATTTAGAGTAAAACAGGTGAACAATTTCAGGTCCACAAACACATGATGCAAACACTGAATTACTAGATTTGGTAACAACAACTGATACATCAATCCCCACACCTAAACCAAATTGTACATGTCATGGAACCAACTTTTACATCAATTTCAACATTCACAACACCTTAACCACTAAAACAAATAACACAATAAAACACATGGACTTCCAGATCATCTTCCATTTCCTAGTGTTCTTCAAATCTTCTTCTAGAAGCAGATTATTGTCCTTCAACACTTCAACCATGCTTTTTGCCTCAGCCAACTCTTTTTGGGCTTCTTCCAACTCCTTAAATTTCATTTCAATCTTCCATTGCAGATTCCTCATGCGTTCCTCGTTCCCATCTCTTGAATCATCATAGAACCATTCAAAAAAATCGTATCCGGCATTCGTGTGTCCCTATACGTATATGCAGCCAACTTGTTAACAGTGAAGTTGTAATGGATGGAATGTATGTGTTTAACAAAGAAGATTACCTTAAAATGTTTACAACCCCATAAAATCTTTCCATAATTTTGGACGGTTCTTGTCTTGCGAAGTACACACAGGTCTCCACAAGCACACATGACTTTCCCAAAACTGGTATAAACTTGCGAAGAAGATGAAGAAGAAACGTGCCCAGAACTCATTATTGGGAAGAAGATGAAGAAGAAACGCCGCCCAGAACTTTGAAAAGTTCTTGAAGATACTTGATTTCCCTTTCAAATTGGTGAATTTTGGATGAATTGTGAACCTAGGGTTTGAGATTGGGATTCAATTTATAAGGATTCAGATAACATTGTGAACCTAGAGAAGAAGATGCTGATTGTGCTTCACTCCCCAGCCAACTCAGCATACACATCAGTTTTTTTAACACCGTTAGCATGTATTTAACGGAAAGGATCAATACGAACCTATTTAAAATCGTATGGGGCCAATTTGGAACTTTTAAAAGCTAGAGGACTTATTTGGACCTACCCCTATAGCTAGAGGACTAAAAAGGGTATTAAGCCTTTTATTTTTTGAGTTGTTTTACAGAACGACGTTATTTTATTTATGATCTTGTCGATTCTTGAAACTACAACCCTATAAAATAAAACTCAGTCGCTTTCGGCAAAGCGAAGAGAGACATTTTCAGAAAGTGAGCCCTATCAAAACATCTGTTTCACCTGGGCAGGGTGAAAGGTTAAGACAAAGACGACAATTATTTAGACTTATGAACAACTTTCGGAACGTTGACAGCAACTCATTGGCGGCGAACTCCTCGGTGAATCACAAAGTCTGGTACCTTCCTTCTTGATTTGTCTTCAGAAATAACACCAATTTCTGGTGAAGCAGGATCATTGGAATCTGTCTCCCAGGCAGAGTTGTTGTAGGAGGATTCTCCTGTTATATCTTGCACAGTGTTTGCACTCTCAGGTGGATCTCCCCATCCAGTGGGCTAGATATCTTCGAGCCTGATACGAGAGCTTTCAGGAGCAGTGTACTTGACCATGAAGTCGTACTTGCCACTCGGTTGTCCTAAGGTGTCCCACACTTCTTTGGAATTGGAGGAGTCATCTCTTTCGATGACGTGAGCTCAGGAAAAGCGTAGTTGATGAACTCTTGTCCTGCAATCTTTGCAAATTCATCATCGTGCTGGATATTTTCTGAATGCCTTGAGTAATGATCCCATGATTCGGTGGGGACACAGGTATTCTTTTCAATGATGCTCAGCTGATATGCATCATTGGGCTGACTCTTTTGCCCCAAGTCTCCCGGGTACGGCTGCCAGATAGGCAGGCCATCCATTGGGCCATAATAGTCATGGTCAAAGTTGTCTTTCATCAGAGTGTCCTCCTCTAATGAGTTTGGTGGAGCACGACATCCTTCCTGATCACAATCTCCGTGCATCATTTTGACATCTGACCTCGGTATATATCTCGGACTTTGTGCGGGATAGCAAAATGGCGTAGGCACTTTTCCCTAAGACATATAACCGTCTTTGTTAAGATAAGACTTCCACTCTTCATCCGTATCAGAGAAATCACCCTCATTGATGGTATGAACTTCTTGAGATACTGGGTGAAGGAAACCTCTATTGTGGAAGAATTTCTGAATCGGATGAAGACTTTCATCGTTAGTAGCAGTCTGGGTACATGTTGAAGAAAAACCAAGACCTTTCTTTGTCTTGTTATCAGCAAGAATGATAAGTTATCCCCATCCTTTTGCATTGTTACTTTTGATTACTTCGAGAGCATCTTTGTACGAGGAAATCGACGTTCCTCTTTCTTATTGATTGTTATTGCTCACCAAAAGTGCTTGGAACTGAGTTCCAATAACCTCCTCTGGTTCTACATAAGTGGACAATGATAATTTGCTCACGATCAAGGCTTGCTCTCCGCAGACTGTGACTAGCTGGTCGTTCTTGACGAACTTCAGCTTCTGGTGAAGTGTTGAAGTGACTGCCCCAGCCTCGTGTATCCAAGGTCTTCCTAACAAACAACTGTATACTGCCCGGATGTCTATGGCCTGGAAAGTGACTTGGAAAGTGTGAGGACCGATGGTTATGGGAAGGTCGACTTCGTCGATAACTATTTTTTGGGATCCGTCAAATGCTTTGACGATGACCTCACTGCCTCTCATCGGAGATCCTTTAAAGGATAGTTTCATTAAAGTGGATTTCGGCATAACATTTAGAGCTGATATGGTGTCTACCAGTATGTTGGCTAAAGCATCTTCCTGGCAGTTGACTGTAATGTTGAGTGCCATATTATGATTATGGCCCTCTTCCGGCAGTTCTTCATCACTAAACCCCAAGTTGTTGCAGGAAGTGATGTTGGAGATGATGATGTCGAATTGTCTTATTGCACATCTTGTTCCATAAAGGCTTGCTCTAAGACTTTCTGTAGAGCCTCTCTGTGGACTTTGGAGCTGAGTAAAAGAGATAACACAGAGATTTTTGAAGGAGTTTGCAACAGTTGATCAACAATGTTGTATTCACTCTTCTGGATGAGCTTCAGCATCTCATAGTTGTTTTTTGAAAGGTTGGGATCACTGGATTGACCGACTGGTTGATTAGGAACTTCTGTTTGAGGTTCCTTTTCTCTGGTGGGTTCTCCAACTCCTCGGTTGAAGATTCGACCGCTCTGTGTTACTTGACTGATGTCTGCAATATTCACGATGGAGGGTAATGGAGTTTCCTTTCCATTCTCAATTGTTGTTGCACCGTATTTGTAAGGGATAGCCTTATCGGATTTGTACGGTACTGGTCTCGGTAGATAGATAACTATAGGAGCCTTTTGATTTTTCTGACCATCGTAGCCGGCCTCAATTGGTTCGAGGTTGAGAATCTTTCCATTATCAAGAGGAACCCTCGATTCATGGAGTAATTAAAGGAATTATGGCGTACACATCTTTGGCCACTTCTCATTTAGGGATTAAGACAACATCTTTGCCTCGATTGGAAAGATAGTCTGACATTATGTTAATCGAACCAGAGCTCGAACATGGTTGAATCTTTTTGTGGTCCAACTGGCTTTGGAGAGCCGCTCGCACGAGGTAGTGTAATACCCCAAATTTTGACCACTTAGATTTCCCATCATTGTGAAAATCATCATCACAATATGGATGTACCTTTATGCTTCATTAGTCTCCCCAAGGATGGGTGAGCATCCACTACAATCAAAATTAGGGTTTCAAGCCCTCTCTGAGTGCTTAGACAAAGGATCAATCAAGAAATGACATGATCTTCAACTTGTCTAATCTCTCAAACATCCACAATGGATCAAAAAGGACTCCCACTTCAAGGATTAAGCACAAGGCTGCTCCCTTCTAGGTGGATCAAGTCTCAAGATCGACAGTGTCACCAAATTAGGGTTTTGGTCGACCAGGGCCTCCAGATGGAAATTTTCATCTAGGCACAAGGCAATGATCCAAAACATAACCTAATATACTTCATGGAACCTCATGAACCCATGCATTAAGTCAATTTTGCCTCAGGGGATGCATTCATCAAAAATCAGGAATTAGGGTTTCTTGACCTAATTCACCCCTAAGTTGACTTTTGGGACAAACCATGAGCCAAGACCTCAAGAGATGATTTGAGGGTCTCTAATATACCATATTGATCCATTTGGAACAATGGATTGATCCAAGAAGTTTGAGCAACAAGTCTCAATTTCATCTGCACCACAATTAGGGTTTTAAGGGAAAAGTCAACTGTAACTTTGACTTTTGACCAGGACATGCTCCCAAACCCTAATACATGATTGAATATACCCTATGACACCTATGGAACATGCCCATCAAGTTTGATTTAGGTCAAGGACATGATTTCCTGAAGAATTGCACAGTTTGGAATTCATCTGATAAAAAGTCAACTGTGCACAAAAGTCAACTTTGACTTTTTGAGATTTTTCACCAAAATGGATTTTTAACCCTAAAATGATGTTAATGTATGATTTGAATCATCATTCATCAAGAAAAATCAAGAAAAGTGAGATAACTTGTAAAAGGGGTAACCATAAAACTTAGAAATTTTTCTAAGTTAAAAATAAAGTGGCAAAGGTACCAACTTTGAAGGACCATAACTCCTAAACCACAAGGCCATTTTTTCTCATCCAAAGATGGATTTGTATCCCTCATTATCACCTACAAAAACTTCAACTACAAGTCATTCCAATTCATTAAGAATTTTGAGTTATGGAGTGATCAAAGTGGCTGAAAAGTGAAAATGTCACTTTTTCCAACACTTAGTGAAATTTTCACTAAGTCAGATTCTGCCTCACTTTTTGCCAAATGTAGGGGGATTTTTCACTTGGAATCAAAAGAGATCAAAACCAAAATTGTTCAAACAGTTGTTGTATCATGTAAGAGCTTTCCAAAATGGCCAAGAACATTGCCAAATTCAACCTACACCATGAGATACAACATTGCCAAGTTGCCTTGCTGAAATCTGTCAAGGCAAGGCAGAATTTGCAACTTTGGTCAATTTGCCAAAATCAGCCAAATTCAATTGCTCCTATCCACTTGGACACCTCAGAGGATTGAATCTAAAGGGGACAATCACTGAGCCAAGCCTCCAAAGTCCATGGAACAAGAAATAGCATGTTGAACCTAGAATGGCCAAAATAGGGACAAGACTTCAAATTTGGAATGAGGCATTCAATGGAACCATCAAGGTGGCATGGACTGAGCCATTCTCATCTGAAATCAGTCAAGACTTATCCAAGACCAAGGGGACCAAAGCTCTGTGCCCTAACCTCTAGTCAATGGCTAGAGGAGACTTGGATTTTCATTTGCCAACATTGGCCAAACCTACTTACCAGCTGCCATTCACTATTCCTTGCAAAACAAACTTGCTCTACTATAAATAGAGCTCAATTGTGGTCAGTTTAAGTACACCAAAGCCATCTAACGGATGCTTTCCTCAAAATCTCTTCTTTCACTCCAATTTTTCCTTCTAAGGCAAGTCACTATCGGGTTTTGAGTTTGAGAGCAATTCCAATCAAACCAATCACTCACACACCTCACATACATCACATATGAGCTGATCAAACACTTAGATTACTTCTGAAACATCAATTTCACAAAATCACCAGCTGGTTGCTCAAGGTTTTAACCAAAGTGCAGCTGAGGTACCACAAAATGATCCAGCCAATTTCAATCAAGTCCAACCATCCAAACACAATCCATAGGGTGTAGGGAAGCTGTTCAGATCATCACCACCTATCTGTAACACCTCCAAATCAAAAATCACTTTGAACTTGCTGTCACGACTTGGAGGTAAGCACATACTTGGTCATCTCTCAATCTATGCATATTTCCTCGCACAATAATTTGGCCATATGTTCATAATCATGCATGGAATGTTTTCCCTCAATTAATTGCATTGTTTGAATCGTGTATCAAAAATCCTAGCCTTCATGCAGAAATTAGGGTTCTTGAGGTTTCTTCGTGATTTCTTGTTGTATGTTTAATTTAAATGAAATTAAAGTACATAGACATGATCGTGAGGTTGAGACGAGCATAATGATATGTGGATTGCATGATATGATTACGTATTCATGGAGATTGGATAGAAAATGCAAATCTGAGAAACCAAGAACACGCGCGTGTTCTTCAGCTTGTTCTTGGCGCCATTTTTGAATAATTCAAATATTTGAATTTTGTGATTTTGTTTAATTAATTCAAAAATTAATTTCTCTCTGAGTTTTAATGATTTTGAGTTGATTCTTTTTTTAATAATTCACAAAAATGTTAAAATATTTTATTTTCACAAAAAATCCCAAAAATATTATTTATTTCATATAATTGATATTTTTGCAAAGAATTAATATTTTAATTGTTTTTGGCATTTTAAATATTTTTTCTACATTGATTTTGCAACTTTTAATGCTTTCTAATTATTTTGTAGGTCAATACTTAATTTTTGAAGCATTAATCCAAGATCACAATTTGTTTTCCATGTGTTAAACAATTTTTGATCATTTTAATTGAATTTTTATTCAATTAAATACATTTTGAAAACAAATTAGGGTTTTGGATTAATTCAACCCTCATAAATCATTTTCAAAACACTTTGGGCCTCTTGAGAGAGTGAAAGACCCATCCCCCCTTGTACAAAAACTTTTTGGGCCTCATCCATTGTATAAGTCCCTCTGTACAAGTAAACGGCGCGATCGTCGCCTTTTTTAAATAAACCTGGGCCTACCCTCGAGTAGTAAGACCCATTTATTTTTTTAAAAAACTTTTTGGGCCTCTAATAGAGTGTAAGACCCAATCCTTTTTTTGACCAAATCATTTTGGGCCTCAGTATATTGTATAAGTCTCGATACCGTCAAAACAAACGGCGCGATCGTCGCCTTTTCAAAATAACCCTTGGGCCTCTCCTTGAGCTATAAGACCCATTCAAAACACTTTGGGCCTCTATTAGAGTGTAAGACCCAATCCCCCTTTTAACCAAAACATTTTGGGCCTCACTTATTGTATAAGTCCCTCTGCGTTAAAAAGAAAACCTCGGCGCGATCGCCATTTTTAAACGAAAAATCATTTGGGCCTACCCTCGTGTTATAAGCCCCACTCTTTTTCCTTTAAACCTTTTTGGGCCTCTTGAGAGAGTGTAAGACCCATCCCTTTGTACAGAAAACCTTTTTGGGCCACAGTCACTTGTATAAGTCCCTCTGTACAAAATTCAAACAGTGCGCTCACTGATAAAACCCTGGGCCTCTCCTCGAGCTGTAAGCCCCAAATCTTTCTTTTTCAAAGCACTTTCTCCTTTGATTTTGAATATACTGTTGTTTTCAATCTTTCTTTGTTGAACAACTAACCAAACAGCATGGAAGCACTCCAACCGAGTAAGTGGTTATCGCTTTCGTTTACTGCTTTCATATTATAAACTGTATTGTGGGGCTGCTCACTGTAAGTCTCCTTTCATAAACTCATATCTACTGTGTAATAATAGTATAGATATTTTGAGTTTCCCCGGCTACTACGTCTAGAACTAGGTGACGCCGTTTCATTTGTTCGTAGAAATAGACGCCTAGATCCCCAATAGGAGCACCAGATACAGTCTTCTCTTCGGCTGTCCTCCTTAGGAATCGTCAAGAAGCTCTACTCCCCAAGATGAATGTATTCTCCGTGAATGGCATCTTTGAGTTTCTTCCAAATTCTCGAACTTTCCTGACTTGATCTATTCCTTGTGGATAGCTTGCCTTGAATGCCTCGGGGTTTGGGTACCCACTACGGTCATAATCTTGGACCTTAACTACTGAACCCTCTTTAAAAGCTAAAAGTCGCTGGATAGTAAACCTCGCACATTTACCAGTGGTTTTTATCTTTAAAAGAGTTATCTCTCCTAATGGAAAGGAGATGATAGACCCACGGGCTTCTTAAAAGCATCGGCCTCCTCTTGGGCATTATTCAAGGACACTACGGCTTCTTAGAAGTATTCACAGCCTCCTCTTAGGCTTCGTATAATGATCTCTTCCTCCGGGAATGATAGCCTCCTCTTGGGCTTCGTACAAGGACCCGTCGGCTTCTTAAAAGTTTTCAGCCTCCTCTTGGGCTTCGTACAAATTGTCCCGACGACCTCCTAGAGGTATAGGAACAGAACCTAGTCATCCTCATAGAACAGTCCTTTCATAGAGTCTACTACTGTTTCTCAAAGCATAGTACAAAAGATAAAACTCTAGACACGGACAGTCTAACTTCCTTGAGTCTCAAAGACATTCTCAAGCGACCCCTTCAAAAATAGGACAGAAACCCGCAGACTCGGACAGTCTCGACACCCTTTGGATTTCCCGTTTCCTCAAAGAGAAGGAAATATCCCTGATCCTCAAATCAAATCCCTGAGTACAGTGATGCTCATATAAGAACTGATTTTCTCTTTTAAAATCAGTATATTGGATCTGTCACTCAACTGAGACAGTTACAATAGCCTCCATCTCGGGCTTCGCACGAGATACCAAAATTCTCCCCAGTGGAGTCAAACAACCTTTTCGCCTCTCTCTCGGGCTTCGTACGAGACACATAAGAGACTCCCCCGTTGAGTCAATCACCCCTTTCGCCTCCATCTCGGGCTTCATACGAGATACAAAATCACTCTCTTGTTGAGTATAAAAGATTCTCCTGTTGAGTCAACCCTTTTAGCCTCTCTCTCGGGCTTTGTACGAGACACAAAATAGCCTCCTCTTAGGCTTTGTATAATGATTTTCCTAGCGGAAATTAGCCTCCTCTTAGGCTTCGTATAAGAAAACCACTGGTTAATCCAATTAACCTTTTAGCATCAAAGTTGTGCCTTGTTCACAGTATACAAACATCAACAACTCTTTCCCCCATCTAATCGCTGTAAGCGGCAAGCCTCTGGATCATCTACATCCATGCCACTGTCCCTCTTTTAGCATGAGAAATTCCTAAGGAAAGATGGCATTGCTCTACACTGAGTTAAAGTCTTCTCCTTCAGGTTAAAACCCTTTCTTCAGAAATTATGGCATTGCTCGGATCCACGTATCCCAGTTAAAGTAATTCTCCTTCTCCCCTCTTTAGAGATGACAAATTCTCTCTAAAGTCGAGGTCTTTCAGCTTCACGTCTTGGGCTTTGAACAAGACACAAATAGACCTTTCAGCTTCACATCTTGGGCTTTGAACAAGATACAAACTACCTTTCGCTTCACGTCTTGGGCTTTGAACAAGACACCAAAACACCCATTTCCTCCCATAGAATAGCAGGAACTACGAACGCTTTGATTTCCCTGTTTCGGTAAACGAGAATACGTAGGCATAAGATCGAAAGAAAAGATCTTAGCGAGCGCAATCAACAAAAAACCCAAATCCCATATCTCCATCAATCAAAAGCAGTAATTCAAAAGCATCAGTCCTAACATCCTAATCCTTGTTCCCCACTAGTAAGTCCTAGAAAGAAAGAAAAGCGTATTGGCGAAAATACAAATAACCAGTACAAAGGCCCCCCACATTGATAGCATCCGTAATCTAACAGACTGCTGTTTAAACTCAGTATGCAAGCAGGGTTAATTGGAGACATCTATTTCCCTTCCTTATTCAGCTCACAATAGGATAAAAAATGAATCGACCTGTAGTCAAAGCTCAAACCGCAGAGAGCGACCAGTGCTTAAGAACCGCGTCCAAAATCGCTCGCTACAGAAAAGTGGCGCCCATGGTGGGGACCGTCTTTCTTTTTCCTTTTTTCTCTTCACTTGTGTGAATACCACAGATTGGGGCTTCCGCCGGGGAACCCATTTCTGTCAGGAATTTAGGAATCATAGCTTTATAAGTCTAGGATGATTAGGACAAATATATATACTGCTTTTCCTAATTGCTATACGTGTTTATTTTTCTACTACTGGGAATGCGTGTGATGCCGCATGTGGTGAGAATGAGTATACACTTAAGATAAGTGATGGCGACGGGGTCGACCATCAACCTCAGTGGAGGCTGACCAACGCAACCCATTCACTCTTATAGCCAATGGGCCGGTTGTTAAGTCTGAGAAGCTGAGGAGCCAAACCCTTTCGTAGTGCGGAAACTATCGGAAATAGTTGTTACGCGATACTACCCTCATTTGAGGCTGGTGATCTATTCTCGGTGAATGGCACTTACTCTAAGATTGCTCTACAACTCGTTGGCGATCTGCTTGTTGTTTTGCTTTCCTGGGAGGAGCTGATGATAATGAGTACAGGTACAAAAATCACCCTAGTATAAACCTTTGGGGATGGGTAGAGCCTTGACTTCATGACAACGACCCTTTGACCCCATGTTTTTTCTATGTTTTTGTGTGCTGCATTCATGCATTCATTTAATAAAACATTAAAACACTCAAAAAAAAAACTTCTCTTCTAGTCTCTCTGTTTTTAAAATTAAACTAAGACTGTGATTGCAAATATCAGAGAAAAGGATTGCATTAATGGATTTCGGTAGAAGGAGAACTCGCCAGTATACCTTCAAGGTTCCAAAACTAGGGGATTTGAGAAAGTTAGCGAGGATGATCGTTAACCCAGAGGCTTTCAGAGCCAAGCACGGTGGTTTGCTACCACTGTTAAGAGTCCATGTGATTAAGGGGATCATGGACGCGCTCATTCAATTCTACGATCCGGTTTATCACTGTTTTACATTCCCGGATTACCAGCTATCACCAACGCTGGAGAAGTATTCTCATTTGACTGATTTACATATCACTGATCGAGCTCCATTTTTTGGACTGGAAGAAATTCCAGAGAATCAGACTATTGCAATAGCAATTCATTTGGACGAGTCTGAGGTCAGGACTCACATGACCACTAAGGGTGGCACCCAAGGTTTGCCAGCCCAATTCTTGACAAAGAAAGCTCTGTACTTCGCTAGTATAGGGAACGGGACTGCTTTTGAAAGCATCTTTGTCTTGCTTACCTACGGGTTATTTTTGTTTCCCAACATTAATAACTTCGTCGATATCAACGCTATTAAGGTTTTTCTCATTGGAAACCCTGTGCCAACTTTGCTCGCAGATGCGTATCATTCTGTACACTTGGGAAATTTGTACAGCGGAGGAGAGATCACATGATGTGTACCTTTGCTTTACAAATGGTTTATCTCTCACTTGCCCAAGTCTGCTGCTTTTTGGGATTGCAAGAGTGTCTTACGTTGGTCGTAGAAGATCATGTCTCTCACCAACTCTGATATAGATTGGTGTAATAGGATTTATGAGGGAATCAGAATCATTAACCATTGTGGAAACTTCCCTAGCGTACCCCTCATAGGAACTAAAGGAGGGATCAACTATCATCCGATATTAGTTCTTCGTCAATTTGGATACCCGATGAGACACATCCCACTGGATGTTCATCTGGAAGGTCTTTTCTTCAAGGAAAGAGAAAACGACAGAGCACTAAAGATGGAAATAGTGCAAGTTTGGAAACAGGTTCATAAGAAAGGACGAGAGTCTCTGGGAAAACCGGACTGTGTCTCGGTGGAGCCTTATCTCCATTGGGTACAAACTAGAGCTCTCAAGCTAAAGATGCCTTATCCTCGTTACGGAATTCTTCCGCTGAGGGAATCTGTCATGTACTTCATGACGGAAACTGAAAAGCTTCAGGTTACTCTCAACAAAGTTCAAAAGGAAAGAAGATCTTGGAAGAACAAGTACCGCACCCTCGACGTAGAGTGTATCCAAATACAGCAACTACTAAAAGAGAAAGATGCTCTGATTGAAATTTTGGAGCAGCATGCTGTGGAGAGTCAAGATGACCAAAGGAATTTGTTCGCTCCTTTCACCTGGCAAAGGAATGACAACCCGACAACGACCCAAGCGCCCCGGTCAAAGAAGAGGACTCGGGACCCATTAGTTTAGGTTTCTGTTTCCGCACTTTGTAATCTACTGTATTTCCATTTCTGTAATCCTTTGGAATTCAATAAAAAGGGGTTTCCCCACTGTTTAATATTTGCAATCTAATTGTCGAAGTTTATTTTGATTAAACAAAAAACAACAATTAATATAATCATTGCATTCATCATTCTCACGTCGCGTATTCTTCTTCCCTACGAATCTTACGTTTATGTCTCGATTCTAGAGTCAAACTGTCTCATTCGTATAATACTCGGGCCAATCGTCAAAAAAAGATGGATGATCTTGAGGAAGAAAATAGAGAGTTGAAAGAAGAGATCGACGCTCTGAGAGAGGATATGAGAAAGCTTCGTAACGACATGCAAGCCATGGCAGAAGCTCAGCTACAAAGAACTGTGATCTCAGAGATCACCTCAACGCCCATCATAGAAAAGTATGATCCTAGGTATCAGATGCCGAAAGACCGTCCTTGGGGCATGCCTGTTAACTATATCCCGGAAGGATATGTTCCGCCGATCACTGAAGATCAGGGAATCGCAACAGAAGCCGCTAGGCCTGAAGGTTACAAACTTCGGGAAAGCGAAGATGCCAGGGGCATACTCAAGACTCCTGAAGGTTACAAACTTCGGGAGGCGCCAAGACTTACTGCCGTAGTCACGGTACCACCCCTTGTGGTGCACACTGTCCCAGAAGGACAGATTCCACAAACATCTTCTGATAAGAAGGAAACTATGTTTGACAGAATGGATGAATTCCAGGAGCAATTCTTGGAAATGCAGAAAGAGCTGCAACCCATTCGCGGTCAGGATCTATTTGGAAAGGACGCCGCAGACCTCTGCTTGGTCCCAAATGTGAAAGTCCCGCACAAGTTCCAAGTGCCCGACTTTGAAAAATACAAGGGTAACTCTTGCCCTCAGAGCCATCTGGTGATGTACGCTCGGCGGATGTCAGCTCAGACGGAGAATTAGGACCTGCTGATTCACTACTTCCAGGATAGTTTAACCGGTGCCGCACTCAAATGGTACATGGGTTTAAACCGTGCCACGATCAGTACATTCAGAGATCTTGGTACTGCCTTCGTCCAACAATACAAGTACAATTTGGACATGGCACCCGACAGAGATCAACTCAGATCAATGTCACAAAAGGACAAGGAAACCTTTAAGGAGTATGCTCAAAGGTGGCGTGAAATTGCCGCTCAAATTTGTCCACCTCTTGAGGAAAAAGAGATGACAAAAATCTTCTTAAAGACCTTAAGCTCATTTTACTACGGCCGAATGGTCGCCAGTGATTTCACCGAAATGGTCGGCATGGGTGTACGTCTTGAGGAAGCCGTCCGAGAAGGACGTTTGGTAAAAGACACTGGATCGACGAGCGGTACTAAAAAATACGGTAGTGCTCTCCCTAAGAAAAAAGAGCAAGATATTGGGAATATCTCTCTCGGAAAGCAAAGGCGACGTTATCAGCCAGTAGCAGCTGTTACTCCTGCTATCGGCCCCGCGCCTGTTCCTATGTATCAACCTCAGATTGCGCAGAGCCAACCTGACCAACAAAGGACACAACAGCCTCTTCAGCAGGCTCGTCCTCCATATAACAACAACCGTACAACACGGCCACCAGGATTTGATCCTATACCCGTAACGTACGCAGAGCTGTTTCCGTTACTGCTGGCTAAGGGGCACATCCAGACTAAGTCTCCCCTTTCAGTTCCGGAAAATCCGCCTTTCTGGTTTAAGGTGGATCAAACATGCCCTTATCATCAAGGAGGTTCGGGGCATAACATTGAGACTTGTCTCAATTTCAAATCCGACGTGCAAAAGCTTGTTAGGAGCGGGCTCTTATCCTTCAAAGATACGAATCCTAATGTTCTTACGAACGCGCTGCCTCAACATGAGAAAGCTGCAGTCAATCTGATTGAGAAAGAGACTAACAATGTCTATCAAATTCACGATGTACTCTTATTGGGGACCAATCTGGTCAAGATGCATTGTAGACGGAGTGGATATGGCCATGTGCCACCTCATAATTATCACCGGTGTGATATCTGCTCTAAAGACAACCAGGGATGTTCTGTAGTGCAAGCAGCTCTACAGGAACAAATGGATCTCGGATGGATCCAAGATCACCGAGTTCGTGGAGTTAACATGGTTTACACAAATTCCAACGTCATTCAGAACCACGACATCCGTACGATGAATGTCAACTTCGTGGCGATGCACTCAAGGCAAAGCCAGTATCATAATCTGCCGCGGCACGATTACAGTCCTGTCTGATTTGCTCGGTAAACAAACAGGGATGCTCTTTCATACAAGAGGCCCTCCAGCGTCAGATGGATCTTGGATGGATCCAAGACTACCATGATAGGAATCCCTATCAAATCAACAAGGTTCAGATCTTCGATATCCGCGTAATGAATACCAACCTGGTAGAGTTACATGCTGAGCAGGTCCGACTCGGATTCTTAATATCACATGATTACCAAAGCTGTAAAGCAGGTTGCGAAAACGATTGAGGTTGTACCCTTGTCCAGGAGGCACTTCAGCACTTGTTAAATCACTGGTGGATGCCGATCTATATGGGCGAAGATACTCAGCAGATTAGTATCAATCACAGGAATCTTACTCGTCGTCAAAGTCAGGATGTCCGATCAATGGAAGATAACCTAGTGAGGTTACATTGCATTCAAAGTGGGCATGGCCAGGTGCCACCACACAACTATGACGGTTGTAGCGTCTGTTCGAAAAGTAACCAAGGGTGTTACCTTGTAAGAGCAGCTCTTCAGGGTCAGATCGATCATGGAGAAATTCATCCATATCCAGGTTCAGGACCCATCATTTGGTCGCCAAACTACCTTGCCGAGCAAGTTGAGGATGTTGTCACGATCTCTGGTCATCACAGGACCAGGGATGTTTTTGCCATCATCCCTCTACTTGATGAATCTAAAGTTCCCAACCGGGAACGAATCGAGGTTACTTATGATGGTCAGAAAAATCATAAGGTTTCCATAGTCATCTATCTGTCGGGGCCACTACCATATGAATCAGCTAAGGCAATCCCTTACAAATACGGTGCAACAATAATCGAGAATGGAAAGGAAATTCCATTACCCTCCGTCGTGAATATTGCAGACATCAGTCGTGTAACACGGAGCGGTCGAATCTTCAACCGAGGGGTTGGAGAATCCAACAAAGAAAAGGAACTTCAGGCAGAAATTCCTGATCCACCAGTCGGTCAATCTAGTAATCCCGACATTTCAAAAAACGATGAGATGCTGAAGCTCATCCAAAGGAGTAAATACAATATTGTTGATCAACTGTTACAAACTCCTTCAAAGATCTCGGTATTATCACTGTTACTCAGTTTAAAAGCCCACAGAGAGGCTCTACAGAAAGTCTTGGAGCAAGCCTTTGTGGAACAGGATGTAACAATCAGACAATTCGATAGCATTGTCTCTAACATCACTTCCTGCAATAATTTAGGATTTAATGATGAAGAATTACCTGAAGAGGGTCGCCGTCATAACATGGCGCTCAACATTACAGTTAACTGCCAGGACGATGCTGTAGCCAGCGTACTGGTAGACACAGGGTCAGCCCTGAATGTTATGCCGAAGTCCACTTTGATGCAATTATCATTCAAGGTCCCTCCGATGAGAGTCAGCGAGGTCGTCGTCAAAGCGTTCGACGGATCCAGAAAAACAGTTATCGGCGAAGTTCATCTTCCCATAACTATTGGTCCTCACACTTTCCAAATCACTTTCCAGGTCATGGACATCCAGGCAACATACAGTTGTTTATTAGGAAGACCTTGGATACATCAGGCTGGAGCGGTTACTTCAACCCTCCACCAGAAGCTAAAGTTCGTCAAGAACGATCAACTTGTCACGGTTTGTGGGGAACAAGCCTTGCCTGTGAGTAACTTATCATCATCTACTTGTATGGAACCCAAGGAGGTTATTGGAACTCAGTTCCAAGCACTATCGGTGAGCAAGGACAATCAGTTTAAAGAAGGAACTTCAATTTCTTCATACAAAGATGCTATCAAAGCGGTCGAGAGTACCGATACGACAGGATGGGGACGGCTTGTCATTCCCATTGACAATAAAACAAAGAAGGGTCTTGGTTTTTCTGCAACCTGTACCCAGACAGCTGCTAACGATGAAAGTCTTCATCCCCTTCAAAACTTCTTCCACAGTGGAGGTTTTCTTCACCCAGTGTCTCAGATAGTTCATGCTATCAATGAGGAAGATCCCTCTGACGCAGAGGAAGAGTGGAAGTCCTATCTTAACAAGGACAGCTATATGTCTCAGGAAGAGGTGCCTATGCCTTTTTGCTTTCCTACAGAAAGTCCGAGATTTATACCAAGATCAGATGTCGAAATGATCTACGGAGATTGTGATCCGGAAGGATGCCGTGCTCCGCCAAATTCATTAGAGGAGGACACTCTGATGAAAGACAACTTTGATCACAATTACTATGGCCCAATGGATGGTCTGCCAATGTGGCAACCTTACCCAGGAAACTTGGGGCAAGAAGGTCAGCCGAGTAATGAAACTCAGCTGAGCATCATTGAACAGAATACCTGTGTCCCCACCATGTCATGGGATCAACACTCAGGTCATTCGGAAATTACTCAATATAAAGATGAATTCGCAACGTTTGTAGGACTAGAATTCATCAACTATGCTTTTCCCGAGGTCAACGTCATCGAGAGAAATGACTCCTCCAGTTCCAAAGAAGTTTGGGACACTCTGGGACAACCAAGTGGAAAATACGACTATATGGTCAAGTACACCGCTCTCAAAAGCTCTCGCATCAGGCTCGAAGATACCCAGCCAACTGGATGGGGAGATACAGCTGAGAGCACAAATGCTATGCAAAATACAACAGAGGAATCCTCCTACGACAATTTTGCTTGGGAGACAGATTCCAATGATCCTGCTCCACCAGAAATCAGCGTCATTTCTGAAGACAAATCAAGGAAGGTGCCAGACTTTGTGATTCACCGAGGAATTCGCCGCCAATGGGTTACCGTCGAGGTTCCGAAGGTCGTTCGTTAGTCAAAGTAATTGCCATCTTTAACCTTTCACCCTGCCCAGGTGAAACGGATGTTTTGATAGGGCTCGTTTTCTGTAAATTCCCTCTTCGCTTTGCCCAAAGCGACAGAGTTTTGTTTTATAGGGCTGTAGTTTCAAGATTCGACTTGTGCATTAATAAAATAAGTCGTTCTGTAATTTCCGCATTAAATGCTATTTTCTCTTTTTGCTTTTTCAGAAAATGGTAATCCTAAAAAACATTCAATAATAAAAACAAGCAGTAAAATCAAAACACTGCACACACTTACATTTTCTCTATCTCTTCTAAACACGAATCATCACGTCATGCAGATTGCTTGTTTTATACCCCGTTGAAACATATGATCTGATGCCTTCTTCCAACTTTGAGTTCCCGGTATTCGAGGCTGAAAAAGAAAATGACGACCAAATTCCAAAAGAGATCTCCCGACTACTCAGACAAGAGGAAAGGTCCATTGAACCTCACAAAGAGCCTTTGGAAACGGTAAACTTGGGTTCAGAAAAAGAGAGAAAAGAAATCAGGATCGGAGCATTGCTCAGTCCAACTGCCAGAGAGAGTTTGATAAAGCTTCTCAAAGAATTTCCCGATGTATTCGCTTGGTCCTATCAGGATATGCCAGGGTTGGATACCAGCATCGTGGAACATCACTTACCGTTGAGATCAGAATGTCCTCCAGTAAAGCAAAGGTTGAGACGCACTCACCCGGACATGGCCATCAAAATCAAGGAGGAGGTACAGAAACAGATCGACGCGGGTTTCCTTGCTACATCTGAATATCCTCAATGGTTAGCCAACATCGTACCTGTTCCCAAAAAGGACAGAAAGGTCAAAATGTGTGTCGATTATAGAGATCTGAACAAGGCAAGTCCAAAGGACGACTTTCCTTTACCACACATTGACATGCTGGTTGACAGCACAGCAAAGTTCAAAGTATTCTCCTTCATGGATGGATTCTCGGGCTATAACCAGATCAAAATGGTGCCGAAAGACATGGAGAAAACTTCGTTCATTACCCCATGGGGTACCTTTTGTTACAAGGTAATGCCGTTCGGTTTGAAGAATGCCGGAGCAACCTATCAAAGGGCCATGACTACTCTGTTTCATGACATGATACACAAAGAAATCGAGGTATGTGTCGATGATTAGATTGCAAAATCAAGAACAGAGGATGAGCACGTTGAACATCTGTCAAAATTGTTCGAACGTCTAAGAAAATTCAAGCTCCGCTTGAATCCCAACAAGTGCACCTTCGGTGTCCGTTCGGGGAAATTACTAGGGTTCATCGTCAGCCAGAAAGGAATTGAAGTTGATCCTGACAAGGTCAAGGCCATTCAAGAAATGCCTTCTCTGAAAACTGAAAAACAAGTCAGAGGATTCCTGGGACGTTTGAACTACATCTCCAGATTCATATTCCTTATGACCGCGACGTGTGCGCCGATTTTCAAATTACTCAAAAAGAACCAGGATTGCGTTTGGTTAGAAGATTGCCAAACCGCCTTCGACAGTATCAAGGAATATCTGTTGAATCCTCCGATTCTATCACCTCCAGTGGAAGGAAGACCATTGATCATTTACCTCACAGTCCTAGAGGACTCAATGGGATGTGTACTTGGCCAACAAGATGAAACTAAACGGAAAGAGTCTGCCATTTACTATCTAAGCAAGAAATTCACCGACTGCGAAACTCGGTACACAATGCTTGAGAAAACTTGTTGCGCTTTGGCTTGGGCAGCCAAACGTCTTCGCCAGTACATGATTTGTCATACTACTTGGTTGGTCTCCGAAATGGATCCAATCAAGTACGTTTTCGAAAATCCTGCTCTCACGGGAAGGATTGCCCGTTGGCAGATGTTACTATCAGAATATGACATAGAGTACCACGCTCAGAAAGTCGTTAAAGGAAGTATTTTAGCCGATCATTTGGCTCATCAACCGATTGACGATCAAGAATCAATCGGGTTTGACTTCCCAGACGAAGATGTCATGTACTTAAAGATGAAAGATTGTGATGAACCGCTACCCAGTGAAGGGTCAGAACCAGGTTCCCAGTGGGGACTTATCTTTGACGGAGCAGTCAATCATTATGGAAACGGAATTGGGGCAATCATTGTTACCCCTCAGGGTTCCCACATTCCTTTCACTGCCAGACTTACGTTCAAATGTACGAACAACGAGGCCGAATACGAAGCATGTATCATGGGTCTCGAAGAAGCGATTGATTTAAGGATCAGAAACTTGGACGTATATGGCGACTCAGCCCTGGTTATCAATCAGATAAAAGGAGATTGGAACACATACCAATCAGGATTGATTCCTTACAAAGACTATACGAGAAAGTTGTTACCCTTCTTCAACAGAGTCGAATTTCATCACATACCTCGTGATGAGAATCACATGGCTGATGCATTAGCCACTCTCTCTTCCATGATTAGTGTAGGTCGATGGAATGACATACCTAATATCGACATCATGCGCCTTGAACGGCCCAATTACATCTTCGCGATTGAAGCAGTCATAGACGACAGACCTTGGTATCACGATATCAAATGCTTCCTTCAGAAACAAGAGTACCCATCTGAGCCACTCAGAAAAGACAGGAAACCCCTCAGAAGATTGGCTGGAAACTTCTTCCTGAGCGGTGACACCCATCTAATGCCATCACTTATCTTAGGTATCACTCAAACTTTCCAGATGCGGCATCACCCGCAGTCCCATTAGCAGAAAAATAAACACGGATATCAATTAGGAAAAGTGATATATATATTTATTCCTAAAACTAACATCCTAGACCTCTTAAGAGCTATAATCCTAGTCCTATATAGACAATTGATCGCCAGCAAAGTCACCATTTCACTGTATCGTGCGGTTTTTATCGGTGACACGACCACCTTATCGCAGAATTTGGGTTTTCTCCTCAATGAAGATGAGGGGGGTGCTACTTTCTGATTTCTTATTTATCCCATGAAGCTGGAAGGGAAAGGGAAGCTATCTAAAACTAACCTTGCACGCGAATGTTTAACTGAACAAACGCTTAAAGAGATTCGGGAAGTCGGTGTCAGGTTATACAATGGGGAGTTGTCAATTACCCATCCTATATGTGGTTATCCACAGTATGTTAGCTTTAGGTTTCGCTTTGTACTTTATGGTGTTTATCCGTTAATGGGTTGGGAAAGTTTCTTGGGAAAGTATAAGAAAGAGTGAGTTGATGTTGACGTTTGGGTTTTCCTGATGTTTTTGGTAAGGTACTGGACCTAAGTTTGATTGATGTGTGAAGGTGATGGACCTAGAGTGTTTGATTTGGTATGCTCGCTAACATTTCGCAATCTTACGCCTACGTATTCCCGTTTAAACAAAACAGGAAAATCAGAGCAATCGTAGTTCCTCCTATTCTAAGGGAGGAAAAAGATATTTTGGTGTCTTGTTCAAAGCCCAAGATTGAAGCTAAAAGGGTTGATTTGTGTCTTGTTCAAAGCCCAAGATTGAAGCTAAAAGGTTTGACTGAGAGAGAATTTATCATCTTGTCTGTTTATCATGGTTGTTGGGTAACTGTTTATAAAGGAGGATTACTTTAACTGGGATATGAGAATCCAACAATGCCATAATTTCCTTTGTAAGGGATATTGATTTTTGTGTGCCATGATCAAAGCTCAAGGTTGAAGCTAAGAGGTTGATTGACTCCACTAGGGAAGTCCTTATACAAAGCCTAAGAGGAGGCTGGAAATGGCTGACTCAACAAGAGAGTGTTTATATATGTCATGTACAAAGCCCAAGATTGAGGCGAAATAAGAGGCTGACTCTTTGGGGATATCATTATACAAAGCCTAAGAGGAGGCTGAAAGTTTGACTTTTCCAGGGAAAATATTCTGTCTGTCTTGTAAAAAGCCCAAGATTGAGGCTAAAAGGGTACTGGCTATGGAGAGAAATCTTTACCTGTCTTGTACAAAGCCTAAGATTTTGAGGCAAAAATGACACTGACTCGACTAAGGATATTATTTCTCAAAGCCTAAAAGTAGGCTGAGAGGAATTGACTCCGTTGGGGAATATATTTGTCCCAAGTTTAAGAGAAAGTTATGAAGATTTATGTCTTGTACAAAGCCCAAGATTGAGGCTAAATGGGTTTGACTCAACAAGAGAGTGCTTTTATCTGTCCTGTACGAAGCCCAGGATTGTGGCTGAATAAGCTGGAGAAATTATTATACAAAGCCTAAGAGGAGGCTAACTTCCGCTATGGGAAATCCTTATATTAAGCCTAAGAGGAGGCTAAAGGTTGGACTCAACAAGAGATTGTTTTTATCTGTCTCGTACAAAGCCCGAGATTGAGGCTATTTGACTCAACAAGAGAGTGATTGACTCAACAAGATAGTCTAAAAAAGGTGATTGACTCAACAAGAGAGACTAAAAAATGTGATTGACTCAATAAGAGAGTCTGAAAAAGTTTTGACTCAACAAGAGAGTTTGAAAGGTTATTGACTGAACAAGAAAGTCTTGGAAGTTTTGACTCAACAAGAGAGTCTGAAAAGATTAGATCCTCTGGGGAGAATCATTGTACAAAACCCAAGAGGAGGCTATCTTTGCGGAGGAAAGATCATTATACAAAGCCTAAGAGGAGGCTAACTTCTGTCGGGGATTATTGAGATCCCGAGGCAGGTCCAATATGGAGAATCAACTCTTGCTGAGGGTTATAGAAGAGTTGAGGTATCAGATGCCTTGAGGTTCTGATTTAGGATACTGGTATTCTGATACTAAACTGACCCTGGTTGGGGGTTTTAGGAGAGAGACTGGGTTTTAGAACCCATGGGTTTTAACTCTGTTGGAGATTGATCCAGGATGATCGGGGTTTCTCCTATGTTTGTAGGGAACTTGAGAATGTCTTTGAGACTCAAGAGGAGATTTAGACTGTCCAAGTCTATTGGTGTGGAAGAGTTTATCTTTGTATGATGCCCAAGAGGAGGCAGGTGTTTTAAGGGATGAGTATCAACCCTAAAATGGTTGGATGTTTTGACACTGGAAAGACTGCTCTAGCAAAGGATGACTAAGTTCTTTCTTATACCTTTAAGAGGTCTTCAGGCTCCTTGTATTAAGCCTAAGAGAAGGCATAAGAACTTCTAAGAAGCCGGAGGGTCCTTGTACAGAGCCCAAGAGGAGGCGGGGATGCTTTTAGGAAGCCTGTGGGTCCCAAACCAAAGAAAAGTTCAAGAAATGCTATTCACAGAGAATAGATCACTTAGTGAAAATTCTGAGGTTTGAAGGAATTCAAAAGATGCCATTCACCGAGAATGGGTCATCCCTGGGGAATAGAATTTCTTTGACAATTTCTAGGGGTGACAGTCTGAGAAAAGGTTCACCTAGAATACTACCTTTCTCTTTGTTCCATACTGTTTAAGCCCAACAGAAGGCAAGACTGTATCTGGAAGTCCAATGGGGATCTAGTTTTGACTGTATTTAAAGAGTAACCGACTGGCTTTACCTAGTTCTAGACCTAGTTGGCGGGAAAAACTCTAAATAAATATACTAGTATATATACAGGTGATATATGACAATTATTTAAAAGAATATGAAAGAATGACTTACAGAGGAGCAGCTTCCCACAGTGCAGTTATATATATTAAAGCATGTAAATGAAAACTGATAAAACTTACAGGCGAGCAAGCTTCCATATTGTATTGTTAGTTGTTCAGAGAAATTAAAGAAAGTTTTGATAACAACTGTATATTTGAAACTAAATCAAAAGAGAAGTTATTTTTGAAAAGATTGTTGGGGCTTATACTCAAGGAGAGGCCCAAGGTTTAATAGTGATTGCACCGTTGTTTTGAAGATCGTACCGGGACTTATACAACGACTGGGGCCCAAAATGGTTTTGGTTAAAAAAATATTGGGTCTTACACTCTATTAGAGGCCTAAAGATGTTTTTTTACAAGTGATTGGGCTTACAACTCAGGGAGAGGCCCAAGATGAAAATTTTGAACTGGCGATCCCGGCAAGATTTTTGAAACTACAGTGGGACTTATACAATACCTGAGGCCCAAAGAGGTTTATTTACAAAAGGGTTGGGTTTTACACTCTTTCAAGAAGCCCAAAGTGTTTGAAAAGGTTTGTTAGGGTGAAAATCAACAAAACCCTAATTTCATCATTTTTTAAAGTAATTATTCAAAGAAAATTAATAAAAAAAATGATAAAAACACCAAATAAGTTTGAATAAACAACTTGTGATTTTTGGTTAAGGTTTGAAAAATGATGTTTTAATCACAAGATGAATTAAAACTCAATTGGTTTTTATTTCCAAGATGAAAAATTCATTTTTGAAATGTTTAAAACAATAAAAAAAAAGAATTTATTTGCAAAAATATCAACTATATTAAATAAATAATATAAATTTGATTTTTTTGTGGAATAAAATATTTTAACATTTTTATGATATTTTGCAAAAAGAACCAATAAAAAATAATTAAAATTGAGAGAGAAATTAATTTTTCAAATCATTTAAGAAAATAATATGAAAATACAAAAAATGGAAAAAACTGATAAAAATGGGTCTGGGGCGAGGGGGATTCGAACCCCAGACCTCCAAGCCAAACACATGAGCGCGCAACCACTGGGGTGGTGATACATCTGTGTATCAAAACAACCCCATAAATACATAAGGGGTGCCTTGTCTTAGGCCTGGGCAAGGCAAGGACAGCTTTTAGGCCATTTACGTGAAGCCTCTAACTTTCTCATTTCTCCATGGATTGGGACAAAATTTATATGCATTTGGCCTAGAATTTCCCAAGAAATCCAATGGTGGTCATGATTTTTTCAGATGAGGTCCCTATTTTAAAACCCGATAGTGGTTTTGAAATAGGCCTATATTTGCATTTTCTATGCTACCTCATGGTACAGGCAAGAATTACATGATGAATTGGTTCAAACACAACATATACAACATGTATGAGATGTTTATGATCAGTGGACTTCAAAACAATGCATAATTTAGAAAGTTTAAGTGATGATGCACTTACCTCTTCGAGCTTTTTGGGCTATCTGCCAAGTTTCTTGTGCCAAAAGTAATTTGATGCTTTGGACACTCTCAATTGATCCCTTAGAAGATTTTAGAATGGTTAGAACCAGCTGGAATCCTCAGGAACGAGTTTGAGCTCTTTCTTGCAAAAGGGGCAAAAGTGACCAATATGACAACTCTCTCAAATGGTGTTCCAGATGAGGGAAACCATTTGGGACAGTTCAAGGATGATATTTGGAGTGTGTTTGAGGTTTTATCTGGTTTTGAAAGTCACTGAATCAAGACATGGCTTGAAAAATGCAAAAAAGTCCAATTTTGAGGTTTTGGAAGTGGAATTTGTGATTTTGGTGTTACAGGTCACGTGTGAGAGTTTTAACAGCTTAGATACAATATATTAGAGGTGTTTGGATCATGAGCTGTGATGGAATTGCTCTCTAACTCAAAAACTCAGAGGTACCTTGCAAAAGAAGGAATTTTGGCCTAGAGAAAGGGATTTTGAGGAAAGCAAGTGTTGTAGTGCTTTGGTGTACTTAAACTGAGCACAAATGAGCTCTATTTATAGTAGAGCAAGTTTGTTTTGCAAGCAATAGTGAATGGAAAATGCAGCAGGCCTTTGGCCAATGTTATGCAAAAGGAATCTCAAGTCTCCTCTAGCCATTGACTTGAGATTAGAGCACAGGCTTTGTAGCTTGGGTTCAGAGATAAGCCTTGACTGAATTTAGTTGGAATATGCTCAGTTCATGCCACCTTGGTGCATCCATTGAATGCTTGAAAAAAAAATTGAAGTCTTGGCATCTTTTTAGCTTTTTTAGGTTTGGCATGGCTATTGTAGCTTCTTGGACTTGTGAGGCTTGGAGATCAGATCATCCCCCTTGGACTTGATCCTCTGATGTGTCCAAATTGATGACAAGGCTTGGAGTTATCAGATTTGGACAAATCGAGCAAATGTGCACAATTCTGCCTTGTAAAACCAGTTCATGATGCCATGTTTCAAGGGTTGTATCTCCTTGCTCAAATTGAATTTGAAGATGATCTGGTACTTGTTGGAAAGCCCTTATGGCATACTTTAACTTTGACGTTCACCCCTAGACCTGGTTTGACTTGGATCAAGGTGAAAAATCTCCCTACATTTTGGAAAAAGTAAGGCAGATTCTGACTTAGTGAAAATTTCACTAAGTGTTGGAAAAATGTCATTTTCATGTTTTTAGCCATTTTAATCACTCCATAACTTAAAATTCGTGAGGAATTGGAGTTTGATGTAGTTGAAGCTTTTGAAGTATGTAATGAGAGCTACAAATTCAGCTTTGGTCCATCCAAAATGGTTGCTTTGATCTCAAGTTATGGTCCTTGGAAGTTGGTACCTTAGCCACTTTGTTCCATAACTTAGAAAAATTCTAAGTTTTTTATGGTTACCCCTTTTACAAGTTAACTCATTTTCTTTGGTTATTCATGATGAATGATGATTCAAATCACATATTAACATTGTTTTAGGGTTAAGGAACCTTGGTTTACCAAAAATCCAAAAAGTCAAACTTTGGATTTTTGTACAGTTGACTTTTTATCGGATGAAATCCAAACTGTGTGATCCTTTGTGAAATCAAGTCCTTGACCTAAATCAAACCTAATGTATGGATTCCATAGGTGTTATAGGGTGTATTGAATCATGTCCCAAGGTTTGGGAGCATGTCCTGGTCAAAAGTCAAAGACACAATTGACTTTTTTCCTCGAAACCCTATCTGTGGTACTGCTGAAATTGAAACTTGTGAATCAAGCTTCCTGGGTCAATCCATTGTTGAAAATGGGTCAATGTAGTATATTGAAGGCCCTCAAATCATGTATTAAGGTCTTGGCTCATGCTTTGTCCCAAAAGTCAACTTAGGGGTGAATTAGGTCAAGGAACCCAAATTCCTGAGTTTTGGTAAATGCATCCCTTGGGGTTAAATTGACTTGATGATTGGGTCCATGAAGTCCCTTAGAGTATCTTGGGTTATGCTTTGAAGCATTGGCTCATGCCCAGATGAAAATTTCCATCTGGAGGCCTCAGTCGACTAAAACCCTAATTTGGTGACACTGGCGATTTTGAGGTTTGATCCACTTGGAATGTTGCAACCTTGTGCTTGATTCTTGATGTGGGAGTCCTCTTGATCCCTTATAGGTGTTTGAGAGGCTAGACAAGTTGAAGATCATGTCATTTCTTGATTGATCCTGTTGTCCAAGTGCTCTGAGAGGGCTCAAAACCCTAATTCTTGTTTGTAGTGAATCCTCAAACATCATTGAGGAGATTGATGAGGCATGAGGGTTCATCCATATTGTGATGATGATTTGCACAATGATGGGAAATCTTGGTGGTCAAAATTTGGGGTATGACACTAGTTAATTGGTTGTTTAAGTTATTTTTACCATCAAAATAATTCTTAACATTTTAAAACATTCAATATAAAAAATATATTATAAATAAAGAAAGGTAGATTTTTTATAAATTGAAGAAGTATTTAATAATATCTTGGATCAAAATCCAGGATGCTACAATTGGTATTAGAGCTATAATCCTCGGACAAAACCATTTTGGGGTGGGACGATTTTGTATGACGCATGTCTGTTTGATTTTTACTTTTATTTTATAGTTGTAATTTACTTCAATTTATTTATTAGTTCTTGTTGTTATAATTGAGAAATAGTTTGATAATTAAATTTATTCATAATTTGCAAAATTGAAATATGAGATAGTGTAAGTGAATTATTAAGATACCCCTATAATACTTTAAGTATCCCATGAAATAAGTGAGGTGTAACATCAGTAATTGTGTGCGTTTGAGGGGTTCTGGTTAAGGAAAGACTTGGTATTTAAGCATTCCTTGTGATACACCTCTCTTTCCTAGGAAACCCTCTTGTGTGCTACTTACTGTATGAACTAAACTTTATATTTAGATTTTAGAACCTTCCTAATTCAAAATAAATATTTAAATAAATTGTAGGAATTAAGATATGTCACCCCCGAAGAGTTCCTACTACCAACCCCGCGAGTGGAGTTGACATGGTAGGAATCGTTTAAACTATGCACGCCATGGTGGCTGCCATGACCTAGTAGGCTACTGCGACTACTCTGTAAGCCCAGGCCCAAAGAGAAGAACAAAGACAGCAGATAGAAGAATTGCTAGTAATAACTAAAGGATTGGCTAAGTTTTGGCGCCATAACCCTCTGAGATTTGAGGGAGATCACGACCCTGACAATGCGGATCTTTGACTACAAGAGATTGAGAAGATCTTTGAAGTTTTGCACTACAGTGGTGAGAATAAGGTGGAGTATGCCACTTTCTTGATAATTTGAGAGGCTGGGTATTGATGGAGGGGTTTTTAAGGGAACAATGAAAAACAATAATGAGGAACTGACTTGGGAGTCTTTCTAAAAAAATGTTCCTAGACAAATATTTTCCCAAGAGTTCCAGAGCAGAGAAAGAGGATCAATTTCTTAGGTTGTATCAAGGTAACATGACCATCATTGATTATGTTGCAAATTTTGAATCATTGGCAAAGTACTTTCAGTTCTTTAAGAACCAAGTTGATGAAGATTACAAATGTGAAAGGTTTGAGAATGGGTTTCGCTATGACATTAAAGAATCTGTGGAACTCTTGGAGATTTGAGAATATCAGTCCCTAGTGGAAAAAGTATAAGAAGGTGGAGAACCTTAAGCGTGGTCGTGTGACTAAGGAGGTTGTAGGAGGCCCTTCAAGATCTCAGGTATAAATCATATTATATCCCTTATGAAAGTGTATGATAATTGTAGAACTAATTATTGTTATGGACAGGGAACTCCCCATGCTCAAAATAAGAATTGACAACAAGGCCCGTATGCCCGACCTCAGGGAAAAAACAAAGATTAACCTTAACCTGAGAATAGGGGAGTTCAGAGGCTTCCAAACCAACATCAGAACCAAAAGCAACCTATTCGGTGTTTTCGTTGCCACAAGGAATTAGGTCACAAAACATATGATTGCCAAGTCAAGGACAGACGTTGTTATATGTGTCAGAGTCCTGATTATCTTGATAATGTGTGCACGGGTCGAAACAACACTAATGTTGTTAATAACAATGTTGTTGCACGCCCTACTGCCAAAGGACGCGTCTATCACATCGAAGGAGAAGAAGTCCAACATTCATCAGAGTTAATCAAGGGTGAGTGTGAAATTTATGGCAAATTATTTCCAATATTGTATGACTCAGGAGCTACTCATTCTTTTATTTCATGGGACTTTGTGAATTGTTTGCATCTACCTATTACTTATCTACCTTTTAATTTGGTGGTTACAATACTGTCCTCCGAACCTTTAACCCTGTTTGAAGCTTGTTTACAATGTCCTTTAACTATATTGGGCATGCAATTTAAGGATGATTTAATATGCATTCCCCTCAAGAATCTGGGAGTAATTTTTGGAATGGACTGGTTGTCCAATCAACATGTTTTACTTAACTATGCTCGTAAGTCTGTAATATTTCCATATCGTAACATTTCTCGATTCCTCAAAGCCAACCGATTGAATTTCTCCCTTAAAGGAGGCATCTAGAAGTATATGTTCTTAAATACTATTAACATGAACCTAGAGGTCAGTGCTTATTATATTCTAGTGGTGAAATATTTTTCAGAGGTATTTCCGCCAGAGGTTCCAAGATTACCACCAGTTCGCGATGTCGAATTCTCTATCAACATCACACCTGGAGCGGGCCCCATCTCTATTTTTCCATATAGAATGTATCCACCAGAGTTAGTTGAATTAAAGAATTATTCAGAAGATCTTTATTCAAAGGGTTTAATACGTCCAAATGCCTCACCATGGGGAGCTCCAGTGCTTCTAGTGAAGAAAAATGATGGAAAATCTAGACTTTGTGTTGATTACCGATAACTCAACAAGTAAACATAAAGAAAAAATATCCATTGCCCCGTATTGATGATCTTATGGACCAACTAATAGGAGTCGTGTGTTTTTCAAAGATTGATTTGAATTCGGGTTATCACCAAATCCGAGTGAAAGAGGAAGATATATCCAAGACGACTTTCAGAATGTGTTATGGGAATTATGAGTACTTGGTGATACCTTTCGAAGTAACCAATGCGCCAACAATTTTCATGGATTATATGAATCATATCTTTCATTCGTTTTTGGATAAGTTTATGGTGGTCTTTATCGATGACATCTTAATATACTCTAAGTGTATAGAAGAGCATAAGGAACATCTACGCCAAGTTTTGCAAGTTCTGAAAGACAAACAATTATATGACAACTTGGGAAAATGTTAATTTTGGTTAGAGGAGGTGAAGTTCTTGGGTCATGTAATCTCGAAGGAAGGTATTACAGTTGACCCTTTCAAAGTAGAAATTGTAGTGGCATGGGAGAGACCAAAGGCGACAACTGAAATAAGAAGTTTTTTGAGTTTGGCTGGCTATTATAGAAGATTTATAGAAGGATTTTCTAAGATTGCAACTCCATTAACACAACTTACACGGAAGAATCAAATTTTTGCATGGACAGAAGAATGCGAGAAAAGCTTCCAACTGATGAAAGAGAAGTTGACAACATCCCGGGTATTAGTGTTGTCACGACCTGAAGAGCCTTATGAAGTTGTTTGTGATGCATCATACCAAGGGTTGGGTTGCGTGCTTATGCAACATAAACAAGTTGTGGCTTATGCCTTGAGAAAATTGAAGACCCGTGAGAAAACTATCCCACACATGATTTGGAGCTTAAGGCCATAGTTTTTGCATTGAAAATTTGGAGGCATTATCTTTACAGTTATAGTTTCGAGGTGTTCAGTGATCATAAGAGCTTAAAATACTTGTTTGACCAGAAAGAGCTTAATATCAGACAAAGGAGATGGATGGATTTTATCAAAGATTATGATTTCACGCTACAGTACCATCCAGGAAAGGAAAATGTAGTGGCTGATGCTTTAAGTAAAAATGAGCTCATCTCTCAACTTTAGCAATTAAAGCATTAGAATTTTTGGAGAAATTTTGTGACTTGAATTTGAGCATGGTTTCCTCTACTGGGAAATTTTATTGTGGGCCAATTATAGTTGATAATGGATTTATGAATGAGATTAGAGTACTCCAGGAGACGAATAAAGTACTTCAAGAGAAAAGAAAGTTAATCAAAATTGATAAGGCACATGAGTTCAAAGTAGGGCCAGACAACATCTTGCGGTGCAACAAGCGTATTTGTGTTCCAGACAATGCTGAGTTAAAAAGGAGGATATTGGATTAGAGCCATAAGAGCAAGTTGATTATTCATCCTAGTGCGACGAAAATGTATCAAGACTTGAAATAAATATTTTGGTGGCCAGGGATTAAGAAGCGAGTGGCCGAGTATGTAGCTTCTTGTTTAACATCCCAGAAAGCTAAGGTAGAACACCAGAAACCTGTTGGATTGTTACAATCTTTGGATGTGCCAAAATGGAAGTGAGATATCATTTCAATGGACTTCGTTGTGGCATTACCTAAGACTCAACGGAAGTTTTACTCTATTTGGGTTATTGTGGATCGACTAACTAAGTCATCTCATTTTATACCAGTGCATACAAATTATAGTATGGATAGGCTTGCAGAAATTTATATTGAGGAAATTGTGAGATTACATGGAGTACCTTCAAATATTGTGTCAGATCGGGATCCAAAATTTACTTCTCACTTCTGGGGAGTGTTACACCCCAAAATTTGCCCTCCCTTTTTCAACCTCAATTCGCTTATGATTCATTTCATTTACATCATCATTTTATGCATTGTATTGGTTCTAAAACATGGGATTAAGGTATCTTGGTTTTCCTCAAGAGGAAGAGATGTTTTTCAAGGCAATGAGAGAAGAGATATCCTCAATGTCATGGTATTATTAAACTACAAGGTCTTCATGCCCTCCAAGGTATCTCAACAAGTCCAATCAATCATCTGAAGATTAGGGTTTCAAGGGAATCATCTGATCAAGCTTCTAGTGGCCCTGAGCTAGGGTTTTGGTCAAAGGTTACTTGTGATTGTTTTCTTGAGCAAGACAAGGTTCCATGGTTCAATATACATCTCAAGGGTTCCATATAGGCCTCATGGTTCATCATAAATCATTTCAAGGGTTCCTTAAGTGGATAGAGGAAGCATTGGATTCATCTAATCAAAAAGTCAACGGGTGCCCTACAAAAGTCAATTCTTGGGGTTCTTGGGTCACATTTGGACATTTCAAGTCATCATCCATGTTATTATGAGGTTTGATCAAGATAAATCAAGAGAAATCATAAAATCAGGAGAAGTTGCTAAATTAGAGTTTTTGGGAATTTTTCTAAGTATGGAGAAATCATGTTCATGATGCCATCTTGCAAGATTCATAACTTCCTCGTCCTTGATCCAAATGGTACAAACCAATGCTCAAATTAAAGATGATGTTATATAATACAACTTTATAGAAGAAAGGAACTTCAAAGGATGTATGGATTAAGAGTTATAATGACATGAAGTTGAGAAAATCAAGATCCAAGTTTTCTATACTTAGAATTTTTCCAAGTGTTGAAATTCAACTTGGAGGATGTGTTTTCAAGACCATTTTTCTCATGGTTCCAAGTGTCAACTCAAATTTACTTCAACATGAAAGTTGTTAAGCATCTTACAAGCTTTCTTTTGATACCAAGAACACTTCATTTGGATCATTAGAACTCAAGTTATGATGCCTCAAAGTAAGGTTTTTCAAGTTGTCAAACTTTATGAGACCAACTTCAAGTGCATTTTTCATGTGTTTCCAAGCTTTGTTTCATGTTTATTTCAACAAGAAAGTTGTTCCATATTCTTCAAGCTTTCCATTGATTCCAAGAACTCATCAAATGGATCAATACATATCAAGTTAGGATGCTTCAAAGTTGGGATATTTTTGAGGTTTAAATTGGTAACTTAGTGAAACTTTTCTAAGTGCTCCAAGTCAATTTTGTGGACACAACTTCCATGGAATATTTCACAACCTTCCAAGCTTTGCTTCAATTTGAAATCAACATATAACTTGTTCATCAATCTTCCTACTTTCTTTTGGTACCAAATTCACATCATCTGAGCCAAAAATCATTAAGTGATGGGCAAGAGAAGTAGCATGCATGAACATGGTCATGTTGCTATTTCTTGGCACACTTTTAGTTTCTTTCATGCAACAATTTCTTGTATCAAACCACAGGCATATGTCACTCACTTTTCATCACCAAAACACTACCAAAAATGACCAAACCAATCACATATTCCATGCACCCTATTTAAATGTGTTTTACCAAAAGTGGAAATGATGAAATTTGTCACAAACTTGTAACACTCACTCCCCAATTTCATGCTTCATTCTGAACTCATTCCACACACAAAAACTCAACCACAACAACATCACAACAATAACAACCTCATATCATGCTAACCTGTGTTACTCTCTCTCATGCTCCATCTTTTCTAAACTAACCCTAACTAACTTTTAACCTTGGTTGCAATTCTAACCACACCCTAATTCACCTATATAAGTCACAAAAACCCTAAAAGGAAATCACAAGTTCACTCTCACAAAACCAGATCAGAAAGAAGCTCTCACTCTCAAAGGAAACTTCCAGCTTTGAACCTCTCATTTCTCTCCATATCCTGTTATTCCTTGAAGTTCTTAGAAGCAATGAGAAAGGTTTTCTAAAGTTGCTAGAGCAAGATCAAGAAGTATTGGACTGTCTCCACTAGGTAGCTTTTCTTCTTCCTTTTTCTCACATGCTAGACGTTGTTTAGGCTCGTTTTTGTTGTATTTGAAGTCCTGCATCTGTGTAGGCCATGTTTGTGTGGTAGTTGTTTTGGTTTGAGCAATGTTCAGAATGTGTGTTCAAATTCCGTGCTCATTTTTGAAGGTGTTAGGGTGAGTTTCAATGGAAATTAATGCCATATTTGGACTCAACATGAAAAACCGAGTGGAATGATGCCAAGTTTTGTGAGTTTTGGTGACTTTTTCAGTCAGCTCGGGCGAGGTCGTGCCAGATAAGACGACCGGAGCTAAGGCTCCGGCGTCGACGTGTGCAAGTGTGTTTGAATGGATGACTTGAGATGTGGCAGTGAGTTGGCATGACGTGGATCCAAGCTGGATTAGTAATACGCATACGTGGATCTTTTTTTTAGTGTTATAATGATGGATTGGGCTTTGTTTTTTTTTATATCCACACCCCTGGTATTTTGATCCCAACGCACATACAACTATCCTTAGTTCATTTGTGAATTGCTGATTCACCCCCCCCCCCCCCCCCCCCATTTGCTCTTTTGTTCTTTTATTTTCTATTTTTATTTCTTTTACATTTTGATTTTATTTTAATAATTCCATTCATTTTAAAAATCAACAAAAAATATATTTCTGACCATTTAAGGTCTTGTGATATTTTTCTATTTTTATTTTGAATTAATTTGTGAAGGTGTTTTACATTCTTGTCCTTGAACTAGGGTTTGATGTTTGATGCTTTGGGAATCCCTTCTTGATCCAATCTTTTTGCCATTATTTTTCATATGAATGCTCAATGTTTGAATGATGTTGTGGTGTATTGATGATGTATTTCTTATCATTTCTTGATTGGTTTTATTGAGCCTCGGTTCTTGAACATACTTGAACTTTTTGAATTACTTAGATGATGCATTTATACAATTCTCTTTGGGATCTTTTTCTCACATATTCTTAGATGTTTTGGAAAGAGATAGAGCCTTGATTCTATATTTTTTTGATTATCTAAGTGCTTTGAATTGATGTTGCTTTGACATGATTCTTGTATATCTTTGACCTAGTTTCTTGGTCTTGTTCCATGTGTAATCTCCTTGATGCTTAGTGCTTTTGTATGAATTGAATGTCTTGTTTGAGATTCTGACCTTTCATGTTTCAATGTCCTTTAGCTTGATCCATTTTCTTCTCGTAAATATTTTGGATATTTGTTTCCTTTTGAGGATGACTTTGGTTGATGAATGCTCAGTTGTTTGCCCATGTTTTGAGTGTGATGCCTATTTATTCTTCTTGCCATCTTGGATTTTTTTTAATCGAAATGTTTGATTGTGCTTCTGATCTTCCATGTTTCCATGGCCTAATCTAATTGCTTGAATCATTTGTGACTTGTTTTTTATGAGTTAATTGTTGACAAATGTGTAGCCATTGGTGTAGTTCATGTATGATTCTCTTGTGATCATTTCCTAATATTTGAAATGTGTTGATCATGATATGGTGTAGCTACTGACTTTTCTTGATTCTTATCTTGCTTGATCCATTTTTCTTTGTCATGCTACTTGATGATGTTTGGCTAATGTTTCAAATCATGAATACTTGTGCACTAGTTGTTTGTCTTTGCTTAGGTTCTTGAATTTGAATGTGTGATTCCTTTGAGCATGACTTGTGATGATTGAAGTATGTGCATAATTGTTTACTTTCATACACCTTTGTTTCTTTGATTCAAGTTTGAAGCATGTTTTGAATAACATGAATGTTTGCCACTTGTAATGATTGTTGAATCTCCTTGTTTGATGGTTTATTCTCATTCATCTTTGAATATCATCTCTTCATCTTTACTTGGGTTTTATTTGATACTTGATTTTATTTGTGATTGAGTTGTATAATGTTTACTTGTGCTTTGCTCACATTCCCTCTTAAGGCTCCTAGTCCAACTTAATTTCCAAATAAGCTTGGAGTAGGATAGACATTAGGCTTTTAATCCTTTACATGACAACATTAAGTTAACTCCCTCTAGACCTCAACCTTAGGTCCATCTCTTGTATGATAATATTAGGGTAGAGTTCCCTTTCTCATCCTTAACCAAAGGACCATTTGGCATGACAACATTTAGGGTGAAGATCCCTTAGTCTTTTCCTTTTACCCTTTGAGTCTCTCTCTTCTCTCTCTCAAATCAAATCAAAATACTTACCAAATACGATGTGCATAGTGCGTCATGAGCCTTAAGCATATAGGAAAATATGAGTGGATGCATTTATAACCTCATCTTAGGGTATTTTGTGCACGATACATTTGGATTGTTAGCACGAAGTATTCGATCATATATCTTAGACTTTAGTATAATGCGCATCTCAAACAAAGTCAATTCATTTCTCTAAAACATTTGAACAAATGCAAACCATTTTGTCCTTCGGTATTTTCCTTCAGACCTTTTCAGAAAGGGCATGCTACGTCCGTTCTACCGCAAACAGGCCTCGTCCCTAACTGCTAGAATGCGAACTTAGCATCGCTCATAAAAGAGACTAATCAACCCGTAGTCCGCGAACTATGAACGCTTTGACTTCCTCATTCTCGTCCGAATGAGGATACATAGGCACAAGACGGCGAAGTCTTGGTGAGAAACCATCCCCCCTTTCACCCGTAGTCCTCCGAACTATGTTGACTCTGACTTTCCCATTGCACGAGGGAATACGTAGGCATAGGACGGCGAAGTCCTATCGAGTCTCCTTTTGTTTTTTCCCTTTTCATTTCCGTTAGCAAGTAGGACTTAGATAAACACACCCTTTGATAAGAACAACAAGAATGGATCCCGTTGAGTACAATGAACGCGAGGGGTGCTAACACATTCCTCTCGCATAATCGACTCCCGAACTTGGAATTTGGTTGCGAGACCATATTCTTTACCTTTTTGAGGTTTCTTCGATCTTTTCCTTTCCCTCTTCGGGATAAATAACGTTCGGTGGCGACTCTATTTTCCACCGGTTATTTTTCGCGTTGCGACAGGGAGCACTGCATGAAGCTCTAGGTACTAAGTTAAGATTGAGTTCTACTTATCATCCACAAACTGATGAGAAAACAGTGAGGATAATTCAATCTCTAGAAGATTTATTGAGGGCTTGTGTTTTGGATGACACTAGAATTCACATATAATAACAACAACCATTAAAGTATCAGAATGGCACCATATGAGGCATTGTATTGGTGGAAATGTTAGACCCCATTATGTTGGTATCAAGATGGAGAAAGTACGATTGTGAGACCAACATTACTTCACCAAATGACAGAAAATGTCAAATTAATCCAAGAAAGAATGAGAACAGTCCAAAGTAGATAGAAGAGTTATGCAGGTCGGCAGAGGAGACCATTAGAGTTTCACGAAGGTGACCATGTTTTCTTGAGAGTAACACCTACTATTAGGGTGGGAAGGGATTTGAAATCCATGAAGCTTACCCCTAAGTTTATTGAACCATACCAAATTCTCCGGCGTGTGGGTCTTGCAGCCTACTAGATTGCACTACCACCAAATTTGGCCAACTTGCACAGTGTGTTCCATGTGTCCCTATTGAGGAAGTATATGGCCGATCCTTCGCATATTATGACATCTGATGATGTTCATCTTAAAGAAAACTTGTCATTTGAAGTTCATCCAACAAACATTGAGGATAAAAGAGTGAAGTGTTTGAGAGGAAAGGAGATTCCACTAGTTAAGGTAAATTGGAACCAAACAAATAGAGATGCAACATGGGAGAGAGAGAGGATCGGATGAGGGAGCTTACCCTAACTTGTTTTTAACTGACTAGTTTCGCAGAAGAAACTATTTTAAGGGGGTAGGATTGAAACACTTTAAATTTTCTAATGTAATAAAATGTCAACTTATATTATTAATTTATCGAATATGTTTGCCTCAATTATTTTACATATAACATTAGAAAAATTATTATATTCTATAATAATTAATCTAGAAATACTGATGTTTTAGTAATGACTAAGGGTGTAAATAGAACATTGACCTACGCTAATCCGCAATTAATTTTGATAGATTTAACTGGTAAAAAAAATGAAAAAAAGAAGAAAAAAATTAAACACTTTGTTAAGTCTCATGCAATTTTTAATATGATAAATTATTATAGTATCTATTTCTTATGAAACCTCGATTTTTCCAAAAAGTGGTGCACATCTACCTTTACTTAGAAAAAATAATAGTTCACGCTCTGTCAATTTGTACATGGGAGTTGTGTGGAAAATTAGGAGTGTTGTTAGAAAGAAAAGTTCTTAAGATAAGGACTCTTCTCCATACAACTCGTAATTAGACCTTGATTTTAAAGTTGATAGAACAAGATTTTCTATTCAGATACTTTAATAATATTTTTATTTTAAATTTGTGATCTTCTATTTCGATGTTTTTTTAATTTAATAATAATAATAATAATAATAATAATAATAATAATAATAATAATAATATTACTAATAATAATAATAGTAATAATAATAATGACATTGAAAACTATTTTGAAAATTTGTGATTTGATTAATTTAGGTATGCAATATTGGATGCTTGAATAATAAAAATATTTTGAGATTTCGTGGTTTTCTATTTGGATTTTTTTATTTAATAATAATAATAATAATAATAATAATAATAATAATAATAATAATAATAATAATAATAATAATAATAATAAAACTAAAAATTATTTTGAAAATTTGTGATCTGGTTATTCAAATAAGAAATAATGATATGAAGATTTGATTTAGAAACAATAAAACTACTATGTATGAATTAATGTGTTAAAAAATAGTATAAATATATTATATTGATTGTGTGGTAGGGTTAAATCTTTTAATAATAAATAAAATACATACACACACACATATATATATATATATATATATATATATATATATATATATATATATATATATATATATATATATATATATATATATATATATATACGACAAAGTTAATTGTATTGAAAAATTGTATGATTTTTGAGATAATGGATATGGATGTAATGGATTAAAAAAATATCATATGCCTGATGATATATAATTGTTTGGAATGTGTGATTGCCTAAGTGGCGGGTTTGTATTATTTTGTTCATCATCATAGCATATGCATTCCTGTGTGGCGCCTTAGTGACGAATTAATTCCCCTATTGGTATAATGGTATGGGATGAATTCTTTATGGTGCCTTAGTGGAGGACTGAAATATCTGAATCATATAGTATTAGAGCATGCATGGTCTGTATTTCATAAAATTCACATGATGTTTTTTTAGAATATTTGTGTGCTATGGTGATATGATTTTAATATATCGGTGTTTGGATGAGTAAAATTATTTTGTTTAAGGTATTATATTTTTGTATTTAATATGTGTGTATATGTTTTAAGAATATTCATTTTTTTAAGATTTATTTTCCGTTATCCTCTAGTTTTAGAAATAATTGAAAAGTTTTATTAATTCAATCATTTTTGCAAAAGAATGATTTTTCATGTTTTATGACTTTTTATTCTTTGTTTAATTCTGTTTTGTATGGTTGTGGTTTTAGAAGTTGACCCTTACAACCAACATTATAAGCACCGATGAAAATGAAGAAAGAATGATTGACTTTATGCGATCATGGGAAAAATAATTTTTTAATCATGATTGATTTACTTATTTTAGAATTGCATATTCTTTGAATTGTAATTTTCTTTTAACTAAATTTAGACGTGAATTTGAATTGTGATTTTTTCCTTGCTAGTTAGTTGGATGTTTAAGTTATTTTTACATCAAAATAATTCTTAATATTTTAAGACATTCAATATATAAAAAAAATATTATAAAAAATAAAGGTAGAATTTTTTAAAAAAAAATTGAAGAAGTATTTAAATAATATCTTGGATAAAAATCTAGGATGTTACAACTATCAAGAACTTCTACGTATCCCAGATATTGATTGATAGCGACATCTCATGTGATATAATGTATTTTGAGCTGTTTGAGAAAATTAGCTTAAAGAAGGAGAATTGGTGGCCATATGACAAGTTCGACTTACAAGTTTTCAAAGGCACGAAGACCCGCCCTTGGAGGTACATCGAATTGAAGATAATTGTTAGGGAGGGGAAAGATGCCAGGATTGTTGACCTGCATTTCCTCGTAGTCCCTTGCAAGAGTGTTTATAACTGCATACTCGAAAGATCCTTCATAGCTGCCTTAAACGATGCAGCTAGCTTCCCCAATTCACCTTAAATTGAAATTCCATAATCTTCACGGTGAACCAATTACAGTCAATGCTGACCTCGTGGGAGCTAGTGGTGTTCCCAGTGTGGTTTAGATTGATTTTGAGGTAAAAACTCATCTGATCCAAAGATAAATTTATTAGCAATTCGATTCAGTTTTGGATGATTGATTAAAAAATCCGATTCGATATGATCCAATTTCATGCGATTTAATTTGTATTGGTTTTTAGATATCCAAATTACAAATTATATTTTTATTAAGATTATAAAAATTCTAATAAATAATAGATTTGATATAATATATAACATATAATATATTAAAAATTAGTATTCCAAAACGAGAATGATCGATTATGTTTCAAACAAATGAAATAATAAAAATAAATATATTAAAATAAATTAATAAATAATATTAAAAAAATAAGTTTCATTAAATAATAAATTTACACTACATATCATATTAATAAAAAATAAATAAGAATATAAATATATAATGCAGTTTGGTTTGGTTTGGATCGATTTGAAAAATCAATCTGAAATATGATATGAACCAAGCGGTTTTTACAAAATGACATCGAAACACATCCAATAATATTCAGTTTTTTGTGGTTTTGAGTTTTTTTTTATCGGTTTGCAATTTTTATTTTGATCGGTTTGGATTTGAACACCCCTAGTTGGAGCCAAGAGGATTTACCGAGAATTGCAACAAGATCAAAATGAAGGATAAATCAAGGCCATTGAAATCAATGTAGTTCTATTTACTAGCCATATAAAGAGCATCAACTTTAACCTCCTGCAGGTAGAGTGGGTTATACCAGTCAAATAAGCAATAATGGTTGACTCTATAAACAATAAAGATGGGGAAACTATGTGATGACAGCTCTGGTTATGTTTATAAACTCATTATGTTATTTTTTCTTTGTATAGTTAATTACCTCACCACAATGTAATACGATATTTTCATTTTAATGAGAAAAACATCCTTCTAAAATATCTATTTTCTTTATGATCATGAAAGGTAATGATGTGTATGAGGTACGACCAAAGAGATTGACATCCCAATACAAAGGCTCTGAGGTGCTGTCATAAACACCATAAGTGTATAACTAAAGTAATCAAAACCACGTGATGTGAAGCACGCATACAAAGAAAGTGACAAAATCACTAAATTGGATACAGCCAGAACACCCCACTCTTGGTAGCTAGCTACTCTAAAGCCCACAACGGCTCTCCCACACGTTAACCTTGGACTAGATTTTCACATGGGTGGGGGAACAGGTAACGACCCTATGTCACAAATGGTCTCAGATACGTCCAACAAAACTTTGAGCGAAAACCTTGTAAGTTAAAGCAAATCCTGAAACAATTATCTCGAGATCTAAAAAATTCACGTTATATAAGTAACAACAATTTCTTAATTTCAAATTCATATACTCTCATTTCCCAATACTGAATGGCAAATTTACAAAAAAAAAAAAAAAGTGGAGAAAGGCATGATTATTCTCTTAGAGAATGGACCTTCCCATCTTTAATTATCTAGTCCGACCATACTTTCTCCCTCAAAATATGCAAAGGAGAATTAAAATTTTCTACTTGAAATAAATCATTCTCAAAAGACTCGAAAGAAACTGCGAGATCGGCATTGGATGCCTTATCCAGTTTCTGGGCCAAAGAGACATTCTTGAGGCACAAGTTCTCAATATCTTCCTGAACAATTGAAAGAGATTCCTTCGTAGCATAAAATGAAGACTGAGCAGAAGGCATAAATTTGTCCTTCTTTGCAATTTCTCTCACCAACAACTTCACCTAGTCAATTGCCAAATCAGGAATATTAAAAGTGTGTGTCATACCCCAAATTTTAATCACCAAGATTTCCCATCATTGTGCAAATCATTACCACAATATGGATGAACCATCATGCCTCATCAATATACTCAGAGATGTTTGAGTATCCACCACAAACAAGAATCAGGGTTTTGAGCCCTCTCAGGGCACTTAGACAAAGGATCAATCAAGGAATGACATGATCTTCAACTTGTCTAACCTCTCAAAACATACATAAAGGATCAAGAGGACTCCCATATCAAGGATCAAGCACAAGGTTGCTACATTCCAAGTGGATCAAGCCTCAATATCGCCAGTGTCACCAAATTAGGGTTTTGGTCGACTGAGGCCTCCAGATGGAAATTTTCATTTGGGCATGAGCCAATGCTTCAAAGTACAATCCAAGATACTCTAAGGGACCTCATGGACCCAATCATCAAGTAAATTTAACCTCAGGGGATGCATTTACCCAAAAATCTGGAATTTGGGGTCTTGACCTAATTCACCCTTAAGTTGACTTCTGGGACAAAGCATGAGCCAAGACCTCAAGGCATGATTTGAGGGCCTCCAATACACTACATTTACCCATTTTCAACAATGGATTAACCCAGGAAGCTTGATTCACAAGTTTCAATTTCATCAGGACCACAGTTAGGGTTTCGAGGAAAAAAGTCAACTGTACCTTTGACTTTTGACCAAGACATGCTCCTGAACCTTGGGACATGATTCAATACACCCTATAACACCTACGAAATATATCCAATAGGTTTGATTTAGGTCAAGGACTTAATTTCACAAAGGATCGCGCAGTTTGGATTTCATCAGATAAAAAGTCAACTGTACAAAAATCCAAAGTTTGACTTTTTGGATTTTTGGTCATTTCTAAGGACAACTCTACCTGGGACACAGATTCCAACGATCCTGCTCCGCCGGAAATCAACGTCATTTCTAAGGACAAATCAAGAAAGAAGGTACCAGACTTTGTGATTCACCGAGGAGTTCGCCGCCAATGGGTTGCTGTCAATGTTCCGAAAGTCGTCCATATGTCTAAGTAATTATTGTCTTTGTTTTAACCTTTCACCCTGCCCAGGTGAAACGGATGTTTTGATAGGGCTCACTTTCTGTAAATGTCCCTCTTCGCTTTGCCCAAAGCGATAGAGTTTTGTTTTATAGGGCTGTAGTTTCAAGAATCGACAAGATCATAAATAAAATAACGTCGTTATATAATTTCCGCATTTATTGTTGTTTTCTCTTTTCGCTTTTTCGGAAAATGGTAGTCCTAAAAATAACTCAAATAATAAAAACAAGCAGTTTTCAAAAAATACACTGCACACACTCTTGCATTCTCTCTATCTCTTCTAAAAACAATCATCACGTCATGCAGATTGCTTGTTTTAAACCCCATTAAAACATACGATCCAATGCCTTCTCCCAACTTTGAATTCATGGTATTTGAGGTCGAAGAAGAAAATGACGAAGAAATTCCAGAAGAGCTCTCCCGATTACTCAGACATGAGGAAAGGTCCATTGAACCCCACAAAGAGTTGTTGGAAATGGTCAAATTGGGTTCAGAATAAGAGAGAAAAGAAGTCAAGATTGGGGCACTGCTCAGTCCAACTGTCAAAGAAAGTTTTATAAAGCTTCTCAAAAAGTTTCCCGATGTATTCGCTTGGTCCTTTCAGGACATGCCCGGGTTGGATACCAGCATCGTGGAACATCATCTACCTTTAAGATCAGAATATCCGCCGATAAAACAAAGGTTGAGACGGACTCATCCAGATATGGCCATCAAAATCAAGGAGGAAGTACAAAAACAAATTGACGCAGGTTTCCTCGCCACATCAGAATATCCTCAATGGCTAGCCAACATAGTACTAGTTCCAAAAAAGGACGGAAAGGTCAGAATGTGTGTAGACTACAGGGATCTGAACAAAGCCAATCCAAAGGATGACTTTCCCCTACCGCACACAGACATGCTGGTAGACAGTACATCGAAATTCAAAGTATTCTCCTTCATGGATGGATTCTCGGGCTATAATCAAATCAAAATGGCGCCGAAAGATATGGAGAAAACTTCATTCATCACCCCATGGGGTACTTTTTGTTACAAGGTAATGTCATTCGGTTTGAAGAATGCCGGGGCAACCTATCAAAGGGCCATGACTACTCTGTTTCATGACATGATACACAAAGAAATAGAAGTATATGTCGATGATATGATTGCCAAATCTAAGACAGAAGAGGAACATGTGACCCATTTGTCAAAACTATTCGAGCGTCTGAGAAAGTACAAACTCCGCTTGAATCCCAACAAATGCACATTCGGTGTCCATTCAGGGAAACTTCTAGGGTACAATCATCAGCCAGAAAGGAATTGAGGTTGAGCCTGACAAAGTCAAGGCCATTCAAGAAATGCCTTCTCCAAAGACCGAAAAATAAGTCAGGGGATTCCTGGGGCATTTGAATTACATTTCCAGATTCATATTCCTCATGACCGCGACATGCGCGCCAATCTTCAAACTACTCAGAAAGAATCAAAGTTGTGTATGTACAGAAGACTGCCAAACCGCCTTCGACAATATCAAGGAGTGTCTGTTTAATCCATCGATTCTATCACCTCCAGTGGAGGGAAGACCGTTTATCATCTACATAATAGTCTTGGAAGACTCTATGGGTTGTGTACTTGGCCAATAAGACGAAACAAAAGGAAAAGAGTCTACCATCTACTATCTGAGTAAGAAATTTACCGACTGTGAGACTCGGTATACTATGCTTGAGAAAACTTGTTGTGCTCTGGCTTGGACAGCCAAACGTCTTCGCCAGTATATGATTTGCCACACTACTTGGTTAATCTCCAAAAGGATCCAATCAAGTATGTCTTTGAAAAACCTGCTCTCACAGGAAGGATCGCCCGTTGGCAGATGCTGTTATCAGAATACGACATCGAGTACCATGCTCAGAAAGCCGTCAAAGGGGGTATTTTAGCCGATCATTTGGCTCATCAACCGATTGACGATCAGGAATCAGTCGGATTTGACTTCCCAGATGAAGATGTCATGTACTTGAAAATGAAATATTGCGATGAATCACTACCTAGTGAAGGGCCAGAACCAGGTTCCCAATGGGGATTAATCTTTGACGGAACTATAAATCATTATGGAAACGGAATTGGGGCAATCATCATAACACCTCAGGGTACCCATATTCCTTTCACTGCCAAACTAACATTCAAGTGTACAAACAATGAGGCCGAATACGAAGCTTGTATCATGGGTCTCGAAGAAGCAATTGACTTAAGGATTAAGAGCTTGGATGTATAGGGCAACTCAGCCCTGGTTGTCAATCAGATCAAAGGAGATTGGAACACATACCAATCAGGACTGATTCCTTTCAAAGACTATGCGAGAAGGTTGTTACCATTCTTCAACAAAATCAAGTTTCATCACATCCCTCGTGAAGAGAATCACATGGCTGATGCATTAGCCACCCTCTCTTCCATGATTAGTGTAGGTTAATGGAACGACATACCTAAGATCGACATAATGCACCTTGAGAGGCCCGCCTACATCTTCACGATCGAAGCAGTCATAGACGACAAACCTTGGTATCACGATATCAAATGTTTCCTTCAGAAACAAGAGTACCCACCTGGGGCATCCAGAAAAGACAGGAAAACCCTTAGAAGACTGGCAAGTAGCTTCTTTCTGAGTGGCGATACACTCTATAAGAGAAACTTTGACATGGTCTTGCTCCGATGCGTAGACAAATCAGAAGCAAATGTGCTGATGAAAGAAATTCATGAAGGCTCCTTTGGAACTCATGCCAACGGACACACAATGGCTGACCATGGAATCTGATTGCTACTAGTATAAGAGGAGGTGCCACAAGTGTCAGATATACTCAGACAAAATCCATGTACCGCTAACGCATCTCAACTTTCTTTCTTCCCCATGGCCTTTTTCCATATGGGGAATTGACATGATTGGCATGATTGAACCCAAAGCTTCAAACGAACATCGGTTCATCCTAGTAGCCATTGACTACTTTACCAAATGGGTCGAAGCAGCATCGTACACTAATGTAACCAGACAAGTCGTGGTCCATTTTATCAAAAACAATCTCATCTGCCGTTATGGTGTTCCGAGCCAGATCATTAATGATAATTGAAATTCTGGCACAGATATCAGATGTCCTACACAGATGTTGAGACACGGATATCCAACGCAATGAACAAGATAATAACAGTAATAATAGTGCAGAAAGTAAAGAACACAGTAATATATTTACCCAGTTCGGATCAACAATCCTACTCTGGGGGCTACCAAGCCAGGGACGAAATCAATAAATGGTAGTATCAATTCACAGATCATACAACAACCACACCCGGTTATAATCTGCTCACTTAATCACTACCCTTCCTATGACTTCTACCTAAGACTCACCTAGGTATGAGGCCCTCCTCAAATCCCTCTTCAATCACAACCCGTGACTGGTTCCTTTCAACACAAGTGAAAAATGAAAGTCACACTTTCAAAACACACAATTCTCAATACTTCAGAGCTTATGAGAATTGACACACAAGAAACTCAATGCTTAAAAGCTTACGAGTAACTGACAGAACTTACAACACAAAAACCAGTCCTTATACTGTTATCAGAATGATACCAGTTAGGCTCACAAATAACACTCGAAAACCCTAACAAAACACACGTAAGTTCCACACCAAAACTAGGTTTACACCGGTCAATATATAGCATTAAATCTGGACTGGATTGGGCTTCAAAAATGCAGCAAAGAGACTGCTCACAAATCTGCAATAAAAACTCCAACAAAATAGGTCTTCAATCTAAAGTTTCCTAATATGTCTCCATAATTAGAAAATGCTGAAAATCCGAAAACCAACACATAAAAACTCAACCCAAAAATACTTTGGATGCCACATAGGATAACCAAATATTCACAGAATATTCAGTAACAAATAACAGCAACAGAATCTTCCTTTTAAACCAAAATCAGACGCGATGTCCTATGAGCCAGTATGGGACATCTTTATACGACATGTTGAATGCAGAAAATTAGAACATCTTTATCCAGCATCTTGCTGCTAGAATAGTTTTAGCAAAATAAATGCCAACCACAAAAACAAGGAAATAACAATCTCCCCCTTTGGCTTATTTTGGCTAAAACTACAAACCAAAACAATCTTGCAAGGACAACACAAGCAAAACAACAATATCAGAGACAGCAGCGAAAAACACACCAAAACACCAACAAAAGCATAGCAGCAAAGATTCACAACCACCAAAAAAAACTCTCCCCCTCAACTGCAGCAACACAACACAACAACATTCAATATTCTCCCCCTCAACTGCAGCACCAGCACAAGCACACTAAAACTCTCCCCCTTTTTAGCCAGAAATATGACAAAGGCAAGTAGAACAGTTATTAATTTTTGAGAAATGGTCAAGTCATAAACCAGAATAAACAGCATTAGAAAGTAGATGCACACCACATCACATGACCAAGTGTCATGCACAACCTTCAGTATCTTTCCCTTCATAAACACCTGCACACGCTGCACTACCAGAACCACCTTTAATCTTTTCAATCTGGCAGCCAGAAGGAACATTAATTGCTATAGTTCTTCATGAATGCAAACCCCAAGTCTACTCCTCATGTTTTCAAACTGAATTGCATCCAGAGCCTGGGTAAATATGTCAGCAAGCTGATTTTCTGTGCTCACATGCTTAAGAGTTATGATTTTGTCCTCCACAAGTTCTCTAATGAAGTGATGCCTGATATCAATGTGCTTAGTCCTGCTATGTTGAATAGGATTTTTAGAAATATTAATAGCACTCAGGTTGTCACAAAATAATGTCATGACATCTTGTGTGACATTATACTCAGATAACATTTGCTTCATCCACACCAGTTGAGCACAACTACTTCCAGCTGCTATGTACTCAGCTTCAGCAGTAGAAAGAGATACAGAGTTTTGCTTCTTACTAAACCATGAAATAAGATTATTTCCCAAAAAGAAACAATCTCCAGAGGTACTCTTCCTATCATCAGCACTTCCAGCCCAATCAGCATCACAGTATCCTACTAAAATGGAACTTGAGTCATGGGAGTACAACAACCCATAATCACATGTACCACTCACATACTTAAGAATTCTCTTAACTTGATTGATGTGACTGACCTTGGGTTCTGCTTGGTATCTTGCACATACACCAACAACAAAGGTTATGTCTGGCCTACTTGCTGTGAGATACAGCAGACTGCCAATCATGCTTCTGTATAAACTCTGTTCAACATTCACTCCCTTTTCATCTTTGGATAGCTTCAGGTGAGTAGGAGCAGGAGTTCTCTTATGCTTGGCATTATCCAATCCAAACTTCTTCACAATATTCCTCGCATATTTGCTCTTACAAATAAAAGTGGAATCTTCCATCTGCTTGACTTGCAATCCAAGGAAGTAAGTCAACTCACCGACCAAGCTCACTTCAAATTCAGACTGCATTTGGTTGACAAAATGTTGGACCATTTCATCCGACATCCCACCAAACACAATATCATCTACATAAATCTGAGCAATCATTAGTTTCCCATCCTACTCCTTGACAAAAAGTGTTTTATCAATACCACCCTTCATGTATCCATGTTTGACTAAGAACTCAGTCAGCCTTTCATACCAAGCTCGTGGAGCTTGTTTCAAACCATACAAAGCCTTCTTTAGCTTGAAGACATGATCAGGAAAATTTGGATCCACAAACCCTTTAGGTTGCTCAACATAAACTTCCTCATTAAGATAGCCATTCAGAAAGGCACTCTTGACATCCATTTGAAACAATTTGAATTTCAAAAAACATGTCACTCCTAGCAACAATCTGATGGATTCCAATCGAGCCACAGGAGCAAATGTTTCATCGAAATCTACTCCTTCAATCTGTGTGTATCCTTGAGCAACTAATCTGGCTTTGTATCTGGTAACAACTCCTTGTTCATCAGACTTATTCTTATAAACCCACTTTGTTCCAATCACATTTGTTCCTGCTGGTCGTGGTACCAGTTCCCAGACTTCATTCCTCTTGAATTGACAAAGCTCATCCTGCATAGCACTTATCCAAAACTCATCTGTCAATGCCTCTTTAACATTCTTTGGTTCAAGCTTTGAAACAAAACAACCATTTGACACAGCCTCCCTCGTTCTGGTTCTTACACCTTCATTCAGATTTCCAATAATCAACTCCTTAGGGTGATCCTTCTAAACCCTTATAGAGGGTCCCCTGTTAGCATCCTCTACCTCTTCATTCTCAGGTCTAGTGTCAGTCTCTTGAGCATTATCTTCTACGGACTCAGTGTCTTGTGACATTTCATTGTTCATGGGAAAGCATGCTCCAACATCATCTGGGACATCTTCGTCTTTGCCAGAGTCATCAACCACCACATTTATGGATTCCATCATCACCTTATTTTTGGAATTAAATACCCTATATGCTTTACTGTTTGTAGAGTATCCCAAAAATATCCCTTCCCCACTCTTAGGATCCACCTTTCGCCTCTGCTCACGATCCGCCAAGATATAGCACTTACTCCCAAAAACATGGAAATACTTTTGGCTTTCTACCTTTCCATAGCTCATAAAGAGTAACAGAAGTACCTGATCTGATAGTCACCCTATTGTGTATATAGCAAGCAGTATTCATGGCTTCAGCCCAAAAATGATATGGAAGCTTTTTGGCATGAATCATGACCCTTGCACACTCTTGTATAGTCCTATTCTTGCGTTCCACCACACCATTCTGCTGAGGAGTGATTGGTGATGAGAATTCATGAGTGATTCCTTCAGATAAACAAAACTCTTCAAACCTGCTATTTTCGAACTCTTTCCTATGGTCACTTCTGATTCGAACAACACCACAATCCTTTTCCTGTTGAATCCTTTGACACAACTCTTTGAAGGCTGCAAATAATTCAGACTTTTCTCTGATAAAGCTTATCCAGGTGAATCTGGAGTAATCATCAACGACAACATAGGCATACTTCTTCCCACCAAGACTTTCAACCTGCATAGGTCTCAATAAGTCCATGTGAAGCAGCTCCAGAACTCTAGAAGTTGTGGTAAGATGTTGAAGCCTTTTGTGTGACACCCTTGTTTGCTTCCCAACTTGACATTCACCACATATTCTATCCTCATCAATCTTCAGCTTGGGAATACCTCTAACAACCTCACTTGACAGAACTTTCTTCATCCCTTTCAAATGTAAGTGACCCAATTTCTGATGCCACAGTTTGGTTTCATCTTCCTTTGACATCAAACAAGTAGACAAACTTTCTGATTCTTGAGGATTCCACAGATAGCAGTTATCCTTAGACCTGGTTCCCTTCATTACAACTTCATTTTCCTCATTGGTTACTAGGCATTCAGATTTTGTGAAATTTACTTTGAGTCCTAGATCACACAGTTGGCTTATACTGATCAAATTTGCAGTCAGCCCTTTAACAAATAGAACACGATCCAGATTTGGTTGTCCTGTGTAGTCCAGCTTTTTAACACCTTTTATTTCACCTTTTGATCCATCCCCAAAAGTGACATAATTGGTGGAGTGAGGCTTGATATCTGACAAGAATTTCTTCACACCAGTCATGTGTCTTGAACAACCACTGTCAAAGTACCAATCTTCCCTTGCAGATGCTCTGAGAGAGGTATGTGCTATGAAACCAGTCATCATATTTCTAGGAGTCCATCTTTTCTTTACTTTAGTCCAATTCCGTCCTTTATTTTGTTGATGAGCAGTTTTGGGATAACCATGCAAATTGTAGCAAAAGGACTTTAAGTGACCAATCTTTCCACAGTAATGACATCTCCGTGGTTTGTACTTTGCACTACATACTATTTTTTGATGTTTCATCTGATGTTGAAACATGCAATTTGACATCTCCTCCTCTTGCCTTATTTTCTGAGGAACAAACTTTAATACAGACTTCTTGTAGTTCTCTGCTTGATTGTTAAAACCAAGACCTTGTACATTTCCAGCATTTTTCCCAGTCTGAAGAATCTCATCCAGCTGCGTGGAACCATTGTTCAGCATCCTTATAGATTTGGTCATATTGTCAAGTTTTGACTTTTGCCATACGACCTCCTCTTTAAGATCAGCAATGATTGATAGATGTTCTTCCTTCTCAGCTTCTAGTTGAGCTATCAGAACCTTCTGTTCTAATATTATCTGGCACCTCTCTTCATTCTTGATACACAACTCTGAGAACCCAGTGATAACTTCCTGCTTAGTGAGTTCTCCAATATAAGATTCTTTGTCAGAATCAGACTCACAAGTTGTTTCTCCATCAGACTTACATATTTCAGTCAAGGTTGTCACCAATTTTGCCGATTCTTCTTCAAGATCACTCTCAGACTCTCCTTCTGACCAAGACACAGATAAGCCCTTCTTCTGCCTTTTGAGATACGTGGGACACTCAGTTTTTATGTGCCCAAATCCCTCACATTCAAAACACTGAACTCTCTTCCCTTGGTTGGAGTCTTCTTCAGTTCTGGACCTTCTGCCTCCATCCTGGTTTTTACTGATGTCGAGTGACGTGTTCTGAACATTTGCTCTTGACTTCCAGTCCATCCTTTTCAACACTTTGTTAAATTGTTTTCCAAGCAATACCAGATCTTTAGATACCCCTTCATCTCTGACCAGGTTACCTTCATCGTCTGAATCACTAACATTTGACACAAACGCTATACTCTTCTTCTTTTCAGACTTTTCACTGATCCCCAATTCGAATGTTTGAAGAGATCCCACAAGTTCATCCACTTTCATCTTATCTATGTCTTGAGCTTTCTCTATAGCAGTCACTTTCATGTCAAATCTCTTAGGTAGAGATCTGAGGATTTTTCTGACCAGTTTGCTATCAGACAACTTTTCACCTAGGGCACTTGAAGCACTAGCTATCTCAATAATGTTCATGTGAAAATCATGAATGCTCTCATCTTCCTTCATCTTCAAATTCTCAAACTTGGTAGTGAGAAGCTGAAGTTTTGACATCTTCACCTTTGAAGTCCCTTCATGAGCAACCTTCAAGACCTCCCACGCCTCTTTTGCAATGGTGCAATGTTCAATTAACCTGAAGATATTCTTATTAACACCATTAAACAGTGCATTCATGGCTTTGGAATTTCCCAAGGACCCTTTGTAGTCTGCATCATCCCAGTCTTCCTCTTCCTTCACCACATCAGTAGGATTACCTTTTCCATCTTTAACCTTTGGGGGTTCCCATCCTTTGATAACAGCTTTCCATGCTTGATCATCCATGGATTTGATGAATGCTACCATCCTTGGTTTCCAGTAGTCATAGTTGGAACCATCAAGCAGAGGTGGTTTGTTCAAAAATCCTCCATCCTTGTCCATTGCACCAGAAAGTACCTTCCCTGAATCTCACCCAGAACCAAACAAGAGTGCAAGCTCTTGATGCCAATTATCTGGCACAGATATCAGATGTCCTACACAGATGTTGAGACACGGATATCCAACGCAATGAACAAGATAATAACAGTAATAACAGTGCAGAAAGTAAAGAACACAGTGATATGTTTACCCAGTTCGGATCAACAATCCTACTCTGGGGGCTACCAAGCCAGGGACGAAATCAATATACAGTAGTATCAATTCACAGATCATACAGCAACCACACCCAGTTCTAATCTGCCCACTTAATCACTACCCTTCCTATGACTTCTACCTAAGACTCACCTAGGTATGAGGCCCTCCTCAAATCCCTCTTCAATCACAACCCGTGACTGGTTCCTTTCAACACAAGTGACAAAACGAAAGTCACACTTTCAAAACACACAATTCTCATTACTTCAGAGCTTATGAGAATTGACACATAAGAAACTCAATGCTTAAAAGCTTACGAGTAACTGACAAAACTTACAACACAAAAACCAGTCCTTATACTGTTATCAGAATGATACCAGTTAGGCTCACAAATAACACTCGAAAACCCTAACAAAACACACGTAAGTTCCACACCAAAACTAGGTTTACACCGGTCAATATATAGCATTAAATCTGGACTGGATTGGGCTTCAAAAACGTAGCAAAGAGACTGCTCACAAATCTGCAATAAAAACTCCAACAAAATAGGTCTTCAATCTAAAGTTTCCTAATATGTCTCCATAATTAGAAAATGCTGAAAATCCGAAAACCAACACATAAAAACTCAACCCAAAAATACTTTGGATGCCACATAGGATAACCAAATATTCACAGAATATTCAGTAACAAATAACAGCAACAGAATCTTCCTTTTAAACCAAGATCAGACGCGATGTCCTATGAGCCAGTATGGGACATCTTTATCCGACATGTTGAATGCAGAAAATTAGAACATCTTTATCCAGCATCTTGCTGCAAGAATAGTTTTAGCAAAATAAATGCCAACCACAAAAACAAGGAAATAACAATAATGGATCTAACTTGAACAATAAGATGATGAAAGAGTTGTGCGCCAAGTTCAAGATCGAACACCATAACTCATCTCCCTACCGACCCAAGATGAACGGGGCGGTAGAAGCGGCTAATAAGAACATCAAAAAGATCATTCAAAAGATGGTTGTAACCTACAAAGACTGGCATGAAATGTTACCCTTTTCTCTTCACTGTTATCGCACATCTGTCTGCACTTCAACAGGGAAAACCCCTTTCTCTCTAGTATATGGCATGGAAGCAGTTCTCCCCATAGAAGTAGAAATCCCATCAATCCGGGTATTGATGGAAGCTAAGCTTACAGAGGCTGAATGGTGTCAAAGTCGACACGACGAACTAAATCTGATAGAAGAAAAGCGAATAACGGCTTTATGCCATGGTCAGTTGTATCAGCAAAGGATGAAGAAAGCGTTTGAAAAAAAGGTCTGACCTCGCGTCTTCAGGAAAGGAGACCTTGTGCTCAAGAAGATACAATCATTTCTCACTAATTCTCGGGGCAAGTGGACTCCGAATTATGAAGGCCCCTATGTGGTCAAGAAAACTTTCTCAGGCGATGCCTTGAGACTCGCAACCATGGATGGAGAAGAATTTTCCTACCCCACGAATGTTGATGTAGTCAAGAAATACTTCTCCTAAATAAAAAAAACGTCCCGATGGATTGAAAACCTGAAAGGGCAGTCCAGGAAAAAATTAGAGACATAATCAAAAGTCATCCCGATGGATTGGAAATCTTAAAGTACAATCCAGGCAAAAGTTAGGGATAATGGCAAGAAACTACGTTCAACAAAAGGGCAAATCCCCCGGCAGTAGTCATGCCATCCATCAGGAAAATTCCAGTTAAGGTCATCTTCGACGGAAGCTCAGGATGTCCAGAATTCAAAGTTGGTAGAAGGATAATGGTCGTTATGTTTCAATGTAGCCCTTTTCCCTTAAATTACCATTTTCTAAACTTTGTAAATACTCTATGGAATCACGCGTTTGGCTGATCTCCATCCTATCAATAAAACCTGAGCCATAGTGCTTTTGTTTGCAATTCTTATTTGTTTTAGCTTTACAGAATGACATTTTAACATGATTGACAATTCTTGAAATAAAAAAAAAATGAATTTACTTGTCAAAATTTTCTGCTTTTAAAATAAAGATGGCAATTCTTTTGACTGTTGAACATCGAAAGAACATCGATTGCTTCTCCAAAGGCGAGTAAACTTCAAAGTGTAGAATCAAAGTACTCCTTCTAAACCAGTATGCCTGAACGAAGGATCAACTGTATCAGATGTGATTTTCCCATCTGATATCCCCGGCAGAGGTATTATCCCATAAGCCCGACCAACGTTTTCCCCACAGGGAGTATCTCTCCTAAGCAAGGTAGAATTGCTATTTTGGACCAAATGGTACTTCCTCGTCCCCAGCTGTGGCCGAGTATCCAGTCGTGTTCATTCACTAGTCCTTATGTCGTGTCAGTTTTGTCAGTATATACATACATACATCATGTATTATTGATTCACATTCATATTCATCTTGCATCACTATCACTCTAGTCGGTCTTATCCCCTAGTGATAAAAGTCCTCTCAATGGAGTTGTCAGTTCTTTCCTCGTCAGGAAATGTTGCGTCCGAACAATCTCTCTCCTCCAGTTTATTTTTGGATTGGAGTTGGCCCTTGACCACTTTGATAACTTGAACCTCTGAAAGGCAAGAAGGCATTCGACAAACGTCACTCTTCGCCATTGAAGATGATATCCTCGCTTTCCCGGATTAAGGAAAAATCCCCAGAGAGAGCCTCACAACCAAAGGCTCTCAGCAACACATTGATTTTTCTCTCCAAGAGAGTCAATGTTAATGAAGGCATCAGCACCTCAAAATTGGGTTACATCACATGGCATTTCTCCGAGAAGATCTCGGGGAAAAGTATGATATAATATCCCCAAGCAGGAAACCGTCTCTCAAGAGACTCGTTTTCCCCAGTAGCGTCGGCAAATGGCGTCTCCCACAGAGAAGTTTGTACACCTCTACAGCTCAAACAAATGGGTTTCCCCAGCAAGTCTGACATCAAAAATTTTTCTCATCAAATGGCATCTCCCCAGGAAAATTCGGCGAGAAGTTTGAGGAAAACCGCTACAAATAGTGTCCCTTGTCAAGAAAATTTATTGACAAAAGAAACTGAGACCAGATCCGTGGCTAAAGACCAGGATCGAGGGGAAGTTTATTGACAAAAGAAACAGAGACCAGTTCCTTTGTTGAAGACCAGGATCGAGGGGAAGTTTATATCAGAGACTGAGACTAGTTATGTGGTTAAAAACCAAGATCGAGGGGAATTTTATATTAGAAACTGAGACCAGTTCCGTGGTTAAAAACCAGGATCGAGGGGAAGTTTATAGACAAAAGAAAACTTAGACCAGTTTCGTGGCTGAAAACCAGGTTCGAGGGGAAGTTTACCCTTTTCTAAGCATCATTGCTTAGCAAAAGAAGATGGATGAGCAAACAGCCATTCATAACCACCATCAAAATTTCGGGTATTCCGATATTTAATCCTCTTGCACCCCGAATGCCCGAATACCTTCACCATTCACACCTTCGGGTCTAAGAAGATTAAATAGTGGCATCTGTCATACCCCAAATTTTGACCACCAAAATTTCCCATCATTGTGCAAATCATTACCACAATATGGATGAACCATCAAGCCTCATCAATATCCTCAGAGATGATTGAGCATCCACCACAAACAAGAATCAGGGTTTTGAGCTCTCTCAGGGCACTTAGACAAATGATCAATCAAGGAATGACATGATCTTCAACTTGTCTAACCTAAGGAATGATCAATCAATGCTTCAAATCACAACCCAAGATACTCTAAGGGACCTCATGGACCCAATCATCAAGTCAATTTAACCTCAGGGGATGGATTTACCCAAAAATCAGGAATTTGGGGTCTTGACCTAATTCACCCCTAAGTTGACTTCTGGGACAAAGCATGAGCCAAGACCTCAAGACATGATTTGAGGGCCTCCAATATACTACATTGACCCATTTGCAACAATGGATTGACCCACGAAGCTTGATTCACAAGTTTTAATTTCATCAAGACCACAGTTAGGGTTTCGAGGAAAAAAGTCAACTGTACCATTGACTTTTGACCAAGACATGCTCCCGAACCTTGGTACATGATTCAATACACCCTGTAACACCTACGGAATATATCCATTAGGTTTGATTTAGGTCAAGGACTTAATTTCACAAAGGATCGCACAGTTTGGATTTCATCCGATAAAAAGTCAACTGTACAAAAATCCAAAGTTTGACTTTTTGGATTTTTGGTCAACCAAGGTTCCTTAACCCTAAAACAATGTTAATATGTGATTTAAATCATCATTCATCAAGAAAAATCAAAGAAAGTGAGCTAACTTGTAAAAGGGGTAACCATAAAAACTTAGAATTTTTCTAAGTTATGGAACAAAATGGCTAGGGTACCAACTTCCAAGGACCATAACATGAGATCCAAGCAACCATTTTGGATGGTCCAAAGCTGGATTTGTAGCTCTCATTACATACTTCAAAATCTTCAACTACATCAAACTCCAATTCCTCATGGATTTTAAGTTATGGAGTGATCAAAATGGCTGAAAACATGAAAATGACATTTTTCCAACACTTAGTGAAATTTTCACTAAGTCAGAATCTGCCTTACTTTTTCCAAAATGTAGGGACATTTTTCACCTTGATCCAAGTCAAACCAGGTCTAGGGGTGGACATCAAAGTTGAAGTATGCCATGAGGGCTTTCCAACAAGTACCAGATCATCTCCAAATTCCATTTGAGCGAGGAGATACAGCCCTTGAAACATGGCATCATGAACTGGTTTTACAAGGAAGAATTTATGTATTTTGCTCGATTTGTCCAAATCTGATAAATCCAAGCCTTGTCATCCATTTTGACACATCTGAGGATAAAACAAGAAGGGAATGATCTGATCCCCAAGCCTCCAAAGTCCAAGAATCTACAATAGCCATGCCAAACCTAAAAAGGCTAAAAAGATGCCAAGACTTCAATTTTGTTTTCAAGCCTTTAATGAATGCATCAAGGTGGCATGAACTGAGCATATTCCAACTGAATTCAGTCTAAACTTATCTCTGAACCAAAGCTACAAAGCATGTGCCCTAATCTCAAGTCAATGGCTAGAGGAGACTTGAGATTCCTTTTGCATAACATTGGCCAAAGGCCTGCTGCAGTTGTCATTCACTATTGCTTGCAAAACAAACTTTCTCTACTATAAATATAGCTCATTTGTGCTCAGTTTGAGTACACCAAAGCACCCAAACTGATGCTTTCCTCAAAATCCCTTTCTCTAGGCCAAAATGCCTTCTTTTGCAAGGTACCTCTGAGTTTTTGAGTTAGAGAGAAATTCCATCACAGCTCATGATCCAAACACCTCTAATATGTTGTATCTAAGTTGTCCAAACACTAACATGTGACCTGTAACACCAAAATCACAAAGTCAACCTCCAAAACCTCAAAAATTGACTTTTTTGCATTTTTCAAGCCATGTCTTGATTCAGTCACTTTCAAAACCAGATAAGACCTCAAACACACTCCAAATATCATCCTTGAACTGTCCAAAATGGTTCCCCACATCTGGAACACCATTTGAGAGAGTTGCCATATTGGTAACTTTTTCCCCTTTTGCAAGTAAGTACCAAAACTTGTTCCTGAGGATTCCAGCCGGTGGTGATCATTCTAAAAGCTTCCAAGGGATCAATTGAGAGTGTCTAAAGCATCAAATTACTTCTGGCACAAGAAACTTGGCAGATAGCACAAAAAGCTCCTAAAGAGGTAAGCATCACAACTTTAACTCTTTGAATTATGCATTGCTTTGAAGTCCACTACTCATAAACATCTCATACATGTTGTATATGTTTTGTCCAAACCAATTCATCATGTAATTCTTGCATGTAACATGAGGTAGCATAGAAAATGCAAATCATGGCCTATTTCAAAACCACCATCGGGTTTTAAAATGGAGACCTCATCTGAAAAAATCAAAACCACCATCGGTCTTTACGTTTTGGCCCAAGAACTTGCCTTGCCTTGCCTTTGTCAGGCCTAACACAGGGCACCCCTTATGTATTTATGGGGTGGTTTTGATACACAGATATATCACCACCTCAGTGGTAGAAGGCACGCGCTGTAACTTGGAGGTCTGGGGTTCGAATCCCCCTCGCACCAGACCCTTTTTTACCACTTTTTCCATTTTTTTTGAATATTTGTCATATTATTTTAAATGATTTGGAAAATTAATTTCTCTCTCAATTTTAATTATTTTTTATTGGTTCTTTTTGCAAAAAATCACAAAAATGTTAAAATATTTTATTCCACAAAAAAATCAAATTTATATTATTTATTTAATATAGTTGATATTTTTGTAAATAAATTCATTTTTATTGTTTTTAAACATTTTAAAAATGAATATTCATCTTGAAAATCAAAATCATATGAGACCTAAATCATCTTGTGATTAAAACCTCATTTTTCAAACCTTAATAAAAAATCAGAAGTAGTTTATTTAGACTTATTTGGTATTTTTGTCATTTTATTCATTTTATTAAAAGGATTGCTTTTAAAAGAAAATGAAATTAGGGTTTCTTTGGTTCTTGATCTTCATCAAACCTTTTAAAACACTTTTAGGCCTCTAATAGAGTGTAAAACTCAACCCTTGTTGTACATAAACCTTTTTTGGGCCTCAGATATTGTATAAGTCCCGATACGATAAAAAATCTCTGCGCGATTGCCATTTTCAAACAGAAATCAATGGGCCTCTCCTTGAGTTGTAAGCCCCGTCACTTGTACAAAAATAAATCTTTTGGGCCTCTAATAGAGAATAAGACCCAATCCTCTTTTAACCAAAACCATTTTGGGCCTCAGTCATTGTATAAGTCCCAGAACAACCTTCGAAAAAATGGTGCGATCATTGTTAAACCTTGGGCCTCTCCTTGAGTATAAGCCCCAACAATCTTTTTCAAAACAACTTCCCTTTTGATTTAGATTCAAATATATGGTTATTGTCAAAACTTTCTTTAATTTCTTTGAACAACTAACAATACAGCATGGAAGTTTGCTCGCTTGTAAGTTTTTATCTGCTTTCATTTACATGCTTTAATATATAAACTGTATTGTGGGAAGCTGCGCACTGTAAGTCCTTCTTTCGTATCCTTTTAAATACTTGTCATATATCAACTATATATATACTAGTATAGCTATTTAGAGTTCTCCCCGACAACTAGGTCTAGAACTAGGTAAAGCCCGTTTGGCCACTCTTAAATACAATCAAACTAGATCCCCATAGGATTTCCAGATACAGTCTTGCCTTCTCTTGGGCTTAAACAATACGGAACAAAGAGAAATACAGTATTCCCTGTGAACCTTTTCTCAGACTGTCACCCTAGAAATTGTCAAAGAAATTTTATTCCCTAGAGTTGATCTATTCTCGGTGAATAGCATCTCTTGAATTTCTTCAAACCTCAGAACTTTCACTAAATGGTCTATTCTCGGTGAATAGCATTTCTTGAAATTTTCTTGGTTTGAGACCCACGGGCTTCCTAAAAGCATCCTCGCCTCCTCTTGGGCTTTGTACAAGGACCCTCCGGCTTCCTCGAAGTTCTCATGCCTTCTCTTGGGCTTAATACAAGGACCCTGAAGACCTCTTAAAGGTATAAGACAGAACTTAGTCATCTTTTGCTAAAGCAGTCTTTCCAGTGTCAAATCTCAGACCAACTTAGGGTTGATTCTCATCCCTTAAAACACCAGCCTCCTCTTGGGCATCATACAAAAGATAAAACTCTTCCACACTAGTAGACTTGGATAGTCTAATCTCATCTTGAGTCTCAAAGACATTCTCAAGTTCCCTACAAAACATAGGAGAAACCCCGGTTCTTCTGGATCAATCTCCAGTAGAGTCTAAAACCCAGTCTCTCTCTTAAAAACCCCAAACCAGGGTCAGTTCTGTATTAGGATAACACTATCCCAAATCAGAACCTCAAGGAATTTGATACCTCAACTCTTCTGTAATCCTCAACAAGAGTTGATTCCCCATTTAGACCTGCCTCGGGATCTTAATAATCCCCAGCAGAAGTTAGCCTCCTCTTAGGCTTGGTATAAGGATCTTTCCTCAGCACAGTCAGCCTCCTCTTGGGCTTTGTACAAATTATTCTCCCCAACGGAGCTAACCTTTTCAGACTCTCTTGTTGAGTCAATCACCTTTCAGACTCTCTTGTTGAGTCAACCACTTTTCAAACTCTCTTGTTGAGTCAATTACCTTTTAGCATTCTCTTGTTGAGTCAACCCTTTTAGCCTCAATCTCAGGCTTTGTACGAGACAGATAAGAACACTCTCTTATTGATTCCATCTTTTTCAGCCTCCTCTTAGGCTTTGTATAATGATTTCCCCTAGTAGGAGTTAGTCTCCTCTCAAGCTGTGTATAGTGATTTCTCCAGCTTGTTCAGCCACAATCTTGGGCTTTGTACAGGACAGATAAAAACACTCTCTTGTTGAGTCAAACCCTTTTAGCCTCAATCTTGGGCTTTGTACAAGACACAAATTTTCATAACCTTCTCTTAAGCTTGGGGACAAATATCTACTCCAGCGGAGACAGTTCCTCCCAGCCTCCTTTTAGGCTTTACGAAATAAATTCCTAAGCAGAGTCAAACTCTTTTTCTCCTCCATCTTGGGCTTTGTACAAGACAGATAATACTCTCCAGTAGAGTCAAATCCTTTTAGCCTCCGTCTTAGGTTTTGTACAAGACACCTAAAATATCCTCACCCAAGTCAGTTAAATTTCCCATTTCAGCCTCAATCTTGGGCTTTGTACAAGACACATACAAACCTCCCCGGCGGAGTCAGAACCTTTTTTAGCCTCAATCTTGGGCTTTGTACAAGACAGATAGAACACTTTCCCCAGAAAAGTCAAACTTTTAGCCTCCTCTTAGGCTTTGTATAATGATATCCCCAAAGAGTCAGTCTCTTTTAGCCTCAATCTTGAGCTTTGTACAAGACAAATAAAAACTCTCTTGTTGAGTCAGTCATTCCCAGCCTCCTCTTAGGCTTTGTATAAGGACTTCCCTAGTGGAGTCAATCAACCTCTTAGATTCAACCTTGGGCTTTGATCAAGGCACACAAAAATCAATATCCCTTACAAAGGAAATTATGCCATTGCTGGATTCTCATATCCCAGTTAAAGTAATCCTCCTTTATAAACAGTCACCCAACAACCATGATACACAGACAAGATGTCTCTCCTTTAGAGATGACAAATTCTCTCTCAGTCAAACCTTTTAGCTTCAATCTTGGGCTTTGAACAAGACACAAATAAACCTTTTAGCTTCAATCTTGGGCTTTGAACAAGACACCGAAACATCTTTTTCCTCCCTTAGAATATGAGGAACTACGATTGCTCTGATTTCCCTGTTTCTTTTAAACGAGAATATGTAGGCATAAGATTGCAAAATCTTAGCAAGCATACTAATCAAAAACTCTAGGTCCAGTACCTTCATACCAATCAAAACTTAGGTCCAGTACCTTACCAAAAACATCGGGAAAACCCGAATATCAACATCAACTCACTCTCTCTCTCTCATACTTTCCCAAGAAACTTTCCCAACCCATTATCGGATAAACACCATCAAGTACAAAGCGAAACCTAAAGCTAACATCCTGTGGATAACCACATATAGGATGGGTAATTGACAACTCCCCATTGTATAACCTGACCCGGACCCCCCAATCTCTTTAAGCGTTTGTTTAGTTAAACATTCGCGTGCAAGGTTAGTTTTAGATAGCTTCCCTTTCCCTTCCAGCTTCATGGGATAAATAAGAAATCAGAAAGTAGCACCCCCTCCTCATTGTGGGGAGAAACCCAAAAACCAGCGATAAGGTGGTCGCGTCACCGACAAAAATCGCTCGCTACAGTGTGCAAAGCATCACCAATCCTAGTTGAAACAAAATCCTTTTTCACTTCTTGCAGTTATGTATCATGCTAAAGAATCATATTATAGAATTGTCTTTCAATAGTTGTCTTTCCTTGCGATGCAAGTCAACTAAAAGAATGTCACTACGATCGGCCCTTCCAATAGCTAGAACGACGAAAGCCTATCCGGTGTAGTGTGCCAGGGTCAACAATTCCTCCTCTAAATCCTCGTTGGTTAGACTAGTAAGATAAGAACAATTCTCTTTTGAAGCAGGCACTTGATGCTCTTTTGGAGTATAAAGTCCCCGCTGAGCCAATAAGATAAGGGCCTGTGACACCCATCAAGCACCTCCAATATTTTTACGTCAGGATCAACCTATGAGGTATTTCCTCCCTGTAATTAAGGGGATCTCGATTAAGAAGACTGGGAGGACCTCATTGAAACCCCAATTGGGGCACCTTGTAACACCGACTACGGAAAAAACACAAACTAATATCAGAGCATTCGAAGGGCCAGCAGTCACCAAAATAATATGAATTCCTCTATTTATTTAATGAATTATCTTCTCATACTTCATTGAATTTGTATAGGAAAATTATCAAAATATCAAGATATGCAAGTAAAAGTATCTGACAATGGGAGACAAAGACACCAGAAGATCACAAAAGATAACCTTCCATTTTTCCTTGTTCTCAGCGTCCATTAACAAGCATGTTTCAATAAGTTGTTTCAATAGGTAACATATATACCATGTTACAGATCATATCTAGTTCGAGTTCAGAACCAGAATCAAAATCATTTATGGCCATGTCTTCATCTTGGTCATGAATGGCCTGTTTTTCCTTGAACTTCGCCATAGGAGGAAAGTGCGAGAATATTCTTTGTTTGGCGGAACTTTTGGTCAATTTGTCTTCGTTTATGACTTGAACACTGCCACTTTTGCTTGAACTTTCTGCTTTAAAGGTAACTTTCTTCTTACACTAGTTCTTTCTCCACTACGTCATGGTCATGGGATTCTTGCTCAAGTAGTTCTTAGAAGTATAAGAATACTTCTTTGAAACTTGTGAATTGTCTTGGTATGGTGATCTTGTACCAACTTGAATCTATCTCCATTTTCGTTGATAGTTGTGTATTTTTCTTTAAGGTCTGGCCCATTCACCTAAGGGGACATTGTCTGGTGGGACATAAGTCCTACTTTGTTGTGTTTTCTTAGGGATTCCCCTCTTGTAGAAGATAAAGTTGCTCTACTTGTCTTGTTTACCAAACCTCTTTGGTTGGTGGGTATAGGGTCTAATTTTCTCCACCTCTCTAGCAGCTTCTTTGTCGAAGACTCCGCTGCAGCAGGGGGTAAAGCATTACTTCTTAGTCTTTTAGTTTACATTTGTTCAGGAAGTCTATTAGTTCCTCTTCAGCTCTAGGATAAACCACTTTCACCTGCTCAGTATAGTCGAGCAAGTTGACCTCATCTAGTTTGTTGTCGAGGCCCCCAGTGACATTGACCATCATTACCTCCACAAGCTTGACAAAAAGAGTTTCCTCTATCTTAGGGTCCGATCAGCTTCCGCCTGAGGATTCTGTTTCTAAAAAAAAATTGAGCCTCCTGTACTTTAAAGCATTCTACACCAAATCCCCAAAAAGGGACACATTAAGAAATTTTATGACCAAGAAAGTTATGAAATTTACATAAATCTTTTTTCTTTCTTTGTTCTAGTGACAATGTTTTGAGCCCATTAGGGACTGCAATTTAGCCGTTAAAAACAAACAAGTCAAAGATTTTGTCACACTTGGTTATCAAAAGTGTGTGTCTTTGTGACGAATTTCTCATTTTTAATAGGTTTGACTGGATTTTTCCCGTTTGATGGTTTTAACACCTTACAAACATAAGGAGGCCTTGTTTTTAGTTATGTCAGGTTAACCTCATTTTCTTCAACATAATCACAATCAATGTTGGATACTTATTCAATCTCATCTACCTCTACATAGGCGACTTTTTCCTTTTTATGATATTTACTTCACATAGCCTTTTCAACTTTCAGTCATTCGACTTGTCGAACTCTGTAACACCCTAATTTTTAGATTATTATTTTTACTTAATTAATTAATATAATTGAGTAAATATGTGCGTTCTGCTTGATTTTTTGTTATTATTTTATTAATCTAGATTATTGGGTTATTTTTGTGTTTGGTGAGATTTAAGAGTATTTTGGTAAATTAATAAGTAATAGGAATTTAGAGTATTTGAGAGCGGGGAAATAAATTAGAATTTATTTAATTGGATAGAAATAATTAGATAAATTGGTTTAATAAAATATAAAATGATTATTTTATAGTTATTATATAATTTAGATTTTTATTAAATAACTATTTAGTAACTATTGGTGATAATTAGTTAATTTAAATATATTTAGTAATAATAGAAATAATTAGAGTTTTAGGAATTAATTATAATATTTGAATTAAATATTTATTGAATTGGGAGATGTTTTTTTAATGATACAATGATATTAAACTAACGATGATATTTATTTTAATGGGATTTGAAATTTGAAATTATTTTTCTAAATAAAAGTTTTTACTGTTAAGAAAATAAGTCCTTTAAGTATGGGATAGAGGAGAGAGAGAGAGTAAGTAGAAAATGAAGTGATAGAAAGAAATAATAGTTGTTACCGTTAGAGAATACAATATTAATGAGACTTTTAATACTATTAATAAATAAATTATTATTTATTGGGATTATGTTTACCGGTAAAAAGTTTTTAATGTTAAAAATAATTACATTAGTAGGATAATAACTGAGAGTTAATTATGTTTTTAATATAATAGTTAAAATTATAATTGGGAGTTATAATAGTTTAATTGAGAGTTATAATAGTTTAAATATAATAGTTATAATTGAGAGTTATAATTAAGGGAATTATATAATTGGTGAGTGGGAAAAATAAAATTAGGCTTTAATTAATTTATTAGAGATAATAAATTAATATAGTATGTTAAAATAATAATAGTAATTACAATGACTAAAATTAATATGTTATTATATAATATGTTAATATGTTATTACTATAGCGAAACTGTCGCTCTTTATGTTGTTGAGAAAATCCCATTTGGTTACAGTAGAAATTACATGTAACATATGAATTTTATGAATTACTGTAAAATTTTAAGTTTTTATCAAAAACCGTAATATTCCAGAAAAAGTTGAAAACTGTAATTTCTATAATAACATTTCATATTTATTCAATGTATATATTTTAATTTAATAATATTAAAATATATAATTTCTAAATAATCTATATTTTTTTATTCTTATTAAAAAACTATTAAATTTATGATAAAATAATTTATTTAAGTTACTTCAATAATTTCTTTACTAATCATTGTATCACATTACATTACGATTTCTAAAATAAAAATTATGAATATTTTTTCATTTCTATAAATCTCATAGAGTTTAATTGAAGATGTTCTAATACTTCTTTATTTACATTAAATATTTTAGTTTATATTACATTTTGAAAATAATTAGTATTATAGTGTTCTAATAGTTTTATCCTGAAATTCAATAAGACCACACAATTTTACTTTATTTCCGTACTGTTACTTTTACCTATTTATTCTTATAATTGTTAATATCCATCATTGGTGGCGGCATGGACGAAGGCGACAACGACGGCAATCCGGTGGGTGGCGGCGACGGTCTGGGGAGTTTGGAAAATTTTAGACGTTTTTCGATCGTTTTGTCATTTTTCGAGTTCGGTGGCCTTTTCTTTGACCTTCGTGTAATACTGAAGATAATTATACATTTTTTAATTAAATTATTTTTCTGAATAAAATATAATATTTATAGATTTTATTTGAAAATAAAATAGAAAGAGAATAATGGGTGATATTTGCTAGTAATGAAATTGAAATATTATTGAGAACGGTGATTATTTTTGGTGGCCTTTTATTGGTGATATATGGTTCATACTCGGAACCTAATTTTGGTGAATAACTATGGGTGATTTATATTTGTTTGGGTGAACTATTTTGTCGGACTACTAGCATTTTCATGCACGCATATATATATATATTGGAGTTAGGTGGGACTTCGGTCCATTTGGTGGCCTCAGATCTATTTGGTGGGATCGTTGGTCTAGTTGAGGGACCAGAGGCGGGTCTCAGATCTATTTGGTGGGGATCGTGGGTTCAGGTGAGGGCCGGAGACCGTGGAAGAAATCAGTAACATATCTCTGATATCCATAAAAACTTGGTACCACATGCATATAGGTGATGGAGTTGGTGCATTATAGCATTGCATATGTTGAGTATGATATGTGTGTTTATATTGGTGTATGTTTTGTGTATTAATCTTATTGTTATATCCGTTTATCATCCCGATACTAAATTTTACCATTATTACTCGTAAGTGTATTCTCACCCCCTGTTTGTTGTTGTAGCGTCTGTGCTCTTCGGGAGTACAGATAATCAAGTACTCAGCAGAAATAATTGCTTGTGAGTTGGAAGATGGCCTTGGAGGTTGTCTTTGTTTAATTTATTTATCGCTTTTAGTTTGTATTTATCTGCTCTGAATCTGTAACACTGGGGAAGGGCGCGTTATTTATTTTGGAGTTTCGTGCTGAAATTTATTTTCGTTATTTGGTGACTTGTTATATTATTGATGTTATGAGAATAATTTATTTTCTGCTGTGAGTTTGAAACTATTTTCATGAAATAAATTATTTGTGTGAAGTAACATTCCTAAACATGTACTATTTTCTCTTTTATATTAAAAGTCGGGGTTTAGGGTGTTACAAACTCTGCCTGCTAGTTGGGCCATATCTCTTAAATATTAGGTATCCAACTTCTTCCTAATAAATTAGTCTAAACCCCCTGCGGCTAGTTGGACTAAGTCATGTTCAGGCACTAAAGTGAAACACCTAGACTTCATTATCCTAAATCTATTGAGATAGTCATTAATTGATTCAACCATCTTATGTCTTACATTGGCTAATTCCTTGAGGCTAATATTCGACTTACCCATGTAAAATTGCTCATGGAACGCCATTTCTAACTGAATTCAATTATGAGTGGAGTGTGGGGTAAGGGTGGTGAACCATGTGAAGGCATTCGTGGTCAAATAATTAGGGAAATACTTCATTTTCAGGTTTTTGTTATTGGCTAAGTCCCTTACCTATGACTTATATCAAGTCGTGTGCTCGATAGTGGATTCATTAGTGTCTCATACAAACTTAGTAAATTTTAGGGTTTTCAAACCCTTGGGAAATTCAGTTTGCAACACATATTCATACATTCCTGACACAAAATTTGGTTCGTGGAGGCAAACATTAAGGACGTTCTGGGCCAATATCTGTTTGACCACATTAGTTATATTGTTCTGTCCTCCAAAGTTGTTTTACTGAACATTTATAACTATTTGGTCGATGTCCTAGTTTTTATGTACTATTACTACCTCAAGGCCATTTTGGATTGTGTTGCCTTTGACTACTCTGGATATAGGTGGTTTGACACGTATCGCCAGTTGTGGTATCTGTTCATTTGGAACCTGCTGAATAGACACTTAAGGAGCACTAAAGAAGTCAACAATTTGATCCATTTGGTGAGCCAGTTGTTGGTAACTATGATTAGTGTTCTGAATTAGAGGATTGGACACAATTCCTATTTGATGTGTAAGCATGTTAACCATTTCGTGATTACTCTTGTCTATTTGTTGCCTCATAGACTGGAGAGAACTCTTGGTTAAGGATATCATACATGGATGAATATACCCTAACCCTCCTAGTGGTTGTGCCATTTGAATAGGACTTCTAATAGCAGATCCTGATGTTAAGTATGGATCGATAAGAGAAGAAATAGACATTGCATCATCTGCATATGTGGATGTATTAGTTTGTAGGTCTGTTATCATTGTAGTTGGTATGCGATAAGGGGTTTCCCTACCACTTAGGGGTAACATATAGTTCAAGGGAAAAGGAGGCATTGGGTCTCCTATCATACTTTGTGTAGCCCTAGGAGTAGTGGGAACACTCGTTACTTTTGGCAAGGATACCACCACTTTTGATGGTACAGTCGACGCTGTTATCTGACTTATAACAATAGCATTTTTCCAATGGTAGTTGAAGTCCCTGCATTGCCAACCGTCAAATATTTTGATTTTTCTTCTACGTTAGGATCATTGCTCCTAGGGGGAAGCAGGTTTTTTAAAGTTGGATGAGTCATTTCTGCAAGATTTTTTACCACTCCTCAGATGCATAAAATCTCAATAAATGAAGACATTTCATGTATGAAGAACAAAATAAACAATATAAAATACATAACACTTTTCTACAAAAAAGGTTTAAAATTTATTTCCCAAAATAGCCCCACTAGGCATGCCAATTTGTTTACTTATATTTTTAGTAAACAATCACGAGTTTGTTTTAGTTAAGAGATCAAACTCGAAAAAAATCTCAAAGGCAATCTATGCAGAAAAGTGCAAAGAAAAGTGTTTGTGACTGATACTTAAATGTTTGAAAATTGATGAACTAAATGTAAATTCAGAATTGATTTGAAGAAATAAAGTTGAGAAAAAGCATAATAAATGACATAAAATATATGCTTTAATTTAGAGAACTTAAAGAAAGTTAAAATATAGACGCAAACTCATAAATCTCTCACAAATTGTTTCTATCTATGACTTCGATACTTTAGGTCTATAGAGAATGACAGAAAACTTGAGACCTTGACCCCATACATTAAGATTGACTTATATACTACTACATTAGTAACCGTCGACAACAGATAGATCCTAGTGATTTGAAACATATTCCACTACGTAGGCTTCTTCGCTCTAACTTGTTCCACGCGTCTTCAAAGATAAAACTGCTAAAGACCAACCATCATTTTGATAATTATGTTGGTTACTGCTTCGAACCTCTTAACTACCTCGAGAGTCAATGGTCGAAGAGCTGGCTTATGCAAATCCTTTCGACATTTTGGACATGTTTCAAAGAGAGAGTGATCTAAATCTTGTGCATGAAGGGTAGAGAGGGGTCCTTACCCTCCTCTAGGTTTTTCTCCATTGTTGGTGATTTATAAGTTTTGAATGAGATTGTGTGAAATATGTCATATTTGATGTAATTGATGTGAAATTCGTGCACTGTTTACTGCTGATTTTAGTGTATCTTTGTAGGTGCAAGTTTGGTTGATGAGTGTTAATTCCTATATGAAATAACATGATGAAAAGTTGTGAAAATCTATGCTAAATTGATGATTTTAGATGACAAATCAGTGATTAATTATTGTTATGAACCTTGCATAAATCATATGAAATGTTTTATGTGAGAAATGGGTATTTGGGGGTTGAAATCGGAGCTTCGAATGAGCTCCAATGGTGAAATCACATTTTCTGGTTTCTGAACAGCGGTGACGGGCATCACTATTGTAACGGGCTACCCGTCATGCATATGTGAGAGCTGACAGTCGTCATCTGGGTGACGGGCTGACTGTCATGGTCCCCAGGCAAGATTTCATTGTCAATTGTCACCCAAGTTATGGGTTTGTGAGGGAAGGGAGTGACGGGATGGGTGGCGGTCGTCACCCTGGTGATGGGCTGCCCATCTTGACCGTTAGTGACCGGCTCTAAGTGGTCAGATTAGTTTTTGACGTTGTTTTCGTGTGAGGCTGATGTTTTACTGCAATTTTGATGTGTTTGACGATTTTAATTGTGCTGATAAAATATTATAAGGAATTGAATGACATTTAGAATGTGGATATAACTATATGATTACGTATTGTTGAATATATTTGCATATCATTCTTGCTATGTTGAGGTGATGGACTTGTTGGTGATGTACACGGTCAGAAGTGGGACCGGTTGTGAATGATCATATTTTCATGTTGTTGTTGAGTCCATGCATTATGGTGTACAGACTTTGGTTCGGTGGTGATATTTGGTTCAGAAGTGGGGACTGAGAGCGAGTAGTTAATTTTAGTAATGGGATCAATGAAGCGTTTATGATTCAGTAGTGGGGATCAGTGATGATTATGGCAGGATCTGGTTCAGAAGAGGGGACCGGGAGCGAGTATAGAGGAAAATCAGTAACATATCTCTTATGTCCAAATCGATATTTGCATGCATGTAAAGTCGAGTAGTGGGTACATTTTCATATATACCTACATGTGTGATCGAGTAATCATTATGATTTTTTTTATTATTATAAATGAGCGTGTGATTGATGATTATAATGAATATGTTACCCTTGCTATGTTTTGTACCATTAACATATTTGATCGTATTCTCACCCCTGCTTGTTTAGTTTGGTTCCTGTGCTCCTCTAGAGTATAGACAATCAGGTAGAGGAGTAGTTGCTTGAGCTGGATGACGGCATTGAGGCCTCTTTAGTTATTTATCATTCAGGTCTTTAGTGGAGTCGTTCTTATATATAGCATCGGGGATAGGTAGTTCATTATTTCGTTGTTACATGTCTTATTCATTTTTGGAGTTGTTAAACTTCTTTGTTAATCATTTGTTGTTGAGACGATATATGCCAAATTTATTATTTTCGTTGTGTAGTTCATAGAATTATATTTTGTTTGTTTTTATGTTTGGTGAATTATGCATGACACTCTTAGTGTGAGTTAAAATTGAATTATCTTACTAAATGTTGAGTCGGGGAATTAGGGTGTTACATAGTGGTATTAGAGAAAGCCAATCTATTTGGCCAAGTTATGAAGTAGTTGTCATCCTTTGTGCATGAAACGTGTGCGAACAATGTCGGTTGTTTGTTTTGTTTAATGCTATATGCTTTATTACTTTCAATTTGGTAATCTATTTTGGATGGTTGTGCAGGAAGATATGGCTGGAGGTAGAAATGATGAAGTAATTGTTGAATCTCTTTAAGCGATGGATTAGGAAAACGCGACTATGCAAGCAAATCAGAATAATCATAATGGAGGTGTTGAAAAATTCCACGGGTTAGGGAAGTTTCAGAGGAACAATTCTCCTACCTTCAAGAGCATATATGATTCAAAAGGTGCTCAGACATGGATCCGAGAGATTGAGAAGATTTTTTGGGTTATGACATGCACTGATGCCTAGAAAGTGTTGTTGGTACTCACATATTGTCAGAAATGGCTGAATACTGGTGGGATAATGTACGTAAGAGAATGGAAGCTGATGGTAATGAGATTAGTTGGACTGTGTTCACAACTGAATTCTTAGGGAAGTATTTCCCGACTTACGCGTGCAATAAGAAACATATCGAGTTCCTTGAGCTGAAGCAAGTAAACATGATTGTTTTTTAGTACGCTGCTAAGTTCAAATAGCTTATGAGATTTTGTCCACACTATAATGGGGCGGAAGTTGAAAGGTAAATGTGCATCAAGTTCGAAAGCAACTTGCATCCTGAAATCAAGCAATTTATTGGTTATTAGGAGTTTCGTCTATTATTTGTTCTAGTGAATAAGTGCATGATATATGATGAAGATATCATGGCTATATCTGCTCACTAAAAGAGGGCTAGTGAGAACAAGAGTGGAAATTAGTTTTGTGGGAAACAACATCTGACTCAAGCTGATAAAGGGAAGCAGAAGTTTCAACAGAAATCTACAGGAGGGAAATAGATAAGTGGGGGAGGAGCTCCTAATCCTCTGAAGTGTTTCAAGTGTGAAGAGTTGGGCCACCATGCTAATGAATCTAAGAGTGCGGGTCTAAAGTGCTTCAAATGTGGGAAGATGGGTCATCCCATTCTTAAATGTATGAGTAATGCTCCAACTCGTTATAATTGTGGCAAGCAAGGTCACATCAATACACAATGTCAGAAACCAAAGAAGATGTCGATTATTATTGCTCAGACTAATGGTAGAGTATTTGCTTTGAGTGGGGCATATGTCTCGAAATAAGATAACTTGATTCGAGGTACATATTTTATTCGTGGTGTTGTGCTAATTGCAATGATTGATATTGGTGCAACTCATTCGTTTATTTCTCTTGAATGTGTTAACAAGCTGAAATATGAAGTGTCCTCTATGAATGGAAGTATGGTCATTAATACCCCAGCTAATGGCTTAGTGACTACTTTGCTAGTGTGTTTAAATTGTCCTTTGAAAATTTTTGGTAAAGACTTCAGGATGGACTTGGCTTGTTTTCCATTGAATTATCTCGATGTGATTTTGGGGATGAACTAGCTAAAGTTCAACCATGTGTACATCAACTACTTTGACAAGACTGTGTTATTTCTCGAACCCGAGGAGAATACGAATTTGATATTCTTATCTGTCGATCAAGTTGAGATGTCTTTGAGGGAGAATGATCAGGTACTAGTGATGTTCGCTTCTATGAGAGTGGAGAACAATGGGGCAGCTAGTGATATGTCAATAGTGTCTGAATTTTCTGATGTTTTTCCTAATGATATTTGTGACTTGCCTCCAAAATATGAAGTTAAATTCGCCATAGATTTAGTACCCCATACTAGACCTCTGTCGATGGCTCCATATAGAATGTTTGCATCAAAGTTGGGAGAGTTTAAGAAACAGATAGAAGATCTGCTTGAGAAGAAGTTTGTTAGACCCAATGTGTCACCATGGGGAGCACCGATGTTGTTGTTGAATAAGAAATATGGTAGCATGAGGTTGTGTGTTAACTACCAACAATTGAATAAGGTCACAATTAAGAACAAGTATCATATTTCGATAATTGACGACCTTATGGATCAGTTGGTTGGTGCTTGTGTTTTTGACAAGATTGATTTAAGATCAGGTTATCATCTGATTCGAGTGAAGGCTGAAGATATTCCAAAGACTGCTTTTAGAACTCGATATGGTCATTATGAGTACTCAGTGATGTCGTTTAGTGTGCCTAATGCACTAGATGTGTTTATGGAGTACATGAACATAATCTTTCATCCCTATTTGGATCAGTTTGTTGTGGTATTCATCAGCGACATATTAGTGTATTAGAAATAAGATGAAGAACATGTAGGACATCTGAGAGTTGTGTTGCAGTCTTTGAAACAGAAGAAGTTATATGCAAAGTTGTCCAAGTGTGAGTTCTGGTTGCATGAAGTGAGCTTCCTTGGTCATGTGATTTCCAGTGGTGGTATAGCGGTCAATCCGTCTAAGGTAGGCGCGGTGTTACACTGGGAGACTCATAAGTCTGTTACTAAGAACAAAAGTTTTTTTGGTTTGGCTGGTTATTACAAGAGGTTTATATAAGGCTTTTCGAGGTTAGGTTTTCCTTTGAATCACTTCACTCGAAAATGACAAGCTTATGTGTGGGATGCTCAGTTTGAGGAAAACTTTCAAGAGTTAAAGAAGAGTTTAATAATAGCTCCAGTTTTTGTTCTACCAGATGCTAGTGAATCCTTTGTGGTGTTTTGTGATACTTCAAAGACGGGCTTGGATGACATGCTTATGCATAAGAGTATAATGATAGCTTATGATTTGAGACAACTCAAGGTTCATGAGAGGAATTATCCTACCCATGACTTAGAGTTGGCAGCTGTTGTGTTTGTGTTTAAGAGTTGGAGGCATTATTTGTATGGTTTAAGGTTTGAGGTTTTCAGTGATCACAAGAGTTTGAAATACATGTTTGATTTAGAAAGAATTAAAGATGAGGCAGAGAAGGTGACTTGAGTTCTTGAAAGACTATGATTTCGAGTTGAAATATCATCCATGTAAAGCTAATGTGATGGTAGATGCTTTGAGTAGAAATTCCTTGCATATGTCGGTATTAATGGTTAGAGAGATGGACTTGGTTGAGCAGTTTTGATATCTTAGTTTGGTGTGTGAGATGACGCCACAGAGTGTTATATTGGATATGCTGAAGTTGACTAACAAATGTTGTGGATGAGATCAGAGAGGGCCATAAATTAGATTTGGGATTGATTGTCCGGTTAGTGTTGATTAATCAAGGTAAAGAGGTGGATTTTAGAATTGATGAAAATAGTGTTATGAGGTTCAAAGATAGAGTTTGTGTACCAGGTTTTCCAGAGCATAAGAAGAAAATTCTTAAGGAAGGTCACATAAGTGATTTGAGTATTCATCCGGGAGCTACTAAGATGTACCAAGATCTTAAGAAGATGTTTTGGTGGCCAGATATTAAGAAGGATGTTGCTGACTTTGTTTATTTTTATTTGACTTGTCAGAAGTCAAAGATCGATTATCAGAAGTTGTCAGGATTGATGCAACCATTGAGTGTTCCTAAGTGGAAATAAGACAACATTTCTATGGACTTTATGACATGTTTGCCAAAGAGAACAAAGGGAAGTGATTGTATCTGGGTTATTGTTTATTGACTGACTAAATTGACTCATTTCTTCTCGATAAAGATCAGTTATCCATTGTAAAATCTAGTTGAGGTTTACATCAATGAGATTGTGAAGCTGCATGGTATTCCTTCGAGCATTGTATCAGATAGAGATCCCGGGTTCACATTGAAGTTTTGGCAGAGTTTGCCGAAAGCTTTGGGAACTAAGTTGAGATTGTGTTTTTCTTATTACCCATAAATGGACGGTCAAATAGAAATGACTATCCAATCATTGGAAGATTTATTGAGAGCTATCATTCTAAAATAAGAAGGTAATTGAGATAGCTATTTATCGTTGATTGAGTTCACCTACAACAAAAAATTTCATTCTAGTATTGGAATGGCACCGCATGAGGCTTTCTATGGAAGGAGGTGTATGACTCCTTTGTGTAGGTATGAATTAAGTTAAAGTGTCGTGCTTAGACCAAAGATCGTTCAGTAGACTACTAAGAAGATCAGGATGATTCAGGAGAAGATGAAAGCTTCACAGAGTTGACAAAAGAGTTATCATGTCAAGCGAAGGAAGGCACTCGAGTTTCAAGAGGGAGATCACGTGTTTTTGAGAGTTACTCCGGTAAATTTGTGTTGGTCAAGTGTTAAAGTCTCAAAAGCTCATATCTCGTTTCATTGGTTCGTATCAGATCTTCCATAGAGTAGGAGAAATGGCTTACATAGTTGCATTAACATTTTCTCTTTCAAATCTTCATGATGTCTTTCATGTGTCGCAAATTTGGAAGTACATTCCTGATCAATCTCATGTGATATAGTTGGATGATGTGCAAGTTACAGAGAACTTAATTATTGAGGCATCACCTTTGCATATTGATGATCGTGAAATGAAGAACTTAAAGGCAAGGAGATTGCTTGGGTGAAGGTAGTGTGGGGAGGACCTGTTAGTAGGAGTGTGACGTGGGAGCTCGAGAGTCAGATGAGAAAGTATTATCCGGAGCTTTTTCGTTCAGGTAATTTTCGAGGGTGAAAATTCGTTAAGTGGGGGAGAGTTGTAACACCCCAATTTTCATATTTTTGTTTTTAATTGAATTAAAATTATTATTTTTTAATTATTGGTGTGCTTGGATATTTTTGTGGGATTTATGAAGAGTGGTGAGAATTATTTTGAATTTTAGTTACTTTTAAATGATTAAAATAATAAGAAAATAGTGGGCTCATGAGATTTAGGTTGAAACTAGGAATAATGAAAATATGGCGTAAAGTGGTGAGAAGTAAGGTAAGTTGGGGCCAAAGTGAAATATTTAGCAATATGGAATTAGGTTAATATTAATAAGAATGATTAGTGGAGCCTTTGAATTACCAGTGCGTGAAATTGAGAAAATTAGGAGTGAAATTCTGAATTAGATGCCTTCACCATTAATAACAAGTTGGACTCATTGTAAGTGAGATTCTGTCAGGTGAAAAAGTGGAACATCTAGCAAAACTTATTGTAAAAAGAAACGCACACACAAACACACACACTCTCTCTCTCTCTCTCTCTCTCTCTCTCTCTCTCTCTCTCTCTCTCTCTCTCTCTCTCACACACACACACACACACAAAGGACTAAATTGTAAAAAGACATAGTTGTACCAATTTTTGGATGTGGCTCCCTTAGATAAATTATGAGTTAATTATGAAATGAGTTGCTAGAGTAATAGATGGAGGAAAATATAATTTTTCTTATCTGATACTATCTATCGCATCACTAAGGACGCATAATGTAACACCCTTCTAACCCAACGTAAATATACGCAATAGTATACTTAAATAAATCAGAGTACATCACGTAAGGTGTCACATTTCTTCATATAACATCCAATTAAACATCCTGCTCCGTAACACAGGTTCAACACATAGAAAATAGCAACTCATTTCTAATTAACATCTCTTTTAAAACAAAACATCGCAGCGGAATTATCACCATAAAAGAACAACTCATTACATTTTCATCAAATCAAAATTTGGAGTTTAAAACAACTCAACGTCCTCAAAATTCGCAATAAAACAAGTTAATCAAAATAACACAATACTGCAAAAATAGAAACGTTCCCAACCCCGATGTTACATAATCAGAGCAAGACACACCCTCTAATCAACTAAAAGGAAAAGACTCCAAGCTAACTCTTCACGCACCACAAACTAGTCTTGGTTATCTGCACGTTACCCACGTAGAGACAACATTCAAACAGGTAGGGTGAGTAATCACAATTCAATATAATTCATATAAAGAAAAGATATTAACAAGTTAACATCCATCTCAAACAAACATCATAGTAATTCACCCCCAACTCATCATATAGATCACCAAATCATCAACATCACGAACGTGCAATCATGTAATGCCACCAAGAATGAAATGCAACTTCCTAATATACATGTGGTACCAAATCGTCATAGTAATGGACACCAGGCCATCAACCCTCCACAAGGGAGCACGTCACAAAATACTCAAATCCACACAATGGGATTAAAGCCACCACTAGACCGAAGTCCTAACATCGTCACTAGACCGAAGTCCTAAATTCTTTGAATGCATGATGCACAACGTCAAATTCATCAATATCAACAAAGGTAATAAAGTGCATCATCATTCACCAGAACACCATATAAACCATGTCATCATAAATTCATCAACGTCATGTAAATCATATCATCATTAGTTCATCAACGTCATGTAAATCATATCATCATTAGTTCACCAAACTTCATATGCATCATCATATTTAAAATCATCAATTTATCATCATATATCACGTCAACCTGCAGTAATAAGTCATGGCATCATTACAACATTAATACAACATAACACAGACAATTTCCCCCAATTTTAAGAATTTAAAAATAATAATTTCAACTTCCAGTTCGCGCTAAGCGCGCTGCTCATTGCCTCGAAGAGGCGAGAATTCTCCAGACCGCGCTAAGCGGGCTCTGCGATTTTGGCAGAAAAACCCTGCGATAACAGCACCTTCCCTCCTACGATTCTACACTCCAAAAACACGTTTTATCCATAAATTACTTCAGAATATGTCATTACAACCTACAACTATCACACATGCATCAACAACAACAATCATCTCATCTCAATTCATCAAATTCCATTATCCCTAACCTCTAAATTCCCAAGTTTCCCCAAAACCCCAATCACCCACCAACATCAAATCCTTATATCAAGAATATTGTAAAGTAATACTCCCCATACCTTAAAATATCGTCTCCTTCGACTTCTCTTGAAATTTCTTCAGAATTCTCCTATGCCCTAGCCTCCTTCTCACTTGTTCCTCAGAGCACTTTTGCCTTTTCCTCCAAATAGTAGAATAATGAATTCCTTTTCACTATTCCCACTTAAATACCCCTAATTGTGCTCTTACCATTATATCCTCGCTTATTCCTCCTAAAAGACCAATATACCCTCAATGCTTCTACTTCTCTTATTTTAAATAATAAATAATAATTTGAATAATATACTATGATTTATTCTTACTATTATTATTACTAAAATAATTTCCACCAAAAAATGTCCATGCAACACAACATCATGTCATTAAATTTCCTTATATTCACAAATAATTAATAAATAATTAAAATATGAACTTGGGGCGTTACAACTCTCCCCCACTTAAGGAATTTTCGTCCTCGAAAATTTACCTGAAGCAAATAGAGTCGGGTACGACTCCCTCATCTGATCTTCACGTTCCTAAGTCCAACCCTCGCCAGCTGGTCCTCCCCACAAAACCTTCACCAAAGCAATCTCCTTACCTCGCAGCTGCTTCATTTCTCGACCATCGACACGCACAGGCAATGCTTCCACAGTCAGATTATCTCTCACTTGTACATCATCCATCTGAATCACATGCGACGGATCCGGAATGTACTTCCTCAATTGAGACACATGGAACACGTCATGCAAATTCGCAAGTGACGGCGGTAAAGCAATTCGATAGGCTACCACTCCTATCCTCTGCGATATCTGATAAGGGCCAACAAAATGTGGAGTGAGCTTCCTAGACTTCAAAGCTCGACCCACACCAGTCACTGGCGTCACTTTCAAAAACACGTGATCTCCCTCTTGGAATTCAAGTGCTTTCCTTCTCTTATCATGGTAACTCTTCTGACGACTCTGCGAAGCTTTCATCCTTTCTTGTATCTTCTTAATCTTCCCAGTCGTCTCCTGCATAATTTCAGGTCCGAGTACAACACTCTCGCCCGATTCATACCAACACAACGGAGTCCTACACCTTCTCCCATACAAAGCTTCATAAGGCGCCATTCCAATACTAGCATGAAAACTATTATTCTACGTGAACTCAATCAACGGTAAATGGCTATCCCACGATCCTCCATGATCCAACACACAAGCCCTCAACAAATCCTCCAAATATTGGATAGTCCTTTCTGTTTGATCATCCGTCTGCGGATGATAGGCAGAACTCATCCTCAACTTAGTACCCAAAGCATCTTGCAAACTTTTCCAAAACCTCGATGTAAACCTCGGGTCTCTATCCGACACAATACTCGAAGGTACCCCATGTAACTTCACAATCTCCTCAATATACATCTCGGCTAGCTTCTGCATGGAGTGATTAATCTTCATCGGTAAGAAATGAGCCGACTTAGTTAATCTATCCACGATCACCCAAATTGAATCATTTCCCTTAGCAGTCTTCGGCAATCCCACTACAAAATCCATGGAAATACTATCCCATTTCCATTCTGGAATCCTCAATGGCTGCATCATACCTAAAGGCTTTTAATGCTCAACTTTCGACTTCTGGCAAGTCAAACACGCATAAACAAACTCCGCAACATCCTTCTTCATACTTGGCCACCAAAATAACTTTTTCAAGTCATGGTACATCTTCGTAGCACCGAGATGAATACTTAACCTACTTCGATGTCCTTCTTCAAGAATGCTCTTCTTAATATCTGGGACATCTGGGACACACACCCTGTCTCTGAACCTCATCACACCATTCTCATCAATCCGGAAGTCACCTTCGTTACCTTGGTTAATCAAAGTCAATTGGTCAACCAACCTTAAGTCAAATTGTTGTCCCACTCTAATTTCTTCCAGAATACTACTAGTCAACCTCAACATTCCCAATTTCACACTGTTAGAGGTCTCTTCACATACCAAACTCAAATCTCTGAATTGTTCAATTAGTTCCAACTCCTTCACCGTAAGCATCGACATATGCAACGACTTTCTGCTCAACGCATCGGCCACTACATTTGCTTTCCCGGATGATAACTCAAATCAAAATCAAAATCCTTCAACAGCTCTAACCACCTTCTCTGACTCATATTCAGTTCCTTCTGATCGAATAAATACTTCAGACTCTTATGATCACTAAACACTTCAAATTTAGAGCCAAACAGATAATGTCTCCAAATTTTCAACACAAACACCACCGCGGCCAATTCCAAGTCATGGGTAGGATAATTCCTCTCATGAACTCGCAATTGTCTCGAAGCGTAGGCAACAACTTGTTCATTCTGCATCAATACTCCACCAAGGCCCATCTTCGATGCATCACAATACACCACAAAAGATTCTCTCAGATTAGGCAAAATCAACACTGGAGCAGTCGTCAACTTCTTCTTTAATTCCACAAAACTCTCTTCACAAGCTACATCCCACATAAAAGGTTGACCCTTTCGAGTCAACTGAGTCAAAGGTAACGCCAACTTCGAAAAGCCTTCAATAAACTTGTGGTAATAACCCGCTAATCCCAGAAAACTCTGTATTTCAGTAGCAGACTGCGGAGTCTCCCACTATAACACGACATCAATCTTAGAATGATCAACAGCAACACCACCACTTGAAATCACATGGCCAAGAAATCTTACTTCCTTCAGCCAGAACTCGCACTTAGACAGCTTTGCATACAACTTCTTCTCCTTCAAGACTTGCAACACAGTCCTCAAATGCTCGGCATGCTCTTCTTCAGATCTAGAATATATCAAGATATCATCGATAAACACCACTACAAACTTATCCAAATACTCATGGAAAATCTGATTCATGTACTCCATGAACACATCAGGTGCATTAGATACACCAAACGACATCACAGTGTATTCATAGTGTCCATACCTCGTCCTGAAGGCCGTCTTCGGAATATCGCCAGGCTTAACACGAATCTGATGATAACCCGACCTCAAATCTATCTTGCTAAACACACAAGCACCTACTAGCTGATCCATCAAATCGTCGATTCTCAGAAAAGGATACTTATTCTTGATCGTCACTTTATTCAACTGCCGATAATCAACGCACAACCTCATACTTCCATCCTTCTTCTTCACTCACAACACAGTAGCACCCCACGGAGAAACACTTGGTCGAACAAACCGCTTCTCAAGCAACTCTTCCAACTGTTTCTTCAATTCGCTTAACTCAGAAGCTGACATCCGATAAGGAGCCATCGACACTGGACTCGTACCTGGTATTAAGTCCACTGCAAAATCTACCTCACGCTCTGGAGGCAAATCACTGATGTCATCTGGAAATTCACAGACAACTGGCAACTCCACACTCGCAGCTTCACGATCAATCTGCAATGATGCAAACATTGCAAACACCAAAGCTTCGTCCTCCACAAGTTCGTCTACTTGCTTAGCAAATAAGAACATCGACTCCCCACCGGCATCAATTTCAGGAAACTCTACCGCCTTGGTATAACAATTGATGTGAACCCGGTTGAACTCTAACCAGTTCATCCCAAAGATCACATCGATCTGGTGCAAGGGTAAGCACACCAAATCCATCACAAAACTCTTCTCAAATATCATCACATGACATCTTAAACACACAAGGGTAGTAGTAACAGAACCATTAGCTGGAGTTTCTATTACCATATTCTCATTCATGTCAGATAACTTCAAACCCAATCTATTAGCACATTCGAGCGAGATAAAAGAATGAGTAGCACCAGTATCAATAATAGCACTAACTCGATATTATTAATAAAACAAGTACCTCGAATCAGGTTGTCCTTCTCTGGAGCTTCGGCACCACTCAAAGCAAACACACGGCCACTGGTCTGGGCAGCAGTAGCAGTCTTCTTCGGATTTTGACATTGAGTACTGATATGACCTTTCTCACCACAATTGAAACAGGTTGGACCCTCATCTTTGCAATCAGTAGCTCGATGACCTTTCTTACCGTATCTAAAGCACCTCAGCACATTGTTGGTACACACATCAGCACGGTGACCTTGCTCGCCACACTTATGACACTTTCCAGAAGCGGAAACTGCTCCCCCACTTGTCTTTTTCCTATCTGAAGCCTTCTGCTTCCCTTTGTCAGCTGAAGTTGTATAAGGCTTACCTCTATACTGCCCTTTCTTCTCACTCAACTACTTGTAGTGAGCAGATCGAGCTCGGCTATCCTCGTCGTAGATTCTGCTCTTGTCAACCAACTCAGCATACCTGCGGATCTGCTGAATCCCAATACCCTACTTAATCTCTGGTCTCAGCCCATTCTCGAACTTGAGGCATTTTGACATCTCAGCATCAGCACGATTGTAGTGCAGACAAAACTTCACCAACTTCTCAAACTTCGCGGCATACTCCGCCACAGTCATATCTCCTTGTTTCAGCTCAAGGAATTCCACTTCTCTCTTGCCACGAGCATCCTCTGGAAAATACTTCCCCAGAAATTCCTGCTTAAACACAGCCCAAGTTATCACAGCGCCAACATCTGTGAGTCTCTGACGGGTGTTATCCCACCAGTCCTTAGCCTCTTCTTCCAGCATATGCGTTCCGAACTGAACCTGTTGCTCATTAGAACACCCCATCATTCGGAAGATCTTCTCGATCGCCTTCAGCTACTTATGTGCACCTGCTGAATCATGCGTACCCACAAAAGTCGGTGGATTGTTCCTTTGAAACTTTCCCAAAGCCTGAAACTCATCAGGAGCTCTACCATTCGGATTCAGCTGCGCCACCACATTAGCAACCAATTCCAACGCATCAGCAATCGCACGATCGTTTCTTCCGGCCATCCTGCACACCACCAACAAGGTTAGAAGAACTAAAACATCGACAGTGTACACACACTCGTCGACATACAGGGACAGGCATCAAGTAAAAACCTGGTCGGACGGACCGACCAGCTCTGATACCACTAATGTAACACCCTTCTAACCCAACGTAAATATAAGCAATAGTATACTTAAATAAATCAGAGTACATCACGTAAGGTGTCACATTTCTTCATATAACATCCAATTAAACATCCTGCTCCGTAACACGGGTTCAACACATAGAAAATAGCAACTCATTTCTAATTAACATCTCTTTTAAAACAAAACATCGCAGCGGAATTATCACCATAAAAGAACAACTCATCACATTTTCATTAAATCAAAATTTGGAGTTTAAAAAAACTCAACGTCCTCAAAATTCTCAATAAAACAAGTTAATCAAAATAAAACAATACTGCAAAAATAGAAACATTCCCAACCCCGATGTTACATAATCAGAGCATGACACACCCTCTAATCAACTAAAAGGAAAAGACTCCAAGCTAACTCTTCACGCACCACGAACTAGTCTTGGTTATCTGCACGTTACCCACGTAGAGGCAACATTCAAACAGGCAGGGTGAGTAATCACAATTCAATATAATTCATATAAAGAAAAGATATTAACAAGTTAACATTCGTCTCAAACAAACATCATAGTAATTCACCCCAACTCATCATATAGAACACCAAGTCATCAACATCATGAACGTGCAATCATGTAATGCCACCAAGAATGAAATGCAACTTCCTAATATGCATGTGGTACCAAATCGTCATAGTAATGGACACCATGCCATCAACCCTCCACAAGGGAGCATGTAACGCCCGGTTATTTAATTAATTATTTAATTAAATATCTTCGTATTATTTGTTTGATTTGTGTTGGTTGTCGAAAATGTTGCGTTGAGTTGCTATGTCGATTTTAGTTGAATTAATTTAATTGATTTAAGTTGTGTTGGCTTTAGTTAAATTAATTTAATTAAGATGATTTAAGTTGTAGAAATATCATAGTGTTAATATATTTGAATTATAAGAGGATATTGGGCTTATTTAGATGGTGAGTGTAGTAGTAATAATGAGGGGTAGAAAGTTGGCCCAAATGAAAGTTAATAGAATAATAGTGTTATTATTATTAGGCATTTGGAAATAAGGAGGAATTAGTAGTAGTCGTTCGAACGTGGAAGTTGCAGAGAGAGAGAAAATAAGATTTTGGGAGGAGAACGTGGAAGTTACAGAGAAGAGGAAAAGAGGCAAAGCTAGGTCGATCGGAGATTTAGAACAACTTTCAATCCAAGGTAAGGGTGGGGTTCTGACTCTATAATAGGGTATTTGATGAATGATATGTGGGGTTGGGTTTGTAGAATTACCTCTGTCTGTGTTGTAATGGCTGTCGTGGATATTGAAATATATTTGCTGTTGATGAATTGGTTGTAGGAAAATTAGTCTATGTCGCTTTAAGGTATAATTTTATTGCGTTTCTGTTGTACTGTGATGGGTGAATTTAGAACTGTTCTGGAATTTGACGAGAGGTTTGTGAGTTGGGGAGAACTGGAATGAAATACACTGAGACGAAGGAAATTAAGTAATATTGCTAAAAAAAAGGGGGGGGGGGCGCAAGCCACCTTTTGTGTGTGTGTAAGGGTGGCGCAAGCCACCTGGTGTGTGTGTGTGTGAAGGTGGCGCAAGCCACCTTGTGTGTGTGTGGAAGTGGCGCAAGTCACTCCTGTGTGTGTGTGTGTGTGTTTAGCAGAAAATTAAAGAAGTATTAATAATGAGAAGGAAAGGTTATAATGACCAGAAATATTATAATGACATAATTATGTTAGTAACATTAGCAGGAAAATATTACTTGTTTAGAATATTAATCATGAATTAGCAGGAAAATAATACTTGTTTGGAATATTAATAATGAGTTAGCAGGAAAAATAATATTTGTTTAGAATATTAATAACATGTTGGTAACAGTAAGCAGGAAAATAATGTAGCCACTATTATTAGTTAATAAAAAATGGAAGCAAAGGCAGGAACTAACAGGTATTAATAAGTAGCAGTTAGTGATAATTAGTAGAAGAATAATCTGGCAGTATAGTGAGTAAACATATCAGAACTGATATAATAACAGTACCAGAATTGCCCTAATAACATTAAGGCAGAGTAGAGGCATTAGTAATTTTTAGCAGAGAGTAATTAACCGGTTTTAGTAACACTGTCCGGATAATTTTTGAGGAACGCTTGTAATATAATTTGGATGATACGGGATATGGTGTAAATTGCGGTGGTATTGTTGTGGTTAATAATACAGTTGCAGGTGCGAATTTTGTTGCATTGCCTCTAATTATTGGTGAGAATTAAGTTTTAGGCTTAATGCCAAAGTTGAATTGTGGTTGTAATTGTTGTTGTAGTTGCTGGTGTGTTCATACTGTTGTTGCATACATAACATATCAAGTTGGAGCTGATGCTCGGTAAGTTGGCCTGGATTGGCAAATTAAGTTGAAGGCTTATGCCTTGTTGATGCCTCTATTAATTGGCAGATTTTTAAGTTGGGAGTTCTGCTCCAATGGTACCACATGCATGTGCATTTTATGAGTCGCATTCCATGTTGCATAAATTGTTGTTGTGTTGTTGATTAAAGTTGATGGTAAAGTTATGAAGTGGTGATTTTATATAATCTGATCTAATATATTATTTATCATATACCTGATTATATTGTTTGATATCTCACCCCTTCTGTGGTTGGTGATGGTTTATATGCCATCCTGCAGGTAATCCACAGTGAAGGTTGTCTACCTTCATTAGTTCGAGTCGGTGTCATCGCTCTGATACGTAACACTCGGGGGGATGAACGCATGTTTCCTTTATTGTTGATTTTATTATTGTTGCTGAATTTTTAAGTTGTTTTCGTAAAGACTTTTTGTTTTGAAGTTTTTTTATGTGAACAAAGATGGTATGTTATTAAAGTTGAATTTTTGTGAATATGCTGTGCAGTAATGACAGTTGTTTTATTTTAAAGACTGAGCAGGTTGTTATCGGTTCATCCGAAATTATGTGTTATGTATCTGTTTTCCAAGCGAAAAATTATGGTTGTTTTATGTAGAAAGTGTAACATTCCATATGTACGTTGAAACTTTGTAACTCTGATTTTATATTATTCGATGGGTAGAAATGGGGTGTTACATAAGTGGTATCAGAGCAGGTCGGTCTGTCCGGCCAGGCTGTCTAATGTTGTTTGTCCCTTAGTACGTGACATGTGTGTAAAACACTGTCGTTACTTGCTTATGTTCTAACCGTTGTCTGCAGGAGTTGGTTGAAACAAGTGGGGGAGAAGCTTTCGCTTCTCTGAGATGTGTTGGTCGTGGAATGTTAGTTCGGTGTGCCGCTGATGGCAAGTGTGCAAGCATTGTGGGAATTGTGTTGTTTCCGAAACTGAAGGAAATATGGAGATAAGGCTTATGGCAACTAAGACTTGTGCCTTAGGCAGCTTCATGCACAAGATGCAAGGAACGCTGTAATAGTTTGGTAAAGATGGTTTATGCCCCATCATGGTTATCAACTATCTATTGACAAATTGAGGAACTGATCACCCTTAATCTCTTGTTGATAGTAGACGGGATCATCTGGGATGGAATAGACGTGTCTTGCCAGCTTAGATGGTGTGTACAATGAATTGTTTGGAGTTAAGCCAAGTGCTTACAGATTGTTTGATGAGTAGATGCAAATTCCTATATCTGAAGATAGGACGGATTCGAGGTTCTTGTCTGTCTGTCAAGTTGGGATACCGCTGAGGGAGAATGATCAGGTATGATCGATGGTTGCTTCTCAGAGAGTAGAGAGCAATGTGATGGCTAGAGATATGCCAATGATGTATGATTCCTGATATTTTTCCTGAAGATATCCGCGACTTGCCTCCAGAGCATGAATCTAAGTTCGACGAAGGTGAAGAGTTATTTGTTCTGTTAAGTAAGCGGATAAGCCTGTGATAGATGGTGCAAAGTGTTATGAGGGTGGGTTCTTTGAAGGCATAAGGAAATGCAGTGGTTGGTGATCTACCTATGGTGTGTGACTTTTGGATGTGTTTCCATATGATATCAGTGATTACCGCCATAGTGTGGAGTGGAAATTGCTACGACCTAGTACTTGATACGAGTCCGATGTCAGTGACTCCATAAGGAATGTGTGTTTCTGAGTTAAGAGAATTGAAGGAACAATTAGAAGAATTACTTGAGAAGAAGTTTGTTCGACCGAGTGTTTCTCCGTGGAGTGCTCCGATGTTGTTGGTTAAGAAGAAAGATGGTAGTATGAGATTGTGTGTCGACTATAGACAACTAAATAAAGTAACTATCAAGAATAAGTATCCACTTCCGAGGATCGACGACTTGATGGATCAACTAGTGGGAGCTTGTATATTCAGCAAAATTGATTTGAGGTCTGGTTATCATCAGATTCATGTTACACCAGATGATGTTCCAAAGACGGCTTTTAGGACGAGATATGGTCACTATGAATACACTCTAATGCCATTCGGTGTGTCCAATGCACCTGGTGTGTTCATGGAGTACATGAATCGAATTTTTCTTGAGTATCTGGATAAGTTTGTTGTGGTTTTCCTCGATGATATTTTAATATGCTCCAAATCAGAAGAAAAGCACGCAGAGCATTTGAAGATTGTGCTGCAAGTGTTAAGTGAGAAGAAGTTATATGCGAAACTATCGAAATGTGAGTTCTGGTTGAAGGAAGTAAGTTTCCTTGGCCATGTAATTTCAAGTGGTGGAATTGCTGTGGATCCCGCGAAGATTGATGCCGTGTTGCAATGGGAGACTCCGAAATCAGCTACTGAAATCCGAAGTTTTCTTGGATTGGCAGGTTATTATCACAAGTTTATTGAAGGGTTTTCTAAGTTGGCATTACCTTTAACGCAACTGACGCGGACGGGTCAAGCATATGTGTGGGATGTGGCTTATGAGGAGAGTTTTATGGAATTAAAGAAGAAGTTGATGACCGCTCCAGTATTAATTTTACCTAATCTGAAAGAGTCCTTTGTGGGTTATTGTGATGCGTCGAAGATTGGTCTTGGTGGAGTGTCAATGCAGAATGGATAGGTTGTTGCTTATCCATCGAGACAACTAAGAGTTCATGAAAGGAATTATCCTACACATGATCTAGAGTTGGCAGCTGTAGTGTTCATACTGAAAATTTAGCGACACTATCTTTTTGGTTTGAGATTCGAAGTGTTCAGTGATCATAAGAGCTTAAGGTATTTATTCGATCAAAAGGAGTTGAATATGAGACATAGACGGTGGCTTGAATTATTGAAGGATTATGTTTTTGATTTGAATTACCATCCTGGAAAAGCAAATGTAGTGGCTGATGCGTTGAGTAGGAAGTCGCTGCATATGTCAATGCTTATGGTGCGCGAATTAAAATTGATTGAGCAGTTTAGAGACATGAGTTTAGTGTGTGAAGCCAATTCTGATAGTGTGAAATTGGGAATGTTGAACCTGACTAGTAATATTCTTGAAGAAATTCGAGTAGGTCAGAGATCTGATTTGAAGCTGGTTGATCAGTTGACGTTGATTAACCAAGGTAATGGTGGGGAGTTCAAAAAAATTTTGATGAGAATTGTGTGATGAGATTCAGAGATAGAGTGTGTATTCCGGATATTCCTGAACTTAAGAAGAGTATTCTTGAAGAATGACATAGAAGTGGGTTGAGTATTCAGCCCGGTGCTAAGAAAATGTATCAAGACTTGAAGAAATTGTTTTGGTGGCCTGGGAGGAAGCGTGATGTAGCTCGATTTGTGTACGCATGTTTAACTTGTCAGAAGTCGAAAGTTGAACATCAGAAGCCTGCAGGGTTAATGCAACCGTTAAAAGTTCCAGAATGGAAATGGGATAGCATTTCAATGGACTTTGTGACGGGATTACCTAATACTTCAAGAGGACACGATTCGATTTGGGGGATTGTTGATAGGCTTACGAAGTCGGCTCATTTTATTCCGATTAACATCAGTTTTCCAGTATCGAAGTTGGCGGAGTTTTATACTAGCGTAATATTAAAGCTGCATGGTGTTCCTCTGTGTATTGTGTCGGATAGAGATCCGAGGTTTACTTCTGATTTTTGGAAGAGTTTGCAAGAGGCGTTGGGTTCTAAGTTGAGGTTGAGTTCAGCGTATCACCCTCAGACGGATGGTCAAACTGAGAGGACTATTCAGTCGTTGGAGGATTTGTTGAGAGCATGTGTTTTTGAGCAGGGAGGTTCGTGGGATACTTATCTTCCATTGATCGAGTTCACTTATAATAACAATTACCATTCCAGCATTGGAATGGCACCTTTTGAAGCGTTATATGGTCGGAGATGTAGGACTCCTTTATGTTGGCATGAATCTGGAGAAAGTGTAGTGCTTGGACCTGAAATTGTTCGAGAGACTACTGAGAAGGTGAAGTTAATCCGAGAAAAGATGAAATCTTCCCAAAGTAGGCAGAAGAGTTATCATGACAAGCGAAGGAAAGATTTAGAATTTCAAGCAGGTGACCATGTGTTTTTGAGAGTTACACATGTGACAGGTGTTGGGCGTGCATTGAAGTCTAAGAAGCTCACTCCTCGTTTTATTGGTCCGTATCAGATTTCGGACAGGGTTGGAAATGTTGCTTATAGAGTGGCCTTACCGCCTAATCTTTCGAACTTACATGATGTGTTTCATGTGTCACAACTCCGGAAGTATGTTCCAGATCCATCTCATGTAATTCATATGGATGATGTGCAAGTACGGGATAATCTTACTATGGAAACGATGCCTGTACGGATCGCGGATCGTAAAATGAAGACTCTAAGAGGCAAGGAGATTGCGTTGGTAAAAGTAGTTTGGTTAGGAGCTGCCGGAGAAAGTATGACGTGAGAGTTGGAAAGCAAGATGCGGGAATCCTATCCCGAGTTGATTGAACAAGGTAAATTTTTTAGGACGAAAATATCCTAAGTGGGGGAGAGTTGTAACGCCCGGTTATTTAATTAATTATTTAATTAAATATCTTTGTATTATTTGTTTGATTTGCGTTGGTTGTCGAAAATGTTGCGTTGAGTTGCTATGTCGGTTTTAGTTGAATTAATTTAATTAATTTAAGTTGTGTTGGCTTTAGTTGAATTAATTTAATTAAGATGATTTAAGTTGTAGAAATATCATAGTGTTAATATATTAGAATTATAAGAGAATATTGGGCTTATTTAGATGGTGAGTGTAGTAGTAATAATGGGGGGTAGAAAGTTGGCCCAAATGAAAGTTAATAGAATAATAGTGTTATTATTATTAGGCATTTGGAAATAAGGAGGAATTAGTAGTAGCCGTTCGAACGTGGAAGTTGCAGAGAGAGAGAAAATAAGGTTTTGGGAGGAGAGCGTGGAAGTTACAGAGAAGAGGAAAAGAGGAAAAGCTAGGTCGATCGGAGATTTAGAGCAACCTTCAATCCAAGGTAAGGGTGGGGTTCTGACTCTATAATAGGGTATTTGATGAATGATATGTGGGGTTGGGTTTGTAGAATTATCTCTGTCTGTGTTGTAATGGCTGTCGTGGATATTGAAATACGTTTGTTGTTGATGAATTGGTTGTAGGAAAATTAGTCTATGTTACTTTAAGGTATAATTTTATTGCGTTTCTGTTGTACCGTGATGGGTGAATTTAGAACTGTTCTGGAATTTGAGGAGAGGTTTGTGAATTGGGAAGAACTGGAACGAAATACACTGAGACGAAGGAAATTAAGTCATGTTGCTAAAAAAAAATGGGGGGGGCACCTTTTGTGTGTGTGTAAAGGTGGTGCAAGCCACCTGGTGTGTGTGTGTGTGTGTGTGTGTGTGTGAAGGTGGCGCAAGCCACCTTGTGTGTGTGTGTGGGAGTAGCGCAAGCCACTTCTGTGTGTGTGTGTGTGTTTAGCAGAAAATTAAAGAAGTATTAATAATGAGAAGGAAAGGTTATAATGACCAGAAATATTATAATGACATAATTATGTTAGTAACATTAGCAGGAAAATATTACTTGTTTAGAATATTAATCATGAATTAGCAGGAAAATAATACTTGTTTGGAATATTAATAATGAGTTAGCAGGAAAAATAATATTTGTTTAGAATATTAATAACATGTTGGTAACAGTAAGCAGGAAAATAATGTAGCCACTATTATTAGTTAATAGAAAATGAAAGCAAAGGCAGGAACTAGCAGGTATTAATAAGTAGCAGTAAGTGATAATTAGTAGAAGAATAATCTGGCAGTATAGTGAGTAAACATATCAGAACTGATATAATAACAGTACCAGAATTGACCTAATAACATTAAGGAAGAGTAGAGGCATTAGTAATTTTTAGCAGAGATTAATTAACCGGTTTTAGTAACACTGTCCGAATAATTTTTTAGGAACGCTTGTAATATAATTTGGATGATACGGGATATGGTGTAAATTGCGGTGGTATTGTTGTGGGTAATTATACAGTTGCAGGTGCGAATTTTGTTGCATTACCTCTAATTATTGGCGAGAATTAAGTTGTAGGCTTAATGCCAAAGTTGAAATGTGGTTGTAATTGTTGTTGTAGTTGCTTGTGTGTTCATACTGTTGTTGCATACATAACATATCAAGTTGGAGCTGATGCTCGGTAAGTTGGCCTGGATTGGCAAATTAAGTTGAAGTCTTATGCCTTGTTGATGCCTCTATTAATTGGCAGATTTTTAAGTTGGGAGTTCTGCTCTAATGGTACCACATGCATGTGCATTTTATGAGTCGCATTCCATGTTGCATAAATTGTTGTTGTGTTGTTGATTAAAGTTGATGGTAAAGTTGGGAAGTGGTGATTTTATATAATCTGATCTAATATATTATTTATCATATACCCGATTATATTGTTTGATATCTCACCCCTTCTGTGGTTGGTGATGGTTTATATGCCATCCTGCAGGTAATCCACAGTGAAGGCTGTCTACCTTCATTAGTTCGAGTCGGTGTCGTCGCTCTGATACGTAACACTCGGGGGGATGAACGCATGTTTCCTTTATTGTTGATTTTATTATTGTTGCTGAATTTTTAAGTTGTTTTCGTAAAGACTTTTTGTTTTGAAGTTGTTTTATGTGAACAAAGATGGTATGTTATTAAAGTTGAATTTTTGTGAATCCGCTGCGTAGTAATAACAGTTGTTTTATTTTAAAGACTGAGCAGGTTGTTATCGGTTCATCCGAAATTATGTGTTATGTATCTATTTTCCAAGCGAATAATTGTGGTTGTTTTATGTAGAAAGTGTAACATTCCATATGTACGTTGAAACTTTGTAACTCTGATTTTATATTATTCGATGGGTAGAAATGGGGTGTTACAGAGCACGTCACAAAATACTCCAATCCACATAATGGGATTAAAGCCACCACTGGACTGAAGTCCTAACATCGTCACTGGACCGAAGTCCTAAATGCTATGAATGCATGATGCACAACATCAAATTCATTAATATCAACAAAGGTAATAAAGTGCATCATCATTCACCAGAACACCATATAAATCATGTCATCATTAATTCATCAACGTCATGTAAATCATATCATCATTAGTTCATCAACGTCATGTAAATCATATCATCATTAGTTCACCAAACTTCATATGCATCATCATATTTAAAATCATCAATTTATCATCATATATCACGTCAACCCGCAGTAACAAGTCATGGCATCATTACAGCATTAATACAACATAACACGGACAATTTCCCACAATTTTAAGAATTTAAAAATAATAATTTCAACTTCCAGGTCGCGCTAAGCGGGCTAAGCCCGTGCTGAGCGTACTGCTCACTGCCTCGAAGAGGCGAGAATTCTCCAGACCGCGCTAAGCGCGCTAGGCCGCGCTAAGCGGGCTCTGCGATTTTGGCAGAAAAACCCTGCGATAACAGCACCTTCCCTCCTACGATTCTACACTCCAAAAGCACGTTTTATCCATCAATTACTTCAGAATACGTCATTACAACCTACAACTATCACACATGCATCAACAACAACAATCATCTCATCTCAATTCATCAAATTCCATTATCCCTAACCTCTAAATTCCCAAGTTTCCCCAAAACCCCAATCACCCATCAACATCAAATCCTTATATCAAGAATATTGTAAAGTAATACTTCCCATACCTTAAAATATCGTCTCATTCGACTTCTCTTGAAATTTCTCCGGAATTCTCCTATGACTTAGCGTCCTTCTCACTTATTCCTCAGAGCACTTTTGTCTTTTCCTTCAAATAGTAGAATAATAAATACCCCTAATTGTGCTCTTACCATTATATCCTCGCTTATTCCTCCTAAAAGACCAATATACCCTCAATGCTCCTACTTCTCTTATTTTAAATAATAAATAATAATTTGAATAATATACTATGATTTATTCTTACTATTATTATTACTAAAATAATTTCCATCCAAAAATATCCATGCAACACAACATCATGTCATCAAATTGCCTTATATTCACAAATAATTAATAAATAATTAAAATATGAACTTGGGGCGTTACACATAATGGTTCAAGTTTGGGGGTGTGATGACTCACTGTGTGTGAGGTATTCTAGCCCTTAATACTTATCTTATTATTATGTAGTGTGTTAGAGTAATTTAAGTTCACTTTAGTAGTTTTGAGTAAGTTTGTGACGAGCACAACAGGTGCTCTCATTTGTGAGTTTTTATGTGTTTGCTACATGTGTAGGATGAATTTCTGATAAGTTTTGGCATGACATAACAAGATTATAACTTTAACCCCAACTTTCACCTAAGTGTACAATTCAATAGAGGTCACAAAGAGTGGATGCTCATTAATCTAGGGTTTTTGTGGCATCAATAAGAGAATTGGAGTGCATTTGAGCTAGAAACAAGAATGGATAAGAACGAGCACTAAAAGACAAACGACTCTAAATAGTACAACCATTATAGCACGCGACTTATCCCCTTTGCACAACAGGTCTGCAACCATGTCCCTTGCATGCGATGTGTACATTTCCTAGTACTTGTATAAAGAGGAAGAAATGGAGGGAATATGCTAATTCTCATGGCCCAAAAGTGATGGATAATAGAGAAACCCATGATCCAATACATCACGAAATCTTAGAGGAGGCTGGCTATAAAAGGATCCCTTGAAAGAAATGAAACGAGGTTCAAACTCAACGGGAAACACTTGGTAGAAGTTGGTGTGAAAGTAAGTTGAATAAAGTTAGAAGAATTTCTCTTCTCTTTTTTTTTTCTTCTGAAATATAAGGCACCAGTATCTGGTGTGACAGAACTTGTCTCTAGGTGATTCAAGATTGTAAGAAGACACATAATTCACCCTTAGATTTTTATTTATTTTTCATCACATGTTTAAGAATGTTTAGCTCAAGAGCTAATGTTGATGTATATATTGAGCTCATCATAAGCTAAACTATTTTATGTTAAGCAATGTGAAGTTAATATGACTTAATATTTTGTAATATTTAATGTGATGTTATTGGATGATTTTATCATGCATTTTACTATTATAAATCTGATTGTTTGGCTGATCATCTCAGAAAAATAAAAAGCTTGTTGATATGAGGAATCATTGAACAAGTGGAACTCATGATAAATATGATTGAAAATAGTAGGATATGCATATTCACTAGAATATATACTTTAGGCATAAAGAGCTACAATCATATGAGAAATTTGGAAAGAAGCCAAACATGCATTAAAGTTAAATGTGAGGCTTGAATTTGTCCCTCTACTTTCTTGCATGTGTTATTGGATGTTGTAGGAATACATCATAAGATCATGTTCCCACTTATCTGAGACGACAAATCACATTATATTCACACATTAGATAAGTTATATCGATGGATAATTTCCTAACATATTCTCCATTACTGATTTCACTTACTTAAACTAAGCTTACTGTTATCATTATTTTCTTAAAAGCTGAACTTGTGACAACCATCAATTATTGTTATTTTTTTTCATACTCATTCATAAAAGATATTGTTGCTAATCAATCTAAGTTATTACACTCCTTATGTGAAAAATATTCTTACTTTTATCACTTGCTATTGTGGACCGTGTATACTTGCGCGTTATATGATTTAAATCCACATCAAAGACCTTGCCCGCATTTTTTGTAAACCAAACAAAGATTTTATGCACGCACCATATACTATGCTCGCACCGTCCCACCTTGGTTTTTGGAAGGTTTTTACGTGCACGAGCATTAAGGAGATGAGCATGAGTTTTTGCAAGTTTTAGCCTTTAGAGTTGCAGGGTCCATCCCATCCTCAATTTTTCTTTAGTCTAGCTAATGTTTCAGGCTCGTACCATCCACTATGTTCACCCCGTTTTTTATGGACTTTTGTAGAGAGGCCTTAAATAAGAAAACATGCTTGTTTGCTACCCCTAATAAAAATGTTGCTACATTCGACTATTTACGTGGACAATGGTTGAATGCTCCCCTAATTTTGATACATGACACCCCACATTCAACATAATGTCTTTCATTTCAGGATTTGTTTTGTTGATCTTACCCCTAATGCAAAGCTTTATTCACATCGTGGTTCTATTATCTTTGCACATCTTTTATTAGTGGCGTTATCAACATGTAACATAGTTGTAATGTTAAATTCTCTAGTTCTACATCGTTTTGATTGAGTTTAAAGTTTTAGCGATCATGATAGACCCAAATAAATTTGAGAAAAATTCAACAAATTCAAGTTCATATATGTTCATATTTTGTTGATTTGCTTTCGGATAAGAATAATTCGCATATCTATTTATCATATATCTTACCGATTTTTACTAACATTTTAAATGTGTAAGCTAGTTACTTTAAATTTTATAGACTTGATTTTAATGAAAGATTGTGGACTTTGTATTGTCTGTTTTGTTTCAACTCATTTAACAACTAAATAAAAAAGTCCATAAAAAATAATAATTACAAACAAATCCACTCATTAATTAAATAATTAGGGACTAGCCCATGTTGTCATTCATGTTCACATTATCTTTTTCAAGGTTTAATATTTTTGAATTGTTATGACTTAGTATCATACTTCTAGTAACCAAAATTTACAACTCTTAATCAATTCAAAACAATTATATCCTTCACAAGTTGCATACTAACCATCATTGATTTAAAAACCAAACAATTGGTTGGCTTTCATCCCAAGCATCATCAAGCAAAAATTGAAATGTCAACATACAATTCAATCTATATTAACTATAAAAAAAGTCAATGGAGTAATGGGGCTACATGTTAGTCAAATCACCTAAATGTTCAGGCTGTGCAGTGATGGCAGCATTACTAATCTCGAACTACCCCACCAACAACACAATCGATTAATAAATTAAGCCAACCTCAACTTCTCTTCCTATTTCAATTTTTTCCATTTATTTAATTTAATTTAAAAACATTAAAAACAAAAATGCCGAAATTATTGACAATTATTTTGGTTTTTTAGTTAAGCTCAGTTCGAAAAATCTCCAGTTGACAAATTATTATATCCACCAATAAAAAATTGCCACGTGTAAGTCAATGTTATTTCTTCAACACTCTTCGCTTGATCCAACGGTGTCCATGGCACGCTATTCAACATGCAGTTTTCTTACTCATTTAAATTCAATTTTCTTCTATATTGACTTTTTATTTTATTAACCAGAATTTATGCATATGTATGACATTATTTAAATTTCACCCTCTTAAAAACGACAACGCTCTCAACGTAGTTTCACTCATTCATTTATCTGAGTTTTTCTCACAAAAGATCTCATCCATTGATTCTGTAACGCGTGTAATCACGCTCCACAGAAAGCGTGGTTGAATCTTGAACCATGTATCAACCGGACAAAAACTTTAAATTACTTTATCTTCATTATAGTCAACGCCCCACTCAAAAAAAAAAAACTCAAACTTTGAATTAATTTTCCATAAATAATTGAGAGAAAAAATGAGTGCGTTTTCTTATTTCGTAAATAATCTTTAATACAAAAGTCAACTCTCTCTCTCTCTCTCTCTCTTATCAACTTCAACTTGTTTTTCTTCTTCACCATCCACTTCTACATCTCTCTCTCTTAGTTGCTTCCTAGTTCCAACTAATTTTTCAACACCAAACCCAACATGAAAAACGAATTGTAAACAAGTAACAACCTCAAATCTTGTTTATTCTTTTGATTCTTTTGTTTTTTCAGTTGTTGTTGTTTTTTTCCTATGGGTAACGGAATAGGAAAACTGACGGTGTGTTTCACGGGAAACAACGGTGGTCGGAAACACGATATATCCATTTTAATAACTGACCCGTTAGACGAAGGACTTGGTCACTCTTTCTGTTATGTCAGACCCGACCCAACCCGTTTATCGAGTTCGAAGGTTCATTCTGAAGAAACGACAACGTTTAGAACTATCTCTGGTGCTTCCGTTAGTGCTAACACGTCAACGCCGTTATCAACGGCGTTTATGGATTTATACTCTTACGGTTGTTTCGATAGAGCTGCGGCGTTTGAGAGTTCAACTTCCTTTGCTTCTCTTCCGTTGCAACCGATTCCGAAGAATCTGATGGGTACCGGTTCGGGTCCTTTTTCGAGTAATTTCGGAGGTGGTGGTTTTCCGAGTTCCGGTCCACTTGAGCGTGGGTTTATGTCCGGTCCGATTGAGCGTGGGTTTATGTCCGGTCCGATTGATCGTGGTTTATTTTCTGGTCCGATTGAAAAAGAAAATTCCGATCAGTTCCCGAGAAGCTTCTCTCATAGTGGATTAGGGTTTTCTGTTAGACCTAGAACAAGGAAAGAGAAATGGATTCGTGTTCTTCAGAGAGCGATTTCGAAGACTCTGTCGCGTGGACAGAACTCTATTGTTACTCCGATCAAAGGTGTGGCGGTTAAGGAACCGCCGGAGTGGATCCTTGCTGGGGAGAAGCATAACGAGAATTTGACAGTGAGTAGTTTGAATTTGAGTAGTGAAGGTAGTTTGGAAGATGATGATTCAATGGGGAGTCAGAATCTTCAATGGGCTCAGGGGAAAGCAGGGGAGGATCGTGTTCATGTTGTTGTTTCTGAAGAACATGGTTGGGTTTTTGTTGGGATTTATGATGGTTTCAATGGTCCTGATGCACCTGATTACTTACTTTCGAATCTTTATACTTTTGTTCACAAGGAACTTAAAGGGTTGCTTTGGGATGATGGGGTTACCTCGGATAATTCGAAAGCGCGCGATTCGATTGATGATGTTGTTGGGAAAGAAGATAAGGTGTTTGATGATTGTTCTCAATGTGTTGATCAAGAGAAAGAGGGTTCAATTTCGAAGAGAAAAAAGAGAGGTAAGAATTCGAAGAATAAGTATAAAGATGCAGCGATGAAACACGAAGAAAATCATAGGAGATGGAAATGTGAATGGGACAGGGAGAGACTGGAGCTTGATAGAAGATTGAAGGAGCAGCTTAGCGGTGACGACGGTGACAATGATTCTGTTAATCATTCAGATGTTTTGGAAGCTCTATCTCGGGCTTTGAGGAAAACTGAGGAGTCTTATCTTGATGTTGCTGATAAGATGGTGATGGAGAATCCAGAACTTGCTTTGATGGGTTCCTGTGTTCTTGTAATGTTGATGAAAGGGGAAGATGTTTATGTGATGAATGTGGGAGATAGTAGAGCTGTGTTGGCACAAAAGGCTGAACCTGATTATTGGATTGGGAAAATTAGACAGGATTTGGAGAGGATTAACGAAGAGACAATGCATGATCTCGAATCATGGGAGGATGCTGATAAATCAAATGCTATTCCCAGTTTAAGTGCTTTTCAGCTTACCAAAGATCATAGTACCAATGTTGAAGAGGTAAATTCTTTACCTCTCTTAGACTACTGTTTTTGGTCTTTTGTTTATCTATTCATCTTGATTGAAAATGTTTAATTTTAATTTCAGGAAGTAATCAGAATAAGAAAAGAACACCCAGATGATCCTTGTGCCGTAGTCAATGATCGTGTTAAGGGATCTCTCAAGGTCACTCGAGCATTCGGTGCCGGATTTCTCAAACAGGTTGGTATCTTAATGTAATTTCTAATCAGCAACTTTACAGTCATCTTTATTCTTTACCATTAAGATATCTTTATGTCCAATCACAGTTTTTGCATCCGCAAAATCACAATCACTTCGTATTTACGCAGTCTGCACATCTATGTTCTGATCGCCTAGATGCATGACATTATGCTAATCCAAATTCAGAAGTATAAGATATAGAATAACATTGTTTTCTAAAACCATTTTTTAAACCATGTTTCTAAGCATTTATATGTGAATTTTGCAGCCCAAATGGAACAACGCACTTCTGGAGATGTTTAGAATCGATTACGTAGGGAATTCTCCATACATCACTTGCCTACCATATCTTAAACACCACAGATTAGGCCAAAAAGACAAGTTCCTGATTCTATGCTCCGACGGACTCTACCAATACTTGTCAAACGAAGAAGCAGTAGCTGAAGTTGAACTTTTCATCACATTACAACCTGAAGGAGACCCTGCTCAACATTTGGTTGAAGAAGTCTTGTTTCGTGCCGCAAAGAAAGCTGGTACTTACAATTCCTTCAATTCCATTTTAAACATTTCACAATTGCATCTTAGACACTGATTTCTATAACGATTTTACTTAACTATGTTTCTCCATAATTTTAACCAGGTTTAGACTTTCACGAATTGCTCGAGATTCCACAAGGCGATAGGCGGCGTTATCACGATGATGTCTCCATCATTGTTATTTCTTTGGAAGGAAGGATATGGAGATCATGTGTATAAGAATAATAAAAACACCAACCATATATAATATCATCATCATATATAAAAAAGAAGAAATGAGATACATGCCACGAAGGGTCGCTGTCTCGCATCGTTTTTGCTCTTACCCCTTCCAAATTCGAGTGCCGGGTAAATTACTCATCGAACTTAAATATAAGCAAAAATGTACATGTATTTGATGTTAATTTGAACTAATTACATGTATCGTTTCGATTATATTTAAATTCGGAGTAATTGTGTAAACCAGTGGGTGGTGAGAATTGTAAAAAAGTTGTCAAACTTGGATTTTGTTGATTATTAATATAACTCACATAAAAATTGTGATTTTGTAATAATTTATTTTGGTGCCCCAAGCACTAGCAACCTTCACCACTTTCTGCAGCTCTGGTTGGAAAATGATAGAGCTAGTCGTTAGTGCATGAGCATCTTATCAAGTTCAAAATTGAAATAACATATTAACATACTCCAAATGAAAATGCTTCTAAGCTCAAGCAATTTATTTTTCAATTTGAAAGTATGACTCTTGAAGCAATAATTTTTGTCTACCACTATATACTACTATATTCTTTGAAGCAACATGGTGTTGTTTTATTTTATTTTCCTCTTACGTGTTCCAATTTAAACGATATGCTTTTATTCTTTGGTATCTAAATATTAATAATAAAAAAAGAAAAACGTGTAGTGGAATCTCGTATCACACACGGGGTGCGTATCAAAATCAAACTTTTTAATCTTGGATTTTGACCTTAGTCTTTATTTATTCAACTTTTTAAGAGTTGACGACTCTACAAATGGCTTGGCTCAGCGTAGGAAAACGAAAGGGTTCAATGAACTGAAAGCTGTATACGTGAAATATGGTTTTTTCTTTATGTGAGGTATCTCTACGTGGAAAGGGAAATATTAATTGTAAATTTAAATACTCATGATAAGTAGTTAGATATGAGTATCTTTATTGTAAAATAATTTAAAACATTAATTTATTTTTAAATAAAATATATATAAAAGGTGACATGACATTGAATGTAAGTGTTTTATTAGATAAGACTATCTGTACCTAACTATACTAAGGATACTAGAGCGTTCACCAATATTAAATGTCGACATAATTAATCTTTCATTTTAGAAGGTGACATTTTTCTATTTTCATATTTTTCCATTCATTTTAGTCATACTCCCTTTTTCACTAAATAAAAACCATTTAAAAAAACGAAAAGAAAAGGTGACAATGTAGTTAATTGTATTTTTTTTACGGGAATCGTATCTATTTATAAAATAGCTCATTTACGAGGATATATATATCCTATATTTTTCTTAATTACCATACAAAATTATTTAAATATTTTTGGTTTGTGCAGATGTATCTTACGACGCATCAAATTTTTAATGAACGTTGAAATATTTCGGAGATGCATCTTCGTAAGAATTTAAAACATATAGGTGAGTTGCATCCCACTCAGAAGCCATTATACATTTGAATTGAACTGGAGATGCATCTCTGTGAATATTCCGGAGATACATCTCCGTAACATCTCAGAAATATGTCTTTCATGTTATATTTTGTTTATATGTATTCAGATGAAGATTTAAATCATATCATACAATCGAAAATAAAAAATAGACATACATAATTCCAGGTGGTTCAAAATGCCATACATAAATAAAATATCAATAAATGTCAAAAATGTCATACAATCGAGATCAATATAGTAGCAAGACCGTCAAAATAAAATAAATACCATAGTGTTAGACGATGGCTATGGATCTAGAAGGGGGTTGAATAGATCCCTTGAGTTTTACACGCAAATGGTTACCAAAAATTTAGTTTTAAAATGTTTAACGGAAGCAACCACTAGATTGTACGTCTACCACGAACCTTCTACTAAAAAGATCGGATATGCACGAATATATTGAGAATGAGTATGGAAGAGAAAAATTCAGTTTGATTACTACACTTAAAAAATGCAATCAACAAAATATAGCTTGCTTGATGTTTAATCCAAACCAATGAGGTAAAACGATAAACAATTAAAAGCAATGCGTTCGATTTTTGCTTTGAAACAAATTATCAAACACCTAGTGTGCGTAAACACACTGAGTGCAGAATTTCTATGGAATGTAATGTAAAGCTGCTCCAAGATACAATTCAAGGAATTGTATCAATTTAACAAAACAGTTTCTCAGCTCAAGATTACACTACGACAGAAATTTTGATAAATTGCGACTTTACAAATTCGAATAAACTGAAATGTAAAAGAGTTAAGGGAAAGAGAGAACAAACGAGATTTGATTAGGCAGTTCCCCAATCGTCCTCGCTTTGGGTACCTCTGCCCCCAATTCCACAATTGGAATTGATATATATATATATATATATATATATATATATATATATATATATATATAGCTGTTGCAAATTGTTTATTACAAGAGAAGAACAATGAATATCCAAAGCCTCGAACGTCTTCGATCGTTGATGCAGAGTCTTCTCTCCCCTTGATTCAAGATGAATCAAGTGCTTCGAATATGGCTGATCCAATTACCGTCCCACGCTGTTCTTCGATTACCTTCACTCGATCAATTGCGATCTACCAAAAATTCGAACCTAAACCTCTCTTCTACGATCCTCCGATTACAGCTACTAAACCGAACGATTACTCAAATCTTCGGTTACCTTCGCCCGGCTGAATCCCTGTAGAACGAAACGGTTTGTGCAAAAACCCCCCAAAATCTACTCGATTCTTGGAGGACAAAACCAACTGGTTTTATTCAAGAAACACCTACCAAGCTCTCAACCCAAAAAATAAAGATCATACACTTTCTAAATTCTGAACGTTATCACTTCGATCAATGGGCGACACAAACAAAGATGATTATGTGTGATTGTTTGTTTACTCAATGAGGAAGATAAAGATGAAGAGAAAAATGGTATCTATTTTCACGTTTCTTGTTTTTCTAATGTTGTTTTGATATGTGAGATGACCAGACTATTTATAAAGAATAATATGACCCACAAAAAGTTATAACAACAATAATAGAAAAAATTTAAGCAGAAAAATCAGTTCAGGCATGTTTGGGTCGACTCATACTTTAATAAGAGTCGGCGTGCGCTGACCCGTGGAAGTGTCTATGCAAAATAGGCGACCATGCGTCGACCCATCTTGACCATGCGTCGACTCATGAATTTATGAAACTGCATAATTTCAAAATCCCAGCAGCATGCGTCGACCCATGGTCAGCGTGCGCTAACCCGAACTTTTCACAAAATTTGTTCCAACTAGCATGAGTCGACTCATGCTTGCTATGCGTCGACTCATGAACCTGCAAAAAACTCAGAAATTCATTTTTTGCACATTTTGACCAACTAAGACTCGATTCATGCACACCAAACATTAATATCATGATCATGCACATGTAGAAAGTGTGTAGACCCTTCCTATATGTTTAGACACATGAAACTCGATGGTTAGATGCAATTTGCCCGACAATGAAGTGATACCGCTCAAATTACAATCTAATGCCTAGCTTATTTGTTGACATCATTAAAACCGAAATAGATGAAAGACCTTAGCCCTCACATACTCCCCCTTTTTGATGATGGCAACACTGTTTAGCTTTCTCTTGATTTGAAATTTGAGAACGGACAAGCTCCCCCTGTCTTTAACACTTTAATGTCTGCTACTTTGGTAATTCCTGTTTGCTAGTATCCTTCTCCTCCTTTGACAACATCAAAAAGAAGAATAGAAGATGGTCACAAAGATATCAATATAACAAGTAAGGGTTCATTCACAAATTTGCAACACGACAACACTAACATGCATCCACATATGATACAGTTAATGTAATACTTGAAACGGATAAATACGGAACATAAGAAGCAAACACGATTCATTCCATAATAGTGCAAAATAGTAACATAGTCCTAAATGAAAAGCAAAAGCAAAACATCATGCAAGAAAAGAACAAGTCATACAACATGCACCTTCTCTTGAAAAATTGGACCATTCTTGAGTCAACCCATGACATGCTTTGGTCAACTCAACCAAGTATAAAATGGAAAAATTCATGTTTTTGCATACAAAGGTTCCAAAATAAGATAAATAAACATGCACACACATAGAACAAACATCCACATGAACAATATGTGCTCAAAATGCAATAAACATCAAGTTTAAGGTACTTAACATGGCACAAAATATGTTAAACATCTATGAATCGGAACGATATTACCTTGATCACCATTGACGATAAGAGCCCTCACATATAGCTAAAAGTCTCTTTGCATTGTTAGGTAAAAGAATAAACAAGCATGTATATATGTGAAGATTACTATCTTAAAGGATTTACTAAATACGATCCGAGATATCGAGAATGCCAAGTTCCCTACGGATGTGAAAGAAAGGCTCATTAGCTAATGGTTTTGTAAAAATATAAGCAAGTTGATTCTTAGTGTCAACGTGCTCAAAAATCACATCACCTTTCTCTACATGATCCCTAAGAAAATGATGGCGTATTTCGATATGCTTGGTGCGTGAATGCAATACGGGGTTCTTAGTTAGATTAATCGCACTAGTGTTATCGCACAAAATTGGAATACACTCAAGTTTTAAATTAAAATCAAGTAATTGTTGTTTAAGCCATAGGACTTGAGCACAACAACTACCGGCGGCAACGTATTCCACCTCAGCTGTTGACAAAGCAACGGAAACCTGTTTCTTGCTATGCCAACTCACCAAGGAATTTACGAAAAAGTGACATGTGCCACTAGTACTTTTCCTATCCAATTTGCACCCGGCAAAGTCGGAATCGGAATAACCAACTAAGGAACAAACACTACCCTTGGAATACTAAAGCCCATACTTCGGAGTACCGGAGAGGTATCGAAGAATGCGCTTAACAACTTTCAAATGGGATTCCTTAGGACATGCTTGATACCTCGCACACATGCAAACACTAAACATAATGCCGGGTCGTGATGCGGTAAGATAAAGAAGGAATCCTATCATACCTCGATACCTTTTTACCTCAACGTCCTTACCCTTTTCGTCACGATTAAGATTGGCACTTGTAGGCATAGGAGTGTCTATTGCTTTGTAGTTTAGCATATCAAAACGTTTAAGTAGCTCAAGACAATATTTTGTTTGACTCACGAATGTGCCCTCTTCGAGTTGTTTGATTTGCAGTCCGAGGAAATAGTTGAGCTCCCCCATCATGATCATTTCAAACTCCCCCTGCATCAAACTAGAAAACTCCTTGACTAAGGTCATGTTAGTAGACCCAAAAATAATATCGTCAACATAAATTTGCACCAAAATTAAATGTTTTCCTTGACGTTTATTGAAGAGGGTCGTGTCAACCTTGCCTCTTGAATACCCTTGATCAAGTAAAAATTTTCTTAGATGTTCATACTAAGCCCTAGGGGCTTGTTTAAGTCCGTACAAAGCACGTTTAAGTTTATAGACATGATCGGGATGTTCATGAGACTCAAAACCCGGAGGTTGAGCAACATAAACCTCTTCATTTATATATCCATTAAGGAAAGCACTTTTAACGCCCATTTGGAATAATTTAAAGTTCTTAGTGCAAGCATAAGCAAGTAAAAGGCGTATAGCCTCGAGTCGGGCAACCGGCGCATAAGTTTCCTCATAGTCGATTCCTTCCTCTTGGTTATAGCCTTGCGCTACAAGCCGCGCTTTGTTACGTGTTATTACTCCATTTTCATCAAGTTTATTCCTAAACACCCATCAGGTACCGATTACTCGATGATATCGCGGAGGGAGGACAAGGTCCCAAACCTCATTTCTCCTGAATTGGTTTAGTTCATCTTGCATTGACAAAAACCAATGCTCATCGAGTAACTTCTCCTTTGCGTTTTTAGGTTCAACTTGGGAGGAAAAAGCAGAGAAATAACAAAAGTTACTAAGTTTAGAGCGAGTGGTTACTCCCTTAGAGATATCACCAATGATATTGTCGATTAGATGGTCTTTGGAAGACTTCCATGCTGGAGGAAGGTCATCTTCATTAGTTGGATGATCCTCCTCACTCTTCATTGGTTGGTGATCCTTTTCCTCCTCAATACGCACTGCTTCAGGCTGATCAGTTCCATTATCAGTGTCCTTGAGTATGTCTTCTGAAGATACACCTGCACCATGAAAAGAACTACCTTCTCCGATATTTTTCAGATAAGACTTATCAAAAGTAACGTGTACCGACTCTTCAACAATTCGTAACCTTTTATTATATATTCTATAAGCTTTACTTGACTGAGAGTATCCAAGAAAAATACTCTCGTCGACCTTGGCATCAAACTTACCAAGTGTCTCTTTACCATTGTTCAACATGAAACCCTTGCAACCAAAAATGTGAAGGTGAGAGATATTTGGCTTACGCCCTTTCAAAAGCTCATACGGTGTCTTCTTTAGAATAGGCCGGATGAGCACCCTATTCAAAACGTAACAAGCCGTACTTATGGCGTCGGCCCAAAAGTATTTTGGAAGTCCACTCTCATTGATCATAGTCCTTCCTAATTCTTCCAAAATTCTATTTTTACGTTCCACAACCCCGTTTTGTTGAGGGGTACGTAGTGCGGAAAAATTATGATCAATTCCATGGGGTTCACAAAATGCTTCAAATAAATGGTTTTCAAACTCACCCCCATGATCACTTCTAATTGACACAATGTTCGTGTTTAACTTGTTTTGAGATAACTTAGAAAATCTCTCAAAGGATGAAAAGGTATCACTCTTGTTTGCTAAGAAAATGGTCCAACAAAACCTAGAAAAGTCATCGACTGTCACAAAACCATAATAGTTACCACCTAGGCTTTTAACACTAGATGGTCCAAAGAGGTCCATATGGAGGAGCTCAAGGGGTCTTATAGTTGAAATGATATTTTTAGATTTGAATGAGATCCTTGTTTTCTTCCCCATTTGGCAAGCATCACAAAGGTGATCCTTTGTGAATTTGATTTTGGGCAAACCAATGACTAGGTCTTTAGAGACTATTTTTTTAAGCAAATCAAAGTTGATGTGAGCCAACCGTCTATGCCACAATCATGAATCTTCATTCATAGTGACTAGACACTTGTCTCCATTCAACGATACCTCATTTAAGTCTAGCATATAGAAGTTGTTCACCCTCAAGAGCTTAAACACATCCTTTTTGTCACTATCTTCAACTATGCAACAATCTTTTGAAAACGATACTTTATAATTCTTGTCACATAGTTGGCTAATGCTTAAAAGATTGTGTCTAAGGCCTTCCACAAGCAGCACATTAGAGATAGTAGTAGATGAGGGGTTACGTACACTACCTTTGCCGAGAATCTGTCCCTTATTGTTATCTCCGTAGGTGACAAACCCCTTTTTCTTCGCCACAAAGTCGATAAAAAGAGATTTGTTTCCGGTCATATGTCTCGAGCAGCCACAATCCATAACCCATTTTCTTTCGGTGGCCTCAAGACTTTGTACCTACAAAAACAATCAAGGGAGAGTAGGTACCCAATTCTCATTGGGTCCTTTAAGGTGAGTGAAACCAAGACCGCACTTAGGCAACCATTGGTAGATGCCTTTCGGAACAAGAAACCTTCTGAAGCGACATTTTACAATAGTATGACCAGGCTTACAACAGTAAAGATAATTACGGTTTATTTGGAATTTACCTTTGCTATCACTATTTCTAATCACATAGATATACTTTTGATATGGATTATTTATGCTCTCACGAAAATGTGATCGATCGATAGCAAACGTAACTTTTGGCTTAAGAGCTTTGTCCAATTTGGCCTTGAGGGTTCTCACCTCTCGTTGCCAAATGTGACAAGTGTCACAACCCCAATTGAACCAAGAGGTAGGGTCCTCTTCAACCTTGGCTTTTGATGTCTCCACTATAGAGTTTTTGAGGGCTTCCAATTCCTTTTCGGAATCGGAAACCTTCTTCTTCAAATACGAGAAAATCTTTTTATTTGAGGCTAAGCGTTGAAATGCTTCCTTAGCCTCATAGTGTAACATGTCAAAAGCCTTTTGTAACTCTAAATGTGACATAGTATTAACATGATCATATTTAAAGTGCTTTACCTCTTTTGCTTTGTTGTGGCGTGCCATAAGACAAAATTTAACGGATTCACTTTCGTCGCTTGATGAATCATCTTTCTCCGACTCACTATCGCTTTCCCAAGTGATGTATGCTCGTCGAGACTTGTTGGACTTTTTGTTTGAGCGACTCTTGTCATTATCCCTATCTTTGTCTTTCTTTAGAGATGGACAATTCGGCTTATAGTGCCCGGATTTTCCACAGTTGTAGCACGTCCCTTTTACCTTGCCATTCTTATTTCCTTCGCTTCTAGATTGCTTCCTAAACTTGACTAGATTTCTGTCCGAGTGTTGAATCTCGTTCTTACGAACGTATCTATTATACCTCTTCACAAATAAGCCCATATCATCACCGGATTCTTCATCTTTATCATTATTGGCTTCATCATCACTTAGCTCTTGATGTGTGGACTTTGAACAAGAAGCCTTAAGAGCTATCGACTTCTTCTCCGTATCATTTGCCTTATCTTTCTTGATACTATTTTCATGTTTATCCAAGCTAATGAGCACTTTCTCATGCTCATCGAGTTTACCAAAAAGTGTTGTGAGGTCTAGTGTAGCAAGATCGTTGGCCTCCTTGATAGCGGTTATCTTCGGTTGCCATTCCCTGTTTAAACACCTCAAAATCTTGTTAGTAGCAACCTCATTTGGAATTGGTTTACCAAGAACACGCAATTTGTTGATAATGTGAGTAAATCGTTTTTGCATATCCGCAATGGTTTCCCCTTGCTTCATGTAAAACAAATCAAACTCTTGCGTCAGTGTATTAATACGAGCCAACTTAACATCATTAGTTCCTTCGTGGGCTACTTGTAAAAGCATCCCACATGGCTTTGGCCGTTTCACAATGGGCGACTCGATAATACTTGTCAACTCCCAAGGAGGAGATGATCATATTACGAGCCTTCCAATCATAGTTGTACTTTTTCTCATCCTCCTCATTCCATTGAGCTTCGGGTTTAGGAATGACAATGCCTTCCGCATTTGTCATAGTAATTTCCATGGGACCGTTTAAAATAACGTTCCAAACCTTCCGATCTATGGAATTTATATGAACGCGCATACAATCCTTCCAGTAGCTGTAATTCTCGCCAGTAAAAACTGGAGCTCTATTATAAGCCCCTTTAGGTTCGTTCGCCATGATCCAAGAAGTTTTACCGAAGCACTAGATAAACTGGAGCTCGTGATACCACTTGTTAGACGATGGGTATGGATCTAGAAGGCGGGTTGAATAGATCCCTTAAGTTTTAAACGCAAATGGTTACCAAAAATTTAGTTTTAAAATGTTTAACGGAAGTAACCACTGGATTGTACGTCTACCACGAACCTTCTACTAAAAGGATCGGATATGCACGATTATATTGAGAATGAGTATGGAAGAGAAAAATTCAGTTTGATTACTACACTTAAAAAACGTAATCAACAAAATATAGCTTGCTTGATGTTTAATCCAAACCAATGAGGTAAAACGATAAACAATTAAAAGCAATGCGTTCGATTTTTGCTTTGAAACAAATTATCAAACACCTAGTGTGCGTAAACACACTGAGTGCAGAATTTCTATGGAATGTAATGTAAAGCTGCTCCAAGATACAATTCAAGGAATTGTATCAATTTAACAAAACAGTTTCTCAGCTCAAGATTACACTACGACATAAATTTTGATAAATTGCGACTTCACAAATTCGAATAAACTGAAATGTAAAAGAGTTAAGGGAAAGAGAGAACAAACGAGATTTGATTAGGCAGTTCCCCAATCGTCCTCGCTTTAGGTACCTCTTCCCCCAATTCTACAATTGGAATTGAGATATATATATATATATATATATGTAGCTGTTGCAAATTGTTTATTACAAGAGAAGAACAATGAACATCCAAACCCTCGAACGTCTTCGATCGTTGATGCAGTGTCTTCTCTCCCCTTGATTCAAGATGAATCAAGTGCTTCGAATAGGGTTGATCCAATTACCGTACCACGCTAATAAACCGAAAGAAATCACCGTTCTTCGGTTACCTTCACTCAATCATTGCGATCTACCAAAAATTCGAACCCAAATCTCTCTTCTACGATCCTCCGATTACAGCTACTAAACCGAACGATTACTCCAATCTTCAGTTACCTTCGCCCGGCTGAATCCCTGTAGAACGAAACGGTTTGTGCAAAAACCCCCAAAATCTACTCGATTCTTGGAGGACAAAACCCACTGGTTTTATTCAAGAAACACCTACCAAGCTCTCAACCCAGAAAAGAAGATCATACACTTTCTAAATTCTGAACGTTATCACTTCGATCAATGGGCGACACAAACAAAGATGATTATGTGTGATTGTTTGTTTACTCAATGAGGAAGAGGAAGATGAAGATGAAGAGAAAAATGGTATCTATTTTCAGGTTTCTTGTTTTTCTAATGATGTTTTGATATGTGAGATGACAAGACTATTTATAAAGAATAATATGACCCACAAAAAGTTATAACAGCAATAACATAAAAAATTTAAGCAGAAAAATCAGTTCAGGTATGTTTGGGTCGACTCATACTTTAATAAGGGTCGGCGTGCGCTGACCCGTGGAAGTGTCTATGCAAAATAGGCAACCATGCGTCGACCCATCTTGACCATGCGTCGACTCATGAATTTCTGAAACTGCATAATTTCAAAATCCCAGCAGCATGCGTCGACCCATGGTCGACGTGCGCTAACCCGAACTTTTCACAAAATTTGTTCCAACTAGCATGAGTCGAGTCATGCTTGCTATGAGTCGACTCATGAACCTGCAAAAAACTCAAAAATTCATTTTTTGCACATTTTGACCAACTAAGACTCGATTCATGCACACCAAACATTAATATCATGATCATGCACATGTAGAAAATGTGTAGACCCTTCCTATATGTTTAGACACATGAAACTCGATAGTTAGATGCAATTTGCTCGACAATGAATTGATACCGCTCAAATTACAATCTAATGCCTAACTTATTTGTTGACATTATTAAAACCGAAATAGATGAAAGACCTTAGCCCTCACACATAGTACTACTACTATTTACTAAGAGACTACTGTGTGTTTGACAACCTCTCCTCTACCTCCTCTGTCTCGTTTACCTCCTCGTTCATCAATCCCCCTGTCCTTCGGTAATGTCTCTGGTACAACAATGCCCCATGTGCCTCCGTCTTGATGGCATCTAGGATCCGCCTCACATCAGATCCATCAGGGAAAATACACGTGTCAATGTCTGCCTGCGCAATCTCCACTATGCGATGACACCTAGGCAAGACATCCTTAGCATAATTTAGTCGTGACTGATCCTTCTCTAATATCTCCTGATGAGCTGGTCTCGGCAGATCTCGTGGAGCAGCATGCACCTTGTACAGATGTGACACCAAGAAGAATCATCTGATGTACCATTCAACGTAGCTCCAGTCGCTCTCAGCTATGGTAGCTCGTGCCTCCTCCGGTACCAGATGAGTCTCATAATCATCAAACACGTCCTTTATCTGTCTACATGTCAAGATAGGAGGAGCAGAGACAACAGGGTGCCTGAGAATAGTCTGAGTGTAGCTGAACTGCCGCATGACGCGCTCGGGCAGATGAACAGCAGTGAGACGCGATCCGCAGGCCAGTCATCCATAGTATAACATTATCTCGTCAAACAGACGCGTCTCACGGTGATCAACATAGCTATTGAAGTGCATGTCCTTAGCAACCAAACAGTCAAGATAGAATTTGAAAGGCTCGGTCGCCTGGTTCCCTCTGAGCGGGATAAAAATAGTAGCACGTGACATATCCTCACATGATCTAGGAATCTACCCCTGATCAAAAGATGTAGAAAACATGAGACATCGTCGAGTGTGATAGACTTTTCACCTTGCGGGAGATGAAACGACGAGGTTTCCAAGTGTCATATCTCTACCAATGCATTAAGCATCCCGTGGTTGATCGAGTATAACTGGCCGTTCACAAATCCTTCAGGCCAGGTAATGACAAAAATGACTAAAACCAATCCTCGTCCGGCTGAGGCAAGGCAGCAATCTTCCTCCTGTGGTTAAGAAACTTTTACGGATCACGCTCCTGAAAAAAATCAAAGTAAAAAATTTGTCAATTAAAATTAACGTAAAAAATATTGAATCCAACTAATGCTACCTCTCCATCCCATATATGTCTGGTAATATGGTCTGAATACATAGGCAGTAATGACAAATCAACTGGGCCTCCTTCAAATGCCTTTGGCTCAACATCCGAAACAGTAGGAGGTGAGACTGGATCACCAACATCAGCAGTAGAAGGTGGGACTGAATCAGCAACATCGATAGTAGGAGGTGAGATTAGATCAACAACATCTATAGTAGGAGGTGACACTGGTGAAACCTGACCCCCGCAGAAGGATAGAGGAAGTGATGTGTCAAATGGTGAATCACGTCTCCTACGGGAAGAAGAAGATGAAGTGGCGTAAGAAGAAGCATGAGCCCCAGAAGTAAACGATTGTGCCTGACGAGATGAACCAGGAGCCTCCGAAACCTGCTGACTCTTCTCCTGTCGCACTGATGAGTGTTGAGCAAACCTCTTATGCCTTAGTCTACCCTGTCTATCAGCCATTATGCCTATAAGTTAAAATAAGGCAGACCATTAATGCTGACAAACAACACATAAGCAAGAAAATAAAAAAAAATACTACAGGAAATTCCAGAGATGCATCTCCGGAATCTGAGAAACTAAAACGCTGAAAAATACCGGAGATGCATCTCCAAAATTTCCTGGGAAAATTAAGCACTGAAAAATTCTGAAGATGCATCTCCGAAATATGGGAAACTAAAATGCTGAAAAATACCGGAGACGCATGTTCGGAATTTCCTGGAAAAATTAAACACTGAAAAATTCTGGAGATGCATCTCCGAAATTTTCTGCAACTCAAAAGTTGCGTCAATGTACCCCATACAATCTCAAAAAAATTTGTTCTGATCATCATTTTCAGCCAACAAACAACTAATACACTATGCCTAAACTATCTTAAATGTTATTTCTACTCATTTCTAACTCTAATAATTTATTTCTACTCATTTACACAAAAACTCAAACATTTATTGAAAACTCAAAAAAATTACAAGAAATTGATGTTTTTGATGTTGTTTCTGATGTTACAAATGAAGATTGATGTTTCTTTGAGCCTTGTTGATTGAGTTTTGCCTTGGTGTAGAGAAGAAATTTGAGAGAGTTTGAAGTTGAGTTTGAGTAAAATGTGAAATGAGGAAGGAGAAAGGTCTGATGCGATTTAACCTTCAAAATATTCCGGAGATGCATTTCTGGAGTATTATAACAGTAAATGATCTTTTTGTGCATTCAGAGATGCATCTCTGAAAACTGGAGATATTTATGAAATTTCACGTGGTGCATAAGAAACATATGTGGTACATTAAGAAATCCTCTACAATTAGTTGTTCGAACTCTTTAAATGGACCAACTCTAACTGGCCTTAAACATTAGAGTCGGGTATTAAACTCCTTCTTCAATATACTTTAATATGATTTCAAAATATATTATTTGAATCCAACTCTATATGGGTTGCTGCGGACTATTCAGTCATATATAGAAATTGATTAATGTTCATGTTTAATTACACAGTTACTTTCTTAATTCAATTATTTATTTCACATTGATATTTTATTTGATGATATGTTCTTTTTGTTAGTTTTGCTGATTTGACATGGGATTATTGTGACTCAACATGAGATTATTAATCATGTTGTTTCCATTAGCATCATTCAAATGAATTCAAATATTTTTGAATTTTTTAGGGTTCATCATCCTTGCTTATCAATTTCCCCGAAATTTGTTTGATTTTTTTACTAAATCATCTCATGATTTTATTGTTGTATACTGTTATCCTAGTTCATTGAGTTAAAATCTCTCTTCATCTCATGATTTCATACTAGTTCGTGTTAATATTCAAAATTGTTTGTGTTCATCTTTATCTTCTTCTTCTTAATATTCAAAATCTTAGATCATTCGGGTACATCTCTATGTCCAAGTTCTCCAAATATTTGAGAATACTCTGTAGTTCGCAACAAACCAACCAAACATTTGGTTATGTTCTAAGAAGACGCAAGAAAAAGTAATGTTACTATCAAGAGGATAATGTTCTTCGATCCATGACAAACATTACAAATTTAAATTTTGGGAATTTTTTGGGGCCGTAGAAACCGCAATGATAAATGACATAATTTCTATAAGTGGTTCGATAATGACACAAATTTGAAGATTGAAAGACAAAAGATTTTTTTTTTTTAAAATTGAAGGCTAACACAAGAAGATGATTGAAGATATCAATGATATGTGGGATTCTATGTTTACGTCTGAATTTAGTGTTAGTAACAATGTTCTTGTCTAGCGACAAAGCTTATTGGAGGGTTCAATGTATTTGATTTTAATTAAGTGACTTCGAATAATAAAGTAATTTTTTAAAAGGTGAATTGTGATAAAAAAAATTAAGTAGATTAAAGCAAAATTTAAATTAATTCTTAATAAATGATTAGAAAAGAAGAACTAAATTAGAAAGATAAAGAACAATAAAGTAAAAGATAAAAAGATAAAGGAAAAAGAGAGTACACATCAAAATTATATTGGTTCAACTCAAAACCGCGAGGCATATTCTAGACCTCAAATATTTTTCCTTGAAATTTTCACTACCACACGGCTTTAAAGACGAACTCAACCCTCAACCTTCTTACACCAAAATTTTACTTAAGGTTCAACTTAAAACCTTTATAACTAATTAATCAGATTTTCAAGAGACCTGTCCTATCTTGATGTAAAATCATAGATCAAAATAATAAAGTAAAAGTTACGCAAGAATTCTCTATAAGGTGGTTTACTCTCTCGACACATAATAAAATAGACTTAAATGCAACTTTGGTCCCCTTATTTTGTATTTTTTTTAGTTTTGATCTCCACATTTTAGAAACCACGTTTTTGGTCCTTTTTTAAGTTTTGTTTTGAATTTTAATCCCCGAATCAATTTGAGACTAATTTTTAGTGACATGACACTGATATTGTTGATGTGTCATTGCCATAATGGCCAAATTTAAATCCAAGTCATTTTGATCATTATTAATAATAACTAGTAAGAAACCCGTGCTGACGCACGTGTTATTGTTGTTTAGTTTCAAATGAATATATATTGAAACATGTAAAAATTAATAATAGTAAATAATCAAGATGTAGTAAAAAAAATTAGAAATCAGATAAGTAATTTAAATAGAAGTAAGAGAATTATTTGAAAAATAAATGAGATAAAATAGATATTGTGTTGATAGTGACCCGTGAGATAAATTAAATTTTCATTTAATTAAAATTTAAAAATTAGCACGGGTTAAAGTAATTTTATTTAAAATGTAAAATTTGAAATAAAAATAAAAGAAAATTATTATTTAATATGCATAACTTGGAAATTCTAATTATGGTGATATGGATCCGCGTAGACTTTCTGGTCTTCCTCGAGGTAGCTTAAATGCAAAGAAAGGTCATTCTAACAGGAATGATGGATCAATTTGCTCCCAAATGCAATCAGGTTCACCTAAGATGAAAATACCCAGGCCCAACAATCATTATCACAGCAGCAAGCAAAAGTGGCATATTTTAATATAATGTCATTTTCCAATGCAGTTAATTATATTTCAAACAGTTTAAACAACGTAGTAGAAAATAGTTTCATTCTGTACCATAACAGTTGTGACAGATTCACAAAATCATAGAAATTTTATATTAATAAAAATTTGGGGAAATAATAAAGTTAACACAACCACAAAATCATACAAATTAAAACCTTACAACAAAAATTGCAGTCATTTTGCTACTATTGCAACTAACAATCATTTGGATGCTTTTACTTTGGCTCTAATTATTTTGCACTACCATAGGAACCAAATGCAGATCGTGCCATCTGCTGATGCAAAAGATAATTGACTCTTCATCCATTGGCACATTGACAACTCAGTGATATTGTCGTCATGCTTACCGATAAGCTGCACGCCATCAATCAACTTATCAATGTTACATTTGAGAGGCTCCTCGGTAGAAAAAGTTTCACCCTTTCTAGCTTTCATAGTGTTGATTTTGAGGATCCAGTTTCCAATAGCAACAATTAAAATCCCCTGTTGGTCAATTCCAATTATAAGATAAAACTTTAAGGATCTAAAACCAATTGAAAGATAATATACTTAAGGAACAAAATTATAAAGCCACTGTTACTTATTTATGGAGATGCCAGCATACTCGCGGATGAACAAAATTATAAAGCCACTGTTACTTGTTTATGTGTGTAGTAATAGCAAACTCATCATATGAGGTAAAGCTAGTTTTGCAATGAACACATAAATAGATCAAAAATATTAAAAAAGTCAGATATAAAAAAAATATCTTGCCTTTCTGCAAACAATCATCTCAACTTGGAATGATAAATCTAGAGAAGGCAATAGACAAAATACAGATAAAAATTAAAGTATAACATATAGTCTCCCGCATTTCCTAGCAGCAAATTTTTCATAAGTTTATGAGGAAATGAGAAAATCACGTGCTTTTTTTTCTGTCTCGTGGCAACAGACAACAAAAGCACTTTCTATATAAGTAGTGGTTAACTTTAGTTCATACAATAAACAGGAAAAAATGTTGCTAGTTGCTACCCTCGCTCACCAAGGCAGTGCACCAATCAGTCATAGCACCACGAAGCCATAACTGACCAAGTAAATGTTTAGATTGACTTATTTGAGTTTATTTATCAACATAAACACTTGTGAGACTATTTGGGAGAGCTCATGAAAACAGCTTATGACATGTCCACACAGTAGTGAAAGTGACATACCGGGCTGATCTGGTTGTGTCTCCCACGTAGCCTTATTGACCTCATGCTCAATCTCATTCCAATCATTGTCCTGTATAGCACTAAATATTAATATATTCAAGAAGAATGCCATTATTTACAACGCATCAAAAGTTTTATATTCATGAGGAGAAGAACTGTTTCCGTATGTGTGTACTTTCGAGTATCAGCAAGTCATGCTGATAATAGGAAGCTGCCACATCCTGTGGAAGCTGTTGTTGATAGTAGCATGTATCTTGCTCCTTGTATAGAAGAAAACTCAGGTTGTTCCTAAATCAAGGAAAAAATAATCAATCAAGTTCTAGCAGTGACGTAAAGAAAATTCTGGTAAAGAATATGCCTGAATAGTGGAAAGCAACAGGAGTTGTAGCACTGTCTGAATGTAACTTGAAGGCCATACCTGATGAAGTTTGGGTTTGTGGACTTTCTGCAAGAGTTCTAGATTGCAACAAAAATATACTCAGAAATGTTCCAGTTGAAATTTCACAACTTTCTCGTCTGGAGAAACTATTAATTAATGTCAATGACTTATCAGATGAATCAAGTAACACAGGACAACAACTGACGAATTCAGTGCCGAAAAATTGCATTACCTTTCTTTGCCTGCATTACTTCGTTTGGTCCATGAAGGATTCGATACAAAGCAGACGTCCAACATATAGATACGAAATGCAGCAAACATAGAATCTCCCAATCTAAGAGCCAAACATAGCGACACCTGATTAATCTAACAACTGTTAATCCTAGAATGACCTAATTAATTACTTTTACCATTAAAATCTTCAGTGTCGTCTATGTATTCTTTGAGTTGCATTACCAGCAAGAGTATTATCAATGAAAATAAGCAATGTGGCTAAATTCTAAAACTACAGTTATGAAAAAGTCAATTTTCTCGTACCGACGATAATGTATTGAGAGTATTATAAATGACGATAAAGTATGCTTCCAGCAACATCTCCAGTGGCTGAATCCTTTCTCCATTATCAGATGAACTTGTTGAACTACCATATTTACTTGAATTTCCAATACTGCTGCTGAAAGTCCTACGCAACATCTGTAAGCCACTAACGGACTGCTCCGGTGAATTAGGGTCTGATTTTGAAATCACTTTGCTTGATGATGTACGACTTAGATTAAAATCACTTGAAGGATACGCATCTGATCTTCTCCTTTTCTCAGTCAGGCACATCACAACCATGTCACCATCATCATCCATGAGATGTTCTATTTCATCACGAACCTGATAGCTATATATAAGTTACTGGTTGCAGGTCATAGAAAGCTAGAAAGAAAGAAAAAATATTGATAAATAAACATGAGAATTCAACAGTTGATCAACCTTCTGAACTCGCTGAGTCAAAGCAAGAAGGTGACCTTTGAATCTTCGAACACGTTCCAGAAGGAGAGTACTGACAGATGAGGCCAGCTCATCTAGCACAGGATATATTTCCATCTCTAATTCATTCACCTATCAAATCAAAACCGTTCTTAATATGACAGATTCGAGAAGACAGCTTTCTTATGCACATATGTCTAATAGCATAATCAATGACTTCTTATGCATATAAGAGGCTACATAGTGAAGAATTCTGAAATAATTACCCCAAAATAGTAAAGTTTATGGTCAGTTTATACCTGTGCATCTAAAGATGTGCATGTCAATTCTAGAGCCAACTCCAATACCCGAAATTCAAAGGGAAGATCAATCTCTCATGATAGTAGCCTTTTCAAGTGTCACAACCTCGGACTTTCCATCCTGATCAATCTTTATCCAAGACCGACTCACATGACCTCTCTTCTTCATACCTGTTACACCAGTCTTGTGATTCCCTTGCCTGTTAAAATCAGACTCCGGTAGATCGGAAACATAATACTCGCCTTGTGTTTCTTCCATTGCATTGTACATTTTACTCACTCGCAGTTCTTGGTACTTTTCACCATTAACTAATCAATCATTCATTTCCACAACAACTTTTCATCAATAAAAAAAGGAAACAATTATAAAAAAACATGAAATTGTTGAATTGAACATAATTGAAGTAAATGTAACAAAGTCTCAAAAGAAATTATTCTAAACTTACCGTTCAAGCAAGCTAGCAAAGTCTCATATAGCACAGTCTCACATACGTTTGTGTTGTAGTAGTCAACAAACGGCATCAACTGTATGTCTCCATACGTTTGTGCTTCTTTCCATAATTTTGATCATCCTCAACATCATGCTGACTACTAAGCGAAGTTGAAGTTGAACTTTCACCTTCACCCCAGCTATGATTCTGTGATCCATTCATCATATCCAAAACCAAAATACACCTTGTCTCTTCGACCTAAACGAAAAATTCACAGCCATAAAACTTACAACAAATGTAAGAACTCAGTAATAAAAAAAATGACTGCTATTATCAATATCAGCGTGTGTATAAGAATTTCAATCCTGCACGGCGAGTAAAAAAAAGCCTTAAGAAAGTGTGTGGCAGCAGTGGTCATTGCTTTTAAATCCTGTACATCCAACCTCGGAAAATATTAAGAAAGTGAAGGAAAAAAAATATAGCAGCTCTAGGAAAAGTTAAGAAAATATATAACAAAATCCATCAAGGCGAATAGAAAGTTCAGAATGCGATATCTGTTAAATCGGTTAAACTTTCACTCTATCGCCTTACATAAATAATACAATTCCCTACAGCATTCTGAGGAGTCACCAAGATATACATGTCATCTGCAGTTTTTAGCAGATTTTTGGAAGCATAGAAGGATCGGCAGGGTCGCCGCTGGTTTTTTTTGAAAGCCAAAACAACCTTTTATATTGATGACAAAGGTATAAGAGATGCCACTGATACAAAAGACAATCACTAATACAGAATAAAAACCAACAATGCAGAACATAGCGTCCAACAACACCACTACAAATCCCTTCCCACACCTGCAACTAACATAACAGAAAAGATAAACCAAGATACACATTAAAAAGCAAAGATCTCCCTTCCAAAATAACATTTAGTATGGATATTGTGAAATATGCCAGCTTAGCTTTTTAAGATACATTCTTCAGACAAAGGACAAAACAAAGGAGAGTGAATTTGGCAAGCATCAAAAAAGACACAAACATAAATTGTATAGGACTTGTTTAACAATGTCAGATTATTAAGTTGTGGCAAAGGTGCAGATTCAGATCCATTTAAATCACTTATTCTCCTGAATATCATATTGAAATCAGAGCTAATTAAATAAACATAGCTAAAATGAAAGTTAAATTTCAACCCTTGCTTTATCATACATACAAATCAGTTAAGTTTCTCAAACGTGAAATTCCATAAGGAATCGGCCCACTTAATCCACTTCCTTGAATCATTCTGTAAAAAGTAAAATAACAATTTATAATTCTTTTAAGAACTCAAGCAATTAGAAAAACAAATAAATTAGGGGGAAAATTAAATAAAAAATGAAATTGCATACATTTTATTAAGTTTTGTTTTGAATTTTAATCCCCGAATCAATTTGAGACTAATTTTTAGTGACATGACACTGATATTGATGATGTGTCATTGCCATAATGGCCAAATTTAAATCCAAGTCATTTTGATCATTATTAATAATAATATTTCATTAAAATTAATAAGATTTCATAATAAATAATAATAATAATAATAATAAATAATAAGAGAAATTTAGAAGAACAAATTTTTGTGTGCTAGGGTTCCGAGCATGGCAAAAAGGGGCGTTGGCCGGCCAAAATCTCAGGTGGCGGCGTGTAACACCACATTTTAATTATTTAATCGTCGTGTGTTAATTTTTATTGTTTGGCCTTGTTAAGGGTAAGTGAAGGGTAGTGCCTTATTTAATTAGTGGGGATTAAAAACCTTAGCTAATAATCATGATATAGCAGTGAAAATAATAATAGTAATGTGGTTAGTAGTGTTATTATTGTTATTCTTATTATTATTATTAGGACTATTATTATTATTATGATTATTTTATTATTAATTAAATAAAAATCTGATGTAATTAATTAGATAATGGCTAATAGAAAATAATAAGGGCAGTTTGGTAATTAGAAGAGGATTAGTGAAAATTGGTGGGAGTTTAGCCATAATCAGAATTTTAGAGAGAGAAGGAGAAAGGCTAAGAAGAGGAAGAACAAGGGTGTGTTAGGGCTATCATCTTCATCAGATTTTCGCAGGAATTAATCAAAGATTCGAGGTAAGGGGGGAGAATGGGTTCGATATTGGTGATTCTATCATGATAGGGTAGTGGGGAGTCCTTAACCCCGTAAGAAATTGTATGATTATTTCTGTGGTGTGGATTTATTGTTGTAAGATTGGTTTGATGATGAAATTATTTGTGAATCGATTTGTCCTATCTTGAATTCTGTTGTTGTTACTGTTGTAAGGATGCATTATGTTGCAGATCTGGTTTTGGTGCAGGTTGTAGGAGAAGAATTAGACATAGAACTCATAGATCTGATTTAGTAATGTTAGAAAAAGATGTTAGATGAATAATGGGACATAAAACTGATGTAGAACTCGTTTCAGGAGCATTTGGAATGGTAGAATAGGGATCAATGTGACAGAATTCGGACTGAGATGAGAAAAATGGGTATTTTCACAGCTTCTGGCCATACGCATACCAAGGAGGGCGATACACGTATGGCTGGGCGTGCTGAGGGGCCGTACGCGTAACACACGTGTTGATACGCATATAGCAAGGCAGAATGTGAGGCAATACGCGTACGAAGGGAGGAACTACGCGTAATAGGAGGGCCGTACGCGTAATGGGTTAGAATTTGGGAGTTTCAGTGTGAAAACGTCTCTGTCTGTACGCGTAAGGCACAAGGCAATACGCGTAAGGACTTGGGCACTTGAGGCATTACGCGTAAGGGGGAGAGGCATTACACGTATGCTTGGGCGGGAGAGTGTGGAAATACGCGTATGACTCAGGTCAGTACATGTATGACCAGTGTGCGTGGAAAATTTTGGTGTTCTGCGATTTCGCGTCCAATGCAGTTTCTTATGGTTTGGGAGGTTGAGATTAGATGCCAAAATTTGAGTAGTGTGAAATTGGTGATGAAAATAATTAATTTAATAATTTTAGGGAATTAATTAATTAATCTTTGATTGATGTTGTGTGAAGTAATCGTATGGTGTTGGATGTTGATGTGTGATTCAGGTGTGATAAGGAGGATCGTGAACATGTATATATATGTTATTGTACATGTGTTTCATATGCATAATTGTGTCATGCATTTCATGGAATTGGTGGGATGAATCATTGCTCAGGAGGAGTATATGTGATTCATCCGTACTCCGATATGGAGAATGGTGGGGATAGATCATTGCCAAGTAGGGGTGTATGTGATCTATACGGGTTCGATTGAATGAACCATGATGTTGGCACCACATGCATTGTGTCTAATGTTGAGTCGCATTGCACCATTTTTTATATGTGTTGTTTGTATAGTGATGATTGGTTGACCAGTGGGTCGTATTTGTATGATTGTGTTTGAATACTTACCCTTATCATGTATTGTTCACCGTTAAGTATTGAATGTAATTCTCACCCCTTTGTTGTTGTTGTGTCTGTGCTTCTTCAGAAGTACAGATAATCCAGGTACTTAGGTTGCTGGAGTGCGTGTTGCTTGTTCGAGTCGTAGGAGTCGCTCTGATACGTAACACGGGAATTATGGGGATTTTAATCATTGTTATTTGTTATTCGTTTTGTTACGTATCTTTCTCTTTGATGAATTTATGGTGAACCACGAGTTATGTGGAATTCTTCCGAAGTTGGTGGCATGTGGCCGTGAAATGAATAAATAAATTATTTTTCCGCTGTTTTATTTCATTTAATAAAAGGAGTTTGATGTTGGTTTTATGAATGTGTCATCCTACTTTATTTTGATGTAAAAACTCTGATTATTTCATAGAATTTTGTGTATTTTTCATAAATGGGAAAGTAGGGTGTTACACGACGTTCCAGAAGGGATATGTTCAAACAATCATCACACAAGCAACTATAGATGTAGGGATTGAAGAACCGGAGGAAGAAACAAGCCAAGCACGGTCACAAAAGGAGCTAATATAATCCAAAACACAAGTACCATCTGTGGAGGTAAACCAGGTGAACACGAATGGAGGAGAACAGAAGAATAAAGATGATACCAATACCAAACCATCTGAAACTATGTTAAAACCATGGGTAGAAGTACTAAAGGGCAATTGATTGCTAAGCAGAGGAATGACGATTGACTTTATAGCTCCAAAGATTGTAAATGGAGAAGTTGAAATCACTATTGAAGATGAAGATGTCGAAGATGAAATAGAATACTGGCAAAGCGCTATGATTCTATTTGCCCTAGGAGAGGATCTTTCAATGAACGCCATCAAAAGATTTATGGAGAGCTCATGGGGGTTTGTGTCATTGCCTCAACTCTACTATAATGAAGAGGGCTATTTTATTCTGAGGTTCAAAACAGAAGAGGAACGACAAGAAGTTATGACTAACGGACCATACTTCATACGAGGTAAACCAATGTTTCTTAAAAAGTGGACTCCAGATTTTGAGATGAAGGAGGATATGCTGAGGGTGCTACCCCTGTGGGTGACGCTGCCAAATTTACCATTACATATGTGGAGTGATAAGAGTATATCAAAGATTACAAGTGCAATTAGTAAACCAATTACCACCGATGAATGCACGGCGGAGAAATGGAGAGTTTCATATGCGAGGGTATTGGTGGAAGTGGATGTTACCCAGAAACTGAAACAATCTGTAAAGATTCGAGACACTACAGGGAGGCTGATTGAACAACCAATTGAATATAAATGGAAGCCTGCGTATTTCCATAAGTGTCTTCAAGTTGGACATAACTGTGAGGCTAGGCCCAGGGTGGATAAGGGAAGGAAGAAGTGGAAACCTGTTGTTAAAAATCCTGCAAATACACACCAAGAAGAGGAACCAATTGTGAAGATGAGGGATACAACCAATGAGAAAATGGTCAATCAACAGGCACAAAATCATGTACAAGCTTCACAGACCAATGACAAAGGGGAAGGATGGATAACACCCAACAAGGTTGACAATGGAAGGAAGAATGTGGAACAACATCAACAGAGCTCCAATACAAGGTATGCAAACCCATTTACTCCTCTTAGGATTGGAGACTGTCCAAGTGGAGATACTTTGGGGGATCCATGTTAGTTAGCTGGAACGTTATGGGCATTAATAAGGAAGCTAGGCACAGAGAGATCCGCTCCTATTTCTCTACATTCAATGTGCCTATATGTGCATTACTAGAAACAAGGGTCAAAAAACACAATGCAGATAGAATTAGAAGGAAATTTGGTATACATTGGAATTATATAGACAATTATGATCAATAGGATAATGGGAGGATTTGGGTGCTTTGGAACCCAACAAAAGTTTCTGTTAGAATGATTCAATCACATGAGCAATTTGTACACATGGAGATCACTGAAATCAATCAGGCCTACAGATACATTTTGACAGTTGTGTATGCAGCTAACCAACTTGATAGAAGAAGAGTACTGTGGAAAGTTATAGAGGATATAGGTGAGAACATCAATGACCCTTGGCTGGTTATTGGGGATTTCAATAATGTAAGAACCAGCCAAGATAGGATTGGAGGTAGAGAGATCACTGAGGCAGAATACAAGGATTTGGTGGAAATGATGCAAACAACTGGTTTGTTTGAGGCAAATACAATGGGACCTCACTTTACTTGGATTAACAAACATGCTACAGGATTCATCCAATCAAGAATTGACAGAGCTTTAGGGAATGCCCTATGGTACCAAGAGTTTCAAAATGCTATAGTGGAGAACCTGCCACCCAACATATCAGATCACACTCCTGTTAAAGATAGCAACCATATTCAGCAGCCTAGAAGAAAATCAATGTTTAAATTCCTGAATTGTGTTACTAAAGAGCAGGATTTCTTGAAACTGGTTGAAGAGGCTTGGCAAGTGGATATCCAAGGTTCACCTATGTACATATTGTGGGAAAAATTGAAGAGGCTCCAGCCTAAGTTGAAATTTATGAACAAAAGATACACTAGGATTCAGGAGCAGATTAACAAAACAAGGGAGGAACTTCATCTAGCTCAACTAAACTTGAAAGATGATAATGTTCAGACTATTAGGCAGATTAAGGAGAAGACTGACCAGCTCATTAACTTGAATCAAGTGGAAGAGGACATTATGAAACAGAAATCTAAAGTCAACTGGATTCAGCTTGGAGATCAAAATAATGCTCACTTCCATGCTCTGCTGAGAGAGAAAAACAGGCAGACAAACCTAGCAAGATTGCAAAGCATTAATGGTAATGATCTTAATGGCCATGAGGAATTGGAGGCAGAAATCCTAAAGTTCTATGGTGACCTGGTTGGAAGCAAAACTCAAAGTATGCGAGGGATTGATATCAATACTATCAGGAAAGGAAAAGTCTTGCCTAGAGAGGATGCTCAAAGGCTTATTTATGATATAGAGGATAAAGAAATATGGGAGGCTCTCAATAGTATTGGCAGTAATAAAGCTCCTGGAATAGATGGCTATAATGCATGTTTTTTCAAAGTGGCTTGGAATATAGTGAAATATGACATGAAGGCTGCAATACAGGATTTCTTTCAAAATGGTATTATGTATCCCGCAGTGAACTGTACACTGGTAACTCTTATCCCCAAGGGTCCAAATTCAAAAACAATTAGAGACATGAGACCTATTGCTTGCTGCAGCATAATCTATAAAGTGATATCTAAGATTTTGACTTCAAGACTAGCTATTGTTATTGGTAAGGTTGTAGATGAATCCCAATCAGCTTTTGTGTCTGGAAGAAATATTCAAGATAATGTGATTCTTGCACAGGATTTGGTGAAAGGGTATGGAAGAAAGCATATGTCTCCTAGGTGTATGATACAATTGGATATCCAAAAAGCTTATGATACGGTGGATTGGCAAGCCTTGAATCAAATAATGGTGGAACTAGGTTTTCCTGTGGTGTTTATTCAATGGGCCATGGCTTGTGTAGACACGGTTTCTTACAGATTTTCTATTAATGGCACCCCTACCAAGTTACTTAAGGCAAAAAGAGAATTGAGGCAGGGGGATCCCATATCCCCACTACTATTTGTACTCATTATGGAGTACCTCCATAGGACCCTACAAACCTTGCAACGTACACCTGATTTCAACTATCACCCTAAGTGTGAAAAGCTTAGAATAACCAATTTGTTTTTTGCAGATGATATTCTCTTATTTACTCGTCGAGATAGCACTTTTCTGAGGCTAATCATGGAGAAGATCCATTGTTTCTCAGAGGCAACGGGACTGTATGTGAGCCATTCCAAGAGCAAATTGTTTGCAGTAGGGGTGTCACCTGAAGAGATCAACTCCTTCCACCAGCAGACTGGCCTCACAGTGGGTACGTTACTAGTTAGATATCTGGGAGTCCCTTTGAATAGCAAGAAACTAACGGTACAGGCATGCCAACCTCTCATAGAAAAGATGATGAAAAGAATTTCACACTGGAGTACTCAACTACTATCTTATGCAGGGCGGCTGTAACTCATTAGAAGTGTAATTCTAGCCATAGGTAATTACTGGTTACAAATATTCCCTCTACCAAAAAAGGTTCTAAAACATATTGAATCGTTGTGTAGAACGTTTGTGTGGACTGGTAAACATGTCAAGAGTAGAAAATCTCCCATTGTTTGGGAGCGTGTTTGTGACCAAGTAGCTATGGGAGGGATGAATATGGTGTCCCTCGAAGAATGGAATATAGCCACTTTGGGCAAATTGCTGTGGAATCTTTGGATCAAGAAGGATTTGTTGTAGATAAAGTGGATTCATCAATATTATCTGAAGCAAAGTGATGTGTAATCATTCGTTCCAGGACCAACTGACTCTTGGGTGGTGCGTGCAATTTTTAAACATAGGGACTTGCTGATAAAAACAGGGTGTTGGCTGAACTTTCTTTTAACAAAGAAGTATAAAGTAACCACTATGTATCATGTGATTAGAGAGGTAAAACCAAAGGTTGATTGAAGATTCCTTTTGTTTGGTAATTTAGCAAGGCCGCGAGCCATCTTTACGTTGGGGATGGCCTGTCATAATCAGTTAATGACAAAAGATAGGGTGAGTAGTTGTGGGGTCATAACAGATGGAGCATGTGTTTTCTGTGGAGCACCTGAGACAATACAACATCTAATGTTTGAGTGTGCTGAAACCAAACAAGTTTGGAAAACTCAGCTGTTGGCCTGTTCAATTATTCGTGATCCTGGAGGCTGGGATGAAGAGATGAAGTGGGATATTAGAGCCACTAAAGGAAAGGGTATGAGGGCTAGATTGCTTAAAACAGTGATGGCAGAGACTGTTTACTATGTGTGGTCTATAAGGAATAAAAAGGTTTTCCAAGCGGAAGGTCGGTATATGCTAAACGATACTGATATCCGAGCAATGGTTATCCATAGGGTGGAGAAAAATGCTAAGATGTATAACTATTGTCGCCGAATGAACTATGTATTATAGGTTTTCTTTGCTCTAAATCTCACTTGTCTTGTTGAGCCTGGATCATGTGATCGGCGTTTGTACCGAATTGTTTTTTGATAATATAATTTTATTATTATTCAAAAAAAAAAAATTTAAATTTCCCAAAATCTATTATTCATTTCCAGAACCATTTTCTTCCCCAAAATACAAAATCTAACAATTTTTGTATTGTTTTCGTCTTCAACAACTAGATTCTACCGTTCTTCCTCAGCAATTTCTATATTAATCACCGCCGGAAAACAAAAACAAGACAACCGTCATTTGTTACCATCAAAGAAACGAAAAATCTTAACTTTATCTCAACCTTCTTCACCCTCCCGCCGGAAATTCAAGAAAGTAAAGATCCTCACAGTGAAAGTCTACAGGTTTAAGAAGCTAGCTATGAGGATCCAGAACCAACAATCGGAGCTCCGGTCGGTGAAAGCCATGTGGTGGAGTTTCAAAGTGAGTTGCACTAACGAACGAAACTGTGATAAGAGATTAAGCTTGAGAAGGATTTGTTGAGGAGTAGTGCTAATGGGTGTGTTTGAGATAAATAAGTTGGTAAAATTAGCTTATTTATATGAAAAAAAATTATTTTCTAGGTGTGGTTGCCTTTTGACACATGAGTTTTATTGTTTTTTAATTGATTTGAAAATGATGTTTTGAATTGATTTATTAGGGAAATAATTTATTGGTGGTTAGAGAGGACGAATGACCCACAAGGATTTGAAAATAGCAAGCAAGATCTACGTTACGAGGAAGTGTTATTAGTGGCCATTGGATTTAATTAAAAGTGTGAAATCTTGTGTTTACTTCTAAAGTTGAAGATGACTCATAGATGTGTTCATCTGGGCGTGCTTCAAATTTTGAGAAGAGACTTAGATGTTTGATGAATTATGGAGATAAAAAAGTAGATTTTTGCATTTCTGCTTTTTGGATTATGTATTTTTGCCTTTTAAATATTTGATTTATTAAAATAATTGAATTAAAATTAAATTAAATAATTTAATTTTAAATGAATTGATATGACATGGAAATATATTTGGGAAATAGAAACTAACACATCATTAGAATAAGTGCCCCATCACTAAAAATTAGTTTCAAATTGATCGGGGGATTAAAATCCAAAACAAAACTTAAAAAGAAAAAAAAAACGTGGTTTTTAAAATGTGGGGATCAAAACTAAAAAAATACAAAATATAGGGATCAAAATTGCATTTAAGCCAATAGAATATAAGCTATGTTTGGCTACATAATGGATTAAAAATGCTTTCTAATTGATTATGATTTTATTTTAAAATGTTTGAACCAATCTAAAGTGATTTTTAGACGGCGTTTTAAAGTAAGATAAAGTTTTGAAAAATAATTTCAGTGAGTGTGTGTATGGTTTTAGTACATTAAAAATAACACACTGTTAGATGTCAAACATGCTATATAATTGTATTTGATACTTGGCATTTTTCAACACTTTCATGTTTTAATTGTGGATTTTAGTAGTGAATTGTTGTTGTTCTTCAAACATTGTATATATACCTTTGGTGCTTGTAATGTGTGTGCTATTGTGCAGGAAAGTGCACTAATTAATCAAAGAAAGAAGACACAGAGAATTGATGCAAGCTGCCAAAGAACAGAGGAAAACTTCAAAAAGTTCGCTTTGCGAACTAGCTAGCAAAGGTTTGCTTTGCGAATAACTAGCGAGGTCTCCAGCGAAGGGTCCCAGAATATGGCAGTAGGAAAAGGGACTAAAGTTCACTTTGCAAACTCCCAGCGAATGTTTGCTGCTTCACTCGCTTTGCGAGCACCCTGGCGAAGAACCCTTGGATATGGCAGAAGCAAAGGACCCAAAATTCGCTTTGCGAATATTTTGACGAATAGTTCGCTTTGCGAATGAAACATCGCATTGCGAACTTATACAGACAAACAAGGGCGGTTTAGTTATTAGAGGGCACTTCAGGTGCCATTTTCTTCATTCGCTAGGAGAATGGATCATTCGCAGTGCGAATGCATCAGTTTCCAAGTGTATTATAAATAGATTTTTACATTTTCTTGGGATCATAACTTCACCTTTTCACACCAAAACATAATTTTCTGAGTTTTCTTCATAAAAGAGAGATTTTTCACATAGAGAAGTTGGATTTGCAACTGATCTCGATTCTTCAACGCGGATGTTTTTTCATCTCCTCATGAAACTTGTGAAGCAAGCTACCATGACTATGTGTAGCTAAACACATCCTTGTGTCAAGATTAGTGGTAGGTAATCCATCATTTTGTATGTATTGATCTTGGTTGTAAGTTTGTGAACTTTGTTGATGATAAATACAGAAGAAAAACTTTGTTTACATGGTTTATATTTTGTTTAATTCATGTTCGAGAGAAATGTATTAAACTTGACCTAAGTTTCAATCCATCAATAATCATAAGGCTAGAGATAGTTTTGAAAGTTGATGTTCATAAATATTGATATTGAAAGTTATCATATTGGTAGTTTGAGTGAGAGATCATCAAAGGATCAATATGATAAATCTCACAACAAGTGTTAGAGAGAAACTTGTTGAGAGGATATGTGGTTATATTTGTTGTTAACGAGTTCACACGGTTTATCGAGTTGATATTTACGAAACGGATTATTGAACACTAATCTTGACATGTTTTTACAAATCTTTAAAACCAAATCTTTTTACCGTTGAATTCTAAAGTTTATGCAAACAATTTGAAGCGAAAAAACAAACCCTTTGTTACTATAAAGATTGAAACGCTTTTGACTATCGAACGACGGCAATATACGTTCAATCCCTGTGGATACGATAAAACACCCCCGAAATACTTTTCAACAAAATGGCGCCGTTGCCGGGGATTGTTGTTGTATTGGGAGCATTGCAATAGTTATTGAGTTTTAAGCCTGTTTAACTTTTTCTTGTGCTTGTTAATTTGTTTAGTTTAGTGTGCAGACTCCGTTTTATGCGAGGGAAGGTACCCGCAGACCACTTCTTTTTGATCCTGAAATCGAAAGAACTGTGCGTAAGTTAAATAGCTGAACAAGGCGGAGGAGGCAACTTGCCAAGGAAAGACGAGAACGAGACGAAAGTTCAACTTCGACACCAATACCACAGTTACTGTAACACCATAAACCCCCGCGACAAATATTAATAAAATATCAGGGTAAATAACACTCACAGATTTAGAATGCTACTTCTACTACTCAACTTTTCATGTATACGATAAACAACACATCAATATCGTAATTAAACATTTGCACGGCAGCGGAATTTCGAAAATTTTTGAAACATGGTTAAAACACACATAAACCTTCTCAAACTAAGTAGTAATAACGTATAACAAAATTAAAGACTCTGAGCGTTCCGACAACCCGGTGTTACAATCAGAGAAGACGCGACTCGTTAACACAAAAGGGAAGACCTCGTCTTCGCTAACTCCACCTCTGAACTACTTCTGCTTACCTGCACGTTACCCACGTAGAGGTAACATTCAAACAGAAGGGGTGAGATTCTCAAAATCAATATAAGAAATGCATAGTATAAGTATGAAAGCATAAAAACATTTCAGAATCTACCCTATCATCGCAACATCAATACAACAAGCATTTCACACACAACAGAAAATCAACACACATAATGCAATCCAATGAGACCCACGACTCGACTCAATGCATGTGGTACCAATTCGACCCCTGTTTCATGGTCACAATCCCCGTCGGGACGTCATAATAGTCGCTTACACCCCGGATAGGCACACGATATTCGTGATTGCTCACACCCTGCATGGGCACATGATTACCTGAACAACAACAATAACATCGACACGATTCCAATTTAAAGAACCCAGATAAGACGCTCACACCCTGCATGGGCACACGGCTTATCTCACACTTATGCAACATGTCATGCATACAACGACAACACACAACAACAATCTGTAACGACAATTACAACGACAATTACATGCATATGACCATCAATACGTCAATACATCATACTACAACTATAGAATACGCAGTCCATACCTACCAACACATATAACAACAACAATCCACAACTATAACACACATACACACCAACGAATCCATCATTTCAACTTACAACACATAACAACATACACAAAACCCAATTAGCGCCTCAAAGGGTTGGAATTCTGGTATTTAAATCAATTTTTATAAATAGTATGCGAAACCAGCTTTCCAACGCTTCGAAAGGTGACTGAAACGGACCTACGGATCAAAAGATACGAATTTTTAAAGTTTCAGAAAATTCGGTTCATCTCAGCTCTGCTCGCCTGGCGACCGTCTGGCGAATTTTCTCCTGGCGAACATCTGGCGGATTTGCGCCTGGTGGATTCCCTTTTTTCCTCATGCTCGCCTGGCGGAGCAGTGGCGAATCTCCTTCTCCCATACAAAATCCAGAAACCCCTATTTTTCACCCTTCGCTCGCCTCTCAATTCACCTGGCGACCATCTGGCGACTTTTCGCCTGGCGACCATATGGCGAATTTTCACCTGGCAGATTTCCTTTTTCCTGGCGAATCTGGCAGGATCAGCAATCTTGCGATTGTGATTTTGCACGATTCAGACCTCAATTCTTCCCCGATTTCACTCCCAATTCAGTCCAAAAACACACATATAATCACATATTATCATACAAGCAAGTAGGAATTACATAAATCACATTTCAACCGATAAATTTATGCATTCTTTCCTATTATCAAACTTCCGACACGCAAAAACCCCAATCCCAATTCTACACCACAAACATATAGGGATGATCCTAATGGTTTATCTACCCTCATACAAATAATATGCAACCCTTAAGAGATTAGAGAGCCCCACCCTTACCTTAGAATTCTTCAATTTTTCCTTCAACAATGGAGCCTCCTCTCTTACCTAGCTCTGCTCTTCCTTCCTCTTTTCCAAAACACGTACTGACAACCTTTCCCCTTCTAACCCCTTTTTCTTTTTATTTTATTATTATTGTTATCCAAATATTATTATTATTATTATTATTATTATTTCACCACTTACATAATAACAACAATATTCCTCAATAATTTAAAATAATAATAATAATAGCCACTAATCATTCCCTCCAACACCTTATTCTTATATACTTCTAAGGGCACTACCTCATCCTAAGGGTAACCCAACCTCAACCCAAAACACACCAATACACAACATTATTCAATTTAATCACGAAAAATAATTAAATTAAATTGGGGTGTTACAACTCTCCCCCACATAGAACATTTTCGTCCTCGAAAATTTACCTCATGCGAACATTTCCGGATACGACTCTCGCATCCTGCTATCCAACTCCCACGTCATATTTCCACCAGCAGCGCCTCCCCACACTACCTTCACAAGAGCGATCTCTTTGCCCCTTAGTTGCTTTACCTCGTTGTCTTCAATCTGTGTTGGTAAGGCTTCAACCGTAAGATTATCTCTTACTTCCACAGTATCCATTGGAATCACATGCGACGGATCCGGAACATACTTCTGAAGTTGTGACACATGGAACACATCATGCAAATTTGACAAATTGGGTGGCAACGCCACTCTGTAGGCAACAGATCCGATTCTTGTAGATATCGGGTACAGACCAATAAACCGAGGAGTGAGCTTCCTCGACTTCAAAGCACAGCCAACACCGGTCACTGGAGTGGCTCTCAAAAACACATGGTCTCCTTCTTGAAACTCAAGGTCTTTCCCTCTCTTATCATGGTAACTCTTCTGCCTACTCTGCGAAGCTTTCATCTTTTCCTAAATCAGCTTCACCGTCTTGGTAATTTGTTGAACAAGCTCAGGTCCAAGCACTACACTCTCACCATATTCGTGCCAACACAAAGGCGTCTGACACCTCCGACCATACAATGCTTCAAAAGGCACCATCCCAATACTGGAATGATAACTGTTATTATAAGTGAACTCGATCAATGGCAAATGACTATCCCAAGCACCTCCTTGTTCAAGCACACAAGCCCTCAACAGATCTTCCAAAGATTGTATAGTTCTTTCCGTCTGACCATCCGTCTGTGGATGATAGGTCGAACTCAACCTCAACTTCGATCCCAAAGCTTCTTGCAAACTCTCCCAAAATCTGGAAGTGAACCTTGGATCTCAATCTGACACAATACTTAATGGAATTCCATGCAACTTCACAATCACCTGAATATAAATCTCTGCCAACTTCTGCAAAGGAAAACTGATATTAATTAGAATGAAATGTGCTGACTTTGTCAGTCTATCCACTACTACCCAAATGGAATCATGTCCTCTCGGCGTATTAGGCAACCCTGTCACAAAATCCATAGAAATACTATCCCACTTCCACTCTGGAATATCTAACGGTTGCATCAAACCAGCAAGTTTTTGATGTTCCACTTTCGACTTCTGACAAGTCAAACAAGCATACACAAACTGAGCCACATCGTGTTTTAATCTAGGCCACCAAAATATCTTCTTCAAGTCTTGATACATCTTCGTAGCTCCTGGATGGATACTCAAACTACTCTTGTGACCTTCTTCTAAAATCATTCTTTTCAACTCAAGATTATTAGGAATGCAAATCCTGTCGCGAAATCTCAACACACCTTGTTCATCCACTTTGTACCCATTACCTCCGACTTGGTTACTCCTAATCATCAAATCCACTAGTTTCACATCCAACTTCTGACTTTCTCTGATATTATTAAGAAATTCATTGTTGATCGTCATCATACCCAACATCACACTGTGCGGCGTCTGTTCGCAAACCAAACTCATATCTCTGAACTGTTCAATCAATTCTAACACTTTAACCATCATAGCAGACACATGCAAAGATTTTCGACTCAGAGTATCAGCCACGACATTAGCTTTGTCGGGATGATAGTTCAAGCCAAAATCATAATCTTTTAAGAATTCTAGCCATCTTCTCTGACTCATGTTCAATTCCTTCTGGTCAAATAGGTACCTCAAGCTTTTATGATCACTATACACTTCAAATCTGGAACCATAGAGATAATGCCTCCAAATCTTCAATACAAATACCATTGCAGCTAACTCCAAATCATGAGTCAGATAATTCCTCTCATGTACCCTCAACTATCATGAAGCATAAGCCACAACCTTACCATCCTGCATTAACACACCTCCCAAACCCAACAAAGAAGCACCGCAATACACTACAAATGGTTCATTCGGTTCGGGTAGCACCAAAACTGGAGCGATAGTCAACCTCTTCTTCAGCTTAATGAAACTCTTCTCACAATGAACATCCCACACAAATGCTTTACCCTTCCACGTCAACTGAGTCAACGAAAGTGCCAACTTCAAAAACCCTTCAATAAATCTTCGGTAATAACCAGCCAAACCCCAGAAACTTCTAATCTCGGTCACCAATTTTGGAGTCTCCCATTGTAGAACGGCGTATACCTTGGATGGATCCACAGCAATACCATCACCTGAAATAACATGACCCAGAAAACTTACCTCTCTCAACCAGAATTCACACTTAGACAACTTAGCATAGAGCTTCTTCTCTTTCAACACTTGCAGCACAATCCGCAAATGTTCAGCGTGATCTTCTTCTGACTTAGAATAGATTAGAATATCATCAATAAAGACAACTACGAACTGGTCTAAATACTCATGAAAGATACGATTCATATATTCCATGAATACACCAGGTGCATTAGTAACTCCGAATGGCATCACCACATACTCATAATGTCCATATCGAGTTCTGAAAGTTGTCTTCTGAATATCTTTGTCTCTTACCCGTATCTGATGATAGCCAGAACTCAAGTTAATCTTGCTAAACACACGGGAACCCGCTAACTGATCCATCAAGTCATCTATTCTTGGAAGCGGGTACTTATTCTTAATCGTTACTTTATTCAACCATTTGTAATCGATACACAACCTCATACTACCATCCTTTTTCTTTACCAACAACACTGGAGCTCCCCAAGGCGATACACTTGGTCTCACAAATTTCTTTGCTAACAAGTCTTCCAGTTGCTTCTTCAGCTCTGACAATTCTGACGCCGACATCCTGTATGGTGCCATAGAAATAGGTCTGGTACCAGGGACAAGATCAATAGTAAACTCTACTTCTCTCTCTGGTGACACATCAGCAATGTCATCTGGAAACACTTCAGGAAATTCACGCACCACTTGCAATTCATTAATCACTGACCTACTCTCCACTGACAAGGATGCAAATAATGCCAGCACCTGAGCTTCTTCTTCTAAGAGCTCTTTTAACTCTCTAGCAGACAGAAAACCCTTTTCTCCCTCTTCCTCAGGAGTAAGGAATCGAACCGACTTGTTAAAGCAATTAATATGAACATGATTAAACTTCAACCAGTTCATACCCAAAATCACATCGAGACCCCCCAACGGTAAACAAATCAGATCCACACCAAAGTCCTTACCAAAGATTGACAATGGACAATTCAAACAGACTAAAGAAGTAGTCACCGATCCCTTAGCAGGAGTTTTGATAACCATTTCTCCCTTTATATGAGAAACAACAAGGCCTAACCTTCTTACACAATCAGCAACAATAAAGGAGTGAGTAGCACCAGTATCAATAATAGCAATCAAAGGAGTATTATTAATATAACATGTACCTCTGATCAGTTTGTCATCACTGGAAGTCTGAGTTCCTGTCAAAGCAAACACCTTTCCTCCAGTCGGAGCTGGCTTTGGTTTCTGACAACGAGTACTAATATGGCCCTGTTCTCTACACCTATAACAAGTAACTACATTAACCTGCAGTCTGCAATCAGATGTCCTGCCTGTCCACACTTGAAGCACTTCTTCACATCACTCGTGCATTCACTGACACGATGACCCAACTCACCATACCTATAACACTTAGGAGGAGCAGAAACACCTCCCCCACTTGGCTTCTTGCCATCCGCATGTTTCTATTTACCTTTCTCAGCTGGAGCTGCATAAGGCTTCCCACGATTCACCAGTTGTTTTCCTCTTCTCTCGGCCAACCCCTTATAATGAGCCGATCGAGCCTTGCTATCCTCTTCAAATATCCTGCAACAATCCACCAAATCAGGAAACCTTCTGATCCACTGATACCCAATTACCTGTTTGATCTCAGGCCTCAAACCATTCTCAAACTTGACACACTTCAAGAACTCAGCGGTTGTCGCACTGTAGTGAGGATAAAACTTAGCCAAATCTAAGAATTTAGCAGCATACTCTGTAACAGTCATGCTACCCTGCTTCAGTTCCAAAAACTCAATCTTTTTCTTTCCTTGGACATCTTCAGGAAAATACTTCCTTAAGAACTCCCTACTGAACACAGTCCAAGTGATTGCCTCTCATGCTGCTCCTAACACTTAACGAGTACTAACCCACCAATCATCGGCCTCCTCAACCAGCATATGAGTACCTAACCACACCTTCTGTGCTTCAGGACATTCCATAACCCTGAAGATTCTCTCAATCTCCTTGACCCAAGCCTGCGCTCTATCCGGATCATATCTTCCCTTGAAGGTAGACGGTCTGTTCTTCCGAAACTCGTCATTCTCGTTAGCATGCGGCGGGTTCTGTACCGCTTGAGCAACAACCTGTAGAGCAGCAGCAATCACAGCATCGTTCCTTCCAGCCATTCTAAATCTGTCACACACCAACAACAGAACACAATGGTTAAGGAAATGACACTGACACTAAACAACTATCACACGACAACGACTCGACGACTTGGTCGGACGGACCGACCTGCTATGATACCACTATGTAACACCCTAAACCCCCGCGAGAAATATTAATAAAATATCAGAGTAAATAACACTCACAGATTTAGGATGCTACTTCTACTACTCAACTTTTCATGCATACGATAAACAACACATAAATATCGTAATTAAATATTTGCACAGCAGCGGAATTTCGACAAATTTTGAAACATGTTTAAAACACACATAAACCTTCTCAAACTAAGTAGTAATAATGTATAACAAAATCAAAGACTCTGTGCGTTCCGACAACCCGGTGTTACAATCAGAGCAGACGCGACTCGATAACACAAAAGGGAAGACCTCGTCTTCGCTAACTCCACCTCCGAACTACTCCTGCTTATCTGCACGTTACCCACGTAGAGGTAACATTCAAACAGAGGGGTGAGATTCTCAAAATCAATATAAGAAATGCATAGTATAAGTATGAAAGCATAATAACATTTCAGAATCTACCCTATCATCGCAACATCAACACAACAAGCATTTCGCACACAACAGAAAATCAACACACATAATGCAATGCAATGAGACCCACGACTCGACTCAATGCATGTGGTACCAATTCGACCCTTGTTTCATGGTCACAATCCCCGTCGGGATGTCATAATAGTCGATCACTCCCCGCATGGGCACACGACATTCGTGATCGCTCACACCCCGCATGGGCACACGATCACCCGTAATCGCTCACACCCCACATGGACACACGATTACCTCAACAACAGCAACGACAATGACACGATTCCAATTTAATGAACCCAGATAAGACGCTCACACCCCGCATGGGCACACGACTTATCTCACACCTATGCAACATGTCATGCACACACAACAACAACCTACAATGACAATTACAACGGCAATTACATGCATATGACCATCAATACATCAATACATCATACTACAACTATACAACACGCAGTCCATACCTGCCAACACATATAACAACAACAATCCACAACTATAACACACATACACACCAACGAACCCATCATTTCAACTTACAACACATAACAACATACACAAAACCCAATTAGCACGTCAAAGGGTTGGAATTCTGGTATTGAAATCAATTTTTATAAATAGTATGCGAAACCAGCTTTCCAATGCTTCAAACGACGACTGAAACGGACCTGCGGATCAAAAGATACGAATTTTTAAAGTTTCAGAAAATTCGGTTCATCTCAGCTCTGCTTACCTGACGCTTGCCTGGCGACCATCTGGCGAATTTTCGCCTGGCGACCATCTGGCGGATTTTTGCCTGCCAGATTTTCCTTTCGCCTGTCGGATTCCCATTTCGCCTCATGCTCGCCTGGCAGAGCATTGGCGAATCTCCTTCTCCCATACAAAATCCAGAAACCCCTATTTTTCACCCTTCGCTCGCCTCTCAATTCGCCTGGCGACCATCTGGTGAATTTTTGCCTGGCGACCATCTGGCAAATTTTTTCCTGGCGGATTTCCTTTTGCCTGGTGAATCTGGCAGGATCAGCAATCTAGCAATTGCGATTTTGCACGATTCAGACCTCAATTCTTCCCCGATTTCACTCCCAATTCAGTCCAAAAACACACATATAATCACATATTATCATACAAATAAGTAGGAATTACAGAAATCACATTTCAACCGATAAATTTATGCATTCTTTCATATTATCAAACTTCCAACACGCAAAAACCCCAATCCCAATTCTACACCACAAACATATAGGGATGATCCTAATGGTTTATCTACCCTCATACAAACAATATGCAACCCTTAAGAGATTAGAGAGCCCCACCCTTACCTTAGAATTCTTCAATTCTTCCTTCAACAATGGAGCCTCCTCTCTGACCTAGCTCTGCTCTTCCTTCCTCTTTTCCAAAACACGCACTGACAACCTTTCCCCTTCTAACCCCTTTTTCTTTTTATTTTATTATTATTGTTATCCAAATATTATTATTATTATTATTATTATTATTATTATTATTATTATTATTATTATTATTATTATTTCACCACTTACATAATAACAACAATATTCCTCAATAATTTAAAATAATAATAATAACAACCACTAATCCTTCCCTCCGACACCTTATTCTTATATACTTCTAAGGGCACTACCTCATCCTAAGGGTAACCCAACCTCAACCTAAAACACACCAATACACAACATTATTCAATTTGATCACGAAAAATAATTAAATTAAATCGGGGTGTTAGAGTTACCGCCAACCATGGCTGCTCCACCACCACCACCTGCTTCAGTTCCTTGTACTAATAGTCCGAGACATACTGCACAATTTGCACGTAATGCTCAGAATGGTCGGCATTCAGAAATGAAGACGAGTATCCTTTCGCTTCTATACCAGAGTCCATTTACTGGTATGGATCACGAGGATCCTTTTACACACTTGACTAAGTTCTATGAGATTGCGAGCGCGACTGGTGCACCCAAAGCTGAAGAAGAGTCTTTGTTCAAGAGACTATTCCCGCATTCCCTCATTAGGAAGGCTAAGGAATGGTATCTTGACCAATCTACGGCCATCATGACGGACTGGAACTTGCTAGAGGAAAAGTTTTTGGAACGATTTTTTCCATACAATCGTTTCATGGAGGCTAAAACGGCAATTGCAGTTTTCACTCAGGGTGGAAATGAATCTCTCAACGAAGCTTTGGAGAGATTCAATTCTATGCTGAGAAAGTGTAAAGGGCACGGTTTCGATGAGCTTACTCAAGTTCACATTTTTAGGAATGGTCTTCAATTGGTTCATAAAACATTGTTGGATGCCACTGCGAGTGGATCGTTAATGGCTAAAAGCGATGAGGATGCTATTTCTATCATTGACCGGATGGCTCTAAATGACCATCAAGGGAACCATAACCGTGGCTCTTCTCAAAAGAAAGCCGGAGTGCTAGAGTTGGGAACAAATGATCCAATACTTGCTCAAAACAAATTTCTATCTCAACAGGTTGAGTTGCTAACGTAACAAATGTCCAAGCTACCTCAACAGATTAAAGAGATGCATGAACTTCCTAACAAAAATGTGCATGTAGCGGTTTGTGAGTTATGTAAAGGTGATCATCCAACCGGCTATTGTCCTCCTTGTCCTCCGGTCGAAGAAGAAGTGAATTACATGAACAATCCAAATCAACAACAAGGTTATCAAAGGCAACAACAACCTTATCAACAAGGGTATCAAAACCAACAACCAAGAGGAAATGATCAAAATCAACAAGGATATCAACAAAATCGACAAAATCCTTATCAACCTCAAGGTGGGAGTTCCAAGCTTGAAGAAACTCTTAACCAATTCATTCAAATGTCCATGGCAAATCAAAATACAAATGAAGCATCCATCAAAAATCTCGAGAATCAAGTTGGGCAACTTGCAAAACAAGTGGCCGAGCAACAAGCGGGACCTTCTTTTTCCGCTAATACTCAAAACAACCCAAAGGAGCATTGTAAGGATATTGTTACTAGAAGTGGGAGAGAGTTGGGAGAAGGAGAAAAAATGAGAAAAATGATGAAGTAATAATTGAGAAGGGTGTGGAGGAAGAGAAAGTTAATGATGTTGTAGTTGAAAATAATGATAAGGAAGAAGTTGAAAAAGATAACCTTGAAAAAGAAAAGATAGAAGAAAAGAAAAGAAGAGTGAAAAAAGGGAAGGAGATAGTGAATCCAATTCCGATCCAAAACTTACCTTACCCTCATGTAGCCACAAAGAAAGACAATGAAAGGCATTACGCTCGTTTCATGGACATTTTCAAATAATTGCAGATCAATATTCTGTTTGCCGAAGTGCTTGAACAAATGCCGAAATATTCTAAGTTCATGAAAGATATTCTTACTAAGAAGCGAAGATATTCAGAGCCGGAAACAATTGTCCTAGATGCAAGTTGTAGTGCTATAATTTAAAGAACTCTACCAAGGAAAAAAGTCTAACCGGGGCGTGTTACTTTTCCGGTAACAATTGGTGATGTCTATGTTGGCAAAGGCTTAATCGATTTGGGCTCAAGCATTAATCTAATTCCATTGTCCATTGTGAAGAGGCTTGGGAACATTGAAATGAAGGCAATTCGGATGACGTTACAATTGGCCGACAAATCCACAACTCATCCTCATGGAATGGCTCAAGATGTCTTGGTTAAAGTTGATAAGTTTTTCTTTCCGGTTGACTTTGTTGTTATTAATATGGAGGAAGACGAGGATGCTCCATTGATTCTTGGACGCCCTTTTATGAAGACCGCCCGTATGATGATTCATGTTGATGACGGTCTTATGAAAGTAAGAGTTCAAAATAAAGAAGTGAGTTTTAATCTCTTTGAAGCAATGAAGCATTCTCAAGATAAACATGATAGCTTCCGTATTGATGCAACGGAAGAATCCATAGAGAAAGTTTCAAAGCAAGTTCATATAGTATCTTTCTTGGAAAGAGCTCTTGATGATTCATTTGAAGTATTTTTCGATGAAGAAGAAAGGGCACTTGAAGAGTGTTTGAAGGAACTTGAATCTTTGGAGGAGTTACAACCATGAGAATATGAAGAGGAAGTGTTAAAGAAAGAGGTGAGTGATGAGAAGTCTCAACTTGAATTGAAGGTGTTACCTTCTAATTTAAAACATGTGTTCCTTGATGACGGTTGTAATAAACCGCTTATAATTAGCAACATCTTGACCAACAAAGAGGAGAACCATTTGATTCAAGTTTTGAAGAAGAATCAAGAAGCTTTAGGTTGGGTTCTTTCCGATTTAAAGGGAATTAGTTCAGCCTATTGCATGCACAAAATCTTGATGGAAGAGGACTTCAAAGCGGTAACCCAACCACAACGCCATTTGAATCCAACTATGAAGGAAGTGGTGAGAAAAGAGGTTGTTAAGCTATTGGATACCGGTATGATTTACCTGATATCCGATAGTACGTGGGTGAGTCCTGTTCAAGTTGTACCTAAGAAGGGAGGAATGTCAGTGATACGAAATGAGAAAAACGAATTAATCCCGACAAGAACTGTGACGGGTTGGAGAATGTGTATAGATTATAGGAGGCTAAACACCGCTACTAGAAAAGACCATTTTCCACTCCCGTTTATGGATCAAATGCTTGAAAGATTGTCGGGACAAGAATTCTGTTGCTTCTTAGATGGCTATTCCGGTTATAACCAAATTTCGGTTGACCCGAAAGACCATGAGAAGACGGTATTCACACGTCCCTTTAGAATTTTTGCTTACCGAAAGATGCCGTTTGGCTTGTGCAACGCACCGACAACATTTCAACGATGTGTACAAGCAATTTTCTCCGACCTTATTGAAAAAACGATGGAGGTATTCATGGACGACTTCTCCGTTTTCGGAGCGTCTTTTGATCTTTGTTTGAGAAATTTGGAGGCCGTTCTTGAACGATGTGTTGAAACAAACTTGGTATTGAACTGGGAGAAGTGCAACTTCATGGTAACAAAGGGGATTTTGCTTGGCCATAAAGTCTCCTCTAAAGGCCTTGAGTGGATCAAGCGAAAATTGAAGTGATCGAGAAGTTGCCTCCTCCAACCAATGTCAAAGGCATCCAGAGTTTTCTTGGCTATGCTGGCTTTTATAGGCGGTTTATCAAAGACTTCTCCAAAGTTTCAAGGCCATTGAGTAATCTACTCAACAAAGATAAGTCCTTCTCCTTTGATGATGAATGTTTAAATGCCTTTAAAATTTTAAAAGAGAAACTCATCACCGCACCCATAATCGTTACTCCAAATTGGACTTTAAATTTTGAATTGATGTGTGATGCTAGCGATTATGCCGTTGGTGCGGTGCTTGGGCAAAGAAAGGAAAAAAAATTTCGTGCTATACATTATGCGAGTAAAGTTATTAATGAGGCTCAAGTTAACTATGCCACCACAGAAAAAGAATTACTCGCTATTGTATATGCTCTTAAGAAATTCTGGTCTTATCTGATTGGTTCAAAGGTGGTAGTCTACACTAACCACTCGGCCATTAAATATCTACTTACCAAGCCGGATTCAAAACAAAGGTTAATCTGGTGGATCCTTTTGTTACAAGAGTTTGATTTGGAAATCCGTGACAAGAAAGGGCCAGAAAACTTGGTAGCAGATCATTTGTCTAGGTTGGTCAATGTAGAGGTATCTCACAGTGAGAATGAGGTCCGTGAAGAATTTTCGGATGAAAAACTTTTTCGAGTACAAGTTAGGTCGTGGTTTGCAGATTCTGCTAACCACAAAGCAACCGATTTTATACCGGAGGACCTAACTTGGAATTAAAGACGAAAATTCCTCTCGGATGCTAATTTCTATGTTTGGGATGAGCCATACTTGTTTAAGTTAGGAGGTGACAATTTGTTAAAGAGGTGTGTCACTCTTGATGAAGCCAAAAGTATCCTTTGGCATTGTCACAACTCGCCTTATGGAGGGCATTACAATGGTTTAAGAACGGCAACTAAAGTCCTCCAATCAGGCTTTTATTGGCCAACATTGTTTAAATATGCCAACCTCCATGCAAAAAGTTGTGATACATGCCAAAGAAGTGGCGGGATTGGAAAAAGAAATGAAATGCCCTTGCACACAATTTTGGAAGTCGAGGTGTTCAATTGTTGTGGTATTGATTTTGTCGGACCATTCCCACCATCTTTTCCAAACGAGTATATTTTAGTTGCGGTTGACTATGTTTCCACGTGGGTGGAAACAATTGCGTCATCGAGGGCCGATGGCAAGACGGTGATAAATTTTTTTAAAGAAAAACGTATTCTCCCGTTTTGGCACCCCTCGTGTGTTAATCAGTGACGGAGGTTCGCATTTTTGCAATGCACCACTCGAAAAGGTTTTAGAGCATTACGGTGTAGAGTGTAACGCCCCAAATTTTGTAAGAATATTTAATTAATTTATTTAAATATTATATACGTGAATTTCGGTGGTTTGTGTGGATGTCGGTGATTTTATGAAGTTTTGGGTTATTTAATTAAATAATAGCATATGTTATGGAATATGATGTATTATTATTTAAATTAAATAATATTAGAGGAATTAAGGGCGAAGTGGACATTTGAGGAGAATTAGTGGGGGTAAGATGGGAAGAGCACATTTAGGGGTATTTTAAGAGAGAATAGTGAAAGGAACTCATTATTCGTATTTTTCTTGAGGAAGAGGAAAAGGTGCTCTGAAGAATATATGTCTTGTGTCATATTGATGCTGCGATGTTGCGGTGAATTTCCGCTATGTGTTGACGTGTTATATGTGATGAAAATGATGTTTTGATGATTATATGATGATGTGACGTTATTGATGCTTGTTAGATGTTTGTATGTGATGTTTAATGACAAAATGATTATGTGAAGTACCATGAGTACATTGACGATTATGAGATGAGGATTCATGATGCTTTGATGATTAAATGACGATGTGGATAACATGATATTTGATGAATGATGATGCACTTAATAACTTTTGTTGATGATGATGATTATGACGTTGTGCATCATGCATTCATAGCATTTAGACTTCGGTCTATTGATGATGTTAGGACTTCGGTCCAGTGACGATGATAGGACTTCAGTCCAGTGACGATTTAGGACTTCGGTCAAGTGGTGGCTTCAATCCCATTGTGCGGATTGGAGTATTTTGTGACGTGCTCCCTTGTGGAGGGTTGAAGGCCTAGTGTCCATTATTATGAAGATTTGGTACCACATGTATTTTATGACGTTGCATTTCATCCTTGGTGGCATTGCATAAGTGCATATGAGTGATATTGGTGATGTGATGTTTTATGTGATCTTTTATATGATGTTTAGGGTGAGAAGCTGTAGTATGTGATGAAAACAACTGTTGCTTGTTGATGTCTTTTCTTTATATGATTTATATTGAATTGTGATTACTCACCCTGCCTGTTTGAATGTTGCCTCCATGTGGGTAACGTGCAGGTGATCAAGTTTATCCGTGGACGTTTCGAGGACTTGAAGTTTATTTGCTTTGGTCGATTTAGAGGGTCTTGCTCTTATAGTGTAACATCGGGTTGGGGTCCTTTGAGTCGAACTATGTTGTTTCTTTATTTTTCCGTTATTTGATGATGTGGTTTTATTTGAATTATTATGACGTTTGTTGAAAACCGTTTTAATTGGAAGTTTTGAATTCCGCTGCCATGTGAAGGCTTTCAATTTAATTTTGATGGAAGTCCCTTGGTGTATAGGGCAATTGTGTAGATTTGAGTTTATTGAGAAATGTGCACCCTTTGAGGTGATTATTACTCTGATATTTTGTGTATTTTGCCGTGTTTATTCGTGGGGTATAAAAGGGTGTTACATTAGTTGTATCAGAGCAGGTCGGTCCATCCGCCCAGGTTTTTACTTAATGTCTGTCCCTGTCAGTCGACGAGTGTGTGTACACTGTCGATGTTTTACTTCTTCTAATATTGTTGGTGGTGTACAGGATGGCTGGAAGAAATGATCGTACAATTGCTGATGCGCTGGAATCGGTTGCTAATGTGGTGGCGCAGCTGAATCCAAATGGTGGAGCTCATGCTGAGTTTTGAGCTTTGGGTAAGTTTCAGAGAAACAATCCACTGACTTTTGTGGGTACGCATAATCCAGCAAATGCAAACAAGTGGCTGAAGGTGATCGAGAAAATTTTCTTAGTGATGGGGTGTTCGGATGAGCAACAGGTTCAGTTCGGAACGCATATGCTGGAAGAAGAGGCTGAGGACTGGTGGGATAATACCCGTCAGAGACTCACAGATGTTGGTACTGTGATAACTTGGGCTGTGTTTAAGCAGGAGTTTTTAGGCAAGTATTTCCCAGAGGATGCTCGTGGCAAGAGAGAAGTGGAATTTCTTAAGCTGAAACAAGGAGATATGACTGTGGCAGAGTATGCCGCAAAGTTTGAGAAGTTGGTGAAGTTTTGTCCGCACTACAATCGTGCTGATGCGGAGATGTCTAAGTGTCTCAAGTTTGAGAATGGGCTGAAACTAGAGATTAAGCAGGGTATTGGGTATCTGCAAATCTGCAGGTATGCTGAGTTAGTTGACAAGAGCAGAATCTACGATGTGGATAGCCGAGCTCGATCTGCTCACTACAAGCAGTTGAGTGAGAAGAAATGGCAGTATAGGGGTAAGCCTTATACTACTTCAGCTGACAAAGGGAAGCAGAAGGCTTCAGATGGGAAAAAGACAAGTGGGGGAGCAGCTCCCGCTTCTGGAAAGTGTCATAAGTGTGGCGAGCAAGGTCACCGTGCTGATGTGTGCACCAATAATGTGATAAGGTGCTATAGATGCGGTAAGAAGGGTCAACGAGCTACTGATTGCAAAGATGAAGGTCTGACCTATTTCAATTGTGGTGAGAAAGGTCATATCATTAATCAATGCCAGAAAGCGAAGAAGACCGCGACCAATGCCCAAACCAGTGGCAGGGTGTTTGCTTTGAGTGGTGCCGAAGTGCCAGAGAAGGACAACCTGATTCGAGGTACTTGTTTTATTAATAATATCGAGTTGGTTGCTATTATTGATACTGGTGCTACTCATTCTTTTATCTCGCTTGAATGTGCTAATAGATTGGGTTTGAAGTTATCTGATATGAATGGTAATATGGTAATAGAAACTCCAGCTAATGGTTCTGTTACTACTACCCTTGTGTGTTTAAGATGTCCTGTGATGATTTTTGAGAAGAGCTTTGTGATGAATTTGGTGTGCTTACCCTTGCACCAAATTGATGTGTTCTTTGGAATGAACTGGTTGGAGTTCAACAGTGTTCATATCAATTGTTATACCAAGACTGTAGAGTTTCCCGAGTTTGATGAGAGTGGGGAGTTGAGGTTCTTGTCTGCTAAGCAAGTAGACGAGCTGATGGAAGACGAAGTGTTGGTGTTTGCAATGTTTGCATCATTGCAAATTGATCGTGAAGCTGCGAGTGTGAAGTTGCCGATTGTCTGTGAATTCCCAGAAGTGTTTCCAGATGACATCAATGATTTGCCTGCAGAGCGTGAGGTAGAGTTTGCAGTGGACTTAATACTTGGTACGAGTCCAGTGTCGACGGCTCCTTATCAGATGTCAGCCTCTGAGCTAAGTGAATTGAAGAAACAACTGGAAGAATTGCTTGAGAAGAAGTTTGTTCGACCAAGTGTTTCTCCGTCAGGTGCTCCTGTGTTGTTAGTGAAGAAGAAGGATGGAAGTATGAGGTGGTAGTGTTCATTATCGGCAGCTGAATAAGGTGACTATCAAGAATAAGTATCCCATACCGAGAATCGACGATTTGATGGATCAACTAGTAGGTTCCTGTGTGTTCATAAAGATAGATTTGAGGTCGGGTTATCATCAGATCCGAGTTAAGCCTGATGATATTCCGAAGACGGCTTTCAGAACGAGATATGGACACTATGAATACACTGTGATGCCGTTTGGTGTATCTAATGCACCTGGTATATTCATGGAGTACATGAATCGGATTTACCATGAGTATTTGGATAAGTTTTTGGTGGTGTTTATCGATGATATCTTGATATATTCTAGATCCGAAGAAGAGCATGCTGAGCATTTGAGGACTGTGTTGCAAGTGTTGAAAGAGAAGAAGTTGTATGCAAAGCTGTCTAAGTGTTAATTCTGGTTGAAGAAAGTGAGTTTCCTTGGCCATGTGATTTCAAGTGGTGGTGTTGCTGTTGATCCTTCTAAGATTGATGTCGTGTTACAGTGGGAGACTCCAAAGTCTGCTACTAAGATACGAAGTTTTCTGGGATTAGCGGGTTATTACCGCAAGTTTATTGAAGGATTTTCTAAGTTGGCATTACCTTTGACTCAGTTGACTCGAAAAGGTCAAGCGTTTGTGTGGGATGTAGCCTGTGAAGAGAGTTTTGTGGAATTGAAGAAGAGATTGACTACTGCTCCAGTGTTGATTTTGCCTAATCCAAGCGAATCTTTTGTAGTGTATTGTGACGCGTCGAAGATGGGCCTTGGTGGAGTATTGATGCAGAATGGACAAGTTGTTGCGAGTTCATGAGAGGAATTATCCTACCCATGATTTGGAATTGGCCGCTGTGGTGTTTGGGTTGAAGATTTGGAGACATTATTTGTTTGGCTCGAAATTTAAAGTGTTTAGTGATCATAAGAGTCTGAAGTACTTGCTTGATCAGAAGGAATTGAATATGAGGCAGAGGAGGTGGTTAGAGCTGTTGAAGGATTTCGATTTTGATTTGAGTTATCATCCGGACAAAGCAAATGTGGTGGCTGATGCATTGAGCAGAAAGTCATTGCATATGTCGATGCTTATGGTGAAAGAGTTGGAATTAATTGAGCAATTCAGAGATTTGAGTTTGGTGTGTGAAGCGACTCTTGACAGTGTGAAGTTGGGAATGTTGAAGTTGACTAGTAGTATTCTGGAAGAAATCAGAGTGGGACAACAATCTGATTTAAAGTTGGTTGACCAATTGACTTTAATCAACCAAGGTAACAGAGGAGATTTTCGAATTGACGAGAATGGTGTAATGATGTTCAGAGACAGGGTGTGTGTCCCAGATGTCCCAGATATAAAGAAGAGCATTCTTGAAGAAGGACATCGAAGTAGGTTAAGCATTCATCCCGGTGCTACGAAGATGTACCAGGATCTGAAGAAGTTATTTTGGTGGCCAAGTATGAAGAAGGATGTTGCAGAGTTTGTTTATGCGTGTTTGACTTGCCAGAAGTCAAAAGTCAAGCATCAGAAGCCTTTAGGAATGATGCAGCCGTTGAGGATTCCAGAATGGAAATGGGATAGTATTTCCAGGGATTTTGTGGTGGGATTTCCGAAGATTGCTAAGGGAAATGATTCAATTTGGGTGATCGTGGATAGATTAACTAAGTCGGCTCATTTCTTACCGATGAAGATTAATCATTCCATGCAGAAGTTAGCCAAGATGTACATTGAGGAGATTGTGAAGTTACATGGGGTACCTTCGAGTATTGTGTCGGATAGAGATCTGAGGTTTACATCTAGATTTTGGAAGAGTTTGCAAGATGCTTTGGGTACTAAGTTGAGGATGAGTTGTGCCTACCATCCGCAGATGGACGGTCAGACAGAAAGGACTATCCAGTCTTTAGAAGATTTGCTGAGGGCTTGTGTGTTGGATCATGGAGGATCGTGGGATAGCCATTTGCCATTGATTGAGTTCACGTACAATAATAGTTTTCATGCTAGTATTGGAATGACGCCTTATGAAGCTTTGTATGGGAGAAGGTGTAGGACTCCGTTGTGTTGGTATGAGTCGGGCGAGAGTGTTGTACACGGACCTGAAATTGTGCAAGAGGTGACCGAGAAGATTAAGAAGATCCAGGAAAGTATGAAAGCTTCGCAGAGTCATCATAAGAGTTACCATGATAAGAGGAGGAAAGCACTTGAATTCCAAGAGGGAGATCATGTGTTTCTGAGAGTGATGCCAATGACTGGTGTGAGTCAAGCTTTGAAGTCTAGAAAGCTCATTCCATGTTTTGTTGGTCCATATCAGATATCGCAGAGGATATGAGAGGTAACCTATCAAATTGCTTTACCACCGTCACTTGCGAATTTGCATGACGTGTTCCATGTGTCTCAATTGAGGAAGTAAATTCCGGATCCGTCGCATGTGATTCAGATGGATGATGTACAAGTGAAGGATAATCTGACTGTGGAACATTGCCGGTGCGTGTTGATGGTCGAGAGACGAAGCAACTGCGGGGTAAAGACATAACTTTGGTGAAGGTGTTGTGGGGTGGACCAGCTGGTGAAAGTTGGACTTGGGAACGTGAAGATCAGATGAGGGAGTCGTATCCGACCCTATTCCCTTGAGGTAATTTTCGAGGGCGAAAAATCTTTAAGTGGGGGAGAGTTGTAATGCCCCAAATTTCGTAAGAATATTTAATTAATTTATTTAAATATTATATTCGTGAATTTCGGTGATTTGTGTGGATGTCGGTGATTTTATGAAGTTTTGGGTTATTTAATTAAATAATAGCATATGTTATGGAATATGATGTATTATTATTTAAATTAAATAATATTATAGGAATTAAGGGCGAAGTGGACATTTGAGGAGAATTAGTGGGGGTAAGATGGGAAGAGCACATTTAGGGGTATTTTAAGAGAGAATAGTGAAAGGAACTCATTATTCGTATTTTTCTTGAGGAAGAGGAAAAGGTGCTCTGAAGAACAAGTGAGAGGGAGGTTAGGGCATTGGAGATTTCCGGCGAAACTTCGAGAGAAGATCGAAAGAAGCAAAACTCTAAGGTATGGGGAGCATCGCTTTACAATATTTGTGATATAAAGATTAGGCATTGTAGGTAATTGGGGTTTTGTGGGAAACCTAGGAATTGAGGTTAGGGATGATGAATTGTGATGATTTACTACGTGATGATTGTTGTTATTGATGTATACATGATAGTTATAGGTTATAATAACATAATCTGTGATGATTTGAGGAAAAATCTGGGTTTTGGAGTGTGAAATCGCAGATGGGGAAATGCTGTTATCGCAGGGTTTTTCCGCAGAAATCGCGGAGCCCGCTTAGCACGGTCTAGCGCGCTTAGCGCGGTCTGAAGAAATTTCTCCTCTTCGAGGAAGTGAGTAGCGCGCTTAGCGCGGGTGGGGCGCTCTTAGTGCGACCTGGAACTGAAAATGTTATTTTTTTTATTGAATTAAAATTCATGAAAAATATCTGTCTTGTGTTATATTGATGCTGCGATGTTGCGGTGAATTTCTGCTATGTGTTGACGTGTTATATGTGATGAAAATGATGTTTTGATGATTATATGATGATGTGACGTTATTGATGCTTATTAGATGTTTGTATGTGATGTTTGATGACAAAATGATGATGTGAAGTACCATGAGTACATTGACGATTATGAGATGACGATTCATGATGCTTTGATGATTAAATGACGATGTGGATAACATGATATTTGATGAATGATGATGCACTTAATAACTTTTGTTGATGATGATGATTATGACGTTGTGCATCATGCATTCATAGCATTTAGACTTCGGTCTATTGATGATGTTAGGACTTCGGTCCAGTGACGATTTAGGACTTCGGTCCAGTGGTGGCTTCAATCCCATTGTGCGGATTGGAGTATTTTGTGACGTGCTCCCTTGTGGAGGGTTGATGGCCTAGTGTCCATTATTATGAGGATTTGGTACCACATGTATTTTATGACGTTGCATTTCATCCTTGGTGGCATTGCATAAGTGTATATGAGTGATATTGGTGATGTGATGTTTTATGTGATGTTTTATATGATGTTTAGGGTGAGAAGCTGTAGTATGTGATGAAAACAACTGTTGCCTGTTGATGTCTTTTCTTTAGATGATTTATATTGAATTGTGATTACTCACTCTGCCTGTTTGAATGTTGCCTCCATGTGGGTAACGTGCAGGTGATCAGGTTTAGCCGTGGACGTTTCGAGGACTTGAAGTTTATTTGCTTTGGTCGATTTAGAGGGTCATGCTCTTATAGTGTAACATCGGCTTGGGGTCCTTTGAGTCGAACTATGTTGTTTCTTTATTTTGGTGTTATTTGATGATGTGGTTTTATTTGAATTATTTTGACGTTTGTTGAAAACCGTTTTAATTGGAAGTTTTGAATTCCGCTGCCATATGAAGGCTTTCAATTTAATTTTGATGGAAGTCCCTTGGTGTATAGGGCAATTGTGTAGATTTGAGTTTATTGAGAAATGTGCACCCTTTGAGGTGATTATTACTCTGATATTTTGTGTATTTTGCCGTGTTTATTTGGGGGGCAGAAAAGGGTGTTACATTAGTTGTATCAGAGCAGGTCGGTCCATCCGGCCAGGTTTTTACTTGATGTCTGTCCCTGTCAGTCGACGAGTGTGTGTACACTGTCAATGTTTTAGTTCTTCTAATCTTGTTGGTGGTGTATAGGAGGGCTGGAAGAAATGATCGTGCAATTGCTGATGCGTTGGAATCGGTTGCTAATGTGGTGGCGCAGCTGAATCCAAATGGTGGAGCTCATTATGAGTTTTGAGCTTTGGGTAAGTTTCAGAGAAACAATCCACCGACTTTTGTGGGTACGCATGATCCAGCAAATGCACATAAGTGGCTGAAGGTGATCAAGAAGATTTTCCGAGTGATGGGGTGTTCTGATGAGAAACAGGTTCAGTTCGAAACGCATATGCTGGAAGAAGAGACTGAGGACTGGTGGGATAATACCCGTCAGAGACTCACTGATGTTGGTACTGTGATAACTTGGGCTGTGTTTAAGCAGGAGTTTCTGGGCAAGTATTTTCCAGAGGATGCTTGTGGCAAGAGAGAAGTAGAATTCCTTGAGCGGAAACAAGGAGATATGACTGTGGCAGAGTATGCCGCAAAGTTTGAGAAGTTGGTGAAGTTTTGTCCGCACTACAATCGTGCTGATGCGGAGATGTCTAAGTGTCTCAAGTTTGAGAATGGGCTGAGACCAGAGATTAAGCAGGGTATTGGGTATCAGCAGATCCGCAGGTATGCTGAGTTAGTTGACAAGGGCAGAATCTACGATGAGGATAGCCGAGCTCGATCTGCTCACTACAAGCAGTTGAGTGAGAAGAAATGGCAGTATAGGGGTAAGCCTTATACTACTTCAGCTGACAAAAGGAAGCAGAAGGCTTTAGATAGGAAAAAGACAAGTGGGGGAGCAGCTCCCGCTTCTGGAAAGTGTCATAAGTGGGGCGAGCAAGGTCACCGTGCTGATGTGTGCACCAATAATGTGATAAGGTGCTATAGATGCGGTAAGAAGGGTCAACGAGCTGCTGATTGCAAAGATGAAGGTCCGACCTATTTCAATTGTGGTGAGAAAGGTCATATCAGTAATCAATGCCAGAAAGCGAAGAAGACCACGACCAATGCCCAAACCAGTGGCAGGGTGTTTGCTTTGAGTGGTGCCGAAGTGCCAGAGAAGGACAACCTGATTCGAGGTACTTGTTTTATTAATAATATCGAGTTGGTTGCTATTATTGATACTGGTGCTACTCATTCTTTTATCTCGCTTGAATGTGCTAATAGATTGGGTTTGAAGTTATCTGATATGAATGGTAATATGGTAATAGAAACTCCAGCTAATGGTTCTGTTACTACTACCCTTGTGTGTTTAAGATGTCCTGTGATGATTTTTGAGAAGAGCTTTGTGATGAATTTGGTGTACTTACCCTTGCACCAAATTGATGTGATCTTTGGAATGAACTGGTTGGAGTTCAACCATGTTCATATCAATTGTTATACCAAGACTGTAGAGTTTCCCGAGTTTGATGATAGTGGGGAGTTGAGGTTCTTGTCTGCTAAGCAAGTAGGCGAGCTAATGGAAGACGAAGTGTTGGTGTTTGCAATGTTTGCATCATTACAAATTGACCGTGAAGCTGCGAGTGTGAAGTTTCCGGTTGTTTGTGAATTCCCAGAAGTGTTTCTAGTTGACATCAATGATTTGCCTCCGGAGCGTGAGGTAGAGTTTGCAGTGGAATTAATACCTGGTACGAGTCCAGTGTCGATGGCTCCTTATCGGATGTCAGCCTCTGAGCTAAGTGAATTGAAGAAACGACTGGAAGAATTGCTTGAGAAGAAGTTTGTTTGACCAAGTGTTTCTCCGTCGGGTGCTCCTTTGTTGTTAGTGAAGAAGAAGGATGGAAGTATGAGGTTGTGTGTTCATTATCGGCAGCTGAATAAGGTGACTATCAAGAATAAGTATCCGATACCGAGAATCGACGATTTGATGGATCAACTAGTAGGTTCCTGTGTGTTCATAAAGATAGATTTGATGTCGGGTTATCATCAGATCCGAGTTAAGCCTGATGATATTCCGAAGACGACTTTCAGAACGAGATATGGACACTATGAATACACTGTGATGCCGTTTGGTGTATCTAATGCACCTGGTATATTCATGGAGTACATGAATCGGATTTACCATGAGTATTTGGATAAGTTTGTGGTGGTGTTTATCGATGATATCTTGATATATTCTAGATCCGAAGAAGAGCATGCTGAGCATTTGAGGATTGTGTTGCAAGTGTTGAAAGAGAAGAAGTTGTATGCAAAGCTGTCGAAGTGTGAATTCTGGTTGAAGGAAGTGAGTTTCCTTGGCCATGTGATTTCAAGTGGTGGTGTTGCTGTTGATCCTTCTAAGATTGATGTCGTGTTACAGTGGGAGACTCCAAAGTCTGCTACTAAGATACGAAGTTTTCTGGGATTAGCGGGTTATTACCGCAAGTTTATTGAAGGATTTTCTAAGTTGGCATTACCTTTGACTCAGTTGACTCGAAAAGGTCAAGCGTTTGTGTGGGATGTAGCTTGTGAAGAGAGTTTTGTGGAATTGAAGAAGAGATTGACTACTGCTCTAGTGTTGATTTTGCCTAATCCAAGCGAATCTTTTGTGGTGTATTGTGACGCGTCGAAGATGGGCCTTGGTGGAGTATTGATGCAGAATGGACAAGTTGTTGCGAGTTCATGAGAGGAATTATCCTACCCATGATTTGGAATTGGCCGCTGTGGTGTTTGGGTTGAAGATTTGGAGACATTATTTGTTTGGCTCGAAATTTAAAGTGTTTAGTGATCATAAGAGTCTGAAGTACTTGTTTGATCAGAAGGAATTAAATATGAGGCAGAGGAGGTGGTTAGAGCTGTTGAAGGATTTCAATTTTGATTTGAGTTATCATCAGGACAAAGCAAATGTGGTGGCTGATGCATTGAGCAGAAAGTCATTGCATATGTCGATGCTTATGGTGAAAGAGTTGGAATTAATTGAGCAATTCAGAGATTTGAGTTTGGTGTGTGAAGTGACTCTTGACAGTGTGAAGTTGGGAATGTTGAAGTTGACTAGTAGTATTCTGGAAGAAATCAGAGTGAGACAACAATCTGATTTAAAGTTGGTTGACCAATTGACTTTAATCAACCAAGGTAACAAAGGAGATTTCCGAATTGACGAGAATGGTGTAATGATGTTCAGAGACAGGGTGTGTGTCCCAGATGTCCCAGATATAAAGAAGAGCATTCTTGAAGAAGGACATCGAAGTAGGTTAAGCATTCATCCCGGTGCTACGAAGATGTACCAGGATCTGAAGAAGTTGTTTTGGTGGCCAAGTATGAAGAAGGATGTTGCAGAGTTTGTTTATGCGTGTTTGACTTGCCAGAAGTCGAAAGTCAAGCATCAGAAGCCTTTAGGAATGAGGCAGCCGTTGAGGATTCCAGAAAGGAAATGGGATAGTATTTCCAGGGATTTTGTGGTGGGATTTCCGAAGATTGCTAAGGGAAATGATTCAATTTGGGTGATCGTGGATAGATTAACTAAGTCGGCTCATTTCTTACCGATGAAGATTAATCATTCCATGCAGAAGTTAGCCAAGATATACATTGAGGAGATTGTGAAGTTACATGGGGTACCTTCGAGTATTGTGTCGGATAGAGATCTGAGGTTTACATCTAGATTTTGGAAGAGTTTGCAAGATGCTTTGGGTACTAAGTTGAGGATGAGTTGTGCCTACCATCCGCAGATGGACGGTCAGACAGAAAGGACTATCCAGTCTTTAGAAGATTTGCTGAGGGCTTGTGTGTTGGATCATGGAGGATCGTGGGATAGCCATTTGCCATTGATTGAGTTCACGTACAATAATAGTTTTCATGCTAGTATTGGAATGGCGCCTTATGAAGCTTTGTATGGGAGAAGGTGTAGGACTCCGTTGTGTTGGTATGAGTCGGGCGAGAGTGTTGTACTCGAACCTGAAATTGTGCAAGAGGTGACCGAGAAGATTAAGAAGATCCAGGAAAGTATGAAAGCTTCGCAGAGTCATCATAAGAGTTACCATGATAAGAGGAGGAAAGCACTTGAATTCCAAGAGGGAGATCATGTGTTTTTGAGAGTGATGCCAATGACTGGTGTGAGTCGAGCTTTGAAGTCTAGAAAGCTCACTCCATGTTTTGTTGGTCCATATCAGATATCGCAGAGGATATGAGAGGTAACCTATCAAATTGCTTTACCACCGTCACTTGCGAATTTGCATGACGTGTTCCATGTGTCTCAATTGAGGAAGTAAATTCCGGATCCGTCGCATGTGATTCAGATGGATGATGTACAAGTGAAGGATAATCTGACTGTGGAAGCATTGCCGGTGCGTGTTGATGGTCGAGAGACGAAGCAACTGCAGGGTAAAGACATAACTTTGGTGAAGGTGTTGTGGGGTGGACCAGCTGGTGAAAGTTGGACTTGGGAACGTGAAGATCAGATGAGGGAGTCGTATCCGACCCTATTCCCTTGAGGTAATTTTCGAGGGCGAAAATTCTTTAATTGGGGGAGAGTTGTAACACCCCAAATTTCGTAAGAATATTTAATTAATTTATTTAAATATTATATTCATGAATTTCGGTGATTTGTGTGGATGTCGGTGATTTTATGAAGTTTTGGGTTATTTAATTAAATAATAGCATATGTTATGGAATATGATGTATTATTATTTAAATTAAATAATATTATAGGAATTAAGGGCGAAGTGGACATTTGAGGAGAATTAGTGGGGGTAAGATGGGAAGAGCACATTTAGGGGTATTTTAAGAGAGAATAGTGAAAGGAACTCATTATTCGTATTTTTCTTGAGGAAGAGGAAAAGGTGCTCTGAAGAACAAGTGAGAGGGAGGCTAGGGCATAGGAGATTTCCGGCGAAACTTCGAGAGAAGATCGAAAGAAGCAAAACTCTAAGGTATGGGGAGCATCGCTTTACAATATTTGTGATATAAAGATTAGGCGTTGTGGGTAATTGGGGTTTTGTGGGAAACCTAGGAATTGAGGTTAGGGATGATGAATTGTGATGATTTACTATGTGATGATTGTTGTTATTGATGTATACATGATAGTTGTAGGTTATAATAACATAATTTGTGATGATTTGAGGAAAAATCTAGGTTTTGGAGTGTGGAATCGTAGATGGGGAAGTGCTGTTATCGCAGGGTTTTTCTGCAGAAATCACAGAGCCCGCTTAGCGCGGTCTAGCGCGCTTAGCGCGGTCTGAAGAAATTTCTTCTCTTCGAGGCAGTGAGTAGCACGCTTAGCGCGGGTGGGGAGCGCTTAGCGCGACCTGGAACTGAAAATGTTATTTTTTTTTTGAATTAAAATTCATGAAAAATATCTGTCTTGTGTTATATTGATGCTGCGATGTTGCGGTGAATTTCTGCTATGTGTTGACGTGTTATATGTGATGAAAATGATGTTTTGATGATTATATGATGATTTGACATTATTGATGCTTATTAGATGTTTGTATGTGCTGTTTGATGACAAAATGATGATGTGAAGTACCATGAGTACATTGACGATTATGAGATGACGATTCATGATGCTTTGATGATTAAATGACGATGTGGATAACATGATATTTGATGAATGATGATGCACTTAATAACTTTTGTTGATGATGATGATTATGACGTTGTGCATCATGCATTCATAGCATTTAGACTTCGGTCTATTGATGATGTTAGGACTTCGGTCCAGTGACGATGATAGGACTTCAGTCCAGTGACGATTTAGGACTTCGGTCCAGTGGTGGCTTCAATCCCATTGTGCGGATTGGAGTATTTTGTGACGTGCTCCCTTGTGGAGGGTTGATGTCCTAGTGTCCATTATTATGAGGATTTGGTACCACATGTATTTTATGACGTTTCATTTCATCCTTGGTGGCATTGCATAAGTGTATATGAGTGATATTGGTGATGTGATGTTTTATGTGATGTTTTATATGATGTTTAGGGTGAGATGCTGTAGTATGTGATGAAAACAACTGTTGCCTGTTGATGTCTTTTCTTTAGATGATTTATATTGAATTGTGATTACTCACTCTGCCTGTTTGAATGTTGCCTCCATGTGGGTAACGTGCAGGTGATCAGGTTTAGCCGTGGACGTTTCGAGGACTTGAAGTTTATTTGCTTTGGTCGATTTAGAGGGTCATGCTCTTATAGTGTAACATCGGGTTGGGGTCCTTTGAGTCGAACTATGTTGTTTCTTTATTTTGGTGTTATTTGATGATGTGGTTTTATTTGAATTATTATGACGTTTGTTGAAAACCGTTTTAATTGGAAGTTTTGAATTCCGCTGCCATATGAAGGCTTTCAATTTAATTTTGATGGAAGTCCCTTGGTGTATAGGGCAATTGTGTAGATTTGAGTTTATTGAGAAATGTGCACCCTTTGAGGTGATTATTACTCTGATATTTTGTGTATTTTGCCGTGTTTATTTGGGGGGCAGAAAAGGGTGTTACATTAGTTGTATCAGAGCAGGTCGGTCCATCCGGCCAGGTTTTTACTTGATGTCTGTCCCTGTCAGTCGACGAATGTGTGTACACTATCAATGTTTTAGTTCTTCTAATCTTGTTGGTGGTGTACAGGATGGCTGGAAGAAATGATCGTGCAATTGCTGATGCGTTGGAATCGGTTGCTAATGTGGTGGCGCAGCTGAATCCAAATGGTGGAGCTCATTATGAGTTTTGAGCTTTGGGTAAGTTTCAGAGAAACAATCCACCGAATTTTGTGGGTACGCATGATCCAGCAAATGCACATAAGTGGCTGAAGGTGATCGAGAAGATTTTTCGAGTGATGGGGTGTTCTGATGAGAAACAGGTTCAGTTCGAAACGCATATGCTGGAAGAAGAGACTGAGGACTGGTGGGATAATACTCGTCAGAGACTCACTGATGTTGGTACTGTGATAACTTGGGCTGTGTTTAAGCAGGAGTTTCTGGGCAAGTATTTCCCAGAGGATGCTTGTGGCAAGAGAGAAGTAGAATTCCTTGAGCTGAAACAAGGAGATATGACTGTGGCAGAGTATGCCGCAAAGTTTGAGAAGTTGGTGAAGTTTTGTCCGCACTACAATCGTGCTGATGTGGAGATGTCTAAGTGTCTCAAGTTTGAGAATGGGTTGAGACTAGAGATTAAGCAGGGTATTGGGTATCAGCAGATCCGCAGGTATGCTGAGTTAGTTGACAAGAGCAGAATCTACGATGAGGATAGCCGAGCTCGATCTGCTCACTACAAGCAGTTGAGTGAGAAGAAATGGCAGTATAGGGGTAAGCCTTATACTACTTCAGCTGACAAAGGGAAGCAGAAGGCTTCAGATGGGAAAAAGACAAGTGGGGGAGCAGCTCCCGCTTCTGGAAAGTGTCATAAGTGTGGCGAGCAAGGTCACCGTGCTGATGTGTGCACCAATAATGTGATAAGGTGCTATAGATGCGGTAAGAAGGGTCAACGAGCTACTGATTGCAAAGATGAAGGTCTGACCTATTTCAATTGTGGTGAGAAAGGTCATATCAGTAATCAATGCCAGAAGGCGAAGAAGACCGCGACCAACGCCCAAACCAGTGGCAGGGTGTTTGCTTTGAGTGGTGCCGAAGTGCCAGAGAAGGACAACCTGATTCGAGGTACTTGTTTTATTAATAATATCGAGTTGGTTGCTATTATTGATACTGGTGCTACTCATTCTTTTATCTCGCTTGAATGTGCTAATAGATTGGGTTTGAAGTTATCTGATATGAATGGTAATATGGTAATAGAAACTCCAGCTAATGGTTCTGTTACTACTACCCTTGTGTGTTTAAGATGTCCTGTGATGATTTTTGAGAAGAGCTTTGTGATGAATTTGGTGTACTTACCCTTGCACCAAATTGATGTGATCTTTGGAATGAACTGGTTGGAGTTCAACCATGTTCATATCAATTGTTATACCAAGACTGTAGAGTTTCCCGAGTTTGATGATAGTGGGGAGTTGAGGTCCTTGTCTGCTAAGCAAGTAGGCGAGCTAATGGAAGATGAAGCGTTGGTGTTTGCAATGTTTGCATCATTGCAAATTGATCGTGAAGCTGCGAGTGTGAAGTTTCCGGTTGTTTGTGAATTACCAGAAGTGTTTCTAGATGACATCAATGATTTGCCTCCAGAGCGTGAGGTAGAGTTTGCAGTGGACTTAATACCTGGTACGAGTCCAGTGTCGATGGCTCCTTATCGGATGTCAGCCTCTGAGCTAAGTGAATTGAAGAAACAACTGGAAGAATTGCTTGAGAAGAAGTTTGTTCGACCAAGTGTTTCTCCGTCGGGTGCTCCTTTGTTGTTAGTGAAGAAGAAGGATGGAAGTATGAGGTTGTGTGTTCATTATCGGCAGCTGAATAAGGTGACTATCAAGAATAAGTATCCGATACCGAGAATCGACGATTTGATGGATCAACTAGTAGGTTCCTGTGTGTTCATAAAGATAGATTTGATGTCAGGTTATCATCAGATCCGAGTTAAGCCTGATGATATTCCGAAGACGGCTTTCCGAATGAGATATGGACACTATGAATACACTGTGATGCCGTTTGGTGTATCTAATGCACCTGGTGTGTTCATGGAGTACATGAATCGGATTTTCCATAAGTATTTGGATAAGTTTGTGGTGGTGTTTATCGATGATATCTTGATATATTCTAGATCCGAAGAAGAGCATGTTGAGCATTTGAGGACTGTGTTGCAAGTGTTGAAAGAGAAGAAGTTGTATGCAAAGTTATCGAAGTGTGAATTCTGGTTGAAGGAAGTGAGTTTCCTTGGCCATGTGATTTCAAGTGGTGGTGTTGATGTTGATCCTTCTAAGATTGATGCCGTGTTACAGTGGGAGACTCCGAAGTCTGCTACTGAGATACAAAGTTTTTTGGGATTAGCGGGTTATTACCGCAAGTTTATTGAAGGATTTTCTAAGTTGGCATTACCTTTGACTCAGTTGACTCGAAAAGGTCAAGCGTTTGTGTGGGATGTAGCTTGTGAAGATAGTTTTGTGGAATTGAAGAAGAGATTGACTACTGCTCCAGTGTTGATTTTGCCTAATCCGAGCGAATATTTTGTGGTGTATTGTGACGCGTCGAAGATGGGCCTTGGTGGAGTATTGATGCAGAATGGACAAGTTGTTGCGAGTTCATGAGAGGAATTATCCTACCCATGATTTGGAATTGGCCGCTGTGGTGTTTGTGTTGAAGATTTGGAGACATTATTTGTTTGGCTCGAAATTTAAAGTGTTTAGTGATCATAAGAGTCTGAAGTACTTGTTTGATCAGAAGGAATTGAATATGAGGTAGAGGAGGTGGTTAGAGCTGTTGAAGGATTTCGATTTTGATTTGAGTTATCATCCGGACAAAGCAAATGTAGTGGCTGATGCATTGAGCAGAAAGTCATTGCATATGTCGATGCTTATGGTGAAAGAGTTGGAATTAATTGAGCAATTCAGAGATTTGAGTTTGGTGTGTGAAGCGACTCTTGACAGTGTGAAGTTGGGAATGTTGAAGTTGACTAGTAGTATTCTGGAAGAAATCAGAGTGGGACAACAATCTGATTTAAAGTTGGTTGACCAATTGAGTTTAATCAACCAAGGTAACGGAGGAGATTTCCGAATTGACGAGAATGGTGTAATGATGTTCAGAGACAGTGTTTGTGTCCCAGATGTCCCAGATATGAAGAAGAGCATTCTTGAAGAAGGACATCGAAGTAGGTTAAGCATTCATCCCGGTGCTACAAAGATGTACCAGGATCTAAAGAAGTTGTTTTGGTGGCCAAGTATGAAAAAGGATGTTGCAGAGTTTGTTTATGCGTGTTTGACTTTCCAGAAGTCGAAAGTTGAGCATCAGAAGCCTTTAGGCATGATGCAGCCGTTGAGGATTCCAGAATGGAAATGGGATAGTATTTCCAAGGATTTTGTGGTGGGATTTCCGAAGACTGCTGAGGGAAATGATTCAATTTGGGTGATCGTGGATAGATTAACTAAGTCGGCTCATTTCTTACCGATGAAGATTAATCATTCCATGCAGAAGTTAGCCAAGATGTACATTGAGGAGATTGTGAAGTTACATGGGGTACCTTCGAGTATTGTGTCGGATAGAGATCTGAGGTTTACATCTAGATTTTGGAAGAGTTTGCAAGATGCTTTGGGTACTAAGTTGAGGATGAGTTGTGCCTACCATCCGCAGATGGACGGTCAGACAGAAAGGACTATCCAGTCTTTAGAAGATTTGCTGAGGGCTTGTGTGTTGGATCATGGAGGATCGTGGGATAGCCATTTGCCATTGATTGAGTTCACGTACAATAATAGTTTTCATGCTAGTATTGGAATGGCGCCTTATGAAGCTTTGTATGGGAGAAGGTGTAGGACTCCGTTGTGTTGGTATGAGTCGGGCGAGAGTGTTGTACTCGGACCTGAAATTGTGCAAGAGGTGACCGAGAAGATTAAGAAGATCCAGGAAAGCATGAAAGCTTCGCAGAGTCATCATAAGAGTTACCATGATAAGAGGAGGAAATCACTTGAATTCCAAGAGGGAGATCATGTGTTTCTGAGAGTGATGTCAATGACTGGTGTGAGTCGAGCTTTGAAGTCTAGAAAGCTCACTCCATGTTTTGTTGGTCCATATCAGATATCGCAGAGGATATGAGAGGTAACCTATCAAATTGCTTTACCACCGTCACTTGCGAATTTGCATGACGTGTTCCATGTGTCTCAATTGAGGAAGTAAATTTCGGATCCGTCGCATGTGATTCAGATGGATGATGTACAAGTGAAGGATAATCTGTCTGTGGAACATTGCCGGTGCGTGTTGATGGTCGAGAGACGAAGCAACTGCGGGGTAAAGACATAACTTTGGTGAAGGTGTTGTGGGGTGGACCAGCTGGTGAAATTTGGACTTGGGAACGTGAAGATCAGATGAGGGAGTCGTATCCGACCCTATTCCCTTGAGGTAATTTTCGAGGGCGAAAATTCTTTAAGTGGGGGAGAGTTGTAACGCCCCAAATTTCGTAAGAATATTTAATTAATTTATTTAAATATTATATTCGTGAATTTCGGTGATTTGTGTGGATGTCGGTGATTTTATGAAGTTTTGGGTTATTTAATTAAATAATAGCATATGTTATGGAATATGATGTATTATTATTTAAATTAAATAATATTATAGGAATTAAGGGCGAAGTGGACATTTGAGGAGAATTAGTGGGGGTAAGATGGGAAGAGCACATTTAGGGGTATTTTAAGAGAGAATAGTGAAAGGAACTCATTATTCGTATTTTTCTTGAGGAAGAGGAAAAGGTGCTCTGAAGAACAAGTGAGAGGGAGGTTAGGGCATTGGAGATTTCCGGCGAAACTTCGAGAGAAGATCGAAAGAAGCAAAACTCTAAGGTATGGGGAGCATCGCTTTACAATATTTGTGATATAAAGATTAGGCATTGTAGGTAATTGGGGTTTTGTGGGAAACCTAGGAATTGAGGTTAGGGATGATGAATTGTGATGATTTACTACGTGATGATTGTTGTTATTGATGTATACATGATAGTTATAGGTTATAATAACATAATCTGTGATGATTTGAGGAAAAATCTGGGTTTTGGAGTGTGAAGTCGCAGATGGGGAAATGCTGTTATCGTAGGGTTTTTCCGCAGAAATCGCGGAGCCCGCTTAGCACGGTCTAGCGCGCTTAGCGCGGTCTGAAGAAATTTCTCCTCTTCGAGGAAGTGAGTAGCGCGCTTAGCGCGGGTGGGGCGCGCTTAGCGCGACCTGGAACTGAAAATGTTATTTTTTTTTATTGAATTAAAATTCATGAAAAATATCTGTCTTGTGTTATATTGATGCTGCGATGTTGCGGTGAATTTCTGCTATGTGTTGACGTGTTATATGTGATGAAAATGATGTTTTGATGATTATATGATGATGTGACGTTATTGATGCTTATTAGATGTTTGTATGTGATGTTTGATGACAAAATGATGATGTGAAGTACCATGAGTACATTGACGATTATGAGATGACGATTCATGATGCTTTGATGATTAAATGACGATGTGGATAACATGATATTTGATGAATGATGATGCACTTAATAACTTTTGTTGATGATGATGATTATGATATTGTGCATCATGCATTCATAGCATTTAGACTTAAGTCTATTGATGATGTTAGGACTTCGGTCCAGTGACGATGATAGGACTTCGGTCCAGTGATGATTTAAGACTTCGGTCCAGTGGTGGATTCAATCCCATTCTGCGGATTGGAGTATTTTATGACGTGCTCCCTTGTGGAGGGTTGATGGCCTAGTGTCCATTATTATGACAATTTGGTACCACATGCATTTTATGACGTTGTATTTCATCCTTGGTGGCATTGCATAAGTGGATATGAGTGATATTGGTGATGTGATGTTTTATATGATGTTTAGGGTGAGAAGCTGTAGTATGTGATGAAAATAACTCTTGCCTGTTAATGTCTTTGCTTTATATGATTTATATTGAATTGTGATTACTCACCCTGCCTGTTTGAATGTTGCGCGCCTCCACGTGGGTAACGTGCAGGTGATCAGGTTTAGCCATGGACATTTCAAGGACTTGAAGTTTATTTGCTTTGGTCGATTTAGAGGGTCTTTCTCTGATAGTGTAACATCGGGTTGGGGTCCTTTGAGTCGAACTATGTTGTTTCTTTATTTTGGTGTTATTTGATGATGTGGTTTTATTTGAATTATTATGACGTTTGTTGAAAACCGTTTTATTTGGAAGTTTTGAATTCCGCTGCCATGTGAAGGCTTTCAATTTAATTTTGATGGAAGTCCCTTGGTGTATAGGGCAATTGTGTAGATTTGAGTTTATTGAGAAATGTGCACCCTTTGAGGTGATTATTACTCTGATATTTTGTGTATTTTGCCGTGTTTATTCGTGGGGTAGAAAAGGGTGTTACATAGAGCACAAAGTTGCAACTCCATACCACCCGCAGACAAATGGTCAAGCAGAAATGTCTAATAGAGAGGTCAAAAGAATTTTAGAGAAAACCGCGTCGAGCTCGTGGAAAGATTGGTCACAAAAATTAGATGAGGCTTTGTGGGCGTATCACACTGCTTACAAAGCTCCAATCGGTCTAACTCCTTTTCAAATGGTTTATGGCAAATCATGCCATATACCCGTTGAATTGGAGCACACGGCTTTTTGGGCTTTGAAAATGTTGAATTTTGATCCGAGTTTGGCCAGTGAAAAAAGGAAAGTTCAGTTGCATGAATTGGAAGAAATGCGTAATAACGCTTACCACTCAAGCAAGATATATAAGGAAAAAGTTAAAGGATATCATGATAAAAAGGTTTCGCAGAAGGAATTCCGGGTTGGCCAGTTAGTGCTTTTATTCAATTCCCATCTGAAATTGTTTTCGGGAAAATTAAAGTCCAAATGGTCTGGACCATTTTTTGTCAAGGATGTCAAGCACTATGGTGCAATAGTCATTGAGGACTTGAAAAAGAAAGAAAGTTGGACAGTAAATGGCCAACAGTTGAAATTATATCTTGGAGGAGAATTTGACCGAGAGAATTGTAATGTGTTTCTTGATGATCTTTGAATCATCTTGGGTCGTCGAGCTTAGCCGACGTTAAACAAGCGCTTGTTGGGAGGCACCCCAACATTGTAAGTATTTATGCTTTCATTTGTTGTTTTGATGATTTTAGTTATTTTAAGAATTGGTTTAGGATGTGGGAGCAGATGCAGAAAAAAATTTCAAAAACCTGTCATGTTCGCTGGCACGTTCGCTTTTCGAACCTGGGGCGAGCATTCGCTGCCTTGTTCGTATTGCGAACTCAGCGAGACAGGGAAAATTTTTCTACTGCCACATCATTAAAAAGGGAATTTTTATGGGTGGGCCAGACATCTGAGCCCATGACCCACCCTTTTCTGAAATTTTGAAGGGAACCATATTCCCTTGGACACTCTCACTCTCACTCTTTCACTTTCGCAAACCAAGAACAATTTCTCACGTTTTCTAAGTTCATCCCAAATTTCACCAAGTTTCCCCAAATCACTAACAAGTTCAGGTTTGAATCTCGTTTTCTTTCTTTTTGTTAATTTCTGATTAAGCATTATGGTTAGGGTAGTGGATTGAACATTAGAGATATTTTTTATTCTAGGGTTTCACCTCTGTTTTAAGGTTTGATTGATTGCATGTTGAATTTTGTGAAAACCTTAGAATAGAAATGGTATTGTAAAAGGAACTCTGATGTTGGAAGTATTGGATGCTGTTATTTTTGAAAATTATCGCAGTGTTCGCTGTCTAGTTCCCTTTGCGAACCTGGGCGAGCATTCGCCAGAAACTCGCTTTGCGAATCTGGGGTGAATGTTCGCCAGCCTTCACTTTGCGAACTTTGCTGCAAACATATCAGAATTCTGAAATTTTTTTATGTTATCTCAGTTGGAATTTTGTTTTGGCTCCCGTTTCTAATGAATTGTTTCGCTGCTGGTTGTTGTTTTTTCTGTTGATTTGTGCAGATGGGTCCAAAGACCAATCCCGCTAAGAAGCGAAAGGCCAACACTTCAAGACAAGTTCCGATTCAGTTTGATAGCGATCGCTTCAGAGGAGCCAAGCAGGCAGCAAGGTATCTAACCTTGAAGAAGAGAGCCATTTTTCCAGAAAAGAGATTTAACCTGAGTGAACATGGGAGTTATCGGTCTGTGGCACTGCACTCTTAGAAGAGAAAAATTGGGGAAGACTGATAACTCCAGTGGATAGCTATAATGTTAAGATTTTCCACGAGTTTTATGCTAATGCCCTTCTTGATGATGGGGACCAATTTGGTTGAACAACTTTTGTCGGGGGAAAAGTGGTGCGATTTGATCAGGGAACAATTAATACCATTCTTGGAAATCCTTTGCCTTTGAGAGCTAGCCAGATAGATGACTACCATAGAGACCTACACCTCGACAGAAACATTGCAGAAATGATTAGAGATCTTTTATGACCGGGTAAAACTGTAGAGCTCAACCCATCTGGGGTTGCCATTAGATACCGTCGTGAAGACATGCAACCTTTGGCACAACTTATCTTTCTTTTGGTAGTCACCAACATCATGCCATAATCGCATACATCGACCATCCCTATTCCACTTGCCCACCTTGTCCACAACATTATGAGCAATGTACAGATAGATGTAGCCCGGATTATCGCAGATGAGATAAGGGCTATTTTTTAGAGTGGTCTTGGTTCCGCTTCTCGGAAGAACGCCCCTCTTGCTTTTCCTTGCCTCATCATGACTTTGTGTGTGCATGCTGGGGTTAATCTCCCCACACGCCATCAGGTTACTATCCCTTCTGCGATCGATGACCAATATGTGGATAAGTTCTGTAAGCCTAAGGGGGCGAGGGGTGAGACATCTGGTGTTGGTGCTGATGCCGACACAAGGGGTGGCGATGGTTCTAGTTCTGGGTCACAAGGTTTCTATCCTTATCAGCAGGAGATTTGCCAGTATAACTGGGATTGGATGGCGGCTTCTCAGCGTGCCATGATGGATTTACATAACTCCATGTAGGTACTTCAACTACAAATCCGTGAACCCGCCGCGGATCATATGATGATGACGAGGGAGCAGTTCATTGCTCATGCTGGTTGGCCTGAGGCCAGGCCAGTTTTCAGAGGGGGTGCAGATGCGGCTGGTTCTGATGATGCTGATGAGGAGGAGGGTGATGGTACTGATGTTGAGGTGTCTGGTTCTGTTTCTGGTTCAGAGGATGAAGAGTTGGTGGAGGTATCCGGTTCAGAGTCCGAAGAGGACTGATTTTGCTGTTCTGATTTTGTACTTCCTTTGCGCGTCAAAGTGAAGTTTTCTTATGTTTTATGTATTATGCTTTTTATTTCAGTTTGTAGTACTGTACTTTATACACTTGTTGGATTTTGATATTTTGATGTACTTGTACCTGTATGAGGTACTTTTGACTTTGTAGGTGTTTTCACACCATTACATTATTATGATATTATGAGTATTATGTTGTTTTCAGTTAAATTTGTTTAGTTTCATTTTTATTTTAGTTTTTATTATTATTGTTGTTAAGAGTTGAATTCTTCAGTTTACGAATGTTCAACTCTTAAATTATTGGTATGCTTTTTATCGCTTTATGTTGGTATGCTTATGGAAGTTTAATATTTCCATCTTTTGGTGTTGACTTGAAGAAACTTAGGTTAGTGTTGTTGTGCATCAAAGAAGATTCTTCCAAGTTGGATGACGATGATAGTAATTTTAAGCACGATTTTGTTGGCAAGGTACATAGTTACCTAGTTCTAGAATTTAGAATGTATTAAAACTTTTTATCTTTGTACAAATGAAATGTTGTTTCTTGTTACAACTCTATTGATTGCTTGTGTCATTTAGGTCCAAAAACCACAAAAGTGAGAAACCTCCATGTTATTCTATATGCTTTGGATTGATGATGAATTTTGCTTTATACTTTTAGTTCATGCTTTATCTTGTGATTTATGTGATATTGTGGAAGCTTTAGAAATGATCAAGGCACTTGTTGATATTGAGCACAACCGTTTCCAAATAGTAATTTACCCGTGAGTAGCGAGTATTCGTTAACCCCCCTTGAGCCTAAATAGTTTAGATCTCGTTTAGTGATGAACTTTGTGTTGTACATAATTTGAAAATCAAGTTCATCATTGAATTTTTGAGAGTTTCTAAAATTTTTTCTGCTTGAACCTTGGAACTTTGTTTTATTGATTTCCTTGCCTTAAAAAGCAAGGAGCATTCACTTAAGGTTTAGTTGAAAATAAGTTGGGGAGAATGAAAAAGAAGATTGGTAAATTGCTCAAACTTTTGAAAAATTTCAAGCAAGCATGAAAAGAAAAAGAGAATGTGAATATGAATGTGAAAAAATAGAAAAGGATGTTTGCTTGAATGAGAAAAATAGAAACCAATAATTGTGCATGAGGAAGTTTGAGAAGGTTTGTGATAAAGGTGTAAAAATTGGTGAATGAAGTTGAGATGTGTGTGAATACCTTGTATAGTGAATGTTCTTTTGCGTTGGAAACTTTGATTCAATGGCCTTTAGAAATATCCCCTTTGTTGTTAACCCGACCAAGCTACAACCTTAAAAGCCCTTAGTGATCTCTCGCTTCCATGATTTCTTATGTGATCGATTAGATATTGTATGAATTGCTTTGTATTTGTATCATTTGTCATTTGAGTGAAATTGCCCCACGGTTGCAAACGCGTTAATTTCCTTCAATCCTTTTTCGAAGAGGAGTGTTAGAGTGATATGAGCATGATGGTTTAGTTGTCTCTTGAAACATTGTCTGAGATTTGTTTAAGAGTCAAGTTCTTTTGCATTGTCGATTCTAGGATTGTGTAATTGTTGCTTTGTTACAATTGTTGTTTATTTGATTCGTTTATCTTGTCTTGGTAGAATTAAATGCTCGAGCAAATCCTCTTGTTTTCAAAGAGAGGCATACTTTGCTTGAGGACAAACAAAGAGTTAGTTGGGGAGAGTTCGTTAGATGTCAAACATGCTATATAATTGTATTTGATACTTGGCATTTTTCAACACTTTCATGTTTTAATTGTGGATTTTAGTAATGAATTGTTGTTGTTCTTCAAATATTGTATATATACCTTTGGTGCTTGTAATGCGTGTGCTATTGTGCAGGAAAGTGCACTAATTGATCAAAGAAAGAAGACACAAAGAATTGATGCAAGCTTCCAAAGAACAGAGGAAAACTTCAAGAAGTTCTTTTTGTGAACTAGCTAGCGAAGGTTCGCTTTGCGAACAACTAGCGAGGTCTCTAGCGAAGGGTCCCAGAATATGGCAGTAGGAAAAGGGACTAAAGTTCACTTTGCAAACTCCCAACGAATGTTCGCTGCTTCACTCGCTTTGCAAGCACCCTGGCAAAGAACCCTTGGATATGGAAGAAGCAAAAGGACCCAAAATTCGCTTTGCGAATGTTTTGGCGAATAGTTTGCTTTGCGAATGAAACGTTCGCATTGCAAACTTATGCAGACAAACAAGGGAGGTTTAGTTATCAGAGGGCACTTCAGGTGCCATTTTCTTCATTCGCTAGGCGAATGGATCATTCGCAGTGCGAATGCATCAGTTTCCAAGTGTATTATTAATATATTTTTACATTTTCTTGGGATCATAACTTCACCTTTTCACACCAAAACATAATTTTCTGAGTTTTCTTCATAAAAGAGAGATTTTTCACATAGAGAAGCTGGATTTGCATCCAATCTCGATTCTTCAATGCGGATGTTTTTTCATCTCCTCATGAAACTTGTGAAGCAAGCTACCATGACTATGTGTAGCTAAACACATCCTTGTGTCAATATTAGTGGTAGGTAATGCATCATTTTGCATGTATTGATCTTGGTTGTAAGTTTGTGAACTTTTATTGATGATAAATATAGAAGAAAAACTCTGTTTACATGGTTTATATTTTGTTTAATTCATGTTCGAGAGAAATGTATTAAACTTGACCTAAGTTTCAATCCATCAATAATCATAAGGCTAGAGATAATTTTGAAAGTTGATGTTCATAAATATTGAAAATGAAAGTTATCATATTGGTAGTTTGAGTGAGAGATCATCAAAGGATCAATATGATAAATCTCACAACAAGTGTTCGAGAGAAACTTTTTGAGAGGAGATATGGTTATATTTGTTGTTAACGAGTTCACACGCTTTATCGAGTTGATACGTACGAAACGGATTATTGAACACTAATCTTGGCATGTTTTTACAAATCTTTAAAACCAAATCTTTTTACCGTTGAATTCTAAATTTTATGCAAACAATTCGAAGCAAAAAACCAAACCCTTTGTTACTCTAAAGATTGAAACGCTTTTGACCATCGAACAACAACAATATACGTTCAATCCCCGTGGATACGATAAAACACCCCCGAAATACTTTTCAACACACACACAAGATACATTTTTTATCCTAAAAAATATAAGACAGATGAACATAGGATCAGATGTCGGTATTTTAATATATACGCGTGTTTCTTGATATTCTTCTTTAGCATTTGATTCTTTTAAGCCAATCATCACAAAATTTTCTCTTTTTTATTTGATTCAAACTTTCTTTTTCATTTATGATGTTCATGATTTAAATTTAGTTCCATTTGTCATCATCAAAACCAATTATACTTGTTTAGCATATAAAACTTTACCCTCTCCCCTTTGATGATGACAACACATCTCTCAGAGAGATGGATAAAAAGAGAAGTTAATAAGAAAGGAAGATTAAATTTTTAACTCCCATTATCAGATATATCATGTATACTCACCCTAAGAGTATACTTCCCCTTTTAGCATTATAGAAATTTAGGGAAAATAAAAAACAGATAGATAGGAGAAACACATAGAACATAATGGAATAATAGCTGAAAGAACAACATGCTCATAGATGAAAGAAGACCCAAACTCCATCCATATTCTATATCTTCATCAGATTCAGACATGGCTAAATAATCATTGATTTTTTAATATCACATACTTCCCATTCAACATTGAATCCAACATGCACCAAAATACATTTTTATTCTCTCTTTCCATATATCAAACATTTCACCATTATACGTTGAAGGTGTATTAATGAAAAATCACTTATTAAAAGCAGAAGTATTTAAAGTCATCATACTACCTCCTAAGATGATTTGTGTTATAACATGAGTTAGCCTCTGATGACACTTGTTGACCAAGTGACTCTAAACACAAGAGAGAGGGGAGGGGTGTTAGGGGTGAATTGTGTTGATTAAAATCAAAACCAATTTATAATTTTTTAATTTAAAATAATGGTTTATATTTTGATAATCACACAAAGATAAGACGTAAAAAATAAGAAAGAAGATGAAGATGAATAGAGATACATAGTGGAAATAACATAAAAAAAAAAAGAGAATGCACTAGATATTTATACATATTTGGCCTAATCACTTGGCCCACTTCTGTCCCCAAGATTTTTCTCTTGAGAGTTCCACTAAACACACTTGGGTGGATGTATTAACTGTGACATTGTATTTCTATAAAATAAATGTACAAATTACCTAGTGAAATATTTTCCTCTCTTCCTTCAAATTTTTCTTTCTAAGAAATATAGACCAAGGACAAGTTTTAGAGGGAAAGAAAAATGTTGTGATACTCGTTCTTTATCCTAGGGCACAAACATTATTATCCTAGCTTTTAATGGCTATGAAGAATATCAAGTGTGTTCATGTTCGAGATATTGCATCCTTATACATAAACTCTGATATGATCAACAGGTTTCGTCAGGGCATCGAGTTTTCCTGTATAGGGCGTGAAGAGGACGTGATCTTGGAACCTTGTTCAGAAATGGAGAGCTAATATGAAAACCAATGGAAAGCTATTTTCCCTTTATTTTTATGTTTATATACCTTTCATCCATGAGCTGGGAGTTCTGATCCCTTTTACTTCCTTTAAGGCAAACTTTTTGACGATTTATAAAGTCGCCCCTTCCTAGATCCCCGATTTTTTGTAAAAGATATGACTAGAATTTTGCTTGACAAGAAGAGAGAAATTTTAATTTGGATGCAATCCACGTAATATTTGGGGAGCTTGCCCCCACCTTTTCCCAAGGATTTTGTTTATTAATGGTGGAATGCAATAATGTGAGACATCCCAGGCTGGTGAAGCACACCCTTCCAAGAATTAAAGGCGGGAGGATGGCCCTTAGGGAGATCTTCTTGTAACAAGCGAGGGAGAAAAATAATATTGGGGATGTGCTCCTCCTTATCTTTCACTGTGGAGTACTACTACTTTCAACTCCGTGGAGTTCTCCAAACGTCATCTCGCCCTTTCGGAGATTTTTTATGGTGATTACTAGTCACTCCTTCATAAACGTTCCTCCCATTTAGCGAACCTCCTATAAGTCCAAATACTTTTGTGTCTTTTAGTAGGGAAAGCCCATAGAGAGAAACACTCCTATACTATTCGAGAGTTATAGTCCAAGATGAACCTTGTTACCAAAAGCATTTAAGAATGTTAGAAGGTTGTAACACCACTAAGGGAGAAGTGAGATGCTATGAGGGAACGAGCCAGGGAAGCAGCAACCCCGAAACTTTCCCAATTTGAGGAAGTGAAGAATCTAAAGTAATAACTCAAGGAAGCTCTTAGCTCAAAAGAAAGTTTGGAGGGGAAGGCTTCGTCCCTTAAGGTTGAAGTTGTGGCTACCTTTGCCCAATATTTTAAAAGAGCGAGAAAACCTTCTTTTATTCAAATATGGATTTAAGTCAAATGAACCTATTCTAGGTGGTTCTTGATGGCCGGCTGGTGGATGACAAGTAACTCTTAATATTTTGGTCTTCTTGTAATACTACTTTTTTGTAATATTTAAGTTGCTTACTCTTTATTGAATGTTACCCTTATTCACCCGATCCCTCTCTACGATTACGTTGCTTCCTGATGCTTTGGAGACATAGATCCTTCATGAGAATCCCTCTTTATAAGTTCCTTCAAGGGAAACAGGGACCCCTCTAGTGCTTTGATTGCTTCTAAGGTTGGAAATGATCCTTTGTGAGGATCCAACGCTTTAATTTCCCCCAAGGGCGACAAAGATCCTTCACGAGGATCCAGAGTTTTAATTTCCTCTAAGGGAGGCAAGGATCCTTCACGAGGATGTAGTGCTTTAATTGCCTCTAAGTGCAGCAATGATCCTTGGCTAGGATCCATCGCTTTAGCTACCACTAAAGGCGGAAATGATCCTTCGTGAGAATCCAACGTTTTAGTCGCCCCTAAAGGCGTATAGGAACCATCGTGAGAATCCAATACTTTAATTGCCTCTAGGGGCGACAAGGATCCTTTGTGAGGATCCAATATTTTAATTGCCCCTAAAGGCAGTAATGATCCATCTTAAGGATCTAGCATTTTAATTGCCTCTAAGGGTGGTAAGGATCATTCATGAGGATCCAACGGATTAATTTCCTCTAAGAGCGTCAATGATCCTTCGTGAGGATCTAAAGTTTTAATTTCCCCTAAAGGTGGTCATGATCCTTCATGAGGATCTAGTCCTTTAATTTACCCTAAGGGCAACAAGGATCCTTCATAAGGATCCAACGTTTTAGTTGTCTCTAAGGGTGGAAAAAATAATTCCTAAGGATCCAACATTTTAATTTCCTCTAAGGAAGGTAAGGACCCTTCTTAAGGATCCAGCGTTTTAATTTTATCTAAGGACGGAAATGATCTTTCTTAAGGATATAGATTTATGATTGCTTGTAAGGGAAATCTTCTCTCAAACCTTTAAGTTTCCTGCTGGAGTGAATAGTAATGCAGATTCATAAGAATAATAAAGTGAGGCGCCTCATTAAAAACCCTTGATCCGCGTCAAGTATTAGGAAAAAAGTGCACCCCCATAAAAACAACATGTCCTTACAACCGGCAGAGATATAATGCTTGCTTAATCACACAACAACAAATAAATAGCGGTAAAAAAAATAATTTTGGTAAAGTAAATGGTACTACCAGACCTTCCTTCTGGAATTTTAATCTTCAATCTCCTCGCCAATCTAAGGGGAGCCTCTTCGCCCCTGCGAGCTTCTCCTGGTGGCCTTATTTCTAAGCCAACCTTCCTTGTGTTTTCTCCCAGGTTTCTGACCTTCTTAAGCTTGAGAATATTTTCACAACACTTCCTAGAAATTTCATGATCTCCGTATATAACTCCTACCCGCCCGACTGAGAGCAGATATTTCATGCACAAATACAAAGTTGGAAATGCGGCGCCTAACTGATTAAAAGTTGGACGCCCTATAATCATATTATAAGAAGAGGGGGCGTCAATTACCAGATACATGACCTTAATATCTTTGGCTTGTTTGTGCACTCCAAAGGTTGTCTTTACATTATGCACCATTTCACTTGCACCTAATCCCCGAAGAATCCAACTAGCAATCTGTTAAAGGGTTTTAAATCATTTGGGTCGAGGTGAAGCCTCTCAAATGGATCCTAGTAGAGGATATCAATGAAACTACCTTGGTATAAGAGAACTGTTTTGATATCCCATTTATCACACCCAACTGTGATGACTAAAAGATCATCATTGGGCGGTTGGATCTCGACGACATATTTCTCGAAGAAGGAGATTTTGATTTATGGTGTTTTTGTCTCGCCTTCATATGACTCCTTAGAGAGATCTTCTATATTTAGTACTTGGCGGGCATTCCTACTGCGGGCAAAGTTGGTCTCCCCGCCTCCAACAAAACCTCCCACGATGTACTGAGCGTATGACGTACGACTTTGTTATCATCTTCGGTGGGTGCCTATTTTCCTTTTCTTGAATTAGGGCTCCATGTGTATTCTCTCCTGCTGGAGTTAAATCCTCCTGACTATCAAGAAGAGTCTCCCTTCACATGCTTCTTGAGATGTCTGTACTCTATCAGCCTCTCGATTTTCTCTATAAGTTGATAAAAGTCCTCAGTGTGATGTTCTTAAACTTTATGTAATTTTCACCACTTGCCTGGTTTTGGCCCTATAGTATCTGCTTTAAGGGCCTGAGGAGCAGAGGTGTCGTGAATATGGAGAGCTTCACACTAGATTTTCTCCCAGTGCATGTTTAAAGGCGTGAAGCTCTCTGTCGCCTTGCCTACTCGCTTGAATGCATTTTTATCTTTAAGAAGAGAGGTATAATTATACTTCGTCTAGTGATGTGTGCCTTTGGGGCCAGTAACACAAGCTTTAATGTCTCGCACCTTACTCCTAGTGTTTCCCTCATCGCCTACTATGTCGCACTCCACCTTGGTGACCACTTCTGCCAAAGAATAGGCTGACTTCTGGGCGACATATTCGTTAAAGTGTCCCGCCTTGAGACCGTTTTGAAATACCACTACGAACATCTCTTGGTTCAGGGGTACGACCCTTATGGTGGATTTGTTGAAGCATATGAGATAGTCCCGCAACGACTTTAAAGGGGCCCTTTCATACGTTGAGCTCGGAAAATGGTGAGCTCGAAAAAGTCGCAACTCCGCATGTATATCTCTTGAGACTATTCCATTGTATCAACTTTCATTGGTTGTCTGCTCCGTGGCAGACTCCTTTCATACTTGCTTTAGTAAAACTCAAACTCAACAAACAAACAATTGTTTCATCAGATGGAATTCTCCCAACTTCTCATGCATTATTATTAATGTTGATGGAACTTGTAATGACACACCAACTCAAACTGGCTTTGACACCTCATAAGGGATTTAGCAATGTGGCTTCTCTTGTTTCTTACCAAACTTTACAAATATCCTTCAAGCAGAATTTTGTGCCATTCACAAATGACTTCTACTCGCCAAAGGTATGTGACATACTACAAAGACTCTTTGCTCAATATTAGCCTCATCGAAAACCCCTTGAATAAGTATCATAAAAATTCAATGTTGATCCAAAACATTAAAATTATCTCAAGTGAAAATAACATGTAGAGTTATCCACACCATGCGTAAAAGCAATCAAAATGTTAATTTCATGGCTAAGTTCCGTACATCTGTTAATGTTGATCTTTTGATTTACATTTCTCCGAGAATGAGTTACATCCTTACGGTGCGGTGCAGAATTTTTTTTTTTCAAAGATTTAGTTGTTAGCTTCGTAAAAAAAAAATACATACAAGACATCCTTTCAAATTATAATTCAATTGTAAAGCAAACATATCCCAAATTACAAATTTATCCTACCGATAAAACAATAGTGTTTCTTTTTTATAATACCGTCTAATATTTTGTTATTCTTTTTCTTTAACTTTTTTTACTTTCTTAATTCATATGCTTAATTATATATATTTTAATAAACTAATCTATAATTTCTCATATTGAATTAATTATGTTTATTAATTTATGTGAAATGATCCAACATTTATAACATAAAATAGAAGGATATTGCGTGAGTTATATGATTTTTAAGAACATTAGATTCTTTGATTGAATTTACATCAACAATCCTGCGGCGAGCATAGACATTCAGGTTTTGTACGATCAAAAAATGTATATCACCATTATCATTAAAATCGAAGCCAGTGATGCATATTCAGACATGTTTTCCTCTTCGTGCTATTTTGTTCTAAAATAGGCATAGTAAACGACAATCCAGCACAGGCTAGATGATGCAATGCAATCCATCTCTATTAGTTGCTATTGTTGTGGTTCTACACTCTCACTTGCCATGTCGTCATGATATCAGTTCATTCATTCACATAAATGTTTTTTCTCTCTCTTTTTGACTTTATTTAATAATTCCACAGGATATTAGTATAGGTTTTGACTGGACTTTCAACAATAAAAAGGTTTTGACTCGAGGAAAACTTACCTATTTACTCCTTTCATTTTAAAATTACCTCGTTTAAAGTTTTTGTAGACAAATTAAAAAATATAATGATTTTATGTAAATTTTTACTAAATTAATTTCATTAATATATTAAAAGTACCGTAAAGAGTAATAATTGAAATATATATCTGAAAAAAATAACAACTATTACTATATTAAAAATTGAGAATGACACTTTTGAAATAAAATATATTTATTAAAAGAATAGTCATTTTAAAATAGAGAAAGTAAGAATTTGTTTGATTTAATTTTTAAAAACTGTTTATTTAGTTTTTAAAAATAGAAAAATAAAAAACTTGTTTGAAAAGCTTCTTCTTAAAAACAGTTTTATAAAACTATTTTCAATTTTTCAGTTTTTAAAACTTAAAATCCAAAACAAGATAAAGATGTTTTGCTTTTCAAGTTTAAGTTTTACTTCTTTGAATCAAAACACAAAAAACACAGAGAAAAATGTCATTTTTCGTTAATGGCACAACTATAAATATAAAAATCTAATTATCTATTTTCACATAAGACTTGTGGGTTGCATGCATATCACCTTATAAATCATGCTTGCAGTTCCTATTTTATACTATCCTCCATTTTATTTTGCTCTCAACCATTGATTGCTCTACATATATAATAATATAATAGGATATATGATTTAAATATAAACAATATATATTATACATTAACTTGAATAATAATTTATGTATTTGACATATATTTTTATATTTATTCTTTTATAATCCACAGCATATTAAGTAATTAAATCAAATTAAGTATTAAATTAATTGGTTATATAATATATTTAATTTACATTCAATTACAACATAAATATTTTTTTATAATGATAATCAATCAAAACCATTAAACTATTAACGACGTTTTATTATATAAAAAACACTTTTACTTAGAAACAAATTTTTATTTTACTGTAGTTTACAAATAAATTTTTTATTAATTTGTGACAATATTGTATATCTAATTATAAGTATTTGAAAATTCAATATTAATTATAACAAAAGTGTTTATTATTTAAAATAATAAATTTAAAATTTGATTATAAAAAAGATTGTTCGATAATCAATTTGGTTATATGTATGAAATTTCAATCATGGAAGCGTTCTACCTACTATGACGTGTGATAAAACAATATTGGATGGCCAAACAAGACCAACACTTAATTTTCATTGATTTGGAAAAGGCGTGTGCTAGAGTGTTTATAGAGATTTTGTGGAAAACCCTAAAGAAGAAAGGGGTTAAGATTGCATATGCATATATTTCATTTGCTTATCTCTAAAACAATTTTAAAAAAATGGAATTGTCAACAAGGCAAAGTTAAAGAGCACCTTAGCCACATATTACACCCACGACATCACCTCAAGGGTATCAACCTGAAATTTTGCATTTTGATGTTATGGATTCTAACCTACGTGCCTATTTTACATAGAGTTGGAACGTTAATGATGGATGTCATACACCGATGGTTTCACTAAATGACTCTTTAAACATATTACAAATGCAGATACAAGATCCAGTCTCCCCATCATATAGTGCCTACTTAGGAGGAATTTATCGCTCATATGATTGGTCTAAGGGAAAACCTTTTTATACATAAGGGACAGGTCCTAGTGGGAATGCACCAAGTGTGGTGGTCAGAGTTTGTCTGCGGAACTGAGAAGCCATGTACGATGATGTTTTGTGATGGTTTAGCCGATATACTCATGTGAGGTGATAGACTCTGCATAAGCTTGATGCTTTAGGGTAAGCATATGTGAGGTGTCATTTGTATCTGTTATCTGTCCTTAATATCGTTGGGGGAGACGTAATTAAAGAGGCTCTTGTCCTAGGGTTTTCTTGGGAAGGATCGACCCACCTAGTCAATGGTGAACCATTAAATCCTTATTTCCAATGAGGACGTGGTTCAGTTATTGACTCTAACATCTCTCTGCCCCAGAAATCTTTTATCCCATGTTTCATATGAGTGGGTGATAGGGAGGCTTTGATGGGAGAGGCGATACATGATCACCGCCACTTCTTTGGGCGTCCTATAATCACCGCCCTAGTCAGGTCCTCTCTCTCTCTCTCTCTCTCTATATATATATATATATATATATATATATGAATTTCCATTAATCTTGCTATTATTTTATATGTATGATGCCATGGATATGATCAAGGTATTGTTTTTATATTGAGTAAAAAAACATTTGGCCAAATAAAGCCTACATAGTGAAGAAATTATCCTTTAATGAATGCCTTTGAGCCAAAAATGTAAAAAAGAAATATTATTTTAAAAAAATTATAACCCTTATCCCATGAGAAGAAAAAAATATTCTTACTTTGGTGTGAAAGGATTTGTTAAAGAAAAAAGTCAAGTATGTTAAAAATTGGTGATTAAAAGAAAAAGAATGATACTTTGAAAAAAAAGACAACAAAAAACAAAAGAAAACGAAAAAGAAAGAAACAACGTGTCAATTATTTATCTTAATCATAGTATTATATATATATATATATATATTTTTTTTTTTTGATGATTATCTTTGTTTTTAACTTATAACTTGTTTGAATGCTTTTGAACTCCCGTTGTAAAGATTTCATCTATTAAATGTTAAATTTTGGACACAGATTTAGATTTAACATTCAAAAATACTGTGAAACCTAATGTTTTGTATTGGTTAACCAATTAAGAAAAAATCTATTAAGCATTATGATTAAGTTCACGTTGTTGTTTAGACACACTACTACAAAACGCGTAAACAACAATGTCAAGGTCACCACGGTTCTTCCCTACACCGTGGTCACATCTCTAAACTAAGGCGCTATCATATTATTTTTGTTTTTTGATTAAAAACTATTTGTATATAACAACGGTTGAGGAGCCAACCGTGGTGATACCATCAAGCTTTCATGGGTTCAAACCTCAGCGCCCTCATATATATTATTCCTTTAATGTTAAAGCGTGCCTTTTATTTTTTATTTATTTTTAAATAAAAAACTTAAAAGGTTATTACTACGGTTGGTGAGTTCCACCGTTGTGATATATTTTGTTTTTTATTTAAAATTTTTAATTGTAAATTAAACTCTGGCGCTTCTTTAAGAAATTTCATTACGAAAATAATATATCATAACGGTTGCTGGTATTGGCCGTGGTGGTAGCTTTATAATATTATACACTCCTAGTTAGCTTGTCTCTTCAGTATCCTTTTTTACATTGAAAATAGAAACTAGACGAAACAATACCCGATTTTAACCATAAACCCTAACGTTCAATACTGTGAAACAATACACGATTTCAACCAAAACACCACCGTTCACCCTAACTTGTCTCTCTAGTATCCATTCTTCACTGTGTATTTATCATTTACGTTATCATCGTCAAGGAGGTTGACAAGACCATCACGATCGTGACGTCGAGAAGGAAGAGTACACCAACCAAGTTGTCACCGTCGAGAAGGAAGAGTACACCAACCAAGTTGTCACCGTCGAGAAGGAAGACAACAACAATACCGTTGTTGCCGTAAGGAATGAAGACAACACCAACATCATTTACTTAGTCATCACGTTTAGGGTACGTAAAATATTTTCCCCATGCATCTACAGTAAACTTCATTTGCCATTGTTGTGGTTATTGTTGTTTATGTTGTGGTTGTTGTTTATCTTCTTGTTGTTCATGTTGTTGTTGTTATTTTTGAACATAAATGTCGACCTTGTCGAGTTCTACATCAGATACTAGCGAAAAAACTCAAACAAATGAGAGTTGTACGAATGAAACTCAAACAAATGATACTCAATCGAAAAGATCACAAAGAGGTGTCACAATGATGCCCAATTCACATCAGTCCGCAACTCATCAGGTGAAAAAAATTCCGATCGAGTTTGATTCGTTCTACAGAGTAGTGGATTATGAATATTACTCTACTTTTAAGAGTTATGTTGCGTTCCTTGCACATAGCAAAGTTAATATATTGATAGATGATTGGAAACAAGTGGATGATAAAGTCAAAGAAAGCATATGGACAGATGTTAAGGTGTTACTTACTATAATTTTCATATATTCGATATCACTACCTATAATTTATAATACATACTTATATATTGATTTAAATGTAGCTGAATTTTGAGTTTACCGGTGACTCAAAGTTGAAAAAAAAGTCGATAACTTATGTCGGTACTCGTTGGAGGGGATTTAAGTCACAACTCATGGCTGACTACATTAGGAAGCCTAAGAGCGGTCTTGCTCGTCCATGGATTTGATATAGTTTTATATTGAAGAAGCAATGGAACAAGTTTGTGAAGATACGTCGTTCTAAGGAATTCAAGGTTAGTACTAGTCTTATGTAACCGATAATGTTATGCTAATGAGTTATAGATACTAATCATATATATTTTTCACTATGTTAATAATAGGTTAAAAGCGAAGTAGGAGTACAAAACAAGGCAAAGAACATGTACCCCCATAGATTGTCTCGTGGGGGTTACAGGAAACTTGAGAAAAGAATCATGCTTGAAAAACAACCAGAAACAGGAGATTATCGCATCCCATCTCTACCGTCAAGACATGAGAAATGGAAGTGGACTCGATTAAGACCAAATGGAGAGTACACCTCTGAGGCATCAAGAGTAGTTGCTGAAAAAATTGTAAGTATGATTTGTTTTGCTTATGTTATTTGTTATTTAAATGCGTTGGTAACAATATATGTAAGTTACTCATGTTGTGTAGGATAAGTTGGTTGAGACGGACCGTGAAGGCACATTTGTTCCAGAAGCACGACATGACATATTAGTAGAAGCTATCGGAACAGATGAGCATGGTGGGTGTGTCGGTGGTGTTGGAGAAGGTGTCAGCTTGAGGTCATTCTTTGGGTCTAAAAAAAAGTACCGAAAGCCCGAAATTTAATGCATAAAGACAAAAGATTGAGAATGTTGAGAAGCAATTAGAAGAACAAAGGAGGATGTTAGAAGGGGAGAGGGAAAAAAGGGAGAAAGATATGGAAAGGTTTCAAGAGTTATATTCGGTATGTGTTTTACTTGAGATGTTAGTGTTTTATCGGAAATGTATGATATATATTGTGCTTATTTTTGTTTTATGTTCTAATTGAATGTCATGATGTAGAGATTAAGTGAAAACCTTGAACAACGTACAAATGAAGATCATCGTTATGTTGATAGTGATGATGATGATGATCAAACTCCAAGTAGAAGTGTTGTACGTCGTGCTTCTACAAAAAGAAGTAATTGTTCAGCCCCTCCCCCCTCAAGATAACCGCAATGAGATAATGGACCCTAACGCAAATGAAATCAACATGCTATACTTGAACGTTGTGGTGATAAATGATACGCAACCTCTCCCGCTAGAACATTGTCCATGTTTGGAGTTATTCTATTACAGTCCTGATGATGTAAGGGATTTTCTCGGTGGATATAAGTGGTTAGACGTAGGGATATTACAAGTTTGGTTCATGTAAGTATATTGTTGAATATACATGTGATTATAAAATATTATCATTTTTTGCATTTCCTCCCTTAATTTATTCATTTTCTTTAACCATTTAGGTACATTTACCGTGTTTGTATAAAGTTAAATAAATAGAGTATTTATGAAATTTTGGATCCTCTTTTTATTCGATGGGCATTTAATCAACCAAAAGATATTCGAGAGTACTTGAAAAAACGGTTAAATGAGGTAGAAAAAGAATGTTAGTTAGCACCATTTCTCTGTTCGTAAGTATTTTTTTTTAATTGATGTTTATGTATTCTATATTTAGTTTTGTTTTAGCAAATACTAATAATATATATGCTCGTGTTTATTCAGTGGTCATTGGCAATTGATCATCATATCATTTAAGACAAATACGATAACTGTACTGTGTTCCTTGAATGATCCACTCGAAAAGAAAATGAAAGAGATTATTAATTTGTAAGTGTATGTTTAATCCATTTTCTTTGACATTGTAATTAGTTTATCATGTAATATGTTTAATTCATTTTCAATGTACAGTGTTGTGGAGCAAGTGAATATGATGAACAATGTTAGAAGAAAGCCCTCATGGATCTTTCCTAAAGTAAGTGACTCGATTATATGTTTCTTTCATTTACATTCATGTGTGGTTATATTCATGTAATTATTATTTAAATTTGTAGACAAGGAGACAACCCGGGACTTATGAGTGTGGGTATTATGTCATGAAACACATGTAAAACATTGTCCTTGCCGACATTGTTGATTCATGGGATAAGGTATATATGTCATAAAATGTTTACATATATTAATATATAGGTTGACTATTGAATTATTATCATGCATGATATTCAATTTTTTGCTCTTTCTTATGTAGATGTTTAACGACGAAACCCCATTCCCCGTTGAGGACTTTGTAGATCTTCGTAAATGTTGGGCGTATATCCACAATGTGCTTAAGGGTCCTGCTGATTGATTTATTGAGATGTACTAATGACTTATTTTCTGTATTGATGATGTGAATATTACTTTTGACTTAAACATAATGTGTTTGATGTATATATTAATTTTGGTTTTTGATGCAAAATGTTAGATGTTTTTATGCTCTTTATGCATGGTTAACAAAAATACAGGTTGTTGTAAATTCTGTGATATGGTTATAATAGTTACAGGATAATAAAATTGGAAGAATTTGAAAAACAGAGAATTGTATATTTAAAGCAGAGGAAGTTTTGACAGCGATTATAAAACCTAACCGTGGTTGTATATTGAAGGTTGACCAGAATAATATAAATTACAAAAGGTTGATGCTGAGAATTGAACCTGAAACCTTTAGTCCTATCACAACGGTTGGGTTAACTAACCGTTGTGATATGGTGCGCGCTTTCTAGAATACAACAACGGTACCAGGACCGTGATTGTAAGTACATTATATACAACCACATGCTACATAACAACGCCTGGTCCCGCGTGGTTATATATCTTTCCCAATCGTTGTTAAATGCCTTTTCCGTAGTAGTGACATAAACAACAGACACATAGTGATAGGTTATAATATTAAATGATGACTATATATATATATATGGTTCATATCTTATGAGAATGACATTTTTATGTAAGAACGTGAGAATGAATCTGAATCATTAGATTTTAAAATAAATGGTGGAGATTATGTGTGGTTTTTGTTTTTCTCTCTCCTCCATTATTAAAATAAATGATGGAGGAGAGAGAAAAAAAACTGACACATAATCTCCACCATTTATTTTAAAAACTAATGGTTCAGATTTATTATCATGTTCTCATATAAAAATGTCATTCTTATATGATACGTTCCCTATATATATATATATATATATATATATATATATATATATATATATATATATATATATATAATTGATCACTAGGACACATAAGGATAAAATAATGAAATCTAACTACAACAATCTCAATTTCATTTGTTAAAACTTATTTTTATTCACTATTACTTTAACTTAGTTATGAAACAAACAAAATTTTTAAATACTTTGCTTAAAATTATAGAAGTTATTGAACAACTTTTGAATACTGCATTAGTCCCCTGGAGTTGATAGAAATAAATATGACTTAATATCCTTTTTGGTTCTGTATGTTAATATCGGGGTTCATTTTAGTCCCTTAACTTTAAAAAATGTTCATATTGGTCCCTTAACTTTTCAAAATATCCTTCTTGTCCAGTTAGCGACGAAAAAAACTCAAAAATTGGTCACTTATTTCGTCACTTATTAGACAAATAGGACTAAAGTACTACGTTTTGAAAAATTAAGGGAGTAATATGGATCTTTTTAAAGTTAAGGAAGCAAAATAAACCACGAGATTAACATTGTAGACAAAAAAGTGTGTTAACCAACAAATATTTACTTTTGTTACTACTTAACAATTGTATATTTAATTATAAGAAATTTCTATCTCGACTTTATTTTGAATTAAAATTGTACATTTGTATATTTAAATATAAGTCATTAAAAATTTATATATTAATTAATTTTTTTTATTTTACATTAGATAATAAAAAAATTTACCAAATAGATTTTCTACTTTCTCATCTCTAAAATTGTTTTTGAAAATTAATTTACCAGATGAATATTTTTATTTTTTCATTTCTAAAACAGTTTTGAAAAGTTATGTTACCAAACAAAATTTTTAATTATTCTCTTTTTAAAAACACTTTTATAAAACATTTTTATAAAATATATTTTAAAAAGTAAAAAAGCAAAACTGATTCAAATGGAACCTAAGTGACTTGACTATTATATTTTTATTTAAATAGTTTTACTTAAAAACATTCTTTCAAGACATTCGAGCCACAAGACAAAGTTTAGAGAATTTGAGACAATTTTACATACCAAAAGACATACAAAGAAGTTGTCCGATCAACATAAATTCTCAGAAGACCTCCAAGTAAGTAATCCACTCCATTTGATTTTGATGATTTTCATTGAAAAACTTATACTTAAGTAATCTAATCCAATGCATTTTTTCACTTCAAGTTGTTATTCATACCCTCCCAACATTTGTACAAATAACTTATATTGTTCTTCAACATCTACTTTAATTTTCAATGTGCAAACTCAACTCTGAAATGAAAAAAAGCATCAAATGAGCACACTCAACCCTGAAATGAAAAAAAATCATCAAAGCAATACGAATTTTAAATATTAATAATCATACCTATTAGTCATGGTGTTACCCAAATGCACCACTCGATTGAATCATGCTTCAACAAATCTATGCCTATGAGGAGTTTGACCATGTTTCTTTCACATAATCAATCAATTGACTACAATCAACACAAGCTTGCTCAAGTTGTTTCAACCGTTGATGATAGTTCACCTCATCACTGGCCCATACAAGATCGATCCATAGTGTGTCTACCGCCTCTTGCATATCATTCACAACACATTTCTTGCATTTCGCTTGAATATTTTATTTATGTGAAATCAACAAAGCAAATTAACCGTCTTTGGAAACAACTTCAATTGTTTTCATAAAAAAAAGATCTCTATCACTCAAAGTCACTTGTGTACATAACCCTTATTTACTAAACAAGTGTTTCAGCTTATTCAATACCTAGAAAAAATTATCTACCTGCTCAGATTTTACATAGGCAAATGCAACATAAATTTTTGATTCGGTTGACGTCATACTAACAATTTCAAATAGAGGTTGTCTATATTTTTTTGTCTTGTATGTGTTGCCTATAATCAACACAATAGGAAAAATATTCAACATTTTGACTAAATTTGGATTGACCTAACAAAAAAATCTCTTAAAATATCAGAGTCATAGCAACTTAAACAAATGTTGTATATCGGTTTTAAGGCCTCTGATCATTTTTGTACCTTACTCTTATATTTATATATTTGCGTTATCTGAGTGACATTCTCAGGATCTTGCTCTTACAAGGACTAATTATATGTTTGGGTGGAACATGACACTTTGTCAAATTAACAATATATTTTCGCTCATTTTCACTTAGACGACTAACAAACATATTACCTTCAAATCTATTAGATAAAATGTAGTTGTGAAGTTCACATTTTACATAATTCTTCCATCCTAAACCATCTTAAGACAATGTTGGCCTGATTTTGAATGGACAACCACATATTTTTAATAGCACCTTGTGTTGCACTATCCACTTTCTTGTATTTTCCACCTTTATCACAATCAAATATTAATTTGTTTCTTCTCCATGTATTTCCTTTTTCGGTATTTGAACGAGTAATGACGATGACAACCACATTATGTATGATTCCAACCTTCTTAATCCACCTTATTACCTTTTCTCGTGTATCAAATTTATGTGTAGTTAAGAGTACATAAGTGATATCTACACATGTTTTTTTATCTCATATTTATAAAAGGATCTCTATATCTGTAAAACATACAATTTTTTTTAAAAAAATTCATACTGATTACTTTTAAATGAGTAATCTACAATTTCTTTTGAAATAGAATACTTTTAGCAAACTTATCCGGTGATAGCTTATAATATATGATAACTATGAAACATATTATCTGGTAAATAAAGATACATAATGGAATACTTTATTGCAAGTATCTGTTTATTGTGAAATTCGGTAAACAACCACTAGTCTCTTATTAAAGGTTACTTACAGGATCAACTAGAGAATCCTAGGACATAGTGCTAAAGACTTCACTTTATAGTTTTTGGTAGAAATGAGAAAGATTTCGACTTTGTCGAAATAATTGTGAAAAGAGTGTGACAACGTAATCTCGACAATAGCAAAGGCAAGAGTCTTGTAAAATAAAGATAAAGTAGCAATGCAGTTGAAGTAAAGATGAAAGTGACTGGGCATAAATCATAAACTAAAATGAAAACTTTGAATTTAAATTAAAATGGCGTTTCAAAATTCAAACATTCTCTCAGTGAAACTCTTTTCTCTACCGTTAGTACTTTGAGTATATGTGAGATTTTGTAATGAAATCAATTGAACACCCCGAATCCTAACACTAGAATCCCTATTTATACAAATACAAAATAATTGCTTACTAACGTTTGTTTCTTCAACTTTAACCATGTAGACTCATGTATGCACTTCGTTTCTGCATTCTCTCCATGTATCTTTCAAGATGAGACTAAGAAGTAGTTATTTATTTTGAACAAAACATCTATTCGTACCCAAATAACTACCATTTCGACGTTCCTTCTTGATGTTGTCAAAAAAACTAACTTTGAAATGTCTTCCAAAAACATTCCTTTTTCCTGAAAAATACTAAGTCCCATTTTCCTTCACTTGAGACTTCAATAATATACACGTCAGCAAACTCCTAGTTACCATTGACTTTTCCAAACCTTTGACTTGCGCTGATATTTTTGGTCTTGTCGAAAATCTTAGCTAACAAATAGCCCCCCAAAAAAGCCTTTTTCAATGAACATGAGATAGGTGCGTTTTAGGCCTTCTAAGACACTATTCAGGTAGTGGGATAACGTCATGACCATCATGACCTTTCTATTGACTGTCACCTCAAAAATTTGCATCTCCCATTAACCCATAACTTCGATCATCATGGCTCTGTCTCCGTAAGGTGGCGTGACTAGGTGTATCAGATTGTTTCGATTTCTCCTTTAAGGAGATGACACCTCTCAACAAAATTCACGCCATTTGTCAAGCACAAACTGAAGAGTCTTTTCTCGTTCATTATAAATACTGTTTCCTTCGTTTTTTTCTCTTTTTCGTCCATTGTCATCAGAACTTCTCCTCTAAAATTTCTTCTTCAAACTACCAGATAAATTTCTAAGCTCTCAACAATGGCCTCTAAAGCAAAGAACCCCAAAGCCAACAAGGAGTCTCTTCCATTAGCTAATGTGCTCTCATGTGCCAATGTCAGCGGGAATCAAGAGTATGTTCTTGAACCACCCAACAATGAAGAGAAAATTCACATCTACAAGTCTTAGGTAACCATCCCTTACTCTATTTCTAGACAAACCCATGCATTCATGGGCCCAATGCATGACCCGTCAATAGATCTTACTAAACATAGGGACTTTTTCCCATCTTATCATAGGACTAAACCCATTGTTAGCATTAAGGAACCTCTGAACTTAGAATACATGACCGCCACCTTGTGTGTACTTCATTTTGCTCATCCTACTAAGAAGCATGAGGATTACACCCCCTGACTAAACAAAATTGAGGCAAAAATGAGTGAAACTCAAAAAGCGAGAGGTATTTTTGACCTGATTCAGCTGTCGAGAACTAGCCTTGCTTATTGCCAAAACATGTTGGTCGCGTTCCTATACTTATGGAAAACACTACTAAAACCTTCCAACTTCCTTGTGGAATGGTGACACCCACCCTCTTCGACATAGCTGCCAATACTGACTCTTTCATGCTTTCACAAGGGAAATACATTCTTCATCCCTTATGGATGAGTTGTTTCTGAACTGTTAATCCAACAAGAAGCTGTCATAACATTAGAGGATGATTCTTCTAAAAACTGGAGAGATAAGTTTGAACCTATCTTTGAAAGGCTCTAATGTTGGATATCTGTAATATATTCCTTGTAATTGTTATCATCTTGTATTAAGCACTCTTTTGTTTTAATAAAAAAATTGTTTAAGTTCATGTATTGTTTTCTTATTTTTTTAAGCTGTTATATGTGCAAATCCCGTGTTATTCATAGAATAAAAAATTAGGATCAAACACTAGAAAATGGAAATATTCTCATTAAAAGATTGGTAGTTGTTACATCTCTGTCAAGAATTTTCTAGGCATCTGGATATACTCTTAGGTATTCCATAGGTTCATCTGACATATATAGATTGTTCAAGTAGTCCTCCCAATCTTCCTTTGCAAATTCAATAGTCCCCTTCTTCTGGAGATTTCTGCGTTTTGACCTAGAAGTTCCTTTCCTTCTATGTGTCTCAACAAAGGTTGTTGTTGTATGTTCCTCTGAAGAAATATGCTTGGTTAAAGATTCTTCAGTTGCTATGTTCTTCTCGTTTGCCTGAGCCGGTGCTCTTAGCAATACTTCCTTTCTAAAATCTCTCTTTAGAATCCATATTTATTTCTGTTTATACATTTTTGAGTTCTAATGATTAATGATTTGGATAGACAGTCTGTAAATCATTTTATAGAGTTCATTCATTCGTTAGCTTAAGTCTTTATTGTCTCTAAGTTGATTAGTCAAATTAATCTTTTAGCTCTTGATTCTTGAGAAGCGATGTCTAGTATCTAACCCGAATAAAGATTCTTCTAAACAACTGTATATGTCATTTAACAACGATTTGTTTTTATAATTTGTTTTCTTTTTTTCGCTTATACAAATTTCAGAAAATCTCAAAAATAGTTACAAAAAGATGAAGATATTAATTTACATTAATCTTCTTCTAATTCCCTAAGCCTCGTATAAGTTTCCCATTCATAGTCTGGCTTATCTTCATCTTCAGAATCAGAAATGAAAATCTGAACCACCCCTCTCTTACTAGTTCTCTTCTTCTTCTTCTTCTTCATTGCCACCTTCTTAGGTTTCAATGCTCTTGATGAAGAACCTGCTTCAAAAACTTTAGAACCATCTGGATTCTGTTGACTCCGTGTCTCCAGACTTGTGGTGTCTTTTGAAACCTCTGTTATTGTGGAAATGTTGGTACTCTCAGTCGTTGCTTCCACGGTGTTCTAAAAGAGATTGATGAAAAAGACTTAGGGTATGGTTGCTTTTATAGTGGAGTCTGGGTAGACCAAGAGGTTGGATGAAATCTTTTTCTTGATCCTTGAAAGTACTAGAACCAATAACTATTAAAAAAAATGCATTGTACACGCTTTTAATTCTATCTTACTTAAACCGTTTTTCTTTTTTGGGAACCTCTCAAGTAATGATGACCTGTTTTGCATTTATGGATTTTTTTTTAATTTTCTTTTCTTCTCTTTATTTTAAAATTTTTTATTTTTCTTTTTGATGTGACAAAACGGGGAGAAAGACATAGAAGTGTTTTAAGAGAATCTGAACCCTTCAGATTTTATTTGTTGTCTATTTTAAATTTCTTTCATTTAAAATTATGTATGATTATTTGTTTACCCGAGATATATATTTTCTTTTTCTTGAATATAGAACTTAGGGGGAGCTTACAAACCTCAACCTTTGAACTATTAGACTCAGCGGGAGCTTACAAACCTCATACTCTGATGTTATCAAGTAAATTAAGATAGGCTAACATTTTTCTTAAATACTTATGCTTGTCATCATAAAAAAGGGGGAGATTGTTAGAACAAGATTTGTTTATGACATATACCCTTTAGGTTTTGATGATAACAAAGTATTAAAAGAATAATGGTGTTATCGAATGTGTGTTTTAAGTATGCAGGTTCCAAAGCTTAAAGAGAATCTATTCAAAATCTGTTAAGAGAATGCATTTGAGAGAAGCTGTGTTCTTGGCTTCTGATGGTTCAGAACTGAAGGACGTTTTTAAGTGAAGTCTGATGATATATGATTGCATAGACTCTAAAGTTGAATGTAACAGCATTAAAAGAATAATATGTTATCTCTACACGTATTAAATGTGTCAACTTATGATGATCATTCAGAACCATAGACAAAGCTAAGTGATCCGTACTGCATAAAGCAAGCTACAATGTCAAATTAGTTAATCAGCTAGAGTCTCTGTTCACATGACTCAAGGAGAGTTGACATGATTTACGGATATCCACTCTCAACATATTTATAGTACAACTTACAAGAAAGACGCTACGGCTATATGTGTTACACAATGGATAAAGATCTTTGTGTGTATCTATCTTCAACGTCTCTTAATACTATGAATTGACAAAGACATTTGTGCAAGTTATCTCTTCCAACGACTACTCTTTTGAATCTGCTATTTAAGTAGCTGAAGATTCAATCTGAAGAATCAACAAGGTATAAAGAAAAAGAACAAAAGGTCAGAGCAGAAAAAGAAGCGTTTTCACGCTTATATCAAAATGGAAGAATAAAAAGATCAACAATAACAACAACATTGAGTAGGCAGAGTTTCTGTCATCTGTTGTAAATTGCACAAAGCCTTAAGATTTCTTAAACAATGTATATCTTAGAAATATCAAGTGTTATGATCTTTGTTAAAAGATATTGCCATGTACCTATGATTGTATATCATGTACTCCTTGTTATCTATTATGCTAAACATGTTGTTTAGTAGTTTAGAAATAAAGTCTCTTGCTGTGTGCTTAAGCATCAAAGCCTTTTGTCGTGTGCTTGAGCATTGAAGTCTTATATTTGAGGAATTTGAGCAAGGAAGTCTTGTACTTGAGGGTATAAGCAGGAAGTCTTGAATCCGTGGGTTTTAACCAAGGAAGTCTTGGACTGTGAGTCTAAGCAGGAAGTCTTGTGTAACACTCCCTTTTATACCCCCAAATAATCAATTAAATCATTTAGGCACATATTAAAAATTTCGTCAGAGTATAATTATAACATGGAATAAAAGAGACCTGCCACAATTTTACATGAATTTAAAACATACAACACCTGCTCAAATAAATATGCAACAGTGGGGTAACTAATCAATTAAGGATCTAAGTCCTTTCACCCACATCTCAAATGTTTAGAATAAAAGCGGAACATCTAAACACCGATAAACATCAACCATATATATACATCATATATATATTCATATACCAAACAGCATGATTCCTCAACGTCAGTCATGTTATATATACACAAGTCATCAGCCAGACACATAAGCAAATGCATCAACAAAAAGGAATTCAAAATCATCCTAGCTACCCGACGCTACATATCAGAGCCAGACGACCAAAAAGAAGTGAAGACACGCTTCACCAAAGACCACCAGCATACCTAATCTGCAATGCCTCATAGAGCATTATAAAACAGCAGAAGGGTGAGAAATATTATCATAATAACGTTGCATATAATTATATATATCTCAACATATAATACACATATACCACATTCTCACCACGACTTATCACGATGCACGTATCTATACACATAACATCAACATATACCATAAGTCATTTACACGGCATAACAATCCGTAATTTAACACATCAAATCCCATAGGCATATTCATTCATGCTCAAATACATGTATCACTAATACATATCAATTCATTCAACATAAACACATATATTCGTGTTCATTCACCGATGCATCATTACAAACATACAATTATCATCATTTCACATAAACATACATATTATGTTTATCCTCCAATGCACACCTGCACAATTCTGTTCATTCCACATCAACATATACATATATATGTTCATTCATCAATGCACAAATACAATGATGACAAATGCAACTCATAGAGACCGACTCTCGACTCTATGCAGATGCAATGCGGTACCGACTCATTATCTCAAGTTCAATTGAAGAACTTGTTGGAACCTTCGCTCACACCGTAACAAGGCACACGAAGTTCACCCATTGCCCACACCGTAAAAAGGCACACAATGTTTATGGATTGCTCACACCGTAAGAAGACACACAATCCGATTGCTCACACCGTAAACAGGTACACAATCGTTCGTAATCATCGCTCACACCGTAAAAAGGTACACGAAGTTACAACAGATTCATCTTAGAATCCCACAACACAAGAATGCACATCATGATGTTTCACATACAACATGACTCATGACACTCTTGAAATGCATACATATTCACAATATAGTCATGCATTCATCACATACATATCACATGCATCAATTGTATAACAACATATACAATTCTTCAAATACAACCATGTGATCCATATAGTCATTTTCATGCATTGTAATTCAATTTACATCAATGCAATTATTTGCCCTAAGGCCACAAACCATCACCACAACATCTCATCACATATTCACATTTAACATGCATTATCACTTAATTCAAACAATGCATACATTCACTAAAGATCCACAATTCACAAAGCATTCTCAAATCAAGGGTTCACTCTACAAACATATCCACAACACATTCATATCATTCATAATTAACATACTAACATTTTCTACAAAATTACTATTCACAAACAGTCGGAAAAGTCGGCTAAAAATATAATTTCTTATCACCATCAAATAGTACATATCAATACCTTCAATTCGATATAAAGAACTCTCAAATTCGATAAACAACGAACAAGTTATGGATATTTCAAAATAACGCAAAAACATAAACCGGACGCCCGACACTACGAAACGGTTCGAAAAAACTGTACCAATTGGACCAGTTTCAGACCTCAAAACTATTTTTCCTAAAAAGAACATCTCGTTAGCTTCCCAACGCTTCGAACGGGGGTCAAAACCGACTTACGGTTCAAGAGATATGAATTTCCGAAGTTTTCCGACAATTACATAAAACCAGAAAAATCAGCAATGCAGCCCTGCGGGTTCTACTGGTGCAGCTGCTATTTTTCGGCGTTTTCGTCCGAAAACCCGACCGATTCACATAATTCCTTCGAAACAAACACATGGTAATATCACATAAATACATACCAACATATTAGGATCAAGAAAAACCCGATTCCACGACTTTTATTTTTCACCAAAATCTCACATTCTCAAAACCCAAAAATGTCAAAACTCACAATATCAACCGATTCCAACTAAACGAGTTTCTATAATCTCGGCCTCACCTCACTCGACTAATCTACGCAATTTGTTTCGAATTTCATCCGTGAAAACATCTTTTACGACCGATTATGTCATTTTCAACCTAAAACTCATATTTATCTAAACAACCAAAACAATCGGAAACAATCATACATAATCGTATACAAAGTTAGAATAATGATATTTCACACCCTTACCCGAGTGTAGAAACGATCGGAAGTCGATTCGGGTGAAAATCCCACACTTTCTCTTCTCTTTTCTTCTCTTTCTTTTCCTTCTCTTCTATTTCCTTCCATTTCTCTTACTATCTCATTCTATATATAGTTTTCTCTCTTTTTCTTTCTTTTCTAATTCTATCCCTTCTATTTCTTTTCTCACAAACACAAAAATATTTACTTAACATAAATATCTCAAAATATCTATTATATCATTAATTAAATACTATCTAATGTGAAAAGTCTAAAATACCCTCTATTCCAATTTTCCCCGCAAACTCTCAAAAACGGTAAAATGCTTAATATGAAAACATAACATATTAAAACACCAATTTCACAAATAACATAATCATTATCAAATTAAAGTAAAATACTCCACAAAATAATATAATTAACACCCAAAAATAGTGATAATTAAAATCGGGTCGTTACATCTTGTACTTGAGGGTATACGCAGGAAGTCTTGAATCTGTGGGATTTAAGCAAGGAAGTCTTGGACTATTAGTCTAAGCAGGAAGTCTTGTACTTGATGGTATAAACAGGAAGTCTTGAATCCGTAGAATTGATGCAAGGAAGTCTTAGGATTTGAGGATCTAAGCAGGAAGCCTCGATCAAGAGCTGAATGAGAAAGCAAGTCTTAGGCTGTAGGTCTGAGCAAAGGAAAGTCGTATGCTCGATGGCATAAGCAATTTTAATCAGTTTTTTATTATAGTGGAAAATCTCTTGTTCTGCAAGGGGACTGGAATACTCTCGGTTTGAGAGGAACCAGGATAAATTATGTGTTCATTTGTCATTTACTTGCTTCTGTTTATTATTCCGCTGCATTTATATCATAAAAATATGAACTATTGTTTAGAATCTGAACTATGTTCAGTAGCCACGGAAATTGGAGAACACAATTCAACCCCCTATTCTTGTGTATTTTTCTCAACTTGAGAGACATCACCATAGTGTTTAAAGATATGAAGCACAATACAAATACTTTTCTTGGAACCCTTGCAAAATATTATAATATCACCAACATTAAGCACATGAGATGGAATCATCATCCCCCGACCAAGGGACATAATGCATAAATGACCATTGTTAGTAGCTACTCCCTCCGTCAAAAACTATAAGAGAAAAAATTGCATTTTTCTTTTTTCAAAATATAAGAGAAAAAAAATAAACTTTCATACTTTTCAAGATAAAATTAAATGCAATTTGAATTTAATTTGCTTGATCTCTCATCTTTTCTATAACCAGCAACAAATTAGAATTGTTTTTACATCTTTCAAAGCAATTTATTTCAACAAAATCTTAGTCAAATTATTATGTTTATACTTTTTTTAAAAAGTGTGATTATTATTTTTTTTCTTATATTTTAGGAAAGAGGGAGTATCATCAAATGTCTACTAAGGACCTCTTATGAAATACAAAATAAAAGTGGAGATAACAGATCACCTTGATACACCCCACGAGAGAAATTAAAGAAACCAACCGACTTTCCATTCACTATAACCAACACCTTGGCAGAATTTAGAATTTCCAAAAGTTGAATTCTTATCTACCCAACTCAAAAAGTTGGGTAAGATTACCTTCAGTGTAAAATGCTTTGAAAACAACAAACAATTGTACTATTTTATAAATAATTAAATGTGTTGAAATTAGATGACATCATGTGATTGGTTGAAGGTGCATTATCCACCTTTTAGTGATGGGTAGAAAAAGTATCCCCTCTCCAAAATCCAAATACAACTTTTTTATTAAATCCAGACCGATAAAACATCCTTTGAAAGAAATTCTAGTCAAGCGTGTCAAAGACCATCTTGATATCAATTTTTATGAAAATATTACCAGCGAAACAAATTTTTTATAGGACAATGATAGCCTCAGCAATGATAACATAATATGTAATATGAAAGAAATTCTAGTCAAGCGTGTTAAATACCATCTTGATATCAATTTTTATGGAAATACTAGTAAAAGACCCGTGCGTCCGCAGGGTCTATTAATTTTAATTAAAATTTAGCATTTATTTATCTGCATTTATATTAATTAATAATATTAATTTTGTAATGCACATTGATCATATTAAATGAAAAGTATATTAAAATTATGAAATAATTGACCATTTTTAAACCGATAATAACATAATAGTAATAATTGGCATTAAAGTGGATAATCATACAATATCAAATAACACATTCATATCTCCTTAAAGTTGATAATCATACACATTACATCAAATAACACATTCATATCTCCTTAAAGTTTCTTCCCTTTACAGTTCAAACTTTTAATTTTAGCAATAATTGACATTAGATCTCAACCATCTTCTTCTCCTAAAATCAATGAAACCAAATAGAATGAAAGAAAAAATATATGTTTTACAAAAACAAAATATCTTAATCTTATGGATGACCCAACAAGTTGAATTCCACTGCTAAGAAAAACAACTCGCCAGCGCACAACAACTCGCCAGCCTATGAGAGTTGTTGCACGAAAAATCCATAACGAAATTGGCTCTGCTAATAAAACCAGAGCAACTCCAAACACATTATCACTCTGACTCAAAGCTAGAAATCTTTTACCTACAAATACAACAGGTTAAATTTATACACCAAATTCAACAAACGACAGAGTCATAATATGCACCAAATTTATCCACCCGATCTAAGACCAACAAGCACCATATTGGAATGATGATTGAACAAATGGAGCAGAAGCTTGGAAACCAATTTAACCGCAACCGAATTCTTTCAGATGAGAGATTTTTATTAACAAACTCTGGACCAAAGATACTTTAACATCATCCCTAGCTAAACATCATATACCGAGACAGCCACAGATTTGGACCTGCAGAGGGCACACTGCGACAAGATCACAATTCAGCAGGACCGCAACACAAGCACCTTATAGTTGGTTTTACTGCCAGCAAATCAGAACAAACAACATCTCATATGGGGAACCCAAGAACACTGCAACCACAAGACTAACGGGAGGGTCATGATTTGATGAAAGCATGTAGCATTTAGTATTGACCTTATGCTCCCTTTCATTGACGGTTAGAAACAAAAGTACAAAATCAATGCAAAGAAAATATATTTTACAGAAAAAAACAGTTGCCTATTACAAATATAGTATACCAATTAATCATTGATATTTTATGGATCTTAATCAAATAAGCCAACAAATCTATGAATAAAATGTATCTAGATTATAGACAACCATAACTAATGAGCCTAATTAAGTGATGGAGTTGGCTATTGTTGGGTCGATGACATCAAGACCTTACTGCAAAACATGTAAACATAAAATCTAACTATTTTATCTTTTGTGACTATGCAGCATGAAGTTAATACCTGGTTCATGAAATCTTCTTATAGGTCAACAACCAAGCACAAGAAGTAATATATGTCAATGCCAAAATCAAAACCAAAACATCATACACAAATGACAAACTTATTCATATAAATGATATGATCAAAGAAAATTAAACCATACATTAAACCAGATTGGTAAAGGAACTTGAGGAAAATACGAAACTCAATAAATTATGGTAGGGACATATCCTTTCACTTCATAAATAGTTATCTCTATGATACTTTATTATTGTTATGGTGTGTGATTGTTTTAATAAGGATTCTTGCATTAGTTAACAGAGTATACAATTATTACAAAATTTTGTATCATGTTGCCTGAACCATACAGATATGTCTAAAATACATCTCAGAACCAACTCTATCAACCTAACATGTTAATGCCTAATTCAGTAATATGAATGCAGTCCTACTATAACAATCAACCGTGTTTTTTTACATTTCATCTACTTCAACTATAATAAATGACAAAAATTACTTGCAGGTATATGTTTCATATTCTATATTGCCCTGCACTGATTGATAACCTAAATGGATAATATAAACCACTTTATTAGAAACTTGTAGTAAAAGACAATCAATAGTGAATTTTCGGACATTTGATATGTATAATAAAATATAGTTGATTTTATCAGACTCGCTTGAATGTTATTGAAGGATTCCTCAAACCTGAATTGTTAATATCATGTATCTACATAAGAAACAAACATGAAAAAGTAGTTGGCAAGAGACTTAGTTAGAGGAAGAAATAGTTTCTGTAATGTGTTAGGAAATAACCTGCAATGTAATATACAATGAAATGGAACAAACAATTAACTTGCAGAAAAAAATGAGATAAAGAACAAAATTACAAGCTTGTCAGAGCCGCAATACGCTTCTGAAGGCCATCAATGCCCAAGCAACATCAACATTGTGAGATTTGGATCAAACTCTAGTTTTAAGCATGAGGTCGAAGTCCGTTCACATGCTGCTGTCGAAGTGTTATACTGTCTAAATAATACATGTTGTAGTCGAAGGTTGTTCTAACATGTATTAGTTAATATTGCTAGGGTTGTTAGCATATTGAATTGGGCCTTGTGTTAAGGATCCAATTGTTTAAGTTAGCTTGTACCCTAAGTTAGCTTGTAATGGGTATTTTGTTAAAAGCCTATTAGTTTAGTGTGCTAGGTTTTGTTATAAATAGCATGCTAGTCTCTCACTCTAGAATGTGACAAAACCTAAAAAAAGTGAGAGTGGTTAGTTTGTTATTCTTGTATACTTGTAATCCTTGTTTTAAGGAGAAAGGAAAGAATAACAGTTTTATAACCAATCCTTGTTGTTTACTCTTGTTTTCTTTGTTAACCCTAACCCTTGTGAGTTCTTTGATCATAAATAAACCGTAAATACTTTGTTTCAAGGTATCCGATTCACAACAAATTGGTGCGGTGAGCGTGGAGAAGATTCCTTCAACAAAGTATGAGATCGAGAAGTTCACCGGAGTGAACGACTTCGGTCTGTGGCGCTTGAAGATGAAAGCCCTACTAGTTCAGCAGGGTTGTTTGGAAGCGTTGAAGGGAATGGAAACCATGGATGCTGCGTTAACGGAAAAAGAAAAGACTACCATGATCGAGAAAGCACACAGCGCAATATTGTTGAGCCTTGGTGATAAGGTTCTTCGACAGGTATCAAAGGAGACGATGGCATCAGGGTTATGGGTGAAGCTTAAAAGCTTATACATGACCAAATCTTTGGTGAATCGACTCTACCTGAAACAAGCCTTGTATTCATTCAAGATGAGTGAAGACAAAGCTTTGGCTGAGCAGTTGGATATGTTCAACAAGCTGATTCTTGATCTTGAAAATATCGATGACGAAGATCAAGCACTATTGTTGTTGTGCGCTTTGCCTAGAACACATGCTCACTTCAAAGAAACTCTCTTGTATGGAAGGGAGTCCCTGACCTTTGAAGAAGTTCAATCAGCCTTGTACTCTAAGGACCTGAACGAACGAAAGGAGCATAAACCTTCGACGGTTGGTGAAGGTTTGGCAGTTAAGGGAAAATTCTTGCGAAAGGATGGTAGGTTCGACAAGAAGAAAGGTAAAAGCCAGCAGAAGTCTTCTAGTGGCGAAACATCTGGTTTTCGATGTTATCACTGTAAGAAGGAGGGTCACACAAGAAAGGTGTGCCCTGAACGCCTGAAAGATCATGAAGGTAAGGATAATGGTAACGCAGCCATTGTTCAAGATGACTTCGACTCATCTGATGTTCTTGTAGTTTCAAGCGGCGACTCAAGAAAAGAGTGGATTATGGATTCAGGATGCACTTGGCACATGACTCCAAACAGAGAATTGTTCGAAGAGCTATGTGATCAAGATGGTGGATCGGTGCTGCTGGGAAACAACAAATCCTGCAAAATTGCAGGTATTGGGTCTGTTAGATTCAAACTCCATGATGAGTCAATAAGGTTATTGACTGAAGTCAGGTATGAACCTGACTTAAAGAGAAATTTAATTTCTCTTGGTGAATTCGACAGGAAGGGATACGTTTTCCAAGGAGAGAAAAGTATCCTAAGAGTCATGAAGGGGTCGAAGGAAGTCTTGAGAGGCGTGAAGAAACAAGGCTTGTATACCCTTGAGGCTGAGGTTGTAAGTGGTTCGACAAATACTGAATCCATGAAACCTGTGTCGAAGACACATTTATGGCACATGAGATTGGGCCATGTCAGCGAAAGAGGCATAGTCGAATTGGGGAAGCAGAACCTGCTAGGTGGTGACAAAGTTGAAAAGTTGGAGTTTTGTGAATCTTGTGTATTTGGTAAATCCTGTAGGGCGAAGTTCAACAAAGGCAAGCAAAGAACACATGGATCCCTTGATTACATTCATGCTGATCTTTGGGGGCCTGCAAGGAATCCTTCACACTCAGGTGCAAGGTATTTTCTATCCATTGTTGATGACTATTCCAGAAAGCTATGGGTATTCATTCAGAAGACGAAGGATGAAACTTTTGAGAATTTCAAAAGTTGGAAAATTCTGGTCGAAACTCAAACTGGCAGAAAGGTTAAGAGGTTGAGAACCGACAATGGCCTTGAGTTCTGCAACCAAGAGTTCGACAGTTACCGTGTTGAGTCTGGAATTGCAAGGCATAAGACTGTAGCAGGTACTCCTCAACAAAATGGCTTTGCTGAGAGATTCAATCGAACAATCCTTGAAAGGGTTAGATGCATGTTGGTTAGTGCTGGATTAAAGAAGGTGTTTTGGACTGAAGCTGTTTCGACAGCTGCATATCTAATAAATAGATGTCCTTCGACTGCATTAGATATGAAGACACCTGAAGAAGTTTGGTCAGGAAATCCACCTAGTCTCGACAGACTGAGAGTATTTGGCTGTGTGGCCTATGCTCACATTAGGCAAGACAAGGTCGAACCTAGAGCTCTGATGTGCATGTTCATGGGATACCCTGAAGGAGTCAAAGCTTATAGGCTATGGTGCCTAGAGCCAGGTCACAGGAGGTGTATCACCAGTCGAGATGTAGTTTTCAATGAAGCTGAGATGGCTTTCAAGAAAATTGATGTTGCTGGCAAAGAGCTGGAACAGGGAGAGATTCTTGGTGAGGTCGAGCATGTTGATGTTGAAGTGCGTACCCCAGATGAAGTCGAAGACGAAACAGAAGATGTTGTCGAAGATGAGGAAACTGATAATGACTACCTGTTAGCAAGAGACAGGTCAAGAAGATTGATCAAGCCACCTTAGAGACTTGGGTATGCAGATCTTATAGCTTATGCCTTAATCTCTGCAAGTGAGGTTCTCGACGAAGAACCTAGAGACTATGAGGAAGTTATGAGGAGTCGAAAGAAGACTGAATGGCTGAAAGCCATGGATGATGATGAAATTCTGGCACAGATATCAGATGTCCTACACAGATGTTGAGACACTGATATCCAACACAATGAACAAGATAACAAAAATAATAACAGTGCAGAAAGTAAAAAACACAGTGATATGTTTACCCAGTTCGGATCAACAATCCTACTCTGGGGGCTACCAAGCCAGGGACGAAACCAATATACGATAGTATCAATTCACAGATCATACAATAACCGAACCCTGTTATAATCTGCTCACTTAATCACTACCCTTCCTATGACTTCTACCTAAGACTCACCTAGGTATGAGGCCCTCCTCAAATCCCTCTACAACCATAACCCGTGATTGGTTCCTTTCAACACAAGTAACAAAACAAAAGTCACACTTTCAAAACACACAATTCTCAATACTTCAAAGCTTATGAGAATTGACACACAAGAAACTCAATGCTTAAAAGCTTATGAGTAACTGACAGAGCTTACAACACAAAAACCAGCCCTTATACTGTTATCAGAATGATACCAGTTAGGCTCACAAATAACACACGAAAACCCGAACAAAAACACACGTAAGTTCCACACCTAAACTAGGTTTACGCCAGTCAATATATAGCATTAAATCTGGACTGGATTGGGCTTCAAAAATGCAGCAAAGAGACTACTCACAAATCTGCAAAATAAACTCCAATAAAATAGGTCTTCAATCTAAAGTTTCCTAATATGTCTCCATAATTAGAAAGCGTTGAAAATCCGAAAACCAACACAAAAACACAATCCAAAAATATTTTGGATGCCACATAGGATAACCAAATATTCACAGAATATTCAGTAACATTTAACAGCAACAAAATCTCTTTTTAAACTGAATTCAGACGCGATGTCCTATGAGCCAGTATGGGACTTCTTCATTCGACATATTGAGTGCAGCAACTTAGAACATCTTGTTTCAACATCTTGCTGCTAGAATAGTTTTAGCAAAATAAATGCCAACCACAAAATCAACGAAATAACAATCTCCTCCTTTGGCTTATTTTGGCTAAAACTACACACACAAATTTTTTTTGCAAAGAAGCACAAGCAAAAAATCCATATCAGAGACAGCAGCGAAATACCAACACACAGCACACATAGCAGCAAAAAACTCTCCCTCAACTGCATCAACACAAACATTCCACATTCTCCCCCTCAACTGCAGCAACACAAACATTCCACGTTCTCCCCCTCAACTGCAGCACCAGCATAGGCACACACACACAAGCACACTACTCCCCATTTTTAGCCAGAAATATGACAAAGGCAAGTAGAACAGTTCAAAGTAAAAATAAACAAAGGTTAAAGTTCAGAAGTAGAGACATAGAAATAGATATCCTAGGTGTTCAGATAAAAACAAGATAAGCAAAAAAACATCTTTTGCAGAAATTATGCAATTATTCTGCAACACCATCATCGTCGGATTCTGCAATGTCTTCACTCTCTCCATCAGTCTCAGCATCAATATCCCCCCTCCTAGATCCTGAGTCATCTGAACTCTGTTCACATTCTCTATCAGATTCTCCAGAGGCATCACCTTTAGCAGTTTCTTGGTCTTTACCTGCTGTTCCAGCAGAAGCATTCCTTTTCTCCATGAAGGTTTTGATTAACTGTTCAAGTTTGGCCTTCCGAGCAGTGTCTTTTCTGATGGAATCTTCCAGTTCCTTGCACGTCTCTTGCAGTTGTGCAATGACTTCATCATCAAGGTTAGCATGACTGGAAGTTTGAGAAGATGTCCCAACAATGTCTCAGACATGTGCCCCACAAAGTAACTTGTAGTGTAGGGACAGAGGAGGTTTTCTTTTGAGAGCAGTGTCACTCCCTAACACAAGATTAGGACACTGATCTAAAATAACACCACAGATCAAGGATGGAAAGCAAATAGGCATCTTGACAGCAGTTGAACTTGCTTGTTTCAGAATCTGTTCAAAGATCTATGACCCAAAATCAAAAGAAACCTTTTTCCCGATGGCATAAATGAATCTACCAAGTATGGAGGAAATAGTAGACGTGTGATTGGTAGGAACCCAATTCACGACTGCAATCCTGTGGAGGATGGCATACTTAACACTCAGTTTTCCAGAGGACAGCTTTTCTTCATTTGGCCAGTGTTTAATACAACCACCTGTAATCTCCTTACATACTTCATTGTCTGTGACCTCTAACTCAGGTTGAGGTTCCTTACACCTGCCCAGAAAGTTGTTGATTACTTCAGGAGAAAAAGTGACAACTTCTCCTCTCATAGACACTTTTCTGAGGTTGTTACTCCTGTTATCATCACACTCTTCAGATATATTCACCACAAATTCCTTGACTAAATTCTCATAGCAGGGTCCTATCTTGGACACAATTCTCATCAATCCAGCAGTTGCAATAAGATCCATGATTTCTTTGTTTTTGTTGAAATCCTTACCCAACTCTCTTTCCAGAGTAATCCTCCTTTGATCCACAATTCTCCATCTATCTGTATTTCTCATAGAACTTTCAGGATAAGTCTTTTTGCAGGTAGAGGTTTTCACACCAATGATGTCTTGAACATCTGTTGCAGCCTCATATTCAGACTCACTGTGATCAGTGATTTTTCTCTTCTTAGTTGGTACAACAACCTTACTCCATTGTTTAGGAGGCCCAGCTCAAACTTTTCCCTCCACACCTCCAAATTTTCTATGCAGTTTCGCATACTTTGAACCTTCACTCATCACAGTTTTCTCTCTTCTTCTCTTAATTTTCCTTAACATTCCAGCAATGGGTTCCTCGTCAGAAGTGAGGTCATCAACATTAATAACATCATCAGTCCTTCTTACATCGCCTTTCTTTTTACTCCTTCTTTCACGGTCCACATGAATGGGGACACCATCATCAGCCCTATCTGTAGGGCTGCTATTGACATTTCCGGTCAAGGATGTTGGAACATCAGACCCGACATCTGTCTCTACTCCACTCAGAATCGTGGCAACAAACCTCCTAAGTTCCTTATCCTTTTTTACTACATCATCATCAGTGGAATTCTTATTTATACCACATGATTTAGTATCCTTCTTCTTCTCAACTAAACCAGACTTAGACCCCTTTTCAGACACGTTTTTTCTAGGGCTTATTTGGTCAGCATACAAACTAGTCATCGAGTGAACTTTCTTCCTAGGTGAAAAAGGTTTAGACTTTTTACCAGGAATATTGACATTCGTTGTGTGAGAAGCTTGCCTTCTTCCTTTAGGATCAGTCGGTACAACATTCAAGGGAGCAATATCAAGCACAAGATCAGGGAGGTTGATCATTCGAAGTAATTCATCATCTCCAGCATTGGTCCGAGGAGATCCTGAGTTATCAGAGGAGCCATGCATGGATTCTGAGCCATGATGTTGAGACATTTTTGATTGATCACACGGTACAATATTGAGGATGTTAGGAGAAAACCCTAAGGCTCGTGAACTTTGGAGAGAAAGGGCAAGAGGAATTTTTGTAGAATAAGTTTGTTGTAGGTAGAGTGTGTTTGCCCGCCTATTTATATTTTTGAGAACTGGGCCCAGAGAAGCGCGGTATTCACAGACTTTGAGCACCCGATTCGCCTCAAAAGTGCATCCATCAAATTCTCCTTCTAAATTTACCTTGCTGACATACTTACTAAGTTTAATCTTATTATCACAGTTCACCATGCAAACATTTTGAGTTGCTTTACAATTGATCAACACCTGTTCTAACTCAATAGTCTTTCCAATAGCTTTCTTAGTTTCCAAGCATATTGCAGTGTTCCCAGAACTCCACAGATAACAATTATCTGATGCTCTCTCGCCTCTCATGATAACCTTACCCTTCTCATTTGTTATCAGACATTCAGAATTGGTAAAGTTGACCTTGAGACCCTGATCACATAGTTGACTTATGCTTATCAAGTTTGCATCTAAGCCTTCAACAAGTAATACCTCCTCCAGATTGGGTTGACCTGTACAATCCAGTTTTCCAACACCTATTACTCTCCCTTTTGATCCATTACCAAAGGTCACATAGTTAACAGAATGAGACTTAACATCTGACAGACATCCCTTGATACCAGTCATGTGCCTGGAACATCCACTGTCAAAGTACCACTTTTTCCTTGCAGAGACACTGAAAGACTTATGAGCTATGTGATCTTCCACAGTACTCTTGGGAGTCCACACTTTCGTTGCTCCAACCCACTCTAGTTCTCTACTAGACTGTAACCCAGTCTTGGGGTAGCCATATAATCTGTAGCAGAAGGGTTTTATATGGCCAAACCTTCCACAATAGTGGCATTTCCATCTTTGATTCTTTCTTCTTGTGAAATTCTTCTGATGTCTGTGAGAATGTTGCAACATGTTATATGATATCTTTAATTCTTTCTTAGATTGACCAGGTGTCACTTCAGGCCATTTTCCCTTGTCCATCTCACTGGAACTTTCAAACCCAAGACCACTAACATCTCCAACATCTCTGCCTGACTTCAGAATCTCATCAAGCACATCAGAGCTGCTATTGAGCATTCTGACTGTCTTGATAACATTATCCAGTTTTGAATTCAGAACGACCACTTCACTTTTCAGATTAGAGATAGTAGCCAAATGCTCTACCTTTTCAGCTTTTAGGTGAGCAATAACTTTCTTTTGTTCTTCTTTCTGCTGACATACTTCTTCACTTTTAATGCATAAGTTCTTATAGGAAGCAGCTAGCTCTTCAAAAGTAAGATCTTCACTGACTGACTCTTCATCAGACTTACACACACCTGTTAATGCTGTAACCCTCTTTCCAGGCTTCTCATTAGTTTCAGTTTCAGAGTCATCTTCTGACCATGAGACTGATAGCCCATTCTTTTGCCTCTTGAGATATGTGGGGCACTCAGATTTTATGTGCCCAAAACCTTCACACTCATGACACTGAGCTCCTCTCCCTTGGTTGGAATTATCTTCAGTACTGGTATTTCTCCTAGTATTCTGATTTTTACTGATGTCAGATGGCTTGTCCCTAACATTTGATCTTGACTTCCAATCCACCCTTCTGAGCACTTTGTTGAATTGTTTGCCAAGTAACACCATATCTTCTGAGAGGCCTTCATCTCTGTCCAGATTACTTTCGACTTCTGAATCACTTGCGTTTGACACAAAAGCTATACTCTTCTTCTTTTCAGTCTTTTCCCTGATCCCCAATTCAAATGTTTGAAGTGATCCCACAAGTTCATCCACTTTCATCTTATCTATGTCTTGAGCTTCCTCTATAGCAGTCACTTTCATGTCAAATCTCTTAGGTAGAGATCTGAGGATTTTTCTGACCAGTTTGTTGTCAGACATCTTTTCACCTAGGGCACTTGAAGCATTAGCTATCTCAATAATGTTCATGTGAAAGTCATGAATGCTCTCATCTTCCTTCGTCTTCAAATTTTCAAACTTGGTAGTGAGAATCTCAAGTTTTGACATCTTCACCTTTGAAGTCCCTTCATGAGCAACTTTCAAGACCTGTCAAGCCTCTTTTGCAATGGTGCAGTGTTCAATTAACCTGAAGATATTTTTGTTAACACCATTAAACAACGCATTCATGGCTTTGGAATTTCCCAAGGACCCTTTGTAATCTGCATCATCCCAGTCTTCCTCTTCCTTCACCACACCAGTAGATTTACCTTCTCCATCTCTAACCTTTGGGGGTTCCCATCCTTTTATAACAGGTTTCCATGCTTGATCATCCATGGATTTGATAAATACTATTATCCTCGGTTTCCAATAGTCATAGTTGGAACCATCAAGCAGAGGTGGTTTGTTAAAAAATCCTCCATCCTTGTCCATTGTACCAGAAAGTACCTTCCCTGAATCTCACCCAGAACCAAACAAGGGTGCAAGCTCTTGATGCCAATTGAAATTCTAGCACAGATATCAGATGTCCTACACAGATGTTGAGACACTGATATCCAACACAATGAACAAGATAACAAAAATAATAACAGTGCAGAAAGTAAAGAACACAGTGATATGTTTACCCAGTTCGGATCAACAATCCTACTCTGGGGGCTACCAAGCCAGGGACAAAACCAATATACGATAGTATCAATTCACAGATCATACAATAACCGAACCCTGTTATAATCTGCTCACTTAATCACTACCCTTCCTATGACTTCTACCTAAGACTCACCTAGGTATGAGGCCCTCCTCAAATCCCTCTACAACCACAACCCGTGATTGGTTCCTTTCAACACAAGTAACAAAACGAAAGTCACACTTTCAAAACACACAATTCTCAATACTTCAAAGCTTATGAGAATTGACACACAAGAAACTCAATGCTTAAAAGCTTATGAGTAACTGACAGAACTTACAACACAAAAACCAGTCCTTATACTGTTATCAGAATGATACCAGTTAGGCTCACAAATAACACACGAAAACCCAAACAAAAACACACATAAGTTCCACACCTAAACTAGGTTTACACCAGTCAATATATAGCATTAAATCTGGACTGGATTGGGCTTCAAAAACGCAGCAAAGAGACTGCTCATAAATCTGCAAAATAAACTCCAACAAAATAGGTCTTCAATCTAAAGTTTCCTAATATGTCTCAATAATTAGAAAGCGCTGAAAATCCGAAAACCAACACAAAAAACAATCCAAAAATACTTTGGATGCCACATAGGATAACCAAATATTCACAGAATATTCAGTAACATTTAACAGCAACAGAATCTCCTTTTAAACTGAATTCAGACGCGATGTCCTATGAGCCAGTATGGGACATCTTCATTCGACATGTTGAGTGCAGCAACTTAGAACATCTTGTTTCAACATCTTGCTGCTAGAATAGTTTTAGCAAAATAAATGCCAACCACAAAATCAACGAAATAACAGATGAGATGAAATCTCTTCATGACAATGACACATGGGAACTGATCAAGAAACCTGCTGGAGCCAGGTTAGTCAGCTGTAAATGGATTTTCAAAGTCAAGGAAGGAATCGAAGGAGTGGCGTCGAAAAGATACAAGGTAAGGTTTGTTGCTAGGGGATTCACTCAGAAAGAAGGTGTCGATTTCAATGATGTGTTCTCGCCTGTTGTAAAGAATAGATCCATTCGAATGTTGTTAGCCATGGTGGCACAGTTCGATCTTGAACTGGAACAGATGGATGTGAAGACTGCGTTCTTGTATGGTGATCTAGATGAAATAATCCTGATGAGGCAACCTGGAGGGTATGTCGAAAAGGGGAAGGAAGATTATGTGTGCAAGCTGAAGAGATCTCTATATGGACTGGAACAATCTCCTCGACAGTGGAATAGGAGATTCGACAAGTTCATGGCACGCATAAGTTTCATCAGAAGTCAGTTCGACCACTGTGTTTACTTTAGATTTCGACCTTGTAATTCATTTGTTATTTTGTTGCTTTATGTGGATGATATTCTAATAGCAAGCAACAATGTCGAAGAGGTATAGAGGGTGAAGGCTGAACTCAGTAAGGAGTTCGAAATGAAGGATCTGGGAGCTGCGTCCAGGATTCTTGGGATTGACATCCGAAGAGATAGAAAGCAGTCGAGATTATGCTTATCTCAAGAGGCATACCTACGGAAGATTCTCGAAAAGTGTGGTATGTCGAATTCAAAGCCTGTTGTAACTCCAACAAACCCTCAATTCAAGCTGAGTATAGATCAGTGTCCCAGTATGATGTCGAAAGAACTTATATGAATAGTATTCCATATGCTAATATAGTTGGTTCTTTAATGTATGTTATGGTCTGTACTAGACCCGACATAGCATATGCAGTAAGTCTTGTAAGCAGGTACATGGCGAATCTTGGAAAGGCTCACTAGCAAGCATTGAAGTGGATTTTAAGGTACATAAATGGGTCTCTGAATAGAGTCCTAATTTATGGTAGAGCCTTGGGTGATTATAGTAAAACAGCAGTCGAAGGATATGTCGACTCTGATTATGCAGGTTGTATGGATACCAGAAAATCTATTTCTGGATATGTGTTCACTATGTTTGGGACAACAATCAGTTGGAAAGCAACACTTCAGAAGGTGGTTGCCTTATCAACCATTGAAGCAGAATATATTGCCTTAACTGAAGCTGTGAAAGAAGCAGTGTGGCTTGAAGGTTTTGCAAAGGAGCTGAAACTTCAAGGTCCAGTTATCACTGTTAAATGTGATAGTCAAAGTGCAATACACCTGTCGAAGAACTCAGCCTATCATGAGCGAACCAAGCACATTGATGTGAGGCTGCATTTCGTCAGAGGGGTAATCGAGCGTGGAGAAGTCCAAGTGCTGAAGGTTTTGACAAATCATAATGCTGCTGATATGATCACCAAGACATTGCCAAGTTGCAAGTTTTTCCACTGTATGCAATTGATAAAGCTGCATGAAGAAAACTAGTTCGTTTTTCTTGTTAGAGTTAGATCCAAGGTGGAGATTTGTGAGATTTGGATCAAACTCTAGTTTTAAGCATGAGGTCGAAGTCCGTTCACATGCTGCTGTCGAAGTGTTATACTGTCAAAATAATACATGTTGTAGTCGAAGGTTGTTCTAACATGTATTAGTTAATATTGCTAGGGTTGTTAGCATATTGAATTGGGCCTTGTGTTAAGGATCCAATTGTTTAAGTTAGCTTGTACCCTAAGTTAGCTTGTAATGGGTATTTTGTTATAAGCCCATTAGTTTAGTGTGCTAGGTTTTGTTATAAATAACATGCTAGTCTCTCATTCTAGAATGTGACAAAACCTAAAAAGAGTGAGAGTGGTTAGTTTGTTATTCTTGTATACTTGCAATCCTTGTTTTAAGGAGAAAGAAAAGAATAACAGTTTTATAACCAATCCTTGTTTTTTACTCTTGTTTTCTTTGTTAACCCTAACCCTTGTGAGTTCTTTGATCATAAAGAAACCTTAAATACTTTGTTTCAAGGTATCCGATTCACAACAAACATCATATTTTACATAGAAATGTATACTTGTTTGTTTATAAACAAACATGATTAACCAAAAAGTTGCATGAAAAATATATACAATGAAACAAAATTCCACTGCTATCTATTTGTCTGCAAATAAACTCTCTTAAGACTACACATAAAACCACTGAAGGTGCAATTCAAATACATTGTAACTATAAAATGGAATAGGGTTAGGGGATTTCTATTTAGCCAAACAATTCAACAATCACATATACAATACAAAAAACAAACTCAATTTTACACGATTTACTAGAAGTGGCCAAAAAAATTATCTTAGAATTTAATCAACAGGCTCAATTTAAAAAATGGCAAAATATCTTTTTTGGTCTTTTAACTTTACCTCGGAGTTCATTTTAGTCCCTTAACTTTAAAAAGTGTCATATTAGTCCCTTAACTCTTCAAAACGTTTCATATTAGTCATTTTCTTCTTATTAGCGACGGAAAAATTCAAAAATCAGTCGTTAAATTCGTCGCTAATAAGATAAAATGACTAATATGGAACGTTTTGAAGAGTTAAGAGACCAAAATGATATTTTTTTAAAGTTAAGGGACCAAAATGAAACCCGAGGTAAAGTTAAAGGACCAAAAAGGGTATTTTGCCTTAAAAAATTAATAAACAAACCCAAACATTCTAAAATTTCAAATACACATTTATTATACAAAACCCAATCTAAATTAAATAAATTAAATGTCCAATACAAATGAAAACCAATTCAAATTACTACAACAATGAAAATAATAATATTTCTTCAGCAATTTTGGATCAATCACCATGCATTTTGCAATTTAGAAAAAATTGTAAACAACAAATGTAAGATTAGGAATAGTATAAGAGAAATGAAGATGAGTAATTGGACATTTATACTTGTGTTATGCAACCATTAAGGTCAATTAAGATAGTAACTAATATAAAAAATTCAAAATCTACATTTTGAGTGGAAACCCAAACTTACTTAATATGAAAAACAACAATTCCCTGAAATAAAATTATAGTCATTAATGGGTCAATGTTAGAATCAACCCATTTAGCTCAGTGATAAACCAAATATTAAAAGTTTCCAAATGATCCATCTCCTTAATTAATTCATTCCCAACTTGAAAGTAATCTCATATATGAAACATTGAAATAAAAAGCCATTAGCCACATGCCCAAATAAACTCCTCACATAAAAACAAATACCAAAATATTGGTTTCTAGTACTAATTGTGTCCAACCTCAAATTCTTTCTTTCTCTTTATCATGAACCAAATTCACTAAGAACTCAGTTTTCAACCACATGATTGAAGCTTCATATATATATATATATATATATATATATATATATATATATATATATATATATATATATATATTCCTACAAAACCACCAAAAAACTCACATTAAACAAAATTATTATCTTATAAATGCATGTCCATATGGTTCAGAATAGAATAAAACTATTCTTGTTATATCAGAAGAATAAAAAAACTAATGGCTGCAACTTTTTGGTTCCTAATGATGTATTTATAAGATATTAAGTTTTAAGTATTATGCAATTACAGTAGGATCTTAAGTAATTGTGATATCAGTTTTAAGCAATTAAATAGAGAAATTAAATATGCATGCCCACCAAAAAGTTGTAGCCACTAAACAACAAGTTCTAGTTAAAAGAGACATTTCAAAGCAGAAAGGAAAAATATGTGCTTCTTTGGCAGCAGAATAACAAACCTTGGCAGCAGAATAACATACCTGCATATTAGAAATTCAATTCAATGTCAAAACCACAAGAAATTTAACAGAAGAAAGGAAGAAATAGGTTTGTGTGTTTTTCATATAACCATAAGGTTCTTCCTAGCAAGATAAATGACACAATGTTTAAATATCTACATTGTGGACTTGGTTTTGTCTTCCTATCATGTATACACGCCTAGACAATTGAGTAAAGCACAAAAAGGTAAAGCAAACTGCAAATATAACTCAAAATGCACTGAAATTAATTTTTGCAGAAGAAGGAAATTGTACCTTAGGAAACTCATGGAGGAAATCAAACCGATATGTATCCCAACCTCCATGGCTGTGTCTTGACTACAATAACTTAACAGAGCATATCAAAATCTTATGGAGTGTACTTTAAGATCATGCATGGATCTGACACATATGTCTCCTAAAAGAAAGAAGATATTTGTGCAGAACAAGCTTGACATGGACTGTTTACCTCATCTGCTAATTTCTGAAGGCTTCTCAGGAACTTTGCTAAATGCATTTGTCGGGGTGAAAGCTCCCCTCTTCCAGAAAAATATGTCTTATAGAGAACAATAGCACTGTGTATTACCATAAGAACAAACTTGTGTATAAGCCATCAAAATGTAAGCATCAAAATCAATTATGGCATGCAAAACACGTAACCAAATTAAGATCAAACATTAATAGTAAAGGAAAATCTTACAATACAACTTAAGGCCTAACCAATTATGGCATCCAAAGCACGTAACCAAATTAAGATCAAACATCTACTGCACCCTGCAGGGAGGATAATGACAACCTATTCACATTTATCTCTTGTCCGTCGGGAAGGATGCCCTAAACAAAAACATGATTATATCAAATTCAAAGTTAGCATATAAAAAACATGATCAAATGTGTTAAACAAACTAATATCTTACCTTATAAACCTCACCAGAGTCCAGACTAGTTTACTCAAATTTAGCATAGAAAAAACATGTTTCAACCATTTTCGGACCATAGAATTTCTTACCTTATAAACCACATCAAATCCACCTCGGCCAATCTTGATCTCATCCGAGAAACCACTTGTGGTAGTTTCAATTGTGGCAAAGTCAAACAGCAAACACTCTAAATCAGTAAGATCCTCCCTCTGAACTACAAAGACAGTTTAATACAATATTCATCTTCAACCAAATTACAATAAACTGAACCTATGAAACAAATTAACTAAACAAAAAATGTAAAATTACTTGAAGATGAACTTGAATGAATGTACTATTATAGTTATACTTCCTTCTTACCCTCTTACGCAAGAAATATTACTTTGATGCTCAAACTCACACATAAATCCATCAATTATAACGGTTAACATAATCATTCCAGCCATTTAGAAATGTTCCAGTCATGAAAGAGAGTATAAGAATAAAAAATGTTAAGTTAAATTAAAAATGTGGTTCATCTTTCCAACAGATTAGTTCTTCAAATCATGCACATTCTATTCAATTCAGGATGGCAAGATTTATAGGACAGTGGTTTCTTGTTTGATGTGCAGAGTTAGACAAAAATAGATAGTTTAGAGAGAGAGAGAGGGATTGGTCATTAGATCAACATAAAATCTAGGGCACATGCAAAAGAGAATACCTAGTTCCACACAATATGGAGACTGTTTAAACTAAAATTCTATATGCAAGAAGACTTTCATGGTATTTAAGTCATACCCACCAAATACACATACACACATTAGTAAGGACGATCTCAATTCTGACAGTGGTGTAAGTAATAAATAAAATCATAATAAGAAAACACATACATTCTTCAGGTCCTACTGAACCCAAGGGCTCCCAAAAATTCAATGAGTAGGAAAATGAATAAGGAAAGAAGAAAATTTTTCTTTGGTCACAACACAATGATTTTGCAAGATACATAATTTGCTTAATAAAGAATATAAGCCATAGCATAACATAAACAAATAGCTCCGATAAGTAAGAGATCAAAGGTAACAGTAACACCCAATTGTAGAGTCAACAAAGAATAAACTTTATTTCTAAACAAAATCAATATGACAACATGTTACTCAAGCAATTCCATGATAAGTACAAATCCTACAAAATAGGGACATTGAGGGTTAGGATAATTACATTTATCTGAACTTTGACATTTTCCTTGTTGTTACTGTTTGACCTCGCAACTTCCCGATGGTGTAGACTCAGAAACAGGACTATCTAGAGGAGATTCAATATGTGTACCTTCAATATGTTGTATACAGCTATTAGAAGGAACCTCTAGTGATAGGGGTCAAAAATACACGCAAGATGATTTTGAAATTGGTGGCACATAGTTTGTCCAAATTCTTAACCTACATAATACATACCCAGTCAATATGAGTAGAGAATTGATAGTAATATGATACAAAATCTTTATAGTAAATTGATAACTTTTAGGACAATACCTGTTCTTAAAAGTACATCTGAATGTAAAATAACAAAAAGTTACCAAACTGCCAACCTCTAGCAACAACTTCTTCATTGCATTCCTATACAAATTTATGAAGCCGACATCTTCTACACATAAATCACAGGTAAGAAGAAGGTGTATCACACCTGCAGCAATGTGAGTCAATAATTCACTATTTAAGTGCGGAATGGTATTAATTTTTAAAGTTAATGAGATTTATATTTTCAAAATCCAACATATGAAAATCAAATGAAAATCCCTAAGAGCAATAAACACAATGGATTTTAATCAAACAAAGGAAACATGACACCGACATTAAGACGTCGACACCAGTTAACAAATCCCTTACACATTATTATCATGGATATTAACAGATCTCCAAATCAAAGTTTATAATTCCACAATCATGATCCCTACACATTAACATATCCCTTCATCAAAGCCCAAAATCCTCATTAACAGATCCCTACACATATCCAAATAAAAACAAAATCAAACCTAATACCAAAACCATGAAAAACTATAAAAACCACACTAAAATTAAAAAAAAAATTCAAACTTTCACAACAAAACACAAACATAAACTAATACCAGATCGCAGAGCACAATCAAATCAAAACTTCCATCCAAACCAAAACAAACAAAAAAACATTTTTTTACCCAAACAAAATCAAACCCATTTGTTCAAACGATTAAAAAACCGCAGAAAAGAATCAAATCAAAACCAGAACCCACAAATAGATATAAACTGACCTTAAAAAATTTTCGTCGATCTCGGATTTGGATGATTGGAACACAATTATCAGGAAGAAATAGATGAGAGAGCTAAATGATGGTCTTGATGTTTCCTGTACGCATCTTCTTCTTGTAATCCTTGTACAGATTCACTGCTTCATAGACAAACACCACAAATGCAATAGAAAACTGAAACAAAGATAAATGTATCATGATAAGCTCGACGGTTTCTGATGCTTCCATGACCACATCGTAACAGCGGAAACCAAGTTTACTAACAAATTGTACTAATGAAATTGGTGTTATTATCATGCATGTAAAGAGGAAAGGGTCCAATACCATACACTGTTGACCTTGGCATTATTCTGCAAACGAAAACCGAATAGATTTTCAAAAACAGATCAAAAACTAAGCAGACTTGTGATGTTTGATTGCTTGTTAATATGAAATAGTAGAGGGATTTTGCCTTAATGATTATTAGTAGTAGGAAAGGAACCCAAACAACCATCAATACTAAAATCATTTTCCATTTAAGGTTAGAACAAAATCATTTTCTGATTTGTACATTTCTCTGTTGAAGACAGAACAGAGAAATATCAGAAAAATCAAAACCCTAAAATTGAATATCAGAAAAAATGTAGAAAGTCGAAGCTATGTTAAAAGTTAAAACAGAAAACCAGAAACCATAAAAACCATAAACCAGAAACTTAAAAAACTATTCTTCCATTGTTTCTTTCCTAATCCATAATCACAAACCATCAAAAACCACTTCAAACACTCACCACCATCTAACAAATTCCACCATCGTGTAACCATTCCTCCTAAGCCACTTATTTCACTGAAACACAACAACAAATTTGTTTTCATCAAAATCTGTTATGAATACAAGAAGAAGAAGACATGAAAGAAAAAAACAATAGAAGAGGGGAAAAACATACCTTTCGCGGTTGAGATGGCCGTGTAGCACCAATGAGAATGATGAACCCGCTAGGGTTTTATAGGAAAAGAGAAAGGGGTGGAGAGAAAACGGAAGAACTGTGGAAAGAGAAAGAAAGAGAAACCGGGAAAGAGAGATGGAGAAAATTTGAAAGAGGGAAAAGGTGAGGGAAAGAGGGAAGACAAAAGTGAGAAGGAAATGTTCAGAATTTTTCAAAAAACTTCTGCCACTTGGCAAAATTGGACCATGCTATTGGTCAATGTTTTTGTATTTAATAAATTACCAAAAGGAACATGCTTTAATCTTAAGTAAAAATCAATTGAAGGGTAAATTAGAGAGTGCATAAGCATCTTCCATTCTTAGGTAGAAAGTTGATTACCGACGAAACACTTTTTGGATAGGACGTTGATAGTCTCAGAAGCAATGATAACACAATATGCAATATATCTATCAAGAATAAGACCCCGTTGATGAGGGGATATAATTTTTGCTGTAACAACAACCAAACGATTAACAAGGATTTTAATAATAATTTTAAATTGAAAATTGGCAAGAGCTATCGGGCAAAAATCCTATGCTCTATTTGCCTGTTATCTTCGGAATTAGAATCAACAAATTAGCATTTAAATTCTCATCGAGCTTACCAGTAAAAAAGAATAATTGAACAAAATTGATGACATCTAAAGCAATCATATCTAGGGTTGTTCATGGTACAATTCATAGATTTACTCAAACTGAACTGAACCGTTTCAATTTACTTAGAACCGAACCGAACCAAAGTCATTGGTTTGGTATAACGTTTAGAAATTTCGAATCATACCGAACCATTAGAAGACAAATTTTTCAAACCGAACTGTTTATTAAAGAACCGAACCATTATACTATTTTTCAAAATTTTAAAATAATAAAATTAAAACTTGTTTTTAGTATTTTTAATTTTCAAATTCGGTTCAATTCGGTTACAATTTCGGTTCGGTTCGATTTCAGTTTGGTACAGTTCTAAAATTGTTTCGTGTAATATGGTTTGGTTCACTAACCAAACATAACGGTTCGATTATTTTAACGTCAGTTCGACGGTTCGGTTCGGTTCATGGATTTTTTGAACAACCCTAAGCACATCCCAGAAAAATTGATAAAAAATCCACTAAACCCATCGGCCCGGGACCGGGACTGCATCTCCGTTCATCTCGAAAATAACCTGTTTGATAAGCTTCGGGGTTGGATTTTCTATTAGCGAAATATCATTCTGCTGCGTGACAATGTTAGGAATAGTCTTGCACCATAGAATTATTAGTGCAATTATTAATGGAGTAGAAAACATTGGAAATAATTAACAAAATGCTGCTCTATTTCCTCCGATTAGAGTAAACTAGCGTCACTATTAGCCATATGAATCTGCTTGGAGACCACTTTAATTTTTCCAACCATGATAATATGACGTGTTTCGATCACCATGTAAGAAGTGTTGAACTCTTACTTCTTCGCGCCATAAATCATCTTGAGTTAACATAGCTTGAGCGAGAACTAATTGAGCATTGTAATCCTGCTTTTTCAGACTATTAGTGATACTTTCATGATCAATTAACTATTGAAATCAACTTACTTCCTCCACCAATTTTGTAACATTATTGTCCACATTCCCGAAAACCAAATTATTGCATGATTTCAGCTCTGTTTTTAACCTCTTTAGCTTCAATTGAAGTATGACCATGGGGTTGCCGACAACTGTTTTCGCCCATCTCTCTTTAAATACATTAGCACAATCTACACGGGCCGTCCAAACCTTGAAGAATCTGAATGAATCCGTACCGGAATATTCAATTTTTTGAGTTACTAGTAGCAGGTGGTGGTGATAAAGGATGATTGTTTCTGTAAATGATTCTGCAATTAAAGGTGCAGAGTTACCTCCAAAGGAAATGATAAGAAGAGAGTTGTTTGCAAATTTTTCATACCATTCAACGAGCTAATAGATAGTTTAAATACAACTCATGCATATTAGAAGGATTTCCAAAATCTATAACGAATTGGAATCTAACTGTTAGCTCCTAATTTCGACGCCTGATATTGGATTAAGAATTTCATTTTAAGAAATAGGATTTCTAAAGTTTTGGAGACTTCGACGGGAATGGTACTTCTAGAAGATTTAGTCGAAGACGTCTTCATACAAGAGGGAAGTATTTTAGGGACTTAGAATATTTCTAACAATTTGGAGTTGTTCTTCGACAGAAGGTTGATGGGTGTCGTTCGATTCAAGGATTCAAATTTAAAATAATGCAGGAAACTTTGTCCTTATCCATTTGAAAGTAAGAGACACGTGGTGAACATCTAAAGAATGAAGACATGCAGGATGCAATGTGTTTCGCTCTGATTAGTAGGTCGTTAGTGGGTAGTTATTTTTTACCATTATAAATAGCAAGTCTTAGTATTAGGATTTGTGTGTGTTAAAGTTGTACAAATTTCTCAAATCACTCAAAGTATCCGTGTGTAGCGAGAAAAGAGTTTCTGAAGAAATGTACGTTTTTTATAACACCATTTTTCTTATTCAATACAATCCAATTAATTTTCACTCAGAAATTTACCTTCTTTTCTTTATTTTGGTAAGTTACTTTCCAATGCACTTTTAATTATTTCCTCGTATTACCTTCCTTTTAAGTATTGTCGAAATGACTGTGTTTCCAAATATGAACGCAGTCGAAATATTCAACATTATTTCCGTATCTTTTTAAATCGTTTTAGCACATGTCCTAGGATCTAGTTTGGTCGATCCTGCAAGTTACTCATTTTTTTATAAAATTGATAGACCAGAGGTTGTTTACTATTTTTCCCAGTAAACAAATTGGCACGCCTAGTGGGACAAGTGCTAAACGAGTTTCTTGTGTTTTTAAAAGAAATTTAAAATTCTGCATTTTTTATTATCTCTTCTCCATCGAAAACTACGTTGTATGCTATTAAGAAGTGGTAAAGTAGCCACCACAAACGAAGATAGACCAAAGAGGAGATATACGAGGAAAATGACAAGTACTAATCAGCCAAATAGTTCAAATCCTCAAACTACGTCTAGTATCAATGTAGAACCAATCTCAGGGTCTTCGACTGGAGGACCCACGGTTTCTGCGCCCGTATCTGAAGCCATGCCATCTATGGCAAGTTCGACCCCAACACATTCGATCGCTCATACTCAGCCCATTCTAAGTTATGTTGGATCAAGGGGTCTACCAAGGACTCCCCCACCAGTGGGAAATGCTAACTTCCAACCATTTTCCCCCTGGATTTTCTATGCCTTTACCTAGTCGAGACCCGCCTTATGGGATGCCAACTTCGATGATGGCAAACTTACAGAATGCTCCTCCAGTATTTACAGAACCCATAGTAACTTCACCTTTACAAAGGTCAGGATCTGGGGTTAACATGGGTCGAAACATCCAATCCTTAGGAATGGGATATTCAACCCAAATGACAGGCTTGACGAATACTACTTCAACATATTTAAGGCAACAAATGGATGAAAATAACCATCAAATGGTCCAAATGATGTCCCAAACTATGGGAGAAATCTTTCAGCCTCTAATAAAAAATACCACCTAGACTAATCAGCAAATGGCTGCGCAGATGACGCGCCTTGCAGATTTATTTGGTGTACCTAACTCTCCTCGACACCCTCAGAGAGAGTATATCGCAGGAAACCAAGGGGCAATGTTCGAGGAGGACCCCACTATTAACCAGGACCAACAAAACCCAGAAAACATACCTTAGGAGAATTTAGCAAACCAGGGAGTAGTCGAACCCCCTAGGAATCAACCACGGATTCGTGTAGGAGAACAACCAAGGATGATTTTGGTGAATAGAAACCAGGACGTTGACAACGTTATACAACAGGTTCAACGTCATGACATGGCAGCAACAGATAATAATTTGGCAGCCATGGTCGAAAGGATTATGGTCCAAAATGGAGTAAACTTTGGCCTTCGGAGGCCAAATTATATATCTCCATTATCAGAATATATTCACCAATCAGAGTTACCCCCTAGAACGAAAGTCCCTAAGTTCACTAATTTTTCTGGGGACACCACTGAGTCCACTGTCGAACACGTGGCAAGATATGTGATAGAGGCTGGAGAAATTGCGAATAATGAGAATCTTAGGATAAAATACTTCCCAAGTTCTCTGACGAAGAATGCCTTCACGTGGTTCACAACTTTGCCACCTAATTTGATCCACAATTGGACCCAGTTGGAACGGCTATTTCATGAGTAGTTCTATATGGGACAAACGAAGATCAGTTTGAAGGAGTTGGCTAGTATAAAAAAAATTCACTGAGCCAATAGATGACTACTTAAACAAATTCCGACTGCTCAAGGCTAGATGCTTTACACAAGTGCCGGAACATGAGTTAGTTGAAATGGCCACTGGAGGCCTCGACTATTCCATTAGGAAGAAATTGGATACCCAATATTTAAGAGATATGGCTCAATTGGCTGATAGAGGTCGACAACTAGAACGCCTAAAGGAAGAAAAGGCTAGGGCGAATAAAAATAAAAGGGTGGCCTACATCGAGGTTAATGAAGAAGACGCAAAATATTTTAATGAGCCAGTAAGTTTCGACGAAGGCGAGATCGATCTTGCTGAATTGAAACAAGGCCCACCTTATTCTTGTAAGTTATTGGCCCCTTCGAATGGAAAAAATCCTGTCGAACATGAAAAGAATGATAAATTTCCTAAGAAAGCTTACACTTTCGACGTTACTAAGTGTGACCAAATTTTCGATTTGTTAGTTAAGGACGGTCAGATGATAGTGCCTCCTGGTACTAAAATGCCTCCTTTAGAACAAAGAAAAAAGAGAGGTTTTTGTAAGTATCATAATTTCTTGGGCCATAAAACTTCTCAATGTTTTCTTTTCAGGGATCTTGTCCAGAATGTTATTCAAGAAGGAAGGCTCAAGTTTGGTGAAAAATCTAAAAGCCAGATGAAGATTGACGTTGATCCTTTACCGGTGGCTGATGCTCACTATGCAGAGCCAACGAAAGTTAACATGATCGAGGTCACTAGAGGTCTCGACAACAATATCAACATGGTCGAAGTCGCTGATGACTTCAATAATGGAGCAGTCATGGTCAGGATCATTGAGGGTCTCGACCAAGAATTCATAAAGAGTTTTGCTAGCGATGTTGTCGAAAGTTTCACCAAAGACACTGCTGATGGTGTCGACATAGGGGCTACTGAAGACTCCGACAAAGGAATCATTGAGGATTCCCAATGGATGATGATAACCAAAGAAACCGCTGACGATTTTGTTCAGATGAGCAAGGCTACTAAGGGCCTTCAGATGGAATTACATAAGCTTGATATCACTAAGGATGTCAAAATGGAAATCAACATGGTGGAGATTTCGCAAGAGACACCTATGGAGGTCGATGATGAACGTCGACGGAAAGAATACAACAAGTTGGCCTTCCCAAAAGAGGAGGAGAATCTGATTGACTTTATACACAGGTGTCAAAAGAAGAGGTCAGGAGTCATGTTGTGTCCCAGATGTAGCGATGTATTTGACAAGAATGCAGCGCAAAATCTCGAAGGAGTTCGAAAGGCCAAACAAAGGCGTGAGGAGAAAGCCTTTCATGGCCAGCGGGGTTTCGACCCAAGGAAGTCTGCTTCGAAGCAAGAACAGTCGAAGAATAGAGTTCCAGGGGCAAGGCCCGCTACTTTTAAACCATTTACAGAACTTTCCAATGACAAGTGGGTAAAACCGAATGAAAATAAGGAAAAGAGCCAACAGAAATGGCAGAGTTTTGATGTAGAAACAGGAACTTCGATGGCCTCAAAGAAACCAGTTTACATCTCAGAGAACTACAAAAGGAAAAACCCCGTATCTAGGTCCCAGTGGAGGAGGGAACAAAGACGAAGGAAAGCCCAGAGAGAAGCTGAGGCGAAAGCAGAATCCAGCACCAACGCGCCAGTCGACAGGAAAAAGCCAAAGCCTGTCGAAATAGCGCCTGCCGCTACACCAGAACGAGCAGGCAAGGAATAGCATGATCGAAAGGTCACTGAGGATGAATTGCTCACTGATAATTTTGATTCGGGATCAGAGCAGTCACTCGACATTTTGGTCAACGTGGTATCTGTCCTACCGAGGGAGTTCGACCAGGTATGTGAGGTCGAAGATACGGCAGATAACATTGATATAGAAATGGCCACACATAGGCCAGTTTGCTATTATGTGATGAATAACGGGTGTGTCGAAGAGTAAAATGCATTCTTTGAAAGGCCCAATGAAGCTATGAAAAGACATCTTAAGCCTCTCTTCATCACTGGGAAGATTGAAGACGTACCAGTTAACAAAATTCTGGTGGATTGTGGTGCTACCGTGAACTTGATGTCGCACTTCATGTTGAGGAAGATAGGAAAGTTCGATACTGACACCAAACCCCACAACATGGTGTTATCCAATTACGAAGGGAAGGTTGGCAACACGTTGGGGGTAATCCAAGTTGATCTGACGGTAGGGACAGTCACAAGGTCAACCATGTTTATGGTTGTAGAGACAAAGGTCAACTACAACCTATTATTAGGACGAGAATGGATCCACAGAATAGGAGCCGTGCCATCTTCGATGCACCAGAGAATAACCATTTGGCGAACAGATGGTATTGTTCAGAACATTGAAGTCGACCAGAGCTATTTCTTGGCTTCGGCTAACCATGTCGATAGTCAAAACTTCAACAGGAATTTGGCTAACATCGCTCCATGTAACCCAGCCAATTTTGTGTTTACTCCAGACGATAACGCGTACTATTCACTGCACTTCTATCCAACAAATGGGTTTCAGTAGGATCGGGAAGTTGTAGGAGAAGATGACTTCACTTATGAAGGGACATCTGGAGTTAACCCCACAGGTTGGGGAAGTGAATTTGACAATGATGCCTGAGTTTGAGGCGCTCGAAAGGATTTCGGCTTACATAGTCGAAAACAAACTACAAGCGGCCCTGGAGGCTGAAGTTAAATAGTTGGTTGTCGAAGCTAACAAAAAAGTAAACCAAGAAGGTCCTGGTAAGGACTTCGATCCAGAATCACCTGATAAGGTTCAAAACGAAATCCAAAGCCAGAGGCTCGACGCCATTTACGATGACGAGCCTTTGGGTTTCGAGAAGGATCCATTGGTAGCCAACATTAAAATGCTAGCGCAAGATCCTTTGGAAGAAATCGACTTGGGGGAAGGGGCAACGAAAAGACCAACATATATCAGTGCAAATATTAGCCCACAACTTAAGGTCGAAGTGATCCAATTATTGAAGGAGTTTAAAGACTGCTTTGCATGGGATTACGATAAGATGCCTTGCTTGAGCAGAGAGCTGGTCGAACTGAAGCTGCCAATTAAATCTAGAAAGAAGCCAATCAAGCAAAATCCAAGGCGGTTTGCACCAGCAATTCTCTCGAAGATCAAGGAGGAAGTCGAAAGGCTTCTTCGTTGTAAATTTATTCGAACGGCCAGGTATGTCGAATGGCTAGAAAACATTGTGCCTGTTATAAAAAAGAATGGTACTTTGAGGGTTTGCATAGACTTTAGAGATCTAAATGTTGCGACCCCAAAGGACGAATACTCAATGTCTGTGGCGGAAATGCTAGTTGACTCTGCCGATGGCCATGAATACCTTAGCATGCTCGACGGGTATTCTGGGTATAACCAAATATTCATTGCTGAAGAGGATGCCCCTAAAACGGTGTTTCAATGCCCTGGGGCCTTAGGCACTTACGAGTGGGTAGTTATACCTTTTGGCCTAAAAAATGCTAGGGCAACATATCAAAGAGCAATGAATACAATCTTCCATGATTACATAGATACTTTTAGGAAAATTTACATTGATGATATTGTTGTAAAGTTTATTTCAGGGAAGAATCATATTGACCATCTTCGACAATCATTTGAAAGCATGCGAAGACATGGTCTCAAAATGAATCCTCTCAAATGTGCTTTTGTGTGCAGGCGGGAGATTTCTTAGGCTTTGTGGTCCATAAGAAGGGAATCGAAATAAATTAGAATAAGACCAAGGCCATTATAGAGGCGAAAACGCCATCAACAAAGAAGGAACTGTAGTTACTGTTGGGAAAGATCAATTTCTTAAGGAGATTTATCTCGAACCTCAGCGGAAAAACTCAAGCCTTCTCACCTCTACTCCGACTAAACAAGGAGGGATTCGAATGGGGGTAAGCTCAACAGGAGGCTTTCGACAGAATCAAAGAGTATTTGAGTCATCCTCCAATTCTAGCACCACCTTATAGAAACAAGAGCATGAGATTGTATATATCTGCGTTGTACTACCTTAGTTGAGTTTTGAACGATGCAGAAACTAGGTATAGCATAGTCGAAAAATTATGTTTATGCTTGTATTTTTCTTGTACAAAGTTAAAGCATTAAATAAAACTAGTTGATGTTTATGTTTCGTCTCATTTCAATATCATTAAACACATGTTGTCTAAGCCAATTTTGCATAGTCAAATTGGTAATTGGGCATTGGCTTTAACTGAGTATTCCCTAACGTATATGCCTTTAAAGGTTGTTAAGGGACAAGTGGTAGCTGATTCTGTTTTTTACCACTCTATAAACGAAAACGTGTCGAATTATCTTGAGCTTGAACCTTGGAAATTGTATTTCGAAGGTTCTAGTCATAAAGATGGTACAGGTGTAGGAGTCCTGATCATTTCTCCTAATAGAATTCCAACAAAATTCAAGTATAAAGTCGAAGGTATTTGTTCGAATAATGAGGCTGAATACGAAGCCTTAATAGTCAGGCTTGAAATATTGTTGGAATTGGAGGCAACTCGAGTCGAAATAATGGGAGACTCAGAGTTAGTCATAAAACAAATTACAAGGGAGTACAAATATGTTAAGGAGAATCTTATTATGTACTTCGTAATAGCCAATCGATTACTGAAAAAGTTCGAAGTAGTGAATATTCGACACATACCTCGATTAGAAAATCAAGTGGCAAATGACTTGGCTCAGATTGCTTCTGGATATGAGGTGTCAAAGGAAAGATTATAAGATGCAATCGAAGTCAGAGGAAGAGTTGTATCAGCCAGATTGTCCCCATCAGATTTGGAAACAACAAAGCTTGGATACGTTGATAAAGAAAATTTCGAAATCTTAGCAGTGGATAGCTTAACAGACGAAGATTGGAGAAAACCAATAGTTAAATATCTGCAGAACCCAACGGCGTCTACTGGTCGAAAAATCAGGTATCGAGCTTTAAGTTACGTTCTTTTGGGTAATGAGTTATTTATAAAGACTCCTGAGGGAGTTTTTCTTAAGTGCCTTAATGAGTCAGAAGCATACTTGGCCCTTTCGACTGTTCATAGTGGGGCATGTGGTGCTCATCAGGTAGGCCACAAGATGAAATGGCTTTTATTCCGACAAGGGATGTACTGGCTTACTATATTAAAGGATTGCATCAAATTCGCTAAGGGATGCTAAGAGTGCCAAGTACATGCAAGTGTACAACATGTCCCAGCGCGAACTATACTCCATAGTCAAACCATGGCCTTTTAGAGGTTAGGCTTTGGATTTGGTTGGTGAGATTCGACCATCCTCATCTAAAAATCAAAGGTACATTTTGGTAGGCATTGACTATTTTACGAAATGGATAGAAGTTGTGCCATTACCAAATGTTGACCAAGAAGACGTGATCGAGTTTATTAAAAAACACATTATTTATAGGTTTGGAATCCCAGAAACCATTACGACAGATCAAGAATTAGTGTTTACTGGTCGGAAAATGAAAGAATTTGCTAAAAAAATGGGTTTCAAACTCTTAACCTCTACACCTTATTACGTTCAGGCTAATGGTCAGGTCGAAACAGCAAATAAAGTGGTGATTAGCCTAATTAAGAAGCATGTGGGAAAAAAGCCTAGAAATTGGCACAAAACATTGGACCAAGTTCTTTGGGAATGTCGAACCTCCACCAAAGAGGCGACTAATTCAACGCCTTTTCGATTGACCTTTGGCCATGATGCAGTATTACCAGTTGAAATCTATCTTCAGTCGGCAAGAATCCAGAGGCATCATGAGATCCCATCTGAGTCATATTGGAATATAATGTTAGACGAATTGGTGGACTTAGATGAGGAGAAGCTTAATGCTTTAGAGTTGTTGAAAAGGCAGAAGAAGAGAGTGGAACAGTCTTATAATAAGAAAGTTAAAGTTAAGACTTTTTCGCCTAAAGAATTGGTTTGGAAAGTAGTTTTGCCTATGGATCAAAAGGATAGATCTTTGGGAAAATGGTCTCCTAAGTGGGAAGGTCCTTTTCAAATCATACAAGTTTTTTCGAATGGTGCTTATGAGATCGAAGAGTTAGATCAAGATAAGATAATCTTGAGGGAAAATGGGAAGTACTTAAAGAAATACAAGCCTGCACTTCGAGAAGTAAAAATAGCTAGAGAGTAATCATACATGCAAAACAATTGAAGCTAATATGGCGAACTAAAACATATTGCCAAGATGGCTAGATTCGTTACATTCAAATAGTAAAGATAATTATTACATAACCCAAGGGATAATGATGAAGTTCGCATAAAAGAGTGAAATTAGAACCGCAGGTTAGCTTTCATAGTGGAGTACTTTTCCTTCAAGAGTTCTAGCCGCCTCTCACAGAGGGATTGGTTCGGCCTCATGGTCTCCAGTTATGCTTCTAGTCTCTAAGCTTTATCAGCAAAATCTAGACCTACGTTAAGCTCTTTCGCCACCTGAGAGTTGTCAAACTTTTTGAGCTCAACGTTCTGCTTCTTGGCGTTCAAAATCTTTGTTTGCAGCTCTTTAATCTGTGCCTCCCAGGAGCTAATACTTTGGTTATTGGCTTCGATTTGAGTCTTGTTCTGTCCTTGGGTTTGCTCCAAATTAGCCAGTCGATTGGTGGATTCCGAAGCAGCATCCCATGCATCCGCGACTGACCCAGTTTGATTTTCAATATCTTTCGAGACTTGTTTGATTTTGGCAAGATCAGTAGCAATTCGATCGATCATTGAGGTCAGCTCCAAGATGATATTGGCCATTTTTGGAGAACCAGTTAGAATATCAACCTCCTTGAGAAGATTCTTCAAAGCAATTGGAGAAGTGGGGTCAAACTCAATGAGTCGAAATAAGTCACCCTTAAAAACCTTTTCTTTGATCTTTGACAATATCTGGCTGGAAGGATCAGTAGTGGATTGACCGCCAGATACAGAGGTCAAACTGAGGTTTTTGCCAGACGAACTTCCCCTAGAACCAAGTAAAACTTTTAAGTACTCACGAGGGTTGTTCTTTTTCAGATCCTCTAGTTCTTCTGCGGAAAGGGACATGGAGGCTTTGCTCGAATCCTTCGCAGTTGACAGGTTAGGGTTAAGAGCTATTTCGGCAATTATCTCTTCATGAATATCTTCTTCCTCTTCTTCATCTTGGTCATTACCCCCTTCGACGTTTTCATCGTCATCCATAAACTCCTCAAAAGGCATTGATTGGTTGTAGAACATAAAATGTTTACCTCCCTCTTCCATCATCTTGGACGACATCTGAGGTTTCGACTCTTGGGGACCTATCATCAGCTTCGTCTTCGACTTGCACCTCAGGGGTTTCCACCTCCATATCAGCCCTAGTTGTTTCATCCTGTGTGTCTTTGTCTTGATCATTTTCGTGATCAGATTCATTGGTGTGAGAATCTTGAGTGGTAGTCTTGGGTGGAGAAGTTACACGTTGTTTCTCGACTACTTGGTTGATTTCGCTGAGTGAGCTCTTCTCAAAGTCCTTTGCTAAAGTAGGGTGATATGTTGGTTCGCCTTCACTATTGAGGATTGTTGGGTTGGTTGATTCGGTGACCGGTTGAGTCGAAATCCCTGCGTCATCCCAAAAAGCATAAACGAAGGTAGTGGTCGAATAGAAAGACTAAGGACAATGAGGTATATATGTGAATCATTTTGGTACTTTAGAAGCTTCTGCCCCAGGGCTTGAGTTGTCACTTTCAGGCTGGTTTACAACCTTTTTCGACGTCTCTTCATGAGTTGGCTCCAAGATGGTTGGTTTGGTGGGTTTCTTGATCAAGACCTTCATGCCTTTCGCCTGAGATTGAGCAATGGCTTCGTTTATCTTTGGTTACCTTTTCTTCTTCTTCAGGGGTTGTTCAGCAGTCGGAGATAAGTCCTCATCATCAGATTCGACTATCACTAATGTGTCATCCTTGGCCTTCCTTTTCTGGGGAGTCGGGGGTTGCTTTCGAGCGCCCTGAAGAGGAAAACGTTAGAAAATAATGAACATAAAGTGACAAACTTAATAAAGGGTGCGAAAATACCTTTGTTGTTGTTGTTGTCTTGCTCCCTTCCTCTTCTTTCACTTCTGCAGGCTTTCTAACTAGTGGTTTCTTTGGAGGAATCTTCACGGCTGAAATAAACAGAAAAGCAATCATTATATGTGAAAATAAATAGACAAGGAAATGTTGGGTCAAAATCCTCCCGTTCCACACCTTCATATATTTCAGATTCGATGCGAACATCTTCAATCCCAATATGAAGAAGCCCTTTGAAACTGTCTAATGTATGTTTCGTCGGAACCACCCGTTGTGCTTTCGGTTTTGATTGCTGGCGAAAGATTTTGATAGAATCCCCATAGACGAACCAATCTGGAAATGGAGGGGCAAGGGCCACTCCAAAGTCAGCGCTTGGCAGTCGAGGAAATTTGCGAGGAAACATAATGAAAGTTGTTTCGTATTGTTTCTCATGAGGAATGTACAAAGGGATCTTTAAGTTCTCAATTTTCTTCAAAAAAATTTCCTTCAGAGTAACAGCTGCGTCGCGCACGGTTCGACCAAGGTCATCTGGTCGATAAACAGTTTCAAAGTATTTTTTGGAAGGCTTGGATTTCTTTAATGTGCGTCGAAGCACCTTTCTTCACTTTTTCCTGCACAGAGAGGAAAACCTTGTTAATGTGGTATGCAAATGTAGCCACGTCGAAAAATTCCTCGGCGTAGTAAGCCTTCCACCAGTCATCGAATTGTTGAGTACAAAGGAAGCTTGGTTCGAAAGCTACTGGAAGAAGATGCGTTTGACCGGCATATCGTGCAATTTGCTTAATGGCCATTGCTTCACTATGATTGGCGTTGTAAAGAAGGAGAACACTTTTCTTGTCATAGATCAGTCGGGGTAAGACTTGAACCAAGCCAAATTATCGAGCGACAAGATTTGGTTGGTAAGTAATTAATGTGACTTGGCTTTTGGAGAGGTTAAATCTGAGGGTTAAGACCCTAGGTGTTAAGAAGGCTTCCCAAATTGCTATGGATTCTGCTGCTTGGGCCTTCGACGGTGCTGGGAATGGCCTGGTGAACCACTCAGGACCACAATTCCTTGTGCAAAAGGAGCCATGTTGGGTGTAAAATCATAACGTTTGGCGAACATCATGATGAGGTTGGTGAAAGCCTGTTGGACAGGTTGACCATCATCAGCAGGTGTCAATTTCACCAAACGAGGGCCTTCTACTCTTTGATTCTTCACATCATCAGCATCTTCATTAATTTGATTCTTGTGGGGAAGACAAGCTTCGAACGAAGCATTCAACCACAGCTGAAGAAGCCAGAAGGGTCCAGAGAGTAGTAAACTTCCCTTGTCACCAAGGCTTTTGAGTTAGGTGACTCTTTCGCTCATGGACTCATAGAGGCTGGCTAAGATCAATTCGCTTAAACATAAGTCATGGCCAGAGTGTAATTGGTTCGCCATGGTTAAAAACTTTCTAGCAACTTGCAGTGACTTCGAGCAGAAGACATAGCATGACAACCACAGAGCTAGGAAAGCTATATGTTCGACGTCCGAAACTTCCTCTATGCTCTTATCGTGATAGTGAGCTATGTGGGTCGAATAAGTTGTCTTAGAGGTAGTAAAACCTATGCTATCATCAGTCATAAAGTCATGATCGTAAGTATTCCCAGTAGGTTTGAGCCCTGTGATAGCGGTTATGTCGAAAAGAGTGGGTGTCATCATGCCACATGGGAGATGAAGGGTGTAGTGGGTGTTGTCCCAGAAGTACAAGGATGAAATCGAAATATTCAAGCAGTAATCAGGTCTTACTTTCGACAGCATAATCAGGTCATAAATACCCATTTTCTTCCAAACATCAGATTTCATTTTTTCCAATTTGTTCAACCACCCTAAATAATCAGAGGGATCCTTAAAGGTCGGGCTTGCTCTAAAAACCCTAAAATTGTTCATGTATCTAAGGTCAATAGCCTCTTCATTCGGAGGATCATTTGGATTAGCAGGATTTTCAATGTTAGCCCTAGGTTTCCTACATTGTCCTACAGGTTTGTATTTATGGTAAGAGGGGAAGTATTCCTTAAGCCTAGCAGGACCTACAGTTAAATCAGATAAAGGACCAAATAAAGCCAATGGCTTGTTAGGACCGGTTAAAGGAATAAGTACCTGAGAAGCATAAATACTCTTTTTCTCTTCGTCAAGAGGTTCAGGCAGATATTGTTGGTTACCCACCATGGTAAGTCCAGAAATAGAATCAAACGGAGCAAGTTGAGAAATCTTCTTTGGAGCTCTCACAGGTTTGCCAGCATCCTTGGTGACCTTGGTAGCATCTTTGGCAGAGCGTGGGGAGGAAGCCACTGTTGAAAAATGAAGAAGACTGAGTTTTGAGATGCAAAAGGTTTCTGGAAAAATTTGACAGTAAAGAAGCGGAAAAGTGAAAATAATTGTTGGAAAGGGTATTTATAAGTTAGGAAGTGGAAACGGTTTGAAAAAATTGTGAAATGTTTGGACTGATAGTGGGACACGTGTTTCCCCCACAATTCTTGATGAAGCGGTGGTAATAAGTGTCTACTTCCCCATGATCTCCTAGACCCTAGGAAAAGGTAATGATGATGGAGATTTTTGCGTGATTTGAAAAGACATGTCAGAGGTAGCAATAATGGCTATGATGTCATAGGTCTGCTGAAAGGAAAATGAACAGTTGGAACCACGAGTAAGCGTTGAAGCCACGCAAGGTTTAAACGAGGCGTCGAATGACATTCTCAAAAAATGCTTTTTTCTTCAATAATGTCGAAAATGACATTTTTGGGGGGCAATTTGTTAGCTCATAATTTCGACGCCTATTCTAAGAAATAGGATTTCTAAAGTTTTGAAAACTTCGACGGGAATGGTACTTCTAGAAGATTTGTGTGTAGTGAGAAAAGAGTTTCTGAAGAAATTTATGTTTTATATAACACCATTTTTCTTATTCAATGTAATCCAATTAATTTTTACTCAGAAGTTTACCTTCTTTTCTTTATTTTGTTAAGTTACTTTCCAATGCACGTTTAATTATTTCCTCGTATTACCTTCCTTTTAAGTATTGTCGAAATGCCTGTGTTTCCAAATATGAACGCAGTCGAAATGTTCAACATTATTTCCGTATCTTTTTAAATCATTTTAGCACATGTCCTAGGATTTAGTTTGGTCGATCCTGCAAGTTACTTATTTTTTTTTATAAAATTAATAGACCAGAGGTTGTTTACTATTTATCCTAGTAAACACTAACAAACTTGGAATGAATCAACATCTTCAAGATCTTTTCTTCACTAGCAACCAAAATAGTCACATAATCCTCCAACGTTTTAGGAAATCTGATTGTTCTCTTTGTTTTTTTGGCTTTGCTCTTTGTTACTCTCTTCGTTTCAAAATGACTGTCGTTTAAGGTTTTTGCACACAGATTAAGAAATGCAATGATATTGTCATAAGATATTGCACTTTTACTAAATTAATTTTATTAATGTGTTGGAAACACTGTACAGAGTAATAATTATATGACACAATTGAAAAAATAGCAATTATTACTTCATTGAAATGTGAGAACGACAGTCATTTTAAAACAAAAATTTTCCCCTAAAACGACATTCATTTTAAAACGGATGGAATATTTTCCACTTCCATCATTGTGCCTATATCTTCACTATTGGGCCTTCCCATATCAGGTGGTTATAGTAGAGTTTGAATAGCGTGTAACAAGTAACCAATCTCCAATGCAACAATCAAGCTTGGTTGCAAATGCTCCGATCTTGACGTAACGAAACAGAATCTGCAACAATCCTACCATTCCACTAAGTAAATTACATATCGATCATATTAATATGCACCGGCTGGTTGAAGTTTGACCACATCAAGAAATTGTCACATGATATTAGGTGGCAGTCTCCTACCTTTTTTATCATTCGCAAAATCTCTTACAAATAACCAAGGACCAACATGGGCTTACTGCAAGTTTGAGAGATCTGACTAAAGTTCCCTTTGAACAATATAAGAAGTGTTGGCATAAATTGTTTCAATATAAACATTAGAGTTTCCTGCTACTAATGACAATACCACACACTAATTAGAACCAAATATCACAATAACTTTATTTTTATTTTTCTAAAGCGCCCAAAGGTTTGGGTTATGTCCTCCTCGATCATTAACCGCAAAGTTGTTGATTTTTAAACTCCGCCAATACCATTGAGGAATGATATTAATAGCCAACACTTGTTCCGCTATAAATATAAAACTAGGCTTATGAGAATCCGACAAATTCTTCAAGGAACTTCATAGTGAAGGGAAAGTAATAGCACCCTTGGATCGGGTGTTGTGAGTTCTTATTAGAGATAAATTTAATAGTTTGTTATTAGTTTTTAAGGGTTAGTTAGGATTGTTATTAGTTTGTTATGATTGATTTTATTTTCAAGCTCTGAAAGATATATCATCAGCCTATATATAAAGGTGTGTCATGTGTCATAAAAAAATAATAAGAATACAACATATTTTTCAAGTTAATTTTCTATTATGGCATTCGAGCCCGATTCGATTCGGAAGAGATATTAGAGAAGAAAAATACCTCCAAACCTAAAACAAAGAACACAAAAAAGAATACACAAGTTTATCATATAAACAACTATGATAATCCTGGAACTCCACTAGTGACAACATTGGTGAATGGAGAAAATTACCGCACATGGGCAAGATCGATCAAGACGACTTTCCGTGCGAAGACGAAACTAGGCTTCATTGATGGAAACATCAAGAAACCATCAAGTCAATTTGAAGTGTACGATGAATTGGAGAAGACAGATTCAATGGCGATAGCTTGGTTGATCAATGCGACAAAACCAAATCTACACAACAATATCTCACATGCTTCAACGACTTGAGATGTGTGTGTAGATCTTGAAGAACACTTTGCTCAGAGAAATGCACCACAAGTCCGTCAGCTGTAGAGAAACTTGTGTTCAATGCAGAAACAACTAGAAACAAGTGTAACTGATTACTATACTCAATTCAAAAGTCTTGTTAATGAACTGAATGAATTGCAAACCCTACCTGAATTCAGTTGCGGAGCTGCTAAAGTATTGACACAAACGAAAGAATAACAACGAGTCCATCATTTTCTTAAAGGATTTGATAGTGAACAATACTCTCATATCAAGGCAACCATACGTAATGTTGATCCACTACCCTATCTTAGGTGTGTCTTTAATCAAATGTAAAGAGAAGAATCTCCCTTTGCAGCAAATAAAGAAAGTGTTCCACGGTGGAAAATTCATCTGCATTTTACTAAAGTACAAATAGGAAAAGAGGAAAGGAATGTCACTCAAGATTAAAGTCTGTTCTCTGTGGGAAAATTGAACATGTCAAGGTAAAATGCTTTGAGATTGTTGGATATCCATCGAGTTGGGAATCACAAAGAACTCAAAGGCGAGAACCTAACAAATCAGTAGGGCAACAAGTAGAAAATTTTTCTCAGGCCGTTGAGAGAAAAGAATATCCAGAAGCAGCAACATAAGGACACGCCCTGCATGGAGTTCATGCCCAAAATCATGCGAACGCACATGAAAACATGACTAGTAAATTTGAATATTGGATACTTGATAGTTGTGTTTCACACCACATGGTTCATTTGACCTCAATATTGAAGAAAATCAGAAGATTAGATAAACCTTTCTACATAACTACACCAATAGGGATTTCAACCTTAGTCTAAAATATGGGAGATGCGAATTGATCAAGTTCCCTTACGTTAGAGGATGTGTTATTAGTCTCTGACTTTAAATGCAATCTAATTTCAAGTCATAAACTAACATATGATTTAAATTGTTATGTGATATATGATCAAAATTCTTGCATAAGACAAGACCAAGCCTCGAAGAGGAAGATTGGATCAGGTGACCTCCATAAAGGGGTTTATATGTTCACAAAGCAACATCAACAAGGCTTCATGGGTGTAGCTAATAAGGACATGGAAACTTTAAGGCACATGAGAATGGGACATTCCTTAAATCAAGTCCTTTAGTATATTTAACATTTAGGCAAATGCAATGGAAGTTGCACTTGATTAGTGTCCTTGAAAATCATATGTCGAGGTGAATTAGATTTATCCTCTAGCGCAGACATGTCCTTTGTGTTTTCATTGAAAGAGTTAGTATGCAGTTGAGTGTCCATCTCTTGTTCAAAATTATTTTCTTCCTGAGAGATATTTTCATCATTGGCATTCATTTCTACTATAACACTATTACTTTCTTGAGATTCATGGACGCCTTCTCTATTACCATCCTCCTCTAGTATCACGTTGGAGCTAATGCTATCATTCACGATCACCACATCTTCCTATATAGGAGAATCTTCCTTACAAGCCCACACTTCATGCAAAATTTTACCATAACAGGCTCTTTCTACAGTTGTCGGCATGTTTGGCTTCTCATTATGCACTATTGAAACAACCTAGGGACCGTCTTATAGACTACCCTTCTCCTTCTCCAATCAATCATTTGCCTCAAGATTTTATTGCTGAGCTGGAAGAGCCTTTGTCACAAACTGGTTTCTCGGGGCTCCTATTTTGATTATGCGTTCTCCTTCTGTGGTAGGATTTTTATTCAGCTTTTTAAAGGTTTCATCTACATGGCTAATTTCAACACAATGCGTGCAAAACTCAAGAGATATTCATAAATTACCACCACATAGAATGCATATCCTTCTATCTCAACCATGATCTCATCAAATATTCATTTGGATATATCAATATCCACCAACACACATACATAATGACTGAAAAATCAATTCTTCGTCGCCTCATCTAGAATTAATGGTGTACCCATCCCTCTCGCGATATCAAACAAGATTCATGGCCTCCAATACTATTGGGTAGACCATAGAACTGCACCCAAGCCTGCACATGTGTTTGCCTTTGAGTATATGGATTGAATTCTAGTTTCCATTTATAGAGTCTTAGGAGCTCGAATTTCAAGTTATAAGTTCCAAGGGACCATGCTTTTCTCTTGTCCTCCTCACCACCAAATCAAAGTTCAAAGTAACCTTTCCCTAATGGGATGATATTCCATGATCTAAGATTCGACCAGAGCACATTTAGTTTCTATGTAATATCACACGTTGACCATGGTTTCTCTCCTCTTCTCATCACCAAATTGATGAATTTAATTGAATCGAAAAGACACAAATTATAACATATTATAATATTATTTAATAATCAAGAATAATAAGAACAGTGTACCTTGTAGAATTTGAGAGATGACCATCGAAAAAGTGAGTATTAGAGTATTACTACCATTATTGTCATCTAGGGTTTTTATAGTCTATTAATCGTCTAATGTGGCAACACTTAAATTAATAAACGGCTGAGGGCATAGACCTCTCATTAGGCTTAACTGAATGGTCTAACCTATGACAGATACAAAACCCAATAAAATCATTCTTCTATAATTAATATTTAATATCAATTGACCATAATATAATTTATTAATAATTAATTATGTCAATCCATATTTTATTAATTAAATAATTGATCTAACAATCTCACACTTAGATGAAAATAATTAATTAAAAATATTAATTTTAATTTTAGAATATCAATAATGGTCAAAATACTAACCAATCAAAAGTGAAGTACGTTTAACATTGTAGAAATTATATCTGATAAGAAAAAAAATCGTACATGTTAAAGACTCATATTTTATAAAGAATGATTAAATTAAAGTAACATATTTAAGTTAAGATAAATATGTTATTAAAGAATGACCAATGCATATGAAAATGCTATTGATAAACTCTCACTAACTCTAAATATCACAAGACTTATTCATGTGTAGAAGTCTTTGGCTAGTGATTCTACTAATGAGTTTTTAAATTAAAGGTCATAGAATATCCACATAGGTCTAAGAATAGTAATTACATATAGGCGTACCCTATTAAGATAGTATGTACATTTAAGCATAAGTACTTTTATAGTGCAATACCATACTCGATAGTAGTATTGATATTATACATGCACTTTCATATTTATGATCTCAAGAGTGTGGATATTGAAGATAGTATAACACAATATTATTGCATGCTAAAAATTTATTGTGTCTTTTCAATATCAACATAAACATCAAATTATGATGTTTCTTGAAATTAAGAGAATAATATATATCACAGTATAATAGAATTAGACTTCTTAGAGTTATTGTATATTTTGAAGTCCTCTTAAAATATGTCATATTTTATAGTGCACACAAGAATATATGACAATATAAGAATAATAATCTAAATTTTTTAGATTATATAATTGTGTACACATGTACTCACATTAATCCAACATGAATAAATAGGTTAAAACTTTATCAGAGTCCATTAGTATTAAATACACTAAATAAATAATGAGATACTAATTTTATTTTTAGTGTAAAACTATATAGAGAAGTGTTTCTATAATATATCATCATTAAAGTTTTACAAGCTCAATTACATATTTTGCACGTAAATAGAATATATCATTATTTAGATATTCACATGAAAGAATATGATGATTATATAAAATGTTTACCATCATTTGAGTGAGGTCAAATCCTTATAATATTAAATTTAATATATGATTATATACAACATCTTAATAACTCATTCAAAATTCAAATGCTACAAATATAATCACATATTTGAGAAATATAATACTACAAAACGAAAAAAATATAAAACTTTAATTTGATTAATACTAAGGATATAACAAGTAGTCGTAAATTTTCATCTATAAAGTAAGACTATAATATCCTCAATATAAGTCTCTATAAAATAGTGTTGTATTAAACAAATAATATTTGTTTCTCATTTCTATTAATTTTGGTCTTCATTCTCTTTATTTTACAACACGTTATCAGATGATAATTTGATGTTTGCCTCCCAATAATCTCATTTCTTATTTATAACAAATTGTATTTATTAAATGGCTTTAATAACATGTTGGTCCCTATAAGTTAGTGAGTTTTTGAATTTGGTCCCATTAATTTATTTATTTTTTTTGTCTAAGTCCATATATCTCACTTTTTGCATGTGGTTTAGTCCCTAATGGCAAAATCCGCAGGAAAAACCACAGGTTTTCTGCGGATTTTCTTTCAAATTTTCCTGCGGATTTTGACTTTAGGACTAAAACACACGCAAAAAGTGAGATATAGAGACTCGGACCAAATACAATAAATTATAGAAATTAAACTCAAAAACTCGTTAACTTACATGAATCAAAAGTGCATTTAAAACTTATTAAATTGTCTATATGATGTCGTATAAATAGGACCAATCTTATCGTAGAAGATTACACCAATGAAATAATATAGACAAATTATTCTCGTCTTTCTCTCTTCTCTTTTATCTTCTTTCTCCTAATTTTATAATATGTTATCAACACGAAGCTCCAAAACTTAGAATGTACTATTATTTATCTTTTTTTAATTATATATTATATATATGTTATAGATATATTGATTAGAAAATAAAAAAAGTAAATTAATGGTAATTTTCATACATCCCAAAAGAATTGTATGAATAATGTTAATGGATCCCTGAAGGACAACAAAAATAATACAAATTTTTTTATATATAGTTTCAGAAGAACGTATTAAACATTCCTGAATGATAGTCAAAAAATGTTTTTTATATATTTTCTGAAGAACTTATTAAGCATCCCTAAAGGATAGCAAAACAAATTATTCATATAATTCCTAAAAAATTTATCAAGCATCCCTGAAAGATAGAAAAAACAAATTATTATCAAAGTCATTAGATACATATTACAATTATTATGAATATTAAAAAATGCATGAATCCTATTAATGGTATATAATCTTTTGTGTGTGGTGCTTATTTACATTATAAAATTATAAATGTCAAAATTGGATTCATGTTTGATTACATAATAATATGATTGTATGATAGATTAATGGGATTTAATTTAAATCATATTATTACAATGAAATTGAATATTATCTGATTGTGTCGTGTATAATTTATCATGGAATTGTAGCATTAATTATTTTTCATCTACGATGAATTGTTCCAAATCATTTTCACTTGCGCGTCGTAGAGCGTTCTAAGTCAATTTGTTACGATATCAAGATATCAATTGTTACATATTTTGGATCATCATAAATTATTTGATATTTAATACTTAATATTTAATATTTAATATTTTATCTTTTTTTTTTTAATTTTAAATTTATGATAGAATTAAGTGTGTCAAATATTACAAAACATGACTTTGGGGCTCTTAACATTTCAGAAAAGAATTATTTGCCTTGGGCTTTAGATGGTGAAATCCATCTAAATGCAGAAGGTCACAGTAATACTATTAAAGAAAAAAAAAATATCATCTGATCAACAAAAAGGCAAAAACCATGATATTTCTCAGTCGTCACCTTCATGAGAACCTTAAAAATGAATATCTCACTGTAAATGACCCATGTGTTTTGTGGAAAAATTTAAAAGAGAGTATGCTCATAAAAAATGGTCATCCTACCAAAAGCTCGATACGATTGGATGTGTTTACGCTTTCAAGATTTTAAAAGTGTAAGTGATTATAATTCTGCAATATTTAGAATAACTTCTAAGCTGACATTATGTGGAGAAAAAATAACTGATGAAGATATGTTAGAAAAAATATTTTCCACTTTTCATGCATCAAATGTGCTTTTACAACAGCAATATCGGGAAAAGGGGTTTAATAAATATATTGACTTGATATCTTTTCTCCTTGTGCCAAAACAAAATAATGAGTTCTTGGTGAAAATCACGAGGTTCGTCCCACTGGTACAACTCAATTCCTATAAGTGAATGTAGAAAGACATGGTCACTATGTGAAAAATCATGGTCGTAGCCCTAATTACGCTCATGGTCTTTGTTTTGATCACAGCCGCAATGGTAATCATAAAAATGTATCTTTTCACCAGAAGTGAAAAGATACTAAAAAGAATGAAAAAGGTGGTGCGAGTAGCAAAAATAAAGAAAATATTTACTATCGTTGTGGGTAAAAAGGTCATTGGAGTCGCACTTGTCGTACACAAAAACACCTTGTTGGTCTTTATCAAAAATCACAAAAAAAAATACAAATACAAGGATTGAGACACATTTTACTAACAAAGATGGTGATCCAGATTATGGCAATATGGATGTTACTCACTTAGAGATTGGTGATTTCTTTGTTAATCCAGATGAAAAAATTTATCACCTTATTGGAGATGGAAGTGTTAAAAAATAGAAGTTATAGAATTTTTCTATTTATTTTAGTTATTATAATAAGTTTTATAAATGTTTTTGAATTTTAATTTTCAATGTTTTTTTTAATTCAAATGTTTTTGAATTTTAATTTCCAATGATAATAAAGTGTGTTTCCTTACTGCTTATTTGCATTATTTATTGTTTGAATAATTTGTATGTTTAAAGTGCACTTATAACTCACTGTTAAATTTTTTTTAGAATGAATGATGGCACTTGTGCCACTAATGAAGATATTTGCCTCGCTGATAGTGCAACTACTCACACAATTTTTAAAGATAAAAAATATTTCTCTTATTTAATGAAGCGAAAAACTGATTTCAGCATTATATTTGGCATCTCAAAAATAATTGAAGGTTCCAGAAGAGTCAGTGTATTATGATATGGAGGGACAATATTAAACATTGAGAATGCATTATATTCCCCTAAACCTAATATAAATTTAATAAGTTTCAAAGATATTTTCCTAAATGGATAACATATTTAAACAAAAGATGATGGAGGTATCGAATATCTTTGTATTAAACAACAGAATTTGGACAGAAAATGTGTAATGGAAAAGCTTCAAGATTTTTCCTCAGGCTTATACTACACTTATATTAGTACAATTGAAGCACAAGCCATTGTAAACAAGAAGTTTACAAATAATAATAAATTTATAATTTGGCATGACTGGTTGTGTAACACCCCATTTCTACCCGGCGGATAATTATAAAATCAGAGTTTCAAAATTTCAACATACAAATGAGATGCTACACTTTCAACTTAAAGACAACTTCATATTATCGCATGTTAATCAGATACATAACACTTTAACTCGGATGAACCGATAACAACAAAATAAGTCTTTAAAATAAAACAACTTTTATTAACTAAATAGCGGAATCATACTTTTTAACTCAAGTGACATAACATCTTTTGTTCATCTGAAAACAACTGCAACATAATAAGAAATCAATGGCATCAACTTATAATTCAACAACTGAAATGTAACAACTATAAAACAACGATCGTTCATCCCCCCGAGTGTTACGTATCAGAGCAAGACCCTCTTGACTTGCAATAAAGCAACTTAAGAACTCCAAAAAGCTATTCTGAACTGCCACTACTACTCTTGAGTACCTGCCCATTTCCCATGGTAGGGGAAATATCAGCAGAAGGGGTGAGATATCTAACAATATATAAGATGTATGATAAATAATATATTAGAATTTAGATTATATAAAATTACCACTTTACATCTTATAACAACAATTAGCACAACCAGTCATCAGCATAATATCACAACAAAGTCATCAACTCAATATCACGGCAATTTAACCAACTTAATATAACAACTTTCAAACCACAAATATAACAACAAAACCCTTAACAGGTTATAACAACATTTTCATAGCTTTCAGACAGTACCTGTCACAACAAGTCAACAACATAATAACAACGAATATATCATCACAACATTGGAATATGCAGCTTAGAATGTGACTCATACAATGCACATGCATGTGGTACCATTGGAGCAGAACTCCCAACTTAAAAACGAAGCAGAACTCCCAACTTAGGAATTGCCAAGTAATAGAGGCATCAAACAAGGCATAAGCCTTTAACTTTCAACTTTTTGCCAATCCAGGCCAACTTAATAATTTTGCCAATCCAGACCAACTTGGTATGCTATGCTATGCATGCGACAACAACTACAGCATCAACTTATTCAACAACAACACAACAACAACACAACTGCAACTTAACAACAATTTCAACTTTGGCCACCGACCTACAACTTAATATTTGCCAATTTAATAGAGGCAATTCAACAACAACAAATATCCTGCAACTTCGCATCATCAACAACAACAACATATCAGCATCAATAATTAACAACAATTAATCAACAACAAAACAACATTGGCCGTAGGCCTCACAATTCAACACCACCTGCAAATTCATATTTTTCAGCAAGGTACACAACCCAACGAATCAACCAAAATAAGCTACAAATAAATCGCATAATTATTCGGACAGTCTTCGACTAAAATCGGTTACTTAATTATCGGCTAAATTCTAATATTTCTACTCTGAGCTACTATTCTTATTAGTCCTCTGTTAAATTAATACTGCCTTACAACCAAAAACATATAATTCAGTCACTATTGTTTTATACCCATATTACTAGTTCTGTTATTCACTTAATAACTATTGGCACTGGTCACTGTATCATTCATATACTATTTATAATTCTCTGCTACCAATAATAATACTACTAATTATCTGCTGAATTAATTAAATTAATCAAAAGGGCGACTACTGTAATTAATGAAGCCAATTCTGCAACTTATTAAATTCATCTCTGCCAAACAGTTATATATATCATCCCTCTCAACTAACTTAAAATGGAACAGACCAAGTGAAGCCATAACAGACAGAAATGAACAAAAACAGAAAAAGAAACAATTACACAGCAGGCCCGTGTGACGCTCGTCACAACTTCCTGGCCCTCGTCACAATGCGTGACGGTCGTAACACATGAGTGACGGTCGTCACTCGCACATGACCTGCGTGACGCTCGCCACGCTCTCCATCACGGTCGTCACACCCCCAATTCCCAGTTTCCTTCGTCTCAGTGCATTTCATTCCAGTTCTCCTTAATTCTATATTCTGCTTCTCCGTTTCAATCACAGAAAAAGGTCCAACCATCACAGTACAAAAGCAACATACAGAATTCATACTCCATCAACATAGATTCATTTTTATACGACTAATTCAATCACAACAACCAATTTCAGTATCAATTACAAAAATCAAAAACACAAACAGAGTAATTCTGCAACCCAATCCCCACATATCATTCATCAAATACCCCACTATAGAGTCAGAACCCCACCCTTACCTTGCATTGAAGGTCTCTCTACTCTCCTATTGGATTCTCCCTCTAGTAGCTTCTACGTATTGCCTCTCAAACCCTTGTTCCTCTTTCTCTTCTCCGTAACTGCTACTTCCACGTTCTTGTTCTCTTACTGCTACTTTCTTTTCCTTCTCATAATTCTCCATACCTAATAATAAAACACTAATGTTTTATTAACTTATTGGGCCTCATTTCTACACCCCCACTATTTCTACTTCACTCACCATCTAAAAAGCCCAATAATATAATCTAGTATTATTTCTAATACTATGATTACCACTTAAGTCAGCTTGATTAATTAATTAACAACAACACAACTTAAATCAACATTTTATAATTAATTCAACTAAAACCGACATAGCAACTCAACACCACATTTTCGACAACTAACACAAATCGCACAAATAATACGAAGATATTTAATTAAATAATTAATTAAATAACCGGGCGTTACAACTCTCCCCCACTTAGAATTTTTTCGTCCTCGAAAATTTATTCGATACTACCACTTTTAACGCAAATTCCGCATCCAACTCTCTGATCCTCAAGTCGCGTTTGGCAACACTTCGATCCCTACTTTTCCGACATAACTACAACTCAACATGATTTCAATCCAATACACACATGCTAATCATTCAACATCTTCGCGACATAATCGTCAATAACTTATCAACCACTCGATAATATCTTGACATATCAACATCTAAGTAGCCACATCCATACACACTTATACCTGGATATACATAGTCACATTACCATCTTATCAACATTCTCAACACTATAACACATCCACAATCTCATTCTCATATAAGCGTATGTCACTCATCAACAAAATGTCAACAACTTATTCATATTGTCGTATCACTCTTATAGTGACATCAACCTAGCCAACATAATCAACTTCGTCATACCATGCAGTATTACTCACCCTTATATCAACAATTCACCCAGTCAAACATGTAGATTAAGACCTATCATTCCCTTAGGCTTCTGATATTTCATCCTTCACTTCTAACGAGTCGTACACGCATAACAAATGCGCCACATCACGCTTCAGCTGCACAACTCTGATCATCCATCATAAGTCACCGTCCTTATTAAAATTTCTGTCAACTATATGGTTTACAAGTTCAATCTAGTTTTGAACTTTCTTTAACATCCGCCATAAAATCGTCGTTCACTTGACATTCTCAATCTTTCACTTTGCGACGTTAGCTCGCATATAAACCCGCTACTCCAAATTGTTCAATACGTCTCAACTCTTTCCTAGCCACTCCTCTATTAATCCACACCAACTGGTGAGCGACTATCCTCACGATATAACATCAATCAATTTACACACTATTAAGATAGCAAGACAAGTCTATACCATCCAACACGATCTCGTCTACTATCAACAAGAGATTAAGGGTGATCAGTTCCTCAATTTGTCAATAGATAGCCGACAACCATAATGGAGTATACGCCCTCGTTACCAAACTATAATAGTTTCCTTTAGAACTTGTACACAAGTCACCTAAAGCACCATAATCCAATAATTTCCAATGAGGTTTACAAATACTCCCACAATTTCCCTCTCATTCAATCTTGTCAATGAGACACCAACGCCCAACACATTACACGGTCCACGTTACACTCACTTAGCCTCACACGAAGGTTAAGTATTCTCTGACTCAAGAATTACTACTATACCAGTACATTACACGTCGTCTCGTTCCAATTGAAATCTCAACAATACCGTTCCACACCGCTTTGGTGATAGAACCTCTCCAATTCTTCTTTTACACATGCCACTACCTTGGCATCATAAACACGACTCTAATTCCTCTTAAAAGCATCTTCCTTTAAAAGGACATTTTCATTCTAATCGTTGTTAATCATCATAAGTTGCATCTATATGCGCTTCGCCAATACTTTCACATCCTTTTTAATGTCGAACATCTCATTTCTCCACTTATTTGCCAACAACATATTACGCTTGACCTTGTCTCAAACAACTGCGATAACAACCATTTATGCCCAAAAGCCTCTAGTTCCGTAACTGACTTTAGAGTCCCTCCATATAGAAATGCATCTACCGTATTTGAAAACACTTTCATAGGATAGAATATATTTTTATCTCCCCATAGGTTCAAACGGAACATCAATCCGATACTCGGAACACAAGATATGAATTTCCAAAGTTATCCGAAAATGCGAACACCGACGTCATGCAACGACATACTTATACACGCCTTACAATAACATTGGAACAAAATTTTTTCGTACCAGTACCAACACTTATCATTCTTGAAATCGTACTCATCTTCTCGCATTTTCGACTCTGACTCGCAATTCAAACATTCCAACAACTTTTACAACCTTTTTTTTAATCACTCGCAAGGATCCCACGACACGGTCTACATCAATCTGTTACTCCATCACTGTTCAAACGTCGACATCTTACGCAAGGGCTACTCAAACCGACAACTTCACAGTCCACCCGCAATGCTGAAACATCACAACTTTCTAAATTCCATCTTCTAAAAATTATCCTTGTTACTTAACAATCGCCTTCAGAAACATCAGGGATTTTCTCTCTACTTGTATATCAACAACCGTTACATTGCTCCGCATCCTTCGAGAAGTAAATATCAACAACGTCTAATCATCTTTTCTCAAGGCGCTCCAACTTGATTAACAACAAAATCTTGAATCCATGTCTCCTCCGGATTCGGGAAACAACATACTTCAACAATACTTGCACTGTCGCCATCAATAGCATACCGAGCCAACATCTTACAACCGAAACACATCCGAGAAGCAAATCTTCTTCCCCACTTATCTTCAAACCTATTCCTGCATACAGTCGATTAGGAAAACAAACAAGTACCGACAGTGTTCCACACACTTATCGCATACTAAGGGATAAACAACATTAGGCAACTTGGCCGGACAGACCGACCTGCTCTGATACCACTAATGTAACACCCCATTTCTACCCGGCGGATAATTATAAAATCAGAGTTTCAAAATTTCAACATATAAATAAGATGCTACACTTTCAACTTAAAGACGACTTCATATTATCGCATGTTAATCAGATACATAACACTTTAACTCGGATGAACCAATAACAACAAAATCAGTCTTTAAAATAAAACAAATTTTATTAACTAAATAGCGGAATCATACTTTTTAACTCAAGTGACATAACATCTTTTGTTCATCTGAAAACAACTGCAACATAACAAGAAATCAATGACATCAACTTATAATTCAACAACTGAAATATAACAACTATAAAACAACGATCGTTCATCCCCCCGAGTGTTACGTATCAGAGCAAGACCCTCTTGACTTGCAATAAAGCAACTTAAGGACTCCAAAAAGCTATTCCGAACTGCCACTGCTACTCTTGAGTACCTGCCTATTTCCCATGGTAGGGGAAATATCAGCAGAAGGGGTGAAATATCTAACAATATATAAGATGTATGATAAATAATATATTAGAATTTAGATCATATAAAATTACCACTTTACATCTTATAACAACAATTAGCACAACCAGTCATCAGCATAATATCACAACAAAGTCATCAACTCAATATCACGGCAATTTAACCAACTTAATATAACAACTTTCAAACCACAAATATAACAACAAAACCCTCAACAGGTTATAACAACATTTTCATAGCTTTCAGACAGTACCTGTTACAACAAGTCAACAACATAATAACAACGAATATATCATCACAACACTGGAATATGCAGCTTAGAATGTGACTCATACAATGCACATGCATGTGGTACCATTGGAGCAGAACTCCCAACTTAAAAATGAAGCAGAACTCCCAACTTAGGAATTGCCAAGTAATAGAGGCATCAAACAAGGCATAAGCCTTCAACTTTCAACTTTTTGCCAATCCAGACCAACTTAATAATTTTGCCAATCCAGGCCAACTTGGTATGCTATGCTATGCATGCGACAACAACTACAGCATCAACTTATTCAACAACAACACAACAACAACACAACAGCAACTTAACAACAATTTCAACTTTGGCCACTGGCCTACAACTTAATATTTGCCAATTTAATAGAGGCAATTCAACAACAACAAATATCCAACAACTTCGCATCATCAACAGCAACAACATATCAGCATCAATAATTAACAGCAATTAATCAACAACAAAACAACATTGGCCGTAGGCCTCACAATTCAACACCACCTGCAAATTCATATTTTTCAGAAAGGTACACAACCCAACGAATCAACAAAAATAAGCTACAAATAAACCGCATAATTATTCGGACAGTCTTCGACTAAAATCGGTTACTTAATTATCGGCTAAATTCTAATATTTCTACTCCGAGCTACTATTCTTATTAGTCCTCTGTTAAATTAATACTGCCTTACAACCAAAAACATATAATTCAGTCACTATTGTTTTATACCCATATTACTAGTTCTGTTATTCACTTAATAACTATTGGCACTGGTCACTGTATCATTCATCTACTATTTATAATTCTCTGCTACCAATAATAATACTACTAATTATCTACTGAATTAATTAAATTAATCAAAAGGGAGACTACTGTAATTAATGAAGCCAATTCTGCAAATTATTAAATTCATCTCTGCCAAACAGTTATATATACCATCCCTCTCAACTAACTTAAAATGGAACAGACCAAGTGAAGCCATAGCAGACAGAAATGAACAGAAACGGAAACAGAAACAATTACACAGCAGGCCCGTGTGACGCTCGTCACAACTTCCTGGCTCTCGTCACAATGCGTGACGGTCGTAACACATGAGTGTCGGTCGTCACTCGCACACGACCTGCGTGACGCTTGCCACGCTCTCCATCACGGTCGTCACACCCCCAATTCCCAGTTTCCTTCGTCTCAGTGCATTTCATTCCAGTTCTCCTTAATTCCATATTTTGCTCCTCCGTTTCAATCACAGAAAAAGGTCCAACCATCACAGTACAACAGCAACATACAGAATTCATACTCCATCAACATAGATTCATTTTTATACGACTAATTCAATCACAACAACCAATTTCAGTATCAATTACAAAAATAAAAAACACAAACAAAGTAATTCTACAACCCAATCCCCACATATCATTCATCAAATACCCCACTATAGAGTCAGAACCCCACCCTTACCTTGGATTGAAGGTCTCTCTACTCTCCGATTGGATTCTCCCTCTAGTAGCTTCTACGTATTCCCTCTCAAACCCTTGTTCCTCTTTCTCTTCTCCGTAACTGCTACTTCCACGGTCTTGTTCTCTTACTGCTACTTTCTTTTCCTTCTCATAATTCTCCAAACCTAATAATAAAACACTAATGTTTTATTAACTTATTGGGCCTCATTTCTACACCCCCACTATTACTACTTCACTCACCATCTAAAAAGCCCAATAATATAATCTAGTATTATTTCTAATACTATGATTACCACTTAAGTCAGCTTGATTAATTAATTAACAACAACACAACTTAAATCAACATTTTATAATTAATTCAACTAAAACCGACATAGCAACTCAACACCACATTTTTGACAACCAACACAAATCACACAAATAATACGAAAATATTTAATTAAATAATTAATTAAATAACCAGCTGTTACAGGTTGGGTCATCCCGGTTATATAATGATGCGAAAATTAATTAAAAATTCATGTGGTCATCAATTAAAGAGCCAAGAAATTATTCAATCAAATAAGTTTTCATACAACTCTTGCTCACAAGGGTAGTTGATAATTCGGACATCACCAACAAAAATGGAAATGAGTCTATCAATTTTTCAGAGCATATACATGGTGATATTTGTGGGCCAATATACCCATCATGTGGACCATATAAATATTGTATGGTCTTAGTTGATGCATCAACTAGATGGTCACATATTTGTTTATTGTCAACTCGCAACTAGACGTTTGTGAGATTGTTAGCCCAACTACTTCAAATAAGAGCTCATTTCCCCGATTATTCTGTCAAGAAAATACGTCTTGATAATGCTATAGAATTTTCATCTCAAGCATTTAATAAGTATTGTATGTCTATTGGAATTTACATTGAACATCCTGTAGCACATATTCATACACAAAATGGACTTGCAAAATCATTTATTAAACACATAAAATTAATTGTAACACCTCTTCCCCTTTATAATTAGTTTTTGGCAAAGAATCTAATATTTCCCATGTAGGAATTTTTGGATGTGCGATGTATGTCCCAATTTCTCTACCACAATGCACTAAGATGGGTCCTCAAAGGAGGATGGGAATATATGTTGGATATGAATCTCCATCTATTGTAAAGTACCTTGAACCAACAACAGAAGATTTATTCACTGCTCATTTTGCTGATAGTCATTTTGATGAATCAAATTTTACAACATTAGGGGGAGAGAATAAGAAGCTGAGAAAAGAGATCAGTTGGAAAGAATTATCATTATATTATCGTGATCCTCAAACAAAACAATGTGAAATAGAAGTTCAAAAGATAATTCACTTGAAAAACTTACCAAATCAATTACCAGATGTATTCACTAATCCAAAAAGTGTGATTAAATCATACATACCAGCTACAAATGCTCCAATAAAATTGGATATCCCTATTGGACAATCTAATGAGTCTCAACCACGCATGAAGCGTGACACACCAATCGGTTCCAAAGATAAAATTCCTCGAACAAGAAAAGGAGCAAAGAATAAGTATAGCCCAAGTGAGGATATAGAAAATCTAAAAGAATCTTCAGACATAATAACATTTCATCTTCATAAGAGATTGATCAGGTACTTGAAACTCATGAAAATAAAGAGATCTCGATAAATTATGTCCATAATGGAATACAATAAAACCTGTTAGGAAACTTTATGTTTAGGATCTTTGATATCATGATTTTTGCAGTACTCTAATTCCTATGAAAAATAATAAAACATACTTGAATCCACAATGTCGATTCTTGTTCGATTTTTAATCTTTATTTTGAATTGTTTTCTCCTCTATTCCTTCTTATTTTATGTATCTTTGATGATTAAGATAATTTTATTTCTTTGTGTTTAGGATAATAAAAAAGAATTAGAAAAGGTTAGTGTTTCCTAATGGTGCATATTTATAGGCATCTTATTCTAACAATCACATCTCATTCCAACAATCATGTCCCAATAGCCATGAAGAGAGAGAAGAGAGATTTAAATTTTATTTTTGAAATTCAATAAAAACCCCTATTTCCTTAATTATTATCAAGTCCAAACAATCATCACATTAAGATATCTTTTATTTAAAACCAAAATTTCATTTACATGAGTCATTTTTAATGGATTAATAAATTTGTCCTACAATCTTCCACTTGACTCGTGTGACAACTTGATGTTTCAATCTTATACCATAATTGTGCACCATTCGTTGAAAGCATCAAATCATTATCTTTAATGAAGTGAAATGATTGGATCATGGCAGTCACAAATTATTCATCAACTTAATTCCTTCGATATATTACGAATCAAACCAATTCAAATAATCTTAAGAGATACAATAATGTGTCTTTCACGTCTCTTCAAAGAAACCTTTCTCGTGACATAATAACAATAATGTATACAACATAATATGGATACAAAAACTAAGCAGAAACATAACCTTAATTGAATTCACAAGTGTCATACAATACAAACATTAAACTATACTTGTATATATACCAATCATACTATAATGTTAACATGGGCTTTTATATAAAGCCCATCCTTTCTACATGGCCAAAAAATGTATTGGGCAACAAATAATTTAGCTAACGGATCCATTATCACTAAAACTATATCAATGTGTTCAAATGACACATTTTGTTTTTGCACTTCTTCTTTTATTGATAAGTACTTCAATTTCTTGCGTTTAACACCTTTTAAATACTTATCATTCTTATAGAAGAAGACATTTGCAAAATTATCACAATAAATCTTTAGCAGCCTAGCTAAACTATCAACAATATCATGCCTCAAGGTAAAATTTTGCAACCATAATAATTGAATTGTGGCCTCAAAGTATGCCACAGATTTCACTTTTCCATAATATTACTCCTCCAGTAAGAAGAAAACATACCTAAATACGGATTTCCTTGGGTCCACATATCCCACAACGTTTAAATCCAAGTAGTCAACCACTTTAAGTTGATCTGATCTTCTATATGTGAGCATGTAATCTTTGGAGTCTTGTAAGTACCTAAGAACTTTTGTTTGCGGCTTTCCAGTGATCCATTCCATGATTACTTTGATATCGACCTAACATACCAACGAAAAAATTGATATTCGGTCGAGTACATGTTTAGGCATACATCAAACTTCTTTACATCATGTAACAAAGCAAAATCATTGGCAGTAAGTAAAATATCATCAACATATAAGACCAAAATTATGAACTTGCTCCTACTGACCTTCATATAGAATTACCGATTTACGGTGCTCTTTACAAAACCATATGACAAAATAGTATTGTGTGAATGAGACTGGATCCTCATCAATGCTCAAGTCACATTCATGTTCAAGTGAATAAATAACATAATCTTTCAAAATAGTTGGTCTTCTTTGCCTTTCAAACCCTCTTACAGTTATTTCTTGTGTTTCTTCATTCACCTGTTCTTGCTCATTTAAGACTTGTACATTGTTAACCGGTTCATCAACTATATATTCATTTTGTGGGTTTTAAACATTAATTTGTTAACACATCCCGAGGGACAACAACCTCAGTAGACTCTTTAGGCGAAGAAGATTCTCCACGAGTCTCCATAATATCCATTTTATGTGATTTCTCACTCATACAAAACTGGCCATTTTCGATAAATGAAATATTACCAGACTCAATTATTCTCGTACTATGATCAGGACAATAAAATATGTAACCTTTTTTCATTTTTTAGGATACCCAATAAAAAAACTAATGGTTATTGTATCAGTCTTCTTTTCATGTGGATTATACGCCCTTACTTCAGCTTGGCATCCCCAAATATTAAGATGCCTTAAACTAGGTTTCCTTCCTGTCCATAGCTCATAAGAAGTCATATGAACTACCTTGCTAAGAATCCTATTAAGAAAATACGCAGTGGTCCTTAATGCATAAATCCACAATGATAATGGTACTTTACTCTAATTTAACATTGACCTAACCATATTCACGAGAGTACGATTTTGCCTCTTAGCCACGCCATTTTGTTGTGGTGTGCCAGATATAGTATATTGTTCACATTTACCAGGACTTTTGAGAAAAATTGCAAATGAACCTAGGCATTGTCCTTTCTAATCAAATTCAAAGACAACATATTAGACCTTTCCTAAGTCTCTAAGAAAGACATTTCTCTTTCTATATTATCCTCTGAACGGTTGTAGGTTTCTCATTCATTATTAATGTCATGTCTAAGTCCATAATACCATACTAGTAACCGCAAACATTTAAAACACGCTCATATGTTACTACTTTGAATAAATTTTATGGGATTCAAACTGGTCATCTTTAAACATGTATCAAATCAAAGTTCACTGATGGGTGAAACTTAAATACACTTCAACATGCATGTATATCTTTGGATATACAACATCAAAACAAATATATTAATTTCATTAATTATAAGTCATGATTCATTTTTGGATGATCTATACATGCCTAATAATAATAAATATCATTGAACACAAACATGTTATTCACATAGCATCCGAATCAAGTTCAATTGCATAATTTGGAATCATAAACTCTAGTTAATTTAACCACTTTGGTGATTAACAAATTTCTAACTCGAATAATTACAAATTATACAATACACTTTTCACTTCAAAATTAAATAATAGATTTAAGTTCATAATCAAAATTCAATTATAAACTTTTATGAATTTGACCACTTTAGTGATTAACAAATTCCATATCTGTGAAGCAATATAATTACGATAGTAAATTAAACAATTGAATTAATATAATTTAAAATTACAAACTTTAATATATTTGATTACTTTGGTAATCAACAAATCTATATTTTAAAATTTCAATTTCAAAATATTCTTTTACCGATTTGCTTAACACAACATAATATTATTAATTTCAAAATATATAAATAAAAGGAACAAAACTTTACCATCAAACCACTAGGAATATGTGTTTGAATATTGATATATTCCACTTCTTGGACGTGTCAACATTATCATTGAAAACACACTCACATACTTTATATTTATTTTTCCTTTAGTATAACATGCCTATAAGAATTTCAATAAATAATAATACATAAAATAAAATAAAATATTATTTTTATACAATCTTATTCATGCAAAATCCACTACAAAAATATTATTACAAATTTTCTATATCGTACAATATATTGTTCGTGAAAATAATTATCTTTATTATATAGGATTCATAAAATTCAAATAGATACATACATAATGCACTATACATGCTCTTGCTTTGGTAAATATGTATATGGAATTCATGTTAAGTTTTGTTTCCTACATTATATAAGATTATTTTGAAGCTTTTAAAAATACTTTTATCCTTACCAGTGACATTTATATATGTTTCATTCACAGAGGACGTATATTAACAAAATTTATGGACATGTGCATATGTTTATGTTACAACAATGATATATATATATATATATATATATATATATATATATATATATATATATATATATATATATATAGATTTAAAATAAATATAATAGACATAAATTTTAGTATATTATAATATTATAGAATATTCAAAATTAATAAGAACGGTGTAACTTACAAGATTGAAGAAATTATCGTCGGAGAGTGTGAGTATGAGAGAAGTACTACCTTCATTGCCGTTTAGGGTTTTTGAAGTATGTTAATTGTATAATGGGGAGAAACTTAAATAGTTAAACGGCTGAGGGCATGAACCTCTCATTGGGCTTAACTGAATGGTCTAATCCATCACGGTCCATTCAGAGCCAAAACTCAATCAAACAATTTATCTATTTAATGTTTAATAATAATAGACCATAATATAATTAATTAATAATTAATTATGTCAATCCATATTTGATTAATTAAATAATTAATCTAACAATCTCCCACTTGGATGACAATAATTAATTATTAAAAAATATTGATTTTAATATTATAACTAGTCGAAGACCCGTGCGTCCGTACAAGTAAGTTCATTCATATCTTAAATCATTCGATAAGGCTTGATCGTTGCTAATATATAATTGTTTTTATAAAATCATTAATAATTGCAAATATTTAAAATAAATATGTTAGAAATCACCAACATAATAAATTCAATATGCTTAATAACTATAAATATTTACAAATATCATTGAGCAGCTATAAATATTTACAAATACTTTGTTGATTAAAATTTAAAAAAAATGTATTGTGGTGATAGTGTCCTGTGAAAATAATGAACTTCAGCGATAAAAGTTATAAGAGTTGGTATATAATAAAAACTTTATTGCGATATACATATACAAAACTTTATTTATTCTAAATAAAGAATATATAATAAAAAATTTTAATATGAAAATTTTTCAACTATAAATTTGCAATATGGTTACACAAAATATAATTTATTTTTGATAAAGGATATCAATGATCCAAAATAAGAAAAAATAATTAAATGAAAATATAGAATTGTTTCAACCAATTCTTATAATGTTCCATGTATTCGCTTATCAATAGATATTAAGGTCAAAGGCAAATTTTTATAATAAGTTTTTGTAATTATTAATAATAATAAAAATTATGAAAATAATTTTTTATAATTTAAAACTTAATTTTTTAAGTTTTTAAAACTATATAAACAATCATTAAATTATTATATTTAATCTCATTTAATACTTCATTTTCAACGACCAAAAAATCAATAAAATTATTTGAGACATTATTAATTTTAAATAAAAATTTATTACTTTTAATTTTAAAAAAACTTCTTTCAATAGTTAACATTCTTTTATATACAATTAGATATTTCTTAAATAATCAAATTGTTTATATAATAAAATTTAATCATTAAATAAAAGTTTAAATATAAAAATGTGTTTCTCTTAATGTGTCGTATTTTAAAAATTATATTAATTAATGTATCATTTTGATAGGTGAAATTATTAACACATCAATAACACAAATAATGGGTATAAGAGGTTTATATAAATTAATATCTAATATAAAATAATATAGTTAATGGATAGGAGGTTTCATGAAAGAGAAAGAGGGGAATGGAAAGAGGTAGTGACAAAGAGGTACTATTGGGTTTTAATTTGAAATTGACAAATTCTATAATGCCATGTGTTGGTTTGAGTGAATGGAAGAATTTGTTAATATGTGAATTACTGAAATAGGTATTTTGTAGTGTAAATTGTAAATTTGAAAAGGGCATTTTAGGAAGATTAGTAGTTTCTTCCTTTAATGGGTAGGTAATTGATATCAATAATGGTCAAAACACTAATCAATAAAAAAGAAATAAATTCCAAGGCTGCAGAAATTATATCCGATAGGGAAGACAAATCATACATGTTAAAACTCACAATTTTATATAATGAATGATGAATTTAGAGTAACATATTTAAGTTAAGACTAATATTTTATAAAGAATGACTCAAACATCTGAAAATGCTATTGATAAACTCCCACTAACCCAAAATATCATAAGACTTACTCATGTGTATAAGTCTATGGTAAATGATTTTACTAATGAGTTTTCAAATAAAAGGTCATAGAATATCCATATAGGTCTAATAATAGTAATTACAAATAGGTATATCCTATTACGAAAGTAATTACATTTAATCATAAGTACCCTTATAACACAATATCATATTCGATAGGAGTATTGATATTTTCTTGTACTTTCGTATTATGACCTGAAAAAATGTGGACTATTGAAGATAGAATAACAATATTATTGCATGCTAAAGAATTATTGTGTCTTTTTAATATCGACCTAAACATCAAGTTATGATGTTTCTTGAGATTAAGAGAATAATATATATCTCAGTATAAGACTTCTTAGAATTAATTTATATTATGAAGTCCTTTTAGAATATTTCATATTTATAGTGTGGCAAGAATATATGACACTATGAGAATAATAATCCAAAATTTTCAAATTATATGATTGTGTACACATGCACTCTCACTAATCCAATAGGATAAGAATTTATCAGAGCTCACTAATATTAAATACTCTGATTGAACAATGGGATGCTAATTTTATTTTTAGTGCAAAATGTAACACCCATAGTCTATACCCCCAATTAATCATAAAACAATAAACACTTAATAAAAATTTCGTCAGAGTATATTCAAATTATCATGGCATAGACAGGGAGAATCACATTATATTGAAACAAAACATACAACACCTGCTCATAAAGATATGCAACAGTGGGGTAGCAATCAACAGAGGAACTCAGTTCCTTACACCCACATTTCAGGTTTTAGAATAAAAGCGGAAAATCTAAAACTGAATATCATATATATATATATATATATATATATATCACATAAAGGTTTATCTGTTATCAACAGAATCATGTATATATACAACTCCAAAAGATAAAGATGCAAATACACAACATCACAATTAATCCTAATCGATCTCCCGACTACCCGGTGCTATATATCAGAGCCGACCGACAAAAGAATGAAGACATAAGCTTCACAAAAGACCTCAAGCATCTAGTCTGCAATGCCTCATAGAGCATTATAAAACAGCAGAAGGGTGAGAAACACACTTATAATATAAATGCATATAATTATATATATCGACATAAAAATACACATATCAATTATTCTCACCACAATTATCACATGCCAACACATAAAGCATATATAGATTGTATTCACATAATCACATATTCACACATAATGCATATGTTTATACACAAAACATATCATTCATAATTCAATGCATTTAACACGAATGCACATCAATTCACAAATGCTATCACAATGTCTCACACATAATCAATTAAATCATGATTTTCCACTTATAAACAATGCAATCATAATTCATGCAGATGCAAAGAAACCGACACAACGACTCTATGCAAATGCATATGCGGTACCGACTCCATCAATTCTCAACACTAGTTCACTCAGGAACTATTGAAACCATCGCTCGTTACTTAGTGTAACTCCCCGTCGGGCATACGATGTTCACCCGTCGCTTTCGGTCCTCTTATTTCTAAGGCTCACGATCCAATCAGATCGCTTTCAGTCCTCTTATTTTTAAGGCTCACGACGTTTATGAATTGCTTTTGGTCCTCTTTGTATAAGGCTCACAATCCGATCGCTCATAGCCCACATGGGCACACGATCGTCTATAACCATCGCTTTCGGTCCTCTTATTTTTAAGGCGCACGATCCAATCAGATCGCTTTCAGTCCTCTTATTTTTAAGGCTCACGATGTTATAGCAGATTCCCTCTGGAATCAATCTGTCACTCAGGACGTCTCAAGAATGCATATCATGATGCTCAGCATACAATGACTCATGACATTCAAATGCATACATATATGCAATCATCTCATTCAACATTAATCATGCTTTACAATTCAAGCCCAAAACAATGCATTTATACCATACAACAGCACGCAAATCATATCATATCCATATCAACAGCACATTGCGTGATACACAGCAATTACACACAATTATAACGACGAAAGTCGACAAAACGACACTATTCCAAATACCGACACAATTTAATCGTCTAACAACTTCCAAATCATCATAATCATATAGTACAGCTCAATAGCTTTCCAACGATACCAAAAATGTAAAAATCGGATAAACGGAACCCAAGTTACGAAAGAAAAACGAAAACGATATTTTGAAAAGTCCCATTTTTACACTTCTCCTGCCCATACGCGTATGGCCCCTGTCATACGCATATGGCAAAACCCTCGTACGCGTACAATACGCATCTCACCATATGGCCGGGAAAAGAGACATCCCATACGCGTACTGGCCCAAAACTCGCCCATGATACGCGTATTGCCAAGGCCCATACGCGTTTGAACATGCCCCATACGCGTATAACCTGGACTGACCCAGAATTCTGCAGGCTTCTTGCTGTTACGGGTTTTACACCCAAAACTCTTCCAAATTCAGAAAAACACCAATTTGAGGTATATCAATACATACCCAACATGCATAAATAACAAGGAACACAACAACATGAGTTTAGACACATTTGGATCAAATTCTACCAATTTCTAAACATTATGATTTTTGCTCTAAATTTTCATACATTCCAAAATCAACAACACAAACACATACATAACCATACACATGCATAGAATAATTGAATTTCACACCCTTACCCGATTAAATCGATTCTAGAAGTTGATTTGATCCAACCTTGCTTTTCCTCTTTTTCTCTTCTCTTCTTTTTCCTTCTTCTCTTTTTCCTCTTCCTATTTCTTTCTCTCTATTTTTCTCTCCTTTCTATTTCTATCTCTTTTCTTTCTAAGTTATAAAAATATATATAAAATGACTAAAATGTCCCTACTCTCAAATACCCCGCAAACGCTCCTAAAATGCTATAAAACATAAACATACCGATGAAATATATTTCGGGAAATAAAAGTTGAAAAGAAATAATAATTTAATACAATTATTTTATCTATCAGAGAAATTAACCAATTAGCTTAATTAGCAGGTAAAATACAATAAATCCACACATTTCTCAAAATTCACATAAATGAAATAAATAAATACAATTAAACAAATCGGGGCGTTACAATTCTCCCCCACTTAGACATTTTCGTCCTCGAAAATATAACTGAGACGAACAACCCCGGATACGACTCTCGCATCCGACCAACAAACTAACATGCCAACAAAAGGCACACCACGAATAGCACAAACTGACAAACCACCTTGCTAACAGCAACAAAAACAACGACACGACAACGACAATAATCACAACTCAAAGAATACACAAGTTACGAACACACAGGTTCACTCAGGAACCGGAACACACCAAGAACGTTACCATCACCATGGAAACGAGACAACAACAAAGGCAAGAACCTAAGTCCCACGTCTTAACAACATCCCAACAACCTCTTCATAACCGCAATACCAACGTCCTTGTCACACAACAATATTACCATAATGCTACGATTCCCCAATCGAACATACAACCAGAACATCCATCTACCTAGTAGCCCATGAATACTATTCAAACCTTTCACTTAACACTTCCATTCTGAAACATCCAATGGTCTCATCATTCCAATCGGTTTCCAATGTCCAACCTATAAACTCCTACAAGTTCCACGCAAATACAAAATGTGCCACATCACGCTTCCGCTACACACTCTGATTACTCGAAACCATCAAGTCTACCAATCTCACGTCCAAAGTCTAACTCTTTCTCATATTCACCAAAAATCACTATTCACTTTTAATATACCCAACCTCACACTCTCCTGTGTTATCTCACACACCAGACACAAGCCTCTGAACTGCTCAAATAATTTTAATTCTCTGACCATCCAAACAGACATGCATAACAACTTTTGACTTAACTTTTCAGGCACAACCTTAGCTTTTCCCGAAGGATAATCCAAGCCAAATTCATAACTCATCACGAATTCTAACCATCCTCGTTGCCTCATACTCTATCCCTTCAGACCAAACAAGTACTCTAGACTCTTGTGATTACCAAACACTTCAATCTAGAACCATAAAGATAATACCTCCAAATTTTCCAACACAATACAACCGCGACTAATTCCAAATCCTAAATAGTATAGATCCTTTTATGAATCCTCAATTGTCGTAATCATAAGCCACGAATTAACCATCTTGCATTAACACACTGACTAAACTCATCGAAGACGCATCCCAATACCTCACAAACGGTTTATCGGGATCACGCAGTATCAAAACTGAAGCCATAGACAACTTCTACTTTAACTCACCAAAACTTACTCACAACGAACATCCAAAACAAACGACTCACCCTTTGCAAGTCAACTGAGATAACAGAAGTACGAACTTAGCAAAGTCTTCCATAGCCTTCTGTAACAACCAACTGAGCCCAAAAGTTTCTAATCTCCTTAACCAACTTCGGAACCTCTCATTGTAGAACTGCATCTACTTCCGATGGATCCATACCCATACTCTCATCTGAAATAACATACCCAAGAAAACTAACCTTTTTCAACCCAAAATTCTCACTTGAATAACTTCGCATAAAACTTCGTCTCTTTTCAACACTTGTAATTCAATCCTCAAACACTCTACCTGTTCTTTCTCTGAGTTTATAACAGACCCAAAAATTCTTAATCAAAGCCATTACGAACTTATCCAAATAAATATGGAAGATACGATTCCTCTACTCCGTAAACATTAGAGACGCATTACTAACACCAAATACCATCACTGTACGTTGCAATTCCCAACCAAAATCCAAAAGATATAAATCCTTAAAGCTTTTGCAAAACTTTTCACTGGGTAACTGGTTACTCACATACCAGCTTAACCGAGTAAATAACAGCCTATCCCGATGATAACAAACATAACCAGTCACATCAAATCGACCCAAGCCTCAGCTCACACGAATTCACCACTCTTATCAAACATTCCAAACGATTGCAATTTCAATCAAACTCAACCAAACCATTCCAATAATCTATTCCCGAAAGTGGACACTTATTCTCAATCGTTACCTTATTCAACTGCTAGTAATCCATACACAATTTCTTCTCTTAACAGTCCAAATTCCATAAATCCCCACGTGTAGCAACAACCATCCCAAAAGAACTCTCAAATAGTACATCCACACTTAAGGTTTTCTCAAAATTCCCATTAATGCTCTAAAATTCCAAAGACTTCAAACCTCACCAGAACTCTAAATCTTGCTTCCCATAGTCTCAATACCATCAAGGAATTTCAAATCGTTTGTGATTCGTCACAATTCAAAACTCAAGCTATCCAGAACCCAATCGCAAGTTTCCATACTACTCACTGATTAACACGTAAGCTCCCGCTATCATCTTTTTCCTTACCAACCATGTTGGACCTCTTCAAGTTAGTACACTAAAGTTTCGTCCAAAAACACATCTGAAAACCGTGCACAACTGACGGCCCATCACTGTAACTTTCCTGCAAATTTCCTGAACACTACCATCACAACCAAGACCAACATCTTAGTCCCATCTCCTAAGAGTTTTCTACTTACTTAGCAGATATAAACCTCAACTATTCACCTTCGTCCAATTTAAGTTCTCTTTCTACCCTCTGAGAAGCAGCCATTAATAACACCCAATCATTCTCTCTCAACGACTTCCCAACTTAACCAACATACCAGACCTCTAATCCACCTCCTCTTCCGATATAAGAATCTTCATTGACTCAACAAAATAATCTGTAACCATTTCCTTAAATTCCAAACAATTAATTGAACACACCATCAGAGCCGGAAAGACACGTCTATTCCATCCAACATAATTCCCGTCTGCTATCAACAAGAGATTAAGGGTGATCAGTTCAGCAATTTGTCAATAGACAGCCGACAATCATGATGGGGCATAAACCGTCTTTACCAAACTATAATAGCATTCCTTACATCCTGTGCACTAAATTACCCACGGCACAAATCCTTAGTTGACATAAGCCTTGCCTCCGCATCCCTTCTGGAACCGGGAACCACACTGTCCAAAGAGCACTTACAATCTTGCAATTCACAACCCACTGAGCCAACACTCCACACCTGAAGCAACATGGAGAAGTACCAGCTTCTCCCCCACTTATCTCAATCTAAATCCTGCAGACAAAGGACTAGAAAAACCAGAAAGTACGGACAGTGTTCGACACACATATCACGTACTAAGAAACAAACAACACCGAGAATATTCAACTGTCACACCAACAGACTCAACAACTTGGCCGGACGGACCGACCTGCTTTGATACCACTTAATGTAACACCCCCAGTCTATACCCCCAATTAATCATAACACAATAAACACTTAATAAAAATTTCGTCAGAGTATATTCAAATTATCATGGCATAGACAGGGAGAATCACATTATATTGAAACAAAACATACAACACCTGCTCATAAAGATATGCAACAGTAGGGTAGCAATCAACAGAGGAACTCAGTTCCTTACACCCACATTTCAGGTTTTAGAATAAAAGCGGAAAATCTAAAACTGAATATCATATATATATATATATATATATATATATATATATATATATATATATATATATATATATCACATAAAGGTTTATCTGTTATCAACAGAATCATGTATATATACAACTCCAAAAGATAAAGATGCAAATACACAACATCACAATTAATCCTAATCGATCTCCCGACTACCCGGTGCTACATATCAGAGCCGACCGACAAAAGAATGAAGACATAAGCTTCACAAAAGACCTCCAGCATCTAGTCTGCAATGCCTCATAGAGCATTATAAAATAGCAGAAGGGTGAGAAACACAATTATAATATAAATGCATATAATTATATATATCGACATAAAAATACACATATCAAGTATTCTCACCACAATTATCACATGCCAACACATAAAGCATATATAGATTGTATTCACATAATCACATATTCACACATAATGCATATGTTTATACACAAAACATATCATTCATAATTCAATGCATTTAACACGAATGCACATCAATTTACAAATGTTATCACAATGTCTCACACATAATCAATTAAATCATGATTTTCCACTTATAAACAATGCAATCATAATTCATGCAGATGCAAAGAGACCGACACAACGACTCTATGCAAATGCATATGCGGCACCGACTCCATCAATTCTCAACACCAGTTTACTCAGGAACTATTGGAACCATCGCTCGTTACTTAGTGTAACTCCCCGTCGGGCATACGATGTTCACCCGTCGCTTTCGGTCCTCTTATTTTTAAGGCTCACGATCCAATCAGATCGCTTTCAGTCCTCTTATTTTTAAGGCTCACGACCTTTATGAATTGCTTTCGGTCCTTTTTGTATAAGGCTCACAATCCGATCGCTCACACCCCACATGGGCACACGATCGTCTATAACCATCGCTTTCGGTCCTCTTATTTTTAAGGCGCACGATCCAATCAGATCGCTTTCAGTCCTCTTATTTTTAAGGCTCATGATGTTATAGCAAATTCCCTCTGGAATCAATCCGTCACTCAGGACGTCTCAAGAATGCATATCATGATGCTCAGCATACAATGACTCATGACATTCAAATGCATACATATATGCAATCATCTCATTCAACATTAATCATGCTTTGCAATTCAAGCCTAAAACAATGCATTTATACCATACAACAGCACGCAAATCATATCATATCCATATCAACAGCACATTGCGTGATACACAGCAATTACACACAATTATAACGACGAAAGTCGACAAAACGACACTATTCCAAATACCGACACAATTTAATCGGCTAATAACTTCCAAATCATCATAATCATATAGTACAGCTCAATAGCTTTTCACCGATACCAAAAATGTAAAAATCGGATAAACAGAACCCAAGTTTCGAAAAAAAAACGAAAATGATATTTTGAAAAGTCCCATTTTTACACTTCTCCTGCCTATACGCGTATGGCCCATGTCATACGCGTATGGCAAAACCCTCGTACGCGTACAATACACATCTCACCAGATGGTCGGGAAAAGAGACATCCCATACGCGTATTGGCCCCAAAACTCGCCCATGATACGCGTATTGCCAAGGCCCATACGCGTATGAACATGCCCCATACGCGTATTGCCAAGGTCCATACGCGTATGAACATGCCCCATACGCGTATGACCTGGACTGGCCCAGAATTCTGCAGGCTTCTTGCTGTTACAGGTTTTACACCCAAAACCCTTCCAAATCATCATCCAAATTCAGAAAAACACCAATTTGAGGTATATCAATACATACCCAACATGCATAAATAACAAGGAACACAACAACATTAGTTTAGACACATTTGGATCAAATTCTACCAATTTCTAAACATTATGATTTTTGCTCTAAATTTTCATACATTCTAAAATCAACAACACAAACACATACATAACCATACACATGCATAGAATAATTAAATTTCACACCCTTACCCGATTAAATCGATTCTAGAAGTTGATTTGATCCAACCTAGCTTTTCCTCTTTTTCTCTCTTTTTCTCTTCTCTTCTTTTTCCTTCTTCTCTTTTTCCTCTTCCTATTTCTTTCTCTCTATTTTTCTCTCCTTTCTATTTCTATCTCTTTTCTTTCTAAGTTATAAAAATATAATATAAAATGACTAAAATGCCCCTACTCTCAAATACCCCGCAAACGCTCCCAGAATGCTATAAAACATAAACATACCGATGAAATATATTTCGGAAAATAAAAGTTGAAAAGAAATAATAATTTAATACAATTATTTTATCTATCAGAGAAATTAACCAATTAGCTCAATTAGCAGGTAAAATACAATAAATCCACACATTTCACAAAATTCACATAAATGAAATAAATAAATACAATTAAACAAATCGGGGCGTTACACAAAACTATACAGAGAAGTGGTTCTATAATATATCATTATTAGAGTTTTACAAACTCAACCACATATTTTGCACGAAAATAGAATATGTCATTTTAAAAATAATTTCACATGAAAGAATATGATGGTCATACAAAAGATGTACCACCAATTGAGTGAGATCAAACCCATATAATTTTAAATATAATATATAATTATATACAACATCTTAATAACTCACTCAAAACTCAAATGTTACATATATAACTACACACATTTGAGAAACATATTATGTTATATGCAGCGGAAAAATATGAGACTTTAAATTTAACTATTAGTGAGAATATAGCACAAATAGTCATAAATTTTATTACTAACATAAAAATATAATATCCTCAACATAAGTCTCTATAAAGTAATAAATAAATAATATTTGTTTCTCAATTTTATACAATTGACATGTTAAATTCTCCCACTTGATAGAAAATAATAGTTGAACTAAGATTAAGAGTTTTGTAAAAAGTTTAAACAAATATTCAACTATTTTCTCTATCACTCAATAATCATGACAAGTAATGTCACACCGATAGGGTATGTCCATCATTTACATAATATAAAGAGAATTGAAATCCATTTTTAAAAAATATTAAATAAAAATTATTTGATTTAATAAAATATTACATGTCTTTAAAATAATTTCTTATTTCTCAAATAACAGTTTCAACAATATTAAATAAGAAATAGAACAATGTACACATATTATGTCACCAAAAAAAATTCTAATACCGATAGAGTACTCGAATCATAATTACGTCACCAAGTAAATTATACTAATAATAACATACCGATAATGTATAGTTATTATCAATATAATATTTATTATAATTAAAATCAATTTAACAAAATTTGAATAACTGTACCCACGATAGGTGAGTTACAATCATGCAAATTAAGATTTATTATATTTTATTCAAACTAAGACATTTGTATAATAGTCACAATATATTTAAAATGATAATTAAATTATGACTAACCTCAGAGAAAATGTAACATTCATCCATGTGAATAGAATCAATGAACATTGATGACTTTAAAATTTACAATGTCATCTCAAATGGTCTTTTAATAATATAAATCATTATAATAAAATAAAAGACTCTAATAATAAATTAACACAATTCAAAGATGATATAATTTGATGATATTTTTAAATTTAAGAATATAATATTTGGTGGAAGAATCAACCAAATATTCATGAGTGAAATGTATAATGAAAATTTAAAAATAAAGGAAATAATAATCTCATTCTATAAATAAAATAAAATATTAAATTTATTTTATACAAATTTAAAATATAAAAATAATTGATTATTAAAATATTATTATCAATTATTTAATAACACATCATATTAATATAATAGAATATTTAATACTATTTATTTAGCATCAACTTAAGAGAGGGTTGTTGAAGCTTATATGGGAGCCCCATTTTGGCAAAAAAAAAAAAACATAAAAAACATAAAGGTTTGTGTTTCATATCAGTGTGACACAAATTCTCACACCAATTCGACAAGAAACCTATGGGTTACTTTGAAATATGTGTATAAAGAAAAGCCCAAAAGATTTCTAGAAGCATATTCATCTCTATAAATAATCCCTAAACCGTTTTAGAAAAATAATTGGCTTTAACTTAGATTTTCCATTTGCTTTTGTAAGTTATAAATGAGACCAGTATACATACAAAACAACGTATATAAATGAATTAAACCTCAATTAAATAACTTAATATTTTTAATTAGGATCAATATGATGATAAGTTTTAGTTAAATTGAAATATTCAAATGAGTGGCCAAATATAACAATATGGATGGTGAAACCGAAAAGATGTATTGTACGGAATTGAAGCAACATCATGAAAAGAACACTCTTCATAAATAAGCTTAGAAATTGTGTTTTGAAATTACCTGACAGGAGCCTTTAATTTTTAATTTTAATAAAATAAAGTAAAGGTTACAACAAAACAAAATGGAGCTATAATGAACAAAGAATGGAAATTTTCAATCTTAAATGAAATATAATCCATATTAGGTGATAAAATTTCAATCGAAACATTATTTAACAAAACAATAATAACAGTTATAAAATGTATCTAACGAGTCTCTAATACTAAATAAATATGATAGACACAAATTATAGCATATTATAATATCATAGAATATTTAAAATTAATAAGAACGGTGTACCGTTCAAGGTTGAAGAGACTATTGTCGGAGAGTGTGAGTAAGAGAGAATTACTACTCTCATTGCCGTTTAGGATTTTTGAAGTATGTTAATTGTCTAATAGAGAGACACTTAAATAGTTAAATGGCTGAGAGCAAAGACCTCTCATTGAGTTTAACTGAATGGTCCAACCAATCACGGTCCATTCAGACACAAAACTCAATCAAACAATTCATTTATTTAATATTTAATAATAATAGACCATAATATAATTAAATAATATTTAATTATGTCAATCCATATTTGATTAATAAAATAATTAATTTAACAATATACATATATTACAATTTAGAATCAAGTGACTTATGCATTATGGCAAACTGTTTAATTATAAACAACGTAATAGCGCACTTCTTCAAAAGTCAGGGCCGGTCCAATCAATTTAGAAGTCCTGTTCAAATTTTTAAAATGGGCCTAAATTAAAAAAAATATCTAATTTTAATATGTTCCTTCCCTTCGTCTTATTGGTAACAGAATAATAGTGAAGCGAAAATTTTGATTTTTGTTTCAAGGAATCACAGTTCTGAGAAGAGAAAGAGGGAAAAAATTAAAAGTTTTGTAATTAAAAGTTTTGTAATTGTTTTATAAAAGACATATATCTTGTATCCTATACATAGTGAAATATATACTTCCACAGTCAGATTTGCACCGGTACCAAAACATATATATCATAAACTTTTTAATTTATGCACTGTTGTGTTAGTCATATATAAGTGCAAGGCTTTGTTTCAAAATTAATAAACTAGCATCTTATGAATCTACGAGAGATTATTAAAAAACTATATGTAAAACACAAATCTCATACGGTACAATGCACTACTTATTGCTGTTATCCTACATCGATTGCGTTTTATGAACAAATCATATATGATTACGAGACATAAACATGTTGCATATTTAATTTTCTCAATTATGAATATGTCTTGTACAAAACCACTGTACATTCACAGAAACTATGAAAATTATTTTACCCGTAATATTTGAAACAATGTGTATCATTTCAGTAACAGTAACATATTCATATTGATTTCATATTTATATACATATCAATATATACATATTGTTATAAAACTAAATAAAACAATATAGAGATCAAAGAGAGGAAGAGAATAGAGAAAGTAATATTATATTATCTTCTGCAAAAGTCCACTTTACGTTGCATTAATGTGGATCTTATTTATAGTACATGACCAATGAATAACCATTAACTTAAGGAATACACAAATAGAAAATTAACTCATAGGAGTTAAGGAATATAGAAAGTTGGGTAAATGAACATCCACATCTATGTATTATTATTCATAACACTCCCCCTTGGATGTTCATTGAGGACATGCCTCGTTAAAACTTTACTAGAAAAAAACCCAGTGGGAAAAAATTCTAGTGAAGGAAAAAGAGTACAATATCCTTTTAAAGTAAATTCATTTCTCCCCCTCCGCAGAACCACTACAAGAAAAAAGGGGATTTACGACACTTGAGTTGCGACAGTTATCACAAACCCGTCCTTATTCCTGGATTGCGATGGTTGTCACAACAGTTAGGGTCAACTGTCGTAGATTTTTTGCGACAGTTATCAAAAAACCGTCCTTATTCCTGGACTACGACAGTTCTCACGACGGTTTGAGCCAACCGTCGCAGATTTTTTAGGCATGTTGTATAAAATAATTGCGACAGTTACCAAAGAACCATCCTCTTTCCACACCCGCGACAGTTAAGGCGAACTGTCGCAATTACTTTTGTAACACCCCCAATCTATACCCCCAACTAACAAAAGCAGTAAAAGAAAATTCAAAATTTCATTAGAGTATATTTAGAAATTCACGGCATAGACCGAGGGGTCACATCAATTTGAAACAAAAATACAACACCTGCTCATACAGATATGCAACAATCTTAGGTAGTAATACACCCACAATCCAATTACAGAATAAAAGCGGAAAATCCGTAACTGAATATCAACATATATATATATATATATATATATATATGTGTGTGTGTCATGAAAGTTTGTCATACATCAAGTCATACATGTACAATCCAAAAGATACATATACATAATACAAAATAATCACAAACGGCCTCCCTAACTACCCGGTGTCACATATCAGAGCCGACCGACAAAAGAATGAAGAAGCAAAGCTTCACAAAAAGACCTCCAGCAACTCTAATCTGCAATGCCTCATAGAGCATTATAAAACAGCAGAAGGGTGAGAAACACAATCATAATACAGTTGCATATAATTATATATTAACACAGAAATGCACAAGTAAAACATTCTCACCACAAATGCACCACAATCAAATACAACACAACACAGTACAATTCTCAAGTATCAAATACCAATGCACCTCAATCACACACAATACACTCACCATCAATACAATTACACATATTCCATCTTATCAAAGACATTCACCACTCCATACATAATTAATCCATGATTTATGCAAATGTACAAAGACCGACACAACGACTCTATGCACATGCCATGCGGTACCGACTTCCAATATTTCTCATCACTAGTTCACTCAAGAACTCTGCTGGAATCATCACTCGTTACTGAGGATCTCTCAAGTAACACCCTGTCGGGCCTACGATGTTCCCTGTCGCTTTAGGTCCTCTTGGTATAAGGCACACGGCGTTTATGGATTGATTTAGGTCCTCTCGGTATAAGGCGCACAATCCGATCGCTCACACCCCACATGGGCACACGATCGTCTATAACCATCGCTTTAGGTCCTCTTATTTTTAAGGCGCACGATATATCAAATCGCTTTAGGTCCTATTATTTTTAAGGTGCACGATGTTATAGCAGATTCCCTCTGGAATCAATCTGTCACTCAGGACGTCACAACAATGCATATCATGATGCTTGGCATACAATGACTCATGACATTTAATATGCACACATATACACATCCATAATCATGCATAAATCAACAATTACCATACATCACATTTTCTTGCCGTAAGGCCACCAACCATCATCACGATATGTATTTTATGCAATTTCATCACTCAACAGTACACAAGTCATACAATATCCACACCAATAGCATATTGCACATACACATCAAGTCCACACAATCAAACGACAAAAATCGACAACAAAACAACACATTCTCTAATTCTCGACATGATTTAATCGGCCAACAATTCACAAGCTTTCTAACGCATCAAACCACACCTCAAACCGAACCACGGATCAAAAGTTATAAGGAAAACAAATTGGGAAAAACTGCTACATTCGCCGTGCGAAGCTCCTAGCGAGTCCTTCGCTACTTCATTCGCAGTGCGAATGTCCCAGCGAACCAAGGCAGAAGCAAAAATAGCCTAGAAAATTCCCACCGTTCGCAGTGTGAACCATCCAGCGAATGCTCGCTACCCCATTCGCAGTGCGAACCCTCCAGCGAATAGTGGCAGAATGAAAAATACTACAACGCTCGCAGTGCGAACATCACGCGAACGCTCGCCACCCATTCGCTGGCCATTCGCAGTGCGAACCTGCGATTTCAACAAAACCCAGCAGCGCACCAGTTCATCCAAAAGTGATATTTTCTCAAACCAAACATTTCCAAACCAACATATGACAATCAGAACCTATTCTAATCATGATAACAAGTATTCTACTACGTTTACACCGATTTTCAACCGCGAAACCATCGATTTTTCATCATATTTCTCATTTCAACCTAGAATTAAAAGCTACGGAAAGACAAGAAACATCCAAGCAAACACATACATAATCATACACAAACATAGTATAATCGAGTTTCGCACCCTTACCCGATTTAATCGTGTTCTAGAAAGTCGATTGATTGATTTCCAAGTTTTCTCTCTAACTCTTTTTTTCTTCTCTTCTCCTCTTCTTTTCTTCTTTTCTCTTTTTCTTCTTTTCCTTACTATTTTCTCTCTCTCTCTCTCTCTCTCTCTCTCTCTCTCTCTCTCTCTCTCTCTCTCTATTCTATTATAGTCTAACTTAACAAAATAAATCAAAATGCCCAAAATACCCCTACACTCAAATATCTCGCAAATGTTCCCAAAACGCGATAAAATATATTCACGATGAAAAATAACATATTTTCACATAAAAGTCAGAAATAAAAGAATATAATAATAAAATACTAAAAAACGACTCAATTAAATAAAACGACAAAACTGACAAAACTGACCGGGGCATTACAACTCTCCCACACTTAGAAATTTTCGTCCTCGAAAATCTTACCTGAGACGAACAACTCTGGATACAACTCCCGCATCCGACTCTCCAACTCCCAAGTCAAATTGCCCTCAGCAGCGCCTCCCCACGCCACCTTCACAAGTGCAATATCCTTGCCCCGCAACCTCTTCAACACGCGATCTAAAATACTCACCGGCAAAGCCTCAACCGTCAGGTTCTCCCTTACCTCAACCTCATCCATTGGAATCACATGCGACGGATCCGGGATATACTTCCGAAGCTGTGAAACATGGAACACATCATGCAAATTTGACAGATTCGGCGGCAACGTCACCCGATAAGCCACAACACCCACTCTCGCGGATATCTGGTACGGACCAATAAACCGAGAAGTAAGTTTCTTCGATTTCAATGCACGACCAACACCCGTTACCGGCGTAACCCTTAGAAATACATGATCGACCTCTTGAAACTCAAGATCCTTCCGTCTCCGATCATGATAACTCTTTTGCCTACTCTGAGAAGCCTTCATTTTCTCTCGAATAAGCTTCACTTTTTCTGTAGTCTGCTGCACCAACTCTGGTTCAACTACCGAACTCTCACCAGATTCGTGCCAACACAACGGTGTTCGACATCTTTGTCCATACAGTGCTTCAAACGGTGCCATTCCAATACTCGAATGGAAACTGTTATTATACGTGAATTCAATCAATGCAAGATAACTATCCCACGCACCACCTTGTTCAAGAACACAGGCTCTCAACAAATCTTCCAAAGACTGAATCGTTCTCTCTGACTGCCCATCCGTCTGCGGATGATAAGCCGAACTCAACCTCAATTTAGAACCCAACGCCTTCTGTAAACTTTCCCAAAATCTCGAGGTAAACCTCGGATCTCGATCCGAAACAATACTTAACGGAACCCCATGCAACTTCCCAATTACACTGATATAAATCTCAGCTAACCGCTCCAAAGAAAAACTGATGTCAATCGGAATAAAATGAGCCGATTTAGTCAATCTGTCAACAACCACCCAAATAGCATTATGACCTCGCTGAGTATTCGACAACCCTGTTACAAAATCCATGTAAATGATATCCCACTTCCACTCAGGAATATCCAACGGTTGCATCAAACCACTTGGTCTCTGATGTTCCACTTTCGACTTCTGGCACGTCAAACAAGCATACACAAACTGAGCTACATCTCTTTTCAATCCCGACCACCAGAAAATCTTTTCCGCTAACCAACATCAAATCCACTAATTTCACGTCCAACTTCTGCTTCTCGCTTACCGTCATCAGAAACTCATTCGTAACCTTTAACATACCCAACCTCACACTATCCGACGACACTTCACATACCAAACTCAAATCTCTAAACGATTCCAAAAGTCCCCACTCCTTAACCATTAAAGCAGACATATGCAACGATTTCCGGCTCAATGCATCGGCTACCACATTAGCTTTACCAGGATGGTAATTCAAGCCAAAGTCGTAGTCCTTCAAAAATTCCAACCATCTTCGTTGCCTCATATTCAATTCCTTCTGATCAAACAGATATTTCAAACTCTTATGATCACTAAAGACTTCAAACCTTGCACCAAAAAGATAATGCCTCCAAATCTTCAATACAAACACCACAACCGCTAACTCCAAGTCATGCGTAGGGTAATTCTTCTCATGCACTCTCAACTGCCTCGAAGCATACGCCACAACCTTACCGTCTTGCATTAGCACACCACCTAGACCAATCAAAGACGCATCACAATACACCACAAACGGTTCATTATGATTCGGTAAAATCAAAATCGGAGCTGTCGTCAATCTTCTCTTCATCTCATTAAAACTTTCCTCACACTGAATATCCCAAATGAACGCTTGCCCTTTACAAGTCAACTGGGTCAAAGGAAGTGCTAGCTTAGAAAATCCTTCAATAAACCTTCGATAATATCCGGCCAAACCCAAAAAGCTTCGAATTTCAGTAACAGATCTCGGAGCCTCCCATTGTAGAACTGCTTCTACTTTAGATGGATCCACAGCAACACCATTACCTGAAATTACGTGACCAAGAAAACTCACTTCCGACAACCAAAACTCACACTTGGACAATTTGGCAAAAAGCTTCTTTTCCTTCAAAACCTGCAAAACAATACGCAAATGCTCCGCGTGCTCCTCTCGAGACTTAGAATAAATCAAGATGTCGTCAATAAACACAACAACAAATCGATCCAAATGCTCGTGAAAAATATGATTCATGTACTCCATAAACACACCTGGCGCATTAGAAACCCCGAACGGCATCACAGAATATTCATAATGACCGTAACGTGTCCTAAAAGCCGTATTCGGAATATCTTCCTCTTTCACCCTAATCTGATGATACCCTGATCTCAAATCAATCTTACTGAACACACAAGCACCAACCAACTGATCCATCAGATCATCAATTCTCGGAAGAGGATACTTATTCTTAATCGTCACCTTATTCAACTGGCGATAATCGATACACAACCGCATACTTCCATCTTTCTTTTTCACCAAAAAAATTGGAGCACCCCGAGGAGAAACACTTGGCCTCACAAACCTCTTCTCCAACAACTCATTCAACTGCTTCTTTAACTTAACCAACTCAGACGCCGACATACGATATGGTGCCATTGATACAGGTCTAGTACCAGGAACTAGATCTATCAAAAACTCCACCTCTCTCTCTGGCGGCAAGTCCGAAATATCCTCAGGAAACACTTCAGGAAAATCACACACAACCGGAAACACATCAAGTGAAACTTGACTATCCACAGTCAACGACGCAAACAACCCAAACAACTGAGCTTCCTCCACCAAAAGTCTCTTCAACTCTTTGGTAGACAAGAAACTTAAGTCTTCGTCTTCCTCAAGAGAAGGAAACCTTACTAACTTATGATAACAATCAATATGAACTCGATTGAATTGCAACCAATTCATTCCCAAAACCACATCCAAACCTTCCAACGGCAAACACACTAAATCCATCTCAAAGTCTTTACCATAAATGGTCAAAGGACAACTTAAGCAAACCAAAGAAGTAGTTACTGACCCCATTGCTGGAGTATCAATAACCATCTCACCATCCATCAAAGACAATACAAGATTCAAACGCTTAACGCACTCAGACGAAATAAAAGAATGAGTCGCTCCAGTATCAATAATAGCAACCAAAGGCGTACTATTAATAAAAAAAGTACCTCTAATCAGATGATCTGCACTTGAAGTCTGAGTCCCTGCCAATGAAAATACCTCCCCACTAGTTGGAGCTTGCTTCGGTTTCTGACACTTTGTACTAATATGACCAGGTTCACCACAGTTGAAACACTTCACCACATTCTTCCGTTTACAATCTGCTACGACATGTCCGACACCTCCACAATTAGAACACTTTCTCACATCTTTTCTACATTCAAACTGATGATGTCCTAGTTCACCACACTTAAAACATCTCGGAGAATTAGACATACCTCCACCACCTAACCTTCGATCAAAAGTACCCCTTTGCTTACCTTTATCAGGTGGTGTTACATACGGACCACTACAAAACTGTTGTTTCCCTTTCCTGTCACTCACACTCTTGTAGTGAGTAGAACGAGCCTTACTATCCTCTTCATAAATCCTACAGCATTCCACCAAATCAGAAAACCTTCTTGTCCTTCAGCATAATGAGGATAAAATTGCACAAGCTCCACAAACTTAGCAGTATAGTCAACAACAGACATACTACCTTGTTTCAGTTCCAAGAACTCAATTTCCTTCTTTCCTCTAACATCCTCAGGAAAATACTTCCTCAGAAACTCCTGGCTAAACAATTCCCAAGTAACTTCTTCATCCCCAACTTCCAACACCTGACGAGTACTAACCCACCAGTCATCAGCTTCTTCCTGTAACATGTGAGTTCCCAGTCTCACCTTACTGTCCTCAGCACAATCCATAACTCGGAAAATCCTTTCAATCTCTTTCGACCAAATCTGTGCACCATCAGGATCATATCTTCCTTTGAAGACAGGCGGTCTATTCTTCCTGAACTCATCATTACCAGCAGCATTAGGTGCACCCTGCACAGCACGAGCCATTGCTTGCATCGCAGCAGCCAAAGCAGCATCGTTCCTACCAACTATATTCTATTCATTTCCAATAACAAAAACTATGGTTAAACAAACAGCTCACTCCACACGCCACACAGACCAGGACTGACACAACCAGACACGAGCTGACACGGACTGGCTCTGATACCACTTTATGTAACACCCCCAATCTATACCCCCAACTAACAAAAGCAGTAAAAGAAAATTCAAAATTTCATCAGAGTATATTTAGAAATTCACGGCATAGACCGAGGGGTCACATCAATTTGAAACAAAAATACAACACCTGCTCATACAGATATGCAACAATCTTAGGTAGTAATACACCCACAATCCAATTACAGAATAAAAGCGGAAAATCCGTAACTGAATATCAACATATATACATATGTCATGAAAGTATGGCATACATCAAGTCATACATGTACAATCCAAAATATACATATACATAATACAAAATAATCACAAACGACCTCCCTAACTACCCGGTGTCACATATCAGAGCCGACAGACAAAAGAATGAAGACACAAAGCTTCACAAAAAGACCTCCAGCAACTCTAATCTGCAATGCCTCATAGAGCATTATAAAATAGCAGAAGGGTGAGAAACACAATCATAATACAGTTGCATATAATTATATATTAACACAGAAATGCACAAGTAAAACATTCTCACCACAAATACACCACAATAAAATACAACACAACACAGTACAATTCTCAAGTATCAAATACCAATGCACCTCAATCACACACAATACACTCACCATCAATACAATTACACATATTCCATCTCATCAAAGACATTCACCACTCCATACACAATTAATCGAAGATTTATGCAAATGTACAGAGATCGACACAACGACTCTATGCACATGCCATGCGGTACCGACTTCCAATATTTCTCATCACTAGTTCACTCAGAAACTCTGCTGGAATCATCGCTCGTTACTGAGGATCTCTCAAGTAACACCCCGTCGGGCCTACGATGTTCCCCGTCGCTTTAGGTCCTCTTGGTATAAGGCGTACGACGTTTATGGATTGCTTTAGGTCCTCTCGGTATAAGGCGTACAATCTGATCGCTCACACCCCACATGGGCACACGATTGTCTATAACCATCGCTTTAGGTCCTCTTATTTTTAAGGCGCACGATATATCAAATCACTTTAGGTCCTCTTATTTTTAAGGTGCACGATGTTATAGCAGATTCCCTCTGGAATCAATCCATCACTCAGGACGTCACAACAATGCATATCATGATGCTTGGCATACAATGACTCATGACATTTAATATGCACACATATACACATCCATAATCATGCATAAATCAACAATTACCATACATCGCATTTTCTTGCCGTAAGGCCCCCAACCATCATCACGATATGTATTTTATACAATTTCATCACTCAACAGTACACAAGTCATACAATATCCACACCAACAGCATATTGCACATACACATCAAGTTCACACAATTAAACGACAAAAGTCAACAACAAAACAACACATTCTCTAATTCTCGACATGATTTAATCGGCCAACAATTCTCAAAACCATCATCATAAGAAAGTACATTTCACAAGCTTTCTAACGCATCAAACCACACCTCAAACCGAACCACGGATCAAAAGTTATAAGGAAAACAAATTGGGAAAAACTGCTACATTCGCCGTGCGAAGCTCCTAGCGAGTCCTTCGCTACTTCATTCGCAGTGCGAATGTCCCAGCGAACCAAGGCAGAAGCAAAAATAGCCTAGAAAATTCCCACCGTTCGCAGTGCGAACCATCCAGCGAATTCTCGCTACCCCATTCGCAGTGCGAACCCTCCAGCGAACAGTGGCAGAATGAAAAATACTACAACGTTCGCAATGCGAACATCACGCGAACGCTCGCCACCAATTCGCTGGCCATTCACAGTGCGAACCTGCGGTTTCAGCAAAACCCAGCAGTGCACCAGTTCATCCAAAAATGATATTTTCTCAAACCAAACATTTCCAAACCAACATATGACAATCAGAACCTATTCTAATCATGATAACAAGTATTCTACTACGTTTACACCGATTTTCAACCGCGAAACCATCGATTTTTCATCATATTTCTCATTTCAACCTAGAATCAAAAGCTACGGAAAGACAAGAAACATCCAAGCAAACACATACATAATCATACACAAACATAGTATAATCGAGTTTCGCACTCTTACCCGATTTAATCGTGTTCTAGAAAGTCGATTGATTGATTTCCAAGTTTTCTCTCTAACTCTTTTTTTCTTCTCTTCTCCTCTTCTTTTCTTCTTTTCTCTTTTTCTTCTTTTCCTTACTATTTTCTCTCTCTCTATTCTATTATAGTCTAACTTAACAAAATAAATCAAAATGCCCAAAATACCCCTACACTCAAATATCTCGCAAATGTTCCCAAAACGCGATAAAATATATTCATGATGAAAAATAACATATTTTCACATAAAAGTCAGAAATAAAAGAATATAATAATAAAATACTCAAAAACGACTCAATTAAATAAAAAGACAAAACTGACAAAACTGACTGGGGCGTTACAACTTTAGCCAATCATAATCATTATTTTTTTTATTTCTTTAATTTCCCACTTTTTTCTTTCATTTTTATTTTCCAACTATTTCAATTTTATTAATTCATTTTAATAAATAATTATTATAATTATTTATTTACAATATAATAGCCATATTCATACTACAACATTCTATAAAAAAAATAGAAAAAAAAAGTGAAAACCCTCTAATATTTTCGCCCAAATATATTAGGTTACCGCTCGCGCCTTGAGAAATTTTAGGCTACGACGGTTGAACAAGAGTCGCCCCGTAAATATTCCTAAAACACGCCTTGGTAAAAGAGAAATACAGTTAGTGATGAATTTCTTCACGTATTGGTTCCCTAATCTCTCCGTTTTGGAAGAAGCTAAAGAGCTTCAAGATTCCGTCGCCGGTCACATCTCTAAATCGTTGAGCGACGAACATCTTCTCCGGCAACGAGCTCTTGCTCTCGACTCCAAAATCCTTTCTCTTCGTTCCTCTCTCGATTCTCTCCTCAACAATAAACTCATTAATCACTCCGTAGTTGATAAGGTTAAGGATACTCTCGCTGTTCTCGCTGTTGTTGATTTCTCGAATTTCTTCAATTTGATAGATCTGTTTTGTGTTGTTGCAGTTAGATGAAGATTTGCAGAGAGCGAGATGTATTGTTGTTGATGGTGATGCTTCTTCGCTTCTTCCAGGGCATGCTCACGGTTATTTAGTTTGTTAATTACTTAATTACTTTCGCTAATTTTATTTATTTGTTGATTAATTTTTTTTGAGGGTTTTAGGGAATTTTCTGAGGATGTTTTTGGGGCCTATTAATGTTCATGCATCTCGGAAAGATGTGCAGCTTAAGTTCAAAGAAGAATACAACAGTTACAGGGTAAGGCTCTTCTTCCCTTTTGTTTTGTTTTTTTTACTCAATTATTTGTTGATTGTTTGAGTTATGTTATAATAATGCTCTCGAATTTAAGCTATACTTTATTTATTGAGTTGCCATCGATTGCATGTAAACAGTGTTGTCAATAGTGGACAGCTAAAATTCCGCCGTACCGGCCGCCTTGTGGCGCCGTTATAGCAGAAAAACATGCAATATCGGCCGATATTTACCATTGCGGAGAGGCCAAAAACTGTTTATGTATATTTGCCATAGCGGCCATGGTGCCGCTATTTGATAACACTGCATGTAAATGCTTTTTTTCTTTCTCCTTTTTTGTTGTGAATTTTAAAATCATTGTTAGGAAATTATATGGTGTTTTCGGCTGCAAATAATGTATATTAATATGAAACGGCGTCTTTTGTGAAACTCTACTCCGTTGTAGTCCAGCCCTGCGGCAAAAACTCTCCGGGGGTTACTGGCCTCTTTACCAATGACATATTAGTCAATCAAAACTGCAAGACATTAAACACTCATTTAGTAGTTATATTATAGTTATTATTAATCAATTGAAGGTTACATAGTCTAGATTGTAGATCTATCACATAGTTAACAACTAACAAGTCAATAACAACTAGATGAGTAGGCATGAGGAATCAAAGGAACATGGCTGAATTCATAGCAGCGATACATGACATCAGGTTGACACAATATACAATACCACCACTGAATCCCACAATTCACTACTTTGTTCTTTACATGCATGCATGCATCACACGGGATGTTTATGAAACTTTTAAGAAAATGACATTTCTTCTTAAGTATTTGGGTTAGGATGATAGTGTCAAATGCAAGATTTCTCGCGGTTTATTCCTTCTTAAGTTCTGTAGAACATAATTGTTTCTTAACTTATTTTTGAGTGGATTCCTTTGACGTTTTGCAAAGCAAATAGTTCCCACTTTTGTGTTTATGTTCTTCTTCTGATGTTTTATTAAAGAGGAAATTATTTCTAATCTTAAAAGAGAACTATAATCATCATCCTTTGGTCCCTTATTAGATTGAGTACAAAGTATTGGAGGGAGTTTATATTTATTTATTTGGCCTACTAAAATTATCATCTTTGGAAAGCATGCTGGGACGTGGGAGAGCTGAGTTTGTCATTCCCTGGTTTACATGGACAAAATCCTTCAGAAAATAACCATACTATGCTGTTACAGGTGGATATATCATCATTATTGTGCCATGATAATGGCTGTTATGAGTCTCACTTGGGAAATAAAAGGACAACCAGACTGTGCAAAAAAACAGGTTAGTATTCTTTCCTGACCACTATTAGCTTTTTCTTGTTCATGGTGTTATGCATCTATCATATATGTCTCAATAATGCATGCAGAGAGGTGTACAGCTGTTCCTACAGTGGGCTATGATGCAAGGTGTTGCAATGCTTTTACAAAATAGATATCAACGTCAAAGACTTTCGTATTGCGTTGGGAAAGGTGCCATTGTTAAATAGTATATTTTACTTGCTTTATTTTTCTTTTTCTTGTTATATTTTAACTTCACATACATTTTTCCACCATCATGCTATTTTGTTACATTTTAGTGTAGTTACAGCTCTGCAGTCTTTTTAAACCTGATTAAAATTTTCTTTTTCCCTATAGCATTAATTTTACCGTTAACTCTCTCCAAGCATATTAATTGGAAATAGGTATGTGGTTTTGATTCTCGTTTTTCTCTGAATTATAGGCTAAGAGAATGGATGTAGTATGGGGGAAACAACTGGTGTGGATGGCCAACCGTGGTTGCTGTGTCCCATACTTTTCATATTGCAGGTAATTACACTGCATGGCAGCTTACAACATATGTTAGTTACTTAAGTTTTTGGAAAATCCTCAACAATAAACTCATTAATCACTCTGCTGTTATTTTCAGTTTTTTTCAATTTTTCAGTTTTTTTCAATTTCACTTAGTTCTCACTGATTAATAAAATTGATTCATTCATTCTGTTTCAGGTTGATTAGTATCCATGGGGAGAAGAAACTTTCGCCGAAGCACGCCGGTGAAACACACCTATCTTTTTATCAAGTAATTCTCTACCTTTTCTTTTTGAAAATTAAAGTTTCCTAATTTATTTTTTTGAAGATTAAAGTTTCCTAATTGTGTAATTAATTAATATCTGGTTTACATGTGGTGATGTGGTTTTAATGGCTATTTTGATTTGAAGTTGGGTACAGCACTTGTCATTGGTATGTATGGCTTATTAGAACTCATACTTTTGATGTCAAAATTTTGATGAGATTATTTTGACAATTACAATTTGGGAATTTTGAATAAGGTGTCATGTTATGGAGGTTGAGTCTTTTGAAGATGAGGGGATTGCGAAATTGTTGAATGATGGGTTTGTTACCATTAAGGTAATTTGCTGACTTTATGTCTTCTATTGCTTTGAGCTCTTACATCAACAATCAATCACCTTTGCTTAAACAAGTTTCTCTACTTTGTTTTGTACCAATGCCATAGGTGGATCGCGAGGAGCGACCAGATATTGATAAGGTAACTTTACTCTTCAATTAATTTATACTTATATAGGATTTTTACCAGGTGAGAGCATGGTCTATCTATTTGTTGTTTGTCTATACATATTGACACACTCACACAAGGATATTAATTGTTCTATTTTAAGGGACAGAAAATATATTTTTTTTTAAATAAATTTTCCTCAACTTTTGTAAAAGTCTCTGAAATTTGAATGATTGAGATGCTTGTAGAAATTTTGGGGGTTCCATTGGTAACAAAACAAGATGCACTTAAAGATTTTTTTTTCTCTCTTCAGGTATACATGACGTATGTGCAGGCTTTGTATGGCGGAGGAGGTTGGCCATTGACTGTGTTTCTTTCACCTGACTTGAAACCTTTAATGGGTGGAACTTACTTTTCCCCTGAAGATAAATATGGTCGACCTGGATTTAAGACTATACTCAGGTTAGAGTTATTGCACATGTCAGCTTAAATTGTCAACATACTTAGACTCTTGTTCTCAATAACTTTGGTGGATGGCTTGTCACAATTTTCTAATTATGAAACTTAGGATTAATGCTTTAAATCATTATTCTGACTCTTGGAGCTCTCGTATACTATTTGTATTATTTTTGTTTTCTCTAGAAAGGTAAAAGAGGCTTGGGAAAATAAGAGGGATATGCTAATTAAGAGTGGAACATTTGCAATTGAACAGCTTTCGGAGGCATTGTCTACTAGTTCAGATTCTGGTAAATTGCCTGATGGTGTTTCTGACGAGGCATTACATCTATGCTCACAGCAGGTAAGGCTTTGTACATCTGCTTTTGTTTTCTATATCAATTTCAAATTTTTTAACAAGCCCCTCTCCATTTTTTAGACACAAAAGGGGATATAAGAAAAAGGGAAAAAATTGCTTATGTGTTTTCTCTTTTCTCTACATAAGGAACAGGGGAAATCAGGGAATTGTCATAGACACAGCAATCTTGTTTTCTCATTTATACATGATTAATACTAGCCTTTGTAACTTATAAGGCTTTCATATTTTCTTTAAGCTCTCTGAGAACTATGATTCAGAATTCGGTGGTTTTGGATCTGCTCCAAAATTTCCAAGACCGGTTGAGATCAACTTGATGTTATACAACTCGAAAAAGTTGGAGGATACCAGAAAGTTGGATAGAGCTAAGGAAAGTCAGAAAATGGTTTTCTTTACATTACAATGCATGGCAAAAGGAGGTGTCCATGATCATGTTGGAGGGGGGTTTCACAGATATAGTGTGGATGAATCCTGGCATGGTAATTTTTTCTTGGGCTACTGTCAGTTGTATCTGATATGTCTATGAGCTATAGTAGATATTATACACTTGCAAATTCCTGAGCATTTTGATTTTGCCATGTTAATTAGGACGCACTGTACTACTTCAATGTTCTTTATTCTGAAATGTTGTTAAGATAATTAAATCGTTGATCTCTCATATCTTTGCAGTTCCACATTTTGAGAAGATGCTTTATGATAAAGGGCAGCTTGCTAATGTTTATTTAGATGCTTTTTCTATCACAAAAGATACCTTCTATTAATCTATATCACGGGATATCCTGGACTATTTGAGGAGAGACATGATTGGTCCTGAAGGTGAAATATTTTTAGCAGAGGATGCTGACAGTGCAGAGACCGAAGGGGCTACACGTAAAAAGGAAGGATCCTTTTACATATGGACCAGCGAAGAGGTCTGTCATTCAAATTTTATCGGCTTTTCCTTAATATATTTCTTATGGCAAATTACATTATAGGTCCCTTAAAAAAGAAATTGATTCATTACAAATAAATATCTTTCATTTGGGTTCAAAATCCCACAGTGCTCAAGGATACATAAAATACTACGACATGGTCTCGAAGTTACTGGCGTGGGCCAATGGTTCACTGATGTGGCATTCAATTGGATACAAATCAATTTCTTGTTCTCACAGAAAATAATAACTGTTTTTCAAGAGCACGTTATGTTGTCGATCTTGTTTCTTAATTGACTGTTAGCTGTAGGCCTAAAAACAGGTCTGGCCATCTATCCTAGCCTATGGCTCACCTACATTTAGCTCAGCCAGACTAAAGTTATTTATAATATAAACTATACAATGACTTTTAAAAATACTATTTAGCTAAAATGTTAAGCTTCAAAGCACCATGTTATTCTTTACTTTGCTTTGGAAAATAACTACAATATGTTTGGAATTGATCAAGAAATATTTGCCGTAACTTGTGAGTTATGAGATTCTGCTGTTATTTGCAATCCATTATGTGATTTGATGCAGTGTGTTGTTGTGCTTGATTTTGAATTTTGTTAACAGGATGAGAGGTGTTCAATCCAATGAAATTTGGACAAAATTTCTAGCATTTACCTCTAAATTGTTATGGTGTGATGCAGTTAATGATATTTGGTTAGGAGAAGAAGTAGAATTATGTAGAAACATGAAAGCATCCCTAAACAGTCTTGCATTGAGCTGGAGATTAAAGATGGATATATGAAAATGGAAACCTCCAATGAAAGCTGCAGAACTATGGTGAGACAAACCAGCTATTTTTCTTTTGTCTTTGATGACTCTAAGCTATAAAATCTGGTGTTATTAGTTCCCTTTGAACCTGAAAAACAAGTGCATCATGTGCAGAGCATATGCGTGCAAACTCTTCTCCCGGAAGCCCGTATTTGATGTACTTGGTGTTCCACTATTTGCACCTGCTCATGAACACATGGAGGCAGAGGTTGTAGCAGAAACATCACCTTCATTAATATGAAAGCAAAGTTAGTCTTAGGTTAGTTGTGACTTTTGAAGTGTGAAGTATTTTGAAGTTCTGTTATGTTGCTTAGTCAGTTATGATGTTAATTAGTATGGCAAGATGAACCATGTATCTGTTAAGTGCAATTGATGAGTTAATGAAGCCGCTTTGAATTTTTGTTTTAATTAGTTAAGTTAGATTAGGATTATTTGAATTAGTAGAATTGATTTCCTGATATGACATTTGGTTATGTGATGAAGTTTTGTTGCTGCAGTTGGTTTAAAATTATCATTTGAATTGAATGTATAATTTTTCATGGTATTTTTTATTATTTGAATTGAATATTGTAATTAAATTATCATTTTTAATTTTTTTTTTAAATTAATAAAATTACGGCGGTTCTAAACCGTCACTATTTTAAATGAAATATATATTATAAAATTATGGCGGCTACAACTGTCGTTATTTTCAAAGAAATATATATATTATAAAATTATGGCGGTTACAACCGTCGTAATAATACTGTCGCGGCATGTTACGGCAGTTGGAGCGATAGTTTTACAAACTGTCGTAAAACAGCCTCGCGACACATGTTTCTACGACAGAAGAGAAACCGTCGTGATTTGCAATCTGCGTCGGTTGTAACCGCCGTAATTTACCAAAATTAACCGTCGTAATTTGCCGTTTTTCTTGTAGTGCTTCGACGATGAAGACCAATATTTTGTACTAGTTGATTAAAAGTTCTACTTGGGAGTTATTTTGTGAAAACGTCTCATCTAATGCTAAATTTTTTGCATGATTAGATGATGTTGCTGCTATGGTTTGTTTCACCGATCTCCATGAAATTGTTGTACCCCCACATGTAAACAAATAGCTTGTTTGTGATCTACCAATATGAGGATCTAGCAGGTAATCTGCATCTGCATAACCTATTAATTCAAATTTGGATACTTTGGTATAAAACAAACCCATGTCTATTATACCTCTAAGGTAACTAAGTATATGTTTGACTATGTTCCAATGTCTTCGTGTAGGCGAAGAACTGTATCTTGCTAATAGATTGACAACAATTGATATATTAGGACGTGTATAATTAGCAAGGTACATTAGTGCTCCAATTGCACTGAGATATGGCACTTCAGGACCAAGAAATTCTTCATCCTTTTCTCGAGGTTTGAAAGGATTTTTCTCCACATCTAATGATCTAACAACAATTGGAGTAGACAACATGTGACATTTGTCCATATAAAAGCATTTTAACACCTTTTTTATATAGCCTTATTGATGTACAAATATTCCTTTGTCCAAATGTTCAATTTGTAAACCTAGACATAATTTTTTTTCTTTCCTATGTCCTTCATCTCAAACTCTTTATTTAAATAATTCATAGCTTTTGGAACCTATTCAGGAGTTCAAATAATATTTATGCCATCCACATAGACAACAATTATTGTAAATTCCTTTCCAGATCTTTTTATAAAAATACAAGAACAAATGAAGTTATTTGTATATCTCTCTAAGAAAATATTCATTGTGAGGATTATACCACATTCGTCTAGATTATTTTAGCCCATAGAGAGACTTGTTCAATCTTATGGAGTAGCTTTCTCGAGATTCAAAGTTGCGTGCATCTGGTATATTGAACCCTTCAGGGAGTTTCATGTAAATTTCACTATCAAGTGAATCATACAGATACACTGTTACAACATCTATCATGTGCAAATTGTAACACCTTAATTCCCATCGCGCTAAATAATACATAAATAAATCAGAGTAAATAAAAATTTATTCTTAGACAGAAACAAGGATGCCACATTTAAAGAAAGAAAACATAATCCCTGCTCATAAATTTGATACATAACACAAAATGGAATAAACCTAAAAGGGAAAATTTTTCCAAAAAAAGGAAGTTCAATTATGGAATAAAGCGGAAAGATCCATAACTGACTTGTTTTACAAAAGAACTTGTTTTATAACTTCAAAATATTCATACAAAGGTAATACCAAATATATCCAACAAATGTATACATATATAACAAAAGCGTTCCCCGACTCCCGTGTTACGTATCAGAGCAGACAGACCGACAAAAGGATGGAGAACTAATCTTCACAAAAGCCTCCAAGATACTAATCTGCAATTGCCTCATAGAGAAACAAACCACAGCAGAAGGGTGAGAAATAACAACTAAATCAAGATTGCATAATAATATGCAACACATATAAATTCACAAGCATAATTATTCTCACCACAAGCATCACATACTAATACATATAGCATGCCACAGATACATAACATATTTCTAATAATCCAACCACATAGCATATATCAATTATACCAACATAATCACATACTCACACATAAGGCATACCAAAGTTATGACATATGGAAACACACCCCCACATCACATATATTCATATATAGCATATCATAGATAATTAATACAATCATTGTAAGGCACAACATCCCCACAAAACATAGCATATGTCTATACATAAAACATATCATCCATAACCAATGCATTCGTCACAAATGCATATCAAATCACCAATGTTATCACGAGCTCAACACATAATCAATGAATTCACAATTTCCCACACATAATCAATCCATTCATGATTTATGCAAATGCACAGAGACCGACACAACGACTCTATGCAATGCAATGCGGTACCAATCCATCCATCATTCTCATCATCATTAATTCACTTAGGAATTATTTGAATCATCGCTTGTTACTTAGTGTAACTCCCCGTCGGGCAAACGATGTTCCCCTCGCTTTAGGTCCTCTTGGTATAAGCCTCACGACGTTTATGGATCGCTTTAGGTCCTCTTTGTATAAGCCTCACGATCCAATCGCTTTAGGTCCTCTTTGTATAAGGCTCACGATCGTCTATAACGTCGCTTTAGGTCCTCTTTGTATAAGGCTCACGACCGTTACAGCAGATTCCCTCTGGAATCGTTTCGTCGCTCACACCCCACAAGGGCACACGACATCACAAGATGCATATCATGATGCTTGTCATACAATGACTCATGACAATCAAATGCATCTTCAAAAATCAATAATAGGGATTATCTCATCGTCATTATTCATGCATTGGAAATCAATTCAAACAATGCATTTACTTGCCATAAGGCCACCAATTAACACACATTGAATTTCACATAAACAATGCATTTCATCATAATCCACAAACCACAGCAATTAGCATTTTAGCATATACACTCATATCAATTCACATCAAGAATTACTCACCATCAACCACAACAATCCTGCAATCATACAATGATACTCACAACACTAGGATTCACGCCACAAAGGCTACCTACAACAACATACATTAATACCATACATTTGTATTCAAGTCAACAAAGTATTTTTCCATAAGGCCACAACAATTACAATAACTTATCACATGCTTCAACATCATATAAACCACATAAAAGCTCCACGTCATATAACAATAGCACAACACACTGTAAAACACCGACCGCACGCATTTAACGCGATAAAAACCCGAAAACCTAACACTTTTACACAACCACGACTTAAATAAATCATCTACTTTCCTCTAAACCAATTTTATAAGAAAGAATATTTCATTAGCTTTCCAACGCTTCGAACCGCGCCTTAATACGGATCAAAAGTTATGAAGGAAACAAAATGGAAAATCTGTCACGTTCGCTTTCCTATTCGCAATGCGAACCCTCAGCGAACCATGGCAGAAGAAAAACAGCATAAAGTTAGCAATGCGAACTTCCAGCGAACCTCCGCTTTCCCCTTCGCTTTCCTATTTGCAATGCGAACCCCCAGCGAACCATGGAAAAGAAAAAACAGCAGAAAGTTCGCAATGCGGACTTCCAGCGAACCTTCGCTTTCCCCTTCGCTTTCCTATTCGCAATGCGAACCCCTAGCGAACCATGGCAGAGAAAAAACAGCAGAAAGTTCGCAATGCGAACTTCCAGCGAACCTTCGCTTTCCCCTTTGCCTTGGTTCGCAAAGCGAACCTGCAAACTCAGAAATTCTCAGCAGCGTTGTTGTTCACCCCAAAATCAACATTTCCTCCACCAAAACACTTCCAAATCACAATATATCAACCAAAACATGTTCCAAACATAACAACAAGTATTCTACGCAGTTTATATCGAGTTTCACCCGTGAAAACATCGATTTCTATCAATTGTTCACAAGTTCAACCAAATGGAAAACATGTATTTTTCAACCAAACATTCAAACAAATACATACATATTCATATACAAGCATGATATAATCGAAACTTCCCACCCTTACCCGATTAATCGCGCTTGAACGGATGATTTCTTCTATCCCATGTTTTCCTCTTCTTTTCCCTTCTCTTTCTTTCTCTCTTCTCTTTTTCTTTCTCTCTATTTTCCCTCTAAACTCTCTATTCTTTCTTTCTTATAATAAAAAATATCTAAACCCCTAAAAAAACTATTTTACCCCTCAGCTCAAATATCTCCCAAACGCTCTCAAAATGCGATAAAACATAATAACAATGAAAAATAATATATTGTCAAATAAAATTCAAGAATAAAATAATATAAAAACGAAAATAATTAAATCGACTCGTTTAAATAAATCGGACAAAACGGGGCGTTACAATTCTCCCCCACTTAGACATTTTCGTCCTCGAAAATATACTTGGTGCAAACAACTCCGGATACGACTCTCGTATCCGACTAACCCACTCTCATGTCATTAAAGGCAACACCAAGAATAACACAAACCGACAAAACACCTCGCTCACAGCAACTACTACAACTACACGACAACGGTAATAACGACAACGACAAGATACAATGCCCATACAATGCACTTGATAACCAACCCACGACTCAAAGAATACACAAGTTACGAACACATAGGTTCACTCTTGAACCGAAACACAACAAGATCGTTACCCTCACCATAGGTAACACTCCCCTAATTCCCCACAAGGAATTAGCTACCCGCACTCGAACCATCATGATGGAAACGAGGCAACAACACAAACAAGAACATAAAGTTCCACGACCCAACATCGTTTCAACAACCTCTACATAACCACAATACCAACATCCTGGTCACACAACATTATTACAACAATGCTACGATTCACCAATCGAACATACAACCAAAACATCCATCTACATATTAGCCCATGAATAATATTTAAACCTTTCACCTAACACTTCCATTCTGAAACGTCCAATGGTCTCAATACTCCTACATGTTTACAATGTTCAACCTATGAACTCTTACAAGTCACACATGCATATACAAAATGTGCCACATCACACTTTCGCTGTGTACTCTGATTACTCGTAACCATCAAAACTATCAATCCCACGTCCAAAGTCTAACTCTTTCTCATATTCGCCAAAAATCACTGTTCACTTTTAATACACCCAACCTCACACTCTCTTGTGTTAGCTTACACACCAGACACAAGTCTCTGAACTGCTCAACCAACTCTAATTCTCTGACCATCAAAATATCTTCTTCAAATCTTGATACATTTTATTAGCTCTCGGATGTATACTCAAACTACTCCGGTGTCCTTCCTCTAAAATCATCTGTTTCAATTCAGAACCATCAGGAATACAAATTCTACCACAGAATCTCAAAACACCCTGATCATCCACTTTAAAGTCACCATTCACACCTTTATCTCCAACCTTCATCAAATCAACAAATTTCACATCCAGCCTCTGTTTCTCGCTAACGGTCAACAGAAAATCATTAGTGACCTTTAACATACCAAGCCTCACGCTATCAGATGTCAATTCACACACCAAACTCAAATCTCTAAATTCTTCCAAAAGTTCCCACTCTTTAACCATCAAAACAGACATATGCAAATATTTTTCCGACTTAACTCATCAGGCACGACATTAACTTTACCAATAGGATAATTCGAGCCAAGGTCATAACTAATCAAGAATTCCAGCCATCCTCGTTGTCTCCTACTTTATTCTTTCTGACCAAACAAGTACTCTAAACCCTTTTGATTACCAAACACCTTGAACCTAAAACCCTCAAAATAATGCCTCTAGATTCTCAACACAAAAGTAACCGAAGCCATCTTGAAATCATGAATCCTCAATTGTCGTAAAGCATAAGAAATAAGTTTACCCTCTCGCATTAACACACTAACTACACCCATCAAGGACGCATCCCAATATTCCATAAACAGTTTATTAGGATTAGGCAGAATCAAAATTGGAGCCGTAGACAAATTCTACTTCGGCTCACCAAAACTTACTCACAACGAACATCCAAAACAAACGACTCACCCTTTGCAAGTCAACTGAGATAACAGAAGTACGAACTTAGCAAAGTCTTCCATAGCCTGCAGTAACAACCAACTAAGCCCAAAAGTTTCTAATCTCCTTAACCGACTTTGGAGTCTCTCAATGTAGAACTGCATCTATTTTGGATAGATACACAACAATACCATCATCGAAAATAACATAACCAAGAAACCAACCTCTTTCAATCAAAATTCTCACTTCGATAATTTAGTAGAAAGCTCCCTCTCTTTCAGCCCTTGTAACTCAATCCTCAAATACACTACATACTCATCCTTTGATTTAAAATAAATCAGAATAGCATCCAATAAACATTACTATGAACTTATCCAAACAAGTATGGAAGATACGATTCATATACTCCACAACCATAACAATACAACCTATAACAAATGTAATACCATCAAGGAACTTCAAATCGTTCGCGATTCGTCACAATTCAAAACTCAAGCTATCCAGAACACAACTGCAAGTTTCCATACTACTTCACTGATTAACACGCAACCTCATGCTATCATCCTTTTCCTTACCAACCATGCTGGACCTCTTCAAGTCGACACACTAATGTTTCATCCAAAAACACATCTGAAAAACCATGCACAACTGACGACCTATCCCTGTGGCTTCCTACCAATTTCCAGAACACTATCATCACAAACCTGACAAACATCTGAGTTTCACTTCCTAAAAGTTCTTCTACTTACTTAGCAGATCCAAACCTCAAATCCTTACCTTCGTCAAATTTGACTTCACACTCTACTCTCTGAGAACAACCATTAACGATACCCAATCGTTCTCTCTCAATGACTTCCCAACTGGACCAACATACCAAAACCTCTAATCCGTCTCATCTTCCGATATAAGAATCTTCATCGACTCATCAAAACAATCCGTAATCATTTTCTTAATTCCAAACAATTCATTTCACACACTATCAAAGCCGGAAAGACACGTCTATTCCATCCAACATAATTTCATCTATTATCAACAAGAGATTAAGGGTGATCTGTTCCTCAATTTGTCAATAGACAGCCGACAATCATGATGGGGCATAAACTGTCTTTACCAAACTATAATAGCATTTCTTGCATCTTGTGCACAAAACTACCTAAGGCACAAATCCTTAGTCGACGTAAACCTTACCTCCGTATTCCCTCCGGAATCGGGAACCACACTGTCCAAACAACACTTACAATCTTGCAATCAATAACACACTGAGCCAATGTTCCACACCTGAAGCAACTTGGAGAAGCTCCAGCTTCTCCCCCACTTATCTCATTCTAAATCCTGCAGACCAAGGATTAGAAAACCAGAAAGTACTGACAGTGTTTCACACATATATCACGTACTAAGGAACAAACAACATCGACAGTATTCAACTGTCACACCAACTGACTCAACAACTTGGCCGGACGGACCGACCTGCTCTGATACCACTAAAGTAACACCCCAATTCCCATCGCGCTAAATAATACATAAATAAATCAGAGTAAATAAAAATTTATTCTTAGACAGAAACAAGGATGCCACATTTAAAGAAAGAAAACATAATCCCTGCTCATAAATTTGATACATAACACAAAATGGAATAAACCTAAAAGGGAAACTTTATCCAACAAAAGGAAGTTCAATTATGGAATAAAGCGAAAAGATCCATAATTGACTTGTTTTACAAAATAATTTGTTTTATAACTTCAAAATATTCATACAAAGGTAATACCAAATAGATCCAACAAATGTATACATATATAACAAAAGTGTTCCCCGACTCCCGTGTTACGTATCAGAGCAGACAGACCGACAAAATGATGGAGAACTAATCTTCACAAAAGCCTCCAAGATACTAATATGCAATTGCCTTATAGAGCAACAAACCACAGCAGAAGGGTGAGAAATAACAACTAAATCAAGATTGCATAATAATATGCAACACATATAAATTCACATGCATAATTACCACAAGCATCACATACTAATACATATAGCATGCCATAGATACATAACATATTTCTAATAATCCAACCACATAGCATATATCAATTATACCAACATAATCACATATTCACACATAAGGCATACCAAAGTTATGACATATGGAAACACACCCCCACATCACATATATTCATATATAGCATATCATAGATAATTAATACAATCATTGTAAGGCACAACATCCCCACAAAACATAGCATATGTATATACATAAAACATATCATCCATAACCAATGCATTCATCACAAATGCATATCAAATCACCAATGCTATCACGAGCTCAACACATAATCAATCAATTCACAATTTTCCACACATAATCAATCCATTCATGATTTATGCAAATGCACAGAGACCGACACAACGACTCTATGCAATGCAATGTGGTACCAATCTATCCATCATTCTCATCATCATTAATTCACCCAGGAATTATTGGAATCATCGCTTGTTACTTAGTGTAACTCCCTGTTGGGCAAACGATGTTCCCCGTCGCTTTAGGTCCTCTTGGTATAAGGCACACGACGTTTATGTTCTTTTGGTCCTCTTTGTATAAGGCTCACGATCCGATCGCTTTAGGTCCTCTTTGTATAAGGCTCACAATCGTCTATAACGTCGCTTTAGGTCCTCTTTGTATAAGGCTCACGACCGTTACAACAGATTCCCTCTGGAATAGTTTCGTCGCTCACACCCCACAAGGGCACACGACATCACAAGATGCATATCATGATGCTTGTCATACAATGACTCATGACAATCAAATGTATCTTCACAAATCAACAATAGGGATTATCTCATCGTCATTATTCATGCATTGGAAATCAATTCAAACAATGCATTTACTTGCCATAAGGCCACCAATTAACACACATTGGATTTCACATAAACAATGCATTTCATCATAATCCACAAACCACAACAATTAGCATTTTAGCATATACACTCATATCAATTCACATCAAGAATTACTCACCATTAGGGATGGCAATGGGTACCCGTGGGGACGGGTACTAGTCCCCCGCTACCCGCCCCATTTAGTAAATATGATACCCGTATCCGCCCCATATCCGTGCGGGTATATGGCAGACGGGTACCCGTGGATTTTGAGATACCCGCGGGTATTAACGAATATCCATGGATATTTTTTTTAATTGTAATTTACTAATTTTTCTTTTGTTAAATAGAAATTTTATCTTTCTTGTAATTAGAAGATTATGTGTAAATAGAAAATCTATCTATAATTTTTCATGAAAGTCATGATTCAACAAACTTGAAACAAATATATATTGAAACTATGCTTTGAGAATGTGAGAAAAATGATCACATAATGCATATTAATTTATAGAAACATCAAATCAAACATATAACAATATATTACACATGTGATTTAGTACAAATACCATAAATTGCACATAAATTACACATGTGATTTTGTAGAATCTATTCTATAATATGTGATTAATTTTTCCAAAGGATAATTAATTAGTATATATTAATTTTAAAGGATATTTAATTAATTTTATTAATTATAAACGGATACAGATACCCGCGGGTACGGGTACCATTAAATCAGTATCCGTGCTCGTAATGAATCGGGTAATTAAATATCCGTTTATATTACCCGTGGATACCCATTAAGCCATCTTACCCGTACCCGTGACGGATTTTATCCGCGGGTACGGGTTTTTTTGCCATCCCTACTCACCATCGACCACAACAATCCTGCAATCATACAATGATACTCACAACACTAGGATTCACACCACAAAGGATACCCACAACAACATACATTAATACCATACATTTGTATTCAAGTCAACAAAGTATTTTTCCATAAGGCCACAACAATTACAACAACTTATCACATGCTTCAACATCATATAAACCACATAAAAGCTCCACGTCATATAACAATAGCACAACACATTGTAAAACACCGACCGCACGCATTTAACGCGATAAAAACCCGACAACCTAACACTTTTACACAACCACGACTTAAATAAATCATCTACTGTCCTCTAAACCATTTTTATAAGAAAGAATATTTCATTAGCTTTCCAACGATTCGAACCGCGCCTTAATCCGAGTTACGGATCAAAAGTTATGAAGGAAACAAAATGGAAAATCTGTCACGTTCGATTTCCTATTCGCAATGCGAACCCCCAACGAACCATGGCAGAAGAAAAACAGCATAAAGTTAGCAATGCGAACTTCCAGCGAACCTCTGCTTTACCCTTCGCTTTCCTATTTGCAATGCGAACCCCCAGCGAACCATGGCAGAGAAAAAACAGCAGAAAGTTTGCAATGCGAACTTCCAGCGAACCTTCGCTTTCCCCTTCGCTTTCCTATTCGCAATGCGAACCCCCAGCGAACCATGGCAGAGAAAAAACAGCAGAAAGTTCGCAATGCGAACTTCCAGCGAACCTTCGCTTTCCCCTTCGCTTTGGTTCGCAAAGCGAACCTGCGAACCCAGAAATTCTCAGCAGCGCTGTTGTTCACCCCAAAATCAACATTTCCTCCACCAAAACACTTCCAAATCACAATATATCAACCAAAACATGTTCCAAACATAACAACAAGTATTCTACGCAGTTTATATTGAGTTTCACCCGTGAAAACATTGATTTCTATCAATTGTTCACAAGTTCAACCAAATGGGAAACATGTATTTTTCAACCAAACATTCAAACAAATACATACATATTCATATACAAGCATGATATAATCGAAACTTCCCACCCTTACCCGATTAATCGGGCTTGAACGGTTGATTTCTTCTATCCCAAGTTTTCCTCTTCTTTTCCCTTCTCTTTCTTTCTCTCTTCTCTTTTTCTTTCTCTCTATTTTCCCTCTAAACTCTCTATTCTTTCTTTCTTATAATAAAAAATATCTAAACCCCTAAAATGACTATTTTATCCCTCAGCTCAAATATCTCCCAAACGCTCTCAAAATGCGATAAAACATAATAACAGTGAAAAATAATATATTGTCAAATAAAATTCAAGAATAAAATAATATAAAAATGAAAATAATTAAATCGACTCGATTAAATAAATCGGACAAAACGGGGCGTTACACAAATTAAGCCCTTCATGTGCTACAATGCTTATTAGATATCGAAAAGTGCTTGCATCCATTACATGTTAATATGTCTCATCGAAATCAATTATAGGTCTTTGCGAAAATCCTTGAGCGACAAGTCCAGCTTTGTATCTCACAATTTCATTATTTTCATTTTGTTTATGCACAAAAACCCATTTGTATCCAACTGGCTTCACACCTTGAGGTGTTCGAACTACAGGTCCAAAAACTTGTCTTTTGTAGAGTTTAATTTTGTTTCAATTGCATCATACCATTTAGGTCAATCCTCACTTTGTTTACAATTTTTAATAGACGTTGGTTTCCGATCCTCTTTATCATTTATCTCATTTAGCGCTATATTGTATGCAAAAGTATCATCAATGTCGACTTCATGTCGGTTCCATTATATTCCATTTTAGACAATAATTTATCGAGATCTCTTTATTTTTATGAATTTCAGGTACCTGGTCAATCTCTTCTAGAGATGAAATGTTTATTATGTCTGAAGATTCTTTTAGATTTTCTATATCCTCACTTGGGCCATCTTTATTTTTAGTTCCCTTTCTTGTTCGAGGAGTTTTATCTTTGGAACCGATTGGTATGCCATGTCTAACGCCCCAGTTTTGGTTATTTTTATTTAATTGAGTCGTTTCGATTATTTTATTATTATATTATTTTATTTCTAACTTTTATGTGAAAATATGTTATTTTTCATCGAGATTATATTTTATCGCGTTTTGGGAGCGTTTGCGAGATATTTGGTGTAGGGGTATTTTGGTCTTTTGGTCGGGTAGATATTATATTTTTCATATGAATAGAAATAGAAAGAGAAAATAGAAAGGAAAGAAAAAGAAGAGAAGAAAAAGAGGAAGAAAGAAAAGAGAAAGAAAAGGAGAAAGAGAGAAAACTTAGAAATCTAGGAACCGATTCAACCGACTTTTCAAACGCGATTTAATCGGGTTGCAAAACTCGATTATACTATGTTTGTGTATGATTATGTATGATTGTGTGGTAGTTTTATTGGTTTTTAGATATAGGTCGAAATGAGATAAACGATAGAAATCGATGTTTTCGCGGTTGGAAATTGATGTAAATGTTGTAGAATACTTGTTACCATGATTAGATTATGTTCTGATTGTTATGTGTTGATTTGGAAATGTTTTGGAGGAGAAAATATAGGCTTGGGTTATGAAACAGCGCTGCTGGGTTTTGTGAAATCGCAGGTTCGCACTGCGAATCCCCTAGCGAAGGGGAAAGCGAGCATTCGCTGGCAATTCGCACTGCGAAGGTGTGGGCGAGCATTCGCCAGAGGTTCGCACTGCGAACTTTGTGATATTTTGAGTTATTTTCTTTCTGCCACTGTTCGCTGGGGAACTCGCACTGCGAAAGGGGAAGCGAAGATTCGCAGGATTGTTCGCACTGCGAACGTTGGAAAATTTTTAGGCTATTTTCAGTTCTGACTTGGTTCGCTAGGACATTCGCACTGCAAATAAAGAAGCGAAGAACTCGCTAGGAGCTTCGCAATGCGAATGTGACAGTTTTTCCCAATTTGTTTTCTTTACAACTTTTGATCCGTGAGCCGGTTTGAGGCGCGGTTTGGTGCGTTGGAAAGCTATTGACATGTTCTTTCTTATGTTATTGGTTTTGAGATTAGTGGCCGATTAAATTACGCCGGGAATTGGAATGGTGTCATTTTGTTAACTTGTACCATTGTAAGTGTGTGTAGTTGATGTGTATTATGCAATATGCTGTTGACATGAATGTTGTATGACTTGTAATGATGGTTTGTGACCTAAGAGTTGATAAATGCAATGTGTTGTATTTGATGATATATGCATGATTATGGATGTGTATATGTGTGCATCTGAATGTCATGAGTCATTGTATGCCAAGCATCATGATATGCATATTGGTGATGGATGATGTCGTGTGCCCTAGTGGGTGTGAGCGATGAAACGGTTCCAGAGGGAATCCGCTATAACATCGTGCGACTTATACAAAGAGGACTAAAAGCGATGATTATAGATGATCGTGCGCCTTATACAAAGAGGACTGAAAGAGATCGGATCGTGCGCATTATACAAAGAGGACCGAAAGCGACGGGGAACATCGTTTGCCCGACGGGGAGTTACACTAAGTAACAAGCGATGATTCCAATAGTTCCTGAGTGAACTAGTGTTGAGAATGATGGATGGATGGTACCGCATGTGCATTGCATAGAGTCGTTGTGTCGGTCTCTGTGCATTTGCATTAATCATGAATGGATTGATTGTGTGAGAATTGTGAATGTATACATTATGTGTGGAAAATAATGAATGGATTGATTGTGTGTGGAATAGTGGATGAGATTGATGAGTTGATATATGTATATATGTTGATGATATTCGTATTGTGCTTGGTTGATATACTTTGTGTTATTGTTTTTGAATTCTGGTATAAGTTGTGGTGATAATATTTTATATGTGTATTTTTGTGTTAATTATATAATTGTATGCAATTGTATTATGATTGTGTTTCTCACCCTTCTGCTGTTTTAAATGCTCTACGAGGCATTGCAGATTAGAGGCTGGAGGTCTTTTCGTGAAGCTTAGGTCTTCATTCTTTTGTCGGTCGGCTCTGATATGTAGCACCGGGTAGTCGGGAAGATCGAGTGTGTTTATTTTGTATTATGTATATATGTATCTTTTGGATTGTACACGTATGATGTTGTATATGACATACAAACCCTTTATGTGATATATATATATATATATGAGTTTCAGTACAGATTTTCCGCTTTTATTCTGTATCTGAATTGTGGGTGTTAGGAACTAAGTTCCTTTATTATGTGCTACCTGAATTGTTGCATATCTATATGAGCAGGTGTATGTGTATTTGTTTCAATTGATGTGACCCCTCGGTCTATGTCGTGCATGTTTTAAATATACTCTGATTAATTGTTAACGCTTTAATAGCCTGGGGGTATAGATTAGGGGTGTTACATTAAGTGGTATCAGAGCCAGTCCGTGTCGGTTTGTGTCAGTCTTTGTTAGTCTTTGTGGTTCGGTGAGCTGTTTGTTTAACCATAGTTGCTGTTATTGGAAATGAACAGAATATGGCTGGTAGGAATGACGCTGCTTTGGCTGCTGCTATGCAAGCTATGGCCCGAGCTGTACAGGGTGCACCTAATGCTGCGGGTAATGATGAGTTCAGGAAGAACAAACCGCCTATCTTCAAAGGGAGATATGATCCTGATGGTGCTCAGATTTGGCTTAAGGAGATTGAAAGAATCTTCCGAGTGATGGATTATGCTGAGGATCAGAAGGTGAGACTGGGTACTCACATGTTACTAGAAGAAGCTGATGATTGGTGGGTTAGTACACGTCATGTGTTGGAAGCTGCAGAGGAGGAGATCACTTGGGCTGTGTTTAGCATTGAGTTTCTGAGGAGGTATTTTCCTGAAGATGTAAGAGGAAAGAAGGAGATTGAGTTCTTGGAGTTGAAACAAGGTAGTATGTCTGTTGTTGATTATACTGCTAAGTTTGTGGAGCTTGTGCAGTTTTATCCACATTATACGGAAGCGACTGCGGAGTTTTCTAAGTGTGTGAAGTTTGAGAACGGGTTGCGTCCTGAGATAAAGCAGGCAATCGGTTATCAACGGATTAGGAGGTTTTTAGACCTGGTGGACTATTGTAGGATTTATGAGGAGGATAGTAAGGCTCGTTCTACTCACTATAAGAGTGTGAGCGAGAGGAAAGGGAAACAACTGTTTCGTAGTGGTCCGTATGTGACACCGGCAGATAAGGGCAAACAAAGAGGTAATTTTGAGAGAAGGCCAAGTGGAGGAGGTATGTCTAATTCTTTGAGATGTTATAGATGTGGTGATGTGGGACATTGTCAGTTCGAGTGTAGGAAGGATTTGAGGAAGTGTTCTAATTGCGGAGGTTTAGGGCATGTTACAGCTGAGTGCAAGAGGAAGAATGTGGCAAAGTGTTTTAATTGAGGTGAACCTGGTCATATTAGTACAAAGTTTCCGAAACCGAAGCAAGCTCCAGCTGGAGGGAAAGTTTTTGCCTTGGCGGGAACTCAGACTACAAGTGCAGACCGTCTGATCAGAGGTACTTGTTTTATTAATAGTACGCCTTTAGTTGCTATTATTGATACCGGAGCGACTCATTTGTTTATTTCGTCTGAGTGTGCAAAGCGTTTGAATCTTGTGTTGTCTTCGATGGATGGGGAGATGGTTATTGATACTCCAGCAATGGGGCCAGTAACTACTTCTTTGGTTTGTTTAAGTTGTCCTTTGACCATTTATGGTAAAGACTTTGAGATGGATTTGGTGTGTTTGCCGTTAGAGGGCTTAGATGTGGTTCTGGGAATGAATTGGTTGCAGTTTAATCGGGTTCATATTGACTGTTATCATAAGCTAGTAAGGTTTCCTTCTCTTGAGGAAGACAAAGACTCGAGTTTCTTATCTACAAAAGAGTTGAAGAAACTTTTAGCGGATGAAGCTCAGTTGTTTGGGTTATTTGCGTCGTTGACTCTGGATAGTCAAGTTTCATTTGATGTGTTTCCTGTTGTGTGTGATTTTCCGGAAGTGTTTCCTGAGGATATTTCAGATGTGACGCCAGAGAGAGAGGTGGAGTTTTCTATAGATCTAGTTCCTGGTACTAGACCTGTATCGATGGTACCATATCGAATGTCGGCATCTGAGTTGGTTGAGTTGAAGAAGCAATTGAACGAATTGTTGGAAAAGAGGTTTGTAAGACCAAGTGTGTCGCCGTGGGGTGCTCCAGTTTTGTTGGTGAAAAAGAAAGATGGAAGTATGCGATTGTGTATTGATTATCGCCAGTTGAATAAGATGACGATTAAGAATAAGTATCCTCTTCCGAGAATTGATGATCTGATGGATCAGTTGGTAGGGGCGTGTGTGTTTAGTAAGATTGACTTGAGGTCGGGGTATCATCAGATAAGGGTGAAAGAGGAAGATATTCAGAAGACGGCTTTTAGGACACGGTACGGTCATTATGAATATTCTGTGATGTCGTTCAGGGTTTCTAATGCGCCAGGTGTGTTTATGGAGTACATGAATCGTATTTTCCACGAGCATTTGGATCGTTTTGTTGTTGTATTTATTCATGATATCTTGGTTTATTCTAAGTCTCGGGAGGAACATGCGAAGCATTTGCACATTGTGTTGCAGGTTTTGAAGGAAAGGAAACTTTTTGCCAAGTTGTCGAAGTGTGAATTCTGGTTGTCGGAAGTGAGTTTTCTTGGGCATATGATTTTAGGTAACGGTATTGCTGTGGATCCATCTAAAGTAGAAGCAGTTCTACGATGGGAGGCTCCGAGATTTGTTACTGAAATTAGAAGCTTTTTGGGATTAGCCGGATATTATCGGAGGTTCATTGAAGGGCTTTCTAAGCTAGCACTTCCATTGACCCAGTTGACTTGTATAGGTCAAGCGTTTGTTTGGGATATTCGGTGTGAGGAAAGTTTTAATGAGCTGAAGAGAAGATTGACGACAGCTCCGATTTTGATTTTGCCGAATCCTGCTGAACCGTTTGTGGTGTACTGTGATGCGTCTTTGATTGGGCTAGGTGGAGTGTTGATGCAAGAAGGTAAGGTTGTAGCTTATGCTTTGAGGCAATTGAGAGTGCATGAGAAAAATTATCCTACTCATGATCTTGAATTAGCGGCTGTGGTTTTTGTGTTGAAGATTTGGAGGCATTATCTCTACGGTGCAAGATTCGAAGTCTTTAGTGATCATAAAAGTTTGAAATATTTGTTTGATCAGAAAGAGTTGAATATGAGGCAACGTAGATGGTTGGAATTCTTGAAGGACTACGACTTTAGCTTGAATTACCATCCTGGTAAAGCTAATATGGTAGCCGATGCATTGAGTCGGAAATCGTTGCATATGTCAGCTTTGATGGTTAAGGAGTGGGAACTTTTGGAATCGTTTAGGGATTTGAGTTTGGTATATGAATTGACGTCGGTTAGTGTGAGGCTTGGTATGTTGAAGGTTACTAATGATTTTCTGTTGACCGTTAGCGAGAAACAGAAATTGGATGTGAAATTTGTGGATTTGATGACGGTTGAGGATAAAAGTGAAAATGAGGACTTTAAAGTGGATCATAATGGTGTTTTGAGGTTCCGAGGTAGAATTTGTATTCCTGATGATGCGGAGTTGAAAAGGATGATTTTAGAGGAAGGACACCGGAGTAATTTGAGTATACATCCAGGAGCTAATAAGATGTATCAAGATTTGAAGAAGATTTTCTGGTGGTCTGGATTGAAAAGAGATGTGGCTCAGTTTGTGTATGCATGTTTGACGTGTCAGAAGTCGAAGGTAGAACATCTGAAGCCTAGTGGTTTATTGCAACCGTTGGATATTCCTGAGTGGAAATGGGATAGCATTTCTATGGACTTTGTGACAGGGTTGCCGAACACTCAGCGGGGACATAATGCGATTTGGGTGGTTGTGGATAGGCTGACTAAATCGGCTCATTTCATTCCGATTGGCATCAGTTTTTCTTTGGAGAGGTAGGCAGAGATTTATATCAGTGTGACTGTGAAATTACATGGTGTTCCGTTAAGTATTGTTTCAGATCAAGATCCGAGGTTTACCTCGAGATTTTGGGAAAGTTTGCAAAAGGCGTTGGGTTCTAAATTGATATTGAGTTCGGCTTATCATCCGCAGACGGATGGTCAGGCGGAGAGAACGATTCAGTCGTTGGAAGATTTGTTGAGGGCTTGTGTTCTTGAACAAGGTGGTGCGTGGGATAGCTATCTTGAGTTGATTGAATTCACGTATAATAACAGTTTCCATTCGAGTATTGGTATGGCACCGTTTGAAGCGTTGTATGGACGAAGATGTCGAACACCGTTGTGTTGGCACGAATCTGGTGAGAGTTCCGTGGTTGGACCAGAATTGATTCAACAGACTATGGAGAAGGTGAAACTTATTCGTGAGAAAATGAAGGCTTCTCAGAGTAGGCAAAAGAGTTATCATGATCGAAGGAGGAAAGATCTTGAGTTTCAAGAGGGCGATCATGTATTTTTGAGAGTTACACTGGTGACGGGTGTTGGTCGTGCATTGAAGTCAAAAAAGCTTACTTCTAGGTTTATTGGTCCTTACCAGATATTCGCGAGAGTTAGTGTTGTGGCTTATAGGGTGGCACTGCCGCCGAGTCTGTCGAATTTGCATGATGTGTTTCATGTTTCACAGCTTCGGAAGTATGTTCCGGATCCATCACATGTGATTCCGATGGACGAGGTAGAGGTAAGGGAGAACCTTACGGTTAAGGCGTTACCAGTTAGGATTTTGGATCGCGAGTTGAAGCGGCTAAGGGGCAAGGAAATTGCACTTGTGAAAGTGGCGTGGGGAGGCGCTGCTGAGGGCAATTTGACTTGGGAGTTGGAGAGTCGGATGTGGAAGTCGTATCCAGAGTTGTTCGTCTCAGGTACTATTTTCGAGGACGAAAATTTCTAAGTGGGGGAGAGTTGTAACGCCCCAGTTTTGGTTATTTTTATTTAATTGAGTCGTTTCGATTATTTTATTATTATATTATTTTATTTCTGACTTTTATGTGAAAATATGTTATTTTTCATCGAGATTATATTTTATCGCGTTTTGGGAGCGTTTGCGAGATATTTGAGTGTAGGGGTATTTTAGTCTTTTGGTCGGGTAGATATTATATTTTTCATATGAATAGAAATAGAAAGAGAAAATAGAAAGGAAAGAAAAAGAAGAGAAGAAAAAGGGGAAGAAAGAAAAGGAGAAAGAGAGAAAACTTGGAAATCTAGGAACCGATTCAACCGACTTTTCAAACGCGATTTAATCAGGTAAGGGTACGAAACTCGATTATACTATGTTTGTGTATGATTATGTATGATTGTGTGGTAGTTTTATTGGTTTTTAGATATAGGTCGGAATGAGATAAACGATAGAAATCAATGTTTTCGCAGTTGGAAATCGATGTAAATGTTGTAGAATACTTGTTACCATGATTAGATTATGTTTTGATTGCTATGTGTTGATTTGGAAATGTTTTGGGGGAGAAAATATAGGTTAGTGTTATGAAACAGCGCTGCTGGGTTTTGTGAAATCGCAGGTTCGCACTGCGAATCCCCTAGCGAAGGGGAAAGCGAGCATTCGCTGGCAATTCGCACTGCGAAGATGTGGGCGAGCATTCGCCAGAGGTTCGCACTGCGAACTTTGTGATATTTTAAGTTGTTTTCTTTCTGCCACTGTTCGCTGGGGAACTCGCACTGCGAAAGGGGAAGCGAGGATTCGCTGGATTGTTCGCACTGCGAACGTTGGAAAAATTTTAGGCTATTTTCAGTTCTGACTTGGTTCGCTGGGACATTCGCACTGCGAATGAAGACGCGGAGGACTCGCTAGGAGTATCGCAATGCGAATGTGACAGTTTTTCCCAATTTGTTTTCTTTACAACTTTTGATCCGTGAGACGGTTTGAGGCGCGGTTTGGTGCGTTGGAAAGCTGTTGACATGTTCTTTCTTATGTTATTGGTTTTGAGATTAGTGGCTGATTAAATTACGTCGGGAATTGGAATGGTGTCGTTTTGTTAACTTGTACCATTGTAAGTGTGTGTAGTTGATGTGTATTATGCAATATGCTGTTGATATGAATGTTGTATGACTTGTAATGATGGTTTGTGACCTAAGAGCTGATAAATGCAATGTGTTGTATTTGATGATATATGCATGATTATGGATGTGTATATGTGTGCATTTGAATGTCATGATTCATTGTATGCCAAGCATCATGATATGCATGTTGGTGATGGATGATATCGTGTGCCATAGTGGGTGTGAGTGACGAAACGGTTCCAGAGGGAATCCGCTATAACATCGTGCACCTTATACAAAGAGGACTGAAAGCAATGATTATAGACGATCGTGCGCCTTATACAAATAGGACTGAAAGCGATCGGATCGTGCGCCTTATACAAAAAGGACTGAAAGCGATCCATAAACGTCGTGCGCCTTATACAAAGAGGACCGAAAGCGACGGGGAACATCGTTTGCCCGATGGGGATTTACACTAAGTAACAAGCGATGATTCCAATAGTTCCTGAGTGAACTAGTGTTGAGAATGATGGATGGATGGTACCGCATATGCATTGCATAGAGTCGTTGTGTCGGTCTCTGTGCATTTGCATTAATCATGAATGGATTGATTGTGTGAGAACTGTGAATGTATGCATTATGTGTGGAAAATAATGAATGGATTGATAGTGTGTGGAATAGTGTATGAGATTGATGAGTTGATATATGTATATATGTTGATGATATTCGTATTGTGCTTGGTTGATATACTTTGTGTTGTTGTTTTTGAATTCTGGTATAAGTTGTGGTGAGAATATTTTATATGTGTATTTTTGTGTTAATTATATAATTGTATGCAATTGTATTATGATTGTGTTTATCACCCTTCTGCTGTTTTAAATGCTCTACGACGCATTTTAGATTAGAGGCTGGAGGTTTTTTTGTGAAGCTTAGGTCTTCATTCTTTTCTCGGTCGGCTCTGATATGTAGCATCGGGTAATCGGGGAGATCGAGTGTGTTTATTTTGTATTATGTATATATGTATCTTTTGGATTGTACACGTATGATGTTGTATATGACAGACAAACCCTTTATGTGATATATATATATATTAGTTTCAGTATATCAGTTTATGTGATATATATATATATATTGTATTATGTATATATGACAGACAAACCCTTTATGTTATATATGAGTTTCAGTATAGATTTTCTGCTTTTATTCTGTATCTGAATTGTGGGTGTTAGGAACTAAGTTCCTTTATTATGTGCTACCTGAATTGTTGCATATCTATATGAGCAGGTGTATGTGTATTTGTTTCAATTGATGTGACCCATCGGTCTATGCCGTGCATGTTTTAAATATACTCTGATTAATTGTTAACGCTTTAATAGCCTGGGGGTATAGATTGGGGGTGTTACACCATGCTTCATATGCGTTTTCAACTTATTTGCAATATTAGATATCCAAATAGGAGAATCTAGTTTGATTGAATGATCAACAGCTGATGATTAGTTTTATAAACTTTGAAAATGAATAAAATTTTGAACTTCTAGTTCATATTAATTTATACGAGGACCAAGATAACAATTTATTTTAAATTGTTCATTTGAACTTCTAGTTCACTTTTCCAGCCGCTTATTCTCTCCCCCTAATATTGGGAAAATTAATTTCTCAGTTAACAACCAGCCTATTGGGCAACAATCAAGTATCCAATTATTGAATAAAGATATATCCTAAAATACGAGATTCATATAAAAATACATTTTCCTCGATATTCATTCAAGACTCTTCTTTGTTTACTATATTGGAGCAATTTAATTATACACAACACATCCAAAAATGAACTTAGATGAAAACTATTAGGTTATTAACCTAAAATGAATTGTACGTTAAGGGAGGAGAAGCATATAGTAATGTGTTGGCTTAATGCGAATAAACATCTTAATATTCATACTTTGTGTGTTTCAAATATCTAATTTAGAATTATGATCTCACAAGTATCAACTATATAACTAACTTTAGACGTCTAAAGAATTGATCTTCAAGTCCATTTTTTTTATGAGCATGTCCTTCAAGATGTTCAATATTAATTTTAGTAATATATATGTGATACTTATCATGGAATTTCTGAAAAATCCAGAAAACAAGATCTTAGTCTAATTAGTCGATGCAACAATTAATGTCATAAAAACTCAATTTCTCAAATTTTCCTTTAGGAACACACAAATTTTATTCTGGTTGAATAAACATCTGGTTTACCATAATACATATGATTATATTCTTTTAATTTGTTTCAATCTCTAGTAAATATAAAATAATTTGTTTCAATTTTTAGTATATATATTTTTCAATCTTAATAAATTTACAATTATTAATATTATTCATGCAATCCTTCTGTGATTGTCAATTTTTCTAAGATTCATGAAAATCGTCATTGATACTTTTATGATCAATGGAGACAGAATAATCATTTTCTTATCAATCATCAAGGGATAACCCTTCTTTGATGAATGAATAAAAGTAATTCATTTTTTGAACAATCCTCTAGGGATCCTTTATAATATATATACTTTTTTTTGAGAGGTAGATCATAGATCTTCAAACAAAGATAAAGATAAACACTTTTCGTGAAATCCTCTGGGGATGCAATATAACTTCTTCAAGAACTATATAAATTATTATTTTTCTATCATTCAGGGATCTTGATTAGTTCTTCAAGAACTCTTTAATAAATTATTATTTTACTATCCTTCAGCGATGCTTGATACGTTTTTCAGGAACTATAGAATAAATTATTATGCTGCTCTCCTTCAGGGATGCTTGATAAGTTCTTCAGGAACTATATAATAAATTATTATTTTTCTATCCTTCAAGGGTATTTGTTAAGTTCTTCAAGAAATATATAACAAACACATTATTTTATAGTCTTTCAGAGATATTTTAATATTATTCATCCAATCCTTCTGGGATTCATGAGAATCATTGTTGATTTTTTTCTTATAATCAATATATCAATACATAATCGGTAGAATTAGAAATATATATTACGAAACAAAAAATAATAATGTTACCTTCTAAATCTTGGAGCTTCATATAGTCAGACCTTCATTATCAAATTATTTGTATCACTTCTTTGACAATTAATTAACATTCATATGGTAGAGTTTCGTATTGATATCATGTTATAAAACTAAATAAAACAATATAGAGATCAAAGAGAGGAAGTGAAGAGAGAAAGTAATATTATATTATCTTCTGGAAAAGTTCACTTTACATTGCAATGTGGATCTTATTTATAGTACATGACCAATGAATAACCATTTACTTAAGGAATACACAAATGTTAGAAAATTAACTCATAGGAGTTCAGAAATATAGAAAATTGGGTAAATGAACATCCACATCTATTTATTATTATTAGTAGCACATATCAATTAATTTAAAAAATACTTTTATATTGGTTTAATAATTACTTGAAAATCATAATATCGACAACCTTGCTCTGATACCAACTGTTAGGAAATTTCATGTTTATGATCTTTGATATCATGATTTTCGCAGTGCTCTAATTTATATGAAAAATAATAAAACATGCTCAGATCCACGATGTGGATTCTTGTTCGGTTCTTAAAATCTTTAATTTGAATTATTTTCTCATCTCTTCCTTCTTATTTTATATATCTTTGATGATTAAGATAATTTTATTTCTTTGTTTGTGAGATAATAAAAAAGAATGAGAAAAAGTTATTGTTGATTTACTAAAGGTTCCTATTTATAGGAATCTTATTCCAACAGTCACACCTCATCCCAATATGACCCAATAGCCATGAAGAGAGAGAAGAGGGATTTAAATTTTATTTTTGAAATTCAAATAAAAACCCCATTGTCTTAATTATCATCAAGTCCAAACAATCATCACATTAAGACATCTTTTATTTTAAGTCAAAATTTCATTTACATCCATACCAAAAAAAAAAAATCATTTACATAAGTAATTTTTAATGGATTAATAAATTTATCCTACAGAACCGACATGAAGTCGACATTGATGATATTTTTTCATACAATATAGCGCTTAATATGATAAATGACAGTGAATCATGAACCGACGTCTATTAAAAGTTGTAGACAAAGTGAGGATTGACCAAAATGAAAAGATGCAATTGAAGCAGAATCAAACTCACTTCATAAGAGACAAGTTTTTAGACATGTAGTCCAAACGCCTCAAGGTGTGAAGCCAGTTGGATACAAATGAGTTTTTGTGCAAAAATGAAATGAAAATAATGAAATTGCGAGATACAAATCTCAACTTGTCGCTCAATGATTTTTGCAAAGATCTGTAATTGATTTTGATGAGACTTATTCACCGGTAATAGATGCGAGCACTTTCCGATATTTAATAAGCCTTATAGCTCATGAAGGGCTTAATTTGTACATGATGAATGTTGTAACAACTTATTTGTATGATTCACTTGATAGTGACATTTACATGAAACTTCCTGAAGGGTTCAATATACCGGAGGCACATAATTTTGGATCTCAAGAAAACTACTCCATCAAATTGAATAAGTCTCTCAATGGACTGAAACAATCTGGACGCATGTGATATAATTTCCTCAGTGAATATTTTCTAAAGGAGGGACATACAAATAACTCAATTTGTCCATGTATTTTCATAAAAGGAAGTTGAAAAGAAATTGCAATAATAGTTGTCTATGTGGATGACATAAATATTATTGGAACTCTTGAAGAGCGACCAAAACCTATAAATTACTTATACAAAGAGTTTTAGATGAAGGACCTAGGAAGGACAAAATTATTTCTAGGCTTACAAATTAAGCATTTGGACAATGGAATATTTGTACATCAGGAAGGTTATATAGAAAAAGTGTTGAAATGCTTCTATATTGACAAATATAACTTGTTGTCTACTCCAATGATTATTTGATCATTAGATGTAGAGAAAGATCCTTTCAGGCCTCGAGAAAATGATGATGAATTGCTTGGTCTTGAAGTACCATATCTCAGTGTGATTGGAGCATTGATGTACCTTTCTAATTATACACGTCCGGATATATCATTTACGGTCAATCTATTAGCAAGATATAGTTCTTCACCTACACGAAGACATTGGAACAAATTCAAACATATACTTCTCTATCTTAGAGGTACAGTAGACATTGGTTTATTTTATACCAAAGCATCTAAATTCGAATTAATAGGTTATGTATATACATGTTACTTATCAGATCCTCATTAATAGAAATGAACAAGTGATTACAGGTTACTTGTCAGTTTTCATTGCCTGAAGCCATGCTGGTTGTAGTAGGGTTTGTTTCACACTTGTTGGTTCTGTGTGTGCTACAAACACTTTTGGCTTAGAATGACCTATTTTTTCCCTATTCATCACAGGGTGATCATTTTGTGGAGGAGGATTTCTAGGTTGCAGGTTGTGAATAGAAGGAGACAATGAGGCATCAATATTGGTGACTGGTAAGCTAGCCAAGATGGTGTTAGAGGAGTTGATAGAACTAGTAGGCAATGAGTTTGAGGGAGTATGTTGATACTGACCGAGCCCCAAGTCAAGTGGAGAGGGATTATGGGGTGGAGGAGATAAAGGTTCAATTTGTGACAAGTCATTTTGAGAGTTTGAAGGGGATACATTAGCTAGTGTGTTGTTATTGTCTGATGGGGTAGGAGATAAGTTATGAGCAGCCTGATGTAACTCATTAGTAGATGTACCTGTGGACTTAGGAACTTTGGCAGTGGAAAAAGGTAAAGACAGAGAAGGTACAAATGGAATAGGCTTGTTAGAAAATAGAGAGAGATAAAGGAAGTGTTTTTCATTAAAGGTCACATCCTTAGAGATGCAGAATCTACCTGTTAGACTTAGGCATTTATAACCTTTGTGTTGGGAAAATGGTTCTAGGTACACAAATTTTGTACTTCTGAGCACAAGTTTAAATTTATTATAAGGTCTCAACAGTGGAAAGCAAGAGCAGCCAAATACTCTCATGGACCTATATGTAGCGAGCGATTTTTGACGCGGTTCTTAAGCGCTGTCGCTCTTTGGGGTTTACTACAGGTCGATTCATTTTTTATCCTATTGTGAGCTGACTAAGGAAGGGAAATAGATGTCTCCAATTAACCCTGCTTGCATACTGAGTTTAAACAGCGGTCTGTTAGGTTACAGATGCTATATGGTAATGGGGCCTTTCTTTCTTCTTACTTTATTAAGGTGGAAAACTGGGACTATTCATGGGGAATTTGTCAGATTGGGTGGAGATAGGGGACTTTAGGTTTTTGGATTAGTGTGCTCGCTAAGATTTTTCTTTCAATCTTATGCCTACGTATTCCCGTTTACCGAAACAGGGAAATCAGAGTGATCGTAGTTCCTCCTATTCTATGGGAGGAAATGGGTGTTTTGATGTCTTGTTCAAAGCCCAAGACGTGAAGCGAAAGGTGATCTATATCTTGTTCAAAGCCCAAGATGTGAAGCTGAAGGTGGTTTGTATCTTGTTCAAAGCCCAAGATGTGAAGCTGAAGGGTCTATTTGTATCTTGTTCGAAGCCCAAGATGTGAAGCTAAAAGGTGTTGTCTTTAGAGAGAATTTGTCATCTCTAAAGAGGGTCTGTTTGTCACAACTGCTTATAAAGGAGAATTACTTTAACCGGGATATGTGAATCCGGCAATCCCATAATTTCCTTTATAGGGGGGTTCAAACCTGAAGGAGAAGACTTTAACTCAGTGTAGAGCAATGCTATCTTTCCTTAGGAATTTTTCATGCTAAAAGAGGGACAGTGTCATGGATGTAAATAATCCAGAGGCTTGCCGCTTACAGCGATTAGATGAAGGGGAAGGAATTGTTGATGTTTGTGTACTGTGAACGAGGCACAGCTTTGATGTTAAAAGGTTGATTGGCTCAACCTGGGTTTTCTTATACAAAGTCTAAGAGGAGGCTATTGGCCTAACAAGAGGGAGTTTTTATGTGTCTCGTACGAAGCCCGAGAGAGAGAGAGGCTAAAAGGGTTGACTCAACAGGAGAATCTTTTATACTCAACAAGAGAGTGTTTTTGTATCTCGTACGAAGCCCGAGAAGGAGGCTAAAGATGGTGACTCACCAAGAGAATCTTTTATACTAAACAAGAGAGTGCTTTTGTATCTCGTACGAAGCCCGAGATGGAGGCTAAAAGGTGATTGACTCAACAAGAGAGTCTTTTATACTCAACAAGAGAGTTTTTTAGTATCTCGTACGAAGCCCGAGATGGAGGCTAAAAGGGAGATTGGCTCAACAAGAGAGCCTTTTATACTCAACAAGAGAGTGTTTTGGTATCTCGTACGAAGCCCGAGATGGAGGCTAAAAGTTTTGACTCAACAAGAGAGTCTTTGTATCTCGTACGAAGCCCGAGATGGAGGCTACAAGGTTTGACTCAACAAGAGAGTCTTTGTATCTCGTACGAAGCCCTAGATGGAGGCTAAAGATGGTGACTCACCAAGAGAGTCTTTGTATCTCGTACGAAGCCCTAGATGGGGACAAAAAGGTTACTGTTTCAGTTGAGTGACAGGTCCAGTATGTTGGTTCAACGAGAAAATCAGTTCTTATATGAGTAACACTGTACTCATGGATTTGATCTGAGAATCGGGATTGTTTCCTGTTCTTTAAGGAAACGGGGAATCCAAAGGGGTTTTTAGACTGTCTGAGTCTATGGGTTTTATCTTTTGAAAGGGGCTTGAGAATGTCTTTAAGACTCAAGGAAATTAGACTGTCCAAGTCTAGAGTTTTATCTTTTGTACTATGCTTAAAGAAACAGTAGTAGTACGTTCACGATAGAAATATCTAGATTCTTTGAAAGACTGTTCTATTAAGATGACTAATTTCTGTTCCTATACCTCTAGGAGGTCGTCGGGACAATTTGTACGAAGCCCAAGAGGAGGCTGGAAACTTTTAAGAAGCCGAGGGACAATTTGTACGAAGCCCAAGAGGAGGCTATCATTCCCGGAGGAAGAAATCATTTATACGAAGCCTAAGAGGAGGTTGTGAATAATTCTAAGAAGCCGACGGGTCCTTGTACAACGCCCAAGAAGAGGCGGGGATGCTTTTAAGAAGCCTGTGGGTCCCCAAACCCCGAGAAGTTCAAGACAGGCTATTCACAAAGAATAGATCAAGCCAGGAAAGTTCGAGAATTTGGAAGAAACTCAAGGGATGCAATTCACAAAGAAGAGATCATCTATAGGGAGTAGAGTTTCTTGACAATTCCTAAGGAGGACAATCGAAGAGAAGACTGTATCTGGTGCTCCTATGGGGGATCTAGTATTGTCTATTTCTAAGAATGATCGAAACGGCTTTACCTAGTGCTAGACGTAGTTGCCGGGGAAACTCTAAATATCTATACTATTATTACACAGTCGATATGAGTTTATGAAAGAAGACTTACAGCGAAACAGCCCCACAATACAGTTATATGTATATGAAAGTGGTAAAGGAAAGCATATAAACACTTACTCAGTTGTAGAGCTTCCATGCTGTTTTGTTAGTTGTTCAACAAAGAAAAATTGAAGACAACAGTATATTTAAAATCAAGGGAGAAAGTGCTTTGAAAGGAAAGATTGGGGCTTATAGTTCAAAGAGAGGCCCAGGATTTTAGTAGTGATTGCACTGTGATATGAGTTTGTATAGTGGGACTTATACAAGTGACTGAGGCCCAAAAAGTTTTTTGTACAAGGGGAATGGGTCTTATACTCTCTCAAGAGGCCCAAGTGAGTTTTAAGAAAATAAATGGGTCTTACTACTCGAGGGTAGGCCCAATGGTTAATTTTGAAAAGGGCGACGATCGCGCCGAGGTTTTGCAAACACCGTGGGACTTATACAAGTGATTGAGGCCCAAAAATTTGGTATTTACAAAGGAATTGGGTCTTACACTCTATTAGAGGCCCAAAGGTTTAAAAATGAAAAGAAATGGGACTTATAGCTCAAGGAGAAGCCCAATGGTCTTTTTTGTTAAAAGGCGACGATCGCGCCGAACTTTGTAAATGTACCGAGGGACTTATACAATATCTGAGGCCCATAATATTTTATTTACAAAAGGGGTGGGACTTACACTCTATTAGAGGCCCAAAGTGTATTTTAGGAAAAGAAATGGGGCTTACAACACAAGGGGAGGCCCAGATGATTTTCAGTTTGAAAATGGCGATCGCGTCGAGATTTTTAACGTATCGGGACTTATACAATAACTGAGGCCCAAAATATTTTTGTACAAAAAGGGTTGGGTCTTACACTCTATTAGAGGCCCAAATTTTTTGAAAAAGAATTGGGCTTACAACACGACGGGAGGCCCAGATGATTTTCAGTTTGAAAATGGCGATTGTGCCGAGATTTTTAACGTATCGGGACTTATAGAATAACTGAGGCCCAAAATTTTTTTGTACAAAAGGGGTTGGGTCTTACACTCTATTAGAGGCCCAAAGTTTTTGAAAAAAGATTTGTTAGGGTGAAAATCAAAGAAACCCCAATTTCATTTTTTAAAGGCATTTTTCAAAGAAAAATCAAGTAAAAAATGATAAAAATATCAAATAAAATCATTAATCATGTTATAAACAATGATTAAGGTTTATGAAAAAGTATTTTATCCACATGAATATTTAAAATCATTTTGGTTTTAAAAATCAAGAAAAAGAAATCATTTTAAAAGCATTTAAAACAATTTAAAACAATATTTTTAAATATATTAAAAATAATATTTTTTTGTGATTTTTTGTGGATTAAAATATTATGGGCTATGAATTGGAAAATGATGATTTTTGCTATGTAAAAGAATTGGTTGAGTTTTGAAAATAAAATAAGAAAAAGAGGAAAGATGTCACAACATCATCTTCGACATCTCTTATGGGGCAAAAAACCAGTACTGAAACTTTAGTTTTTAACACCTTTTTTATCAAACTTCAAACACTCATAACTCTCTCAATTTTTAACGGAATTAAAATTCGGAAGTACCTATATTGACCGATTTTTTGCAAGGAATCCAATGGTACCACACATACACACTGAAACTCGATGTACAAAACACGCGAATCGAAAAACCAGAACTGCACTTAATTTAAAACATCGTTTCTCGTCAAATTTCCAACACGCGTAACTCTCTCGATTTTTAACGGAATTAAGATCCGGAAGAGCCTATCTTGACTAATTTTTCGCAAGGAATCCAATGGTATTACTCATAAACACTAAAACGTAATGTACAGAACACACAAATTAAAAAACCAGAACTGGACCGTTAATTTGACGCGTTTCGCGTCAAATTTCCAACACGCGTAACTCTCTCGATTTTTAACGGAATTAAGATCCGGAAGAGCCTATCTTGACCGATTTTTCACAAGAAATCCAATGGTATTACTCATGCACACTGAAACTTAATGTACAGAACACAAATTAAAAAAACCAGAACTGCACGTTAGTTTTCGACGTCGTTTCGCGCCAAACTTCCAACGCGCGTAACTCTCTCAATTTTTATCAGAATCAAAATCCGTAAAACCTATCTTGACCGATTTTTCGCAAGGAATCCAATGGTATTACTCATGCACACTGAAACTTAATGTACATAACACACCAATAAAAAAAAACAGAACTGGACATGATTTTAAAACAACCAAAACTCCACATATAAACATGTTAAAGTGCAAACAGTAGGAGGATCACATCATACACATTAAGGACTACATTTTTGCTTCAAGAATTGTTCAATATGATGCATGTATATGGACAAGAAAGGAAAGCATGATTCAAAGAATTCAAGTTGTGAATTTTACCTCTTTTTTGGAGATTTTGTGCAACCTACCAAGTGCTTTGTTCCAGAAATGATTTGATGCTTTGGACACCCTCAAATGACCTCTTAGAAGGTTTTAGGATGGTTGGAATCAGCTGGAAACCTTTGGAGAAAGTTTGAGCACTTTCTTGCAAAATGGGCAAAAGTGACCAAAATGCCAACTCTCTCAAATGGTGTTCCAGATGTGTGGCACCATTTGGGACAGTTCAAAGATGATATTTGGAGTGTGTTTGAGGTTTTATCTGGTTTGGAAAGTGACTAAATCAAGACATGGCTTGAAAAATGCAAAAAAGTCCAATTTTGAGGTTTTGAGAGGTGACTTTGTGATGTTGGTGTTATAGGTCACTTGTGAGAGTTTGGATCACCTACATATGATGTTTATGAGGTGTTAGGATCATGAGCTGTGATGGAAATGCTCTCTAAATCAAAAACTCAGAATTTCCTTACTAAAGAAGGCATTTTAGAGTGAAAGAGAGAATTTGAGGAAAACATCTGTTTGATGGCTTTGGTGTACTCAAACTGAGCACAAATGAGCTCTATTTATAGTAGAGCAAGTTTGTTTTGCAAGCAATAGTGAATGGTGGCTGCAGCAGAGATTTGGCAAATGTTGGCCAATGAAAATCCAAGTCTCCTCTAGCCATTGACTAGAGGTTAGAGCACAGGCCTTTGGTTCCCTAGTTGTTGGATGAATCTTGACTGAATTCAGTTGGAGAAAACTCAGTTCATGCAACCTCTAAGCATCCATTAAATGCTCCAAACCAAAATTGGAGTCTTGTCCCTCTTTTAGGGATTTCTAGGTTTTGGCATGCTAGTTTTGGTTCCTTGGACTTGGGAGGCTCATGGATCAGATCATCCCTCTTAGATTTGATCCTTAGATGTGTCCAAAATGATGACAAGGCTTGAAAATTCGTGTGGCACAAGAAATGTGCAAATCTGCCCTGAAAAATTCAGCTGCAGCAAGCCTTTTTGTAAAATCCATAACTCCCTGCTCGAGTATGCTACATGGACGTTCTAGGACTTTCTGGAAAGCTGAGATGACGTACTTCAACTTTGATGTTTGGCCCTAGACCTGGTTCAACTTGGATCATGGAGAAAAACATCCTTGAAGTTGGGACTTTATGCTGAAATTACAAGGCAGATTTTGGCTAAGTGCTGAAAAATGTCAATTTTAGGTTTTTAGCCATTTTGATCCAACCATAACTCAAAATCCATGCTGAATTGGGATGAGGTGTAGTTGACACTTTTGTATAGGGCCATGAGGGCTACAAATCAAACTTTGGATGGGGAAAAATGGCTTTGTGGTTTAGGAGTTATGATCCTCCAAAGTTGGTACCCTTGCCACTTTATTTCATAACTTAGAAAATTTTCTAAGTTTTTATGGTTACCCCTTTTTCAGTTTATCCCACTTTTCTTGATTTTTCTTGATGAATGGTGATTCCAATCACACATTAATATCATTTTAGGGTTAAAAACCATTTTTATGAAAAATCTCAAAAAGTCAAAGTTTGACTTTTGTGCACAGTTGACTTTTTATCAGATGAATTCCAAACTGTGCGATCCTTTATGAAATCAAGCCCTTGACCTAAATCAAACTTGATGGACATGTTCCATAGGTGTTATAGGGTGTATTGAATCGTGTCCCAAGGTTTGGGAGCATGCGTGGGTCAAAAGTCAAAGGTACAGTTGACTTTTCCCGCGAAACCCTAACTGTGGATCAGATGAAATTGAAATTTGTTGCTCAAGCTTCTTGGATCAATTCATTGTTGCAAATGGATAAATGTGGTGTGTTAGGGATCCTCAAATCCTTTCTTGAGGCCTTGGCTCGTGTTTTGTCCCAAAAGTCAACTTAGGGGTGAATTAGGTCAAGAAACCCTAATTCCGGATTTCTGGTAAATGCATCCCTTGAGGCTAAATTGACTTGATGATGGGGTTTATGATGTTCCATGGAGCGTATTAGGATATGCTTTGAAGCATTGGCTCATGCCCAGAGGAAAATTTCCATCTGGAGGCCCTAGTCGACCAAACCCTAATTTAGTGACACTGGCGATCCTGAGGCTTGATCCACCTAGAAGAGAGCAGCCTTGTGCATCCTTGAAGTGGGAGTCCTCTTGATCCATTGTGGATATTTGAGAGGTTAGACAAGTTGAATATCATGTCATTTCTTGATTGATCCTTTGTCTAAGAGCTCTGAGAGGGTTTGAAACCCTAGTTCTGATTGTAGTGAGTGTTCACCCATCTTTGGGGAGACTAATGAGGTACAAAGATACATCCATATTGTGCTGATGATTTTCACCATGATGGGAAATCTTAGTGGTCAAAATTTGGGGTATGACAGATGCCCCTATTTAATCTTCTTGGACCCGAAGGTGTGAATGGCGAAGGTATTCGGGCATTCGGGGTGCAAGAGGATTAAATACCAAAATACCCAAAATTTTGATGGTGGTTATGAATGGTAGCTTACGCATTCATCTTCTTTAGCTAAGCGATGATGCTTAGAAAAAGTAAACTTCCCCTCGATCCTGGTCTTCAGCCAAGGAGCTGGTCTCAGTTTTCTTTTGAAATAAACCTCCCCTCGATCCTGGGTTCCTACCAAGGAACTGGTCTTAGTTTCTTTTGTCAACTTTCCCTCGATCTTGGTTTCCTACCAAGGAACTGGTCTCAGTTTCTGAAATAAACTTCCCCTCGATCCTGGTTTCCCACCAAGGAACTGGTCTCAGTTTCTTTTGTCAATAAACTTTCTTGACAAGGGACGCTATTTGTAGCGGCTTTCCTTCAAACTTCTCGCTGGATTTTCCTGGGGAGATGCCATTTGAGTGGAAAGAGTTTTGATGTCAGACTTGCTGGGGAACCCATTCGTATGAATTGTAGAGGTACACAAACTTCTCTGTTTGGAGACGCCATTTGTCGATTCTACTGGGGAAAGCGAGTCTCTTGAGAGACTGTTTCCGTTTGGGGTGTTACATCATACTTTTCCTAAGGTCTTTTCAGAGAAATGCCATACAATGTACCCCAATTTTGAGGGGCTTTCTCTGGGGATTTTCCTTAATCCGGGAAAGCGAATATATCATCTTCAATGGCGAAGAGTGATATTTGTTGAAAGTTTTCTTGTTTCTCAGAGGTTCAAGTTATCAAAGTGGTCAAGGACCGTCTCTAATCCAGAGATAAATGGGAGAGAGATTACTTAGATGATTCACTTCCTGATGAGGAAAGATCTGACAACTCGATTGAGAGGACTTTTATCACTAGGGGATAAGACCGACTAGAGTGATAGTGATGCAATATGAATATGAATGTAGATCAATAATGCATGATGTATGTATGTATATGCTGACAAAACTGACGCAACATACAGACTAAAGGATGAACACGACTGGATACTCGACCACAGTGGGGCATGTAGGAATATCGCTGGTTCAAGATAGCAATTCTGCCTTGCTTAGGAGAAACGGTCCCTGTTGGGAGCGACGCTGGTCGGGCTTAGGAGATGAGAACTTGGTCGAGGGCATCAGATAGGAAATCCGCATCTGATATAGTTGATCCTTCGTTCAGGCGTACTGGTCTAGAAGGAGTACTTTGGTTCTGCACTTTGAGGTTCGAACACCTTTGGAGAAGCGACCGATGTTCTTCTGATGTTCAACAGTCAAAAGAAATTGCCATCTTTATTTTAAAAAAGCAGAAAAAATTTTATCAAGTAAATTCATTTTTGTTTTATTTCAAGAATCGTTGACCATGTTAAAAACATCATTCTGTAAAGCTAAAACAAGTAAGAATTACAACCAAAAGCACAAGGGCTCAAATTTTATTGATAGGATGGAAATGAGCCGAACGCGTGATTCCATAGAGTATTTACAAAGTTAGAAAATGGTAATTTACAGGGAAAAGGGCTACGTTGAAACATAACGACCACTATCCTTCTACCAACTTTGAATTCGGGACATCCTGAGCTTCTGTCAAAGATGACCTTGACTGGAGTCTCTGATGGATGGCATGACTGCTGAAGCGCTGAATTGATCAGACGTAGTTACTTGCCATTAATCCCTAACTTTTTCCTGGATTGTACTTGGAGATTTCCAATCCACCGGGATGATTTTTGATCATGTCTCTAATTTTTGCCTGGATCGCCCTTTCGGGTTTTCAATCCACCGAGACGTTTTTTTTAGTTTAGGCGAAGTATTTCTTGACTACGTCAACATTCGTGGGGTAGGCAAATTCCTCTCCATCCATGGTTGCAAGTCTCAAGGCGCCGCCTGAGAAAGCTTTCTTGACCACATAGGGGCCATCATAATTCGGAGTCCACTTGCCCCGAGAATCAGTGAGAAAAGATTGTATTTTTTTTAGCACAAGGTCTCCTCTTCTGAAGACGCGAGGTCGAACCTTTTTGTCGAATTCCTTCTTCATTCTTTGCTGATACAACTGACCGTGGCATAGAGCCGTGATTCGCTTTTCTTCGATCAAATTGAGTTCATCGTGTCGACTTTGACACCATTCAGCTTCGGTAAGCTTAGCTTCCATCAATACCCGAATTGATGGGATCTCTACTTCTATGGGAAGCACTGCTTCCATGCCATATACTAGAGAGAAAGGGGTTGCCCATGTTGAAGTACGGACAGATGTACGATAACCGTGAAGAGCAAAGGGTAGCATCTCTTGCCAATCTTTGTAAGTTACAACCATGTTCTGAACCATCTTCTTGTTAGCCGCTTCTACCGCCCCGTTCATCTTAGGTCGGTAGGGAGATGAGTTATGGTGTTCGATCTTGAACTCAACGCATAACTCTTTCATCATCTTATTATTCAAGTTAGATCAATTATCCGTAATGATCTGGCTTGGAACACCATAACGGCAGATGATATTGTTTTTGATAAACCGGACCACCACTTGTCGGGTTACATTACCGTACGACGCTGCTTCGATCCACTTGGTGAAGTAATAAATGGCTACCAGGATGAACCGATGTCCGTTCGAAGCCTTAGTTTCAATCATGTCAATCATGTCGATTCCCCATATGGAAAAAGGCCATGGGGAAGAGAAAACTTTGAGATGTGTTGGCGGTACATGGATTTTGTCGGAGTATATCTGACACTTGTGACACCTCCTCATGTACTTGTAGCAGTCGGATTCCATGGTTAACCAGTAGTACCCTGCTCTTAAAAATTTTCTTGCCATTGTGTGTCCGTTGGCATGAGTGCCAAAGGATCCTTCGTGAATCTCTTTCATCAACATGTTTGCTTCTGGTCTGTCTACGCATCGGAGCAAGACCATGTCAAAGTTCCTCTTATAGAGTATGTCACCGCTCAGGAAGAAGTTTCCAGCCAATCTTCTGAGGGTTTTTCTATCTTTTCTTAGTGCCCCGGGTGGGTACTCTTGTTTCTGAAGGAAGCATTTGATATCGTGATACCAAGGTTTGTCGTCTATGACTGCTTCGATCGCGAAGATGTAAGCGGGCCGTTCAAGGCGCATGATGTCGATCTTAGGTATGTCATTCCATCGTCCTACGCTAATCATGGAAGAGAGAGTGGCTAATGCATCAGCCATGTGATTCTCCTCACGAGGGATATGATGAAACTCGATTCTGTTGAAGAAGGGTAACAATCTTCTTGCGTAATCCTTGTAAGGAATCAATCCTGATTGGTATGTGTTCCAATCTCCTGTGATCTGATTGATAACCAGAGCTGAGTCGCCATATACATCCAAGTTCTTGATCCTTAAATCAATCGCTTCTTCGAGACCCATAATACAAGCTTCGTATTCGGCCTCGTTGTTTGTGCACTTGAACGTAAGTCTGGCAGTGAAAGGAATGTGGGTACCCTGAGGTGTTATGATGATTGCCCCAATTCCGTTTCCGTAGTGATTGATAGCTCCGTCAAAGATTAGTCCCCACGGGGAACCTGGTTCTGGCCCTTCACTGGGTAGCGGTTCATCGTAGTCTTTCATTTTTAAATACATGACATCTTCGTCTGGGAAGTCAAACCCGATTGATTCTTGATCATCAATCGGTTGATGAGCCAAATGATCGGCTAAAACACTTCTTTTAACGGCTTTCTGAGCGTGGTACTCGATGTCGTACTCTGATAACAACATCTGCCAACGGGCAATCCTTCCCGTGAGAGCAGGTTTTTCAAAGACGTACTTGATTGGATCCATCTCGGAGATTAACCAAGTAGTGTGGCAAATCATGTATTGGCAAAGACGTTTAGCTGCCCAAGCCAAAGCGCAACAAGTTTTCTCAAGCATCGTGTACCGAGTCTCGCAGTCGGTGAACTTCTTGCTCAGATAGTAAATGGCAGACTCTTTCCATTTGGTTTCGTCTTGTTGGCCAAGTACACATCCCATTGAGTCCTCTAGGACTGTGAGGTAGATGATCAGTGGTCTTCCTTCCACTGGAGGTGATAGAATCGGCGGATTCAACAGGTATTCCTTAATACTGTCGAAGGCGGTTTGGCAGTCCTCTGTCCAAATGCAGTCCTGGTTCTTTTTGAGTAATTTGAAAATTGGCGCACACGTGGCGATCATAAGGAATATAAATCTGGAGATGTAGTTCAAACGTCCCAAGAATCCTCTGACTTGTTTTTCAGTTTTCGGAGAAGGCATTTCTTGAATGGCCTTGACCTTGTCAGGATCAACTTCAATTCCTTTCTGGCTGACGATGAACCATAGCAGTTTCCCTGAACAAACACCGAACGTGAATTTGTTAGGGTTCAAGCAGAGTTTGTACTTTCTCAACCGCTCGAACAGTTTTGACAGGTGGGTCACATACTCCTCTTCTGTTCTAGATTTAGCAATCGTATCATCGATATATACCTCGATTTCCTTGTGTATCATGTCATGAAACAGAGTAGTCATGGCCCTTTGATAGGTTGCCCCTGCATTCTTCAAACCGAACGACATTACCTTGTAGCAAAAGGTACCCCATGGGGTGATGAACGAAGTTTTCTCCATGTCTTTCGGCGCCATTTTAATCTGGTTATAGCCCGAGAATCCATCCATGAAGGAGAAAATTTTGAACTTTGCTGTACTGTCTACCAGCATGTCAATGTGTGGTAAAGGAAAGTCGTCCTTTGGACTAGCCTTGTTTAGATCTCTGTAATCGACACACATTCTGACCTTTCCGTCCTTTTTGGGAACAGGTACAATATTGGCTAACCATTGAGGATATTCTGATGTAGCGAGGAAACCCGCGCGATCTGTTTCAGTACCTCCTCTTTGATTTTGATAGCCATATCCGGGTGAGTCCGTCTCAACCTCTGTTTTACTGGCGTACATTCCGATTTCAACGGTAAATGATGTTCCACGATACTGGTATCCAACCCTGGCATATCCTGATAGGACCAAGCGAATACATCGGGGAATTCTTTGGGAAGCTTTATCAAACTCTCTTTGGCAGTTGGACCGAGTAGTGCCCCAATTCTGACTTCTTTTCTCTCTTCTTCCGAACCCAAGTTTACCGTTTCCAATGGCTCTTTGTGAGGTTCAATGGACCTTTCCTCTTGTCTGAGTAATCGGGAGATCTCTTCTGGAATTTCGTCGTTAACTTCTTCTTCGGCCCCAAATACCGGGAACTCAAAGTCGGGAGAAGGCATCGGATCGTATGTTTCAACGGGGTTTAAAACAAGCAATCTGCATGACATGATGATTTATGTTTATTAGAGATAGAGAAAATACGAGTGTGTGCAGTGTATTTTTCTTTTACTGCTTGTTTTTATTATTAAGTTGTTTTTTAGGATTACCATTTTCTGAGAAAAGCAAAAAGAGAAAACAACAATAAATGCGGAAATTACAGAACGACATTATTTTATTAATGAACAAGTCAATTCTTGAAACTACAACCCTATAAAACAAAACTCTATCGCTTTGGGCAAAGCGAATAGGGAAATTTACAGAAAGCGAGCCCTATCAAAACATCTGTTTCACATGGGCAGGGTGAAAGGTTAAAGATGGCAATTACTTTGACTGATGAACGATCTTTGGAACATCGACAACAACCCACTGGCGGCGAACTCCTCGGTGAATCACAAATTCTGGCACCTTCCTCGATTTGTCTTCAGAAATAACGCTGATTTCTGGTGGAGCGGGATCATTGGAATCTGTCTCCCAGGCAGAATTGTCGTAGGAGGATTCCTCTGTTGCATTTTGCATAGTATTTGTGCTCTCGGGAAGATTTCCCCATCCAGTTGACTGGATGTCTTAGAGCCTGATGCAAGAGCTTTCGGGAGCAGTGTACTTGACCATATAGTCGTATTTTCCACTTGGTTGTCCCAAGGTGTCCAATACTTCTTTGGAACTGGAGGAGTCATCCTTCTTGATGAAGTTGACCTCGGGGAAAGCATAGTTGATGAACTCTAGTCCTGCAAACGTTGCAAATTCATCGTCGTGCTGGGTATTTTCAGGATAACCTGGGTGTTGATCCCATGACATGGTGGGGATGCAGGTATTCTGTTCAATGATGCTCAGGTGATTTTCATTGTTCGACTGATTTTCTTGCCCCAAGTCTCCTGGGCACGGCTGCCACATTGGCAGGCCATCCATTGGGCCATAATAGTCGTGGTCAAAGTTGTCCTTCATCAGAGTGTCCTCCTCTAATGAGTTTGGTGGAGCACGACATCCTTCCGGATCACAATCTCCATATATCATTTCGACGTTTGACCTTGGTATAAATCTCGGACTCTGTGCGGGAAAGCAAAATGGGCTCTGCATTTCGTCCTGAGACATATAACCGTCCTCGTTGAGATAGGACTTCCATTCTTCCTCCACATCAGATGAATCATCTTTATTGATGGTATGTACCTCTTGAGTCACTGGTTGAAGGAAGCCTCCACTGTGGAAGAAGTTCTGAATGGGATGAAGACTTTCATTGTTAGCAGCTGTCTGGGTACAGGTTGCAGAAAAACCAAGACCCTTCTTTGTTTTATTGTCAGTAGGAATGACAAGTTGTCCCCATCCTTTTGTATTGGTACTCTCGACCGCTTTGATAGCATCTTTGTTAGAGGAAATGGAAGTTCCCCCCTCAGATTGATCGTCCTTGTGTAGCAAAATCGCTTGGAACTGGGTTCCGATTATCCCTTCTGGTTCCACATAAGTGGATGGCGATAAATTGCTGACGAGCAAGGCCTGTTCCCCACATACTGTGATGAGTTGGCCGTTCTGGATGAACTTTAGCTTTTAGTGGAGGGTCTAAGTGACCGCTCCAGCCTGATGTATCCAAGGTCTTCCTAATAAACAACTGTATGTTGCCCGGATGTCCATGACCTAGAAAGCGACTTGGAAAGTGTGAGGACCAATAGTTATGGGAAGATCGACTTCGCTGATAACCGTTTTTCTGGATCCGTCAAATGCTTTGACGAAGACCTCGCTGGTTCTCATCGGAGGGCCTTTGAATGATAATTGCATCAAAGTGGACTTCGGCATAACATTCAGCGCTGACCATGTGTCTACCAGTACGCTGGCTAAAGCATCGTCCTGGCAGTTGAGTGTAATATTGAGCGCCATGTTATGACGGCGACCCTCTTCAGGTAATTCCTCAACACTAAATCCCAAGTTATTACAGGAAGTGATGTTAGAGATAATGCTATCGAACTGTCTGATTGTTACATCCTGTTCCACAAAGGCTTGCTCCAAGACTTTCTGTAGAGCCTCCCTGTGCGCTTCTGAACTGAGTAAAAGTGATAGAACTGAGATCTTTGAAGGAGTTTGCAATAGTTGATCAACAATGTTGTATTCACTCTTTTGGATGAGCTTTAGCATCTCATCATTGTTCTTTGAAAGGTCGGGATTACTGGATTGACCGAATGGTGGATTGGGAACTTCTGTCTGAGGTTCCTTTTCTTTGCTGAGTTCTCCAACTCCTCTGTTGAAGATTCGACCGCTCCGTGTTACTCGACTGATGTCTGCAATATTCACGACGGAGGGTAGCGGAATTTCTTTTCCATTCTCGACTATTGTTGCACTGTATTTGTAAGGGATAGTCTTAGTTGATTCATACGGTAGTGGTCTTGGCAGATAGATGACTATGGGAGCCTTCTGATTTTTCTGACCATCATAAGTAATTTCGATCTGTTCCTGGTTGGGAACTCTCGATTCGTCAAGTAGAGGGATGATGGCAAAAACATCCCTGGTCCTCTGATAATCAGAGATTACGATAATGTCCTCGATTTGATCAGCGAGATAGTTGACTGATCCAGAACTTGACCATGGTTGAATCTCTTTGCGGTCCAACTGACTTTGAAGGGCTACTCACACGAGGTAGCATCCTTGATTGTTCACTGAACAAACTCCACGCCGCTCATAGTTGTGTAGTGGCACCTGGCCACGTCCGCTCTGAATACAGTGTAGCCTTACTAGGTCAGTTTCCACCGACCGGACATCCTGACTTTGATATCTAGTAAAATTCCCGTTAGTGATACTAATTTGCTGGGTGTCTTCATCCATATAGATTGGAAGACACCAGTGGTTCAACAAGTGCTGAAGTATTTTCTGGACAAGGGCACAACCTTGATAGTTTTCGCAACCCGCTTTACAACTCTGATAATCATGTGATACCAGGAATCCGAGACGGACCTGTTCTGCCTGTAACTCCACCAGGCTGGTATTCATCAAGCGAATATTGAAGATTTGAATCATGTTGATCTGATAGGGATTCCTATCATGGTAGTCCTGGATCCATCCAAGATCCATCTGACGCTGGAGGGCCTCTTGTATGAAAGAGCATCCATGTTTGTTTACCGAGCAAGTCAGACAAGAACTGTAATCGTGTCGTGGCAGATTATGATACTGGCTTTGCCTTGAGTGCATTACCACCATGTTGACATTCATCGCACGGACTTCGTGGTTTTGAATGACGTTGGAATTCGTATAAACCATGTTAACTCCACGAACTCAGTGCTCTTGGATCCATCCGAGATCCATCTATTCCTGTAGAGCTGATTACACCACAGAACATCCTCGATTGCTTTTAGAGCAGATATCACACTGGTAATAATTATGAGGTGGCACATGGCCATATCCACTCTATCTACAATGCATCTTGACCAGATTGGTCCTTAAGAAGAGTACATCATGAATTTGATAGACGTTGTTAGACTCTCCCTCTATCAGGTTGACTGCAGCTTTCTCGTGTTGAGGCAGCGGGTTCGTGAGAACATTGGGGTTCGTATCTTTGAAAGATAAGAGCCCGCTCCTAACAAGCTTTTGCACGTCAGATTTGAAACTGAGACAGTTCTCTATGTTATGCCCTGGTCCTCCTTGATGATAAGGGCAATTCTGATCTGCTTTGAACCAAAAAGGCGGATTTTCCAGTACTGTAAGAGGAGCCTTAGTCTGGACGTGCCCTTTGACCAGTCATAACGTAAATAGTTCCGCGTACGATACGGGTATAGGATCAAATCCTGGTGGCCGCATTGTACGGTTGTTGTTGTACTGAGGACGAGCCTGCTGAAGAGGTTGTTGTGTCCTTTGCTGAAGTTGCTGTTGATTAGGTTGGCTCTGTGCAACCCGAGGTTGATACGTAGAAACAGGCGCAGGGTTGATAGCAGGAGTTACAGCTGATACTGGTTGATAGCGTCGCCTTTGCTTTCCGAGAGAGATATTCCTAATATCCTGCTCTTTTTTCTTAGGGAGAGCACTACCGTATCATTTTGCACTACTTGATGATCCAGTGTGTTTAACTAAACGTCCTTCCCGGACGGCTTCCTCAAGACGAACCCCTATGCCCACCATCTCGGTGAAGTCACTGGGTGCACTGGCAACCATTCTGTCGTAGTAAAATGAGCTCAAGGTGTTTAAGAAGATCTTTGTCATCTCTTTTTCCTCAAGAGGTGAAGAGATCTGAGCGGCAATTTCACGCCATCTCTGAGCGTACTCCTTAAAGGTTTCTTTGTCCTTTTGTGACATTGATCTGAGTTGATCTCTGTCGGGTGCCATATCCAGATTGTATTTATATTGTTGGATGAAGGCAGTGCCAAGATCTCTGAAAGTGCTAATCGTAGCACGGTTTAAACCCATGTACCATTTTAATGCGGCACCGGTTAAACTATCATGAAAGTAGTGAATCAGTAGGTCCTGATTTTCTGTCTGAACCGACATTCGCCTAGCATACATCACCAAGTGACTCTGAGGGCAAGAGTTACCCTTGTACTTTTCAAAGTCGGGCACTTGGAATTTGTGCGGAACTTTCACATTGGGGACCAAGCAGAGGTCCGCGGCGTCCTTTCCAAATAGATCCTGACCGCGAATAGCTTGCAATTCCTTTTGCATTTCCAGGAACTGTTCCTGGAACTCGTTCATTCTTTCGAACATGCTTTCATTTCCACCAGAAGGTATCTGTGGAATCTGTCCTTCCGGGACAGTGTGTACCACGGGTTGTGGTATAGTCATTATGGCCGAGACTCTCGGTGCCTCCCGGAGTTTGTAACCTTCAGGAGTTGCTGTCATACCCCTGGCATCTTCGCTTTCCCGAAGTTTGTAACCTTTAGGCCCAGCTGTTCCTGTAGTGATTTCCTGATCTTCAGTGATCGGCAGAACATATCCTTCTGGGATATAGTTAATAGGCATGCCCCAGGGACAATCTTTCGGCATTTGATACCTAGGACCATACTTCTCCACTATGGGCATTGAGGTGATCTCTGAGATCACGGTTCTTTGTAGCTGAGCTTCTGCCATGGCTTGCATGTCGTTACGAAGCTTTCTCATATCCTCTCTTAGAGTGTCGATCTCTTCTTTCAACTCTCTGTTCTCTTCCTCGAGATCATCCATCCTTTTCTGACGATTGGCCCGAGTATTGTACGAATGAGACAGTTTGACTCTAGAACCGAGACACAAACGTGAGATTCGTAGGTAAGAAGAATACGTGACGTGAGAATGATGAATGCAATGATTATATTAATTGTTTTTTGGTTTAATCAAAATAAACTTCGACAATTAGATTGCAAATATCAAACAGTGGGGAAACCCCGTTTTATTAAACTTCAAAGGATTGCGGAAACGGAAATACAGTAGATTACAAGGTGCGGAAACAAAAACCTAAGCTAATGGGCCCAGAGTCCTCTCTGAGGAGAACTCGGGTGCTGATTCTAGTACTTTCCTTTTCTTTGACCGGGGCTCTTGGGCTGCTGACGGGTTGTCATTCCTTTGCCAGGTGAAAGGAGCGAGCAAATTCCTTTGGTCATCCTGATTATCCACAGCATGTTGCTCTAAAATCTCGATCAGAGCATCCTTTTCTTTCAGTAGCTGCTGTATTTTGGTACACTCCATGTTGAGAATGCGGTACTTGTTCTTCCAAGACTTTCTCTCCTGTTGAACTTTGTTGAGAGTAACTTGAAGTTTTCAGTTTCCGTCATGAAGTACATGACAGATTCCCTTGGCGGAAGAACTCTGTGATGAGGATACGACATCTTTAGCTTGAGAGCTCTAGTTTGTACCCAGTGGAGATAAGGCTCCACAGAGACACAATCCGGTTTTCCTAGAGACTCCCGTCCTTTCTTATGAACATGTTTCCAAGCGTGCACTATTTCTATCTTTAGTGCTCTGTCACTTTCTCCTTCTTTGAAGAAAAGACCTTCCAGATGAGCATTACACGGGACATGCCTCATTGGGTATCCAAATTGACGACGAACCAATACCGGATGGTAGTTGATTCCTCCCTTAGTTCCTATAAGGGGTACGTTGGGGATGATTCCACAACGATCAATTATCCTGATCCTGTCATAAATCCTATTGCACCAAACAATGTCAGAGTTGGTGAGAGACATGATTTTCTGCGACCAGCGTAAGGTAATCTTATGATCCCAAAAAGCAGCAAACTTAGGCAAATGGGAGATAAACCATTTGTATAGCAGGGGCACACAGCACATGATCTCCCCTCCGCTGTATAAATTTCCTAAGTGTACAGAATGATACGCATTTGTGAGCAGAGTCGGTACAGGGTTTCCAATGAGAAAAACCTTAACGGCGTTGATATCGACGAAGTTATCAATGTTGGGAAACAGAAATAACCCGTAGGTGAGTAAAACAAAGATGCTTTCAAAAGCATTCACGTTCCCTATACTAGCAAAATACAGGGCCTTCTTTGTCGGAAACTGGGCTGGCAAACCTTGGAAGCCACCCTTAGTGGTCATGTGAGTCCTGACTTTTGACTCGTCCAAATAAATTGCTCTTGCAATGGTCTAACCCCTTGGAATTGCTTCCAGTCCAGAAAATGGAGCTTGATCAGTAATGTGTAGATCAGTCAGGTGAGAGTACTCCTCCAGCATTGGTGCTAGCTGGTAATCCGAGAATGTGAAACAGTGATAGACCGGATCTTAAAACTGAACGAGTGGATCCATGATTCCTTCAATCACATGGATTCTTAACAGAGGTAGCAGACCTCCGTACTTGGCTCTGAAAGCCTCAGGGTTAGTGATCATCCTCACTAACCTTCTCAAATCCTCAAGTTTTGGAACCTTGAAGGTATACTGGTGAGTTCTCCTCCTACCGAAATCCATGAGCGCAATCTTTTTCTCTGACATTTGCAATCATTGTCTCAGTTTAATTTGAAAAAGAGAGACTAGAAGAGAAAATTTTTCTTTGTTTTAATGTTTTTTAGATGAATGCATGAATGCAGCACACAAAAACATAGAAAAACATGGGGTCAAAGGGTCGTTGTCATAAAGTCAAGGCTCTACCCATCCCCCAAAGGTTTATACTAGTGATTTTTGTACCTGTCTCTCAAAATCATCAGTTCTTGTCGAGAAAACACCAGCGGGCCGGGAACCGTGCTAGGTGATGTTTTTTCAAAGAACCTTCAGAAGAGGGTGGTATCGCGTGACAACCATTTCCGATAGTTTCCGCACCACAAAAAGAGGTTTTTCCTAGGTGTTTACTCAATCTTTCCACATGCGGCATCACACGCATTCCCATTAGCAGAAAAATAAACACATATATCAATTAGGAAAAGCAGTATATATATATATTTGTCCTAATGTCCTAGACTTTTAAGAGCTATGAATCCTATGTTCCTGACAGAAAATGGCTCCCCGGCGGAGTCGCCATTCTGTGGTTCCTTCCCAACTTAAAGGTTTTGACCTAAGATCCTAGTGAAGTCAACAAAAAGTCTTATTCCCAGTGAAATTCCCAGTGAAGGTTTAAATTAAGATGAAAAGATCGGCCCCACGGTGGGCGCCACTTTTCTGTAGCGAGCGATTTTGGACGCAGTTCTTAAGCGCTGTCGCTCTTTGGGGTTTACTACAGGTCGATTCATTTTTTATCCTATTGTGAGCTGACTAAGGAAGGGAAATAGATGTCTCCAATTAACCCTGCTTGCATACTGAGTTTAAACAGTGGTCTGTTACTTTACGGATGCTATATGGTAATGGGGCCTTTCTTTCTTCTTACTTTATTAAGGTGGAAAAGTGGGACTACTCATGGGGAATTTGTCAGATTGGGTGGAGATAGGGGACTTTAGGTTTTTGGATTAGTGTGCTCGCTAAGATTTTTCTTTCAATCTTATGCCTACGTATTCCCGTTTACCGAAACAGGGAAATCAGAGCGATCGTAGTTCCTCCTATTCTATGGGAGGAAATGGGTGTTTTGGTGTCTTGTTCAAAGCCCAAGACGTGAAGCGAAAGGTGATCTATATCTTGTTCAAAGCCCAAGATGTGAAGCTGAAGGTGGTTTGTATCTTGTTCAAAGCCCAAGATGTGAAGCTGAAGGGTCTATTTGTATCTTGTTCAAAGCCTAAGATGTGAAGCTAAAAGGTGTTGTCTTTAGAGAGAATTTGTCATCTCTAAAGAGGGTCGGTTTGTCACAACTGTTTATAAAGGAGAATTACTTTAACCGGGATATGTGAATCCGGCAATGCCATAATTTCCTTTATAGGGGGTTCCAACCTGAAGGAGAAGACTTTAACTCAGTGTAGAGCAATGATATCTTTCCTTAGGAATTTTTCATGCTAAAAGAGGGACAGTGGCATGGATGTAAATAATCCAGAGGCTTGCCGCTTACAGCGATTAGATGAAGGGGAAGGAATTGTTGATGTTTGTGTACTGTGAACGAGGCACATCTTTGATGTTAAAAGGTTGATTGGCTCAACCTGGGTTTTCTTATACAAAGCCTAAGAGGAGGCTATTGGCCCAACAAGAGAGAGTTTTTATGTGTCTCGTACGAAGCCCGAGAGAGAGAGAGGCTAAAAGGGTTGACTCAACAGGAGAATCTTTTATACTCAACAAGAGAGTGTTTTTGTATCTCGTACGAAGCCCGAGATGGAGCCTAAAAATGGTGACTCACCAAGAGAATATTTTATACTCAACAAGAGAGTGATTTTGTATCTCGTACGAAGCCCGAGATGGAGGCTAAAAGGTTATTGACTCAACAAGAGAGTCTTTTATACTCAACAAGAGAGTGTTTTAGTATCTCGTATGAAGCCCGAGATGGAGGCTAAAATGGAGATTGGCTCAACAAGAAAGCCTTTTATACTCAACAAGAGAGTGTTTTGGTATCTCGTACGAAGCCCGAGATGGAGGCTAAAAGTTTTGACTCAACAAGAGAGTCTTTGTATCTCGTACGAAGCCCGAGATGGAGGCTACAAGGTTTGACTCAACAACAGAATCTTTGTATCTCGTACGAAGCCCGAGATGGAGGCTAAAGATGGTGACTCACCAAGAGAGTCTTTGTATCTCGTACGAAGTCCGAGATGAGGGCTAAAAGGTTACTATTTTAGTTGAGTGACAGGTCCAGTATGTTGGTTCAACGAGAAAATCAGTTCTTATATGAGTAACACTGTACTCATGGATTTGATCTGAGAATCAAGATTGTTTCCTGTTCTTTAAGGAAACGGGGAATCCAAAGGGGTTTTTAGACTGTCCGAGTCTACGAGTTTTATCTTTTGAAAGGGGCTTGAGAATGTCTTTAAGACTCACGGAAATTAGACTGTCCAAGTCTAGAGTTTTATCTTTTGTACTATGCTTAAAGAAACAGTAGTAGTACGTTCACGGTAGAAAGATCTAGACTCTTTGAAAGACTGTTATATTAAGATGACTAATTTCTGTTCCTATACCTCTAGGAGGTCGTCGGGACAATTTGTACGAAGTCCAAGAGGAGGCTGGAAACTTTTAAGAAGCCGAGGGACAATTTGTACGAAGCCCAAGAGGAGGCTATCATTCCCGGAGGAAGAAATCATTTATACGAAGCCTAAGAGGAGGCTGTGAATACTTCTAAGAAGCCGACGGGTCCTTGTACAACGCCCAAGAAGAGACGGGGATGCTTTTAAGAAGCCTGTGGGTCCCCAAACCCCGATAAGTTCAAGACATGCTATTCACAAAGAATAGATCAAGCCAGGAAAGTTCGAGAATTTGGAAGAAACTTAAGGGATGCAATTCACGGAGAAGAGATCATCTCTGGGGAGTAGAGTTTCTTGACAATTCCTAAGGAGGACAGCCGAAGAGAAGACTGTATCTGGTGCTCCTATGGGGGATCTAGTATTGTCTATTTCTAAGAATGATCGAAACGGCTTTACCTAGTGCTAGACGTAGTTGCCGGGGAAACTCTAAATATCTATACTATTATTACACAGTCGATATGAGTTTATGAAAGAAGACTTACAGCGAAACAGCCCCACAATACAGTTATATGTATATGAAAGCGGTAAATGAAAGCATATAAACACTTACTCGGTTGTAGAGTGTAACGCCCCAGTTTTGTCAGTTTTTATTTAATCGAGTCGTTTTGATTATTTTATTATTATTTTATTTTATTTTCGACTTTTATTTGGAAATATGTTATTTTTCAATGTTGTGATATTTTATCGGGGTTTGGGAACGTTTTCGAGATATTTGAGTGTAGGGGTATTTTGGTCATTTCATCTTATTTTTCCTTAAGTTAGAAAATAGAAAATAGAAAGAGAGAAAAATAGAGAGAAAGAAAAAGAGAAGAAGGAAAAGGGAAAGAAAAGAGAAGAAGAGAAGAAAAAGAGAGAAAAACTTGGAAATCAAGAAATCAATCTCCCGACTTTTCTAAACACGATTAAAATGGGTAAGGGTGCGAAACTCGATTATTATATGCTTGTGTATGATTATGTGTGTATGTTTTTGGTTGTTATTGGATTGAAATGGAAATATATAGTAAAAACCATATTATGTAGAAATCGATTAAATTGTGTCGGAAATTATGTTTTCAGGTCCATTATTGTTTATACATGTTAGATACATGTTGTTAGGCATTGTCGCGGCCGACTAAAAATATTCGAGTCGCCACCATATTTTTTAAAGGAAAATAATGATAAACCTAAATATCCTATCCTAAGGTAGAGATTCCTACGGTTTGGGAGTCGGTTAAGTAAAGGGAAGGTGTTAGGCACCCCTTACTTCCATTGTACTCAATGGGATCCACCTTTGAGTTTAGGGCATGTTTGTTTGTCTAAATGAAAAGAAAACCTAAGTTTTTTCCTAATTATACTCGCTAGGGTTGGTTTGCAACCCTATGCCTACGTACCCTCAAAATGAAGGATCAGAGTAACCGTAGTTCACCTCCCCTATTCCTACCCCCTAATCCTATTCCCATTCCTAATCCTAAACCCAATCCACTATTTATACTCTTGGATAAAGAGTTCTATCCCTTAAATCTAGTGTTTATACTCCTAGATGAGGAGTTCTATCCCTTAAATCCCTTAAATCCCTATCCATTATTTAGACTCTCGGGGGAAGAGTTTTATCCCTTAATCCTTTTATTTATACTCTCGGATATCAAGAGTGCTATCCCTAAATCCTTATCCCCTATCCCTTATTTAGGCTCTCGGACCAAGAGCTTTATCCCTTAATCCTTTTATTTATACTCTCGGATATCAAGAGTTCTATCCCTTATCCCATCCTTTATTTAGGCTCTTTGACCAAGAGCTTTATCCCAAGTTAAAATCCCTTAAAGAAAAATTCCTTAAATATCCTTTAGAAAGCAAATTTCTAATTTTCACAGAAAAAAGAAATAAAAAGTTAAACATGTCATTATGATAAAAAACAAAATTTATATCCAGATTAATCCAAATAAAAGAATAATATCTAAATTCCAAATAATCCCTAAAAAAATATTTATATCCCAAAAGTAAAGTTAAATAAAAATTCAATTTATTTTTATCCCAACCCTATATTTTATAAAAAGTAAATTCCTTGAAATAAATCCTAAGTATAGATTTTATAAAAAATTAACTTAAGTATATAAACCCTTCATAAAAAATATAAAAGAAAGTAATTATTTATTTTAATATTAAAATCCTTAAAATCCTATTTCCTAAACCTTACTTAAAAAAATAAAACTCTAAGTGAAAATTAATTAACAAATTAAATTAAGTAATTAATTTAATTGTTAAAAAGAAACTAAAAATTAAAACCTATTTTAACAATTTAAATTAAGTAATTAATTTAATTGTTAAAAAAACTAAAAAATTAAAACCTATTTTAACAACTTTAATTAAGTAATTAATTTAATTGTTAAAAAAACTAAAAAATTAAAACCTATTTTAACAACTTAAATTAAGTAATTAATTTAATTGTTAAAAAAACTAAAAAATTAAAACCTATTTTAACAACTTAAATTAAGTAATTAATTTAGTTGTTAAAAAAACTAAAATGGTTTTTAATCCCTTAAACATCCCTTAGCATTTTTATTCCAAATTAAAAATTCCTAAGAAAAATGATTTGATTCCAATTATCTTTTTAAAGTAAATTATAATAATAGTTTCCAAATAAACAAACCAATTTTAAAACCCAAAATTATTAAAAATAAATTTATAACAAACATAAATAAACCCACATTTAAAAAAATAAATAATTATTATAAATCCAAAATTATAAGAAACTTAAGTAAATTAGATAATCAACGGTTTAGAGATACCAACCTGAAATGTCGTGACCCATTTAAGCTGCTTCCCACTCCCTTTTCTCTTCCCTTTGTGCCCTTTCCCCTTCTTTTCCCTTCTTTGCCTTTTCCCCTTCTTTGCCTTTTCCTCTTGGTGGTGATTTCCTTGTGTCCTTGTGTGAGATCTCTTTTCCTTTCCTTTTCCCTGAGATCTCTTTTCCTTTCCTTTTCCCTTTTGACTCGGAGGGAGGTTGAAGGTTTAGGGTTTTATTGTTGAGGCTTTAGGGTTTTATTGTTGTTGTTCTTCGATATGTGAAGAACAACAACTTTTATCGTATGGTTTGTAAATTGCCCCCCTTTTAGTGTTGTTGTTCTTCAATGTGAAGAACAACAACCTTTTTTTATACTGATTTTTTTGAATTTGTGGGTGAGAAAATATGAGAAAAAGAGGTTCTATTTATAGGGTAGAATTAGGTCAAAAAATTGAATGTGATTGTCTAATTTGGGAAGGATGCAATCTAACCTGATTTTCTCTATTTCTTAAGGTCCAAGCCAATGAATCTTGATGGATTCATGGCTTGGTGAATTCAGATTAAATTAAATAGTAATAAAAAGTCTAATAATGAAGATGAAAAAAGATTTGATTTATTTTTATTTTTATGATTTTTTGAGATTTTTTCCATAAAATAATGATTTTAATGAAAAAATCATGTTTTTAAAAATGCATTAAATAAAAATACGAAAATTAAAAATTAAATAATAAAAAAATACTATTTTTGTGATTTTTTTTATGAAAAAAAGAATATAAAAAGTTAGTAGTAAAGAAAAACAAATAGAACATTAAAAGTGATGAAGGTGGGATTCGAACTCATAACCTCTCCGTCTTGTAACTCCCTATACTCCCCCTTGCTACCAACTATACCATTTTATTTATTCAAAATAAAACAACATTAGCGAGTATTCACTAAAATTTTTAATAATAATTCCATGATAATATTAATATTAATAATACTACTAATATTAACATTAATCATCTAATAACCCCAATATGACCCTAGTATAATTCGATTAAAAATTAATATGACCCTAAATATTAATTACTTTTAAAATGACTAACTTAAAGCTTAAAACTTAATTCTAATGCCCTTTAACTTACATAAATAAATAAAAATGAAACACAGCAAAAAGCAAAAATAATATTCATTTAAAAAATATTTTTTCTATAAAAATTACTGTAAAAAATTAAACAGGCTCCCTTTAAATAAAACAAATAGTAACGAATAAAAAATCCTTATACCAAACCAAATCCCCCATGGGCCTAAAAAAAGTGCTATCAATCTCAAGAACCCACTGTCATCTAAATGACATCCCCTGATACAAAAAATCCTAAAAAGAAGAAAAGAAATAATAAAAAACACTGGTCAAAATTTAGGGTACTACAGACATTGTATTGGTAATTTTTCTAGTGTATAGGTGAAAATGGGTTGATTTTGGGGTGGATGACGCAGAACAAAGTTCTGCAAAATTTTCTGGATTTTCCACTGCCCATACGCGTATCACTCAAGGCAATACGCGTATTGGTCAAGGCAATACGCGTATGGCATTGAAGAAAACTGGGCAATACGCGTATGGAAGCTTCATTTTTTCGACCATCTGTCCATTTGCGTATGGTACGCGTAAGACTTCAGGGCAATACGCGTATGGTGTAGGGCACTACGCGTATTGGACTTTTAACGTGAATTTTGTGGAAAAATGGGTCTCTGCCCATACGTGTATGAACTTGGGCAATACGCGTATGGAATGGGCGAGGAATCAGGGCAATACGCGTATGGCTCAGGGCAATACGCGTATGGCCAGGAGAATTGCAAAATGGGATTTTTCCGCGATGTCTTTTCTTGTTTAGTCTGTAACTTGTGTTCCGTTTATCCGTTTTTAAGATTCTTGGTATCGTTGAGTAGCTATTGAACTGTACTTTCTTATTATAATAATTTTGAGATTGTTAGCCGATTTAATTATGTCGGGAATTTGGAATAGTGTCATTTTGTCGACTTTTGTCGTTTTAATTGTGTGTAATTGGTGTGTATCATGCAATGTGATGTTGATATGGATATGGTATGATTTGCGTGCTGTTGTATGGTATAAATGTATTGTTTTGGGCTTGAATCGCAAAGCATGATTAATGTTAAGTGAGATGGTTGCATATATGTGTGCATTTGAATGTCATGAGTCATTGTATGCTGAGCATCATGATATGCATTCTTGTGACATCCTGAGTGACGGATCAATTCCAGAGGGAATCTGCTATAACATCATGAGCCTTAAAAATAAGAGGACTGAAAGCGATCTGATTGGATCGTGAGCCTTAAAAATAAGAGGACCGAAAGCGATGGTTATAGACGATCGTGTGCCCATGTGAGGTGTGAGCGATCGGATCGTGAGCCTTATACAAAGAGGACCGAAAGCGATCCATAAACGTCGTGAGCCTTATACAAAGAGGACCGAAAGCGACGGGGAACATCGTATGCCCGACGAGGAGTTACACTAAGTAACGAGCGATGGGTCAAATAGTTCCTGACTGAACTGGTGTTGAGAATTGATGGAAGTCGGTACTGCATATGCATATGCATAGAGTCATTGTGTCGGTCTCTTGCATTTGCATAAATCATTAATGGTTGTTTATGTGTGGAATTGTGGATGAAATTGATAAATTGATATATGTATATGTGTTGGTGATACTTGTATTGTGCATGGTTGGTATACCTTGGTGATGGAAAAATGAATTATACATTGTGATGTTTTGTGTTTGAATTCTGGTGTGAGTTGTGGTGAGAACAGTATATATGTGTATTTTTGGTGTTATATATATAATTGTATGCAATTATATTATGATTGTTTTACTCACCCTTCTGCTGTTTTATAATGCTCTATGAGGCATTGCAGATTAGATTGCTGGAGGTCTTTTTATGAAGCTTAGGTCTTCATTCTTTTGTCGGTCGGCTCTGATATGTAACACCGGGTAGTTAGGGAGGCCGTTGGTGATTTATGTGCATATGTATATGTTCTTTTGAGATTGTACATGTATGACTTGATGTATGACAAACTTTTTTTGTGATATATATATATATATATATATATGAGATTCAGTACAGATTTTCCGCTTTTATTCTGTATTTGAATTGTGGGTGCATTACTACCTGAATTGTTGCATATCTTTGTGAGCAGGTGTTGTATGTTTATTTCAAATTGATGTGACCCCTCGGTCTATGCTGTGAATTTCTAAATATACTCTGATGAAATTTTGAATTTTAATTATCGCTTATTTAGCTTGGGGGTATAGATTGAGGGTGTTACATTAAGTGGTATCAGAGTCAGTCCGTGTCAGTTTATGTCAGTCCTTGTTGGTCGTTGTAGTTGGATGAGTTGTTTGTTTAACCATAGTTGTTGTTATTGGAAATGAACAGAATATGGCTGGTAGGAATGATACTGCTTTGGCTGCTGCTATGCAAGCTATGGCTCGGGTTGTGCAGGATGCACCTAATGCGGTAGGTAATGATGAGTTCAGGAAGAACAAACCACTTGTCTTCAAAGGAAGATATGATCCTGATGGTGCACAGATTTGGCTGAAAGAGATTGAAAGGATTTTCTGAGTGATGGATTGTGCTGAGGATCAGAAGGTGAGACTGGGTACTCACATGTTACTGGAAGAAGCTGATGATTGGTGGGTTAGTACACGTCATGTGTTGGAAGCTGCAGAGGAGGAGATCACTTGGGCTGTGTTTAGCATTGAGTTTCTGAGGAAGTATTTTCCAGAAGATGTAAGAGGAAAGAAGGAAATTGAGTTCTTGGAGTTAAAACAAGGTAATATGTCTGTTGTTGATTATACTGCTAAGTTTGTGGAACTTGTGCAGTTTTATCCACATTATGCTGAAGCGACTGCGGAATTTTCTAAGTGTTTAAGGTTTGAGAATGGATTGAGTCCTGAGATAAAGCAGGAAATTGGTTATCAAAGGATTCAGAGGTTTTCTGATTTGGTGGATTGTTGTGGGATTTATGAGGAGGATAGTAAGGCTCGTTCTACTCACTATAAGAGTGTGAGCGAGAGGAAAGGGAAGCAACAGTTCCGTGGTGGTCCGTATGTAACACCAGCTGATAAGGGTAAACAAAGGGGAAATTTTGAGAGGAGGTCAAGTGGAGGAGGTATGTCTGGTCCTCTGAGATGTTATAGATGTGGTGATTTGGGGCATCGTCAATTTGAATGTAGGAAAGATTTGAGGAAGTGTTCTAATTGTGGAGGTTTAGGACATGTCGTAGCTGATTGTGCAAGGAAGAATGTGGTGAAGTGTTTCAACTGTGGTGAACCTGGTCATATTAGTTTGAAGTGTCCGAAACCGAAGCAAGCTCCAGCTAGTGGGAAAGTATTTGCATTAGCGGGAACTCAGACTTCAAGTGCAGACCGTCTGATCAGAGGTACCTGTTTTATTAATAGTACTCATTTAGTTGCTATTATTGATACTGGAGCGACTCATTCGTTTATTTCGTCTGAGTGCGCGAAGCGTTTGAATCTTGTGTTGTCTTCGATGGGTGGTGAGATGGTTATTGATACTTCAGCAATGGGGTCAGTAACTACTTCTTTGGTTTGTCTAAGTTGTCCTTTGACCATTTATGGTAAAGACTTTGAGATGGATTTGGTGTGTTTACCGTTGGAGGGTTTAGATGTGGTTCTGGGAATGAATTGGTTGCAGTTCAATCGGGTTCATATTGATTGTTATCATAAGCTGATAAGGTTTCCTTCTCTTGAGGAAGACGAAGACTCGAGTTTCTTATCTACCAAAGAGTTGAAGAGACTTTTGGCGGATGAAGCTCAGTTGTTCGGGTTGTTTGCATCTTTGACTGTGGATAGTCAAGTTTCACTTGATGTGTTTCTTGTTGTGTGTGAGTTTCCGGAAGTGTTTCCTGAGGATATTTCAGACTTGCCGCCAGAGAGAGAGGTGGAGTTTTCTATAGATCTAGTTCCTGGTACTAGACATGTTTCTATGGCACCTTATCGTATGTCGGCATCTGAGTTGGTTGAGTTAAAGAAACAGTTGCATGAGTTATTGGAGAAGAGGTTTGTGAGACCATGCGTTTCTCCTTGGGGTGCTCCAGTTTTATTGGTGAAAAAGAAAGATGGAAGTATGCGATTGTGTATTGATTATCGCCAGTTGAATAAGGTGACGATTAAGAATAAGTATCCTCTTCCAAGGATTGATGATCTGATGGATCAGTTGGTTGGTGCGTGTGTGTTTAGTAAGATTGACTTGAGGTCAGGGTATCATCAGATTAGGGTGAAAGAGGAAGATGTTCAGAAGACGGCTTTTAGGACACGATACGGTCATTATGAATATTTTGTGATGTCGTTCGGGGTTTCTAATGCACCAGGTGTGTTTATGGAGTACATGAATCGTATTTTCCACGAGCATTTGGATCGTTTTGTTGTTGTGTTTATTGATGACATTTTGATTTATTCTAAGTCTCGGGAGGAGCACGCGGAGCATTTGCGTATTGTTTTGTAGGTTTTGAAAGAAAGAAAGCTTTTTGCCAAATTGTCAAAGTGTGAGTTCTGGTTGTCGGAAGTGAGTTTTCTTGGGCACGTGATTTTAGGTAATGGGATTTCTATGGATCCATCTAAAGTAGAGGCAGTTCTACTATGGGAGGCTCTGAGATCTGTTACTGAAATTCGAAGCTTTTTGGGTTTGGCTGGATATTATCGAAGGTTCATTGAAGGTTTTTCTAAGCTAGCACTTCCCTTAACCCAGTTGACTTGTAAAGGGCAAGCGTTTATTTGGGATATTCGGTGCGAGGAAAGTTTTAATGAGCTGAAGATAAGATTGACGACAACTCCGATTTTGACTTTACCGGATCCTAATGAACCATTTGTGGTGTATTGTGATGCGTCTTTGATTGGTCTAGGTGGTGTTCTGATGCAAGAAGGTAAGGTCGTGGCTTATGCTTCAAGGCAATTGAGAGTGCATGAGAAAAATTATCCTACTCATGATCTTGAATTAGCAGTTGTGGTTTTTGTGTTGAAGGTTTGGAGGCATTATCTCTACGGTGCAAGATTTGAAGTCTTTAGTGATCATAAAAGTTTGAAATATTTATTTGATCAGAAAGAGTTAAATATGAGACAGCGTAGATGGTTGGAATTTTTGAAGGACTACGACTTTGGCTTGAATTACCATCCTGGTAAAGCTAATGTGGTAGCCGACGCATTGAGCCGGAAATCGTTGCATATGTCCGCTTTAATGGTTAAAGAGTGGGAACTTTTGGAATCGTTTAGAGATTTGAGTTTGGTATGTGAAGTGACGTCGGATAGCGTAAGGCTTGGAATGTTGAAGGTTACTAATGATTTTCGGATGACTGTTAGTGAGAGACAGAAGTTGGATGTGAAATTGGTGGATTTGATGTTGGTTGGCGGAAAAGATGCGAGTGGTGATTTTCAAGTGGATGTTAATGGTGTTTTGAGATTCCGAGGCCGGATTTGTATTCCGGATGATGCGGAGTTGAAAAAGATGATTTTGGAGGAAGGACACCGGAGAAATTTGAGTATACATCTGGGAGCGAATAAGATGTAGCAAGATTTGAAGAAGATTTTCTGGTGGTCTGGATTGAAAAGAGATGTGGCTCAGTTTGTTTATGCATGTTTGACTTGTCAGAAATCAAAGGTGGAACATCTGAGGCCTAGTGGTTTGTTGCAACCATTGGATATTCCTGAGTGGAAGTGGGATAGCATTTCCATGGATTTTGTGACGGGGTTGCCGAATACACAGCGAGGGCATAATGCTATTTGGGTGGTTGTTGATAGGCTGACTAAATCGGCTCATTTCATTCCGATTGACATCAGTTTTACTTTGGAGAGGTTGGCTGAGATTTATATCAGTGTGATTGTGAAGTTGCACGGGGTTCCGTTGAGTATTGTTTCAGATCGAGATCCGAGGTTTACTTCGAGATTTTGGGAAAGTTTACAGAAGGCGTTGGGTTCTAAATTGAGATTGAGTTCGGCTTATCATCCGCAGACGGATGGTTAGACGGAGAGGACGATTCAGTCTTTGGAAGATTTGTTGCGAGCGTGTGTTCTTGAGCAAGGTGGTGCGTGGGATAGTTATCTTGCATTGATTGAATTCACCTATAATAACAGTTTCCATTCGAGTATTGGAATGGCACCGTTTGAAGCACTGTATGGACGAAGATGTCGAACACCGTTGTGTTGGCACGAATCTGGTGAGAGTTCGGTGGTTGGGCCAGAGTTGGTGCAACAGACTACGGAAAAAGTGAAGCTTATTCGTGAGAAGATGAAGGCTTCTTAGCGTAGACAAAAGAGTTATCATGATCGAAGAAGAAAAGATCTTGAGTTCCAAGAGGGCGATCATGTATTTTTGAGAGTTACGCCGGTAACGGGTGTGGGTCGTGCATTGAAATCGAAGAAACTTACTTCTCGGTTTATTGGTCCTTACCAGATATCCGCGAGAGTGGGTGTTGTGGCTTATAGGGTGGCGTTGCCGCCGAATCTGTCGAATTTGCACGATGTGTTCCATGTTTCACAGCTTCGGAAGTATGTTCCGGATCCGTCGCATGTGATTCCGATGGACGAGGTTGAGGTAAGGGAGAACCTTACGGTTGAGGCACTACCAGTTAGGATTTTGGATCGCGAGGTGAAGCAGTTGAGAGGCAAGGATATTGCACTTGTGAAAGTGGCGTGGGGAGGCGCTGCTGAGGGCAATTTGACTTGGGAGTTAGAGAGTCGGATGCGGGAGTCGTATCCAGAGTTGTTCGTCTCAGGTATATTTTCGAGGACGAAAATTTCTAAGTGGAGGAGAGTTGTAACGCCCCAGTTTTGTCAGTTTTTATCTAATCGAGTCGTTTTGATTATTTTATTATTATTTTATTTTATTTTCGACTTTTATTTGGAAATATGTTATTTTTCAATGTTGTGATATTTTATCGGGTTTTGGGAACGTTTGCGAGATATTTGAGTGTAGGGGTATTTTGGTCATTTCATCTTATTTTTCCTTAAGTTAGAAAATAGAAAATAGAAAGAGAGAAAAAATAGAGAGAAAGAAAAAGAGAAGAAGGAAAAGGGAAAGAAAAGAGAAGAAGAGAAGAAAAACAGAGAAAAACTTGGAAATCAAGAAATCAATCTCCCGACTTTTCTAAACACGATTAAATCGGGTAAGGGTGCGAAACTCGATTATTATATGCTTGTGTATGATTATGTGTGTATGCTTTTGGTTGTTATTGGATTGAAATGGAAATATATAGTAAAAACCATATTATGTAGAAATCGATTAAATTGTGTCAGAAATTATGTTTTCAAGTCCATTATTGTTGATACATGTTAGATACATGTTGTTAGGCATTGTATTGGTAATTTTTCTGGTGTATAGGTGAAAATGGGTTGATTTTGGGGTGGAAAACGCAGAACAAAGTTCTGCAGAATTTTCTGGATTTTCCACTGCCCATACGCGTATCACTCAAGGCAATACGCGTATTGGTCAAGGCAATACGCGTATGGCATTGAAGAAAACTGGGCAATACGCGTATGGAAGCTTCATTTTCTCGGCCATCTGTCCATTTGTGTATGGTACGCGTAAGACTTTAGGGCAATACGCGTATGGTGTAGGGCACTACGCGTATTGGACTTTTAACGTGAATTTTGGGGGAAAATGGGTCTCTGCCCATACGCGTATGAACTTGGGCAATACGCGTATGGAATGGGCGAGGAATCAGGGCAATACGCGTATGGCTCAGGGCGATACGCGTATGGCCAGGAGAATTGCAAAATGGGGTTTTTCCGCGATGTCTTTTCTTGTTTAGTCCGTAACTTGTGTTCCGTTTATCCGTTTTTAACATTCTTGGTATCGTTGAGTAGCTATTGAATTGTACTTTATTATTATAATAATTTTGAGATTGTTAGCTGATTTAATTATGTCGGGAATTAGGAATAGTGTCGTTTTGTCGACTTTTGTCGTTTTAATTGTGTGTAATTGGTGTGTATCATGCAATGTGATGTTGATATGGATATGGTATGATTTGCGTGTTGTTGTATGGTATAAATGCATTGTTTTGGGCTTGAATCGCAAAGCATGATTAATTTTAAGTGAGATGGTTGCATATATGTGTGCATTTGAATGTCATAAGTCATTGTATGCTGAGCATCATGATATTCATTCTTGTGACGTCCTGAGTGACGGATCGATTCCAGAGGGAATCCGCTATAACATCATGAGCCTTAAAAATAAGAGGACTGAAAGCGATCTGATTGGATCGTGAGCCTTAAAAATAAGAGGACCGAAAACGATGGTTATAGACGATCGTGTGCTCATGTGGGGTGTGAGCGATCAGATCGTTAGCCTTATACAAAGAGGACCGAAAGCGATCCATAAACGTCGTGAGCCTTATACAAAGAGGACCGAAAGCGACGGGGAACATCGTATGCCCGACGGGGAGTTACACTAAGTAACGAGCGATGGGTCCAATAGTTCCTGAGTGAACTGGTGTTGAGAATTGATGGAAGTCGGTACCGCATGTGCATATGCATAGAGTCGTTGTGTCGGTCTCTTGCATTTGCATAAATCATTAATGGTTGTTTATGTGTGGAATTGTGGATGAAATTGATAAATTGATATATGTATATGTGTTGGTGATACTTGTATTGTGCATGGTTGGTATACCTTGGTGATGGAAAAATGAATTATACATTGTGATGTTTTGTGTTTGAATTCTGGTGTGAGTTGTGGTGAGAACAGTATATATGTGTATTTTTGGTGTTATATATATAATTGTATGCAATTATATTATGATTGTTTTTCTTACCCTTCTTCTGTTTTATAATGCTATATGAGGCACTGCAGATTAGATTGCTGGAGGTCTTTTTGTGAAGCTTAGGTCTTCATTCTTTTGTCGGTCGACTCTGATATGTAACACCGGGTAGTTAGGGAGGTCGTTGGTGATTTATGTGCATATGTATATGTTCTTTTGAGATTGTACATGTATGACTTGATGTATGACAAACGTTTTTGTGATATATATATATATGAGATTCAGTACAGATTTTCCGCTTTTATTCTGTATTTGAATTGTGGGTGCATTACTACCTGAATTGTTGCATATCTTTATGAGCAGGTGTTATATGTTTGTTTCAAATTGATGTGACCCCTCGGTCTATGCTGTGAATTTCTAAATATACTCTGATGAAATTTTGAATTTTAATTATCGCTTATTTAGCTTGGGAGTATAGATTGGGGGTGTTACATAGAGCTTCCATGTTGTTTTGTTAGTTGTTCAACAAAGAAAAATTGAAGACAACAGTATATTTAAAATCAAAGGAAAAAGTGCTTTGAAATGAAAGATTGGGGCTTATAGTTCAAAGAGTGGCCCAGGGTTTTAGTAGTGATTGCACTGTGATATGAGTTTGTAAAGTGGGACTTATACAAGTGACTGAGGCCCAAAAAGTTTTCTGTACAAGGGGAATGGGTCTTACACTCTCTCAAGAGGCCCAAGTGAGTTTTAAGAAAAGAAATGGGTCTTACTACTCGAGGGTAGGCCCAATGGTTAATTTTGAAAAGGGCGACGATCGCGCCGAGGTTTTGGAAACACCGTGGGACTTATACAAGTGATTGAGGCCCAAAATTTTGGTATTTACAAAGGAATTGGGTCTTACACTCTATTAGAGGCCCAAAGGTTTAAAAATGAAAAGAAATGGGACTTATAGCTCAAGGAGAAGCCCAATGGTCTTTTTTGTTAAAAGGCGACGATCGCGCCGAACTTTGTAAATGTACCGAGGGACTTATACAATATCTGAGGCCCATAATATTTTATTTACAAAAGGGGTGGGACTTACACTCTATTAGAGGCCCAAAGTGTATTTTAGGAAAAGAAATGAGGCTTACAACACGAGGGGAGGCCCAGATGATTTTCAGTTTGAAAATGGTGATCGCGCCGAGATTTTTAACGTATCAGGACTTATACAATAACTGAGGCCCAAAATATTTTTGTACAAAAAGGGTTGGGTCTTACACTCTATTAGAGGCCCAAAGTTTTTGAAAAATAAATGGGGCTTACAACACGAGGGGAGGCCCAGATGATTTTCTGTTTGAAAATGACGATTGCGCCGAGATTTTTAACGTATCGGGACTTATACAATAACTGAGGCCCAAAATATTTTTGTACAAAAAGGGTTGGGTCTTACACTCTATTAGAGGCCCAAAGTTTTTGAAAAAAGATTTGTTAGGATGAAAATCAAAGAAACCCCAATTTTATTTTTTAAAGGCATTTTTCAAAGAAAATTCAAGTAAAAAATGATAAAAATATCAAATAAAATCATTAATCATGTTATAAACAATGATTAAGGTTTATGAAAAAGTATTTTATCCACATGAATATTTAAAATCATTTTGGTTTTAAAAATAAAGAAAAAGAAATCATTTTAAAAGCATTTAAAACAATTTAAAACAATATTTTTAAATATATTAAAAATAATCTAAAAATAATATTTTTTTGTGATTTTTTGTGGATTAAAATATTATGGGGTATGAATTGGAAAAAGATGATTTTTACTATGTAAAAGAATTGGTTGAGTTTTGAAAATAAAGTAAGAAAAAGAGGAAAGATGTCACAACATCATCTTCGACATCTCTTATGGGGCAAAAAACCAGTACTGAAACTTTAGTTTTTAACACATTTTTTATCAAATTTCAAACACTCATAACTCTCTCAATTTTTAACGGAATTAAAATCCGGAAGTACCTATCTTGACCGATTTTTCGCAAGAAATCTAATGGTACCACACATACACACTGAAACTCGACGTACAAAACACGCGAATCGAAAAACCAGAACTGCACTTAATTTAAAACATCGTTTCTCGTCAAATTTCCAACACGCGTAACTCTCTCAATTTTTAACGGAATTAAGATCTGGAAGAGCCTATCTTGACCGATGTTTCACAAGGAATCCAATGGTATTACTCATACACACTGAAACTTAATGTACAGAACACACAAATTAAAAAACCAGAACTGCACCGTTAATTCGACGTCGTTTCGCGTCAAATTTCCAACACGCGTAACTCTCTCGATTTTTAACGGAATTAAGATCCGGAAGAGCCTATCTTGATCGATTTTTCGCAAGGAATATAATGGTATTAGTCATGCACACTGAAACTTAATGTACAGAACACAAATTTAAAAAAAACAGAACTGCACGTTCGTTTTCGACGTCGTTTCGCGCCAAACTTCCAAATGAGTGTAACTCTCTCAATTTTTATCGAAATCAAAATCCGTAAAAACCTATCTTGACCGATTTTTCGCAAGGAATCCAATGGTATTACTCATGCACACTGAAACTTAATGTACAGAACACACCAATAAAAAAAAACAGAACTGGACATGATTTTAAAACAACCAAAACTCCACATATAAACATGTTAAAGTGCAAACAGTAGGAGGATCACATCATACACATTAAGGACTACATTTTTGCTTCAAGAATTGTTCAATATGATGCATGTATGTGCACAACAAAGGAAAACATGATTCAAAGAATTCAAGTTGTGAATTTTACCTCTTTTTTGGAAATTTTGTGCAACCTACCAAGTGCTTTGTTCCAGAAATGATTTGATGCTTTGGACACCCTCAAATGACCTCTTAGAAGCTTTTAGGATGGTTGGAATCAGCTGGAAACCTTTGGAGCAAGTTTGAGCACTTTCTTGCAAAATGGGGAAAAGTGGCCAAACTGCCAACTCTCTCAAATGGTGTTCCAGATGTGTGGCACCATTTGGGACAGTTCAAAGATGATATTTGGAGTGTGTTTGAGGTTTTATCTGGATTGGAAAGTGACTGAATCAAGACATGGCTTGAAAAATGCAAAAAAGTTTAATTTTGAGGTTTTGAGAGATGACTTTGTGATGTTGGTGTTATAGGTCACTTGTGAGAGTTTGGATCACCTACATATGATGTTTATGAGGTGTTAGGATCATGAGCTATGATGGAAATGCTCTCTAACTCAAAAACTCAGAATTTCCTTACTAAAGAAGACATATTAGAGTGAAAGAGAGAATTTGAGGAAAGTATCTGTTTGATGGCTTTGGTGTACTCAAACTGAGCATAAATTAGCTCTATTTATAGTAGAGTAAGTTTGTTTTGCAAGCAATAGTGAATGGTGGCTGCAGCAGAGATTTGGCAAATGTTGGCCAATGAAAATCCAAGTCTCCTCTAGCCATTGACTAGAGGTTAGAGCACAGGTCTTTGGTTCCTTAGTTGTTGGATGAATCTTGAGTGAATTCAGTTAGAGGAAGCTCAGTTCATGCCACCTCTAAGCATCCATTAAATGCTCCAAACCAAAATTGGAGTCTTGTCCCTCTTTTAGGGATTTCTAGGTTTTGGCATGCTAGTTTTGGTTTCTTGGACTTGGGAGGCTCATGGATCAGATCATCCCCCTTAGATTTGATCCTTATACGTGTCCAAAATGATGACAAGGCTTGAAAATTCGTGTGACACAAGAAATGTGCAAATCTGCCCTGAAAAATTCAGCTGCAGCAAGCCTTTTTGTAAAATCCATAACTCCCTGCTCGAGTATGCTACATGGACGTTCTAGGACTTTCTGGAAAGCTGAGATGAAGTACTTCAACTTTGATGTTTAGCCCTAGACCTGGTTCAACTTGGATCATGGAGAAAAATAGCCTTGAAGTTGGGACTTCATGCTGAAATTACAAGGCAGATTTTGGCTAAGTGCTGAAAAATGTCAATTTTAGGTTTTTAGCCATTTTGATCCAACCATAACTCAAAATCCATGATGAATTGGGATGAGGTGTAGTTGACACTTTTGTAGAGGGACATGAGGGCTATAAATCAAACTTTGGATGGGGAAAATGGCTTTGTGGTTTAGGAGTTATGATCCTCCAAAGTTGGTACCCTTGCCACTTTATTTCATAACTTAGAAAATTTTCTAAGTTTTTATGGTTACCCCTTTTTCAAGTTATCCCACTTTTCTTGATTTTTATTGATGAATGATGATTCCAATCACACATTAACATCATTTTAGGGTTAAAAAACCATTTTTTATGAAAAATCTCAAAAAGTCAAAGTTTGACTTTTGTGCACAGATGACTTTTTATCAGATGAATTCTAAATTGTGCGATCCTTTATGAAATCAAGCCCTTGACCTAAATCAAACTTGATGGACATGTTCCATAGGTGTTATAGGGTGTATCGAATCGTGTCCCAAGGTTTGGGAGCATGCCTGGGTCAAAAGTCAAAGGTATATTTGACTTTTCCCGCGAAACCCTAACTGTGGTTCAGATGAAATTGAAACTTGTTGCTCAAGCTTCTTGGATCAATTCATTGTTGCAAATGGATCAATGTGGTGTGTTAGGGGTCCTCAAATCCTCTCTTGAGGCCTTGGCTCGTGTTTTGTCCCAAAAGTCAACTTGGGGGTGAATTAGGTCAAGAAACCCTAATTCCGAATTTCTGGTAAATGCATCCCTTGAGGCTAAATTGACTTGATGATGGGGTTTATGATGTTCCATGGAGCGTATTAGGATATGCTTTGAAGCATTGGCTCATGCCCAGAGGAAAATTTCCATCTGGAGGCCCTAGTCGACCAAACCCTAATTTAGTGACACTGGCGATCCTGAGGCTTGATCCACCTAGAAGGAAGCAGCCTTGTGCTTAATCCTTGAAGTGGGAGTCTTCTTGATCCATTGTGGATATTTGAGAGGTTAGACAAGTTGAAGATCATGTCATTTCTTGATTGATCCTTTGTCTAAGAGCTCTGAGAGGGTTTGAAACCCTAGTTCTGATTGTAGTGAGTGTTCACCCATCTTTGGGGAGACTAATGAGGTACAAAGGTACATCCATATTGTGCTGATGATTTGCACCATGATGGGAAATCTTAGTGGTCAAAATTTGGGGTATGACACTATACTCAGGATCTTTATTATACAAGGCATGGAAGGATGAGCTAAACTTAGGTGAAGCAACTGTAGGGAGTCTATTGAGTAGATATGTTGTTGTTAGGAATCTATGATCCCAGTATTGTAGTGGTAGACTAGCATGAGCTAATAGGGTAAGACAAGTTTCAACTATGGACCTGTGTTTTCTTTCCACAGATCCATTTTGGTGGGATGAGTGGGGACAGGTTAGTCTATCTGTGATACCTAAGTCATTAAGGAATTTAGTTAAGGGTCTAAATTCCCCTCCATAATCAGATTGAACATCTTTTATAGTGAGATGGAATTGTGTTTTAACATACTTAAATAATAGTTTAAAAGAACTTATGGCTTCAGACTTTTGTTTGAGTAAATAGAGCCAAGTGTACCTAGTCTTGGCATAAAAAAATGTTATATAGTAGTGAAAGCTATAAATTGATGAGAAAGGGGAAGAACCCCACATATCATTATAAACTAAGTCAAAAGGTTTGTCATATGTATTTAAAGACATAGGAGCATGTAATCTGTGAGATTTGCCTAAGCAACAAGACTTACAAATTTTAAGAGATGTTTTATTTTGAATTGGTATGTTACACAGTTTAAGAATGCTTTTGACAGTATTAAAGTTGGCATTTCCAAGTCTAAAATGCCATAGTACATCAGAATCAGCTAAGCTACTAGTACTTGAGACAATAGAGGAAAAACTGTGACTTGCAAAGTTACCAACAGACATGGCTTTATTCAATGTGAGATTAGGGAAACAGTAAAGACCATTGGATTCAAGAAACCCTTCAAGAAATACTTCCTTAGAAACCTGAAATTTAACATAGTATTTGTTAGGATGGAATTCAAACACAACATGGTTATCATTATAAAACTTAGATACAAACAAAAGGTTCTTGGTGATAGCAGGTATATGTAAGATATCACTAAGAATGAGCTTATTTGTGACATATGAGGTACCAGTGTTCTTAATATGTAAGCTTTGGCCATTTCCTACATGAACTTGACATTAACCTCTATATGGTTTTCTATCTCGCAAACAATTTTCAAAGGGTGTAAGGTGATGAGAAGCACCTGAGTCAACAAACCAAGTGTGAGAGTAAAGCTCATTTGGTAGTTAGTACTCCTGAGTGAATTTAGTTGGATGAGTTGTAATAGTTGTCATGGCCATTGCTTGAGAGCTTGAGCTTGTATCTTCTCCTTTGGACTCTTTTTCATTCTAAGGTTCATTATTTTTTAACTGAGAGTTGTGAAGGCTGAAGGATTCATCGTATGTGTGCCAGCAATTCAAAGCAACATGGCCAGGTTTCCTACACAGATGACATGAAGGTCTGCTTCCTTGAGCATAGAGATCTCTACCACGCCCTCTACCGAGCATTGTTAAATTTTTCATGAGAAGCACCTGTTTCATGACCAACATGAGCTACATTAGCCGAGACTTGTGCCATAGCTAGTTCTTGCCTGAATTTATCAAACTGGGCTTCTTGTACATACAAGAGAGCTTCTACATCACACAACGAAAGAGGCTCAGTGCTGCCATACATTTGCATCACAAAGGGGTTGTATTCTTTTAGTAATCCATTTAGGATTGATTCAATTTGATTCTGCTACGAAATTGAGTCTCTTATAGCAAGAAGAGAGCTCGCAATAGCTCTGATTTTGAGCACGAATTTAGTGATTGATTGATTGCCTTTCTTGGTGGACTTCAATTCCACTCTTAGCTAACAAACCCTAGCTCGCATTTTAGCATTGAAAAACTTGTGGATTTTGTCCCATACTTCGTAGGAATGTTTGCACGAAAGCACTCGCGAAAGAACTGATTCAGATATGGTTGATAGAAGCCATATGAACAAAGCTTGGTCTCGAACGATCCAAGATTCGTATTCTTCATAAATATTGTTGAGTAATCGATCTTGATTTATCTTGAATTTAAGGATTTGTGCATCTTCTTAGTGAGAATTACTCCTTCGACCTGTTGATTTCATAGGAGGTAGTTGTTAACCTTGAGCTGATTTGAGAGTTTCGCACCATAGGTGTTGTTGTAGTTTGGTGTGAAGAAGCTTGATGAGTTGTTGCGTGACGGTTCTTGATTCTCTGTGAATGAATTTTTATTTTTAGAGTTCGCCATTGATGATGCAGATTGAAGACACGGAGGTGATTGAGAACTTTCTTCTGAGGAAGATGAAGGTGACGATGAAGATGAAGATCAAGCGGAATTGTGGTTCAAATCTGAACCATTTCTGATACCATAATAGAAATGAACAAGTGCATATATATATATATATATATATATATATATATATATATATATATATATATATATAGAGAGAGAGAGAGAGAGAGAGAGAGAGAGAAAGGAATAACTCTACGTAGTTCTGTGTTTGTTATTATTAGCTTAACATTCACAAGACAAAACAATGTGTTATTTATACAATACAACACCAATGTAGTTTGTTAGCTTTTCTCATTACCATATGCTAACAAACTCTTAACAGAATCAGCAATGCACACATTTTCATCAACTAACTAACCTTATATTGCCTATATACACATATATCACTAGTGTATCTCTAACACTCATAATGGTAGATCACAAATAGGTTATTTATTTACATGTGGTCATATAACTATTTCATGGACATCGGTGAAATAAACAATAACAGAAACTTTATCTAATCATGCAGAGCTTTTAGCACTACATGAGACAAGTCGAGATTGCGTTTGGTTGAGATCTTTAATCCAACACATACAAAATACTTGTGGTTTGTCTTCTGAAAAAAAATACAATGACCATATATGAAGATAATACCACATGCTTAGCTTAATTAAAAGATGGATACATTAAAGGAGATCGAAAAAAACACGTCTCTCCAAAGTTCTTTTTCGCTCGTGATCTTTATAAGAGTGGTGATATAAACATCCAACAAATTCATTCATGTGATAATCTTGGCGACCTTTTCACTAAGTCACTCCCAAGTAGAACTTTTAATCAACTAGCACAAAAGATTGGTCTTCATCGTCAAAGAAATTATCGTTCAGTTGAGGGGGAGAAATGAATTTATCTTAAAACGATATTATACTCTTTTTCCTTCACTATATTTTTTTCCACTATGTTTTTTCTAGTAAGGTTTTAACGAGGCATATCCAAAACAGATATCCAAGGGAGGTGTTATGAATAATTGGAGGTTTGTCTCCCAATAATCTCATTCCTTATTTATAACAAATTGTATTTATTACATTGTCAATAGGATGTCCTATAAATAAGACCAATCTCATTGTAGAAGATTACACCAATGAAATAATATAGACAAATATTATTCTCATCTTTCTATCTTCTCTTTTATCTTCTTTCTCCTTGTTTCATAATAATTGTGTATTAATCAAATAATATTTGTTTCTCATTTCTATATAATTGACATGTTAAATTCTTCCACTTGATAGAGATAATAATTGAATTATTAACTCAAGAGTTTAGAAAATATTTTAACCAAATATTCAATGTTTTTCTCTATCACAATATGATCATGTCAAATAATATCAGACCGATTAGGTATGTCCACCATTTACATGATACAAACTGAATTGCAATTCATTTTAATAAAAAATATTGAAAATAAATTATTGGATTTCATAAAGTACTATATGTCTTTAAAATAATTTCTTATTTGTCAAATAATACTTTCAACAATATTAAATAAAAAATATAATAATGTACAAATATTATGTCACCAAAAAATTATAATACCGATTGATCGGAGGTGGTCAGACTGGATCGTCGTGGCCTTCGTGTAGGACAGATGAGGATGCTTGTAGGATAGAAAAGGGGGTTGTACCTGCAAGGTACTCTGATGCCAAAGTAAGTGTTTGGTCAAAAGAGAGAAAGCAAGTTCACAAGTAAGATTTCAAGTATTGGATATCGAATACATGCCCCTCTCAAGTGAGAGGGTATTTATAGAGATAACCCCCAACGCAGGGCCAAGGTCCCCCATCTGGCCGAAATGTCTGGTCGACCAATGGAGACTGCCAGGTAGAGGGCAAGGCGTGTGGCCCTTTGACCTGGTCCAACTGTTTCCGTAAGATCCGGGGAGACAGTTGGTCGCGTGAACGGCTAAGCGAGTGAGGGGTACATGCCCAACGACTAGTTTCTGCCCAACGGCTAGTTCCTGCCCAACGGCCAGTTTCTAGCTATTGGGCCTGGCCAATGGCTGGACTAGATTAGGCATTGCCCTGCTGGGGGCAAAGCGCCTGCCCAGTCCAGAACAGGAGCCCCCCAAGTCTTTGCTCTGGTGAAGAGTAATGACTTAAGGTAGCCATGTGAATAGTTACCTTTGAGCGATAGCGTTTGGGGACATGTCCCTTGCCTTTGCCAATATCGAGGTGGTCGGCGTCGGTGCTTTAACCTGCCTGGCCAACCTTTAGCATTCGAGGAGCATGTTTGTGAAAAGATGGTTTTATGTCGACCAGGCTTTAGGAAGGGTGCCCAACGAAGTGGCATTTTTATGTCGGGGAGCTTTGACGAAGACGTGAGTTGCATGCGTTGTTGAAGAGGTGTGCTCACGGGAATGCCAAACGAAGATTCCCTTAGACACGTGGTGGACATGCAGCCCCTGCCAGACCTAGAACCGCATAGGCTATGATGGCCTTTGCGCTTCCCAACGAGCAAATGCTTATAAAAATAGGGGAGAAGGGATTCATTTGCACACTTTACACAAATTTCTCTTCTCAACCTTTTTGCTCTGCAATTCCTCTTCTCACCGGAGTTCCACTTCGCCGCCGTCGATCTTCATCGTTTACGTCCATACCTTCGTCTACCACCTCCAGACCCTAGTAAGTTCTTCATCTTTTTCTGATTTTCCCATGGTGTTCTTCATCTTCTGGAAATATTCATGAATTTTCCGTCGACATATGAATTCTTCGGTTGAAGATTCATGTGTTCTTTGATGAACACATGAATTTCTGGGAAATTCATGAAGAACATGAAGAACACGAAGAACATGGAATGAACGTTCATGATTATTATGTATGTTGGTGTAGATCTTCCTAGGTTCTGGTTAGGATTAGTTTAAGGTTTGTAGTCGGGACTTAGGCCTGTTTGACATGAAACGTGGTTCTTTTGCGACGAACTTACTTTGTTGAGTAGGCTCCTAAGTTTTGGTAAAGTCGCGGAGGCTCGTCCCCGTCGTAGGGGGCAGCGACGTCATCGTATTCTGTCGTGGTCAGTGTGGGCTCGAGGTTGTCCCCGAATTCTTCCTCGACCTTTCACTTGATTAGTGGTGGAAGGGTGGATTTGATCTTAGTCGTCGAATTCACTTTTTCTTCCTCTGCTTTTCAGGTGAAATGGCTGACCCTCGCAAAGAAGCTGTGCCCGACGCTGGGGCTGTGAAAGAGGAGGAGGAGCAGTCCGTTGAATACGCCAACGTCCACGTAGCAAAGGGGGACCTTAAATGGATTGCCCAGGAACCTTTGTCGACAAGGTCTACGTTCACTGAAGAGGAGATTTGGGAGTTCCCTTATTTGGAAGACCGGGCCGAGGATGCACCAGTTCAGTGGAGGGCAATCTGCCCGACGAAAAACGACAGGATCTGCTCTATCTACCAGGGGATGCGGTTCCCCATGTATGAGTTTGCCTTTGTGGAGGCTAATTTTCGTTTGCCTTTCACCGACTTCCAGGAGGCCCTCTTTCGCCACATGGAATTGTGCCCTGCCCAGCTTCATCCAAACGCGCTGGCCTTCATACGTGCTTTCGAGCTGGTGTGTCGTTTCTTACGTGTCGGGGCGACTATGGATCTCTTCTTCTACATCTTCCAACTCCAACGAAGCACTACGAGCTCGAAACAAAGCTGGGTGTCCTTCAAACAGCAGAGCAGGTTCTTCTGGCCGTACTCAGAGTCTGTTCGGCATTTCAAGGACAGGTTCTTGGTTGTGAAGCCTGTCTCTGAAGCGACCAAAAGGTCTATCTCTACGCTTGAAACTGTGACCATTGATGGTCGGCAAGTTGAGAAGCCCGTGTCCAAGTTCCCTTTGGAGTGGGTGTTTGTCCACTTCAGGTATAGGACCGACCAGTTCCTTGTAAAGCACGAGCAGCTTAGTGAGGGGGACAAGGAGTCCTACCAGGTGCTCCATGCCTACGTGGAGAGTTTTAGTCCGGCCTTTGTGGTGGACAGAGATGGTAATGAGTTGCTCGGGGACGACGGGGAGCCTGTCTGAGCAGGCCGCTATATCAACACTAAGGCTCTCCTTGAGTGTGAAAACGACGACGTTGCATTCCAGCTTCTTGGTACAACCTGTTCTTGTGCCCGTATTTATTAAATTTCTTCTAACTTCTGACCCTTGTCTTTTTGTTTTTGCAGAGAAAATGGCAGATATGAGGGAACGCTTGATGAGGTCTCAAGCGGCTAAAGTCCAGAAGAAGGTGCCTCCAATGCCAAAAGCTGGTGCGGCCAAGCAGTAGGCGACGCTGGAAAGGTTCGTGGCCTGACCTGGTTCTACTCCGGGGATGACTTCTACACCACCGACTCCGGACACGTCCAACAAGAGGAAGCGGGATGATATTGGCTCCTCTCCGGCAAGCTGATCGGGGGGATTCTCTGGAGGGGCATTTGTGCTGCCCTCGTGCTATCTCCAAGGGAAGATGTTTGATGGGGAGAGCTCTATCATCATCCCAGAATTTGATGCCTCAGCTATCTTGTCCATCGATCTTCTAGTGCGGAGGAAGCTTCTCTGTCATGATGCAGCCGGCATGTTCAGGATACTGGAAGTGGCGCTGGCCCTTGGAGATGCAGAGGCGGTTCTTCGCGCCGAAATCAAGAAGGCCAAGATCAGGATCAATGACTTGGAGATAGAGGATGCAGAGATATATAACAAGCTGAAGAAGCTGCAAGGTCACCAAGAGGCCAAGATATTGCTTTAAAAAGAGGTGACTCAGATAAAGGAAGAGGTGACCAAGGACAACGAGGAAAATGCCCATTTGAAGGAGAAGATAGCTGAGCTGGAGGGATCGTCAGCAGTAGGTCAGGATGAGACCGACGAAGAGAAGGCCTTGAAGATGCGGAGGGACCTGATCGAGAGGATTCGTCTCCTCGGGGAGTATAATTTGGGGGCAGCTGAGTTTGGCTTTAACACTGCTTTGGATTAGTTGAAGGCCCTCAACTCCGACGTCCAGGTGCTGACCGAGGGGATGGGTCACCTCAATGTGGTCGTTAATGGCGAGGTAGTCCCCCTGGAGGTTGCCGATGAGGCCGTTTAGTTTGATTTTTGAAGAATGTACTTTGTATTTTGTGGGCATGCGTGCCTTTTTGTAATGTTTTTTCGGGCATAGCCCTTGTGATGTATTGCTGACTTATTCCGGCCTCGTGGCCGAGGTTATAAATATTATTTATTTGGTATTTTCTTGTCGCATTTATTTATGCATGCTTTTGTTGTTTGAATGGATGTTTGCCTGACTTGTTCTTATTATGCCCGACAGTCTGGGAAACTTGTCGGAGAGGGCGGAGCGGTTTCGTCGGCGATGAGACTAGGATCTCGGTTGAGGTATTAATCCCATAGGCTTGAACTGTTCCCATTGCGAGCTGGGTGTCCTGCCTTATTGGTGTGGCAATGGCGGAGCTCGATTGAGGTATCCCCGTTGTGCGCAGAGTCTGCTCGTCCCATAAGCAGAAACTGGTCGGCGTTGTAAAATGGATCGTGCTTACACCGGGGCACGGTCCTGTGGCCGAGCCGTCTCCCCGTTAGGGGTAATCTCTTTGGCAGTTAGTCCGACCTCGTAGTTGGTCCTAACTGTAGTATTGTTTGAGCTTTTCAGCGTTCCATGGTCGAGCAAATGATTCTCCGTCCAGGGTTTCTAAGTAGTGGGCTCTAGTGCCTGTTTTGGACTTGACCCTGTAGGGTCCTTCCCAGTTCGTGGCCAACTTTCCCTCACGCGAATCCTTCTGGTTTCTGCGTAGGACTAAGATGCCAACGAGGAAGTCGCGCTTTATGACCTTAGCGTCGTGGTGCAAGGTTATTTTTTATTTCAGTGAAGCTTCACAGAGATCTGCTCCTGACCGTATTTCTTCGACCAGATCGAGCTCTTCTCTCAGGGCTTCGTCATTCATCTCCTCGTCGAGGGGAGCTTCCGTTCATCTGGAAGGTTCTCTGATCTCCACCAGTATCACCGCCCCTGTTCTGTAAGCTAATCGGAAAGGGGTTTCCCCGGTGGTGGAGTGTGGTGTTGTTCTGTAGGCCCAGAGCACACTATGTAGCTCCTCGACCCATCTCTTCTTGGCTTCGCCCAACCTTCGTTTTAGGCCGCGAAGGATTACCCTGTTTGCAGCCTCTGCTTGCCCGTTAGTCCAGGGATGTTCGACGGAAGTGAAGTGTTGCTTCGTCCCTAATTTGGCGACAAAGTCTTGGAACTTCCTGTCCGTGAACTGGGTTCCATTGTCGGTCACAAGGGCATGGGGTACTCTGAATCGGGCGAGGATGTTCCTTTTGTAGAAGCGGAGTATGTTGAAGGTTGTGATCTTGGCGAGGGCTTCGACTTCAATCCACTTTTTAAAGTAATCAACGGCCACAATTAGAAATTTGTTTTGGTAAGACCCCATTGTGAAGGGGCCGAGTATGTCCATCCCCTACCAGGAGAAGGGCCAAGGCGAGGATAGAGTCTTCAACTCATTTGGGGGTGCCAAGTGCATGTCCCTGTGGCGCTGACATCGGTCACATTTTTGGACATGCTCCTTGGCATCATGCTGCATGGTTGGCCAGTATTATCCTGCCCGCAGGGCTTTTCGTGCCAATGACCTCCCTCCTAAGTGTTGCGCGTTGATACCCTCATGGATCTCTTGGAGAACTTTGGGGACCTTGTTCTCCTCAACACACTTCAGGAGTGGAATGGAGAATCTTCGTCGATAGAGTCTGCCATCGATTAACACGTATGACCAAGCTCGTCGTTTGATCACGCTGGCCTTCTTGCTATCCTTGGGCAGTTCCCCTTTAGTGAGGTAATTGTATACAGGGGTCATCCAACAGTGGCTGTCTCTGATGGCGTTGATGTAGAGAAACTCTGATGATTTCTCAATGCTTGGTCGGGCGAGTATCTCTTGTATGACGGATTTGTTGCCGCCTTTCTTTCTGGTACTAGCCAGTTTTGACAAGACGTCTGCCCGCGTGTTTCGTTTGTGAGGGATGTGCTGGACTTCCCATGCGTCGAACATGGTAATTCTTTCCATCACCAACGTCAGATACTCGACCAGTTGATCGTTCTTCGCTTGAAACTCTCCCCGTACCTAAGATGCTACCAGCTGGGAATCGGTGAAAATCTTTACCTCCTTGGCGCCCAAGTCCTCGGCCAGCCGTAACCCTGCGAGGAAGGCCTCGTATCCGGCTTGGTTGTTAGACGTAGGGAAGGACAGGACTAAAGATACTTCGATCAGTATTCCCTCTTTGTTTTCTAGGATAATGCATGCGCCGCTACCAGAGGGGATGGACGCCCAGTCCACGTAGATGGTCCATCTCTACATTCTGCTTATCGGGGACGAGGGCGACGTCATCTCTGACACGAAGTCGGCCAGGGCTTGTGCCTTAAGGGCCGTCCTGCCCTCATAGTGGATGTAGAATTCCGATAACTCCAGGGACCATTTGAGCATTCTGAAGGCCATGTCTGCCGACAAAGCAATTGCCTTATGGGTTGGTCCATGCGTACTACTATGGTGTGGGCCAGGAAGTAGTGTCTGAGTCTTCTCGTGGCGATGACAAGGGCGAGTGCGACTTTCTCTATTTGTGCGTATCTGGTTTCTGGCTCTTACAGGGCCTTGCTAGTGAAATAGATGGACTTTTGCCCGTCCGTTGTCTCGCGAATGAGTGCAGCGCTAATGGCTTTGCTGGTCACAGAGAGATACAGGTACAAGGTCTCCCCGCACTCTGGTCGGGAAAGCACTGGAGGTTCAGACAGGGCTCGCTTAAGATGGGTCAGAGCCTGCTCGCATTCCTCTGTCCATTTGAATGTGGCCTCCTTTCTGAGGAGTTTAAAGAAGGGCATGGCGTGCTGGGCAGACTTAGCCACGAAGAGGGAAAGTGAAACGAGCATCCTGTTGAGGGATTGTATAGACTTCTTCGACCTAGGCGTGGGAAATTCCGTGAATGCCCGACATTTGTCGGGGTTCGCCTCTATCCCCCTTTCGGTGAGGTAGAACCCGAGGGACTTCCCTGCCCGCACACCAAAGGTGATGACCTCGAACTCCCCGTCTGGAATAGGGCGCATGAGGGTAGTTGCAGAGGAATTACCTACCCTGGTTGACGTGCCTTCACCAGAGTCTTCTCCCTCTTCAGAAATTTGGCTGTCAAGGTCGATAATGTGCACGGGGAGAGTCGGCTTCTTGTCAGGCTGGCTTTCTTCGCTGGGCTGGTCGTCCTCCCTTGCCCGCTTGGCAGCCTTGGGCGCTGTACTGATCGAGCTTTGGCCTCGGGTAGCTGCTTCAAAACACCTCCTCGCGGTCTCTATATCGCCGTGTAATGTTGCGACGTGACTCTTCTCCGTATATAGGAATGTAAATGGATATCCATGGGGACGAATACTATGATATTCGTATCCGCCCCGTTTGATAAATATGATATCCATATCCGCCCCATATCCATGCGAATATCCGTTAAGTGGGTAATCCGTGGGTTTTATGGTATTCGTGGATATTTACAGATATCCATGGATAATATTTTTTTTTAATAAATATTATTTTTTGAAAAAAATATTTTTAACTTCTTTTAAAGACACAAAAAATTATTCACCGAAACATAATTAGATCCAAACATAATATGCATACATTTCATTTTTAACCAAACAAATAAAAGATATTGTGATTAAGAGTTATGATGGAAGAGCGAACAACAGAGGAGTAGGAAGAGAGACACTGGTTCAACAGAGGAATGACGACACTAGTTGGTTGGACTGTGAAATTGTTGAAGTGAAGTATGAAGTATTGAAGAGTTTAAATATGAAATGGCGAATATAATTTGAATGAAATGTGAAAGGTTATATTCAAAGAAAATTTCAAAAAGGAAAAAAAAAAAAGAAATATAAGAAGACTAATTTTTTAAAAGATGAAAAGATAAGGAATAATAAACTAATGATATTTAAATGTTTTTTATAATTTATTAACGGATATGGATATTCGCGGATACGAATATCGTTAAACCCGTATCCATATCCATTAACAAACGAATATTTAAATATCCCTTTATTTTATCTGTGGATATCCATTAAGCTATCTACCCCATATTCGTGACAGATTTTATCCGCGGATATCCGCGGGTACGGATTTTTTTGCCATCCCTATCCGTATAGTATTTCATCTTAAGATGAACGATTGAAGGAACATCGATCAGCTCTGCCAAGGTTGGTCGGCCGAAGATGCATTGGTACAGCGAAGGGCAATCGATCACCAGAAACTGAGTCTTGATTGACTTTGACACCACCTCCTCCCCGAAGGTGACCGGGAGCTCCACGTACCCCCAGGGTCTGGCATTTGCACCGTTGAACCCTTGTAGGTCGGACCCTACGTACGGCGACAGGTTCTTCTGATCCAGCTTCAAGGCTCTGAACAGACCAGTGTACATGATGTCCACGGAGCTGCCCTGGTCAACCAGGATCTGTCGAACATCGGTGTTGGCCAGCCTCGCCCTGATGAGAAGAGGAATATGCGAATTCGGGGAGCCCCCAGGTAGCTCCTCCCGGTAGAAAGTTATTGGCTGGGACCGCCCACGAACCTTCTCCAGTGTGGACAGCTGGTTTGGACTGTAGTTGATGAGTTGGTCGAACTTTCTCTTGATCGACCCCACTGTGAACTCGCTGTATCCCCCACATGAGATTACCATGGCTGTTAGGAAGTTCTCCCACGTACTGTGTGCAAAGATCTGAAGGGGATCCTCAATGTGGTCGGGGATTACGAAGTCCTCTGCCAGTGTGATGGACATAGTGTGATGGAGGGCTCCCCTTTCTTCGTATATTGCTTTAGATGGCCCTCCTTGATGAGGATTTCAATGGTGTCTTTCAGGTGCACGCAGTCTTCGGTCACGTGGCTGTGGTTGCGGTGAAAACGGAAGTACTTACTCTTGTCTGTATTGCCCTTGGACGACGTCGGTTTAGGGAACTAGACCTCTTCCTGCTTGAACTCCGCGTTAATGTATTAAGAGAGAATGCGCTCACGGGGAGCCGTCAGCAGGGTATATTCTGTAAAACGGCCAGCAGGTCCCTTGCCTTCCTGAGGACGATCGTCTTGTCGCCTCTCTTTGCCGCGTTTAGGGGCCTCTGATTTGTCTTTTTCTTTTCTTGATGCCCGGGAACTCTCTTGATCTCTAGAGTCTTCGGCTTTGTAGGCTTCCTCCTTCTCTTCGTATTGTATATACAACTGAGCCTTACGGAGCAGTGCGGCCAGGTTGCGGGGAGGCTCTATGCCCACCGCCTTGCGGAATTCACTCTTTGGTCTCAATAGGATATACTTCTTCATGTAATCTGTTGTGCGGACTTCAACAGCCTCCTTGTTGAACCGCTCGATATATGTGTGCAGGGGCCCATCTCTGCCCTGCACAATGGCTTCTAAGGTGGCCTCTTCCTTAGAGTGATGGGGAACAACCGGTATTTGATAGCCCCGCTCACGTTATGATAGTGGAGCATAGCCTCTATGTTCTCTATGTGCTCGCCCGGGTCGGTGGTCCCGTCGTAAGTAGCCAGGGGAGGTGGTTTCTCCAATCCGCAAGGAATGTGCATGTCCATGATCTCCTGGGATAAGGGTTCATGGACATCGTTGTCGTCGTTCGTGCTAGATGATCGACAGGGGGAGTCGCTACGGCCGCGACTTCTGTTACGACGGGGAGAATTTCTGCTCGATCTGCGATGCTCGTGATGGCCTCTCGAAGGGTTGCTTCTCTTCGGAGAGGGGGAGCGTCTGGACTTCCGCAAGGGAGATAGGTGTCGTCGCCTAGCGAGCGCTGAGTCAGGTTCCGCCGATCTGGAATGTCTTTGTTCGGGAGAAGGGGTTCTGGACCTGTCTCGCCTGCGCTTCTGAGAAAGAGACTGTGGCCATGGAGAAGGACTGTTGGGCCTCTGCGAGGGGCGTTGCTCCTTGAGGGCGTGTTCGAGCATGCTGAGCCTCTCGCCTTGCTGGAAGATCAAGAGGTTAGACCTGTTGAGGAAGGCGATTAGGGCGGTCGTGTCTGGGTCCGCGTTTTGAGGGACTGGAATAGGCTCAAAAGCGGGGCCAGCAGCTGTGCACGCGGCTTCACGTCATCGGGGGTAGAAGAAGCGGTTTTCCCATCCCGATGATTTGTCTCTGGAAAAGCGGCTCCGGAGAGGAGATGTTCGGCGTTATCAGCGATAACAGTGAGGATGGGCTCTTGACGAGCATCATCGTTCCTGGTGGAGGCCATGATGATCAGAAGGAGTTTGGAGAGAGCTTTGGTCTTTGAGGTGAAAAAGAGGGGATCTTGAATCAAAAGACGGGGAAGCTAGTTCCCCACAATCGGCGCCACTGATCGGAGGTGATCAGACTAGATCGTCGCGGCCTTAGTGTAGGACAGATGAGGATGCTTGTAGGAGAGAAAAGGGGGTTATAACTGCAAGGTGCTCCGATGCCAAAGTAAGTGTTTGGTCAAAAGAGAGAAAACAAGTTCACAAGTAAGATTTCAAGTATTGGATATCGAATACATGCCCCTATCAAGTGAGAGGGTATTTATAGAGATAACCCCCAGCACGGGGCCAAGGTCTCCCATGTGGCCGAAATGTCTGGTCGACCAATGGGAGACTTCCAGGTGGAGGGCAAGGCACGTGGCCCTTTGACCTGGTCCAACTGTTTCCGTAAGATCCGAGGAGACAGTTGATAGCGTGAACGGCTAAGCGAGTGAGGGGGACATGCCCAATAACTAGTTTCTGCCCAACGGCTAGTTCCTGCCCAACGGCTAGTTTCTAGCTATTGGGTCTGGCCAATGGCTGGACTGGATTGGGCCTTGCCCTGCTGGGGGCAAAGCGCCTGCCCAGTCCAGAACACCGATATAGAACTCGAATTATAATTTACATAATCTTAAATCACACGTACACTGAACAAAAATTATAATAATAATAACACATTGATATGGTATAATTATTATCAATATTGTATTTATTATAATTAAGATGAATTTAATTATTTTTAAAAAATAAAATTTATACAATTGTACCCACGATAAATGAGTTACAATCATAAAAATTAAAATTGATTATATTTTATTTAAAATAGAAAAAAAATTATATAATTATATCTACGATATGTGAGACTATAATTATAAAAATTAAAAGTGATTAATTAATTTTTTAGAATAAAACATTTGAAATAATAAAATTTTTAATATACTCGTAAAACTAAATTTTTATTTATATATTTAAATATATAACAAGAAATTAATTATTGTATGATGTGAGCCATCACCTAAGACTATTTGAAAATTTTTATGTAATATAAATTAAGGGATGCATAATTAATATATAATTATAAACTACCACAAGTGGAAATAAGATTGATCTAACACAACTCATTAATCAAAATGGTTTACGATGGTTAAATTCAATTGATAACAATTTATCCTTATTCATATCTAAGAATTTAGCTAGAAAATATATTTATTTGGTTCCAATTGATAAATTTAATTGAATAGACATAAGTTATAATATATTATAATATTATTGAATAATTAAGAGTGAGTATAAAAAGATTATAATCCTCATGATCATCTAAGATTTTCAGAGTTTATTAATCGTTTAATAGAAAAACACTTAAATAATTAAATGTTAAATAATTAAATGGTTGAAAGCAGAGACCTCTCATTAAACTTAACTGAATAATCTCACAGTTCATTTAAATATAAAATCAAATCAAATAATTCATTTATAATTAGTGTTTAATATCCATCAACCATAATATATTTTATTAATAATTAATTATGTCAATTCATATTAAACTAATTAAACAATTAATCTAATACAAACGTCCATCGAGATTATTTTTGCAACCTATCAAACCCTTCAAGTATTCTTGTGATATTTTTGATACTCATTGTGTAGCAGTTCATTCCATAAAGTTATTTATGGATAAAAGAATTAAAAATAAAATTATTAAATAATAAATTTTAATTAAAAAATTCAATATTTAATTTATTTTATAAAAATTGTTGATTTATAAATACTAACCATTTATTTATATTAATAAACAAATTTAAATAAATTTTTCTGCCAAAAATTAATCCTTAACGAGAGGTTTACATCAGTTTAACTTAAAAATTGTCATTCCTATATTTAAATAGAATGGACTCTAAAAATAAACGAGAGGTTTACATCAGTTTAACTTAAAAATTGTCATTCCCATTTTTAAATAGAATCAACTCTAAAAATAAATCAATGCTAAAAAAATTAAATATTTTAAAATTAATTTTATATCTAAATCATTTTTGACTTTTTTTAAAAGTAGAATCAAACATTCATATTCTTTAGTTAAAATTTTATACAAAATATGTTTTGTTGGTTTATAAAGTTAAAAAAGGGACGTGTGATACGATGACCATTGTTTTAAGTTGGGCGAAATTTCCAATGGTTTGACGCGTTCTCATGAAACTAAATTTGGTTGTCACTTTCACAATTTGGACTGCTTTGTCTAAAATACTCAAGTTCCTTGAAGTATGTTTTTTTGGACATAGTAGCTTGGTTAAAAAAGTATACCCAGTGGATGTATTTGAGTAGCTATAAGAATAGGGATAAACAAAATGTTTATATCTGTACATTATTTGCCTACCAAAAAAACATTGTTGATTGCTCCACAAATGTGAAACTTAGGTTGGTCTTAGCATAAATGTGAAACTTCATCTTCCAAACACCAAAACATCAACACCAAGATTCTTGATATGCTCCACCAACTGGACTTACTCTAACATAGTAATCCAAGGAACCAGAGGAATAAACTCTCATTCACCTTCAAGAAAAATAATCTCCTTGAGTCTTCAACTCATCACCCTTCAGCCCAAGAGTAACTTGTTCCAAGACAATTCTCAATAATAACCAGCTGCCACACTCTGATTATCTTGATTCTTCGAATTCACTTTTGAGATCAACCAAATGCCACAGTTTGATCACCCCAAGCATGAATCCTTATATGAAAACAACCAAATGCCACATTTTGACCTTTTTCATGTTTTTCAAAACTCTCACAAAGATATCCTGATCCACCATGGAAACCAGATCTTCAAGTCACGTGTTCCAATTGCTCAATAGCAAACACACTTAGACTCCCTAATCCATGGTCATGTAACATCTTCTCCTTCCTGCAGCTCCCGCAAACTGCCATGAGAACGATCTTTTTGAAGCATCCTATTATTCATTACTGTAGATCACCCTATCAAAAGCTGATGTGCCACATCACCAGTTGTGACTTCTGATGTTAAGCTAGATGTCAGAACATTATGTCACCCAACTGTTGAATTCAGCTCTACCTTCTGCCACTCAGAAGAACCTCCTCCCTTTACAGAAACAGATTTCCATGCTCTCATAGACTTGATTCAACAATCAAGTTTGAGTAGACAAACTTCATCCTGCTTAGAAACTCAAATGACTTTAAACCTACCACATATGAATCTTCAGAAAATAAGTAGTCAAAGACTACCCATAGCAATACTAAAGAAGGTCACTTCCCTTAGTAGAGCCGTCAGTAGAAAGCCAGAGATAACTACCACTTATCCTTGACCTTTACAACCAGAGAAAACACCATGTTCCAAACCACTTAGATTAGAAATAAACTGATCCAAGCTGAAACCAACAAGATTATGATGTCTTCATAGTCTTCCTTCTTCATCTTCAACATGATGGCTGGCTTCCTAAAACTAGGTTACAATGCTTCTATTTATAACCTATTTCCCAACTGGATTTGGGCCTTCAAATCGCAACAAATCAGCTGCTACAAATCTGCAAAAGATTCTGCTACTAAATTGATCTTCAATTAAATCTAATTCTTCTCCATATCTTTTTGCATGAAAATAGTAACAAAATCTGCTCAATATAAGATTGCAACAGAATATATTTGTCCCATGACATTCGCCTGCAATCTCTCCACCAGATCTTCTCAAAACACACTTAAACAAATGCAGCCCTAACAAAACACATCAGACTGATGTTCTGATGTTCTGTCAACTGATGTCAAGACATCAGGTTTAACATCAGCATACAAAACTGCAACCCTTCTGAACTTAACATCAACTCAATGTTAAGAACTCATGTTAAGACATCAGACATATGACATCATTAACAACACCATTGTTTTACCAAAATTCCAGCCAATACAAGAACTAACATAATCTATACAAAAATATGTTTTAAAAATAGGCATTTTCTACTATGACAAAAAGTACATGAGAAATTGACGATGACCATCATACAAAGTCTTTCGACGCGGTAGTTATGGTGCTCTAGTAATTAGAGGGGAGTATTTGTAAAATGTCATTATTCTAATGTTTAAGTCAATATTTGAGAGAGGTGAAATTATTGCAAGTGTAAACCTAAATAATACATGGGTGTGACTCAAGGTCAAACTTATATAGGCGAGATGGTTATAACCATCCCAGTTTATCTAGTGTGGAGCGCGAGTTATCATTTGATTTAGATCAATGTTCATGATGGAATGGGAATGATGCTTCTGCGCGGTATTCATAAATGAGTGTTCACTTGTTTATCAGCGATTGACACATTCTTACTAGATTGGGTCAATTGAATGAATCATTCTTATTGGGCCTTTGGCTAGCTCATAACAGTTGTCATCAAGTCCTTGCTGTCATCTTTGATGCAATGAGCGTTAATGAAAAAATTAGTGAGGCCGATCCAAAAATAGGTACTAATGAGGTAGATTGTATGCTGAGATGTACCTTGTGAAGAAAAAGCTTAACAATGGTTTTGAGTGAGAGTAATTGGCATGAGGAACATGCACATAAGGTTGGGAGGTTATGCGCATAGGCCCACTTGAGTGTACTCAACTGTAATTACAAACTTGAGAATTCATCTGAGTTATTGGATGTGGTCTTTAATCTTCCAACAAATCATAACCATCTAACTTGGCGTTCTTCGTGCCTATAAAGTTAGAACTTGAAGCTCAAATTCACTTTTTGACTTTTTCTACATTTCTTAATTCCAATATGAGAGGCAGAGCTTTGTTTATTGTTCTTTCTTACTATTAGAAATTGTTCACATTTGGGTTTCTTTACTTGAGTCAAACTGTATTCTTCATGAGTTTTCCAAAGGCTTGCATTAAAACACAAGGTATGTTCTCTTTCTTCATTTATTCATCTTTGAGTTTTCATTCATGCTTGAATATGGAAAACCTTACAAGCCCCGATTTAGATTGTAGGCCTTAGTTACGTAGATGTTATTAATGATGACTCTAGTACAGAACTATAAGTGGTTGATCCTGGTGATAGGGAGCATTTCCCCCACAAGAATATATATAAGACAAGTTATGGATGTGTTTACTTTTAGGGAAATCAAGATGACTAACCCCATTCTTCTAACAAAACTTTTGGATGATCATGCAGCTCAGAACCTTGTTTGAAGCTTAGAGTGACATTCAAGCGTAAGGTTTATAAGAATGAAGTGATATGATGGTTAGAAGAGTGATCCAAATGTTTGACTTACGGTGCCATTTTTTTTGTCTTTGAACAATAAATAAAAATGGCGTTAATAGTGATTTACCCCCCTGACATATGAGCGTGTTTCGGTTTACCCCCCCCCCCCCCCACCGTTGCCAAAGGCAGGTTTTGGCAATGGTTTTTTTGAAAAAACTGTTGCCAAAAGGCAGGGAGGGGGGTAAAGCAAAATTCGCTCATATGTCAGGGGGGTAAATCACTATTAACCCATAAAAATAAGGAAGAAAGCATCTTCAATAACGCTAGAACCACTTCATGATGTTGAGGATTATTCTTGGGTAGATGATGAAGTTATGAGAAACCAATCCTTCTATAATTATGACGATAGACCGAAGTATGCTTACCAGGATGTAGGATCGTTATCATACATGTAGGTTATGCTCTCCGATTTGAGATGTCTGAGCTACCCATGTATATATGTTTGTTCTCTAGGATGTGGTCACTATTCAATTCAACAATTTTGAAGTTGAATTTCTTAATCACCTAGGAACCACCCCCTTCATAGTTTCACCCTATAAGTTGGGCTTATGTGAAGGTCTTCCACCACTGGTACGAATACAAGAATAACGGGTTAAATGTGGTTTTATTATTTCACTTGTTCCACGTGTTAAGGAAAAGAGTATGGGATCTCCATTGTGTAAGCTCAAGGCATAATCTAGGTGACATCTCCTTATTACTTTGACTGTGTGGCAAGCGAGATGGATAGTGTTACCAAGGAGGTTAACTTTTAGTGTTTCATTAATTGGTAAAAGTGTGTTGATTATTATTAATGTTTTATTTGAGATATTTCAGTATATGTGTTTCTTTTCATGACATAGGTATATCTTCACAAGACATTCTCAAAGAAATCAAAAAAGGAAATGATCAGCCTAAAGCGGTGGAACATAAGAAAGAAGAAGATAATAATTGTGAAAAGGGGAAGGCTGAAAGTCCAACTGTAGTGGACGTTCTTCTTTTGACTTGGAGAATCTCCAATGATCATCAAATCAATAATCTTCTTGGATACATTATTAATCGCACTTCCAAGTACTTGTACAAAGTGAAAAGTGGTAAGAGCGTTTTGGTTTCTATTGTGTTTAGGGCACTTTTTGCATTCATTCCAACTTTCGTTCGAGAGTTCCTTGTGGAATGCAAGTGCATCCTCCTTCATTCGTACGATGAGGTAATATTGTTTCAATCATTTTCTTGTTTTATAAGTATTTCTTTTACCTGTTTATTTCTCAAAGGTATGTGATGCATTATGTGTATGATGTATGTAATATGTCTTCACTTCCAAAAATTTCAAATGTAACCATTGTGTTTTCATTTTACATGTTTGTAGTGATTCTATTCTAAATGTCTTCACATTTGATCTGTATTTTTTTACCATTTCATGCCTACATTTGCATGTTTGCATGATTTTAGCTATCAAACCATGAAAAATTATCATATGCATGTGTCTCTCATCCATTAGTCATGAATGAGTCAAATTGAGTCCTCTAAAGTCATTCCAAGTTCACAAGTGTCAAAATTTCCAAGTTTTGGATGTTACGTGTCGACACAAAATTCGTATAGGTCGACACATAAAATTGAGTTTTTGAATTTGTCAAAATTCCTTCAGTATGTGTCGGCACATGTAATGGATAGGTCGACACATAAAATAATTTTTTGAATTCCTGGTTATTTGCTTCAGTATGTGTCGGCCTAAGACCTTGATAGGTCGACACATGTGCTCTCAGGTTGACTCATAAACAATCCTTTGGTCTATCTTTCTTCATTTCCTTCATTCTCATACATGCACCAAGTTCTCCAACTTCTTCATTTCATCTTGAACCTTGAAAATCCTTCAATTCTCATTATATCTTGCTTGTTTCATCCATTCCATATCATTAACATTCTCATTTCCATCAAATAATTTGTAATTTTTATCAATTTCACTCATTTTCCGTTCAAAAATCATCCTTCACCATAACACACAAAAGCTTCAAATTCTTGATTATTTATATCTCATCTTCCCTTATTTGTGTGTTTCCTTGATTGTGTGTCTTGATTAAGTGTGTGGGTATTCAAAATTCTCTCATACTCATTCACTTTTAATTCAAACATTTCATCAAACATCTGGTGTGCACACTTTGTTAAATATTTTTCATGGCTCCTAAGCTCTCCAAGACCAAAACTGTTGTGAAAGGTAAAAATAAGGAAACTACCTCTGGTATTCCTACTGAAAAATCCATTTGTATTGATTTAAACCAAGTATGTCAATGATTTTGGGCTAAAACTTCAACACCGACTTGTTGTGAAACAATATATGTGGAAGCCGATTACGGTTGGTTGTTTGGATATACCAAATGTTGTTAAGCTTGTTGAGCTTTAACGAATTGACTATTTCCTACAACTTGCTCGGGATTACAATGAGGACCATATTTGGGTATTCTACTATGGGTTACACGATATGCAAGGTTCTCGCTTCAAGTTTTATATAGGTAACAAGGTTTATCAGTTTACATATGAGCTATGGAAATCCTTATTTGGTATTACTGTGGCTGATGTTGATGATGAGGTTGACCCATTGGTGACGGATGACAATAATCATGTCAAATTTGATTGGGGTATTCATGTGAATGAGCTGCTCATGATAGCTAAGATTGAAGATTATTATGATCCTATTTCCACTGGCCAATTGAAGATTGTGCCAAGGATTTTTCCTTGGGTGGTGTCTCATATATTACGGCCAAATAATGGAGGGTTCTCGAGGATTGACTTTGATGAGATTCATCTAGTATATATTCTCTTGCACAGGGTGAAAATTAGTTGGCCTCACTACTTTGTCTCTCACATGTTCGCGGTAAAAGAATGCAACAGGCCTCTATGATAACTAAGATTCTAAACAACCTCAAGATTAGTAATCTTACCGATAAATATCCTGGCTCGTCTAAAGAGTTCTCTCAATGTACCCTAATAAACATGAACTAGTTTTGGGATATCAAATGTCGGGCATACTATCTTTGCTTGGGTAAGCAAGGCAAAAAAATTTAAAAATTTAATGATCCCGCTGAATTTTGTGATGATGTAGATGAAGCTCATATGGATGATGAGCAACCTATGGAGGTTCCTCATAATATTTCTGAGGGAGATGCTATAATGCAAGATGTTTCTCATGGAGATGATCAAGGTACCGGTGTTGGTGTTGGTTTTACCGATACTTCCGCTATCATGATCCTGCTTCAGAATATGCAAATGAGGTAAGACGAAAGGTATGCGAAGGATTGTAGAAGGCAAGATATCTTTGAAGCTACTCACGAAGAGAGGTTCTGTTTGATGCAACAAAATATGTCTACTCAGGATTTTAACTTTGAGACTGCATATGTGACAGAGAGTCTTTTGTCTATACGGAATGATATGAATGCTAATCAAGCTGCTGTTTTGGCTAGGATTAATCACATGATTGCGGCTCATGAAGAGGATTCTGGTCATTATGATCGGTTTTATCATAAGATGTGTGATTTCTTGGACTCTCACTATCGGAATGAGGGACAAAGTTGGTATATTGGAGAAAGACCAGTGGCAAGAGGACGTGGAAGAAGATGAAACGTTGTGATATTATCTTTCTTTATGTCTTTTGGTCTCATGTGTCATCATGCATTTTGTTGAATCATGCTTTGAGTCAGTATGCATCTTTATTGTGTTTCTCGTTTATTTTTGCATTTGGTTTATGTATTGCCAATATTACTTAACTGTTTGAACTTAAGACAATGATTATATTATGGTTGTTATTTTGAATGATTATGGTTATTGTTTAATATTGTTCTGTTTATTAATCTTGTGTGTTTTCATATATGATGAATATCTGTGAGTGCACTTCTTATCTTTGCAATTGCCTATGTATTTTATATTGAATATGTGACACTGCTAATGGTATGCTTTGTATCTGTTTGATGTTGTCAAAGGGGGAGAAATATGAAGTTATGATGCATACATTTAGGGGGGAGCTTTTCATGGACAAGAAACATTGCACGCATTCAGGGGGAGTTTTTCATGGACAAGAAACACACCGTCTCAAGTTTTTCCATCATAAAAAAAGGGGGTGTATATGAGTGCAACTTCCGTTTTTGTATGATGTCAAAACTAGGAGAAACTTTAGCATTTTGTACATTGAACGGTACCAGCTGATTCTAGGTGTGCATTGTGCATTTTAGCATTAGGAAGCATGTCAACATGTTTGGAAATGGTTTAGAAAAGATTCATGCATCAAAAAAAGACTTTTATGAATCAAAAATTGAGTTTTTGTGTGAAAAACACTCCATAGGTCAACATATACGACTATAGGTCGACCTATAGAAGATTTTCTTTAGCATAGGTCGACACATAGAATGCATAGGTCGATACTCATGCCTCAATATTGAAACCTGTAGCCAGTGTCCATGTGCCACCTCTTATAAGCCGATACATAGCTTTCATAGGTCGACCTATAGACCTGAAATCTTGAATTTTTGCTTTCATTTCATTTCCTTTTGCATGTCCTTTGTTTCATACTTGCATACATATATATACTTGATACATGCATCATTTACTAGTAAGGTTCTAGAGTAAAACCTACATGAAACCAAGATTTCAAAGCATCCTAATCATCTTTAACCTTTCTTATATGTATACACACAATCAAACTACACATAATAATTTTTTAATTGGGTGAACATCTAGATTAGAGTTGATAACATCCAATTAGGTTGTTGTATCGAGAATATTGGGTAGAGTTCTTTGAGGGTTTCAAATAAGAAAACCGAGATGGGTTTTCCTTCATGATCATTGAGGATATGAAGGTTTTGGACAAGATTACGCAATTCGGATCCGATCGAGTGAAAGCCTTGAGACAAGGGGTGCCTTGCAAGGGAGTAGCGTGAGACGGTGGATTGACTTAGTAAATCTTGGGTTTCAACAAGTGTTTTCTTGGGATTAATTCGACCGAGTGAAAAACTTGAGAGATGGAGGTCTTGCAAGGTAGTAGCAAGGATTGGTGAATTGAAGGGACATTGTTGGTTACTTGATCATGCGCTTGGGATTAATTCAGTCGGGTGAAAGCCTTGGGACAAGGGCTGCCTTGCAAGGAAGTAGCAACAACAGGTGAATTGAAGTGGCATGGTTGGTTACTTGATCAAGATTGATCAAAGGCTTTGGAGGTGGCAGAATCAATAACAAACCTAAGGTGTGTTGGGTTAGAGTTCTTCATCTCTTGTATACACACATTTGCAAAGTAAGATATATTATAATTTCTTAATTCAAATTTGAACTGAGGGCAGACATACCCATAGCGAGGCCGATTGGGGAACTGCCTAAATAAATCAGTGTGTACTCTTTCTCTCTCTCTCTCTCTCTCTCTCTCTCTCTCTTAATTTTGTGTTTGCAAATGATTGAATTTATTGTTTGTTTGATCAATTCATTTGGGAATTATTTTTTATCACATTTTGAATTAGGTTTTGTTGATATAATCATAATCCATTTGATTATGATTGATTTTTAAGACCAACAAAACAAAGAAGATTTCCAAATGATATTTATTGCACACAAAGTGTTCGATAAATTGCTTTATTGTGTTTTTGTGTGTTTCGATCATTGGGAATAAACTCTACGTATATCTTACCATTCAATTATTTGTGATTGATAGTTGTTGAATAATTTGTGTTCATTACCATACGTTTGTGTACCTTTACGCATACCCGAGCTTTTTGATAGAGGTTCAAATAGACGATTCGATTCGGGTTGTTTCCACTGTTCCATACAACTTTTCAAATTAATTTTAGCCAATTTTTTTATGTGTGATCTATTCAGTCCCTCTAGATCGAAGCATATTCTCTAACAATAAAGGCTAGTTATGACGAGCATGCCAAGAAGTTTGGCACTCGTTCTGCATTAAGGGAGATGGTGGATAAACTGGAGGATCTCATAGGAAAATCACACAAATTAGATACAAAAAGGTTGATGTAAGCAAGCTTTAAGAGGCCCATGCCACCAAAGAGAACTCAATTTCAAAGATTGAGAAAGCCCTCAATGAATTCTGTGATGCTTTGAAGGATTATGAGGCTAACCTAATGATGTTGTGGAAGTTGTGAACATCAAAGAGGATGTCTTGAAGATGATAGTAACATAGAAAGCTCGCATGGAGACTATACTTAAGCAAATCATAGATGATATTATTGCTTGTGTCGATCAGCCCTTTGAGAACACTCTAAAGCAAGTTGAGATTCTTCACCCTAAGATTAAGATATCTATAGAGGAAATAAACCTTTATCAGAAATTTTTGGACATGAAGATCGTGCTCTTTGTGCCTATGATAGCAATTTAAATTTTATGCTTTAACTTATACTATTAAGCCTTATTTGTAATGGTCGTTCTTACATTAATTTGAAATGAAGTTTAAATCAACTTTCTCTTTTTATATGATTTTATTTGCTCCTTTATTTATATATAGCCTTATATGTTTCATGTGAAAGTATTAAGTGTATTTAACTTAGTAAATTGAGTATGTGGGTTTTATGTATATTTTCTCCTCACGCAGCCGTTTAGGCTTGTTGTCCTATCTCTTTATGGTTATCTCAAGGATTGGTCACCATCTACTTCCTATAGGTTTCTAGGGAACAATCGTGACAAGGATATACTTTCCTTCCCTACCCTAATTGAAAACTTGTTTCGATACCAATGTTTCTGAGGGCATCAATGCCGTCACTCTCTAGTGGATAGCTGCTAGAAGGGGTTAGCCATTTTCTTTTTGTACCACCACTACTACGAAAAACCCATTTAACAATGGTTGGAAATGACATATAATGACGGGGGCGAAGGCGTTGTTATGTAGAGTGTTGTTATATATGAGGTACATACAATGACGGTCCAGGAAACGTTGTTGTATTCCAGTATGCGCGCACCATTTCACGACGGTTAGTTTAGTCAACCGTTGTGATATACTAAAATGTGATCTGGTTCGATTCTCAGCAACAACATTTTTTATTTATATTAGCGTTTGACATACAACTACGGATAGGTTTATAACCGCTGCAAAAAACAAACTGCTTTAAATATAAAATTTATCTGCTTATCAAATTATTCCCATAATTTATCCTGTCAAAACAGCTTCTGTTTACATGCATCAGAGAATATGCATCAAACACAATTTACCTGCTTATCAAATTATTCCCATAATTATTCCTGTCAAACACAATATGTGCATCAAACACAACTCTTCCTATATTTTATCCTTATAAATGAATAAGAGAATTTACATCAAAAGAAATTTACATCAAAAGCTAAATGATTAAGAGAATTAAACTGCTAACATTGTTTAAATCAAAAGTCAATATTATTGATTTCATTATGTGCATCAAAAGCCAAAACTATTGTTCACATTATGTGCATCAAAAGCAAAAAATATGTGCATAAAAAAATGTTGCTGATATATCATACAGCAGGAGCAGAACCCTTAAGCTCATTGTGGATATACGCCCAACGTTTACGAAGATCCACAAAGTCCTCAAGGGGGAATGGGGTTTCGTCGTTAAACATCTACATAAGAGCAAAAAATTAAAGATCGTGCATGATAATAATTCAATAGTCAACTTATATATTAATATATGTAAACATTTTATGGCATATATTACCGTATCCCATGAATCAACAGTGCCAACAAGGACGATGTTTAACATGTGTTTCATGATAAAATACCCACACTCGTAACTCCCGCGTTGTTTCCTCGTCTACAAATTACATGAATATAAAAACATGAATACAACCACACATGCATGAATGTAAATGAAATAAACAGGTAATCGGGCCACTTACTTTAGGAGCAAGGTATGTGGGCTTTTTTCTAACATTATTCAATATATTAACTTGCTCCACAATACTGCACATTGAAAATTGAATTAAACATATTACATGATAAACTAATTACAATTAATTCCAAAGAAAATGATATTAAACAAAGATACTTACGTTAATACAAGATCTTTCATTGGTTTGTGGAGTGGATCGTGTAAGGAACACAGTAATGTCATCGTATTTGTCCTAAACGATATTACGATCAATTGCCAATGACTACTGAATGAACACGAGAATATATATATATATATATATATATATTATTAGTTGTTACTAAAACAAAACTAAATATAGAATATAGAAATAAATTACAACAATACTAACCTACATAGGAATGGTGCAATGTAACATTCTTTTCCTCCGTCATTTAGCCGGCTTTTCAAGTACTTTTCTTTGATATTTTTTTCATTATATGCCCAAGCAATAAAACTTGGGTCCAAGATTCCATAGGTACTTGATTTATTCAATTCTATACAAACACGGTGAATGTACCTAAATGGTCAAAGAAAATGAATAAATTAAGGGAGAAAATACAAAAAATTATAATGTTCTATAATGACATGTATATTCGACTATATACTTACGTGCACCAAATTTGCAAAATAGATATTTCAAGCCACTTATATCCTGCGAGAAAATCCCTCACATCTTCAGGAGTGTAATACACTAAATCCAATTTTGGGCATGTTCTAGCGGGAGAGCTTGCGCAAGGTCTGTTGTTGAAATGGAGTAGTATAAACTTGTTATTTCATTTGGACTGTGGTCCAATATCCCATTGCGGTTATCTACAGGTGGGGGAGGGGCTGTACAATTACTCCTTTTTGTAGAAACGTGATTTACGACACTTCTACTTGGAGTTTGATCATCCCCAACACAACGACGATCTTCATTAGTTCGTTGTTCGAGGCTTTCACTTAATCTCTACATCATAGCATTCAATTAGAACATAACACAAAAATAAGCAGAATATATTCAGTTATAACATACAATATATATCATACAAAAATAAGCTCGATTTACGACACATAAGCGCAAAAGAGTTTACTGTAGATGCATGGGGAAAATATTTTACGTACCCTAAACGTGACGACGAAGTAAACGATGTTGGTGTTGGTGTTGTTGTTGTCTTCCTTCCTTACGACAGCGACGGTGTTGTTGTTATCTTTCTTCTCGACGGTGACGATGATGACGACGGTGTTGGTATGTGGGTAATCTTCTATTTTCTTCACGATCGTGACGATGATGACGAAAATGACAACAAATGGATACTGATGATGCAAGCTTTGATGGAATCGTGTATTGAACGTTAGGGTTTAGGGTTGAAATCGTGTAACGTTTCGTCTGGTTTCTATTTTCAATGGAAAAAAGGATACTGAAGAGACAATGAAACTAGCTAGGTTGGAGAATATTGAAAAGCTACTGCGACGGTCAAGAATTTACACCGTTATGATATATTATTTACATAATGAAATTTCATATTAAAGCGTTAGAGTTATTTTTAGAATTAAAAATTAAAAAAACATACAAAATATATCACAAAGGTGTATATAAACAACCGTAGTCATAACTTTTAATTTTTTTAATTAAAAGTAAATAAAAAAGTAAAGGCGCGCTTTAACATAAAAGGAATAATATATATGAATGCGCTGAGGTTCGAACACATGAAAGCTGAAGGTATCACTACGGTTGATTTATCAACTGTTGTTATATACAGATAATCACGGCGGTTGGTTTAACAACCGTTGTCAATAAACAAATAAAATACAACCGCGCCTTGGTTTAGATATGTCACAACAGTGTAGGGATAAGCGTTGTGAGCATGGCGTCGTTGTTTACGTGTTTTGTAGTAGTGCACCAATATGTTCGATGCTTTTTAGTTTCTTTGTTTATTCATCACTTATGAATTCATGGTTTGAGGATTGATGTTTTTAGGGGTTTGAGGTTTACACGTTTTAGGTTTAGTGTTAGTGTGGAGGGTCTAAAACTTACCATGTCATTCACACAACGCCAAGTATATGTTATGGTGAAAATATTGTTTATGAAAACTTGTTTTGTAAAACTTTACATTATAAAGATTTACACGTAACATACAAAATCAGGAAAAGAACTTAGTTATAGTAGCACATTAGCTTGGTTGTGCTTCATGTTTATAGGATGAACTCCCTATGAAATGTATCTATTGCATATACACCATTACACGTGTTGGTTCTAACTCAATATGGGTCCTTAAAGTTTGGTTCCGACTTTCCCATCCCAACAATCTTTACCCCGATGTCATCTCTTTGGAAGACAAGATCCTCAGGGTAGAACTCTATGGGTTTCACTTTTTTGATGCACTCAACCATTGTGGCTTGTTTGAAAACACAATCAATTAAGGCTATAAAATATCTATTTTCATATAGAGAGATTATATATTCGCAAATTACTTATGAGTTTTCTTTGACGTGAAGGGGATGCGTCATTCTCCAACTGATCTCTCCAACTTCAACAAGATCGATGACCTTAGTATCATATGTAATCTTGAAAAGTGTATCCCTGATGTTTGAATGAGTCATTGTCCTCTAAGCCTATAGAATGTGTGTGAGCTCTTCTTCCCTATTTTCTTTAGATCCCTTTAGTATTCTTCATAGGCCCCTCAATAAGACTCTTTTGGCAGCCTCTACTTGACTATTAGTTTGAGGATGTTTCACTGATGTAATGTGATGTTTGACTCCTAGGTCCTGAATGAGCTTCTTCAAAAAAAAAAATCTATAAACTAGCTTCTGTTGTCTATGATAAGAGATTGCAATATCCCATATATGGCAAGCATTCTTCTTGAAGAGTTTCTAAATATCGATGATCTTTGCTAAGGCCCTAGTGTATATCTATTTAGTTAAATAATTCACCACCACTATGAGGAACTTTAATTACCCTTATTCAATGCACGAGGCTAAAGTATATCCATCTAATATGATCAAATAAGGTTACAATAGAATATCAAAATAATACAAAAATAGTTCTAACAATCATCCAAAATAAAAAATTACAAAAGCTTACAATTTGAGAATGATAAAACATAAAATCTCAAAAAAAACATGGTATAATGTGAACGCAATATCTCTATGCTCATACCTTGTTTTGACGATTCGAGCGATGAAAGTTCATAAATATGCCTCACAAAACTTATGTCCTAAAAGTTAACAAACTTTGAATCGCTATTTTTCTAGAACTAGTTTGAGAAAAGCTGGAATGGATGATCTCACTTATTTTTTCACAAGTGGGTAATTTTCTCCTTTCTTTTTTTTTTCTATGCTCTAGCCTTAGAATGAACATATCCACTTAATATATGTGAGACAGTAATATACTAACATATTTGACCTTTTCCCCACATAATAAGGAAGCCTAATATCCAATATATATCCCTCAAAACTATGTGGAGGTAATTGCCAAACCGATGATATAACAACAAGTTTTAAAGTTGTCACTTAGTAGCGCTTTAGTCATCATATTAGAACCATTATCGTTAGTACGAACTTTAATAAAATCCAATTATTTAGCATCTAAAACATTATGTATTCAATGATACCTCACATCAATGTGTTTGGAACAACTATGAAAAGTCGGATTCATACCAAGACAAATAACATTTTGTCTATCAACAAATAAAACATACTTGTCTTCAAAAAAATCAACCTCCTACGAGACTTTATTCAAACATATCAACTCATTAACTCTGGCTCTATAGTAGACAAAGCTACACATTTTTGCAACCTACATTGCCAAACCATAACTTCACTTGCAAATTTAATCATGTAGCCTAAAGTAGACTTTATGGAATTAATGTCTCCAGCCTTATCTGATTCGAAGTACCCCATTAAAATAAGTTAGTCACCTCCAAAACAAAGTCTTGTACAAGTATTACCACAAACATACCTTAAAATCCATTTTACAAAATTCCAAGGCTCTTTACCTATATTTGAAAAAAAATCTATTAACTGTACCAACAACACGTACAATACTAGTTCTTGTAGAAACCATTGCATACATCAAACTACCCACATCAGACGCATAAGAAACACACTCCATATCTATTTTCTCATCTTCATTGAAAGGACTTTGTTCAGAATTCAATTTAAAATAAGTATCAAAAGAAGAGCTTACCACCTTAGAGTTTTCAATATAGAATCTCTACAAAAGTCTTTGAATATAGTTTTCTTGGGACATATAAAGCTTTTTGTCCCTTCATGGCAAAAGACTCGCCCATCTACTTCTATAACTTGTCAATTTGTAAAATATAATTACCAAAAATATGTATGTCATCAACATATAATAATAGGATAATAAAAAAAAAAATTAGAAAATTTTTGTAACAAATATACAATGATCAAAAGTATTCTCTATGTATCCATGGTTAGATATAACAGACTCAAACTTCTTGTACAACTTTCTTGGAGCTTACTTCAAACCATATAAACTTTATCTAAGTCTACACACATAGTATTCTTTTCATTTATAAAGAAAATCATTAGGTTGTTTCATATAAATTCCCTCCTCCAAATTATTGTGAAGGAAGACTGTTTTCACATCCATTTGCTCTACCTATAAGTCAAGAGAAGTTGCCAAACTCAAAAAGGTTTTAATTGATGACATTTTTACAACTGGTGAAAAAATCTCATTAAAATCAACACCCTTTCGTTGAAAAATAATACCATTCACCACCAATCTGGCTTTATAACTTAGAGATTTAGAGTCACTTTCATGTTTTACTCTATAGATCCATCTATTTTCCAAATCTCATTTTTCTTTTGTAAACTTCACCAAATTATAAGTGTGATTATAATTTAAAGATTTCATATCATATTGCATTGCATTCAACCACTTTTTATTTATTCACTTTCCATGTCCTGTAAAAAATAATCAGGATCCCCGTCTTCAATCAAAGTCACATAGTGATTAGAATCATACCTTATAGAAGGTTTTCTCAACCTATTGGACTTTCTATGTTGATATTGGGATGATTCAAAAGTGTTTCCATGATTTTCTTCCTCTGACATCTCATATTCCTAATCATCATCACATGTTGGAATGTTTGACTCATCTCCAGAATATTTATCACCAACATAATCACATGGCTCAACAATCTGAACATTTCCATCAATAATATATGTTGGACAAGTGACTTCAAGCACAAGAGGGGGAATTGGGGGGGGGGGGGGATTGTGGTATTTAAAATTTATGATTACTTATAATTTTTTTGTGATTAAACTTAAAATTGTGTTAGTAGTTTCTTAAAAGTAAATAGTAGCAAAAATTAAAATGATAAATAGAGGAAATTAAAAGGATAGGGTTATAGATATTGCACTAGATATTTATACAGTTTTGGTCGAACGTTGGCCTAGTTCTGTCCCCAAGATGTCTTCTTGTGTGTTTGACTATAAACTTTGAGGTCTTGAAGGATATGCCCACAAACCTTTATACAATCTGATCTTGAGATTATTACACGATTATCCCAACCAAAGATAGATTTTACCACATGCTAAGCTAGCGAACCTTCTTAGAGATTTTCAAGTTAATCTCAATAACCAAACCAGAACTTTTTTCGGCAAAGCTCAATAAACCAAAACAAAGATTTTATGAATGATTTATCTCACAAACCCAACTAAATCTCCTCAAGAGTATCAAACTCCCATGAATTAAACAAATAACACAACCACTTAAAAAAAAACTCTTCCTCACAAGCAAAGTTTCACTCACTAGCACTAAGGCAATTTTAAGTGAAAGAGATATTTTCTAGAGAGAGAGATAGGGGGAGAGAGAGAAATTAGAGAGATAAATTCAAATAAAAATGTAATTTGTTCGGAAGTGATATGAAATGAAGAGGAGGCGAGTCTCCTTTATATAGGAGTTGGAAAAAATCAGAAAAGGCAATAATCCATGGGTATAATTGGTGAGCCAATCGATTGGCCTCAAATTGATTGGCCAAGTTATTTTTGGTTGATTACCACACCCAAAAAGGAAATATTGGGTATAGAGTCATTGCAAGTCATTAAGGCGTCGTCCTAATTATTTAGTTAATCGTTTAGGATTTATCAATTCAATTGGATTAATTCTCCAATCAACTGGAAGCTTCAAACAAAAAAATCTCCAAATTGATTGGCTACGTCTCCAATTGATTGGTTATTTTTAAAAATTCTTTTTAAACTATTGTGGATAGTGTTTTAATCACTTGCCTTGCTTTTGAAAACATTTTTATGATGTAAAGCGGTTTGAAAATTTCTTTTGTGTGTGTGTGTGTGTTACCTTATAACTTTAAAGCTACTTCCTTACTTTTACAAAACTCGGGTCACTCAGACAAACATACAGACATACACGATCTAGAGAGCTTTCACACTTTATTTGAGGCTTCAAGATTATTTGATGGATTCTTATGCTCATATAAGCAGTTTAATCTTGAGTCTTTTTCTTCTAATGAGGTATGTGATGTTTCTCTAGTTAGGTCACCATCACCAAAGAGTTGAAAGTTATTGCCACTGACTTCATCATAATTGCTGACATTGTTGTCATCAAAACATCAGAGACGATGTTTTTTGGGATTATTAACTTTATACCTACAAGTATATCGATCCACATTCTCCACCTTTTTGATGATGACAACACATATCTCAAGGGAGGTGGTAAAACAAAATAGACAAATATATTTGGAGTGATTAAACTCCCTCTTAATTAAATAGACAAATATATTTGTATACTCTACTCCCCCTAAAAGTATACTTCACCCCCTTGTCAATATCAAAAGGTGGAAAATAATTAGAGCACACTGATCCTATGTAAAAAGAATAAGTTAGCTTATATAGATGGACAAGAGCATTCCAGAGTAAGCCATAATAAATAGGATCTAAGATCTTATTTCTCCCCACAGAAGGCAATATTCATCTTTGAAATCAACCTATAGGAAATCTTTGGAGAACTTCTTCCCCTTTATTCTTTCTCGAACAGAAATCAGAAGTCTTTAGAGCTTTCTAAACCAAAAGGAAACTTTGGAGTTTACTTCTTTCTTGCTCAGATTTCTCCAAGAGAAAACTATTTTCCCTTGGGTGTCTTTTGAACAACCTCTTTTTAGTCTCCTTGGGCCTTAGACTAGTATTGGGATCTAGGGTTTTGACACCACTTTTCTCCACAAACTCTCAAAATCTCAAGATAACTTGAGAAAACTCCCCCTTTCGAGGGAATGGCAAACCACCATTAATTTTCCTTCTCTTCTAAGAGGTTCCATGATCAACGACAACTCCTTGATCACATCCGTTGAATAACATCATCAATGTCGTGATCAAATCCATCAGGAACACATCTTCTTCTTATACACCTAAGATTGTGCAAAAGATTCTCTCATCTTTTGATTTTCGGCAGAATTGATAAGCCAGTCGATTGGTATAATGCTCCAATCAATTGGCCAAGTCATTTTTAATCGATTACCATGCTAACAAAGAAGATATTGAATATAGAGGCATTTCAAGTTATTAAGGTATTTTCCTAATCATTTAGTTAATCGTTTAGGCTGTATACAATCAATTGGCTCAATGCTCTAATCGGTTGGCAACTTAAAAAAAAGTTTTCCAAATTGATTGGCCAAGTCTCCAATCGATTTGTTAGTTTTAAAAATCCTTTAAACTATTGCGGACACCTTCTTAATCACTTGCCTTGGTTTTGAAAACATTTTAAAGATGTAAAGTGATTTGGATTTTTTTTTAAATTTGTGTATGAGTTGCCTTAGTAATTCAAAGATACTTCCTTACTTTTATAAAACCCAGGTCACTCTGACAAACAGACATACACGACCTGCCGAGCTTTCACACTTTATCTAAAGCTTCAAGATTATTTGTTGGATTCTTCTAATCATATAAGCACTTTAATCTTGAGTCTCTTTCTATTGATGAGGTATGTGATGTTTCTTTGGTTAGGTCACCACCATCAAAGAGTTGAAAGTTATTTCCACCAGCTTCATCAGAACTCTTAACATTGTCATCATCATAATATCATAGAGGATCTTTTGCGGGATCAACTTTATACCTGCAAGCACATAGATCCACAATATATGTATTAGCCTTTTGATTCATCTCCTTATCAATATCTTCATAGTTTAGTCTTCCATAAACACTTCATCACCACTCTTGATAAGCCTTTTATCTATAGGATCATATAATATGTAACCAAATTCATCTAGGACATGACCAATGAAGATATACTTCTTTGAATTTGCTTCAAACTAGGATCTTTAATCCTTTAAAATATGCAAAAAAGCCTTACAACCAATTCTTGTCTCGAACCTCACCATTCAAAGTCACAATTAGAGTAAGATTAAGAACATGCACCGCCTTGTACAATGCTATACCCCAATAATGTTTAAGAAACTCGAATTTAGAGAGAATATACCTCACTTTCTCAAATATTGTTCGATTTATCCTCTCTGCTAAACCATTCATTTGAGGAGTTTTAGGAGGAATTTTTTCATGTGAAATTATATGATGCTTGCAATAGACACAAAAGGATCTATAATACTCACCACCGTTGATAGCACGAACACGTTTCAACTTCTTGTATGTTTGCCTCTCAACCGAAGCATGTAAATCTTTGAACTTTTCCAACACTTGGTCTTTCTCAACAAAGCATAAACTCATAATTTTCTAGAACAATCATAAATAAAAATAACAAAATATTGTGCATCACTAAAACTTTTTACATTTAAAATGCCACAATAATAATAATGCACCAACTAAAGTAACTCTGAATTCCATGAGGGTGAATGTATCTTGAAGGATACTATGGTCAACATACCAACTATATAGTGAGAATATTTCTCCAAATATGTCTTGTTCAATTATGGAAGCACACCCTTTCGATTTAAATAATTAAATCCTTTCTCATTTATATGTCTAAGCCTTCGGTGCTACAAAGACATTCTGTTTAGCAACCAAAGCTTCAGTCCAACATAATTTATAAAATTTCTCCCCTCTAGACACAACAAAGTTAACTTTGCTAGGTTTCAACTTTCCAGAAGCAAAGTGATTATCAAAACACAAATTATCAAGTATATGCACAAATATCAAAGTAAAGCGAACACCTAGATCATGCTTGACTCCTTTCAGCAACAACTACATTCCCATGTTAGTTTGTAAACAAACATCACCAACACCAATTACCTCAACTTCACCATCATTACCCATCTTTAATTCTCCAAATTCACCTAAAGTATAAATGCTGAAGAAATTCTTCCTCGGTTTAACTTGTAGTGTAACACCATTATCTATTATCCACATGCTTTCATCAAATACAAGATTAACTAATTCACGATCATGAAGAATAACAAGATCATCACTTATATCATTACTAACATGGTCATCATCACTATCATCATTACAACCTCTTTATTTTACTTACTCTTCTTGTCTTTATTCTCCTTTTTTTATAAAAAAATTATGTATGTGCAGTGTTCTATAACAATAATAACACTTTACATTCTTGTATAAATCCTTATACTTTCTCATGATATTATACATACCACCTTTCATTTGCTTTTTCTGACATCTCTCTTATTTTCAACAACAAGTATTTTAGATTAAGATGAAGAACCATGTACCTTCCTTCTCATATCCTCATTAAGAGCATCACCCTTAGTTGTTTCCATAGAAACAAGACCTTCATGAGCTTAATTCGTTATAGAATTCCGAAATGTCTCCCAAGACTCTAGTAAAGATAACTAGAAATAGTCTTAGTAGTTCATCATCAAACTTAGTACTCATTCCTAACATATGATCAAGGAGCCCTTTAAAATCACTTAAGTGATTTGAAATAGAAGTCTCATCCTTATACTTCTAACATATGAAACTATTCAACAAGAATAATTTATTATTATCTAATACAGTAACATACAAGGACTTTATCTTTTCCCACAAAGTTTTCGCATTTTTATCATTAGCAATATGATTATGAACATCATCTTTCACATATTTCCGAATGAAACAACACACTTGTAAATGTTCATATTCTCATTCTTCATTAGATTTAGAATTCTACTTTTTAGAACAAAAATTATGAAGATGCATTTTCTTCATAAATAACAAATCCTTCATCTTGCTCTTCCACAAATGGTAATTAGTAACGTTCAAGCTCTTCATCTTTATATTCATAACTAAGAGCTTTGATAACTAATTAGTAACGTTTAAGCAAGTCAAAACAACTCATAACTAAGAGCTTTGATACCACTATGATGAGAATTAAAACAAAAACACAGTAACAAACAACACACAACGAATATAAATTCTCAACTTGCAAGAATCTTTGAGGATCAACAATAAATATATAGTAGCAAATATAACAATTGGAAGCGAATAATGAACACCAAATATTTAAAGTGGAAACCCTCTCATATCAAGGGTAAAAACCAAGGGTTGTCCATACCAACGAAATAGTTTCACTATGATCAAATGATGTTACAAGAAATTATAAAAAAAATACAAAAAAAAATTACATAAATAGTGCCAAGAATCAACCAAAACAATAAATCATTTAAGCTTACAATTTGAGAATGAGAAGACAAAAAAATCCCAAAATATCCTAGTGTAGTGCGAACACAATATCTATCTGTTCAGGTTTTTTTTTCTTTTGAAAATCTGAACGATAAAAATGTAACATTATGTCTCACGAACCATTTATCCAAAATTAGTTCAATTCAACTATTAAAGAATTCAAAAACGATTATTTTTAGAACTTTTCATTACCACCTATATTTCACCATTTTAAAAATATCTATATTTATTTTTAGATTAATCTTATAAAACATCACTATATAGACCAATGTTTTAAAAATCGGACCGGTCATCAAACCGGTGAGGGTACTGGGTCACTGGTTTATCGGTCGAACCACTGGGTTATTGGTCGAACCGCATGACCAAACGGAATTAAACCGAATTAAACTGGATAACTCGGTTGAATAAACCTGTCATTATAATAGGTATAAAACCGGTAAAACCGGTCGAACCGGATGATTCAGTATCTAAAAAATATAACTAGAACTTAAATTTTTTGAAAATATCATATCATAAATTCACAGGTTCATAATTTAAATTCAAATTTTAAACAGAGTCTAATTGTAAATTTTAAACAGAGCCTAAATTAAATAGAGTCTAATTTAAATTCATAGTTTTAATTTTAATAGAAAATCAATTTTAAAGTTAATAATTAAAACAATACAAATATTAACATTATTCTAAATAATAAATTTTCCAAGTCTATATATATATATATATATATATATATATATATATATATATAATGAAAATCAGTTAAGTCTAAAATTATATTATATTTAGTTTCTTAATCTGTGTTCTTAAATTTTTATGCAAATATGTGTATGATGGTTTTTCAATCAATATAAATACAAAATAGTAAAAATAGTTTTGTGGATATTACGAAATTTAATTTGTGTATCACTTGAACCAAATGAGTGATCACTGTTATTTTTGGGGAAAAGTTCCTATGTATTTGAGTAAAAAAAATTTAAAAGAAAAATTAAAAAATAAGCAGTTGAACCACCGGTTTGCGAAAACCGCCGGTTTTCCCGATTTTCTCGGTTCGCACCGGTTCACACCGATTCCCACCGGTTCAAAGACATGGACGATCGAACAAGCGAACTCAGCCGGTTACCTGGTCAGTTCCCGGTCCAACCGATCCGACCGGCCGGTCCGGTCCAGTTTTTAAAACACTGATATAGACAGAAACATCAAGTATAGATTATAAACAAGAAGAGCATGATATGGACACATGGTATTATTTATAGTCCACGAGCTTCTAGATCATAGTTTTCCTCACCTCACACACACCATTAATTGCCTATGCCGGCCTTAAATAAATACCGACTTTTATACCATTCAAAATTCAAAAGTGAACCACCTATAGTCCTTAGTTACGACTTCACATAGAAAACGTCATATACAAATTAAATTCAATTAAATTAAAATTAAATTCAATACTTCGTATCAAAGTCCAAAAATCACATGTGTCATTCCTATATTCAATAACTGTTCTTTTCAAACATCAACAATCAATCGTGCCAAAGGGTCGTTACATTTATAATAATTACGATCTTAATCATATTAATTAATGGATTAGTTGAAATTTCTGACCTCACATTTTTTTACTTATTCAACCAATAATCTAAATCCATTTTTTACTCTCTCTCTCTCTCTCTCTCTCAAAATGAGTACCTCTTTCTTTGAATTCAAGAAACAAGCTTCTTTCTTCCTCAAAGAGAAAATCAAAACCGCTAGATTAGCTCTAACAGATGTCACCCCTGCACAACTAATGGTAGAAGAGGCAACTAATGGAAATCCATGGGCTCCAACTACCGTAACGCTAAGATCAATTTCAAAAGCTGCTTTTGATCTTGATGATTATTCCAGGATTATAGAGATTCTACACACAAGGTAGTTCAATCTTTTTTTTTTTTTTTTTTTGAGTTTCAGATCGTGATTATGAAGATGATGTGTGGAAATATTGTGTGATTCTGAAACAGATTGGTTAAATTTGAAAAGAAGAATTGGAGAGTTTCTTACAATTCTTTGATTGTGCTTGAGCACTTGTTGACACATGGACCAGAAAGTGTAGCGGAGGAGTTTCAGAGTGATATAGATGTTATTAACCAGCTGAATTGTTTTCAATTTATTGACGAAAACGGGTACGTTCTTTGGTGTAGATATCTGTTTGTGTTGTCGTGTCTGGTGTCTGTGTATGCGTGTCCTGATACAAGATCATGAAATGCTTTGAGAATTTGCAGGTTCAATTGGGGCTTAACAGTGAGAAAGAAATCAGAGAGAGTAATGAAACTGTTGGAAGAAGGAACACTTCTCAAGGAAGAAAGAAACCATGCTAGAAAACTATCAAGAGGTATACAAGGATTCGGAAGTTTCAATCAAAAATCAACTCCAGCACAATCCGTTCTACGTGAGAAATCATTGCCAACAACACTTGGTAGAAGTAACTCAGACTCAAACAACCAAGATCAGGAAAATAAGTCCGCTTTCGCATCTTCGAATGGTGTGAAGAAAACCATGATATACCAAGATGATGATGATGTTGGCAACAATCAACTGCTTCAGAAATCTGAATCAAGTTCTAAGGAAAACATGGAATGGAACATGAATGGAGAGTCACAATCACTTTTGGACGTGGGAGAGGATGATTATTCTAGGATTGGGAGGTTCAAAATAGAAGATGATCATCCATTTAATTCAACAAAGGAAATGCATAGCACTGCTTCATTGCTTTCTGCTAGAGATGGAATACTACAAGGGTGTTGATTTTTGAAGTAATTTAGATTTGAGTTAAGCCAACAAGTTACTTTCAAGTATTGTACATGTAATCATGTATGTGGTTTATTACTGTTTTTGGTAGAACCTTCCTTCAATGGTTTATAGTGTATTATTTTTGCTGAACTATAAAGATAGATATTGGCATGTAATGTAAACCGCTATGTTTACAGTTAATTCTGGGTAAGAACTGTCTTACACGTTTCATCAAGTTCTAGACAATAGATTGAAATATTTTGTGAACATGTTAGGATTCTCCCTTTTAGTTGGGCAATTCTTGCCCAACATGGCCAATGGTATCAAGAGGAAAGAAGAACCAATTGAAGGCCATTTGAAGACTTGCTAGCAGGGGGTGGAAGTAGGATAGGGTCCTAGGCTAACGGTATTTAAATCTTGTTTAACTCTGGTTATTAAAAATATTATAGAAAACTCTAATTAATTAAATTGATAAAATGGACTACTACCTCAATAGGGTCGGAAGCAAAATATATTTCTTTCAACAATGTATAAGACAGAAAACATATAACAACGAATAATAATCATTTTGTTTCGTTAAATAGGTGTTGCATTATCCTTATCATATTGGGGGCTGTTAATGCCATCCTAAGTGGTAATGAACGAGTATTTGGAAACACGTTTCTTTTAATTCCGAAAATATATTTTTAATTGTATTTATTTCACACCAAAACACGTTTTAAGTGAGATATATCTTTATTTTTTAATAAATTTGTCTAAAAGTGTATCTTTGAACATACCCTTACAATGATTTTGTTAATTTAACAAATCAGTGACAAATATAAAAATGCAGTTCTGAATTTGTTAAATGGGAACGTAAATAAAACATCATTTTCCATGTATTTCACAACTCAGCGGATATTTCGGGAGTGTATTTCTGCAATTGTCAAGTAGGAAATTTAATAAAACATCACCGTGCATGTTTGCTTCATTCATGATCATAGCACATTTTTTTTCTTCAAACCCTACTAAAACCTCCGTCCACACTCGATCAACTTTTCTACATCAAAATAATATGTCTCTGTTTTTTCACATCAAAAAGAGTAAAAAAAAGGTGGAATACAAGGTAATGTACATGTATTTTCTTCCTCATTGCTTTCTATAATCTGATTTTTTGTCTAATGAAAGGAATGTTGCGCTCAAAAATGTATTTTCGAATTATTGTTGAATGTCATACAAAACTGTACTCTCGGATTACTTCAATGTTACATTTGGTCAATTTTTAATTTTTTCCTATTATGATTGATCTTAGATATGACACACCTTGATGTTATCCCCAAAGCTATTGTGTCTATGGATGTCAAAACGGTTGATGTCAAGGTAGATGTTGGCATACAATTTACAAATGAGCACGAGTTTGTTGTTCCTGAACATGTGCTCCAATGGATCCGTATAGAGGGTGCCAATTGGAGTTTGGTGTTGTAATCGGAAGGTCAGATAATGGTTCTGATAGAAGAGAGGCATTTGTGGCACTGAGATATGAAAAGTACACAAATCCTATCTGAAAGTTGAAATGGGATGAATCTGGCTCGAGGAAATGTGTCATTTAAGTTGCGCGAATACCTTATGGTAAATAGTACATGGATATTTAATATGATTTGTGGTATACATAATCATTACACGTGTCGCTACTTATCCGATCATCCCATTGCATGTCGTGTTAAACTTGAAGAGAAGAAATTTGTTTCTGACATGTCATTGAACATGGTGCAGCCATAAAACATACTACAAACTTTTAAACGGAAAAGACCTCAAAGTGTTTCAAATATCGAGCAAGTATACATTGTTCATTCCCGAAACAACAAGGCAATAAGAGATCCAAGAACTGAAATGCAACAATTATTGAAGCTTTTGGATGATAACCATTATGTATCTATCTACAAAGTGTGCGATGATGGAGAAACCGTTTGAGATATATTTTGCACCCATCCCGATTCTATAAAGTTTTTTTAACACATTTCTCAGTGTTCTCATTATTGATTCAACATATAAGACCAACAAGTACATGTTTCCACTTCTCGAAATTATTGGTGTTACTTCTACAAAGATGACTTTTTCATTCGGGTTTTTTTTGGAAAGTGAAAAAGAGGACAATGTTACTTAGGCTTTAGAAGTGTGTTAGGCTTTGTTGAAGGACAAATAAAATATGCCAAATGTCGTTGTCACTGATCACGATACCACACTGATAAATTCAATTATAAAGGTGTTTCCTACATCATATTCATTACTTGGTAGGTATCACATAACAAAAAAATTGAAGATTGACTTAAGCCTGCGGCATGGACCAAACAAATCAATGGTAAATATGGGGAAATGGTCAAAATTAAAGTGATATTGGAAAGCATTATGGATGCTTGAAAGGTTATGATAAATTTTCTATGGAAGAGTTATATATCGAATCTGTAATACATTTCAGGAGGTTATGTGATAAATATTCAGATTTCTTGAAATACGTTGAAAGTGTAAATATAAAGTGCAGCCTAAGGGAAAGAATATGGGGATGAATTAGGTTTTAAGAATTTTTTGGCTATTTTAGAGATGTTATGGATCATTTTATTTTTCCGAAAATTTATGATGAATGAATGAACAATAAAGCAGGAAAAAATAAAGTGCAGTAAGGAAATTGACACAAGGTATACCTTGGTTCCTCATTTTAAACAAGAGTACTCTAGTCTCTTCACACTCCGTGAGAGATTTCACTATGTTAGATCTTTGTACAAGTCTTACACCAAGACCTCTCTTACAATCTTCTAACATAAACACCAACCTATGGTAGACTTTGAATAAAACCAATTCAAAGGACCTTTTCCAACAATAAAAAAGTACAACCTTTTTCATTACAGACCTTTTTCAAACCATCTCATTCAACACATTTACAAAAAATGATACACATTAAAGAGATGTCAGTTTTTATGCATAAATAAATTAAAAGTATTGTAGATGTTAGAGGTTATGGTAACTGCGCTTATCACGCTGGTTCAGCTTTGCTCACTAAAGGAGAAAAGAATCATACACTTGTATGCCAATAACTTATCAAAGAGTTGAAGATGTATAAGGAATCATACACAATGCTATACGGGAAAAAGAACATTTCGATGCAATTCATGAATCTCTTATTCCTTCTGTTAGCTGTCCGAAGCTGGAGGGAAAATGGATGTGTTCCCCTAAAATTGATCATCTTATAACAAGTTCATATAATAGGGTGTGTATTGATCTTACAAGATACATCTTCTCTGGAACTTTTTCCACTTTGGAGTGGTCCACCTTAAAATTTAACCGGACGCATTATGTGTATTAGATGGCTTTCACAATCACTACATTATATTCAAGTTTATTTGAAACTGCGATACCCTATTACCACAAACATTACTAAAGTGGACAACTCATTCCACAAAGGAAGATGAATCTTTGTTGGATAAATTTTTGAAAATGATGGAAGAATTCACCAAGTTGTGCGAGATTGAAACATAATCAAATAAGCAAAAGTCAAAGGTGGAACCACCCATAAATATAGATTAATGTGGTGACACGTGTTTTGATGCATTTTAGTTTTTATCTAACAATGTATTTAGGTCGTGACATGTGACATGTGTATTGTATGTAAGGTTGAATTGATATTAACAACGTAAACTAGATATATTTTGATACATTTTAATGTCTATTTCAGTTTTCTAAAATATGCTAACTTTGTGTGTTTCATAACAGGCTCTGTTAGGATACTGGTTTTGTATGAAGAGTTATGGGTGAATTCAGAAATGTACTTTCAGATGCACCATATTTTCTAAAAAAAATAATACTAACATGGATTAATTCGGAACTACGTTTTTGTATATACGCTAATTTTATGAATGAAATAGGGTGTATCTAAAAGTATATGTCGGGAATATCCTCTGAGACATTATTGGGTTTCTAAGGTCCACATTGATCTAAAATTTGTATAAATATGGGTTCTCTTCATCTTGTTATCACAAACACATACACATAATGTCTAAATATTCATATCTCACTTTTGTCTACTTCAACGACAAGATGACCCTTCTTGAATTTAGGTTCACCGAGATCACTCGTCTTATCGATCTAAAATCCACACTAGAGAATATATTGTGTTACCCAAAAGGGAAGACACATTTCAACAAGTTTGAGATGAAGATGAATGAAGATTTAATTGTTATGTGGAGTATATTTCATTGTTACGAAACAAAAGGTCTAAAGATGTTGAAACATCTCCAACCATCACTTGTTAATGAAACGTCGTTCTATATTTACGTTAACAATTCTCTATGTAATGTTAAATTTTCAATGTATGTCATAATAATGATAGATGTGAATTTATGTTAGTTTTTTGCGTCTGTTTTTAGTTTGTCAAATACAACAGTTTTTGAAAATACAATTCTAAATTTCTTTTGATATTTTCGTACGCCCGAAAATATATTTTTGTATTTAAGAAACATTGAGTTTTATACAAGGATGTGTGAACACCATTAAAAATGAAAAAGTAATGTCCTTTAAATTTACCAAAATCACTTATACATACCCAAATGTCTGTTATGTCATTAATTTAAATCAGTGGTTAGTTAAAAATATATTTTAAGAATAAGTTAACTAACAAAAAATATATATATTTTAAGAGAAAAAAATATTTAAAAAATACATCTAAGTTCGTAATACAATTGTAGGCTATTATAACAACAACTCACCTATTTAAATGCCATTTGAAAATAAAAAATAACTAATAAAAACTAGTTTGAACTTTTTATAAAAACACGGGCGCACAAACTATATCTTAAAATAAAATTGTACTATTTCAAAAATTTATTTGTTTAATTCCGTTAAATCAGTTCAGATGATAGTTATGCAAGATTATTAAAAATAGGAGCGTGAATTTGAATCCACAACATCTTATTTATTTATTTATTTTAGTAAATACATCTTATTTATTCATCTGTAAAATATAAATTTTAGCCACTAAACTATTTAATTAAAAAAATTATTTGCTAAACATTTAAATATCTAAAGTTGAAAATATTTTAATTAGTTTGAAGGTTCCTTTAGAAGGATGGGTCAAGTTGAACACGAACGAGTCTTGTAGCGATAATAAGAGTGTGTTTTTGTGGTATCATTCGAGGCTGTGATAAGGAATGGTTAGGTGGTTTGGCTATAGGTGTGGGAAGACGCCCTGCGTATATGATTGAGTTTTAGAGAATGTTTGGAGGTTTTCAATATGCGAAGAGATTGGGCTTTGAGTAGTGGAGGTGAACGTGAATGTTGAAAATAGTTTAATTTTTATTTTAATTATTTATAAAATAATATAACGGATGACGATGATTAATTGATCATATAAAATTTTTTATACTAACAATTATATAATAATTAATCTCTAATTATAAAGATAATTCAGACCGATATCAAAATGTATAGAATGATGAATAGAATTAAAAGAGATTAGTTGTGCCTAATAAACATGACACCATGTTTGTAGTTCTTATATATTATAAATAAAATTATTTAAAAAAATATATTTTTATTTTATTAAATCAACTCAGTTGATAATTATTTAGTAAAAATTAATTTTTTTTCAATAGACAACTAATTACTAATGGTAGAAATATGAAGTTGAATTTAAAATTTCTCACTTATTTATTTTTAAAAATAAAATTCTAATTATTAAATTATTTAAAAAAACATATATTTAAAAATTTATTGATTTATTTTCTAATTCTAAACTGAACCACCTACGTTTTAACAACTTCAAAATCTAAAAAAACTAGGGGAAAAAATCAAAATTGAAAAGGTATTTAAGAAAACGTCATATGCAAATTAAATTAAATTGTTTATAGCAAAGTCCAAGCAGCACATATGTCATTCCTACTTTCAATTAACTGTTTTGTTCAAACATTGACTATTAATCGTGCCAAAGCGCGTTACATTTGGTAATTAGTCCATAGATCTTAGTCAAATTAATGGATTAGTTGAAATTTCTGACCTCACCTTAACCAAACCTAAATCCATTCTTTCTATTCTCCTTTCTCTCTCTAGAGAGAACAAAAATAACACGACTAAAATGGATATCACTTTCCATGAATTCTAAAAACAAGCATCTTTCTTTTTCAAAGAGAAAGTCAATGCTGCTAGATTGGCTTAAATATTATATGATTGTGATGTTTTTAATCTTTGATTACACTTGAAATGATTTCATATTTTGAATTGAAATCTCTTGAAAAATTAAAAATAACAAAAATGTAGATCTTTTAAATTTAATTATTTTTTAAGATATTAAACTCTACAAAATATAAATGGGAAATTCATTCACAAAATTTAAAATGTTTTAATAAAATAATTAGTAACAAAACTAATGAATAAAATTTATATTAAGAGATCAAAATTTGAAGTCTAAAAATTTTTGAAGTTTAAAGAGGCAGCTGGAGGAGCTGAAGGTGTGAAAAAACACAATGGAGAGAAGGAGGTTAACTTGTAATGATCAATTACAAATATTTCTTTGTTTTAAATGAATCTCAAGACAATTACAAATGTTTAAGATAAGAGAAGATAAATTCAACATACACAATTTATTCTTTTTTTTTTCAATAAGCAATGGAATTAACACAAAGAGCACAAGGGATACTCAACCCTTACACGAAACAACCGCGGAAAATTACTTCCGTTTGATACAACAAATCGGCGAAGTGAATCACTCATAAAAAGAGCAAGAATGATCCAAGAGGCCAATAGCATAAAGCCACCTCCAAGATAAAAACTGAATGGAGTTAACAACTTCTAATAATCTAAAAGGCTCAACTCTAAAAATGAAATTATTTCTACTCCTCCATCTACACCAAACAACAAAAGCCCAAATGATAACACCTATGTCGTTACCTTCCGCCATCTTCAATCTACTGTAAAAACTAGCAAAAAAAATTGCATTGTTCGAGCTTGCTTCAAACACTAAACCAGTCCAACTCTCCAAACTTCTCCAAACACGAATTGCAAACCTGCACTCTAAAAATAGATGAATAGAAGATTCGATAACCTCTTCACATCTTGCGCACACCAGACTAGATCCCCCGAGATAAATAACTCTCTTGATCAATTGAGGTTCAGTTGCCAATCTGTCGAAGAATAGTCTCCACAAGAACACCTGCAAGTTAGAAGGTATATTCGCCATCCACATGATCTTCAACGCCTTAGCAATGACGAAATCCACGATATCAACTGAAACGACCTTAAGCAGCAGCAAGTAGCCAGAACTAACAGAGTATAACAGATCCTCCTCCATGTTCCATAAAACTTATCCTTTCTAATAGGCACTAGAATCACTTGTGACAATAACTGGAAAAGCTTAACACAATCAACATGAAACTCAGAACCAATTATAGAAACAGGAAAAAAAAGAGTCACACCACCAAGAAAACGACTTGTGCTTGCAAATATCTTCCACTGATCCTTTCTTATGCAAGCTGTAAGTGAAACACAACGGAAAAGAGTCCTTGAGAGGACGATTTCCCAGCACAAAGGAGAACCAAAATGGAAAAGACCTTCCATTTCCCAGTGTCCCTGCCACTGCATTCGAAAATAGATCCTCATTTAGATCTTTAACGAACCCAGCTGCCAGCAAGTCGCGCCACCAAATAGAATCCGAATTACATCCACCAGAACCATCATTGCTAAGCACTGCCAGACCAAGATTACGAAACCGAGATGCGTACCTGTGCTTGAGAACACCTTTCGAAAGGGCTCCCTCTTCCGCTATAATTCTCCATTTCCACTTCATCAAAAGCGATAAATTGAATGAAGCTAAATCCTTCACTCCTAGACCTCCGAAATCTTTTGGAAGACAAACACTTTTCCAACTCATCCAATGAATACTCTTCTTAGCCGACACTCCTCCCCAAAGGAAATTATCTTGAATTTTAGTAATCGCTTTAATAATTTGCATCGGAGCTTTATAAAACGAGAGAGAGAAGATATGAATCGCGTTCAACACCGAGTTGATCAAGGTAACTCTCCCTCTAATAGACAAGTTTTTGTTTCTCCAAACCGTCAACTTGTTCCTTATAACATCAACCACATGGTTTCACATATTGGTTTTCCTTGGGCTGTCCCCAACCATAATCCCAAGAAATTTGAAAGGAAGAGTTTTCGCCTCACAATTCAAGAAAGTAGTTGCTGCCTCCATGAAACCGTTCTCAAGATTAATGCCATAAAGGGTACTCTTATAAAAGTTTACATTTAGACTAAAAATGAGCTCAAAATCTCTAAGCAACGTCTTGACACACCATAATTCATCCCAAGTCCCTTCTCCCACAAAAACTACATCGTTTGCAAATTGGACAATACTATGGAAGACATAATTTGACACCTAAAAACCTTTGAAAAGAGTCAATTCCTCGGCCTTCTTCATCATCACATTCAACCTTTTCATAACTATGATAAAAAGAAAGGGAGACAATGGATCTCCCTGTCTAAGCCCTTTTCGAACTAGGAAATCTCTAGTAGCACTGCCATTAACAAGAATCGACATAGAGCCGTTGAACACGAGAGTCTCCATCCAATTCTGCCACAGTTTATCGAAGTTCATCTTGCGCAAAATGTATCTTAAATAATTCCAGCTCACACAGTCGTAAGCACATTCAAAATCTGCCTTCAAAAATAAAACAATCTTTCTTAGATCGCTTCACAAGATCCAAGATTTCGTTAACAACCACTATTACGTCGAGCATACTTCTACCAGTCATGAAATCCATTTGTTCCTTAGAAACTAGTTTGCCTATGACTTTCTTCAACCTGTTAGCCAACAATTTCGACACGATTTTTTGGAGGGAACTAACCAAGCATGTATGCCTATAGTTAGACAAGGTCTGGGGATCGACAACCTTTAGAATGAGAGTCAAGAATGAAGCAGTAGCAGCCTTACACAACTAAGAATTAAAGTAGATATCCATAACGAACCTGGCCACGTCATCCTTGATTACATCCCAACAATTTTGGAAGAAAGCGAACGATAATCCGTTAGGGTCTAGACTCTTAGATCCCTCACACTCCCAAACTGCTGCCTTAACTTCAAAAATGGTGAAAGGAGCCTCTATGTTGTTGTTATCTTCATTTGAAAGGCTCTCTAGCGCTACACCATCGATAACAAGCCTTCTGGCTCCTACATCATTGAAATTTTCTTTGCAGAACAAGCACACTTCATTTTTAACATCTTCAACTTTCTCTTTTCTACCTTGAGCAGTATTAACAAAAGCAATGTGATTCCTCCTTTGCCTTGCATGCATAGTACGATGGAAGAAACAGGAGTTTCTGTCACCATCCTTTAACCGAAGGGCTCTCGACTTCTACCTAAGCATACTCTCTTTCAGACCAATGTTGTCCCACACCTCTTTAGAAGCTAACTTCCTTTTATCAACTAACAGGTTTGGTTCCGCACCAATGAAATCAACAGCTTCAACGTCAAGGTCATTCAACGAATCAACCGCCTTATCAATCTTCAAATCCACCCATCTAAAAACCTCAACATTCCACCTCCTTAAACTTTTCTTCAATAATATAAGTTTTTCCTTCAAAGAGAAATCGCCTCTACCTGTTACCGTGAATATTTTCCATTCTTCTTTGATAAAATCGATTGCGTCCTTGTGAGAAAACTAGTTGTTGTTGAACTTAAACGACTTCGGCCCCCACTCCTCCTTGTAAGCTTTTAACCAAATCAGAGAGTGATCCGAAATGTCCCTTGCACTGATAAATTATCCCACAATCTGCCACTTCTTAACTAACCTATCCAAGATGAGGAATCTATCGATTCTACTCAAGGCCGACCCTAAAATTTTGAACCAAGTGAACTTTCCTCATGAAATTGGGACATCGACAATCAAGATCTATAATAAACTTGCAGAAATCCTCCATATCGCCTGACCTGATCCTACCTTCAAGACCTTTTCATTCGTAATTTTTAGCCACAATGTTGAAGTCCCCTCCTATCAAACAATCCCCTCTATTGAATTTCCTTTTTACCTCGACTAAATCCCTCCAAAGAGCTTTCTTTCCCTCTACACTACAAGGCGAGTACACATTTACGAAGAAAAGACCCTGCCCCTTCCACTCCGCATTAACACCAATAAAACCACTACCCCTGAAGCTATGGAAAAGCTTTAGAGCATTCTTCCTCCAAAGAATCATCATACCGCCCGACGCTCCAACAGAACCTAATTCGGTCCACTTCACCTCTTCATTACCCCAAAATGAAGAAACAACATAAATGTCTATGTTACTAAACTTCGGTTCCTGCAGAAAACAAAGATCAGCCTTACCCGATTGAATGATGTGAGCCACCCTCTTTCTCTTAACCACTGACCCACCCCTCTTATGTTGAACGAAAGCACATTCATTTGGGAACTTTCTTAGATAGCTCCTTCTTACATTTCTCATCCTTGTCCCTAATCTCCATCTGCCTAATATGTTCCTGATATACTTCTCTACTATAATCACCAGTAATGCCTAATGAAGAAATAATTTGCCACACCTTATCAGAAACCTTCGAATCCATTTCTTTCCAAAACCTAAGGTTACCTTGAAGAACCTCTGAATCTGTCACTGAGATGTTGTTGATGGTCACAATAAGAGATGAAGAAGAAGATTCCAGGACCAGTGGTACTTGGATTAAGGATGCTCATCACACATGACTGGAAGGTGATAAGTCCAAGCTTTTGAGATTGGCATCAATTTTGGTAAAACTAACTTGACAGCAAGATGTTGGAAAAGATGTCTCAACATGAAGAACTAACTGAAGATCAAGATGTTCGACAAGATGTCCGATCATGATGATTCGACATCTTTGTCAGTTATTTTTCAGCTTTTAATTATGTTATTTTATTTCCAGATTTCAGATTATTCTGGGAGTATTTGTTTATCCTAGGTGGCGTTCAAGATTGAGGAATTAGAGATTCTGATTGTAATTCAAAGATGCCATTTTCTAAGCATGGAGACATTTTAGGAAACTTTGGATTGAAGAAATTATTCTTGAGGAGAATCAGTTGCAGATTCTGTGTAACAGAATTGCTGCGTTTTTGAAGCCCAAATCCAGTCTAGTTTATGATTATAAATAGGATGGATTTAACCTAGTAAAGGTGAGGAAAATACATTGTTGCTTAGTGAGTTTAGGGTTTATATTTGTGTGCCTCTCTTGTGTCGTGTGGATACTAGAGCTGGGCTATTTGCATTGAGTTGTAATTTTTGTCACTGCTGTGATTGAAAGGGAATTGAGAATGGTCTCATACCTAGGAAGAGTCTTAGGTAGAAATTAAGCACGGGTAGTGATTAAGTGATAAGTTGTATATCGGAGGTTGTTTAGCTTAGAATTAATACTATTTCGTGGATTTCATTCCTGGCTTGGTAGCCCCCAGACGTAGGTGTTGTTGTACACCGAACTGAGTTAACAATTACTGTGTGTTCATTTACTTTCTGCAATTTTTATTTTACTCTTTATTGTCATTGCATTTGAAGCAGAGATCAAGTGTCTCGACATTTCTCAGGACAACTGAGATCTGCTACTAGAATTTCAATTGGTATCAGAGGAGGCATCCTGCTCTGCATCTAGGTGAGATTCAGGGAAGTTACTTTCTAGTGCAATGGACAATAAAGGAGGAATATTGAACAGACCACCCATCCTTGATGGATCCAATTATGAATATTGGAAAGTGCGCATGGTGGCCTTCATTAAGTCCATGGATGGTAAAGCTTGGAAGTCTATGGTCAAAAGATGGGATCCACCAAAGGCTAAAGATCAGGAAGGGAAGATTACTGATATGATAAAGCTTGAGGAAGACTGGGATGATGAAGATGACAAGCTTGCTCAAGGTAATTTCAAAGCATTGAATGTGTTGTTCAATGGTGTGGATAAAAACATCTTCAGATTGATCAAGAGTTGTACTATTGCCAAGGATGCCTGGGAGATTTTGAAGACTTCTCATGAAGGAACTTCTAGGGTGAAATCATCAAGACTTCACTTCTCACAACCAAGTTTGAGAACTTGAAGATGAGGGAGGATAAAAGTACTCAATAATTTCACACGAACATTGTTGATATAGCCAATACTTCAAGTGATCTTGGAGAAAAGATTCCAGAAGCTAAGTTGGTCCAAAAAATTCTAAGATCTCTTCCTAAGAAGTTTGATATGAAGGTGACTCCCATTGAAGAAGCTCAAGTTATAAATACCCTGAAAGTGGATGAACTCATGGGATTTCTTCAAACTTTTGAAAAGGTTATCAGTGAGAAATCTGAGAAGAAGAAAAGCATAGTCTTAGTGTCTAATCAAGGTGAATGTAGGACAAATTCCAAGGAAGAATTGTCTAAGGCTGTTGTTATAACACCCTACTCTACCCATTCGTATAAAAATTAAAAATATGAAAACATTGCGAAATAAAATTCGAGTTTATACACGTAGAATGTCTAATTGAACAAAACATTAACAAGAAGTATTATATCATTCCATACTTTATTCATTAACTAAAAGCAAATACTTTGATTAAACAGCGGAATTAAATCAAGGTTTAGCCTTAAGCTTCAACTACATCAAAAACTCCATATAACACGTGGTTCCATAACAATAATCAAAACATATACGTAACAAATCCAACGTTAAATAAAATAAAGAAAATATGAAATTCCCATCATTCTCGTGTTATGCATCAGAGCGACCCATAAAACTCGATCAATAGCAACACAATGCTCCAAGCACTACTCAGGTACCTGGTCATCTGTATTCCCCAAGGAGCACATACATAACAAACTGAAAAGGGGTAAGAACTACATTCAAAATACAAGGTGAAAAACACATTCTAAGGTGTAGGTCATACACAAAAGACACCAATCATACAATTACAATGCACATACAAGTTCCACGTCATCATTCGACATAAACAGCCCACATTCAATCATGTATATGCAATGCAACTCACTGACACGACACAATGCATGTGGTACCATCACAATCACATACGGTTCACCCTAGAACCCGATTCCCGTCGGAATCCAGATAAGTCGTATATGTTCCTCTGAACTACAACTTATCTCCACACGACTCCCACACAGAGTCCGGACAAGACTAGGCACCCATCATGGATTCCCACCTAGCTCATCTCCATATAACATGACATGAATGCATGACAAAAATTATGCATAACGTAATAATTATTCAAGCAAAATTTCACGATCCTCAATGATCACACACGAGCCACCTGCTCACCGTAATTCTCTCTGGAATTCCACCACAACACAAGACCGTCCACACACGACAATCTTGGCTCACACATCTAACACGTATCAACTAGACATTCTCATAAAAACCCAATTTTATCCTACTTAATGTTATTACTAGTTCCCTTATGTCCAATTATGTCACATTAGTCTTACGGATCAAGAGAAATTGCATTACACGCAAAATTGGGACAGAAATTGCAAAAATGGGGAATTTTCACCACAGCTCTGTCCATACGCGTATGGTCTTGCCCCATATGTGTATGGACCTCTCCCTAAGCCTCAGGCCTGCGTATCACACTCGTAGGGCCAGCTGCCCAGGCCATCCATACGCGTAATGCCTCATTTCCCTTACGTGTACTATACGCGTATGGCCAGAAGGTTGTTTCCCTTCAGAACTCCCCTCAAGAATTCACCATACGCGTAAGGCTACCCTCATACGTGTATGGACCCATCCCTTATGCGTCTCATACGCGTATGACCAGAGGGTTGTTTTCTCTCAAAATGCTCCAAGACTGCCCGTACGCGTAATGGCATGCCCATAGGCGTAATGCCTCATTTCCCTTACGCGTACCATACACATATGGTCCGAAGGCCGTGCTGGCTTGGGGACAAGGCACGTATACTATACGTACAGCCTCTAGGAGTGTCCCCCATACGCGTATGGCCTCCCCCCATACGCGTAATGCCAGAAGCTTGCCCAAAAATCAAGATTTCGCATCTGCACGAGTTTTCACACATTGGAACCCATTCTAACACCTAAATCAGATCCAAAATCATCTTTATTTCAGTTTAATTCCAAGGTTCTAACTCTACTTCATGGTCTCATCATTTTTATCAACAATTATGTGCTAATAACCTCTTTTTTGCTAACCCCATAAACCCTAAATTCCCATATCTGCTCTATATCAGAATTCAACAACACAGAACCAATTTGCATGAGTTTACCATTTGAATTCAACATACAACACAGATTCATGTACATATTCAGTACACGATTACAATTTAACAACAATTATCCAAACATAAAATTTCAAGCAAGAAGGAGGAAATGCACAAAACCTAAGAGGGAAAGGACCTCACTACCCTCTCATGTTCAGATGACCTATATTGAACCCCATTCTCCCCCTTACTTGAAATTCAAGCTTTTCTTCCTTCAACAATGGTGGAAAACCTTGCCTTAGCTCTCTTTCTTTCTCCCTTTCTCTTTTACGTGAAACTGATCTTCTTTGCAACTGCTTTACCACTCTCTTAATTTTTGGTTTATTTCCCTTAATTACCTTTATTTTCTTAATTTCAGCAATAATAATATTATTCCTACTAATATTCCTAATAATAATCTCAATAATAATAATAATAATAATAATCCTTATAATAATAATAATAATAATAATAATAATAATAATAATATTAAGGGTTAATAGTCATTTACCCCCTGCAGTATAGGCGAATTTTGATTTACCCCCCTTTAAAAAAAGTTTTTGGATTACCCCCCTAAAATTTTAAAATTCTAAGTCTTTTGCCCCCTAGGTATAAAAATTACCCCCCTGTAAAATATTTTTTTATTTACCCCCCTGGTTTTTACACGCTTAGGGGGGTACCCCCAAAATTTCAGGGGGGTAATCCAAAATTATTTTTTTAAAGGGGGGTAAATCAAAACTTGCCTATATTGCAGGGGGGTAAATGACTATTAACCCTAATATTAATAATTATAATAATACTAACATTAATAATAATAATAATAATAATATTAATACAACTAACATTTGCATTAATAAAATGTCTCCTTATTATATTATTATTACCATGTTGTCCTAACCTTTAATTCTGATTAAGTCCTCTTACTAAGCTCTCACACCCGCCCTACACACATACCCCTAATTAAATCAATACAATCACAAACAAAACACAAAATAAATCATAAACGACTAAATATTTAAATGGCGTGTTACAACTCTCCCCCACTTAAAATATTTTTGTCCACGAAAATGTACCCGACGAGAACAATTCTGGATACGAATCTCGCATCTTGCTCTCCAATTCCCAGGTCACACTTCCTCCAGCAGCTCCTCCCCATGCTACTCTCACTAAAGGAATATCTTTGCCCCTTAGCTGGTTCATCTTGCGATCCTCGATCCTTATCGGCATCGCCTCTACGGTAAGATTATCTCGAATCTGTACTTCATCCTTCTAAAGCATATGGGATGGATCGACAATATACTTCCGAAGTTGCGACACATGAAACACGTCATGAAAATTCGAAAGTTCAGGTGGCAACGCCACTTTATAAGCAACAGTCCCAACTCTATGCAAAATTTGATATGGTCCAATGAACTTAGGATCCAACTTCTTCGATTTCAACGCACGACCAACACCACTCACAGGATCGACCCTCAGGAACACATGGTCGCCCTCGCTGAATTCCAAGTCTTTTCTCAGGTTATCATGGTAACTTTTCTGTTTACTCTGGGATACCTTCATCTTCTCTCTAATCATCTGAATCACCTCAGTAGTCTGTTGTACAATCTCGGGTCCGAGTACAGTACTTTCACCCGACTCATACCAACATAGAGGCGTCCTACACCCCTACCATACAATGCTTCAAAAGGCGCCATTCCGATACTAGAATGGTAACTGTTATTGTAAGTAAATTCAATTAGCGGCAATTGAGTATCCCAAGCACCTCCCTGCTCGAGTATACAAGCTCTCAACAAGTCTTCTAGCAACTGAATAGGTCTCTCAGACTGTCCATCTGTCTGCGGGTGATAAGCAAAACTCAATTTCAAACTAGAACCCAAAGCTTCCTGCAAGCTCTTCCAAAATCCGAAAGTAAACCTCGGGTCTCTGTCAGACACAATACTCGACGGAACGCTGTGCAACTTCACTATTACTCTGATATAAATCACTACTAACTTTGCCAACGGAAAACTAATGTTAATCGGTATAAAATGTATCGATTTCGTCAGTCTATCGCCGTATTCGGCAACCCAGTCACAAAATCCATCGCAATACTACCCCACTCCCACTCTGGTATTTCCATTGGTTGCATCAAACCGAAAGGTTTCTGATGTTCCACTTTTGACTTCTGACAAGTCAAATAAGCAAACACAACCGAGCTATGTCTTTCTTCATACCCGGCCACCAAAACAATTTCTTAAGATCCTGATACATTTTCATAGCTCCTGGATGAATACTCAAGATACTCCTATGGCTCTATGCTAAGATCATTTTTCTCAATTCCGGATTATCCGACACACAAATTCTTCCTCGAAATCTTAACACACCAAAATTATCCACTTTAAAGTCACCTTCTACATCCGACCCCCCTGCGGTCATCAAATCTACCAGCTTCAAATCAAGCTTCTGACTCTCTCTAATCTCACTAAGGAACTCATTAGTAACTTTTAGCATACCCAACATCACACTCTCAGGGGTCATTTCACAAACCATACTCAAGTTTCTAAATTGTTCAATTAAATCCAACTCTTTTATCATCAAAGTCGACATATGAATTGTCTTCCGACTCAAAGCATCCGCTACGGCGTTAGCTTTACCGAGATGGTAACTCAAACTAAAATCATAGTCCTTCAAGAATTCCAACCATATTCTCTGTCTCATATTCAGCTCTTTCTGGTCAAATAAATATTTCAAACTTTTATGATCACTGAGCACTTCAAACCTCGATCCGTACAAATAATGTCTCCAAATCTTCAACACAAAAACCACTGCAGCTAACTCGAGATCATGAGTAGGATAACTCCTTTCATGTATCCTTAATTGTCATGAGGCCTAAGCCACAACTTTACCATCTTGCATCAACACTCCGCCTAATCCCATCTTAGATGCATCATAATACACCACAAATGGCTCATTTGGCTTTGGTAGAATTAACACTGGCGCCGTAGTCAACCTTGAAATTCTGGTATCAGATATGTGATGTTAAGTGTGATGTCACAACATCAATATCTGTTGTATGAACAAGACAATAAAATTACTGAAAAGCACGCAAGGATTGTTCACCCAGTTCGGTCTAACAACCTACATCTGGGGACATACCAAGCCAGGAAGGAAGTCCACTATTAGTAGTATCAAATTACAGACTCAACAAACCAGTTGACAATCTACCTAATTAAATCACTACCCAATGACCCTTCTATCTAAGTACTCCCTAGATAAGAGACTCCATCTCACTCCCAATCATCGCCATGATGTCTAGCAGTCAGCATCTCAGCCACTGCATCAACAACTTGATTTCCAACAACTCTTTAAACACACTTCAAAGACACCCCTTGGAGTTGCTTCAAAGCTTCCTCCAAGAACAATACAAAACTCATTACCTACAGGTTTCTGAGTAAGAACACAGTGACCATCTCACAACCCGAGTGGTTCACTTAGGCAAAGCCCTAATGATCTACATCTTGGACCCGTACGTCTTCTAGATAACAAGCATTCTATTTATAACTTTTTTCCAACTGGATTTGGGCCTTCAAATCACAACAAATCTTCTGCACCAAATCTTCAAAAGATTCTGCTACTCAATAGATCTTCAATTACATCTTCATAATTAACTCTGATTATTCTCTATATCTTATTGCATTAAATTAGCAACAAACTAATCTTCTTCATAAATGATTGCAACATAATATATCTAACCCATGATATTCGCCTGCAATCTCTGATTCTCTTCAGCAGAATATCTCATTAAAACCAGAAACACGCGCAACCCTAATTAATCATCTCAGACTGATGTTCACAACTGATGTCAAGACATCGGGTTTAACATCAGCACACAACTGCAACCCTTGCAACTTTATCAAAACCAGAATGTTAACTAAACATAACAATAATGTTAGAAGCTCATGTTGAAACATCAACCATGACATTAACATTGTTTTACCAAAATTTTAGCCAATCACAAGAACTAACAATCTCCACAAGAACTAACAATCTCCTCCTTTGGTTAATTTTGGCTAAAACAAATATATAAACATTACAACTCAGATTACAGGAGCAATTACAACCCTATACTACTGTTAGTAGTCATCAGCAACTACTGAATCTAACAGTAACCAACAGTTATGGAGAATCATCTTCTTGGGAAATATTGAATGATGTTAGGACATCATGCATGACATAACATCACCACAGAGCACCACAGCACAACAACTTCAGGCAGCGCATTAGGACCTAAGAAGTAGAAAGTCCTGAAGTCATTTGGTGCACATGAGGAAGAAGATATCTGACACTCCCCCTCAATACAACACATTTCTTTTTCCTTCCAGGACAGACCCAGAATAATTGTAGAAGACTCCCCTAGAAAAGAAACGTCTGTCTTGACATAAAGGACCAATGGTGGCATAAGAGGGTTCTGCACACCTTATTTGATCAGACACCCCTAGTCAACCTGTGGCATAAGATGAAACTTGAGAAGTGTCATTCTGCCAACCCAGGTAACTCAGAACACAAGTCACAACTGTGTTCATAACTCAGGACACAAGTCACAAAGACTCATCACCAACTTAAGGATGGGACATCCTCTTCGACATCTCAGAATCACATCTGGAACTGCAGACTCCAGACATAGCATCTGCGCAAACCAATTAGCAAAACCCTTTCCTTTCTCCCCCTTTTTAGCCAAAATTTGGCAAAGAAAGCCCTCACAGAACCAGACCCAAGTAGTGCTCACCCAAAAACGAACAAAAGCCATAAGACTTATGAAACAAAAACACTCACAGGCTGAAGGAGCAAAGAATAACCTCTATAAATAGCTGACCAGTTACTTTGGAATTTACGAGCTTTGAATAGTCAAAGTTCTTGGTCATCGAAACGCTGTTTTAGGAACTAAAAACTCCATCCAAATTCAATGTCTACCATCCAAAACAGTCTTGACCGCCTTTATTGCCTCTAAACTGATTCTTACCATAAATTGTGCCAAAACAGTTCCATGCATAGTCGAAGACACGTGTATCACCTTATCCTTACACCACCGTCCAAAATAAATCCTTATTTGGCTCAAGAAAAACATGTCCTGTACCATGTTCTAACATCTTATCACACAATGTCTGCTTGCTCACAGCATTATCAACCCAAGACTTCCACAGAAGATTATACATTCTAAAACAATAAAATTGTCTTCAGACTTCTCCTCAGAAGTATGTGCACACAAGATTCAAATACTTAGCTTCACATGATTAAAACTATCCAATGCCAACCAACAGCCTAATGTCATAACATGTTATCTGACATTATATCCTCATAAGATTCAACCAATCTTCACAATCTTGATCAACATGCAATCTTCACAATATATGTACCATTGCAGTAAAATCCATAGACAAGTATTCCCCTAGTCATGGTTAACTAATGCTCTAGATGAAGATGAACATTTGAGCACACTTACATGCATTTTGGTGCCATTGTCCCTTTCTCCAAAGGCAGTCATTCCCTATCATACTCTTCATCTTCAGACTTCCAATTAATCAATACCTGATCTACTTCAGTCTTCTCTACATTCTCCATCCAAGGCAGACCTTCTACTTCATCATTCTCCCGTATGACTATGTAGATGCTCCTTAGGCATAATGTATGCACCAAGCTTCAGAACCAGAACAAAATCATCCTTCACCAAGGATATTCAACCAGATAATGTCCCAACACAAGTTAGAACATTTGCCACACACCATGATTCTTGATAAGCTCCACCAACAGGACTTACTATTTCATAGTAATCCAAAGAACTAGAGAATTAAACTCTCATCCACCTTCAAGAAGAATAATCTCCTTGAGTCTTCAACTCATCACCCTTCTTCCCAAGAGTAACTTGTTCCAAGACAAACTTCAATAATACCCAGCTGCCACAGTTTGATCACCTCATTCATGAATCATCATATGAAACCAACCAAATGTCACATTTTGACCTTTTTCACGTTTGTCAGAACTCTCACAAAGACATCTTAATCCACCAAGGAAACTTGATCTTCAAGTCACATGTTCCATTTGCTCAAAAGCAAACACACTTAGACTCCCTAAGCCATGGTCATGTAACATCTTCTCCTTCCTGCAGCTCCCGCAAACTGCCATGAGAACGATCTTTTTGAAGCATCCTATTGTTCATTCCTATAGATCACCCTATCATTCGCTGATGTGCCACATCACCAGCTGAGACTCCTGATGTTAAGCAAGATGTCAGAACATTATGTCATCCAACTGTTGAATTCAGCTCTACCTTCTGCTACTCAGAAGAACCTCCTCCCTTTGCAGAAATAGATTTCCATGCTCTCATAGACTTGATTCAACAATCAAGTTTGAGTAGACAACCTCTATCCTGCTTAGAAACTCCAAAGACTTCAAACCTACCACATCTGAATCTTCGGAAAATAAGTAGTCCAAGACTACCCCATAGCAATACTAAAGAAATTCACTTCCCTTAGTAGAGCCGTCAGTAGAAAGCCAGAGATAACTGCCACTTATCCTCGACCTTCACAACCAGAGCAAACACCATGCTCAAAACCACTTAGATCAGAAATAAACTGATCTAAGCTGTAACCATCAAGATTATGATGTCTTCATAGTCTTCCATCTTCATCTTCAACCGCACCACCATCTGGACAAGTCATTCACACTACTTTCTAGGAACAGATGCTAAGCAATAATCCCAGGTCAACACCTAGGCGACTTGCGAGCGAATGTAGAACCCCTCCCATGATTCTCCAAACCTCTGATGAAAATATGTTAAAACAATAGACATAACATCCTTAATCTTGTCTTTCAAGGATAATCACTTAAATACTTGTGAATTTCACAAATAGCAATTGATCCCTGTGGTTTAACAACCATTCATACCACAAAAGCTTTCCAGGATAGGTCAGTGTCTTGATTTTTTACTCCACCACGAGACCATATCAACATCTGATCAACTTCCAAGATCAGACCAACAAAACTGCAGTAACTTGCATAACATACTCTTCCAGAAGCTTTTTCTAACTTAAGAGTGAAAACTGCCATCCTTCTGTATACCATAGACAATCTGCTACTTCCAATCCTTCTAGCCACAAAACTGAAAGAGCTCATGCAAACACCAATTGACCACAGGCTGATTTACACTGCTACTGCCCACAAACTCTTTGATGTATTTTCCCTATAAAATTGTCCTCGGACATTTTAGTTTAAACAAGGATCATTTCCTTCTCTTCTGCTATCAAGATAACTACCTTTTCTTCAACCAGCTCCTGCTGAAATGCTATGAACATCATCATAAGCTGCTAATGTATAACGCGATGTCGAGACATTGACATAATAAGCTCAGCTTCTTTCTTGATGAAACTTCCTCCAGTTCATGATCAGAAACATGTATCTTATCATAACCAGGAAGATCCTCCTAATTAGGTCACCACAACTAAGCTTAAGAGATAACTTATCAAGATCTCCACTCCCACCTGAACGATTTGAAAGTGATACTCTGTTGCTTTGGCTCTACCCTCTTCTTTCATCACCAAGAAGAATGATAAAGAAGGAATCACTGTTCTGGACAGATTGGTCTTCAATGCCTGATTTGAAATATATTCTTCTTCTGAAACTTCCATGTCAAACAGTCTTTAGTAAGATCCATTCACCTTATGATCACAATGATATGAGATAATTAAAACGGTTGAAGCTATCTTGCATAAACTACACCACCATAGAATATCCTGCTGGGGAAACCAAACCCTAATGTCTTTGCAAGAGAAAACCTTCCTAGAATCCCACCACCAGAGATACAAGAACCAACTATGGTTACATCAGATACCAAGCAGTGGAACACATACCAACTCCTCAACAACCTTCAGGCACTACACAAGAAACCTTGCACACCATCATCATAAACCAAGTGCCAACAACAGTTCTCCTGATAACAATATTCTATCATGAATAGTCCATCCTTCACTCCAAGGGATCATACAAACAACTATCTTCCTTGCTCATGAACCAGAAAGTATCTTCCCTAGATCTCATCCAGAAACAGACAGGATGCCTGCTCTGATACCAATTGAAATTCTGGTATGAGACATGTGATGTTAAGTGTGATGTCACAACATCAATATCTGTTGTATGAAAAAGACAATAAAATTACTGAAAAGTACGCAAGGATTGTTCACCCAGTTCGGTCTAACAACCTACATCTGGGGGCATACCAAGCCAGGAAGGAAGTCCACTATTAGTAGTATCAAATTATAGACTCAACAAACCAGTTGACAATCTACCTAATTTAATCACTACCCAATGACCCTTCTATCTAAGTACTCCCTAGATAAGAGACTCCATCTCACTCCAAATCATCGCCATGATGTCTAGCAGTCAGCATCTCAGCCACTGCATCAACAGCTTAATTTCCAACAACTCTTCAAACACACTTCAAAGACACACCTTGGAGTTGCTTCGAAATTTCCTCCAAGAACAATACAAAACTCATTACCTACAGGTTTCTGAGTAAGAACACAGTGACTATCTCACAACTCGAGTGGTTCACTTAGACAAAGCCCTAATGATCTACATCTTGGACCCGTACCTCTTCTAGATAACAAGCATTATATTTATAACTTTTTCCCAACTGGATTTGGGCCTTTAAATCACAACAAATCTTCTGCACCAAATCTGCAAAAGATTCTGCTACTCAATAGATCTTCAATTACATCTTCATAATTAACTCTGATTATTCTCCATATCTTATTGCATTAAATTAGCAACAAACTAATCTTCTTTATAAATGATTGCAACATAATATATCTAACCCATGATATTCGCCTGCAATCTCTGATTCTCTTCAGCAGAATATCTCATTAAAACCAGAAACACGCGCAACCCTAATTAATCATCTCAGACTGATGTTCACAACTGATGTCAAGACATCGGGTTTAACATCAGCACACAACTGCAACCCTTGCAACTTTATCAAAACCAGAATGTTAACTAAACATAACAATAATATTAGAAGCTCATGTTGAAACATCAACCATGACATTAACATTGTTTTACCAAAATTTCAGCCAATCACAAGAACTAACAATCTCCACAAGAACTAACAAACCTTTTCTTCACTTCTCTGAAACTTTCCTCACACAAGATGTCCCACACAAAGGCCTGACCTTTTCTAGTCAACTAAGTCAGAGGAAGGACGAAATTAGAAAATCCCTCAATAAACCTGCAGTAATAACCTGCTAAGCCCAAGAAACTCCTAATCTCCGTCACTGATTTCAGAGGTTCCCACTGAAGTACTGCACTTACTTTGGATGGGTCCATTGCTATGCCATCACCAGAAATGACATATCCCAGAAAACTCACTTCGTGCAGCCAGAACCCATATTTTGAAAGTTTAGCAAATAACTTATTATCCTCCAACACTTGCAACTCAACACTCAACTTGAAACGTTGCAATCATTACAAACATCAACGCTCCACCTTCTAAATGTTCATCCACTTACTTAGCAGACACAACATCAGCTCTCCACTATCACCAAACTCAGATCCACACTCTAGAGTCAAGTCACAATTATCTTCAGGAAAACATCAGGGATTACACACCACTGTCATATCTCTAGCCGTCATCTTGTTCTCTATTCTCTGAGAAGCAACCATCAGTTATACCTGACCGTTCTCCCTCAGAGATATCCCACTTGACCAACGAACAAGCAACTCAAATCTTCCTCATCTTCAGATATAAGAATCTGCATCGACTTATCGAAACAATCTGTAAGCACTTGGCTTAACTCCAAACAATCCATTGTACCCACCATCTAAGCTGGCAAGACACGTCTATTCCATCAAACATAATCTCGTCTACTATTAATAAGAGATTAAGGGTGATCAGTTCCTCAATTTGTCAATAGGTAGCCGACAATCACGATGGGGCATAAAGCATCTTTACCAAACTATAATAGCGTTCAACTACTCACTGAGCCATCACTCCACACCGGAAGCATCTTGGAGAAGCAAAAGCTTCTCCCCCACTTCTTTCAGTTCTCGCTCCTGTAGACAAACGATTAGAAAGAAAAGCAAGCACCGACAGTGTTTCACACACATGTCACGTACTAAGGAACAAACAATAATACATGTTAGAAAAACACATGACTATATTCACTCTATAGTCAGACTCTACTACGACACTGCCCGGACAGACCGACCTGCTCTGATACCAATTGTAACACCCTACTTTACCCATTCGTATAAAAATAGAAAATACGAAAACATTGCGGAATAAAATCAGAGTTTATACACGTAGTATGTCACATTCAACAAAACATCAACAAGAAGTATTAAATAATTCCATACTTTATTCATTAACTAAAACCAAATACTTTGATTAAACAACGAAATTAAATCAAGGTTTAGCCTTAAGCTTCAACTACATCTAAAATTCCACATAACACGTGGTTCCATAACAATAATCAAAACAGATACGTAACAAATCCAACTTCAAATAAAATGAAGAAAATACAAAATTCCCATCCTTCCGGTGTTACGTATCAGAGCGACCCCTAAGACTCGATCAATAGCAACACAATGCTCCAAGCACTACTCAAGTACCTGGTCATCTATACTCCCCAAGGAGCACAGATAAGACAAATAGAAAAGGGGTGAGAACTACATTCAATACATACACGGTGAAAAACATATTCTAAGGAGTAGGTCATACACAAAACACACCAATCATACAATTACAACACACATACAAGTGCCGCATCATCATTTGGCATAAACAGGCCACATTCAATCATATATATGCAATGCGACTCACTGACACGACACAATGCATGTGGTACCGTCACAATCACACACGGTTCACCCTCGAACCCGATTCCCGTCGGAATCTAGATAAGTCGTATACGTTCCTCTGAACTACAACTTATCTCCACACGGCTCCCACACAGAGTCCGGACAAGACTAGGCACCCATCATGGATTCCCACCTAGCTCATCTCCACATAACATGACATAAATACATGACACAAATTATGCATAGCTTAATAATTATTCAAGCATAATTTCACGATCCTTAATAATCACACACGATCCACCTACTCACCGTAATTCTCTCCGGAATTAGCACCACAACACAAGACCGTCCACACACGACAATCTTGGCTCACACACCCAACACGTCTCAACTAGACATTCTCATAAAAACCCATATTTTATCTTACTTAATGTTATTACTAGTTCCCTTATGTCCTATTATGTCACATTAGTCTTACGGATCAAGAGAAATTGCATTACACGCGAAATTGGGACAGAAATTGCAAAAACGGGGAATTTTCACCACAGCTCTGTCCATACGTGTATGGACCTCTCCGTACGCCCCAGGCTTGCGTATCAGACATGTAGGGCCAGCTGCCCAGGCCATCCATACGCGTAATGCCTCATTTCCCTTACGCGTACCGTACGCGTATGGCCAGAAGGCTATTTCCCCTCAAAACTCCCCTCAAGAACTCACCATACGCATAAGGCTACCCTCACACGCGTATGAACCCATCTCTTACGCGTATCATACGTATATAACCAGATGGCTGTTTTCTCTCAAAATGCTCTAAGGCTGCCTGTACGCGTAATGGCATGCCCATACGCATAATGCCTCATTTCCCTTACGTGTACCATACGCGTATGGTCAGAAGGCTGTGCTGGCTTGGGGACAAGGCACGTATGCTATGCGTACGGCCTCTAGGAGTGTCCCCCATACGCGTATTGCCTCCCCCATAAGCATATGGGTGAAAGCTTGGCCAAAAATCCAGATTTCGCATTTGCACGAGCTCTCACACATTGGACCCATTCTAACACCTAAATCAGATCCAAAATCATCTTTCTTTCAGTTTAATTCCAAGGTTCTAACTCTAATTCATGGTCTCATCATTTTTATCAATATTTATGTGCTAACAACCTAATTTTTGTTAACCCCATAAACCCCAAATTCTCAGATCTGCTCTATATCAAAATTCAACAGCACATAACCAATTTGCACGAGTTTACCATTCGAATTCAACATACAACACTGATTCAGACACATATTCAGTACACGATTACAATTTAACAACAACCATTATCCAAACACAAAGAATCAAGCAAGAAGGAGGAAATGCACAGAACCTCAGAGGGAAAGGACCCCTCACTACCCTCTCATGTTCAGATCACCTATATTGAACCCTATTCTCCCCCTTACCTGAAATTCAAGCTTTTCTTCCTTCAACAATGGTGGAAAACCTTGCCCTAGCTCTCTTTCCTTCTCCCTTTCTCTTTTACGTGAAACTGATCTTATTTGTAACTTCTCTACCACTCTCCCAATTTTTGGTTTATTTCCCTTAATTACCTTTATTTTCTTAATTTCAGCAATAATAATATTATTCCTACTAATATTCCTAATAATAATATCAATATTATTATTAATAATAATAGTAATCCTAGTAATAATAATAAAGTTAATAATTATAATAATACTAACATTAATTGTAATACCCCCGTATTTTATAAACGCTCTGGATAATATTAGTCGAGACCAATTGAGATCGAGTGTGCTCTGGGTATTTATCTGTTAAGATAATTAGAGCGACTGATGAACTCAGAGCTGAGCAGATTAATATTATCTAACTCTAAGGTTTTATTAATTGGTGCATTTGAGAAAATTTGGACATTAAGTAGTGTTACTAATTAATGATATTTTTCTATATCATTTCATTTTTCCGCATTTTCCAAAGATAGAAACATTTGGAGAAAGAGAAGTTAGAGAGAAGGAAAAGGAAAGGAAAGAAGAGAAAATCCAAAGAGCTCAAGATCAAGAATCATCCTCTACTCTTCATCACTTCATCTCATCTTCTTCATCATCATCTTCTAATCTAGGTGGGTTCTAGATAGAAGCTTTAATTGCAGAATTCTTGAGGTTCTAGAGTTAGGTTGGATTTTGAGAAAAATGAGTAATTTTGCTAAATCAAAGAATCCAACGGTTGAAATGTGATATAAATTGTGTGGTATGATTGATATATCTGTTTGATCATCTGTAAATACTTGTTTGTGTGTTTGGTTATGTTTTGAATGAGATTTTTGGGCAAGTGTTCCATTTTGTCGCTGCTGAGAAATTCATGGTTTTGCAGGGTTCGCCTAGCGAACCCCTGGCGAAGGGCAAAGCGAATGGTTCTCGAGGGTTCGCTAAGCGAAGGGAAGGCGAATGTTCGCCTGGTGTTCGCAAAGCGAACTTTGTGCCCTTTTGGCTCTGTCTTGGTTCGTTAGAGGTTTGCAAGGCGAAGGCGAAAGCGAATGTTCGCCTGGAGATTCGCCTAACGAACATGACAGATTTCCGTTTTGTTTCCTTCATAACTTGTGAACCGTGACTCCGATTTAAGTGTTCTTTATATCGATGTGAAGCTATGAAAGTGTTCTATGATATGGAAGAAGAAAATATTGTTGATGAGATTGAATTTATTCGATTATGCTAATTAAATGGAATTAAGTAAATTATGAAAAAGGAACTTTTGAAAATTTAAAAGCTTCAGGATGTGAGTTAGTGAGGAAACCTTAGTACAATAGAATGACTTAGAGAATGGTGGGGAATGCTTACATCGATACGAGAAGAGTGTCTTTGTTAAGTAGTTCTTAGTGGAGGACCGTAATTCCTCCGGTTTGTAGTCTATCCCTTAATAAATACCGTGACTAGTGTTGAAGAGCCCCTTGTGCGGGATGGCCGGGGAGAAGCATTTATTAAGTAAGTAACCGTGACCCGTGTTGAAGAGCCCCTTGTGCGGGATGGCCGGGGAGAAGTTACTTAGTGGTTGGTACCGTGACCCGTGCTGAAGTGCTCCTTGTGTGGGATAGCCAGGGAGAAGTACCAGTTGTAGATAACCGTGACCCGTGTTGAAGAGCCCCTTGTGCGGAATGGTCGGGGAGAAGTTATCTACGTTTAGGATCCGTGACCTGTGTTGTAGTGCCTTGTATAGGCTGGCCGGGGAGAAGATTCCCTAACTAGTTGTACTTTGTGAATTGTACGATTGTTTCTCTAGTCATAAATGTTTGAGCTCAAGGTCTAGTTTTTTTCCCCGACTTGAGCTCGACTAAGATAGAACCTTGTAAAGCCGAGAGAATCTATAAGATAGGGAACTCACTGAGATTTGTTATCTCACCCCATGTTGTTGATTATATTTCAGGTACTTCAGGTTCCGCGAAAGGTAAGGATAAAGCTGTGTGATTTATCCTTACTTGTTGGATGGCTTGGCTTCTGTTGTGGAGTTTTTTTGAGATCATTGTCGATCTAGTTCTTAGTATTTATCTTTTGAACATCTTGTATACGTTATGCCGCCGTTTGTTATACCTTTTGTTTTGGGGCATGTAATTTATACAATGTGTTTACAAGGAACTTATTGGTATTTCAGTACCAAAACTTGGATTCATGTATAATATATGCTTCGATGTATGGTATTATATATGGGTGTTACATTAATAATTATAATAATATTAATATTAATACAACTAACATTTGCATTAATAAAATGTCTCTTTATTATATTATTATTACCATGTTGTTCTAACCTTTAATTTCCATTAAATCCTCTTACCAAGCTCTCACACCCGCCTGTAGCGTCCGATTTTTTTGGTAAGGTACTGGACCTAAGGTTTTTGATATGTGTGCTCGCTAAGATTTCGCAATCTTATGCCTACGTATTCCGGTTAAAGAAAATAGGGAAATCGGAGCAATCGTAGTTTCTCCTATTTCTATGAGAGGAAAAAGATGTTTGGTGTCTTGTTCAAAGCTTAAGATTGAAGCTAAAGGTTATTTGTGTCTTGTTCAAAGCCCAACATTGAAGCTAAAAGGTTTGACTAAGAGAGAATTTGTCATCTCTAAAGGGAGACATCTCGTCTATATATCACAACTTTTGAGTGACTAATTATAAAGGAACATTACTTTAACTGGAATGCATGGAGTCCAACAATGCCATAATTTCCTTTATAGGGGTGTTGTCCTGAAGGAGAAAACTTTAACTCTGTGTAGAGCAATGCCATTTTTCCTTAGGATTTTTTCATGCTAAGAGAGGGACATTGGCATGGATGTAAATAATCTAGAGGCTTGCCACTTACAGCAATTAGATGAAAGAAGAAGTTTACCAGGATAAGAGATGGACTACAGCTTGGATTTTTGAATCAACAAGTGCGGCACTTACAGTAGTTATCTGGGATTAAGGTTTGTTTTGAATGTCTGTTTTGATGTGTGATATACATAGACGTATCTTCCAACAGAGAGATTTTGATTTCCTCTGAGGGGATGTTGATTTTTGTGTGCCTTGATCAAAGCCCAAGGTTGAAGCTAAAAGGTTGATTGACTCCACTGGGGAGTTTATTATCTGTCTTGTACAAAGCCCAAGATTGAGGCTAAAAAAGATACTGACTCTTTTGGGGATATAATTATACAAAGCCTAAGAGGAGGCTGAAAGTTGACTTTTCCGGGGAAATATTTTATTTGTCTTATACAAAGCCCAAGATTAAGGCTGAAAGAGGGTTTTTGACTCCACTGGGGAATATTTGTATGTGTCTTGTACAAAGCCCAAGATTGACCCTAAAAGGAGAAACTGACTCTACTGGTGAGAGGTTTTATCTGTCCTGTACAAAGCCCAAGATTGAGGCTAAAAGAAGATTAACTATGCTAGAGGGAGATTTTATATGTGTCTTGTACAAAGCCCAAGATTGAGGCTAAAAGATATTTGACTGACTCAGCTGAAGATATTTATGGGTGTCTTGTACAAAGCCCAAGATTGAGGCTGAAAAAAGACTGACTCAACAAGAAAGTGTTTTTATCTGTCTTGTACAAAGCCCAAGATTGAGGCTGAAAAGAGAATTTACTCAACAAGAGAGTGAGGAAAGATCTTTATACAAAGCCTAAGAGGAGGCTATGTTCTGCTGAGGAATATTGAGATCCAAAGGCAGGTCCAGATTGAGGAATCAACTCTTGCTGAGGATTACAGAAGAGTTGAAATAACAGATGCCTTGAGGTACTGATAAAGGTTTATTGATAGTGATTTGACCCTAGCAGGGGAAATTTAAAGTGAGAGTTTAAAGATTGAGTTTTAAAACCTATGGAGGTTTTAACTCTATTGGTGATTGATGAGATGATTAGGGTTTTTTTATGTGCTTTTGGGAAATTTGAGGGTTTCTTTGAAAGCCAAAAGGAGATGAGATTGTCCAAGTCTATTGGTATGAAGAGGGTTTATCTTTGTATAATGCCCAAGAGGAGGCAAGTGTTTTAAGGGATGAGAATCAACCCTAAAATGGTCTGAGGTTTTGAATCTTTGGAAAGACTGCTCTACAAAGGATGACTAGGTTCTGTCCTATACCTGCAAGAGGTCTTTGGGTCCTTGTATTAATCCCAAGAGGAGGCATGAGAACTTCTAAGAAGCCTGTGGGTCATTGTACAAAGCCCAAGAGGAGGTTGGAGATGCTTTTAGGAAGCATGTGGGTCCAAACTTAAGAAAAGTTCAAGAAAAGTTTCATCAGGAATAATCTTTTCTTTAGTGAACAGTTCTAGGGTTTGAAGAAATTCAAGAGAGGTTTCACTGGGAATTAATCCTCTTTGGGGGAAATGAATTTCTTAGACAAATTTCTAGTAGTGACAGTCTTGAGAAAAGTTTCACCGGGAATAATGCCTTTCTCTGTTCCATATTGAATAAGCCCAAGAGGAGGCAATACTGTATCACGAAATTCCTATGGGGAACTAGTTTTGACTGTGTTGAAAGAGTGACCACTGGTTTGATCTAATCCTAGACCTAATTGCCGGCAAAAACTCTAAGCAGATAATATACAGGTATATATATATATATATACAGATGAAATATATGTTGTATGCAAGGAGGGTAGGAGGACTTACAGGTGAGCAAAATAGGCCTATATTTGCATGTTCTATGCTATCGCACCGACGTTTTGAAAATCGCAGAGGGACTTATACAATGACTGAGGCTCAAAAAGGTTTTCATTTACAAGGGATGGGTCTTACACTCTATCAAGAGGCCCAAAGAATGTTTTTAAAAGAAAGATGGGACTTACAACACAAGGGTAGGCCCAGATGGTTTTTGCTTAAAAGGCGACGATTGCGCCGCGGTTTTTTAACGTATTGGGACTTATACAACGACTGAGGCCCAAAAATGTTTTTATTCACAAGGGATGGATCTTACACTCTTTTTGAGGCCCAAAAGTTTTTGTGAAGTTTGAAATATCAAGAATTAGAGAAAACCCTAATTTTGAATTTAAAAAATATAATTTTCAAAGGAAATTAAGTAATAAATGATATAAAATACCAAATATATTCAAAAACAAGTTTTATAATTTGAAAAATATTTTGAAAAATCATGCTTAATCACATGAAAGCTTGAAATTCATTTGAAGTTGAAAAATCATGAGAAAGAAATATTTTTAAATGTTTAAAAATAAATAAAAAACATAATTCTTTACAAAAATACCAAATATATGAAATAAATAATATTTTTGTGAAATTTTTGTAGAATAAAATATTTTAATATTTTTGTGAATTTTCAAAAAAAGAACCAATAAAAAATAATTAAAATTGAGAGAGAAATTAATTTTGGAATTAATTTATAAAAACCATGAAAAATGTGAAAAATAGCAAAATTGGGGAAAATTGCAAAATGGTCTGGGTGGGTCTCGAACCCACGACCTCCCAACCAAACACACAAGCGCGCTACCACTGGGATGGTGATACACCTGTGTATCAAAACCATCCCATGTATATATGAGGGTGGCAAGATTTTAGTCCTGGCCAAGGTGCCCTGGCCTGGCACTTGCCCAAGGCATGGCCTGATTTTTGCCTTCTAGCATGAAGGCTCTAACTCCCTCAATTCTTCATGGATTTTGACAAAATTAAGATGGATCCTACCTAGAATTTCACGAGGAATCCAATGGTGCTTTTAGATTTTTCTAAAGATGTCTCTATTTTAAAACCCGATAGTAGTTTCAAAATAGGCCTAGATTTGCATGTTCTATGCTATCTCATCATACAGGCAACAATAACATGACAAATTGATTCAAACACAACATATATGATATGTATGAGATGTACATGATCAATGGACATCAACGCAATGCATGATTTAGAGAGTTCAAGTTGTGATGCACTTACCTCTTGAAGCTCCTTGTGCTATCTTTCAAGATGCTTGTGCCAGAAGTGATCCAATGCTTTAGACACCTTTGATTGATCCCATAGAAGCTTTTAGAATGATCAAAACTAGCTGGAATCCTCAGGAATAAGAATTGGCTCTTTCTTGCAAAAGTGACCAAAATGGTAACTCACTCAAATGATGTTACAGTTGAGGGAAACTTGTTGGGACAATTTGAGGATGATATTTGGAGTGTGTTTGAGGCTTTGTTTGGTTTTGAAAGTGACTGAATCAAGACATGGCTTGAAAAATGTAAAAAAGTCAAAATTTGAGGTTTTGGAGATTGACTTTCTGATTTTGGTGTTTCAGATCAAGGATGAGTGTTTGAACAACTTATATGTTATACATTGGATGTGTTTGGATCATGAGCTGTGGTGGAATTGCTCTCTAACTCTAAAACTCAGTGGTGACTTGTAAAAGAAGGCATTTTTGCAAAATGAGAGAGATTTTGAGGAAATCAAGTGTTGTAGTGCTTTGGGGGTACTCAACTGATCATAATTGATGTCTATTTATAGTGTAACAAGTTTGTTTTGGCATCAATAGTGAATGGAGGCTTGGACAGTCCCTTGGCTAATGGTGATCAAAAGGAATCTCAAGTATCCTCTAGCCCTTGACTTGAGGTTAGGGCACAGACTATGAGTCCATTGGTTCAGAGCTGAATCTTGACTTAATTCAGTTAGCAATGTCTTGATGCTTGCCACCTAGTGAATCCATTGAATGCATTGAAACTAAATTGGAGTCTTTGAGCTTTTTAGCCTTTTTAGGGCATTTATGGCAACATGTAGATCCTTGGACTTGGGAGGCTTGTGAATCAGATCATTTCTCTTTGATGTTATCTCTTGAGGTGTCTAAATGGATGACAAGGCTTGTACTTGTCTAATTTTTCCAAATCGAGCAAAAATGCAAAATTCTGTCTTGTACAAGACAATTAGAAATGGTGATTTTGAGGGGGTTATATCTCCCTGCTCAAATGGAGTTATGGAAAGCTCTTGTCCTTTTTAGAAAGCCCTCATATGGTACAATTCATGTGTGATCATAATTGGTCTTGAAACTGTCTGAATCTAATTGAAAAAACCTCATGAACTTTGATGCCCAAAGCTGACACTTAGACAGTTTTGCACTAAGTGTCATGTTCTTGATTTTTCACCATTTTGATCTATCCATAACTAAAAATCCATGAAGAATCAGAGTTTCATGTAGTTGAAGCTTTTGTAAAATGTAGGAAGACCTACAAATTAGGCTTTGGATCATTCAAAATGGTTGTCTAGATCATAAGTTATGGCTTTTGGAAGTTGGTACCAAAACCATCCAAACTTAGTAACTTAGAAATTTTTTCAATTTTTCAAGGTTACCCCTTTTACAAGTTGTCATGATTTCTTGATCAATTCTTGTTCAAATGACATTATAAGTCATATTTTATGAAAATATGAGTCATAAGGATAATTTTTTTCCAAAAAAAGTCATGTTTTGACTTTTGGCTCCGGAGCGGTTCGACGCGTAAAAACCTTAATTCCCGACTTTTGAGGAATGCATCCTCTGAGGGTAATTTAACTTTGCAAATGGATTCCTAGGGTTATTTTGAGCATATTGAGTCATGTTTTGAAGTCTTGGCTCACTCCCTTGTGAAAATCTCACTCTGGAGGTCCCAGTCGTCCAAAACCCTAATTTGGTGATATCAGGTGTTTCGAGGCTACTTTCACTTGGAATGCCACAACTGTGTACTTAATTTTTGATGGGAGGGTCCTCTTGATCCTTTTTGGATGTTTTAAGAGGTTAGACAAGTTGAAGATCATGTCATTTCTTGATTGATCTTTTGTCTAAGTACTCTGAGAGGGCCCAAACCCTAATTCTTGATTATGGTGGATGCTCAACTATCTTTGGGAGATTGGTGAGGCATGATGGTATATCCATATTATGGTAATGATCTTAACAATGATGGGAAATCTTGGTGGTCAAAATTTGGGGTATGACAGATGCCCCTATTTAATCTTCTTGGACCTGAAGGTGTGAATGGCGAAGATATTCAGACATTCAGGGTGCAAGAGGATTAAATATCGGAATACCCAAAATTTTGACGGTGGTTATGAATGGCAGTTTGCTCATCCATCTTCTTTTGCTAAGTAACGATACTTAGAAAAGGGTGAAACTTCCCCTCGATCCTGGTCTTCAGCCACGGAATTGGTCTCAGTTTCTTGATAAACTTCCCCTCGATCCTGGTCTTCAGCCACAGAACTGGTCTCAGTATCTTGATAAACTTCCCCTCGATCCTAGTCTTTAGCCACTGAACTGGTCTCAGTTTCTTCTTTTCGAGTTTCTTCCTTGACAAGGGACGCTATTTGCAGCGGTCTTCATCAAACTTCTTACCGATTTTTACTGGTGGGACGCCATTTGATGGAAAAGATTTGAGGTCAGACTTGCTGGGGGTACCCATTTGTCTGAGCTGTAGAGGTGTACAAACTTCTCTGTTGGAGATGCCATTTGTTGACTCTACGGGGAAAAAACGAGTCTCTTGAAAGACTTCTTTTCGCTTGGGGATATTACATCATACTTTTCTTCGAGATCTTCTCGGAGAAATGCCATGTGATGTAATCCAATTTTGAGGTGCTGATGACTTCATTAACATCGAATTTCTTGGGAGAAAAACTGATGTATTGCTGAGAGTCTTCGGTTGAGAGGCTTTCTCTGGGGATTTTCCTTAATCCGGGAAAGCGAAAATATCATCTTCAATGGTGAAGAGTGATGTTTGTCGAATGTCTTCTTGCCTTTCAGAGGTTCAAGTTATCAAAGTGGTCGAGGACCGTCTCCAATCCAGAAATAAACTGGGGAGAGATTGCTCAGACGATTCATTTCCTGACGAGGAAAGAACTTAAACTAAGATTTTGTCTTATCCGACGCAGAAAGGACAATTGACAACTTGATTGACAATAAGGCTTTATCACTTGGGAAATGAGTATGACCAGAGTGATATTAATGCAATATGATTATGAATGTGAACCAATTATGCATGATGTATGTATGTTTATGCTGACAAAACTGATGCGACATACAGACTAGTGGATGAACACGACTGGATACTCAACCACTGCGGGGGATGAAAAGTATCACTGGTTCAAAATAGCAATCCTGTCTTGCTTAGGAGAGGTAGTCCTGGTGGAAGGTGAAAGAATCGTTCAATCGGTCTTAAGAGGTAAGAACTCTGTCGGGGATATCAGATAGGAAAATCACATCTGAAATAGTTGATCCTTCATTCAGGTGTACTGGTTTATAAGGAGTACTTTGATTCTGCACTTTAAGGTTCAATCACCTTCGGAGAAGCTATCGTTGTTCTTTTTGAAGTTCACAATCAAAAGGAATTATCATCTTTATTTTAAAAGCAGAAAAATTTTGACAAGTAAATTAATTTTTGTTTTATTTCAAGAATCGTTGATCATGTTAAAAATGTCAATCTGTAAAGCTAAAACAAATGAGAATTGCAAACAAAAGCACTAGGGCTCAAATTTTATTGATAAAATGGAAATCAGCCAAGCGCGTGATCCCATAGAGTATTTACAAAGTTTAGAAAACGGTAATTTGTGGGAAAAAGGCTACATTGAAACATAACAACCGTTGTTCTTCTACCAACTTTGAATTCTGGACATCCAGAGCTTCTGTCGAAGATGACCTTGACTAGAAGATTTTCGACGAATAGTGTTACTGCTGGGGGATTTCACCTTGTCGGACCTAGTTGCTTGCCATTAATCCCTAGCTTTTGCCTGGATTGCATTTTGAGATTTCCAATCCATCGGGATATTTTTTTGCTGGTGTCTCTAATTTTTGCCTAGACCGCCCTTTCAGGTTTTCAATCCACCGAGACGTTTTTTTTATTTCATTTAGGCGAAGTATTTATTGACTATGTCAACATTCGTTGGGTAGGTAAACTCCTCTCTATCCATGGTTGCGAGTCTCAAGGCGCCGCTTGAGAAGGCTTTCTTGACCACATAGGGGCCGTCATAATTCAGAGTCTATTTTCCGCGGGAATCAGTGAGGAATGATTGTATTTTCTTGAACACGAGGTCTCCTTTTCTGAAGACACAGGGTCAGACATTTTTGTCGAACGCTTTCTTTATTCTCTGCTGATACAACTGACCATGGCATAGAGCCGTTATTCGCTTTTCTTCGATTAGGTTTAGTTCGTCGTGTCGACTTTGACACCATTCTGCTTCTGTTATCTTAGCTTCCACCAATACCCGGATTGACGAGATCTCTAATTCTATGGGACGCACTGCTTCCATGCCATATACTAGAGAGAAAGGGGTTGCCCGTGTTGAAGTACGGACAGATGTGCGATAACCATGGAGTGAAAATGGTAGAATTTCATGCGTCTTTGTAGGATACAACCATCTTCTGAACAATCTTCTTGATGTTCTTGTTAGCTGCTTCTACCGCCCCGTTCATTTTGGGTCGGTAGGGAGATGAGTTATGGTGTTCAATTTTGAACTCAGCACTTAATTCTTTCTTCATCTTGTTGTTCAAGTTAGATCCATTGTCAGTGATGATCTGGCTTGGAACACCATAATAACATATGAGATTGTTCTTGATAAATCGGATCACCACTTGTTTGGTCACATTGGCGTATGACACTGCTTCGACCCACTTGGTGAAGTAGTCAATGGCTACCAGGATGAACCGATGTCCGTTTGAAGCTTTGGGTTAAATAATGCCAATCATGTCGATTCCCCATATAGAAAAAGGCCATGGAGAAGAAAGAACTTTGAGATGCGTTGGCGGTACATGGATTTTGTCAGCGTATCAGATTCCATTGTAACCCAATAGTACCCTGCTCTTAGAATTCTTCTCGCCATTGTGTGTCCGTTGGCATGAGTGCCAAAGGATCCTTCGTGAATTTCTTTCATCAGCATGTTTGCTTCTGGTCTGTCTACGAATTGGAGCAAGACCATGTTAAAGTTTCTCTTATAGAGTGTATCACCGCCCAGGAAGAAATTTCCTGCCAGCCTTCTGAGGGTCTTCCTGTCTTTTCTTGATGCCCCAGGTGGGCACCCTTGTTTCTAAAGGAAGCATTTGATATCGTGATACCAAGGTTTTTCGTTTATGACTGCTTCAATCGTGAAGATGTAGGCTAGCCTTTCTAGGCGCATTATGTCAATCTTAGGTACGTCGTTCCATTGACCTACACTAATCATGGAATAGAAAGTGGCTAGTGCATTAACCATGTGATTCTCTTCACGAGGGATGTGATGAAACTCGATTCTGTTGAAGAATGGTAACAACCTCCTCGTGTAATCTTTGTAAGGAATTAATCCTGATTGGTATGTGTTCCAATCTTCTTTGATCTGATTGATAACCAGGGCTGAGTCTCCATACACATCCAAGTTCTTAATCCTCAAAATCAATTGCTTCTTCAAGACCCATGATACAAGCTTCGTATTCGACCTCATTGTTTGTGCATTTGAAAGTTAGTCTGGCAGTGAAAGTAATATGGGTACCCTGAGGTGTTACGATGGTTTCCCTAATTTCGTTTCCATAATTGTTGACAGCTCTGTCAAAGATTAGTCCCCATTGGGAACCTGGTTCTGGCCCTTCACTAGGTAGCGGTTCATCATAATCTTTTATTTTTAAGTACATGACATCTTCGTCTGGGAAGTCAAATCCGAATGATTCCTGATCGCCAATCGGTTGATGAGCCAAATGATCGGCTAAAATACTTCCTTTGACGGCTTTCTGAGCATGGTACTCGATGTCGTATTCTGATAACAACATCTGCCAATGGGCGATCCTTCCCGTGAGAGCAGGCTTTTCAAATACGTACTTGATCGGATCCCTTTCTGAGATTAACCAAGTAGTGTGGCAAATCATGTACTGGTGAAGACGTTTAGCTTCCCAAGCCAAAGCACAATAAGTTTTCTCGAGCATCGTGTACCGAGTTTCACAGTCAGTAAATTTCTTGCTTAAATAGTATATGGTAGACTCTTTTCTTTTCATTTCGTCTTGTTGGCCGAGCACACAACCCATAGAGTCTTCCAAGACTGTTAGGTAGATGATCAGTGGTCTTCTTTCCACTGGAGGTGACAAGATTAGTGGATTCAACATATATTCTTTGATACTATCGAAGGCTTTTTGGCAGTCTTCTGTCCATACGTAGCTTTGATTCTTTCTGACTAGTTTGAAAATCGGCGCGCATGTTGTGGTCATGAGGGATATAAATCTTGAGATGTAATTCAGATGTCCCAGGAATCCTCTGATTTGTTTCTCAGTCTTTGGTGAAGGTATTTCTTGAATGGCCTTAACCTTGTCAAGATCAACCTCAATTCCTTTCTGGATGGCGATGAATCCTAAAAGTTTTCCTGAGCGAACACCAAACGTGCATTTGTTGGGATTCAAGCGAAGTTTTTATTTTCTCAGAAGCTCAAATAACTTTGAAAATGTGTCACATGCTCTTCTTCTGTTTTAGATTTGGCAATCATGTCATCGACATACACTTTGATTTCTTTGTGCATCATGTCGTGAAACAAAGTTGTCATGGATCTTTGATAGGTTGCCCCGGTGTTCTTCAAGCCCAACTGTATTATCTTGTAACAAAAGGTGCCCCATGGGGTGATGAATGAAGTTTTCTCCATATCTTCTGGCTCCATTTTGATTTGATTATAGCCCGAGAATCCATCCATGAAGGAGAAGACTTTGAACTTTGATGTACTGTCTACCAGCATGTCTATATACGGTAAGGGGAAGTCGTACTTTCGATTGGCTTTGTTCAGATCCCTGTAGTCTACATACATTTTGACTTTTCCGTCCTTTTTTGGAACTGGCACTATGTTAGCTAGCCATTGAGGATATTCTGAGGTGGCAAGGAAACCCGTGTCAATCTGTTTCTGCACTTCCTCCTTGATTTTGATAGCCATATCCGGGTGAGTCCTTCTCAACCTTTGTTTTACTGGCGGACATTCTGATCTTAACGGTAAATGATGCTCCACAATGCTGGTATCCAACCCTAGCATGTCCTGATAGGACCAAGCAAACACATCTGGAAACTCTTTGAGAAGTTCTATCAAGTCTTTTCTGACAATTGGACTGAGCAGTGCCCCAATCTTGACTTCTTTCCTCTCTTATTCTGAACCCAAGTTGACCATTTCCAACGGCTCTTTCTGAGGTTCAATGAACCTTTCCTCTTATTTGAGTAATCGGGAAATCTCTTATGGAATTTCTGCGCCCTCTTCTTCTTCAGCTTCAAATACCAGGAATTCAAAGTTGGGAGAAGGCATTGGATCCTATGTTTCAACGGGGTTTAAAACAAACAATCTGCATGACGTGATGATTTGTTTTTTAGAAGACATAGAGAGAAATGCAAGATTGTGTGCAGTGTATTTTCTGAAAAATGCTTGTTTTTATTTTGGGTTGTTTTAGGATTACCATTTTTTGAAAAAACGAAAAGTGAAAACAGCAATAAATACGGGAATAACATAATGACATTATTTATTTATGATTTCGTCGATTCTTAAAGCTACAGCCCTATAAAACAAAACTCTATCGCCTTGGACGAAGCGAAGAGGGACATTTACAGAAAGGTGAGCCCTATAAAAACATCCGTTTCACCTGGGCAAGGTGAAAGGTTGAAAAAAAGATGGCAATTACTTAGACTTATGGACGACTTTCGGGACATTGACAGTAACCCATTGGCGATGAACTCCTCGGTGAATCACAAAGTCTGGTACCTTCTTTCTTGGTTTGTCCTCAGAAATGACGTTGATTTCTAGCAGAGTAGGATCGTTGGAGTCTTTCTTCCAAGCAGAGTTGTCGTAAACGAACTCTTCTGTTGTATCTTCCTTAATGTTCTCACCATCCAGTTGGCTGGATGTCCTCGTATCTGATGCGAGAGCTTTCAGGAGCGGTGTACTTGACCAAGAAGTCGCACTTGCCACTCAGCTGTCCTAAAGTGTCCCATACTTCTGTGGGACTAGAAGAGTCATCTTTCTAGATGACGTTGACCTCAGGAAAAGCATAGTTGATGAACTCTTGTCTTGCAATCTTTGCAGATTCATCATTGTGCTGGATATCTTCGGAATGTCTTGAGTAATGATCCCATGATTTGGTGGGGACGCAGGTATTCATTTCAATATTGCTCGGCTGATAAGCGTCGTTTGACTGACTCTTTTGCCCCAAGTCTTCTGGGTACGGCTGCCAGATACGCAAGTCATCCAGTGGGTCATAATAGTCGTGGTCGAAGTTGTCTTTCATCATCTTGACGTTTGATCTTGGTATATATCTCAGACTCTGTTTGGGAAAACATAATGGCATATTCGTTTCTTTCTGAGACATATAACCGTCCTTGTTGAGGTAAGATTTCCATTCCTCATCCGTATCGGAGGAGTCACTCTCATTGATAGCATGTACTTCTTGAGACACTAGATGAAGGAAGCCTCCACTGTGGAAGAAGTCTTGAATGGGATGAAAACTTTCATCCTTCTTAGCAGTCTGGGTACAGGTTGAAGAGAAACCGACACCTTTCTTTGTCTTGTTATCAGTACGAATTATAATTTGTCCCCATCCTTTTGCGTTATTACTCTTGATTACTTCGAGAGCATCTTTGTATGAGGAAATCGACGTCCCTATTTCTGGTTAATTCTCATCGCTCCTCGAGAGTGCTTGGAACTAGGTTCCAACAACCTCCTCTGGTTCTACACAGGAGAATGATGATAAGTTGCTCACGATTAAGGCCTGCTCTCTGCATATTGTGACTAACTTATCATTCTTGACGAACTTCAACTTCTGGTGAAGTTTCGAAGTGACTGCCCCAGCTTCGTGTATCCAAGGTCTTCCTAATAAGCAGCTGTATGCTGCGCGGATGTCCATGACCTGGAAAGTGACTTGGAAAGTGTGAGGACCGATGATCGACTTCACCGATATTACAGTTGAGGGAAACTTATTGGGACAGTTTGAGGATGATATTTGGAGTGTGTTTAAGGCTTTATTTGGTTTTGAAAGTGTCTGAATCAAGACATGGCTTGAAAAATGCAAAAAAGTCAAAATTTGAGGTTTTGGAGATTGACTTTCTGATTTTGGTGTTTCATATCAAGGATGAGTGTTTGAACAGCTTATATATGATACATTGGATGTGTTTGGATCATGAGCTGTGGTGCAATTGCTCTCTAACTCGAAAACCCAGTGGTGACTTGCAAAAGAAGGCATTTTTGAAAAATGAGAGATATTTTGAGGAAAGCAAGTGTTGTAGTGCTTTGGGGTACTCAAACTGATCACAATTGATGTATATTTATAGTGTAATAAGTTTGTTTTGGCATCAATAGTGAATGGAGGCTTGGACAGTCCCTTAGCCAATGGTGATCAAAAGGAATCTCAAGTCTCCTCTAGCCATTGACTTGAGGTTAGGGCACAGGTGATGAGTCCTTTGTTTCAGAGCTGAATCTTGACTCAATTTAGTTAGCAATGTCTTGATGCTTGCCACCTTGTGAATCCATTGAATGCATTGAAACAAAATTGGAGTCTTTGAGCTTTTTAGCCTTTTAGGGCATTTATAACTACATGTAGATCCTTGGACTTGGGAGGCTTGTGGATCAGATCATTTCTCTTTGATGTTATCCCTTGAGGTGTCCAAATAGATGACAAGGCTTGTACTTGTTTGATTTTGCCAAATCGAGCAAAAATGCAAAATTATGTCTTGTACAAGACAGTTGAAAATGGTGATTTTGAGGGGGTCATATCTTCCTGCTCAAATGGAGTTATGGAAAGCATGTCGCTCCCGGGATTTTCATCCAAGTACAAACGCGAAAGTGGCACGGAAACAGAGTTTCCAGCAATGTGTATTTATCCCAAGAGAGGGAAAGGAAACACTGCGTAAACCTGAAGGAAGGAAAGAACATGGTCTTGCGACCAAGAGAACTGGGTTCGGGAGTCGGTTACGCGAAGGGAAGGTATTAGCACCCCTTCACGTCCATCGTACCCGATGGGATCCACGATTGCTTGCTTCAATCAAAGGGTGTGAGGAAAGAATACTGGAAAAGGAACTGCTAGCTAGAGAACTGGAAAAGGAAAGGAGAGAGAACGAGAAACAAACGTAGGGAAAATAAAAGAAGTGCTCAAATGGGCCCTACCCCACTGCCTACGTATCTCATCGGGAACATGAGAATCAGAGCGACGTAGTTCCCCTCAACGAGGGTCGCTTTTTTTGTGTTTTTTAGTGGAAACGTCAACGTTTGCGTCCCAGCAGTTAGGTGTTGCAGCTCGCTGTAGGGAGACTTAGGCGTTACCTGTTTGCGGTAGAACGGACTTGACGAGACCTTAAGGAATAAAATGAAGGAGATGAGAAAAGAATTTGTTTGTTTGAAGTTTTTAGCAAGAAGTGTTTTGTTTATTTGATGTTTTGCAACGCATATTGTATTTAAGTCCCTCATGTAAGATCGAATGCCTCGCATATCGACCCAAGACGGGACGTACGCTAAACATTCTAAGAAAGTGAGAGAAGACCCCTCACTATCTCATTCTTACTTGAAAGGCTCAAATACAATATTTTTTTTCCTTTATTAGGTGTTTTTTTTTACTTTTGTTTAGAGATGAGAAGAAGAGACTCAAATGGAGGAGTAAAGGTAAAAACTAAAGGGGACTAAGACTCACCGTAGTGTTAGCATGCTTGGAGATCTATGGTTAATGAGGTTTAAGGAACCTAATCTTAAAAAGAAAGGAAAAGAAGATAGAAAGAAACTTACTTCCAAAATGGAAGTTAAGTTATTTCTAAGAGGGAAGAAAGAAGATTATGAAGGCAAAGCATCATTAAATGATTAAACAACACAAAAAGAAGGTTATGAAGATTATGAAGATTATGAAGATTTCTAAGAGGGAAGAAAGAAGATTATGAGGTCAGAACCAAAGTCATTTACCAATGTCTCAACATGTATATGAATCATCACACAACTCAAGAATCAAAGAGTGCAAGTGGAAGAGATAGGATGAAGTAGAAGTGAGCACAAGAGAAACATACTTCAATATATGCACAAATTGACATATTAGAGATACATAACATGTAGAAATGATTAATGCATACATGTGGGCAGTGGCATAACATTGATGAGATGCTAATGGAATGAAAGAAATATCATACAAAATGCACTCATTGAACATGTAAAGCATAAGAAGAGAGCAAGAGAAGATAACATGTCAAGCCTTCAAGTTATAACACATAAGCTCACACCACATGCCAACACAAGTCAAGGTGAACTAAACTGAAGCAAAGATGACCAATAACATCATGAAAATGACCTATAAAATGTGCACAAACAAATCACAAAATGGCACAAATGCCTCAACCAAAATCACACAAGGAGGAAGTAAGTGGATGTGCACAAAGATAGCTTCAAATGTAAAGCTCTAAACAAATATCAAAAGTACATATTAAAATCATGACAATTGGCTCTAAACAACCTAAATAAGAAGAAAATCAAGTATCAAAAGTTCATGGCAAAAATCAAAATGAAACATGCTCAAACAAATCAACAAAGTCATATTGGAACACATCACAAGAAGGTGCAAAGATGAACATCAAAACGTATGATATAATGACCTTAAAAATAAATAAAAAATTGTTTTAGGCACTTTAAGATGTCATCTAATCAATACAAAAATAATGAATAAAAAATATGATGTGAGGTGAGAGAAAGAAATCATGCAAGTTTAAGTGTCATGAAGAAATTCAATTACAAAAGAAATTAAAAGAAAATATGGAATAATGTGTAAAAAATCACAAAGTCAGAATTAAAAAATAGAGAAAATTATTTAAACATGTTAAGATGTCACATGAATTAATTTGTGAATTTTAGGATTTATTTGCTATTTTTAAAATAAGAAATCAAAACCATATATGAAACAAAAATAAAAAAACCAAAAGAGAATGGAGTGGGGGTGCAGAGGAAGTAATTTCCACGTTGAAAATGATTTGGGCCCAAAAGAGGGGTGTGCAAATATCAATTATAACCCAGTCCAACATGCGTGTGGTTGTGTGTGACAGTGTGCGTGTACATTCAACGTGTGATGCACTCAGAACCACATGATTAGATCATGATGAAAAGTAAAACCATCCAACGAATATCAAAGCGTGCACATCATAATTATTACGCACACACACGCATGCAATCATTCAGAAACTAAAAAGAAAGCACACGCAAGTTACATGGATTTTTAATGTGCTGGCAAGGTTATGGACGTTGGATCAATCTCATGATAAGATCATCAATCACATACACACATCAAGTGAATCAGAGATGAGGTTCACAACAAGTAGCATGCACATCCACACATAGAAGTCATTCAGATTAAAAACATGCACGTGAGGGGGAGGGTGTGTCACTTATGTGTTGGCACGTTGTGGATCATTGGATGCGACGATCATACAGTCAGGATTTAAACTGAGGATAAGCTAGGGTTTTGGCTTGAGAAAGATTCAGGTGGCTGGAGAAGACCTCCGGTCGTCTTCTCCGGCGAGCAACCACCACACACAGTCATCAATTTTCACAGAAATGCACAAAATGCACATAGAAATGAAGCTGAAGTTGAGTAGATCATGAATCCATCATTAAATTTCACAAATAATGCACAATCAGAGAGAATCGAACGAGACAAGCTTTGCCCTAATTTTTCAACTATGCTCCTAATGAGCCTATCAACTAGCTAGGACGCACACAACTTCTAATAAGCTAAAAACCACAGAAAAAACAAGCTAAAACAATATGGATTTGTGCAATAAAGTTGGAGGAATTGGAACCTGAAGTTTGCAGAAACTTGAAGCAAAAAAAACCAGAGATCCTCTCTTGATCTTGAGCTTAATTTGTGCAAAATAAATGCAGTTGAGTCTTGAGATATTGAAAACAGAGGAAGATTAAAAAATGTGATGAAGATACACTTCGAGATTTGGTGTTGATTATGCTTATCTTTGCTCAGAAATCACACTGAAGATGATTATTGGAGATGATGAGTGATGGAGGTGTTGAGTTGGTGAGAGATCAGAGAGAGAATGGAGAGAATTTTGAGAGAAAAAGTGAGTAAAATTTTGAAGAGAGAGTGAGAGAATGAAGTTGAAAATGAAACTGTGAGTGAGATTCTATTATATATGTTGAGTTTAGGGTGCTTGAACCATAGTTAAATGAGTTGATTAGGTGAGGTTAAATGAGTTGCCTCTAACTAACTGAGTCAAGTTAGTTAGGGCGAGTTGGGGAGTGGAGTGATGTAGTGTGGATGAGGTTTATGAAGTTTATGGTGGTGATGGAAATGGAGGGTGATGTGTTGCTACAGAAACTTGTTGAACAAGCTTTATTTTTCTTCTTAAGTGTAAGGCAAGGCATGCATAGAATAGTGTGTAGGAGAATGTTGGTTCAAATATAGTAAAGAGTGATGATGATGAGCATGCGTGCGAACTGGCGAGACAACAACCACAATATTATATTTTTTGTTCTGATCTTGTAGCAACAACACATTCAATGCAACAGTGGATGTTTAAGGGTGAATATCTCTCATGTTAATGCATGGTTTGATGGGGTTTTGATGTCAAGATTGAGGGAATATTTGTTCTGATCTTCTAGATTTCAGATTATTCTGGGAATATTTGTTTATCTTAGGTGGCGTTCAAGATTGAGGAATCAGAGATTCTGATTGTAATTCGAAGATTCCATTTTCTAAGCATGGAGACATTTTAGGAAACTTTGGATTGAAGATACTTTTCTTGAGGAGAATCAGTTGCAGATTCTGTGTAACAAAATTGCTGCGTTTTTGAAGCCCAAATCCAGTCTAGTTTATGGTTATACATATGATGGATTTAACCTAGTAAAGGCGTGGAAAATATATTGTTGCTTAGTGAGTTTAGGGTTTATATTTGTGAGCCTCTCTTGTGTCGTGTGGATACTAGAGCTGGACTATTTGCATTGAGTTGTAATTTTTGTCGCTGCTGTGATTGAAAGGGAATTGAGAAGGTTCTCATACCTAAAAGAGTCTTAGGTAGAAATTAAGCACAGGTAGTGATTAAGTGATAAGTTGTATACCAGAGGTTGTTTAGCTTAGAATTAATATTATCTAGTGGATTTCATTTCTGGCTTGGTAGCCTCCAGACATAGGTGTTGTTGTACACCGAACTGGGTTAACAATTACTGTGTGTTCGTTAACTTTCTGTAATTAGTATTTTACTCCTTATTGTCATAGCGTTTGAAGCAGAGATCAAGTGTCTCAACATCTCTCAGGACATCTGAGATCTTCTACCAGAATTTCAGAAGGAAAGATTGGTTTGTCAACATGAAGCACTCATCGAAGAACATGGTGAAGTTTGCAAATGACAACACTCTAGCAGCTGAAGGTGTTGGTGATGTTCAGATCATGAGGAAGGATGGCAAGAAATCAATAATTTCCAATGTGTTATACATACCAGGCATGAAAAGTAACCTGCTCAGTATAGGACAGCTTGTCAAAACGAACTACAAGGTAGTTGTCGAAGACAAGATGATGAGAGTTCTCGACGCATGTGGTAGGTTGATCTTAAAGGCTCCAATGTCTCAGAATAGGACCTTCAAGATTGAACTCAATGTGATGAAACACAAGTGCCTAATGTCGCTCCCAGGATTTTCATCCAAGTACAAACGCGAGAGTGGCGCGGAGAAACAGAGTCGCCAGGCGTGTAAATTTATCCCAAGAGAGGGAAAGGGAACACCGCATAAACCTAAGGAAGAGGGAAAGGAATGGTCATCGCAACCATAACCTGGGTTTGGGAGTCGGTTACGCGAGGGGAAGGTGCTAGCACCCCACGCGTCCATCGTACTCGATGGGATCCACGCTTGTTGTCTATTCTAAGGGTGAGTATACTTTCATCTAGGGCTGTGCTAAAACGAGAGAGGGGAAAGACAAAGACAAACTCGGTAGGACGTCGACGTCTTATGCCTACGTACCCCCTTTGTGCAATGGGGAATTCAGAGTCAACGTAGTTCGGACCAAGTTCTTTTTGTGTTTTTTATGAGCAACGTTAAGTTCGCGTCCGGTAGTTAGGGTCGATGCCTGTTTGTGACTCAGACGGAAGGTAACGTGCCCTTTTTGAAAATATCCTTTAAGTTGAAGGTCCCGAAGGACAAAAGAGTTTGAGGTTGGTTTGTATCTTTTAGGACAGAAGTGGCTTAAGTTAGTTCATAAGTTGCATTGCACCAAAGTCTAGGGCACAGGGGCGAATACTTAACGCATCGTCCCAAGACAGGACGCTCGCTAAGCACTCTAGAAAGATGAGAGGAAGCCCCTCATTTCTCATTCCCCACGCTTAAGGCTCGTGCGCAATACAATTTATCCTTATTAAGTATTTTAAAGAAATTTGAGATGAGAAGAGAGAAGACACGAAGGTAACTCTAAAGGGGGACTATGAGACCTAAAGTTATCATGCATGGGTGACCTACGGTTAGTGAGGTTTGACGACAACCTAAACCCTAATGGAAGAGATGAGAGAAGAAAAGAGTAAGGGTGACGATGGATATTTATCCATACCCTTGAAGAACTTACCTTAGTCCCTGCATACAAGGTTAGTGAGAGACAGATATAAATAAGAGAAATGAGGTGAATGAAAATCAAACAATGACCAACAACAATGATTATCATCCAAACATGAATCAAATAAACAAAGAAACAGCCCCAAAGCAAATGGCACAAGTGCCTTTTCAAACAGACAATCATACAAGGTCAAAGATGCGGCTGCAAGAAAATCTCAAGTGAAAACAACTCAGATAATTAGAAAAATAACTCCTAAAATTCCCAAATTAAATATTAAGGTTCCTCAACCAGAGGCAAACAACATATCAAAAGTCCCTGCAAAAAATCAAGATATTAGTCATTCAAATAATTGGGCAGAGTTCAGGTGGGAATTAGGGCTCAGTGTGCCAAAGGGAAGGACCTAAATGCAATATGGAATAAATTTAAAAATGAAAGAAAAATAGTTTTATGCAATTTAGGATGTTAGTGAACAAATGCAAAAAAACGGATAAAAAATATTTTTCGAATGCTGAGAAATAAAATAAACAAATTATGTATGCATGGTATGGATAGTTCAAGAAGAAAATAGATTAAACAATTAATTTAAATGATAAAAGTAAAATAAAAATAAAAAATAAAATTTGTAAAATTTTATTAAAATGATGAAAATGATGCATCAATTTTTTGGTAATTTTTAAATGCAAGGATATATTTTTTAAAATAAAATGAAATTATTATGAATTAAATAAGAATAAAATAGAAAATAGTATGGGGGGGGGGGGGTGCGATAGTAAAAAATGAAGTAGAAAATGAGATTGGGCTGGCGAGTGGGGGGTGCGTATAGCAACCCGGCCCACTAAATTATCAGAAAAATAGCTAAAATAAAAAGGGTTTACCGTGGAAGGCCATGTGCAAGGCGCGTGCACCTTTTAATGTGTTGGCGAGATGAGGACCGTCTGATCCATCAGACGGTTCATGACTTAGTCAACGAAACAAAAGTAAACAAAATAAAAAAAATATGATTGGAGGAGTATGGTAATTGCTGTGGGGTTAATAACACTGGATCCGTAATAAAAATTCAGAAAAAAAATAAAATAGAAAATACGTGGCCTCGCCTGGACCGTTGGATCATATGCATAAACGGCCAGGGCTTCTTCTTCCTCCTTGCACCAGCTCGCCGGACTGAAACAAAAGCCACCGCCGGAGTTAGGGTTCTGGCCCCCCTACTCCGGCCACCTGCAACCTTTCCAAAGCCAGAAAACACAAGCAAATACACTAATCCGACCAGATTTTTATCAGGAATTCGAATATGACATCAAAATTCAAAAATAACCAACATATATTGAAAAACGAAGAGCTTAAAGTTAGGACATAAAACTTTAAATCCACATAGCGAGCCATACATGTATCCATATTCAAAAATAAATAGATCAGAGTGATCACCATTCATCACACGTCAATATTCATATAAAAAATTGGCGTTTTAAGAGCATATAAAACCTCCCAACCTGATATGGAGCAACTCTAATCCTTGCCTTTGGCTGCGAATGGTGGTTGGGTTGTGCTCCAGAAATCACCAGGAAGAGACTTGTGGAAGAACTTTTGGCAAAAACCTTGTGGTTCGTGAGTTTGAATGAGAAATCCTCTTTTAGGGTTTTCTTGAGAACTCCTCCAACTTCACGTGTATCTCCCCTAACAAATGCATGAATAGGCTTAAATACTTAGGGTTATTTCATCTGATGAGGAATTGGGTTGGGTAATCCATTGTTTAATGATTTTTGAATAATTTTGGAAAAATGCATTATGTGAATTACACCTTTCTCCTTGCAAGTACACTTAAGAAATACATGATGGATCACTTGCATTTGGATTGATAATTACACCCCTATTGAACTTGGGCCTTGAAACCAATTGATTCATGAGTTTTTAACATTTTGGCAACTTTGAATAATGGAGAATAAGTAGTACATACACCATGTCATTTCTTCATTCTTGGGCCCAAAATAATCCTCAAGGAATGTCTTTTAACATTGGAAAGTGGCATGAAACAATGGAATTGGTTATAGGTCATTATGCCCAAAGTTGTGAAAATGGCACCATGAAAAACCCTAAAAACCACTTTGCCTTCTTTTGATCATAACTGGAGTTTCACAAATGATATGGAGACCCACTAGTACTTGTTGGAAAGAGGAGAAAAAGATATTCAACTTTCATGTTGGAGAAAAATCCATTTGAAGCTTTCTTGCTGATGAAAATTCAAGTTGAATGCAGTGCAGGAACTTGCCCAAAAAGGAAACTTTTCATTATAGGTCACTTTCCAAATTTAGAAATTTTGCACCAACTCCTGATTCCTGACAAATATGTATGAAACTTGACCCCTGGAGACCATATGAGGATATGATATCTTAAAATCCCTGAAGAGAACCTTAAAAATTTCACAGTTGACTTTTCTCCTTTCACTGTTGACTTTTCCCCAAATTCAACTGATTTTCAATCCATTGGCTAATTGAACTTCTCCTGAACCAAACTGATGGACAACCTCCCATCCCTAGGTACTTAGGGACCCAAGGAATACGATAGAATCAAGACTTTCCCAAAAAATCAGAAATAAACTGACTTTATAGCAAACCCTAGTTTGGTACCCTCAGTGTAGGAGGAAATAACACAGTCTCCAAATCCAAATTCCTTTGAGTATAATGTGTATCCTCTCCAACAAAGATAAGATATGCCATTTGGTGATGATAAAAACCCAAGGAACTTGCCCATTGGAGCAATAAACCCAAGAATTTCAAAACCCTAATTCATGCACTGGTTAGGAGAGTGATCCACTTGAAATCCCTTGCCACTTGTGAACTCTTGATGGTGTAGTAGACCAGATAGGACTTTACCTTGACCCCATGCTAATGATATGCATACATGATAATGTAAAAAAAAAAAATGAAACATAAGTCAGTTAGTACTAAAGTAAGGAGGGCAAATTTTTGGGTGCAACACCTAGCAACTGCAGCCAACAGAGATGAATGGTTATGGCCTTTTCGACTAGGCCATCTCAACTTCAATGACATTAGAGAGCTAAAGAGAAGAAATATGGCTTCAGGATTACCTGAAATCGACATTCCAAGTAAAGTCTATGAAGAGTGTGTTCAGTCAAAACAACATAAGAATAACTTCAGCAAGGATGCAGGAAGGAAGTTGAATGCAATTCTGGAAGTCATATACTCTGATGTATGTGGTCCAATCCAGGTGGATTCGATTGCAGGCAACAAATACTTTGTCACGTTCATAGATGATTACAGTCGAAAGTTGTGGACTTACCTCATCAAGAAGAAAAGTGACGTGATCGAGGTATTTTCCAGATTCAAAAGAAGGGATTGTGCATGAGGTGGTGCCACCTTACACTCCGCATCAAAATGGAATTGCAGAAAGAAAGAACAGAACCATCATGAACATGGTGAGAAGTATGTTGAATGGAAAGCATCTACCCAAAGAATTATGGGGAGAAATGGTTTCAATAGTAACATACATATTAACAGATGTCCGACGAAGAAGCTTGAAAGAATCACGCCAGAAGAATGTTGGTCTGGTGTCAAGCCTAGCCTCAGTCACTTGAAGGTGTTTGGATCTATAGCACATTGACATGTGTCAGATCAGTTGAGAAGGAAGCTTGATGACAAGTCGAATCAGATGATCTTGATAGGATATCATTCGACTGGAGGTTATAAGCTGTTTGACTTAGTGAATAAGCAAGTATTGATCAACAGGGACATGATCATAGATGAGTGTCATACCCCAAATTTTGACCAACAAGATTTCCCATCATTGTGTAAATCATCATCACAATATGGATGTACTTTAATGCCTCATCAATCTCCTCAGGGATTGTTAGGCATTCTTTACAACCAAAGATTAGGGTTTTGGGCCCTCTCAGAGCACTTAAACACAGGATCAATCAAGAAATGACATGATCTTCAACTTGTCTAGCCTCTCAAACACCTATAAGGGATCAGGAGGACTCCCACATCAAGAATCAAGCACAAGGTTGCAACATTCCAAGTGGATCAAGCCTCAAGATCGCCTGCGTCACCAAATTAGGGTTTTGGTCGCCTGAGACCTCCAGATGAAAATTTTCACCTAGGCATGACCCAATGCTTTAAAGCACAACCCAAGATACTCCAAGGGACCCCATGGACCCAATCATCAAGTCAATTTAACCCCAAGGGATGCATTTACCAAAAATCAGGAATTTGGGTTCTTTGACCTAATTCACCCCTAAGTTGACTTTTAGGAAAAAGCATGAGCCAAGAGCTCAAGACATGATTTGAGGGCCTCCAATATACTACATTTACCCATTTGCAACAATGGATTGACCCAGGAAGCTTGATTCACAAGTTTCAATTTCATCAGGACCACAGTTAGAGTTTCGAGGAAAAAGTCAAATGTGCCTTTGACTTTTGACCAGGACATGCTCCCAAACCTTGGGACATGATTCAATACACCCTATAACACCTATGGAATCCATACATTAGGTTTGATTTAGGTCAAGGAGTTGATTTTACAAAGGATCGCACAGTTTGGATTTCATCCGATAAAAAGTCAACTGTACAAAAATCGAATGCTTGACTTTTTGGATTTTTGATCAACCAAGGTTCCTTAACCCTAAAACAATGTTAATATGTGATTTGAATCATCATTCATCAAGAAAAACTAAAGAAAATGAGTTAACTTGTAAAAGGGGTACAAATAAAAAACTTACAATTTTTCTAAGTTATGGAACAAAATAGCTAGGGTACCAACTTCCAAGGACCATAACTTGAGATCCAAGCAACCATATTGGATGGTCCAAAGCTGGATTTGTAGCTCTCATTACATACTTCAAAATCTTCAACTACGTCAAACTCCAATTCCTCGTGGATTTTAAGTTATGGAGTGATCAAAATGGCTAAAAACATGAAAATGACATTTTTCCAACACTTAGTGAAATTTTCACTAAGTCAGAATCTGCCTTACTTTTTCTAAAATGTAGGGACATTTTTCACCTTGATCCAAGTCAAACCAGGTCTAGGGGTGAACATCAAAGTTAAAGTATGTTATAAGGGCTTTCCAACAAGTACCAGATTATCTCCAAATTCAATTTGAGCAAGGAGATACAACCCTTGAAACATGGCATCATGAACTGGTTTTTTAAGGCAGAATTATGCACATTTGCTCGATTTGTCCAAATCTGATAACTCCAAGCCTTGTCATCAATTTGGACACATCAGAGGATCAAATGCAAGGGGGATGATCTGATCTTCAAGCCTCACAAGTCCAAGAATCTACATTAGGCTTGTTATCCCTAAAAAGGCTACAAAGATGCCAAGACTCCAATTTTATTTCCAAGCATTCAATGGATACACCAAGGTGGCATGAAGTAAGCTTATTCCAACTGAATTCATTCAAGACTTATCTCTGAACCAAAGCTACAAAGCCCGTGCTCTAATCTCAAGTCAATGGCTAGAGGAGACTTGAGATTCCTTTTGCATAACATTGGCCAAAGGCCTGCTGCAGTTGCCAATCACTATTGCTTGTAAAACAACCTTGCTCTACTATAAATAGAGTTTATTTGTGCTCAGTTTAAGTACACAAAAGCAATACAACACTTGCTTTCCTCAAAATCCCTTTTTCTAGGCCAAAATGCCTTCTTTTGCGAGGTACCTATTAGTTTTTGAGTTAGAGAGCAATTCCATCACAGCTCATGATCCAAACACCTCTACTATGTTGTATCTAAGCTGTTCAAACTCTCACATGTGACCTGTAACACCAAAATCACAAAGTCCACCTCCAAAACCTCAAAATTGGACTTTTTTGCATTTTTCAAGCCATGTCTTGATTCAGTCACTTTCAAAACCAGATAAAACCTCAAACACACTCCAAATATCATCCTTGAATTGTCCCAAATGGTTCCCTTCATTTGGAACACCATTTGAGAGAGTTGCCATATTGGTCACTTTTTCCCCTTTTGCAAGAAAGAGCTCAAACTTATTCCTGAGGATTCCAGCTGGTTCTAACCATTATAAAAGCTTCTAAGGGATCAATTGAGAATGTCCAAAGCATTAAATTACTTCTGGCACAAGGAACTTGGAAGATAGCCCAAAAAGCTCCAAGAGGTAAGAGCATCGTCACTTGAACTTTCTAAATTATGCATAACATCTCATACATGTTGTATATGTTGTGTGTGAACCAATTTATCATGTAATTCTTGCCTGCACCATGAGGTAGCATAGAAAATGCAAATATAAGCCTATTTCAAAACCACTATCGGGTTTTAAAATAGGGACCTCATCTGAAAAAACCATGACCACCATTGGATTCCTTGGGAAATTCTAGGCCAGATGCATATAAATTTTGTCCCAATCCATGGAGAAATGAGAAAGTTAGAGGCTTCACGTAAATGGCCCAAAAGTTGGCCTTGCCTTGCCTTGCTCAGGCCTAAAACAAGGCACCCCTTATGTATTTATGGGGTGGTTTTGATACACGGATGTATCACCACCCCAGTGGTTGCGCGCTCATGTGTTTCGCTTAGAGGTCTGGGGTTCGAATCCCCCTCGCCCAAGACCCTTTTTTATCACTTTTTTTTTTTTCCATTTTTTATATTTTCATATTATTTTCTTAAATGATTTGAAAAATTAATTTCTCTCTCAATTTTAATTATTTTTTATTGGTTCTTTTTGCAAAAAATCACAAAAATGTTAAAATATTTTATTACACAAAAAAAAATCAAATTTATATTATTTATTTAATATAGTTGATATTTTTGCAAATAAATTCATTTTTTATTGTTTTAAACATTTCAAAAAATGAAATGTCATCTTGGAAATCAAAACCAAATGAGTTTTAATTCATCTTGTGATTAAAACATCATTTTTCAAACCTCAACCATAAATCACAAGTTGTTTATTCAAACTTATTTGGTGTTTTTATCATTTTAATTAATTTTCTTTGAATAATTACTTTAAAAAATGATGAAATTAGGGTTTTGTTGATTTTCACCCTAACAAACCTTTTCAAATCTTTGGGCCTCTGATAGAGTGTAAGACCTAGTCCTTTGTAAATACAAAATTAATTTTGGGCCTCAGTCATTGTATAAGTCCCTCTGCGATTCTCAAAACGACAGTGCAATCACTGTCTTTCATTGGGCCTCTCCCTGAGTTGTAAGCCCCATCACTTGTACAAAAATAAATATTTTGGGCCTCTAATAGAGTGTAAGACCCAATCCCTTTTTAGCCAAAATCATTTTTGTGCCTCAGTTATTGTATAAGTCCCGGTACGATCTTTAAAACAACGGTGCGATCACTGTTAAACCTTGGGCCTCTCTTTGAGTATAAGCCCTATCAATCTTTCAAAAACAACTTCTCTTTTGATTTAGGTTTAGATATACAGTTGTTATCAAAACTTTCTTTAATATCTCTGAACAACTAACAATACAACATGGAAGCTTGCTCGCCTGTAAGTTTTATCAGCTTTCATTTACATGCTTTAATATATATAACTGTATTGTGGGAAGCTGCTCCTCTGTAAGTCCTCCTTTCATACCCTTTTAAATACTTGTCATATATCAACAGTATATGTACTAGTATAGTTATTTAGAGTTTTCCCCGACAACTAGGTCTAGAACTAGGTAAAGCTTGTTGGTCACTCTTAAATACAGTCAAAACTAGATCCCCATGGGATTTCCAGATACAGTCTTGCCTTCTCCTGTGCTTAAACAATATGGAACAAAGAGAAAGGCAATATTCTCGGTGAACCTTTTCTCAGACTGTCACTACTAGAATTTGTCAATGAAATTTAGTTTCCCCAGAGAGGATTAATTCCCGGTGAAACTTCTCTTGAATTTCTTCAAACCCTAGAACTGTTCATTAAAGGAAAGATTATTCTCGGTGAAACTTTTCTTGAACTCTTCTTAAGTTTGGACCCACAGGTTTCCTAAAAGCATCCACGCCTCCTCTTGGGCTTTGTACAAGGACCCGCCGGCTTCTTAAAAGTTCTCATGCCTTCTCTTGGGCTTTATACAAGGACCCTGAAGACCTCTTAAAGGTATAGGACATAACTTAGTCATCCTTTGCTAATCTTTTCAGACTCTCTTGTTGAGTCAAAACTTCCAAGACTCTCTTGTTGAGTCAATAACCTTTTCAGACTCTCTTGTTGAGTCAAAACTTTTTTCAGACTCTCTTGTTTAGTCAATCACCTTTTTCAGACTCTCTTGTTGAGTCAATCACTCTCTTGTTGAGTCAACTAGCCTCAATCTCGGGCTTTGTACGAGACAGATAAAAATACTCTCTTGTTGAGTCCAACTTTCAGCCTCCTCTTAGGCTTGATATAAGGATTTCCCCTAGCAAAAGTTAGCCTTCTCTTAGGGTTTGTATAATGATTTCTCCAGCTTTTTCAGCCATAATCCCAGGCTTCGTACATGACAGATGAAAGCACTCTCTTGTTGAGTCAAACCCTTTTAGCCTCAATCTTGGGCTTTGTACAGTGATATCCCCAAAGAGTCAGCCTCTTATTTTTGCCTCAATCTTGGGCTTTGTACAAGACATATATAAACACTCTCTTGTTGAGTCAGCCATTTTCAGCCTCCTCTTAGGCTTTGTATAAGGACTTCCCCAGTGGAGTCAATCGACCTCTTAGCTTCAACCTTGGGCTTTGATCAAGACACACAAAAATCAATATCCCTTACAAAGAAAATTATGGCATTGTTGGATTCTCATATCCCAGTTAAAGTAACCCTCCTTTATAAACAGTCACCCAACAACCATGATAAACAGACGAGATGTCTCCCTTTAGAGATGACAAATTCTCTCTCAGTCAAGCCTTTTAGCTTCAATCTTGGGCTTTAAACAAGACACAAATACTCCATTTGGCTTCAATATTGGGCTTTGAACAAGACACCAAAACATCTTTTCCTCCCTTAGAATAGGGGGAACTACGATTGCTCTGATTTCCCTATTTCTTTTAAACGAGAATACGTAGGCATAAGATTGCGAAATCTTAGCGAGCATACTAATCAAACACTCTAGGTCCAGCACCTTCATATCAATCCAAACTGAGGTCAAGTACCTCACCAAAATCATCAAAAACTCACTCTCTCTCTCTCATACTTTCCCAAGAAACTTTCCCAACCCATTTACGGATAAGCACCATCAAGTACAAAGCGAAACCTAAAGCTAACATCCTGTGGATAACCATATATAGGATGGGTAATTGACAACTCCCCATTGTATAACCTGACCCCGGCTCCCCGAATCTTTTTAGGCGTTTGTTCAGTTAAACATTCGCGTGCAAGATTAGTTTTAGATAGCTTCCCTTTCCCTTCCAGCTTCACGGGATAAATAAGAAATCAGAAAGTAGCACCCCCTCCTCTTCATTGAGGAGAAAACCCAAATTCCGCAATAAGGTGGTCGCGTCACCGACAAAAATCGCGCGCTACAATACGCTTAAAGAATGAGATTGGATTGAGAATGTCAAGAAGGATTCAGTGAGAATCTCTTGTGAAGAACCAGCCACTGAAGTCAAAAGATAAGTTCGACAGGAATAATTTAGAGATGAAGCAGGCCCAACCAGACCTCGACAAACAATATACATTCCTGTAAGGTTGCAAGAATGTGTGATTAAAAGTCAGAGCTGGTACATTATACATTTTATGCAGATGTCAAACCAGTCAACGCAACTGAGGCATTGAAAGATTCGAAGTGGGTGAAAGCAATGAATGAGGAGTTAGAGTCCATCGAAGTCAACAACACTTGGTCACTTGTCGAATTGCCTCAAGACAAGAAGGCAATTGATGTGAAATGGGTTTACAAGGTGAAAGTGAATCCTAAAGGAGAGGTAACTCAACACAAGGCGAGACTTGTAGCGAAAGGATTTCTTCAAAAAGAAGGAATAGACTTCGACGAAGTATTTTCACCTGTTACTGGGATCAAAACAATCAGGTTGGTTATTGGTCTAGCAAATATGAACAATTGGCACACATGTCAGATGGATTTAAAGTGTGCATTTCTTAATGGCCCCTTAGACGAAGAAGTTTATGTCGTACAACCAGCTAGGTATGTGAAATGAGGCAAAAAAGGAAAGGTGTACAGGCTGCATAAAGCTCGGTATGGACTTAAGCAAGCTCTAAGAGCTTGGAATAAGAAAATCAACAGTTTCTTAAGGGAGAAGGAATTTGTGAAGTGTACAACTGAGCATGAAGTATATGTAAGAAGAAGCAGTAGTGAAATGCTGATAAGTGCAAAATGTACCTGTTTTTGTATATATGTTTTGTTGCACTTATCGTTGCTTTTTGTTAAATATCATACGAATAAACCATGTTTTGTTTATAAATGCGTATAGTTACATTTTAGTGTATATATTGCGATTCGTGTAAATATCATTGAGTTTAATTGATTTTATCTCATTTTGGTAGGTATTCAAGCAGTGGGATTTTGCCATTGTTGTATAGAGCATTGAATAAGCTTTCCAACGCTTCGAACCGGGCGAAAAACGGAATTACGGTTCAAAAGTTATGAAGAAAACAAGTTTGGATTTTCAAGCATGCTTGGAGCGCGCTGAGCGCGCTCCAAGCCCCAGGAAGCATGCTGCGCGCTCCAAGCCCCTGGATGAAGTAGATTCCAGAGAGTTACGCACTGAGCGCGCTTTTAAGTCGGTTTAACTTTAAAAAGTGCGCGTTGAGCGCCCGTAGCCCGCTGAGCGCGGTCTGCGACTTTGACAGCAATAAATATAGTGAAAAAACACATTTTTTGGGATGGTTTTGGGTATTTTTTGCTCCCAACTCCATCAAACTTCATTTTTCTTGTAGATTAGCTTAGAAAACATCATGGGAGCTTGCATTTGGATGATCCGGGGTGGATTTCTCATTGATCGGCTCTGACAATCCGTGAAGCTTTTGGTTCATTTATGATTTTCTTCATGTCTTTCTTCTTTGTTGGGTTTGTATATGTTTGTACTTAGATCTCATGTATATTTGTTGATCATGGTGTTATATTTAATTTGCTTTACAAATCTTTATCGATGATTGTTTCTGATTTTTGCTTTATGCGCGGGGTTTGGGTTGTGTTAGAGATAAACATCGCAAATCTTGATTAGGGATGCTTATCTGTTAGTTTCTGGATGCTAGAGATAGATTTAGAGCTAACAATCCGTATGGGTGTCGGAACTTAAATGCCTTCCGTATTTCGAGGCTTCGTGCGCGAGAGTGACGAAGAGAGTGATACGGTTGTTTCTCAGCTCGGTGTGTCAGAGATGAACACTATTGTGAGCGATACCGGGTGATATTGAGGAGTATTGTAAGTTGAGTGTAACTGGTCGATTGGTTTAAGTTTGTGACGAGTGGAATATATACATGCTTGATAAGTCTTTTCTCTTCGAAGAATGAATTGTTTTTATGTTTTTATTTACTTTTATGTTTTTACGATTTAAACCATTTAAAAACCAAACTCATTAACATTGATATTGTCGAACGGCAGTTCAGTAGCACCGATCTTTGTGGACACGATAAATTCCCGAAAAAATACTTCCAAATCTTTTTGCTTGCTTGCCCTATACCGCAACCAACAAAATGGCGCCGTTGCCGGGGATTGGTGTTTTTATTGAATCGCATTGCGATAGTTTCTTTGTTTTTGAGTTTTGTAGATATCGTATATATTGTCTATTTTCACTTGTTTGTATTGATACTTGTATATGTTTACCATATTTGTGAATTTTACATGTTTTGCATAATTGTAAATATAGTGTATATATTTGTTTCTCTTCACGTTTGCTAAGTGTTTGGTTAGGTTTCGTCGTCGGTGAGCGCTAACCGTGTAAAGAGGCAACTTGGAGAAGTGTGTATAAATAAAAGGCGTCGAGCTTACGACGTAAAACAAGCATTCTTTATCGTTTTTGTTCCGTTATTACTTTTTCATTATAGCGTAGGTAGTGTGGTGAACAATCATTAAACAAGTTGTACTCGGATTGTTCGTAAAATTCTCAAATCTTCACTTTACAACTTGTTTAATTCATTTTCACCCTGTCTTTCTAGATCAATTTTTGTATATGAGATTGTGTAGGTGTTAAGTGGAGGCCTACACCAGAACCTTGTTGATGTACTGGTTTTTTCTGGTTCTGGTGTAGCGCGCTCAGCGCGCTCCTGCGCGCTCAGCGCGATCTGCTGTGCTGAGCCAGTGAATTCTTTTAATTGTTCACTTGGTTTCCCCTTCTTCCCACTTCCACCAAGGCCTTATATATTAGTAATTATTAGTAATTTTTCTAATTCTTTTGTTGATTGTTTGGACTCAAATTTTTGCCTGATTGCTTGAAGTCGCATTCGGTGTTTGTCTATTTTTGATCATTTCAACTTGTGAATGCGTGGTAATGATAGTGTTTAAAGTTTTGTACACGTCCAAGGTATGTGTTTATCGCTTTCTTGACTTTAGTATATTCATGATACTTAGGCTTTTTACAACTTTTATGCCATTCATTCTTTTGTATACTTGTTCTTGTGTGAATCATTTTAGTTCCCACCCTTTTTTGTGAGGAAGCCTTCCATTGTTCAAATATGCGGAGTACCAGCCTTCTTGTTTTAACTGGATTTTATTATGTTGAATCTGTTGTTTATGTTGTGTATATGAATGCATGAAAATGATAAAGGCATTTGTTTCATTTTGAGCACAACCACCTTAGCCAAATAGTCAATTCACCTTGTGAGTGTGTGAGAATTTGTAACCCCTTTGAGTTTTTTGATCCATGTTTTTATTTGAACTTAATGCTTGTCTATGAGTATTTAGTTCACTTATTTTTGATGGATTTTGTTTTTTCTTGGACCTCAACTTTGTGTTGTTGTATGGATTTTTTTCCTTGCCTTAGAAAGTAGGGAGTATTCACATGATGATGTGGTTGAATTTAAGTTGGGGAGAGAATGATTGTGTACTCATTGGTTGGATTCTATGAGGATTGAAAAAGAAAAGAAAAAAAGAAAAAAAATGTGACAAAGAAAAGGAAAGAAAAAAAAAGGAGAAAAAGAAAATCCTTGAAAAAGGAAACAAAAAGAGTTCCAATAATTGTGCTAAATAAGTAGTATTGTTGTGTAACACTTGGGATTTTGGAAGAAGTTAATTGGAATTTTGTGTTTGAGTCTTTGTGAGTTGATCACTCCCTTAGGTTTAGACAAGTTTTTGCTTCAATTACCTTTAGAAATCGCCCCTTGTTTGTTTACCCGACCACATTACAACCTTGAAAAGTCCTTGTGATTCTTGCCTTTGTATGTTCAATGTGAATTTTTGGATGGATACATAATTTAGTCTTTTGTTTGCAAGATTGTTGTGTGAGTGAAAGTACCTTATTTTATGTTTTTCATCTACCGATGATTGTTTTTGCTAGGTGTGATTCACATTGGAACTTGTGTTGTTTTAGGATGTTTGGCATGATTTTTGTATTTAGCATTTGTTTCGTGATTATGTTATCGTTGTAGTTTAGTGGTAAGTATTTACTTTGTCTGTACCATTTTCGATTGAACCATTGCATTTGTTTTTGTTTGTAAAAACTTGTTGTTGTGTGATTTCTTGGATTTCACTTTTGTTCCTTTAGTTTGTTGACTTTGTTTGAGGACAAACAATTATGTAAGTTGGGGAGAGTTGATAAGTGCAAAATGTACCTGTTTTTGTATATATGTTTTGTTGCACTTATCGTTGCTTTTTGTTAAATATTATACGAATAAACCATGTTTTGTTTATAAATGCGTATAGTTACATTTTAGTGTATATATTGCGATTCGTGTAAATATCATTGAGTTTAATTGATTTTATCTCATTTTGGTAGGTATTCAAGCAGTGGGATTTTTCCATTGTTGTATAGAGCATTGAATAAGCTTTCCAACGCTTCGAACCGGGCGAAAAACGGAATTACGGTTCAAAAGTTATGAAGAAAACAAGTTTGGATTTTCAAGCATGCTTGGAGAGCGCTGAGCGCGCTCCAAGCCCCAGGAAGCATGCTTGGAGCGCGCTGAGCGCGCTCCAAGCCCCCGGATGAAGCAGATTCCAGAGAGTTGCGCCCTGAGCACGCTCCAAGCCCGCTGAGCGCGCTTTTAAGTCGGTTTAACTTTAAAAAGTGTGCGCTGAGCGCCCGTAGCCCGCTGAGCGCGCTCTGCGACTTTGACAGCAATAAATATAGTGAAAAAACACATTTTTTGGGATGGTTTTGGGTATTTTTTGCTCCCAACTCCATCAAACTTCATTTTTCTTGTAGATTAGCTTAGAAAACATCATGGGAGCTTGCATTTGGATGATCCGGGGTGGATTTCTCATTGATCGGCTCTGACAATCCGTGAAGTGTTTGGTTCATTTCTGATTTTCTTCATGTCTTTCTTCTTTGTTGGGTTTGTATATGTTTGTACTTAGATCTCATGTATATTTGTTGATCATGGTGTTATATTTAATTTGCTTTACAATTCTTTATCGATGATTGTTTCTGATTTTTGCTTTATGCGCGGGGTTTGGGTTGTGTTAGAGATAAACATCGCAAATCTTGATTAGGGATGCTTATCTGTTAGTTTTTGGATGCTAGAGATAGATTTAGAGCTAACAATCCGTATGGGTGTCGGAACTTAAATGCCTTCCGTATTTCGAGGCTTCGTGCGCGAGAGTGACGAAGAGAGTGATACGGTTGTTTCTCAGCTCGGTGTGTCAGAGATGAACACTATTGTGAGCGATACCGGGTGATATTGAGGAGTATTGTAAGTTGAGTGTAACTGGTCGATTGGGTTAAGTTTGTGATGAGTGGAATATATACATGCTTGATAAGTCTTTTCTCTTTGAAGAATGAATTGTTTTTATGTTTTTATTTACTTTTATGTTTTTACGATTTAAACCATTTAAAAACCAAACTCATTAACATTGATATTGTCGAACGGCAGTTCAGTAGCACCGATCTTTGTGGACACGATAAATTCCCGGAAAAATACTTCCAAATCTTTTTGCTTGCTTGCCCTATACCGCAACCAACAATTGCTTATACTATGCCTCTATGTCGATGACCTGTCGATAACTGGAAATTGCAAGAAGGAGATCGAAGACTTCAAACATGACCTGAGTGAGGAGTTTGAAATGTCAGACTTGGGAAACCTCTTATATTTCCTTGGCATCGAATTCTACAAGACTAGTAGAGGTTTGATGATGCACCAAAGAAGATATCCAAACAAAATACTCAAGCGATTTAAGATTCAAGATTGCAACCCAACTTCGACTCCAGCTGAGACCAGATTGCAACTGTCAAAATATTCAGATGAAGATTATGTCGACCCAACCCAATATAGAAGACTTATTAGGCCACTTTGATACCTTTGTCACACAAGGCCTGACTTAGCATACAGTGTGGGCATGGTAAGTAGATTCATGCAGAAGCCAAATGTATCACACCTAGCAGCAAAGAAGAGGATACTGAGGTATCTGAAAGGGACTCTCGACTATGACATTTTGTTTCCTGCAGCTGATGAAGGAAAATAATGCAAGTTAGTGGGATACACCGAATCTAGTTGGTGTTGTGATGCTAAGGATAGAAAATTCACAGCTGGCTATGTGTTTATGTTGGGTGGTGCACCAGTTGCTTGGAGTTCGAGAAAGGAGCCAGTAGTGACTTTGTCATCATGCGAACCAGAATATATAGCTGCTTCTCTTTGTGCATGTCAAGCAACCTGGATGATGAATCTGGTCGAAGAGATCACAGTGAAGAGTCATGGAGCAATTACCATGAAGATCGACAACATGTCAGCTATCAACTTGGCGAAGAATCCAATAGCACACGGTCGAAGCAAGCACATCGAAATGAGGTTCCATTATCTTCAAGAACAGGTAGCAGAAGGGAAGATTAACTTGAAACACTGCAGAACTGAGAATCAGATTGCAGACATCATGACGAAGGGAGTGTCAGTCGAAGTGTTCAAGAAGTTAAGGTCTATGATGAATGTAGATAGTTTAGACTCGATGAATTAGGTGGTGTGTTAAATATGTAATTCATTGTTTTAGAAATATTATATTTGATTTAGAAAGATTAGATTTGATTTAGAAATATCAGATTTGAATTAAAAAGATTATATTAGATATTTTTGGACTTTTATAGTTTGGGTTTTACCTTGAGATGCAAGTCAACCTAAATCTATAAATATGGAGGAACTCTCATCATTGTAATCATTAAGTTTGATAATCACGGTTTTGCAGTTGCAAAGTGATAATAAAATTTCACAGTTGTGGACAGAGAGTTACTCTGCAATTCATACTCATCTTCTTTAAACGTGTTCTTATTTTTGTTCATTGTCATTATATAACAATCTTGAGATCAAGATTAAATAGGAATGCTCCATAGGTTGTGGTTGAATTCCAACATTCACGACCAAAGTAGGTTTCTTCCATTTTAATCTACACATTAATAATAGAGGTCTTCTATTAAAATGTTGAACTAATAACTCAGCAGGTTCCATTATACACGAGAGTAGGTTGATTCAGATATCATAAATCTAACCTCTTAATTGAAATCATTTACCAAAAGATAATTAAATTGACGCGTTATTTTTTATTCTAGGTAAAATTGGGAATGGTCTTTTACAGGACTATTAGCCTATGAAAATAGATTCAAGAGATAGTCTAATAAATACTTTAAGATAATATCAATATGCTATAACTTTACATGCAACATGATTTATAATAAAATGAATCATCAGAGTTTATGCGACTTACATAGTAGCCTTTATTGGTAGCTTCACTGATGCACTATTCCCATGATTTCAATGAGTCTATTTTCACAACCTTGGACTTTTTCTGCTGTTTTTAACCATCCATTTTCTCTACTTCTTCAAAAGATTGTTCTCAGTTCTGTTTATACACTTCAGAAGGAAATATAAGATTTGTCATATAACCAATCTTATCTAGTTGGGGCCATTATGTTAGCCAATTTTTCATCTATACTTATGTGGTTCATGCAGTTAGACGAACGCATTTATCATCTATTGATAATAATTAAAAAATAAGGAACGTTGTCAAATTAAACAACATATCTTGCTAGTTGTAAGGTTTGTTAAATGACTTTATGTAATTTTATATATGTGGACACTTGACATGCAGAAACAACAACAACAATTGCACCTTATCTCACTAAGTAATATCGGCTACATCGATCAAACTATAATGATCTATCCAGAACCATGTTTCTATCTAAATCGTTAATCTTGATATCTTTATTTAACTTGACATATCTGGCTAGTTGTAAGGTATGTGTATATCAAGGTGACAATTTAATATATCATGCCACCAAATGCAAAAGGATAGTAAAATAAATATAAATGCTACTTATGTCAAAGTAACATAATACCCATATAAAAAACTAATAACCAAATTGGATTAATTATGATAACATATCCTAACAGTTATGCCAAAGTGATAGCTTTCTTAAATAGAAAGAAGGACATACAGAATCCAAACACTAGTCCAAAAAACACTTTTTAAATCGGGTGAAAATGACTTTTTAAATCGGTTGTCGCTTCGATTTAATTTTGAGCGATTTAGAAAGTTTTTTGTTTTTAAATCAGCTGTAATCTGATTTAAAATATTTTATTAAATCGGTTAGTATGATTTAGAAGTGTTTATTTAAATCGGTTTGACAGATTTAAAAAAAATCTAAAAGTTGTGAAATTTTTTTAAATCAATTTGACCCGATTTAAAATCTAAAATTTAAATCGCCTCACTTGATTTAGTAGTGTTTTTTTAAATCGTTTGATCTGATTTAAAATCTCAAATTTAAATCGATTCACTTGATTTAATAATGTTTTTTTAAATCGTTTGATCTGATTTAAAATCTCAAATTTAAATCGAATCACTTGATTTAGTAATGTTTTTTTAAATCGCTTGATTTAAAATATCAAATTTAAATCGACTCACTTGATTTAGTAATGTTTTTTTAAATCGTTTGATCCGATTAAAAATCAGAATGTCATTTTTTTTATTCATTGTCATTTTTTAATTCTGGTTTCTACCACAATATTGTACAAAAAATTATGAATAATACAAAATTTCATCACAAATAATTACTAATCAAATATTTCATACATAATCATTAATACAAACAATACCATGGAACAAACTTTTAAATAAATTCCATCATTTTTCAATTAGTTAGGAAACTATGTCACAAAAAGTACCATAGAACTAAATACGTTTTGCCAAAACCAAACTATGACACTATCAAAACACTAGTTAATCTAGGCAAAGCCAAACAAACTATGAGGCCTATAACAAAAGTACAAAAACAAATGGCAACTATGAGGCCTACAACAAAAGCACAAAAACAAATGGCACCGACCTATGATTGCCATTGTTTACCTAACCAAATTACTTCAAATGGATTCTAGAATAAAATTTGCACAACGTTCTTGAACATTCTTAATTTCATCCTCATGAAATGGTGTTGAGTCTCCAAATATCTGAATAAATATAAAAAATATTAGAATATTGTATTAACATTAAAGAAGACATTTAACACATACTTAAAATTTTTCATTGCATACCTGATTCCATGAATTAACAATCCCAGCAGATACAATGTTCAACATATGTATCATAACATAATAGCCACACTCATAACTGAAAGATTGTCTATGGCACTGCAATTATCATAAATTATAGTAAGTAAATAGTATATACAAAAATTATTAATAAATTTTAAATTATTTATGAAATTGTTAACTTGCTTTAAGATTAATGTTCCATGTTGGCTTTCTCTGTTTTCTCGAACCTTTCAACCTATTATATTCATCTATGGCTCTACGGTAATAAAATATATTCATTAAATTTGTCTTCTAAAACATCTTAAATTATACGTAAGGTAAATAAATTATACTTACGAATCAACAATAAAAACGATGTTTTTATCTGGCTTCAACCCCATTGAACATAGGAAGACTACATTTTGTTTCTTTGCCTCAATAATGAGCAATTGCCAATAATGGCTACATTCCATGGAAAACAAAAATTGAATGTGTCAACTTCAATTGCTAACTCAACATGGAAGAGACTATGGGCGACTAAATCTCAAAATACAAATTTGAATATATGTGATTACCTAAAAAAATTAATTTAGTAAAAAATAATATAAAGATCATGATACACTTACTTGTGGAGGTATGGTATAAAAACACAGTCTTTGTCATTTTCAAACAGCTTTTCAGTTATGTGAGACTGAGAACTAGCTCGATTATTTTGTGGTTGAATGAAATTTGGATCAATGAAACCATACATATTACTCTTGTCCAACTGAGTACAAAACGATTTTATATACCTAAAGTCAAACACCAAATATTAATCAAAATATACTATAACTTCAACAGATTTTTGCGTGGTGCATTCAGATTTTTTTTTCACAATAAAATACCATACAATACAAGTACTGTCTCTGGCCAAGATGGCTCAATAAGAGCAATCTTCAAGTTCCCTTTTGGAGTCGAGTAATACTTCAATTCAAATTCTAAGAATTACAAATAGTTTGTTTGCCTTATATCGCATCTGGTATACGTTGCATCAAATGTGTCAGTAATCAATTAACTAATTTGATTCCCTAATAATAGTAGTTAGTCACATAAACATTACTAATATGCATACTCTTCTAGCAATATATTGTAATTAGAATCAAATTTGCAGTTGTGCAATATTGAGAGAATTCCAATACATCTTTTCTTCTTTTCTTGTATTTGGTTGATTTACTAAGAATTCCAATACATCAATGTTAACAAAGCTTCTAATTCATCTCAGCAGAAGTGCAATTGTTGGAGAACCTTATTAATTATTTCAAGTCTATATAAGGATTTAAGGAGACTTGGAATTTCCCACACATAAAAATGAAACCCAGAAACTAATCCAGCCAACATAAACTGGTGGAATTATAACATCAGATAACTGATTAATAGACTATCATGTAATTAAAAAACAAAGCTCTGACCACATTTTATTGGGCAAGTACATCGAAGTGTAAAACAAATGCAAAGGATGTCTATTTTGCAAAGCAAAGTAAGCAACAAAGACAATTAATTACATATAATCTTTGCAGAACCCATCCACAACATGGAAAGAAAGGTTGAAACCAAAAAAAGACCATGCCATGCCAAAGTTGTTCTGGAGGCATTTGCAAAAGAGGAACTACTCAAGCTTTACGGTCCAACATTTTGTTCAGGAAGAAAAAGATGACTGCATTTGCTTTACGGTCTCAAAATATGTAAAATTATTTTTCTTCCTGAACAAAATTATTCCATCAATTGATCGAAATTCTATTTACACAATGGCATATTTCTGATTTGCAGATTAGAAAATTGATTTACACAATGGCAACAGCAACCCAAAAAATCATTTATAATAATATTTACAATATTAATATAAAAGTTTTACAACATTGAAATTAACATATAAACTCTACGCATTTGACGAAACCTAAACACAAATGTCAAATATTTATCAGAACATATCAATTTCTGCACCAAAATGCAAGCAGTAGCAACAAAAGTTTTGTTCAGGAAGAAAAAGAATTCTGGCAGCTTTTATCTATAATTCACTAACAGTTTTGTAAAATGGTATGTACAATTTTGAGACTAGTTACTAACAATTTTGTAAAACTGGCAGCTTTTATCTACAATGCAAGATTGTGTTAAAATAAACCATTTATACTAACTGGCAGCTTCATATTCTAACAATTCACTAACAACTCTAATATAACTAACAAACTAACAGCTCTAGTCACAGCTAAACATCTCTAATATTCGCAGCTTCATATGCTAACAATTCACAAACAGCACTAACACTCACTAACATCTCTAATATTCTAACAATTCAATATAACTAACATAGGCAGTCCCTAAACTGGAAACACATGCATTAAATAACTAACAAACAACCCTATAACAATACAGAACACTTGAGAGAGTATAATTTGAATATCACAGAAATTGTAGCAACAGTTTTTATCAAGTATAATAGTCACCGTGGTTCAAATATATGAAAAAGAAACAGCAAAAATGATGTAGAAATGTACTTACACCACCCATATACGTAGAATAGAGATGCATAAATCTTGTGTCTTCATACACAACTCCATAATATCTTTGATTGGGAGATCAAAAAAATCATCCCCTTCCAACTTGAACTTCAAAGCTTCTTTTCGCGACATTATCTTTAACATCAATTTTTCAGCGCCAGTGTTTTCAGATTCTGACCTTTTAGATGGAATGGCATCTTTTTTATTTCCTTCAACAGCCTAAACAATTAAGATAAAATATTAGACAACATAGGATAGTCATTATATATTGAAATAGAAAATGGACACAAATATTGAATACCTTATTAGTAACAAGACGCAAAAGTCTTTTCGGCCATTGAATGAAATTGTTGAGGGCCTCACCAACCTTTGTCACCTCATCTGTGGGCATAGGGGCTTGAACATTTGAATTTAGCACCTTGGTTACCACCACCCTTGCCATATCATTATCTAACAATTGATTATGTATGTTGGGCCCCAACTTATACACATTTGCGTATGCCACTACGTGATGATTCTTATCAACATATAATTCACACTCTTCAGGGATATCCTCCTCATCCTCTTGTATATGCGGCATTGTTGAACAACTACCATTCGTGCTCGCACGTATAATGGTATTAGGAGAACAAACTGGAAAATTTGGATATTGTTGAGAGAAAGCCGGCATTGATGATATGTCTCGCATCACTTGTTCTCGAATCTCCTTTGTCAGCTCTAATTTTATGGCCTCTATTTGTGTGCTATTTAAAATATGTGAGGTAGAGGCAACATTATGAGGATGTGGACCAAAATATTCTCGAATTCCCACTCCTCGACCAACACCACGAACACGTCCAGGGTGTTCAGGTCGCCCAATCGCTTCTGTCAAGATATCTTGACGTCCTTGAGGAACAAAGCTTCCTTCAGCTGCATTTTGAACCAGAGAATCCTACAACATAATATACGAGATTAACCAAGCAATAACAAAACAAATCTCACTTTCTATATTTAAAATCTCATTGCAACAAAAAAAGTAGTTGGACATGGTTGTTGTTGTGTCCTTCTATAAATGCTGCTCATACTGTAGAATAATCTTGTACTTCACCAAGATTTTGGTGTGCATTAAAGCTATGCAACAATAATAGATGTGGAAAATATGCATTATTTGTAAAAGGAAACATAATCAGTCAAACAATTACTCTAAAGCTTCTGTGCACAAATTTTCCATCAGTTTCAATCACTATGGTTTATATTTCAACATTGTATCATGGATAGGTGTCAAAGAAGATTGATTTCTTCTTTTTCCAATGCACATCAAAGATACAAAATAAATCTGTATGATGCCTGATGTGATCCTTGTTTTCTAATGATTTCCATCCTCTTGTTTGGACATGGCTCTGGGTGTGTAAAATTGTGTAAAATTTCATACGTTGTTATCCATTACCATAAGTTCCAGTTTTTCTTGTAGCCTTTTGTTTAGCCTCATTAACCTATGGTGCATAGCTATGTGCCAATTTACAGTTGTAACTTACATATTTAAAATCTCTTCTTGACAGGATGAGGGGAAAGCACCACATTTATACGTGGAAGTGGACTTTAAGGAGGTAGAAACCTGAATATCTTTCAAAAGTTATATTAGTCAATGCAACTCTAACTTCTAGTTGTTATTGGATTCTGAACTGGATTGGTCATAGACGTTTCTTCAAGAAACTAACGGTTAATACAATCTGGTTCCCCTCAATATATGTCTAATTGCAAAATGAATTATAAAAAGTTGTATACAGTCTCATTTCCAGACCCCATATTACAATAGTGTCCATTTATTTCAAAGAAAATTAAACCTCATAGCAACAATATTTTTGATAGATGAATGTATGACACATACACGACACAGATACATGCGATTATATTCAAATTATTACTGATATAAACATGTAAGTATTACTGATATAAACATGTGTGTAAGGCTGATTTTAAACATGTGTAAGGCTGATTTTTAAACATGTGTGCAAGGCTGATTTTAAACATGTGTGTAAGGCTGATATATGTTAAGGCCAAATGGTTCATTGGCTCAATGGCTGATAAATTTTAGACACTTTTAATTCACACTCAATGGTTAAAAATGTTATATGGTTCAGCTGCTTTGGTTTATGTTAAGGCCAAATGGCTGATAAATTTTAGACACTTTTAATTCACACTCAATTTAGTATATTAATACACTGACCACTAAGGAATTACAGTAAAACATAACTTTTACAACGATTACAATTCACATGATATTATAGTTTGTAACAAAAAATCTATGGTAGACATTTAATTACAATTTTATCGGCAACAAGTCGTGTTTCTTCTGATGTATACTCTCCTGATGGTTTTGTTCAGCCTCTTATCCACTTCTCATGGTGTTTTGGTGGAGATGGAGGTGTAAGTAGGGAATCTCCACCTGACTCTTGTCTTTGTTTTATTTTCTCTTGCATCATCTTTTCTTCAATCAACTCATCTCCCCCACGAGACATGATGTGGGGGTATTTATTACAAGCCTGAACCATTTTCCCCCTTTTTATTTTCTCCTATTATAAATAACACACCAATTAAAGGAAATACTAAAAATAAACTTGATTGATAAACTGAATCTCAAATCTAACTAACCAGAAAGGAAGGATCCTCTCGCATCTTCTTAAACTTCTGCCATATTTCCTCTTCAAGAAAAGGATACTTTTCAAGTGGAGATGTGTCACTCAATTTTCCATCATTTAAATATCTACTGGTTAGAGCCGTTTTAAATGCCCTCCAACGCTCACCCGCATAGGAAATCCATTTACTTTTCAATACTCCAATATCGGTATCACGGATTTCCCATTGTTCCTACATCACACAACAAATAAAATAGTTAGTGTTTGAAAATAATGCATTTAAGTAATACATTTAGCAAGCATTATTGATATTATACCATAATATCATCCCAAATTTGATCCTTCACTTTTGAATCTACATTATCCCAATATTCCTCCAAAATGCTCACTTTGTTTCGAGCAATGGAACCCACATGACTCTTGAACTTTTTTCGGTTTTCCCCTAAAGGTATTTTGGTCCTTGGATCAAAATAAATTGGTATCTTTACACCCTTGTCACGTAAACACAATTCTTTCATTCATGTGCCACGTCTACCCCTCTTTTTGGTAGGCCGGGTATCATTCTCTCTTTGTGAAGGAGCTGATGGATCATCCATGTGTCTGCATTAAAAAAAACATATTAAGAATGAATAAATTTTCATATATGGATTAAAACTAAAGTTAAGAATCAAAGTAAAAACTTTTGATAAACTAAAATGTACCATATATGGATATAAACTATATATTTTCAAAGATTTTCATGATTAGACATTTTCCCATATCCCTTCTTCATGATCATCACGGGTGGCATACACGTCATCTGTTATAGTTTCCTCAATGGAAGTAGGCATTCTTTGAGAAAAAGGACTCTCAGAAATATCTATGGTTGAATATAGACTCTCATTAGACTCATGTATATTTTTACCTTGAAGAACCACCGACCACTTTTTGTTAGAAGGATCACAAACATAAAACACTTGTTTTGCTTGAGATGCCATAATAAATGGCTCGTCCGTATAAGCTGCCTTTTCAAGGTCCACCAATGTAAAACCAAATTCAGTTTTGACACCACTGTTTATGTCAATCCATTTACATTTAAAAACAGGAACTTTAAATTTAATGAAATCAACTTCCCAAATCTCTTCAATGATTCCAAAATAAGGTATAGATGCCATAACTGGATTTTTATCTTTTGAACTAGCAAAGTGCATGGACTCAGCTACGACCATCACTCCACTATTTTGTACGACACTTTTGTCATCCTGAGTCTTTGTATAAAATGAAAAATTATTGATATCATAACCAGACTAAGTTATGACATCAAAGTTAGGCTCCCTTGATAGCCATTTTAATGTAACAGAAGCTGAATTGTCATTTAAAATGGTTTCTTTGAACCACTTTAAAAAAGTCTTGTTATGCTCATTCATCAACCATTTTTCATTCACTCTAGACATTTTTCCCTTCACAATGACTTTATGAGCAGAAAGGTATGGCTGAACCTCGTCAGTGTTATTCAATATATACAATTATGCTTTAAGTACTTCTGCACGCCCGATGCTCTTAACTTTTAAACCTCGTGTGCCCTTACCTGCACATCTTCCTTCATGACGATATTTAGGAATTCCTATTGTTCCCGCTTCAGACATATAGTCAGAACAAAATTCAATAGCCTCTTCTGCGATATACCTTTCAACAATAGATGCTTCGGGACGACGAAAATTCTTCACATACCCTTTTAAAATCTTCATGTATCGTTCAACTGGATACATCCACCTCAAATAAACATGACCACACAACCTAATCTCCCTCACTAAATGAACAATTAAGTGAACCATTATGTCAAAGAAAGAAGGAGGAAAATACATCTCTAGTTGGCACAAGATAATTGCAGCCTCATTTTCCAACTCATCTAATTTTTTGGGATCAATGACTTTGTTGCAAATAGCATTGAAGAATAAGGATAACCTAGTTAAGACATCTCTAACTTTTTTAGGCAATATTCCACGAATTGCCACTGGTAGGAATTGTTGCATCAATATGTGACAATCATGAGACTTCAATCCAACTAATTTCAAATCTTTCATTGAGACAAGACTCTTGACATTTGAAGAGTAGCCTTGTGGAACTTTTATGCTGTGTAGACATTCACAAAAGCTTCTTCTCTCATTTTTTGACAAAGTATGACATGCCGGAGGCAGATATGTTCGCTTACCTACTGACTGTGGAGCTAACTGTTGTCTTGTACCCATCTCAACTATATCCAGACGAGCATTTAAACCATCCTTTGTTTTGCCATGAATGTTGAGAAGTGTTCCTATTACACTATCACACACATTTTTTTCAACATGCATTACATCTATACAATGTCTAACATCTAGACTAGACCGATAAGGAAGATTAAAGAAAATAGACCTCTTCTTCCATATGTTTTTCTCAATGGTTTGGTTTTGGTCCTTCCCAAATATCACACTGACATCTTTCAATTTTTCATAAACTTGCTCTCTAGTTAAGGCTTTTGGAGCAATTTCATTTTCCGGGTGTTCATTAAATGCTTTTCTCAATCTACGATATGGGTGAAATCGTTAGAGAAATTTACGATGCCCAAGGTAAACCGTCTTCCTTCCATTTTTCAATTGTTGGAAGCAAGTGCATTCTTCATATATGGGACATGCTTTATGCCCCTTCACGCTATAGCCACACAAGTTCCCATATGCAGGAAAATCATTAATGGTGCAAAATAACATCGCACGGAACTTGAAATAATTACAAGAATGGGCATCAAACACATCAACACCTTCTTCCCAAAGCACTTTTAAGTCTTCGATCAATGGACTAAGATATACATCTATGTCATTTCCCAGTTGATTTGGACCCGAAATCATCATAGATAACATAATGTATTTGCGTTTCATGCAAATTAAAGGAGGTAAATTATAGATCATTAAGAGAACGGGCCATGAACTATGGTTACTACTTAAGTTCCCATATGGGTTCATTCCATCTGTAGCAAGTCCAAGCCTAAGGTTTCTTGGCTCATTCCCGAATTCCGGATACAAAGTGTCAATTTTCTTCCATTGTAATAAATCGGCCGGATGACGAATGTACCCGTCACATTTCCTCTCATCTGCATGCCATCTAATATTCTTTGCATCATTTACATTATTGAACAACCGTTTAAGCCTTGGAATTATTGGAAGATACCACAACACCTTCGCAGGAGGACATTGTATGCTTTCATCAGAATTGAAATCATTGTCCTTCTCTTTGTAGCGTGATAGTCCACACCTAGGGCACCTCTTCAACTCTTCAAAATCATTTCGATATAATATACAATCATTAGGGCATGCATGTATTTTCTTATACTCCATACCCATCGGACATAATATCTTCTTTGCCTCGTAGTTACGATTGGGTAATGTGTTACCTTCTGGGAGCATTTCCTTCAACAACTCAAGTAATTCAGTGAAGCTTTTATCTGTCCATCCATGTCTCGCCTTCAAGTTGAACAATCTTAACACCGCAGACAACCATGTGAAGTTAGTGCACCCCGGATACAAAGTCTCTTCTCTATCTTTGCACAAATTATCATACAAATGGGCTCGCTGGAAAGACTCTGGACCTATATCACGAATCATATCATCTAGCCGATCGTTCATATCTACATTGACTTCATTTGTACTCGATGCACTTGGCATGTTTACTGACTCGCCATGCCATATCCATTTGGTATAATTTTGGTTAATCCCGTGACAAATAAGATGACTTTTTATCAACTCAAAATGTAACGAGGGAATATTCAAACATTTAACACAAGGACAATAAAATTTTCCATTATTATCAGGAAGTTTTTCTGAAGCAAATTTAATAAACTCGTCCACTCCTTTATTATACTCTTCACTCAAACGATTAGAATTCATCCAACTACGATCCATAACTACTTCTGAAAAAAATACATACACAAATAGTAAGTTATGGTGCTTAATTAGTCTATTATAATTAACAAAAAATATTTATTATATACTTTCACAAAACAGAGAAAAACTCATGAACAATATAGCATGTAACAATTAATAAACTAGAAGACAGACTAGTAAATAATAGAAAAAGACAAATCATCGTCCATCTAAGTCACCAATATTTAGCTTAAAGAGCTTGCTTAGCTTGAAATCTTATACCCTTTCGGATGGTTTTGTATTAGATGATCTGCCCCGTCATGGGTAAACTTTCGAGTGCTTTTAAAACATCCCAAACAAAGGAATCTTAAATATACTGAACATAGGAATACCTATCATCTTTCTCATCTAGTTCAAAATGTAGTTTTAATGATATCAACAAATGATATCAACAAAAGGCTTACAAGGACAATTCAGACTTAATTCTACTCCAGGAAAACACGAATCACATTTCGCCAAAGATAAGATCATTAATAAATCCAAATGAAATAGTTTAATTAGTTCCTTGCAAACAACAGAAGTGATTAACTAGATTTCATATCTAGTGTAAACAATCAAATGAACTTCCCTAACAAGCCAACAAGTTTAACAAATAAGAGAAAATAATGATTGCAAAACAGAATTGACAAAATTGTAAAATATAAATAACCAAAATAGTTTAACTCAAAACCAAAGTAATATTGTCAAAAACATTAAAAGATGCTAAAATGTCAACTAACAACATAAACTGAAGTGTTCTAGAGCTTTTCTAATTATCCATGTTTATTGCATCAATTACATTTTAGCTTTAGTTTTCAAATAACACAGTAACTAACTACTAGTCTACTACTGATTTTCAACTTTGAACATTTCAAGTTGCAACATACATTACATGGCACTATTCAAAACATATGATAGAATCTGAAGCTCACCTGTCTAAAGTCGTGTAGATTTCTCCAATGCCTCTAAGACCCTAAAATTGAAAAAGAAATCAATTAAAATCATATATAATTAGTTTTTACCTATATATATATATATATATATATATATATATATATATATATATATATATATATATATATATATATATATATATATATAAACATAACCAAATAATAAGCTATTTTTCTGTTAAATTTGACATTTATTGTTTTAATCATATATATAGGTGGAAGCTTTTAGATTCTGCTGAACTAAAGAGAAGCTCTATATCTTTCTTCGACGTTGAGAATCATGAAACTTGCATTGCTGCATTGGCTTGAAGCAGTAAGTCAAACACATGATCTTGATCATACTATTTATTTATCTATATCAATCACTATTTACTGAAATGCCAAAACTATTTCCCTATTGATGACTCAATTCTTACAATATAATACAAGACCAAACCCTGATGCAGCATAAGAACAAATGCCTATTAACAAACTGATCCAGCTTCTTATATCCCTCCCTACTGCATCTGAGAGCACCAGCACAATGACAGCCACAGAGATCGAACGAGAACAAAACTAACTACATGCCAGCTGATGTGCTTAGGCTTATACTCACCACCAACTTGTCCTAACACTTGCATACACCAAACAAAAGCACATGAACCAGGTAAAGAGATCATCTATTTAACTGATTTTGCCAAGGTCCTACTTCCAACCACACACAACTGAACTTCTTCATACTAGGGGGAAATACTTCATTGGCATCCAACCTCTTAAAACTAATGGAGGGTACTCAGTCCAAACTTTCATCCTAACTACTCCACCTCATTATATGGACATACCTTGCCGCCGAGACCTACCCAAGGATAATTCTCGGAATGCACCTGCCAATATTTGATTACCCAATAAAAGATGTTAAGCTAAAGCACAAGTAGCACCAAAGTAAAGCAATATAGAGCAAGATCCTCAACACTTTGTTTCAGTAAACTATAGTACAGACCAAGCACACTCTCTTCATAAACAGTAATGCATGTTGGAAGCTACCAAAACAACAATAACACCAACAAAAAATGGCAAATCTAATTTATGGAATAATTCTCGGAATGTTGGTTTATATTTTGGACTGTCCATAAGAAAACCTAAAAATTGGTGATCTTCTGCCAATATAAATACCTGCCTGCGGCGAATTATTTGCCGAGCTGACTCTCTATTTGCCAATACCCTTTGTATCCTCCGTGCTTCTTTTTCTTCTTGGACAAAATTATTCCATCAATTGATCGAAATTCTATTTACACAATGGCATATTTCTGATTTGCAGATTAGAAAATTGATTTACATAATGGCAACAGCAACCCAAAAAATCATTTATAATAATATTTACAATATTAATATGAAAGTTTTACAACATTGAAATTAACATATAAACTCTACGCATTTAACGAAACCTAAACACAAATGTCAAATATTTATCAGAACAGATCAATTTCGACACCAAAATGCAAGCAGTAGCAACAAAAGTTAAGAAATTTTTATCAAATGTAAAGACTTAGAATTGTTGGCAAAGTCCAAGCATCCAAATGTCACGAATAAATACAGCGGTAACCTTTGTTTATGTCCCTGTAAATGTACTGCAATACTTTTTTGTATCCTCTAACTTATGTCCAATGTCTTGGACAAAACCAAAACAAACGTATTTTGTTCCTCCACCAACTTGTTTTATCTTTAAAAGAAACTTCACCCCACTTATCTCTGAAAAATCCCAGAAAGATAAAACTAAACCTAAATTAACGTTCAAAAAACCAAAAAATGAACAAACAGAGGCAGGGACTCTCAATGTTGATAGAAACTCTCAATGTCGATAGAATCTTCAGTTAACCTGTCGAGAATCAACGAAAGACGAAAATCAAACGACGATAAAGAAGATGAAAATCAAACGACGATAAAGAAGATGAAGATGAGTAGTAATGATACTGGAAAATCATTAATGGCTTCGTCTTTGCAAATGGAAGAGGGTTTCTCTCCGCCGCCGGAGAGAGAGAAAAGGAAAAGGGTTTTGAGTTGATGTGAGAAGAGAGTGAACAGTGTTCGCGGAGAAGAGAGGGAACAATACGTTTTCGCGGAAAAGGAAAAGGAAAAGGGCGCTTTGTATGTTCATTTTTTTTAATTATCAAAAATTATTTTTAAATCATGTTAACTAATCTAAATGGTTTTCACTAAAATATGGTTTACGGAATCCTAGTTTTTCAACTTTTTAAATCAAGTGGAAAGCATATGACTTAAAATGTCTAATTTAAAAAGTGTTTTTTGTACTAGTGAAAGTCTTAAAACCCTTCTTGGAGCATGCCACAACCAATGGATGTAAAGAAGTATATGGGCAGAACAAGTCATCAGCTTCTTGATTGTAATCTCCATAAGCAGACTCATATTCATGCAGAATACCAAATGCCTTTTGTAACTTCCCCAATGATGCAAGGGCATATATCTTTCCAAGATAAGATTATGGGTTTGACACCTTCTTTTTACGCAATGAACGGTCCAAAATAGCCCATGTCGCTCCTATCAGCTCAGAATTATAGGTTCTACTTGCAGTCAACAATGCTGACACGACTAAACCTTCATTTATAGAAAGCAGCACGGGAGGTCTTGCACGTTCACCCTTAACAATCCATCATGCCATACCATACCTTTGACATACTACAGGAGCAACTGAACCTCATTTTGAGAAGCGCTCTTCTATCACAGCCCCCATTTACACCATCCTCTGCTTCCAAATCTTACACACAAAAATACAGAAATTTGAAGTAAAAAATAAAAACTTTGGAATTGAAAATGGATAGTATAAAGTGGGTTTTAGTGTTTGTTTTTGAAGCTGTAATTGTTCAAAACATGTGTTTTATTGTTTGTGTTTAAACAATTCAACCTACATCTACAGAAAGCAACACGAGAGGTCCCACACTTTCACCCTTAACAATCCATCGGACCATATCATACCTTTGACACACTATGAAGCACGGACACGATACAAGTATCAGATACGATACGTAGGACCCTTTGTTGTCAAGAAGGCCTTTTCTAGTTGAGCACCGATCCTCACCACTATGGATAGGGAGGAGTTACCATTACCTCTGAATTCCTACACTGTCAAAAAATATTATGCCTGAAAAATAATGATGAATAAAGAGTGATGAGTCCAAGCCCTTGAGGTTGACATCAATTTTGGTAAAACTAACTTAGCAGAAAGATGTTGGAGAAGATGTCATAACATGATGAACTAACTGCAGGTTAAGATGTTAGACAAGATGTCCTATCAGGTGGATTCGACATCTTTGTCTGTTACAGTTTTGGAATAACTGTATTTTTGTTCCAGGTGTGATTGGAATATGACTTGATCCCAGGTGGCATCTGAGATTGAGGAATCAGAGATTCTGATTCTAAAAGGAATATACAATTTTCATGTAAGGAGACATTTTTGGAAACTTGGGATTGAAGAAAAGAATAGGTCGCTGATTCTGTGGAGCAGAATTGCTGCATTTTTGAAGGGCAAATCCAGTTCTGTTTTGCAATATAAATAGGATGGATTTAACCTAGTATAGGTGTTGAATATTGCAGTTTTTATAGGTATTAGGGTTTGTACTTGTGTGAACCTCCCTCTTGTATTGCGTGAATACCAGAGAAGGACAGTTTATTGAGTTGTAATATTTTCAGTCACTGGTGTGATTGGAAGGGAATTGAGAAGGGTCTCATACCTAGGAGTGTGTTAGGTAGAAATCTAAGAAGGATAGTTTCTAGGTACTAAGTTGTAAAAGTTGGAGTTTAGCTTAGAACCAATTCTACTTAGTTGATTTCATTCCTGTCTTGGTAGCCCCCAGACGTAGGTGTTGTTGATCACCGAACTGGGTTAACAATTTCTGTGTGTTGTTTTCTTTCTGATGATTGTTTCTGTTATTCCTTAATCCTTGAGAGAAGCAGAGATCAAGTGTCACGACATCCTGTCTGGCATCTTAGTGATCTGCTTAACCAGAATTTTAATTGGTATCAGAGCAGGCATCCTGCTCTTTATCTGGGTGAGATTTAGGGACGATACTTTCTGGTTCGATGGATAAAGAAGGAGGAATTCTGAATAGATCACCTATACTTGATTGTTCCAATTATGAATGTTGGAAAGTACGCATGGTGGCGTTTATCAAGTCCATGGATGGTAAAACTTGGAAGTCTGTGGTCAAAGGGTGGGATCCACCAAAGATCAAAGACAATGACGGGAAGCTCACTGATGAGCTGAAACCTGAAGAAGACTGGGATGATGATGATAAGCTTGCTCAAGGAAATTCCAAATCCTTGAATGCCTTGTTCAATGGTGTGGACAATAACATCTTCAGACTCATTAAGAACTGCACTGTTGCAAAGAATGCTTGGGAAATTCTGAAGACTGCTCATGAGGGTACATCTCGAGTTAAATCGTCAAGACTTCAACTTCTCACCACTAAGTTTGAGAACCCGAGGATGAGAGAGGACGAAAGTATACATGACTTTCATATGAACATCGTTGATATTGCCAACACATCTAGTGACCTTGGAGAGAAAATTCCTGAAGCCAAGTTGGTTCAGAAAATTCTAAGGTCTCTTCCTAAGAGGTTTAATATGAAAGTGGCAACTATTGAAGAAGCTCATGACATAAATACTATGAAAGTAGATAAGCTTATGGGATCACTCCAAACCTTTGAGATGACTATCAGCGAAAAGGATGAAAAGAAGAAAAGTCTTGCCCTGGTGACCAACCAAGAAGAGGGTGACACCAATGAGGATTTGTCCATAGCTGTAGGGTTCCTTGAAAAACAATTTCATCAACTGGCAAAGAAACTGGATGAGAAGTCTAAGACCAATGTCAAGGCTCAGACTTCTGACATCTATAGATCAAGAAAATTTGGAAGAAGACCTAGCTATGATAAGAAACCCAACCGAGGAAAGGGAATTCAGTGCTTTGAGTGTGGAGGTTTTGGACACATAAGAGGTGAGTGTCCCACGTTCCATAAGGAGGAAAAAGGTCTATCCACCTCGTAGTCTAAGGATGACTCCTCGAGCGATGGAGAGTCTACTAAAAAGGTGTCTGCAATGACTGGAGTTTATGATTCTGACAAGGAGTCAGATATCAGATCTCTCAACCCTAATGACTTTGCTGAACTTTGTCAATTAGGACAAGATCAACAGAATCTTATTTCCCAACTTTGTGATGAGAGACTGAATCATTTGGAAACAATCTCTGATTTGGAGGATAAAGTGGCGTTGTTAAACTCCAAACTTAACAACATGACCAAGTACATAAGAATGATGAACAATAGCTCAGATATGCTAGATGAAATTCTTATGTCAAGGAGAAATATCGGAAGTGGAAAGGGTCTCAGCTATAATGATCAAGTTAAGATCAAAGGACATAGGACTGGAGAGAACTCAGCCCACATGATGTCGAGAAATATGTCACAATATCATCAAAGGCCTCAGAACATCTCTCCAGGAAAACAAAACAGGACAAACAGTGCTACTATTGTGGGAAGTTTGGTCATATAAAGGCTCATTGCTATAAGTTGAATGGATATCCTAAATCATCAACACGATCTAGAAGAAGAAAGAAGGCTCCCAAAGGGAAGAAGAAGTGGATCCCTAGGGATCAAACTATAGCCTTCATAGCTCATACCTCCCTGAGAGCCTCCGCCAAAGAAGACTGATATTTCGACAGTGGCTACTCCAGACACATGACTGGTGTGAAGAAGTTCTTGGCTGACATCAAACCTCATCCCACTGGCCATGTCACCTTTGGATATGGTTCAAAAGGAGAGAGAAAAGGTGTTGGTACATTGAAGTATAATGGACAGCTCAGCCTTGATAGGGTTTTGTATGTCAAAGGATTGACTGCAAATCTAATATGCATTAGCTAATTGTGTGACCAAGGTCTTAAGGTGAACTTCTCTGAATCTGAGTGCCTGGTAACAAACGATAAAGAGGAACTTATCATGAAAGGTACCAGATCCAAGGATAATTGTTACTTATGGGCTCCTCGTGAAACTCAGTGTCCCTCCACCTGCCTAGTGTCAAGGGAGGATGAAGTGAAGTTATGGCATCAGAAACTTGGTCATTTGCACTTAAAAGGAATGAAAGAAGTCATATCCAAGGAGGCTGTCAGAGGGATTCCAAATCTGAAGATAGATGAAGGCAAGATATGTGGGGAATGCCAGATTGGTAAGCAAACTAGAATGTCACATAAAAGGGTTCAACTTCATACCACCTCAAAAAACTTAGAGCTTCTCCATATGGATTTAATGAGACCTATGCAGGTTGAAAGTCTTGGAGGAAAAAGGTATGCTTATGTAGTTGTAGATGATTTCTCTAGGTACACTTGGGTGCATTTTATCAAAGAGAAGTCAGAGGTATTTGAAGTTTTTAAAGGATTGTGTCATAAACTTCAAAGAGGGAAGGATTGCAGGATTGTTAGAATCAGAAGCGATCATGGGAAGGAGCTTAAGAACAATAAGTTTAATGAGTTCTGCTCCTCAGAAGGAATCAGTCATGAGTACTCTTCACCCATTATCCCCAACAGAATGATGTGGTTGAGAGAAAGAATATAACTATTCAAGAGTGTGCAAGGGTCATGCTTCATGCAAAGAAACTCCCTTATCACTTTTGGGCTGAAGCTATGAACACAGCTTGCTACATCTTAAATAGGGTAACTATCAGGTCTGGAACATCTGCCACACTTTATGAATTATGGAAAGGTAGAAAGCCAACTGTGAAATACTTCCATGTCTTCGGAAGCAAATGCTACATCCTGGAAGACCGTGAGAAGAGAAGAAAGATGGATCCCAAGAGTGAGGAAGGAACCTTTCTAGGTTACTCCACAAACAGCAGAGCATATCGAGTCTACAATTCAAGAACTCAACCAGTACTGGAGTCCATAAATGTTGTGGTTGATGACTCACCTATGGAGGTTGAAGCTACAAATGATATTGGAGCATTCTTCCTCAAGATGTCACAGAGGATGTTGAAACACCCCGAGATAACTCTAAAGATACTGATGTATCCAACGATGATTGTAACGAACCAAAAATCTAAATCAATTATTTAATTATTTATTTAATTAATTTAGAAGGAATTAGGAGGTTTGATAATTTTGGAGAATTTTGGAGTGTAAGAGTGTTTTTGAATAATTTTAATAAAGTAGATGATCATGTGTTATTTATATTATTATTATTATTAAAAATAAAATGAGAAAGGGCAAGGTGGTCTTATTGGAAAGTAAGTAAGGATAGGATGGGAAGTTCATAAGTTGGGATTGGTTAGCCAAAGAAAAAGAAGGAGAACGATCATTTTCTCATTTTGTCGTATCTTTTGTGAAGAACACTGAAGAAGAGTGAAGAACGAGAACTAGGGCTTGAGGATTTCTAGAGGAATCTTAAAGAAGGAAGGAAAAAGCTTCGGATTACTCTAAGGTATGGGGAGAGTTAATAATTTCTTGTAGTTTTATAGGAATTGGAGATGAATAGATTAAGTAATGTATGAATTATGTTGATTTTGATGATTGTTGATGTATAATGAGTAATGTGATGAAAGTATGATAGATTTGATTGATATGTATTGCTATATGTGTATTTGGTGAGTATTTTTTATCAAATTTTGTGTAGAACACTGATTTTGGGGTAATGGGAAACAAAATAGCTGAAAAATCACGTTTTGGGAAAACTGGGCTTTTGTCGCACTCTGACACGGGCCGTGTCACAGGACACGGGCGGCCGTGTCAGCTTTCTGGTCTTGTATGAAAATTTTGACTTTTGGAAATTGGTCCCAGACTTTCTGACACGGGCCGTGTCACAGGACACGGGTGGCCGTGTCAGGCTGCTGACTTGCTACTTTTTTTGATGTTTTGGAATCGTGTCTCAGGTTTCCTGACACGGGCCATGTCACAGGACACGGGCGGCCGTGTCAGACTGCTGGTTGTCTTATATTTTTGCTGTTTTCTTGAAGTTTCTCGATGTTTTCTCGTGTTGTTTCCTTGGAGTCGAGGTGTTGATGATATATAAATGATGAAACATGATTTTATGATGAATATTGTTGAGATGAAATGAATGATGCACATGTTGATATTTGGATGAAATGAGGAGCTTAGCATCATTGCATTTCATGGAATTTTTATGTTGGGGCTTCGGCCTGTTGGTAGCTTCAATCCCATAGTGTGGATTGGAGTGATATGTTGTTATGCTGTGCTCTCTTGTGGAGGGTTGATGGCCAGTGTCCATCACATGGAGAAAAATCGGTACCACATGCATCCTTTGCATACCATTATGTTTGACATTGCATTTTATGAAGTAGTTGAAATCGTGTTGCGAATAATTGTTGATGATGATTCCGATGTTGTTGTTGCTTAATAATTTATTTTCCATGTCTTGGTATTACTATAATGAATTATGTTTTCTCACCCTGCCTGCTTGGAAATGTTGCCTCTTATGTGGGTAACTTGCAAATAACCAAGAATAGCTATGAGATGACGAAGGAAGTAGATTTGGAGCGTTTCGTTATTTCTGTTTAGTTAGAGGTGCCCTGCTCTGTGTCATGTAACATTGGGTTGGGAATATTGTTGTGAACCTCATTTCCTTAGTTTATGACTGAATTTTTATAATGTTGATGATGATGTTTGATTTGGATATATTTATTATAAAGTATTTTATGAAATTGAAAATAAAAGTTGATTTCCGCTGCGAAGTTGTTATTTGTTATATTGACGAATGAGTAACCCGTGTTACGGGACAGGACAGTGAGAATTACATGATGTTTTTGAATATGTGTGACGCCCTTTATGTTATTCTTAACTCTGATAATAATGAAATGTTTTAATAAAATTGTATGTGGGGTAGAAGGGTGTTACATTAGTGGTATCAGAGCAGGTCGGTCTATCCGGCCAAGTTTTATGTTGTCAATCTGTTTTCAGTCGTTACTTGTTAATGATTATTTGTTTTTCTGACGTGGTGAGTGTTGTACAGAATGGCTGGAAATAACACGCGCGCTCTTGCTGATGCTATTGCAGCTCTTGCTCGGAACCATGCTCTTGATGAGTTTCGCGCGTTGGAGAAGTTTCAGAGGAACAATCCACCGAAGTTTGAGGGGACTCATGACCCGGCGAGCGCACAAAAGTGGCTCAAGGAGATTGAGAAGATTTTTAGAGTGATGGGGTGCTCTGATGCGCAGCAAGTGCAGTTCGGAACGGACATGCTGGAAGAAGAGGCCGAGGACTGGTGGGATAACACCCGTCAGAGGCTGGAAGATGTTGGCACTGTGGTGACTTGGAATGTATTCAAGCAAGAATTTCTGGGCAAGTATTTTCCTGAAGATGCTCATGGTAAGATGGAAGTGGAATTCATTGAATTGAAACAAGGAAATATGACTGTGGTGGAGTATGCTGCCAAATTTGAGAGGCTTGTGAAGTTTTGTCCTCATTACAACCGTGCGGATGCTGAACTTTCTAAGTGTCTCAACTTTGAGAATGGGCTGAGACCAGAGATTAAGCAGGGGATTGGATGCCAACTGATTCGCAGGTATGCGGAACTGGTGGATAAGAGTAAGATTTGTGATGAAGATAGCCGAGCTCGATCTGCTCACTACAAACATCTAAGTGAAAAGAAAGATAAGGGTCAGTTTAGAGGTAAACCTTATGCGACTCCAGGTGATAAAGGGAAACAGAGTGTATCAGATGAGAAGAAGTCAAGTATGGGAGCCGTTAATGCACCTACTAAGTGCTATAAGTGTGGAGAGGCAGGTCACAAAGCTGATGTGTGTACTAATAAATTTCTGAGATGTTACCGTTGTGGTAAGACTGGGCATAGAATTGGTGATTGTCCGAATGAGGGTCCGACCTGTTTCAACTGTGGTGAACAGGGGCATATCAGTACTCAATGCCAGAAACCAAAGAAGACTGCTACTACTGCCCAGACTACTGGAAGAGTGTTTGCTTTGGCTGGCTCAGAGGTTCCCAAGACGGACAACTTAATTCGAGGTACTTGTTTTATTAACAATGTTGATTTGATTGCTATTATTGATACTGGAGCTACGCATTCATTTATCTCCCTTGAGTGTGCTACTAGATTGGGCTTGAATTTGTCTAACATGAATGGTAGTATGATAATAGAGACTCCGGCTAATGGTTCGGTGACTACCCTTCTTGTTAGTTTGAAGTGTCCTTTGACAATCTTTGAGAAGGATTTTGTGATGGATTTGGTGTGCTTACCCTTGCACCAAATCAATGTTATCCTTGGTATGAACTGGTTGGAGTTCAACTACGTTCATATTAATTGTTATAGCAAGACTGTGAAGTTTCCAGAGTTAGGTGAGGATGGTGAACTGATGTTCTTATCTGCTAAACAAGTGGATGAACTTTTATTATGCGAAGCATTGATGTTCGCAATGTTTGCATCGTTGCCAGATGATGGTGAAGCCGTCAGTGCTGAGTTGCCTGTGGTTTATGAGTTTCAAGATGTGTTTCCCGAGGATATAAGTGATTTACCTCCGGAATGTTAAGTTGAGTTTACTGTGGACTTAATGCCAGGTACGAGTCCAGTGTCGATGGATCCTTATCGGATGTCTGCTTCAGAATTGAGTGAGCTGAAGAAACAACTAGAAGAATTGTTAGAAAGGAAGTTCATTCGACCTAGTGTTTCTCTTTGGGGTGCTCCGGTGTTGCTCGTTAAGAAGAAAGATGGTAGTATGAGATTGTGTGTCGATTATCGGCAGTTGAATAAGATGACCATCAAGAACAAGTATCCGCTTCTGAGAATCAACGATTTAATGGATCAACTCGTAGGTGCTTGTGTGTTCAGTAAGATTGATCTGAGGTTCGGTTATCATCAGATTAGAGTTAAGGCTGATGATATTTCAAAAACAACTTTCAGGACGAGGTATGGTCATTATGAATATACGGTGATGCCATTTGGGGCTTCTAACGCGCCTGGTGTGTTCATGGAGTATATGAACAGGATCTTTCATGAATACCTCGATAAGTTTGTGGTGGTTTTCATAGATGACATTTTGGTATATTCTAAATCAGAAGAAGAACATGCAGAACATTTGAAGATTGTGTTACAAGTGTTGAGGAAGAAGAAATTATATGCTAAGTTGTCAAAGTGCGAGTTTTGGTTGAAGGAAGTGAGTTTCCTAGGCCATGTGATTTCAAGTGGTGGAATTTCTGTGGATCCCTCGAAGATTGATGCGGTGTTGCAGTGGGAGACTCCGAAGTCTGCTACGGAAATTCGTAGTTTTCTTGGATTGGCTGGTTATTATCGTAAGTTCATTGAAGGTTTTTCTAAGTTGGCTTTGCCTTTGACGCAATTGACTCGAAAGGGGCAAGCGTATATGTGGGATGTCGCGTGTGAAGAAAGTTTTGTAGAACTAAAGAAAAAGTTGACAACTGCCCCGGTGTTAGTTTTGCCAGACCCGAATGAGTCCTTTGTGGTTTATTGTGATGCTTCAAATATGGGCCTTGGTGGAGTTTTAATGCAAAATGGTAAAGTGGTCGCTTATGCTTCTAGGCAGTTAAGAGTCCATGAGAGGAATTACCCTACACACGACTTAGAGTTGGCTGCTGTAGTATTTGTGCTGAAGATTTGGAGGCATTATCTTTTTGGTTCGAAATTTGAGGTATTCAGTGATCATAAAAGTTTGAAATACTTGTTCGATCAGAAAGAGTTAAACATGAGGCAGAGAAGGTGGCTAGAATTGTTAAAGGATTTTGAGTTCGATTTGAATTATCATCCCGGTAAAGCAAATGTAGTGGCTGATGCTTTGAGTAGAAAGTCATTGCATATTTCGATGCTTATGGTGAGAGAACTTGAAATGATTGAGCAATTCAGAGACATGAGTTTGTTGTGTGAGACGACCGCTGATAGTGTGAAATTGGGCATGCTAAAGCTGACTAGTGGAATTTTGGAGGAAATTCGAGAAGGTCAGAAATCTGATTTGAAATTAGTTGACCAGTTAATGAAGATTAATCAAGGTAATAGAGGTGAGTTCCGAATTGATGAAGATGGAGTTTTGAGATAGAGTATGTATTCTAGATATTTCTGGAATCAAAAAGTGTATTTTGGAGGAAGGACATAGAAGTCGATTAAGTATTCATCCTGGTGCTATGAAGATGTATCAAGACCTGCGTAAATTGTTTTGGTGGCCAGGTATGAAAAGAGATATTGCTGAATTTGTGTATGCATGTTTGACTTTCCAGAAGTCCAAGATTGAACATCAGAAGCCTTCAGGTATGATGCAGCCGTTGAATGTTCCTGAATGGAAATGGGATAGCATTTCCATGGATTTTGTGACTGGGTTACCGAAGACTGCAAGAGGTAATGACTCGATATGGGTAATTGTGGATAGGTTAACTAAGTCGGCGCATTTCTTGCCGATGAGAATTAATTACTTTATGCAGAAGTTAGCTGAATTTTATATTGATGAAATTGTGAAGTTGCATGGAACGCCTTCGAGTATTGTATCGGATAGAGATCCGCGGTTTACGTCAAGGTTTTGGAAGAGTCTACAGGATGCTTTGGGTACTAAGTTGAGGATGAGCTCTGCTTATCACCCGCAAACAGATGGTCAGACGGAAAGAACAATCCAATCTTTAGAAGATTTGTTGAGAGCTTGTGTGCTAGATCAAGGAGAATCTTGGGATAGTCACTTGCCGTTGATCGAGTTTACATACAACAACAGTTTCCATGCTAGTATTGGAATGGCTCCATATGAGGCGTTGTATGGTAGACGTTGTCGAACTCCATTGTGTTGGTATGAGTCGGGAGAGAGTTCTGTACTTGGACCTGAGATTGTGCAAGAGACAACGGAGAAGATTAAAATTATTCGGGATAAACTGAAGACGTCGCAGAGTCGTCAGAAGAGTTACCTTGATAAGAGAAGAAAATCACTGGAATTCCAAGAGGGAGACCACGTGTTCTTAAGAGTTACTCCGATGACTGGTGTGGGACGAGCTTTGAAGTCTAGAAAGCTCACTCCGCACTTTGTTGGTCCGTATCAGATTATGCAGAGGATAAGAGAGGTTGCCTATCGGGTGGCTTTACCACCGTCACTTGCAAATTTGCATGGTGTTTTTCATGTGTCGCAGTTGAGGAAGTATATTCCGAATCCGTCACATGTAATTCAGATGGATGACGTTCAGGTGAGGGATAACCTGCAATAGAAGCTTTGCCTGTGAGGATTGATGGTCGAGAATTGAAGCAACTGCGAGGTAAAGAGATTGTTTTAGTGAAAGCAATGTGGGGCGGACCAGCTGGTGATAGTTGGACTTGGGAGCGTGAAGATCAGATGAAGGAGTCGTATCCGACTCTGTTTACTTCAGGTAATTTTCGAGGACAAAAATTCTTAAAGTAGGGGAGAGTTGTAACGACCCAAAAATCTAAATTAATTATTTAATTATTTATTTAATTAATTTAGAAGGAATTAGGAGGTTTTGATCATTTTGGAGAATTTTGGAGTGTAAGAGTGTTTTTGAATAATTTTAATAAAGTAGATGAGCATGTGTTATTTATATTATTATTATTATGAAAAATAAAATGAGAAAGGGCAAGGTGGTCTTATTGGAAAGTAAGTAAGGATAGGATGGGAAGTTCATAAGTTGGGATTGGTTAGCCAAAGAAAAAGAAGGAGAACGATCATTTTCTCATTTTGTCGTATCTTTTGTGAAGAACACTGAAGAAGAGAAAAGAAGGAGAACTAAGGCTTGAGGATTTATAGAGGAATCTTGAAGAAGGAAGGAAAAAGCTTCGGATTACTCTAAGGTATGGGGAGAGTTCATAATTTCTTGTAGTTTTATAGGAATTGGAGATGAATAGATTAAGTAATGTATGAATTATGTTGATTTTGATGATTGTTGATGTATAATGAGTAATGTGATGAAAGTATGATAGATTTGATTGATATGTATTGCTATATGTGTATTTGGTGAGTATTTTTTATCAAATTTCGTGTAGAACACTGATTTTGGGGTAATGGGAATCAAAATAGCAGAAAAATCACGTTTTGGGAAAACTGGGTTTTTGTCGCACTCTGACACGGGCCGTGTCACAGGACACGGGCGGCCGTGTCACAGGACACGGGCGGCCGTGTCAGCTTTCTGGTCTTGTATGAAAATTTTGACTTTTGGAAATTGGTCTCAGACTTTCAGACACGGGCCGTGTCACAGGACACGGGTGGCCGTGTCAGGCTGCTGACTTGCTACTTTTTTTTATGTTTTGGAATCGTGTCTCAGGTTTCCTGACACAGGCCGTGTCACAGGACACGGGATGCCGTGTCAGACTGCTGGTTGTCTTATAATTTTGCTGTTTTCTTGAAGTTTCTCGATGTTTTCTCGTGTTGTTTCCTTGGAGTCGAGGTGTTGATGATATATAAATGATGAAACATGATTTTATGATGAATATTGTTGAGATGAAATGAATGATGCACATGTTGATATTTGGATGAAATGAGGAGCTTAGCATCATTGCATTTCATGGCATTTTTATGTTGGGGCTTCGGCCTGTTGGTAGCTTCAATCCCATAGTGTGGATTGGAGTGATATGTTGTTATGTTGTGCTCCCTTGTGGAGGGTTGATGGCCAATGTCCATCACATGGAGAAAAATCGGTACCACATGCATCCTTTGCATACCATTATGTTTGACATTGCATTTTATGAAGTAGTTGAAATCGTGTTGCGAATAATTATTGATGATGATTCCGATGTTGTTGTTGCTTAATCATTTATTTTCCATGTCTTGGTATTACTATAATGAATTATGTTTTCTCACCCTGCCTGCTTGGAAATGTTGCCTCTTATGTGGGTAACTTGCAGATAACCAAGAATAGCTACGAGGTGACGAAGGAAGTAGATTTGGAGCGTTTCGTTATTTCTGTTTAGTTAGAGGTGTCCTGTTCTGTGTCATGTAACATCGGGTTGGGAAGATTGTTATGAACCTCATTTCCTTAGTTTATGATTGAATTTTTATAATGTTGATGATGATGTTTGATTTGGATATATTTATTATAAAGTATTTTATGGAATTGAAAATAAAAATTGATTTCCGCTGCGAAGTTGTTATTTGTGATATTGACGAATGAGTAATCCGTGTTACGAGACAGGACAGTGAGAATTACATGATGTTTTTGAATATGTGTGACGCCCTTTATGTTGTTCTTAACTCTGATAATAATGAAATGTTTTAATAAAATTGTATGTGGGGTAGAAGGGTGTTACAATGATAATCATGAATCTACTGTAACCGAGCGGGTTGACAAGGGACCCTCCATCAGAATATAGAAAGATCACCCTAAGGAACTCATAATAGGGGAACCAAATGGAGGAAGGATGACCAGATCACGAGATGTAGTGGCAAGTGCCTGTTTTGTGTCAAAGATGGAACCCAAGAATGTTAAGGAGGCCTTGACAGATGAATTCTGGATTAATGTGATGCAAGAAGAGCTAGGGCAGTTCAAGAAGCATGAGGTCTGGGACCTTGTACCTAGACCAGAAGGATCAAATGTGATAGGAACAAAATGGGTGTTTAAGAACAAGTCTGATGAACACGGTGTAGTCACAAGAAACAAGGCCAGACTCGTTGCGCAAGGATACACTCAGATAGAGGGAGTGGATTTTGATGAAACTTTTGCTCCTGTAGCTAGACTAGAGTCTGTGTGACTGCTTCTTGGAATAGCCTGTCTACTGAAGTTCAAACTCTTTCTAATGGACGTGAAAAGTTCCTTTTTGAACGGACATCTCAGTGAAGAGGTCTACGTGGAACAACCCAAAGGCTTTGTTGACCCGACATTTCCAGATCATGTTTACAAGCTGAAGAAAGCCTTATGTGGGTTGAAACAAGCTCCAAGGGCCTGGTATGAAAGACTAACTGACTTCCTTGTTAAAAAATACCTACAGAAAGGGAGGAATTGATAAAACTCTCTTCGTCATAGAAAAGGAAGGTAATCTCATGATCGCACAAATTTATGTTGATGATATTGTTTTTGGCTGAATGTCAGAAGAAATGGTCCAACATTTTGTTAAGCAAATGCAATCTGTGTTTGAGATGAGTTTAGTTGGAGAATTAACCTACTTCCTTGGTCTCCAAGTCAAACAAATGGAAGATTCTATTTTTCTCTGTCAAGGAAAATATGACAAGAATATTGTTAAGAAGTTTGGCTTGGAAAACGCAAAACACAAGAGGACTCCTGCCCTTACTCACCTCAAATTGTCAAGAGATGTGAATGGTGTAAGTGTTGATCAGAGTCTCTATAGAAGCATGATTGGGAGTCTCTTATATCTTACAGCCAGCAGACCTGAAATAACATTTTCAGTAGGAGACTGTGTAAGGTATCAGGCTGAGCCCAAAGTTAGCCATATTAATCAGGTCAAGAGAATTTTGAAGTATGTGAATGGTACATGTAACTATGGACTACTCTACACACACAACTCTGACTGTGTATTAATAGGATACTGTGATGCTGCCTGGGCCGAAAATGCAGATGATAGAAAAAACACCTCTGGTGGATGTTTCTTTCTAGGGAATAATTTAATCTCCTGGTTCAGCAAAAACCAAAATTGTGTCTCCTTATCTACTGCTGAAGCGGAATAAATTACAGCAGGGAGTAGCTGTTCTCAAATGATGTGGATGAAGCAAATGCTGACTGAATATAATGTTCCGTAGGATGTTATGACATTCTTCTATGACAACTTGAGTGCAATAAATATTTCAAAGAATCCCATTCAGCACAGCTGTACTAAACACATTGACATCAGGCACCACTTCATTCGAGACCTGGTGGAGGACAAAATCATAACTCTAGAGCATGTGGCCACAGAAAATCAACTAGCTTATATTTTTACTAAAGCTTTGGTTGCAAATCAATTTGAGGCATTGAGAAGCAAGCTTGGAGTTTGCCTATCTGACGAGGCATAACTTTCCACTGGAAGTGGGAATGATATTCAATTCTCTGAATATGTATTCCCATCTGGCTAGAGAGGATTGTCTTCAAATTCTCTCAAAGGTCTCGCTGTATTTTTTTGTTTTACTTTATTATTGGTTGTGTAAGGGCTAAATGCCCGTGATAATTTTTACTTTTGTTGGGTGTGTAATTTAATTACTATGAACTAGTTAATTGGTTTTTGAGTTAGTCCTTCTGCCTTTGCAATATTCTGGCTAAAAAGGGGGAGAAATACTAGCATCACTAACCACTGCTGATATTCTACTAGCCACTGAGGGGGAGTAGATCTGTACTGCTTATAGGAGGTACTGATTGAGGGGGAGACAAAGTTGTGTTTCCGCTGCTGTTCTAATGTTGGTCTCCCTGATATGCTTCTGTAGGTCAATTGAAGTTAGTTTTAGCCAAAATCTGCCAAAGGGGGAGATTGATGAGTCTAAGCCCTTGAGGTTGGCAACAATTTTGGTAAAACTAACTTAGCAGAAAGATCTTGGACAAGACGTCCTGACATGATGAACTAACTGCAGGTTAAGATGTTAGACAAGATGTCCTATCAGGTGGATTCGACATCTTTGTCTGTTACAATTTTGGAATAACTGTATTTTTGTTCCAGGTGTGATTGGAATATAACTTGATCCTAGGTTGCATCTGAGATTGAGGAATCAGAGATTCTGATTCTAAAAGGAATATGCGGTTTCCATGTAAGGAGACATTTTTGGAAACTTGGGATTGAAGAAAAGAATAGGTCACAGATTATGTGGAGCAGAATTGCTGCGTTTTTTAAGCTCAAATCCAGTTTTGTTTTGCAATATAAATAGGATGGATTTAACCTAGTATAGGTGTTGAATATTGCAGCTATTATAGAGTACTAGGGTTTGTACTTGTGTGAGCATCTCTCTTGTATTGCGTGAATACCAGAGAAGGAAAGTTTATTGAGTTGTAATATTTTCAGTCACTACTGTGATTGGAAGGGAATTGAGAAGGGTCTCATACTTAGGCGTGTCTTAGGTAGAAATCTAGGAAGGGTAGTTTCTAGGTACTAAGTTGTAAATGTTGGAGTTTAGCTTAGAACCAATTCTACTTAGTTGATTTTATTCCTGGCTTGGTAGCCCTCAGGCGTAGGTGTTGTTGATCACCTAATTGGGTTAACAATTTTTGTGTGTTGTTTTCTTTCTGTTGTTTGTTTATGTTCTTCCTTAATCCTTGTGAGAAGCAGAGATCAAGTGTCATGACATCCTGTCTGACATCTTAGTGATTTGCTTAACTAGAATTTCAAAGAGCCCGCTAGATTGACATCCGCAAGGACAATCTAGGCAAAAATGGGTGTCTCGATGGACCGAAAAAAAAGAAAAGTCCATGCAAAAAATTATAATAGCCCGCTAAGTTGAAAACCCAAAAGGGCGACTTAGGCAAAAATGGGTATCCCGATGGACGAAAAAATATAGAAAAATGTCCAGGAAAAAATTAGGGATAAAGGCATTTGACTGTGAACACTTGAGTCTATCTTCATCATAGCTGGGCCTCAAATGGTAACAGAGCAATCAATTCATCATCAACTGGTGCAAGGCGTTGGAACCTAGACTTACAGTGGATGGTAGCCAATGTTGTAATCAATGCAAAACACAATTTCCCATTGCCATTTACTTTTGTTTTTCAATTTCATTGCAAATTTCCTCATCAAGGATTTTTGCATCCTTGTACACACCTTATGTAGAAATATTTTCATATTCCATAAATTTCATCATTTGATTTCTCAATTATCTCTTTTCAGTATTTTGTTTGCAAAATAAACAATTATTTGTGATCACATAATACTATAAAGCGATGAGAATAATAAAAAGCTAAATCGACTGAGAAAGCATTATGCATTGCATGCCTTACCGGAAATCCTTAAAGGATGATCGGTAATTTCCATTGCAAGCTTGATCCCCAGCGAGCGCTGTTTTGGTTCTTTGGAAGGTCTTGCTTACCTTCTATTTTCCTAGCAGAACAATGATTGGTCCCCAAATAGAGTCGTCTTTGCCCTCTTGTCCCCAGCAAGAGTGAGATCCTCGCAGTATTTCCCAACAGGTCGAGACCGTCATTCCCCAACAGCGGTAATGCTCCGGTTTTCCTTTTCCCCAAGCAATAAGGATCACCTGGATTATGGTATTCCCCGGGCAGCGTCAGTCATGGATGGAAGATCATTCTGATTCCTTCATCCCCAACAACAGTTATGGTAATAGCTTGGAAATCTGAGATTTCTAGACTATTTCCCTGGCGGAGTCGCCGTCATCCGTGAATTTCTTTCCCCAACTGAGGATGTCGAGTTTGTTTCGCTACAATTCCTGCCTGCCCGCAACATAGTACCGTAACCTGTACCGTTGCATGACATGATATTAAGCATCATGTAAGATCAAACATACATAGCATATGCATCAAGCATACTCCCCTTTGACTGATTCATCTCCCCAACATATTTTCAGTCAGACTTCTCACCTATTCAAAGCTCTCAAAACATTCACCTTTACAAAACAGTTCTCTTGTCGCTGTCGGCCAAATTCTCAAGCTACTCTTTTATTTAATCCCCTTCCAACTAAAATAATCGGAATGTTGGTGCAATTCGAACATTCAGGTCCAAGAGGATTAAATAGGGGCAGCTGTCGTAACCCGAAATTTGACCTCCCATTTTGCCTTTTGCATAAGCATGTGCATTCGCATCGCTGGCATACACACTAGCATTTTTTTCTCTATGGTTTTTATTGTAGGAATATTCATAATTTCTCAGGGTTTTCAAACCTGATTAATCACATCCTCACAAGGTCATCACATCACCAACACAAGCAAAATGTAAGGGTTTCCATGCCTATTCATCAAAGCAAAAGGTTAAAAATCAGAATCATGGCAATAGCACCTTTTTTAAAGCAAAATTGGGCAAGTTTTGCCTGTGTTAATCAATTAACACTTTGCTAGGAAAAATGTGTTAATCGATTGACACATGTAATTTGGCAGATTTTGCTGCATTTTCATGACAACAACTTTTCCTCTATTTCTTTGGGGTCTATTTGGTTCTAGCATCATGTGGAATATTCTAGACACTTCAAGACATTTCAAGACACTTCAAGGCATTTGCTACCATACATCATTTTCAATTAAGACCACCATGTAATTTCATTTCCAAGTATGTGAACCATTGGTTTTTGGACTTGCATTGGGATTGCTCCACCGAGTTAATAAATAACTAATTGATTCAACTTCCGACTCAGTGAGTTAGATGTAACTAACTCTAAAGCTAACTCCAAAGCATGATCTAAAGCAAACTCCAAACCTAGTCCATTCCAAACCTCCACTCTATATAAAGAAACCTTCACATTTCTGAAGGGGGATTCAACCATTCTCATTATTTTCACTTGATCACTCTCTCATTTCTCTCAATTCTCTCTGATTTTTCTGCAACTTCTTCACATTCATCTTCATCTTCTTCCTAAACCACACACAAAAGCTCAATTTCCACCAATAGAGTGTAACAATCTTCACATCGAAGTTTTTATTCTCTTGAGCTAAACCTTCATTCTACTCCATTTCTTCTTGGATTTCTGGATTTACAGTAGCTTCTACTTCAATTCAAGTGATCGCTTCAATCGTTTCGGTGCAAATTCGATTTCGGAGCTTTTATCATATTTTGATCGGTTTTGCTACGATTTGATCTCAAGCTTGGAATTATCTGGTTTTCTTGGCTTATTCTCACTACATTTTACTCACAACAATCACCAAGACAATTCTCCACCTTGTAGGTTGGTAATTCTTGCTCGATTTACTGTTTTCGATCACTTTCGCACGTTCGCAATGTAGTTCCGATAGCTTTTCGGTGTTGATTAATCATGTGATTATTTGATTGTTGATCTTGATGGTTGATGCTTTCAATTGATGATTAATTGCTTCCAGTTGATGTAATTTTCGTGTACAAATGCATGCCATAACATGTGGATGATTGGATAAGTGTTTAGTTGCTGGAAGTGCTTTTGAAAAGCTGTTTTTCTGCTTCTGGTGCAGTGTTAATCGATTGATATGCTTGATATTTGTGGATATTTTATGAGCTGTTTAACCTCTATTTGAAGCGTGTATGCAAACTTTCGATGCACAATTTATCGATTATGGAATTGTTTGCATTTTTTGACGTTGTATGATCATGTTGATTCTTACACACTTTTGCTTACATGATAACATGATTTGTGATGCATGCTAATTGACATTTGGCACTGCCTTGCAATTTCATTTCTTGATTGCATTAATTTTTTTCAATATTGAGGAAATTTAATTTTGTATAATCATTACTTCGCACGTTCGCTTTGACGATCTTTCGACTCGTGCGAAAGATTGTTGGCTTGTTCTTTCCCCTTCATCGATTGATCGAAACCTTGTCTCGATTAGTCAATCTCCCCTCGCTTCTCTCTTTAGGATCCTTTAGAGCCTTGTTCTCTTATTCCCCTGCTGAGTCAGAGGTCTGCACAACGCACTGGAGCACTGTACAAGTTGGTGTTGTTACTCTGTCGGTTTCAATTTCCGCACCATCCTCTGAGTCACAACCTTCGCTTGGTTCCACACCCGTCCTTTGATTCACAACTTTTGCTTGGTTCCACATCCGTCCTTTGGGACACAACCTTTGCTTGGTTCCACACCCGTTCTTCGGTTAACCATTGTTTATCAGTTAATATACCGAAATCCTCTCAGAGTCAAAAACCTTCTCTTGGTTTAGTACTCCCTCCTTTTTGTTAATCACAGTCTATCTGTTGACACCAACCCCTTTTTTCCCCATAGAGTCTTAATCTCTTTTTCTTTAGTTAACCACCAATCCTCAGCCTCTTCTGACAGCATATGAGTTCCAAACTGAACTTGTTGTGCGTCAGTACATCCCATCACCCGAAAGATCTTCTCAATCACTTTCAACCACTTCTATGCACTCTCTAGATCATGAGTACCCACAAAAGTCGGCGAATTGTTCCTCTGAAACTTCCCCAAAGCACGAAACTCGTCCGGAGCTCCACCATTCTAATTGTTCTGAGCCATTGCTTGAGCAAGTGACTCCAACGCATCAGCGATAGCACGATCATTTCTTCCAGCCATCCTGCATGCCACCAACAAGGTTAGAAGAAACAAAACATTGACAGTGTACACACACTCGTCGACTGACAGGGGACTGACATCATGTAAAACCTGGCCGGATAGACCGACCTGCTCTGATACCACTTATGTAACACCCTTTTTCTACCCACAAACATCACAAATAAAAACAACAATTTAATCAGAGTAAAGTCCCAAAAGGGCACCACATTTCGTCACAAAACATCAAAGAACCACCTGCTCCATAACATGGGTTTTTCCATCATGAATTTATTTAAACATCACGCAGCAGAAATCAAAATTTAAACCAATTTTTATAATTCAAAGCTTCTTAAATAAAACATCATAAAACATCGTCATGCCAACAAATAAAAGAACATAATCGTTCGACTCAAACCTCCCAACCCGATGTTACATATCAGAGCAAGACCCTCTAATCTTCGGAGATATCAAAATACTTCAAAAGCTAAATCTTCATGCGCCTAGAAAGCTAAGCCTGATCACCTGCACGTTACCCATGTGGAGGCACCATTCAAACAGGCAGGGTGAGTAATCACGAATCAATATATAAGATATAAGCAAAAGATAAAGCATAAGCACAAACATCATCAAATCATTCACAATAGTCATTAATACATCAATTACATCCATAGAATGCAATGTCACACAATATGCAAATGAAACATCATAGACTCATGCATGTGGTACCAATTAGTCATAATTGATGGACACTGGGCCATCACTCTCCAAATATCCCCACCAATAGGATCGATTCTACACAAGAACCGGAGCACGTCACAAAACACTTCAATCCACACAATGGGATTGAAGCCACCAAATGGACCGAAGTCCTAACTATGCCATGAATGAATGATGCAAATCGTCATAATAATCATCATCATAAAATCGTCATAATTGCATCATCATCCATGAATCATCATCAAACACCATCACACAACACCTATTCATACTCGTCACAATTCGTCACTATACCTCACATTCCGTCATATTATACTCGTCGCATAAGAAAATTTCTGAATTTATCCTATTCATCTTCATTACTAGTTTACTGATGTTTTATTACCTCATCATAGCCTTACGTCTCAAAGAAACCGCATCACAAGCGAAATCGAGACAGAAATTGCAAAAATGGGAAAATCTGCCAACAGCCCTGTCCATACGCATATGGCCATGCCCTATACGCGTATGGCTCAACTCCTCGCCCCTGGCTTGCATATCATACGCATAGGGCCCCTTCCCAGGCCTCCCTTACTCGTAATACCATCCTTGTTACGTGTATCATCAGAGAGGTTTCCCTCTCAAAGACCCCCCATTACACGTAAAGGGCTACTCCATACGCTTAATGCACCTTTCCCAAGAATCCCATACGCATAATGGCTTCCCATACGCATATGCCTCTTCCTTCCCAGCTTCCCATACGCGTATTGACACCCCATATACGTATTGCCACCATTCCTTTATGCCTACGCTACACGTACTGGCAGAGGGCAGTGCTGGCCCTGGGGACGGGTGCATATGCTACGCGTATCACCTTGGGAATGTCCCCTCTTACGCGTAATACCTCCCTTGTTACGCGTATTGCCAGAAAACACTTCAAAATTCATATTTCGCATCTGAACGAAAAACTTCCCATTCCAGCACCTTCGATCCTCCAAAATCAGACTCCAACCAGTTTCGATTCATTACAGATCTACATTTTTATCCTACTTCATTATTTACATCAATTCCTTTCAAATTATTAAGTTCTAATTCGTTAAACCCACCTTCGATTTCAGATCTGGTTTGTTCACACATTCATCACAACATCAATAATCATTCACACGAAATTCGCAGAATTTTCAACAACACATACAGATTCATGATAGAAATCATACACATACAGAGTTACGAAAATTCACCACAGATTCGGCACAAATTCGTCAAAAACGCAAACACACAAAAATACATCTACCTTTAACCCATATCGAACATATGAACCCGAATTAACCCCCCATACCTCGAATTTTCCAGCAAAAGATCCTTCTTTGGGGTTCTACGGTTGATTCTCTCTTTCTCTGTGCCCTAGTCTCCTTTCCTCAGCTCTCTCTTCACTTCTTACGGTTGCGTAGATTAACTCTCCTAATTCCCTATTTTCCTTTTTGTTAAACCTACCTCTTGGACCCTAATTATGTTTTACCCAAACTATCCTCAATTAACCCCCTCAATATTACCGACTTACCCTTAATGGTTTTCCTAATTAATTTAAATCATAATAATAATAATAATAATAATGATAATAATAATAATAAATAATAATCTAATTATTAAAATTATCTTACTATTATTACTAATAAAATAATCTTAATTTAATTACTACTTCTAAGATACGTCAATGTTCCCTTAACCCAAGGCTACCCCACAACACCACTCAAGTCATCAAGCGTCACAAAATCCATCGAAATTCACCAAAACACCGAATAATCATAATAATTCAATTAAATAAATATTTTAATTATTTTGGGGTGTTACAACTGGTACAAAGTCTCATGAGAGTCCAAGTACATGACTTCCATATATTTCTCATTGCTTTGTATACAAGGGTCAAGGAAACTCTAGGTTTATAAGGTTTCTAGAGTCATAGGCCGCTCTTAAGAATATTTACCCTTAAAAAAATCGCTTGCTATTTGACAATACCCTCGAAAGGCCCTCCTCTGAGTGCGGTTCTCGTGTTACCCCAACAAGACAAGTGAGTCCGGTGGGCTAACACTATGCGACCACGATGTTTCGGGTTCTAAAAGGTTCTTAGAGTCATGGATCCAATAAGAAAATATTGCCCCCTAGCAAAATTTCCAGCTAGTTGACAATACCCTCAAGAAGATCTACTTTAAGTGTGGTTTTCGTGTTACCCCAACAAGACAAGTGAGTTCGGTGGGCCAACACTATGCAACCAACGTCCGATCTTAATGTTTCCCCTCAAGACTCGGGTAGAGATCCCTTCTTACAAAGTACACCAAGCAATTAAAACGTCCTTTGTAGTACATAAGAACCAACAGTGAATCACAGATAATGAGACAAAAAGGAAGAAATCAAATAGACACAACATTAATCTCAAATCGAACTAAGTTAGGCTTGATTCTCTCTTGCATGGAGCAATGTCCCCAGCAGAGTTGCTAGTCTGTTGTACTTCGTAAAACAAAATACGATCCTTCGTGATGGGACGTGGAAAAAATGTCGAACATAGTCGCCACCTAACTTTATTCATTCCAATGAAGGAATAGGAAAATATCGAGAATATCTTTAAAAGATAAGAACAACGTCGTCGCAACCAAATTCTAGGTTCGGGAGTCGATTACGCAAGGGGAAGATATTAACACCCCTCACGTGCATTGTACTCAACAGGAACCTTTTAGTTTGATTTGTGATTGAATGTTAGCTAATGATTATTTTCTTTCTTCAAGGTGAAAGAATGCAAAAAGGGAAAGAAAGGAAACCTCAAAAGGGGAAGATGAGTTTTAATTAGGGTGCTCGCCAAGGATTGGGGCCCTTGTGCCTACTTATTCTCAATGTGAAATAAGAAATCAGAGCATCCGTAGTTCGGAGGATTACGGGAGAAAAGAAAGGTAGATGGGTAAAAAAACAAAAAGGTAGCTTGCCAAGGATTGAGGCCCTTGTGCCTACGTATCTTTATTTGGACGAAAATGAAGAATCACAATGTTCGTAGTTTGTGAAACTACAGTTTGTTGGTTTGAGTTTTTTAAGGATTAATTATGAAATTTGTGTGGCGAATCAAGTCATGTTTCATTCAACAGATGACAAGTATTCAAACGGTAGGCTAAGTACGGCCAACACACAAATACATGGGAAGAGTGAGGACAATTGCTTCCACCCCTAACTTTTTCATCCATCAAAGAATTAAATTAAGTCATTTAAATTAAGATTATTTTAAAACGATTGACAAATTTTCAAACGGTAGGCTAAATGCGGCCATCACATGAACATTGGGGAAAAGGAAGGAAAATATCTTCCACCCTAACCTTTTTCAATCGGTAATTATTGAGAAAAAACGATTTTGAATAACTTGATGTTGGATCAAGTGTATGTTGGATTGATTATGAAAGTGTTTTGGTCGAAGGGAAGGTTGATGGCGATCGTGAAAACAATCAACTTACAAAGGGTGAATGCAAAGTGAAGTGTGTTGCTGAGGGTTTGACGGTGAAGGAGAACCTATTAAATTTGATTTATTATGAAAAATGCTTGACGTTGAATCAAGCTTATTTGCGTTCTTTTGAAAAGGGTTGATAAATTTATTCTTTAATTAGAGAAAGCCTAATCAACTAGCAAACAAAGAGAATGTGGTAAAGTTATTACACGTCATGCGAGTGGGGATACATTTTTATCAAATGGGGATAGAAATGAACCATAAACTACAAGTGCACTAGCAAAGTGGGCTAGTTTTTTAGATGACCAACTAGAAGTAATTGATCGAATAAGTCTCATTGTAAGAAAGCCCAAGAGTAAGCTATGAATGATGTGTAATGGTTTCCTAAGACAAAACAATACAAGAATAGAGATAACCGATCCAAAGCTCCTTTGCTAGGGTTTTTGTACAAGGTCCAAACTCCATGATGTCAAGGATAGTAACCACATTCCAAGCTTGAAAGTTTTTTAGGGTTTTGATCTTTTATCATGTTTTGGTGTTTTTCTTAATGAGATGAACAAAATAAGATTAATATGAAAATGAGAAATAATGAACAATGAAATATAGGAACAATGATATAAGTTGCGGAAAGTAAATGGAAAGAGAATAAAGAGCGGAAATTAAAGTTAGATGTTAGTTGTTAATTGTCATTGATCGGATGATCACTTTTCGAATCGGGAGCAATTTAGCAGTATGTTAAGCAATCGTAGCACAATCTATGAGGAAAATCATCCTATAGGTGGCCAATCAATAAAAATGTTTGTGTTAAAGCACGATAGAGAAATGATATGTAGATCATTCTCCTAAAGTCGTGCCAAGCGAAAATAAAAAGAGAACCATCTCGTCTTAATCAAGAACTTCCATCGATTAATCAAAGGCAACCTATCACGATCCCAAAGTATGAAGAATGATCCAAATTATCATTCCACCATAGGTTTGAAATAATTAAGGTTGAACAACTTTGAACAATCAATAATCCATGATATCAAGACTTCATTGACCAAAAAAAAAAATCGAGATGGATATAAACTAAATGGATGAAGAAGTTAAAATGAAATGGAAAACAAAACCAAAAAGTATTGTTAAAAAAAATTAGAGAATAAAAAATACTAACAAAATGTGGAACAAAATTATTAAAATAAAACAAAGAAGAAAAAAAAGAAAAAAAGAACGAAAAAAGAAGGAGAGGGTTGATGCGTGTTATCCGCAAGTGTACGGATTGTGTCAGAGTAATATAAAAGATTTATCGTTCCCACAGAGACCAATGTCAATCTATCGAATACTATCGTTACGTTGTTTATCTAAGGCTAATGAATCAGAGTAAAAGTTTTCTACTGAACGCAAATATAAATAAATCAAATAGATACTATACTGGGATGTAATTCACATCAATCAAACAATACTCCTATCATCTAAATAGTAACACTTACAGGGCAATATTGTCTTCTTTGAAAAAGAGTTAATTAAAAAGGATCTGCCGCGTTTGCGTGATCGGAACCAGACCTAACCTTTAATCTATACCAGCCGCTCACGTTGCACCGGTCGCTCCTTTCGTTAAAGTGATAAAGTCCTTTTTTATGTAATTACCTCTAAGACTTAGTTAAAAAGTGCTTTCGATTGAAAATATTTTATACCAAAGGGTTTCCGGCATATGCTCGGCCAACCGGATCCTAAATCTATAAACGCGTCCGAAAATAGTTTTAAAACCTCTTTCTAATAATACAAAACTTTCCTAGTTAATCAATAAAGTGCTTCCGCTGTATTTATCAATTAACAACTAACAAACTCTTTTCTAAAGTGTCGGACGGCTTTTGATCTTACCCGATCTAGTCACAGTCATTACACAAATAAAAACACGGTCTCATTTATGTAATGACCGATCAATTGAAGTTCAGAAGAGTTTAATTAAAATCAAAAACAGCCCCTAAAGTATTTCTAAACAGATGTCGTGTGAAGCACCGTCAGAACGACGATCCTCACATCCCAGCACAAGGGATTTAGCTAGACATAGTAATAGAGAACATAAAAATAAATCGATTAACAAAATAATACATATTTAAAGTAAAGATGTGTGTAGTGTGAGAGTGTATTTCGCAAGAGTGAACACAAGTGTCATGCTTAAGTTCAGTTTCGAGAGACACAGATCACACAGGTAAATAAAATAATAAGGTAATGGCAGAGATGGAAAATAAACGAATATAAAGCAGTGCAGGAAAATAAATTAATATAAAAAACGATGCGGGTAAAATAAATTATATTTTATAAAAGAAACCTGCTCCAAGCGGAGACTGAATCTGGTACAGACGCTGGAAAATAAACTGCGGGAAAGTAAATAGCACCTAACTATGATTGCTCCAATCCAACTAACAACTATAGTGTGACAACCCCTCGATGTGAAGGATTGTTGCTTTTACAAAGTGAACTCTATGCCTAAGTTGAAAAACTAAGATTGGATGCTATGAAAGTGAAAATACAAGTCCTTATATAGGAAACTCGAAATTGTAACTGCCTCTAACCATAATGAAAAAGCGTTTTAGAAACTAAATTCTTCAGGTGTAACTGCCAAAAACGTTTTAGACCGTTTCTCCTTTATAACTGTCGGCGTCCGCCGACCCCTGCCCCGCGTCCGCCGAGTGTGTTTTGGACGGTGAAACGTCTTTTGTGACCGTTGGCGTGTGAGTGAAGTCATTAGGCCAATGGCGTCCTCCTTGGCGTCCGCTGAGTGAAACGGCTAGTGCACAGTTTACACAAGAAATCTCCATTTTAGCTTTGTTTTGCCTTGTTTTCCTACTGTAAGCTCAAATCAGGCAGTGTATCTGAAAGTAAAACAAAATACCATAATAGCAAACGAAAATAACAAATAAACAACTAAAATTATGTAAAATCGGAGCCAAATATACAATGTATTTTAGTGTTATCAAATTCTCCCACACTTAAACCTTTGCTTGTCCTCAAGCAAACTCTGATAAGTGAACAAAAGAAAAACAGCAAACATGCACATATCCGATCTGGGCTAGGAACTTAAGTTTGATCAATAATACATCAGTAGGTACTAACTCATGAACCAAGGGTATCGTAATGACACTTTCTGCGATTTGCGGGCATAAGTTTCTCTCCTATACAAACCAATCCAAACTATGATATTATACTTAGGCCTATCTTACTCATTCCTTTCTTACCCCTTTTCATTCAAGCGCAGTCACATTAAGCCCGTTGTCTTTCACTCGCATGGTGAACATAACCTATGGTAATCCTGATCCTTTTCATCAATGATTTGACACTTTTACTGGTTCTTTTCTTTTTTATGTATTTTTTCTTGCAAAATTTTTTCTGAAGATACTTGAACATCTTCTTGAAAAAAAAATTTTCTTCTTTTTTTTTTTTTCTTTTTCTTTGGCCGGATCTTACCTATTTGCATCGGTTTGTCACTTAGCGGTGGTTAAGATGGTACTGACTACTAAAATAAACTACTTAAGGGTTAGTGATGAAGGGTGAGGTTTTAAAGCCACTGTATAATAAAAATCTAGATAAGCTCATATAATTGAGAAACTTACGGTGTAAAAACGATATCGATTTTTCAAATAGCTTTCCCAAGCCTTTGCAATTGATCTTACTTGTCCTAATAGCCCAAATTATCAAAAATAATGTTGTTCCTTTGTTAAAATTTTTTTTTGTTAAGGCTTAAGAATTGGAAGAATAGATAAACTACACAAAAATGGCTCGTAAAGCACAAACAAAACTATACTAGAAAACATTAAATAAAACAAAACGTTAAATAAAACAACTAAAAACAGTCAATATCTCCTCCCACACTTAAACCGTACATTGTCCTCAATGTTTCGTTAAAAGTGAGAAAGGGAGAGGTGAAACCTGGTACTCAATCATGTCGGCCACTGGGGCCATCTCCACCATGCTCTGGACGTCTGGGACGACGGCTCCTACTGCGGTGTCGGGTAGTATGTGACAGCTCCATCTGCTCAATTCTCTCGATTAGAGAGGCATTTTGATCTCTTAGTGCTTGGAAACCCTCAAGAGTGGATTTATGTGACTCCCGCATAAAATCCATCATCTCTTACTGTTGTTGGTACATGGCATAAAATAGGCCATCACGCTCTTCTTCTCTGGCTTGTTGTGCTTGCCACATTTCTTGAGTGATATAAAATCCGGAAGAGGTACCTTGTTGCAAGAATGTTGCGTGTCCGCAATTTCTCCCATTTCTCCCATTGCTTGACTCCGTCATTTCCATCTCGAAAAATGATGTTTTCTTGGTTCTCCGCTGCCATTGTTGAAGAAAAATGAAGGTTTGGTGATGGAAAATGGGTAATTTTTGTTTTTGGTAGATTTTGGTGAAATCTATGGTTTTTATAGAGATAATGTGTAATGGAAGGTGTAATGCTAGTGGGGAAGTTATGAAATGGGGTTTTAATGGTTTAATGGGGTTTTATGGTGATTGAAATTGGATTTTATGGAGGTAGAAGATGAAGAGAGTGGCAAAAATGGGTGTTTTCTTATTCTAGTGCGTTTTAGAACCCAGAACGCCTCCGCGTTCGCCGAGAGGGGGTCCGCGTCCGCGGACTGTGAAAATTGGGCTGGCACGGATTTGGGCTTTGGTTGGTTCATGAATCTCTCCTTGGGGTGTTTATAGCATACTGGTACATGAAAGAAATATAGAGAATATTTTGTTTATTATTTTATATATTTGTAAACGTAGGATTTAAATAACAGTTATTTTTATTTTTATTTTTATTATTATTATTATTATTTTTTTATTATTATTTTTAAAATGAATGAGTAAAAAAATTAAATATAACCAATAGATTGAAATGATGTAGATATTTATTATAACTTGGAATAACATAACACTCGCAAAAAGCATACGGTTTGCCATAAATCTTGTAACCATGGAAAATAAAAACTACTAATAGTCTGATAATAAAGATAATAACAATAAGGGTAGAAATACGGTAAAGGTAAAGATAAATGATCATAAAAGCATGTGGTAAGTCTCCTCCACACAAAATGCGAGCTATGCTCCAGAGCTCCTGAATATCTCCTAGGAAGACTGACGACGGACACCCTGAGTCATGTGAGGACAAGGTGCCCGTGCCTCTGCAAGCTGGCGTTTGAGATCGCAAATCTCCTGCTCCAAAAGATCATATGATGAAGCGTTTGTTGCGTCTGAGATCTCTATCTGTAATGTAAGCTCGGCGCATTCTTCGCGAAGAGAAATGATCTCCTTGCGCATAGCATCCAGTTCAGCATATATGTTCCTGCGTTGTAGATTAACGTTAGAGGAATAAACGGTAGTCCTTTCGGGATAGGGTGTAGGGTGGTACTCAGGCACAGGGTGGTTCCTTGGTTTGACGGGTGTCTCGTCTTGGCCTTCCAAGGCGTATGACCAGTTAGCTCTATCATGGACACTTGTTCGGGTATGGTTTGGCAAACCAAAGTAGTGAATGACTTTGTTGTCTATTAGGAGCTTAAAATTATCTGCACTGAAGAATGATCTCCTAATAAGACCACGGTCAAGGCAATGATGAATGTCAATCAAGGTGTACCCACAATGAGAGGTGAGATGAGTTCGCTTATTGGCTAAACCCAGGGCATAAGCTATGTGTGTAATAGTACCGCCGACATGGATCGGTCCTCTGGAAGATGTAGCATTCAAATATAGGTTGTAAATCAGAAAATTTCCACTGGCTAATGGTCGTGATTCAGCAGTACAAAAGAGCATCAGAATCTCTTATGCAGTAACTTGGTTCTCAGTTTCACTTCTACCAAAGAAAGTCTCAGCTAGGGTCATTTGGAAATAACGGAAAGCTGGATTGTGGATTTTGGTTGCTAATTGGGTGGAAGGATCAGGTCCTCCTCCACGGGTGATTTTTCTCCAGAATAGGTCAAGCTCATCTTGCATAACATTGGTTTCATGCATAAAATGGATTGAATCCGAACTATATTGAAAACCAAGTATTCTAGCAAAATCTCAGTGGTTAAGGGCATACTCATTTCCAAATAGTCTGAATCTTATGCTTCCACTGTTGTAACCTTTTCCACTATAAGGGTCATAAATGATTGAACTGAGGAACTATAAGGTCAGATGCTTATAGGTTACATTCATAGCTTCAGAATACTCGTCCCACTGGAGCTGGTGACAGAGGTACCTCACACTAGCCTCAATACCTAAAGCGGTTAGACAGTTTGGGTCAGGGTACCTAGTGGGTAGGATTTGTCTCTCAGAAAGGACTACGTATTTCTTCCTCTGTTCGTCATCTTTGAACACAATGTGCATGTCATCATAGCTCTGCATCCTGCAAAGAAAGTTAGTGTGGAATGTCTGAGATGATGTGATCGGTAACTTGTAAACATAGACATTACATGAGTCAATCACGTTAGAAAAAAAAAATAATATGAATAATAAATAAATAAATATTTTTCTGAAATAAATTCTATGCATGAATAAGAAAAATAACGAAAAGAAAATCGTGGGTTGCCTCCCACGCAGCGCTTGTTTAACGTCGTTAGCTTGACGACTGAAGAACTTACATTATGGATGTTGCTACAGGTGGGTCTATCAGAGTGTGACCAGAGTAGTAGGCAGGGATGTCACCTCCATAGTAGGGTTTCAATCTTTGTCCATTCACTAGAAAGGGACTACACGAATGATTTGCAATTTCAAATGCTCCAGATTTCAGGACCTTGGTGACCTCATAGGGTCCAGTCCATCTTGAGCGTAACTTACCTGGAAACAATCGTAACCTAGAGTTGAAAAGAAGTACAGGATCGCCTACGTTGAACTCTTTTTTGATAATCCTTTTGTCACGCCATGCTTTGGTTCTCTCTTTATATATTATGGCATTTTCATAAGCATTTCGGCGTAATTCTTCTAATTTATGAATATCTAGAATTCGTTTGTCTCCGGCTGTTAAGTAATCCATATTAAAGGTTTTTATGGCCCAGTAGGCCTTATGTTCAAGCTCAAAGGGTAAATGGCAGGATTTTCCGTAGACTAATTGATAAGGGGTTGTTCCTATAGGGGTTTTGAAAGCGGTCCTATAAGCCCACAAGGCTTCTTGTAGTTTTAAAGACCAATCTTTTCTAGAGATTGATACGATTTTCTCTAAGATTTGTTTTATTTCCCTATTTGAGACCTCAACTTGTCCACTAGTCTGTGGGTGGTAAGGTGTGGCTACTCGGTGTTTCACTCCGTATTTCTTTAATAGGTTCTCAAATATCCTAGATATGAAATGTGATCATCCATCGCTTATAACCAATCGAGGTATTCCAAACCTAGGGAAAATATAGTTTTTAAATAGTTTGATGACTACACGAGTATCGTTGGTGGGTGCAGCTATGGCCTCAATCCATTTGGATACATAATCAACGGCTACTAAGATATACTTGTTTCCCATCGAAGATGGAAAAGGTCCCATAAAATCTATACCCCAAACATCGAAGATTTCCACCTCCTGAATATTTTTCAAAGGCATTTCGTCTCTCCTTGAGACGTTCCCAGTGCGTTGGCATCTGTCACATCTTACAATGTAGGCATGAACATCGCGCCATAACGTTGGCCAGAAAAGACCTGCTTGAAGTATTTTAGCGCATGTTTTGGACGAGCCTAGATGTCCACCATAAGGTGAAGAGTGACAATGTTTAATTATATTTTCAACTTCTTCTTCAGGGACACAGCGACGGAAAATGCCATCTGCGCCTCTCTTGAATAGAAGGGGTTCGTCCCAATAGAAGTGTTTTACGTCATGAAAGAACTTCTTCTTCTGTTGGTAATTTAGATCAGGGGGTATGATATCAGCTGCTAGATAATTAACAAAATCTGCATACCAAGGTACGGTTGTCATTGTGAATGCTTTTTCAATGTCTACTTCTAAATAAGGGTCAGGACAATCATCTTGGATGGTTCTAACTGCTCCTACTAATCCATCGTATGCGAAATCATCATTGATAGGAACAAGATCTGGTTTTAAATATTCAAGCCTTGATAGGTGGTCTGCGACCACATTTTCAGTGCCTTTCTTGTCTCGGATTTCCAAATCGAATTCTTGAAGTAAAAGGATCCAGCGTAGTAATCTAGGCTTAGCGTCCTTTTTGCTTAATAGATATCTTATAGCAGCATGATCAGTGTAGACTATGATTTTTGCTCCTACTAAATAGGATCGGAATTTATCGATTGCAAAGACTACTGCCAGGAGTTCCTTCTCGGTTATGGCATAGTTTAGCTGAGCCGCATCCAAAGTTCTACTGGCGTAGTAAATTACATGGAGTTTCTTATCCTTCTTTTGTCCGAAAACAGCGCCTATAGCGTAATCACTAGCATCGCACATAATTTCAAAAGGTTGATTCCAATCAGGTGGTTGAATTATAGGTGCAGAAATCAATGCTTGGTTTAGGTACTTAAAGGCTTCAAGACATTTGTCATCGAATTTGAATTCGGCGTCTTTCTTAAGTAAGTTGGTTAATGGTTTAGTTATTTTGGAGAAGTCTTTAATGAAGCGTCGGTAGAAACCGGCGTGTCCAAGAAAACTTCGGATTTCTCTAATGGTTTTGGGTGGTTGAAGGTTTTCTATAACTTCTATTTTAGCTTTATCAACCTCAATGCCTCTTTCGGACACTATGTGTCCTAGTACTATGCCTTCAGTCACCATAAAATGGCATTTTTCCCAGTTTAGAACAAGGTTGACTTCTACGCATCTTTCCAGGATTTTCTCGAGGTTTATTAAACAGTTTTTAAAACTGGATGCACATACCGAGAAATCATCCATAAATACTTCCATGATCTCATCAAGGAAATCTGCGAAGATTGACATCATACAGCGTTGGAAGGTGGCTGGGGCATTGCATAGTCCAAATGGCATTCGTCTGTAAGCAAACGTTCCATAGGGACATGTAAAGGTTGTTTTCTCCTGATCGTCAGGATGAATGGGTATTTGGAAAAATCCTGAGTATCCGTCTAAATAACAAAAGTAAGAATGCCTAGCTAAACGTTCGAGTATTTGATCAATGAATGGAAGCGGGAAGTGATCTTTCCTAGTTACCTTATTGAGTTTTCTGTAATCGATACACATTCGCCAACCATTTTCTACACGTTTGGCTATTTGTTCTCCTTTTTTGTTTTGTACAACTGTGACACCTCCTTTCTTAGGTACCACATGTACGGGGCTTACCCATTTACTATCAGATATTTGGTATATTATTCCAGCCTCTAACAACTTTAACACTTCCCTTTTTACAACGTCACTCATTATAGGATTTATCCTTCGTTGATGTTCTCTGGAGGGTTTAGCGTCCTCCTCCAGCATAATTCGGTGCATACACACAGAAGGACTTATTCCTTTGAGATCGGAAATTTTATAACCCAGAGCTGAGGGATATTTTCTTAAAACATCTAAGAGTTGATTGGTTTCAGGACCATCTAACGTTGCACTGACTATGACTGGGCGATTTAGTTCTTTATCTAAGAACTCATATCTTAAATTCTTAGGTAACTCCTTAAGCTCTATTGATGGTTTTTTCGGACATGGCATATGATCTGGGGTAAGTGCCAAGCATTCGTAAAGACTGTTGTTAATGTAAGGTTTAGATAATTGTTCAAATTCGTCGTCCTCCATAATGGGGATCGAAGGAAGTTTGATGATTTCCACAGGATCTTCTTTATCTAATTCTCTTATGCATTCATCAATTATATCAATGACATAACATGAGTCATCTATGGCTGGTGCATTTAAGAATTGGGATAGTATGAATTCTATTTTCTCATTACCCACCTCGAATGTCATTTTTCCTTTTTTGACATCAATTATAGCTCCAGCTGTTGATAAGAAGGGTCTACCTAAAAGGATTGGGATTTCATCGTCCTCCTTAATGTCCATTACTACGAAATCTGTTGGAATATAAAGTTGACCAAGTCTAACTGGGACGTCTTCCAAAATGCCAATTGGATATTTAACTGATCTGTCAGCTAATTGGAGAGACATCCTAGTTGGTTGTATTTCTCCTAGGTTTAACCTTTTACAAACGGCTAAAGGCATTAAGCTTACACTTGCTCCTAAGTCCAGAAGTGCTTTATCTATAACTTGGTTTCCCAAAACACAAGGTATAGAAAAAATTCCTGGGTCTTTCTCTTTCTAAGCAAGCTTATTCTCAGCGATTGAATTACATTCTATAGGTTTAGGATCTTCTAATCTTCGTTTATTGGTTAGAATGTCTTAAAGGAATTTGGAATAAGATGGTATTTGGGTAATAGCTTCGGTGAATGGAATCTCTACATGGGGTTTCTCAATCACTTTTATGAATTTCTTATATTGATTATCCAATTTGGTTTGTTTAAGTCTTTGTGGGTATGGAATCGGAGGTTTGTAAGGAGGAGGTGGTACATAAACTTTTTCATTCTCTTCTCTTTCCTTCTCCTTAACTACCGTATCCTTAGATTTCTCAGGTTCCACCGATTTCTCAACTTCTTTCTCAGGTGTGGTCACAACTTCTTTCCTAGGAGGTTCTGGATTATTCAACCTAGGGTTTATAGGCCCATCGTAAGTGGTCCCACTCCTTAGGGCTATAGCATTCGCGTGTCCTTTAGGGTTAGGTTGAGGTTGTCCAGGGAATTGCCCTCTAGGTGTAACATGAGTAGATTGTTGTTGTGCTACTTGAGATATTTGGGTTTCAAGCATTTTGTTATGAGTAATTACAGAATCGAGTTTAGTACCCAACTGAGTAATTAGTCCATTTATATGAATGTTTTGGTTCATGAACTCCTTGTTCTGTTGTAATTGAGCTGAGATGAATTCGTCCATCTTTTTCTCAAGATTTGACTTTTGAGGAGCATATGTTGCAGATTGGTTGGGTCTTTGAGTTTGGAAACAGGGTGGTCTTTGAGGTGTTGAATTTTGAGTAGGGTTATTATTCTTATAGGAAAGATTTGGGTGATTCCTCCATCCAGGGTTATATGTGTTTGAATATGGGTTTCCTTGGGCGTAATTAACCTGATCTGTGGCACTCTCTGCTAGCAGGTTGCATTCAGCCATGGTATGTCCCAGGGTTCCACAGATTTCTCATCCTGGTTGTACAGCCGCTACAGTTGTTGTGGGGTTAATAGTTAGGTTTTCTACTTTTTGGGCTATAGCGTCCATTTTTGCGTTCATATGGTCAAAACAACTTACTTCATACACACCTCCTTTGGTCTCTTTCTTCTTTACTTGTGCTCGTTCGGTCCCCCATTGGTAGTGGTTTTGTGCCATATCCTCAATAAGAGCGCTAGCTTCGGTGTAGGGTTTGTTCATTAGAGCACCACCAGCGGCAGCGTCTATGGTCATCTTGGTGTTGTACATGAGTCCATTATAAAAGGTATGTATTATGAGCCATTGTTCTAAGCCATGATGTGGACATGCTCTTAATAGCTCCTTATATCTTTCCCAAGCGTCGAAAAGTGATTCTCCCTCGCTTTGGGGGAATCGGGTTATTTGGTTTCGTAAGACAACAGTTTTACTCGGTGGGAAGTATCTAGCAAGGAATACTTTCTTTAGGTCATTCCAAGTGGTTATAGAGTTGGCTGGAAGGGAATCCAACCATGATCGGGCTCTATCTCTGAGAGAAAATGGAAATAGTCTTAGATGTATTGCCTCAGGAGGAGCTCCGTTCGCTTTTAAGGTATCGACTAGTTGAATAAAGACTTTAAGATGTTGGTTCGGGTTTTCTGTAGGAAGACCTGCGAACTGGTTCTGTTGAACTAAATGTAACATTGATGGTTTTAATTCGAAATTATTGGCTGGTATATTTGGGTTAACTATACTAGAATGAGGTTCTTCGTTAGAGGGTAAGGCGAAATTCTTAAGAGGTTTAGCGTTTTCTTCTTCTGCCATTGCTCTTTTAAGTTTTCGAAGTAAAAGACGAGCTCGGGCGTAACGTTCAGGTTCTTCTAATGGATCAACTAAGTTTCCGGTACTGCGAGTTCTTCGCATCTACCGGCTAAGGGATGCCTTAGTCTAGACGGTGTAACAACAGGGTACGAAATTTTGACATAATTGGTCCCCGGCAACGGCGCCAAAAACTTGATGCGTGTTATCCGCAAGTGTACGGATTGCGTCAGAGTAATATAAAAGATTTATCGTTCCCACAGAGACCAATGTCAATCTATCGAATACTATCGTTACGTTGTTTATCTAAGGCTAATAAATCAGAGTAAAAGTTTTCAACTGAACGCAAATATAAATAAATCAAATAGATACTATACTGGGATGTAATTCACATCAATCAAACAATACTCCTATCATCTAAATAGTAACACTTACGGGGCGATATTTTCTTCTTTGAAAAAGAGTTAATTAAAAAGGATTCGCCGCGTTAGCGTGATCGGAACCAGACCCAACCTTTAATCTATACCAGCCGCTCACGCTGCACCGGTCACTCCTTGCGTTAAAGTGATAAAGTCCTTTTTTATGTAATTACCTCTAAGACTTAATTAAAAAGTGCTTTCGATTGAAAATATTTTATACCAAAGGGTTTCCGGCATATGCTCGGCCAACCGGATCCTAAATCTATAAACGCGTCCGAAAATAGTTTTAAAACCTCTTTCTAATAATACAAAACTTTCCTAGTTAATCAATAAAGTGCTTCCGCTGTATTTATCAATTAACAACTAACAAACTCTTTTCTAAAGTGTCGGACGACTTTCGATCTTACCCGATCTAGTCACAGTCATTACGCAAATAAAAACACGGTCTCATTTATGTAATGACCGATAAATTGAAGTTCAGAAGAGTTTAATTAAAATAAAAAACAGCCCCTAAAGTATTTCTAAATAGATGTCGTGTGGAGCACCGTCAGAACGACGATCCTCACATCCCAGCACAAGGGATTTAGCTAGACATAGTAATAGAGAACATAAAAATAAATCGATTAACAAAATAAGACATATTTAAAGTAAAGACGTGCGTAGTGTGAGAGTGTATTTCGCGAGAGTGAACACAAGTGTCACGCTTAAGTTCAGTTTCGAGAGACACAGATCACACAGGTAAATAAAATAATAAGGTAATGGCAGAGACGGAAAATAAACGGATATAAAGCAGTGCAGGAAAACAAATTAATATAAAATCGATGCGGGTAAAATAAATTATATTTTATAAAAGAAACCTGCTCCAAGCGGAGACTGAATCTGGTACAGACGCTGGAAAATAAACTGCGGGAAAGTAAATAGCACCTAACTATGATTGCTCCAATCCAACTAACAACTATAGTGCGATAACCCCTCGATGTGAAGGATTGTTGCTTTTACAAAGTGAACTCTATGCCTAAGTTGAAAAACTAAGATTGGATGCTATGAAAGTGAAAATACAAGTCCTTATATAGGAAACTCGAAATTGTAACTGCCTCTAACCATAATGAAAAAGCGTTTTAGAAACTAAATTCTTCAAGTGTAACTGCCAAAAATGTTTTAGACCGTTTCTCCTTTATAACTGTCGGCGTCCGCCGACCCCTGCCACGCGTCCGCCGAGTGTGTTTTGGACGGTGAAACGTCTTTTGTGACCGTTGGTGTGTGAGTGAAGTCATTAGGCCAATGGCGTCCTCCTTGGCGTCCACTGAGTGAAACGGCTAGTGCACAGTTTACACAAGAAATCTCCATTTTAGCTCTGTTTTGCCTTGTTTTCTTACTGTAAGCTCAAATCAGGCAGTGTATCTGAAAGTAAAACAAAATACCATAATAGAAAAGGAAAATAACAAATAAACAACTAAAATTATGTAAAATCGGAGCCAAATATACAGTGTATTTTAGTGTTATCAAGGGTGTGCGTGAGAGCATGCCAGAGTGTGTGGTGAGTAAGAAAATATTTGGGCTGAACCCAAATCAGCCATAAACAAGCAATGTCCTTTTTTTTAAGAAACTAACATCAAATTTTATCAATAAAACAAATCAGCACCATAAAAAACGAAATCACTCAAAGAAGAACCCAGGTCACGATAAAAACGAAAGCACTCATCAGCACCATGTCATTCCAACCTTCTTTCTCACTGCACGAATCTCTGTTCCTTTCGCCTCTCTCTCAACAATGTCACTTGTTTAGTCGCGGTTCAATCTCTCTGTTTCTCTTTATCTCTTTGGTTCAGATTTGTTCGATTTGTGAATCATTTGGATGTGATGGTTTGGAGATTTGTGGGTTTTGTTGTGGTTGTTGTTGGAGTAATTGAAGGTTTGATTGAGAGAACGAAGATTTAAGGATTTGTGAAAGTAAAAAAAATTGAGGTTGAAGGTTTGGATCAAAATTCGCAGCGTAACGATGGCTCTGAAGCTTGAGGAATTGAGGAATGAAGAGGCTTGTATTTATAGAGTGAGAGGAGTGAAAATTGTGAATGGATTTGAGAAGAATCTGTCATGTCACTACAAAAAAAATGACATTTACCTACGGAAGTTTTTAGTGACGGCAGAATCTACCGTAGGTATAGGTTATTTTTTAGTGACGGCAGAATCTACCGTAGGTATAGGTTATTTATATGTCTAAAATATACTAATCACTTTACTGAAAAATATTTAAAAAATAAAAATTAAAAATTAAAGAAAAAACAAAATAAAAATAGAAATATGTATGGCGCGAATATCACTGAAAATTTTTCATATACCGCTAATGCTAAACCTAAATTTTTGAGTTACCCAATCACACTTCCAAACCTCAATCACACTTCATCTTCTTTCTATCAGCTACCCAAACCTCACTATCCCTTTTTTCTTTCTTCTATCAATCGTCGATTCCCATACAAATCTATGCTTACCGACAAATCCGTTGCTTTACTTCTCATAGCGGTATACATTTTCTTTCATTGTTTTAGTTCTTAATTTCTATGTTTTGTTTAGTGTTCATCAATTTAGAGTTTTGAATGAATTGTTTCTTAGTTTTAGTTTTCTCTCTCATGAATCACACTTATTTGTATTTTTCTTGTAATTTGTTAAAAAAATTGCATAACTTTTATAAGAATGAGTTTGTGTTATATTCAATGGGTTTTTATTAGGGGTTTTTCTTAGATTGTTTGTGTCTAAAACTAATCCATGTTTGCTTTGCAGTTTTAGCTTGTCAAATAATTATGGCATCGCCGACATCGATACGATCAGGTATTCTAATCTTTTGATAACATTTGTGTAGGTCATTCTTTTTTTATAGTTATATAAGTTGTTTGGATTGAGTATAAGTTGTTTGGATCAAGTTTTGCAACATCGTCGACATCGTGCACCCTTTACTGTTATTTCATGAAAACATATATATTGTGAGTAGGGTGAAACTATTTAAACACAAGTTAGTTGATAAGTAGAACTATCAACTCTAGAATAGGGGACAAATGGAATGCTTGAAGTTTCTTATTGTTTAACAGAGTTACACCTAACTAACTAGTGAATTTACAAAGTTCTGAAAAATTGATAGATTTGTGTATTTGAGGGTACAACTAAGATTCATGGGTGGTGGGGGAGTAGTAAGATTTTCTAGGCAGAAAGGTGAAGAGCGACATTAGTTGGTGGTGGTGATTAAAGTCTGAACTGTTTGATCCAGGTTGAAGGGTGTTGATGTGGAGTATCTGGGAGTTTTGGTCTCTCTGGTTAAAGTAAATAGGTGAGAGATTGCATTGGGTCTGGTTAGAGAATAAGTTGTTGAAGTGTTGGCAGTAATTAAAACATCAGGCTGGTTCTTTGAGTAGTCTGTGCTGGAACTTTCTGTGAAGAGGTTGGGTGAGTATTGTGGCCAGCAGCCATGAGGGTCTATTGATGGTTAGTCCTCCCTGGTGGGAATTTGGAGTTGGTTTTGATTAGGGAGTTTCCGCAGGAACAAACACCTGTCACGGAGTTGGAAGGGAATAGAGTTTCTTGTTGGTGATATATTAGTTCTGCCGCTCTTTCCAGCGATTTGTGTCTCGTGGCTGTTGGTTTTCAAATTCACGCTGCTATGAACATGTATGAAAAATGGAGGCATTTCATTTGCTAGCATGGTACACGGCGGCATGTGGTGCAAGACTGTTTTTGGTATTTCAATAAATTCGAGTGGTGGCAAGACTGTTTTTGGTATTTCAATAAATTCAACTTCAGAGGAGTGGTGGAATGGAAGACAGTTCAACTGAAGAAGTTTTGGGGCTGCAGGATCTTTATGCAGTATGTTTTGTGATGCCTATAGCAAGAGAATCGTTGTTAGGCTTGGTAGTAGAAAGCTACAGAGGTTTGGTCTTGGGGTTAGGGACACTGGTTGTAATGTTATGGTTTTGGTTTTTGGAGCACCTTGATTGGGGTAGTACATTTGCTTTTGATTGACAGTTTCAGGTGTTGTCTTTTAATTGTTGTTATTGATTGCAGAATTTTTCTGATATGGCTGGTAGGGCTGGTGTTGGGAAAGTTAGATTCAAAGGGGGTGTGGCGATAATTGATGAGGCCCGTTGATTGTTAGTTTGTTGTCTTTGTACGAAGTTATTCTATGATTGTTGCGGCTCTGGTTTGGCAGAGGAGGGTTTCATGTCTAATTGGCTGAGTTTTAATGCTCACCTCGCCTCGTTGTCAGTCTCGAAGCAGTATCAGATTTTATCTATAGCAGTAGATTGGGGGTGAGAGTGGATTGGTGATGTTCTCTAGTTGGTGTAGTGGTTGGCAGCAGTAGGGGACTAGGAGTCTGTTTATTAAAGGTTGTATCTGTTTGGTTTTGGTAAGTTGGTTGTCTTAGGTTGCTTGAAGGGTGCACTGGGGTGGTTTAGTTTGTTCATTCTGGTTTATATTTTTTGCTGGTTTTCTGTTGGCTGCATTTTATGGCAGCAGTGATATTTGAGGTTCATGTACTGGATGTATCAGTAGCACTCCTTGTGCAATGTTTAATAAAAGTTTCATTTGGCCTTTTCCAAAAAAAAAAAGGTAGTTTGGTGGAACTTCTTGGTGGTGGTGCTGTATTAGAGTTTCATAGGGACTGGCTCAATTGGGTCAATATTCTGATAGTCTGGTTTGAGGGGATTCCTTTGGCTGGCTGGTATAGTTAGAAGGGGATTTGGTGTTGTTTTTGGCCTTGTTGTGGTGGTGTGTTTGTTGTGGAGCAGCTGGTGTTTTGGTGAGGTCGGGGCCGGCTCAGGAGTTGGTTGGCTTTTGATTAGTAGTCGGCTTTTGCGTCGTGCCTGAGTATCCTCGGAGTGGTGTTATGTGTTTCTGTTGCTGTGGAAATATATATTGTAACTAAGGTATATATAAAAAAAAGAATAGTAGAAGTATACCTTTAGAAATTTAAAACGTGAAGTATATATTAAAGCTAAAAAAAAGCAGTATATATATATTATAAAATTATGTATTAAACTTAAGACAAAGTGTAAATATATTTATAAAACAAAAAGGTAATGTGTGTATATTGTCTCATATCATTATTATCACTCATAACATTCACTAACATGTAATAGTTACACACAACATTTACAATGTTGTACATTGAGAAAACAACATTATTAATCACAAAACCATACAGACAGCACACTAAAAAATGCATGGAATTAGCAGTAATGAGAAAATGGGAGCAGAGGTCTATCATTAACATGACTTCCACCAATACCTTCATGTTATTTACATAATGGACAGCTTGAACAGTTTTAAACATTCAAGCTACATCATAAAGACAAAGAACATTATACCATCTGAAACTAGCAGTTTAGTTTTGTAATGGTGGTTGTGTTGGTCTTGGCTTTGTGCCTGTTGGAGTTCTTGTGTTGCTGTAGAATAGTGGGTGGTAGGCATATTGGTGGTGTTTTGTGTTCTGTTTTGGTGACAGTGTGGGGAGGTTTTGGCGTTTTTTGCACTGGACTTTGTATCTTTTGGCATAGCTTATGCCAGCATTAATAATAAATCTTTTTGGCTGTTTCAAAATAAAACACTCCAACTGTGTTGGTAAGAATAAACTACACGTTCACTTCACCCTTGATAGTCTCTATATAAATGACTATATCTATATGTTTCTGTCATAAACTTGAAAAACCATCTAAGCATATCCCAACACAAAATTTATATAATACACACTAATATAACCGGGTAAGCATTTGCTAGAGTTTTTCTACATCAACACAATCATCAGTTTTTAATTTGCTGACAAATAACTTTGCATTAACTATTTAGTGATAGTACTAAATTTACTTCATGGAAGATTGTTCTTGTCAACTTCTCCTTTTAACAAATCGCCGCCAAAACCAATGTTTCCCCCACGAAAAACCAAAACCTGCAGCATAGAAACATAGTAACACCAGTACCAATTTTGCATGGAGTACCGTGTGGTTGTGTGTGGGAATTGGAAAGGACAATGTTTTGTCCTTTAGTAGCAATGGCTAGTATTTGTACATGGTGGGGTCAGGTAGGGATTGTTACTGGTTAATCAGAAATTGGACAAGTGGTATTCAGCGTGAAAAATTGTGAAAAATTCAACTTAGATATATTAAGCAATGTGTCTGAATATATATATGATTTTCTTGATTTTGAGCATGAATGTCTTCCTAGCTTTATTGATTAGCTTTGAGGGTTTCATCTTTGATAATGCTCTAAATTAATGTTTTGGAATTAGTTAGGCTTCTTGTGCTGTATCTAAATGCACTTGGAGTTTGGATTATTCCTACATCTTATGTGTTGTTACATGTTATTTCTGGGTTGAATGTGTTTAAATAGTATAGAATTAATTCAATCTGGTTGAATTATATTGATTTTAAATCTGGGGACATTCTTTAAAAGTCTATGATATAGATTTGTTATTGTTCATTAGTGTATTGTGTTTTTTTTAATTTGAAAATTGTTATTTCTTCTAATCATGTTTCAGAACTATTGTTAGAAGTTTTAATTGCCCATTATCTTTTGACACCGTAATTTGAGAAATTTTGTATTATACGTTTTATAAAGTTTATTTTGCTGTCATTTTTGTAGTGGAGTGTTAGAATTTTGGAGTGATGTGCTTCTTACATCTTTCTGTATTGAATTTGGTTAATTAGTTTCAAGGTGTAGTGTGGATCAAGAAATTCAATTTTTTTTTGTTTTTTTTGTATTTGTTGGTTTTAGACTTTTAGGCTCAGGGTTTGATTTGGTCTATGAAAAGTTTTGGTTTTGTTTGTTTTGGAATGTTTAAATTATAATTTTGGTATAATTTCCGCCATCTAAACATACAATAATATTGTATGTCCATTGAATAACAATCAACATGACACAATATTTTCACTTTGCAGGAAGAACTAAACAAATATAGTAATGAGGCCGAGTCATCTCAATCAACCCCAAATTTGCATGGTTCTATGCCTTGGAAGGATGACATATTTTCTAAAGTACAAGGAGCTGCGAAGAAGGGACGCGTGCGATGTATGGGCAAGTTTCCTAAATCTAAAAAATCAAAGATTTATATGTCTGAAAATGAAGAGTTACGTGATAGAGTTAAACATATGGAGGGCTTGTTAGCAAATGTCATTACCTTAATTCAAAATAAATTTTCTGGACAAGATGTGACTGACATAATGCAAGCTGCTAGACAAGTTACTGATGCTTCTAGTGCTCATAACCATTTGAACACTCCAAGTCCAGACAATAATGAAGATAATGAAAATGGTATTAAGTAATTCTCACTAGAGTTGTTTATAATTTTAGAAGTCATTATATCTATGTTAAATTGTTTTATAATTCATCTTTTTATTTTAATTTGTTGTAGGTGAAGCTTAAAAGTTAATTAGAATGGGAGACTTGACGAACACTTGAAGATGGAAGTCATAGGCTATGAAATGGACACAATTTGTTTTTTGGTTGGAACTTGTATGCTTATTTTATGATTTCAAAATTATCTTTTTTGGTTATTAGTATAATTCTCTAAAGTACTGTAGAATTGACATGATACAATTATCATTAAATATTCTAGAATTGACATTATACAATTATCATTAATTTTAAGTTTGTAAGACTGGTGAACAGAAGCATCTGATTTATGTTTCTTGTAAACATTTATAAGTAAAATTGTAAGGTTTAAAGTTTCAACATACAATTTGTTTCTCTATTTTTTTTATAGAGTGTGTATAAGTAAAAAAAAAAATTATTTTGAAATTTATTAAGGGAACTGATGATTTTTAGGAAGCTATTGTATCCAAGAAAAACAAGAATGCATTTTGACCATTGATTTGCACAATTGTTGATCCATGATTTCTACCAAATGGTGAGGATAACAAATTGTTACGGAAAATTTCCGTAGGTATAACTAAATGTTTATACCATAATTATTAAAAAAAAAAAATTTATACCAACAGCTTAAAATTCGTAGCTATAGCCTATGCGACGGAAATTTTCCGTCACTATAGCCTTTGGTGACGAAAAATATCCGTAGGTATAGAAAATTATATGTCACGAAAAAATGTTCCGTAGGTATAAGTATTTTAGGCTATACCTACGGAAAATAGACATTTACCTACGCCATTTGGCTGTCACTAAAACTCAATTTTTTTGTAGTGTGTGCTTGCGTTTTGGGTGTACATTTTACAATTTGCAGGTTTATTGCGTATCGTTCGCGTATTGTGCATAGGATGTGGAAAGGTTTGTTATTGTGCTGTGACATGGTTTTTGTGTGTGGTTGAAGGCGCATTGTTGGCTTTCATTTAGCTTGTAGGAACTTTCGTGGCTTTGGAGCTGGTGTATGTGGTACGGCTTTATTGTGATGGCAGTTGGAATTGTGAAAAATGATTTTGTGTGAATACGACTTATTCATGTGCTTCGATTGTGGTTTGAGGTACTTTGGTCGTGGTGTGTACCCGTTACGCAGGCTGATAGTGTACGTATTGCAAAAAGTTGAATTTTTTCTGCCCTGCCACAAGTTTCAACACTAATTACCAGATTGCCATACTTTTCAACCAATATCCCAAAATGCCATCTTTACAAAAAAAAAAAATTTCTTTAAAGAGTGCCGCCCACTGAAAGGGCGGAAGTGTTGAAAAATATAGGGTGCCGCCCATCCAAAGGGCGGCAGTGTAGCACCAGTATTTTTTTTTATTTTTTTATTTTAGTGTTTATATTTTTATTGTTTTATTAATTTGGATAATAAATAATAATTAAATAATTATATTAATTAAATAATTTGGTTAATTATATTAAAACTTAAATATGTTTTTAATTTTATTGTTTTATTAATTTGGATAATAAATATTAATTAAATTATTATATTAATTAAATGAAGGTAGATATATTTTATAATAATTAAGTTATAGTTAAAGTTAATTACATTTAAATGATAGTTATGAATATTAATTATAATTAGTAATACAAAATAATATTCATAAATAATAATAATAATAAAACAAAACAAAAAATTATTGAAATAATTATATATTTATTTAAGAAATTAAAAAAGTACATGAACCCCTAACTAGTCTCGATTTGGACCCGGTCGACGTAAGCGTTGGTGGGTTCCACAGGCAGGTGCCTATACATTTCTTGTGGACCTTCTACGATCAACATCAACATTTTGGGGCTGAGTAGAAGGTCCTGCATCATTGCTAGGATTCATGAATTCTTCAACCATGTCATCATTTAACTCACCCACATCTGGTATTGCCGCCGCACTGCCATAACTTAGTCTTGTTCCCTCATTACTCCAACTTGGTAGGTTGGTTGGTGGCAATGTGTTAGTCATGAAGGGGGTGTAGGGGTGTTGGCCTTGAGAGGTATAAGGTTATAGGGTTGTGAGAGGTAGAAGGGTTTTTGACTACACTAACAATATTTTTAGTGTGAAGGAAACAAAGGACCATGGTGAGGGGAAGCCTATGGGACATTATAAGGTCAACCTACTAAACCGTTGGTGTGACTGCGGAAAGTTTCAAGCATTCTGTGTCCCTTGCTCACATGTAATCGCTGCATGTTCTAATGTGCGCCACGACGCTTACGCTCTTTTGTCAGACGTTTACAGGGTTTCAACCCTTTTTGGGGTTTACAGCACAAGCTTTCCAGTGCTGCCTTACGATGAATATTGGCCCGTTTATGAAGGAGATCAAATTTTCCATAACCCAAAAATGCGGAGGAACAAGAAAGGTCGCCCAGTGAGCACACGTATTAGAACGGAAATGGATAACTTTGATAAGCTTGAGAGAAAATGTTTCGTGTGTCGTCAAACTGGTCACAACCGAACCAAGTGTCCCAATGTGGGGACAAGTAATCGTTAGTGTTTTATTTACAAGTAATCGTTAGTGTTTTATTTAATCAATAGCAACATTTCAAATATCACAACCAAACAACATTGTGCTTCATTAAATTATTTAATCAATAGCAACATTTCAAATATCACAACCAAACAACATTGTGCTTCATTAAATGACACACCACATACATAAATAACACAACAACAACAAAGATCAAAATACTAACAAGAAATATTCAACACAACATCAACAAAGATAAAAATACTAACAAGAAACATTTAACACAACATTTGGTACAACTTCTCTAACTACTGATTACAGCTAGCAGTTTGATTTCATTCCACCCAAACATCATTTCTCTGGCTTCCTTATCAGACTTGATTCGCACCCACCCACGCCAAGCATCAAACCTCTCAATACTTTTGATTTTTTCCCCTTCTGGTATATCTCCTTCTAGCCAACGCTTCAACTCCCTATGTAGTTGCTCTAAACTACGGATGTTCCAGAAAAGCATGTTCATAGCCGGTTTTTCTCTAGAAAAAATTACTTTCCCCCAGCGGCGAGGATACATCTTCAAAGTACTAAAACGAATTTTAAATGGATGTGAAAAATTGTTCGCACCACACTTCTATTTATATCGGTGCCGACACAGTGCAAAAATATTTAAATACTAAAGGGTGCCGCCCATTGCAGTACTGGCACTGTACAGAAATAATAAAATATTAAAAAGTGCCGCCCATTGCAGTGCCGGCACTGCACAAAAATATTAAAATATTAAAAGGTGCCGCCCATTGCAGTGCCGGCACTGTACAAACCATAATAAAATAATAAAATAATTTGGATAATGCACAACTCACTGTTAAATAATATATCTAAATAAATAATTTTATTATTATTATTAATATTATTGCATATTAATTTAGTTTATACATGTTATTCTTATTGGTATTAAAAACTTTAATATATATATTATTTATTATTAACTAATATTATTATTATTATTTCATATTAACTAATATTATTATTATTATTTAATATTAACTAATATTATTAATATTATTTAATATCAACTAATAATACTAATATTATTCCATATTAACTAATATTATTATTATTATTTAATATTATCTATTATTATTATTATTCTTTAATATTAACTAATATTATTATTATTTATTATTATCTAATAATAATAATATTATTTAATATTAACTAATATTATTATTATTATTATTTAATATTAAGTATTAAATATTATTATTATTATTATTATTAATATTATTAATATTATTAATATTAAATAACATAAAACGAATTAAAAAAAAATATCGGTGCTACACTGCCGCCCTTTGGATGGGCGGCACCCTATATTTTTCAACACTTCCGCCCTTTCATTGGGCGGCACTCTTTAAAGAAAAAAATTTTTTTTGAAAAGATGGCATTTTGGAATATTGGTTGAAAAATATGGCAATCTGGTAATTACTGTTGAAACTTGTGGCAGGGCAGAAAAAAATTTCAAAAAGTTTGTTTTGTGAGTTGGTTTTGGCTTTGATGATGGCTCGTAATTGTCCTTTTTCACATGGCAGTTGGCTCACGTATGTACTTTGGGAGATTGTGACTGAAAGTTGTTGAATTAATGTAGCTGGAAATTGAAGGTTGACATTGGCCTTAGGTGTTAGCTCGTAGCATGTGTGAAGTTTTATGAAGTTTGGTTGTTGCTTATTGTGTTGTCCACTGCTTGTGATGGCTGATGTATTGAATTTGTTGTAATGTTTAAACGGTAATGAGCCTTGACAAATTCATGTATTATTTTTCTTGAAAGTTTAAATGATAATGGGCCATTCCTTGTTATATTTTCTTGCAAACTTTTTGTAATGGGCTATTGGGATGTTGTACTAGAACTATTTTTTGTATCAATTTTGTGATGGATGTATGGTTTTTGAATGGAATTTGAAACCAGTTTGTACTTGCACTTTGAATTTTCTTGTAATGAACTTGGGTCTTGAATTGGTATGGGCTCTAGTGCTATTAACACCCTTCAGGTTGACTCTTGAATTCTATGCTTGAGAACTCGATTTTTAAATTCGAATAGTCATGCTTGAATTGACTCCAAAAATTTTCAATCATGAATTGAATACAAAAATCGCACTAAGAAACAATTTCCAACAATCTTTGAATTAATCCTAAGAGAATGAACATGAAGCAATATGGATCTTCAGATGCATTAGAGTCTTGAAACAATGAAATCACTGATGCATCAAATTTAGAATTTAGCCACTTCAGTATTAATGAACCAAAGCTTTCACTATGAACCAAATGCTCAGTGAGCAATATGCCTTAAAATCAGAAGATAATGACTTGATATATGGATTGCATTACAAATGCACTAAAACCCTAATTAGCAAATGAAAAGAAGCATTATGAACTTGACACAACCTTGGTAAGTTGATAATGAAGCAAACCACTCAAACTCCCATTGAACTTCAACCATAATTGCCCACGAGTTTGAGACAAGAAAAATCAAAGGGTAGGACAAATTTGAGGTATGAAACTGCTATTGTTCGAGCACTTCCTGCAGCTTCCGTAAATCTTTCTTCGGCATATGCAAGTGTTGTACACTACTTTTCTTTGATTTAGAAAAAAAAATCTGTTGCAAAATTGATTGAAATGTTTTTTTTTTTTGTGGGTAGACAATTTCGTATTTAATAATTCTTGATTTTTCTTGAACAGGATGTAACCAACATCTTTTTCTTTTCCATCCCATGCACATCCTTAATCCTAAACAAGAAAAAGAGTCCATGGAAAAATATTGTCAACCATAATTTTCAAACGAAGACTAATTAAATGGTGCCAATAGTTATCTTATTTTGACTTTGTACTTAGTGTCATTACTATTATAATGTTAAATTGTTTATTTAAAATTCTATATGCAGATTATTGTGTCAGAATTGAGTAATTTATACTCTTACTTCACTAACCAAGGAGAATTGGAGAAGTATGTTTTAGTCGTTCATGTAAGTTGGGCCTCCTTTATCAAAATTGATATGGAAAATTAATATGGAAAATTCTTTATTATAATCTGAAGGAAGTTATCTGTTGGTTGTCATGTAGGAGTTTCGTTGTTGTGGGTGTTGATCCGGCCATCATGGGCGTTGGCCCAGCTGCTGCAATTCCAGTTGTTGTGAATCGACAGTGGACTTGCAGAGGTGGGTTGCTTTAGTTTTCCTTTTAATTATATAATTATCCTTCCATGTTTTACTTGTGATTTATATTGTGATGTATTCCTCTTTATATGTTTATATATATTTAAGGGGAAATGTTGTTTCCATAACTTTTATTTAGTCACTTAATTATATTGTTTTTGATCATTTACAAACCTGAGACCAGGCCAATAACTTCTGAATTGTGAAGTTGTACTGAAAGTAATCTTTGATTGTAATTTTTCTATACAGAGTCTTCTTGATTTTCCATTGGGAATGTAGGAGAATTGATACGGTCAAATTTTGGTAAAGAGGTCATATATGCGGTATGTAACACCCCAATTTTAGTAGTTATTTAGTTATATTAATTAATTGCGTGATTTTATGAATTAATTAATTTATGTGATTTATTTAATTTATTTGAATTATTTGATTTATTTAATTTGTATGAATTGTTTGATTTATATAATTTATTGAGTTTATATAAATTAATTGGTTTATTTAATTTATGTGAATTAATTGATTTAATTGATTAAATTGAAATGTGTGATTTATTTAACTATTTGAAAATAATTGAATTGTTAAATATATCTAGTTATTTGATTTAATTAGATTATTGGAATTAAGTAAATTATTTAATTTAATTCAATTTGGTGGATTAATATAGTTGCTAGACTTTAGTTGGGTAAGTGTAATGTGTGAATAGTGATTGGGTTGGTTTAGGCCCATTAACCTTAAGACAAGTTAGGGTTTTAGAGAAAACAAAGTTAGTAAGAAAAATTGGAAAAGAGAAAAATAGAAGAGAAGAGAAGAAAGAGTAGAAGAGAAGAAGAAGAAGAGTGGAGAAGAAGAAGAGAAAACTAAGAGGAAGCTCAAAAACTCAAGAAAACCAAGGTAAGGGTGAGCTTTTACTCATTATTGGGATTATTGGGTGATGGTTATTGGGTAGAAATAGGGTTAGATTAAAATCCCCAAAAATTTTCTATGAGATTGAAATTATTAGGTTATTATGAAATTCTGAAAATTATTAATTTTTGGTGTGTTTAGAATGTTAGACGATGGCTAGGATCTAGAAAGGGGGGTGAATAGATCCCACAAGTTTTTACACGCTAATGGTGTTCCAAATTTGGTTTTAAAAATTGTTACGGAAGCAACCACTGAATCACTCGTCTACAACGAACCACTACCGAAAAGATTGGATATGCGTAATACTGCTAGGAATGATGCGACGGAAGAGAAAAATTATATGTATCAACAACACCACAATGCAATCAGTCAAATTTTATTTACTTGAAATATGTCCAATTTACAACGAGATAGAATGACAAAATTTATCACAAAGTGCTTTAGAGCTTGCGCTTAATCAATTTATCGAACACTTGGGGTGTGCAACACTCCAAGTGTGAATTTCCAATTAATGTGAATGTAGAGCTAATGCCAAATACAATCCAAGGGATTGTATCATTTTTACAAATTTATTTTCAGCTCTATATTACACTATATCAGAAATTTTTGATCAATTGATATTTCACAAGTTCGAATAATGTTGAAACGTAAAAGAGTAGGGAAAAAGAGAACAAACACGATTTGTTTAGGCAGTTCCCCTACCGTCCTCGCTAAGGGTACCTCTGCCCCCAATTCCAAACATGGAATTGATATATATATATATATATATATATCTGTTTGCAAATTTGTGTACAAGAGGAAACTGAACAATCAAACCCTCAAACGTCTTTGATGTCGATGCAAGGTCTTTTCTCCCCTTGATTCAAGATGAATCAAGTGCTTCGAATTTGGTCGAACAAATCACCGTCTCACGCTACTAGATTGAAAGAATCCACCGCTCTTCAATCACCTTCACTCGGTCGATTTCAATCTTCCACAATTCGAACCTAAATCTTTCTCGTACGATCTTCCGACTGTAGCTACTAAATTGAACCGAACCCTCTGTTCTTCAGTTACCTTCGCACGACTGAATCCTTGTAGAGAAACTGATTTGTGCAAAAACCCCCCAAAATCACTCGGATTCTTGGAGGACAAAACCAGAGGTTTTATTCAAGAAACACCTACTGATTCTCAACCCAGATCAAAGGATACAACACACCTAAGTCTAAACGTTATCACTTTACACAATGCACGACACTAACAAAAATGATTATGTGTAGTTGTTAGAGGACACAAGGTTGAAGATGAAGATGAAGAGAAAAACCAGTATATATTTTCACGTTTCTTGTTATTTTTGAAATGAGATGAACCAACTATATATAATGCAAGAATAACCAACTAAATGAAATAACAGCAAAAATAGAAAAAACTGAATGTAGCAAAATAGGTCAGACCAGCAAAGAGTTGACCGCTCGCTGGATGAGGGTCGGCGGGAGCTAACCCGTGGAAATATCTATGCAAAATAATTGATCATGCGTCGACCGCTCATGACCTTGCGTCGACGCAAAGACGCTGGATTTACAGAAATACAAAACCCAGAAGCATGCGTCGACCGCATGCATCAGGGAGGTCAGCGTGCGCTTTCCCGACTGTTTCATAGGATTTTGACAAATTGCATGAGTCAACTCATGCTTAGTTTACGTCGACTCAAGACCTGTAAAAAACTCATAAATTCATTTTTCTGCACATTTTGACCAACTGAGACTCGATTCATGCACATCAAACACTAATACCATGATCATGCACATGTAGAAATTATGTAGACCCCTTCCTATGTGTTTAGACATATGATTATCAATGGTTAAATGCAATGCGACCGATAACAAAGTAATACCGTCTAAATTACAAACTAAAGACTATCCTACTTGTGGACATCATTAAAACAAAACTAGATGAAAAGCACTTAGCCCTCACATACTCCCCCTTTTTGATGATGGCAACATTTTCTGTCTTTCTCTTGATTTGTAATTTGAAGACTCCCCCTATCTTTGTGAGGTCTTTAAACATTCAATTTAGATCAATTTCTACTACTAGTAGATGTATCTGTGAGAACAAGATTTGGTTATGCAATTTTATCTCTAAGTTTTGATGATACCAAATGAGTATTTTTGTATGAACAATTTTGTACAACTAATGTTTGTTATTTGTGAGAATGTAACAAACAGGTTATGCTTTCGTAAATTGGCGCGAACACATTCTTTAAGAAAATCTCGGCGCGATCGACAGTTCAAAAATTAAACCCTTGGGCCTACCCTCGTGTTATAAGCCCCATTCTTTAAAAATCATTGGGCCTCTTGAGAGAGTGTAAGACCCATCCGTTTGTACAGAAAACCTTTTTGGGCCTCAGTCACTTGTATAAGTCCCTGTACAATTTCAAACAACAGTGCAATCACTGATAAAACCTTGGGCCTCTCCTTGAGCTATAAGCCCCAACAATCTTTTCAAAGCACTTTCTCCTTTGATTTTGAATATAATATTGTTATTAAAGCTTTCTTTTTTTAACAAACTAACAAAACAGCATGGAAGCTCTACAACCGAGTAAGTGTTTACCCGCTTTCTTTATCCGCTTTCATATATATAACTGTATTGTGGGGCTGCTCACTGTAAGTCTTCTTTCACAAACTTTTATATACTCGTCAACTATCAACTGTGGAATACTAGTATAGTTATTTAGAGTTTTCCCCGGCAACTACGTCTAGCATTAGGTAAAGCCCTGTTGGTCACTCTTAAATACAAACAAAACTAGATCCCCATAGGATTACCAGACACAGTCTTCCCTCCTCTTGGGGTTAAACAATATGGAGACGTGAAAGGCAGCATTCTCAGTGAACCCTTTCTCAGAGTATCACCCTTAGAAATCGTCAAAGAAACTCTACTCCCCAAAGATGATCTTTTCTCCGTGAATGGCATCTCTTGAGTTTCTTCCAAATTCTCAAACTTTCCTGGCTTGATCTATTCTCGGTGAATGGCATGTCTTGAATTTCTCGGGGTTTGGGGACCCACACGCTTCTTAAAAGCATCTCTGCCTCCTCTTGGGCATTGTACAAGGATCCTTCGGCTTCTTACAAGCTCTCATGCCTCCTCTTGGGCTTAGTACAAGGACCCAGAGACCTCTACAGGTATAGGAACAGAACCTAGTCATCAATTTGCTAGAGATGTCTTTCTGAGTCAAGTGTCAGACCGGTTAATGGGTTGACCTTCATCCCTTAACGTACCAGCATTCTCTTGGGCATCATACAAAGATCATTCACTATCCGAGAATCAACTTCTCAAAACACCCGTAGACTTGGACAGTCTCCATACTTTTTGGGATTTCCCATATCCTTAAAGAACAGGAAATAACCCTGATCCTCCAATCAATCCCTGAGCACAACATTATCCATATAAGAACTGATTTTCTCTTTTATCCAACATACTGGACCTGTCACTCAACTGAAATAGTCACCAGCACACTAGCCTCCTCTTGGGCTTTGTACAATGATTCTCCCCAGTGGAGCAAACCCTTTAGCCTCCATCTTGGGCTTCGTACGAGATACCAAATCACTATCTTGTTGAGTATAAAAGACTCTCTTGTTGAGTCAAACCTTTTCAGCCTCCATCTCGGGCTTCGTACGAGATACAAAAACACTCTCTTGTTGAGTATAAAAGACTCTCTTGTTGAGTCACTTCCCTTTTAGCCTCCATCTCGGGCTTCGTACGGGATACAAAATCACTCTCTTGTTGAGTATAAAAAACTCCCTGGTTGAGTCAAACATTTTCAGCCTCCATCTCGGGCTTCGTACGATGTACAAAGACTCTCTTGTTGAGTCAAACACTTTTAGCCACCGTCTTGGGCTTCGTACAAGACACATACAAAAGCACTCTCTTGTTGCGTCAACCCTTTTAGCCTCTCTCTCGGGCTTCGTACGAGACACATAAAAACACCCTCTTGTTGGGTCAATAGCCTCCTCTTAGGCTTTGTATAAGGAAACCCCGGTTGAGTCAATCAACCTTTTAGCATCAAAATATGTGCCTCGTTCACAGTATACAAACATCAACAACTCCATTTCCTTCATCTAATTGCTGTAAGCGGCAAGCCTCTGGATTATTTACATCCACGTCATTGTCCCTCTTTTAGCATGAGAAATTCCTAAGGAAAGATAGCATTGCTCTACACTGAGTTAAAGTCTTCTCCTTCAGGTTAAAAATCCCCTATAAAGGAAATTATGGCATTGCTGGATTCACATATCCCAGTTAAAGTAATTCTCCTTTATAATTACTCACCCAACAGTTCTGACAAACAGACCCCCTTTAGAGATGACAAATTCTCTCTAAAGTCAAGACCCTTTTAGCTTCACATCTTGGGGTTCGAACAAGATACAAATAGACCCTTCAGCTTCACATCTTGGGCTTCGAACAAGATACAAACAAACCACTTATAGCTTCACGTCTTGGGCTTTGAACAAGACACCAAAACGACCTTTTTCCTCCCATAGAATAGGAGGAACTACGATCGCTCTGATTTCCCTGTTTCATCAAACGAGAATACGTAGGCATAAGATTGAAAAATATTAGCGAGCACACTAATCAAAAACCCAAAATCTCGTACCTTCACACATCAATCGAAAAGCATCAGTCCTAACATCCTACCAATAGCATAGTCCCATCATTCCATTTTTAGCAAAATAAGCAGAGAGAGGCCCACGATCTAAACCGCATTTGTAGACTAACAGTCATCTGTTTAAATTTAGTATGCAAGCAGGGTTAATTGGAGACATCTATTTCCCTTCCTTAGTCAGCTTCAATAGGATAAAAAATGAATCGACCTGTAGTACCCCAGAGCGACAGTGCTTAAGAACCACGTCCAAAATCGCTCGCTACAGGATGTTGCGATTCTTTTTGCATCCAATTCTATTCTTGGATGTCACTGTTTCCTTTTCGTCCAATGCCATTCTTGGATGTTGTGGTTCCTTTTCATCCAATGTCATTCTTGGATGTCGTAATCCCTTCTTTTCATCCAATGCCATTCTTGGATGTCTTGTCTCTATTTGTATCCAATGTCATTCTTGGATGTCCTCACTCCACATCCCACGCTATTCTTGGTGAAATTATGGTACAGACATGTGATGTCTTGTGCAATGTCACAACATCACAATCTGCTAAACAAGGCAATAATAGAAACAGTAAACGAACACAATCAATTGTTCATCCAGTTCGCTTCAACCAACCTACATCTGGGGGCATACCAAGCCAGGAAGGAAGTCCACTATTAGTAGTATCAAATTACAGACTCAACACACCACTTGACAATCTACCTAATTCAATCACTACCCAATGACCCTTCTACCTAAGTCCTCCCTAGGTAAGAGACTCCATCTCACTTCCAATCATCTCGATGATGTCTAGCAGTCAACTACACCGTCACTGCATCAGCAGCTTGACTCCTTAAACTTTTCTATTACATAGACTTTGGAAGACACACTTCCATGACAATACCTAGACATGACCCTCATGACTAAGACCAATACTTAGAGTTGCTTAACAGCTTCCTCCAAGAACAATACATCTCTTACCTACAGGCTTCGAGATAAACACGATGACCATCCCACAAACCGGGTGGTTCATCAACCAACACAGCCCTTATAATCTACATGATGGCTGGCTTCCAAAAACTAGGTTACAATGCTTCTATTTATAACCTATTTCCCAACTGGATTTGGGCCTTCAATTCATATCAAATCTTCTGTTCCAAATCTCCAAAAGATTCTGCTACTAAATAGATCTTCAATTAAATCCTCAATCAAATCTTCAATTAAATCTTCAATTAAATCTTCAATCATTAACTCTAAATATTCTCCATATCTTTATGCATTAAATTCAGCTCCACATAATATTTCCAGGATATTATGTATCTTTTAAATCTTCACTATTCAGCTGCAAGATCTTCTCCAAATATCTGATTTGATTTGAATTTAAAAACAGATTTTATCTTCAAATCTTTCAGCCCTAAAAATAGCAACAAGATCTGCTCCACTTATGATTGCACCAGAATATATCTTTACCAAGATATTCGCCTATAGTCTCTCACTCTCTTCAGTAGAATATCTCTCCAATAACAGAAACACGCGCAGTCCTAAAAACACAGTAGACTGATGTTCTGGTATAGTGATGTCAAGACATCGCATGTGACATCACTCTTCAGCACTCTAACTCTTCAACACCCTAATATTCTGCAATCAAAAACCACACAGATGGTTTTCTGATGTTTTGTCAACTGATGTCAAGATATCACGAATAACATCAGACCACAAAACTACACCCCTGCAACAGCTGATGATAAGAACCAATGTTATGACATCAGACATATGACATCAACATTGTTCAACTTTGTTTTACCAAAATTCCAGCCAACACAAGAACTAACAATCTCCCCCTTTGGCTAATTTTTGCTAAAACAAACTCTGCCATAACAACACCTCCTCAACACGCTGCACAAACTCACTAACCAGCAGCAACAAAAACCAACAAGCTGCATAAACTCGCTTTCACACCAGCATAGGGCAAACTCCCCCTCAAACCAAGAACCATGGCAACTTTCTCCCCCTTTTTAGCCACAATTTGACAAACTCTGAACATAGCAGCAAGCACAAAATTTCAAAAGCAACCTCAGAGTCATCCAACCAATATACTCAGACCAGAGCAGGCAGACTAATCTCCATCTCACAATAGCTGAACAAACCTACTTCTCTCCCCCTTAATTTCTGCACTTCTGCACTATAACAACAGCAATCAGCTACATCCTCTGCAGCATATGACAATTGTACTCTTGGCTCTGATGCTCTGACATTTGTACTCTTTGATACTCTTGGCTACTTCTCCCCCTATCTAAGATAACAAATGCTCCTTAAATGAATGGAAAACATAAGACTCATCTTCATGTCTTCAAGAGCGAACTCTCTGTTCAACACACCTGATCTTGGCAAGCTGATCAACTTCTCTCTGAAATATCCACAGGAATGATCACACTGAACTCCTTGATCATAACACAGTCATTCCCTATCATACTCTTCATCTTCAGATTTCCAAGCAATCAATACCTGATCTACTTCAGTCTTCTCTACATTCTCCATCTAAGGCAGACCTTCTACTTCATCATTCTCCCGTATGATTAGGTAGACTCCCCTTAGGCATAATGTAGGCACCAATCTTCTGAACCAGGGCATAATTTTCCTTTACCAAGGATATTCAACCAGATAATGTCCCAACATAAGTTAGAACATCTGTCCCACGCCAAGATATCATCACCATGATTCTTGATAGGTTCCACCAACTAGACTTACTATAGCATAGTAATCCAAAGAACTAGAGAAATAAACTCTCAACCACCTTCAAGAAGAGTAATCTCCTTGAGTCTTCAACTCATCACCCTTCTACCCAAGAGTAACTTATTCCAAGACAAACCTCAATGATAACCAGCTGTCACACTCTGATTATCTTGATTCTTCGAATCCACTTCTGAGCTTAACCAAATGCCACAGTTTTGATCACCTCATTCACGAATCCTCATATGAAAACAGTCAAATGCCACATTTTGACCTTTTTCACGTTTGTCAGAACTCTCACACAGGTATCTACCAAGGAAACTTGATCTTCAAGTCACATGCTTCACTTGCTCAAAAGCAAACACACTTAGACTCCCTAAGCCATGAACATCTTCTCCTTCTTGCAGCTCCCGCAAACTGCCATGAGAATGATATTTTTGAAGCATCCTATCATTCCTGTAGATCACCCTATCATTAGCTGATGTGCCACATCACCAGCTGAGACTCCTGATGTTGAGCTAGATGTCAGAACATCCAACTGTTGAATTCAGCTCAACCTTCTGCCACTCAGAAGAACCTCCTCCCTTTGCAGAAATAGATTTTCATGCTCTCATAGACTTGATTCAACAATCAAGTTTGAGTAGACAACCTCCATCCTGCTTAGAAACTCCAAAGACTTCAAACCTACCACATCTGAATCTTCAGAGAATAAGTAGTCCAAGACTACCCCATAGCTATACCAAGGAATGCCACTTCCCTTAGTAGAGCCGTCAGTAGACAGCCAGAGATAACTGCCACTTATCCTCGACCTTCACAACCAGAGCAAACCCCATGCTCCAAACAACTTAGATCAGAAATAAACTGATCCAAGCTCTAACCATCACGAATATGATGTCTTCATAGTCTGCATCTTCAACAGCATAATTCAGGTCGTCACACACATCAGACAACTGCCAAGCTCCCAACAAGGTCTTCATTCACACACTTCTGATACAATAAGCTGATAAGGATACCTCAGGTTGTCATCTTCAAACATCAAGCTGCTCCATCATGGCCCACAAAAATAAATATCCAGACACAGATTTGTATAATTCTCTAGACAAATACTCAGTCTCCCGTCAAAGTATTTACCCTTATGCACAGCATCACTAATAGACAAATACTAAGTCTCCCGTCAAAGTATCTACTATTAGACAGAATAAGATTACCTTCTCACACAAGGCATGACATTTGGTCTGACATACTTTTATGCACACTTGTGGCATTAGCTGATCCCTTTTTTATAAATTCACACCGCTGATCACTTTAGATTAGGTAAGTGGCTTGATTTGATACTTCACCATGAGCATAACTAACATCTTTGGCTGAGGAAGCAATGAACTGAAATGATGTTTCAACATCACATTAAACATCTACTATGGCTTTGGAAACAACAACCACAATAATCCACACACAAGAGGATCGACCATCAGCATCTGAGCAACCTTCAAGATCACACTCTTCTAGAAGCTTCTTCTTATAAGCACAAGGTTCAGACCTCTTGTCAAACTTAAGAGTGATAACTTCTGTATAAACAAACCCTAGACAATCTACTACTTCCAATCCTTCAAGCCACAAAACTGAAAGAGCTCAAGCAAACACCAATTGACCACAGGCTGAAAAACCCTGCTACTGCACACAACCTCTTGGATGCCTTTTCCCCCTTTTTTTTTTCAACCAGCTCCTGCATAATCTGCTAATGTCGAGACATTAGAATAGACATATTAAGCTCAGCTCCTTTCTTGATAAAACTTTCTCCAGTTCATGATCAGAACCAAGTATCTTATCATAACCAGGAAGATCCTTCTAGTTAGGCCACCATGACTAAGTTTAAGAGAAAACTTATCAAGATCTTCACTCCCGCATGAACGATTCGACAGTGATACTCTTTTGCTTTGGCTCCACCCTCTTCTTTTACCATCAGGAACCTAGATAAGGAAGGAATCACTGTTCAGATTGGTCTTCAAAGCCTTCCATGTCATACAGTCTTTAAACACCTACTCACTTATCCAATGAGTGACACTATATTGATCATCTCTTGACCAATGTACATATCTGAGACATGTTTCTTGAAGGAACCTTCTTAGACACACAACCCAGATGCCTCCTCTTCCAAGCCAGGAGTAGGTTCCAAACAGATGTGATCAATACACATATGTTTAGCCCCCAAGCATCTGTTATGCTGACAGGATTCTGTACAATCTGCTGGTTTTATGTTCTAACATCAGGTAGGACATAAGTTCTCTTCATAGAAACACACCAAAAAGATCCTTTAACACAGCCCAGGGAATGACCATGTAGGGTTGAAGGCAAGAATAGATGGCTTCTAACTTTCTTCAGATCTCTTTTCAACAAGCTCATATAAGAGTTCCTTTATGAGTGGACTTGAGATAAACCACAAGTATCTTAGGCAACTCTAGTTGAAGATATCCTCAAGTATCATCACACCATGTGATACATCTTCAAAGGAGAACAGAATGTTGCAGCCTTAACAAAAAACCACCAGGAGTTTTCCATCAGATATATATATATATGCAGCGGAACACACACCAGAAAACTCCTCTACAACCTTCAGGCACTGCTCCATAATCCTTGCACATCATCACCATAAGCCAAGTGTCAACACAGTCACAACAGCAGTTCTTATGAAAAGTCCATCCTTCACTTCAAGGGATCATACACACAACTATATGAACTGACCAAGTCCATAACTCAGCAAAGCTATCTTCCTTGCTCATGAACCAGAAAGTATCTTCCCAAGATCTCATCCAGAAACAGACAGGATGCCTGTTCTGATACCAATTGAAATTCTGGTACAGACATGTGATGTCTTGTGCAATGTCACAACATCGCAATCTGCTGAACAAGGCAATAATAGAAACAGTAAACGAACACAATCAATTGTTCACCCAGATCGGTTCAACCAACCTACATCTGGGGGCATACCAAGCCAGGAAGGAAGTCCACTATTAGTAGTATCAAATTACAGACTCAACACACCAGTTGACAATCTACCTAATTCAATCACTACCCAATGACCCTTCTACCTAAGTCCTCCCTAGGTAAGAGACTCCATCTCACTTCCAATCATCTCGATGATGTCTAGCAGTCAACTATGTAACGCCCCGGTTTTGATCATTTTATTTAATCGAGTCGATTTAATTATTTTGAATGTTAAATTATTCTATTTATGACTTTGGTGTGATATTATGCTTTTATACTATGTTATGATGTATTATCTCGTTTGAGAGCGTTTTCGGGAATTTTGGGCTTAAGGGCATTTTGGTCATTTTATAACTATTAATGAGCTAGAGAAAAATTAAAGAAGTAATTTGTAGAGGAAATATTATGTAGATATAGAAAATAAGAGAATTGGGAGAGAAATAGAATTATGTGGTAAAAATAGAAATGAGAGAAAAAGAAAAGAAAATGAAAGAAATAGGAATAAGAGGAAGGAAATAGGAGAGAAAGGGAAAGGAGGGAGATAGAAAGAAAAAGAAGAGAAAGAAAGAGGAAGAGGGAAAAAAGGGAAGAAAAGAGTGGAAATCATCAAGAACAAGAGCTAGATCATTTGGAATCCGGGTAAGGGTGTGAAACTCGATTATTCTATACATGTGTGTGATTATGTATGATTGTTGTGGTTGAAAAAATTATGTTTGGTAAAGTTTTGAGTATATGTGAGTTTTAGGTCGAAAATGATAAAATGAGTAGAAATCGATGTTTTCACGGACGGAATTCGATATAATTTGTGTTATATGATCTCTATATGTGTATGAACTATTGCTATTAATTGTTTTGCTGATGGAAGTGATTTGGAGATGAAAATGGAGATTTTGGGGGTTTTGGAACAGTGTGTACGCAGCAGAATTTTTCTGCATCTGGTGCAGAGCGCCGGGCGAAAGGCCCTTAGCGCCGGGCGATGCGTCCTTTTCGCCGGGCGGTTTTGAGAGGCGCAGAGGTGCCAAGCTACTGACTCTTTGAGTCATTTTGGTGGGATTGGTGTCGCCTGTGCTTCGCCGGGAGAAGCAGAGGCGAAGCGTGTTTCGCCGGGCGGTGGGCATGCTTCGCCGGGCGGTTGGGAGTTTTTGTTTAATTTTCTTTTCTTTTAAAAATTCATATCTTTTGAACCGTAATTCCGATTTAAGTATTATTTATATCGTTGGAAAGATATTGAGCTGTACTACATGATTATGATGTTTTGGGGATGGTTAGCCGATTAAATTATGTCGGGCAATGTGAATAGTGTCGATTGTCGACTTTTGTCGTTGTAAGTGTGCATAATTGACGTGTATTATGCTATGTGCCGTGTGTGATGAAAATATCGGTGATAACATGTGTGGTTATGAATGTGTTGTGGATATGCTTGTGGAGTGAACCCTTGATTGGGGAATTCTTTGTGACTTGTGGCTCTTTGGTGAATAAATGATGAAATGCTATTTGTTGTGGGTTGCAGTTAGTGATAAATACATTGTTTAAGTAAGTATCAATGTATGTGGTTTCGAGGGTATGATTAATGTATGATATGGCGGCCTCTGTGGCGTAAATCCACAGAAAGATGAATGGTAAGGTATTGATTATCCTGGGATTGCTATAATAGTAATATTTGGTGTGTGGAATGAATTCCAATTGTGTTAGAATACTCATTGGGGTAGAATGACTTATATGTCATTCCTAGTGAGGTATTAATGTTTTGGTCGAACACATTAGGGTAGAATGACTGTATGTTGTTCCTAGTGTTGTTGTTGTACTCATTAGGGTAGAATGACTATATGTCATTCCTAGTGAAGTGCGAGTGTGTCGTTGTGTGCACTGGGGTAGAATGACGTTGATGTCGTTCCTAGTGTGGTACTCACTGGGGTAGAATGACTATGTTGTCGTTCCTAGTGATGTACAATTGAGTTGTCATGACCACTGGGGTAGAATGACTGTATGTTGTTCCTAGTGGGATACTCATTGGGGTAGAATGACTATGTTGTCGTTCCTAATGAGGTGTGCACTGGGGTAGAATGACGTTGATGTCGTTCCTAGTGTGGTACTCACTGGGGTAGAATGACTATGTTGTCGTTCCTAGTGATGTACAATTGAGTTGTCATGACCACTGGGGTAGAATGACTGTATGTTGTTCCTAGTGGGATACTCATTGGGGTAGAATGACTATGTTGTCGTTCCTAATGAGGTGTGCACTGGGGTAGAATGACGTTGATGTCGTTCCTAGTGTGGTACTCACCAGGGTAGAATGACTATGTTGTCGTTCCTAGTGATGTACAATTGAGTGGTCGTGCCTAGTGGGATATTCATTGGGGTAGAATGACTATGTTGTCATTCCCAATGAGAGGTGTACTAGGGTAGAATGACTATGTTGTCATTCCTAGGGAGGTATGTATTGGGGGAAGAATGACTATGCTGTCATTTCCAGTTATGTGATAAGTGGTATTGTCGGGTCTTGATTGGATTGGTGGACTATGCATGATGGATATGTTTAGTGGAATGGTAGAATGGTGAGAATGTGTTATGTGTATACTTTTGTGTTGAAAATGTGTATACTTTGGTGTTGAAATACATGATTATATGCATTGAATTGTGCATGATACATTTTGTATATAAACATGTGCATGATATGTGAATGTGGGATTATGTGAATATAATCTGTATATGCTTTATGTGTAGGCCTGTGATCATTGTGGTGAGGAAATTTGATATGTGTATTATTATGTTGATATATATATAATTATATGCATTTATATTATGGTTGTTTTTCTCACCCTTCTGCTCGTTTTATAATGCTCTATGAGGCATTGCAGATTAGAGTTGCTGGAGGTCTTTTGTGAAGATTTGTGTCTTCACCCTTTTTGTCGGTCGGCTCTGATATGTGACACCGGGTAGCTAGGGTGGCCGTTTGTGTTTATTGTGTACTATGTATATGTATCTTTTGGCTAGTACATGTACAAATTGGTGTATAACAAACTTTTTACATGATATATGTATTTACGTTAATCAGATTTTAGATTTTCCGCTTTAATTCTAATTTCTGAAAATGTGGGTGTAAGGAACGAAGTTTCCTCTGTTGATTGCTACCCCACTGTTGCATATCTGTATGGGCAGGTGTTAGATGAATTGTTTGGTTTCAATTTGATGTGACCCTTGGTCTATGCCATGTTTTTAAATATACTCTGATCAAATTTCAAAATTTTCTTTTAATGCTTTAAATGCATGTTTTATTTGGGGTGTAGATTGGGGGCGTCACAAACTACACCGTCACTGCATCAACAGCTTGACTCCTTAAACTTTTCTATTACATAGACTTTGGAAGACACACTTCCATGACAATACCTAGACATGACCCTCATGACTAAGACCAATACTTAGAGTTGCTTAACAGCTTCCTCCAAGAACAATACATCTCTTACCTACAGGCTTCGAGATAAACACGATGACCATCCCACAAACCGGGTGGTTCATCAACCAACACAGCCCTTATAATCTACATGATGGCTGGCTTCCAAAAACTAGGTTACAATGCTTCTATTTATAACCTATTTCCCAACTGGATTTGGGCCTTCAATTCATATCAAATCTTCTGTTCCAAATCTCCAAAAGATTCTGCTACTAAATAGATCTTCAATTAAATCCTCAATCAAATCTTCAATTAAATCTTCAATTAAATCTTCAATCATTAACTCTAAATATTCTCCATATCTTTATGCATTAAATTCAGCTCCACATAATATTTCCAGGATATTATGTATCTTTTAAATCTTCACTATTCAGCTGCAAGATCTTCTCCAAATATCTGATTTGATTTGAATTTAAAAACAGATTTTATCTTCAAATCTTTTCAAATCTTTCAGCCCTAAAAATAGCAACAAGATCTGCTCCACTTATGATTGCACCAGAATATATCTTTACCAAGATATTCGCCTACAGTCTCTCACTCTCTTCAGTAGAATATCTCTCCAATAACAGAAACACGCGCAGTCCTAAAAACACAGCAGACTGATGTTCTGGTATAGTGATGTCAAGACATCGCATGTGACATCACTCTTCAGCACTCTAACTCTTCAACACCCTAATATTATGCAATCAAAAACCACACAGGTGGTTTTCTGATGTTCTGTCAACTGATGTCAAGACATCACGAATAACATCAGACCACAAAACTGCACCCCTGCAACAGCTGATGATAAGAACCAATGTTATGACATCAGACATATGACATCAACATTGTTCAACTTTGTTTTACCAAAATTCCAGCCAACACAAGAACTAACACTTCGATGTCATTTTCCTTTTCGTCCAATGCAATTTTTGGATGTTATATTTATATTTTCATCCAATGTTATTCTTGGAAGCTACTGATGTTTTCCCAAGGTTGAAATTTGTTTCCGTCCAATGCTATTCTTGGGTGTCTTGGATTTATTTACCAGAATGTTTCTCTGCTCCATCCAATGTTATTCTTGGAGGTCTCGGGCGTATTTTCCAGAATGTTTCTACACCTCCATCCAGTGCTATTCTTGGATGTCACTGGTGTTTTTACCAAAGTTGTTGTATTTCTGTCCAATGATATTCTTTGATATCTTTGATATACCTTCAAACTTTGTTTTGTTGTAGTTTGGTTCAATCCAATCCAATTCTTGGATATCCTTACTACTTTTCCAGGGTTTAGTCTTTTTCATTCCAAGTATTCCTGATTATTCTCTGTCATCCTGAGAGATCTTCAGAAATATCTTCTTTTTCCCAGCCAGTCTTCTTACCTTACTTTGTTCAGGGTAGTTTTCTTTTTCATTCACTTTAATTATCCTCACAGAGTCTGTTTCTCATATCATATCACATCATCCAAAAGAAAAAAAAGGGTCCATAGTTTCATGCATAGTATAACATATCATGGCATTTAGGGATAAAAATTTGGGTTTTTTGATATTTAAATATCTTTCACCGCGATAACATGGAGATTAACATATCTCATGACATCTAGTTAAAGATATTTAAAAAGGGGCAATTGTCATACCCTCATTTTTACCCTAACATTTTTCATAATATTTTCATCGTCTGTACATCATATCATTAGCATATCATACATCCAAAAACCCAAAAGTATGTGATGTTACTTTCATTTATTTCTTGTTGTCAAAGCTCAGGTGTTGCAAGGGTGAATCAAGGCTCATTCAAAGTTGTCAGGTCAGGTGTGTGTGTAGTGATGGATGAGATTCAAGTTGAGTTTGACCTAATCTTGGTCAAACAAGAAAGGGTTTGCTTCATTCTCAAGTTATCAGGTTGTGTTGAGTGTTTCATGGTTGAGAATCATCTGAATCCAGTTCATTTCCAATTAGGGTTTTGTGCAAGCTAAAGTTCATTTGGTGAATTCAGGTTACAGAGCATTCAAGTTAGTGCATTGGGACTCATACTTCAAGTCATGATCTCTAAATTTAAGGCATCGATCATGGTCATATGTGCAAGTTTGTCTCATTTTTTTATACATTCCTTAAGGCATTGTCAAAGAAAACTTCAGATTAGGATTTTAGTACGTCATTTTTTCAAGTGGCAAGAATGGTTCAAGTGATACTTTGATCAAGTTTAGTGCATTTGGCTTAATGTCCTAAAGTCATGACTTATATTTTTAGGAATGCACAATTTTATTCATGTTTGGTTTCACTTAATCAAGTGAAAGTTCAAGATTTGGTTTTGATTCATCTTTTGTCACGAAGATCCAAGGCATTCGTTCGTTCAAGATCAATTCATTCAAGTTTGGTTTAGGTTGGATTTTTTGGTATGAATTCAAAAGTTCATATTTCTTAGAATTGAAGCAAGGTGAGCATAAACCAAGAAATTATATGGAAGAGGTATCAAAATGTGGATTCAAATTCAAGCGTGACCATCCATGATCATTGTCATACTTAAATCAAGGCATTACAATTTCAAGCAAGCTACAAGGGTGTGCATAACATTTGCAAGGCCCAAATTAAGTTCCAATTGAAAAAAAATGAAGTCATTACATAAAAGTCACAACAAGGGTTGAAATCCATTACATTGCCACAACAACAAAAAAACAGCAAGGCCCATGTCATTACAACAAGCCAATTACAACAATTGCAAAAAGAAGAAAGTAACAAGCTCATGAATCCCAAAAGCGCATGCTACAATTTCATGAAGCCAAGCCTACCTCAAGCTTCCAAAACTACACAAGCTGCTACATGAGAAGCAAAACAAGCACTACAAGCTGCTTCACAAACCAAATACGCCCATGAGCCAAGCTGCTACAAGAGAAATACCAAGTTGTTACTAAATCCAAACATGCCTAAGCCAAGCTTCACAAAGCCGCAAGCACAATCCAAACACCACTTCACAAGACCAAAACGACATGACGACCTGCAAAAGCAAAATGTTAACTGCAATAAAATGCATAAACGGAAGCTGAAAATTCTCATCCAATTTCAAACTTCAAGTACCCAATTCACCCTTCATTTGCCTATAAATTGAAGCAATATTTTCACAACTTCTTCAAGCTTGAACAGCCAGATAATCCATGCAGAAATTTCACCATAACAATATCAAGCTTCAACCACCTTCAACCATAAACCGTCATAAACCCTTAAAATAAATCACAGACCTTCGTTGTTCATTCCTCATTATCACAAACTCATACAACTCAGCCAAGAACTTCCTCACTATGAAACCACCTTAACACTACTCCCTCTGTTTAATGGCATATTCAAATCACAACGAAAGAGAGACACATAAACGAACAACCTCTCACCTTGCATATTTGCGATTCAACTTTTAAGCCCTAGCCACACACAATCACGGTCGTGACTTCTTGGAATGTGGAAGAGGCAGAGTAACGCGTGAAGGAGATAGGGAAAGAAAAACGTGTTTTAACTTGTGAGATATTTTCTCTGTTTTTAACACTTCATGACATCCATATTGGGCTCAGTCCAATCTTGTTTCTTACTTACAGCCTCGCACACCTATACACCCCTCTCATTTTGTTTCACTAGTTTTTTTCTCTATTGTTTTTTTCTATCTTTCCATTAATTTTGTCATCACATTATGATTTCTTTTTTAATCTCACATAGGTTAATGATTTCTTGTATATTTTTATGTGTGGATTTTTTATTTCTTTTTGGGTTTTATTTCATTTTAATATCCTTTTTGTTGATTCCTTTGTGAATCTTTTGATTTTCATTTCTTTTATCATGCGATTGATGATATCTTAAGCATCATGGAGTGATGATCTCAAGGTTGTTTGAACCTTCAATACTTCAAACATGTTGATGAATAATCATTAGATCATTCTTGACAGTTTGGAATATTCATAGGTTGCCCTTGTTTGGTCATTTGAAACTCTTGAATAAAGATGAGACCATCCTCTTTTTTTTTCTTTTTGTGTGGCATAACTTTAGAAGAATGATCCTTGTATCATTTCTCTAGCATGTTTTAACACATAGATTGTTATTGACAGACCTCATATAGGCGCGACTTCTACATAAGTCCACATATGATTGCTTAACATAGTGCTAAATTGGTCCCGATTCGAGAAAGCGGCCATTCGATCAATAACCATTAACTACTAACTTCTAACTTCTGACTTTTACATTTCTTCTCATTATTTTCTTTCTATTTACTTTCCGCCGTTTACTTTCTTGCTCTTTATTTCATTGCCCATTTATCATTCATGTCTTTATTTTATGTCATTCTCTTATTTTTTATCTTTGTTTCTTCATCTTGTCAAAAAAATACCAAAACATGATAAAAAGTTTAAAACCCTAAAAAACATCTAATCTTGGACTATGGTTACTATCCCTTGCATGGAGTTTTGGACCTTGTACCCAACCTTAGAAAAGGAGGCTTCGACTCTTATTTTCATTGCATAGTTTCGGACACCTTACACACACACGACTTTCTCTTGGGCTACCTAACAACGAGACCCTTTATTTATCGCATCATCTTCCCCTGTATTTTTCATGTATCCCTCTCCCCACTTTGATGTACTTTATTTACTTTCTTACTTTTCTCTGGTTGTGGTTTGCTTGCTAGATACCCTTAGGGACTAGGATCGACATCACCTCTATCTCAAACCCTTGATCCAACGTCAAGTGGTATCCTCGTTTAACCCTTGTAAGTCGATTTCCTTATGCATCGCCATCAACCTTTTTCTCAAACCCTTGATCCAACGTCAAGTGGTATCATCTTGAACCTATTTCAATCTCAAACCTTTTTCATAATCCTCTCGCGATTATAAAACCCTTGATCTAATGTCAAGCGAATTTTTCTTAATTAAACTAAAAAACACAATAAGATACGATTAAAATTGTGCACCATGAACCTTAAGTTGTGGAGAAGGAGTAAGAATGGAGCTTTCCTACACTCACTCTGATTATTTTGGACACAAGACGCTTGGCTTGGTAGTTCGAAATAATTGCCTCTACCCATAGTATTTAGTGCAATCCTAATTATGAACAATCTCTTTCAAAAATATAAAAAAACATCAGCTCATCAAACTCTCTTTTTCTCGCTGTTGTGCGATCATTCAAGCTCCTTTTGACAAGGTAAAATCAGTTAACACGCACTCGTAGTTCCTCGAACTACGAAGCTCTGATTTCCTCATTGCACTATGAGGATACGTAGGCACAGGATTGCGAGTTCTTGGCGAGCTACCTTTTTTTCTTTTCCACCTTTTTCCTTTTAACCCTTTAACCGTAGTTCCACGAACTACGAATGCTCTGACTTCCTCATTGCACTTTGAGGATACGTAGGCATGCGACTGCGAATTCTTGGCGAGCACACTAATAAAAATCCTCCATTTTCCCCTTAGCAAGTAACCCTTAGTTTCAACACCCATTCACGGTTAGACAACCTAGATGGTTCCCGTTGAGTATAATGAATGTGAGGGATGCTAATACCTTCCCCTTGCATAACCGACTTCTGATCCCGGTTTTGGTTGCGATGACCATTCCTTATCCTTTCATATCCCTCTCCTTCGTGGGTTTTATCGATATTTCCCCTTTCCCTCTTTGGGAATAAATAAAGTTCAATGGCGACTCTGTTAAGTCCATCCCGCGGGCGTGCGTTTACGCATCGCGAGGTCGTCTCTCATTTTTCAAGGTACGACAGTTTCCCCTTCTTTTTTCTTCTGTAAATTTCTAGAGAATTTCTTCGGAGCGCTGGATGCCCAGCGTTATTGAGAATCTTGCCATCTTTTAAACCTTTCTCTATCCAGTCTCTGATTGCAACCAAATCTACAAATCTAGAGGCTCCACTACTTACTAGTCTATCAAAGTAGGGATCACACAAACTGTCCACGAATATGCAAGTAATCTTCTTTTCAGACAAGGGAGGCACCACTTGGGCAGACAACTCTCTCCAGCGTTGAGCATACTATTATATGGATTCACTTTCCTTTATTGTCATGCTCTACAACTGCCTACGACCTGGCACCATATCTAGGTTGTACTTTTATTATCCAAGAAAAGCGTCAGCCAAATCCTGCCAACTTTGTATACAACTTTTCTCCAAGCCCATGTACCACTTCAACGAAGCTCCACACAAACACTCCTGAAAAATAGTGGATGAATAGCTTGTCATTTCTAGTATAGGCAACCATCTTTTGGTTATACATTACCTAGTGGATCCTTGGACAAGTATGGGCTTTATGCTTTTCGAAGTCATGTGTTTTAAACTTAGTTGGGATGACTAAAATTGAAACCAAACACATATCCATGGTTGCTACACCAACGATACCATTGCCCTCCACGGCCTTCACCCTCTTCTCCAGGGTTTGATACTTTTATTTGACTTCAACAAATTTTACCTCTCTTTTCGATCATCGTTATGAGAACCAGCATCATGATAAGCATAACGAGTATCATCAAAGGTTCTTGGAGCCATGGTATGGACCACAGAGGGTGGTTGCATCTCAGGAACTATTGGTAGTTGCACCACATGCAGAGTGGATAGCCCTACTCCTGAAAATGAACAAAGGGTAGAGAGTAGTTAGGTGGAAATCCAAACACTAGCCATTTAGTGATATCCATTGGATGTTGTGGCTCAAGCGAAGGGCCCGTGACTTCAGAGATGACAGTATGCTGAGGAGGACCCTCTTTAGTAGCTAATGCTTGTAGCATCTCCATCATCTTTTCCATCGACCCCTTGAGTTCATCGATATCTTCTCTCATCTCTTCCATCTTTCTTCGTATATTGGCTCTAGTTGTGTAGTGATGCCGGGGAATCAACTTGATAAGGACGGGTTCTGAGGACAAGAAAAAGTTAGAATGATTTTTTTTGGTTTTTGGTTTTATTTTCTTGAAAAATGTATGCTCATGGAAGAATGCATATGCATCAAAAAAGTAATTCCATGTTATGCGTGTTTGTAATGTAATGTCACATGCGAATTCAGGATGACAAACACATCATGTTTAGGTCAATCATGGTAAAAATAATTGGTATCTCTTATTAATAGAACCCCGTGGGTAGGCTCTATGGTTGTAGTTTCCAAGAGTCATTGGCCCTTTCTTGGAAACATAGTCTCTATAATGACTACTTGCTAAACAACCATATCTCCAAGAGAATCTACTTCAAGCGAGGTCTTCGTATCGACCCAATGAGTCTTAAGTCTCACATGTCCATACTACTTAACCATTAACTTCAAGGTTCTAAAAAGGTCCCTAGAGTCACGTATATCTTAATTGAAAACATTATTGTCGTAATGACTACTTGTTAGGCAATAATATTCTCAATAGGATCTACACTAGGCGGAGTTTTCATGTCAACCCAACGAGTCCTATGTCCCACAGATCGAACACTACACAACCATCATCTTATAGTTAGGTTTTGCTCAGACTCGGGTATAGAGCTTACCTCACAAAGTGCCAATAATCAGATAGTCCCATAATATCATATGAGCAAGTAGGAGTAAAGGCACATAAGAGAAAATAAATCAAGATATAAGAAAATAAATTAACAAAGCGCATATTTTAATCGCAAATTTAACTAAATTAGGCTTGACTCTCTCTCTCTCTCTCTCTCTCTCTCTCTCTCTTTTTCTCTCTCTCTGTCTCTCTCTCTCTCTCTCTCTCTCTCTCTCAGGAGTAAGAACCCCAATAGAATCGCCAACTATTGTGGAGCAAAAAATGACCATGAGAGCTCACACGCTCGAGATAACAGAGTCATCACCGACCTTTATTTATTCCAGGAGGAAAGAGAAAAATATCGATAAAACCCTTATAAGAAAAAGAAAATGGTCGTCACAACCTAATTCCGGTTCGGGAGTCGATTATGCAAGAGAAACGTATTAGCACCCCTCACATTCATTGTACTGAATGAGAACCATTTAGTTAGACTTGGAATTAGAATGTTAGCTTATGTTATTTGGTTTCTTCGAGTTATTAAAAGGTTAAAAAGAAAAGAAAAGGGGTCGCAAAAATGTTTGTTTAGGGTGCTTAACGAGATTGCAGGTCTCGCTCTTACGTATCCTCATATACAATGAGGAAACCAAAGCCACATAGTTCTTTGTAGAAAATATTTATTTGTTGGTCGAAATTATTGAACGAATGTGTAGATTGTGTTACAGCAGTAAAAAGATGCTTGCAATTGGAGACTTACAAGATTTGTTTTCATTGTAGTAGAACATATTAAACAACACTCTTTTATAAAAAGAGGTTTTTGATCGTACGAAGGCGAGAAAATAGGTTTGACATGTTGAAAGTTTTTTAGGTGGAAGACGAGTATTCGAACAGTGAGCTCTACAACTAGCAATGTCCAAACATTTGGGGAAGGAGAAGGTCTACACCCAGTCAATCCTTTTTCTTCTAATTTATTGTGAAAAATATGTGGCGAATTAAGTCAAGGTTCGTTAATGGAAGACGATTATGCACACATCGAGCTCTACATCCAGTGTTAAAATAATCGGGGAAAGAGAAGGTCTACACCCAATCAATCTTTTTTCTTCTATATGAAAACCAACAAAATTCGGTTAATCATTATGTTTTAATATGAAATATGAGTATTCGAATAGTGAATCTACAACACTGTCCAAACAGTCATGGAAAAATAGGTCTACACCTAATTAGTCCATTTCATCCGATTTATTGTGAAAATAAGATAATAGGTATTTAATTTGATTAAGGATGTGCACTCGATAAGGATCGAGGTTTGATTCGCGTTAATTCAAAATTAATCAAAGGAAACGAGTTTTTAAAAAAATCCACGTGACGTTGGTTCAAGAATTTTAATGTGCTTGAAAATAATTATTTATTTATTATTTTATTAATTAAAAGTAGTTAACAAAATAAAAAATAAATAAAAGAAGAAAAATAAAAGAAAAGAAATTGGGGTGGGGTAGAAATAAGGGAGAGATGAGAGCGAGCAAAAAAAAAAAAAAAAAAAGAAGAGTGGCCCAAGGCCTACTTTATATGAACAAAAAATAGTTTTAAAAAATGTGAAATCAAGAAAAATGGGGGTGGGAGAAACAGTTGGGTCCAAATATGAGTCCACTAGGCGCTAGTCAACAACTCACAGGTTGACTTCAGCTCTCCACCCTTGGATGCGATGGACGTCCAAACAGCGGCTGAGATTGCATGAAACGTAATGAACTCATATAGTAAAGGATCCCCTTTCCACTTCCACCCACCAAGAAGTGGGGATGACAATGGATAGGGTTTGTGCATGGTACTATAATACCCGTCTCCATACCTGAGTTTTAAAAATTATCCATACCCGAGCCCATACCCGTGTGGACGTCAATGTCTGTACCTACACTCGTACCCTGTGGGTACCTAAGTACCCCTACCCGTACATATTACCCACATTTATAGTAAAAATAAATCGATCAATTGTGAATTATCAAATATTTTAAAAAATTTTAACAACATTAAAAAAAACTCAAAATTTTTATTGTTACATTATAAAATAAACAAACATTTATATTAAAATGAATGGTACTTTACAATGGTATTTTTTTAAATGGATAGACATGCATTTTTATATAACAATATAAATGATAATATATAAATATATATTGTGCTGGTATGAGGCGGATTGGGTACAAGGTATCCGTACCCGCTTATTTTAGTTGGTATTTACCCGTGCCCATTTTATGGGTTTTTATCCTACCTATTGTGTCCATTTTTTGCGGGTACCTAGTGGGTTTGAGCCAAATTGGCATCCCAACCAACAAGCGCCACGTGGCGTGCAGATAGCGTGTCAACATAAAAAATGAGATGCAATGGATGGCTAGGATTAATTATGGGTTCACTATCTTTGTTCATCAATTTTAACAATTTTCATGAGCAAAAGTTCAAAAACCACCAATTCAAGGAAATAAATTAAAAATTATATATCGTTGGACTTAGATTTTACCCCTGAATCCAAATATGCAATCAAAATTAGCAAACAAGCTACGATTCATGAGAATCAAGGCAAAAAGTAAACAAAATTCATGATGAATTTTTTCGATTCGGCCAAAATACACATCCAAACACAAAACTAATTACATATTTGTGATCAGTGCGAAAAACCGGTACAAACGGTATATAAGTTTATAATTAATGGTTGAGATTCACGATTTTTCCATTTTGGTGTGTTTTAGTCCATGTGAGCTCTTGAGCAATTTTTCGGAAACTCAATTTAAATGCGTTTTCATGCAATCACTGATTGAAATAAGTTGGCTAAGCATGCATAAACATAATAGCATGCAGTAAACACAAAACAAAAATGAGGATTAGACTTACTTGAACGAAAAAGCCTCAAGAACTTGCCGTAAAAAATGATGGACATGGTGGCTCTCCGATCAAGCTCTGACGAAGATCCAAACAAGCTTCGAATTCAAAAAAATTTGTAGATTTGGAATCCTTTCAACCTCCTCTACTCATATCCAAACTCAAATTCAAGATTCAAAAACTTCCAAAATTAGGTTCAAAATCGATCTAAACCTTTGTTCTTGATTTGAACTATTTTGGTTGGTGATTTGTGTAGGTAACGGTTCTATAAATTAAATGCAATGAAAATGGAAACACAATTTCTCAAGAACTCAAAAGAATTAGTGAAAATTCAAAGTTTCTTAAAAGTCCAGAAACTTGAATTTTCAATTTGGTAGAACTTTGGCAATTGTAAGGGTGAATTGTGGATAATTTTCTGATGTGGAAATGCACTATTATATAGAGTTAGAATTAAGTTAAAGATTAAACTTGGGATTATGCAAAAATGAGAAAAATATGAATGCATATCACATGATTTTGATGAAATTTGTGGAAAATTTGAATTTGGTTTAGAATTGATGCAAAATATGTGGTGTAATGCACTCCAAATTGCTGATACATTGTGAATTTAGTGTGAATTTAAAGGTGTGTTATGCATAAGTGGTTTGGCAAAACAAGTGTGTTTTTTTTTTTTTTAATCTTTTAGTGCCAAAATCTTGACTTTTTCCTTGACTTTTGATTTATGATGCACGAAAATGATTAATAAAATGTGAAATGAGCATATGATGATGAATTAAATGATCATGAATTTATTTTTCAAAATGAATAAAGAAACATGCAAATTTAGCCAATTTTTCAACATGCGCAATGAATTTATTTTGCAAAATGAAGTCATTGGGTGTAGAGATAGATTTTGAATCTTTCATGTTACACTTTTTGAGCTACTTCAATCATTACTTTGTTTGGCTAATGAAGAAAAATTATCAACCTGTTTGATTTGTAAGCCCAATAAATAATTGATATATCCCATTAGAGACGTCTCAAATTCACCATGCATAATGTTTGAAAGTTCTCCACACAAAGACTCATCAGTAAAACAAAAAATAATATCATCTTCATATAACTGAACTAAAAGAATATGTGATCCTTTATGCTTTATAAACAATGTAGTATCTATAACTCCAAGATTAAATCATTTCTTTAGTAAGAAGTCACTAAGAGGCTCGTACCAAGTTATATGAGCTTGTTTGAGACCATAGAGAGCCCTTTTAGTTTAAAAACATTGTCAGAATTGCCATGGCCCTTAAAACAAGGAGACTGTGAAACTTATACTTCTTTATTTATAAAATTGTTAAGGAAAACAAACTTAACGTCCATCTGATACACCTTAAAATTCAGAAAACATGTGAATGTAAAAACGAGTCGAATCGCTTCGAGACGAGCTACAAAAGCATATGTCTTCTCATAGTCAATTGTTTTAGTTTGATATTAGAGATTTTACTTCCTCTGAACCTTATTATTAATTTTTTTATTAAATCTAGGTATAATTAGTCACAAAATCCATTTACTTAATTTAATGTTTCATTTTAGTCCCTTAACTAAATACGTTACACGTTGGTCCATTAAAATTAGTTCTGTTGGTATTATTGGTCTCTGCTGATAATTTTTCTGAAAAACATTAATTGTTGCCAACGTAGAATGATAACTAGGAAATTGGAAAAATATTGACTCAGGAAAATAATTTAAAAACGTGTTTTAGGGTTTTTTAATCATATTATTTCATTCCATTTTTCTGGATTTTCAAGTTGCGTTACACATACCAAAAAATGGATTTTCTCAAAAAGAACACAAATTTTTTCCCTAGATTCTGTATAGCATCAATAGTAGCTAACGAGATCTAAGAAAAGCTGATTTCAAACACCAAAAATTTAATATTTGTAATAGTATAATTCTAAATTTTTAAATGTATAGCAATTTCAGCTTTAGTAATAGGATCTATCACAACAACCTTCCTTGTTTGTAAATCCAAGTGGCAATAGGGTCTCAATTAGTAAAAATATTCAGATTAATTTTGTGTGATTATCATCATAAAACAAAACATTCATGTCACCTATTATATTGCATAAATCAATATTAGAAGATACATTGAAAATGTATCAAAACAAATTAATCATGGATTGACAATGCAGAGAGGGGGAAAAATTGAATCAGATCATTATTAGAATCTTTACCATAAAACTTTCTTTAACACAAAACTTTAGAATATATACTTCAATAAAAGTCAAAACTTTTGATAAAAATAAAAAATTTCTTTCAATAAAAGTCAACACTTTCAATAAAAATCAAAACTTTCAATAAAAATAAAAAACTTTTTCAACACAAAACTTTAAAATCTCTATTTCAATAATCAAAACTTTCTTCAACGCAAAAACTTTAGAATATCTATTTCAATAAAAAATCAAAACTTTCTTCAACACAAAATTTTATAATATCTATTTCAATAAAAATCAAAACTTTCTTCAACACAAACTATATAAAAAAATGTACCTACCAAGATAAAAAAAATTTAAAGAGAACTCAAATGGGAGAAAAACAGAAGAAACAACTCACATCCATATTTAATAGCGGAAGGAATAGAGATTTAGCATGCAGTAGGAAGAGAAGTAACTTCGGTGATATTCAAGACAATATCAAACTGAACACTACTCTTGAATGTCCCACATAAAGACCATTTCTTAATGCACCACCCTAGTTTCTTATACACCACGTGAAATTTCGTTTTTTGCCCTCCAGTTCCGGATGTGCACATCGGGACGCACCGTTTTTTTAAAAAGCGTTGCCTTGTTCCGGATGTGCATATCCGGAATGACAAGTTACGCGTATTCCGGATGTGCACATCCGGAAAAAAATGGCTGAAACTTAAAAAGGTATATTTATTTTAAGAAATAATAATAATAATATGTATTTTAAAAGAATACCGATCAACAGTAAAACATTACTTCTTTGACGTTATCCGAACTCTCAAATGTATCCTCGAAGATTGTAGGACAAATCAAGATCAACAGTAAAACATTACTTCTTTGACATTATCTGAACTCGCAAATCTATCCTCGAAGATTGTAGGACACATCAAGATCAATAGTAAAACATTACTTCTTTGACGTTATCCAAGATAAATGACAGTAGAGTCGACACAAAGTTGATGGTACTCATATTACCACTTGCAGAACCAATGGACTGACTTTGGGTCTCAAGATACAGAGGAATTGTTTCTACTCAGGTTCATTGTGAGGAGATAATTCAAGATCTCTTTAAAATAACAGTGGATCCTTAGAAGGGAAATCGGTCCGCTGGAATGATAAGATAATTTTGTTAGATTTGTGTATTCCTCATGATAGAATAATTCAGGGAGTGGCGTGTGGCTTTCGGCATTGGTTTTTCTAAATGATACATACTGATGTATATTGATGTATATGTATATATTATACTGTTTCAATGTCATTTGTCTTGGATAACGTCAAAGAAGTAATGTTTTACTGTTGATCTTGATTTGTCCTATAATCTTCGAACCTGGAAAATATAATCCTTTTAGGCTTAAACCCAGTTGATTTTATAGAAAGCAACACGCCACTCCCTGAAAACCAAAATGGTAAATAATAATGAGTTATTTATGCATTCAAACACTTTTCTTGTATCGTGTAAGTTAGTAACTACTCTTAATAACGAAAAGGGTTTATCTCTGAAATATATTGAGTCCTAACTTTATCAGAATGCCGAAGACAACCATTATATTGACGGGGAGACTCCAACCCTAGAGTTTGTTATAACTTCTGATGACATTACTGCTACTGGTGCACCAGCCACATTACTTATTTTCAATAACGAAAAGGATTTATCTCCGAAATATATTGCGATGATATATTAACGTATGCGACCAATCGACAAAACTGATTTTAAAAAAAAAATAAAGATATGTTATATTTCTGGATCTGCAGTTCCGGAATTTAAAAAAATAAAGCTATGCTATGTTTCTGGATGCGCACATCCGGAACACATCAGCGTTTTTTACAAAAACGATGCGTCCGGATGTGCACATCCGGAACTGGGGGGCAAAAACGAAATTTCACGTGATGTATAAGAAATTAAGGTGGTGCATTAAGAAGCAACCCACATAAATAAGAAGGAGTAGTTTTGAGAACAGAGAAAAAGCGAAAGGGATAAGAGAGAAAGAGGAGTGGTGGCTACTGTAACTTAGGGTTTCAAATGTGAGCATATATTAAATGAATATTAAATATTGAATAAAAAGCCAAAAAGAAAAAGGATTATGTCATATAAGTGGCGGTAGTTAATGATTTTTTTGAAATTTTAACGGAATGAACTAATTAGATTAAGAAAATAGTTTTAAGACGCTATAATGTATTCATTCCATTGCAAAATTTGATTTTTAAGTTCATTGAATAATTAATGAATCTAATTTATATATAGTTCAAATATATTATTTAATTAATGAATTTAAAAATTAAAATTTATTTATAAAAGAGAATGGAGAGAGTAATGTTTTTTAATTAAAGAACTAAAATAAAACATTAAACTAAGTTAAAGGATTAAAAGATACGTTAAATCTTAAATTTATTAAATAAATAATATATTAAAATATCAAATACATTAATTATTTAACAAATTTAAATAATAAATTTTCTCTTATAATAAATAATAATAGAAAATAGAGAAGAGAGTAGTAATCACACTTAAATTAAATTAATAGAATCAACTCTAGATTCTATTTCCACTCTAAATTATAGAGCAAAAGGCAAGATATGAGTGGGTTGAAAATCTGAAATATATTCGAAATATAGCTGATGAGTGTAATTTGCAATAGTGAGGGGGGACACTATATGCTCTGAGATGGGATGCAAAATCATTAAGCATGAGCGGCGCGTGAAATGCTAAGTAACATGTTATTTTATTCATCATGTGTTTACTTTTCGATTAAGTGGCCCATGCTAAACCCCATTGATTCAAAATATCTACCAAATAACTAATCTCCTTTAAGAAATGCAATCTCTATTCACTATTATAAATAAATTTTACTTTTCTTTTTCAACAATTGATAATTAGATTAACAATCTTGGAAATTTGAGAAATGAAAACAGTACTAACTAGAAACTGGAATTAATGAAGAAATCATCTATACATATACTCCTTGTGGTTGTTGCATGTGCTTTTCATAAACCGTCATGTTAGTTATAACTCTCATTATTATCTTATTCATTTTCAATCTTGCTACGTATCGAGCTGTGGCTCTAGTTACGCAAATGGAAACAAGTGGAGAATGTAATAAAAAAGTTAACTGTTTGTGAAATTGACGATATTAGAGTGAGAAAAATTCTTGCATAAAAATTCGTTATGTACTTTTATAAACAACAATTTTTTTTAATTAAAACATAAAAATAAATCTCTCTCTCTCTCTCTCTCTCTCTCTCTCTCTCTCTCTCTCTCTCTCTCTCTCTCTCTCTCTCTCTCTCTCTCTCTCTCTCTCTCTCTCTCTCTCTCTCCCCCCATTGTTAACTCCAACAACTAGTACATTAATACATAAATATTTTTATACAATTAAATATTAATTAAATATTTTCACAGTAAAACGATGGGTAACAATTGAGAATTAAATATCTAAAATAATTTATTAATAAATTAAAACATGGTGCCAAAGGTGTGGGTAAATGTTATCAATAACTTAAAACAATGGTGTCAAAGAATGAATAAATGTTACTCAAGTGAGGTGAGAGGTTGTGTGTAAGGATAAAAGACGTTGGATGATTTATGTGTTTGATATTTAAGACTAGTCAATCTGATCCTTTTAAGTAAATGGTGTTGGAGATTTCTTATTAAGGCTTTACTCTTTTGGGTGATCTTATTTAAGCTAGGTATGGCTCTTTGGTGGCTAAGCCGTCCTTTGAGCTGTGTTAGTGTCATAGAAGAGTTTCTCTGCGGCGGAAAAATGTCTCATTTCTTAATTCCAAAAGGAATGACACGATTCGTTTGTTTTCCAATAACATCAATAAGGTGGTGGATAATGATTTACAACCCCGCTTTTGCCTGAATGTGTGGAAGAATCAGTGTCGCTTAAGTGAGTCGTTTGAGAGAATTTTCCTTATTTCTAAGTAGAAATCTTAGGTGATTGGGCTTATGAGTTCTTGGATTGAGGGAGTTTGCTTGTGGGATTTCAAATGGAGGTGTAACCAGTTATTGGGGGGGAGGAAATGATTTTGTGCCGGTTGGTTGACTCTCTAGTTGACTTAGTCAGAGTAGTTCAAAAGGATGATTGAGTCTGGGATTTTGATAAGAATGGTGGGTTCTATGCGAGATTCGCATATAAGATCTTTTTTAAATGTTCTATTGAAGAGGAGTGCAAGTGAGATCAGGTGATCCAAATTCTTGCTAAAGGTTCGAGGGAGAACCTCCATAATAGTAATTTTCTCTTAAAAGGTATTTCAAGATAGGATCTCATTTAGACAAAATCTTTTTAAGCGTAGAATCTTAGTTGATCTTGGTGGGTTGTGATGCACTATGTGTTTGGATTAGGTCGACTCAATGAATCATTTGTTTGTTCTTTGTGATTTTACGTTTGATATTTGATATAGAGTTTTTAGGTGGACGCATAGAGTGAGGCTATTCCTTAGTCAGTTTTAGACATATTCAAAGCTTTTGAGGGCTTTGGTAGGGATAAAAGTGAGGTTTTAGGTCTGATTTCGATTTAGCATGCAATGATTTTGAGTATTTCGAAAGCGCATAATAAAGTTATTTTTTGTATGAAAAACTCATATGTGAATCAAGGGATGAACTCGATTATTTGTCTTTCTAGAAAGTGGTTTCCGTTTCAATTTTTTTAAATATCTCTTTCTCTTTTAGGAATTCGGAGCAGGACGCGCTTGTATGCTTAGACGTTTAAGTGCTAGATTGTCACCTTACCACTCTGAATTGTCAAGATATCTTTTTAACCTTTCTTCAAGATCTTTCAGAAGAGCAAGACAAAGCGGGCAAACGAGATTATGCACACTAAATAGAATACCTCTAATTGAAAAATCGTCCCGAGTTGGGAGCCTTCTCACAAATAGCGTCCATACAAAGACTTTGATGTTGCTTGGAACATAAGAGCTCCAAGTTTAAGCTCATGATTATTTATGTATCAATACATGATTCCTACGACCAATTTATTTATGTTAGATTAATACTAGAGTACACTTTAAGACTAGGTAGTTATAGTTAGTTACACTAACTATAAATAAATATAAGAAGTTAGTTATATACATGCCAAATATATTTTATGCCGAGTACAGTAGTAGGATAAGGGTAAGCATGAACTGAACTGTGGTAGCAGGAAAGATCGTACAATGAAGAGAGCTAGACAAGCATCATACACAACCCAGCCCGGTTAGGGAGCCCGACTCCCATCAGTCGAGTTCTTACAAGGCCGGGTACTATACCCCATCAATCCGACACCGATGCCGGTCATGAGCTCAACGAACGTCGTTCCAATAGTTGTAACGGCGACGATGCATCAATGCAGATATTACCAGAGCTTCAAATCCTATATTCATGGAGGGAAGTTATGGCAATGATGGCCACATAACGCCAGAAGGCCAAGAAACTTCTCTTAATGGCTTGTCTTAATAGATGGCTATATAATGGGGCTCGCGCATGAGGGTTAAGCAAGACATTCATTCTTGAGACAATATACAACACCTGTATAGCTCTCAAATCCCCAAACATACTCTATAGTATAGACATCGTAGCTTTCCTTGTCCAGAATAAGGAGAACTAGCACTTTTGGTGGTCTAACCATTTTTACCTAGAACGTTTGGTGCCCACCGTGGGGACTAGGTAAAACTTTCCCAGGCCACACCTCTTACTAACGACATGACTTCTGAAGGAGACCCTCCAGATATGGCTTAACTACTAGCTATGATGGAGACCATGAGACAACAGAATGAAACGCTACAAGACAGCATACAAGAGCTACAGCAACAAAGTTAAGCTGACTGTGATAGTAAGGAGGAGGTTCTCGAGCCTCAAGCTCTCTCTCAGAGATTTGGGATGACCACGTACCCGAAAACTTCAAAGCACCGTCATTAACTTCTTATGATGGGAAGGCAGACCCTCAGGAGCATGTCATTGCCATCGGCAATCAGATGGCCATAGTTGCCCCTTCGGACTCACTGAATTGCAAACTCATGGCCGAAACCTTGAATGATGTAGCCCTAAGATGGTACATGAGTCTTCCTCGACTCTCCATTATAAGCTACCAGGACCTAACTAAGAAGTTAGTACAACACTTCTCGGCAAGCAAACGCCGGAAGGTGTCCAGGACAACATTGTTCACTGTCCGACAGAAGCGGGCAGAATCACTACGTGAGTACTTGGCTCGATTCAATGAGGAGACCCTCAAAGTATCTCATCCAAATCAGGAGCTGTTTGTGGGGGCTTTTCAGCATGGATTACAACCCGGGCAATTCAATGAGTCACTGGCTCAGAAGCTGGCTATCAGCATGGACGAGATCACTACCCGGGTTGAATGTTACATCAAAGGAGAAGAAAGTAACCAAGAGAAAAGAGCCCGGGACAACAATAAAAAGACAAAGAGCAAAGAAGAGGTGTCAAACAGGAGAAAAGAGCATCCTCGGGGAGCTGCGCGCGAGCAACATACTCCCAGACTATATAGACAGTCGTACAAGCCGGATAAAGACCTCACCCCACTAAATACAAGCAGGGGAGATATGCTTAAAGAAGTCGGCCACATGAATCTGTTACCAGAGCCTCATCATCCCAAAAGAGCCAACGCAATCATGGGAAGGAAACCTGAGGCTTGGTGTAATTACCACAGTGTACGGGGACATCACACCGAGGACTGTCAGCGGTTGAAAAAAGAAATTGAAGCCCTAATCCAGAGGGGACATCTATTGACATATGTGAAGGATTCTCGACCACAAAATAACAAAATAAGCCCTCGCCGAGATGATCAGGGGACAGAAAAGTCATCCCGGAAGAAAAGTTCAGACGCGGAAGAGGGTCATGAGACAAAGGCAGCCCGGCACACCCTAAACACCATTTCTAGGGGGTTTGCTGGTGGTGGAGAGACAAGTTCAGGTAGAAAAAGATATGCTAGAGCAGTTATGCATATCAACCAGAAATCCCCAGGAAAGCCGAAAGGAAACTTAGATGTTGTAACATTCTCCAAGCGGGACACCATAGGAGTCCTAGCTCACGAAAATGATTATATGGTTATTGTTGTACCGCAAATTTTACCCTCAGATTCATTGGTCTTTGTCATATCATTCTAAGTCGACATTTTCGCATTTCTTTTAGTTAAGGCATCTCATTAATCATGCACTTTCTACTCCATGTCATTTTTGATTTTATTTACTTATATATTCATATTTGGTTAAGTAATTATTTTTGAATTAGTTAGAATTAATCTAGTTTAATCTTGATTTCAATGTAGTTTATATTTTAATTAGGTATTATTTTAATTTTAGTTTGTTTAATTCAGTTTATATTATATTTCTAATTTATATTTTTAATTTCAATTTATTTAGTTTCTTTTTTTTTACTTCTATTTCTTTTTTAGTTAGAAACTTTATTTTCCAATTAGTTTAAATTTAATTTAAGTTATTTAGGTTTTAATTTAGATTAGGTTTCATTTATTTTTAGTTTAATTATCTTTGTTTTTACTTTACAAAATTAGTACAATAGAAATCACAAAAACAAAAAGGGATTGTACATGTGAAATTACAAAGAGGCCAATGTTCTACCAAATATCCCACAACCATAAAACAACAACAACCTGCTGCTGTTGCTCCCAAATACTCTTACATAAACCATACGTACACCATGCCAAATCACTACCTTCCAAAAGCCTTTGATCGAAAAACCAACCAAATATACCTGCTACACCTCTGTATCCCCTACATCACTAAACCTTGTACCAGCCACTGCACAATTTCACAAATATGTAACCTGCCTCATCCCAACATTAACCAATGCTGCCATCACCACCATATGCCAACAAATATAAAATCTGCCATGGAATTGACTTATCAACACAATTGTCCGAATCCTGCAGAATCAGGACATGAAAACAACAGATCAATAGCAAGACAAAAACCAGTTGTCCTTCAAAACTTATTGAAGAAGTTTTTGAATGGTTAAAAAGAGAGGAAGTGGAAAGTAAAAGGGGACAAAAAAAAATTTCACTCAAGACCCTACAAACCAACAGCTTAACACACCACTTTCTCCAACGTTAAAACCTCCACTTCATCAGAACACATCAAACACACCTTAAACACCATAAACCAAACCTTGAAATTCTTCACCATACAAAAACTCACAAAAAAAAACAAAAGCGATACAACATTACAGAGACCCTTCCACGAAGTTTCTGGCCTCACCATCACAAATTATCAGACTTTACCTTTCAAAACTGCAAAAAGAAACTCTAAAATCCAATACCTTCAGGTTCCAAACGAACAACAAGAAAAGTGCAGTAAGCAACATAAACCAATTCCAACAACATCCCACCTTATTTCTTCTTCCTTTTTGTTTTTCGACGACCATCATCATTATCTCATTGCTATCCTTCTTCATCCATAAACAAGCAACCACTCTTCATCCAAAAACGACACAACAATGTTCAACATTTAACTTTCATTACCAAAACCAACGCTATACCTTGCCACAAACCGCCCTCTTCACCTTCCTCAAAACTCCCTCTGTAATTTTTCAACTCAAACAGAACCCTTAATCCCTCTCCGACCAAACTCAACCTCCGCCAACATTCCCTCCGCCTACAAACTTCTCTCCGCGCCACCACCACCAAAGCCCTTCGCAAAACCTCTGTGATAGTTCCTGGATTGGCTGGAATTTTGGTAAAACAAAGGTTATTCAATGTTGATGTCAAGGTGCTGATGTTGTAACATTGAAGTCTTAACACTGGGCTGTGTTAAGTTGTTAAATGCTGAAGTTGGATGTCTGATGTCACACAGGTGATGTTGTAACATCAGACCTGCAGAATTAATAACAGCAGGATATGTTATTAGGGCACGCGTATTAGCTGGAATTGTGGAGAGTGGTTAACTCATTGGATGAGAATATCTTGGGATAGATATTTTCTGTTACATGGGAGATTTGATTGCAGGTCTGTTGGAGAATTAAAAGGTTGAAGATTTAAAAAGATTTTGGGGATAAAATCTGTTTTGAAGATTCAGTTTTAATTAACAAATCTGATCAAATATTGTGACAAGTCTAAGCCCAATTCAGGAGCTATATAAAGCGCACAAGACCAAAGGAAAAAGTATAGAAAACATTCAGAAGATCAAGAGAAGAAGGCTTAGTGTCTAGAGTTTGTTTAAAGTACTTGTATTTACACTATTCTAGGGTTTGAATAGGTGTTGAGTTTCTGTCCTCTCTAAAGCTGTGAAGCAAAGAGAGTTGTGTAATTTGATCGAAGCTGTGAAGTAAGATCAAGGGTACTCAAAGTGGTTTCTTTGAGTGTTTGTAAGGGATTGAGTGGTGTTCTCATACCTAAGTGGTTTCTTAGGTAGGATGTCATTAGTAGAGTATAAGTTTAGGAGATTGTCAATGGGTCGTTGAGTCTGTAAATTATATCTACAAGTAGTGAATTCCATCCCTAGCTTGGTAGCCCCCAGAGTAGGTTGGTTGTAACCGAACTGGGTCAACAATTCTTGGTGTTATTTTATTGTTATTGCTGTCCATTGTGCAGAGTGTGTTGTTGTGACATCACACCTGAACATCACACGTCTGATACCAGAATTTCAATTGGTATCAGAGTAGGCATCCTGTCTGTCTCTGGGTGAGATCTAGGGAAGTTACTTTCTGGTGTAAAGATGGACAAAGAAGTTGGAGGATTCGTCAACAGACCCCCTATTTTGGATGGATCCAATTATGACTATTGGAAGCCAAGGATGACCACCTTCTTAAAATCCTTGGACAGTAGGGCTTGGAAGGCTGTTATTAAAGAGTGGAAAGCACCTGTCATCTGTGAGAAGGATGAAGCTGGCAAAGATAAAGAAGGAACCTCTAAGCCAAAGCCTGAAGAAGAGTGGACCAAGGAGGAAGATGAGTTTGCCCTTGGAAATTCCAAAGCTCTGAATGCTATCTTCAATGGAGTTGATAAGAACATCTTCAGGTTAATCAATACCTGTGAAGTTGCTAAAGAAGCGTGGGATATCTTGCAGGCTACTCATGAAGGAACATCTAGAGTCAAGATGTCACGACTTCAGATTTTAACATCAAAATTTGAAATCCTGAAGATGAAGGATGATGAAACCATTCATGACTTCCACATGAATGTTCTGGAACTGGCTAATGCATCCAGTGCTCTTGGTGAGAAGATGTCAGAGGAAAAGCTCATAAGGAAGATCCTTAGGTCCTTACCTAAGAGGTACAAGATGAAAGTGACTGCCATTGAAGAAGCTCAAGACATCAGCAAGATGAGAGTAGATGAGCTCATTGGATCTCTTCAGACTTTTGAACTTGGTTTAAATGAAGAAGAACCAGAAAAGAAACCCAAGGGTATTGCTTTGGTCTCCACTCCTGCAGAAGATAAGGTAGTCAAAGATTCTCAGGAAGATTTGTCACAAGCCATTGCAATGTTGGGAAGGCAGTTCAACAAAGTGTTAAAAAGATGGAACAATAACTACAAGCCTAGTGTCAAGAACAGTTCCTCTGACACCACCAATCCAAAAGAGAAAGATGAAGAGAAGACTACTCAGGATAGAGGTGTTCAGTGCTTTGAATGTGAAGGGTATAGACATGTCAAGAAAGAATGTCCCACATTCTTGAAGAAGCAGAAGAAGGGCATGTCAGTTTCCTGGTCTGAATCTGATAGTGAAAGTGATGGTGAGTCAGCAAAGCATGCCAGAGCCTTAATAGGAACTGTTGTGTCTGATGATGGTAGTGATGAAGAAATAACTTATGAGGAGTTAGCTTCTACTTATCGAGAGCTGTGTTTGAAAAGTGCTGAGATTTGTCAAGAAAACAAGTATCATAAGCAACAGATTGCTCAGCTTGAAAAATGAAAAAGCTGATCGGGAAAACGAAGTTGTGCTAGTTAAATCCCAACTGGACCAGATGACTAAATTCATTAGGATGATGAACAGTGGTACTGCTGATCTTGATAAAATTTTTCAGTTAGAGAAATCTGCTGGAGATAAATCAGGCATAGGATATGTGGCTAGCACTTCAGGAACAAAAAGGGAGATGTCTCAACCATTGTCTCAACATCAACCTACGAAATAGGGCCCTTCCCCAAAGAAGGTTGTTCAGCCCCAAAATGCTGAGAAGAAGAATGGCCCTCATCAGAGGAAGATACAGCCCCAAGGAGCTAGTCAGTATATGCCTCCCCAATTTCACCAGAATATGCAAGCTGTCAAGTTCAAGCAGAACATGTCTCACCAGAGGTATCAACATCAGGAAAACTGGTATGGTTATGCGTACAACAATGTTATGACTTACGGAAGAAGGAAACCTCATCACCATAGAAGACAGCCTAAGAGACAGCATCATCAATACAGCAGAAGACAATTCAACTATGGAATAAGGAGACAATAGTATGGGTGGCAACCACAGGATTATCAAAGTGGGAGAAGATTTAACCACGTTAGAAACGGCAGAGTCAGATGCTTCTATTGTGGCAAGATTGGTCATATGCAGTTCTCGTGCTTCAAGCTTCATGGATATCCTACTCATCAACCCAAACAGCAAGAGGTTAGGCCTAAGGTGATGAAGAAATGGATACTTAAAGTTACCAGCTTGATAGCTCACACGTCCTTGAGGGTGTCTACCAAAGATGACTGGTATTTTGACAGTGGGTGTTCAAGACACATGACTGGAGTCAAGAATATGCTTGTTGATGTGAAACCTCAGTCTTCTGGCTATGTTACATTTGGTGATGGGATCAAAGGAGAGATAAAGGGAATTGGAAGACTAAACTGTGACAGTACTCCCAAGCTGGAGAATGTTCTTCTTGTTAAAGGACTAGCAGCTAATTTGATTAGTATTAGTCAACTTTGTGATCAAGGATTCAAAGTAGACTTCACAAAGTCCGAATGTAATGTGAAAGATGACAAAGGAGAAGTCATTATGAAGGGAGCCAGATCTAAGGACAACTGTTATCTTTGGGTGCCACAAAATTCAAATTCCTCCACGTGTGTGCTTGCTAAAGAAGATGATGTCAAAATTTGGCATCAGAAGCTGGGACATCTTCACCTAAAGGGAATGAAGAGAATTATCTCCTCAGAAGCAGTCAGAGGGATTCCCAAACTTAGTATTGAGGAAGGAAAGGTGTGTGGAGACTGTCAAAAAGGAAAGCAGACAAAGATGTCTCATCCGAAGCTTCAACATGACACCACCTCCAAAGTATTGGAACTCCTTCATATGGATTTGATGGGACCTATGCAGGTTGAAAGTCTGGGTGGAAAGAAATATGCTTATGTAGTTGTGGATGACTACTCAAGATACACCTGGGTGAATTTCATCAAAGACAAATCTGAGGTGTTTGATGTCTTTAAAGAGCTCTGTCATAAACTCCAAAGAGAAAAAGAGAGTAAGGTCATCAGAATTAGAAGTGATCATGGAAGAGAGTTTGAAAATAGTAAGTTTGAAGAATTTTGCTCGTCTGAAGGTATAAGTCATGAGTTTTCATCTCCTATCACCCCTCAGCAAAATGGAGTTATTGAGAGGAAGAACAGAACTATACAAGAGTCGGCTAGAGCAATGATTCATGCCAAGAAACTACCTTATCACTTCTGGGCTGAAGCCATGAACACTGCCTGCTACATTCACAACAGAGTCACCCTAAAAAGAGGCACTTCATCCACTCTATATGAACTATGGAAGGGAATAAAACCTAATGTTAAGTACTTCCATGTGTTTGGTAGTAAATGTTACATTCTGGCAGATAGAGAGCAGAGAAGGAAATTAGATTCCAAAAGCGATGAAGGGATATTTTTGGGGTACTCCATCAACAACAGAGCTTATCGGGTCTTCAACTCCAGGACCAAAGTGATGATGGAGTCAATCAATATTGTGATTGATGATGAAGAAAAGCATGAAGTTGAGGATGTCATAGAAGATGTTGGAACATTAACTGATGAGGTAGCTATTGAAGTTGAAGAAAGAAATCCATCCCCAAGTACTGCTAACACTGAGCCTGAGCAACCTCAGAAGGATCCTTCTATCAGGATTCAGAAGGATCATCCTAAGGAGCTGATCATAGGTGATCCAAATTCTGGAGTAAGAACTAGGTCCAGAGAAATCATAGCTAGCTCGTGCTTCGTATCCAAAATTGAGCCAAAAAATGTCAAGGAAGCTCTGACAGATGAATTTTGGATAAATGTTATGCAAGATAAACTGGAGCAGTTCAAGAGAAATGAAGTCTGGGATCTTGTGCCAAGACCAGAAGGGGTGAATGTTATTGGAACAAAGTGGATCTACAAAAACAAGTCAGACGAGCTTGGAGTGGTTACAAGAAACAAAGCGAGACTTGTTGCACAAGGTTATACTCAAGTGGAGGGAATCGACTTTGATGAGACGTTTGCTCCAGTGGCGAGACTAGAATCCATCAGACTACTGTTGGATATGGCTTGTAACCTAAGATTCAAGCTGTTCCAAATGGATGTGAAGAGTGCCTTTCTAAATGGCTATCTGAATGAAGAAGTCTATGTAGATCAACCTAAAGGATTCACTGATCCAGACTTCCCCAATCATGTGTTCAAACTGAGGAAGGCACTGTATGGCTTAAAACAAGCTCCAAGGGCTTGGTATGAGCGGTTGACAGAATTCTTAGTAGCAAATGGGTATAGAATAGGAGGCATTGACAAAACCTTGTTTGTCAAGGAAGAAGGAGGAAAATTAATGGTAGCCCAAATTTATGTGGATGACATTGTATTTGGGGGGATGTCAGATGCTATGGTAAAACAGTTTGTCCAACAAATGCAATCAGAATTTGAAATGAGTTTGGTTTGAGAACTTAGCTACTTCCTTGGGTTGCAAGTCAGACAAATGGAGGATTCTATCTTTATTTCTCAAAGCAAATATGCTAAGAGCATAGTAAAGAAGTTTGGCCTAGATAAAGCCAATCACAAAATGACACCTGCTCCCACCCATTTGAAGCTGTCCAAGGATAAGAATGGAGTGAGTGTGGATCACAGCTTGTACAGAAGTATGATTGGGAGTTTACTATATCTCACAGCAAGCAGACCTGATATTTCCTTTGCTGTTGGAGTGTGTGCTAGATATCAGTCTGATCCTAAGGTAAGTCACTTGAATCAGGTAAAGAGGATTCTGAAATATGTAAATGGCACAAGTGACTATGGAATGTTATATAGCCGTGATTCTGGGACAGTTTTAAAAGGATACTGTGATGCTGATTGGGATGGAAGTGCAGATGATAGAAAAAGCACTTCAGAAGGGTGTTTCTTTCTAGGGAACAATCTGATTTCCTGGTTCAGCAAGAAGCAGAATTGTGTATCTCTCTCAACTGCTGAAGCGGAGTATATAGCAGCAGGAAGTAGTTGCTCTCAGCTGGTGTGGATGAAGCAGATGTTGAGTGAATACAATGTTAAACAAGATGTTATGACTTTGTACTGTGATAATCTGAGTGCAATTAATATATCTAAAAATCCTATACAACACAGTAGGACAAAGCACATAAACATAAGGCATCATTTCATAAGGGATCTGGTAGAAGAAAAAGTTGTTACCTTGGAACATGTAGCCACAGAGAACCAGCTGGCTGACATATTCACTAAAGCCTTGGATGCTAACCAATTTGAAAGGTTAAGAAGCAAATTGGGAATCTGCATTTATGAAGACTGAATCTGCTAGAGGGGTTGTGGGCAGTTGGGGTGATTCTGAAAATGTATAGTCAACTGCCAGGTGAAGTTTGCCTAATTGTGGCTAAAAAGGGGGAGAACATAGCCAAGATAGTCAAGAGGATTATTGCCATATGCTGCTGATGTGATGCAGAGATTGAGGGGGAGTTTTGAAGATATAATGACATGTGAAGAGTGCAGCTAAGCAGACATCTAGGGGGAGTAAATTGCTGCACATTATGAGCTACTGAACAGCTGTGATGCTGGTTCATATTTTCAAGGAGAAGCACCAATTGGCTGTTGTCAATAATGAAGATGGTGCTGCAGCAGGTCAAGTAATAAAGATTATGCAAAGTGTCAAACTGCTGCTAATGAGTTTCAAATTGATTAAAGATTATTCCGCTGCAGAAATCTATGAAGGTGCAGAGTGCAGAAGTGATTGCAGCGTGCAGAGATTGTTTTACCCAAAATTAGCCAAAGGGGGAGATTGATAGTTCCTGGATTGGCTGGAATTTTGGTAAAACAAAGGTTATTCAATGTTGATGTCAAGGTGCTGATGTTGTAACATTGAAGTCTTAACACTGGGCTGTGTTAAGTTGTTAAATGCTGAAGTTGGATGTCTGATGTCACACAGGTGATGTTGTAACATCAGACCTGCAGAATTAATAACAGCAGGATATGTTATTAGGGCACGCGTATTAGCTGGAATTGTGGAGAGTGGTTAACTCATTGGATGAGAATATCTTGGGATAGATATTTTCTGTTACATGGGAGATTTGATTGCAGGTCTATTGGAGAATTAAAAGGTTGAAGATTTAAAAAGATTTTGGGGGATAAAATCTGTTTTGAAGATTCAGTTTTAATTAACAAATCTGATCAAATATTGTGACAAGTCCAAGCCCAATTCAGGAGCTATATAAAGCGCACAAGACCAAAGGAAAAAGTATAGAAAACATTCAGAAGATCAAGAGAAGAAGGCTTAGTGTCTAGAGTTTGTTTAAAGTACTTGTATTTACACTATTCTAGGGTTTGAATAGGTGTTGAGTTTCTGTCCTCTCTAAAGCTGTGAAGCAAAGAGAGTTGTGTAATTTGATCGAAGCTGTGAAGTAAGATCAAGGGTACTCAAAGTGGTTTCTTTGAGTGTTTGTAAGGGATTGAGTGGTGTTCTCATACCTAAGTGGTTTCTTAGGTAGGATGTCATTAGTAGAGTATAAGTTTAGGAGATTGTCAATGGGTCGTTGAGTCTGTAAATTATATCTACAAGTAGTGAATTCCATCCCTGGCTTGGTAGCCCCCAGAGTAGGTTGGTTGTAACCGAACTGGGTCAACAATTCTTGGTGTTATTTTATTGTTATTGTTGTCCATTGTGCAGAGTGTGTTGTTGTGACATCACACCTTAACATCACACGTTTGATACCAGAATTTCACTCTGTAACGAACCTCTCCCTTCTTTCTTAAATCACTACCCTACCCGATTCAGAAGGAGAAGAAGAACAGAACCAATACGAATCCAGACGAGAAATGGATAAAACCTGGAACAAGAGAGAATCGCGAGTGGTTGAAGACGAAACCAAGATCTGAATCACAAAGCACGAGCAGGAATCGTGGGGTAAGGTTGAAACGTGACGCGGTTCTCCTTCCTCTTCGTATTTCTTTTTTTCTTGGTGCGTTGAATCCTCCGATTTGTCCTTTGAAAACATAATTTGATTCGTGTTGATTCCCCTGATGGTGTTGTTTTGGGATTAAGAGAAATTGGATAATGTGGATGATGTTGTTTTGACCGTGTTTCATGTTCTGATACCTCACTTTTTTCATTCATTTAGCCGTATTTATTCCATAGGGTTTTGGATGTTAGAGCAAGGGTCAAATGGGTCGCACCTTGGGCGACCCGACCCGGTTCGCATGGCGGTTGGGCTTTCAGCCCTTTTCCTTTATCTAACCCTTTCCACTATTTTTTGTTTTAACTCTTTATTTTAATTAAGTTTTATAAAGTTTTATTGTAATTAGGTCTTATAAAACATTAATTTTTTTTTAGAATTTAATTATAATTAAGCTTTAGAAGTGTTAAATGTTTTTTTTTTGAATATTAATTAAGTCTTTAGAAATTTTAAACTTTAGTTTTACTAACTTTTAGATTTTTTTTAATACTAACTAATTAAGTTTTTTTTAGAAATTTTAAATTTTAGTTTTTACTAAGTTTTAGATTTTTTTGAAATTTTAGTTAATTGAGATTAAATTTAAAACTTTAATAGGTTTTGAACTTTAGTTGTAGGTTAAATCCAATTAAAGTTACTTAACTGAATGTCAAACTTTTTCTCAACCAAGTGCGTAACCAAAATCTCTTTTCATAAAAACACGAAAGAAGAGGACCGTTGGAATCTAGCATTCTAGCAGAAACCTCGAACGAGTGGTCTCAAAGACTCGCACTTTGGGGTAGCCACTCATTCATTATTTCGCTCTTCAAAATACCTTTAATCAACTTGGACGAATAAGAGCCGTCAAGATCTAGCATCTTGACACAACTCTTTGAACAATTGATTATCGTCAAGCGTTCATTGTCCGCTAAGCGACTTCTATATCAATTAGGACAAATAAAGACCGTTAAGATCTAGCATCTTGACATAACCCTTTTTGAGCTTTTATCATCAAAAGCTTGTTGTCCATCAAATATTTTTCATTTCAACTTGGATGAATAAGAGCCGTCGAGATCTAGCATCTTGGCGTAACTCTTGAATGATTGATTACTATCAATGTTCATTGTCCAACAAACAATTTTACAATCAATCTTGAATGAAAATGACTGTTAGAGTCTAGCACTCTGGCATAACCCTTTGGCATTCTTAAAACATTTTCAAGCCGCTTTTAAACCACTAGCTTTTCCAAGAGATAGCCATCAATCCCTTCTCCTTCACTAGCCTTTAACCCTTCATTCAAATCCCTTCATAAGAGATGGCCATTAATCTCTTCTCCTAAACATCCTCACAAGCTTTACTTTCAAGCTTTTCACCCGTAGAGCCGGAACTACGGACGCTCTGATTTCTCAAGTTCATCTTGAGAATACGTAGGCATAGGATTGCGAGATCCTAGCGAGCCAACTTTTCTTTTTTCATCTTTTTCGTTTACATCCGATGCCTTCCCAGAGTTTGGTTTGCCACACAACTATTCTCCACCTCTTGCATCTACTGCTATGGTTGGTCAGAATGCTAGGCCTGTCTTTCAAGCTCCTGTTTTTGCCGAGCCCGGACCTGTGGTTCATGCTGTTCCACAGACTGTTCGAGCTTCTTTCGAGAATCCCCTCTATGAGTACAATGCTGCCAGTGCTCAAGGTGAAGACCGGGAGGACTTTGTTGAACTTGAAGTTGTCCGAGAGCAGTTTCAGAGTATAGAGAAGAGGCTCAAAGCCGTTGAGGGTACTGATTTCTTTAATGTGGACGCAGACAACATGTGCTTAGTGTCTGACCTTGTTATACCTCCTAAGTTCACAACTCCAGATTTTGTGAAGTACAAGGGTCACTCTTGCCCAAGAGCTCATTTGGTCATGTATCTTCGCAGGATGACTGCTCATGCCAAGAATCAAAAGTTGCTTATCCACTGTTTTCAAGACAGCTTGAGTGGAGCATCACTCAAATGGTACATGGGTCTTGAGCAAAACTATATCCACAGCTTCCAAGACCTCACAAATGCCTTCATGAAGCAGTACAAGTATAACCTCGACATGGCTCCTGATCGCCGTCAACTGTAAAACATGTCTCAGAATGATAAAGAGTCTTTCAAGGAGTATGCTCAGCGTTGGAGAGAGTTGGCTTCCCAGGTTGAACCTCCTTTGGCTGAGAAGGAGTTAACCGGAATGTTCATGGATACCCTGTCCCCATTCTATTGGGAGAAGATGGTTGGAAGTGTTTCCTCCAATTTCACTGATTTGGTTACTATTGGCCAAAGATTAGAGGAAGGTCTTAAGAAGGGAAAAGTATCCAAGGCTATTGAATCTTCCAATGCTGTGAAGAAATCCTATGGTAACTTTCAGAAGAAGAAGGAAGATCAGACTAATGCTATAATGGTTGAAGTGAGAAGGCCTCGTCCTCAACCTCAGTATGTTGTTCACCCTACTATTGCTGCTGTTACTCCCGTGGTTGCTGCTCCACGACCAGCTAAAGCTCCCCAACGTCCGGCTGTAGGACAGAGCCAGTATCGTAATAGGGGTCAATTTGATCCTATTCCCATGACTTACACTGAACTGTATCCCTGCCTGATTGAGCAAGGTTTGATTACCACAAGGCCTCTGCCTCCTCCTCCAAATCCTCTTCCAGCCGGCTATAGGGTTGATCTTGACTGCGAATACCATCAAGGTGGTGCAGGCCATAACTTGGAAAGTTGCTTTGCGTTGAAGGCTAGAGTACAAGAGCTGATGAGGAACAAAATCCTCTCCTTTAAGGACAATCCCAATGTTCAGAACAACCCTCTGCCAGGGCGCGCCAAGTGAAGCTTCAGTTTACTTCAGCATGCTATCCTCCTAAAAGCCAGTATTTCAGACAGGACAGCTCATCCTTGTGTTGATTAGTCACTAGGCCTTTGTTTCTTGTCGTTTGCATTTTCTTTATTTTGTAATAGCTGTTTGCTTTCAAATTATGTTTGTACCTTCAAGTTTAATGAAATGAGCATTGCAATTTTTTATTCAATTCATTTGTGTTTGCTATTTACATCTCTATGCTTTCTTTTGCAAAATACTTTATCTCTTTGCCACTTTTCTTTTGATTATGTAAAGATCGGAGGGAGGATGATGAAAACGTCATACTCATAATTGCTGTTGATATGCTTTCAAATCAAAACTTTGCTGACGATGTAAGGCATTGTTTCAATCCCTAAACACTGGAGAAATAAGGAAGTTAACCCCTCTTTAACCCCTTCGAGCCTAGAAGTAGGAGTTTCTTTTCTTTACAAATAAAAACCCGCAATCTTAACCTGGGGCAGGGTAGTTCTCAGTTAGCTTGATTGTGCATTCAAATACAAGAATAGCATTCAAAACCCCTTTCAACAAAGTTCACAAATATTCCATCGCACGGCAAGCAAGTGTCGAAGATGTCTTTCAAGTCAAATGCCAATGATGATTCACTGTAATCCTTAAGCCAGGCAGTCACTAAAAAAAAAAAAAAAAGAAAAAAGTTTGTAGTACAACCAAAGGAGGAAATCTTTAAATTCTTTATCCTGAAAGTCCTCAATGGCAGACAATTTTGTAAGGAAGTAGTGACCGCCATTTCAAAGACTCTTAACTTCTGAACCATCATCATCACCAGTGCAATTCCTAACTCATGGGAATTTGAGTGCATAGCTTGAGTTAGCTGAGCATAGGACTGAAGTTCATCACGTAGATTGGGTGGGTCACAAATAAACTTTGAGCCTTTATCCTTTGTTTCTTAAACCGTGAACCAGGCCACGTCATAACCCTCGAAAGACCTAATTGAAGCAAGGTCATTTTGAAAGCATACTACAGCAAGGTTGCGTAACCTGACTCCAAAAGATCTTTGCAGATCATCTATTTTGGGCATTACACCCTTTGCTTAAACTTTTCACTTTAATGTCTTGAACCACCGTGTTCTGACCAGTATCCCATATTCTTTGCATCTTTCCAAAAATGTTTTTGATTTCAAAAGTTGCATGAACTTTGCATTTACCAAGTTTGTACAAGTACTTTTGTTTGCAAACTAGCTTTCTTCTTAAGGAATTTTCAAACATTTGAGAAACTTGGTCGGTGATCCAATCAGGGGCAAGTTCCTTCCATTTCCTGTTGAGAATCATTTCAACATTTGTAGTTTAATGGCGACTTCTCAAAATTGGTTTATACAGATATTTTTCAAGACTCGGACTGGGGCAAGCTTTCTAAGAGCACCATGAAGCAGTCATGTCAAGAATCAATCAAGTTGAAGCAATGATCAGCTCATCGACAATAATCAGCTAATCTGGGGCAATTTACTTGAAGAATCCCCAAACAGCTCTTCATGCTTCCTACAAGGACCATCAATTTGGATACAGTTTACCAGAGTGGCAATGATGTGTTCAGCAGTAGCATCTCTAGTCCCCAAGCAGAATGACAGTGATCTACGTGTTGAGGAATCAACCTTCCAATCTTGTCTTCTTCCCAAAAGAGTCAAGTTGTGTCGTCAACATTTGCATTTGCATTTAATCATATATCATCGGCATAATTCATATACATATGCATATCATGAGTGTTTCATCCTCATTTGCATTTCTCTCGAGGTCGTGTCGTTGTCCACGTCTCGCCTTACCAAAACGTTACCTGTCCTTTTCATTCAGTGCCATTCCTGAAAGTTCACAGTCATTTAATACTTTCTTAGATATTGTGATTCCTCTTATCCAATGCTTTCTTGGATCTCTACCTTTCTCATGTTTATCTGAGGCTTTCTCAGATACTGTGAGTCATACCTTTCATTCAAAGCCGTTATTGGATGTCCGATTTCTCTACCATCCGATGCCTATCCGGATGTGTCTCTCCTTCTGATGTTTTTTTAGATCGAGTCTTTGTTCACTTTATCTAAAGCCGTTTTTAGATATTGTGATTTGTACCTTTCATTCAAAGCCGTTATTGGATGTCCGGTTTCTCTACCATCCGATGCCTATCCGGATGTGTCTCTCCTTCTGATATTTTTTCAGATCGAGTCTTTGTTCACTTTATCTAAAGCCGTTATTAGATATTGTGATTTATACCTTTCATTCAAAGCCGTTATTGGATGTCCGGTTTCTCTACCATCCAATGCCTATCCGGATGTGTCTCTCCTTCTGATGTTTTTTTAGATCGAGTCTTTGTTCACTTTATCTAAAGCCGTTATTAGATATTGTTATTTGTACCTTTCATTCAAAGCCGTTATTGGATGTCCGGTTTCTCTACCATCCGATGCCTATCCGGATGTGTCTCTCCTTCTGATGTTTTTTCAGATCGAGTATTTGTTCACTTTATCTAAAGCCGTTATTAGATATTGTGATTTGTACCTTTCATTCTAAGCCGTTATTGGATGTCCGGTTTCTCTACCATCTGATGCCTATCCGGATGTGTCTCTCCTTCTGATGTTTTTTCAGATCCAGTCTTTGTTCACTTTATCTAAAGCCGTTATTAGATATTGTGATTTGTACCTTTCATTCAAAGCCGTTATTGGATGTCCGGTTTCTCTACCATCCGATGCCTATCCGGATGTGTCTCTCCTTTTGATGTTTTTTCAGATCGAGTCTTTGTTCACTTTATCTAAAGCCGTTATTAGATATTGTGATTTGTACCTTTCATTCAAAGCCATTATTGGATGACTGGTTTCTTTTGCCATCTGATGTTTTTCCGGATGTTTCTTTCTCTGTCTTTTCTGGTTTTTCTTGAAGATCCCGTTTGAACTCTTCAGTATAAGAAAATTCCAGAAAATCTTTTGTTAATGTCTATCCTTTCATTTCAAATTAATCCCCAGTGGAGATCATGTCTTCTTTCTAGTTCCATGCCCAGTAAAGAGTGTACTTTCATTTCCCCAGTGTCAGTCGGTCACGCTTGAACCAGTTGCTTCATCACCTTAGATTATTCCCCATTGTTGTTGTCATCCCCAGTGAGTGATTGCTCATTGTGTGGACTTTGGCCCCGTCTGCTTTTGTCTTCGTCTGCATTTTGCACTTACCATTCTATCATTTCCATCATACTAGAAGTCCATGGCATGTCTGTATTTGTATGTCTGTTAGCTGTCCTTAGCATCTGCATTCCATCTAAGGGCAAAATTTTCGGTTTTCTATATTTAAATACCTTTCACCTTGACGTCCCGAGGATTTCTATCCCTCGTACCATCCGGTAAAGCTATTTAAATAGGGGCAATTGTTGTACCCCAAATTTTACCCTCAGATTCATTGGTCTTTGTCATATCATTCTAAGTCGACATTTTCGCATTTCTTTTAGTTAAGACATCTCATTAATCATGCACTTTCTACTCCAGGTCATTTTTGATTTTATTTACTTATATATTCATATTTGGTTAAGTAATTATTTTTGAATTAGTTAGAATTAATCTAGTTTAATCTTGATTTCAATGTAGTTTATATTTTAATTAGGTATTATTTTAATTTTAGTTTGTTTAATTCAGTTTATATTATATTTCTAATTTATATTTCTAATTTATATTTTTAATTTCAATTTATTTAGTTTCTTTTTTTTTACTTCTATTTCTTTTTTAGTTAGAAACTTTATTTTCCAATTAGTTTAAATTTAATTTAAGTTATTTAGTTTTTAATTTAGATTAGGTTTCATTTATTTTTAGTTTAATTATCTTTGCTTTTACTTTACAAAATTAGTACAATAGAAATCACAAAAACAAAAAGGGCTTGTACATGTGAAATTACAAAGAGGCCAATGTTCTACCAAATATCCCACAACCATAAAACAACAACAACCTGCTGCTGTTGCTCCCAAATACTCTTACACAAACCATACGTACACCATGCCAAATCACTACCTTCCAAAAGCCTTTGATCGAAAAACCAACCAAATATACCTGCTACACCTCTGTATCCCCTACATCACTAAACCTTGTACCAGCCACTGCACAATTTCACAAATATGTAACCTGCCTCATCCCAACATTAACCAATGCTGCCATCACCACCATATGCCAACAAATATAAAATCTGCCATGGAATTGACTTATCAACACAACTGTCCGAATCCTGCAGAATCAGGACATGAAAACAACATATCAATAGCAAGACAAAAACCAGTTGTCCTTCAAAACTTATTGAAGAAGTTTTTGAATGGTTAAAAAGAGAGGAAGTGGAAAGTAAAAGGGGACAAAAAAAATTTCACTCAAGACCCTACAAACCAACAGCTTAACACGCCACTTTCTCCAACGTTAAAACCTCCACTTCATTAGAACACATCAAACACACCTTAAACACCATAAACCAAACCTTGAAATTCTTCACCATACAAAAACTCACAAAAAAAAAAACAAAAGCTATACAACATTACAGAGACCCTTCCACGAAGTTTCTGGCCTCACCATCACAAATTATCAGACTTTACCTTTCAAAACTGCAAAAAGAAACTCTAAAATCCAATACCTTCAGGTTCCAAACGAACAACAAGAAAAGTGCAGTAAGCAACATAAACCAATTCCAATAACATCCCACCTCATTTCTTCTTCCTTTTATTTTTTCGACGACCATCATCATTATCTCGTTGCTATCCTTCTTCATCCATAAACAAGCAACCACTCTTCATCCAAAAACGACACAACAATGTTCAACATTTAACTTTCACTACCAAAACCAACGCTATACCTTGCCACAAACCGCCCTCTTCACCTTCCTCAAAACTCCCTCTGTAATTTTTCAACTCAAACAGAACCCTTAATCCCTCTCCGACCAAACTCAACCTCCGCCAACATTCCCTCCGCCTACAAACTTCTCTCCGCGCCACCACCACCAAAGCCCTTCGCAAAACCTCTGTAACGAACCTCTCCCTTCTTCCTTAATTCACTACCCTACCCGATTTTGAAGGAGAAGAAGAACATAACCAATACGAATACGGATGAGAAATGGATCAAACCTGGAACAAGAGCGAATCGCGAGTGGTTGAAGACGAAACCAAGATCTGAATCACAAAGCACGAGCAGGAATCATGGGGTAAGGTTGAAACGTGACGCGGTTCTCCTTCCTCTTCGTATTTCTTTTTTTCTTGGTGCGTTGATTCCTCCGATTTGTCCTTTGAAAACATAACTTGATTCGTGTTGATTCCCTTGATGGTGTTGTTTTGGGATTAAGAGAAATTGGATAATGTGGATGATGTTGTTTTGACCGTGTTTCATGTTCTGATACCTCACTTTTTTTTCATTCATTTAGCCGTATTTGTTCCATAGGATTTTGGATGTTAGAGCAAGGGTCAAATGGGTCGCACCTTGGGCGACCCGACCCGGTTCGCATGGCGGTTGGGCTTTCAGCCCTTTTCCTTTATCTAACCCTTTCCACTATTTTTTATTTTGACTATTTATTTTAATTAAGTTTTATAAAGTTTTATTGTAATTAAGTCTTATAAAACATTAATTGTTTTTTAGAATTTAATAATAATTAAGCTTTAGAAGTCTTAAATGTTTTTTTTTAATATTAATTAAGTCTTTAGAAATTTTAAACTTTAGTTTTACTAACTTTTAGGTTTTTTTTAATACTAACTAATTAAGTTTTTTTTAGAAAATTTAAATTTTAGTTTTTACTAAGTTTTAGATTTTTTTGAAATTTTAGTTAATTGAGATTAAATTTAAAACTTTAATAGGTTTTGAACTTTAGTTGTAGGTTAAATCCAATTAAAGTTACTTAACTGAATGTCAAAATTTTTCTCAACCAAGTGCGTAACCAAAATCTCTTTTCATAAAAACACGAAAGAAGAGGACCGTTGGAATCTAGCATTCTAGCGGAAACCTCGAACGAGTGGTCTCAAAGACTCGCACTTTGGGGTAGCCATTCATTCATTCTTTCGCTCTTCAAAATACCTTTAATCAACTTGGACGAATAAGAGCCGTCAAGATCTAGCATCTTGACACAACTCTTCGAATAATTGATTATCGTCAAGCGTTCATTGTCCGCTAAGTGACTTCTATATCAATTAGGACAAATAAAGACCGTTAAGATCTAGCATCTTGACATAACCCTTTTTGAGCTTTTATCATCAAAAGCTTGTTGTCCATCAAATATTTTTCATTTCAACTTGGATGAATAAGAGCCGTCGAGATCTAGCATCTTGGCGTAACTCTTGAATGATTGATTACTATCAATGTTCATTGTCCAACAAACAATTTTACAATCAATCTTGAATGAAAATGACTGTTAGAGTCTAGCACTCTGGCATAACCCTTTGGCATTCTTAAAACATTTTCAAGCCGCTTTTAAACCACTAGCTTTTCCAAGAGATAGCCATCAATCCCTTCTCCTTCACTAGCCTTTAACCCTTCATTCAAATCCCTTTATAAGAGATGGCCATTAATCTCTTCTCCTAAACATCCTCACAAGCTTTACTTTCAAGCTTTTCACCCGTAGAGCCGGAACTACGGACGCTCTGATTTCTCAAGTTCATCTTGAGAATACGTAGGCATAGGATTGCGAGATCCTAGCAAGCCAACTTTTCTTTTTTCATCTTTTTCCTTTACATCCGATGCCTTCCCGGATTCCACCTTTCCATTTTTCATCGTAGCGCCGAACTACGAAAGCTCTGAGTTCCTCATTGCACTATGAGGATACGTAGGCACGAGATTGTGAAGTCATGTCGAGCCCCCTAGCAATAAAAACCTTTAGGTGCTTTCTCTTTAATATAAAAACATTTCTCTCTCTTCCCATTATAAGTAGAAGATTAGAAACAAACCTTAAGCTAACATACATTCGACCCTAACTAAATGGTTCCCGTTGAGTACAACGGACGTGAGGGGTGCTAATACCTTCCCCTTGCGTAACCGACTCCCGAACTCAGACATTGGTTGCGATGACCATATTCTTATCCTTTCTTTTTAGGGGTTTTATTCGATATTTTCCCTTTCCTCCTGTGGAATAAATAAAGATCTGTGGCGACTCTGTTAAGTCCATCCCGCGGGCGTGCGATTGCGCTTCGTGAGGTCGTTCTCATTTTTTGAGGTATGACAGTTATCAAAGTGCATGTACGAGGTCGGAGTGTGAGAAAGGTACTGGTAGACCTTGGGAGATCAGCCGACGTGCTGTATTGGGATGCTTTCAGAGAAATGGGGCTTTATGCGATCGAGTTATTGCCATTCCAAGGCAGTCTAGTAGGATTCTTGGGAGAGCAGGCTCGGGTGCTCGGACATCTAGTATTGCCGACTACCTTCGATAACTCTGATAATACAAAGACTGTCCGGGTAAGGTACTTGGTAGTCAATGTTGCTTCACCCTATAACATCATTATAGGCCGACCATCATTTAACACCCTCGAGGCTTGGCTTTCAACACTATATTCGACCATGAAATTCCCACTTGTAGATGGTCGGGTTTGGATTGTCAAAAGAGACCAAGGGCTGGCGAGAAAGTGTTATAATGATAGCTTAAATTTGAGAAGAAAAGAACCAGCAGGAGAAGCAAATTCGAAGAGTTCCTCCAAAGTCCACCTTGTCAACATAGTTCCCGATGAAGAAACAAAACAAGTCCAGGTTGGGCATCTACAGACCCATGATACGCCTATCGGAGTTAACTCATTCCCCAAAGAAGAGAAAGGGATCCGTGCAAGCTCTAAAGGACAACCTAGTCCTTTCCCCCGAGAAGCCTTACACGGAGGATCTGGGGTATCAAAACCAACCCGAAAACGCATATCTCCCAGATAGTCTTGAAAAGGATTCATTCTTTCCTTCAGAAGCATGTAAACCCTGCTCAGACAATCCTGAATACGTTAACCATCATCTTGATGAAGTCATAGGGATGGTGGAACGAGAATTTATTAACTTTTCACTACCTGAAATCAATATCAGCGAGGACGACAACCCCTCAGAGACATGGGATACCTTGGGACAACCAAGCTGAAAATTTAACTTTCTAGTAAAGTATACTGCTCCTGAGAGCTCTCGTATTGGGTTTGAAGACGTTAAACCAACTAGATGGGGAAATCCTTCCGACAAGGAGCATACAAGCCGAAACATTAGAATGAGTAGAAATACCTAGGACTTGGGATGTATTCAATCTTAGGATGTATTTCAGCTAAGACATTGTGTAATTCAATACTAAATAAAGGATCTGGGTCGCACTCTTTTCCCTTGCGAGAGCGAGGGTTTTTAACGAGGCACCTGGACTTAAAAAATTGTTATGTCTTGTTTATAGGTATCCTGTTGGAGAGGATGAGTTATAACTCGTTAAACTCCTATAAACTTGTCGATTTGCTCCGCGTACATAGGTCGCCCATGAACGGGTTGATTAGACTCCTATAAACTTGTCGACTTGCTCCGCGTACATAGGTCGCTCATGAACGGGTTGATTAAACTCCTATAAACGTGTCGACTTGCTCTGCGTACATAGGTCGCCCATGAACGGGTTAATTAAACTCCTATAAACGTGTCGACTTGCTCCGCGTACATAGGTCGCCCATGAACAAGTTGATTAAACTCCTATAAACGTGTTGACTTGCTTCGCGTACATAGGTCGCCCATAAACGGGTTGATAAAGCTCTTATAAACGTGTTGACTTTCTCCGCGTACATAGGTCGCCCATAAACGGGTTGATAAAACTCCTATAAACATGTTGACTTGCTCCGCGTACACAGGTCATCTACAAACGCTTCGCGTACACGGGTTGAACATATATGTCTAAGTAACTCCGTACACACAAGTCGGACAATCTAAAATAAAGAGGATGAAACATCTCAAAAGATACTCGGGGCTTGTAAGTAAAAAGGCATACATGGCAAACTGCCAATAAGTAAAGGGCAAATCTCTGTAGAAAGGACGCTCAGGTACATACCATAATCGGCGCCTATGCCTACAAGAGTCCAGAACTCTCAAAAATGTGAAGACTATATACATGATAGATAAAGGCTCACTGATAGTTAGCTTTAAGTTAAGCTACATAAAAAGTCTTGGAAGTCAAGCAAAAGCAAAGTAAAAATAATGCCCGACAATCTATAAATCGGACACCTTAAATTAATCTAACTTACTGCCCGATGGGCTAGATATATGTACGAGATTATTTAGCAAAGAAATAAACATAATGAACAGCAACGACGTAAACAAAAAGCCTCAAAAGGGACAAACATTGTATGTTACAAAGCCCGAAGGCTAAAAAGTCATGAAAGTGAGGGGGGACAACGCCACACGTCCTCGCCAAAATAAAAGTCCATCCAGAAGGATGACTAACTAAAACAAATAACACTAAGATTAAATAGCAGCTGAGGTATCATTGGCAAAATCACTTTGGGTCGGGTTCACATTCTCGTCAGCGTCATTGATCGGGCTTTGAGGCCTCTCCAGGCTATCCTTCTCCAGCTCGCCAAGGTCCACAAGACGGCCATCCAGCACCACCTTGAAGTAATCCATCTCCGACAAATCTAGGCCAGGATGGAGACAGAGAACTTGATCTTTAGCTCTCTCAAAAGCTTCGTCACCAGTAGATAAAATATCGATCTAAGCTTTCTTTAGAGCTTCTTTAAGATAGTTGTTGGATGATAAGAACTCGGCATTAGAGGCCTCAGATACCCTTAACTGGTCAGTAAGCTTAGCTAAGACTGATTTATTATCAGACTCCAAAGTTTCTCTTTCCTTCCTCATGTTAGCTAAATCCTTTTCCAAGCTGGAAAGTTTCTTAGACTGAGATTCCTGAGAGTTCTTCAACTGAGCAACTGCATCCTTGAATTTGGACTCAAGCTTCTCGGAGTCATCAGACAATTCAAACAAACCACGGGAAAGGACAATACACCTCATCAAATAAGAACTAAGATTCTGAGTGATATTCTGCTGACCAATGGATTTAACTTTTTAACATCCTCGGTAGCGTTGAATGATCACGCAGGTATCTGAAGCCATCAAAATCATTGGACCAAAACTTGAACTCTCCAGACACGAAATTCTCTCCTGGGCCTCTCATGAGGGAGTTAATCTCCATTTCAGGTTGGTGAATATCCTCATTCATTTGAACCTCCAGCTTCTTCGGGTCACCTTGAGAGGCCTTGCCCTGAACAGGTAAAATAAGAGGCTAGGGCTCAGCTTTGCTCGGGATGGCTTTAGTGCTCGTACCCCTGGGCCGTTTTGGCGCCCGGACTTCTAATCCACCTAAGTCAGACTTAGATGCAGATGCACCCCCAGTTCCTCTCTGGGCTTCCCGAGCTGCTTGCATCAATTTCTTTCGCTCGGCTACAGATAGGTCAGTCACCTTGTCTACAAATAAACAACATAAGGTTAGAATAAAAAAGAAGGCGAGGAATAATTTAAATGGAAAATAATGATTACCCAAGAAGGCAAGGAGTCGGTCGTCGTCTAAGGGCAATAATTCCTAAATCCTCATCATACGGAATGAATCAAGAATAACTAGGGACTGGAGTTCCAAATCATCCAGTTTATCATAATTAAAATCGATGATTGATAAGGGATCTTTGGTCCAGTAATGAGGAAAGCGGGGATGCCCATCCAAGGCGTATAACACATGTGGACATCTCGGCCCATAGCGAACTCTCAAAAAACACTCTTTATAATTCTTGTAATGAGAGGTGTAGGCTTGAAGAAAACTTCGGCCGAGCATTCCACTAATTTGAACCTAGCTCCAGTTATCAATTCCTTTTACCTCAAAGAAGGAAAAGAATAAACCTATAGTCGGAACAATATCTATAAACCCTCTCAAAGGCCTTTATAAACCCCCAACTGTTGGGACGTAGTTGGGAAGGTGTTATGTTGACGGTCTTCAACACTTCCACCTCGAAATCGGAAAAAGGGATACGGATGTTGAAATCTTCCATAATATTAGGATAAAAATAGAAAAAGTCTTCAGAAACATCTTTTGGCCAGAGTATACATACTCTTTCATTTGGGCCGCACGGTTTCAAAATAACGTCATCCTCAGAATCAGTAGAGGATATAATCCTTAGGGATCGGATTTTAGCAATTTCCAAGTCGTTAGCAGTATTATGCTTATGGTTCATTACCTCAGAATCAAAGGGAGAAGCAGTCTCCATTAGAATTTCTACAGAACCTGAAGAGTCAGAGTCAAAGTCACTTTCAAAAGTGAAAATCTCATTATAAAACTTATCCATGACTCGCCTATACTCTTCTACCCATACAGAATCCATCATCTCTTGCATGTTTTCTTCCCATAATATTTTTCTCTCCTCGTCACTCTTATGAATAACCTTACCCTTATCATCACATTTCCTAAGAACTACCATTTTTGTGTTAAAAAGAAATAGAGGAAAATCAAGAGGGAAAGGAAAAAATACCTGAAGTAAGGAGCGCTTGGAGATGAGATCAGATACGCTTAAAGAAGAACGTAAGAGTGGAGGAAAGAGAAGACTGACTTTAATAGAAACCCAACGTTCGAAAAAATGGGTACATAATAGACACTCATGATGTATTAAAGTCATCATAATGCTAGGGAAGATTAGGGTACATGACCGTTTGAAAATTTTAGATACGTAAGGACCTAAGAAGAAAATCTGATCTATAACTCAACACCTATATCCGGGCTCATGTCACTGCCGAGTACTACACCCCTATAAACGGATATAGTACTCAGGCGGCTTATGTACATGTCAAATATATTTTATGCTGAGTACAATAGTCGGATAAGGGTAAGCACAGACTGAACTGTGGTAGCAGGAAAGATCGTACAATGAAGAGAGCTAGACAAGCATCATACACAACCCGGCCCGGTCAAGGATCCCGACTCCCATCAGCCGAGTTCTTACAAGGCCGAGTACTATACCCCATCAACCCGGCACCGATGTCGGTCATGAGCTCAATGAACATCGTTCCAATAGTTGTAACGGCGATGGCGCATCAATGCAGACGTTACTAGAGCTTCAAAGCCTGTATTCATGGAGGGAAGTTACGGCAATGATGACCACATAACGCCAGAAGGCCAAGAGACTTCTCTTAATGGCTTGTCTTAATAGAAGGCTATATAATGGGGCTCTCGCATGAGGGTTAAGCAAGACATTCATTCTTGAGACAATATATAGCACCTATATAGCTCTCAAATCCCCAAACATACTCTATAGTATAGACATCGTAGCTCTCTTTATTTAGAATAAGTAAAACTAGCACTTTTGATAATCTAATCATTTTTGGCTAGAACAAGTTAGATAGTGAAAAAGTTAGTTAGGTTGTTGAACGTCTAACTATATATGCTATGCATACACATTTTAATGAGGATAATCTCAAATGTATCACGTATGAAGATCATGTTATTCAATCATAAACTTCATAGCTCTCATGCATGAACTCTTGATTAATAATTAAGGCAATTTCTTATCACACCACCCTTGTTTCTTAGGCACCATCTGAATTTCCGGTTTTGCCCCCTGATTCCGGATGTGCACATCCGGACGCACCAATTTTTTTAAAAACGCTGATTCTTTCCGAAAGTGCACATCCGGAAACATTCCTGATCTGCAGATCCGGAAAAAGGCAGAACATTATTTTTTTTTAAAATCGGTTTTTTTTCTTGGTCGCATATGTTAATAAATCGTCACAATTTAATATGCATTTGACAACATCCATATATAAAATAAAACGATATATATATATATATATATATATATATATATATATATATATATATATATATATATATAATAAATCTCTGTCAAAATACAGTGCATACATCTAATATAAATATAATACATCAAACAAAAAACTACTGCGTATGGCGAAGGATCTCTCCTGGCTCCCCTGCTCTTCTGCCCCTACCCGCCATCCTGGATCGATGTCTGCGGTACTGAAGTGCCCCCTGAGCAATTGCAATAATCATGTCCACGGCAAGTCTGGCACCAGAGCCCTCAGGGAGGTGACCGTCCGCAATGGCCTGCTGCGCTATCTGCTCTATCTGACGACAGCGTGGTAGGACATCCTGAGTGTGGTCCAGCTGAGACTGCCGCTCCTCTAATATCTTCTGATGAGCAGGTCTGGGTGGCGATCCCTCAGCAGTGGGCACCATGCATGGGTATGAGACGGTGTAGAACCACACGATGTACCCGGCAGCAACACTCCAGTCTGTCTCTGCTCTGGTCGCCCGATCCTCCTCCGGTACCAAGTGGGACTGGTAGTCAGCATATAGCTCATCTATCTGCCTGCGGGTCAAGCCTAGAGGAGCAGACTCATGAGGCATCCTGGGGATCATCTGCGTGTAACCGAACTGACGCAAGACGCGCTCTGGCAGGTATCGGGCAGTAACGGTCGAACTGCATGCCAACCATCCTGAGAACAAACAAACCTCATCGAACGGGCGCGTCACACGGTGAGCGGCATAGGGGCAATTCAAAACGTCCTCAGCAGCCATCCGATCTAGATACACTCTGAAGGGGTCAGGCGCCTGGTTCCCTCTGAGCAGGACAAATGCAGCAGTACGTGGCATATCCTCAGTGTACCCCTGGGCACTCCCCCAACCAGTAATATAGGGAAAGTGCTGTAAAATCCACGCCTGAAATCGAAAATATAACATGGGTGTCAAACATTATAATGAATACAGAAAGAAAAGAAATGAAAAAATCACTTAGAATATTAGATTGTTACCACGTATAGCGTACAGCTGCCTGCCACAGTCTTGGTTGCCCAGCGGCAACCATCAGAGAGCCTGGAATAGGTGAATGCCAGCACAGCCGCCCCCCCAGTTGTACCCATGGATCTCTGTCTGATCCGAAAGGTACCTGAGGTAGACGATATCAACATAATAGGCGTTGGTGTCCACAAACACCTGCGTGCCTAGCAAAAACAAGTAGTAGCACCTTAGGGCACGCGTCCTGTGGATCGCCACCTCAGCTGGATCACTATCTGCCCGTCCTGCCTCTGCAAGCGGCTCAGTAAATCTATCCATCAAAAATGAGAGTCGGACGTGTGCGCCCCTCAACTGGTGCACCTCCGCATGTGCCTTCTCCGGGCTAGCCCCAAGCTCTGTAACCAACAACTCTATGCCGTCCGCCTTCGTCATCCTACCGTGACTCAGAAGGGTACCCGTGATCGGTAGATGTAAGAGGCACGAGATGTCGTCTAGCGTGATCGTGATCTCGCCGTATGGTAGATGGAATGAGGATGTCTCAGGGTGCCATCTCTCAACAAATGCCATCAGGATAGCGTACTGGATCTGGGAATACCCAATCCTAGACAGGCCTCCAAGACCAGACTCCGCAAGTGCAGATGTGAACCACTCAGCCTCTGGCAGCATCTCAATCGTGTCCATAACCTTGCCCCAATGGTTATAGAACTTCTGTGAATCCTTATCCTGAAAATTTCCAAATAAAACAATGTTACAAATGAACATATTTTCAACGAATACAATTCTATAAATAAATCGAGAAAGGTTACCTGTCCTAGCCAGACTCGCCTGATAGTATGCTCAGAGTACCCCGCGAGTAGGGATATATTAGACGGTCCCCCGGGGTAACCGCCCAGCTCATCGAAATCGTCATCATCGTCAACACCCTCATGTGTTGGGTGATCACCCTCTGGAACAGGAACAACAACAGGGGAACGAGGAGGAGCAGCTGATGGAGCTGTAGTCTCCCGACGCGCCTGCGTGCGGGCTGGGACCCTGATGAACTAGCAGTAGAATCCCGGCGCCTCCGAGATGTAGAATCGGCGGCTGACGAGGGAGTGGCCTGAACCTGTGATGTGGATGGCTGTGGTGTAGGATGTGGTGTAGGATGTCCCTCAGCTGTAGGGGCTACCCCAACTCCCTCTGCGTCGGAAGCCTCGGCTGTAGACTGTATCCGCTCACGTCGGACAGATGCGTGCTGAGCTGTCCGTCCATGTATGGTACGATCGTCTCTGCCAGCCATCTAATCTGCAAAGCATAATAAATAAATTAAATTTTGTTTAAAAATAATTAAACAAAAACAAACAAATAAGCAAAATTAAAAAAAGAAAAAAAATAGTCTTCCGGATGTGCACATTCGGAAGGACTCAGAATTTTAAACGTTAGGTATTCCCGGATGTGCACATCCGGAAGGACGCAGAATTTTAAACGTTGGGTATTTCCGGCTGTGCACATCCGGAAACACTAAACGTTTCAATATTTCCGGATTTGTACAACCGGTACGTATTTTGAAGTTTAAAAACGACAGCCATGGCCACTGTAACAACCAAAAGGGCATTTTTATGCCCTGATCGTCCGTTTGAAGCAGTAAAAATGACCTACATTGTCTCTAACCTATATTATTCATACAACCTAACAATTTCTACACCTAAATGTCTACTCTAAATCGATCACTCGATAATTACTCCGAAACTCTAAAATTTGAAAACTTACCGATTAAAATGTGATACGGAGGATTTGGAGTGTGTTGATCGTTGTAGCAGTTGCTCTGCGTCGAACTCGAGTGGAAAAAATCGAGATTTGCGGTGATTGAAAATTTGAGAGTTTGAGAGATTTTGGAAATGGAAGGTGAATAATGAGGGGGAAGAACGTCTGGCGCGAACTAATAAGAAATACTTCCGGATGTGCACATCAGAATTCTTTCCGGATATGCATATCCGGAAAATCTCTACGATTTTTAAAAATTTGGTGCGTCCGGATGTGCACATCCGAAATAGAGGGGCAAAAAAAAAATTTCACGTGGTGCCTAAGAAACTTGGGTGGTGCATTAAAAAATTGCCATAATTAAGCATTTAATTTCTTATGAACCGGATCCTTTAAATAGATGGTAATTAACATTGAAAGTCAAGCTGAGGTTATATAAGAAAATATGAAAAGCAGGTCACGGATTGTGGTCCTCTAAGTTAATTTAGAATATACATTCATTTTAACTCTATTCCATTAATACATATATCCCAAAAAACGAAGCTTACCTAATCCCATAACTCGGTTGTTCTTGTTTAAACTTGGGAATCCTATGTTGAACAGAAATTAACAACATTGCGTATAGCCAAAGTATCAAGTATTGCGTAGGACCCATTTGTGAAATCCACATGCAATCCTTCGTTCTAGCCAGAGCATGCTTACAATATGTGATATACTACTTTTTTGTTTGGTGCGTACTCATTACTAACATATTCAGACCAATTTTCCTACGAATTACATATATATTTTGAACATATTTTAAACAAAAATTAAATTGAATGTTTTATTTACACAGATTTCAGACGAAGTATACACCGTTTAAAATGCCCTTGTTTCAAAACCGATCTTAAATATATTTTGCACGGATTTAAAAAAAAATTACATCTTGTTTAAAAAAAATTAAATGGTCTGTTGGTCCTGATAATTTAGTTAGTTTTGAGTTTGGTTTCTATAGGTTTTGTATTTGAGTTTTTATATCTTACTTTGTGTGTTGTTTATTTTCTAAAAAAAAAATCCGCAGATTTTACTTTTAGGAATTAAACAACATGCTAAAAATGAGATATAGAGACTTAGACTCAAAAATTAAAATTTATCAAAATCAAATTTAAAAATTCGCTAATTTACATAAACCAAATATGCATTTACGTCGTCTAAAAAGATCTTTCTTTACAAATTATAAATTTCGTCCCAAAATACAATATTTCGTCCCTCTCAAAAAAGTAATTTTATTAGTAATGCTTTTGATAAATAACTCTTTTAAAATTAACAACATTTTTTTTGTTAAATACTTTCATAATACGATTTTTTAATAAATATGTGAAAAGGGGAGCTTTTTGAAAGAAAAAAAAAACTCTACTTTTTTCCTCTAAATATTTCTCTGCCGCCCTCATTTGTATGCATGCATTCCGAAAGCCAACACCACCTGATGACACGGTTGCGACGAAAAAAAAAGTGAACGGTGGTGATCTTCATCCTCATCTCATTATTTTATTTTCATGAAACGTGAATACGAGCGTCGTTCTGCATCATTTCACCACTATATTTCACAAGTTTTTATTTTTTCCTCATTATCTCTCACATTTTTTAGACTTTTGTTATGCAAGTTCATGTACGTAGAGTTCATATATTTCATGTAAACTACCATATATGTTTTAGGTTATCTATATCTAGGTTCGGAATGTACATGTGCACACACATGCACACGTATAATGTTTATTGTTTATATAATGTGTGTCGGAGATGGTGAAAATATATATGTTGAAAAAGTTTCACGTCGATTTATTTGTTGAATAAAGAGAGAGTCTAAGGCTATATATATATATATATATATATATATATATATATATATATATATATATATATATATATATATATATATATATATATATAATTCAAGTTTTTCATTCCAACATGCACTAGTCAAAAACACTTTAAACTTGTATTTCACTTTCTTTGTTCTTTTATGCTCTTGTATTAGAGTGTTATGAGATGCAGTTAAATATTTGTTTTGAAAGTTGTGGGTGTACTGGGGACCTGAGTTAGTTGAGGGTATATCACGTATTGTAATAACAATTTTCACATAGTGTTATTCTCTGGTTGTGTATTGACAACGACTGTGATTTTTTATCTGGTTTTAGAGTTTCCACGTTATGTTCTTGTGTTGTGATTGTGTTTCTCTTTTTTATCAATACTTTGTTTGTTTTTTCACAACAAATGGTATTAGAGCTTTTCGTTCGATCCAAGGATAAGTGTTCTTAGTATGCTTTGTGGTTGCAGTTTTTTCTGATCTTCCACATCATGAAAGAAGGGTATTGTTCTAAAAGAGTTGTTGAACTTCAGTCACAAATTCCGCTGTGTAGTTTGGGCTAGTGTAAATTGATGGAAGATTTTTTTTACTTGTTGAAAGTTCAAGTCAAAGATGTGGTGATACAATCAAGATTACAAAAGATGCAAGATCATGTTGATGGTTGAAGAGCTTCCGACCAACAAGAAAGTTGCACCATAATGGTTCAACCTGGTTTTCAACATGTGAAAATTCTTGAAGTGGTTTAACTTCAAGTGAAGTATACTCTTCTTTAGGTGGAGTATATTTTTTTTTTTAATTATGATTGTCAGTGAAGACAATGTGAAATTCTTGGAGTGGTTTAGTTCAAGTGAATTTTTTCTTCGTGATAAAGTATATGATTGTCGGTGATTACAATGTGAAATTCTTGAAGTGGTTTATCTTCAAGTGAAATATATTCTTCAATATAAAGTATGATAGTTTTTAAAACTATGATTGTTGGAGAAGAAAATGTGAAAATTCTTGGAGTGTTATTTTCAATCAAGATGGAGATTGTTGAGATTGGTTGAAAATATACATGTTGATACTCTTTATGGTGAAATATGATATTCAGTGAAGACAATCAAAGTTAATGAATTACTTTCGATCCATGTGGAGATTGTTGGGGTTGGTAGAAAATATACATGTTTAAAAAGTCTCACATCGCTTAGTTTTATGAATAAAGAGGGAGTCCAAGGATATATATAGGATTCAAGTTCTTCATTCTAGGATGCACCAGTAAAAAACACTTTAAACTTGTATTTCACTTTCTTTGTTCTCTTATGCTCTTGTATTAGAGTGTTATGAGATGCAGTTAAATATTTGTTTTGGAGGTTGTGGGTGTACTGGGGACCTGAGTTAGTTGAGGGTATATCATGTATTGTAATAACAATTTTCACATAGTGTTGTTCTCTGGTTGTGTATTGACAACGGCTGTGATTTTTTCTCTGGTTTTAGAGTTTCCACGTTATGTTCTTGTGTTGTGATTGTGTTTCTCTTTTTTTATCAATACTTTGTTTTTTTTTCCCAACAAATGGTATCTGAGCTTTTCGTTCGATCCAAGGATAAGTGTTCTTAGTATGCTTTGTGGTTGCAGTTTTGTCTGATTTTCCACGTCATGAAATAAGGGTATTGTTCTAAAAGAGTTGTTGAGCTTCAGTCACAATTTTCGCCGTGTAGTTTGGGCTAAAGTAAATTGATGAAAGTTTTTTTTTTTGACTTGTGGAAAGTTCAAGTCAAAGACGTGTTGATACAATCAAGATTACACAAGGTGCAAGTTCATGTTGATGGTTGAAGAGCTTCCCACCAACAAGAAAGTTACACCATAATGTTTCAAACTGGTTTTCAACATGTGAAAATTCTTGAAGTGGTTTAGCTTCAAGTGAAGTATACTCTTCTTTAGGTGTAGTATGATTGTTTTTATTAAAACTATGATTGTCAATGAAGACAATGTGAAATTCTTGGAGTGGTTTAGCTTCAAGTGAATTTCTTTCTTCATGATAAAGTATAAGATTGTGGGTGATGACAATGTGAAATTCTTGAAGTGGTTTATCTTCAAGTGAAATATATTCTTCAATACAGAGTATGATAGTTTTTAAAACTATGATTGTTGGGGAAGAAAATGTGAAAATTCTTGGAGTGGTGTAGTTTCAAGTGACTTTACTCTTTATGGTGGAGTATGATTGTCGGGGAAGAAAATGAAAGCTTATGTATTATTTTCAATCAAGGGGGAGATTGTTGTGGTTGGTTGAAAATATACATGTTGAAAAAGTCCCACATTGCGAGAAAGATATATAGAGATCTAAAAATCCTCACGAGCGTTACCCAGGTGTACAAGGTAAGATCTACATATAAGATGAGCAAGAGAGGTCCATTAATTGAAATGCAACATCTATTGAGTCTAATTCATGAAGAGAAATACATGTATTGGTTCTAAAACATGGCTGAAACAAATGTTGTTGTTGATATCTTTTGAACACATCCTGATTCAGTGAGGTTGGTGAACATGTTTCATTTTGTGTTAATTTTTTTATTGTGTATACAAAACAAATAGGTAATGCCTTCCCCCCAAAATGTAGATTTTCCTTTACTTGATTCAGGGAAGTTGTTTAATAAATTTCATATTGTGTTGATTATTGGTTGTACATACAAAACAAAAAGGTAACGACTTCCACTACTTGAGATTATTGGTGTTACGTCAATGAAGTTGACGTTTTCGGTTGGATTTGTTTATTTGGAACATGAAAGGGAAGAAAACTTCACGCGAGCATTGGAGAAAATGAAAGAGTTATTTGCATCCGAAAAAGTTGCTGCCAAAGGTTATGGTGACATACCGAGTACTTACGTTGATGAATGCAAGTTGTGTTCCCAAACTCAACTCATATGTTATGTGTATTCTATATTTCAAAAAATGTTAGTATAAAGTGCAAGTAGTATGTCGAATCTAATAGGCAAGAGCATGTTATAGGTATATGGAACAAAATCATGATTTCATATAGGGAGTCTGAGTTTGTGGAGCACTTGAAGCGTTTTGAGATAGTATATGCTGATGTTCTTTTATTTGTTCAGTACGTGCATGAAACATGGTTGACACCTTATAAAGAAAAGTTTGTTATTTCATGGACTAATAGAGTCACTCATTTAGAGAACACGTCAACGAACAGGTATATCGATGTAACTTTGATTGTATTACATTATTATGATCAAACTATAACATCTTTTTCAATTTATGGTTTTTAGGGTTGAGCCTGATCATTGGAGACTAAAACTCATGTTGACTACTAGCCGGGGAGATCTGTGCAGGAGTTGGGATGATGTGAAAACCATGTTGAAGTTGAAACTAGGTTCAATCAAAGTATCATTTCAAAAAAGTATTGTCAACATTGAGCATCAGTATAATAGTCCATTTTACTCCAAATTGCATCACTTCCTTTCAAGACAGTGTATACAAAACATTGGAAAAGAGGTGGAAAGGGTAAAATTCATTGGTTCTGACAAATATTCTTGTGGTTGCTTCATTAGAGTAACACATGGGCTACCTTATATATGTCAACTTGTCGGTCTTCAAATTCAAGGTGAGCCTGTTCTGTTAGAATTGATTCATTTATTTTGGAAGAAATTAAACATTGAAGAGTATGAGGTCACTCAAGAAGATAATGGGACACAATTGGATTTAAAAGAAAAGTGTGAAGAGTTGAAGAGGTATTTTAGTATATTGGATATTTTAGGCCAAGGGTGATGAATAAAAAACTTCAGGAACTAAGACATCCATCCACAACTTCCATATCTCCCCCACCAATGAAGTACAAGCCAAAGAGGGGAAATAAGAAAACTAAAAAGGGTAAAGAGAGTGATTTGCATCGTGATCCTTCGTAGTGGGAGTATGTTAAGGTTTCACAAGGAATTCAAACTCCAAAGAGATCATGTACAAAACCAACTGGAAGTCTGTTAGAACAAGATTTGTTCATGACATATATTCCTTGGATTTTGATGATAACAAAGTATTAAAAGAACAATGGTTATATTTGATGTGTGATTTATGTATGGTGGTTCTAATACTTGTAGATATATATATTGAGAATCTGATATACAAGGGTACACTTGAGAGAAGTTTAATTTATAGCTTATGGTGGTGCAGAATCTGAATAACATTCTCAAAGTTATGCATGGCGTAGACTCTAAAGCTGAAGGTATCAACATCAGAAGAAGCAACATAATTGTCTCTACACTTGGTGAATGTAAATTGGCTTATGGTGATCATTTAGAGTTAGTGATAAAGCTGAAGCTATCCGTACTGCAGAAAGTGTAACGCCCCAAAATAATTAGGGTATTTATTTAATTAAGTTATTATAGATATTCGTGAGTTAGGTGAATTTTGGTGGAATATTTTGATACCTGATGACCTGTGTTGTCGGGTATTAATGATGTTAAGGGGGTGCTGAGAGTATTTAGAAGTATGTGATGTGTTAACAATATTTTGGTAATAATAATATGATTATATGATATATTATTATTATTATTATTATTATAAAATAAAAGGAAGGGCTAAGTGGTAATTGTGTGAGGATAAGTGAGGACGAAGTTGGGAAAACATATTAAGGGTCCTAAGGGTATAGTGGACAAAAAGGAATTGGAGAGAAAGGAGAAGTAGTTGTTGGTACGATCATTCTGGGAGAACCGCTCTGAGGAAAAGGGAGAAGTAGAGCTAGGGCCTAGAGACATCGGAAGAATCTTCATCTAAGGTAAGGGTGGGGTTCTTTAATCTCTAAGGGTTGCATAATGTTTGTATGAGGGTAGATAAACCATTAGGATCATCCCTATGTGTTGTTTGTGTTGATTTGGGGATTGGGGTTTTGCGTGTCGGAAGTTTTGATAAGGGGAAGAATGCACAAATTTATCAGTTGAAATGTGATTTCTGTATTTCCTACTTGTTTGGATATTAATATGTGATTATATGTGTGTTTTTGGACTGAATTAGGAGTAAAACTGGGGAAGAATTGAGGCCTGAGTCGTGCAGAATCGCAACTGCAAGATTGCTAATCCCGCCAGATTCGCTAGGCAAAAGGAAATCCGCCAGGAAAAATTTCACCAGAAGGTCGCCAGGCGAAAATCTGCCAGATGGTCGCCAGGCGAATTAAGAGGCGAGCGAAGGGTGAAAAATGGGAGGTTCTGGATTTCGTATGGGGAAGAAGATTCGCCACTGCTCCGCCAGGCGAGAATGAGGTGAAAGGGGAATCCGCCAAGCGAAAGGATAATCCGCCAGGAAAAAATCCGCCAGATGGTCGCTAGGCGAGCATCAGGCGAGCAGAGCTGAGAAGAACCGAATTTTCTGAAACTTTAAAAATTTGTATCTTTTGATCCGTAGGTCTGTTTCAGTCGCCGTTCAAAGCGTTGGAAAGCTGGTTTCGCATACTATTTATAAAAATTGATTTCAATACCAGAATTCCAACCCTTTGATGCGTTAATTGGGTTTTGTGTATGTTGTTATGTGTTGTAAGTTGAAATGATGGATTCGTTGGTGTGTACGCGTGTCGTAGTTGTGGATTGCAATGTTTGCATGTTTGAGCCGGTATATGCTGTATGTTGGGCAGTCGTGAGGTAATGTATTGGTGATATGCTAGTCATATGCTTTACGTCGATGTTGTATGTTGTTGTTGAGTGCAATAGTTGTTGGTTATGATGTTGCATGATATTGTTGTTGATATATTGTGGAATACCATGTAAATATAATGGTTGTTGCTTATGATGTTGTATGATGGTGTTGTTGATTAGTTATGGCATGATGTGTTATGGCATAACTTGTAAATACAATAGTGGTTTCTTATGATGTGGTATGATGTTGTGGTTGAATGCATAGCATGTTGCATAAGTTGTGTGATAAGCCGTGTACCCATGTGGGGGGTGAGCGTCTTATCCGGATTCTTTGAAATAGAATCGTGTTGGTGTTGTTGTTGTTGAGGTAATCGCGTGCCCATGTGGGGTGTGAGCGATTACGGGTGATCGTGTGCCCATGTGGGGTGTGAGCGATCACGGATGTCGTGTGCCCATGTGGGGTGTGAGCGACTATTATGAAATCCCGACGGGGATTATGACCATGAAACAGGGGTCGAATTGGTACCATATGCATTGAGTCGAGTCGTAGGTCTCATTGCATTACATTGTGTCGGGTTGTGATGCATAAAATTGTATGCCTGTATGGACATTCGTGTTGTGTTGATGTTGTCGTGTTTGTGTGCATCCCTAACTCCAAATCCTTAATGAATTGTGTAGCGAGCGATTTTGGACGCGGTTCTTAAGCGCTGGTCGCTCTCTGCGGTTGAGCTTAAAACTACAGGTCGATTCATTTTTTATCCTATTGTGAGCTGAATAAGGAAGGGAAATAGATGTCTCCAATTAACCCTGCTTGCATACTGAGTTTAAACAACGGTCTGTTAGGTTACGGATGCTATCAATGTGGGGGGGCCTTTGTACTGGTTATTTGTATTTTCGCCAATACGGTTCTCTTTCTTTTTTACCTGGGCAGAAGGTTTCTGGCGGGGAACAAGGATTAGGATGTTAGGACTGATGCTTTTGAATTACTGCTTTTGATTGATGGAATTTGGTTTTTTTGTTGATTGCGCTCGCTAAGATCTTTTCTTTCGATCTTATGCCTACGTATTCCCGTTTACCGAAACAGGGAAATCAGAGCGTTCGTAGTTCCTCCTATTCTATGGGAGGAAATGGTTGTTTTGGTGTCTTGTTCAAAGCCCAAGACGTGAAGCGAAAGGTAGTTTGTATCTTGTTCAAAGCCCAAGATGTGAAGATGAAAGGTCTATTTGTGTCTTGTTCAAAGCCCAAGACGTGAAGCTGAAAGACCTCGACTTTAGAGAGAATTTGTCATCTCTAAAGAGGGGGAATGAGAATTACTTTAACTGGGATACGCGGATCCGAGCAATGCCATAATTTCCGAAGAAAGGGTTTTAACCTGAAGGAGAAGACTTTAACTCAGTGTAGAGCAATGCCATCTTTCCTTAGGAATTTCTCATGCTAAAAGAGGGACAGTGGCATGGATATAGATGATCCAGAGGCTTGCCGCTTACAGCGATTAGATGAAAGGAAAGGAATTGTTGATGTTTGTGTACTATGAACGAGGCACAGCTTTGATGCTAAAAGGTTGATTTGGATCAACCAGTGGTTTTCTTATACAAAGCCTAAGAGGAGGCTAATTTCCGCTAGGAAAATCATTATACAAAGCCTAAGAGGAGGCTATTTTGTGTCTCGTACAACACCCGAGAGAGAGGCTAAAAGTTTTTGACCCGACGATAGAGTCTTTGTGTCTCGTACGAAGCCCGAGATAGAGGCTATTGTTTGTTTGACTCTACGAGGGAGTCTTTGTGTCTCGTACGAAGCCCGAGATAGAGGCTAAAAGTTTGACTCAACAAGAGAGTCTTTGATACTCAACAAGAGAGTGTTTTTGTATCTCGTACGAAGCCCGAGATGGAAGCTAAAAGTTTTGACTCAACAAGAGAGTCTCTGTATCTCGTACAAAGCCCGAGATGGAGGCTAAAGGTTTGTTTCAGTTGAGTGACAGATCCAATATACTGATTTTAACAGAGAAAATCAGTTCTTATATGAGCAACACTGCACTCAGGGATTTGATTTGAGGATCAGGGATATTTCCTTCTCTTTGAGGAAACGGGAAATCCAAAGGGTATTGAGACTGTCCGAGTCTGCGGGTTTTCTTCCTATTTAACGAAGGGGTCACTTGAGAATGTCTTTGAGACTCAAGGAAATTAGACTGTCCAAGTCTAGAGTTTTTTTCTTTTGTACTATGCTTTGAGAAACAGTAGTAGACTCTATGAAAGGACTGTTCTATGAGGATAACTAGGTACTGTTCCTATACCTCTAGGAGGTCGTCGGGACAATTTGTACGAAGCCCAAGAGGAGGCTGGAAAATTTTAAGAAGCCTACGGGTCCTTGTACGAAGCCCAAGAGGAGGTTATCATTCCCGAAGGAAGAGATCATTATACGAAGCCTAAGAGGAGGCTGTGAATACTTCTAAGAAGCCGTAGTGTCCTTGAATAATGCCCAAGAGGAGGCCGATGCTTTTAAGAAGCCCGTGGGTCTATCATCTCCTTTCCATTAGGAGAGATAACTCTTTTAAAGATAAAAACCACTGGTAAACGTGCGAGGTTTACTATCCAGCGACTTTTAACTTTTAAAGAGGGTTCCTTAGTTAAGGTCCAAGATTATGACCGTAGTGGGTACCCAAACCCCGAGACATTCAAGGCAAGCTATCCACAAGGAATAGATCAAACCAGAAAAGTTTGAGAATTTGGAAGAAACTCAAAGATGCCATTCACGGAGAATACATTCATCTTGGGGAGTAGAGCTTCTTGACGATTCCTAAGGAGGACAGCCGAAGAGAAGACTGTATCTGGTGCTCCTATTGGGGATCTAGGCGTCTATTTCTACGAATAAATGAAACGGCGTCACCTAGTTCTAGACGTAGTTGCCGGGGAAACTCGAAATATCTATACTATTATTACACAGTAGATATGAGTTTATGAAAGGAGACTTATAGTGAGCAGCCCCACAATACAGTTTATAATATGAAAGCAGTAAATGAAAGCGATAACCACTTACTCGGTTGTAGTGCTTCCATGCTGTTTGGTTAGTTGTTCAACAAAGAAAGAATGAAAACAACAGTATATTCAAAATCAAAGGAGAAAGTGCTTTGAAAAAGAAAGATTTGGGGCTTACAGCTCAAGGAGAGGCCCAGGGTTTTATTAGTGAGCACACTGTTTGACTTTGTACAGCGGGACTTATACAAGTGACTGGGGCCCAAAAAGGTTTTCTGTACAAAGGGATGGGTCTTACACTCTCTCAAGAGGCCCAAAAAAGGTTTAAAGAAAAGAGAGGGGCTTATAACACGAGGGTAGGCCCGAATGATTTTTCGTTTAAAAATGGCGATCGCGCCGAGGTTTTCTTTTAACGCAGAGGGACTTATACAATAAGTGAGGCCCAAAATGTTTTGGTTAAAAGGGGGATTGGGTCTTACACTCTAATAGAGGCCCAAAGTGTTTTGAATGGGTCTTATAGCTCAAGAAGAGGCCCAGATGATTTTTATTTTTAAACGGGCGACGATCGCACCGTTTACTTGTACAGAGGGACTTATACAATGAGTGATGCCCAAAAAGTTTTTGTACAAGGGGGGATGGGTCTTACACTCTCTCAAGAGGCCCAAAAAAGTTTTGAAAGTGATTTATGAGGGTTGAATTAATCCAAAACCCTAATTTTTTTTCAAAATGTATTTAATTGAATAAAAATTCAATTAAAATGATCAAAAATTGTTTAACACATGGAAAACAAATTGTGATCTTGGATTAATGCTTCAAAAATTAAGTATTGACCTACAAAATAATTAGAAAGCATTAAAAGTTGCAAAATCAATGTAGAAAAAATATTTAAAATGTCAAAAACAATTAAAATATTAATTATTTGCAAAAATATCAATTATATGAAATAAATAATATTTTTGGGATTTTTTGTGAAAATAAAATATTTTAACATTTTTGTGAATTATTAAAAAAAGAATCAACTCAAAATCGTTAAAACTCAGAGAGAAATTAATTTTTGAATCAATTAAACAAAATCACAAAATTCAAATATTTGAATTTCTAAAAATGGCGCCAAGAACAAGCTGAAGAACACGCGCGTGTTCTTGGTTTCTCAGATTTGCATTTTCTATCCAATCTCCATGAATACGTAATCATATCATGCAATCCACATATCATTATGCTCGCCTCAACCTCACGATCATGTCTATGTACTTTAATTTCATTTAAATTAAACATACAAGAAGAAATCACGAAGAGACCTCAAGAACCCTAATTTCTGCATGAAGGCTAGGATTTTTGATACACGATTCAAACAATACAATTAATTGAGGGAAAACATTCCATGCATGATTATGAACATATGGCCAAATTATTGTGCGAGGAAATATGCATAGATTGAGAGATGACCAAGTATGTGCTTACCTCCAAGTCGTGACAGCAAGTGCAAAGTGATTTTTGATTTGGAGGTGTTACAGATGAGTGGTGATGATCTGAACAGCTTCCCTACACCCTATGGATTGTGTTTGGATGGTTGGACTTGATTGAAATTTGCTGGATCATTTTGTAGTACCTCAGCCGCACTTTGGTTAAAACCTTGAGCAACCAGCTGGTGATTTTGTGAAATTGATGTTTCAGAAGTAATCTAAGTGTTTGATCAGCTCATATGTGATGTATGTGAGGTGTGTGAGTGATTGGTTTGATTGGAATTGCTCTCAAACTCAAAACCCGATAGTGACTTGCCTTAGAAGGCAAAATTGGAGTGAAAGAAGAGATTTTGAGGAAAGCATCTGTTAGATGGATTTGGTGCACTCAAACTGACCACAATTGAGCTCTATTTATAGTAGAGCAAGTTTGTTTTACAAGGAATAGTGCATGGCAGCTGGTAAGTAGGTTTGGCCAATGTTGGCAAATGAAAATCCAAGTCTCCTCTAGCCATTGACTAGAGGTTAGGGCACAGAGCTTTGGTTCCCTTGGTCTTGGATAAGTCTTGACTGATTTCAGATGAGAATGGCTCAGTCCATGCCACCTTGATGGTTTCATTGAATGCCTCATTCCAAATTTGAAGTCTTGTCCCTATTTTGGCCATTCTAGGTTCAACATGCTATTTCTTATTCCATGGACTTTGGAGGCTTGGCTCAGTGATTGTCCCCTTTAGATTCAATCCTCTGAGGTGTCCAAGTGGATAGGAGCAATTGAATTTGGCTGATTTTGGAAAATCGACCAAAGTTGCAAATTCTGCCTTGCCTTGACAGATTTCAGCAAGGCAACTTGGCAATGTTGTATCTCATGGTGTAGGTTGAATTTGGCAATGTTCTTGGCCATTTTGGAAAGCTCTTACATGATATAGCAACTGTTTGAACAAGTTTGGTTTTGATCTCTTTTGATTCCAAGTGAAAAATCCCCCTACATTTGGCAAAAAGTGAGGCAGAATCTGACTTAGTGAAAATTTCACTAAGTGTTGGAAAAAGTGACATTTTAACTTTTCAGCCACTTTGATCACTCCATAACTCAAAATCCTTAATGAATTGGAATGACTTGTAGTTGAAGTTTTTGTAGGTGATAATGAGGGCTACAAATCCATCTTTGGATGAGAAAAAATGGCCTTGTGGTTTAGGAGTTATGGTCCTCCAAAGTTGGTACCTTTGCCACTTTATTTTTAACTTAGAAAAATTTCTAAGTTTTATGGTTACCCCTTTTACAAGTTATCTCACTTTTCTTGATTTTTCTTGATGAATGATGATTCAAATCATACATTAACATCATTTTAGGGTTAAAAATCCATTTTGGTGAAAAATCTCAAAAAGTCAAAGTTGACTTTTGTGCACAGTTGACTTTTTATCAGATGAATTCCAAACTGTGCAATTCTTCAGGAAATCATGTCCTTGAACTAAACCAAACTTGATGGACATGTTCCATGGGTGTCATAGGGTATATTCAATCATGTATTAGGGTTTGGGAGCATGTCTTGGTCAAAAGTCAAAGTTACAGTTGACTTTTCTCTTAAAACCCTAATTGTGGTGCAGATGAAATTGAGACTTGTTGCTCAAGCTTCTTGGATCAACCCATTGTTCCAAATAGATCAATATGGTATATTAGAGACCCTCAAATCATGTCTTGAGGTCTTGGCTCATGGTTTGTCCCAAAAGTCAACTTAGGGGTGAATTAGGTCAAGAAACCCTAATTCCTGATTTTTTATGAATGCATCCCCTGAGGCAAAATTGACTTGATGCATGGGTTCATGAGGTTCCATGAGGTATATTAGGTCATGTTTTGGATCGTTGCCTTGTGCCCAGATGAAAATTTCCATCTGGAGGCCCTGGTCGACCAAAACCCTAATTTGGTGACACTGTCGATCTTGAGACTTGATCCACCTAGAAGGGAGCAGCCTTGTGCTTAATCCTTGAAGTGGGAGTCCTTTTTGATCCATTGTGGATATTTAAGAGATTAGACAAGGCGAAGATCATGTCATTTCTTGGTTGATCCTTTGTCTAAGCACTCAGAGAGGGCTTGAAACCCTAATTTTGATTGTATTGGATGCTCACCCATCTTTGGGGAGACTGATGAAGCATGATGGTTCATCCATATTGTGATGATGATTTTCACAATGATGGGAAATCTAAGTGGTCAGAATTTGGGGTATTACAGATGCCCCTATTTAATCTTCTTGGACACGAAGGTGTGAATGGCGAAGGTATTCGGGCATTCGGGGTGCAAGAGGATTAAATATCGGAATACCCAAAATTTTGATGGCGGTTATGAATGGTAGCTTACGCATTCATCTTCTTTAGCTAAGCAATGATGCTTAGAAAAGGTAAACTTCCCCTCGATCCTGGTTTCCTACCAAGGAACTGGTCTTAGTTTCTGATTTAAACTTCCCCTCGATCCTGGTTTCCTGCCAAGGAACTGGTCTTAGTTTCTTTTGTCAATAAACTTTACTGACAAGGGACGCTATTCGTAGCGGCTTTCCTTCAAACTTCTCGCCGAATTTCCCTGGGGAGATGCCATTTGAGTGGAAAAAGTTTTGATGTCAGACTTGCTGGGGAACCCATTCGTCTGAGTTGTAGAGGTACACAAACTTCTCTGTTTTGGAGACGCCATTTGTCGATTCTACTGGGGAAAGCGAGTCTCTTGAGAGACTGCTTTCGTTTGGGGTTACATCATACTTTTCTCGGGATCTTCCCGGATAAATGCCATATGATGGGATCCAATTTTGAGGTGCCAATGACCTTCTCATCAGTGGTTTTTCGGAGCAAAACTGGCGTGCTGCCGAATCTCTGATCACGAGGCTTTCTCTGTGGATTTTCCTTAATCCGGGAAAGCAAGGATATCATCTTCAATGGCGAAAAGTGATGCTTATTGAAAGTTTTCTCTGGCTTTTCAGAGGTTCAAGTTATCAAAGTGGTCAAGGACCAACTTCTTTCCAGAATTAAACTGGAAGCGAGGTTGTTCAGACACAGTATTTCCTGACGAGGCAAGAACTGACAACTCGATTGAGAGGGCTTCTACCACTAAGGGACATGACCGACTAGAGTGATAGTGATGCAATATGAAATGTGAATGCAAATAAAAAATGCATGATGTATGTATGTATGTGCTGACAAAACAGACGCAACATACAGACTAAGAGATGAACACAATTGGATACTCGACCATCGCGGGGCGAAGAAGTACCGTTGATTCAAAATAGCAATTCCACCTTGCTTAGGAGAGATAGTCCCGTTGGGAGCTATGTTGATCGGGCTTAGGAGATGAGAACTCGGCTGAGGTGTGTCAGACGAAACAAGGTCTCTGACACAGTTGATCCCTTCATTCAGGCATACTGGCTTAGAAGGAGTACTTTGATTCTGCACTTTGAAGTTCGCTTACTTCGGGAGAAGCGATCGATGTTCTTCTGATGTTCAACAGTCAAAAGAAATGCCATCTTTAATTTAAAAGCAGAAAAAGTTTTAACAAGTAAATTTATTTTTGTTTTATTTCAAGAACCGCTGATTAAGTTTAAACAACGTCGTTCTGTAAAGCTAAAACAAGTAAAGACTTACAAACAAAAGCACAAGGGCTCAAATTTTATTGATAAGATGGAAATCAGCCAAACGCGTGATTCCAAAGAGTATTTACAAAGTTAGAAAATGGTAATTTACAGGGAAAAGGGCTACGTTGAAACATAACGACCACTATCCTTCCACCAACTTTGAATTCGGGACATCCTGAGCTTCCGTCGAAGATGACCTTTGACTGGAGATTTCCTCCGATAGATGATGCTGTAACTGCTGCTGAGGGACTTGCCTCTGTTGAACATAGTTACTTGCCATTATCCCTAATTTTTGCCTGGATTGTACTATGAGATTTCCAATCCATCGGGATGATTTTTTTTTTCATGTCTCTAACTTTTTCCTGGACCGCCCTTTCGGGTTTTCAATCCACCAAGACATTTTTTTAGGCGAAGTATTTCTTGACTACATCAACATTCGTGGGGTAGGCAAATTCCTCTCCGTCCATGGTTGCAAGTCTCAAGGCGCCGCCTGAGAAAGCTTTCGTGACCACATAGGGGCCATCATAATTTGGGGTCCATTTTCCCCGAGAGTCAGTGAGAAATGATTGTATCTTCTTGAGCACGAGGTCTCCTTTTCTGAAAATACGAGGTCGAACCTTTTTGTCGAACGCCCTTTTCATTCTCTGTTGATATAACTGACCGTGGCATAGTGCCGTGATTCTCTTTTCTTCGATCAGGTTCAGTTCGTCGTGTAAACTTTGACACCATTCAGCTTCGGTGAGCTTAGCTTCCATCAATACCCGGATTGATGGGATCTCTACTTCTATGGGGAGCACTGCTTCCATGCCATATACTAGAGAGAAAGGGGTTGCCCCTGTTGAAGTGCAGATAGATGTTCGATAACCGTGAAGAGCAAAGGGTAGCATTTCGTGCCAATCTTTATAGGTTACAACCATCTTTTGAACAATCTTCTTGATGTTCTTGTTAGCCACTTCTACCGCTCCGTTCATCTTGGGTCGGTAGGGAGATGAGTTATGGTGTTCGACCTTAAACTTTGCACACAACTCTTTCATCATCTTATTGTTCAAGTTAGATCCATTATCAGTAACGATCTCGCTTGGAACACCATAACGGCAGATGATATTGTTTTTGATAAATCGGACCACCACTTGTCGGGTTACATTGGCGAATGACGCTGCTTCGACCCACTTGGTGAAATAGTCAATGGCTACCAGGATGAACCGATGTCCGTTTGAAGCCTTGGGCTCAATTATACCAATCATGTCGATTCCCCATATGGAAAAAGGCCACGAGGAAGAAAGAACTTTGAGATGTGATGGCGGTACATGAATTTTGTCGGAGTATATCTGACACTTGTGACACCTCCTCATGTACTTGTAGCAGTCGGATTCCATGGTCAACCAATAATACCCGGCCCTGAGAATTTTTCTCGCCATTGTGTGTCCGTTGGCATGAGTGCCAAAGGATCCTTCATGAATTTCTTTCATGAGCATGTCTGCTTCTGGTCTGTCGACACATCGGAGCAAGACCATGTCAAAATTTCTCTTATAAAGAGTGTCACCGCTCAGGAAGAAGTTTCCAGCCAATCTTCTGAGGGTTTTCCTGTCTTTTCTGAGTGCCCCAGATGGGTACTCTTGTTTCTAAAGGAAGCATTTGATATCGTGATACCAAGGTCTGTCGTCTATGACTGCTTCAATCGCGAAGATGTAAGCGGGCCGTTCAAGGCGCATGATGTCGATCTTAGGTATGTCATTCCATCGACCTACACTAATCATGGAAGAGAGAGTGGCTAATGCATCAGCCATGTGATTCTCATCACGAGGGATGTGATGAAAGTCGACTCTGTTGAAGAAGGGTAACAACCTTCTTGCATAGTCTTTGTAAGGAATCAATCCTGATTGGTATGTGTTCCAATCTTCTTTTATCTGGTTAATAACCAGGGCTGAATCGCCGTATACGTCCAAGTTTTTTATCCTTAAATCAATCGCTTCTTCGAGACCCATGATACATGCTTCGTATTCGGCCTCGTTGTTCGTACATTTGAACGTAAGTCTGGCGGTGAAAGGAATGTGGGTACCCTGAGGGGTAACAATGATTGCCCCAATTCCGTTTCCATAATGATTGACTGCTCCGTCAAAGATAAGTCCCCACTGGGAACCTGGTTTTGGTCCTTCACTGGGTAGCGGTTCATCGCAATCTTTCATCTTTAGATACATGACATCTTCGTCTGGGAAGTCAAACCCGATTGATTCTTGATCGTCAATCAGTTGATGAGCCAAATGATCGGCTAAAATACTTCCTTTAACGGCTTTCTGAGCATGGTACTCTATGTCATATTCTGATAGTAACATCTGCCAACGGGCAATCCTTCCCGTGAGAGCAGGTTTTTCGAAAACGTACTTGATTGGATCCATTTCGGAGACCAACCAAGTAGTATGATGAATCATGTACTGGTGAAGACGTTTGGCTACCCAAGCCAAAGCGCAACAAGTTTTCTCAAGCATTGTGTACCGAGTCTCGCATTCGGTGAATTTCTTACTTAGATAGTAAATGGCAGACTCTTTCCTTTTAGTTTCGTCTTGTTGGCCAAGTACACATCCCATTGAGTCCTCTAGGACTGTGAGGTAAATGATCAGTGGTCTTCCTTCCACTGGAGATGATAGGATCGGAGGATTCAACAGATATTCCTTGATACTGTCGAAGGCGGTTTGGCAATCTTCTGACCAAACACAATCCTGGTTCTTTTTGAGTAATTTGAAAATCGGCCCACATGTCGCGGTCATAAGGAATATGAATCTGGAGATGTAGTTCAAACGTCCCAGGAATCCTCTGACTTGTTTTTCAGTTTTCGGAGAAGGCATTTCTAGAATGGCCTTGACCTTGTCAGGATCAACTTCAATTCCTTTCTGGCTGACGATGAACCCTAGTAATTTCCCCGAACGGACACCGAAGGTGCACTTGTTAGGATTCAAGCGGAGCTTGAATTTTCTTAGACGTTCGAACAATTTTGACAGATGTTCAACGTGCTCCTCCTCTGTTCTTGATTTTGCAATCAAATCATCGACATATACCTCGATTTCTTTGTGTATCATGTCATGAAACAGAGTAGTCATGGCCCTTTGATAGGTTGCCCCGGCATTCTTCGAACCGAACGGCATTACCTTGTAACAAAAGGTACCCCATGGGGTAATGAACGAAGTTTTCTCCATGTCTTTCGGTGCCATTTTGATCTGATTATAGCCCGAGAATCCATCCATGAAGGAGAATACTTTGAACTTTGTTGTGCTGTCAACCAGCATATCAATGTGTGGTAAAGGAAAGTCGTCCTTTGGACTTGCCTTGTTTAGATCTCTGTAATCAACACACATTCTGACCTTTCCGTCCTTTTTGGGAACGGGTACGATGTTGGCTAACCATTGAGGATATTCAGATGTAGCGAGGAAACCCGCGTCGATCTGTTTCTGTACCTCCTCTTTGATTTTGATGGCCATGTCCGGCTGAGTCCGTCTCAACCTTTTCTTTACTGGCGGACATTCCGATCTTAGCGGTAAGTGATGTTCCACGATGCTGGTATCCAACCCTGGCATATCCTGATAGGACCAAGCGAATACATCGGGGAATTCTTTGAGAAGCTTTATCAAACCCTCTCTGGCAGTTGGACTGAGCAGTGCTCCGATCCTGATTTCTTTTCTCTCTTTTTCTGAACCCAAGTTTACGGTTTCCAACGGCTCTTTGTGAGGTTCAATGGACCTTTCCTCTTGTCTGAGTAGTCGGGAGATCTCTTCTGGAATTTCGTCGTCATTTTCTTCTTCAGCCTCGAATACCGGGAACTCAAAGTTGGGAGAAGGTATCGGATCGTATGTTTCAACGGGGTATAAAACAAGCAATCTGCATGACGTGATGATTCGTGTTTAGAAGAGATAGAGAAAATGTAAGTGTGTGCAGTGTATTTATTTTACTGCTTGTTTTTATTTTTAAATGTTTTTTAGGATTACCATTTTCTGAAAAAGCAAAAAGAGAAAACATCAATTAATGCGGAAATTACAGAACGACGTTATTTTATTAATGAACAAGTCGAATCTTGAAACTACAGCCCTATAAAACAAAACTCACTCGCTTTGGGCAAAGCGAAGAGGAAAATTTACAAAAAGCGAGCCCTATCAAAACATCCGTTTCACCAGGGCAGGGTGAAAGGTTAAAGATGGCAATTACTTTGACTGATGAACGACCTTCGGAACCTCGACAACAACCCATTGGCGGCGAACTCCTCGGTGAATCACAAAGTCTGGCACCTTCCTTGATTTGTCTTCAGAAATGACGCTGATTTCTGGTGGAGTAGGATCATTGGAATCTGTCTCCCAAGCAGAATTGTCGTAGGAGAATTCCTCTGTTGCATTTTGCATAGCATTGGTGCTCTCAGTTGTATCTCCCCATCCAGTTGGCTGGATGTCTTCGAACCTGATACGAGAGCTTTCGGGAGCAGTGTACTTGACCATAAAGTCGTATTTTCCACTTGGTTGTCCCAAAGTGTCCCAAACTTCTTTGGAACTGGAGAAGTCATCCCTCTCAATGACGTTGACCTCAGGAAAAGCATAGTTGATGAATTCTAGTCCTGCAAACGTTGCGAATTCATCTTCATGTTGAGTAGTTTCCGAATGACCTGAGTATTGATCCCATGACATGGTGGGGACACAGGTATTCTGTTCAATGGCGCTCAGCTGAGTTTCATTACTCGGCTGACTTTCTTGCCCCAAGTTTCCTGGGTAAGGTTGCCACATTGGCAGACCATCCATTGGGCCATAGTAATTGTGATCAAAGTTTTCTTTCATCGGAGTGTCTTCCTCTAATGAATTTGGCGGAGCACGGCATCCTTCCGGATCACAATCCCCATATATCATTTCGACATCTGATCTTGGTATAAATCTCGGACTTTCTGTAGGAAAGCAAAAAGGCATAGGCACCTCTTCCTGAGACATATAGCCTTCCTTGTTAAGGTAGGACTTCCATTCTTCATCTGTGTCAGAGGGATCTTCCTCATTGATAGCATGAACTGTCTGAGACACTGGGTGAAGAAAACCTCCACTGTGGAAGAAGTTTTGAAGGGGATGAAGACTTTCATCGTTGGCGGCTGTCTGAGTACAGGTCGCAGAAAAACCAAGACCCTTCTTTGTTTTATTGTCAATGGGAATGACAAGCTGTCCTCATCCGGTTGTATCGGTACTCTCGACCTCTTTGATAGCATCGTTGTATGAAGAAATCGAAGTTCCTTCTTCAGATTGATCGTTCTTGCTCACCGATAGTGCTTGGAACTGAGTTCCAATAACCTCCTCGGGTTCCACACAAGTAGATGATGATAAGTTGCTCACAAGCAAGGCTTGTTCCCCACAAACCGTGACAAGTTGATCGTTCTTGACGAACTTTAGCTTTTGGTGGAGGGTTGAAGTAACCGCTCCAGCCTGATGTATCCAAGGTCTTCCTAATAAACAACTGTATATTGCCCGGATGTCCATGACCTGGAAAGTGATTTGGAAAGTGTGAGGACCAATAGTTATGGGAAGATCAACTTCGCCGATAACTGTTTTTCTGGATCCGTCGAATGCTTTGACGACGACCTCGCTGACTCTCATCGGAGGGCCCTTAAATGATAATTGCATCAAAGTGGACTTCGGCATAACATTCAGGGCTGACCCTGTGTCTACCAGTACGTTGGCTAAAGCATCGTCCTGACAGTTAACTGTAATATTGAGCGCCATGTTATGACGACGACCCTCTTCAGGTAATTCCTCACCACTAAATCCCAAATTATTACAGAAAGTGATGTTAGAGACAATGCTATCGAATTGTCTGATTGTTACATCCTGTTCCACAAAGGCTTGCTCCAAGACTTTCTGTAGAGCCTCTCTGTGCACTTCTGAACTGAGTAAAAGTGATAATACTGAGATCTTTGAAGGAGTCTGTAACAGTTGATCAACAATGTTGTATTCACTCCTTTGGATGAGCTTTAGCATCTCATGTTTGTCTTTTGAAAAGTCGGGATTACTAGATTGACCGACTGGTGGATCAGGAATTTCCGCCTGAAGTTCCTTTTCTTTGTTGGATTCTCCAACCCCTCGGTTGAAGATTCGACTGCTCCGTGTTACACGACTGATGTCTGCAATATTCACGACGGAGGGTAATGGAATTTCCTTTCCATTCTCGATTATTGTTGCACCGTATTTGTAAGGGATTGCCTTAGCTGATTCATACGGTAGTGGCCCCGGTAGATAGATGACTATGGGAACCTTCTGATTTTTCTGACCATCATAAGTAATCTCGATCCGTTCCTGGTTGGGAACTTTAGATTCTTCAAGTAGAGGAATGATGGCAAAAACATCCCTGGTCCTATGATGACTAGAGATTGTGACAACATCCTCAACTTGCTCGTCAAGGTAGTTCGGCGACCAAATGATGGGTCCTGAACCTGGATATGGACGAATTTCTCCATGATCGACCTGACCCTGAAGAGCTGCTCTCACAAGGTAACACCCTTGGTTACTTTCCGAACAGACGCTGCAACTGTCATAGTTGTGTGGTGGCACCTGGCCATGCCCACTTTGAATACAATGTAACCTCACTAGGTTACCTTCCATTGATCGAACATCCTGACTTTGACGACGAGTAGGATTCCTGTTATTGATACTAATCTGCTGAGTATCTTCGTCCATATAGATTGGCATCCACCAGTGATTTAACAAGTGCTGAAGTGCCTCCTGGACAAGGGTACAACCTCGATCGTTTTCGCAACCCGCTTTACAATTTTGATAGTCATGTGATATTAAGAATCCAAGTCGGACCTGCTCAGCATGTAACTCTATCAGGTTGGTATCCATTACGCGGATGTCGAAGATCTGAACCATGTTGATTTGATAGAAGTTCCTATCATGGTAGTCTTGGATCCATCCAAGATCCATCTGACGCTGGAGGGCCTCTTGTATGAAAGAGCATCCCTGTTTGTTTACCGGGAAAATCAGACAGGAATTGTAATCGTGCCGCGGCAGATTATGATACTGGCTTTGCCTTGAGTGCATTGTCACCAAGTTGACATTCATCGCACGGATGTCGTGGTTTTGAATGATGTTGGAATTCGTGTAAACCATGTTAACTCCACGAACTCGGTGCTCTTGGATCCATCCAAGATCCATTTGTTCCAGTAGAGTTGATTGCACTACCGAACATCCTTGGTTATCTTTAGAGCAGATATCACACTGGTGATAATTATGAGGTGGCACATGGCCATATCCACTCTGTCTACAATGCATCTTGACCAGATTGGTTTTCAACAAGAGTACATCATGAATTTGATAGACATTGTTAGTCTCTTTCTCAATCAGATTGACTGTAGCTTTCTCATGTTGAGGCAGCGGGTTCGTAAGAACATTAGGATTCGTATCTTTGAAAATAAGAGCCCGCTCCTAACAAGCTTTTGCACGTCGGATTTGAAATTGAGACAAGTCTCAATGTTATGCCCTGAACCTCCTTGATGATAAGGGCATGTTTGATCCGCTTTAAACCAAAAAGGCGGATTTTCCGGAACTGAAAGGGGAGACTTAGTCTGAATGTGCCCCTTAGCCAGCAGTAACGGAAACAGCTCTGCGTACGTTACGGGTATAGGATCAAATCCTGGTGGCCGTATTGTATGGTTGTTGTTATATGGAGGACGAGCCTGCTGAAGAGGCTGTTGTGTCCTTTGTTGGTTAGGTTGGCTCTGCGCAACCTGAGGTTGATACATAGGAACAGGCGCGGGGCCGATAGCAGGAGTAACAGCTGCTACTGGATGATAACGACGCCTTTGCTTTCCGAGAGAGATATTCCCAATATCTTGCTCTTTTTTCTTAGGGAGAGCACTACCATATTTTTTAGTACCGCTCATCGATCCAGTGTCTTTTACCAAACGTCCTTCTCGGACGGCTTCCTCAAGACGTACGCCCATGCCGACCATTTCGTTGAAATCACTGGGTGCACTGGCAACCATTCGGTCATAGTAAAATGAGCTTAAGGTCTTTAAGAAGATTTTTGTCATCTCTTTTTCCTCAAGAGGTGGACAAATTTGAGCGGCAATTTCACGCCACCTTTGAGCATACTCCTTAAAGGTTTCCTTTTCCTTTTGCGACATTGATCTGAGTTGATCTCTGTCGGGTGCCATGTCCAAATTGTATTTGTATTGTTGGACGAAAGCAGTACCAAGATCTCTGAATGTACTGATCGTAGTACGGTTTAAACCCATGTACCATTTGAGCGCGGCACCGGTTAAACTATCCTGGAAGTAGTGAATCAGCAAGTCCTGATTCTCCGTCTGAACTGACATCCGCTGAGCGTACATCACCAGATGGCTCTGAGGGCAAGAGTTACCCTTGTATTTTTCAAAGTCGGGCACTTGGAACTTGTGCGGGACTTTCACATTTGGGACCAAGCAGAGGTCTGCGGCGTCCTTTCCAAATAGATCCTGACCGCGAATGGCTTGCAGCTCTTTCTGCATTTCCAAGAACTGCTCCTGGAATTCATCCATTCTGTCAAACATAGTTTCCTTCTTACCAGAAGGTGTCTGTGGAATCTGTCCTTCCGGGACAGTGTGCACCACAGGGGGTGGTACCGTGACTACGGTAGTAAGTCTTGGCGCCTCCCGAAGTTTGTAACCTTCAGGAGTCTTTAGTATGCCCCTAGCATCTTCGCTTTCCCGAAGTTTGTAACCTTCAGGCCCATCGGCTTCTGTTGCGATTCCCTGATCTTCAGTGATCGGCGGAACATATCCTTCCGGGATATAGTTAACAGGCATGCCCCAAGGACGATCTTTCGGCATCTGATACCTAGGATCATACTTTTCTATGATGGGCGTTGAGGTGATCTCTGAGATCACAGTTCTTTGTAGCTGAGCTTCTGCCATGGCTTGCATGTCGTTACGAAGCTTTCTCATATCCTTTCTCAGAGCGTCGATCTCTTCTTTCAACTCTCTGTTTTCTTCCTCAAGATCATCCATCTTTTTCTGACGATTGGCCCGAGTATTATACGAATGAGACAGTTTGACTCTAGAATCGAGACACAAACGTGAGATTCGTAGGGAAGAAGAATACGCGATGTGAGAATGATGAATGCAATGATTATATTAATTGTTGTTTTTTTTTGGTTTAATCAAAATAAACTTCGACAATTAGATTGCAAATATCAAACAGTGGGGAAACCCCTTTTTATTGAAATTCCAAAGGATTACAGAAATGGAAATACAGTAGATTACAAAGTGCAGAAACAGAAACCTAAACTAATGGGTCCCGAGTCCTCTCTGAGGAGAAACCGGGTGTTGATTCTGGTATCTTCCTTTTCTTTGACCGGGGCGCTTGGGCCGTTGTCGGGTTGTCATTCCTTTCCCAAGTGAAAGGAGTGAGCAAATTCCTTTGGTCATCTTGATTCTCTACAGCATGCTGCTCCAAAATTTCAATCAGAGCATCTTTCTCTTTTAGTAGTTGCTGTATTTGGATACACTCTCCGTCGAGGGTGCGGTACTTGTTCTTCCAAGATCTTCTTTCCTTTTAAACTTTGTTGAGAGTAACCTGAAGCTTTTCAGTTTCTGTCATGAAGTACATGACAGTTTCCCTCGGTGGAAGAATTCCGTAACGAGGATAAGGCATTTTTAGCTTGAGAGCTCTGGTTTGTACCCAATGGAGATAAGGCTCCATCGAGACACAGTCCGGTTTTCCCAGAGACTCTCGTCCTTTCTTATGAACCTGTTTCCAAGCTTGCACTATTTCCATCTTTAGTGCTCTGTCACTTTCTCCTTCTTTGAAGAAAAGACCTTCCAGATGAACACCCAGTGGGATGTGTCTCATCGGGTATCCAAATTGACGAAAAACCAATATCGGATGATAGTTGATTCCTCCTTTAGTTCCTATGAGGGGTACGCTAGGGAAGTTTCCACAACGGTCAATGATTCTGATTCCCTCATAAATCCTATTACACCAATCTATATCGGAATTGGTAAGAGACATGATCTTCTGCGACCAACGCAAGACACTCTTGCAATCCCAAAAAGCAGCAGACTTGGGCAAGTGAGAGATAAACCATTTATAAAGCAAAGGTACACAGCATGTGATCTCCCCTCCGCTGTACAAATTTCCCAAGTGTACAGAATGATACGCATCTGCGAGCAAAGTCGGCACAGGGTTTCCAATGAGAAAAACCCTAATAGCGTTGATATCGACGAAGTTATTGATGTCGGGAAACAAAAATAATCCGTAGGTGAGCAGAAAAAAGTTTCTTTCAAAAGCAGTCCCGTTCCCTATACTAGCGAAGTATAGAGCCTTTTTTGTCAAGAACTGGGCTGGCAAACCTTGGATGCCACCCTTAGTAATCATGTGAGTCTTGACCTCAGACTCGTCCAAATGAATTGCTCTTGCAATAGTCTGATTCTTTGGAATTTCTTCGAGTCCAGAAAATGGAGCTCGATCAGTGATATGTAAATCATCCAGATGAGAATACTCCTCCAGCGTTGGTGATAGCTGGTAATCCGGGAATGTGAAACAGTGATAAACCGGATCGTAGAACTGAATGAGCGCGTCCATGATCCCCTCAATCACATGGACTCTTAACAGTGGTAGCAAACCACCGTGCTTGGCTCTAAAAGCCTCTGGGTTAACGATCATCCTTGCTAACCTTCTCAAATCCCCTAGTTTTGGAACCTTGAAGGTATACTGGCGAGTTCTCCTTCTACCGAAATCCATTAGCGTAATCTTTTTCTCTGATATTTGTAATCACAGTCTTAGTTTAATTTGAAAAATAGAGAGACTAGAAGAGAAAGTTTTTTGAATGTTTTAATGTTTTATTAAATGGATGCATGAATGCAGCACACAAAAACATAGAAAAAACATGGGGTCAGAGGGCCGTTGTCATGAAGTCAAGGCTCTACCCATCCCCAAAGGTTTATACTAGGGTGATTTTTGTACCTGTACTCATTATCATCAGCTCCTCCCAGGAAAGCAAAACAACAAGCGGATCGCCAGCGAGTCGTAGTGCAATCTTAGAGTAAGTGCCATTCATCGAGAATAGATCACCAGCCTCAAATGAGGGTAGTATCGCGTAACAACTATTTCCGATAGTTTCCGCACTACGAAAGGGTTTGGCTCCTCAGCTTCTCAGACTTAACAACCGGCTCATTGGCTAGAAGAGTGAATGGGTTGCGTTGATCAGCCTCCACTGAGGTTGATGGTCGACCCCGTCGCCATCACTTATCTTAAGTGTATACTCATTCTCACCACATACGGCATCACCCGCATTCCCAGTAGCAGAAAAATAAACACGTATAGTAATTAGGAAAAGCAGTATATATATTTGTCCTAATCATCCTAGACTTATAAAGTTATGATTCCTAAGTTCCTGACAGAAAACGGGTTCCCCGGCGGAAGCCCCAATCTGTGGTTTTCACATAAGTGAAGAGAAGGAAGACCGTGCCTAGATCTAACTTTGATCGGCCCCACGGTGGGCGCAACTTTTCTGTAGCGAGCGATTTTGGACGCGGTTCTTAAGCGCTGGTCGCTCTCTGCGGTTGAGCTTAAAACTACAGGTCGATTCATTTTTTATCCTATTGTGAGCTGAATAAGGAAGGGAAATAGATGTCTCCAATTAACCCTGCTTGCATACTGAGTTTAAACAACGGTCTGTTAGGTTACGGATGCTATCATTGTGGGGGGGGGGGGGGCTTTGTACTGGTTATTTGTATTTTCGCCAATACGGTTCTCTTTCTTTTTTACCTGGGCAGAAGGTTTCTGGCGGGGAACAAGGATTAGGATGTTAGGACTGAGGCTTTTGAATTACTGCTTTTGATTGATGGAATTTGGTTTTTTTGTTGATTGCGCTCGCTAAGATCTTTTCTTTCGATCTTATGCCTACGTATTCCCGTTTACCGAAACAGGGAAATCAGAGCGTTCGTAGTTCCTCCTATTCTATGGGAGGAAATGGTTGTTTTGGTGTCTTGTTCAAAGCCCAAGACGTGAAGCGAAAGGTAGTTTGTATCTTGTTCAAAGCCCAAGATGTGAAGCTGAAAGGTCTATTTGTGTCTTGTTCAAAGCCCAAGATGTGAAGCTGAAAGACCTCGACTTTAGAGAGAATTTGTCATCTCTAAAGAGGGGGAAGGAGAATTACTTTAACTGGGATACGCGGATCCGAGCAATGCCATAATTTCCGAAGAAAGGGTTTTAACCTGAAGGAGAAGACTTTAACTCAGTGTAGAGCAATGCCATCTTTCCTTAGGAATTTCTCATGCTAAAAGAGGGACAGTGGCATGGATATAGATGATCCAGAGGCTTGCCGCTTACAGCGATTAGATGAAAGGAAAGGAGTTGTTGATGTTTGTGTACTGTGAACGAGGCACAGCTTTGATACTAAAAGGTTGATTTGGATCAACCAGTGGTTTTCTTATACAAAGCCTAAGAGGAGGCTAATTTCCGCTAGGAAAATCATTATACAAAGCCTAAGAGGAGGCTATTTTGTGTCTCGTACAATGCCCGAGAGAGAGGCTAAAAGTTTTTGACCCGACGATAGAGTCTTTGTGTCTCGTACGAAGCCCGAGATAGAGGCTATTGTTTGTTTGACTCTACGAGGGAGTCTTTGTGTCTCGTACGAAGCCCAAGATAGAGGCTAAAAGTTTGACTCAACAAGAGAGTCTTTGATACTCAACAAGAGAGTGTTTTTGTATCTCGTACGAAGCCCGAGATGGAGGCTAAAAGTTTTGACTCAACAAGCGAGTCTCTGTATCTCGTACAAAGCCCGAGATGGAGGCTAAAAGTTTTGACTCAACAAGCGAGTCTCTGTATCTCGTACAAAGCCCGAGATGGAGGCTAAAGGTTTGTTTCAGTTGAGTGACAGATCCAATATACTGATTTTAAAAGAGAAAATCAGTTCTTATATGAGCAACACTGCCCTCAGGGATTTGATTTGAGGATCAGGGATATTTCCTTCTCTTTGAGGAAACGGTAAATCCAAAGGGTATTGAGACTATCCGAGTCTGCGGGTTTCCTTCCTATTTAACGAAGGGGTCACTTGAGAATGTCTTTGAGACTCAAGGAAATTAGACTGTCCAAGTCTAGAGTTTTTTTCTTTTGTACTATGCTTTGAGAAACAGTAGTAGACTCTATGAAAGGACTGTTCTATGAGGATGACTAGGTTCTGTTCCTATACCTCTAGGAGGTCGTCGGGACAATTTGTACGAAGCCCAAGAGGAGGCTGGAAACTTTTAAGAAGCCTACGGGTCCTTGTACGAAGCCCAAGAGGAGGCTATCATTCCCGAAGGAAGAGATCATTATACAAAGCCTAAGAGGAGGCTGTGAATACTTCTAAGAAGCCGTAGTGTCCTTGAATAATGCCCAAGAGGAGGCCGATGCTTTTAAGAAGCCCGTGGGTCTATCATCTCCTTTCCATTAGGAGAGATAACTCTTTTAAAGATAAAAACCACTGGTAAACGTGCGAGGTTTACTATCCAGCGACTTTTAACTTTTAAAGAGGGTTCCTTAGTTAAGGTCCAAGATTATGACCGTAGTGGGTACCCAAACCCCGAGACATTCAAGGCAAGCTATCCACAAGGAATAGATCAAGTCAGGAAAGTTCGAGAATTTGGAAGAAACTCAAAGATGCCATTCACGGAGAATACATTCATCTTGGGGAGTAGAGCTTCTTGACGATTCCTAAGGAGGACAGCCGAAGAGAAGACTGTATCTGGTGCTCCTATTGGGGATCTAGACGTCTATTTTTATGAATAAATGAAACGGCGTCACCTAGTTCTAGACGTAGTTGCCGGGGAAACTCAAAATATATATACTATTATTACACAGTAGATATGAGTTTATGAAAGGAGACTTACAGTGAGCAGCCCCACAATACAGTTTATAATATGAAAACAGTAAATGAAAGCGATAACCACTTACTCGGTTGTAGTGCTTCCATGCTGTTTGGTTAGTTGTTCAACAAAGAAAGATTGAAAACAACAGTATATTCAAAATCAAAGGAGAAAGTGCTTTGAAAAAGAAAGATTTGGGGCTTACAGCTCAAGGAGAGGCCCAGGGTTTTATCAGTGAACACACTGTTTGACTTTGTACAGCGGGACTTATACAAGTGACTGGGGCCCAAAAAGGTTTTCTGTACAAAGGGATGGGTCTTACACTCTCTCAAGAGGCCCAAAAAAGGTTTAAAGAAAAGAGAGGGGCTTATAACACGAGGGTAGGCCCGAATGATTTTTTGTTTAAAAATGGCGATCGCGCCGAGGTTTTCTTTTAACGCAGAGGGACTTATACAATAAGTGAGGCCCAAAATGTTTTGGTTAAAAGGGGGATTGGGTCTTACACTCTAATAGAGGCCCAAAGTGTTTTGAATGGGTCTTATAGCTCAAGGAGAGGCCCAGATGATTTTTATTTTTAAACGGGCGACGATCGCGCCGTTTACTTGTACAGAGGGACTTATACAATGAGTGAGGCCCAAAAAGTTTTTGTACAAGGGGGGATGGGTCTTACACTCTCTCAAGATGCCCAAAAAAGTTTTGAAAGTGATTTATGAGGGTTGAATTAATCCAAAACCCTAATTTGTTTTCAAAATGTATTTAATTGAATAAAAATTCAATTAAAATGATCAAAAATTGTTTAACACATGGAAAACAAATTGTGATCTTGGATTAATGCTTCAAAAATTAAGTATTGACCTACAAAATAATTAGAAAGCATTAAAAGTTGCAAAATCAATGTAGAAAAAATATTTAAAATGTCAAAAACAATTAAAATATTAATTCTTTGCAAAAATATCAATTATATGAAATAAATAATATTTTTGGGATTTTTTGTGAAAATAAAATATTTTAACATTTTTGTGAATTATTAAAAAAAGAATCAACTCAAAATCGTTAAAACTCAGAGAGAAATTAATTTTTGAATCAATTAAACAAAATCATAAAATTCAAATATTTGAATTTCTAAAAATGGCGCCAAGAACAAGCTGAAGAACACGCACGTGTTTTTGGTTTCTCAGATTTGCATTTTCTATCCAATCTCCATGAATACGTAATCATATCATGCAATCCACATATCATTATGCTCGCCTCAACTCACGATCATGTCTATGTACTTTAATTTCATTTAAATTAAACATACAACAAGAAATCACGAAGAGACCTCAAGAACCCTAATATCTGCATGAAGGCTAGGATTTTTGATACACGATTCAAATAATGCAATTAATTGAGGGAAAACATTCCATGCATGATTATGAACATATGGCCAAATTATTGTGCGAGGAAATATGCATAGATTGAGAGATGACCAAGTATGTGCTTACCTCCAAGTCGTGACAGCAAGTGCAAAGTGATTTTTGATTTGGAGGTGTTACAGATGAGTGGTGATGATCTGAACAGCTTCCCTACACCCTATGGATTGTGTTTGGATGGTTGGACTTGATTGAAATTGGCTGGATCATTTTGTGGTACCTCAGCTGCACTTTGGTTAAAACCTTGAGCAACCAGCTGGTGATTTTGTGAAATTGATGTTTCAGAAGTAATCTAAGTGTTTGATCAGCTCATATGTGATATATGTGAGGTGTGTGAGTGATTGGTTTGATTGGAATTGCTCTCAAACTCAAAACCCGATAGTGACTTGCCTTAGAAGGCAAAATTGGAGTGAAAGAAGAGATTTTGAGGAAATCATCTGTTAGATGGCTTTGGTGTACTCAAACTGACCACAATTGAGCTCTATTTATAGTAGAGCAAGTTTGTTTTGCAAGGAATAGTGCATGGCAGCTGGTAAGTAGGTTTGGCCAATGTTGGCAAATGAAAATCCAAGTCTCCTCTAGCCATTGACTAGAGGTTAGGGCACAGAGCTTTGGTTCCCTTGGTCTTGGATAAGTCTTGACTGATTTCAGATGAGAATGACTCAGTCCATGCCACCTTGATGGTTTCATTGAATGCCCCATTCCAAATTTGAAGTCTTGTCCCTATTTTGGCCATTCTAGGTTCAACATGCTATTTCTTGTTCCATGGACTTTGGAGGCTTGGCTCAGTGATTGTCCCCTTTAGATTCAATCCTCTGAGGTGTCCAAGTGGATAGGAGCAATTGAATTTGGCTGATTTTGGCAAATCGACCAAAGTTGCAAATTCTGCCTTGCCTTGACAGATTTCAGCAAGGCAACTTGGCAATGTTGTATCTCATGGTGTAGGTTGAATTTGGCAATGTTCTTGGCCATTTTGGAAAGCTCTTACATGATATAGGAACTGTTTGAACAAGTTTGGTTTTGATCTCTTTTGATTCCAAGTGAAAAATCCCCCTACATTTGGCAAAAAGTGAGGCAGAATCTGACTTAGTGAAAATTTCACTAAGTGTTGGAAAAAGTGACATTTTAACTTTTCAGCCACTTTGATCACTCCATAACTCAAAATCCTTAATGAATTGGAATGACTTGTAGTTGAAGTTTTTGTAGGTGATAATGAGGGCTACAAATCCATCTTTGGATGAGAAAAAATGGCCTTGTGGTTTAGGAGTTATGGTCCTCCAAAGTTGGTACCTTTGCCACTTTATTTTTAACTTAGAAAAATTTCTAAGTTTTATGGTTACCCCTTTTACAAGTTATCTCACTTTTCTTGATTTTTCTTGATGAATGATGATTCAAATCATACATTAACATCATTTTAGGGTTAAAAATCCATTTTGGTGAAAAATCTCAAAAAGTCAAAGTTGACTTTTGTGCACAGTTGACTTTTTATCAGATGAATTCCAAACTGTGCAATTCTTCAGGAAATCATGTCCTTGACCTAAATCAAACTTGATGGACATGTTCCATGGGTGTCATAGGGTATATTCAATCATGTATTAGGGTTTGGGAGCATGTCTTGGTCAAAAGTCAAAGTTACAGTTGACTTTTCTCTTAAAACCCTAATTGTGGTGCAGATGAAATTGAGACTTGTTGCTCAAGCTTCTTGGATCAATCCATTGTTCCAAATGGGTCAATATGGTATATTAGAGACCCTCAAATCATGTCTTGAGGTCTTGGCTCATGGTTTGTCCCAAAAGTCAACTTAGGGGTGAATTAGGCCAAGAAACCCTAATTCTTGATTTTTGATGAATGCATCCCCTGAGGCAAAATTGACTTGATGCATGGGTTCATGAGGTTCCATGAGGTATATTAGGTCATGTTTTGGATCATTGCCTTGTGCCCAGATGAAAATTTATATCTGGAGGCCCTGGTCGACCAAAACCCTAATTTGGTGGCACTGTCGATCTTGAGACTTGATCCACCTAGAAGGGAGCAGCCTTGTGCTTAATCCTTGAAGTGGGAGTCCTTTTTGATCCATTGTGGATATTTAAGAGATTAGACAAGTTGAAGATTATGTCATTTCTTGGTTGATCCTTTGTCTAAGCACTCAGAGAGGGCTTGAAACCCTAATTTTGATTGTATTGGATGCTCACCCATCTTTGGGGAGACTGATGAAGCATGATGGTTCATCCATATTGTGATGATGATTTTCACAATGATGGGAAATCTAAGTGGTCAAAATTTGGGGTATTACAAATTGGACTTAGGTCTAGTTGAAGTTTTTGTAGAGGGTAATGAGGGCTACAAATCCATCTTTGGATGAAAAAAAATGGCTTTGTGGTTTAGGAGTTATGATCCTCCAAAGTTGGTGCCCTTGTCACTTTATTTTTAACTTAGAAAATTTTCTAAGTTTTTATGGTTACCCCTTTTACAAGTTATCCCACTTTTCTTGATTTTTCTTGATGAATTATGATTCAAATCATACATTAACATCATTTTAGGGTTAAAAATCCATTTTGGTGAAAAATCTCAAAAAGTCAAAGTTGACTTTTGTGCACAGTTGACTTTTTATCAGATGAATTCCAAACTGTGCAATTCTTCAGGAAATCATGTCCTTGACCTAAATCAAACTTGATGGACATGTTCCATAGGTGTCATAGGGTATATTGATGCATGTCATAGGGCTTGGGAGCATGTCCTGGTCAAAAGTCAAAGTTACAGTTGACTTTTCCCTTAAAACCCTAACTGTGGTGCAGATGAAATTGAGACTTGTTGCTCAAGCTTCTTGGATTAATCCATTGTTCCAAATGGATCAATATAGTTCATTAGAGACCCTAAAACCATCTCTTGAGGTCTTGGCTCATGATTTGTCCCAAATTTCAACTTAGGGGTGAATTAGGTCAAGAACCCTAATTCCTGATTTTTGATGAATGCATCCCCTGAGGCAAAATTGACTTGATGATTGGGTCCATGAGGTCCCATGGAGTATATTAGGTTATGTTTTGGATCACTGGCTTGTGCCCAGATGAAAAATTTCCTTCTGGAGGCCTTGGTCGACCAAAACCCTAATTTGGTGACACTGTCGATCTTGAGACTTGATCCACCTAGAAGGGAGCATCCTTGTGCTTGATCCTTGAAGTGGGAGTCCTTTTTGATCCTTTGTGTATGTTTGAGAGGTTTAGACAAGTTGAAGATCATCTCATTCCTTGATTGATCCTTTGTCTAAGGCTCTGAGAGGGCTTAAAACCCTAATTTTGATTGTAGTGGATGCTTACCCATCTTTGGGGAGACTGATGAGGTATGATGGTTCCTCCATATTGTGATGATGAGTGACACAATGATGGGACATCTTAGTGGTCAAAATTTGGGGTATGACACTTGTTATGTGTTATTACTCATTTATTTGATGATGTTATGTGTGGTTGAACATGTTTCAGATTTCATTGAATTTCCGTTGCTGTAGAAATGTTTAAATACCATGTTTTAATTCCGATGTTGATGTATTACTTTTAGTATGCATGAGAAGTTGAATAGTTGAAAGTATCATCCTAAATCTATGTGTGTTACTTTTACTATGATATTTTGTTATTAATTGTCGTGAGGGTTTAGGGTGTTACAGAAAGCAAGCTGCATTATCAAATCAGTTTGTCAACTAGAGTCTTAGCTCACAAGGCTCAAGAAAAGTTAACATGCTTTGCGGGTATCTACTCTCAACAGCTCTATAGTAAAGGATCTTTTTGAAGACACAATGGTTAAACATGTTACACAATGGATCAAGATCTTTTAGTGTATCTATCTTAAGCATTTCTTGTACTATGGAGAAAGCAAAGACACTTGATCAAGTTATCTCTCCAATGGCTAGTCTTCTGCAAATGCTATATAAGTAGCTGTAGGTTCAAACTGAATCTTTAACAAGGATCAACCTGATGGAGGAGTAACAAGATATTCATTAATCAAAACAATCGAGTATGCATAATTTCTGTTATAGGTTTTAATTGTAAAAGCCTTAAGTTTTTCTTGAACATTGAATATCTTAGAAATCATAAGAGATTTAGGTCTTTGTTATGGTGATTTCTTTGTACCTCTGATATTTGTATCAATTACACCTTGTTTTTAATTCTGCTTAACATGTTGTTTAGCAGTTTAGATTAAGTCTCTTGTCAATATGCTTGAGCCATGTAAGTCTCCTGCTATGTGCTAGAGCATTGAAAGTCTTAATCAAGTAGATTAATTAAGCAACCAAGTATCTCGCCAAGATGCTTGAGCCATGTAAGTCTCCTGCTATGTGCTAGAGTAATGAAAGACTTAATTAAGTGGATTGATTGAGCAGGGGTATTGAATCCGTGGGATTTAAGCAAGGAAGTCTCGGATCGAGGGTCTGAGCAGAAGTCTTGAAACTGAGGGGTTTAAGCATGAAGTCTTAAGTTCGTGGTACCTGAGCAAGGAAGTCTTGGACCGTGGGTCTGAGCAAGAAGTCTTGGGCCCGAGGGGCATGAGTAGGAAGTTATTGAAGTGGTATAGCGACAAGCAAAAATTAATTTAGTATCCAGTTTTGTCGTCCCCATAGGGATTGGTTCGAGGGAAAGAGTGTCGTTCGACAATCACTACGTCTCTAAGTTTGGTTTTAAATGGTATGGGAGTAAAATGAAAAAAGAAAAACATATGAACAAGTAAATAAAGTACGGTAGAGAACTCGCCAGGAATGGCGTTCATTCACCTATCTAATACCCAAATCTACTAATCAGTTGTACACAACCTAAATCACTCATCAATACCCCCACGTATCGCTCACAACAAAGTTTAAGTCTAACACAAAGTTGAGAGAACAACCGCATCGCCTCATCGATGATGTCTCACGCAACTCGATAATACGGAGCATTAAGAATCGATACCCATGGTGAATGTTAGATCTAAATCTATCTTTAGAGTTCAGAACCTAACAGGTGTTCATCCTTGATCTAGATTCGAAGAGGATATGTCTACCGCAACTGAAATCCAAACATAAAGCAAGTAAAACAAGGATAACACCGATAAAGATTTGTAAAATAGCTTGTATACAAAGCTATGATCAATAAATATGCATACTATCAAAGTAAATTTTCATACAAACCCCAACAAATGAAAAATACATAGAGAAGAAGGAAGATGAAGAGGAATCTCTCGTCGTGTTCATCAAAGTGACACAATTCCAACTCCGGATCATCACTATGCAACCTTCAATGTTGTTTCTAAGCTATTCTACACAAATAATGTGTTTGATGAAGTTGGGGTTAAAATTTCCCAACAACATAACCTAAAAAATGCTGAAAAGTGACTTAATTAAGGGCTGAAATGACGCGGACCGCGCTAAGCAAAATCACAATTCTTGTTTTCTTCATAACTTTCGAACCGTAACTCCGATTGATGCACGACCGGAAGCGTTGGAAAGCTTATTCAATGATTTATACAACAATGACAAAATATCCTTTCTTGAATACCTACAAAAATGAGATAAACTAAAATTAGAAAGAATGAAATTTATTATAACCGCGCTAAGCGCCCTCTTAGCGCGATCTCATTTAAAATATCCTTAAACCGCCTTAAAGCGCGCTAAGCACGATCCTGCTCGCACTAAGCATGGTCAGGAAAATAAAAATACTTTAGCTACTGCCATCCAATTCCCAGCACGCTAAAAATCGCGCTAAGCGCGAATGACAATATTTTGTTGGTCAAAACTGCAAAATTCTGCATTTGAAGCATCCCTCTTGGCTCAAACGGGTCCATACTTCTACAATGCATTATTACCTATAAAAATAGATGAAAATGATCAAACTTACTGATATGCACATGAAAATACAATATATACAACAATAAGTAAACTATACAAAAAGTACACAAAAACGGGGAATTGTTAACGGAAAACCAACGAATCAAGCCAATAAGCGCCAATTATTCACACTCAAAATCAGTATAATTTAGTACTTATCAGAAGTCTCGGGTCTGAGGGACCTGAGTAGGAAAGCCTTAGGCTGAGGGTCTAAGCAAGGAAGTCTTGTTTCTGTAGGACTTGAGCAAGGAAGTCTTGAGTCTTAGGGGTTTAAGCAAGAAGTCTCGGACTTAGGGTGTGAGCATTGTAAAAGTATTATACAGAATGCATATGTGATTGCAACCATGATTTGATTATGGTGAAAACCTCTTGTAAACCAAGGGGACTGTACTACTCTCATTTGGGAGGAACCAATATAAATCTTTGTGTGTTTTAATGTTATTTATTTGCTTCTGTTAACATTCCACTGCTAAGTATAACCAAAATATGAACATGAGTTTAGATTCTGAACTCTGATCAGACGCAAATTAAGAAAATAGAAAACACAATCCAACCCCCTTCTTGTGTATTTTTCTCGCCTTTAGTTTGTATCAGAGCATGGTCTGTACATAACACTTAACAGTGGTGCAGATAATGATCCAATGAGAAAAGTATGTCTGTTAAGGACATTCCTTCAAGAAGGAATTAAGTGCCACATGAAAATATTACATTGCTTTTCCTACCATATTCAAAGGGTGATTCCGCTGAATTTAAATGATGGAAAAGGTAAATATATTTTTAATTCATTGGACGTGATAAAGGGTTTTATGAAGGTCTATAGAATATCCTTGAAAAATGTATTACTATAGAAGTTGATGGTGTCGGGATGATCAAAGTTTGAAAATCTATCTCACTAGCTCAAAAGAAGCTTATTGAAAACATCTTCAGAGGTAGATGCGTTATGGATGGTGCCCTATCTCGATTCTGAGTATATCAACATCATTGATACGTCTAATGCTCAGACTATCTTTGAATCCTTGTGCTCAGATTTGTGGGAATCAGTTATGAAGCTTGTCCAGTTACACTTCATCTAATCTTTCCAAGCAAATTCTGAGAAGATTGTTTTGAATTCAAACCTGAGGTCACAGTTATTCAAGAAGTCATACAACTTGAGTTTACTGTGCCTTGTAGGTTTATCTTGCAATCTCTAAAGAAAAGAAATGGAATTAGATCATGAAAAGCTATCTAATAGATCATCTTTCCTAAAGCCTATTGAATAATACTTCCTATGGAATGTCTGATGATGAGGAATTAACCTTCCTAATTAGAATATTTCTTTAGCTAACTTAATGGAATGTGACATCTGTTGTTAGAAGAGTAACTTCATAAGCTTATGAGATATTTGTATTTCAACTAATTTCCCAAATCCAAGAACAAGGAGAAACACTACCAGAACCTAATGTCAGAGGTCTTCACTGCATATTCATTTGAAGCTGACATTAGTGTAGGATTCAGAAGAAAGAGTAATCTAGCTCTGCCGGTCATTACTGATTCTAAAGAAGCATCTGAATTCTAGAATAAAAATCAAGTATTGAAGAGAAAGAGATTATGTCAAATCTGTCTTGCTTCAATATTTTATAATAGGGAGTCTGTTCTTTAAGGTGATATCTTAAGTGACTCCATTTCTCCTTGATTGAGGGTCATCATGGAATTTGTCTTAAAGGAAAAATCTATGAGAAACCTTCAATTCTTCTTCATTTTCTGCCAGTAATTATATGGTAGTGCTTTAATTTGTTTTATGCCAATCTCTGACAACTAACAATATCTGGTTCTACGCTTGTCAAATATTTCAAAGTCAAAATATTTAATCCAAGAAAATGAAATTAATGATTCTGCTAAGAATAAGATCTTGTTCATATCGTGACTCATACTAGACTATCAGATTATGGCATAAGGCAAAGGAAAGCCTGTCTAGGCGAACATGTATGGACTTATAGAAACATGAGTATCATTATTTAAATGTATTTGCTGCAAATATCGAAGAAAGGGGCAAAGGCATCTTCCATGTTGCTTATCAAAGGTTGTTTATAACATTTGATGGAAGAAGAGCCTACAACCCAAACTCAAGTGCTAGAGGTACTGAGTTTGGTGAAAGTAGTGGAGTCATTGGTTTAACATCCATTGAATCAGAATCCACTCAAAACAGTATTCAGATTCTATGGTCAAATCTGAATACTCATACGAGTTTGACCGAGAAAATAACAAAAAGACAGGTATGCCTGTTCTTTTTTGGCTTATTACTTGAATCAATGAGATATTTGTGTATATGTAAATACAAGCCTTTGTTAGATTTCTAGAGAAGTTCTTTTGATATAATAATCTTCAGAGATCTTTAAGAAGAAACTATGTTGCATTTGTCTATACTGAATATATCATTAGCTAGATGATGATTATATTTATGGAAAAAAGTTTCCTCACTTTTTGTGATGACAGTGTTGTTTGTTAGCTCTTAAACAAAGTAATTCAATATTCATTAATCACTAATGACTCTTGTTTCAAGAGAAAATGTTTGGTTCTGAATAGAATCTTAAAAACTGATGAATGACAGAAGATGTCTCACTCTAAGTCTAGATCTACTAGACTCTGATGGATGATAGCTTCTAAAAATTGTCAGACTCTGAGATTCAGAAAAGGATTCTCTACTTCTGATAAAGAAGTTTAAGTAAAAGGTTTTTCAAAAACTTTTATATTAATTAAATATTCATAAAGGGGAAAATGATCTAGTGGATTCAGGAAATCTGCTGGATAAGAACCTTTGGGTAATGATGTTTTTCTTTTTATATATTATTATTATCTCTATACCCTGATGCAAGTTCTTTGTCTTGATGCAGTTTTTGGAATTAAATTCTGAACTCAAACTTGCTTCCTAAGGATAAGGATCTAGACCTCGTGGACCCTATTGAAAAGGATTTGCTACTACTGCTTAATTCAGACTTGCAGATTGATCTTCCTCAAGTTATGTTTGACTAATTGAAGAGGACTCTTTCTTCTTTTCACAAGGGAATGACTTTCTTCATTCCTTATGGACGAGTTCTTTCAGAACTACTGGTCCAGCAGAGAGTTATTATAAGTTCAAAGGCTAATTCTTCTAAAATCTGGAGAGATAAGTTTGAAGCTATCTATGAGAGATTCTGATGTTAGACTTCTGCAAATTTATGTCTTGTAATTGTTAAAACTTTTTGTGTTAAGAAATCTTATTGTTAATCCAAGTTTGTTCATACTTTTGTGCATCTTAACTTTTATAAATATTCATTTATATTGTTGTTCAAGAGGATAAAACAAATAGGATTAAAACCTTTATGCAACATTCTCATTAACTCGAAGCTGTTACCAATTGTTAAGACTTTCTAAGCATTCAGATTTGCCCTAAGGTATTCCCTAGGATCATCTGACATATCTAGATTGTCTAAATAATCTTGCAATTCTTCCTTTGCAAACTCTACAGGTTCCTTTCTCAGTTGATTTCTGAGTTTTGACCTAGAAGTTATTCTTCTTCCGCGTGTCTCAACGAAGGTTACTGAAGAAGTGTCTGCTTATAAAGCCATCTGCTTACTTGTAGATCCTTTAGTTGCTGTACCATTTTAGTTTGCTTGAGTTGCTGCATTAAGCATGGCTATCTTTCTGAAATTTCTCTTTTGAACCCAAATTTGCTTTTGCTTATACATTTTGGTGTTCAGAAGATTAAGTGGTTATGAAAGTGAGTCTGCTAAGGGGTTTTTATAGAATCGTGACATTCATTACCTTTGAGTATTCATTATTTTATTATTGATTAAGTCAAATCAATTTTAAATACTGATTATTGGAAATGATGTCTAGTATTCTGGCCTATTAAAGATTCTTTTAACAACTGTAAATAGTATTGTTAACATGTTAATTGTTGCTTATGGTTATCTTATTACTTCATTAATGTTTTTATCAGAAAATCATTACGGGAAAATAGAGTGATTATTTGCATGCAATGTATATAGAAATAAATTGGTCAAAACTTTTTCTTCATTGATCAGGTTAAAGGATTACAAAATAAATCTTACAAAAGTAATTGGCATGAACTTAGGATAAATCCCTATCTAAGTTTTCCATTGGCTTGTAGGAGAAGCAGTTGCCATAATCAATATTTGGTTCATCTTCGTCTATGTCCTCCTCTTCTGCCTCTGGACAACAAGACAGTAAAACATCTCGTTGAGCCTCTTCCTCCTTGTCTTCTTATGGACTTCTTTGGCTTTATCACAGCTACCGAAGGACCTGCTTATGTACGTTGTTGAGGTACTGTTGATGAAACTTCTTCTGAAGTGTTCATGGTAGAAGGCATAGGCCCAGTAGCAAATGCTTCTGAAGCTGTTGGCTTTTGAAGGTTTTGGATAATCAGATTCGTAGAGCTCTCTGTGACTTCTGTCACAACAGAGATTTCTTGCTCTCAGTTAATGACTCCATGAATTATTGGTGGATGTTGATGAAAATGATCTAGGTTTTAGTTGCTATTATAATGGCTTATGAGTAACCTAATCGACAAAATAAGATCCTTTACTTGATTCTTGGGACTGTTAAGACCAATAAATATTTAACATGCATTGCCCGATGAGGTGAGAAAAGTACACAAGAAGGGGGGTTGAATTATGCTTTCTATTTTCTTAATTTTGCTTTCTATTTTCTTAATATGTTCACAAGATATTTTCACTATAACCAAATCATGATTACAATCGCTTATGCATTCTGCATAAGTCTTTTACACTTCTTAGACCCTAGGTCCAAGACTTCTTTCTCAAATCCTACAAACTCAAGACTTCTGCACCAAGTTCCGTGAAACAATCTTTCCTGCTCAAATCCCTCAGGTTCAAGACTTCTGCTCTAAGTTCCATAAGCTGAGACTTCCTGCTCAAGCCACACTGGCCCAATACTTTTGCTCCAAGTTCCATGAAACGAGCCTTCCAGCTCAAACCCCTCAGGTTCAAGACTTCTACTCTAAGTTCCACAAACCGAGCCATCTTTCTTAATCAATATATTTGATTAAAACTTTCATTGCTCAAGCACATAACATGAAAATTACATGGATCAAAAATCTTGGCGAGAGACTTCCTTGCTTGAATCCCAATGATACAAGACTTCTTCTTAATCAATCCACTTGATTAAGACTTTCATTTCTTAAGCAGATAGCATGAGACTTACATGGCTCAAGCATCTTGGCGAGAGACTTAATTTAAACTACTAAACAAGTTCAGCAGAATAGAGAACAAGGTGTACTTGATACTAATATTAGAGGCATGGGAAATCACCATAACAAAAACCTAAAGATCTTAAGATTTCTAAGATATTCAATGTGTATGAAATCTTAAGGCTTTTCTAATTACAACCTACAATAGAAAATTTACATACACGATAGAGTTGATAATTGTCGATCTTGTTACTCCTTCATCTGGTTAATCCTTGTTGAAGATTCAGTTTGTACCTTCAACCACTTATATAGTAGTTGCAGTAGACTAGCCGTTGGAAGAGATAACTTGATCTAGTATCTTTGCTTTACTCCACAGTACAAGACCCATTGAAGATAAATACAACAAAAGATCTAGATCCATTGTGTAACATGTTTAACAATTGAGTCTTCAAAAAATATCTTGTACAGATATCTGTAAAGCATGTTAACCTTTCATGAGCCTTGTTAACTCAGACTCTAGTTGACAAACTGATTTGACAATGCAGCTTGCTTTATCCAGTACTGACAACTTCAACTTTATCACTAACTCAGAATGATACCATAAGATAATTTACATTCACCAAGTGTAGAGATAATTATGTTGCTTCTTCCAATGTTGTGGCCTTCAGCTTTAGAGTCTACGCCAGACGTCACTTAACAAGTGTTCTTACGTTTCTGTACCACCAGAAGCTAGCAATTTAGCTTCTCTCAAGTGTGCATTTGTAAATCAGGTTCTGTATATAAATATTTATAAGTATTAGAACCTTCATACAAGAAACACACATCAAATATAACCATTGTTATTTAAATACTTTGTTATCATCAAAACCCAAGGAAAATATGTCATGAACAAATCTTGTTCTAACAATCTCCCCCTTTTTGATGATGACAAACATAAGTATTTAAAAGGACAATGTTGGGCATTTATAATTTTCTTTGAAACATCAGAGTATGAGGTTTGTAAGCTCCCCCTGAGTCTAATAGTCCAAAGTTGAGTTTTGTGACCCACCCTAAGTACTACTTTCAAGAAAAGTATTTTAGTTTTCTTAGTAACATCAGAGTATGAGGTTTGTAAGCTCCCCCTGAGTCAAATAGTTCCAAGGTTGAGGTTTGTAAGCTCCCCCTTAGTTCAATATTTAAGAAAACCAAAAATAATATTTTATCTTCCTTTGGCAACAACAGAATACGAGGTTTGTAAGCTTCTTCTGAGTCTGATAGGCTAAGGTTGAAGTTTGTATGCTCATCCTTAGTTCTATGTACATGAAAGTTAAAATGTATCGCCCGGGCAAGATAACTATAATAACAGAAATTTAAATAAGAAAATTATAAATGACCATTATGTATAGACTGAATAGGTTCAGTTTCTAATTAAATACTTAATATCATTTCTCCCCCTTTTGTCACATCAAAAAGAATAAAAAGAGAAAAAAGAGAATTAAAGTTATAAGTGCATAACAAACCATCATTACAAGATCATGTAGCACCCCAAAATTTGTCCTACCTTTTTCAACCTTTTTCTGGCTTTTACTTCGCATTCATCTGCATATCCATTAGGTTATGACTCATTCATCCATTTGCATTGGGCTCCTGAGGTGTGGGATCATGGTTTCTTATCTTCTGTGCGACTTGGTTGATATTCATCAATTGAAGATGGTGGTTAGGGTTCATGGTGAAGATATCTTGACATGAGATTCAGTTGTGGATGTATATTATGGTCAAGGCAGTGTTATTCTCTCAGTTTCTTATGGTTCGTTGCTTGTAATACAAGTTAATGAGGGTTGATATTGAAGTTGATTGGAGTTGGGAATTCATTAAGTATTTGAGTTTCGATCTGGATGTGAATTTTGATTGATCAAGGTTTAAGCATGTGAAGTTTGAAAACGAGATTCATGTGGATTAATTGGAATTCAAGATACAAGTCCATTCTTTCTAACCAATAACCATTTTCATGTTAATATCCATCACCCATTTTATCCACTTTTAACAACCATTTTGATGTCCAACTTAACCCGTATTCAAAATCCATATCTGTTTCTAAATCCGTTTCTTTAAAATCCATATCCAAAATTCCTAAAAATCATCTTTGTCCAAATAAATCCAATTTAGATCCACCTTTAACATCCATTTACTAAAATCCACATCCATTTTTCCATATCCATTTTTATTCAATAACCATATCCAAATTATCCATTTCGTTTCCAATTTCACTATTCAAATCCAAATACGTATCCATTTCAAGAAAAAACAAAATTAAGTCCAAATTCTACATCCATTACTAAACCAATTTCAAGTCCATTCATTTTTCTTTAAGTCATTTTCAAATCCATTTTAATCATTTTGTCTTTGTTATCCTTTTTAACTAATACATTTTCATATCAATTCTCATTCAAGAGTCCAAGAAAGTATTCCACAGTTGATCAATATGCATCTAATGAACCAAGACATGTTCAGTCAACTCTCAACAATTGCGCTGATGTGAGTAAAAGAAAACAACACTATGGATTCTCCAAAACCTGAGATCCTACTGTTGGGATGCAAAAGCACTCAAAACTCTAGTTGCATTCACTTTGGAGTACAGAAATTATTTGCACCTTACTAGGGTCGCAGCAACAGACCCAGTTGGAAACTCGTTGAGACAACTGAATTAAACTCATACCAGAAAATACACTAACCCAAAGCCTAACAGAAAATAACAGTTTTTTCCAATTTCTTCCCTAACCAATTAACTGAACCTAACTAGAAACTAACAGAAGGGGAACTAACAATTTTTCCTAATTGAATTTTCTGACAGTTAATGAAAAAACTAACAGATTTTCATTCTCCTCCATTCTTCAACTTTCATCACCAATCCAACCTTCAATTTTTCTTAATGATCTTCTTCAACCTATATCCATTTTGCTGCAGAAATCTTCAATCTTCACCCTTGAACTCTCTTCACCCTCTCCAACCTTCATCATCTACAGAACACAAAAATCTCTCTAACAGTTTCCATATCACACCCTAACAGATCTTCTAACACAAAACACTTCTAACAGAACCTTCATCATCAATAACTCTTCTCCAAGTCTAATTATTGACTCTCCTTCAACTCTGCAACAATAGCAACAATCGATTCGAGAATCCACTGTAACATCGAAATCGATCTTCACCAACAAAGTTTCTCGAAATTCTTCGGATCTTCGTTGATTTCACTCATCATCTTCATATCGACATTGAACCAAAAACCTGCAACCACCTTTAACCTCCTACAATCCTCACCTTCGTCACTGTCAATTCACGAACCTTCTTCAATCTCGCATCGTCACATAACCTACAACAGAATTAACACAGAAAAGATTCCATCAATCATTTGATCTGGATTTCATAGCGAGAATACGTAACCAATTCGCAACTCTTTGCAACTTCAAGAACAAGGAGACAACTCACGTAGAAAAAGAAGTAGAAGAAGGAAAAAGAAGTTAGATCGCGTGAAAGAAGCAAGGAGAAGAATGAAAGAAGATCAAAGCGATTACCAGTGAACTTTCTTGAGAATCCTTCGTCGATTTGTAGCAGATTACTAGAAGTTTTCCGGTTGCTTATACTTTGCTTGCGTTGCTACGGGTTATTATCCGTTCGGTATTACTTCTCTTCTCTTTTACCTAATTCCGCATTTTTTCTTTTGATGCCATGAGAAGTAGGATTGGGAGTCCGTGCCACTTGGCCGACAATTCTGGAAGTCCTTAAAGGAGGCTCTGTTTGTGTTTGTTTACATTTTGTGCTAAAGACCTCTATGAGGCATCCCTTTCTCTATCCCCATGATAAGTCCTTGAAGGAGGCAAGCGAAGAAGGGATTAGTAATCAGTACCCACACTTTCAGTTGAGTCATTCACTAGCTCACACCACGTGTTGATGCTCTTGAACACGTGCCCCCGATCTTGTTATTGAGTCCGTCAAGTGGAAGAAGGGTCTAGCAATCAGACCCCCACAACTTGTCTATAGCTCGCATTGACCGATGATGATGCTTATGTGATCTGATTCATATCTTCCCCTTCCTTACTCTGCTCTCCATGGTTCTCGATACCATTGGGTGAGTACCCCTATTTCCCACAACTAGCTTGTTTTCTTCGGTTGATATGACCCTTTGGCTAAAGCTCCCCCTTTTCTTACTTTGATTGTGTGACATTATTGTTGACTGACACTATTTACTCTTTCGTTTGCTTTTAGTTCCTTTTGTTTATGGATTGAGTTACATAATGTCTACTTGTTTCGCATGTTCCCCATAGAGCTCCTAGATTGAATCTAATTTTGGATTAGGTTCAAAGTAGGATATACATTAGGTCACCAATCCATGTATGACAACATTAGATAGATTCCCCCCGATCCTGATCTTAGGACCATCGTTGCATGCTGACTTATAGGACTGAGTTTCCCTTTAGCCTTTTGTGTATCCCTCTCATCTTTTCTCTCGCACCCGTGCAATCGAGGCTGTTTCCTGTTCACCCGTAGTAGTGTGAACTATGGATGCTCTGATTCCTCTTTCTTTTCATATTGAGGATACGTAGGCACGAGATGCGATATCTCAGCGAGCACACTAATAACTAACCTCCCCTTTTCTCTCGCACCCGTGCGATCGAGATGAATCACCTAGACCACACTAACAACTAACTTCCCTTTTCTCTCGCACCCATGCGGTCGAGATGAATCACCTAGCACACTAACAACTAACTTCCCTTTTCTGTCACACCCATGCGATCGAGACGAATTACCTAGCACACTAACAACTGACTTCCCTTTTCTCTCGAACCCATGCGACCGAGATGTTAACCAATCAATCAATTAAACCTTTCTCTCGCCCGCATGCGATCAAGACTTTTTCATCAATCACAACTGACTCGTAGGTCGAACTACGACTGCTCTGACTTCCTCTCTCTGGTTATATTGAGGATACGTAGGCATGAGATGGTGATGTCTTGGCGAGCAAACTTCCCCCACAAATCTGTAGTCCTTTGAACTACGTCGACTCTGATTCTTCGTTCGTCCCCGAAGATACGTAGGCATAGGATTGCGATGATTCTTGCGAGTCCTCTTTTGGTTTTCACCTTCCTTTTTCTCCCGTTCCTTTTCTGTTTAGCAGTTGAGCTTCAGATAACCTACACCCTTTGATCGATAACAACAAGCGTGGATCCCATCGAGTACGATGGACGCGAGGGGGTGCTAATACCCTCCTCTCGCGTAACCGACTCTCGAACCCAGACTATGGTTACTATGACCATTCCTTTCCCTTTGTTGAGGTTTTCTTCGATCGTTTCCTTTCCCTGCGTCGGGATAAATAACATTCAGTGGCGAATCTTCTGTTCTTTTCCGCCAGTTGATTTTCGCAGATGCGACAGATCAATTTACAAGAAATGAAAAAAATCAAGTAATAAGGGTCATTAAGGATTATGCAATGTAGTTATTGGTCGTAACAATCCAAAAAATCAAGTAAAGGATCTTTATTCCATTGATAGGGATACTCAGAAGCCATTATAAAAGCAACCAACACCTAGTTCATTTTCATCAACATCATCTACTAAAGTCATGGAGTCATCAGCTGAGAGCAACCAAACTTCTGTAGTGACAGAAATCACACAAAGCTCTACGATGTGAGTGTACAGAACCTTCAGAAATGAGTAGTTTCTGAATCATCTACTACTCAGCCTATGCCCTCTACAAAGATTACTTCAGATGAAGCTACGTCAGCAGTTCCTCAACAACCTACAAAAGTAGGCTCTTCAGTAGCTGCGATGAAGCCAAGAAAGAAGTCAGTGAAGAGGTCAAGTAGAATCAGGTTCAACAAGATGTTTTACTGTTCTATTATCCCAGAAGCAAACGAGTAAGATATTGATGAGGATGAACCAGATATTGATTATGGAAACTACTGCTCCTACAAGACAAAGTATGACTTAGATAGAGATCTATTATAAGAACATACACTTCCTTTTGTAAAAATATTTTGTAATCCTTTAGCCTGATTAATGAAGAAGTTTTTGACCAATTTATTTTTATTTACATTGCATGCAAACAACCACTTAATTTCACCTTTTGATTTTCTGATAAAACATTAATGAAGTAATACTGAAACTAGAGGAAATAGTTAACATGTTAACTAAAATACTTACTATTGTTAAAAGAATCTTGATAGGTCAGACTGCTAGATAAAATTTCCAAGATTCATTATTAAAACATTGATTTAACTTAATCAATATTAAAATAACTGATACTCAGGAAAATGAATGTAACAAGTCTATAAGAGCTCATAGCAGACTCTCTTTCATAATCACTTAATCTTCAAAACACAAAGACAAATCTGGGTTCCAAAGAGAGATTTCAGAAAGGTAGCCATACTAAATGCAGCAACTCAAGCAAACAAAACAAATGCAGCAGCTGAAAGATCCACTAGCAAGTAGATGACTTCAGAAGCGCACACCTCTTCAGCATCCTTTGTGAACACACACAGAAGAAGACGAACTTCTGAGTCTAAATGCATAAATTAACTGAGAAAGGAGGCAATGCAGTTTGCCAAGGAAGAACGATAAGATTACTTAATCTAGACATGTCAGATGATCCTAAGGAATACCTTAGGGAAAATCCAACAGACTAGAAAGTCTAAATAATTTGTAATATCTTCCAGTTTATTAATGAGAATTGTTGCACGTTTTGAGTTCTTAATCCCATTTCTTTTATCCTTTTGAACAACAATATATATATATATATATATATATATATATATATATAACAGTTAGACTACACAATAGCATGAACAAACTTGAATTAATAATAAGATTGCTTAATGCAAAGGTTCTAACAATTACAAGGCATAACTATGTAGAAATCTAACATCATAATCTTTCATGGATAGCTTCAAACTTGTCTCTCTAGATTTTAGACGAATCAACCTCTAAACTTATGATAACTCCCTGCTGGACAAAAAGTTCTGAAAGGACTCGTCCATAAGGAATGAAGAAAATTTTTCCCTTGTGAAAAGAAGAAAGAGTCCTCTTCAAATAGTCAAACAAAACTTGAGTAATATCAATCTGCAAGTCTGAATTGAGAAGTAGTAGCATATCCTTTTCAATAGGGTTCACAAGGTCTAAATCCTTATCCTTAGGCAGCAAGTTTGTGTTTAGAATCTGATTCCAAACAACTGCATCAGGACGAATATTTGAAACCAATGGTGTATTAGATGGATCTACAAAGATACACCAAGTAGGAAGATAGTGTTCCCAAACAAGAGTTCCTGGGATTTCTCCAATCTCCCCATAATTGATCAAATTAGCAATCGCTTTAGAGGTTACTATTATAGAAATACCAGTCACCTTAGAAAGAATAGCACACTCAGAATTCAGCTCAACAATGGAGGCATTAATCCAAAACTCTTGATAAGATTTGGATAAGTGAAACCACAAAGCAAACCAAAGAATCCATTACAACTTTGTTTAGACATAGTCTTCCAGAATTTAAAACCTAAATTAAGCAACTCATCAAAATCTACAAACTTTTCATTGATGACAACCAGTTGAATCAAAGAAGAATTGACTAGAGAACTCATCTCAAGTTTGGTTTGATCAGTACACACATTACAAAAATAACTAACAAGAATCTTGTCAGAAAAAGGACACAAAATGATGTTTCACAAAATAGGGGATATAGACAACAAATATATAAAAAGAAAGCATCATTACCTAAAGGTTCTTATCCAGCTGATCTCCTGAATCCACTAGATAATTTTTAACCTTAAGAAATTTAAATAATATAAACATTTTTGGAAACCTTTTACTTAAACTGCTTTATTAGAAGTAAAGAATCTTCTTCTGAATCTCAGAGTCTGAAAATTTTCAAAAGCTATCATCCATCAGAGTCTAGTAGATCTAGACTTGGAGAGAGATATCTTCTGTTAGTCATTAATCTCCAAGATTCTATTCAAAACCAACATTTCCTCTTAACACTACTACGAAAAACCCATTTAACGATGCCAGGTTTACCACGGATTCGTATCCCACCGTTGTAATAGGTTAAAAAATTTATAACGCCATATTTAACGACGGTTGTACTAAATAACCGTTGTAATACAAGCTATGTAACAATCTTCGATTCCCAGCTACTACATTTTTTTTCCATATTTTTACATTTTAAACACGCTTGTATTAAAACACCGTTGTAATACATGTAACAAGCTTGGATTCCCAGCAACTATATTTTTTGTCATATTTTTATATTTTAAACATATATTTTATTTCTTTTGTTAGTGTTACGGGGATTTAACCTCAATACTCAAAATTATCATTGTTTTTCTTTTAAACATATATTTTATTTCTTTTGTTAGTGTTTTTAAGTGCAAGAGAATAGTATATATAACTTTAAAAATAAAACTGTAAGAGATGAGCGTATATAAAATAACATTTTATTAAGATTCCATTAAGAAGAGTACATTGATAATCATATTACATATATTTATCAATGTCAGATCCCATACCTGCAAATGCATCTTCATAATCCAGACATCTCTCTTCACTCCCCTCATCGGAATCATAATAAACAGTCCTAATTTTCTTCTTTATCTTTTTCTTCTTCAGCTTATTCTTCTTCTTCTTCTTATCCTTCCTCACCCTTAAGGCATCCCTGACGTTGGCCGCTGGTTGGACCTCCTCAATTGGCGCCTGACGTTCCTCATTGGTGATGTTTCTAGCATTCTCATTTGTAGAACTCATTGTTACGAAGAATATATTATGAAGAAATGTAAAGTTGTCTATTTATAGATGAGGTTGAAGATGAAAAGTCTGATAGTTTAATGCTTGCAATGATGATAACTTGTAAATGGTTGATATTCTGGAACGATAGTTTTTGAAAAACGGAGAAAATTTTGAATCATTATGGCCAGAGTGTTCTCTACTCCGGGAAGAGCAAGGGTTATAATATTACAACGGTTAGTAATAATAGCCATAGCGATACCCCTTATACTTGGTACAAGGTTCGACTCCAGGCAACAACATTTTTCTATTTTACGTAATTATAGAAAAATGTTGTTGCCTGGAGTCGAACCTTGTACCAATTATAAGGGGTATCGCTACCGTTAATATAATTAACCGTTGTGATATTACTAAAATAATATATATACTTATCATTACGGTTATTTTAGAAAACCGTTGTGAAATATTTACCTATATAAGGGAATTAACTTTCTATTATTTACAGTAGTGCGGTTTCGTTCACAGCGAAACCCTAGCACCCATTTTTGGCAGCAAACTTCATCTTTTTATAGAATCCGCGAAAAGAAATACAAGAAGTATGAAGCTTTTGATTTAAGCTTCTTCCTCCTTGTATTTCTTCTTGCAGAATCTAAAACTAGATGAACATGGTGATGATGTTGGCGGTAGCAAGCGTAATGTACATATTGTTTATGGAAAATAAGGTATTCTTCTACTTCAATCTTTTTGTTAGATAGTTCCCATTATCTCATTTGCTTCATGTTGTTTTTGTTGATTGTTCTCATTTTGTGCAGATTCGACTTTAATGCTTCACAAGCAAGGTGAACTTCATTGTAATGGTACAATCCTACTTCTTAGGGTTTTGTTTCAACTTTTGGTTGTTTTGTTTTGAATACTAACTTATTTTCTTCATTGCTTCCCACTTCTTAGGGTTTGTTTTACATGGTGATGATGATGGTGGTACATATATATATGAATTCACTCTGATAAGGTACATATATATGAATTCATTCTGATATTGTATATGAAATTTAGTTTATTATATACTATGTATATTGTTTGTTTCACTATCCTTTTATTGAAAATGCAATCAGTTAAATTGATATAGAACATTAGTTTATTATATATTGTGTATATTGTATATAGTTAAATTGAAAACTAACTAATTTTCTTCATTGCTTCCCACTTCTTAGGGTTTGTTTCACATGGTGATGATGATGGTGGTACATATATATGAATTCATTCTGATAAGGTACATATATATGAATTCATTCTGATATTGTATATGAAATTTAGTTTATTATATACTATGTATATTGTTTGTTTCACTATCCTTTTATTGAAAATGCAATCAGTTAAATTGATATAGAAACTTATAATCTGAAAATTAAGATATATTTGAAAACCAACCTTTATCATATCAATATTTTCCGAATTGCATCCATTTCATTCAGCACATTTAATATTCCTTAACATAAAATTTATGGTCCAATGGTCCGTTTGCTTCAATTCATCGATATCTTTTATTATAGTTTAACTTATCGTCGTCACTAATCATCGTGGTTGTTAAGATCATGATTGTTATGATGATAAAATCGCGATGATTTTTGGCAATGATGAGGTAAACTATAATAAAAGATATCGATGGATTGAAGGAAACCGACCATTGAACCACAAATTTTATGTTAAGGAACATAAAATTTGCGGAATAAAATGGATGTTATTCGGAAAACAGTAGTGTGTTTAAGTTGGTTTTCAAGAACAATTTAATTTTCAGATTATATAGTTCTTTAACAATTTTAATGGTTGTATTTCTTTAATTAGGTGTATGGTAAAACAAGCAATATACATTTGTATTTAATAAACTAAAGGTACATTCCACAACGGTTGAGACACAAAACCGTTGTGATAGTTAATATATATTACAACGGTTGATACTCATAACCATTGTGATAGTTAATATATATTACAACGGTTGAAATACCTAACCGTTGCAATATAACGCACGCTTCCAGAATACAACAACGGTTTCCAGACCGTTGTAGAAACAACGAACTTACAACGACAATCTACTTAACAACACCTTCGCCCGCGTCATTATATGTCATTCCCAACTGTTGTTAAATGGGTTTTTCGTAGCAGTGTAAAGCAAGAGTCATGAGTGATTAAAGAATATTGAATTTTTTCCTTTGACAGCTAACAAGCAGTAGTTACATCACAAAAAGTGAGGAAACTTTTTCCATAAATATGATTATCATCTAGCTAATGAAATATTTAGTATAGATAAATACAACATAGTTTCTTCTTAAAGATTTCTGAAGATTCTTCCATCAAAAGAACTTCTCTAGAAATCTAACAGAGACTTTGTATTTACATATACACAAATATCCATTGAATCAAGAAATAAGCTAGAAAAGAACATAACCATTATTTTTGTTATTTTCTCGGTCATACTCGTATCAGTATTCAGACTTGACCATAGAGTATGAACACCACTTTGAGTGGATTCTGATTCAATGGTTGTTAAACCATTGACTCCACTTCTTTCACTAAACTTAGTACCTATAGCACTTGAGTTAGGGATATAGGTTCTTCTTCCATCAAATGTTGTAAACAACCTTTGATAAGTACCATGGAAGATGGCTCTACTCCTTTCTTCAATATCTGCAGCAAATACATTTGAATGATGATACTCATATTCTAATGAGGCCATACATGTAAGTCCAGACAGACTTTCCTTTTCCTTATGCCACATTCTGATAGCAGTACCATGATTCATTCTAGAGTATCAGTCTAGGATAAGTCATGATATGAACAAAATCTTGTTCTTAGCAAAATCATTAATTTCATTGTCTTGGATTAAGACTTTGAAATCTTTGCTAAGCAAAGAACCAGATGATGTTAGCTATCATAGAATGGCATTAATAAATTAAAGCACTATCATGTAATTGCTTGCAGAACACGAAAAAGAAATGAAGGTTTCTCATAGACTTGACCTTTAATACAAATTCCATGATGACCCTCAATCAAGGAACAATGGAGTCTTATAAGTTATCACCTTAAAGAACAGACTCCTTATTATCAAATATTGAAGCAAGATAGATATGGCATAATCTCTTTCTCTTTAATACTTGATTTTTATTTCAAGACTCAGATGCTTCTTCAGATGCAGTAATTGAAGGTGTGAAAAACGCAAGAAAGGGGGGTTTGAATTGGTTTTTCAAAATAAATCGTTTCTTTAAAATAACTTTCTCTTTAAAACTTTACCCCTTTTCTAAAGAAAAACAACTTGGTTAAACAAAGAGATATAAACACGTTATGTTTATACTAGTTCACTTGAGAACCTCTCAAGTTAATCTAGTTCATCCGCCAAGGTGATTTCGCCTCTCTCAACGAGGTATTAATCCACTATTTAACAAAATAGTACACTGCACGAGCTAACACAGCTGGTGACTAACAACAACCTCTAGAACTCACACGTTCTAGACTTCTCAAGTAATCCAACCACACAGATCTTACTTAAGGCACAATCTCTAAGACATACGTCCTAGACTTCTCAAGAGATCTAATCACTAAGACTCTCTTAAGGAATACAACTTTAAGTTCAAATACAATGGGTTTATAGAAAATTGCTTCTTATCAAGCTGATAATGTCAACAAGTTTTTAGACCAAGAATGACTTAAGAAAGAAAAGAGTTAGAAAGTATTGTAGCAGTTCGCGTGTGTGTCTTTCTTCAAGTCTTTGAGCTTCCTTTAATAGCCAAGTGAAAAGAGCCATTGAGATGGAATCATGATAGCTAAGTAGGCTTACGGCTAGAAGCATGAGGACATATACAAAGTCTTCTACATGCTGCGCATCCTGTCTGTGTCAGATTGTCTTGTTTGTATTTTGCATAGTCTTCAAGAATTTTAACGTTGTAATGTGGTACAGTTGTACAGTGTGGCAAGTTTTCTTGGCTTCTCAACTTCAGAGGCTTTTTGTGAGCATGAGTAAGAAGGGAAAACATTACTCGGTTCTTGAGATTATCAAGTCTTCGAATCATTAGCTCTGCGCTTCCAGAATCTTCAGAACTTGTCTTCAAAACCTTGTTCTCTTAATCCACTTTCTTCATATCTTCAGAGGCTTCTAATAATATTTGATTGAAGCATGAGAGTCGACTTTGGGTAGGTCTTCAGAACCTTGATCAGAGAGCGTGAGGCTTCAGCATCTGGACTCCGTTCCATCAGAACCCTCGTCTTCAGATCTTCAGAAGTCATACTCTTTTCGTTTCGAATTAAAGTCTTTTGTGTTATCTTCGTTCAGCTCTTTTAAGTGCATAGACGAAATGACTTTCTTTAAACATTGCGCTGATTCTCAGGAGCATAACCTGTTTGTTAGGTTCTCACAAGTAACAACATTAGTTGTGCAAAATTGTTTATGCCAGTACTCATTTGTTATCATCAAAACTTAGAGATAATATTGCAGAACCAAATCTTGTTCTCACAGTAATGACTGGCAGAGCCAGATTAATCTTTCATATGAATCGTGCACTAATGCTAGCTTCAAATGAATAAGCAGTGAAGACCTTATGACATTAGGTTCTGGTAGTGTTTCTCCTTGCTTTCGAATTTGAGAAATAAGTTGAAATACTAATATTTAAGAAGCTTTTGAAGTTACTCTTATATCATCAGATGTCATATTTCATTCACCCAGTTAAAGATGTCTTCTGATCAGAAAGGTTAATTCCTCATCATCAGACATTCCGTAGGAAGTATCCTTCAACAGTTTTTGCAAAAGATAATCAGTTAGATAGATTTTCATCATTTAATTCCATTTCTTTTCTTTGAAGATTGTAAGACAAACCGACAGAGCACAGTAAATTCAAGTTGTATAACTTCTTGAATAACTGTGACCTCATGTTTGAATCCAGAAAAAATTTCTCAGACTTTGCTTGGAAAGATTAGATGAAGCGTAACTGGACAAGCTTCAAAAATGATTCCGACAAATTTAAGCACAAGGGTTCAAGGATTGTCCGAGCATCAGGCATATCAATGATGTCGACATATTCAGAAGTGAGATAGAGCACCTACTAGAATGCAACTACCTCTGAAGATATTTAATAAGCTTCTTCTGAGATGGTGATAGAAGTTTCAAACCTTGACCATCTCTAGACCATCAACTTCTATAGTAATACCTTTCTCAAGGATATTCTATAGACCTTCCTCAAAACCCTTTATCAAGACCAATGAGTTAAAAATATATTTTTCTTTTCAATCATTTAAATTCAGTGGAATCACCTTTAAATATGGTAGGAAAAACAGTATGATATTTTTCATGTGGCACTTGGTGACTTCTTGAAGGAAAGTCTTTAACACACAAGCTTTTCTGATTGGATCATCATTTGCACCATTGTTAAATTTTAAGTACAGACTATGCTCTGATACTAATTAAAGGTGAGAAAAGTACACAAGAAGGGGGGTTGAATTGTGTTTTATGTTTTTTTAATTTGCGTCTTATCAGAGCTCAGAATCTAAACTGGTGTTCAGATTCTAATTATACTTAGCAGCAGATGTTAACAGGAGCAAATAAATAATAGCAAAAGACACAATGATTTATATTGGTTCCTCCCAATTGAGAGTAATCCAGTCACCTTGCTTCACAATAGATTCTCACTATAACCAAATCATTATTACAATTGCTTATGCATTTTACATAAGTCTTTTACACTGCTCAGACACTTGGTCCAAGACTTCTTGCTCAAGTCCAACAGACTCAAGACTTCTGCTCTAGGTTCCATTAAATGAGCCTTTCTACTCAAACTCTTCAGGTTCAAGACTTCAGCTCCAAGTTCCACAAATCGAGCCATCCTGTTCAAGCCACACTGGCCCAAGAATTCTACTCCAAGTTCCATGAAATGAGTCTACCTGCTCAAACCCCTCAGGTTCAAGACTTCTGCTCCAAGTTCCACAAACCGACTTATTGCTAAATCAATCTACTTGATTAAGACTTCCATTGCTCAAGCACATAGCACGAGACTTACATGGCTCAAGCATCTTGGCGAGAGACTTCCTTTCTAGAATCCTAATGATACAAGACTTTTGCTCAATCAATCCACTTGATTAAGAATTTCATTGCTCAATCACATAGCATGAGACTTACACGGCTCAAGCATCTTGGTGAGAGGCCTAATATAAATTGCTAAATAAGTTCATCAGAATAGAGAACAAGGTTTACTTGATACTGATATCAGAGGTATGGGAAATCACCATAACAAAGACCTAAAGCTCTTAAGATTTCTAAGATATTCAATGTGTAAGAAATCTTAAGGCTTTTACAATAAAAACCTACAACAGAAAATCTACTTACACGATAGAGTTCATAATTGATTATCTTGTTACTCCTTCATACGGTTAATCCTTATTGAAGATTCAGTTTGAACATTCAGCCACTTATATAATAATTACAGCAGACTGGTCGTTGGAAGAGATAACTTGATCAAGTGTCTTTGCTTTACTCTATAGTACAAGAGTCATTGAAGATAGATACACCAAAAGATCTTGATCCATTGTGTAACACGATTAACCATTGAGTATTCAAAAAGATCCTGTACTATAGAGCCACTGAGAGTAGATATCCGTAAATCATGTCAACCTTTCTTGAGCCTTGTGAACTCAGACTCCAGCTGACAAACTGATTTTACAATGCAACTTGCTTTATGCAGTACAGACAACTTCAACTTTATCACCATCTCTGAATGATACATAAGCAAATTTACATTCACCAAGTGTATAGAAAGTTATGTTCCTTCTCTGATGCCAAGGCCTTCAGCTTCAAAGTCTATGCTAGACATCACTTAGCAAGTGTTCTTCAAATTCTGCACCACCAGAAGCTAGCAAATCAGCTTTTCTCAACCGTGCCTTTGTATATCGAATTTTGTATATAAATATTTACAAGTATTAGAACCTGCATACAAGAAACACACATCAAATATATACATTGTTCTTTAAATACTTTGTTATCATCAAAACCCAAGAAATATATGTCATGAACAAATCTTGTTCTAACACACGATCCTTTATTGATCCCTGTTACGTGATCATTTTCCCTTCCTAGAAAACTGATCTTGTAATGATGGCATGTTATGCATTTATGACTGTAATTATTTTCTATTTTCTCTTTTTATTATTTTTTATGTGACAAAAAGGGGAAAAAAGATAATAAGTATTTAATTTGAAACTAAACCCATTTAGTTTGTACATAATGGTCATTTATAATTTTTGTATTTAAATATTTGTACATAATGGTTATTTTTCCCGGGCGACACATTTTAACTTTCTTGTACGTAGAACTAAGGAGAAGCTTACAAACCTCAACCTTAGACTATCAGACTTAGAAGGAGCTAACAAACCTCAATCTTAGAAAATCAGACTTAGAAGAAGCTTACAAACCTCGTATTTTGTTGTTGCCAAAGGAAGTTAAAATATTATTTTTATTTTTCTTAAATATAGATCTAAGGGGGAGCTTAAAAACCTCAACTTTGAACTATTTGACTCAGGCGGAGCTTATAAAACTCAGACTCTGATGTTACTAAGAAAATTAAAATACTTTTTCTTGAAAGTATTACTTAGGGTGAGTTTACCGAACTCAACTTTGGACTATTAGACTCAGGGGGAGCTTACAAACCTCATACTCTGATGTTGCAAAGAAAATTATAATTTCCCAAAATTGTCCTTTAAATGTTTATGTTTGTCATCATAAAAAAGGGGGAGATTTTTAGAATAAGATTTGTTCATGACATATATTCCTTGGGTTTTGATAATAACAAAGTATTAAAAGAACTGGTTATATTTTATGTGTGTTTCATGTATGCAGGTTCTAATACTTGTAGATATATTTTCAGAATATGATATACAAGGGCACACTTGAGGGAAGCTGAATTGCTAGCTTCTGGTGGTGCAGAATCTGAAGAACACTCTCTAAGTGATGTCTGGTGTAGACTCTGAAGCTGAAGGTCTCAGCATCAGAAGAAGCAACATAATTGTCTCTACACTTGGTGAATGTAACTTAGCTTTTGGTGATCATTCAGAGTTAGTGATAAAGCTGAACTTATTCGTACTGCAGAAAGCAAGTTACATTGTCAAATCAGTTTGTCAGCTAGAGTCTTACTTCATAAGGCTCAAGAAAAGTTGGCATGCTTTACGGATATCTACTCTCAATGGCTCTATAGTACATATCTCTTTGAAGACTCAATGTTTAAACACGTTACAGGATGAATCAAGACCTTTTGGTGTATCTATCTTCAATGTTTCTTGTATTACGGAGAAAGAAAAGACACTTGATCAAGTTATCTCTCCAACAGCTAATCATCTACAAATTCTATATAAGTAGATGAAGGTTCAAACTGAATTTTTTACAAGGATCAACCTGATGGAGGAGTAACAAGATCGGCAATTATAAACACAATTGAGTATGCAAAATTTTAGTTGTAGGTTGTAATTGTAAAAACCTTAAGATTTATTAAACATTGAATATCTTAGAAATCTTAAGAGCTTTAGGTCTTTGTTATGGTGATTTCCCTGTACCTCTGATATTTGTATCAAGTACACCTTTTCTCTATTCTGCTTAACATGTTGTTTAGCAATTTAGATTAAGTCTCTCTCCAAGATGCTTGAGACATGTAAGTCTCTTGCTATGTGCTAGAGCATTGAAAGTCTTAATCAAGTAGATTGATTGAGCAACCAAGTCTCCCACCAAGATGCTTGAGCCATGTAAGTCTCCTACTATGTGCTCGAGCAATGAAAGACTTAATCAAGTGGATTGATTGATCAGAAGTCTTGAATCCGTGGGATTTAAGCAAGGAAGTCTCAGATCGAGAGTTTGAGCAGAAGTATTGCACTTGAGGGGTTTAAGCAGGAAGTCTTGGGTTCGTGGAACCTGAGTAGGGAAGTCTTGGACCATGGGTCTTAGTAAGAAGTCTTGGTTATGAGGGGCTTAAGCAGGAAGTCTCGGGTCTAAGGGACCTGAGCAGAAAAGTCTTAGGCTGAGGGTCTAAGCAAGGAAGTCTTGAGTCTGTAGGACTTGAGCAAGAAAGTCCTGAGATTTAGGGGTTTAAGCAAGAAGTCTCGGACTTAGGGTCTGAGCATTGTAAAAGTCTTATGCAGAATGCATAAGAGATTGTAATCATGATTTGATTATATTTAAAATCTCTTGTGAAGCAAGGGGACTGGACTACTCTCATTTGGGAAGAACTAGTATAAATCTTTGTGTCTTTTGCTATTATTTATTTACTTCTGTTAAGATCCCGCTGCTAAGTATAACAAGAATCTGATCACTAGTTTAGATTTTGAACTCTGATCAGACGCAAATTAAGAAAACGGAAAACAAAATTCAACCCCCTTCTTGTGTACTTTTCTCACCTTCAAAGTCAACCGTCAAGCCAATCTTCATGACGTATTTACTTGTTTTAGTTTCATGTTTTCTTACATGAGTACATTGATGGCGTGTGGATGTGGGTCAAGGTAGAAATTTAGTTTTCCATGCTATTGCAGCTTTACTTAGTTAGGGAAAAGAGTCTTAGGCTTTGGTTCGGAAGGAGTTAGATGCTAAAGTCTATCAATAACATCAATTGTATTCTGGTCTGTTTTATGACACAGTCTCTGAAGTTAGGAGTTCGTTGTGAATAGTTAACTTTGGTGTGTAGGGTTGCATGAAATGAATGAAGATTCCATATATGGGTTACCATATTGCTTCTATATACTATGTCTTTTTGTCTCCTTGTCCAAGAACTTTAACATTACTTTCTTCCCACTAGTGGTATCTCCATCCATGGATGCAAGTAGACATAAGCTTATTGTAGTTTGATTTTGTTTACAACAATCATTGGGTTCAGGAGAAGTTGAAACCCTATTGTCCATTGCCTCCGGTCACTGACCGCTGGAGATAGAACTATAGTGAAGGTGCAAGAGCATTAGAAATGGCATATGTGGGATGTATAAGGCATTTGGAAAAAGAACAAAGGAAGTCAACTTAATTTATTTTGTAATGATATTGTAGTACATTTTGCATTATATGTATATATTCTATCGGGTTAATTATTACATTTTCATACTGTTTTGTTAAAAATGTCAAAAACCTAATTTAAAAAACAAAAACATTTTAAAAAAACCCACTACATGCGAGATTTTTCAAATATTCAGAAAATTTGGTATGTACTAGATTTTTCAATATATTTGGAACGTAGTATAGGTTATCGTTTTTTTTAATTTGGTATAAATGCACCAAATATTTGAAAAATTTGGTATATAATCATACAATTTCTAGGAAACAATACATTTTGACCGAATATTTTGAAAATATGTCAAATTTCTTCAATTAACACAAAAAATCCTGTATTTTTTTGCAAGATCCGCATAGAAAAATTTGGTATTGGATGGTACGTTTTAAAAACCTGAAAATGTTAGGCAAGGGAATAATAGTAAAAACATCACTTATGTGGGGGTTTTAGGTTCAAGTGTGAGGTGGCAAGAAAAAATCTATTTTTTTGCCTTTGCTTTGGCTTTCTCACTTTTGCACCCTTGCCTTACTTATTTGCACCCATTTCTAAAGACCACTAGAAAACTCATCTATTTGGTTAGAAAAAATATTTTAAATGATGCGCAAAATATTAAACCTACTATTTTAAAGGATTAAACAAAGTTTCTGATTATTCAACTTTAAAATAGTTTTATGCCTCAATTATCATGATGCCAACACAATGTGGCATGTCCTTCTCTACGGATCGTTATATATGAGATTTAGGTAAATAATAATATAAATAAGTCCACCTTAAACTTATATACTCAACTTATTATGAGGTTATCTGGTCATCATAGATCAGAGATGTTGAGACCATCCTAAACGACAACCCTTGCTTTAATCACCACCAGTGATATACACCACCTGATGTCATTCTTGGATCAGATACTTTGAAATCAAAACCTATTATATACTCGAGAGTATACGCTTTTCTTTTCACAACTTCATTTTATAATCTTTAAGGCTTTATAAAACCTAGAAACCACCTTGTAAAAACATACTAGGGTTTCACCTTTGGTACCCAAACTTTATCGGGTCCCAGTGCATTAGTGATTCTATAAGGTCTAGGGTTAATACCTTTAGAATTTTTCAATTTATCAAAACAAACTAGCTCTAAGTGGCCCAATTTATTACAATGTGATCATTTATAAACAAGTCAATTCATTGTCTCCCTATTTACTTATTTATTATGTGTTCTATCAGATTTAAAACTTAATCCAATTTTATTTAAGGAAGACCTTTGACTTGATAAGATCAAGTCAATACTTTCGTTACCCTTAGTAAATTTACTTAGGGTTTCATGCAATTATGTCATTTCCTTTTTCATTGAGACACAAGTCTCACATGTTCTAGCTAAGTTTCTAATATCGGCAATTTCAAACTTAAGCATTTCATTACGTTATTCCATAAACTCTAGATAATGCTTAAGGTCTAAGTTACGCTTTTTAATCTTATCATTTTCTTCAATTAAATTAACACTTAATTTAAACAACTTCTAAGATAACTTTGTTACCTCATGTTCATCTTCCTCATGTAATACTTTCAAGCAGAGTTCATCTTCTTTGTTATAAGAAGATTCTTAAACTATTCTTCCTGAGGTTAACTCTTTTTCATTTGTGGAGGTTATGTGCTCTCATCTTATTTTGAAGATTCAACTAGATGATACCTCTTCTTCACATCCTCCCACATATTAAGTTCCTTCATTTGATGTTGAATTTTCCAAAGATCGTTAAACTACCGAGTATATTCTTTTGAGGGAAACCACATGAGTTTTTTTTGTAGGATTTTAATGGAATTTCTTATGATTCTTCAAGCTTTGAGATTATGCATTCATCTTTAAGTAATTAAACTTGTTCGTTCAAATTTTCAACAATTTCATTATTCTCTTATTTTTTCTGAAGACCACAAAAACACATGTCTCTTGATTTAAGGATTGGATCTGATTTTTTATTCCACTTTTTAATTCTTAGAAATTTGTTAGTTACAAAGGTTCCAATATAATTTCTAACATTTCTAAATTTAGATAACCAATTATGAATAAAACATTCATCTTTTTTGCCTCTTGTGTCATCTGCTTTTAATAGTATCCCACATTTCCTTGGCGGATTTGCAATTATGAACATAAAAGAATTTCGTATCATCTAAAGTCATAACTAAAAAATTATTAGTTTTGAAATCAATTTCAAACTTTCTCTTTTATTCTATGGTCCAAATAAAATCGGGTTTATCCGGTACTTCTCCATTTATGTAGTGAGTAGGGATAAACGAACCATTGATTATTTTTTCCCCACAATTCATAATCAACACTATGAATAAAAATTTTAAAATTTTCTATCCATAATTCAAACTATCACCATTAAATGATGAAGGTATGCTTAGGAAAAATATTTTGTTAGAAAAAGAGTCGAAAGTCATCTTCCTTTGGAGAGAAATAGTCTTTGAATAGGAGTTAGACCTTCATGCCACATATTAGACATTTGACTACACACACAAAAGAAAGGGGGGGGGGGGGGGGGGTTGAATTGCGGGCGTATGAAAAATGATGGTTTGAAACATTATTATTTGAATTTTTCAGAGTTTAAAAATGTTTTCAATAAAAGCGTTTGAAATATAACACAAGAAAATATACATAAAATAAATAGATAAGGGTAAGAAGATGACACTAGAAGTTATAGAGGTTCAGTCAAAATGAAGTGACTAAATCCTCTCCCCAAGACATGATCTTGAGATTATCTAGTAACACTTATAAGCTTTTAGTAGGTTAAGCTTATGAACCCTGTTATACAAGGAATGTGAGGTTTTAGACTAACTTCCAAGTAAACAACGAACAATGGACTAAAGTGGTTAGTCTTCCTTCCAAACAAAAGCTTTGAACGGTTAGTCCCCAAGCTAATCAAAGAGTTTTTACGAACTTATCTCGAACCAAATGTTGATTTTTGAACTGGATATCCTCTGAACCGAACTGACTTTTACGAGGGCTAACCATGAACCAAGTTGAGATTTTACATAGGGGCCACCAACCAAGTTGATATTTTACACTAGGTTGATCTCGAACTAAAAGGTAGAGTTTTGACTGGCTATCCTCTGAGCCGAAGTGAGATTTTACACATGCTGAACTCACAAGCCAAACCGACGACTTAAAACTAAATTCGTAAATAATGTTTTTAATAGATTTAGATTTCAATCAAAATAAATGCTCCTTTAAGGATAATTATTCAACCAAGTGAAAAATAGATCTTGGTGAATTTACAATTTCACCACTTCCAGAACAAAAACCTCACTTAAACACAAAAACTTTCTTGAGGCGTTACGACTAAATTAACGTGAGAGAATTTGAAAAAATAATTTTAGAGAGATAAGTGAGAAAGATCATGTTTCTGGATGTGAAAACGTGAAGGTATATACCTCTATATAAATAAAGGATGACACAAAAAAGGAAAAGACCCGTGTTCCAAATTATTGATCCAATAGATTGTGCCATTAGGCAAATAGGCTCGGAGCCCCAAATAATTGTTTGTAATAGATTAATTTGGAAAGAATTGATAGAGAGACATTCCACTTCATGAAAACACTATCACAATCATTTATGAACAACATTTTCTCTAACCCAATCGATTGGGTATATGTTCCAATCAATTGGACATTTCAAAAACTAGTCCAAAACATTATAATAGTTCCTAATTCAACTTGCAAGGCTCCAAAACATTTTTATGTTATTTTATTTGAGAAATAGAGGCTTTAAAACATGTTTTTGTGTGTTTATGTGTGTATGTGTGTGTGTGTGTGTGTGTGTGTGTGTGTGTGTGTGTGTGTGTGTGTGTGTTTGTGTGTGTAATTTATCCATATTACTTTATAAGAATGTCCTTGTGTTTTACAAAACATAGTTCACTAACACACATTATCTCTCATTCATACTATGAAGCTTCAAGACTTGAAAAATAAACAACTCATATAAGAATTTGTTTGAATCTGATTGGATCTAAGGATTGAGATATCTTCAAGTTAATGACATCATCAAAGGATGTTTGCAGTGATCATAAAACCCTAATTCGTCTGCTTGATTCAAGGGAATGATCTTGAGCAAACTATCTTGTGCATCTTTAACTACTTGTAATACTTTCTTGGCTTTATGCTTTAAGGTTTGTCAAATGTTGTATATTCAAAAGTGAAACCAGTTTTCATCCAAGTTGTCATTTAAATTGTCATCGTCAAAAGCAAACTATGATTGTCATCTTTAGCTTTGATCACTTATTTCAATGTCCTATAAAACATGGATCCACAGAAAGTGTAACACCTTAAACCCTGAAACTTATATAAAAAGAATTATTCGACAATTTAAGGTGCCACCTCGACAACCCAACAACAATACTTTCAAACATATATCAACATGCAGCGAATAATCATTTCATAAAAATGTTATTTTAAACTTCGTAAGTAAAACATTCAACTTCAAACAATATAGTCCCACATTAACTCAAAAACATAACAAATTCCCCGTTCCCGATGTTACAAGATCAAAGTATTAAAACCACTAAAATACGATAAAGTGATGAATAAAATGAAGAATATATCCAACAAGAAACCTTCCACACACAACAACAACGTTACTCCTGATTATCTGCAAGATGTTCATGGTGGAAAACATTAAGCAAAAGGCGTGAGAAATAAACTTCAATATAAATGGTGTAAACGATGTAAAGGTAGAAATTCACACAACATATCACACATTCAATGCACGACCAACATCACCATAATGCACACCCGATCACAATAATATACAAATATATATAATTCGACTCATGACACAACGTGACACTATGCATGTGGTACCAAATCAACATTTAGTTCTCTCAAGAACCGGTTCCCCACTTCTTAACCCATGATCCCTCCCCCCTTCTGAGCTCCAAGCCCCCACTTATGAGCTTAGGACAAGCCGCTAGTCCCCGCTTTCTGAACTAGCAAACATGTCTCTTTTAATGACACAACACAATGATGCATGTCCATCCAAACGAAACCCTAATTCCATTTTTAAAGATATTTTTCAAAGAAAAATCAATAAAAATGTGTTATTTATCAAATGAATCCATTAACCATGTTATAAACAATGATTAAGGTTTTTGAAAAAGGTATTTTATTCACATGAATATTTAAAATCATTTTGGTTTAAGAAAAATCAAGAAAATAAATCATTTTAAAACATTTAAAACAATTTAAAATTATATTTTTAAATATATTAAAAATATATCAAACAAAAATATTCTTTGTGATTTTTTGGGTGAGTAAAATATTTAAATATGTGAGTGATATTTGTGCAAAAATATATTTTAAAATAATTAAAATTGATTTAAAAAATAATTATTTGAAAATAAAAAATGAAAATATGAAAAATATGAAAGAAAAAAAAAGAGAGAGAAAATGATCAAAAATGGCATGGGTGGGTGTTGAACTCACGCCCTAGCACACACAAACACACTTAACACACAGGCATAAACCACTGGGGTGGTGATACATCTGTGTATCAAACCACCCCCATAAACACATAAGGGTAAAAATGACCTAGGTCTGGCCAGACAAAGGCGCCATGACCTGGTTCTTGCCCAAGGGAGGCCAGGTTTTGGTGGTTTTGCAAGAAGGTCATAAATTCTGCATTTCTCCATGAAAATGGATGAAACAAAGATGGATCCTACCTAGAATTTCATGAGGAATCCAATGGTGGTCTTAGATTTTTCTAAAAATGCGTACATTTTAAAACTCGATAGTGGTTTCATATAGGCCATGTTTTTGCAAGTTCTATACTACGTGCTTATACAACCAATCATAATGCTCAATTATAAGTCAAACACGACAAATATGATATGTATGACATGTTCATGATCAATGTACATCAAAGCAAATCATATTTTGGCAAGTTCAAGTTTTGAGGAAACTTACCTCTTGAAGCAACTTGGGATCTTTCAAGATAGTGTTACAGATGTGTCTTAATGCCTTGGACACCTTCAATACACCTTATAGAAGCTATTTGGATGCTTGGAATAAAGGAGAAACCTCTGGATCAGAATTTGGCCTCTTCTTGCAAAATGAACCAAAAGTGGTCAAAATGGCAACTCCTCCCTCAAATGGTGTTACAATTGAGGAACACTTGTTGGAACAACTTAGATATGTTATTTGGAGAGTGTTTGAAGTGTTGTTTAGCTTTGAAAGGGACTGAATCAAGACATGGCTTGAAAAATGCAGAAAAGTCAAAATATGAGGTTTTGATGGTTGACTTTCTAATTTTGGTGATTTGGAATGAAGATGAGGGTTTGGACACCTCCAATGGATGATTTGTGATGTGTTTGGATAATTATTTGAGTGGTTTAGGCTATGGTTTAGAGAATTCCAAGTTTGCTCTTTGGAACTTTGAAACTTGAAGCAAAAGAGGAAGAATGAGAAAACAAGCCTTTGGTATTGTTTTGGTGTGTTTGAAATGATCAGAAATGATCCATATTTAAAGCTGAGCAAGTTTGTTTTAGGAGGAATAGTGAATGGATGAGGGAGCATGCTATTGTCCAATGGATATTGTCATGTAATGACTTGAAGTCTAAGGTACTATAAGTCTCCTCTAGCATAGCTATATCTTGACTCAATTCAATTTTTGCAGGTTTGAACACTCATGGCTTTGGACTAAGTCTTGGCTGGTTTGTGCTTGTTTCATACCAATTCAATGCATCACATTAATGCAACTTAACAAAACTTAAGTTCGATAGCTTGTCATCGTGATTCTCACATGCCAAAGGATAGGATGCTTGACTTAGGGCCCAAGTTTGCAGGTTATTCATGATTGACTGAGATTTTTGTTGAATTAGACGAGGATCAATCTTGCATAGTCATCAAATTTGGACTCAAAATCGTGGGATGCAAGTTATGTACCCAAATGCTGTCAAAAACCAGTTTGCATCAAGGCATGTTGTGAGGTTCATAACTTCTTGCTCAAGTTAAACTAATGGATGTTCTTGCACTCTTTGGAAAGCTTGTATATCATACTTCAACTTTGTTGTTTTCATTTGGTCTTGAATCATCTTGGATCATAATGGAAAATGCCTCTAAAGTTGGACAAAACATGAGGTAGATTCTTCCTAAAAAAATTCTAAGTGTCAAACTTCAAAATCTCATGAAACCCTAACTTTAATGCCTCATATCTCAAAATCTATACATTTTTTACATTTTTTGGGGGTACTTCTACTTTTTAATCTTGTTGTATGTAAGAAGATCTATCATTTGAGCTTTGGATGGAAAAAAATGGTTGCTTTGATCACAAGTTATGGCCTTGCAAAGTTGGGTAAAAACCATGTTCCTTCCATAACTTAGTGAAATTTTAAGTTTCTCAAGGTTGCCCTTTTTGCAAATAACCTCATTTTTCTTGATTTTTCTTGATTGATCATGATCCAAATCACAAGTTAACATTGTTCTTGACTTAAAGAGGCCATGATTGTCAAAAAATCCCAAAATTAAAACTTGTTTTTTATCACAATTGACTTTTTATATTAGATGAAACTTGAACTTTGTGATCCTTTATGAAATAAAGTCCTTGGGCTAAATTGAACCTAATGGAGGGATTCCAAAGGTGTGTTTGAGTGTCTTGAATCATGTGTCAAGGTTTGAGATCATGCTTTGTTCAAAAGTCAAAGGTATGGTTGACTTTTTCTCAAAAACCCTAGTTTGTGGACAAGGTGAATTTGAATCCTTGTATTGTTTATGAATCAAGTTCTTTGAATCAATCCAATCTTGTGAATGAATCAATATGATGTATTTTGAGGTACTTAAAGCATATCTTGAGGTCTTGGAATATGCCTTACTCCAAAAGTCAACTTAGGGACTAAATTAGGTCAAAACCCTAATTCCTGATTTTTGATAGATGCATCCCCTGAGGCTATTTTGATCTTATGAATGGACTCATGAGGTTCCTTTGGGCTTCTTGAATCATATATTGAAGTATTGGCTCATGCCCAGATGAAAATTTCTTTTTGGAGGCCTTGGTCGACCAAAACCCTAATTTGGTGACACTGATGGTCTTAAGGCTTGATCAACTTGAAATGTTGCAATCTTGTGCTTGATTCTTGATGTGGAGGATCTCTTATCCTTTATGAATGATTGAGAGGCTTGATAAGTTGAAGATCATGTCAATTCTTGATTCATCCTTTGCCTGAATGCTCTGAGAGGGCTCAAAAACCCTAATCCTTGGTTAAGGTGAATACTCAACAATCTTTGAAAAGATTAGTGAGGTATGAAAACACATCCATGTTATGGTGATGATCTGCACAATGATGTGATGTCTTGGGGTAAAAATTTAGGGTATGACACATACCAAATAATTAAATAAAATACAATTAATTTGATTAAATAAATTAATGAAATTCTGAGGTGTTACAGTAAGCGTCTTTGGCACCAGCCTTACCCTATAAACTCAACGAAAACTCAACAAGCAAATGTGTATTTATCCTTTTTCTTTTGCAAAAACTCATTAAAGTGCTCTGAAACAACCTCTAAACATCCACCATGTCTTGACCTCAAATCCCACAACTTGTTCATGTCTTGAAAGTCTCTAGTAACCAATGATGAATGAACAACACTGCTCGTTTGACCCACTATTTTTGGCGGGCCGAGTCGAGGTTTTCAACTCGGTGCCTTAAGTTAGTATGCCCTGCCTATCCCACAAGCATTGTTTTCTATTCAAAAAATTATTTTTAAAAAACTCAATTGGGTTTTTTAAAACAACATTAATAAAAAACATTAATGTGTTTTGATCCCAGCACACCCTTGGCATTAAAACAACATTACTTTGCTTTGATACAGACAAACCATTAGCATTAAAACAATAATGTTACTGAAACAGACAACAAAAATGGAAAAAGAACTATTTTTATTCTTTTCAATGTCAACTCTTACAGTAGTTTACTTTTACCCAAAGAAGTAAACAAATAATACTCTTTTGTTCTATGACTTTTCTCTAAAATCAAATGCCGAACACATAACCTCATTTCTTCAACCCCTATTTTCATTACTCTATGCATTGACACTGTGGACATATGTTGTTAGAACTCAAAGACGACACAAAGAAAATGAAGAGTTAGTATATTCTTTTGTCGGTGTGTTTTATTATGTGTTGTTAAAAAATATTTTTTGTTGGTCTCTTTGCTAATGATTTAAATTTTTGTAAATTATATATTAAATTAAATTATTAAAAACAAATAAAAAGTGGCGGATCATCCCGCCTGATCTCCAACTCGTTAGTAAACGAGTCGAGCTTAACTTTAGAGCTCGGATGCCTAAGTTAGCCTGCCTCGCCCGCCCCGCTTTCCGACGAGCTTAAACGAAGCGCGCCTAAATGGGGCGGCCTGCCCGCTTTTCCAACCCTAATTGGAACCTTATAGAATATAAATTCCATGTATCTTATATCATATATATTTGGTCATTAAACCATGTTAAACTCTAGTGTAATATCCATGAGTAAACCCTCTTCAGTCTCCAAACATGACACCATTAATGCACTAACACTCTCATAACTAACCTCATCAGAAGCAACTATAATCTAATTAAAAGCACCATTGCCCATTTTCCTAGGATAATCCCTCAAGAAGATACCAATTTTCTGCCAAGTGAAGAGTTGCACACTTAACTTACTCAAACCTCTTTGATTTGGACATTTCTATGCTAAATTCCTCCACTTGATAACCTAAGACTTCACCATTATCGTCAATCTTCAAATATTTTACCTTTAAAAATTATTTGAGAAACAATGTCCAATTAAAAAGTATTTGGTAAAAGAAATTGTTTAAAACAAATTTTTATAGAGTAAGCAAATAAATAAATAAATAGAATAAAATCATAGTAGAAAAAATATTTGAGCACATCAAAAATAAGAAAACAACGAAAAATAGAAACCGATAAGGTATAAAAATATTACACCAGAGATTTATAGAAGTTCGACCTAACCACTTGGCATACTCCCTTCCACAAGAATTTCTTTCTAAGAGTTTTCACTATATGTGTATGCTTTTCACAAGTTATGCCCATAAACCTTCTTATAATCAAACTTGGAGTTTTACACTTACTATATACCAAAAGAAACACAAGATTTTATACCAGGCTAATTTTGAATCAAATGAGAGATTTCACACCAAGTGTAGCTCACGAATCTATCGAAGATTTCAACGGACATTTTCATAAACCAAATGAGAGCTTTTATACTAAGTGAATCTCACAAACCAAACAAAGTCTTTAACGAACAATCTCTTAAACAAAAAAAAGATTATTTACTTGTTATCTGGCATGGTTTAAAATGGATGAGAGCCTTTTATTTATAGGAGAAAAATCTGGCTCCAAAAGGAAAACTATCCATGGACTTTTTAATGCCTATAATCGATTATGCCTATCACCTAGTCGATTATGTGATTCATAAAAATGGAAACCCTAATTCCTAAAAAGGAAACCCAACAATGACTAGTGTTCTAATCGATTATGAGCGTTCTTAATAGATTAGGAATCTTTAAACCTTGTTCTAATCAATTGGATAAGGGCCTTAGTTGAATAAGAAGTGTATATAAGATTACTAAATGTTTGGGAACATCCTTTATCAATTCCACAAACATCTTGATTGTTCCTCAAATGGTTTTAAGGAGTTTTATCAAATAGAGAGGTTAAAAAAACTTTTAGATGAGTGTGTCCATTGTCTTAGTGAAGATGGTTGGTTTCTACCTGAGTGAATCACACACTCAAAGATAACAACAGAGTCGCCACCAAACTTTATTTAGTCCCAAAGGACAGGGAAAATATCGATAAAACCCAAGGGGAAGAGAAACGGGAACGGGGGGTCGGTTATGCGAAAGGAAGGTATTAGCACCTAACGCATCCGTCGTACTCGACGAGAACCATTTCGCTTGCTTCTAGGCTTGGATGGGTTATCTATCTAAAGGCTTCTAGCTAAAAGAAAGAGGGGAGATAGAAGAAAGGGGAAAAAGAAAGAAAGGAAAGAAAGTGCTCGCGAAGGATTGTGGCCCTCGTGCCTACGTACCCTCATAGTGCAATGAGGAAATCAGAGCGTCGTAGTTCATGGAACCAGGGGATGAAGAAGAAAGAAAGAAAGGAGGAAGACAGAGGAAAGGTGGAAGTGTGCTCGCCAAGACATTGTGTCTCGTTCCTACGTATCTGACATTCAGAAGAATGCAGAATCAGAGCTTCCGTAGTTCGGGGAACTGAAAGGAAAAGGAAAACAAGAAAGAAACAAGGAGATGAAAGAGGTGGTGTCAAAACCAAGAGCAAGAGTGAAAGAAAAACTCTACTGGGAAAGACTCCGCAGTAAGAGTGATTGCACAAGAGACTAGGAAAAGAATGGTGTCACAACCGAGAATGAAAGAAACTCCACTGGGGATAACAAAGAGAAATGGTGTCGAAACTAAGAAAGTAAGAGCAAGGAGAACAGAAAGGACTCCTCTAGGGATCCGAATAAAGGGATGGTGTCATAACCAAGAGAAAAAGGAGGCTCGGTATATTAACTGGCTAGCAGTGGTTAACTGAAGAAAGAGAGTAGGACCCTGGCGGGGAAAAGAAGCTGGTGTCAACAGATAGACTGTGATAAACCAAGATAGAGAGTGTTGAACCGAGAGGAGGCGTTTGACTCTGAAGGGGCCTCGGTATATTAACTGGTAAACAGTGGTTAACCGAGGAAAGAAAGGACTGCAACTCTGTGGGGATAGAGAAGCATTGGTTTTAACAGAGAAAACTGTGATTAACCAGAAGGACGGGTGTAGGACCGATCAAAGGTCGTAACCCAAAAGGGGTGTTGGTAATGACTGAACAAACAGTACTTGACCAACGGAGAAGGGTATTGAATCAAAAGAGGTTACTAGCCCAAGGGTGCAAGTATTCGAACCAAGAAAGGTTGCCAACTGCAAGGGATTCGGTTTTAACAGGAGAGCTGTGATTAACCGAGAAAAATGAGTGATTAACCAAGCGAAGGTGATTAACTCCCACAAGGGCTTCAGTATTTTAACAGGCGGACTGTGGTTAATTGAAGAAAAGGGTGATTAACCAAGCATAGGTGATTAACCTAAGAGGAACTCAGTGTTTTAACAGACGGGCTGTGTTTAACTGAAGAAACGGGTGATTAACCAAGAGAAGGTGATTAACCCAATAGGTGCTCAGTATTAACTGACAAACTGTGATTAACTGAAGAAATGAGTGATTAACCAAGAGAAGGTGATTAACCCAAGAGGTTCTGTATTAACAGACGGACTGTGATTAACTGAAGAAACGGGTGATTAACCAAGAGAAGGTGATTAACCTAAGAGGTGCTCAGTATTAACAGATGGACTGTGATTAACTGAAGAAACGGGTGATTAACCAAGAGAAGGTGATTAACCCAAGAGGTTCAGTATTAACAGACGAACTGCGATTAACTGAAGAAACGGGTGATTAACCAAGAGAAGGTGATTAACCCAAGAGGTGCTCAGTATTAACAGATGGACTGTGATTAACTGAGTAAGAGAGCAAAATTGGTGTTATAACTGACCGGCAGTGATTAACCAAACAAAGGAGAAGAACCAAGAAAAGGTTGCGAACTCCTGGGGGAAAAATGGTCGTGACAGGAAAACTGTGTTGGACCAAAGAAGGAGAATTGAGACTCTTCAGGGGAATCAAAAAGCAATGATTGATTACAAGAAGAAAGGAGTAATGGAACAAAGAGAGATTGCTAGCGCAAGAATAATGATCTTAACCAAGAAGGATAGTGATTGATCAAAAGGATAGATTGAAAGAGATAGGGGTGATCGAGGATCGAAAGAGATCGCAAAGAGAGAAGAGTGATCAAGGATCAACTTGACTGGGGAAAGAAAGCACATTACCGTCTAGAGATAGAGATGACTAAGCCAAGCACAGGGTCATTCGTCCCCTACCTGAAGTAGTCAGAATGAGAGTAGGAATTATCCCTTCTCATTTCTTCTCTAACACACAGGGTGTAATGCGGAAGTTGAATCGGACGTCACAAAAGCTCCAAGTTGTACAGTGCTCCTGTGTAGAGAAATGGACAGCATAACGGCGTCAATTTTCACGGTGCTCTGATGCAAGGCGCAGCGCGAAACTCCAACTCCACGAGGGGATCTAGAGAAAAAGCTCCAAAGGAGGCCTAAAGAGAGGAAAAAGGAAGATCGATTAATCGAAACAAAGTTTCGATCAATTAATCAAGGGATAAACATGCTAACAACTTTCCAAAGAGGATGAAAAGTCATTAAAGCAAAAAGGAGTGAGTTATTGATTATAAAAAATTACGTTTATCCATGAAGAACAAACTTAATGCAAATCTGAAATGAAAGGTGCAAAACAGTGCCAAATAATCATCAAAATGCCACACAAAATCATGTATCATGTGAACAAAGATAGTGCAAGAATTGATATGTTCATACAATGCTAAGAACATGAAGCAAATGAATAATCGAAAATATGCATCGAAAGTTCATGAATTTGCTTCAACCAGAAGTGAAATGACATTAAACACATCCATAGAATCAAGCATGACAATCAATGGAAGTTAAAATGAAGAAAGCATGGCAAGAACACTTGAAAATGCAAGAAAATGGCCTTCTGGTTCAGTGTTAATCGATTAACACAATTGCACTGCAATGTGTTAATCGATTAACACGTGAAAAAGTGCAAAAAAAAACACTAGTTAATCGATTAACACAATTGCACTGCAATGTGTTAATCGATTAACACTGTACAAGGAGCTGAAAATCAGTTTTGGAAAAGTGTTTTTGGCCAACTTTTTGATTGTGCAATCACTCCAATGCTAGGGCAAACAATTATGCACGAAAAATCAAGTTTAGAAACAGTAAATGATCAACAATAGAATCAATTAACAATCAAGATCATGGATCAAGCAAAAGTATAATCAATTCACATGCAAGAATATCAAAATTACGTCGCGAACGATACAAAAACGATCGAAATGATAAAATGAATGAAATCCACCAACCTACAAGGTTGAGATGTGCCTTGGTAAATGTTGCAATGTGATCTTGGTGCAGAAGATTAAAGAAAACCAGAGGATCCTTGAATTGTAGACGAAATGCGTCGAAACCGATCAAAAACGCGAAAATGCACCGAAATCGAACTTGCACCAAAATAAATGGTGTGAAACCCTTGGATTGAAGTAGAATGAGATGTAATTCCAGAAATCCAACCAAAGGATGCCAAATGATGAAGGTTAAGCTCAAGAATTAATCACTTTCAATGTGAAAAGTGATTATCCTTCAAGAATAAGAGCTTTTGGTGAGGTTTTGGGATAAGAATTAAGATGAAGATGAAGAATGAATAGAGAAATCAAAGAAAAAGTGAGAGAACTGAGAGTGAAATGTGAAAAGTTTGGTGAAAAATGGTAGAGAATGGTTGAGGAATTGAAAAGTGAGTGAAGGTGTGTTTATATAGGCTTTAGGTTTGGAGTATGAGATGGTTTGGAATTTGGTTTGGAATTAGCTTTAGGTTTGGAGCTAGGTTAGGAGTTAGTTGGACTTGACTCACCGAGTCAAGGCGGTTAACTCGGTTAGTTAGAACCAACTCGATAACCATCCCAAGATGAATTCCAACATCCAAAGATCCACATTACTTGGAGAACAAGGAACATGGTGCACTTGATTTGAAGTGAAGTATCATAGCAAATGCACTTGGAATGATTGAGTAGCTTGGAAATGTTTAGAGGTGTCTAGAATATTCCATATGCTGCTAGAATCCAAGACCAAAATGTGTGCAAAGGTGCTGTCATGAAAAAGCAGCAAATTGTGCCTATTTTGCCTGTGTTAATCGATTAACACAATCGCACTGCAAATAGTTAATCGATTAACCAGGCCAAAATATGCCCAATTTGCCTAAAAAAGGGTGTTGTGGTCCCGGTTTCGATTTTCCACCTCTTGTATTGATGAATAGATATGGAAAGCTTCATTTTGTGCTTGTTTTGATGATGTGATGACCTTGTGAGGATATGATTAATCGGGCTTGGAAAACCTAAATATCCTGCAATGAAAACACCAGAGAAAAAAATGCGAATGCATATGCCAGCGATGCGAATGCTTATGCTTATGTAAAAGGCAAAAGAGGGAGGTCAAATTTCGGGTTACGACAGCTGCCCCTATTTAATCCTCTTGGACCTGAATGTACGAATTGCGCCAGCTTTTCGATGATTCTAGGTAAAAGGGGATTAAATAAAAGAGTAGCTCGAGAATCTGGCCGACGGCGACAAAAGAAGAGTTGAAAGTGTTTGAAGGTTGATAAGTGCAAGGATTGCTAAAAATCTGCTGGGAAATAAACCAGGAAAAAAAGAGAGGGAGTATGATCGATGCATATGCTATGTATGCATTACTACATGTTGCTTGATATTATGCAATGCAGAGGCGCAGGATAAGGCACAGTATGAAGTGATTAGGCAGAAATCGTAGCAAAACGACTTCGACACCCTCGGTTGGGGAGAGGACCTACAGATAAAGACAATCTCTGCTGGAGAAAATAGTTTACAAAGGATGATGATCCTGCTGAGGAATGAAACCGAGGACATCTCAGGTTTCTAAATCGCCATGGCTGTCCCTGTTGGGGATGAAAGAACCAAGTCAATCCTTTCTACCAGGACTGGCTCTGCGTGGGGCAAAGAGATTCCCGAATCATGTTGACTCAGCCGAGGAGAAACCACTGCTGCTAGTGACAGATAGTTCCTAATCATTGGAGATGATGTACAGCCCTTGCTGGGGAAGAAAGAACAAAGCGTCTTTGCTGGGGAACACCTTGGCAACCTGATGGGGAGAATGATGACTCAGCTGAGGAACTGCTGAGGAGACAACAACTTCTTCATAGAATCATCCCATTGCCGGCCAGGCGTTAGGCTTACCACTGGATATTACCGATTATCCTGCAGGAGTTGCCAGTAACACATGCGATGCATAATGCTTTCTCGGTGAATTTAGCTTTTTATTGTTCTCAGCGTTTTTTAGTATTATGTGATCACAAATAATTGTTTATTTTGCAAACAAAATACTGGAATGAAAACAAATTAAGATAACAAAGAATGCATTTTATTGAATGTAAAAATTTTGTACATAAAGTATGTACAAGGATGCAAAATCCTTGATGAGGAAGTTTGCAATAAAATTGAAAAACAAATGTAAATGGCAAAGGGAAATCATGCTTTGCATTGATTACAACATTGGGCACCATCCATAGTAAGTCTAGGTTCCAACGCCTTGCACCAGTCTATGATGATTGGGATGTTCTGTTACCGTCTGAGGTCTAGCCGTGAGGAAAAGAGGCTCAAGTGTTCACAGTCAATGCCTTTATCCCTAAATTTTGCCTGGACATGTTTTCACATTTTTTTCGTCCACCGGGATGCCCATTTTTGCCTAAGTCGCCCTTTCGGGTTTTCAACTTAGCGGCCTATTATTGTTTTTTTTCATTGTCCCTAACTTTTACATGGACATTTCTTTTTTTCGGTCCATCAGGACGTCCATTTTTGCCTAGATTGTCCTTGCGGGTGTCAATCTAGCGGACTTTTATCCATTTTTTTCAGGCATAATATTTTTTGACTGTATCGGAGTTCACGGGCGATGGCAACTCCTCCCCATCCATTGTGGTGACGATCAGGGCTCCGTCTGAGAAGGCTTTCTTGACAACAAAAGGTCCTTCGTAATTGGGAGTCCATTTGCCTCGTGGATCCGAGTGAACAGGTGAATATCTCTTGAGCACGAGTTCACCATCACAGAATGTTCGAGGAAGAAATTTCTTGTCAAAAGCTGGCTTGAGGCGTTTCTGATACAATTGACCATGACAAACGGCTGTAAGGTGCTTCTCTTAGATGAGATTCAGCTGGTCGTATCTGGATCGAACCTATTCAGCTTCATCAAGACCTACTTCCATGATGACTCTGAGCGAAGGAATTTCGACTTCGATGGGTAGAACTGCCTCCATACAATACACAAGTGAGTACGGAGTTGGCCCAGTAGAAGTGCGAACTGAAGTTCTGTAGCCATGCAGTGCAAAGGGAAGCATTTCATGCCAATCCTTGTAAGTCTTGACCATTTTCTGTACAATCCTCTTGATGTTTTTGTTTGCTGCTTCGACGGCGCCATTCATCTTGGGCCGATATGGTGAAGAGTTGTGGTGCTCGATCTTAAATTCTTGACACAACTCCTTCATCATGTTGTTATTCAGGTTGCTTCCATTGTCCTTGATAATGCTGCTAGGAATGCCAAAACGACAGATTATCTCTTTCTTGATGAATCTAGCAACCACTTGTCGTGTAACGTTTGCATAAGAAGCACCTTCAACCCACTTGGTGAAGTAATCGATAGCAACCAGAATAAATCGATGACCGTTGGAAGCCTTCGGCTCGATCATTCCAATCATATATACCCCACATGGAAAATGGCTAAGGTGCAGTCAAGACATTCAATGGAGTTGGAGGCACATGGATCTTGTCTCCGTAGATTTGGCATTTGTGACATCTTTTGGCAAAGTTGTAACAATCTACCTCCATTGTTGTCTAGTAATACCCAGCCCGAAGGATCTTCTTAGCCATAGCAGGACCTTTAGCATCTACACCCTCGCAACCCTCATGTATGGACCTTATGACCGTGTGTGCTTCGTGTCTATCCACGCATCTGAGCAACACGGAATCATAATTCCTCTTGTACAGTATACCACCACTTAAGAAGAATTTGGCGCAAAGCCGTCTAAGAGCCTTCTTGTTAGTGATAGTGATACCCTCGGGATATTCCTGTTTTTACAGATATCTTTTGATGTCGTAGAAATAAGGCTTGTCATCAGACTCATCCTCGATTGCTAAACAGTGTGATGGTTCGTTCAAGTGATCAATGCGGATATGAGGAGCTTCATTCTTCCACTTGACCTTGAACATGGATGCTAAAGTGGCAAGAGCATCAGCTAGTTGATTTTCCTCTCTGGGAATATGATGAAAAGTGATCTCATCAAAGTAAGGAATCAACTTCGCTATGTGTTGTTGGTACGGAACCAGCTTAGAATCCCGAGTCACAAAGTTCCCTCTGACTTGACCGATGACCAAGGAAGAATCTCCATAGACCTCAAGAATCTTGATTCACATGTCAATTGCCGCTTCAATACCGTAGATACATGCTTCGTATGCAGCCATATTGTTGGTGCATGCAAAGCATAAACTAGCAGTGAAGGGAAGGTGAAAACCTGTTGGAGAGATAAGGATAGCACCGATTCCACGACCTTTAGAATTGGAGGCACCGTCGAACACGAGCGTCCATCGCGCCCCTGGTTCGGGTCCTATATCAGGGTTTGGTGTCTCATAATCTCTGATACACAGAACATCCTCATCGGGAAAGTCAAACTTCATCTTTTGATAACCCTCTATAGGTTGATGAGCAAGGTAGTTAGACAAGACGCTCCCTTTTATTGCTTTCTGGGTAACATGCTAGATATCATACTCAATCAACAGCATTTGCCACCGAGCTATCCCTCCAAGGACAGCAGGCTTCTCAAATATGTACTTTATCGGATCCGTTTTGGATATCAACAAAGTAGTATGGCAAATCATGTATTGTCGTAGGCGTCGAGCAGCCCAGACCAGAGCACAACAAGTTTTCTCCAAGAGTGAGTATCTGGTCTCACAATTAGTGAACTTCTTGCTCAGATAGTAAATTGCATGTTCTTTTCTGCCAGTGTCGTCATGTTGACCCAATACACATCCCATTGATTCATCGAGGACGGTGAGATACATAATTAAAGGCCTACCAGGAACCGGTGGTACTAAGATCGGTGGTTCTTGCAAGTATTGTTTGATTTTGTCAAATGCTTCCTGACAATCATTATTCCATTCAACCGATTGATTTTTCCTTAGCAATTTGAACATTGGTTCACAGGTAGCCGTCAAATGAGAAATGAATCTTGAAATGTAATTAAGTCTGCCCAGAAAGCCACGGACTTCTTTTTCTGTTTTGGGAGGCGGCATGTTCTGAATTGCTCGAACCTTATCAGGATCAACTTCAATGCCCTTCTGACTTGCAATAAAGCCCAAGAGTTTACCACATCGAACTTCGAAGGTGCACTTCGCAGGATTCAACCGCAATCTAAACTTCTGGAGACTGTCAAACAGCTTCTTCAGATGAACCAAGTGTTCATCTTCATTTCTGGACTTGGCAATCATATCGTCCACGTAAACCTCAATCTCTTTATGAATCATATCGTGAAAGAGGGTTGTGATGGCACGCTGGTATGTTGCCCCTGCATTCTTTAGATCGAATGGCATGACTTTGTAGCAATATGTACCCCATGGCGTGATAAATGTAGTCTTCTCCATATCAGTTGGGGACATCTTGATCTGATTATATCCTGAGAAACTGTCCATGAAGGAAAAGACAGAGAACTGCGCTGTGTTGTTTACCAAGACATCAATATGAGGAAAAGGAAAGTCATCCTTCGGACTCGCCTTGTTGAGATCTTGATAATCCACACACATTCTAACTTTACCGTCCTTCTTGGGAACCGGGACAATATTGGCAATCTATTCAGGATATTCGGAAGTGGCTAGGAACCCAGTATCAAGTTGCTTCTTTACCTCTTCTCGGATTTTGAGTGCCATGTCAGGTCTAGTCTTCGTGAGTTTCTGCTTGACAGGAGGACATCCGGGCTTAAGTGGTAAGTGATGTTCAACGATGTTGGTATCCAACCCAGGCATATCTTGATAGGACCAGGCGAAGATATCAACATACTCTTTCAATAACTTGACCAACTCGGAGTGTACATGCTTAGCAAGGGATGTGCCAACCTTGACTTCTCTTCTGACCTCATCAGTACCAAGATTGACAACTTCCACTAGCTCTTTGTGTGGCTGAATCTCTCTACGCTCGTGCTCAAGGAGCCTTGCCAGTTCAACCGGTAATTCACAATCTTCTTCACCATCTTCTTCGGCTTGGTTAATTGGAATTCCAGGATTACAATGGATGTTTGCCATGTTGTTATCAATGCTTTTATTCGTTTTGCATGTTAATGAATATGTTTAGAATGAGCCCTTTAAAAAGTGAAAAAGAAAAGAAACTTTTGCCATTTGTTTTGTGAAAAAGTAAAATAAAGAAAGAAAATAGAGCATGATTTTGAATGCAAAAAACATTTATTTATTGATCACATAATATTACAAAAGCGCGAGGCCCTTTACAAGCTTTCCACTCGTCTTGGGCGAGGACGAGGGAACGAGAAAGTAAAATGCATTACATGTTATATGGGAAAACCACAGGAATCACGGTAGATGTCCAATTGTTGAGCTTGAAACCCGGTGGACATTTGCGCACAAAGCTTGAAATCTGATTACTGGGACCAGCATCATCAGCAGCTGCCACGATGTCACCCTGCTAGAAACCCGCGCTATGGAACGTGACAAAGTTGCATTGTTTCTGATTAGAGGGACCAAATTGACAGATTAACGACCAGATTGACAAAGTTCCATAGTTTTCACTTCTAGGTTGGAAATGAGAAAATGATTAGGAATCGATGTATTCATGGTCGAAAATCGATATAAATAGCGTTGTATGATCACACTGTGTTTATGAGCAATGGCTGATATTTGTTTTGCTGTTGGAATTGATTTGGAATGAAAAATGGGATTTTTGGGGGTTTTGGAACAATGTAACCCGCAGCAGAAAATTCTAGTTCTGGTGCGATTTGCCAGGTGAATTGGAAATTTGCCTGGAGAATTAGGTCTCGCCACTAGTTCACCAGGCGAAGTGCTGGCGAAGGGGGATTCGCCAGGCGAAAACGGAGAGACAGAAATGGGTTAGCTTCTGTAACTCTTGGGGTTTTTCTAAATTTGTGGTTCGCCACTAGTTCGCCAGGCGAAGTGCTGGGGAAGGGGGATCCGCCAGGCAAAATCCTAAGTCGCCAGGCAAATCTGGTTGTTTCTCAATAAATTCTTTTCTTTGAAAATTCATAACTTTTGCTCCGTAACTCGGATCGAGGCGTTCTTGGTACCGTTAGAAAGCTAATAAAATGTTCTTTCTTATAAAAATAGTTTTGAGATTTGTGACCGATTTAATTGTGTCGGGAATTTGGGAATGTGTCGTTTTGTCGACTTTTACCGTCTTAACTGTGTGTATTTGATGTGTTATCATACAATATGCTTTTGATATATAACGTATGACTTGTGTACCGTTGTATGATGTGAATGCATTGTGATGAAATGTTGTGATGATGGTTTGTGGCCTAAGGATAAGTAAATGCGTTGTGTGGTGTGTGAGTGTATATGCATGATTATGGATGTTGAAATGGTTCACATGGATGTGTATATGTATGCATTTGATTATCATGAGTCATTGTATGCCAAGCATCATGATATGCATTCTTGTGATGTCGTGTGTCCTAGTGGGTGTGAGCGACGAAACGATTCCCGAGGGAATCTCCTGTAACGGTCGTGTGCCTTATACAAAGAGGACCTAAAGCGACGTTATAGACGATCGTGTGCCTTATACAAAGAGGACCTAAAGCGATCGGATCGTGTGCCTTATACAAAGAGGACCTAAAGCAATCCATAAACGTCTTGTGCCTTATACAAAGAGGTGTGAGCGACGGGGAACATCATTTTCCCGACGGGAAGTTATACTAAGTAACAAGCGATGATTCCAATAGTTCCTGAGTGAACTGATGATGAGATTGATGGATGGAACGGTACCGCATTGCATTGCATTGCATAGAGTTGTTGTGTCGGTCTCTTTGCATTTGCATAAATCATGGATGAATTGATTATGTGTGGAATTGTGAATGGAATTGATGAGTTGATATATATATATATATATATATATATATATATATATATATATATATATATATATATATATATATATGTTGGTGATAAATGTATTGAGCATTATTGATATGCCTTTGTGATGGATGTACGAGATAAGAATTGTGTTGTTTTGTATTTGAATTCTGGTGTAAGTTGCGGTGAGAATGTTTTACATGTGTATTTTGTATTATTATATATTTGTATGCAACTATATTATAATTGTGTTTCTCATCCTTCTGCTGTTTTGAATGCTCTATGAGGCATTGCAGATTAGATGTTGGAGGTCTTTTTGTGAAGCTTAGGTCTTCATTCTTTTGTCGGTCGGCTCTGATATGTAGCACCAGGTAGTCGGGGAGATCGTGTGTGATTATGTGTATATATATATGTTCTTTTTGGATTGTATATGTATGGCTCTGTATATGACAGACAAACTTTTATGATATATATATATGAGATTCAGTTGCAGATTTTTCGCTTTTATTCTGTATCTGAATTGTGGGTGTTAGGAACTGAGTTCCTCTGTTGTGTGCTACCTGATTGTTGCATATCTATATGAGTAGGTTGTTGTATTTTGTTTCACTTGATGTGACGCCTCCGTCTATGCCATGAATGTTTTAATTATACTCTGATTTATTTTTTATCGCTTTATTTAATTGGGGGTAGATTGGGGGTGTTACATTAAGTGGTATCAGAGCCCGTTTGTGCCAGTCCGTGTCGGTCATTGTGACCTAGTCGTTTGTTGTGCGGCGTTTGTGTTTGGGGTGAGATGTTTATTTAACCATAGTTATTGTTATTGGATATGAACAGAATATGGCTGGTAGGAATGATGCTGCTCTTGCTGCTGCTATGCAAGCTATGGCTCAAGCTATGCAAGCTATGAGTTCAGGAAGAACAAACCGCCTGTCTTCAAAGGGAGACATGATCCTGATGGTGCTTAGATGTGGCTTAAGGAGAATGATAGAATCTTTTGAGTGATGGACTGTGCTGAGGACAGAAGGTGAGACTGGGTACTCACTTGTTGCAGGAGGAGGCTGATGATTGGTGGGTTAGTAAGCGTCAAGTGTGGGAAGCTGCAGGTGAAGTTGTCACTTGGGCTTTGTTTAGCAGTGAGTTTTTGAGGAAGTATTTTCCTGAAGATGTTAGAGGAAAGAAGGAAATAGAGTTCTTGGAGTTGAAATAGGGTTACATGTCTATTGTTGATTACACTGCTAAGTTTGTGGAGCTTGTTCAGTTTTATCCATATTATGCTGAAGCAACTGTGGAGTTTTCCAAGTGTGTGAAGTTTGAGAACGGGTTGCGTCCCGAGATTAAGTAGGCAATTGGTTATCAAAGGATTAGAAGGTTTCCGGATTTGGTGGATTGTTGTAGAATTTATGAGGAGGATAGCAAAGCTCGTTCTACTCATTATAAGATTGTGAACGAAAGGAAAGGAAAGCAACCGTTTCGTGGTGGTCCTTATGTGTCACCAGCTGACAAGGGTAAACAAAGGGGTAATTTTGATAAAAGGCCAAGTGGGGGAGGTATGTCTAACCCTCTGAGATGTTTTAGGTGTGGTGATTTAGGACATCGTCAGTTTGAATGTATAAAGGATATGAGAAAGTGTTCCAATTATGGAGGTTTAGGACATGTAGCAGCTGAGTGCAAAAGGAATGTGGTGAAGTGTTTCAACTGTGGTGAACCTGGTCATGTTAGTACGAAGTGTCCGAAACCAAAGCAAGCTCAGGCTGGAGGGAAAGTATTTGCATAGGCAGGAACTCAGACTACTAGTTCAGATCGTCTGATCAGAGGTACTTGTTTTATTAATAGTACGCCTTTAGTTGCTATTATTGATACCGGAGCGACTCATTTGTTTATTTCGTGTGAGTGTGCGCAGAGTTTGAATCTTTTGTTGTCATCGATGGGTGGAGAGATGGTTATTGATACTCCAGCAATGGGGTCGGTAACTACTTCTTTGGTTTGTTTAAGTTGTCCTTTGACCATTTATGATAAAGATTTTGAGATGGATTTGGTATGTTTGCCGTTGGAGGGTTTAGATGTGGTTCTGGGAATGAATTGGTTGCAGTTCAATCGGGTTCATATCGATTGTTATCATAAGTTGGTACGATTTCCTTCTCTTGGAGAAGATGAGGAATCGAGTTTCTTATCTACCAAAGAGTTGAAGAAACTTTTGGCGGATGAAGCTCAGTTGTTTGGGTTGTTTGCATCGTTGACTGTGGATAGTCAAGTTGCAATTGGTGTGTTTCCAGTTGTGTGTGATTTTCCAAAGGTATTTCCAGAGGATATTTCAGATGTACCGCCAGAGAGAGAGGTGGAGTTTTCTATAGATCTAGTTCCTAGTACTAGACCTGTATCTATGGCACTATATCGTATGTCGGCATCTGAGTTGGTTGAGTTGAAGAAGCAGTTGAATAAGTTGTTAGAAAAGAGGTTTGTGAGGCCGAGTGTATCGCCATGGGGTGCTCCAGTTTTATTGGTAAAGAAGAAAGATGGAAGTATGCGATTGTGTATTGATTATCGCCAGCTGGATAAGGTGACGATTAAGAATAAGTATCCTCTTCCGAGAATTGATGATCTGATGGACCAGTTGGTAGGTGCGTGTGTGTTTAGTAAAATTGATTTGAGGTCAGGTTATCATCAGATTAGAGTGAAAGAGGAAGATATTCAGAAGACGGCTTTTAGGACACGAAACGGACATTACGAATATTCTGTGATGCCGTTCGGGGTTTCTAATGCGCCAAGAGTGTTTATGGAGTATATGAATCATATTTTCCATGAGCATTTGGATCGATTTGTTGTTGTGTTTATTGATGACATCTTGATTTATTCTAAGTCTCGGGAGGAGCATGCGGAGCATTTGCGAATTGTATTGCAAATTTTGAAGGAAAAGAGACTTTATGCCAAGTTGTCCAAGTGTGAGTTCTGGTTGTCAGAAGTGAGTTTTCTTGGGCATGTGATTTCAGGTAATGGTATTGCTGTGGATCCATCCAAAGTAGATGCAGTTCTACAATGGGAGGCTCCTAGATCTGTTACTGAAATTAGAAGCTTTTTGGGTTTAGCTGGATATTATCAGAGATTCATTGAAGGCTTTTCCAAGTTAGCACTTCCTTTGACCCAGCAACTTGTAAAGGTAAAGCGTTCATTTGGGATATTCAGTGTGAGGAAAGTTTTAGTGAGCTGAAGAGAAGATTGACTACAGCTCCGATTTTGATCTTACCAAATCCTACTGAATCGTTAGTGGTGTATTGTGATGCATCTTTGAGTGGTTTAGGTGGAATGTTGATGCAAGAAGGTAAGGTTGTGGCTTATTCTTCGAGGCAATTGAGGATTCATGAGAAGAACTATCCTACTCATGATTTGGAATTAGCGGCAGTGGTGTTTGTATTGAAAATTTGGAGGCATTATCTCTACGGTGCAAGATTCGAAGTCTTTAGTGATCATAAGAGTTTGAAATACTTGTTTGATCAGAAAGAGTTGAATATGAGGCAACGGAGATGGTTGGAATTTTTGAAGGACTACGATTTTGGCTTGAATTACCATCCTGGTAAAGCTAATGTGGTAGCCGATGCGTTAAGCCAGAAATCTTTGCATATGTCTGCTTTGATGGTTAAAGAGTGGGGACTTTTGGAAGCATTTAGAGATTTGAGGTTGGTGTGTGAATTGACATCTGATAGCGTGAGGCTTGGTATGTTAAAGGTCACTAATGATTTTCTGCTGACCGTTGGCGAGAAACAGAAGCTGGATGTGAAATTTGTTGATTTGATGACGGTTGGAGATAAAAGGGTGCATGGTGACTTTAAAGTGGATGATAAGGGTGTTTTGAGATTCTGTGGTAGAATTTGTATTCCTGATGATTCAGACTTGAAAAGGATGATTTTAGAGGAAGGACACCGGAGTAGTTTGAGTATACATCCGGGAGCTAATAAGATGTATCAAGATTTGAAGAAGATCTTTTGGTGGTCCGGATTGAAGAGGGGTGTGGCTTAGTTTGTTTATGCGTGTTTGACGTGTCAGAAGTCAAAGTTAGAACATCAGAAGCCTAGTGGATTATTGCAATCGTTCGATATTCCCGAGTGGAAATGGGACAACATTTCTATGGATTTTGTGACAGGGTTGCCGAATACACAGAGGGGGCATAATGCCATTTGGGTGGTTGTGGACAGGCTGACTAAATCGGCGCATTTCATTCCGATTGACATCAGTTTTTCTTTGGAAAAGTTGGCTGAGATTTATATTCGTGCGATTGTGAAGCTTACTTCACGGTTTATTGGTCCTTATCAGATATCCGCGAGAGTGGGTGCGGTGGCTTATCGGGTGGCGTTGCCACCGAATCTTTCGAATTTGCATGATGTGTTCCATGTTTCACAGCTTCGGAAGTATGTTTTGGATCCGTCACATGTGATTCCGATGGACGAGGTTGAGGTAAGGGAGAACCTTACGGTTGAGGCATTACCGGTGAGAGTTTTGGATCGCGAGTTGAAGCGGTTAAGAGGCAAGGATATTGCGCTTGTGAAAGTAGCGTGGGGAGGCGCTGCTGAAGGGAATTTGACTTGGGAGTTGGAGAGTCGGATGCGGGAGTCGTATCCGGAGTTATTTGTCTCAGGTAATATTTTTGAGGACGAAAATTTTTAAGTGGGGGAGAGTTGTAACGCCCCAGTTTTTGTTAGATTTATTTAATTGAGTCGATTTAATTATTTTTGGTCTTTATATTATTTTATTCTTGACTTTTATTTGGCAATATATTATTTTTCATTGTTGTTATGTTTTATCGCGTTTTGAGAGCGTTTGCGAGATATTTGAGTGTAGGGGTATTTTGGTCTTTTGATGGGTAGATATTATGTTTTTCATTTAAAATAGAACTTAGAGAGAAAAATAGAGAAAAAAGAAGAAAAGAAGGAAAAGAGAAAGGAAAGAAGAAAGAAAAGAGGAAAAACTTGGAGAGTAAGAAACCGATTCAACCGACACTTCGAAGCACGATTAATCGGGTAAGGGTGTGAAACTCGATTATCTTATGCTTGTGTATGAATATGTATGTGTGTGTTTGAATGTTCTCTTGCCTTTCCGTAGTTTTCACTTCTAGGTTGGAAATGAGAAAATGATTAGGAATCGATGTTTTCGCGGTCGGAAATCGATATAAATTACGTTGTATGATCACATTCTGTTTATGAGCAATGGCTGATATTTGTTTTGCTATTGGAATTGATTTGGGATGAAAAATGGGATTTTTGGGGGTTTTGGAACCATGTAACCCGCAGCAGAAAATTCTGGTTCTGGTGCGATTCGCCAGGCGAATTGGAAATTCGCTAGGCGAATTAGGTCTCGCCACTAGTTCACCAGGCGAAGTGTTGGCGAAGGGGGATTCGCCAGGCGAAATCGTAAGTCGCCAGGCGAAAACGGAGAGACAGAAATGGGTTAGCTTTTGTAACTCTTGGGGTTTTTCTAAATTTGTGGTTCGCCACTAGTTCGCCAGGCGAAGTGCTGGCGAAGGGGGATCCGCCAGGCGAAATCCTAAGTCGCCAGGCAAATCTGGCTGTTTCTCAATAAATTCTTTTCTTTGAAAATTCATAACTTTTGATCGGTAACTCGGATCGAGGCGTTCTTGGAAAGCTAATAAAATGTTCTTTCTTATAAAAATAGTTTTGAGATTTGTGACCGATTTAATTTCGTTGGGAATTTGGGAATGTGTCGTTTTGTCGACTTTTACCGTCTTAACTGTGTGTATTTGATGTGTTATCATGCAATATGCTTTTGATATATAACGTATGACTTGTGTACCATTGTATGATGTGAATGCATTGTGATGAAATGTTGTGATGATGGTTTGTGGCCTAAGGGTAAGTAAATGCGTTGTGTGGTGTGTGAGTGTATATGCATGATTATGGATGTTGGAATGGTTCACATGGATGTGTATATGTATGCATTTGATTGTCATAAGTCATTGTATGCCAAGCATCATGATATGCATTCTTGTGATGTCGTGTGCCCTAGTGGGTGTGAGCGACGAAACGATTCCCGAGGGAATCTGCTGTAACGGTCACGTGCCTTATACAAAGAGGACCTAAAGCGATGTTATAGATAATCGTGTGCCTTATACAAAGAGGACCTAAAGCGATCGGACCGTGTGCCTTATACAAAGAGGACCTAAAGCGATCCATAAACGTCGTGTGCCTTATACAAAGAGGTGTGAGCGACGGGGAACATCGTTTGCCCGACGGGGAGTTACACTAAGTAACAAGCGATGATTCCAATAGTTCCTGAGTGAACTGATGATGAGAATGATGGATGGAACGGTACCACATTGCATTGCATAGAGTTGTTGTGTCGGTCTCTGTGCATTTGCATAAATCATGGATGAATTGATTATGTGTGGAATTGATGAGTTGATATATATATATATATATATATATATGTTGGTGATAAATGTATTGAGCATGATTGATATGCCTTTGTGATGGATGTACGAGATAAGAATTGTGTTGTTTTGTTTTTGAATTCTGGTGTAAGTTGCGGTGAGCATGTTTTACATGTGTATTTCGTATTATTATATATTTGTATGCAACTATATTATAATTGTGTTTCTCACCCTTCTGCTATTTTGAATGCTCTATGAGGCATTGCAGATTAGATGCTGGAGGTCGTTTTGTGAAGCTTAGGTCTTCATTCTTTTGTCGGTCGGCTCTGATATGTAGCACCGGGTAGTCGGGGAGATCGTGTGTGATTATGTGTATATATATATGTTCTTTTTGGATTGTATATGTATGGCTCTGTATATGACAGGCAAACTTTTATGATATATATATATGAGATTCAGTTGCAGATTTTCCACTTTTATTCTGTATCTGAATTGTGGGTGTTAGGAACTGAGTTCCTCTGTTGTGTGCTACTTGATTGTTGCATATCTATATGAGCAGGTTGTTGTATTTTGTTTCAATTGATGTGACGCCTCCGTATATGCCATGAATGTTTTAATTATTCTCTGATTTATTTGTTATCGCTTTATTTAATTGGGGGTAGATTGGGGGTGTTACATCAAACACCTTGTGTGCAATCGATAACGTTTGGGAATTTACTTTGTTTTGTTGATCTCAAAACCAATTACAATCAAATGGATTATGATTATATCATCAAAACCTAATTCAAAAATGTGATCAAAAAATAATTCCCAAACGAAATGATCAAACGAGCAATGAATTCAATAATTTGCAAACACAAAAATAAAAAAGGAGAGGGAGAGAGAGAGAGAGAGAGAGAGAGAGAGAGAGAGATTTGTTGAGGCAGTTCCCCAATTAGCCTCGCTATGGGTACATCTTCCCTAAATTTGAATTCAAATTGAGATAATTACAATTAACCTTACTTTGCAAAAAGTGTATTTACAAGAGATGAAGAACTCTAACCCTACAAACCCTAGGTTTGTTGTTGATTCTACCATAACCAAAACCCATGATCAAAGATTAATCAAGTCACCAACAATGCTGCTTCAATTCACCAGTTGTTGCTACTACCTTGCAAGACCTCCTTATATCAAGGTTTTCACTTGGTTGAATTAATCCCAAGCGCACACTTGTTGAAACCCAAGATTTACCAACACGGTCCACCGCATCGCGCAAATCCTCAATGATCTTGAAGGAAAACCCCAGCTCGGTTTTTGTATTTGAAACCCTCAAAGAACTCCACCCAATATTCTTGGTACAACAACATAATTGGACATTATCAACCCTAATCTAGATGGTCACCCAATCAAAAAATGATTATGTGCAGTTTAATTGTGTGTAGGCATAGAAGAGAGGTTGAAGATGATGAGTATGCTTTGAAATTCTGGTTTCAAGTAGGTTTTACTCTAAAACCATACTTGAAATGATGCATGTATTAAGTATATATATATATATATATATATATGCATGTATGAAGCAAAGGGCATGCAAAAATAAATAAAGGAAAACAAAAATTCAAGATTTTAGGTCAATAGGTCGACCTATGAAAGCAATGTATCGACCTATAAATGTCTTAGGTCAGCCTATAAGAGCCCTTACATAGACAATGGTTACAAGCTTCAATATTGAGGCATGGGTGTCAACCTAAGTATGCTATGTTTCAACCTATGCTGAAGAGAAAACTTGCATAGGTCAACCTAAAGTCGTATGTGTCGACCTATGCAGTGTTTTTCACACAAAAACTTAATTTTGATGCATAAAAATATTTTCTTGATGCATGGATCCTTTCTAAATCATTTCCAAACATGTTGTCATAAATCCTAATGCTAAAATACACAATGCACACCTAGAATCGGTTGATATCGTCCAATGTATAAAAATCACTAAAGTTTCTCTTAGTTTTGACATCATTCAAAACATATCTAAACAGAAAGATTCACTCACTTACTCCCCCTTTTTTATGATGGAAAAACTTGAGATTTGAGACGGTGCATTTCTTGATACATGAAAAGCTCCCCTTGAATGTGTGCATCACAACTTCATATTCTTCGCCCTCTTTGACAACATCAAAACGAGACTAGCAAGATATTAGTAATATCACATAGATACACATTACACATATACAATATACTCTACAGAGGCAATTTGCAAAGATAAGAAGTTCACTCACATACATTTATCATATTTGTAAATAGACAAGATTAATAACCACAATAATATTCATAATAGTTATCCAAGTCGAAACACCTAGTACAACCAATCAAACATATTAGAAATATTGTTCATAGATAACCAAAAGCAAAAAACAAACCAAACAAAATGAAAATGCATGTAGACTTTGTCGCGGTGAAAATTAGATACCATAGTTATTAATGATCTAGGATCTCATTTTTAATGTCACCACCGGTCTTTGATTTTATCCAAGGGAAGGGAGAAAAACCGAATTCCCACAATGCAATGCAAATGCACTAAGATACTAAGTTCGGGGGTTGGTTATACCTAGGGAAGGTGTTAGCATCCTAGATATCTGTAGTACTCTACAGGAACCTCTTGATTTATTATGTTATTTGTTATCTGTTTTGCTAAGGGTTTAAGGGTAGGTGATTTATTATTTTATTCCTAGGTGTGCTCGACAAGATATCGCATCTTGTGCCTACATATCCTGTCAGGAAGGAATCAGAGCACTTGTAGTTCCTTATTAAGGATACTTAAAAGTTTTAAAGGTTTAGGAGAGGAAGATGAGTCATCATCTTAAGAAACCACCACAGTTTTTGAAAATGTTTGTATTTTGTGGGGTATGGGATTGTATGTCCCTTCTTTGAGATGATTAACATCTAATTATCTTGTGTGGAGAATTTGGTGTGCTAAAGTTTCATTTTAAATCAAAATTGAGGGGGGACTAACCTAGGAAATCTATCCTAAGTTGTCTAATAGTTTTAACTTAAGGGTGTCGATTATGATGCAAATGATATGCACCATGCACAATAATATGGTTATCATGCATAGGATTTTCCCTTGGATATTTATGCGATTAATTATTGTTATTTAGGCGAGGGCGCTAGCAAAGTGATGCTAGACTTGTGTCTTATGATCGGTAGGTCGAATGCGATGCTCTAAGGCGATCGACTTACATGGGTAGAAAATGGGCTCGACGTTGGATCGAGAGTTTTATATTTTTTGAAAAGGTTTTGACAAATAGTAACAAACATTCATCGAATGTAAAGATAAACAAGTAGAAGTAAAAGCAAGGCATAATACCAATCTCAAACGAGATAATACAAGAGCACACAAGCGGTTCACTCAAACGCGGCGATATTAACAGAATAGGCTATTAAGAAAAGAGTTGATTTTTAGGTTTATTATTGTTAGAGATATTATGTCAAGGATTAATTTAAAAGGTTTATTAAATAAATGTTAATATTATGGTTTTAAAGTTTTATTAAAGAAAGCTATTAAGAGTTTTATTAATTAACGAGAGTTTTTAATTTTAATATCTCTATAAAATGGTTTTATTATTTTATTATTTTAGAGATTAATTGTTATTTTGAAAAAAAGGTTAAAGGTTTTTCTTATTTATAGAACTTCTATAAAAAAGGTTAAAGGTTTTAATTATTATTTTAGTTTTAAAGTTATGTTAAAAAGTTAAAAGGTATTAAAGAGTTTTAATATTAATTTAGAAAAGATTTTAATCTTAATATATTTTTGAATAATATTTTTATTAATGTTTAATTTTAAAGTTGCATTAAAAAGTTATTATTAATTTCGAAAATGTTTTATTATTATTTTTTTAGAGTTATTACTAAAGATCGTTATTAAAAAGAAGGTTAAAGGTTTATTATTATTATTATTATTATTTTAAAAAGGTTTTACTAATTAAGAAAAGGTTTTAATAAAAGCATTTTTTTAATTAATTAAATTTATCTATTATATTAAAAGAAATTTTAGTAAAAAGGAAGGGTTATCTAAAAAGTTTATATTTTATTTGAGATTAATTGGAATACACTGTCAGTGTAAAACTACTTTACACTGACATCCAATTAAAATGAGTCATTTTGACACATGAGAAGAGAAAAATATGGAAGAATTAGTTATTAAAATAGTTTAATTATAATTTATTTATTTTTATTTTTAATTCCATAATTATGTGTCAAAATGATCAATTTTAATTGAATGTCAGTGTAAAATAGTTTTACACTGACAGTATATTCCAATTAATCTCATTTTATTTTTAGTTATGTTTTATAAAAATGGATATTTAAATAAAGAGGTTATATTAAAAAAAGGTGGTATTAGAAAGGTTCTATATTTATTTCTAAAAAAAGTGATTATATTTAAAAAAAACTTGATTATTATGAATTTATTAATAAAACGGATTGATTATTAAAATAAAACGGAGGGATTATGTGTTGTGAAAGGGGGAGGGTCCATCATGGACCCTCAAATCATGGTCGTTGGATGGAGACGCGTGGTGATCTGACGTATACGATGTGAGGGAGCACTGTGGTGTCGTGAGGGCGTGTGTGCATATGATTACTAGAAAAAACAAAAGGAAGAAGGGATACGACAGATCCTCTCCTCTCTCACTCTCTTCTCGTTCCGTCTTTTCTCTCTCTCTCTCTCTTGATAAAAAAAAGGGGTTCAGGGAACCCTAATCATCATCGCCTCTCGATCGCTCCCATCACTCTCGATCGAACAAAAATCAAACAAATAAAACCCCACCCCCACGATTCCCAACCCCATTTCATTAGCTTTTCATGGTTACAGATTACAACATGATTAAAGTGTAAAACGAAAAAAAAAATGGCTGGTGAAGGCGGTGACGTGCGTCTGGGCGTCGTCGAAGGTATCCCGTACTATTTTGCTCATACGCTTTTTCTTCTCCTTCTCCCTTTGACTATTTTTGTGTACGTTTCTTTCAATTTCCTGTGCCGTGAAACCGTGTGCTTGTTGTTCTGGGACCGTATCTTTGCTGTGTGTATGAATTTCGAAATTGTTGATGTTCAGCTTGGATGATGCGTTGAATTAGCTGTGTGTTTGAATTTTTTTTCTGGCGTAATTGGATTTCTGGTTTTTTGGTTGAATTGGATTTGCGTTGGGTGTATAATGGAATCCAGTCTGATATAAATCTGGTGCGTGGTTTGTGTTCTTGGTTTAAATTCTGGTTGTGGTGAACGTTTTGACTGATATTTCGTGTAAGTATTTGATGTTTTTTTTTTTGGTATGGATTGATGAGTTGTTTTGGTAAGGTTTGCTCTGTTTTCCTCCGTTGTCTTTGTATCTGAACTCCTTTTATAGGCTTTTAGGAAAGAAAAAGAATTAATTGGTTGAATCTTGTTTTGGAAGGAATTTGAAACAGGTTCTGATAATGTTTGATGGCTGCTTGCAGCCTGTTTTGGAAAGGAAATCAATCAGGTTAAACTTGCTCTGAACACATGGTTTGGGTATAAAAACATTTCCATTTCGATCCAAACGTGTCTAATCATCCTTAAATTTCCTTCTCTACTTGGCTCTCAATTCCTTGACGAATTTAATCACTTCTGATTTTTGACTTTAATGGCCCTTGATTTGAGAATTTGTTGTGTTTAGGAATGTTTGATTTTGGTCTTGAATGTGTCTAATACACGTTTTTTTGGAAGAATTTGAACTCATATTGAATACTGTATCATGTTGTTTCAAATCTTGGATATGACGGCGGATTTCTTTGCGACTTTATTGTTGATCCTGAAATTGAATGCGGGATCTGCTCCTTATTTCAATTTTTTTTAAGGGGATCTTATAGCCATTAGTTGTGATTCTGATTTCTTTCCAAAACTTTTCGACTCGGTATTGATGAATCACAACTACTAATTGATAATTGTAATTTACCATGAATGTTTTCAATTTCTTCCCTTATTTTCAACTGATCTTCGATTAATTCCAATTGTCAAATTGGTTATAACGATTCTATGTGACTTCTTGGACAGGAACGACCGAATAGATGATGGTAATCCATTTTGAATTTCATGCCTACATTGCTAGGTATGCTAACAAGGCTAAGCGCCCATTTGTACATCTGAGTCTTGTTAAAAATTTGTTTTCATGTGATACTAATTTTATGAGCACATTTGCAGGTGGGCTGTCATAGATGGTTGAGCTTGGTGTACAAAATACTTGCCTTGTTTTCTTGGTATCAACCTGCTGCTGTTGGGTTACTATTGAATGACCTTCCAACGACTGACATAGGTCCATATAAGTGTGCGTTCTCGTCCCGGGAGTCTCCATTCTATTCAATGGTTGTGTTGAACAGGTTTCCTTAAGCCTTAACAGTACTGTTAGATGATAGTTGGGCATCCTTTACTCAATTCCTTAGAAACTTTCGTTATTTTAGTTCAAACACAAGCCTGTTGGTGTATGTGGCAAATCTTGACCTGAATTTCTATGTGCAGGGCTGAACATACTTCAAATTATTCCCACTGTAGTTGGTTAGGCTGAAAAGATGTTCACATGGCTTTGGATACGGCTTGACACGGAGGCTCAAGGTGAGTTACTCGGGAAACTTGGCCACGCGAAATGTGCGTTAAATGGCATAATTCTTCGAACGTGATAAGGTGGGTGAATTGGTATGAACAACACTGGTATTTGAATGAGTGAACTTTGAACTTAAATATGGTTTGACGCGAGTTTGGGAAAGGTTTGAATATGATTTATGAATGACTCGAATGGTTCTGCTGTGATGATATTAATGCCAAATTTGAATGCAGGTTTTGTACGTCTGCGGTAAGGAAGGCACAGTCTTGCACTTAAAGGTATCCACTATTGATCTTTCCCTGATGCAACTTTTCTTCTGTGTTCATGGCCACTCAAATCTGATGCCAAATCATGAGATGTGTCAGATTTAGTTTTTTTTTTTTGAGCTTTGATTTTAAAATCCAACATCATCAGAAGTGTTACTAGGCTTTTCTTTCTTTTTTACTTGACCTAGAATTCCTAACTTCAATATTGACAGGACTTTTCGATTCCAAGCGAGATGAGGGGAGCAACAGAGTTTCATTTTCCTCATTGTCAGTCCCTGAACTCATCGAATGCTAAAGGCCCATTCGACATGCTGAGTTAGCTTAAACTCAAGTTTACTCGCAACTGCGTGAGTTTAGCAATTGGTGCACAAGTTCATTGTAGAGTTGTTATAGAATGAATTCAGCTTCAACTTGGTGTCATCCCCGAACCCTGGCGGTAAGTGACAGTTCTTTAGTATTCTGATAGGTGAGTTTTGCATACTGACTGCTCATGGTTATCTTTATCTTGTCATATGTATTCAGATCTTTGCAGCAACTACGGAAAGGTGTCGGTCACGGTACGAAATAACCTGCTTCAACCTAAGTCGGGACTAGAGACAACATGTCTCAACAACACTCTCACCTCCAATACCATGGACAAGCCATGGTGAAGTCTAATATTCATGTGAGACCGCATGACAGTGGTCGAACTTACAAGTTGTCGTCATCCCTTGAAGACCTGGAGATAGATTCAGCCTGCCCAACATTCCGAATGTCTCTCAAAAATGTAGTTATGAACAATGTGTAGAGTCTTGTAGTATGATTCTGGATGTAAAATACTGTCATGGTCGTTGTATTAAATCTTACATTCCATTGATTATCTAATGAGAATGTCATCTCTACAAATAGTCTATTAAGCTTATAAACGTACGCCAATTCTGTGGGGCTTGTACATAGCAACCCCTTTTTCCAAAGTCTAGGGACCATCATACAGTATGTGTTTTTTTTAATTAATTTGCTTTGTATGCACTGACGCATTGTCCTTTGTTTGATGTGGCTCATTGATTTGGTTACGACAATAACGTAAGGCCTTTTTGAAAGGAGGTTGTTATGCTAGCTTTGTGATTTATCTTTAGACTTTGCACTCTTGAGAATTTATGCTTGAAATATTTAAACTGGTACTCGAGTAAAATCCATATCATCAAATCTTTTTTACTTTCATACGAAGAAGAAAAGCAAACATGGATTTTGGAAAAAAAAGAACTGGATCATGGAGTTGGAACTTTTAATCTTTAGGACATATATTGGACTTGGATTGAATCTTTAAATTTGAGCTTTAGATTTCATGAACTTCGAAAATTGAATGTTGTGTCGTGAATCTTTTGCACTTAAACCTTCAATTATTGTGACACTTGCATGAATGAAACTCCTTGATTTTTTTGGATCCAGCTTCGGTGTATTGTAAACTTGAACTTGTAACCTGGATGAATTATGGATTTGAATTCGTACTTTGGGTTCCAAACTTCTGATTCCTTCCTACATTGAACTTCTCTTGATGAACCATCATTTAAGAACAAAGAGCAACACATATCTTATCCTCTGAGGAGTTTACAGAGGGGGGAGAGCCATCTTGTGATATATCCTTAGCACACAACCAGTGACTAGTTTTAGGGTACCAAATTCCATATCAGAGGGTATAAGGATCTAGTATTCTATGGAGGGAAAATTGAGGAGTCTGAGGGAATAAGAAGCTTTGTGGTGGCTTAGGGACCAAAGGGATGAGGACACGATCACATAGGAGTCCAACACACATCTTGCAAAGACCAGGGAAACCTCCACAAACACATACACAGCACAGCCTTCAAGACCTTGAACCTTCTGCAGCAGCACCTGTCCTTAAAAGAGAAACAAACACACAAGGCTAGATAAAGCGGTTAGTTATGCACGAACGATTGACCTAGGATGCTATGCAAAAAGAAAAGGGATCTTAGGGTCAAAAATTAGGGTGCAACAGACTTCAAACAAAACTCAAAAGAAAATGCACTACAAGACTCATGACCCAACAACACAACATCAGTACATCACAACCCTTCACCGTCTTCCATGTCCCCTAGGCATAATTCTTTCTCTCCTATACCGTCCTTGTCCCTCATTCCGATATTAAGAATCCATGAAATCGCACATCTCACGGTAAAACTGATCATAATGACCATTATCCTCTTCTTTAGCCGAAATAATGTGATTAATCATAGCCACAACAACAACATGATTAGCATTCATATCATTATGGATGGGCAAAAGATTCTCTGTCACATACGCAACAAAAGTATCAAAGTTATAATCTTGAGTGGACATATGTTGTTGCATCAGACACAACCTCTCTTCTTAATCGGCTTCAAACACATCTAGCCTTCTACAATCCTTCACATACCTCTCATCTTGCTTCATTTACATATTCTGAAGCATCATCATGATAGTGGAAGAATCAATAAAACTAGCACCAACACTGTTGCCATGGTCATCTCCATGAGAAACATCTTGCATTGTAGCATCTCCGTCAACAACATCATGGGAAACCTCCATAGGTTGCTCATCATCCATATGAGCTTCATTTGCATTATCACCAAATTCAGCGGGATCATCATAGTTATAAATCTTCCAGCCATGCTTGTCTAAGCGAAGATAATACGCCTTATGTTTGATGTCCCAAAAGTAGTTCATGTTTGTCAAAGTGCGTTGAGAGAAGTCTTTAGATGTGCCTGGAGATTTGTATATTAGGTTTGACATACCAATGTCGAAGTAGTTCAGAATCTTAGCAATCATAGAGGGATAGCAGAATGATGTTCCTCTGTTTCATGTTTTGGCAGAGAACATGCGATATACAAAGTAGTGAGGCCAATTAATTCTGATCTTGTGCAAGATAATGTAGACCATATGAATCTCAGTAAAGTCTATTCTTGAGTATCCACCATTCTTTAACCGCGGGATATGAGACACTAGCCAGAGTAGAATTCTTGGTACCATCTTCATTTGACCAGTAAAAATAGGATCATAACAATCCTTGTCGCGAGGAGCTTTGAGTAACTCATTCACATGTACATCCCAATCAAAATTCACATGAGTGCTAGCATTAGTTACCAACGAATCTGCCTCGCCATCCTCAACAACATCAACCAAAGTAATACCAAACAAGGTTTTCCATAAATCATTAGTAAACTAATAAATCTTGTTACCTATCGAAAACTTGAAGCAAGAACATTGCATGTCATGTATACCTGGGTAAAAAACGCGAATAAGATCCTCATTTTAATCTTGAGCAAGCTGTAGGAAGTAACCAATCTGTTGATGCTTAACCGACTTTACAACATCTGGTAAGTCCAAACAACCAATGGTAACCGGCTTCCACATATATCGTTTAACCACAATCCGGATTTGATGCTTTAACTCAAAATCTTTGTCGTACTTTTTTAACACCAATGTAATTGGATTCTCAGCAGCATTAGAAGAGGTAGTAGCTTTGCCCTTTCCTTCAACATCAGCTTTAGTCTTTAGAGAAATGGAAATTTTGAAATGGATTACACTTACCAAGTGTTTGATGAAATTTTTGAATGAAAAGTGAATGAGTGTGAGAGATTTATGGATGCCCCACACACTCAACCAAGACAAACAATCAAAGAAATACACAAAGAAGGAAAGATGGACCACAAACAAGTAAATTTTTTGGATGTTTGATGAATTTTGGTGAAACGGGGTTTTGAAATAGGAATGAGAGAAATTGATGCAAAACACAAGTGATTTGATCAAAATGATAATGTTAATGATGTGAGATGGATGAAGCAAGACAAATATAATGTAGATTGGATGACTTTTAAGGTCAAGATGAAGTTTAGAAAGTTAAGAGTTTTGGTGCATGCAAGAGAGTGAAGAAAATGAAGACAAAAGACTTAATTATGCACTTATGAGTCGACCTGTGAGCGCATATGTCATCCTATCAACGTCTTAGGTTGGCATATACTGAAGCAAGTACGCATGAATTAAAAAAAAAAGTCTTATGTGTCGACCTATCCATTTACATGTGTCGAAACATACTAAATGAACTTTGACAAATTCAAAAATTTAATTTTATGTGTCGACCTATACGACTATGTGTCGACACATAGTGTAATAATTATGAATAATACCAGAATTAATCATTATGTGTCGACCTATAACTTCCGTGAGTCGACCTATAATGTTCAAAATTTGGCAGGTTTTGAAACATATGAATTTTTAATGCCATTTAGAGACTCAACTTAACTTGTGCATCACTAAGTTAATAAAGACACATGCATATGATATTGTTTCATGGTTTGTTAGCTAATAACATGCAAACACACATTGGCCACATTTGAAATTTTTGGAAGTGAAATCATATATCAAATATCATACACATAATACATCATATACATTCGAGAAATAAACAGGTAAGAGAAATACTTACTTACAATACAAGAAAAGGATTGAAACGTACGAATAACGGAGAATGCACTTGCATTCCACAAGGAACACTCGAACGAAAGTTGGAATAAATGCAAATTATGCCACAAACGAAACCAAAACACTCTAAGTACTTTTCTCTTTATACAAGTATTTGAAAGTGTGATTAATAATGTATCCAAGAGGTAATTGGCTTGGTGATCATCCTTGTTATTGGACTTTCACTCTTGTTCAATAATGATGATTATCTTGCTCCTCCTCATGTTTCATCATCGTAGGTTGATCAGTCCCAATTTAATGTACTTGAGTATGTCTTGTTGAAGATAGACCTACATCATTAAACATAATACCTTTCTGACACTTCTTGGATAGAAACATTAGTAATAATCAACAAACTTTTACCAATTAATGAAATACTAAAAGTTAACCTATTTGGTAAGATAATCCGCCTTGTTTTCCACATAGTAAAAACAATAAGGACATGTCACTCGTATTATGCTTTGTACCTCCATAAATGAGATCCCATACTCTCTTCATAGAGACAAGACATTTTTCCTGCAGGATCAACAAATAGTGCTAGGTACCCAATCTTCATTGGTTCCTTGAGGATTAATGAAACCTTGGTTGCATTTATGCAACCATTGAAAGGCACCTTTAGGAACAAAGAGTTTCCTAAACTTGCACTTTGCAATGGTGTGAACCTTTTTGCAAAAATAATGACAATACAAATTAAGAGAAGATAACCTTTTACTATTTGGTTCCTTTTTAATGTAGCTATACCTTCTATAAAGATTATGAGAAGGCATGTCATATTTAGAAGTGTCTATAGCAAAAGTAACCTTAGGTTGCAAAGCCTTATCCAATTTGGCTTTAAGAGTTCTCGACTCTTTTTGCCAAATGTGACAAGTTTCACAACCAAACCGTGAAGGTTTAGCATCCTCATTTTGATCTTTTAGAATATCTAGCATAGATTTCCTTAGAGTTTCCATATTCTTTTCATTTTCCAAAATTTTAGCTTCTAAGTGGGAAATTATTCTTTTGTTTGAAGCTAATCTTTTGAAAGCATCTATGGCTTGTCTTTGTAGATTTTCAAAAGATTTATGTAATTGAGAAAAAGCTAAGTCATGAGAAGTTTTAAATTTAGAGTGACTTAAAACCTTTTTCTTCCTTTGGTTTTCCATGTAGCAAAGTTTGGCAGATTCAATACTCGAATTGTAGCATTCATCACTTGAAGAATCACTTTCGCTCTCCCAAGCGGAATAAACTCTTCTAGACTTGCTAGATCTCTTATGATGGCCTTTTCTTTGTCTTTATTGATTGTAGGATACTGTTAGATGTCAATCATGATATATTTGAGTATGAATTATTTGGCATTTTGCATGACTTTTCATGTGGAATAGGTTGATTTTAGTGTGAATTGATGTTGTTGTGCATTATTTGAAATATACTTGTGGTGCTTGTAATTTGTGTGCTAAATGTGCAGAAATAGGAGTGAAAAGATCAAAGTTTGAAGACCCAAAGAAATAGTGCAAGCTGCCAAAGAATTGAAATCAACAGCAGTATTCGCTAGGCGAGTGTTGGCGAAGGTGCCAGCGAAGGTTCGCCTAGCGAAGGTTCGCCTAGCGAACGACAGCGAGGATGCCAGCGAGATGGTGGCAGAAAGTGTGCAAAACTTACAGTAGGAAAACTAGGTAAATTCGCTGGGCGAGTAGGCTAGCGAATGCTCGCTGATGTGCTCGCGGGGCGAATGTGCCAGCGAAGGGTGGCAGAAACTTTCCATTTTGAAAACACCCAAGCTTCGCTGGGGCGAAGGTTGCAGCGAATGCTCGCGAAGCGAATGTTTTGGTTCGCCTAGCGAACCCGCGATAATTCTGAGGGGCGGTTTAAGTCTGAGGCACTTAAATGTGCCATATTTTTGGTCATTTGCTAGGCGAATGAATGCCTTCGCTGGGCGAAGGGTGCTGTTAGGAAAAGTGTATAAATAGAATTGTTACTTTTTGGAATGGGATCTTTTGCTCATTTTACATTAGAATTAAGGTTTTACAGTATTTTGTTCAGAAAAGCTTGTATTTTCATTGGAGAAGCTGATTTTGCATCCATTCTCGATTATTCGTCGTGGATGCTCATTCATCTCCTCTCTTTACTTGCCATCCAAGCTACCATGAGAAGTGGTAGCTAAACACTCAATGTTGAGGTTAGATGTAGTTGATTCTGTTTTTATGTATTGATATTGATCTCTTGTATATGAACAAAGTCTTTGATCAATGTAGATGATGTTGTTTTCTCTTAATGATCCAATTATGATTTGTTTTGCTCTAGACATAGATTTCACAAATCTTGACCTAACAATTTCATCTCTTAAAAACCAAACTCTAGACATAGATTTGGGATTTGCTATTCGCATTGTATTGATCGTAAAGATCGTTGTTTAGACTGTTAGCGTGAGACATCATCTAACGGTTTAAACCACGGTAATCACGACGTCGCTTTAGAAATTAACCCCGTCGGGAGGATACGCGGTTATATTGGTCAGAAACCGAGTTCATATGCTTGATTATTTGTTTATACATGAATAGGATTGATGAAACCTAACCTTAACATGCTTTTATAAAATCTTTTACAAAAATCTTTGTGACCTAATTAATCTTTGCTACAAGTGAATGATAACAACAAGTGAAACTTTTGAAAACGTTAACTTAGAATATCGCAACTATTGAACGGCAAGCATCAAATATCCGACAATCCCTGTGGATACGATAACAAAAACCCACACTGATACTCTTCTAACAAATTGGCCCCGTTGCCGGGGATTATTAGTTGATATTGCAAGCATTGCGATAGTTGAGTTATTGTAAGCTGTTACCTCTTTATCTTGAACTTGTTAATCTGTTTGTTTAGTGTGCAGACTTAGTTTATGCGAGGGAAACTACCGGCGGACCAACTTCTTTTCGATCCTGAGATTGAAAGAACCGCTCGTAGAATTAATAGCCGAACTAGAAGAAGGAGGCAGCTAGCGAAACAGAGGCGAGAACAAGAGGAAAGTACATCTGCACCACCACCATTTCCACACATACTTCCAGTTATGGAGGGAGATCCACCACCACCACCACCACCTGCTTCTAGGCCTTGTACAAACAGTCCGAGGCATAATGCTCAGTTCGCCCGTCATGCAAACAATGGTCGTCATGCTGAGATGAAGATCGGAATCCTCCAAATGTTATACCAAAGTCCGTTTACGGGTATGGATCATGAAGATCCTTTCACCCATTTGACAAAATTTTATGAAATCGCTGGAGCGACGGGTGCACCGGAAGCAGAAGAGGAGTCTCTGTTCAAGAGACTATTCCCGCATTCCCTCATTGGGAAGGCCAAGGAATGGTACCTTGATCAGTCAACTGCCATCATGACTGATTGGAATGCTTTGGAAGAAAAGTTTTTGGAAAGATTCTTTCCGCACACTCGGTTCATGGAAGCGAAGACCGCTATAGCGGTATTCACACAAGGAGCTAACGAATCTCTCAACGAAGCTTGGGAGAGGTTCAAATCAATGTTACGAAAGTGCAAAGGCCATGGTTTCGATGAATTGTCACAAATTCATATATTCAGAAATGGGCTGCAGCTAGTACACAAAACCTTGTTGGATGCCACCGCGGGTGGTTCTTTGTTAAGCAAAACTGCTGCGGAAGCCACAGCTATCATTAATAAAATGGCCTTGAACGATCATCAAGGTAGTCACAACCGTGGACCAGCTCAACGAACGCCGGGTGTGTTGGAATTAGGAACAAGTGACGATATCCTTGCACAAAACAAATTGTTATCACAACAGGTTGAGCTGTTAACAAAGCAAATGTCTAAGCTGCCTCAACAATTCAAGGAGATGCATGAATCTTCAAGTAAAAAGGTGCAAGTGTTAGTGTGTGAGTTATGCAGAGGTGACCATTTGACCGGTTATTGTCCTCCGGTTGTGGAGGAAGCAAACTATGCGGGAAATCAAGGTTACCAACCCCGTCCTCCGTATCAACAAGGCAACCAAGGTTACCAACAACGTGGTAACCAAGGTTATCAACAACCATGGAGACCGCAAGAAGCGGGGCCATCAAACCGTCTACCTTACCAAAATTACACCCAACCTCCGCAAGCTCCCGTTGGAAATACAAAGATGGAAGATACTCTAACATAATTTATGCAAATATCCATGTCTAATCAAAAGAATACAGATGCTGCGATAAGGAACCTCGAAACACAAGTCGGGCAATTATCTAAACAATTGGCCGATCAACAAAAAGGTTCCTTTACGGCAACTACTCTTCCAAATCCGAAAGATTGTAAAGCGATTATTACAAGAAGTGGACGTGAGATTGACATGAATGTGGGTGAAAGAGTAATGGAGGAGGAGGTTGTGGTTGAAAAAGAACATGTGAGTGAGGAATTAGAAGTAGAAAAGAATATTGAGGGTGTTGTAGTTGAAAAAGAGATAGAAAAAAATGAGAGAGAAAAAAAGGAGAATGAGAGAAAAATTGATAATGAGGAAAGAGTGAAAAGAACGAAAAAAGGAAAAGAGCCGGTGAGTAATATTCCGATACAACACTTACCTTATCCGCATGCTCCTACAAGGAAAGATAGTGCAAGGCATTATACTCGGTTTATGGATATTTTTAAACAGTTACAAATAAATATCCCATTTTCCGAGGCCTTGGAACAAATGCCCAAATACGCTAAATTCATGAAGGACATCCTTACGAAGAAGAAAAGATACACAGATCAAGAAACTATTATGGTGGATGCAAGTTGTAGCGCAATCATTCAACGGACTCTCCCTCGGAAAGAATGTGATCCGGGAAGAGTTACATTGCCGGTTACGATAGGAAACATGTATGTGGGCAATGGGTTGATTGATTTGGGTTCTAGCATCAACTTGATACCATTATCGATTGTGAGACGGTTAGGCCATATGGAATTAAGGTCCACTCAAATGACTTTGCAACTCGCAGATAAATCCACTACCCGTCCTCACGGTGTAGCGGAAGATGTGTTGGTCAAAGTGGACAAATTTTTGTTTCCAATTGATTTTGTTGTCATTGAAATGGATGAGGATGAGGATGCACCTTTGATTCTTGGAAGGCCTTTCATGAAAACTGCCTGTATGGCAATTGACATGGACGATGGTCTCATGAAAGTGAGAGTCCAAGATGAAGAGGTTCGTTTCAATCTTTATGATGCCATGAAGCACAAGAAGGATAAGGGTGATTGTTTTCGAATTGATGTAACGGAAGAGGCAAGTTCGGGGATGACAAATCAAATTCATGTCATTGAACCGTTACAAAGAGCTTTAGATGAGTCCTTGGAAATATTCTCGGTTGAAGAAGAACAAGCTTTAGAAGAGTGCTTATTAGAACTTGAAGCTTTGGATGAAATGCAACCATGGGAATATGAAGAGGAGATTCTAAAAAAATTAGTTAATGATGATGAACCACCCAAAATTGAATTGAAAATGTTACCTTCCAACTTGAAGTATGCTTTCCTTGATGATGGAGGGAATAAACCGGTGATCATAAGTAATATTTTGTCTGAAAATGAGGAATACCGATTAATTCAAGTGCTGAAAAAGAATCAAGATGCAATGGGATGGACATTGTCCGATCTCAAAGGCATTAGTCCGTCATATTGCATGCACCATATTTTTATGGAGGAGGATTTTAAACCGGTTGCTCAACCTCAACGCCGCCTTAATCCAATCATGAAAGAAGTGGTCAGAAAAGAAGTGGTGAAAATGTTGGACGCCGGAATGATTTACCCTATTTCTGGCAGCCCGTGGGTTAGTCCGGTGCATGTGGTGCCAAAAAAAAGTGGAATGACGGTGGTCCGAAATGACAAAAATGAGTTTATTCCAACAAAGACTGTTACCGGGTGGAGGATGTGTATCGACTACCGTAGGTTGAACAAAGCTACGAGAAAAGATCATTTTCCTTTACCTTTTATGGATCAAATGCTCGAACGTCTCTCTGGTCAAGAATTTTATTGTTTTTTGGATGGTTATTCGGGTTATAACCAAATCATTGTTAACCCGGATGATCACGAAAAAACTGCTTTTACATGTCCGTTCGGAATCTTTGCGTATAGGAGGATGCCGTTTGGATTATGTAATGCACCGGCTACTTTTCAGCGGTGTATGCAAGCTATCTTCGCGGACTTGATCGAAAAGACAATCGAGGTCTTTATGGATGATTTCTCAGTTTTTGGGCAATCGTTTGATTTGTGCTTGAAAAATCTGGATACGGTGTTGGAGCGGTGCGTGGAAACTAATCTGGTTCTTAACTGGGAAAAATGCAACTTCATGGTTAAAGAGGGAATTGTGCTCGGGCACAAGGTGTCTTCAAAAGGCCTAGAAGTTGATAAGGCTAAAGTGGACTTAATCGAGAAATTACCACCGCCGATGAATGTCAAAGGAATACGGAGCTTTCTTGGACATGTCGGGTTCTACCGGAGATTCATCAAGGATTTCGCAAAGGTCGCGAAGCCGTTGAGCAACTTGCTTGTCTAAGGTAAGGTTTTTGACTTTGACGAGTCATGTCTTTTTGCTTTTAATTTTTTGAAAAACAGTTTAACAACTTCACCGATAATCGTTGCACCAAACTGGAAAATGGATTTTGAATTAATGTGCGATGCTAGCGATTATGCGGTGGGGGCTGTTTTGGGACAAAGAAAAACGAAGGTTTTCCACGCTATACATTATGCGAGCAAGGTGCTAAATGAGGCTCAAATTAACTATGCGACAACTGAAAAAGAGTTGCTCGCCATAGTGTATGCGTTGGAGAAGTTTCGTTCTTATTTGATTGGTGCGAAAGTCATCGTTTACACTGACCATACCGCTATAAGGTATCTGCTTACCAAACCTGATTCTAAGCAGAGGCTTATTAGGTGGATCCTTTTGTTACAGGAATTTGATCTTGAAATTCGTGACAAAAAGGGATCCGAAAATTTGGTAGCAGATCACTTATCTCGTTTGGTAAACGTTGAGGTGACCAAGAATGAATTTGAGGTAAAAGAGGAGTTCCCTGATGAAAAACTTTTTAGAGTGCAAGTTAGACCGTGGTTCGCCGACATGGCTAACCACAAAGCCACCGGATTGATACCGGACGGTCTAACGCACCACTAAAAATGGAAATTTTTGTCTGATGCCAATTCATTTGTATGGGATGAACCCCATTTATTTAACCTTGGTGTCGACAACCTCCTCAGAAGGTGTGTGTCAGTGGAGGAAGCCACGAGTATTCTGTGGCACTGTCATAACTCTCCTTACGGAGGACACTTTAATGGGTTGAGAACGGCCACTAAAGTCCTACAATCGGGCTTTTATTGGCCGTCCTTATTCAAAGATGCGCATGCGCATGCCCTTAGTTGTGACAAGTGCCAGAGAAGCGGCGGTATTTCACAGCGGCAAGAAATGCCATTACAAAATATGTTAGAAATCGAAGTTTTTGACTGTTGGGGGATCGACTTTGTCGGTCCATTCCCATCTTCATTTTCTAATGAATATATTTTGGTCGCTGTGGATTACGTTTCCAAGTGGGTAGAGGCGATAGCTTGCGCTAAAGCTGATGGAAAAACAGTGGTAAAATTTTTGAAGAAAAATATTTTTGCACGTTTTGGTACTCCTCGAGTGTTAATAAGTGATGGAGGATCTCACTTTTGTAACACTCAGCTTGACAAAGCTTTGGAGCAGTATGGTGTGAAGCACAAGGTTGCTACACCATATCATCCACAAGCTAACGGTCAAGCAGAGGTATCTAATCGTGAAATTAAACGGATTTTAGAGAAAACGGTCTCGGCCTCGAGAAAAGATTAGGCCAACAGATTAGATGATGCTTTGTGGGCGTATCGGACCGCTTTTAAGGCTCCGATCGGTCTCACACCGTTTAAAATGGTCTATGGTAAGAATTGTCACTTGCCGGTAGAGTTGGAGCACAAGGCGTTTTGGGCCTTAAAATTTTTGAATTTTGATCCAACTCTAAGCGGGGAAAGAAGAAAAGTGCAATTACACGAGTTGGATGAATTGCGCCTTCAGGCGTACGATTCCAATAAATTGTATAAGGATCGTGTCAAGTCTTACCATGACAAAAGAATTGTCATCAAACATTTTGAGGACGGACAGCTGGTCTTATTGTTCAATTCTCGATTAAAATTGTTTCCCGGAAAATTAAGATCTAAATGGTCCGGACCTTTTCGGATTGTGGAAATCAAACCTTATGGAGCAATTGTAATTGAGGACACAAAGTCAAAGGAAAGTTGGACTGTCAATGGACAGAGGCTGAAAGTTTATCTTGGAGGAGATTTCGAGCGGAATCCCGCCATTGTTCCCTTCCGCGATCCGTGAGATTGCGGTGGACCGTCGAGCTTAGCCGACGTTAAACAAGCGCTGGTTAGGAGGCACTCCAACATTGTAAGTATTACTGTTATTTCTATTTTGAGAATGTTTAGATATCACTATGATGCTTAAAAAATTGTGGCACAGTTTGGAAAAATTTTGAAAATTCTGGTCTTGTTCGCTGGTGTTCGCCTAGCGAGCTGGGGCGAGCATTCGCTGGCCTTCGCTCCGTGAACCCAGCGAGGCAGACCAACCCAAGTTTCTGCCACATCAGAAAAAAATAGATTGTGGGTGGGCCACCAAATTGGGCCCAAGACCCACTTTGAAATCAGAATAGAGGGGGGAAAAACCCTAGCCTCTTGGCCTCTTCATCATTTCCCTCCGTGTCATTCTTTTCCTTTCATTTCCTCTTGTGCACTTCAACACTCATCTCCTTCTACTTTCCAATTGCCCTAATCCACCATTAACAGTGCGAAATTCAGGTTTGTTTACTCTTTACAATTTATTTCTGTAAGCATTGTTTATGTTCTTAATTGATCATTATGGGTTTTGTGAAAAATTGGTATACTCTGTCATGTCACTTTTGTCTTGCATGTTAGAAACTACATAAGCAATATGACTAGAGTAGTATTTGAAATTAGGAGATGGGAGAGGGATTGTTTGTAACTGAGTTTTTCTGAAAAATCGCGCCTTCGCTGGTTCGTTCGCCTCGCGAGTCTGCGCGAGCATTCGCCAGACTTCGCCTAGCGAGTCTGGCGCGAACAGAGGCAGATTTTTAATTTTTTTTTACTTGTCAATGCAGAGCTCTGGCTGGTTGTTTTTAGTTGCTAATGCGTTTGTTGCCCTTGTTTGGTTTCATTGTTTGTTATGTGCAGATGGCACCAAAAATGGCGATTCACGCGGCTAAGAAGCGAAAGGCTCAAACCTCCAGACAGGTGCCCGTGCGATTTGACGAAGAACGATTCAGGGGAGCTAAGCAAGCTGCCAGGTACGAGACCCTTGAAAGAAAGCACATCCTGCCGGAGAAAAGATTCCTTCTTAGTGATCGAGGAAGTTACCGAACAATTGATGCACTTTTTGTGGCAAAGAAGTGGGATCGTCTAATGATGCCACTGGATGGGTACAACATTGAAATTGTTTGGGAATTTTTTGCGAATGCATTACCGGATGATGGTGAAAGATTCAGTTGGGCCTCTTGGGTTAGAGGTACTGTTGTGAGGTTTGATCGTAGGACGATCAACACTGTTTTGGGAGATCCTTTACCGTTGGTTGGGACTGAGCTGGATGCCTATCATCGAGACTTGCATCTTCATCGTGAGATTGAGAAGATGACTCGGGATTTACTTCTTGAAGGTAAGGAAGTGGAGCGGAATACCTCCGGGGTGCCGATTAGGTTCAGAAGGGTGGACATGCTGCCCTTGGTTCAGGTTATTTTGTTGTTTGTGCTCACTAACATTTGTCCCAGGTCGCATCATAGTACAGTTCCTATTGCTCTATCTCATCTTATCCACAGCATTCAGCAGAATGTTCAGATTGACGTGGCCCGCATCATTGCGGATGAAATCAGGGCAGTTGTGTTAAGTGGTTCGGGAGGTATGGCGGCGCGCAAGAATGCCCCGCTTATTTTTCCATGTCTGATCATGTCCTTGTGTGCTCACGCTGGTGTTGATATGCCAGCCCGCAGGCAGGTCACTATTCCATCTGCTATTGATGATCGGTATGTGGATAAGTTCTGTAAGGCTAGAGGGATGGTTGGAGGCTCTTCTAGTGCTAGTGCTGATGATGCTGCTGAAGCTGGGGAAGGTTCTGACCCGGCAACGCCGGCCTATTATCCATATCAGCAGGAGATCTGCAATTATAACTGAGATTGGATGGCTGCCCAGCAGCGTGCTATGACGAATATTCATGATTCCTTGCAGGCTCTTCAGTTGCAGATCCGTGACCCTTCTTCTGAGCATCTTATGATGACTAGGGAGCAGTTCCTAGTGCATGCTGGTTGGCCTGAGGCCAGGCCAATATTTGGAGGGGGTGAGGACGATGCTGATGATGATGAGGCTACTTCTGCTGGAGGTGAGGAGGAGGACATAGACGATGATGATGAGGAGGATTGATTTTTTTTTGTGATCTTTGACTTGTATACTTCCTTTGAGCATCAAAGTGAAGTTTTTGGTATTTTGTTTTTTTTTCAGCTTTTACTAGTCAAGTATTAATGTACTCGTGCCCGTGTGGTACTTTTTGAATTATGTAGGTGTTTTATACACCAGTCACTTTATGATATTATTAGTAATAATTATGGTTTGTAGTAAAAAATTTTTGTTTCACTTTACTAATAATTGTTGGTTTTTAATTATAGTAGTAAGTGTGTTTTTGTATGTGTTATTTTGATTTTTCTTCTTTAATGGTGGATCTTTGGGAAGTAGGTTGGACTATTGTGATTAAAGAGAAATTCCTCCAAGATGTGAGGGCTATGATAGTACCGTAAGCATTGTGTTGCGATAAGGTATATCGTTACCTTGATTCAAGAATTTTTTATGTTTTAGAATTTTGTGTCTTGGGCAAGTGTAAATGTGTTTCATGTTACAACTTCTTTTGAATACATATGTCATTTTAGGATCTGAAACTAGTAAAGTGAGAAGCCTCAAAATTGTATTATATGTCAAGGAGTGTTGATGAATGTTGTCTTTATTTTTAATTCATGCCTTATCTTGTGACCGTGTGATTTTGTGGAAGTAGGAGAAGTGATCAAGGCAATTTTTGTTAGTGAGCACAACTATGCCCAAATATTAATTTACCTGTGAGTAGTGAGCATTCGGTAGCCCCTTTGAGCCTAAACAGTTTAGAACTCAATTGAATGATGAACTTGTTTTATGTACATAATTTGCTAGTTTGGTTCATCATTGAATTTGGTGAGTTTCTAACATTTTCTTCTTGAACCTTTGTAAATTGTTTATTTTGACTTCCTTGCCCTAAAAAGCAAGGAACATTCACTTTAGGTGGAGTTGAAAATGAGTTGGGGAGAGAATAAAAAGAAGATAGGTGCATTACTTCTAATTTTGAAAAGAAAATTTTTTTTTTCAAGCAAGCATGTAAAAAGAAGAGTGTGAATATATTGTACAAAAGAGAAAATGCTTGCTTGAATGGAAAAAATAATAGAATCAATAAGTGTGCACGGTAGTTTGTGAAGGTGGAATGACAATTTGGTGAAATGAAGTGTGTTGTGTAAATATGTACATAGTGAATGTTCTTTTGCGTCGGCAATTTCGTTTCAAAGACCTTTAGAAATGTCCCTTTTTTTTTGTTCACCCAACCAAGCTACAACCCTTTAAGCCCTTAGTGATCTTTTACTTCCATAATTTCTGTTATGATCATTGAGATATGATATGAATTGCTTAGTATTGCATAATTTGTCAAGTGAGTTTAATTGTCCCGTGCTTGTATGCACGTTTGCCTTCAATCCTATTTCGAAGAGGAGTGTAGATTGACATGTGTATGATAAGTTAGTTGTCTCTTGAAGCATTTTTGAAATTGTTTAAGAGTCAAGTTCTTTTACATGATTGGTTCTTGAATTGTGTAATAGATGCATTGTTGTGATCACTGTTTAGCTGAGCCATTTTCGTGTCTTGGTTGAATTTAATCCTCGAGCAAATCCTTGTGAGAGGCATACTTTGCTTGAGGACAAGCAATGAGTTAGTTGGGGAGAGTTTGTTAGATGTCAATCATGATATATTTGAGTATGAATTATTTGGCATTTTGCATGACTTTTCATGTGGAATAGGTTGATTTTAGTGTGAATTGATGTTGTTGTGCATTATTTGAAATATACTTGTGGTGCTTGTAATTTGTGTGCTAAATGTGCAGAAATAGGAGTGAAAAGATCAAAGTTTGAAGACCCAAAGAAATAGTGCAAGCTGCCAAAGAATTGAAATCAACAGCAGTATTCGCTAGGCGAGTGTTGGCGAAGGTGCCAGCGAAGGTTCGCCTAGCGAACGACAGCGAGAATGCCAGCGAGATGGTGGCAGAAAGTGTGCAAAACTTACAGTAGGAAAACTGGGTAAATTTGCTGGGCGAGTAGGCTAGTGAATGCTCGCTGATGTGCTCGCGGGGCGAATGTGCCAGCAAAGGGTGGCAGAAACTTTCCATTTTGAAAACACCCAAGCTTCGCTGGGGCGAAGGTTGCAGCGAATGCTCGCAAAGCGAATGTTTTGGTTCGCCTAGCGAACCCGCGATAATTCTGAGGGGCGGTTTAAGTCTGAGGCACTTAAATGTGCCATATTTTTGGTCATTCGCTAGGCGAATGAATGCCTTCGCTGGGCGAAGGGTGCTGTTAGGAAAAGTGTATAAATAGAATTGTTACTTTTTGGAATGGGATCTTTTGCTCATTTTACATTAGAATTAAGGTTTTACAGTATTTTGTTCATAAAAGCTTGTATTTTCATTGGAGAAGCTGATTTTGCATCCATTCTCGATTATTCGTCGTGGATGCTCATTCATCTCCTCTCTTTACTTGCCATCCAAGCTACCATGAGAAGTGGTAGCTAAACACTCAATGTTGAGGTTAGATGTAGTTGATTCTGTTTTTATGTATTGATATTGATCTCTTGTATATGAACAAAGTCTTTGATCAATGTAGATGATGTTGTTTTCTCTTAATGATCCAATTATGATTTGTTTTGCTCTAGACATAGATTTCACAAATCTTGACCTAACAATTTCATCTCTTAAAAACCAAACTCTAGACATAGATTTGGGATTTGCTATTCGCATTGTATTGATCGTAAAGATCGTTGTTTAGACTGTTAGCGTGAGACATCATCTAACGGTTTAAACCACGGTAATCGCGACGTCGCTTTAGAAATAAACCCCGTCGGGAGGATACGCGGTTATATTGGTCGGAAACCGAGTTCATATGCTTAATTATTTGTTTATACATGAATAGGATTGATGAAACCTAACCTTAACATGCTTTTATAAAATCTTTTACAAAAATCTTTGTGACCTAATTAATCTTTGCTACAAGTGAATGATAACAACAAGTGAAACTTTTGAAAACGTTAACTTAGAATATCGCAACTATTGAACGGCAAGCATCAAATATCCGACAATCCCTGTGGATACGATAACAAAAACCCACACTGATACTCTTCTAACAGATACTCCGGCTTATAATGGCATGGTTTTCCGTAATTGTAGCATGCACATTTAGACTTACCCTTCTTATTCTCATCTTCTTTGGAGGAGTTAGATAGCCGTCTAGATTTTCTATGGTTATTATCAAAGTCTTTATCTCCATGTTTCCAAATGTATCTATTAAACCTTTGGCTAAACAGCCCCATATCTTCTTCATCGTAATCTTTGTCATCTTTAGTTTCATAATCATTTTGCTTAATGTGTGAGGACTTTGAGCTTGAAGTCTTTATAGAAATGAACTTCTTTTCTACCTCCTTGTCTTTACCTTTCTCCTTCTTCACCTTCTTTTCATACTCTTTTTCATGTTTTTTTAAGCAAGAGAGTTCTTGCTCATGTTCTTCCAAATTTCCGAACAAAGTCGTGAGATCAAGTACTTTAAGATCATTCACCTCTTTCATAGCGGTGACCTTGGGTTTCCATTACCTATTTAAACATCTCAACACCTTATTTGTAGAAATCTCATTGGAAATGAGCTTACCTAGCGCATTCAATCGATTGATAAGATGTGTGAACCATTTTCGCATGTCCACAATGGTTTCACCATGCTCTATGCGAAATAGCTCAAACTCTTGATTTAATATGTTGATCCTAGCTTGTTTGACATCATTAATACCCTCATGGGCAAGTTCTAATGCATCCCGCATAACTTTGGCTGTCTCACAATGAGAAATGCGATAATACTCATCAACACCTAATGCGGATGTGAGAATATTTTTCGCCTTCCAATCACGTGACCACAATTTTCAATCATTATCATTCCATTGTGCTTCCAGTTTAGGTACGGTAACACCTTCAGTATTGGTCACAGTAATTTCATTAGGACCGTTTTTTATGGCATCCCATATACCATTGTCAACCGAGTTGACATGAATACACATACAAGCTTTTCAATAACCATAATTTTTGCTGGTGAAAATTGGTGCAATATTGTACGCTCCCTTAAGTTCGGTAGCCATTCTTCTAAAAAGCAAATCTTTAGCACGAAATTAACCAGAGCCCATGATACATCTTGTTAGACGATATGCTTCAATCTAGAGGGGTGAATAGATCACAAATTAAAAATCAAACTTTTGGCAAAAATGGATTTCAAAAGTTTTATGGCACAACAGAAACAACCCGAATCAATTCGTCTAACCGAACCTCTATCGAAAAGCTTAGATATGTGTAAAGGTACACAAACGAATGATAATGAACACATATTATTCAACAACGATCAATCACAAACAATTAAATGCTAAGCTATACATAGAGCTTATTTCCAATGATTAAAAACAAACAAAAAACACAAAAAAAAATTATCAAACACCTTGTGTGCAATCGATAACGGTTGAAAATTTGCTTTGTTTTGTTGATCTCAATACCAATCACAATCAAACGGATTATGATTATATAAAAAAACCTAATTCAAAAATATGATAAAAAATTAATTCCCAAACGAAATGATCAAACAAGAAATGAATTCAATAATTTGCAAACAAAAAAATTAACGAGAGAGAGAGAGAGAGAGAATGAATTTTTTAGGGATTTCCCCAATCAGCCTTGCTATGTGTATGTCTGCTCTCAATTCGAATTCAAATTGAGATACTTGCAATTAACCTTACTTTGCAAAAAGTGTATATACAAGAGATGAAGAACTCTAACCTTACAAACCCTAGGTTTGTTATTGATTCTACCACCTCCAAAACCCTTGCAATGCCGCTTCAATTCACAAGTTGTTGCTACTATCTTGCAAGACCTCCCTGTCTCAAGGTTTTTCACTTAGTCGAATTAATCCCAAGTGCACAATTGTTGAAACCCAAGATTTACCAACACGGTCCACCGTCTCACACTACTCCCTTGCAAGGCACCCCTTGTCCTAAGGCTTTCACTTGATCGGATCCGAATTGCACAATCTTGTCCAAAACCTTCAAACCTCAACGATATTCAAGGAAAACCCCAGCTCCATTTTCTTATTTGAAACCATCAAAGAACTCAACCCAATATTCTCGGTACAACAACCTAATTGGATGTTATCAATCCTAATCTAGATGGTCACCCAATCAAAAAATGATTATGTGTAGTTTGATTATGTGTATGCATAGAAGAGAGGTTGAAAATGTTGAGTATGCTTTGAAATCCTGGTTTCATGTAGGTTTTACACTAGAACCTTACTAGAAATGATGCATGTATCAAGTGTGTGTGTGTGTGTGTATATATATATATATATATATATATATATATATATATATATATGCAAGTATGAAGCAAAGGGCATGCAAAAGAAAATGAAAGGAAAACAAAAATTCATGATTTTAGGTTAATAGGCCGACCTATGAAAGCAATGTTTCGACCTATAAAGGTCTTAGGTCTACCTATAAGAGGCGACATATAGATAGTGACTACAAGCTTCAATATTGAGCCATGTGTGTCGACCTAAGTATGGTATGTGTCGACCTATGTTGAGGAGAAAACTTGTATAGGTCTACCTAAAGTCGTATGTGTCGACCTATGTAGTGTTTTTCACACAAAAACTCATTTTGATGCATAAAAACCTTTACTTAATGCATGGATCCTTTCTAAATGATTTTCAAACATGTTGTCATGCATCCCAATGCTAAACTGCACAATGCACACCTATAATCGATTGATATCGTCCAATGTGCAAAAACCGCTAAAGTTTCTCCTAGTTTTGACATCAATCAAAACATATCCAAACGGAAAGATGCACTCACACACATGCTTTGATATAAACATGTGCCTTGTGCTTATTCCTGAAGTCAATTATGTTTTCCAATTTCGACAAGTCTAAGGCTAGGAAAGCGAACCCCTGAGAAACCTCTCTCATGTCAATCTCATTTTAGGATGTCTCTTATCATCTCAACAATATCGAACTTTGAGGTTCGTTTCTTAACCCCTGCAATATCCATCATTTCAATAAGTTCAATTACTAGACCCCTAACTCCAGCAAGCCCTCTAACGTCTATACGGCTTGTATCCAGATTCCTAACTTTTCCAAATTATACTTTTAAGTTTATTGGGTTTATCACTTCTGCCCCAGTTCGAGAGGATGCATCACTAAGTTCATTATCACTAACCAAGTTTACAAATGGACACATGGACTTCTTATGTTGACCATGACTTGAGAGAAAACTCAAACAACTTAAATGATAAGGAAATAGTTTGATACTTTGAAGGTTTGTAGGTTTCGAAGGATAGAGAAGCGAAATGCCCAAAGATTCAAGAGATATCACACGACCATTGGTGTCCATTCAACGCCCCTTCCTCCTGCTTGGTGTCACGTCCACTGTAGACGGTTCTAATAGTCCCTCTTATCTAAGTTTGATTTTGCATCACATTAAGGTATGATTCATTACACGATTACAAGTTCTACCTCTCTAACTTTGTTCATTTAAGCGTTCGAGTGCTAATTTTACATGTACACTATGTTCTCCAATCACTGAAGACATTCATCGCCGCGTCAGAGACCTTATACAATGGTTTTCACCATCTACTTTCGATATTAGAAGGACCAAATAAAAAATTAATATAAAATAAATAGATACTAATTATTATGTACAATCAATGTAACACGTTTTACACGGTCAAAGTATTAAAATCTTTATATATAATATAAAAATAATCAACCACTTGAAAAGAAAACTAACGATTATATTTAAGTGTCTAAAATATTTTTATAATATCCGTACATATTATCAATTAAATCCAAATAGTTATATAATCAAGCCTCTTGAATTATAAGCAAATTTAATTTTTTTTTCTTTATTAAATAATTAATGTACTTAAATTATATATGAACTAGATACAATAGTGGAGGATGTAGAAAACTAATAGTAATATCTATACGGCTAGAAGTAGCATGCACGTTATGGTTTACCTCTAAATTAACAAGCCACGTGGATATTACACCCATCAATGTTTACAGAATTTTAGAAAAGGAAAAGTGATTGATTAAAATTATGTGATGTATATATCATTCCTTTTCCTTATATAGTTGAGAAAGTGACAACATTTTTGGTTGCATTGGATTCTTCGCCAAAGTGGATGTTTCAAATCTTCTCTCTCTTCTCTCAAATTCTAACTTCTACCTTCCCCACCTTCACTCCATCACCTAGTACTAGAATCTCATGAAGTTTCTATTCTCCCCGTTCTTTCTTGGATTCTCATCACACTGCTAACTACATGTCAACCACCTCATCTTGATTATAAATTTATAATCACCACTACTTCTTAATCATCTCCAACAAATTTAACCTATTCATTTCATATGGAAGTTCACGATGAAGAACTCCAACCTTCAACAAAACAAGACTACGAGGTTAGACAAAAACAACAACATGAAGAGAAACAACACAACAATGTTCCTTTAGCTTTGAAGATCAAGATTCCATCGTACGAGGAAGAGAAAGATACTGATTCATTAAACGACGGTTTCAAGACTCCAACAACCATGGAACACAAAATTCAAGCGATTCTTCCACCTCCACCTAGAAAGCCAAAACAACTGCGTCCATCCAAGAAAAGAAAAGGTCATTTTAACTCTCAAGTTATACTTGATCTATCTCAAGAGATTGAGTACTTATTTTCCACTACTCCAATAGATTTGGATCTTGGCCCTAGCAATGGTAAGAATCATAAGAAGTTCAAACTTTTTTAACAAATTGATCATAATCTGTAGTGAACACAAAACAATATGCATGTGGGAGTGGTTGAGTTGATTGAGCCATTACATCTTCTAATTTATTGATCATTAATTAACTAGTATATGTTATGTATCTATCTAGTTTTCATGTGTTAGGTTGTATAAATATCCATTTATTTGGATGGTTGGATTTACATCTTCTAATTAACGGCAATTAATGATAGATATACTTTATATCTTATGTCTTTTTTAATTGACATTGATATATTTCACTTTTGTTTATTACTTTTTAATTATTTAATTAATTAATTTTTATGAAAAACTAAATAAATAAATTATTAATTAAGTGATTAGTCTCCGATCTTGTTCTATCTAGTCGTATTTTTAGTCATTGATTTTTCTTTTTAGCACTAAAGTAGAAGCCTCCTTAGAATGGTTTTTAGGTAGTTTGGGGCGCAACGTGTGGCCAAACATGCTCACTTATTTTTAGGATGATCTTTGAATGAATTTGATAGTATATTATTTCCAACCATCGGGGCAGGAAGGTGGCCGAGATTGTGTCTTGGGAGGATGAGTTATTGGTTGGAAATTTGAATAGATGAGACTCTTTTTCGATTATGAGTATGAGGTGGTTGATAATCTTATTTTGTCGATTCAGAGAATAGTCTTTCTCTTCAGAGTAATTGTTTGTTCTGGTGTTCTAGAATGGATAATGTGTACTTTGTTGTCTCAACCAATCATGTGCTAATTGAGGAGGATCTTCGTGCCTATATTAAGATAGATCACATTATGCCTCAATTTAGTGCAATTAGGCCCTTCTAAAGTGGTTTGTTTTCTATTGACAACTCTTGCAATATAAAATTGCTACGAGAGACAATCTGCTGAAGTGCGAGGTCTTATCTAACCCTGATTGTAATTTGTGTTGGTTGTGTACTAGGACTGGTTGAATTTGTTTCTCATTTGTTTGTTACCTGCAACAAGGTGGATAATCTATGGTTTCAATCTATAGGTTGATTGGGAGGGTAGTTGTTTTGCTGAGGGATCTTATTTCACTATATAAATTTTTTACTTCTTTAGAGATGTAGATCCGAGTTATAGGAGGATTTACAAAGATTTGGCACTAGGTAATGTGGTTTATTTGAAAATTCCATAATGACTTTATTTTTAGAGGTACGCAATTAAAAAAATGGTATCTCCCAGGTAGTCAATTTACTCATGTAATTTTTCTATTTTCAATTAGAGCCAATAGTAGTTTGAGAGTTTATGACCTATTTTTCTTAGTTTTTAGACATTTGTGTCCTTCTTTTAGAGGTTGTTGTTATATTGATGGTGGTTCTCACTGCTGAGTTCTAATTTGTTACACTTTTGTGGGTGTAGAGTGTAATTGTTTGTTGGTTGTTGTTTTTCTGTTTTTGTTTACTATTGATTCTCCCTTATCCTCTTGATTAGTGTCTTTCGGTAATGTATAGACTATCGTATCATGTTAGTGTTATCTTTTTCGTTATATATATATATATATATATATATATAATCCATTTGATCATTTTAAGATAAAGGTATGGTTTTAAATTGCGGATCGCGATCCGTAATATTGCAGTTGCAGTAGTGTCCGCATCTGCATCATACCACAATTACGATGTGATTGCAAATCAAAATAGAAATTGTATCATAACGCCGCAACGATCAGATCATAACATCATAAGGGCCGCATCAGATCACAAAAAATTATGTAATACTCAGCCAAAATTATTTGGTCTATCTTCCTTCCTATTAATATCATAGATTTAGGGTATATTTTAAAATAATTTGATATATTTAAAATGATGGCGAATTGGTATTAAATATAAATGAAAATTTATAAATGAAATAAAAGATAGGTGACCAATAAAATAAATGATAAAGTATAATATTTTATATTTATAAAATACAAATTCACATCATTATGATCGCAATTTGCATCGAAACAAATACAATAACCCCAATCGCAACCGTATCAACTGTAATATGAAAGCTAAAAATTAAGGAAAAATAGATTTTAAATTTGTAATTGAAATTAAACTAGTGAATGATTTGGATAATATATAGTAGGGTTACTTGGACTTTTTCGTTTTCTTTCTCTATTTGATCCAATGGAATAATTGAATTGACTTTTAAAAGAAACTGAAATGATTCAGAAATGTAATTCAAAAGAGTCTGACTTTTTCATTATAGACATATTCTGCCCTTTCAATCAATTAAATCGTTGCTTGTTGAATTAGTGCGCAAGCTCACGCGAGATGGGACACACAACCTTTCAATTACACAAAATAACAAAACCATATACTGTCACAAACTTCACTTCCAGCAACTTTTACTTTGTTTGATACATGCAGAAATGGATTGTTTGCACACACTCTTCTAGTTGTTTTCTTTCTAGAGGACTTTTTAGTCCTTTTAAGTATGCATATATTCATAAATGTATGATTATTTTTTGACGGCAGGTAACTCATGTATCAGAAAGGTTGTTTAATGAATGTTTACCTAAAAATTAGTATATAATGTAGTTTTCATTCAACGATAAGTCAAACACTACATGAGTGTGTTTGTTTTGAAGTTTGAAATTATTTTTTTCAAGGATGTGGCATCGAAAACACAGTATTTTAAAAAATTGTTTGTCTCAAATTATAAAAAAAAAAATAGAATGTTTTTTATAATAGATTCAAAAACTAGACTATTAAAGAAAAATTATATACAGAATCGGAAGGGCTAAAATTTTTTATTTACATGTCATTTAAAACTTGTCATAAATAGCTATCTCTAACGGCTAATGAGTCAAGGGATACAAAAAATTCTAATATAGGAGGTACCACTAGTTTGTTATAGCACCATCACAAATTAGATGACATAATTTATCATTTTCAAATAAATTAAAAAAATATTGGATAGAAAAGAGAAATTATAAATTACTTTACCAATTAATTAATCATTTATTAATAGTATGTAAGATATATTAATATAATAAAAAATATTAATATTTTATTTATACCCTCAAAAAAATTAATAATTTGAGACAAACTTTTTAAAGTGATTTATAATTTGAGATAAAGAGAATAATACTTAAAATTTAGGTGAATGATGAATGTTTCGGTATGAGTCAAGGACTCAACCTGTTTTGCTCCACCACTATATAATGTCCATAAGGGGACTTGATAAATAGGTCATCAGATCCATCCAACTATACTACTTTTAAAGATCTCATAACATTTATCCTCCCATACAACTAGAAAAAACAGAAAGATTACAAGTCCTTAAAAAACCTATAATGCCACTATAAATGGTGGATTACACATTAGTCTTAGGTACAAATAATTCTAACTTAGAAATCTCATACTTACAGTCGTTACTTACTTGAACTGTAGAGTGTTTGCAAGTATCCCTGACCAACCAGATAAGGTGTTCTTGTAAAAATTCATCACCAGATCTCAATTCACCTTCAACCTGTGAATAAGAAAGTTCATTTTCCAAATCATTTAGTTGTGTTCGTGGTTCCTCCAACGTTTCTACATTCTCACTTAACAAGGTCTTATGGTAAACAAAGGCAAGAAGGTGAAGACGTCCACCACAACATAAAAGCATCAATTCATTGATATTAAAGTCCTTAAAATCACACAAGAGCCTCTAGACGTGAAAACCACATTCTCATCATCCCAAGGAACACATATACATCCACCACCTGCTATAAATCCTTTAGGATAGAGGAGGTTCTACTCCGTCGTGAAAATCCACTATAGAACAACGACACTATTCGTCACTTGCATTCGCCAGTCTAGTAACCAATTACGAAAGGAACATTTTATTGTGAGGCTTGTTGTTCGTCGTCTAGAGACATTAATCACTTGCCATGGAGCAACAATACATAAGGTTGTGTCGGGTCAAGGATTCCTATTTCGGCCCTAGATGCCACCTTGGGGCCCAAGATGATTAGTCAAAGCACAATCCACATAGATGAAGAAATTTTTTTACTTACTGGTGAAGGTGAGCCGACATCTCTACACTTCCACATATCCTAAAGTTGCGAATAAAAGCTTTTTATAAGGTGATCTTTTGACGAAGACAAAACTAGGTAAAGAAGGAAAAGATCTCAAGGAAGGAATGATCATGGTTATATCAAAGATTTAAATGGAACTGGATCATTCTAAAGTACCATAAGAAATTCAACTAGGTATAAGCTTTAGGTGTTCACAACTTTTCATAGAAACCATTCTTAAGGATCTATAGCATTCATACATGGTTTCTATTCATAACACATGTTTCACTTTGAAAAATTTCAATTTTTTAAGAGGAACAATTGATTGACATTTGGGAACAATCGACTATTATGAAGTCTCTAGATTCTAAATTCGTGTTTTGATTTAAGCATCAATCAATTGATGTTATGTGACAATCAATTGAGGGGTCTCCTATTGCCTTAAAAATTTCCCCCATGATAGATTGAGGCATTCGTACAATAGATTGTCATGAGTAATTTTGGTGTATTTTTGAACGTAAAAGATACAGCAATCGATTGACATATTACTACAATCGATCATCACATGTATTCTTTTAAAAAATCTAAAACATTGTAATACCTCTTCAAATGCACATGTTCACGATACCTTTTACAAATCATTGCAGTTAATAATGAAAATTTTTCCATTCACGACTATTCATCCAAGAGGCAATTTGTGATGTATATATAGCATAGTTTTTCAAATTAAAAAATGCCCTTTTCATCAAATATTTTAATCAATTCATTTGCGCATTGTTAAGACTCTAGGAAAGTTTACTGCTAATTTTCATATATCAAAGAAAAGTTTCTTCAGCACTTAGAATTATATTTTTGAATTGTTTTATTGAAATAGAAGACAAAGGTATAATTTTGGAAATTATCAAAATTCATATATACTCAAATTCATTTATACTCAAAAATATATTTGTATCATTATATTGTAACTTGTTTGCCAAATTTATGAAAACAAGAAAGTTTAGGCAAAAGTAAGGTTATTTCTTTGTGTGTTGTAAAATCAGAAAGTGTTGTGCTTTATTGACTATGTTAGAAGATTGTAAAGAGAGTCTTGGTTTGAGGTTGTAACAATATATAACATAGTGAAATCCTTCACAGGATGTGGAGGGATTAAACTACTCTTGTTTGGAAAGGGGAATCCTGATATATCTTGTGTCAATTTCTTTACTGCGCTTTTATTTTTTCTGCAATTTCATTCATATGCTCATCATAGTCATTCTTGAAAAAATAAAAGAAATATATAATATGCAAAATAACGAGAAAAAGTCTTAAAACCTAATCCATACCCCTCTTAGGTCACACTCTATACTTACAATTTGTACTAGAGTAAGTTAAGGTAACTTGCTCCTCGATCAAAGAAAAATAGTTTCTGCAAACCTGTTCTTGGCAGATGGTTATACCAACAACAAACCTCCATGTTTCATAGTTGAATACTAAGATTTTTGGAAGATTCATATGCAGTTGTATCTAGAATCACAAGGAGAAGTAATATAGGATGATGTTGAAAATGGTCCATGTATTCCTAAGACTGCCATTAACGGAGTATAACATGTAAAGGTCAAAGGCTCTTGGAATGAAGATTTGAAGAAGAAAGTGTTGTTTGACAAAAAGTTAAAGACCATTCTTGCATCTGCACTAGGTATGGATGAATAATTTTGAGTTTCAAATGGTTCTACAGCAAATGAAATTTGGAATACGTTAGAAGTAACACGTGAAGGTACGGTAGAGGTAAAAAGATCCAAACTAAACACTTTATCATAAGAATATGATTTGTTTAGAATGCAGCCCAGTGAATCAATTCTTTATTTGTAAAAGAGATTCTCACAATTAAGAAATCATTTGATGGTTCATGGAAAAAAAGTTTACAAATGATGATTTGAATTTCAAATTCCTTAGATCATTGACAAGGGTATGACAACCAAATGTGACGGCTATATCGGAAAAGAAAAGTCTCTCAAAAATGTCTCAAACAACATTGTTCAGTAAACTCCAAGAACATGAGACAAAACTTGGAAGATTATAAAAGCAAGAAGATCAAGAGAAGAAACCCAAAAGTATTGCCTTAAGAGTGGAATCAAAGGAAGCTATGATAGATACTGGTTTAGATCAAGATGAAAACAGTACCTTACTTGTAAAAAGGTTAGGAAAGTTTCTTCAAAATGACAAGACTATAAAGTTTGGTAAAAGAAGGAAATTATTCAAGAAAAATGAGGCATTAACATCAAACCAAAACTTTACATGTTTTGAATGTGGAAAGCAAGGTCACATGAATGGGGATTGCCCTTCTCTTGCAAAGTAAAGTAGATTCAAAGGAAATAATGAATGAAAAAAAAAGAAGGCCTTTATTGCATTATGATAACTAGGTAAGTTCATCTTCCGACCCAGAGAATGAAGAATGTACAAACTTTGCAATGATAGCGTCACATCATTCAAATTATGAACAAGAGGTTAGTGATAGTGAAGTAAATGATAGACCTTCATATGACGAATTAAAAAATGCCTTTCATGAATTACATGAGGAATGCTTGACACTTTCTAGAACTTGTACAAAAAAAATAATCTCTAAAAAGCAAGGTTAATGAAACTAATGTGGAATTATAAAATTTAAAAAATTCTACATGTAATAAATGAACATGAATCCAAAATTGTTGAACTAAACCAAGTTATAAAAAAATATGAAAAATTTCAAATTGGTTTAGAAGATTTGCTTAGTAGAAAAAGGTATTCAAATGATAAATATGGGCTTGGATTTTCTAATTTGATCAACCAAGCACAAGTAATCTTTGTTAAAGCTAGTACAAAAATTCAACAATGTGGATCCAAAGAAAGTGCATGTTGTAAATCCTCCTAAAATGTGTAATGTTAGAAATAATCCTTATGGTAGAAACTATTCTAGTGTTAGAAATGATTGCCATGGAAAAACCTATTCATATGGTAGATATAATTCATATGCATATAAAAGCCATCATGTTCCTAATGGTGAGTATGTGTGGGGTTAAGAAAGGAACTAACTAAGAAGGACCCAAAGCAAAATTGGTACCTAACAAAGTTTATTTATTTTGGTAGGTATGCTTGAAGACCACTACCAACATATGGTATCTAGAATGCAGTTTCTCCAAGCACATGACCAGAGACAAGAAAAACTTTTCATCTATTCCCTTAGAGTCAAAATGATATGTCACATATAGAGACAACAACAAATGAAGAATTCTTGGCATTGGAAGAGTTGTCACTCCCCCCTTTACAACAATTGATGATCTTCTCTATGTTGAAGGCTTGAAGCATAACCATCTAAGTATAAGTCAACTTTGTGACAAAGGACTTAGGATCAACTTTACCAAAGATGAATGCATTATAGAAGATGAAGTCACTCATGAAATAAATCTTGTTGGAAAAAGAGTCAACAATATCTTCATGATATCATTAGATGATTTATCTTTAAAACTTATATATCTTGGGGTAGGTAACAATAACGATGCATGGCTTTGACACAAGAGGATATCACATATTCATATGGAACATTTGAATAAACTTGTCAAGCATGACCTTGTTATTGGCTTACAAAAGATAAAATTTGTCAAATATAGGTTATGTGATGCATGTCAAAAGGAAAAAAAACCAAAGTCTCCTTCAAACCAAAGAATGTGGTGTCTACTATAAGGCCTCTCCAATTAATAAACATGTGTTTATTCGGTATTTCAAGGACTAGAACATTTTGAGGTAACTTTTATTCTTTAGTTATTATTGATAACTCTTCATTTACTTGGACTTTATTTTCAGTACAGAAAAGTGATGCATTCAAACAATTCAAAAAGTAGGCAAAGTTGGTGCAAAATAAGAAATTCATGAAGATCGTGTAAATTCAAAGTGATCATGGTGGAGAATTTCAAAATGCATCATTCTAAGAATTTTGTGATGAGCATGAAATCTCCCACAACATTTCAATACAAAGAAACCCTTAACAAAATAATGTGGTCGAAAGAAAGAATAGGTCTTTTAAAGAACATGCAAGGATAATGCTTAGTAATCAAATCAACCGAAATATTTTTGGTTAGGTATGGTAAGTACAACATGTTAGGTTCTTAACCATGTACATTAGACCTATCTTAAAGAAGATACCATATGAGTTCTACAAGGGAAGAAAGCCAAACATTTAACATCTTCATGTCTTTGGTTGCAAATGCTTTGTTATATACAATGGCAAAGACAATCTTGGTAAATTTGATGAGAAATTCGAAGAAGGTATATTTCTTGGTTACTCTCTTACAAGTAAGGTCTATAGAGTATTTAATATAAGATCACTTGTTATTTAAGAAAACATGTATATGTCTTTTGATGAATCTAACCCCTCTAAGGATAACAAATTTGTTGTTTGTGATGATGATATATTAAAAGTACCAATAAAAGACTGATAATGGAAAATCACATAAGTATTTTTACCCGATTAACATGTATTTTAGTGTCACTTTTATTTGTTTTTGTAGTGTTATGCTGGTATTACTTAGCATTTAGGGAACAAGATAGTCGGAGGCTTGCATAAGTGAAAACGGCGAAAACGGAACACACATTTGCAAGTATTTTTTTACTGTCATGACAGAGCTGACGCCAATAAACTAGAGCTGACCACCGTTAGTTGGAGAAAAAGGAAAAAATTAAAGTTTTAAAGAGCCGACGATCGTTACCTAGAGCTGACGCTTGTCAGCCATGTAAGAATGTGAAAAATAGAAGGACTAACGTCCATTAGGACGACGCAACCCAATTTTTTGCCCATTTCCTCTGATTCAGTCTCCCACTTATGCATATTTTTCTCCACCAATTTTCCCACTATCTAGCAGTTACTGGTACATATTTTTATCTATAAATAGGACTTTAGTTTCAAGTTTCATTATCTAAGCTTTTAGTATTGTATTAGGCAGAAATAAGCACTTTTGTAAAAACACTTCTTTACTCACATTGAATGATAAGTGCACCTTAAAAGTCAGTTTTTGAAGTAATATAATTTATGTACTCTTAGATTGTTTTCTTTTTAATCCTTTCAGCATAATTTTTCGGAGTTTAATTACAATATTTTGATGTACTAGTTTTGCATTACAGATTCTTTATTTTTGTTACTTTCGTTTTTGTTCCTAATATATATATATATATATATATATATATATATATATATATATATATATATATTCAAGTTATTGAAACTTTTATTATTATTAATAATTATTATGTTTAATTTATTTAGTATGTAAATTATTAATCGTAATTTAATCGCGTTAGCTATGTTCGGTTAAATTATTAGAGTCGTAGATGTGAGGATCGTCGTTTCGACGGTACTCATATATAAGTCGGAATTAATTGATTAATCGAGATTTATTTAAGGGTTGATTTTTAACTATTTTTAAATTAAAATAATTGTTGTGAAAGCATGATTTAGAGATATCGGTTCACATTTGAAAGAACGGAACTTGTATCAGACTCAAGTAAAAAAAATCAGATTTTTATTAATTGCTCTGCGAAAGTAACTTTTATTTAAAAATGCAAGAATTAATTTTTTCAAAAATAAATTTTAAAAGCACAAGCGAACCATACGAAAACAGCCGTTTGTGAATTTAAAATCCGGTGTCAGAGTAGCGAAAGCTGACGACACCATTAAACTTTCTTTTCTCCACCTTAAGCAACTTTTTAATTATTTAGAAGAAATTAGTTTTCAAAAATAAAGTTTTGCACTTTAACACGCAGACCATGCCAAGGCTAGGATAGACTTCAGGGTAAACCTCGGTTGCGAATGCGTGAAAGCGAGCAATTCATTTAAATTAACTCTTTTGAGTAAGAGAAAGTATTATCCTTATTTAATTAATTCATCTAACACATTTGCGAGTACTAAAGGTTGATGCGATCTATATTCCGGTATTCTCTTTAATCAATTCCTTTTTCTAAAAATTAGCATATCTCTTTCTACAAAAATCCAAAAATTATTCCTCATAGCCTTATATTTACATAGCCAAGATAGATAACGATACGCTAGACATTGGTCTCTGTGGGTTTGATAATCTTTTATATTACTATGATATATTCGTGAACTTACAAACTGCAACCAAGTTTTTGGCGCCGTTGCCGGGGACCAATAGTCAATATTGTTATTCTGTTGTAGCACCGTATAAACTAAGGAAAAATTTTCTTTTCCTTTGGTTCTATGCCAAGTAACCTCTCAACCGGAGACGGGTTAGAACTGCCGATCAACGAAGTATAGTGTTTCATTCACCTAAGGCGCCAAATTGAACAACTTCACGCCATATTCATCCCATTGGATGAAAACAATGATAAGCATCCTCTTAAGGACTATGTTGTCCCATCTCAAGACGAACCGCTTTAAAGCATCGAAAATCCCGTAATCCAAGCGAACAATTTCGAGTTCAAACCTTCTCTACTGCAGATCGTGCAACATAGCCAGTTCTCCGAAAATCCCACCGAGGACCCCAACCTACATCTGTTAGTGTATGTACAGTATGCAGACACGTTAAAAAGTAATGGCGTCGATCCTGAGGTCATTCGTTTACGTCTATTATATTTTCCCCTAATGGACAGAGCTAGAGCCTAGCTACAGTCTCTACCTGCAAACTCTATCACTACTTCGAACAAACTCAAGAAGTTATTCTTAGCCATATATTTCCTATCTAGAAAAATAATAGTGTTATGGAATCACATAACCACGTTTAGACAAATCGACGGAGAGTCGCTCTTCGAAGTGTGGGAACGATACAAGGACATGATGGGATTATTCCCTCATCACGGTCTAGAGAAATGGCTTATCATCCACACCTTCTATAATTGTATACTTTCCAATACAAGAATGACCATTGAAGCTTAATGGACAACCCCTTCAATGAAGCTTACCAGCTTATCAAAAACATGGTCCAGAACCATTATTAATGGGGAACCGAACGTACTCATGTTGAGAAAGCACAACAAAAGGGAGGCATGTTCGAAGTCAATGGTCTAGATCATGTAAGTGCTAAGGTCGATGCACTTACTCAGAAGATCAACAACTTAACTATTACCCCTTCAGCTACCGTAGCTGCTGTGACCCTCAAGTCCGAAATCTGTGGAGTCCAAGGACATGCCACTACTGACTGTCAACTATTGGCAGGAACTTCCCCTGACCAAGTGAATTATGCACAAGGAAATCCTTACTCAAACAGATAAAACCCTAGATGAAGATATAATCCAAATTTCTCATACAAGAATAACAATGCACTATTTTCTCCTAGTCCACCGCCTACCACACCTCCAGGTTTCTAAAAAGGAGCCCCTGCTGCTCCTCCCGCACCTAGAAAGTGAAATTTGAAATTAATGATGGAAAACTTCATCGCATCTCAGACCCAGTAAAATAATGAGTTCATGAACCAAAATGTTCATACTAACGAGCTCGTTAAACAATTGGAAAACAAAGTTGATGCCATGGTTATGCACTATAAGATGCTTGAGACTCAAATCTATCAAGTATCCCAACAATAGGCTACTACTACTGCTCCTGCTGGCACATTCCAAGGCCAACCTCAATCTAATCCAAAAGGCCATGCTAACTCCATCACACTGCGAAGCGGGACAAAATTAGATGGGCCCTTTGATACTAGAGTTACATATCAGACAATGTACAGGATAGTTGAGAAGGAACAAGAGAAAATGACTGACAAGAGTCAAGTAGGAGAACCAGTGGCTGATACTGAGGAGGCGACCATAACAAAAGAAGCTACCGAGAAAGAGAATCCATATGTACCCCCACTACTTTATAAGCCACCTAAATGCACCCTCAGAGACTTGCTAAATCTAAGAACGGGGGTGAATTTAAGAAGTTCGTTGAGCTCCTAAAACAACTCCACATTACTGCCCCTTTTGCAGAGGCCATCGCGCAAATGCCCTCCTATGCTAAGTTACTCAAAGAGATCCTATCAAACAAGAGAAAACTTGAAGATGATGAGACAGTGGCACTTACGGCAGAATGTAGCTCCATTATTCAGAACAATATTCCACCAAAGGGAGTTAGCGTCAGCTTGAAAGACCTAGGTAGTTTTTCCATTCCTTGTGTAATTGGCAAATTTCTCATCGATAAATCCATTTTGTAATCTGGGAGTTAGCGTCAGCTTGATGCCTCTCTCAATCTATGAGAGGCTGAATTCAGGAGACTTAAGATCCACAAGGATGTCCCTCCGACTAGCTCATCATTCTGTTAAATACGATGTAAGTATGCTGGAAAACATTATAGTGCATATTGGCCAATTTTATATTCCCACAGACTTTATAGTCATGGACATAAAGGAAAACTCCAACATTCCCATCATATTAGGGAGACCCTTTTTGGCCACTGTCGATGCAATCATAGATGTGAAATGAGGAAAATTAACCTTTTAAGTTAGTGAGGAGAAAATATAGTTTATTCTTTCCCAGTTTATGAAAGCCTCAACTGTTGATGATACATGTTGCTTTATAGAGATTAATGATGAGTGTTTAAAAGAGTTGTCGGTTGAAGCGCCACCCTCTGAAGAGCCAGTTGCACCTTCGACATCGGACATATAAAAGGTAGAGGCTGGATTATTATTGGATGAAGGTTTAGAAGAATGTCTCGCTCTGACTCCTAATTCGATGCTCGACACCGAAAACCCAAAAGTAGAACTTAAAGAGTTACCAAAGAAGCTTAGATACAAATTCTTAGACAATGAACTGAATCACCCTGTTATAGTCAATGTCTTCCTTGATAAAGAAGAAACCAATAAATTACTCACTGTACTAATGAGATACCCCAAAGCCATAGGATATACCTTGAGCAAACTTAAAGGAATCAGCCCATATGTGTGCATGCACTAGATAATGCTAGAACTAGAACCTCTCAAGAGCATCAAAGACGTCTCAACCTTAACATAAGTGAAATTGTTAAGAAGGAATTTATGAAACTTCTTGATACCAAAATTATATATCCAATCTCAAATAGCAAATGGGTAAGCCCAGTACATGTAGTACCAAAGACAGACGGTATGACTGTTATTAAAAATGAGAAAGGCGATTCCTTAGCCACACACATAGTGACTGGATGAAGGATGTGTATTAATTATAGAAAATTGAAAAAGCGACAAGGAAAAATCATTTCCCTCTCCCTTTCATCGACCAGGTGTTAGAGTGCCTTGCTAGGCATTCATATTTCTATTATATAGATGGATACTCGGGATTTTTCCAGATCCTGATACACCCTAGTGATCAAGAAAAGACTACCTTTACGTGCCCTTATCGTACATTCGCTTACAGGAAGATGTCATTCAAACTATGTAATGCCCCTGTTACTTTTCAACGATGCATGATGAAAATCTTTGCTGACTCTATTGAAGATATAATGGAAGTATTCACAGACGATTTCTCTGTGTGTGGATTGAGCTTAGATAATTTTTTAGTAAATCTAGAAAAGGTTCTACTAAGATATGTTAAGGTGAACCTTGTATTGAACTGGGAGAATGTCACTTCATGGTTAAAGAAGGCATAGTTCTCGGACACTCAGTTTTCGCTAAAGGTATAGAGGTTGACAGAGCGAGAATTGAGGTAATAGAAAACTTACAACCTGCTAAGACTGTGAGATAGGTCCGAAGTTTTCTAGGACACGCCGGTTTCTACCGGAGATTCATAAAGGACTTCTCAAAGATAACAAAACCCCTAACCGGTCTATTGATGAAGGACGCATAATTTATTTTTGTTGATCGATGTCTTGAATCTTTTTAATTACTAAAGAGCGCATTGATATCTGCACCCATCATGCAACCACCTGATTGGAATGAGCATTTTGAGATTATGTGTGACGCATCTGATTAGGCAGTAAGTGTTGTTTTAGGATAACATAAAGATAAAATGATGTATGCTATCTATTATACTAGCAAGATAAAATGTGTGACGCTCAACGAACTTTTGCTATTGCTCGCTAACTTTTGCTTAGCGAACTCATGACAGAAGGTAAACCAAAAACTTTCACTAATGTTCGTTACAGCTCGCTCAGCGAACTCCCCCAGGACAACAAACTAGAAAAATGCGATTTTCGCAGTTGGAAGCCTTCCGGGCCTCCGTATTCGATTCTGTAAAAATTCTCAGTTTCATAATTCGAAATACTACAGTTATGTAACAATTATAACAAACTACAATACCTATTTAGAGGTCATAACGTTATACATACATCATGCAATCATCAATTTATATATTCAACACATGATTCATGAACACATGATCCAACAAATAAGATATGAAAAAATCATTATCATCAACAACGCAACACTACATAATCATCCAACATCAAGATCAATGAGTTTCATCAATTGCATAATTAATCATTATAATCATCAATAACCAATAAGAATTAAAACCCTACATCTACCATTCCCTCATATCATTCATTATTGACATCCATTACCGACACTTACCTTAGAATTCTTCTAGGAATTGGTTTCTTCATAGTCTACTATTGGATTCTCTCTTACTTTCTCCTTGCCCTAGCTTATCTTCTCTTTTCTCTCAACTTTTCACGTACCAACATAATGATCTCACTTCTCTCTAGTTTCCCTTTTTATCTAGTAACACTAGACCCTTTCTATGCTTTCCCTCATATGCCATCACTTATTCTCCCGTAATTACCTCATTGCCCCTTAAATCTCTACACTTTTAATTATATATTTTTTCCTTATTATTTATTAATAAACCACACAAACTATTATTTAATTATTCTAAAAAATTATAACTTAAGAACTTATATTTCCACCAATAATCCAACCGCTACAACAAATCACAAATATTTCATGAATAAACACAATAAATCACTAATATTCATAAACAAACACATAAGTATCATAATTCTAAATTTGGGGTGTTACAGATTACATCAATTACCTTGTTGTCGGTGTTATACCTCCTGAGTTTACCTACTGGCAAAAGAAATGATTCTTTCATGATCTTAAACATTACTACTGGGGTGACCCTCTCTTATTTAAAAGAGGTATCGACGATATTTTTCGTTGATGCACACCTGACGAGGAGATTAGGAGCGTCATAACCCATTGTCACTCATCACCCTATGGAGGGTATATGAGAATCTCTAAGACCACCGCCAAGATCCTTCAATCTAGCCTTTATTAGCCTACCATATTTAGAGACATACACCTCTTTACCACTGAATGTAACTGGTGCCAACGCACTTGAACAATTTCACGTAGGGACGAGATGCCTCAAATTCCTATCATGGAAGTTAAACTTTTTGATGTTTGGGGTATCGCCTTTATGGGACCTTTTCCATCCTTAAACAAGAATAAGTATATACTCGTTGTTGTGGACTACATGTCTAAATGGATCGAGGCCATTTCCTCCCCAACCAATGATACCAACATAATAACCAAAATATTTAAAAATGTAATATTTCTGAGGTTTGGAACACCCAAATTAGTCATCAATGATGGTGGCTCACACTTTATTTCAAAATGTTTCAAAAAGCTCTTGCTTAAACATGGAGTTAAACATCGTGTAGCAACCCCTTACCTTCCGCAGACAAGTAGACAAGTGGAAATCTCAAATTGTGAGATTAAAAGAATTAGAGAGAATATAGTTTCCACCTCAAGGAAAGATTGGTCGACTAAGCTGAGCGACTCACTCTGGGCCTATAGAACACCCTATAAGACCCCCATAGGAACGACTCCCTTTAAGCTCGTCTATGGTAAATCATGTCATCTCGTAGTAGATATAGAAAATAAAGCATAATGGGCCATTAAGGCCTTTAATATGGATTATACAACTGTTGGGGCTAGAAGAATGTTCGATTTTTAGAAGCTTGAGAAGTTGCGACTAGATGCCTATGATAATGCTTTGATCTACAGAGAGAACGAAAAAATGGCATGACCAACACATATTTAGAAGAGCGTTTAATGAGGGTGAGCTGGTGTTATTGTTTAACTTCAGACTTAAGCTATTTCCTGGGAAGTTACGTTCTCGCTGGTCTAGACCGTTCGAGGTAACGAGGGTAAGCAAGTACGGTGCTGTAGAAGTTTGGAGTGAGTCCACAGAAAAATTTCTTATCAATGGGCAAAAATTAAAGCAGTAACATCCATCCAAAGATTTTCCAGAACAAGGGTGTACCTTGTACCTTTCTTCACCTTGATGATAAACTATTAATGCATTGAGCTACCAAAATAAAATGAAGCACTGTATAGGAGGAAACCTACGAGTTTCTTTTCAATTCCCTTTCCCCAAAAAAGTAAGCGGCAAATTAAACCTTGTTGAGCAGCACTAACATTGTTTATGTTTCATTTTTAGATCATCATCATTCTCCGTAGCATTTTTCTCTACTAACAAAATATTTGAGAATGCAGCACATCGACAACATAAGGATCATATTCAAGAATGGCCCCATGAGGAGGCACTATGAGGACTTATCACAGAGAACCATTTCTATGATGAACTATCCTTGTTTCCTAAGCCTACCAATATTAGGCCTACGAGAAAGCCTCAGGTATACGTTTATCAAATTGGTTGGGATCAGTTCTCAGTTGTACGCCACCCCACCTACCAGAACCTCACGCTTGAGTTTCTTAGCGCTTTTAATTACTATCCTAACCGAAAAGTGGGCAGAGATAGGGGTATCAGCTTTTTTGGGTGTTTGCGCATGAATAATGCTTTAACCATAATGAAATAGGAAAGCTATTAGGATTCCAAACTGGCCCTGATGCCTTTACTGAGGTTCCCAGTGACAACTTCATACAATATGAGCTAGATAAATTCTGGGGTAGCATAACCATGGAAGCCTCAGTTAACACTGAAAGGTTGAATGCTTCACTTATTCATAACCCAGCTATTAGGTATTTTCAGATGGTTTTAGCACAAATCTTTGGAAAGAGCAATAATACTGACACTGTTAGTAAAGAAGATTTATTTATCATGTTCAGTGTTTTCCAATCCCGCCTCATCCATTCTGCAACATTCTTGCTTCCAAATCTGGACACAATATCAAATTTGACAAGAGGAACTATTTTTTTAGGCAGGATTGTCTGCCCTTTTACAAGTGCCTTTATTGGTGATGCACGAGGGGGAAATGATACAGATAAGGAGTATGATCAGAGAGAGAGAGAGACTCCCGTATGCACACATCTCCCCCACCCTACCATTCATCTGAATACACCACACAATATTTTTCTAACACTTTTGTAGGTACCTCTTATGGGCATTAGAATCGAGAAGAGTATGATTATACAGCTATACAAACAGCCATTGTCGATGTCCTCCACGAGATCTGTTCTAGGAACGACATTGTTGCCGAGTGTGATCAACTGTTTTGATCCATGCAGCAGCAACAAATGGACATGATGGCCCATATGCAGTCATTGCACTCTTCTGACCTCCAGAGCCAAAAAATGATTCAATAGTTGCTGGAGCAGTTACGTGATTCTCAGGGTGAAACCAACATATGATATTAGATCTTATCGACCAACAGCATGGGATGATGGCTGAGCTAGAGGAGAGGGATTCCAAGGAACTCCAGTGTCAGACTCATCGTACAACCTGATAGAAGATATGTTACACTTTATGCACAGTATGGGTATGCCTCCGCCACCTCCTCGCCACAGATCATGAGGCCAGGGCCATGGCCGACTTTGAGTTTCTCTTATCATCAGGTTCTACTCCTTCTCTTGCTTTTATTTCGAAATATTGGGGAAAATGTTTGATTTAAGTGTAGGGGAGGTGCTTTACTGCTTTCACTTATTTTTATCATTTTCCTATTTCATTTTGCCTTACTTTTGCTTATTATTTCCTAGTTATCTTTATTTTTATAGCGTAGTGTATGTTTTGATTCTTTGCACGTGTTGTCGAGTCATTTATGCGTGGTTTTCATTGTTTATTGAATTTCCTATTTTCTTGAGTCATACCAAAATTTTTTGAAAGTACATAGGAAACTCAATTTGATTTGAAAGTATATAGGTTGTGAAGAGAGCAAAGGCTAGGTCGAGGAGACTTGGGAAAATTTGATAAAATCGATATTGTCCTAACACATCAAGACTCTCAAATATGCACATTAGGAAAATCCCCATTGAACTTTATGTAAGAACAAGAGTGGTTCTGCATCTGGCCTTAAGTTTTGATGATAACTACACATGTTATCTTAGAGAACAATTCGGCACTCTATGGTTTATGTCTAGTCTGTAACATTTGCTAAAAAAGATCTGAATATGATTGAAAGGCATGTGACATCATCAGACTCTAATCTAAAAACACTCTGGAAGAAAACATATGTTGTAAACAAGTTAAAGTCAATATTCAGGAATGCTTTTTAATGCAACGGTTCTGAAGAACGTTTGTACTAAAGCTTCTAATTGTGACTTTATTAGTAAGCCATTGATGCTTTCTCAAATATGTGCTTCTATCGGTACAAGTACTGAAGATTCTGAAGACAAGGTTTTGTTGAACGAAGTTCTGAAGATTCTAAAGACATCATTTCCGAAGTTCAAGTTATGAAGACTCTGAAGACAAGGTTCAGTTGAACAAAGTTCTAAAGACTCTAAAGGCAAATATGTGTTGAACAAGTTCTAAAGTTTCTGAAGACAAGGTTCTGTTAAATGAAGTTCTGAAAATTCTAAAGACATCATTTGTGAAGATCAAGTTATGAAGACTCTGAAGACAAGGTTCTGTTGAACGAAGTTCTGAAGACTCTGAAGACAAATATGTGTTACACAAGTTCTGAAGATTCTAAAGACCAGGTTATGCTGAACAAGCTCTGAATTAACTAAAGAAATCACTTCAAAAGACCAAGTGTTAATGACTATTAGGTTAGTTCTGCTGAACAAAGATATGAGATTTTGAAGACTTAGGTTCCGAAGTTACAAGTATTGATCTCTCTATACATGCTTCATAAAATATACATCTGAAGTCTCTAAAGATTAGAAGACAGAAGATCAAGAATGGTTTGCGTGATTCAATGAATATAAAAGTACAAAGTAGTCTGTGACCTCTACCTAAAATAGGTGGCGCAAGGACAACTCTGTTTTATTATGATGTGACCATTCCTGTAAGTGAACATTGGGATATTACATTTGGAATATTTTTCCTATTATACCCTCCAATAAATCTATTCTCAAGCTTTATATATTGAAGATTTGAATGCTTGAAGAGATGCTGATACACAACTGTTGCTATGAGCCAAGTGAAAATGCTAAATGCTGAAGTGCTGAATGCTGCAAGAGCCAAAGAGAAAATCATGAGAGAGTAACTAGAACAAGAAGTAAAAGAGTTGAAGAAAACATGAGAGTATACGTGCAAGGCGGAAGCAAGCACCAAATTGTAAAGCTCAAAAGAAGATTCTTGAAGCTCAACCAAATTAGAGCGATGCTCTACAAAAATGAGAGAAGCATTAAGAAGCAACTCTTGTACACAAACCTTTGTAAAACTTTTAAAAGTGTAGATTCCTCAAGTGACTAAGTCGTTAGTCTAGACACTTGAGAGGACTAAGTTGTTTTCTAACACTTAGAGGTTGTAATCTTTCTAGATTATTGGATTAATTCCTTGTCTAAGATGAAATCACCTTGGTGGGTGGACTGGAGTAACTTTGTTAACAGTGAACGAGGATAAAAATAATCGGGTCTATTTATTTTTATTCTCTTGTTAGCATTAACTTTTTAATTCCTCAGAAAATATCATTGTTGGTGAAACCCAATTCAAACACCCATTTTCTTGTGTTTCTCACCCCTTCAATTAGTATTAGAGCTCTAGTTCTGGTATTGATGTTTATCAAACACATAACCGTGTCAGATAAAGATCCAGATGAGTTTTGAGAAACACCTTGATGGTTTCCACTCCACCACCTGCTGTTCCAAGTCTCAAATACTCTCAGTTTTTATCTTCCACCATTGTAGGTGAAAAGGTTGATTACTGGAAAGTTGAACTAGAATTTTATTTCTAAAAGGTGATACTGATCACTTGAATATGGTAGTTGATAACTACATATCTCCCTTAGATAAAGCTAGTAAAAGGATGAAAGTAAATCTGAATGATCAATTGGAAAAGGATGACAAGAATCATCAGAAAGCAAGAAGTTCCTATATTGCTGAAAGTTAATTCTTACTGAGTATGAGAGGTTTTCAAAACCAAACTGCCATGTCTATTTTACTTTCTCAGAATAACTCATTAAGAACTCTTTTAAATCAAGAAAACAATTACTCGTGTTTTGATTCGGTAGCATAAAGTTTTCAAGATGAAAGATGTTGAAGACGATTGAAATCTTGTTATCAAGTTTTATTAACCACAGTTGCAGAACTCTGGGTTCTGAACAAAGGATACTCCTCATCAGATCACTTGAAGAATGTTATCAAAATCTCTTTGTCCAGAAAAAGACTTTTGGTAATTACTCTCAAGTTTGCAGAAGATCTGAACAACATCTCTGTCCAAAGAAGATCAAAGCGGCTTCAAGTCTAAATGAACAAACAGTACGGAAGAAGATGTACTATCACTTCTACTCAAATGAGTTGATCACTATGGAATAAGATCTCATGAAAACGGATCTAAAATGCTTAGATAATCGATTGACAACTTTGAATGATTCTGAGTTCTCAAAAGATGACGAAGATGTAGAACAAGCTATCTCAGCGTTGTTGGCTGATGCTGGAATCTCTGATGAAGAAGATCCCTCTAGAAGATGAAGTAGTTTCTATCTCTGATTTATTAGAAACTATCTCCGTTGCAAAAGTTCTTAGTAGCTCAGTTAAAGCTCTAGCCTTGTCACCAGGATTCTGACTGTCTGCACTATTTCTGTACACTGACATTCCCGACCAATGAAATACCAGAGTATGAAGTATTGATTCAATTACATTTAGTATCTACAGAATAAACTTTGGTGAAGGATCTTGACACAAGGATGAATCCTTCTGTGTTCTCTTCTCTCTAAGTGCAAACTGATTGTCTGAGAATGTACAAGGTTAGAAATAATCTTGGTCAACGGACTAAGGACAAACAACTTGAGAAGCTATTTGATGTAAATGAGTTCTTCATGTCCTGTTCATTACAACCAAATACAAATGTAAAAGGGAAAACAATATCTTGAAAATAAATGGCTAAAATCATGATATTTGAAATTATCATAACAAAGCATTTCTAAGGAAGTTATAGCATGCTATTCTGATTAGATCTCTTTTCAGATCACTTCTGATGCATCATTATTAAAATCCTAAAAGTCTACAAGTACTTGGAGTTGAAGTACTTCTACAGATGAATCAATTTGATGTCAGATTTGATGATAAGCTTGGTAGTTAAAAGCCAAAGCTTATTGGAAGATTGCAAATCTGGAAATTACCTTTTCAGATGTTGAAGGTAATAGAGCTTCTGATGAAGTACAAGATGACGAAATCAGAAGATGCTCAATCAAAAGCCGTCACAGTTCTTACTTTCCTGAGAAAGCTTAGACAGAAGTCTTTACTTTCTAAAGTAATGATCCTAGGTGATAAGCCTAAGCCAGTAAGAACAAGATCAACATTCAAAACCTCTGAAGAAATATTTTGTGGTTTGATGTTCATGATGATATCTGCATCTATTGAGGAAGAGCGTCTGATCAAAGATTGTACTTCAGCAGCGTAAGAAGAATTCAACTAGTTCTCTCAGGATATGGCATCTGGCTTTCTAAATCTGGAATTAAAAATTAGTTTATTGAATATATTGACTTTCTGGAAACAAGTCATAGTGAATACATAAGCGGTTGATCAAAATCAAAAAGCTAAAGGGATTACTCAGATCCCTCTGATGATCCAGATACAACAAACATTAGGAGAGATGTTTCATCCTTTAGAATGAGAAAACCAAAGAAGCTATGAAGACAATCTTATCTCAGCATAAGATTCAAAGCTTCCTATGTATCTCATTGATGATCTAAAGGAAGAAAGAAGATATTGTGAAGCCGTTTCTAAGGAGAATTTGATCTAGCGGCCTAACTAGAGACATCTTCAACAACGTCCTCAACTACAGAAGCAAATTGAGTGGTGATTCTAAAGAAGCACGCACATCTTCAAGATACAAAAGCAAGCTGGATATCTACAATCTACCAGATAATTGAGTAACATATTTCTAAATCTTAATAATTTTTAATTATCTAAATAATCTATTTTTATATTCTAGGATTAAAACTTTGAGATTATGTTAAGAAAGGAACTATCCTTTTAGAAACCTTTGATACAGTCTTTTCTTATGGTTGTTATCTATTTCAAATTCCTTGCTGAAGATAAACTTGTTCTCATTCTTACATATAAACTCTGTTCTATGTCCAGAATGAAAAGAAGTATCTCAAAATATATATGTCCTCTAGAATAGAAAAATATGTTTCTAATGTTTGAGTCGTAGCGCTTTACTTCTTAGATGTGAGGTTTCTGACAAGCGAAGTTCTCATGTATCTGAAGTATCCATGGTCAAAATGCTCTATTGAGTTTGTTTTTTACCGTTGGAAACTGAAGAGTTTACTTCATTAACACGTTGTCAGGAAAGTGAAGGGTTGTGATTCATTTTAAGTCATCTATCTTTTAATGAACGTCGCTTCATGCTTAACGTGACACATTGGATGACGAGACTCTTAATTTTAGGTTGATAAATCTTCACACCTTATCTTTTCTCAGAATTAATTTCCTTTACTGTAGCCTTTCCTATAAGTTTGTCAGTTACCTAATACCTTTAGGTATCCTTTCATCTATTCCTTTAGTGAAATAACGAAAGTATTTAATACAACCTTTACTATTTCACTTTAATTCTATTTCATGCGTTTATATTTCCTTGTATTACTCTCTTCGGAAATGATGGTTGCCCATTTTATTGGTTAACCATTAATTACTTTGCGTGTTTCTTATTTGTATGTCTTAATTGTTTTGTCTTTATTGCCTTGTTTCACTCTCATCTGCTCTACTTGTATTCTTCAGTTTATCCGTGAACAGTCATTCCTCTCTTCCACCTTCACAAACCTTCTCTATTTTTTTCTCTTTCTCCTTTTCACCCAATCATGTATGTCAAAACCTTTTGTGGTAATGAAGACCTTCTGGAAGTTATCTGTGAAAAATGACCCAACTTTCCTCGTCTTATAAGAACTGATCGCGACATTGTCTTGAGCATGCATATAAATGATGGGTCCAAATATTATGCATTGTTGCATAGACTAATTTATTCCAACCTTGTGAAGGCCTTATGGAAATATGCCTTAGTTAGTGTGGATGGTGACTCCATCTGTTCCTGTGTTTATGGCACTCCCATCACTATCACTCCTACTTCCATTACTAAAGCTATTAGCTGTCCTCAAACTGGTATCACCGTGGACGAGTTTCATTTTACCTACACTTTTGCTGATAAGCTCATTAACATCCATGACTCCTCCTTCCCCAAATTTGAACCTACCAATCCTAAAAGGCTTCTTCCCATAGCTAAATCTTAGTTTAACCTCCTCTTAACTAACTTTCATCCTCGGTGTGTAGACAAAAATGTTGTATCCCATGTTGACAGACTTTTCATCTACTTTGTTGTGAATAATGCTCGTGTCAACCTGCCTCAAACCATCTTCAATCATCTGAAAGAACCAGTCACTATCTCAAGAGGTCAGTATAAATCCTTCATACCTTATGGAAGGATTTTATCTGAACTTTTTTATAAGACTGAAATCATTGGTTTGGCTAAAAGGCTTGGACCGAATGTTGCGGCTGCTGAAGAAAAATGTGAAGTTTTTACAAGCTTGTTGGATTAGTAGTCTCTTCTGTTGAATGGATATGAGGTGTTTTGGGTGCTTCTGGGTCTTGCGGCTTCTGTGTCTGTAGGGTGTCTGTGGTTGGTTGGTTTCTGATTTTGGTTGTATTGCCTTTTTCCCTTGCTATTCCCGTAAAATGTCTGGCCTGTACTCCTTCTATAATATTAATGAATTTTTCTATTATTTTCTGTTATTATTTTTTATTAGTATTTCTGTTAACTATTTCTCCCTTTATTTATACTCTTTTTTTTATTAACCATTTCAAAAATTTGAATGAATATTTCTCCTTCCTTATTTTACTATTCATGTTTTTTACTATCTCTTTAGGTTCCTTCTTGATTATGCTTTTGGTTTTGAATATGTTTTCTGTTATACAAACCTCACCCCTTTGACTTCACAAATAGAACTTAGGAGGAGCTTACAAACCTCATCTCTAAGACTATTTGACACATGGGGAGCTTACAAACCTCAAACCCTGAGATTTTTTGGTCGTGTTGTTATTTTGTACTGTTGTGCTTTGCGTGTACTCTTTTCTTGATAATAAATAGCATTTTTTTATGAATATGGTCTTTTATCTTTATTAGTATTTCTGTTAAAATTTTTACTTTTTTTATTTATAACTTTTTTTATTTCTGACAAAGGGGAAGAAAGTGAAATGATTTTGATATTGAAGGCTCTGCAGATTTGAGCAAATTTTTGGTAAAACATGATGTTGTGCAAGATGTTCCAACATGAAGAAGTCTGGTGGAAGAAGACTTGTCAGACATGATGTCCTAATGTGTGTCTCGACATCTTGACCTAATATAGCAGGTTGTTGCTAATCTGGTCCAAGATTTAAGGAGCAATCAGAACATGGATCAAGGAAGAAATAAACAGATATTTCGAAGCCCAAGACAGAAGACTATAAAGGAAGACCAAGACCTAGGATAGAATAGAATTAGGAATCCTATTTTGTAAAATTTTGTAAATTAGAAAATAGGGTTTAGGGTTTTGAAAGTCGTAGGCTTTTTTGTGTTGTAAGTCTCCCTTTGTATCAGTTTGATACACTGTGGTAGACATAGATGTTTGTACAGATTCAAAAACCTGTAGGTAATGAATCATGTACTGTTATTGGATGAAGCTTTGAAGCAAATCCAAGTTATGTTGTTAGTCGAGGATGCTCGACTGAACTTTCTATTGAAAGAGGTGTCTTTCAAGTAGGGTGATACAATTGCTGTCGATTGTAACTGTTAGATATCACAGGTTGTGATTTAGGGAGTGAGATGGGTTTCTCTTATCAATTAGATGTGAATTCTAATGATAAAGTGTCCATTGGATAGTGATAAGTAAACCAGAGGTTGTTTACTATAAACTAGAGGTTGTTTACATAAAACTATACTACTGATAATGGATTCTTATTCCTGGCATGGTAGCCCCCAGATGTAGGTGATTTGCACTGAACTGGGTCATCATATTTTGTGCTATTTATCATTTTACAATTTATAGTTCAGTTTTGATTAACATGTTGTAACAGATGTCGAAACATCTGTCTTGCTGCTGTTGCTGATATCCAGAATATCAGCTTGTTTTTTTCTGTCCTTGTTTTAAAGTTATGTAGAGAACAATGTCGTGACATATGGTATGACATCTGTTATCTGTTATGCTAGAATTTCAATTGGTATTAGAGCAGGCATCCTGTCTATTTCTGGATGAGATCTTGGGAGATGCTTTCTGGTTTTTGAACAAGGTGTGTGTGCTATCAGACCATTCATTGGATATCTGGAATGATTGGTATTGGATTAAGGTAACAACTACTGATGGTTGCTCAAGTTCTCTGAGGAGTTTCTACAACAACTGTAGGAGGAGTGGCTAGTTCTTCTATATGGTGTCTTATAAGATGCTTCTACATCTTATTGGGCATGTAGAAGATGTTCTTTGGTGGTTTCGCTGCATATGTTTCTGATGGAAGAACTCTGGTATTTATGTGATTCTGGAGTTATGATAGAAGAAAGATAGTGGAAGATCTTGATTGTTGGCTTCTATTCTTGAAGATATCAGCATATATGAAAGTTCTAGTCGTTCCAAAGTCGGGAGCAATGGAATGGAGAGAGTTATTGGTTGATGTCTGTCATGTTGACTTGGTACTTGGAAGTTTGGTTCCATCTTGTATCTCGAAGTCACATTGAAGAGAAGGTGGGTTGAGATCGGGTTTATCAAATTCATGATCTATGAATTTGGTAAATATTCTTTTTGACAAAGTTGCCAAAGATACTTGAGTTATCACTCAAGTCCACTCATAAAGGCATCTCTGGTCGTGTTTAAGAGTTCTTTCAGAAGTATAATCTGGTTCTCTTGTTGAAGATGAATTTTTGAAGATCTCTGGTGCTGATGGATGTTATTCAACCTGGAGATAATGGGGGGTGATTTATTTTCACCATTAATGATTTGCAAGGATTCTATTAGCAAAGGAAAGTCATAGGCAGGCTGAGTCAAGGGTGACAGACTTGATGTCTCAACATGTTGTTTGACTAGAAAGATGTTGACACAAAAATTCTTGATTTATGTTGATATCTAGTGGATCATATATCCCACAGGATGTATGGCTTTGTGGAAAAGGATTTAAGATCAACTGCTATTTGTGGATTTCATAAATATTTAATTGATTATCCTTGTATTTTGAAGATCAAGATTGCTGGAGTTCAGATGGTTCATCAGGAGGTGTATCACTGCAACAACTCAAGGACTAACATCAGGTGGAGGATCCAAGAAGGTTTCTCTTATAAGGATTTAAGATTCATTGCTATTTGTGATAGTTACAAGTATTTAATGGATTATCCTTAGTTGGTGATCAAGGAAGATGAAGTCGAGGTGTCTCATCAGTTGCTCCATCATCAATATTTAAGTATATAGTCCTTGGATCTCTCTGGGCTTCCACAAGGATCTGATGTTCAACCAGATGTTGAAACATTCCATCAACAGAGAATGTGCAGAATCTTGCTGATTCAAGGAGTGAATCTCTGGAGCAAAGGAGTTGTAGCTGATGATCTTGGTACCATACACGTGTGTGGTAGGATATGTCTTTATTCCGGTATTGCAAAGGCACATTATTTGACTAGGAAGTTTCGTGGCAGAAAACTTCTCTAGAATATGGTGGTGATGGAAGTAAAGATGAATAATTTTGTTTTGGATCAGTTTATTTCTGATCTAGGTGCATTGGAGTGCAGCAGGTGTGTTCTTATCTCTAATCTAGGAGCATGTGATCTTGCTCATCTTGGAGGTGAAGGATAAGTGACAGTTATCTCTGATCTTCTGAATAAGTCTCTACTTAAGGAAAGTGGGATTCCTTTTGTAAAGATCTTGCGTGACTGATTTCTTCTGAAGAATTAAGCTTTTGCATGTTTAGTTTCTCTGAAGATGAGATGGTTGTTGTAGTACAATAAAGCAGGATAGAGGCTGTCTACTCTCACTTGATATCATTAATCAAGTGTATGAGAACATGGAACTCTTATTCTTTTATAGGGGGAGGTTCTTCTAAGTGGCAAAATGAACGACTGAACTCTTTAGTTAGATGTCTGATCAGATGCTGTGACATCAAGCGGAAAATTCAGGGTCTTTGTTGATGTTGTGGCGCATCATCATAAGATAAGTTGATCTTCTCAGAAATAAATGGACTTAATGCTTCAAAAGCTCTATCTCACGCAGTTTGTCGGAGCTGCGAGAAGGAGTAGATGTTGCATGTCCGAGTCTTGGTGTATCTAAGATGCCTTGATATGGAGCAAGTAGGATATGTAACTTGAAGATTAGGTTTCATTGGTGGATCAGAAGATTTTCTGGAGCTCTAAAGAAAGCTAAGATTAACTAAACAGTGGCATTTGGTTGATCTCTAACGTGAATTCAAGCAGTGTGCTTGGAACTGATTACTCTTTGTCGCTCCTGGGATTTTCATCCAAGTACAAACGCGAAAGTGGCGCAGAAGAAAGAAAGAGAGTCGCCAGCCATGCATTTTTATCCCAAAGAAAGGGAAAGGTAATGCTGCACAAACCTGGGAGGAAAGAAATAACAAGGTCTCGCGACAAAGAGAAGTGGGTTCGGGAGTCGGTTACGTGAAGGGAAGGTTATCGTACCCCTTCACGTCCGTGGTACTCGATGGGATCCACGCTTGCTGTTTCGATCAAAGGGTGTAAGGAACTGGAAATGAACTGCTAACTGGAGAATTAGAAATGAAAGGTAGATGGGAGAAGGGAGAGGAGAAAGAAGTGACTCGATAGGACATTACCGTTGTCCTAGGCCTACGTATTCCCTCAGTGCAATGGGAATATCAGAGTCAACGTAGTTCGACGGACTATGGGGAAAGGTTGCTCGTCGAGCCATCGCATCTCATGCCTATGTATCTTCAATCAGACGAGAAAAAAGAATCAGAGAAAATGTAGTTTGGCTCAACAAGGGTTGCTTTGTTTGTGTTTTTTAATGGAAACGTCAGAGTGCGTGTTCCAGCAGTTAGGTGTTGCAGCTCGCTGTTTGGAGACTTAGGCGTTACTTGTTTGCGGTAGAACGGACATGACGAGTCCTTAAGAAAGGAGTGAAGAGATGAGAAGAGAATTTTTTTTTTGTTTTTGTATTTTAGAAAGAAGTATTTTGATTATTGGCGTGTATAACGCATATTGTATTTAAGTCTTTCACGTAGGATCGAATGCCTCGCATATCGACCCAAGACGGGACGTATGCTAAACATTCTAAGAAAGTGAGAGAAGACCCCTCACTATATTATTCTCACATGAAAGGCTCAAATGCAATATATGTTATGCCTTTATTAAGTGTTTTTTTGCTTTTGTTTTGAGATGAGAAGAAAAGAGACTCAAACGTTGAGAAAGGTAAAAGTCTAAATGGGAGACTAACAATCCTATTTGTTATCATGCATGGATGATCCTAATGGCTAAGTGTGGTTTAGAAACATAAGTCTAAAAGAAAAGAGAAGAAGAGTGAGTTCTAACTTACTTCAAAGATAGAAGTTAAGTTAAGAACTCAAAGGGATGAAAGAGATGAAATGTCAAAGAAGTATAATATGCTTATCACATTCACACATTGAAAGCTTTAAAAGATAAGAAAAGAGGTTGTATGTGGGTGCACACCCACACACTTGGCTTACCATTAGCCCCTGAAAATGTTAGCAAAACAACTTACAAGTAAAGAAATAAGGAGAGAAGAACAAGTAAGGATCAAACAAGTTAGGAACTAAGGAAGAAGGATCCTAAAGGTGTGAATAAAATTCTACACAAAACACCATATCATGCTATCCAAATAAGAAAATAAAATGGAAGGAAACAATGAAAACAGCAACAATTACAGCTCATAAATGCAATGCAGCAGTAAAATCTATCATCATGTACCAAACAATAATCAACAGCACATGTTCAGCCTACAAAATGGGTGTAAAATGCAAATAGCAGCACATACAATAGCATATATGTGTATAGACAGCAATGAAAAATCAGAGGCAGCATGCATTCACAAATGATTCATTCATAGCAAAAAAACAAACATGCATCAATCCTTACATATCCGTGAATCAAACATGATCACAACCACATCACAAATCATGGTGAACAACTCTTGACATCATCATGGAATAATGCACATTGTAAGAGAATACACATTATTAAGCATGTGAACAAATTAAAACAAATGTGCACCTCTTGAAATAGAAAGCAAATGAACATGCACATAACAATTCCAGCAATACAAGCATCAATTAACAATGAACAAGCTTAATTTGTGCATTATGTGATCATCACTTCAATTAATCAAATACAAGCATAAACATTCATCGATAAAAAACCAAGAATCGCATGTCGAAAAATCATGCTCATGCAATAGTGTGAAGTGAAACAGCTCAAGAATAGTCCACCAATCATCAACATATTAATCCATGAAGTTTAGACATGCAAAGGATCTCAAACAAACAAGAAAATGCAAGAAAATCACACTCTGCAACAGTGGTAACCGGTTACAGCATAACTGCTAACCGGTTACACAGTTCAAAAATGCACAAATATGCTGAAAAATACACAGTGTAACAGGTTACAGCATAACTGCTAACCGGTTACTCTGGGACAGTGGTAAAAAAAAATCAGTTTCAAAAGCACTTTTCAGCAGCAAATGACTTCTCCAAACATCCAAATGAACATGCAGTCAATTAAGCACGAAATTACATGGAATTACAGTCATCAAACATCAGTTGAATCCAATAATCAACAACATCAAGAATCAAATTCAAGTAAATGGATCCAAATAAAAAATCCCCAAAGATCTACATCGAATAAGTTGCAAATAAGCTAAATCAAGTATAGATCTAAGAAAAACCATCCTACAAAGCGGAGATTTGCTTTGGTGATTGTTGCAAAGTGATCTTGGTGCAGAAAATTAAAGAAAACCAGAGATTCCTCGATTAGTAGCCAAAACGCGTTGAAACCGAACAAAATCGCGGAAAATCATCGAGATCGAACTTGCACCAAAATAAATGGTGTGAAACCCTTGGATTGAAGTAGAATAATCTGAACTTCCAGAAATCCAACCGAAGAAAGCCGAATGATGGAGTTTGAGCTCAATAATTAATCACTTTTCAATGTGAAAAGTGATTATCCTTCAAGAAATAAGAGATTTTTGTGAGGGTTTGGAAGAGAGAATTGAGATGAAGATGTAGAAGTAGCAGAAAATTTCAGAGAGAAAGGAGAGAATTGAGAGTGAAATGTGAGAAATTTGGTGAAAAATGGTGGATCCTTTGAAAAGTGAGTGAAGGGTTTCTTATATAGACTTTAGGTTTAGAGTGTGGGAGGCTTGGGATTAGCTTCGGATTTGGCTTTGGGTTTGGAGCTAGGGTCAGAGTTAGTTAGACTCAACTCACCGAGTCAAGGTAGTTAACTCGGTTAGTTAGGATCAACTCGGTAATAATCCCAAGGTGAATTTCAACATCCAAAGGTGGAGATGCTTGGAAAACAAGGAATATGGTGCACTTGATTTGAAAAGAAGCACTAGAATAAATTCCATTGAATTAATTGAATAACCTTGCAATGTCTAGAAATGTCTAGAATATTCCATTTGCTGCTATAACACTTGTAGAATCAAAGACCCAAGTGTGTGCAATGGTGCTGTCCCAACAATGCAGCAAAATCTGCAACTTTGTACAGAGTAACCAGTTACAACATATCTGCTAACCGGTTACATGCTTGAAAACCTTTGTTTTTGGTGAAAAAATACACTATGTAACTGGTTACAGCATAACTGCTAACCAGTTACTGCAGCCCAATTTACCCAAATTTGCTTGGAAATGATGTTGAAGTCCCGGTTTCGATTTTCCAGCTCTTGTCTTGATGAGTAAATATGGAAACCTTTATTTTGAGCTTGTTTTGATGATGAAATGATCTTGTGACTTGTTTGAAAAGCCTTGGCTCTTGTTCTCTTGCTTTGGATGATCAATACACTGAACTCAACTGATCTCATGCCCTAATACAACATGTATGAGGTATGAGATGAAATGAGATGTAAATGCAATGCAATGAAAGTATATGCTAAATGATAACAACAGGGAAAATTTTGGGGGTGTTACAGCTGCCCCTATTCAAACACTGTAGACCTGAATGGATGGTTGCGATTGCTTTCAGACGTTCAAGGTATGGAGGGATTGAATACCAAAATAACCAGAAAATTTGTACGCTGAATGAAGAAAAGGGATATAAACACATCTGGAAATAGCAGCAAATAACTACATAGATTGTTACGACGTGTATCGAAATAGGGCTACGGACGATTATCAAGGACTATACGGACGAGTACGAAAAGAAAACACGGACGGGTGCATAGGTCAACGATGCGAACGAGCAACGGACAGTCATCAAAGGAACACGACGAGTGACCAAGTCGACGATACGAACGAGTATCAGATGATGTTTAAGAAAAGGAACACACACAAGTGTTCGGGTCAACGATACGGATGAGCATCGGACGGTCACCAAAGGAACACGACGAGTGACCAAGTCGACGATACGAACGAGTATCGGACGATGATTAAGAAAGGAACACACACAAGTGTTCGGGTCCATGATACGAACGAGCATCGGATGATCACCAAAGGAACACGACGGGTGACCAAGTCGACGATATGAACGAGTACCAGACGATGATTAAGAAAATACGAACGAGTATTGGCTCAAAAGTTCAAACATGAGCGGGTGCCGAAATGACACGGACGAGTATCAAAGATAATACAGACGGGTATTGAAAAATGAAAGTTTGTAAAGTGATCTCACTAGGGATTAAAACGCTAGAAAGGACACGGACGAGTGTCTAAGAGGTCAATACAGACAGGTATTGAGAATAAGGGGTTCAAGCACGGACGAGCGTTGAATGGACACAGACGGATGTCCAAGGTCGATACGAACGGGTATTGAATTAACATTATATGATCAAGTGTTGTAGTGAGCTTCGCTGGGGTTACATGACAATGTTTTGTCTGTGAACTATTCTGGCTTGCAGGTAAACGGTTGAACCTGGCTTATGTTTCGTATACGTATGTTTGAGTTTTGCCGTAATGCTCCATATCAATGGAATGCTACACTTTAGAAAATGCTATGCAAACTATATACAAATGCAAAAGAGACTCCGGACGAGGAATCCAACTCTGCGAGGAAAAGATCATTGTTTGATCCTTCAATTGCTCTGTGGGGATTAATCCTTCTGTCGGGGATAACGCTTGCCACAAATTGCCAAAAATAAATTGGCTTACAGATACACTGAGGTGTAATGATCCTATTGAAGAAGTTTCCACTGGAATGACTTTGCCCTAGAGAGATTATTCTGCCCATGGAACTTCGCTAGGGACGAGAACTTTCTGAATGACGTTCTGCTGAGGAAAAGAATCATTAAAAACTCTGCTTGGGGAACAATGATCACTGATTTGATCTCAGAAGCTCCTGAAAGGATAATATCTCTGCTGGAGAAAATACGAATAATCCGTCTGCTTCGAATTGCCATGCTTACAAAAAATAAATTGGACTTTGAGATATAGGAGAGTGATGACTCTGCCAGGAATTATTTCATCTGTCTAGAGATGAATTCTGATCATAGAAACTCCACTGGAGGAATGACAACTTTACGACTTGGGTGGGGAAAGAATGTACTAACACTCTACTGAGGAAGAGATTCTGTTGATCTGCTAAACCTCTGTGGGGAGAAAGAACAACACAGCTGGGGAGTATTACTGACAAGATTCAATACTGAACTCTGTGGGGATACAACTACCAGAGATACGAGCCACAATGTTCCACGCTAGGCAAACCTTCCACTTGACGACTCCACTGGGGATAATGAGTTTTCAACAAACTCTACTGGGGAGAACCGCTTCAAAGCGTCTCGTGCTGGGGATGCCCCTTAAGAGGATTTAACAGAAGACCAAGTATCTTCAAACTCTTAAACAAATGCCGAGACTTGAGCTAAAATACAATAATTGTGAGGTCACTCTACTGGGGATAATAGATCTGGAACACATCTTGCCGGAGGGATTTCACGATGCCCCATGCTTGGGAGGGTCACAAACTCACTTTTGCCCCAGATTACAAGGCTGATCTAAAGAAATTGTCCCAAGGGGATTTTACAGAAGAATTGACGTCTTCAAACTCCTAGACACTCACTGAGTCTCAAACATTATCTGCAAAGTCTGCGAAACATCTCTACTGGGGAATTTACAACTGTTATCAACACAAAAAGGTTGTAGCTGTTAGAAGTACTGAATGAGAGAATCGACTTAATAAGTTACAATGACATTTCCGGAGTTGCCTGTCAATCTCAAGCCGTTGCGAGTGACCGCTAATCAACCGGTGAACTTAATCAGTAAAAGTTATGACAAAAGGGCGATACAGGAACCCTTTCCTGAACATGATTGCCCCGGTATTCTGACTTAGGGGTGAGTGATTAATTGTTTGGAAGAAATGGCCCATGCTCTTGAAATGGCTTCAATCTTGCTTTTGAGCCTAGTACGAGGCTGTTTTCTGCAACTGAGAAAATTCACCTCTGAACCATCACTTGTTGGGGATAGCACCCAACAATGCTTGGTGTTGAAGATGCCTTCATGTTAGGCTTCTGAATGTAAACCTGCAACAAAAGAAATGCACACATATGTCCCGGAGACTGCATGGTTTGAATCCACCGTTCGAGGTTAATCAACATTCAAAGCAATTTTAAATGTTTTCCCTGCGCATGTTCTTATAAAGCCCCAATGTTTTCGATAATGCAATGTTTTTTTATCAAAAATTCGGACGTTTTTTGTAAACAAGACAGTAAAACAAATACGAAGCTTTTTGACTGAATAACCAACTTTATTGATTGAAATGCCCCGAATAGGAAATTACATCAGGAAGCAATCCCTGGAAAGAGGTAATCGCTGAAAATTGAGAAAAGAAAACTATCCTAATGGCAACGTGAAAACGGAATTTCACTGAGTTTCAGTTCTGCTATGACCAGTATGTCTTCAAGACTTTCCGATTATCTTCACTTTCTGAAGAGGATGATTGGACTGATTCCTATCCTTTGGAAATTGCCAGTTTGAGTGAAACGATGAGGCAGTACAGATGACTCAGATCACAGTCTTCGGTTAATCCCTCTTTTGCATGGACCGCCCTTTTCGGGTTTTCAATCCACCGGGATACCCCTTCTTGCCTGAGTTGTCCTTGCGGATTTTTAACTCACCGGGTGTACAATTTTTTTATTTATCCCTAATTTTTGCCCGAACCTATTTATTCTGTTTTTATGGTTCGCAGGGATGCCCTTTTTTGCCTGTACCTTTCTTTTTTCGTCCAGCGGGTCTATTTATGCGAAGTATTTTTTGAATGCGTCTGAGTTGACAGGGGATGGAAAATCTTCACCATCCATGGTTGTAAGCATTAAGGCTCCGCCAGAGAAAACCTTTTTAACCACAAATGGACCTTCATAGTTCGGTGCCCATTTTCCCCTGTGATCTGTGTTTGGAGGATGGATCCTTTTAAGTACCAATTCACCAACTTGATACTCCCGAGGTCGCACTTTCTGATCAAATGCTCTCTTCATCCTTCTCTGATATAATTGACCATGACAAATAGTTGCTAGTCTCTTTTCCTCAACTAGGCTCAACTCATTGAATCGGGTGCAAACCCATTATGCCTCATCCAGTTTGACATCCATCATAACCCTCAGCGAGGGAATCTCAACTTTAACTGGTAGGACTGCCTCCATACCATACACAAGTGAGAACGGTGTTGCCCCAGTAGATGTCCTTAGTGATGTTCGGTACCCATGCAAGGCAAACGGTAACATCTCATGCCAATCTTTGTAGGTCACCACCATCTTTTGCACAATCTTCTTGATGTTCTTGTTGGCCGCTTCAATAGAGCCATTCATCTTTGGACGGTAGGGCGAAGAATTGTGGTGCTCAATTTTGAAGTCCCGACATAATCCTGCCATCATTTTGTTGTTGAGATTAGAACCATTATCAGTAATGATTCTTTCAGGCACTCCATAACGGCATATGATATCTCTGTTTAGAAATCTGGCTACCACCTGCTTGGTGACATTAGCATAAGACGCTGCTTCCACCCATTTGGTAAAGTAATCAATAGCGACCAAGATGAAGCGATGGCCGTTGGAAGCAGTTGGCTCAATCTTTCCAATCATATCAATGCCCCACATTGCAAAGGGCCAAGGAGAAGTCATGACATTCAACTGATTCGGAGGTACATGCACTTTATCCGCATAAATATGACATTTGTGGCATTTGCGGGCATATGAACAACAGTCTGCATCCATAGTCATCCAGTAGTACCCCAATCTCAACAATTTCTTTGCCATTGCATGTCCTCCGACATGGGTACCGAAAGAGCCTTCGTCCACTTCTTGCATCAACATGTCTGCTTCGTGTCTATCCACGCATCTGAGCAAAACCATGTCAAAGTTTCGTTTGTACAGCACATCCTCATTCAAGAAGAAACTACCAGCTAACCTCCTCAGAGTCTTTTTATCGTTGTTGGATGCTCCAGCCGGATACTCTTGACTCTTCAAAAAGCATTTAATATCATGAAACCACGGCTTGTCATCTGACATTGCGTCAACAGCAAACACAAATGCAGGTCTGTTAAGACGAGACACCTCAATTTTGGGCACATGGTTCCACCAATTCACTTGAATCATGGAAGATAATGTTGCCAAAGCGTCAACCATTTGATTTCCATCTCGAGGTATATAGTACAATTTCACTGTTGTAAAGAAAGTCAACAACCTCCTCGCATAGTCTCTGTAAGGAATCAAGTTTGGTTGATGGGTATGCCAATCTCCATTGATCTGATTGATCACCAGAGCAGAGTCCCCAAATATTTCAAGAGTCTTGATCCTTAAGTCAATGGCTTCTTCAATGCCCATAATGCAAGCTTCATATTCTACTTCATTGTTGGTGACATCAAAAGTTAACCTGGCAGTGAAAGGTATATGAGACCCTTTTGGAGTGATAAGAACTGCCCCAACTCCGCATCCATTCATGTTGACGGCCCCATCAAACATCAAACTCCATTTGGATTCAGGGTCTGGCCTCTCCTCCGGGAGTGGTTCCTCGCAATCTTTAGCTTTAAGAAACATGATGTCCTCATCAGGGAAATCAAACCTCATCGGCTGATAGTCATCAATTGGTTGTTGCACAAGATAATCTGACAAAATACTTCCTTTGATGGCTTTCTGAGAAGTATACTGGATATCATATTCAATCAGATGCTTTTCTTCGTCGAAACTTCCTCAACCTTTCAAACAGTTTCTGCAGATTAATTAGATGCTCTTCTTCTGTTTGGGATTTGGCAATCATATCATCTACATAACACTCGATCTCTTTATGAATCATGCCATGGAATAGTGTTACCATAGCTCGCTGATACATTGCCCCAACATTCTTCAACCCAAAAGGCATCACCTTGTAACAGAAGGTACCCCACGGGGTAATGAACGTTGTCTTCTCCATGTCTTTCGGCGCCATCTTGATTTGATTATACCCGGAGAAGCCATCCATGAAGGAGAATACCGAGAACTGAGCGGTGTTGTCAACCAGTACATCAATATGAGGTAAAGGAAAGTCATCTTTCAGACTTGCTCTGTTTAGATCCCGGTAATCAACGCACATTCTGACCTTACCATCCTTCTTCGGCACGGGAACAATATTTGCAACCCACGGTGGGTAATTGGTGACGGCCAGAAATCCCGCATCTAACTGTTTTTGTACCTCCTCTTTGATTTTGAGAGCCATTTCTGGTTTAGTTCTCCGAAGCTTCTGTTTGACAGGAGGACAGCCCTCTTTCAACGGTAACCTATGCACAACAATGTCTGTATCTAACCCCGATATATCTTGATATGACCAAGCGAAGATGTTAACATATTCCCGCAGCATACTGATAAGCTCTTTCTTTACCTCAGCCTGCAGACTGGCTCCAATCTTAATTTCTTTCCTTGCATCCTCGGAACCAATGTTGATAACCTCAATTGTCTCTTGGTGAGGTTGAATGACCCTCTCTTCTTGCTTCAACAATCTAGCCAATTCTTCGAGAATTTCACAGTCTTCTTCATCCCCTTCTTCGGCTTGATAGATTGGATTATCAAAGTCATACTTGGCCATAGCAGAATCGTTATCAATGAAATCCAGGTGATTAAGTCTGCATCATTGAGGGTCATGCTTTACTTTAGAATGAGACTTTTTGAAAAAAAGAAACAAAAATAAAACGTTGCCATTTTATTGTTTTTCTGCAAAAATAAAAATGAAAGACAAGGAACACAAAATTTGCATGTAAAACATCCTTTATTAAGGATAAAAAACCTTGCAAATGCAATTATGCAGCCCTACAAATGAATCTACACGCCTTGAGCAGAGCGCGAGATTTTAACATGCAACAGAGAAAAAACAAAGAAAATTACTCTGTTTGAAGAGTAACTTGAACATATTCTTCAACAGACCAATTGCAAAGCTCTTGAACCGGTACACACGGGCGCACCCAATTGTCGAGATCAAAATCACCGCCGATGCCATCTTCACTTGCAGCACACATCTGATTAGGATTAATGATTCCCCCGCTATAGAAAGTAATCAGCCCCTTGCGCTCTGTTGCAGTAGCTTGATACGGATTATAGCCTACGCTGAACATATCTTCCTTTACAGAGACTTCAATCAATTTGCCCCAACCTTGGGCATTGCCTGTCTTGACTACTTCCACTGCCTGTTTGTAAGAAGCAATAGAAGTTCCCACCAGTTCTTGACTCTGAGAAGATACTGCCTTTGAAGATGAATCACCAACATTGATTGCTTCAAATGCTTGACACAGCATCTCATGGATCTCTCCATCCATTTCCACGTACTTAAAGGTAGACAGCTGACTGACGAAGATGTCTTCTTCTCCACATACAGTCACCACTTGACCGTCAACCACATATTTCAACTTTTGGTGCAACGTAGATGTCACTGCCCCAGCGGCATGAATCCATGGTCTGCCTAACAAGCAACTATATATGCGGGTTGAATGTCCATCACGTAGAACACGCACTTAAATACTTGAGGACCAATCTTTACTGGGAGCTCTACCTCTCCGAATACAGAACGTTTCGAACCATCAAAAGCTCTCACTACCAAATCACTTGGTCTTAGAATAATCCCGTCAGCGTCTAACTTCATTAAGGCTTTCTTTGGTAACACGTTTAGGGAAGACCCCGTGTCTACCAACACATGAGATAATACTTCCCCTTTACACTCCAGGGTGATGTGTAATGCCCTGTTATGATTGCGACCCTCAGTAGTCAAATCATAATCTGTAAAACCTAGCCCATGGCTAGCATTGACATTAGAAACAACAGACTCCAATTGATTCACAGTAATCTCTTGAGGTACATAGGCCATATTCAAGGCCTTCAAAAGTGCCTCTCGATGAGCTGCAGAACACATAAGCAACGACAAGATAGAAATCTTTGATGGCGTTTGATTCAACTGATCAACCACTTTATAATCACTCTTTTTGATAAGTCTCATGAACTCCTTGACCTCTTTCTCAAAAGTACCTTTATGTACCGAACCAGGAACAACAACCTCCTCTGTAGCCACTTGTTTACCCTTGGCTTTGGTTGTTGCCTCATCTTTAGCATTAGTTCTCAAAGTTTGTGGAGCAAACAAGCGTCCACTTCTGGTGAAGCCACCAAGACCTCCAACACAAGCTGGAGTTTCCACTTCTTGCTTTTCTCCTTGGTAGTAAACATCTGCACCATAGTTCAATGGGACAGCCCGCTCACTAGTATAAGGAACTGGTCCTGGTACCGTAATAGTAACAGGACTCACTACATCAGGCACAATGATAGCAGCAGGTGTAGCACCCCAAAATTTGCCCTACCTTTTTCTGGCTTATGTTTCTTTCGCATTTTGCATTCACTAGGTCATATTCATATTCATATTCATATCATTGCATTGGTTTTCTGAGACATGGGATCGAAGGGTTTTCTTATTATCAGTATTTTCCTATTCAGAGGTGTGTCAAGTTCTGAGGTTTTCTTATCCCGAGGAATCATCAAAGGCTTTGAATCAGGGTTTCATTGGTGTGAATCGGGGTTTTAATTTCTTCTCAGTTCAAATCATCTTCTTCGAGATTTATCAGCATACCAGGGAGAATTGGAGTTCTTGTTTACAGTTGAGCTGGTGGATAGTTATCGATTGAGATTCTTCAGTGGATCATGTGAGTGACCAGATTGCTCAGTGGTAGCTGTGACTATTTTGTCAGAGGCTTGTGGAAAGTTGGTGATTGGTTTGAATTCATTCGGTTAGCCATTTTCTATCCATAATCCATATCCAAACTAGTTATTTTTAATCCACCTATCCTTTTCTTTTGACCATCTTCATTTTTCTAAACCATCATCCGTATTTTCAATTAATCCATTTTTCATTTATCTACTTATTTTTTTTATCCATATCCATTTTCATAACTATATCCACATCCCTTTTAATTCACATGTCCAAAACCACTCTTTTTAGTTCATATCCATTTCATTTAATATCCATATAAATCCATTTATCAACTCTTAAATCCATATCCAAACCTATTCTTTTTTTATTATTTTATCTCTTAACCAATTTCTAAACCCAAGTAAAATGCCCAATTATCCAATCCAAAAACCCAACTTCCATATTCCAGTTAAATCCATTTTTATTTTCAACTCAAACTTAAAATCATTTTCTTAAACCAACCTCATATTTTCTCATGGTTAAATAAGAAAATCACAAAATTGGTACAAGTCCTTGAGGTCTACAAATTCAGGCCATGACTACTTTTCTTGAACCCAAAATAAGGAGGAACGCCTTGACTTTATGGAAGCCATGAAGTTGGTTCATGTGGCAAGTGTGAGGGCATAATGCAGAGAAGTAATAACAGTCCGTGTCATCAGTGTCAATAAAGAGGGCACACTGCAAGAATTAACAGGAAAGGACATAGCTGTTGGAAAAGAAAACTTTACAACATAACTTGCAAAATTACAAAAAAATCAGCACTGCCATTTCACACAACACTCACCCACGTGATACAAAACGAATTCATAAGTCACACACCACTAATTCAAGGCAAAAACGCGAGACTCGTGATCCATTACACCACACAATTCCATAACAGAAATTCACAGCAAATAACTTTAACAAAATTGTAGCTCAAAACCCGATTCTACCCTCCAATTTTAATCTTATAAAACTTGCTCCTCTTTCACACAGATGACCCCTCACCAATTCTCATCAGCAGCACGCATCACTGTGATTCCTCACATTTTTCCATCTGCTCCAATCTTCAATCCATCTTTAAACAGCTTCCTCATTACTCATCATCTTCAATTCATCATTTATCACATTTACACTGCATTTCCTGCAAATATTGGTTTCCATCTCCATCATCACCTGTGAATGAAATCTTCGATATTCTCCTTCAAGCTTTCAATTCACAACCTGTAAAAAACCACAGCACAACACCATCATTGATTCACAACACAGAAAAAGAGGTAGAAGAAGAGATTTCAGATTCAACAACAATAACACATTAACCACAACATCACAAGCAGTAGTGTGAAGTAGAAGAAGTTTGAGCAAGTAGATCGTAGAAATGGAAGAAGAAGAAGGCGGATAAGAAGCAAGCAGAAGGAGTTTAAGGTGAATCAAAATCAACAACAACGATTGAAGCCACGCACAAGGAAACAGAAGCAATAGAAGAGGATCGAACTTACCGTCGCCGGAGTTGGAGTAGTCAGACTAGCTCCGACCTTGTAAGTTTGTTTTCTGTTTTAACGTTTATCCTGTTATTGTTCTTTGTGGTTGCTTGATATTTGTGTGGAATTTCCGTGGCTTGTTTGTTGTTCTTGTTTGAATTCGATTTCGTATCGTTTGTGAGATTGAGAGGTGTTGAACTTTCGTGGCGGAGGAGATATTGTCTGCCGGCGTTGACTTTTGAACGGAGAAGGGGAGCGGTTTACGGTGACGTTGAGAATGGAGAAAGTGAGTTTGAGATGGAGATGGGAACAGCGAGACGGAGGCGAGGTTTATGGCATCGATTTGGGAAGAAGGTGTAGAACAGAGAAGTTGGCACAGTGAGGGAGTAGGACGTTTTGATGGTTTCATTTTGTTAAGGTTGAAGATGAGCGGCGCCATTGAAAAAGGAAAGCGGACGAAGATGGTTTCCGGCGGCGTTTTCTTCAGGAAGCAGAGGAGAGGGTGAGGATTGTGAGAGGATGAAGGGGAAATGAAGAAGAGTGAGAACGGCGGTGATGTTGAGGGATTGATGTTGAAGGATGTTTAGGTTTTGTAAGATTAACAAGGTTACTGGGCCGGGTCTCGGGGACCAACGCGGTTTTTTCTTTCCACACTCCCTGAACGCTGTCCGCACCCCACCTTGAATGAAGAAAAGATCTTTGGGCCTAATGTTTGATAGCCCACACACCCAGAACTCATATTCACACCCCGTTTTCACTCGCTGCACACCCCTGGTCATGGACAAGTTCTTGGGTTTAAGGCATGAGCCCACACGCCTGTTTCTTCATTCTCACACCCCCAGAATCATGGCACCCTCCTTTTTCTTAATTGTCTTTTGTTAATTGTTTTTTTTCTTTTATTTTCATTAGATAAATTTCAATTAACTCTTAATCCTAGATTTTTACTCAGTTTCTCTTTTTATTAGAAGTTAGATTTTTAAGTGAAAATTAACTTTTAATTTGGTTTTGATTAATCCTTTTTAATTATATTTTATTAATTAGATTAGAAGTTTTAAATTTGTGACTAACTTTTAATCTTGATTTTTTTAATTGTAGATTAATTTGCACTTTTCTTAGAATTTAATCTCTCTTTTAATTAGTATTTTAATTCTAACTTGGTTATTATTGACTAATTGGTGATCTTGATTTTAATTTGCACTTTATTTTATCTTGGATATTCTTGATCTTGATTTTTGATGCATATTCTGATTAAATACTTGACTTGTCTCTTGTGTGATTTTCTCTTTGTGATTGAGTTGTCTTATGTTTACTTGCTGATTACTCTGTATTCGCATGCTCCCTTAAGGCTCCTAGTCCGACTTAGTTTCTGATTAAGCTCGGAGTAGGATAGACATTAGGCTCTCAATCCAAGCATGATAACATTAGGTAGAATTCCCTCCTAAACCTCACTAACCATAGGACATCCATGCATGATAACATTAGGACTCGTAGTTTCCCTTTAGAGTTTCCTTCAAGTTTTCTTCTCTTCTCATCTCAAAATAAAAGTAAAAAAATACTTAATAAAGGTTAACGTGTATTGCGCTCGAGCCTTAAGTGTAGGAAATGAAGAACGAGGGGTCTCCCCTCCTCTTCTAGAGTGTTTAGCATACGTTCCATTTGGGGGGCGACCATGCGATTCACTCGTTCCCGCATGGCAGACTTTGGTGCAATGCAAGTTACAAATAACTATAAAAAACACTTCTTGCTAAAAAACTTCAAACAAACAAAAAGTCTTTCCTTCGGAAATTCTTTTCTCATCTCACTCACTCTCAACGTACGAACGCGCTCCTACTCGTTCTCTTGCAAGACGGTAACGCCTAAGTCTCGATTCAGCGAGCTGCAACACCTGAGCTAGAATGTAAGTCGTTCTCTAAAAAACACAATCCACCCCTAGTGAGGGGAACTACGTCTCTCTGATTCTCATGCTCCCGATGAGATACGTAGGCAGTGGGGTAGGGCCCATGCGAGGACTTCTTTTATTTTCCCTACATTTTCTCTTTCTCTTTCCCTTCTTTTTCCGGTTCTCTAGTCAGAAGTTCCTTTTCCTTTCCAGTAGCAGCGGAGTTCCAGATGATGACACCCTTTGATCGAGACAAGCAAGTGTGGATCCCATTGGGTACAATGGACGCGTGGGGGTGCTAATACCTTCCTCACGCGTAACTGACTCCCGAACCCAGATCTCTTGGTCGCAAGACTATGCTCTATCCTTTCCCCTCAGGTTTACGCAGTGTTTCCTTTCCCTCTCTTGGGATAAATACACATTGCTCGCGACTCTGTTTTCCCCGCCACTCTCGCGTTTGTACCGTTGGATGCAAATCTTTCAGGAGCGACAGCAGGCTCTGGCACTTAAATTTCAGCTGGCGTAAAATAAATGGTAACAGCTGACACATCATCATCCTTTTTGTCCCCCTGATCGAACTATAGACAACCCTCATCAATCAAATTTTGAATACCGGCCTTCAGTTTATCACAACCATTACTCTGATTCTCACAATCAACACAACCTTCTTCACAGCCAGGGAACACTTGCCCCTTCAACAACCGAGCCTTCACAAAACTCAAAGGAGTCCTCACCCTGTTCACATCCATTACCAAATTCAAAACCTTCCCATCTTCGATGGCGTTGACCTTTGGTACATTATGATTTGGCATGGGATTCTGAAGCACATTCGGTGGAGCTGAGAAATTAATTGCCTTAGCATCAATCAAATCCTGTACCTTATGCTGAAATGCCCGACACTTTTCAATAGTATGACCTGGAGCCCCAGAATGAAACTCGCAGCGGGCATTAGCATCATAACCCTTTGGTAATACAGCAGGAGCCGGGCCCATCGTACGAAGCTCCACCAGATTAAGCTTCAACAATTGAGGTAACAAAGTTGCGTAAGTTAAAGGCAGAGTGTCCATATGCCTGTCATTTTGTCTCTGCTGATATGATCTCCGTGGCTGTTGATTATTCTGTGGCTGAACATTCTGTTGTTGTGGCTGTGATTGAACTTGTGAACTAGGAATGCTTACAGCAGCAACCTGATTATAGGAACCTTGATAGCCTCTACCTCTTCCTCTATTCTTATAAACAGCACTGCTCTCCCCCTCTCTCTTTCTGGTAGCTCCAGCAAATGGTTTCCTCACTCCAGAAGAACTAGCACCACTGACATCTTGTATTTTTCTGAGCTTCAACAAACTTTCAATCCTTTTCCCAGCGATTACAATGTCCGCAAACCTAGTTGAAGGACAGGCAGCCAACCTATCAAGATAAGCTCCCTGAAGAGTACCCATAAACATGACGGCCATCTCTCGGTTCTGCAGTGGAGGTTGAACCATGGCAGCCAACTGGCGCCATCTTTGAGCATATTCTTTAAAACTTTCCTTCGCATTCTGAGCCATACTCTGCAGCTGAGTACGGTTTGGAGCCATATCCATGTTGTATTGATACTGCTTGACGAAAGCTTGGGCTAACTCCTTCCAGTTCCTTACAGAGGTCCTGCTCAACTTCATATACCATTCTTGAGACGCCCTAGTAAGGCTATCTTGGAAATAGTACATCCACAATTTCTCATCATCAGTATGAGCGGCTATCCTCCCCACATAGGATTGAAGATGAGTTTTAGGACAAGTAGTACCATTGTACTTGTCAAATGTTGGTGGCTTGAACTTATGTGGGATTCTTACTCCAGGTACCAATCCCAAGTCGGAAACATCAAAACCAAGAGTGTTTTGGACTCAATGGACTTGATTTTTCAGCGAGCTCATCGAATCTGCGAGCGTTCTCATATTCAGCATCTAACAGAGTGAACTGCTCATCTTGGTTGTCCTCCACAACATGATGAACCCCATTATTTCTAGGAGGGTCACCATCTGCATTAACGCCAGTCTGATTACCAGTACCTTTATTATTATTGTTGCCACCCGGCACCTCTACCTCTGGCTGCTCGACCATTGCCCTGAGTCTTTCTTGATTTTGGGCCATACTAGTCATTAATGCCATGAACTGGTCCATTATGTTCCTCAGCTCAGCCAATTCATTTTGCATCTGATCCATGATCTTAGCTTGATTTCTGCGAGTTGCGTACCGGTGTATGTGGTTATCAGCTATAGTGCCTGCAACCAAATAAAGGTTAGAGGACCTGCAACGAGTACCCGCCATGCAAAAATGATATGCAATGCAATGCAAATGCCATGTTTATCATTTCCAAGGTGCCTTACACCCTGATTCCAATCTTAACCACAAAAATCTGAAGATCAGAAATCGTGATATGAAGAGACGTGTCATGATTATGTGTTTGTGTACAGATAAATGCCAAAGGAATATTTCTGAATGAGCTGCTCAATACAATTAGAAAGAAACCAGACATACGCACAACGTTCAATAATGAGTTCAAACATCGTACATCAAAATAGTGGATTCATCAACAAGCCTGATGATATCCATCAACAAAAACTACATTTAAGAGAATGAAAGAAAAAAACTGTCAATCTGACAACTCCAAATCCTTCAACTTTTCACTTGAATACTTGACTTCCTTAAAGAGTATGCGAGTGCGCTGGTGATTTGTTCTTTCGATCAACTCCTTAATCAGAACATCTCTTTTTGTGAGAGCTTCATTCAGCGAACCCATATGCATCAGGAGAGCTTCATCATCACAGACCCCTTTATGCCTCTTCACGCCGGCTTGCATTTTGAGTTTCCCCATATCTACCATAGCCTCTTCAAGCTCCTTCTTGGACGTCTTTAGCTCCTCTCTGGCACTTTCCAATTGCTCTTGACTTTTGCCAAGGTTCTCCCGATATTCCCTCTGTTGCTCATGTGCCTTTTTGAGCTCGTCATCCTTGATCTTTAGTTGTTCCTGCAACTCAGCGTTTTCGATTCTAACCTCATCCCAGGCTTGCTGAAATTTGGCTAGCGTGTCTTTAGTCTGGGCTAAGGCCTGTTTGGTCTTTTTATGAGCTTGAGTGGAAGGGTTGGCACCCTTACTGATTTTCTAGAAATGTTGAGCTCTTTCGGAAAAATCCTTTTCTCTTGCAGCTAAGATTTTTTCGGCGTCTTGGGCTTTCTGCTCCAACTCTTTGTTGGCATGTAGAGCATTTTGAAGGAGACTACTCAAATTGGAATTCTCCACCCGAAGCTCCTTCACTAACTTCTGCAACTTGTCAAATTCCTCGACGGCTACTGTGGTAGGTTGCTCTGGCATTACGGGATATATAGGGGGTTCCCTTGAAAAAGGCAAGAGTAATTTGTTTACCTTCAATTTAATCCATCTTTCATAATCAGAGTAAGATCTGTAATCCATTTTTCCAAAAACTGTTTTTCCTGTTTTATGCAGATGCCCCAAAGCATTCACAGCTTCTCTTAGCATTTCCTCATCTTCGGTCCCTGTAAAGAACAAAGATTTCTCAATATCCCGAACTGTGGGAGGATACCTAGAAGCATATCCAAACTGTCTAATGGCCAGGATCGAGTTATAATTAATTCCCCCTTTCCTGCCAATTAGAGGCACATTGGGAAAATTCCCATAACTGGTGATAACCTCTATTCCCAACAACTGATGATCAAACCAGACAATGTTATTAGCAGTTAATCCCATTATCCACTTGGACCATTTTAAAGAATCTCTTGTGTCTATAAAAGCACATGTTTGAGGTAAATGCTTCAAAAACCAATGAGATAAAAGTGGAGTGCATTCTTTTTTCATTCTTGAAGTGCACAGAGTAGTAAAAATCTCCTAACAAAGTAGGAGCCGGATTTTTGAGAACAAAAACTCTTATAGCCTGCATATCCACAAACTCCTGTTGATTAGGGAAAAGAACAATGCCATATATACACAAAGCCAGGATGGAATTGTAAACTGCTCAATTCTTTGCGCCAGCAGCCTCTTGAGATTGATCGGTAAGAAATCCTAAGTGAAAACCTTTGACCCCATTCTTGCTAGCCACATTCCTCTTTAGCACTGAATCTTTCACCTGTACTGCAGCGGCAATCTCCTCTGTGCTAGGGTGGCTACCAGAAAAGAATGGTAATGCAGATTTGACCGGAATTCCCAAAATAAATGAGAATTCTTCCAGCGTGGGCAACAAAATATAATCAGGAAAGAGAAAGCATCTCAACGAAGGCTCATAAATCTGTAGCAAAGTGTGAAGAGCATCATGTTCATACTGTGTGATACTGTGAACCATCTCAACCAATTTCCCATATCTCTTCTAGAAGTTTATAAGAACACCCGGGTTAGCCATAGCTATCACCTTATGCAGTAAATCCAAAGTAGGTTCCGGGAATTTGTAGGCAACGTTATTCTTTCTCTTAGCAACTGTCTCTATTGAGCCCATTGATTGGAATCAGAAGTGTAATAAGCACCTGTAAATTACAAACATGAATGTTATGACATGATAATGCAATGCAAAAGGGCATGGTATCAGCGTGCTCTGTGTCTGTGCTGGACTGTGTGCACGGTGTCTGTACAAATTTGGGAATATTACTGTAGATAGAAACCAACTGAATGTGATAGGTTACATCATCTGTCTATGAAAATACCAGAGTATCAGGGTATGTGGAAGGCATGGTCACCTGCAAACCTGTAAACACCCGCCCATACTCACATGTTGGTACTAGAACAACGGTTCCTCAGTTTCGGATTCTCTATTTTGAGAAGCAATAGTACATTCATCCCTCGGGGTACAATACTATCGCTAAATAAAGAGAACGTCCACTGATTCCCCCAAAATAAAGGTCGTCCTATGCAAGTTCCAAAGTGGGCCCTCGGGTGCGAATGGGTTTGCCACAGAATGTGGTCTGCCACTGTCACCAGTAAAGAGGGATGTTTCCACTAAGGTCCTCAATGATCGGTCACCAGAGTCGACAGCTTTCTAGGTTAACACTCCGAAATGCACAGGACGCGCAAATCAGAACATCTCCCAAGAAAACCTCGTCTGGTTGTGGATTTCGTGTAAACCATACGTACCAAGGCGTTACGTAGGCCACACTACTTTCCACTCTAATCCTATGTATGCACTCAAGCCTGTGTAATGGGCTTATCTCTCAGAATACCCATCCCACCAAACAGAAAACCAGCACAACACAGTCCAGTATAATAATGAAATATGATGCAGTAAATGCGGTAAATACAGTAATGTACAGTAAAGCAGTAATACGTTAAACATTAATACAGTAAAAATAGTAAAATACAGCACAACAGTAAACACCCAATGAAGGAAAAACAAACAAGCGCTAGGATTGACTCTCTTAGGGAACCAGAGATTCTGGCCTTTATCCCCAGCAGAGTCGCCAGCTGTCGCTCCCGGGATTTTTATCCAAGTACAAACGCGAAAGTGGCGTGGAAGAAAGAAAGAGAGTCTCCAGCCAGGCATTTTTATCCCAAAGAAAGGGAAAGGTAATGCTGCACAAACCCTGGAGGAAGGAAAGAACAAGGTCTCGCGACCAAGAGAAGTGGGTTCGGGAGTCAGTTACGTGAAGGGAAGGTTATCGTACCCCTTCACGTCCATCGTACTCGACGGGATCCACGCTTGCTGTTTCGATCAAAGGGTGTAAGGAACTGGAAATGAACTGCTAACTGGAGAATTAGAAATGAAAGGTAGAAGGGAGAAGGGAAAGGAGAAAGAAGTGACTCGATAGGACATTATCGTTGTCCCAGGCCTACGTATTCCATCAGTGCAATGGGAAAGTCAGAGTCAACGTAGTTCGACGGACTACGGGGAAAGGTTGCTCGTCGAGGTATCGCATCTCGTGCCTACGTATCTTCAATCAAACGAGAAAGAAGAATCAGAGCAAACGTAGTTCGGCTCAACAAGGGTTGCTTTGTTTGTGTTTTTTAATGGAAATGTCAGAGTGCGCGTTCCAGCAGTTAAGTGTTGCAGCTCGCTGTATGGAGACTTAGGCGTTACCTGTTTACGGTAGAACGGACATGACGAGTCCTTAAGAAAGGAGTGAAGAGAATTTGTTTGTTTTTGTATTTTAGAAAGAAGTATTTTGATTATTGGTGTGTATAACACATATTGTATTTAAGTATTTCACGTAGGATCGAATGCCTCGCATATCGACCCAAGACAGGACGTATGCTAAACATTATAAGAAAGTGAGAGAAGACCCCTCACTATCTTATTCTCACATGAAAGGCTCAAATGCAATATATGTTATGCCTTTATTAAGTGTTTTTTTGCTTTTGTTTTGAGATGAGAAGAAAAGAGACTCAAAGGTTGAGAAAGGTAAAAGTTTAAATGGGAGACTAACAATCCTATTTGTTATCATGCATGGATGATCCTAATGGCTATGTGTGGTTTAGAAACCTCAGTCTAAAAGAAAAGAGAAGAAGAGTGAGTTCTAACTTACTTCAAACATGGAAGTTAAGTTAAGAACTCAAAGGGATGAAAGAGATGAAATGTCAAAGAAGTATAATATGCTTATCACAATCACACATTGAAAGCTTTAAAAGATAAGAAAAGAGGTTGTATGTGGGTGCACACCCACACACTTGACTTACCATTTAGCTTCTGAAAATGTTAGCAAAACAACTTACAAGTAAAGAAATAAGGAGAGAAGAACAAGTAAGGATCAAACAAGTTATGAACTAAGGAAGAAGGAACCTAAAGGTGTGAAGAAAATTCTACACAAAACACCATATCATGCTATCCAAATAAGAAAATAAAATGGAAGGAAACAATGAAAACAACAACAATTACAGCTCATAAATGCAATGCAACAGTAAAATCTATCATCATGTACCAAACAACAATCAATAACACATGTTCAGCCTACAAAATGGGTGTAAAAAGCAAATAGCAACACATACAACAACATATATGTGTATAGACAGCAATGAAAAATCAGAGGCAGCATGTATTCACAAATGATTCATTCATAGCAAAAAAACAAACATGCATCAATCCTTACATATCCGTGAATCAAACATGATCATAACCACATCACAAATCATGGTGAACAACTCTTGACATCATCATGGAATAATGCACATTGTAAGAGAATACACATTATTAAGCATGTGAACAAATTAAAACAAATGTGCACCTCTTGAAATAGAAAGCAAATGAACATGCACATAACAATTCCAGCAATACAAGCATCAATTAACAATGAACAAGCTTAATGTGTGCATTATGTGATCATCACTTCAATTAATCAAATACAAGCATAAACATTCATCGATAAAAAACCAAGAATCGCATGTCGAAAAATCATGCTCATGTAATAGTGTGAAGTGAAACAGCTCAAGAATAGTCCACCAATCATCAACATATTAATCCATGAAGTTTAGACATGCAAAGGATCTCAAACAAACAAGAAAATGCAAGAAAATCACACTCTGCAACAGTGGTAACCGGTTACAACAAAACTGCTAACCGGTTACACAGTTCAAAAATGCACAAATATGCTGAAAAATACACAGTGTAACCGGTTACAGCATAACTGCTAACCAGTTACTCTGGGACAGTGGTAAAAAAAAAATCAGTTTCAAAAGCACTTTTCAGCAGCAAATGACTTCACCAAATATCCAAACGAACATGCAGTCAATTAAGCACGAAATTACATGGAATTACAGTCATCAAACATCAGTTGAATCCAATAATCAACAACATCAAGAATCAAATTCAAGTAAATGGATCCAAATAAAAAATCCCCAAAGATCTACATCGAATAAGTTGCAAATAAGCTAAATCAAGTATAGATCTAAGAAAAACCAACCTACAAAGCGGAGATTTGCTTTGGTGATTGTTGCAAAGTGATCTTGGTGCAGAAAATTAAAGAAAACCAGAGATTCCTCGATTAGTAGCCGAAACCCGTCGAAACCGAGGAAAATCGCGGAAAATCACCGAGATCGAACTTGCACCAAAATAAATGGTGTGAAACCCTTGGATTGAAGTAGAATAATCTGAACTTCTAGAAATCCAACCGAAGAAAGCCGAATGATGGAGTTTGAGCTCAAGAATTAATCACTTTTCAATGTGAAAAGTGATTATCCTTCAAGAAATAAGAGCTTTTTGTGAGGGTTTGGAAGAGAGAATTGAGATGAAGATGTAGAAGTAGCAGAAAATTTCAGAGAGAAAGGAGAGAATTGAGAGTGAAATGTGAGAAATTTGGTAAAAAATTGTGGATCCTTTGAAAAGTGAGTGAAGGGTTTCTTATATAGACTTTAGGTTTGGAGTGTGGGAGGCTTGGGATTAGCTTTTGATTTGGCTTTGAGTTTGGAGCTAGGGTCAGAGTTAGTTAGACTCAACTCACCGAGTAAAGGTAGTTAACTCGGTTAGTTAGGATCAACTCGGTAATAATCCCAAGGTGAATTTCAACATCCAAAGGTGGAGATGCTTGGAAAACAAGGAATATGGTGCACTTGATTTGAAAAGAAGCACTAGAATAAATGCCTTTGAATTAATTGAATAGCCTTGCAATGTCTAGAATATTCCATTTGCTGCTATAACACTTGTAGAATCAAAGACCCAAGTGTGTGCAATGGTGCTGTCCCAACAATGCAGCAAAATCTGCAACTTTATACAGAGTAACCAGTTACAGCATATCTGCTAACCGGTTACATGCTTGAAAACCTGCGTTTCTGGTGAAAAAATACATTATGTAACCGGTTACAGCATAACTGCTAACTGGTTACTGCAGCCCAATTTACCCAAATTTGCTTGGAAATGATGTTGAAGTCCCGATTTCGATTTTCCACCTCTTGTCTTGATGAGTAAACATGGAAACCTTTATTTTGAGCTTGTTTTGATGATGAAATGATCTTGTGACTTGTTTGAAGATCCTTGGCTCTTGTTCTTTTGCTTTGGATGATCAATACACTGAACTCAACTGATCTCATGCCCTAATGCAACATGTATGAGGTATGAGATGAAATGAGATGTAAATGCAATGCAATGAAAGTATATGCTAAATGATAACAAGAGGGCAAATTTTGGGGTGTTACACTCTTGTGTAGAAGGGTAGTTGGTTAAAAATCAAAGGAGGTTCTGGTTCTGTTCATATCTTGGAGCTTGTGGTAGAAGCCCTAAGTTGCTTATGGAAGATTACATTCTGTTGGGATATATATGAGAGTTTATTTCCCTCTTTGGTTGTCTGGAGTTCTTATTGATCACATTGGTGGAGCTGTGTTCTCTGAAGATCTTCAGTTGGATTACTAGGAAGTAGTAAGTCTAGTGGTGGGAAAATCAAGAACCATAGTGTTTGGTGTTTGTGATATTACAGGGATGTCCTAACTGATGTTAAAACATCATCTTGCTGTCTGAACATGGAGTTCAGATTGTGGAAGATGATATTCGCTAGTTGAATCAGAAGTGTCCTAACTTGTCATACAGGAGAATGATGAAGTGAAGACTGTCTTGAATCATGGGGTGTTTATCTCGAAGTCGGACTCTTGCTGAGGTCAGAATGCTTGTGGAGAGGTGGTTTCTTCTGCTACAAGTAACTCTAGAAATAAGTGGATCAGTTTGGTGCTTGTGAAGCACGTAAGTTGAGGATTTCTCGAGTATGTATTTGATGTTTTTTAAAGTGTGAATTACATCTGGGCTAGCTAATAAACTAGGGGACTCTGTAAGTCTCTTTGAGGAATGTGAAGCATTCTAGATTCAATTGGATTTATTCTCATGGAACAAGGATATCTATGGCTGTAAAATTAAAGGTGGATTTGTACAAGGTGTCGCAAGTGGGAAAAAACAACCAACGGAAACAGAACAGAAGAGTCGCCACCGAACGTTATTTATCCCGACTCAGGGAAAAGAAACCATCGAAGAAACCTCAAAAGGGAGAAGACATGGTCATCGCAACCATAGTCTGGGTTCGGGAGTCGGTTACGCGAGGGGAAGGTATTAGCACCCCCACGCGTCCATCGTACTCGATGGGATCCACACTTGTTGTCTAATCAAAGGGTGATTTATCTAAAGCCTACTGCTAAACGGAAACGGAAAACAAAAGGAAAAAAAGAGACTCGATAGGACATCATCGTCCTAGGCCTACGTATTCCCTCGCGCAATGGGAAAGTCAGATTCAACGTAGTTCGGAGGACTACGGGTGGATGGGGGAAGGTTGCTCGCCAAGACATCGTCTTCTTATGCCTACGCATCCTCAATCTAACTAGAGAGAGGAAATCAGAGCATCCGTAGTTCATGGGACTACAATAAAAAGGTGGGAAGAGTTCTCGCCAAGACATCGCCGTCTTGTGCCTACGTATCCTCAATCTAACCAGAGAGAGGAAATCAGAGCGTTCGTAGTTCATGGGACTACGGGAAAAAGGATGGAAGAGTGCTCGCCAAGACATCGCCGTCTTGTGCCTACGTATCCTCAATCTAACCAGAGAGAGGAAATCAGAGCGTCCGTAATTCGTGGGACTACGGGAAATGAAAGGAAGGGTGTTTGCCAAGACATCACCGTCTCGTGCCTACGTATCCTCAATCTAACCAGAGAGAGGAAATTAGAGCATCCGTAGTTCGTGGTAACGACCACACAATGGTTAAGTGTTTTTTAATGAGCGATGATAGGTTCGCGTCCGGTAGTTAGGGTCGATGACTGTTTGGGACTGAACGGAAATAACGTGCTCTTTTCTGAAAATGATTTGAAACCCAACAATCCCGAAGGATGAAAAAGATTTGAATTTGGTTTGTGTTTTTTAGACAGAAGTGGTTTGAAGTTAGTTTGAAACTCACATTGCACTAAAGTCTATGACATAGGAGCGAATGCGTCGCATGGTCGCCCCCAATGGGACGTATGCTAAACACCCTAGAAAAGTGAAGGGAGACCCCTCATTCTTCATTTCCCGTGTACTTAAGGCTCGTGGCGCACAATGCTCGTTGTATTTATTAAGTTTTTTGGACTTGTTTTTGAGATGAGAAGAGAAGACTCAAAGTTGAAAGAAAAACACTAAGGGAACTCCATCCTAGAAGTTATCATGCAATGGTGGCCCTATAGTTGTGGTAAGAAGGGGAATTCTACCTAATGTTAGCATACATGGATCAGCCTCCTCTTGAGCTTTGTTCAATTTATTCAACCTTGAAACAATTAAATAAAGAGAGGATTATTTCGGGTGAAAACTCTTCTTTAACCCCTTTAACCCTGGAACAGTCCAACAAAGAAAGGATTATTTCCCGGTGAAACCTTTCTTGAACTCTTCCTAGACTTGGAAAATCTCATCCCTAGCCTTCTCTTGGGATTCATACAAGGACCCACATGCTTCCTAGAAGCATCCCTAGCCTTCTCTTGGGCTTCATACAAGGACCCCCAGGCTTCCTAAAAGCATAGGATAGATCCTAGTCATCTCTATCAATACACCAGTCCCTAGGAGAGTCAAAACCTCTAAGGCATTCAAACTTATCCTAAAGCCTCTTCTGATCCTCAACAAGGTTTCGTTTTTATCTTTAAAATCCTCAGCCAGGGTCAGGTTACCATCAACAAATCTCCAAAAGAATCAAAAACCTTGTGACATTTAATAACTCAACACTTGTTTAATCTCCAACAAGAGTTAGTGTCCCTTTGGATTCCTCAAAACAGTTTAGACCTTCTCTTGGAATTAAAATCCCTTAGAAAGAGTCAATCTCCACTTAAATTCCCCCAGCCTCCTCTTAGGCTTCATATAATGATTTCCCCCAGTCAGCCTCAATCTTGGGCTTTGTACAAGACAAATATAATACTCCTCTAGTTGAGTCAGTTCTCTTTTTCAGCTTCAACCTTGGGCTTTGATCAAGGCACAAAATCCATCATCCCTGGCGCAACTGCGAAAATCAACCGGCGAGAAAGACAGAAGAGTCGCCACCGAACGTTATTTATCCCGATTCAGGGAAAGGAAACGATCGAAGAAAACCTCAACAAAGGGAAAGACATGGTCATCGTAACCATAGTCTGGGTTCGGGAGTCGGTTACGCGAGAGGAAGGTATTAGCACCCCCTCGCATCCATCGTACTCGATGGGATCCACACTTGTTGTTCTGATCAAAGGGTGTAGGTATCTGAAGCTTAACTGCTAACGGGAAATAAAAGGAACGGAAAATAGAGAAATGGGGGGAAAAGAATAAAAAAGGTGAAAGAAAATAAAAGTGACTCGATAGGACCTCGCCGTCCTAGGCCTACGTATTCCCTCGGGAGCGGGAAAATCAGAGTCAACGTAGTTTGAAGACTACAGGATTGTGGGTAAGGTTTGCTCGCCAAGACATCGCCGTCTTGTGCATACGTATCCTTAATCGGATGGGAGAGAGGAAGTCATAGCAATTGTAGTTCGACCTACAGGGTCGGTTTTGCTTGTTTTATGAAAGAGTCTCGATCGCACGGGTGCGAGAGAAAAGGGAAGTTAGTTGTTAGTGTGCTCGCCAAGATATCACATCTCGTGCCTACGTATCCTCAATCGGACGGAGAGAGGAATCAGAGCATCCGTAGTTCACGCTACTACGAGAAAACATGATCTCGATCGCACGGGTGCGAGAGAAAAGACTCGGGACTCAGAAAGTCTAAGGGAAACTCGGTCCTACAAGTTATCATGTATCAATGGTCCTAAGGTCAGGATCAGGAGGGAAGGCTACATAATGTTGTCATGCTTGGATTGAAAGCCTAATGTCTCTCCTACCTCCAAGTTAATCAGAAATTAAGTGGAGCTAGGAATCCTAATGGATCATGTGAACAACCACAAGTAAACATAGGACAACTCAATCACAAAATGAATGCTGTCGTGATCTTAGCTAAGCAACAAAACTGAGTGACTCCTCGTCCTCAACCAAAAGGAAATAACCAGAAATAGACGTTGTCGTGATCTCAACTATGAGGAAGTTGAGTGACTCTTCGTCAACCACAAGATGAAAACGATGTCGTGATATCAACTTTAAGGAAGTTGAGTGACTCTTCGTCAATCACAAAGTAAAACAAACAAAGGAAACCAACAACATCAGAGTTTCAATGAATTGGCAACAAGCCAAATACGCATATAGGAGTAAAAACTTCTCAACCAACAGCAAGCTATAAGCAGAAATGTTAAATCTAAGCATGATTCATACAAGTGTTCAAGTGGTACCTAACAGAGAAGGTTCATTGCCTCTTCAAAGCACGCAACAAGCTCAAGCCTCGAAGCTACCAAGTGTAGCGCGAGTTTTATGTGTGGTTGCGAAACACTATCGCTTTGGGGTACTACAGCTCGATTCATTTTTTATCCTATTGAAGCTGATGAAGGAAGGGAAATAGATGTCTCCAATTAACCCTGCTTGCATACTGAGTTTGAACAGTGGTCTGTTGGTTTACAGATGCTACAAAGATTGTGGGTCTCTCTTAGGTTATGTTGTTAAGAACACTGGGTCTAGACTATTGGTAGGATGTTAGGACTGATGCTTTTCGATTGATGTTTGAAGATACAGAATTTTAGGTTTTTTTGATTAGTGTGCTCGCTAATATTTTTCAATCTTATGCCTACATATTCCCGTTTAACGAAACAGGGAAATCAGAGCGATCGTAGTTCCTCCTATTCTATGGGAGGAAAAAGGTTATTTTGGTGTCTTGTTCGAAGCCCAAGACGTGAAGCTAAAGGTGGTTTATATCTTGTTCAAAGCCCAAGATGTGAAGCTGAAGGGTCTATTTGTATCTTGTTCGAAGCCCAAGATGTGAAGCTAAAGGGTTTTGACTTTAGAGAGAATTTATCATCTCTAAAGAGGGGTTGTTGATGTTTGTATGCTGTGAGCAAAACATGTTTTGATGCTAAAAGGTTGATTGACTCAACCGGGGTTTCCTTATACAAAGCCTAAGAGGAGGCTATTTGTAACACCCCTTCTATACCCCGTACAAAAATCGGAATAAACTATTCTTATAAATAAAACATCAGAGCAAAGAATAATTTATCATGATATAGCCAGAGATGCCACACCAACGTGAACTAAAACAACCTGCTCATATAGATATATAACAACCTGATAGCCATATAAACATAGGAACTCAGTTCCAAAATACCATCATTCAGTTACAGAATTAAAGCGGAACATCCATAACTGATGTCATCTCAAAAGATAAGTATGTCAAATACATGTTCATACAAAGCCACTAGATACAGGCCAAAAAAACATCTACACTCGAACCCCGACTACCCGTGTTACATATCAGAGCCGACGGAATGACAAAAAGACGAAGACACTAATCTTCGCAAAAGACTCCAGCATCTAATTTGCAATGCCTCATAGAGCATTATAAAACAGCAGAAGGGTGAGAAACAGGATTATAATATACTTGCATATCATTATATAACACTTAGCAAAATATGCACAATTATTCTCACCATACAAATATGATACTTGTAAACAATACAAGACATATTAACCCCATTTCACACATCAATCACACAAGCCTATACATTAACACAATGCATAACAATTCCTTCTCAAAATTCAACACATAAACATTCATGTAATGAATTATGCAAATGCACAGAGACCGACACCACGACTCTATACATGCGGTACCATTAGTCCCCCAGGAACTCTTGGAATCATCGCTCGTTACTTAGGGTAACTCCCCGTCGGGCATACGATGTTCCCCGTCGCTACCACTTATCACCAAGCATACGACGTTATGGATCGTTTTTAGTCCTTTATAATAGGCACACGATCAATACAACAATTGCTTACACCCATAAGGGATCTACAATTCAACATGCATTGTTTACACCCACAAAGGGATCTACAATGTCTTCATGCATTGTTTACACCCACAAAGGGATCTACAATGTCTAACTGCATTGTTTACACCCACGAAGGGATCTACAATGTCTACCACATGATGCATGTCATATAATGACCCATGGCAATCAAAGCTCATACATTAAATCATGCATTTCAAGTACATATAAAGTAATGCACACAATTGCCCAAAATGGCCACAAACACCAATATACCATCAAAGAATCATCACACAAACCATCTCATAACATATCACATTCTATCGCACAATATAGAAAATAACTCAAAAATTCCATTTTACGGTTTCTCGGAAAAGTCGGCTAAAAGTCGGCCAAAAATAATATTTTCTACCATCATCAACAAGTACTCATCGATAGCTTCGATTCGGTATAAAGAACTCTTAAATACGATAAACGGTTAACAAGATATGAATATTTCAAAATAACGCGAAACATAAACCGGACGCCCGACACAACGAAACGGTTCGTAAAAACTGTACCAATTGGACCAGGTTCAGACCCCAAAACTATTTTTCCTAGAAAGAACATCTCGTTAGCTTCCCAACGCTTCGAACGGGGATCAAAACCGACTTACGGTTCAAGAGATATGAATTTCCGAAGTTTCCCCGAAAAACCAGAATTTCTGCTTCAGCACAGTAGGTATCGATACATAGGCTTTATGTATCGATACATAAAGACCTCATGTATCGATCCCTAACTCGCATGTATCGATCCCTGCTGTAGTAAAAATTCCATTTTTCCCAATTTTCACAGTAGGGATCGATCCCTGGGATTATGTATCGATCCCTAACCCTGTTTTTCACAAAAAAACCAGATTTTTCAAATTACAACTTTGCTGTCCTTTTCCCGAATCCCCGAAAACTCGACTAAATCGAACATTTTCACCGAAACAAACATATACGCGCAACCACCAAATACATAAGAACATTTTAGAACACATAAACGGAATTTCTACGACGTTTGATTTTTCGATTAAATTTCAACCTTCCAAAAACCAGAATTTTCAAACATCATCAAATCGAATAAAAATCACGACATACGACGACCTAACCTTACTCGATACAACTACGTAATTTATTTCGAATTCTAACCGTGAAAACATCGGTTCCTATCGACTTCCTACAATTCGACCTAAACGGACAAAATAACGGAAACATAGCGAAAACTAACCGAAACATATCCAAACCTCATGAGACTTTAAACAGAAACTCACATACATATAACCAACCAACACATGTATTTATACGACTTTTCGACCGTAAAAACATCGGTTTCTAACGATTTCGTCCAATACGGCATAAACGGAAACATATGGAAAACCAATCCAAAACATCCACACAAAACATATATAATCATACACAATGATATAATAACCGAGTTTCGCACCCTTACCCGATTTAATCGTGTTCTAGAAAGTCGGGAGATTGGTTTCTTCCTTCACAAGTTTTCCTCTCTTTTCTTCTTTCTTTTCTCTTTTCTTCTTCTCTCTTTTTCTTCTCTTTTGGAAATTCTTACTAACTTTTCTAAACTTATACTAACTATTTTCTTTTATATTTTCTTAACTTAAAAATTCTAAACATTTCTAATAAATATCTAAACTAACTATTATTAACTAATACTATTTATTATGAAATATGTCAAATACCCTATATTCCAATTTTCCCCGCAACTCTCAAAAACGGTAAAAATACACAATGTGCAAAAATAACATATATTCACACCAATTAGCAATTAACATAAATATTGCTCAATTAAAAATAAATACTCGACCAATTAACACCAAAAAGCACGGGAAAAGGAAATATTAAAAACGGACCGTTACAACTCTCCCCCACTTTAGAAATTTTCGTCCTCGAAAATATTACCTGATCCAAACAACTCCGGATACGATTCCCGCATCCGACTTTCCAATTCCCAAGTCAAATTGCCCTCAGTAGCGCCTCCCCACGCCACTTTCACAAGTGCAATCTCCTTGCCTCTTAACCTTTTCAACTCGCGATCTAAAATCCTCACCGGTAAAACCTCAACCGTAAGATTATCTCTTACCTCAACCTCATCCATCGGAATCACATGAGACGGATCTGGAACATACTTCCGTAGCTGTGAAACATGGAAAACATCATGTAGATTCGAAAGATTCGGTGGCAATGCTATCCTGTAAGCCACTGCACCAACTCTTTCGGATATCTGATATGGACCAATAAAACGAGAAGTCAACTTCTTCGACTTCAGAGCACGACCCACACCCGTAACCGGTGTAACTCTCAAAAACACATGGTCGCCTTCTTGAAATTCAAGATCTTTCCTTCTCTTGTCATGATAGCTCTTTTGTCTACTTTGAGAAGCTTTCATCTTCTCCCGAATAAACTTCACTTTCTCCGTTGTTTGTTGTACCATTTCCGGTCCAACTATCGTCCTCTCGCCGGTTTCATGCCAACACAAAGGTGTTCGACATCTCCGACCATACAAAGCCTCAAATGGTGCCATACTTATACTTGAATGAAAACTGTTATTGTAAGTGAATTCAATCAACGCCAAATAACCATCCCAAGCACCACCTTGCTCGAGTACACAAGCACGCAATAAATCCTCCAACGATTGAATCGTCCTCTCGGTTTGACCGTCCGTTTGCGGATGGTAAGCCGAACTCAATCTTAGCTTAGAACCCAAAGCCTTTTGTAAACTCTCCCAAAACCTCGATGTAAACCTAGGATCTCTATCCGATACAATACTCTTAGGAACTCCATGTAACTTCACCACCACAAGAATATAAATCTCGGCTAACTTCTCCAAAGGATAACTAATATCAATTGGAATAAAGTGAGCAGATTTAGTAAGCCTATCAACAATTACCCAAATAGCATTATGACCTCTTTGCGTATTCGGCAATCCCGTAACAAAATCCATCGATATACTATCCCATTTCCATTCCGGAATATCCAACGGTTGCATAAATCCACTCGGTTTTTGATGTTCCACCTTAGACTTTTGACAAGTCAAACACGCATAAACAAACTGAGCCACATCTCGTTTCAAACCAGACCACCAAAATATTTTCTTCAAATCTTGGTACATCTTATTAGCACCAGGATGTATACTCATACTACTTCGGTGTCCTTCCTCAAGAATCATCTTTTTCAACTCTGCATCATCCGGTATACAAATTCTACCACGGAATCTCAAAATACCCTGATCATCCACTTTAAAGTCACCGTTCACTTCTTGATTTCCAACTAGCAACAAATCAACAAGTTTCAAGTCCAACTTCTGTTTCTCTATAACAGACAACAGAAAATCATTAGTGATCTTTAACATACCAAGCTTCACACTCTCATGTGAAAGCTCACAAACCAAACTCAAGTCCCGAAATTGTTCCAGAAGTTCCCACTCTTTCACCATCAATGCGGACATATGTAACAACCTCCGACTTAAAGCATCGGCCACCACGTTTGCCTTACCCGGATGGTAATTCAAACCAAAATCATAATCCTTTAAAAGTTCTAGCCACCTCCTTTGTCTCATGTTCAACTCTTTTTGATCAAATAAATATTTCAAGCTCTTGTGATCACTAAAAACTTCAAATCTCGCACCATAAAGATAATGCCTCCATATTTTCAAAACAAACACCACGGCCGCTAACTCCAAGTCATGCGTAGGATAATTCTTTTCATGCACTCTCAATTGTCTAGAAGCATATGCCACAACTTTTCCATCTTGCATCAAAACACCACCTAAACCCGTCAATGAAGCATCACAATACACAACAAATGGTTCATTAGGATTAGGCAAAATCAAGATCGGAGTCGTTGTCAACCTTCTCTTTAGCTCATTGAAACTCTCTTCACAATGAATATCCCAAATGAAAGCCTTTCCTTTACAAGTCAATTGCGTCAAAGGAAGTGCCAATTTCGAAAATCCCTCAATAAACCTCCGATAATAACCTGCCAAGCCTAAAAAGCTTCGAATCTCCGTAACCGACCTAGGAGCCTCCCATTGCATCACCGCATCTATCTTGGATGGATCAACACTAATACCACTACCGGAAATAACATGTCCAAGGAAACTTACTTCCGACAGCCAAAATTCACATTTTGACAACTTAGCATACAATTATTTCTCTTTCAAAATTTGCAACACAATTCTCAAATGCTCTTCATGCTCCTCTTGAGACTTAGAGTAAATCAAAATATCATCGATGAACACAACCACAAAACGATCCAACTGTTCATGAAAAATACGATTCATGTATTCCATAAACACACCCGGCGCGTTAGAAACTCCGAATGGCATCACGGAGTATTCGTAATGACCATACCGTGTCCTAAAGGCCGTCTTTTGAATATCCTCTCCTTTCACACGAATCTGGTGGTATCCTGATCTCAAATCAATCTTGCTAAAAACATTCGCACCAACCAATTGGTCCATCAAATCATCGATCCTTGGAAGCGGATATTTGTTCTTAATTGTCACTTTGTTCAACTGTCGATAATCAATGCATAACCGCATACTCCCGTCCTTCTTCTTTACCAACAATACCGGAGCACCCCAAGGAGAAACACTTGGTCTTACAAATTTCTTGTCCAACAAGTCATTCAATTGCTTTTTCAATTCTACCAATTCCGATGCCGACATACGATACGGTGCCATCGAAATCGGTCTAGTACCCGGAACTAGATCAATAGAAAATTCAACTTCTCTTTTCGGCGGTACATCCGTAATATCTTCCGAAAATACTCCTGGAAATTCACACACCACTGGAAACACATCAAGCTCAACTTTACTCTCCACCGACAATGATGCAAACAAACCAAACAATTGAGCTTCGTCCGCTAAAAGTTTCTTCAACTCTTTAGTGGATAGGAAACTCTCAAATTCATCATCTTCCATAGAAGGAAACCTTACTAATTTGTGATAGCAATCTATATGAACTCGATTAAATTGCAACCAGTTCATACCCAAGATCACGTCTAATCCCACCAACGGCAAACATACTAAATCCATAACAAAGTCTTTACCATACATGGTTAAAGGACAACTCATACACACCAAAGATGTATTTACCGACCCTGAAGCAGGAGTCTCAATAACCATTTCAGCACCCATCAAAGTTAACGCAAGATTCAAACGCTTCGCGCACTCAGACGAAATAAACGAATGAGTCGCTCCCGTATCAATAACAGCAACTAAAGGTGTACTATTAATAAAGCATGTACCTTTAATCAAACGGTCTGCATTCGTAGTTTGAGTCCCAGCCAATGCAAACACCTTTCCGCCCGCTTGAGCTTGTCTTGGTTTCGTGCACTTTGTACTATAGTGACCATTCTCCCCACAATTATAACACTTGATTGCATTCCTCCTACAATCAGCAGCCACATGACCCTTCAACCCACAATTAGCACACCTATTCATATTATTCATATTCCTCTTACATTCCGATATACGATGACCTAAACCACCACAATTGTAACATTTCACAGAAGAATTCATTCCTCCTCCACTCGGCTTCCTATCAAAAGTAGCCTTCTGTTTCCCCCTATCAACAGAAGTCACATAAGGCCTACCTCTAAACTGCCCCTTTCCTTTCTTATCACTCAGATTCTTGTAATGAGTAGCACGTGCTTTGCTATCCTCATCAAAAATCCGACTCTTGTTCACCAACACTGAAAACTGTCTTATCTCCTGATAACCGATACCTTGCTTGATTTCTGGCCTCAAGCCATTCACAAACTTCAAACACTTTGACCTCTCAGAACCAGCCGTATTATAATTAGGACAGAACTTCACCAGTTCTTCAAACTTAGCAGCATAATCCGCAACAGAGGAATTATCCTGCTTCAGTTCAAGAAATTCAATTTCCTTCTTACCTCTCTCATCTTCCGGAAAATACTTTTCCAGAAAAGCATCTTTGAACACAGCCCAAGTAACCACAATTTCATCCTCCTCAAACCTCTGAGAAGCATTTATCCACCAGTCCTCAGCCTCCTTTTCCAGCACATGAGTACCATACTGCACTTTCTGTTCCTCGGAACACCTAATGAAACGGAAGATCTTCTCAATCTTCTTCAGCCAAAGTTGTGCTCCATCAGGATCATGAGTACCCTTGAAGCTCGGTGGATTATTCTTCTGAAACTTATCCATACTACGCGACTCCTCGTCCGCCGCAGCATTGGGTAAATGCTGCATCGCTTGCGCCATAGCTTGCATGGCCGCAGTCATAGCAGCGTCACGTCTTGCCGCCATAATCTGAACATTCCCAATGATAGCCAATTATGGTTAAACAACCACTCCACAGAGTGCAACAGACCAACCAGACACAACCGACACGACAACATGGTCGGACAAACCAAACATTGGCTCTGATACCACTTAATGTAACACCCCTTCTATACCCCGTACAAAAATCGGAATAAACTATTCTTATAAATAAAACATCAGAGCAAAGAATAATTTATCATGATATAGCCAGAGATGCCACACCAACCTGAACTAAAACAACCTGCTCATATAGATATATAACAACCTGATAGCCATATAAACATAGGAACTCAGTTCCAAAATACCATCATTCAGTTACAGAATTAAAGCGGAACATCCATAACTGATGTCATCTCAAAAGATAAGTATGTCAAATACATGTTCATACAAAGCCACTAGATACAGGCCAAAAAAACATCTACACTCGAACCCCGACTACCCGTGTTACATATCAGAGCCGACGGAACGACAAAAAGACGAAGACACTAATCTTCGCAAAAGACTCCAGCATCTAATCTGCAATGCCTCATAGAGCATTATAAAACAGCAGAAGGGTGAGAAACAGGATTATAATATACTTGCATATCATTATATAACACTTAGCAAAATATGCACAATTATTCTCACCATACAAATATGATACTTGTAAACAATACAAGACATATTAACCCCATTTCACACATCAATCACACAAGCCTATACATTAACACAATGCATAACAATTCCTTCTCAAAATTCAACACATAAACATTCATGTAATGAATTATGCAAATGCACAGAGACCGACACCACGACTCTATGCATGCGGTACCATTAGTCCCCCAGGAACTCTTGGAATCATCGCTCGTTACTTAGGGTAACTCCCCGTCGGGCATACGATGTTCCCCGTCGCTACCACTTATCACCAAGCATACGACGTTATGGATCGTTTTTAGTCCTTTATAATAGGCACACGATCAATACAACAATTGCTTACACCCATAAGGGATCTACAATTCAACATGCATTGTTTACACCCACAAAGGGATCTACAATGTCTTCATGCATTGTTTACACCCACAAAGGGATCTACAATGTCTAACTGCATTGTTTACACCCACGAAGGGATCTACAATGTCTACCACATGATGCATGTCATATAATGACCCATGGCAATTAAAGCTCATACATTAAATCATGCATTTCAAGTACATATAAAGTAATGCACACAATTGCCCAAAATGGCCACAAACACCAATATACCATCAAAGAATCATCACACAAACCATCTCATAACATATCACATTCTATCGCACAATATAGAAAATAACTCAAAAATTCCATTTTAAGGTTTCTCGGAAAAGTCGGCTAAAAGTCGGCCAAAAATAATATTTTCTACCATCATCAACAAGTACTCATCGATAGCTTCGATTCGGTATAAAGAACTCTTAAATACGATAAACGGTTAACAAGATATGAATATTTCAAAATAACGCGAAACATAAACCGGACGCCCGACACAACGAAACGGTTCGTAAAAACTGTACCAATTGGACCAGGTTCAGACCCCAAAACTATTTTTCCTAGAAAGAACATCTCGTTAGCTTCCCAACGCTTCGAACGGGGATCAAAACCGACTTACGGTTCAAGAGATATGAATTTCCGAAGTTTCCCCGAAAAACCAGAATTTCTGCTTCAGCACAGTAGGTATCGATACATAGGCTTTATGTATCGATACATAAAGACCTCATGTATCGATCCCTAACTCGCATGTATCGATCCCTGCTGTAGTAAAAATTCCATTTTTCCCAATTTTCACAGTAGGGATCGATCCCTGGGATTATGTATCGATCCCTAACCCTGTTTTTCACAAAAAAACCAGATTTTTCAAATTACAACTTTGCTGTCCTTTTCCCGAATCCCCGAAAACTCGACTAAATCGAACATTTTCACCGAAACAAACATATACGCGCAACCACCAAATACATAAGAACATTTTAGAACACATAAACGGAATTTCTACGACGTTCGATTTTTCGATTAAATTTCAACCTTCCAAAAACCAGAATTTTCAAACATCATCAAATCGAATAAAAATCACGACATACGACGACCTAACCTTACTCGATACAACTACGTAATTTATTTCGAATTCTAACCGTGAAAACATCGGTTCCTATCGACTTCCTACAATTCGACCTAAACGGACAAAATAACGGAAACATAGCGAAAACTAACCGAAACATATCCAAACCTCATGAGACTTTAAACAGAAACTCACATACATATAACCAACCAACATATGTATTTATATGACTTTTCGACCGTAAAAACATCGGTTTCTAACGATTTCGTCCAATACGGCATAAACGGAAACATATGGAAAACCAATCCAAAACATCCACACAAAACATATATAATCATACACAATGATATAATAACCGAGTTTCGCACCCTTACCCGATTTAATCGTGTTCTAGAAAGTCGGGAGATTGGTTTCTTCCTTCACAAGTTTTCCTCTCTTTTCTTCTTTCTTTTCTCTTTTCTTCTTCTCTCTTTTTCTTCTCTTTTGGAAATTCTTACTAACTTTTCTAAACTTATACTAACTATTTTCTTTTATATTTTCTTAACTTAAAAATTCTAAACATTTCTAATAAATATCTAAACTAACTATTATTAACTAATACTATTTATTATGAAATATGTCAAATACCCTATATTCCAATTTTCCCCGCAACTCTCAAAAACGGTAAAAATACACAATGTGCAAAAATAACATATATTCACACCAATTAGCAATTAACATAAATATTGCTCAATTAAAAATAAATACTTGACCAATTAACACCAAAAAGCACGGGAAAAGGAAATATTAAAAACGGACCGTTACACTATTGACCCAACAAGAGGGTGTTTTCATGTGTCTCGTACGAAGCCCGAGAGAGAGGCTAAAAGAGAGATTGACTCAACAAGAGAGTCTTTTATACTCAACAAAAGAGTGTTTTGATGCCTCGTACAAAGCCCGATATGGAGGCTAAAAGGTGTGACTCAACAAGAGAGTCTTTTATACTCAGCAAGAGAGTGATTTGATGCCTCATACAAAGCCCGAGGTAGAGGCTAAAAGGGAAGTGACTCAACAAGAGAGTCTTTTATACTCAACAAGAGAGTGTTTTCTATCTCGTACGAAGCCCGAGATGGAGGATAAAGGTTTGACTCAACAAGGGAGTCATTTATACTCAACAAGAGAGTGATTTAGTATCTCGTACGAAGCCCGAGATGGAGGCTAAAAGAGGTTGTGACCCAACAAGAGGATCATTTATACTCAACAAGAGAGTGTTTTTGTATCTCGTACGAAGCCCGAGATGGAGGTTAAAGGTTTGATTCAACAAGAGAGTCTTTTATACTCAACAAGAGAGTGATTTTGTATCTCGTATGAAGCACGAGATGGAGGCTAAAGGTTTGACTCAACAAGAGAGTCTTTTATACTCAACAAGAGAGTGTTGGGAGAATCATTGTACAAAGCCCAAGAGGAGGATGTTTATGCTGGTAACTATTTCAGTTGGGTGACAGGTCCAGTGTGTTGGATAAAAGAGAAAATCAGTTCTTATAAAGAGACTGATTAACAGTAAGACTGTGCTTTTAGATTGATCAGAGGATCAGGGTTATTTCCTGTTCTTTAAGGAAATGGGAAATCCAAAGGGTATTGAGACTGTCCAAGTCTACTGGTGTTTGAGAAATCGATTCTCAGATAGCGAATGATCTTTGTATAATGCCCAAGAGAAGGCTGGTCTGTTAAGGGATGAAGGTCAACCCATTAACTGGTCTGACACTTGACTCAGAAAGACAGCTCTGGCAAATTGATGACAAGGTTCTGTTCCTATACCTGTAGAGGTCTCTGGGTTCTTGTACTAAGCCCAAGAGAAGGCATGAGAACTTCTAAGAATCAGACGGGTCCTGGTACAACGCCCAAGAGGAGACGGGGATGCTTTTGAGAAGCATGTGGGTCCCCAAACCTCGAGAAGTTCAAGACATGCCATTCACTGAGAATAGATCAAGCCAGGAAAATTCGAGAATTTGGAAGAAACTCAAGAGATGCCATTCACGGAGAAAAGATCATCTCTGGGGAGTAGAGTTTCTTTGACAATTTCTAAGGGTGACAGTCTATGAAAGGGTTCACCGAGAATGTTGCCTTTCACTTTGTTCCATATTGATTAACGCCAAGAGAAGGGAAGACCGTGTCCGGTAATCCTATGGGGGGCCTAGTTTTGTTTGTATTTAAGAGTGACCAACGAGGCTTTACCTAGTTCTAGACGTAGTTGCCGGAGAAAACTCTAAAATAACTATACTAGTATTACACAGTTGATATTTGCAAGTATATAAAAGTTTGTGAAAGAAGACTTACAGTGAGCAGCCCCACAATACAATTATATATATGAAAGAGGATAAAGAAAGCGAGTAAACACTTACTCGATTGTAGAGCTTCCATGCTGTTTGGTTAGTTTATTTAACAAAGAAAGCTTTGATAACAATATTATATTCAAAAATCAAAGGAGAAAGTACCTTGCAAAGATGGTTGGGGCTTACAGCTCGAGGAGAGGCCCAAGGTTTTGTTAGTGATTGCACTGTTGTTTGTGCAGGGACTTGTACAAGTGACTGAGACCCAAATGGTTTTCTGTACAAAGGGGTTTGGGTCTTACACTCTAATAGAGGCCCAAAAGGTTTAAAGAAAAGTATGGGGCTTGTAACACGAGGGTAGGCCCAGAAGATTGGTTTTTGAATTAGCGAACGCGCCGAGATTTTTCTTTTAACGCAGAGGGACTTATACAATGTCTGAGGCCCAAAATTGTTTTTGGTTAAAAGGGGGTTGGGTCTTACACTCTAATAGAGGTCCAATGATTTATTTTTATACAAGTGGTGGGGCTTACTGTCATACCCCAAATTTTGACCACTAAGATTTCCCATCATTGTGAAAATCATCATCACAATATGGAGGAACCATCATACTTCATCAGTCTCCCCAAAGATGGGTGAGCATCCACTACAATCAAAATAGGGTTTCAAGCCCTCTCAGAACCTTAGACAAAGGATCAATCAAGGAATGACATGATCTTCAACTTGTCTAACCTCTCAAACATTCACAATGGATCAAAAGGACTCCCACTTCAAGGATCAAGCACAGGGCTGCTCCCTTCTAGGTGGATCAAGTCTCAAGATCGACAGTGTCACCAAATTAGGGTTTTGGTCGACCAGGGCCTCCAGATGAAAATTTTCATCTGGGCACAAGCCAATGATCCAAAACATAACCTAATATACTCCATGGAACCTCATGGGCCCAATCATCAAGTCAATTTTGCCCCAAGGGATGCATTCATCAAAAATCAGGAATTAGGGTTTCTTGACCTAATTCACCCCTAAGTTGACTTTTGGGACAAAACATGAGCCAAGACCTCAAAGGAGGATTTGAGGGTCTCTAATATACCATATTGATCCATTTGGAACAATGGATTAATCCAAGAAGCTTGAGCAACAAGTCTCAATTTCATACACACCATAATTAGGGTTTCGCGAGGAAAGTCAACTGTAACTTTGACTTTTGACCAGGACATGCTCCCAAGCCCTAAGACATGCATCAATATACCCTATGACACCCATGTAACATGTCCATCAATTTTGATTTTGGTCAAGGACATGATTTCCTGAAGAATTGCACAGTTTGGAATTCATCTGATAAAAAGTCAACTGTGCACAAAAGTCAACTTTAACTTTTTGAGATTTTTCACAAAAATGGATTTTTAACCCTAAAATGATGTTAATGTATGATTTGAATCATCATTCATCAAGAAAAATCAAGAAAAGTTGGATAACTTGTAAAAGGGGTAACCATAAAAACTTAGAAAATTTTCTAAGTTAAAAATAAAGTGGCTAGGGTACCAACTTTGGAGGGTCATAACTCCTAAACCACAAAGCCATTTTCTCCCATCCAAGGCTTGATTTGTAGATCTCATTGCCCTCTACAAAAACTTCAACTAGACCTAACTCCAATTCATTGTGTATTTTGAGCTATGAGTGAGCCAAAATGGCTGAGAACATGAAAGTACCACTTGTAGATCAATGTTGTTGCAAATGTTGCCAAGAATCCAAGCAACTCAATAGCATGAAACCAATCCACTTGTGCCAAGAATTATGGCTGCCACAACACACCATGTCAAGGCTGCCATGAAAAATAAGTTTGGGAGTTTTGTGCCATCCACGATTTCAGAGTCAAAAGAAATGATCACTATGCCACATGCCTTTAACCTGATCATGAACCAACTGATCCAACTGATAGGGCTGAGTCAAAAAGCCAAGGAATCTTCCAACTTGAAATTCATCCACTTTGGCACATTTTGCCTTGAATTCAAAGGGCATTAATGTGGAATAGTGCATTTTCAACAAAGCCACTCTACTCAGTCAAGTTCTCTGATTAAACAACAATAAAAACATCTGAAGAATGTGATTTTGGTCAAGGCATAGCCCTGCTCTTGGGAGTGGCTAGTTTGCCTTGCTTGAGAAGAAATCCTCCAAGCCAATCCATGCGAATGTGATCTGATCCAGCAGCCATTCACTATTCCTCCAATACAAAAGTTAATCACCTATAAATAGAGGTTCTAATGGATCATTCAACTCACACCAAAGCCAGTTACAACATTGCTTTCTCTCACTCTTCCTTAAACCTCAAGTTTCTTGGTTTTTGAGTAACCACAATCGGGTTTTGAGTTGTAGCCTTAGGTAATCAATTCCAATTGCTCAAACACATCACATATGATGTATTTGAGGTGTCCAAACACTTAAACACTGACTGTAACACCTCAGGCTCAAAATCACCCTTCAACCAAACCATTATGCCTAAATTATGCAGGTGGAGGTCTCCAGCTTGATCCAAAGAGTTTCAAAGTGATCCAAAGCTTGCAACACACTCCATAACATCCATTGAAGATGTAGGGATCATTAATTCACACCTGGAACAAAGTTTGTGCAGAGTTCCATTTCAGCTTGCATCAAGGTAAGCCTCAAAACTCCAACTCCATGATCCATGCATATTTCCTCGCATGATATTTTTGCCAATTGCTTGCCATCATATGTTGATTGTTTTCCCTCAGAAAATTTGGTCATAGGACTCATAATTATGTCTGCACGATTGCTTTTATAAAATTAGGGTTCATACGGCCACAAGGATATAATTTGTTATACACTGAAAATGAATGAAATTGGGTATTGTCATCTTCTTCCTTGTGAAAAAACGCACGAGTTTGGTGTTTGAATCATGTCAAATGGTTGAGAGATGAGTGAGATAGAGGGCTTCACGCATCAGAGCTTGAGGAAGAAGATGGCCATGGCGCCATTTTCAGAAAATCCAACTAGTTTGATATATATTTTTCACTTGCCATGTTATTAATGAATTGGCATTGCGCCCCAGTGGTTGATCAACTGGTTTGTGTGTACTAGCGAGCGAAAGGTCTGGGGTTCGAATCCCCCTCGCCCCAGACCTTTTTTTTTTATCACTCTTTCCTATTTTCTTATTTTTCATATTATTTTGTTAATGATTTGAAAAATTAATAACTCACTCAATTTTAATTATTTTTTACTGATTCTTTTTGCAAAAAATCATAAAAATGTTGAAATATTTTATTCCACAAAAAAATTAGATTTATATTATTTATTTAATATGACTAGTATTTTTGTGAATAAATTCATTTTTAATTGTTTTTAAACATTTTAAAAGTGAATATTTACTTTGAAAATCAAAACCTAATGAGTTTAAATATCTCTTGTGATTTATACCTCATTTTTCAAACCTTAAACAAAAATCACAAGTGGTTTATTCAAACCTATTTGGTATTTTTCATTGATTTTCTTTAAAATATTTACTTTTAAAGATTAAAATTAGGGTTTCTTTGACTTTCAACCCTCATAAATCATTTTCAAAACATTTCTGGGCCTCTAATAGAGTGTAAGACCCAATCTTTTTTTGACCAAATAATTTTTGGGCCTCAGTGTATTGTATAACTCTCGACACCGTAAAAAACAAACGGCGCGACCGTCGCCTTTTGAAAAATAACCTTTTGGGCCTCTCCTTGAGCTATAAGACCCATTCAAAACTTTTGGGCCTCTAATAGAGTGTAAGACCCAATCCCCTTTTAACCAAAACAATTTTGGGCCTCACTTATTATATAAGCCCCTTTGCGTTAAAAGAAAATCTCGGCACGATCGCCATTTTTAACGAAAAGTCAACTGGGCCTACCCTCGTGTTATAAGCCCCACTCTTTTTCTTTAAACCTTTTTGGGCCTCTTGAGAGAGTGTAAGATCCATCCCTTTGTACAAAAAATAATTTTTGGGCCTCAATCACTTGTGTAAGTCCCTCTGTACAAATTCAAACAGTGCGCTCACTAATAAAACCCTGGGCCTCTCCTTGAGCTCTAAGCCCCAAATCTTTATTTTTCAAAGCACTTTCTCCTTTGATTTTGAATATACTATTGTGTTCAATCTTTCTTTGTTGAACAACTAACCAAACAGCATGGAAGCTCTACAACCGAGTAAGTGTTTATACGCTTTCATTTACCGCTTTCATATACATATAACTGTATTATGGGGCTGTTTCGCTGTAAGTCTTCTTTCATAAACTCATATCAACTGTGTAATAATGGTATAGATATTTAGAGTTTTCCCGGCAACTACGTCTAGAACTAGGTGAGGCCATTTCGTTTATTCATAGAAATAGACAACTAGATCCCCAATAGGATCACCAGATACAGTCTTCTCTTCGGCTGTCCTCATTAGGAATTGTCAAGAAACTCTACTCCCAGAGATGAATGTATTCTCCGTGAATGGCATCTTTGAGTTTCTTTCAAATTCTCGAACTTTTCTGACTTGATCTATTCCTTGTGAATAGATTGCCTTGAATTTCTCGGGTTTTGGGGACCCATGGGCTTCTTAAAAGCATCGGCCTCCTCTTGGGCGTCATACAAGGACCCACAGGCTTCCTAAAAGCAACCCCGCCTCCTCTTGGGCTTAGTACAAGGACCCTACGGCTTCTTAGAAGTATTCACAGCCTCCTCTTAGGCTTCGTATAAATGATTTCTTCCTCCGGGAATGATAGCCTCCTCTTGGGCTTAGTACAAATTGTCCCTCGGATTCTTAAAATCTTCCAGCCTCCTCTTGGGCTTCGTACAAATTGTGCCGACGACCTCCTAGAGGTATAGGAACCGAAATTAGTCATCTGCATAGAACAGTCCTTTCATAGAGTCTACTACTGTTTCTCAAAGCGTAGTACAAAAGATGAAACTCTAGACTTGGACAGTCTAATTTCCTTGAGTCTCAAAGACATTCTCAAGCACCCTTCAAGAATAAGAAGGAACCCCGTAGACTCGGACAGTCTCAATAACCTTTGGATTTCCCAATTCCTCAAAGAGAAGGAAATATCCCTGATCCTCGAATCAAATCCCCGAGTGCAAACAGTACTCATATAAGAACTGATTTTCTCTTTAAAACCAATATACTGGACCTGTCACTCAACTGAAACAGTCACCATAGCCTCCTTTTGGGCTTTGTACAATGATCCTCCCCAGCGGAGTCAAACAAATTTTTGCCTCCATCTCAGGCTTTGTACGAGATACAAAAACTCTCTTGTTGAGTCAAATAGCCTTCATCTCGGGCTTTATGCGAGATACCAAAAGATTCCCTCGTTGAGTCAAAACCTTTTAGCCTCTCTCTCGGGCTTTGTACTAGACACATATTAGCCTCCTCTTAGGCTTTATATAAGAAAACCACTAGTTGATCCAATCAACCTTTTAGCATCAAAGTTGTGCCTCGTTCACAGTACACAAACATCAACAACTCTTTCCCCTTCATCTAATCGCTGTAAGCGGCAAGCCTCTGGATCATCTATATCCATGCCACTGTCCCTCTTTTAGCATGAGAAATTCCTAAGGAAAGATAACATTGCTCTACACTGAGTTAAAGTCTTCTCCTTCAGGTTAAAATCCCCTATAAAGGAAATTATGGCATTGCCGGATTCACATATCCCTGTTAAAGTAATTCTCCTTTATAAACAGTTGTGACATACAACCCCCTCTTTAGAGATGACAAATTCTCTCTAAAGTTGAGACCTTTTAGCTTCATATCTTGGGCTTTAAACAAGATACAAATAGACTCTTCAGCTTCATATCTTGGGCTTTGAACAAGATACAAATCATCTTTCGCTTCACGTCTTGGGCTTTGAACAAGACACCAAAAACAACCATTTCCTCCCATAGAATAGGAGGAACTACAAACACTCTGATTTCCCTGTTTCGGTAAACGGGAATACGTAGGCATAAGATTGAAAGAAAACATCTTAGCGAGCACACTAAACAAAAACCCAAAATCCCATACTTTCATACATTCGTCCTAACATCCTAATCGATAGCCTAAAGCACCCATTTCGTCAACAAAATAACCTAGGAGAAACCCCGAATCTTTGTAGCATCTGTAAACCAACAATTTTGACTATTTAATCTCAGTATGCAAGCAGGGTTAGTTGGAGACATCTATTTCCCTTCCTTCATTTAATAGGATAAAAAATGAATCGAACTGTAGTACCAGAGCGATCGTGCTTTGCAACCACATCCAAAAATCACTTGCTACAGAAAAATGGCGACTCTGCTGGGGATGATCACAGGTCTCTTTAGGGATCTTGTTCTTTTTTTTGTTGTTGTCCCCTAGGTAGAAACCTTGACGTCATTAGTGTAACACCCCACTCTCCCAATGTAAAATAAAATACAAAATCTTAAAGATAAATCATAGTTTTTCACCAAAAGTGGAATGTCACATTTGAAATCCAACAAATGAACTCTTTTATTAAATGAAATAGCGGAAATAGTTTTATTCATTCAACTCACGGCCATCTGCCAACAACTTATAAAATTATTCCACATCAATTCGTGGTTCACCAAAAATTCACCAAAATATGATACGTAACGAATGAAAGAAATAACAAATAACAAATGATTTAAAATCCCCAAATAATTCCCGTGTTACGTATCAGAGCACTCCTATAGACTCGATCAACAACACCAATATCCGAGTTACCTAAGTACCTGGATTATCTGTACTTCAGAAGAAGCACAGACACAACAACAACCAAGGGGTGAGAAATCACGTTCAAATATTATAGGTGAATAAATACATGATAAACAGGTAGTCACCATACACAAGCATCATCAATTATCAAACACGGCCTACTGCTCAATATCATCAACAACATCAAATAATAATGCAATGCAACACAACACCATGCATGAGGTACCGACTCATTGGTTCATTCAATCGAACCCGGATAGATCACATACACCTCTACTTGGCAACGATCTATCCCCACAATTCTCCATATAGGAGTACGGATGAATTGCATACGCTCCTCCTGAGCAACGATCCATCCCACCGATACCCATGAAATGCACGACACCGAATGCATATAAAACACATGCATATTACCACATAGATACATGTTCACGATCCTCCTGATCACACCAAAATTAAACGCCAATACGCGACACCATACAATTATGTCACACCACATACATCAACTATTAATTAACTAATTAATTAATTTAAAATTATTAAACTGATTATTTTCATCACCAAATTATTATTCCTCAGCAACTGACTTCTACCCTCAACCTCTCAAACCGTTAAAAATCGAAACGGGTGCGAAAACGGGAAAGAAATCTCTAAACAGTAAAATCCTGCACGCAGTCAGCCCATACGCGTACTGACCCAGGTCATACGCGTATGCTTCAATTCCCCGCTCATCCATACGCGTAAGGCTCCATCTGTTACGCGAATCTCTTCACAGTGCCCAAGGCCATACGCGTACTGCCTTATGCCGTACGCGTATCTCTTCACAGTGCCCAAGGCCATGCGCGTACTGTCTTATGCCGTACGCGTACGGACAGAGACGTTTCCTCACTGAATTTCCCAATTCCAATGCCATACGCGTATTACTCTCTCTTCCGCGTACTGCCTAGCTCCTTACACGTATGGCCCCTTTTCCTTCACTCCCATACGCGTATGGCCAGATCTATTAGGCATTTCACCAGAGACCTCCCTATTCTGCATTCTGCTACGATTTTCACATGTTTCCACTCCTAATTAGTCCTATAATCGTTTCTACATTGATTTTAGGTTCAATTTTCCTTCTTTCACTTGCATCCTATGTTTACTACATCAATTACAAGCCTAAAATCTTAAATCGTTTCCCCCAATCTGAATTAACCACAACAGATACGTTCATACAACAACAACAACAACAGCGGAAAATCTCATAATCACAGATCGATTCAAACACAACTTCATTATCAGATCAGATATATGCAACAACATTTTTTTCATACAAATTCCTACGGGGTTAAGGACTCCCCACTACCCGATCATGAGATAAACACCAATATTAAACCCGTTTCTCCCCCCTTACCTCGAATCTGATGAATTCCTGCGAAAATTGGTGAAGACTCTTGCCCTAGTGCTCCCTTGTTCTTCCTCTCCTTAGCTCTTTTCTCTTTTAATCTCTAAAATTCTGATTATTCTAACTTTTACCAATTTTCCACTAATTAAGCTCCAATTACCAAACTACCCTCACTAATCTCATTAATAGGATAAAAAATGAATCGAACTGTAGTACCAGAGCGATCGTGCTTTGCAACCACATCCAAAAATCACTTGCTACAGAAAAATGGCGACTCTGCTGGGGATGATCACAGGTCTCTTTAGGGATCTTGTTCTTTTTTTTGTTGTTGTCCCCTAGGTAGAAACCTTGACGTCATTAGTGTAACACCCCACTCTCCCAATGTAAAATAAAATACAAAATCTTAAAGATAAATCATAGTTTTTCACCAAAAGTGGAATGTCACATTTGAAATCCAACAAATGAACTCTTTTATTAAATGAAATAGCGGAAATAGTTTTATTCATTCAACTCACGGCCATCTGCCAACAACTTATAAAATTATTCCACATCAATTCGTGGTTCACCAAAAATTCACCAAAATATGATACGTAACGAATGAAAGAAATAACAAATAACAAATGATTTAAAATCCCCAAATAATTCCCGTGTTACGTATCAGAGCACTCCTATAGACTCGATCAACAACACCAATATCCGAGTTACCTAAGTACCTGGATTATCTGTACTTCAGAAGAAGCACAGACACAACAACAACCAAGGGGTGAGAAATCACGTTCAAATATTATAGGTGAATAAATACATGATAAACAGGTAGTCACCATACACAAGCATCATCAATTATCAAACACGGCCTACTGCTCAATATCATCAACAACATCAAATAATAATGCAATGCAACACAACACCATGCATGAGGTACCGACTCATTGGTTCATTCAATCGAACCCGGATAGATCACATACACCTCTACTTGGCAACGATCTATCCCCACAATTCTCCATATAGGAGTACGGATGAATTGCATACGCTCCTCCTGAGCAACGATCCATCCCACCGATACCCATGAAATGCACGACACCGAATGCATATAAAACACATGCATATTACCACATAGATACATGTTCACGATCCTCCTGATCACACCAAAATTAAACGCCAATACGCGACACCATACAATTATGTCACACCACATACATCAACTATTAATTAACTAATTAATTAATTTAAAATTATTAAACTGATTATTTTCATCACCAAATTATTATTCCTCAGCAACTGACTTCTACCCTCAACCTCTCAAACCGTTAAAAATCGAAACGGGTGCGAAAACGGGAAAGAAATCTCTAAACAGTAAAATCCTGCACGCAGTCAGCCCATACGCGTACTGACCCAGGTCATACGCGTATGCTTCAATTCCCCGCTCATCCATACGCGTAAGGCTCCATCTGTTACGCGAATCTCTTCACAGTGCCCAAGGCCATACGCGTACTGCCTTATGCCGTACGCGTATCTCTTCACAGTGCCCAAGGCCATGCGCGTACTGTCTTATGCCGTACGCGTACGGACAGAGACGTTTCCTCACTGAATTTCCCAATTCCAATGCCATACGCGTATTACTCTCTCTTCCGCGTACTGCCTAGCTCCTTACACGTATGGCCCCTTTTCCTTCACTCCCATACGCGTATGGCCAGATCTATTAGGCATTTCACCAGAGACCTCCCTATTCTGCATTCTGCTACGATTTTCACATGTTTCCACTCCTAATTAGTCCTATAATCGTTTCTACATTGATTTTAGGTTCAATTTTCCTTCTTTCACTTGCATCCTATGTTTACTACATCAATTACAAGCCTAAAATCTTAAATCGTTTCCCCCAATCTGAATTAACCACAACAGATACGTTCATACAACAACAACAACAACAGCGGAAAATCTCATAATCACAGATCGATTCAAACACAACTTCATTATCAGATCAGATATATGCAACAACATTTTTTTCATACAAATTCCTACGGGGTTAAGGACTCCCCACTACCCGATCATGAGATAAACACCAATATTAAACCCGTTTCTCCCCCCTTACCTCGAATCTGATGAATTCCTGCGAAAATTGGTGAAGACTCTTGCCCTAGTGCTCCCTTGTTCTTCCTCTCCTTAGCTCTTTTCTCTTTTAATCTCTAAAATTCTGATTATTCTAACTTTTACCAATTTTCCACTAATTAAGCTCCAATTACCAAACTACCCTCACTAATCTCATTAATCCAATATTCACTTAATTATCTTAGGTCCTATTCACTGAATAATCTTAATAATAATAATAATAACTAAAACCATAACAATACTAATAGTAATAATAATAATAATGAAATATACTATTAAAATAATAATAATAATATTTCCATATTACTAATATCACCCACTACGCGCTCGAACACGCACCCAACCAAAGCCAACAATTGAAATAATGCAAGACATCTAAATAATTAAAATGGGGTGTTACAACTCTCCCCCACTTAAATTCTTTTCGTCCTCAAAAATTACCTGATGGAAACAATTCTGGATACGACTCTCGCATCCTGCTTTCCAATTCCCAGGTCACACTGCCTCCTGCAACACCTCCCCAAGCTACTCTCACCAGAGGTATCTCCTTCCCTCTGAGCTGTTTCATCTTACGATCCTCGATCCTCAACGGCATCGTCTCTACGGTAAGATTCTCCCTGATTTGGACTTCGTCTCTCTGAATCACATGAGACAGATCCGAAACATACTTCCGAAGTTGCGACACGTGAAACACGTCATGCAAGTTCGAAAGCTCCAGTGGCAATGCCACTCTATAAGCAACTGCACCAACTCTCTGCAAGATTTGATACGGTCCAATAAACTTAGGGTCCAACTTCTTGGATTTCAAAGCACGACCCACACCGGTCACTGGGTTAACTCTTAGGAATACGTGATCACCTTCACTGAATTCCAACTCTTTCCTCCGATTATCATGATAACTTTTCTGTCTACTCTGAGACGCTTTCATCTTTTCACAGATCATTTGAATCGTCTTAGTAGTCTGTTGGACAATTTCTGGTCCAAGCACCACATTCTCACCTGTTTCATACCAACACAGAGGTGTTCTACACCTCGTACCATACAAAGCTTCAAAAGGTGTCATTCCGATGCTAGAATGGTGACTGTTATTATACGTGAACTCAATCAATGGTAAATAAGCATCCCACGCACCACCTTTTTCCAATACACAGGCTCTCAGCAAATCCTCTAACGACTGAATGGTCCTCTCTGACTGACCATCGGTCTGTGGATGATAAGCCGAGCTTAACTTCAACTTAGAACCCAAGGCTTCCTGCAGACTCCTCCAAAATTCTGAAGTAAACCTCGGATCTCTATCCGACACTATGCTCGACGGAACACCATGCAACTTCACAATTATCCTGATATAAATTTCTGCCAGCTTCGACAACGGAAAACTGATGTTAATTGGTATAAAATGGGCGGACTTCGTAAGTCGATCCACCACTACCCAAATAGCATCAAAGCCTCTCGCCGTATTCGGCAAACCAGTCACAAAATCCATAGCAATATTGTCCCATTTCCATTCCGGAATCTCTAACGGTTGCATCAATCCCGAAGGTTTCTGATGCTCCACTTTTGACTTCTGACAGGTCAAACAAGCATAGACAAACTGAGCTATGTCCCTCTTCATACCGGACCACCAAAACAACTTCTTCAAATCATGGTACATCTTTGTAGCTCCCGGGTGAATACTCAAGCTACTCCGATGACTTTCCTCCAAGATTGCCTTTTTCAATTCCACATTATCCGGTACATAAATTCTGCCCCGGAATCTCAACACACCAACATTATCCACTTTAAAGTCACTATCGGGATCATCTCCTTCTGTAGGCATCAAGTCTACCAATTTCACATCCAGTTTCTGGTTTTCCTTAATTACATCCAAAAAGTTGTTATTCACCTTCAGCATACCCAGTCTGATACTTCCTGGCGTAGTCTCACAAACCATGCTCAAATCACTGAACTGTTCAATTAATTCCATTTCCTTCACCATTAACGCAGACATATGGATTGTCTTCCGACTCAGAGCATCTGCTACAACATTAGCTTTTCCCGGATGGTAACTCAAATTAAAGTCATAGTCCTTCAAGAATTCTAACCATCTTCTCTGCCTCATATTCAATTCCTTCTGATCGAACAAATATTTCAAACTCTTGTGGTCACTAAACACTTCAAATCTCGATCCATACAAATAATGCCTCCAAATCTTTAACACGAACACCACTACAGCTAATTCAAGATCATGAGTAGGATAGTTCCTTTCATGCACCCTTAATTGTCTTGAAGCATAAGCCACTACCTTGCCACCTTGCATCAACACACCGCCTAATCCCATCTTAGACGCATCACAATACACTACAAAAGAATCATTTGGACTTGGTAAAATCAACACTGGTGTTGTAGTCAACTTCTTCTTTAGTTCCTCAAAACTTTCCTCACAGGCAGCATCCCAGACAAAAGTTTGATTCTTTCTGGTTAACTGGGTCAACGGCAATGCCAATTTAGAAAACCCTTCAATGAACCTTCTATAGTAACCTGCCAAACCCAAAAAGCTTCTAATCTCCGTTGCGGTTTTTGGAGTTTCCCACTGAAGCACTGCACTTACCTTAGAGGGATCCACCGCTATACCATCACCAGAAATAACATGACCCAAGAAACTCACAGTCTTCAACCAAAATTCACACTTCGAGAACTTTGCAAACAATTTATTATCCTTCAACACCTGTAATGCAATTCTCAAGTGACATGCATGCTCCTCGTCCGACTTAGAATAAATCAGTATATCATCAATAAACACCACGATAAACTGATCCAAATAAGAATGGAAAATACGATTCATATATTCCATAAATACACCTGGCGCATTAGACACTCTGAAAGGCATCACTGCATATTCGTAATGTCCGTAGCGAGTTCTGAAAGCAGTCGTCTGAATATCACCTTCCTTCACTCTAATCTGATGGTAACCCGACCTCAGATCAATTTTGCTGAACACACGGGCTCCTACCAACTGATCCATTAAGTCATCAATCCTAGGAAGTGGATACTTATTCTTAATGGTCACTTTATTCAACTGACGGTAATCAATGTACAGACACATACTACTATCCTTCTTCTTCACCAACAACACTGGAGCTCCCCACGGCGACATACTTGGTCTGATAAACTTCTTATCTAGCAATTCCCCGACCTGAGATTTCAACTCTGCCAACTCTAATGCAGACATCCTGTACGGTGCCATAGAGATAGGTCTGGTACCCGATACAAGATCAATAGCAAATTCAACTTCCCTTGTCGGAGGCAATTCTGTGATGTCATCTGGAAACACTTCAGGAAATTCATTGACCACCGGCAATTCACTAACTGAAGTTTTGCCTTCCACAGATAACGAGGCAAATACTGCAAACAGCTTTGCTTCATCTTCCAACAACGCCCTCAACTCCTTGCTAGATAGAGAATCTGCTAATGCTTCCTCTTCAGGAGTAAGAAACAACAATGTCTTCCTGAAGCAATCAATATATACCCGGTTGAACTCCAACCAGTTCATCCCCAAAATAACATCAAGATTACCGAGTGGCAAACAAATCAAGTCCACTCTGAAATCTCTACCAAACACGGTCAGTGGACACGTCAAACACACCAAAGAAGTAACCATGGAACCAATAGACGGAGTTTTAATCGTCATCCTCTACTCTAGAGTAGATGGCATAATCCATAATCTCTTCACACATTCAACAGAAATAAACGAGTGCGTTGCACCCGTGTCAATGATAGCAATCAAAGGAACATTATTAATAAAGCAAGTACCTTTGACGGAACGCTCCTCCTCAGTGGATTGGGCTCCCACCAAGGCAAACACCTTCCCACTAGTTTGAGACGCCTGAGGTTTCTTCGGCTTCTCACAGTGAGTACTGATGTGACCCTTCTCTCCACAATTATAACAGGTAGGCATAGTGGCTCGGCAATTAGCTATAACATGACCTGCCTTGCCACATTTGAAACACTTCTTCACCTTTTTCTGACAGTCGTTAGCACGGTGACCCGCGCCACCACATCTGAAGCACTTGAGAGCATCAGCACTTGCTCCCTTCTCCTTTTGCTTATTTCCCCCATCAGTTTTTTGTTCCCCCTTATCAGCTGGAGCACTGTAAGGAGTACCTCCAAATCTCTGCTTATTTTTCTTCTCATTCACAGCTTTGTAATGAGCAATTCTGGCCCTGTTGTCATTATCATAAATTCTGCTTCTGCTTACCAACTCTGGATAGTTTCTTATCTTCTGACAAGCAATACCCAATTTGATCTCGGGACGCAACCCGTTCTCAAACTTTAGACACTTCGATGTCATAGCTTCTTCAGTATTATAATGAGCATAATACTGAACCAGCTCTTCAAACTTAGCGGCATACTCAGCCACAGTCTTATCACCCTGCTTCGGCTCCAGAAACTCAACCTCTTTCGCACTACGGATGTCTTCCAGAAAATACTTTTCCAGAAACTCAGCTTGAAACACAGCCCAAGTAATCTCAGTACCTGCAGCTTCCAATCTCTGACGACTGTTGTCCCACCAAGCCTCAGCTTCCCCTTCTAGCATATGAGTACCAAACCGTACCTTCTGAGCATCACTGCATCCCATGGTCCTGAAGATTTTCTCCACAGCCTTCAGCCATTTCTGTACAGCCTCTGGGTCCAAGATACCTCCCTCATATGTAGGCGGCTTGTTGCTCTGAAATTGTGCTAAGTCACGAAACTGAGCACCTCCACCCTGGTTGGCATTCTCTACAGCTTGTGCCATGGCTTGCATAGCAGCAGCAAGAGCAGCATCATTCCTTCCTGCCATACTGGACAACAATCATCACAAGGTCAAAACACCAAAATCAACTCCTATTCTAAGGACAGACTCGACTACTACACTGGCCGGACGGACCGACCTGCTCTGATACCAATTGTAACACCCCACTCTCCCAATGTAAAATAAAATACAAAATCTTAAAGATAAATCAGAGTTTTTCACCAAAAGTGGAATGTCACATTTGAAATCCAACAAATGAACTCTTTTATTAAATGAAATAGCGGAAATAGTTTTATTCATTCAACTCACGGCCATCTGCCAACAACTTATAAAATTATTCCACATCAATTCGTGGTTCACCAAAAATACACCAAAATATGATACGTAACGAATGAAAGAAATAACAAATAACAAATGATTTAAAATCCCCAAATAATTCCCGTGTTACGTATCAGAGCACTCCAATAGACTCGATCAACAACACCAATATCCGAGCTACCTAAGTACCTGGATTATCTGTACTTTCGAAGAAGCACAGACACAACAACAACAAAGGGGTGAGAAATCACGTTCAAATATTATAGGTGAATAAATACATGATAAACAGGTAGTCACCATACACAAGCATCATCAATTATCAAACACGGCCTACTGCCCAATATCATCAACAACATCAAATAATAATGCAATGCAACACAACACCATGCATGAGGTTCCGACTCATTGGTTCATTCAATCGAACCCGGATAGATCACATACACCTCTACTTGGCAATGATCTATCCCCACCATTCTCCATATAGAAGTACGGATGAATCGCATACGCTCCTCCTGAGCAACAATCCATCCCACCAATCACCATGAAATGCATAACACCAAATGCATATAAAACACATGCATATTACCACATAGATATATGTTCACGATCCTCCTGATCACACCAAAATTAAACGCCAATACGCGACACCATACAATTATGTCACACCACATACATCAACTATTAATTAACTAATTAATTAATTTAAAATTATTAAACTGATTATTTTCATCACCAAATTATTATTCCTCAGCAACTGACTTCTACCCTCAACCTCTCAAACCGTTAGAAATCAAAACGGGTGCGAAAACGGGAAAGAAATCTCTAAACAGTAAAATCCTGCACGCAGTCAGCCCATACGCGTACTGACCTAGGTCATACGCATATGCTTCAATTCCCCGCTCATCCATACGCGTAAGGCTCCATCTGTTACGCGTATCTCTTCATAGTGCCCAAGGCCATACGCGTACTGCCTTATGCTGTACGCGTATCTCTTCACAGTTCCCAAGGCCATACGCGTACTGCTTTATGCCGTACGCTTACGGACAGAGACATTTCCTCACTGAATTTCCCAATTCCAATGCCATACGCGTATTACTCTCTCTTCCGCGTACTGCCTAGCTCCTTACGCGTATGGCCCCTTTTCCTTCACTCCCATACGTGTATGGCCTAGCCCCATACGCGTATGGCCAGATCTATTACGTATTTCACCAGAGACCTCCCTATTCTGCATTCTGCTATGATTTTCACATGTTTCCACTCCTAATCAGTCCTATAATCGTTTCTACATTGATTTTAGGTTCAATTTTCCTTCTTTCACTTGCATCCTATGTTTACTACATCAATTACAAGCCTAAAATCTTAAATCGTTTCCCCCAATCTGAATCAACCACAACAGATACGTTCATACAACAGCAACAACAGTGGAAAATCTCATAATCACAGATCGATTCAAACACAACTTCATTATCAGATCAGATATATGCAACAACATTTTTTTCATACAAATTCCTACGGGGTTAAGGACTCCCCACTACCCGATCATGAGATAAACACCAATATTAAACCCGTTTCTCCCCCCTTACCCCGAATCTGATGAATTCCTGCGAAAATTGGTGAAGACTCTTGCCCTAGTGCTCCCTTGTTCTTCCTCTCCTTAGCTCTTTTCTCTTTCTATCTCTAAAATTCTGATTATTCTAGCTTTTACCAATTTTCCACTAATTAAGCTCTAATTACCAAACTACCCTCACTAATCTCATTAATCCAATATTCACTTAATTATCTTAGGTCCTATTCACTGAATAATCTTAATAATAATAATAATAACCAAAACCATAACAATACTAATAGTAATAATAATAATAATGAAATATACTATTAAAATAATAATAATAATATTTCCATATTACTAATATCACCCCCTACGCGCTCGAACACGTACCCAACCAAAGCCAACAATTGAAATAATGCAAGACATCTAAATAATTAAAATGGGGTGTTACAATTAGGATCTTAGGTCAAAACGCCGTTAATTTGGAATGAAACCACAGAATGGGGCTTCCACCGGGGAACCCATTTTCTGTTAGGAACTTAGGATTCATAGCTTTAAAGGTCTAGGATAATTAGGACAAATATATATACTGCTTTTCCTAATTGCTATACGTGTTTATTTTTCTGCTAATGGGAATGCGTGTGATGCCGCATGAGGAAAGATTGAGTATACACTTAAGATAAGTGATGGCGACGAGGTCGACCATCAACCTCAGTGGAGGCTGACCAATGCAACCCATTCTCTCACCTAGACAATGGGCCGATTGTGATGTCTGAGAAGCTGAGGAGCCAAACCCTTTTGTAGTGCGGAAACTATCCGGAATAGCTGTTACGCGATACTACCCTCATTTGAGGCTGGTGATCTATTCTCGGTGAATGGCACTTACTCTAAGATCGCTCTACAACTCGCTGGCGATCCGCTTGTTGTTTTGCTTTCCTGGGAGGAGCTGATGATAATGAGTACAGGTACAAAAATCACCTTAGTATAAACCTTTGGGGATGGGTAGAGACTTGACTTCATGACAACGACCCTTTGACCCCATGTTTTTCCTATGTTTTTGTGTGCTACATTCATGCATTCATTTAAAAAAACATTAAAACATTCAAAAAAATTATTCTCTTCTAGTCTCTCTGTTTTTCAAATTAAACCAAGACAATGATTGCAAATACCAAAGAAAAGGATTGCGCTAATGGATTTCGGTAGAAGGAGAACTCATACGTACACCTTCAAGGTTCCAAAGCTAGGGGATTTAAGAGGTTAGCGAGGATGATCACTAACCAAGAGGCTTTCAGAGCCAAGTACGGAGGTTTGCTACCACTGTTAAGAGTCCATGTGATTGAGGGAATCATGGATGCGCTCATTCAGTTTTATGATCCAGTTTATCACTGTTTCACATTCCCAGATTACCAACTTGCACCAACGCTGGAGGAGTATTCTTATCTGATCAATTTACATATCACTGATCGAGCTCCATTTTCTGGACTGGAAGAAATTCCAAAGAATCAGACCATTGCAAGAGCAATTCATTTGGACGAGTATGAGGTTATGACTCACCTAACTACCAAGGGTGGCATCCAAGGTTTGCCAGCCCAGTTCTTGACAAAGAAGGCCCTGTATTTCGCCAGTATAGGAAACGTAACTGCTTTTAAAAGCATCTTTGTCTTGCTCACCTACAGGTTATTTTTGTTTCCCAACATCAATAACTTCGTTGATATCAACTCCATTAAGGTTTTTCTCATTGGAAACCCTGTGCCGACTTTGCTCGCAGATGCGTATCATTCTGTACATTTGGGAAATTTGTACAGCGGAGGGGAGATCACATGCTATGTACCTTTGCTTTACAAATGGTTTATCTCCCACTTGCCCAAGTCTCCTGCTTTTTGGGATTGCAAGAGTGCCTTACGTTGGTCGCAGAAGATCATGTCTCTTACCAACTCTGATATAGATTGGTGTAATAGGATCTATGATGGAATCAGAATCATTGATCGTTGTGGAAACTTCCCCAACGTACCCCTCATAGGAACTAAAGGAGGAATCAATTACCATCCAGTTCTCGTTCGTCGTCAACTTGGATACCCGATGAGACATGTCCCACGGGGTGTTCATCTGGAAGGTCTTTTCTTCAAGGAAGGAGAAAACGACAGGGCACTAAAGATGGAAATAGTGCACGCTTGGAAACACGTTCATAAGAAAGGACGAGAGTCTCTAGGAAAACCGGACTGTGTCTCGGTGGAGCCTTATCTCCACTGGGTACAAACTAGAGCTCTCATGCTAAAGATGCCTTATCCTCGTTACGGAATTCTTCCGCCGAGGGAATCTGTCATGTACTTCATGACGGAAACTGAAAAGCTTCAGGTTACTCTCAATAGAGTTCAACGGGAGAGTAGGTCTTGGAAGAACAAGTACCGTACCCTCGACATAGAGTGCATCAAAATACAGTAATTACTGAAAGATAAAGATGCTCTGATCGAGATTTTAGAGCAACGTGTTGTGGATAATCAAGATGACTAAAGGAATTTGCTCGCTCCTTTCACCTGGCAAAGGAATGACAACCCGACAACGGCCCAAGAGCCCCGGTCAAAGAAAAGGAAAGTACCAGAGTCAGCACCCGATTTCTCTTTAGAGAGGACTCGGGACCCATTAGCTTAGGTTTCTGTTTCTGTACTTTGTAATCTACTGTATTTCCATTTCTATAATCCTTTGAATTTCAATAAAAGGGGTTTCCCCACAGTTTGATATTTTGCAATCTAATTGTCGATGTTTATTTTGATTTAACCAAAAAACAATTAATATAATCATTGCATTCATCATTCTCACATCGCGTATTCTTCTTACCTACGAATCTCAAGTTTGTGTCTCGGTTCTAGAGTCAAACTGTCTCATTCGTACAATACTCGGGCCAATCGTCAGAAAAAGATGGATGATCTTGAGGAAGAGAACAGAGAGTTGAAAGAGGAGATCGACGCTCTGAGAGAGGATATGAGAAAGCTTCGTAACGACATGCAAGCCATGGCAGAAGCTCAGCTACAAAGAACTGTGATCTCAGAGATCACCACGACGCCCATAGTGGAGAAGTATGATCTTAGGTATCAAATACCGAAAGATCATCCTTGGGGCATGCCAGTTAACTATATCCCGGAAGGATATGTTCCGCCGATCGCTGAGGATCAGGGAATCACAACAGAAGCCGCTGAGCCTGAAGGTTACAAACTTCGGGAAAGCGAAGATGCCAGAGGCATACTGAAGACTCCTGAAGGTTACAAACTTCGGGAGACGCCAAGACTCACTACCGTAGTCACGGTACCACCCCCTGTGGTGCACACTGTCCCGGAAGGACAGATTCCACAGATACCTGCTGGTACAAAGGAAACTATGTTTAACCGAATGGAGGAATTCCAGGAGCAGTTCCTGGAAATGCAGAAGGAGCTGCAAGCCATTCGCGGTCAGGATTTATTTGGAAAGGATGCCGCAGACCTCTATTTGGTCCCCAATGTGAAAGTCCCGCACAAGTTCCAAGTGCCTGACTTTGAAAAATACAAGGGTAACTCTTTCCCTCAAAGCCATCTGGTGATGTACGCTCGGCAAATGTCAGCTCAGACGGAGAATCAGGACCTACTGATTCATTACTTCCAGGATAGTTTAACCGGTGCCGCACTCAAATGGTACATGGGTTTAAACCGTGCCACGATCAACACATTCAGAGCTCTTGGCACTGCCTTCGTCCAACAATATAAATACAATTTAGACATGGCACCCGACAGAGATCAACTCAGATCGATGTCACAAAAGGACAAGGAAACCTTTAAGGAGTATGCTCAAAGGTGGCGTGAGATTGCCGCTCAAATTTGTCCACCTCTTGAGGAAAAAGAGATGACAAAGATCTTCTTAAAAACCTTAAGCTCATTTTACTATGACCGAATGGTTGCCAGTGCACCCAGTGATTTCACCGAAATGGTCGGCATGGGCGTACGTCTTGAGGAAGCCGTCCGAGAAGGACGTTTGGTAAAAGACACTGGATCGACGAGCGTTACTAAAAAATACGGTAGTACTCTCCCTAAGAAAAAAGAGCAGGATATTGGGAATATCTCTCTCGGAAAGCAAAGGCGACGTTATCAACCAGTAGCAGCTGTAATTCCTGCTATCGGCCCTGTGCCTATTCCTACGTATCAACCTCAGGTTGCGCAGAGCCAACCTAATCAGCAAAGGACACATCAGCCTCTTCAGCAGGCTCGTCCTCCATATAACAACAACCGTACAACACGACCATCAGGGTTTGATCCTATACCCATGTTGTACGCAGAACTATTTCCATTACTACTGGCTAAGGGGCACATTCAGACTAAATCTCCTCTTACAGTACCGAAAAATCCACCTTTCTGGTTTTAGGTGGATCAAACTTGCCCTTATCATCAAGGAGGTCCAGGGCATAACATCGAGACTTGTCTCAATTTCAAGTCCGATGTGCAAAAACTTGTTAGGAGTGGGGTCTTATCCTTCGAGGATACAAATCCTAATGTTCTCACGAACCCGCTGCCTCAACACGAGAAGGCTGCAGTCAATTTGATAAAAGGAGAGACTAACGATGTCTATCAAATTCACAATGTACTCTTGTTAGAGACCAATCTGGTCAAGATGCATTGTAGATAGAGTGGATATGGCCCTGTGCCACCTCATAATTATCATCAATGTGATGTCTGCTCTAAAAACAATCAAGAATGCTCAGTAGTGCAATCAGCTCTACAGGAACAGATGGATCTCAGATGATCCAGGAGCACCGAGTTCGTGGAGTTAACATGGTCTACATGAATTCTAACGTCATTCAAAACCACGATATCCGTGCAATGAATGTCAACTTGGTGGCGATGCACTCAAGGTAAAGCTAGTATCATAATCTGCCGCGACATGATTATAGTTCTTGTCTGACTTGCTCGGTAAACAAACAGGGATGCTCTTTCATACAGGAGGCCCTCCAGCTTCAGATGGATCTTGGATGGATCCAAGACTACCATGATAGGAACCCTTATCAGATCAACATGGTTCAGATCTTCGATATTCGGGTGATGAATACCAACCTGGTAGAGTTACATGTTGAGCAGGTCCGACTCAGATTCTTAATATCACATGACTATCAGAGCTGTAAAGCGGGTTGCAAAAATGATCGAGGTTATACCCTTGTCCAGGAGGCACTTCAGCACTTGTTAAATCACTGGTGGATGCCAATCTACATGGATGAAGATACTCAACAAATTAGTATCAATGATAGGAATCCTACTCGGCGTCAAAGTTAGGATGTCCAATCTGTGGAAGCTAACCTAGTGAGGTTACATTGTATTCAAAGTGGGCGTGGCCAGGTGCCACCATATAATTTTGACCGTTGAAGCGTCTGGTCGGAAAGTAACCGAGGGTGTTACTTTGTGAGAGCGGCTCTTCAGGGTCAGGTGGATCGTGGAGAGATTCGTCCATATCCGGGTTCTGGACCCATCAATTGGTCGCCAAACTACCTTGCCGATCAAGTCGAGGACGTTGTCACAATCTCTGGTCATCACCAGACCAGGGGTGTTTTTGCCATTATCCCTCTACTTGACGAATCTAAAGTTTCCAACCCGGAACGGATCGAGATTACTTACGATGGTCAGAAAAATCGGAAGGTTCCCGTAGTCATCTATCTGCCGGGACCATTACCATATGAATCAACTAAGGCTATCCCTTACAAATACGGTGCAACGACAATTGAAAATGGAAAGGAAATTACATTACCCTCCGTTGTGAATATTGCAGACGTCAGTCGTGTAACACGGAGTGGTAGAATCTTCAACCGAGGGGTTGGGGAAGCTAACAAAGAAAAGGAACTTCAGACGGAAACTCTTGATCTACCAGTCGGTCAATCTAGTAATCCCGACCTTTCGAAAAATAATGATGAGATGCTGAAGCTCATCCAAAGGAGTGAATACAACATTGTCGATCAACTGTTACAAACTCCTTCAAAGATCTCGGTATTATCATTATTACTCAGTTCAGAAGCCCACAGGGAGGCTCTACAGAAAGTCTTGGAGCAAGCCTTTATGGAACAGGATGTAACAATCAGACAGTTCGATAGTATTGTCTCTAACATCACTTCCTGCAACAATTTGGGATTTAGTGATGAGGAATTACCTGAAGAGGGTCGTCGTCATAACATGGCGCTCAATATCACAGTTAACTGCCAGGACGATGCTTTAGCCAGTGTACTGGTAGACACAGGGTCAGCCCTGAATGTTATGCCGAAGTCCACTTTGATGCAATTATCGTTCAAAGGCCCTCTGATGAGAATCAGCGAGGTCGTCGTCAAAGCGTTCGACGGATCCAGAAAAACAGTTATCGGCGAAGTTGATCTTCCTATAACTATCGGTCCTCATACTTTCTAAGTCACTTTCCAGGTCATGGACATCCGGGCAACGTACAGTTGTTTATTAGGAAGATCTTGGATACATCAGGCTAGAGCGGTTACTTCAACCCTTCACCAAAAGCTAAAGTTCGTCCAAAACGGCCAACTCATCACAGTCTGCGGGGAGCAGGCCTTGCTGGTGAGTAACTTGTTATCACCTGCTGGTATAGAACCCGAGGAGGTTATTGTAACTCAGTTCCAAGCACTGTCGGTGAGCAAGGACAATCAATCCCAAGGAGGAACCTCGATTTACTCATACAAAGATGCTATTAAAGCGGTCGAGAGTACCGATACGACCGGATGGGGACAGCTTGCAATTCCTATTGACAATAAAACAAAGAAGGGTCTTGGTTTTTCTGCAACCTGTACCCGAACACCTGCCAACGATGAAAGTCTTTATCCCCTTCAAAACTTCTTCCACAGTGGAGGTTTCCTTCACCCAGTGTCTTAAGCAGTACATGCTATCAATGAGGAAGATCCCTCCGACATGGATGAAGAATGGAAGTCCTACCTTAACAAGGACGGTTATATGTCTCAGGAAGAGGTGCCTATACCATTTTACTATCCCGCACAGAGTCCGAGATTTATACCACGGTCAGACGTTGAAATGATATATGGAGATTGTGATCCAGAAGGATGCCGTGCTCCGCCAAATTCATTAGAGGAGGACACTCTGATGAAAGACAATTTTGACTACACCTACTATGGCCCAATGGATGGTCTGCCAATGTGGCAACCTTACCCAGGAAACTTGGGGCAAGAGAGTCAGCCGAGTAATGAAAATCAGCTGACCGTCATTGAACAGAATACCTGTGTCCCCACCATGTCATGGGATCAACACTCAGGTCATTCAGAAACTACTCAACATGAAGATGAATTCGCAACGTTTGCAGGACTTGAATTCATCAACTATGCTTTTCCCGAGGTCAACGTCATCGAGAGAGATGACTCCTCCAGTTCCAAAGAAGTTTGGGACACCTTGGGACAACTGAGTGGAAAATACGACTATATGGTCAGGTACACCGCTCCTGAAAGCTCTCGTATCAGGCTCGAAGATATCCAGCCAACTGGATGGGGAGATACAGCTGAGAGCATAAATACTATGCAAAATACAACTGAGGAATTCTCCTACGACAATTCTGCTTGGGAGACAGATTCCAATGATCCTGCTCCACCAGAAATCAGCGTTATTTCTGAAGAGAAATCAAGGAAGGTGCCAGACTTTGTGATTCACCGAGGAGTTCGCCGCCAATGGGTTGCCGCCGAGGTTCCGGAGGTCGTTCATCAGTCAAAGTAATTGCCATCTTTAACCTTTCACCCTGCCCAGGTGAAACGGATGTTTTGATAGGGCTCGCTTTCTGTAAATTTCCCTCTTCGCTTCGCCCAAAGCGACAGAGTTTTGTTTTATAGGGCTGTAGTTTCAAGAATCGACTTGTTCATTAATAAAATAACGTCGTTCTGTAATTCCCGCATTTATTGCTGTTTTCTCTTTTTGCTTTTTCAGAAAATGGTAATCCTAAAAAACATTTAAAAAAAAAACAAGCAGTAAAATAAAACACTGCACACACTTGCATTTTCTCTATCTCTTCTAAACACGAATCATCACGTCATGCAGATTGCTTGTTTTAAACCCCGTTGAAACATACGATCCGATGCCTTCTCCCAACTTTGAGTTCCCGGTATTTGGGGCTGAAGAAGAAGTTGACAACGAAATTCCAGAAGAGATCTCCCGACTACTCAGACAAGAGGAAAGGTCCATTGAACCTCACAAAGAACCGTTGGAAACGGTAAACTTGGGTTAAGAACAAGAGAGAAAAGAAATCAGGATTGGGGAACTTCTCAGTCCAACTGCCAAAGAGAGTTTGATTAAGCTTCTTAAAGAATTTCCCGATGTATTCGCTTGGTCCTATCAGGATATGCCAGGGTTGGATACCAACATCGTGGAACATCATTTACCGTTGAGATCGGAATGTCCGCCAATAAAGCAGAGGTTGAGACGGACTCACCCGGACATGGCCATCAAAATCAAAGAGGAGGTACAAAAATAGATCGACGCAGGTTTCCTTGCTACGTCTGAATATCCTCAATGGTTAGCCAACATCGTACCCGTTCCCAAAAAGGACGGAAAGGTCAGAATGTGTGTCGACTATAGGGATCTAAACAAGGCTAGTCCAAAGGACGACTTTCCTTTACCACACATTGACATGCTGGTAGATAGTACAGCAAAGTTCAAAGTTTTCTCCTTCATGGATGGATTCTCGGGCTATAACCAGACCAAAATGGCGCCGAAAGACATGGAGAAAACTTCGTTCATTACCCCATGGGGTACCTTTTGTTACAAGGTAATGTCGTTCGGTTTGAAGAACGCTGGGGCAACCTATCAAAGCGCCATGACTACTCTGTTTCATGACATGATACACAAAGAAATTGAGGTATATGTCGATGATATGATTGCAAAATCAAAAATAGAGAATGAGCACGTTGAACATCTGTCAAAATTGTTCGAACGTTTAAGAAAATTCAAGCTCCGCTTGAATTCTAACAAGTGTACCTTCGGTGTCCGTTCAGGGAAACTACTAAGGTTCATCGTCAGCCAGAAAGGAATTGAGGTTGATCCTGACAAGGTCAAGGCCATTCAAGAAATGCCTTCTCCGAAAACTGAAAAACAAGTCAGAGGATTCTTGGGACGTTTGAACTACATCTCCAGATTCATATTCCTCATGACCGCCACGTGTGCGCCGATTTTCAAATTACTCAAAAAGAACCAGGATTGCGTTTGGTCAGAAGATTGCCAAACCGCCTTCGACAGTATTAAGGAATATCTGTTGAATCCTCCGATTCTATCACCTCCAATGGAAGGAATACCACTGATCATATACCTCGCAATCTTGGAAGACTCAATGGGGCGTGTACTTGGCCAACAAGACGAAAGCAAACGGAAAGAGTCTGCCATTTACTATTTGAGCAAGAAATTCACCGACTGCGAAACTCGGTACACGATGCTTGAGAAAACTTGCTGCGCTTTGGCTTGGGCAGCCAAACGTCTTTGCCAATACATGATTCATCATACTACTTGGTTAATCTCCGAAATGGATCCAATCAAGTATGTCTTCGAGAAGCCTGCTCTCACGGGAAGAATCACCCGTTGGCAGATGTTATTATCAGAATATGACATTGAGTACCACGCTCAGAAAACCGTTAAGGGAAGTATTTTAGCCGATCATTTGGCTCATCAACTGATTGACAATCAAGAATCAATCGGGTTTGACTTCCTAGACGAAGATGTCATGTATCTAAAAATGAAAGATTGCGATGAACCATTACCCAGTGAAGGGCCAGAACCAGGTTCCCAATGGGGACTAATCTTTGACGGGGCAGTTAATCATTATGGAAACGGAATTGGGGCAATCATTGTTACCCCTCAGGGTACCCACATTTCTTTCACTGCTCGACTTATGTTCAAATGTACGAACAACGAGGCCGAATACAAAGCATGTATCATGGGTCTCGAAGAAGCAATTGATTTAAGGATCAAAAACTTGGATGTATACGGCGATTCAGCTTTGGTTATCAATCAGATAAAAGGAGAATCG